>OY288244.1:20524923-25324923 GCA_958450325.1 Agrostemma githago | reverse complement strand
TCTCCCCCATATCCTTTACATCTATCATCTTCAAGCCTAAGATAAAAAAACCACCATCGTTAAATCTCGTCCGCCATAGTCAAGTATTGACACATCAGTTTCGGTAATCTAGTGGTCTCTGTCCGTCAGTCTTCTATCCCAATTCCTTCATCGTAAGTCTGCACTCTGCAGTGGCTGATCTACCATCAATATCAGTGGGTACAATTTTTAGTTCTCTTATTTTCCTTATTATAGAGTTGAATTAAGAATATTCATTAATTAGGTTTTCCAATTAGGGGCTTTGGATTAAACTTCAAAATCAGATATGAATATTTATTTTTTATGCAATTATAGTTAGCTAAATTATTGTATAACCGTGATCGATTCAAATAATGACGTTTTAATTAATCAATTTAATAGGAATTTACTGTCGTAATGTTGGATTTGGTGATATTTTATTGTTTTTGCTAATTTCGTTGAAGTGCATAATATTTAGTTTTTGACTCGGTATTGTAACACTTGCGAAATGTGAATAAGACGATCCTTGTTGGAGGATCTTGTTCACTAATCTACCTAAATGATTTATTATCGTGAATAATGGTAGTGAAGGCGGAAGAACCGAACAATCAAGTAACGTTGACAATAAGAAAAATTACAAGAGAAGAGAAAATGGATAAAAGGGATTTATTTAGTGAGATTCAAAGAGCAGGCTGTTGCCTTTCTCTATTAAATTCATGATTTTGCTCCGTGTCAACATTTGTTCCAACCGCTCATTTTATATTTGCTGTCATCTTGGTCCGTGTATACCAGGCTGCTTATCTGACAACGCAGGTGCACAAGTATATTTCGACTTGATCGATAAGACAATAGCATCGGATGGCAGCCTGTTTTGTTCTTAAATCAGAGCTGTTGTAGGGGATATCTCGTTACGGATTGTTATATGGGTGTTGGTTTCGTTCCCTAATGACAAAAGGAGCTGCAATAATTAGTGAATGGGTTCTTATATTGATAATGGTTTGCATTGATTCTCAATGCAAACTACAACGTATGTGTAACTTGGGGATATGTTTTGGCTGAAACTCTAGTTTCATTTTGTGCAAGGCAGAACCTGATGTTCGAATTTGAAATGCTAGCTGAGAATTCCATGGATTTAAATTGCATTCTGGCTGGATTATTTAGTGTCAATTGTTGATATAGCTTGCTAGAATGCAATGTTCTGACATGCCGCGGTTTCTTTTCTCGACAGGCTGCGTTTATATAGATGCAAGGGTCACAGGTTTTAGTCGGAAGTGCAGATTGCATTGATTATGATTCAGCAAGGTGTAATGCAATGTTCATATCCTTAATGCAAACTGATGCTAATGCAATTCAATAGAAGGGGAATGGAATGCTTAAGCAAGTCAGACTGAATTATAATGGGATGGCAAGATGCATTTTTCAATCGTTGTTTAGTGCTATTTATTTATTTTTATTTTTAAATATGTCGCCTCTCTATATCCAAGAGGAAATCAAACTTATTATTGTTATTGTCTCACTTCCCTAACTACTATATTTTACAAAATTTCTTTTCTGCCTAGCTATTCCCTTCAAAATTTCAGAGCCACTCTACACCAGTCATGTCATTAGAATTTCATCCAATCGAAGAAGACCTTATTTGTTCTAATGATTCAAATGGCGAGATATAGATCATCCAACCGCAGTTGTACATGTCCAAGGTCTTAGAGGTATTGGAGTAAAACAATTCTCTAAATTTGGTTTCTCATTTTCGTTTTTGGTGTTATAGCTCTAAAGTTGCTGCGTGTGATATTCATGACTTTATTCAGATCTGTTATCATCAAAATTGGGTTTGTTGCTCACTTTACACAAAAAAAACTCTAATGTGTATAGTAAAAGAGAGTTAATCCTTTTTCTTAGCTTATTCTCATTTTTTTCAACAGGTGCTACAGTAATAATTGTCAGATTTCAGCCTGTTTTTGCAAAATATCTAGCTGTTGTATCATATTTGCATTAAAAAAATATATATAGAAAGCTTTAGATGCATTGAGCAGCTTCAGATGAATATATGTATATGTATGAATTTGCATGTGTACTTTGTGTTTGCATTCAGCAGCTTCAAATGCATTGAGCAGTTTATTTTCAACGAAACATTTGACGGTTTCCCAAAGTTCTTAAAAATAAATAGTTTTTTTAGGGGTTAAAAATAAATGCTTAATTCCTCCTCGGATAGATCGTAAGACAAACACTCATGGAAACTTTGTTTGATGTGATTTATAGACTGTTGATTATCCTCAGAGAAGATATAGAACACTCTCTTCTCAGGAGTACAATGAGTTCAATTGATATCTAGTCAGGTTTGTTTATCTATTAATATGTTCTCTGATCTCAAGGATATGTACTCATGCTAATATATGCAGTTGTGCTATTGGTCAATTCTGAGACGGTCTCTTGTATATATTGATTGTAGAACATACAATTAATAAGGGCTATATTATACTAACTTCATTGATTGTTTTGAGACCATATTTTATTTTATTTTACAAATTTGTGTTTTGAAGAATTATAGTGCAAACTATTGCTCCATACGTGGAGCTATTTGAATTGGGAATCGTTTATACTTTTATTTTCCTTTTCATTTATTGTTGGTGATTTTGTGGTTAGACGAATGGATCATGATGTATAGCATGATAAATATTTTTGGTTGATCTTGTTTCAACTCAGAAATTGTGTACTGATTTCTGATTGTTGTTAATTCTTTGTTTTATGATCATTTAAAGATACTAATATTTTGTTTTTTGTTACAGAAAAGATTAACTACATCTTCAAGCGACAATGAACTACCAAAGTAAAAGGACAATGACTTGTGATGAGACGCTTCGTTCCATATATTTTTCTTCTCGATCGATATTAGATTGGGTTATTAATTTAGTACGTACTCAATTATGTTTGAGAGCAAATATTTTAACGTAATTTTTTTTGTTTGCCATTTTGTACGAGACATTATTGAATCATGATACTATATACATCATGATTGACCATCGTATACTATATATATGTTATTATTATTTATAAATATTTGATTTACATATCTTTGAGAGATACTTCGTACATGTTTTTTGGTTGTATAATTATTTCGTATAGTATAATTATTTACGGTAAACGGTTTGTTATCCTTTTGTCAATATGTCTAAAAAAATTCGAAACTATTTTCTTAATAAGTAAATCATGACGCTTTTTTTCGTCAATGTTAGTTACCACCTTTTTTTTTTACGCACATTAGTGTCGAACTCTGAATTTTTGACACATAAAAGCAACAGAGACACCATAAAGCGTCGTTCTAAAATGTTGACACAAAAAAGTGTCGAGAATGTCGACGCTTAAAAGCGTCAGTAATTCTTGACAGCTCAAAATCCGACGCTTTTGCAAAGCGTCAAGAGTATAATTCTCGACGCTTTAAAGCGTCGGAAATCAAAGAGAAAAGCGTCGAGATTCAAAGGGATTTGTAGTAGTGAATGTTTGCGATGACGAGTTATTATCGATTATGAGGGAGTATCCGATGATGCCATTTGAACATCGTAGGCCTAATGGCCAAAACACTCGCCATGACAAAGCAAACTTTTCAAACGAACGCATTCGATAATCAAATCTACCCAAAGTCTGACTAATAGTCAATCCAGGCGCAAAAGATGTGGTGCCTTAGAATTGAGGCGTGCGGCCTCCTGCGCCTAAGGACAAGAACGCCTCATGGCGTGCGCTTCTGTCCTCGGTTATATCGCGATCACAGAATCAATTGTCGTATGTTTTCGACGCATTACTTTTTTCTTCTCCTTAAACATTCAATGTCGATTCCGTAATCAAAACTCAAATGTTAGGAATTATCAAAATACAACTTCGAATGATTACTCGTTGATGCTAAATCGAGTACCGTGGATTATCATCAGTAAAACGACGGTATCGACACGCGGAGAGTCTAAATTCGTAAGGACAATTCCGGACGAGAAATTTTGAGTCCTCGGAATCAAGCTAGCATCACGCTTGGGTTCGTTACGCCATAGATACAGGCGTAACAGTTTCCTCGTCTGAGATCTGAGATGCATGGCCTCCTACGCCTGAGTTCTAGGGCACAAGGGACCATGTGCCTAAACTTTGTCCTCTAATCAATGCGCAACGCAATGCGTAGCTGATCAGAGTCTGTTCAATCATTTGATTTACGGTTTCTGTTTACGTTTCTATTTACAAGTTTGTTTATAGTTTGAGTTTACCATTTCTAATTCGATATTTCAATTGTGTGTCGTATTGTGAAATATGGGTTATATTCCGCCCTAGTAACGTTTAATCTACTTTCAAGTTATTTATTTCCGTTGCTTGGCATTTTCTGTTTTCAAATGAACATTGCATGCTAAAACAACTTCGACAGCACAAATCGAGATGCATTAAACGACATAGTGAACATACTGTAACGCCCCTGATTTTTATAAATTAAATTTTATTTAACTTTTATTCTATTTACGATTTAATTCGTAAATCTTAAAATTATTATAAAACGAATTTATCGTTTAATCGTTTCAAACTCCTAAAATTCTATTTGTCTCGAAAACTCTTCTTATATTTAAAACATATTTTTATTTCTGTTTCGATTTATTTTATACATTTAGTTTAATTATTATCGAAAGTCTATTCCGCCAATTTAAATTCTAAATTCTTTTTATTTATTTATATCCAAGCTCGAATTTCTATTTTCGGCTCGAAGCTCATTTATTTTAAGTTTCGACAAAAGATCTTTTACCTTTCCTCGAGAAATCAATTTAATTTACTTTATCAAAGATTTATTATTTATCGGGAAACACTATTTCATCGTCTAATTATTTATTTCTATAAACTTCGTTTTCGTCTCGAATACTTTATTTACTCATTTTATTAAACGGCCCGATTATTTATTATTTTTATTAATTCATTTTTAATTCGATTTCATGGGTCAGCCAACTTATTGTCTCGGAAATCGTCTTGTACTACACTTAATTTATTAAATCCGTAGTACCTACCTCACTTTTATTGTGAGTTGAACTTATCCCCCTTTAAGTCAGGTTCTCCTCCCCTGGCATCCTAGCTCCTCTTCGTCTTCACGCCTTTCTTTTTCCTTCGCTGTCAACGCTCAACACACACACACACCTCCCCTTTCTTTTTCTTTCTTCTTCACGCCTTACACCATCATACCCGATCTCCGATCAATTTTCGATCACTAGCATATCCTCCTCTCCTCTGTTTTATTTTTGTTGCCGTCGTCGATCAGTCTGCGGCCTATTTCTGTCGTGTCGCCTTTAGTTGACGAAAGGTAATTCCATTCTTCTCCCTTGTCTCGTTCTAATCTATAGTCGTCCGTTGTCCGCTGTTGTCGAGTTTCGTTACTGCATCGAGTACTACTGTTGTCTCCTTGTTGCTGCCTGTATTCATAAATCTACTATCATCTTTGGTTTCTTCTTCTCCTTCTTCTTCTTCTCCTCCTTCTTTTCGTCCTGCCATTGTCGTTTTCTTGCTTGTTATTGTTGGTCTTGCTGTCTATCGTTGCTACTGTTAATGTTCGCACTGTGCTCACTGGTGCTACTACTGGCCTCTACTGTCTTCTTGCTCTTCTATTCCCTCTTCTTATTTTGTCCTACTTTTCTTCTTCTTCTTCTGATTTCAGTTTGTCGTCGTTGCTGGTTTGGCTGCTGCTGTTCGCATTTCAGTGGTGTGTTACCGTTGTTATATATCACTGCTGCTTTTGTCATGTTTCGGTTTTTGTATTCTCACCTTTACTGCTGTGTTGTTGTCCACGACTGCTGCCCTTTTTGTTGCTACTGTTGCTAGATTATCATCATCGAGTCATCCCCTGTTGTTTCACCTGTTTTGTCGTGTTCGGATCCGTTTTGGTGTTTCCTTTGTTCTACCAAGATGTGTTATAGCTACTGTCATGTCATATGTGCTAATGTATTCCGTAATCACTGATGCATTCGCCATTGGTGCATTTCTGTCCGTGTTTTGCTACCGTTTCCTTTGTTATATTCTTATTGCTCTTATCATCCTCCGAATAATGAATCTGTGTCTCCTTTATCTCCCTTGTTTTATATCACTAACTCTTCTCTACGTCTGGATTCTGCTACTGCTGCGACATTCCGTTTTGTTGAATATTCCAGTCCGTTATTGTCTTATCAAGTTCATCGTTAGGGTTTCTATTTGACACGTCAATTCCCTTCCGTCTTGTGTCGAATACCCTTGTCGCAGTCTTTCGTTTCGTCTTCTCGATTGTCGTGGTGAATCATGCTTAGAAGACTATCGATTCTATTACTTGGAGCTTAAAGACGTTGATATTGAAGTCATGGAGCCTGGACCATACGAGAAGAACAAGTATATCACAAGACTACCACGTAACTTTAGGACGTTACTCGATTTTTATCGTATGTTTGAGTAGTATTATGTAGTAAATACTTTACCCTCAATTTTCTAAATCTTACCTATTTATTATTTGCTAAAATTATTCTTTTAAATCGTGTGTTTTATAAATATTTTACAAGTATTCGATATCGTTTTATAAATCGTTAGTAATTTAATTATTTATGATCGTTATAATATTTTGTTGGTTATCGTGACACTAGTAACTAAATAATATCGATTTCATATTATTGTCATATATCGTTGTGGACATGACATAGGTCCACCCCGACGCGGCCACGCGCGGGTTTGGGAAGGCGAATGAATCTCGATGAGATGGTCAAATGGAAATTTAAATCGAAGTCGGAGTTGCCACCGAATTTTATGGTTATTCGGAACCGTTCGAGCCCACTCTATGTCGTAGTGGGCCGTGTACAAAATACGGCCCATTTCCGATGTCAGAGTTTATTGGGCTCGTCCCTTTGCAGTTCGATATAGATGCCGACTTGAGCGGTTAATCGTATATTGAATGACTCTCGTTGCCAATGGTTTCGGACATCCGGAAACCACGGTTCTGAGTAAGGGGTGAGGGTACGTGTTGGGAAGTTCACTAAGAACACCCAACCCTGCCCGCACATTAGCGACCTCTACTAGGATATCAAATGATGTTTTAATGCGCGCGTTAGTTGAACGATGAATGATATGCAAACATTGTTTTCCTAAGCATGTGAGGAATTGAATGTGTTGCTAAGTCGGTTTAATGCATGAAAAAAATTAATTAACGTCAAAGTTGAATTTAACATGTGAGATTCGTTTTAGTATAATAAAACAAATGAAATAAAAAGGATGAATTTGCTACAAAATAAACAAACGAGTTAGTATCGATTTGTAAATAATAATATAGCAAGAAATAAATATGCGAAATCGAGAAAAATCGAAATCTGAAAAATATCGTTAAAAAAACGTTGTTTTATGTAAAAAACGATGTTCGAAAAAATATAAAAAGGAACGAAAAGGGTGCGTCGGGACAGCCGGCCGCGCGGCTCGCCCGGGACGCCGGCGAGTCGCGTGTCGGGCTGGTTTTGGATGCGGTTTTCTGAAAATTCGATTAAATCGCGTACGAATATTGCATGATTCGTACTCGAAATAATATTTTCGATATTCGCTATATTCGATAATTGACTACGAAATCAATATCAAATATTTGGAATAGTTTTAGAAAAGATGTAAATTTTAGAAATCGTTTCGTAGAATAAATAATAAAACAAACGAAAAAGTTGAAAAAAGGAGCGCGGGTTTCAGACTCGTACGCGAGTCGCCTGTGAGGGGCGCGACACGCGGGCGGGCCTGTCCCGTTTTCGCTCGTTGTTCGAAAATTGTTATTTTTAATAAATCGCGTACAAAATATGAATTAATTTGTATTCGATTTATGTTTTCGATATTCGTCGTATCCGATATTCGATTATGAAATCGATATCGAATATTCGGAATAAATAAAAAAGGTTTTGTAAAATAATTTGTTTTGAACGAAAAGTAAAAAGAAAAGAATTTTGAACGAAAAAAAGATGTAACGATTTTCTGATATCGTCGAGATCTTAATATAATCCTTTTCGATACAATATTCGATTATAGAAAAATCGATATCGTATTTTTAAGAATGTTTGTTATAAAAATAGTTTTTCGTTAATAACGATATTAGAGAAAAAAAATAAAAAAAACGACTCTTGACCCATAAAAAAAACGGACGAAGAGAAGGGAGGAGAAGAAAGGAGAAATCGGGTTTGGTACACCCTCAACCTACATGCTTTTGTTGACTCGGATCGGGGCTCGTCGGAATGTGGCTAGGCACGGGAGCGTCGAGTTTGGTTCGGCTAGGGGAGTTCGGTTTGGACGAGACGGGTGAAGGGTGTCGGGTATCGGACCGGTTTCCTTCGGGTTTGTATTATCGGTTTCTCGATGCTAAAGGTTGATGCTTTTCAGGAATTATGTATATCGGGATGATAGAAAGTTGATGTGTATGTTCTTAATAATTGTTGTCAATAATGTTGGATGCAAGGGGCTATTTATAGGGAGTTCCCGACCTTGGCTTGGGAGAGTTTGACTACCGCTTAGGATAGAAAACGCAGGAATTTGAGAAGCATGAGAATTCCGCTTTCTTGTGAAGGAAGAAAGGAAAACACGGCTGATTTGTGCTGCTTTGGCCGAGTGTTTTACACTCGGTCGGGTGTTCGAATCGGTTTTTGAATAGGATTCCTGTTTGAGCTAGAATTACCGCTTGAGTAAGAAGCTGAGAAGAACGAGAATTCCGTGTTCTTGTGAGGGAAGAAAGGAAGAAAACCGGCTCGTTGTGTGTTACTCAGCCGAGTATTTGCACTCGGTTGAGTGTTTGAATCGATTTTCGGATAGGATTCCTACTCGGGATCGAATTCTACCTTAAACAGAATTGTTTATTATTTTGTGTAGCTGATTTTTGTAGAGTTGGAGTGTGAATTGGACACGTGAGACATCACGGTCAGCCCATATGTCTCGGGAAATATCTT
This sequence comes from Agrostemma githago, assembly GCA_958450325.1. Classification (NCBI taxonomy): domain Eukaryota; kingdom Viridiplantae; phylum Streptophyta; class Magnoliopsida; order Caryophyllales; family Caryophyllaceae; genus Agrostemma; species Agrostemma githago. Next base: position 25,315,999 of record OY288244.1, on the reverse strand, counting down.
TGACCGGGTTTTGACTCGGTCGCTAAAAGACGGTTTTACCCCTGGTGTCGGATTCGACCCAAATTAGTGTTATTTGACTCGAAACGACCCACTGGGCCTGAATTTGAGGTTGGTTTTGTGAAATTTGTACTCCGTAAAATGCCTAGGCCAAATATCCATGATTTCGAGCCCATTTCCGAGTACGTTAAAGCACGTTTGCGTCCGATCATCATCGGGTGTTTGTCGGAAACTACTATAGACACCTGGCAGCAAAATGTGGGTGTCTACAGAGCCCCCACTCTGACTGAGGCTTGGACAGGGCGAAAGTCAGAGTAGCTACCAGGTCAATCAAGGATTAAAACCCGGTAGCTTCCGGTCGGGTCGTTTAAGGTCCATTAGACCTGCGTGAAGAGCCCACCGGCCATAGACTAGAAATGTACCTGAACTGATGATGATAACTCCGTGGGGAATTGAACTCGTCGTATAAGACTTAGGTGGGCCTATATATGGGCTCATCCTGTTAAATGTCGCTGGGGAGTTATGTGAATAACGTTGTCGTGATTTGTACCTGTATAAGCTACATAAAATTTTGCATGCAACACGTAGGCGAAACAAATATGACTCGCGCTGGGGAATAAAAATGATTTTTACTGCATTTTGAAATCGAAGTCCTGAAAGTAACTCACGTGCTAGGAGATAGGTTTCCAAGATTAAAAGAGGTGGAAAAGAAATTTGCCGTTTAAATAGACTGAAATTTGATCTTGTCGAAAAGGATTTTTTTTCAAATGGCTAAGTTTTGCAAACTTTAAAATGAGAATTTGAAAAGAGAGGCCTACCGGCAGACTCGACTCTGGACGCGACATGACGAGTTGACAGACACGACTTGGACTCTCTAAGGGTTGGACCATGACTTGGTAAGGAGATGGGCCACCTAAGATGACAAGACTCTTAAGTTGCGCTATTCCGTAGCCTAAGCGAGTGACAACACGGTCGAATCCTCAGAATAGGAAGGATGTGCTATGGGGGGATTGCAATAGTCTGTAATGAGATTGTTTTGGCATGACAGGACTTTTAGCAGTAGCAATGCCGTAGTCTAGTGCTCTTCTGGATTTTTGATTTTTGGGTACATTTCCAAGGTGGGTATTGCCTCGAGTCCTGACAGATTCTTGTCTTCGACTGAGCCGAGTACTAGGACACACTACAGAAAGGAGGCTAGATTTTTTGAAAGTATTTGGATTATGTGAGTGGATGGAGAACTTCTGCCTAGGAGAAGCCCCCAGAATGACAAAGCTAACTGTCGAGAACATGACAGTGTCGTGACCGGAATGATGGTGCTTTTTGAATGTGTGTCAATGTGGGTGGTTGTGCCTCTGTTGAAAGGCTGCCTACGTATTCACATGTGGTGAAATCAAACCAAGTCGTAGTTCAGTGGATTATGGTGCCTAGTTTATTAGGGCTTTGTGTGTAACTAGCCATAGCAATGGTGTAGGCTAGGTGCATTCCCAGTGATGTCTTGATCAAAGGGCTAGAATGGTTAGGATATTGATCCTGTGACTGTGAGCGTTCTCCGGGATAGACCCCAGAGGTGGTGTGCACTATTTGGGCATGTTCTATGCCGACCGCAAGTTGAGTTCCCGTGTTTGGGGTTGGTAACTGGTTTGAATGAGAAGAATTGGGATGGGATTTTAACGAGTTCTGTTCTCGGGGATTTTAACGAGTTTTGCTCTCGGGGATTTTAACGAGTTTTGCTCTCGGGGATTTTAACGAGTTTTGCTCTCGGGGGATTTCACGAGTTTTGCTCTCGGGGGATTTGACGAGTTTTGCTCTCGGGTCTTTGTATGGTGATTGTGAATTTTGTTATGTAAAAGGGGAAGTCGAGTAAAATGGTTCGAACTTTGATCGGGATAAGTTTTGATAATGCGAGATCTGATTTCCATGATGGTTAGGGGTATCCTATGGAGCTTGAATCCTCAAAATTTCGGGCTGTCTCTGGCCTGGGTCTCGGGAAGGTCTTGAGGGTTGTAATGTGGGAAGGATAAATGTGGTGTTAGCTGACCTGCTTGATTATCTCTTCCTTATTTGATGGTATGAATTTTGACCGTACCCTGGTCATGGGGCTTTCACTTGAATTGAAAGTTGATCATGGTCACGGTTTTTTTGGTAGTTCTTTTTTATCATGGCCAGCTCTTTTGTTTTGGGCCTTTTGCTTTTTTCTTTTTTTCCTTGGACTCTTGATTTTTTTTCGTCCAGTTTTTTTTGTCATGGCCAGCTCTTTTGTTTTGGCCGTTTGCTTTTTTTTGGTCAGACTAACACCTAGGGTAGGGATTGGTCAGTCTTATTGGATGGGTGTTTTATTGTGGGAAATGGGCTTGCCTCCCGTCTTGAACCCAAACTAGGAGACTACCTAGATTTGTCATAGGATTTGATACCGCTCCTGCTAAGGGTAGTTATGTGGCTTTCTATACCAGACATGGAACAAGTAAAGGAAAACACGGGTCTCATTTCCTGCAGTCATTATAAATGTGCCTATAATAGTCACGTGTGTGTGCTCACAGTGTATGATGGTGTTCATCATGTTCTCGGAAACACATAAGAAAATTATATATGAGAGATTGAAAAGCTGACTTTATTGAATTTTGAAAAAAGAAGACAGAGTACAACTGACTCTGACTTTGAAATTGAAAGAAATAGAACATCCTAGACTCGGACTCAGACTCGGACTTAAACCAAATCTAGACTCTCGGATGGTGTTGTCAATTCAGCTTCTAAGGACTCAAGTTGATGTCCAGTATAGCCTCCAATAGACGCTTCACCCAGATCTTCATTTTGTCGAAGATCATCTTCAATCCTAATGCCCATTTCGGTAAGCACTGCAAAGTTTGAAATGTTGGCATACCTAAGATGGACGCGATAGGAAGGGAGGAGGTTGTTGATGAACGCCTCCACTAGTGTCTTCTCGTTGGGCTTGTCTACCAAGTTCACACTTTCGGCCCTCCACCTTTGAAGGTACTTGGTGAAACCTTCTTTGGGCTCTTGGGCCATAACCTCCATAGTACGCATCGTAGTCTGGATCTCGGTATTATCGGCATAATTCCGAGCGAACTCCGTTGCCACATCATCCCAAGTTTTGTACTTCTTGGAATCGAGTCTGTAGTACCAGGCTTTCGGGTGCTTCTCGAGGGAGGAAGCGAAGAGATGCTTGAACATGGTCGATTTGACCCCCTTAACAGCCATAAAGTCCTTGAAAGCCCGAATATGGAGTACCGGGTCTTCCGTCCCGTCAAACATTGGTAAGCCCGTTAAGTTGAGGTTAGCGGGCAGTTCATCGGTCAAGGGCGAGTAGGTACGGGCATTTTCCGTGAGGATGGTGTTTCTGGTGGTCGAGTGGACCTGTTCTTCAAGTTTGCGAACGGCGCTGACCAGTTCAGCTATGGGCCCAGTAGTTTCATTCCTGACCTTAAGAGTCTTTTGCTCCACGGCACTCAAACGGGTGGCAATGGTCGTTTGTTCGGCCCTGATAACCGTCAATTGGGCTTCAAGCTCAGCTAGAGAGGTTGTCAATTGGTCCAAAGTTTCTTGCATTTTCTGGCGTCTGGTTACCGGTGGCTTGTCTGTAAGAATACCGCGTAATCAGAGAAGTTGCTTCGGAACTCAATTTCACCAAGGCATAGGAAATAGCGCGAGAGGAGAGACGACTCCAGTTTGACTCGGGTTAGACTCTCCTAAGACAAATGTGTAGGGTACGATTCTCGTAGTAACTGTGATTAATCACTCCGTCGGAGAATAGCCCCCAAGTGAGACCTAGGACTTTGATAGGACCCAGATGGTGTGGCATCTAAGTGACTCAAAAGTGGGGTGCGTGAGACAACACGTGCAAGACATGATCCTTAGAGCAACCGCGATTGATAGCTCTGCTGAAGGGTAACCCCCGACTGGGACAGAAGACTTTGTTAAGACTCGAGTGAGTGACCCTTAGACGTAAGGACCGTGAACCTTTTGTTATAGGGCTATGCCTTATAAAAGGTTGACTCGGGAAAGACACCTAGACGGGTGACTCGTGAAAGGGTGGGCCTTCCTCAGGATCCAACTATGTGGGTTGGGCCCTGTTCGAAGGAAGGCTCACGTGAGACATTCCCAGACTTTAGACTCGATTGTGTAAACTGGGCCAACCTTTGTAGGAGTATGTTCTACGTAGGTGGGCCTTGCCTTAGTAAAATAAGGCGAACTAGGATAGGGGGGAAAATCCGTGATGTAAGATCGACGGAGTTTCGACGCTAGAGACTTCAACGACTTATGACACGACCCGACACTGCTAAATACGAGAAGTCCTAAGAAGAGAAAGTTTTGAAACATGGTATTTTTGAAAAGGCCCGAAAAAATCGGGGAAAACCGGCCCGTTTTCGAGAAAAACGGAAAAGATGGGCCGGGTGATGGTTTGAAAATTTTCGAAAATAATTTCGAGTTTTGAATTGGGCATAATACCGGCTAGAAAAGGCTATTTTGAGTAAAATCATAAGTTCTAAGTTCGGTATATGTCCGGGGTTTTGAAATTGGATATTTTGAAAAGGATGCAAATTTTGAAAAATGACGGTTTTGAAAAAAGATGATGTGGATCAAGTAGCACGTAGTCATGGAAACAGTATAATGACACCATGTATGCTCTTAAGCTAAGTCTCGGTCAGTCTGTAAGGGTCTATACCAGTGTACATAGCCTATCGAGAATCGGGGCGGACTCCCTAACTCGAGTTGAGATTAGGACATGCCATAAAACCCATACGAATCGGCTAATGGACACCTTTGACATAACCAGTTTGGACTATATCAACGGTATAGTGGGACGTCGGTCACGAGTACCGGCCCGGGAAAATGGGGTTATGCATGAACCGTAAAACTAAAACGCGCATTGTACTAGTCAAACGATTTCTATTTGAGTCTCACCCTGAGGATACCGAAGGTTATTAACTCATCAGTAAATCCCCAGCGGAGTCGCCAAATTGTGGACATGACATAGGTCCACCCCGACGCGGCCACGCGCGGGTTTGGGGAGGCGAATGAATCTCCATGAGATGGTCAAATGGAAATTTAAATCGAAGTCGGAGTCGCCACCGAATTTTATGGTTATTCGGAACCGTTCGAGCCCACTCTATGTCGTAGTGGGCCGTGTACAAAATACGGCCCATTTCCGATGTCAGAGTTTATTGGGCTCGTCCCTTTGCAGTTCGATATAGATGCCGACTTGAGCGGTTAATCGTATATTGAATGACTCTCGTTGCCAATGGTTTCGGACATCCGGAAACCATGGTTCTGAGTAAGGGGTGAGGGTACGTGTTGGGAAGTTCACTAAGAACACCCAACCCCGCCCGCACATTAGCGGCCTCTACTAGGATATCGAATGATGTTTTAATGCGCGCGTTAGTTGAACGATGAATGATATGCAAACATTGTTTTCCTAAGCATGTGAGGAATTGAATGGGTTGCTAAGTCGGTTTAATGCATGAAAAAAATTAATTAACGTCAAACTTGAATTTAACATGTGAGATTCGTTTTAGTATAATAAAACAAATGAAATAAAAAGGATGAATTTGCTACAAAATAAACAAACGAGTTAGTATCGATTTGTAAATAATAATATAGCAAGAAATAAATATGCGAAATCGAGAAAAATCGAAATCTGAAAAATATCGTTAAAAAAACGTTGTTTTGTGTAAAAAACGATGTTCGAAAAAATATAAAAAGGAACGAAAAGGGTGCGTCGGGACAGCCGGCCGCGCGGCTCGCCCGGGACGCCGGCGAGTCGCGTGTCGGGCTGGTTTTGGACGCGGTTTTCTGAAAATTCGATTAAATCGCGTACGAATATTGCATGATTCGTACTCGAAATAATATTTTCGATATTCGCTATATTCGATAATTGACTACGAAATCAATATCAAATATTTGGAATAGTTTTAGAAAAGATGTAAATTTTAGAAATCGTTTCGTAGAATAAATAATAAAACAAACGAAAAAGTTGAAAAAAGGAGCGCGGGTTTCAGACTCGTACGCGAGTCGCCTGTGAGGGGCGCGACTCGCGGGCGGGCCTGTCCCGTTTTCGCTCGTTGTTCAAAAATTGTTATTTTTAATAAATCGCGTACAAAATATGAATTAATTTGTATTCGATTTATGTTTTCGATATTCGTCGTATCCGATATTCGATTATGAAATCGATATCGAATATTCGAAATGAATAAAAAAGGTTTTGTAAAATAATTTGTTTTGAACGAAAAGTAAAAAGAAAAGAATTTTGAACGAAAAAAAGATGTAACGATTTTCTGATATCGTCGAGATCTTAATATAATCCTTTTCGATACAATATTCGATTATAGAAAAATCGATATCGTATTTTTAAGAATGTTTGTTATAAAAATAGTTTTTCGTTAATAACGATATTAGAGAAAAAAAATAAAAAAAACGACTCTTGACCCATAAAAAAAACGGACGAAGAGAAGGGAGGAGAAGAAAGGAGAAATCGGGTTTGGTACACCCTCAACCTACATGCTTTTGTTGACTCGGATCGGGGCTCGTCGGAATGTGGCTAGGCACGGGAGCGTCGAGTTTGGTTCGGCTAGGGGAGTTCGGTTTGGACGAGACGGGTGAAGGGTGTCGGGTATCGGACCGGTTTCCTTCGGGTTTGTATTATCGGTTTCTCGATGCTAAAGGTTGATGCTTTTCAGGAATTATGTATATCGGGATGATAGAAAGTTGATGTGTATGTTCTTAATAATTGTTGTCAATAATGTTGGATGCAAGGGGCTATTTATAGGGAGTTCCCGACCTTGGCTTGGGAGAGTTTGACTACCGCTTAGGATAGGAAACGCAGGAATTTGAGAAGCATGAGAATTCCGCTTTCTTGTGAAGGAAGAAAGGAAAACACGGCTGATTTGTGCTGCTTTGGCCGAGTGTTTTACACTCGGTCGGGTGTTCGAATCGGTTTTTGAATAGGATTCCTGTTTGAGCTAGAATTACCGCTTGAGTAAGAAGCTGAGAAGAACGAGAATTCCGTGTTCTTGTGAGGGAAGAAAAGAAGAAAACCGGCTGGTTGTGTGTTACTCAGCCGAGTATTTGCACTCGGTTGAGTGTTTAAATCGATTTTCGGATAGGATTCCTACTCGGGATCGAATTCTACCTTAAACAGAATTGTTTATTATTTTGTGTAGCTGATTTTTGTAGAGTTGGAGTGTGAATTGGACACGTGAGACATCACGGTCAGCCCATATGTCTCGGGAAATATCTTTGACCGGGTTTTGACTCGGTCGCTAAAAGACGGTTTTACCCCTGGTGTCGGATTCGACCCAAATTAGTGTTATTTGACTCGAAACGACCCACTGGGCCTGAATTTGAGGTTGGTTTTGTGAAATTTGTACTCCGTAAAATGCCTAGGCCAAATATCCATGATTTCGAGCCCATTTCCGAGTACGTTAAAGCACGTTTGCGTCCGATCATCATCGGGTGTTTGTCGGAAACTACTATAGACACCTGGCAGCAAAATGTGGGTGTCTACAATCGTTAATTTATAACTTTAACTCAAATCGTACTTTAAATATAATAATCCAGATTTATATACTCATTTAATAAATTAATTTTCGTTTTACGATTTATATTAAAAAACTTGAAGATAGTCATTTTGTTTGAGATACATTTTTAGTCGAGACTATTTCAACTAATAATTTCTTATTTGTTTACTATTGATTATTTTTAGTAAAAATACGTATTATTTATTATAAAATTTATTTGTTAAAAATAATTTCAAAGGTTTGTAAAATCTCGTTTCATTTATAAAATCCGTCGACTCAATTAATAATGATATCTTGTTCTTAAAATATCTCTTTTCTAAAAATCTATAGTTTTATCTCGATTTACTAATTATTTATAAAGTACTATATATTGACTTATTATCTTTTATTTATATTTTGAGTAACAAATTTAGAAATATATTAAAGTTTCGATAACGACGATAATAATAAAATGTTAATTTCATTAGAAATACTAATTTTTTAAATTTCACTTATTTTAATCACTTACGTATTTTCTATAACAATATTTCTATTTTAAGCAAGTTTCTAAAATTAGTAAGTTTCTATTTTTAGAAAGTTTTCCCTTTTAATATAAAATGTTTATTCTTTTTATTTTCATATTATTTATAATGATTCTATCTTTTGTATATATCGGTAATGGCTTGGTTTTGGAGTTATGGAATAAGAACAAGTGTGGGGTTTAGAGTAATATAGGTTGGGATGTATGTTTTTACCATAACCTGTAAGGCTGGTGTGTCTTTATGGGGCACATTGGTTGTTGAACTGAGCATGGTTTATGTTCAGGAGAGTGTATGTTAACCATAAACTTAGATATCGCATCGTGTAAGTCGCGTAGGGTTGAATTGGACATGGTTTGTGTCCTGGACGGGTGTACACTACTTAGACTAGGACCTCGCTGGACGCAGTCCTGTTATGGTTGAGTTGCCTAGTTAAAGACTGAAGTCCGATATTTGTTAAGACTAAAGTTCTCGGATCTAGTTTCAAGTATTATCCTGGTAAAAGTCTAGCCGTCAACACTAATTCTATCCATAATGCCATTTTCGAATATTATTATTATCGATTGATTTTGACTTGCAGGTTGGCTAGTGCTTTAAGTTTCTCTAAAAACTTATTTTATTATATCATTTTAATGTTTTCCCAATTTAAATATTTTGATATAATAATACTATTATTTTCCATATGATATAATATGGCTGAGAGAACATCTGAATTACTCCCCACTGATAAGGCTATTATATTTATGACATGACAGATATTTGCTGCTAGGTTTTGGGTATGAGCTAGCGAGTAGCGTGGATCCTACTCTTTCTTCATTCATGATTTATGGATTTGTATAAACCCGTTTAGAGAATTTTCTTTTAGCCCTTTTATAAAAAGTGGCCTTTGTATTGATGTAAGAACCCGGTTCTTCCAATAACATTAATTAACAAGGCGGAAAATAATCAAGTCGTAAAAAGTGGTAAAAATTAAAAACCGTCGACTAAAGTGAGTCTTTTACCGATAAATGAACCGTTTGTTAAAATACAACAACAGAAAACCGAATTACAAATTTCTAAATACAATAGTCTGACAAAATTTGTGTTACAAGATTTATAGTTTGACACTCTCATCTGCTACACTGTATCTTTTGCACTCATGCATGACCCCATGTCCAGTCTTGAGAGTTCGTCAACCTGAATGCGTATTTAAATATACATGTCCCACTTAGCGGGAGTAACCTAACCGTCCTTCTAACACGGCCCCGAATAATCAACGTAGTACAACGTTTAGGTTATCTAATTAACAGATAAGCAGGCATGTCACATTACAAATCGACATGTATACAATATGAGATACACATGAAGTGATTTCAGTTAACATGCGAATCAATCTAAATATATAAGACATGTAGGTTATATAGAATAAAGTAATACATACATCATATGAGTATCATGTGAATAATACAGTAAAGAATAGATCATGGATTCATAGAAGTGTCATGTGAAAATAGAGTAAGACATACATAATACAACTCGTATGAAACATAATATCAATCGTAATTAATATTCAAGCAAGACATATAACAAAACATCACTTCCCATTATCAAGCATTTCAATCACATCATTAGTCATAAGAGTACAGAACAGTAACAAAGCATACTAGCACATGTGATTTAGAAAACTGTAGTCATTTTACTTTTAAAAACAATGGTTTCCTTTCACATAATGCACTGGACGTGACTACTAATGTCTCATGCACAATTAAGGCTTGCATCTCACCAAAAGTGCGGATGAGAACATCAATCCCGCCAATCATATCGATACTAGGAGGTTTACATCTCCCCCTAGTGCTCAATAGGATCGAACACCTAAATTGACTCGGGTTAGTCGACTGACATACGGAGAAGAAGGACTGCAAGTGCATGGACTCAGAGGCCCCGCTAAACCGAACATGTCCCATACACTGCTAAGGCAAAGGTCGGAAGGTATTCCGCCCCCAAAGATATCTGATATAGAGATGTGGACGTCCGTCCGCACCGCCAGACGCCCCGTGGGTGCCCGCGCGGGACCGACCTAGTTTTCAACGTGTGGCGGCGGCCACCCACGCAACCACCTCCTTGTCGGGGGCCGGTCCGATCTCGCATACGGGGCGAAGTGTCAGACCTCGATTTGGTTGACGATCCGGACTTGTATTAGACGGGTGCGGGCACCCGTGTTTCCGTTTTGGAATCGATCGAGACGTGGTTGTAAATGTTTAAAGGTCGATTCATTTGGTAAGGCGACCTTTTTAGTGAACTGAATTCGTTGCCAATTTGTGGAGTCTCCACCGAGTCAATTATGGGGACTCGGAAACCGTTCAAGTCAACTTTGATCCCTTACCGGCTCAAAGTTGAGTGGCACGAGACCTAAAGATAAAGACTTGTACCCTTAAGCACTCCATGCCTGGAATGACTCTCATTGCCAATGGTTTCGGACATCCGGAAACCGTCGATTCTGAGTAAAGGGTGAGGGTACGTATTGGGAAGCCAACATCCGATAGATGTCAACACCCAATCCCGCCCGCACTATAGCGGCCTCTACTAATCAATCGGTGGGCTGATATCCTAGTTCTTTTGTTGTGGTGGAAATACTGTAACATTCGTTATCTTAACCCTATGTTTCTTGCTATGTCGGTTGTTTTAAGGACAGGTAAATTTTATCGTCGAAGTAGTTGTGTTTACATTCTTTGCATGCGATTTCACGTGACAAGCAGGCCATGAAAAGATGCACGTAAGAGAGTTGAGAGTACTACTATTATACGTATTAGCAAATCAGTTTTAACGCGGTAATACGGATATTAGTCGTTCTTGTGGTATACCTTACCTGGTATTCTGCTTAAGATGCGTCGGTTCGGCATTAATAGAGATGCATCGAACCTAATAAGGTGAGCACCCAGACTAATAAGGAATCCAACCGTCACTTTGTTCAGTTTTAGTTATTTTACGTTTTGAATTCTGTGTTAGGTGATTTAGCATGCGATTATATGGTCATAAAAGCAATAAATCATACGAAAAACTGGAAATGCGAATGTAAGTAGATCACATTGTGAGGAATTGCACCCTCGGAGTATACACTAAACGGGACTCGATGCTTAGATAATTTTGAGAACGGATCTCGGAATTACTCAATCGGGTCTATTTAGTGTGTTTTAGTATTTGTGGTTGAAGTTGGGACGTTACGTGTTTTAGTAGATGTTGTGGACCTAGTGTCCACATCTAGTGTTGTTGTAGTGCATAATAAAGGAAATTATGAATATGGAAAGTTTTGTTTAGATGGCAACCTAGTGACGACTCGATCAATAGGCGGATCCTCCTAGCTTGACCAGTCACTCCGACAGAACTCCGTTACCGTTTGACCTTCCCGCGGCTACTCCGGCAGAGCTTCGTTGGCTAAAGACTAGTTTTGCGGCTAATCCGGCAGAACTTCGTTACTAGTTTTGAGCTAGTCGATCACAGGCACCTCAGTATCGAGCGGAGTGCTCGAAGGTGAGGAGTAGCGTCGATGTCGCTTTTTTTATCGGAACTACGATCGAGTGGATCGTTTGCCTCGGGTGTCGGAGTGCGAGCCCTTGGCGAGAGTTTAGAGGGAGAAGAGAAGAATGAATTGTGTCGAATGAATGAGGCGGAGGGGGGTATTTAGGTGTTTTCGGCCCTCGTCGCCCATATGGGCGCCTGAGCTGGGGCGCACCAAGAATCAGGCGCCTGGGCTAAGGCGTGGTGAGACCCAGGCGCGTAGGGTGGGGCGGTTGGGATTTTGAGGATACGGTTTTGATACTTTCCAAAACCGTGAGACGGGTGTATGATATGTTTCTTGGGTGTTAAGGCTTCCCACGGCTTGACCTAGCGCCGTGGGTTTAGTGGGCCTCGGGTGTTCATCCCGAGGCTCGCTTGACACGGTGTTGACTCGGTTCGAGTTTCGGGGCCGACTCGGTGTCCCGGTGTCGGAATTAACTCTAATTAGTGTCTATGTGACCGTAACGACACGACTAAGGCTGCCATCATGTTAGTTTTTAATTTTTCCGAGTAATTATTTTATCCGTTCTATAGGAAAACTACCTATAACATCGCGAACCCGTGTCGCGTTGCAGTCCTATCGTCATCGGGTGTTTGTTGGGCACTTCTACAGCCACCAGGTCCAAATTTGGATGTGTACAAGAGAGTGAGAGCTGATCAGTGCCCTTGTCTACGTATGCGCACACACTCAATCCATACTCTTGGTCTCGGGAAAGAGAACCTTTACACAACCGAGCACCTCAATGGCAACTGGACGACTACTACTCTACCGACAAACTCATAAAGAGTTGGCTGCCCATTTACTTCTTAGCATTTTCTCGCACCGGCAGGATGCATCATGGCCTCCCATGAGCAGTGACTCCGAGTGTCGTAGTCTACTTTCGAAGCTGTCTTCTATCGCATCACCTTCTAAACTTTACCGAGATAGCGCCCAACACGAAACGTAGGCTGAATTTGGGTGTCTTATAACGACGGAGTGTCTGGAATATCGAGCTCAGCGGTCATCGTGGGGCACATGTCTGATGACCAGAGGGATGAAACAATACCGGGTTCCATAAGGATGACCCGTCTGTGGGCTGTGTACTTGATGCGCGTATTTTATATACACTTTTATGCTCTTATTACGCGCATTCTCGTGTTTATTGAATAGTGAAAACTATTATTTTGCCTCGAATTGGCTACTTTGTGGTGTGTATTGTCCTTTTGCAGGAACGGAAGACAAAGGAGCTAAAACAAACCAAAACCGAGGCAAAACGAAGCTGTAAGAGCTGGACGCTGAAGTGAGAGATTAGTCGACCGACTATTGGAATAGTCGGCCGACAATGGCCATAGTCGACCGACTATTATAATAGTCGGCCGACTATTTCTTGGACTGCGGGTAGATTTCGTGCTCAGCAAAGAAATTTCCTAAACCGTTTTAACTCATCCTAAGCTGTATAAATAGGGCTTTTCAGCCACTTTTAGGGTACAACAACTTACTTCTCTTTAGATTTCTTTTAGACTTCTTCTCTACTTTTATTCTCTCTAGTTTAATTTCTTCCCAAAACTCGGTTATTGTAAGAACTTTTGGATTCGAATCGCCTTCATTCCTTCGGTAATTTTATTAATCTTCCTTCCTTCTTCTTTGTTCTTGATTGTTTTCTTCTTCATATTTAATTATTCTTAATTATTGTTTTATACTTGTCGTAAATTTATTATTATTCGTGATGTTTAATCTAGTAAATTCTTTTATTAATCTTGTTGTTCTTGAATTAATTATGAGTAGCTAATTTCCCTCGCTAGGATTTAGGGGATCTGCGAATTGAATGTGGTCGCTAAATAATTTATAGATCTGTCAATGATTTTGTGTATGAGTTGTCAATTGTAGCATTTAATTGAGATTAATTGATTAAGTCGACGTAATTGATTAATCGAATTCGGTAAACTTGTACCTAAGATCGGAAGCCTGGTAAAAGTTAGACCTTCTACAACACATTAGTTTGCCCTAATAAGATCGGAAGCCTTTAGACGCATGCTAGGGTGAATAGTGGACCGGAAGGACCTTTTCAATACCCCTTAGACCAATATCTGCGACAGACCTGTGACTTAGACCGTGACCATATGAGATTCGTAGTGAACCGACAATCCTAGTTTTCTCTCCATATATTTATTCATCTTCATTCGTCTTATTTTATTTTAGTTATTTCTTTTCTCTTAATTCTCTTTCTTTCATTACTTTAGTTTAGATAAAAACAAAACATAAAACCCCCGATTGTTTCGTAGATAGACTCTAATTACGAGTAGAATTTATTTGTCTCCCTGTGAATTCGATCCCGACTTCCCTAGCTATATTTTTAGTTAGACCGTAGTTGGTTATCTTTGATAGGTACACGACTAGCTTATCAAATTTTGGCGCTGTCGCCGGGGAGACGGTTAATTTTACTTGTCTTTTTAGTTTATCTTTTATCTCAGGGAACTTTCGTTCCTTGAGACGGTTCTCCTATTTTCCTTCTTAGTTCTGTGTATGCCCAGGTCTAAAAGGTCTGAGATTCATCCTTTTGATCCCGAACCTGAGAAGACTTTACGAGCTAGACGGAGATTTTGGAGGGAAATTCGTCAAGCGGAAAAATCTAATCCGCTTGACCCAGTTTTCGCTAATCTGGAAGCGGAATATTCGTCCTACGAAGAGGACAACTCAAGCACGAAGTCAGACGCCGAGTCAGATATCTCAGTTCCGATCATGCCGCCGAAGCTTTCCACTCACTCCGAGCCGACTCAGGCTAACATCCCAAAAGGATGGAAGCTACCGACTCCTACCACCGGCTCTTTCGAGATTCGTCCCGCTTATATCAATTTAGTGGAGCGAAATACCTTCTCGGGCAATAAAAACGAAGACCCCGGACAACATATGGAAATATTCACTGATTATTGTTGTTCGATTCCAGTTGCTCCCGGGGTAACGCAAGAACAAGTAATGGAGGCCTTATTTCCATTTTCTCTTGCAGGTCCAGCCCGTAGATGGTACCGAGACTTGGACAAAGAAGCAGACAATATTAATGACTGGAACTCATTGGCGCTTGCTTTTTATGAGCATTACTACCCTCCTCAGCGCACTAATCAGATACAGAGTCAAATAACCAGTTTTAAGCAAGGACCATTGGAAGATCTACATGAAACATGGACTAGATTTAAGGATCTAGTCCGTTCTATTCCTCACCACGGATTTGAACCATGGTTTTTATGTAATCAATTTTATAACGGTTTATTTGATGATAATCGTGCTATTCTTGATGGTGCAGCTAACGGGTGTTTCCAAAACAATGTTGATGATGACAAGGGTTGGAAATTGATCGAGGAGATGGCCACGCATCGAGCCGAATATGGAAATCCGAGGGGTAGTGTTCGGGTAGCCGCGGCGGAAACTAGTGAGATTATGGCTCAATTTGATCATCTTCATGCCCGTCTCGATAAAATTCAAAACCCACCTCATCGAAACGAGTCGAATCAGCAAACTGTCCATGCTACGATCAAACAAGAGGTTATGTGTGAGCGATGTGGTACCGAAGGCCATAGCGCGGGGGAATGTATGACCGGGATGGAACAAGTTCTAGCTTTTCAACACTTCAAGCAAGGTAATCCTTATTCTAATTACTATAATGAGAGGACTAGGGAACATCCGAACTTCAGTTGGACGAGTCAGAATATGTTGAACCCAGTTCCTCAGCCGAAGCAACAAACTTATGTTCCGCCTCATCGCGGACAACAACAAGGCTTCCAAAAGCCTCTAGCTCTTCCACCGCCAACTCAACCTCTTGCTATTCTTCCTCCACCGCCCGCGACTCCGGCTCCAGTTCCAAGTGAATAACAGGAATTGAAGAGTATGATGCAATCCCTCATGATCGAGATGCAGAAAAGTGACCAATCTAAAGATGCACAGATCAAGATGTTAGAGACGCAGGTGGCGCAGCTTGCCACAAATCAGTCTGCTAGGCAACCGGGCACACTACCGTCACAGCCGGAAAAACAGCACGATACAGCCAACGCGATTCAGCTTCGAAGCGGCCTTACTTATGACGACCCCAAGATGCCTAGTTATGATAATTCTGTTAATGTGGAGGATGTAATTGAGGATGTAATAGTTCATGATGTATCGTTAAAAACTGCTGAAACTGCTGTGAATGACGAACTGGTCAATAATAGTCGACCGACTATTAATAATATTCAACCGACTATCATTGACAGATTAACAGAAACTGCAGGTGAGGAGGAAAATAGTCGACTGACTATCCCTGATAGTCGACCGACTATTGTTAATAGTCGACCGACTATTCCTGATAGTCGACCGACTATTCCAGAGGCCAGATCCAGATCGGAGACTGTTGCTGCTGATAAGCCGTCTGATGCTAAAGTGGAAACGGGCGTTCTACGAGATAAAGCTACTGAACAGATCAAAATTCAAGTTCCTTTTCCTAGCCGGTTGAAGAACAAGAAGATCGAGAATCAGTTTAGTAAGTTTATGGAGGTCGTCAAAAATCTCCAGGTAACCGTTCCCTTCACGGAATTAATTACCCAGGTACCCTCTTACGCAAAATTTATGAAAGATATTCTGACCCGTAAGAGGAACTTTAATGAACATGAGACTATTGCTTTTACTGCTGAGTGTAGTGCTCTAATTCAGAGTAAGTCTCCACCCAAACTGAAAGACCCGGGTAGTTTTTCCATACCATGCACCATAGGCACCCATGTAATCGATAAAGCTTTATGTGATTTGGGTGCAAGTGTCAGTGTCATGCCCTATTCAGTTTGCGAGAAACTGAATATGGGTCAGCTTAAAGTCACAAGTGTGACTCTTCAGATGGCTGATAGGTCAGTCAAACGTCCCCTAGGAGTTTTAGAAGATGTCCCTGTTAGGATAGGTAAATTCTTTATACCTGTTGATTTAATTGTTTTAGATATGGCTGAGGATACTCAAATTCCTATAATTCTGGGTAGGCCGTTTCTACATACTGCGGGGGCCCTCAAAGATGTCAAGCACGGACGCTTGACTCTAGAGGTAGGGGACGATAAAGTGACCTTTAACTTGGCTAACACATTAGCTAATCCTATGATAGAAGACACATGCTATGCTCTCGATATTATTGATGACGCTGTTTTTGATGTTTGTACGGGTTCCCTGGGTAGGGACCCACTCGAGGCTTTGATGTGTTTAGACACTTGTGCAGGCGATGAGCTTAATGATGATGTTGTGTGGGATATGCTAGGATCTACACACTATATACCGGACCATGTATTTCGAGACGATTCTAAGTCTTGTTCCGTCATTATAAGTAATAAGGTAGACAAGAAGAAGTCCACTGCGAGGAATCGTTTCAAGGTGAATGACCAACATCACCATATTAAGGACGAGACAAGAGGAGAAGTCGAGGTTTTGTACCTCGAAACAGTCACTAACTGAGCAAGGTGACTACGGTCGTGCGGGACCTTAAACCAGCGCTGACCGGGAGGCAACTTGTAGACACCCGCATTTTGCCTGCTAGTGTATATAGACAAAATGTGCTGGAAAGGACTCGTGTTGGTCTGTGGGACCAGTACAAAGCCTGGCGGGCTACCGCAGTCAACATTTCCGGTCCTAGGATTGGGCCGGGGTGTTACAAAAACACCCGATGATGATCGGACGCTAACGTGACTTAATACGCTCGAATACGGACTCGGAATAAATAGTATCCGACGTGGGCATTTAGCGGAGTGCAAATCTCTCAAAACCGACCTCAAATCCAGGCCCAGTGGGTCGTTTCCAATAAAATGAGACTAATTTGGGCCAAAACCGTCACCAGAAATAAAACCGTCTTTTAGCGACCGAGTCAAAACCCGGTCAAAGTCGAATCCCGAGACGAACCAGCCTCACATTATGTCCAAATACACAAAATGAATCAAGACTCAACAACCAAATCTCATTCAAAAATAGGCAACAAATCATGCCCTATTTACACTCCCTCCATTCACACTCACTCGATCGAGTGGCTCACATCCACTCGGTCGAGTAAGGCCATAAACCGGCCGATCCAGACCCAGACCGGGCACTCGGTCGAGTGCACCCGCGCCACTCGATCGAGTGACCCTAAACCGGGGTATTTCCCTATAAATACCCCATCACCCCAACACATTACACAACTCTTTTCAACCTTTTACCACCTTCAAAACAAGGTCTTTCCAACCCTTTCAATCCTCATTCAACCTTACACATCTTAAACCTTCAAACCTTCATCACCTTGAGTTCTAGGCACTCATACACATACACACACAAATACATTCAAAATCCCGAGATCAAAACTCGTCAAAGACATACACCATAACTCTACCTACATATCTCGACACTCCAGCGCACACGCCGCTACTACGAGTCCGTTTCCGAGGCCATTTAAGCATGTAGGTTGAGGGTGTCATCAAACCCCGTTTCTTTTTTCCTTTCTGTTTTTCGATTATATATGTACATACTATATATTATTATTATTATTATTATTATTATTATTATTATTATTATTATTATTATTACTATTATTACTATTATTATTATTATTATTAATTATACTAACACTAATACTAACATTTTTAATTTTGTTACTAACATTTTAATTTTGCTACTAACATTTTATTTATCGCAATCTAACATCTTATTTTATGTCAACTGTTTTGGTAAAAAATTTACCGGGTCTACGATTTAAGTTGCGGGTCAAAGCAATCGTCCTATAACTACGGGTCGGTGAAATCGAGATAAAACTAAAGAACGAGGAATAACGGAAGAAAATAACGACACACAAAGTTTGGTGACGCGGAAACCCGATGTGGGAAAAACCGCGGGGGGAGTCGGCATCCCACCAAAGTTTCACTATGAATGGAAAAAGGATGAAGAAGAGAATACAAATAGGAATGTTTTATCTATAGATAATTGCTAGAATTTTGGTGTTGTGTGCGTTGGAGTTGATGTGCTGGGGATGCCTTCTTCCTTCTTCCTCCTCCTCATTTTATATGTGGCCTCCCCCCTTAGGATTCCCCTCTTTATTGCTCTTTAATGTGGAGCCATAATTGCTCTTCAATGCTCCAGGACCGTTATGGCAGTTATGGTCAAATCCTCAATCTTCTCTTTTATTGCTTAAGATCTTGATATTTAATCCTCCCTTAGCCGTTGCATCCTCCTCAGCAGTTATATTCTTCTCCTCATTTATCTCCTGGTCTTCAGGAGGGTTTCCTCCTCTGTAGGTGCAACAACTGTTGCTTCCTCCTCTTTATATGGGCTGAGTCCCTTTTCTTGTTCGTTGGGCCAGTTTAATTTAAGTGACCCATGGTTTGTTTACTCTTATGTTTTGTTCAACCCGTCATCTTATATTACCCCGGGTTTGCTTGACTTGACGGTCTTTGACTATTTTTGACTTCCGTATTTTAGTCTTCGATCTTGACTTTCATCCGTAGACCGTGGACCTTTTTGTTATTGACCTTTGACTTATGACCCTTTGACCGTCCACTCGTAGCATGCCACGTTGCATTTCGAAAGTGCAAACTTTTGACCCGAACAAATGCCCCGAAATTTCCGACTAAGCTCATCTTAGGCGGGAATTTCCGTTTGCTTCAGTTGTAGGCAGTTGGCTATGCTTCAGCTGGTCTTGCTGGTTCTAGGAGAAGGCGTAATCTGTCCCCTCTCTCAGAAATTACTCCTGCAGAAAGTGGACCTCTAGTGGCAGACCTTCCCAAGTCTACCTCTTATTCTGCCTCCAGATCCGTTGATGAGGTTTCTGCTGAAGTGGTGCTCAAATTTCCTGAAGGCTTTGGTAAGTCTGCAGAGGATATGACTTTCCTGGATCATATGCTACTTCCTGGTCCCAGGTCTATGCTAGAAGAAGGTTCTCTGAAGGAGTTGGACTTGGTTCGCAGATTGTTGGCGGAGGAATCTGGTTGTAGAGAAGAAGTGACTGGATGAGGAATTTCCTGTGGCGCCTGTCCTAGATGCTCTTTCTGATGTGGAGGCGGAGGATCTGATGGAGTCCGCTGATTTCTCATTGCTGATCAGGAGGCTGATGGGCAAGAGAGCGTGGACCAGCAGGATGTCGTTGATGACCCTGGGGGAGATTCTGTTGCTGTTCATCAGAGACCCAGGTTCCTGTAGGAGAATCTGCTACAGTTCCGCCTCCACTAGAGGAGAATGTCCAGGCTGTGGACCAAGTTCTGCTGGAGTGATGTTACTCTTCCTTTGTTTTCGGCTTGTGAATCCTGCATGGCATGAACTTCCGATTTGTTAGTGTTTGCAAAAAATTCTGTAATGACTTCGCCTTTGCTCAGGGGAGCGAAGTGTGTTAGTATTTTATGGCACTTCGTGCCTTAACAGAAGATCGTAATCGTTTGCTTTTGATCGTGGTTGTTTGCGTTTGATTGTAATCGTTTGTTGTAGTTTTGTCTAACTACCTTCTGTTGTATGCATGCCTTATGTTTGTATGGTCGACCTTTGATATAGTGGTGGCCTGGGGTTTAGTTCGCCCACTCAGTCAGAGGTGCCACGCTTTGCGTGGGTGCTAAGTGGCGCAGGAGACTGTAATGTCCCGGTTGTAGGCACTTAGTCACAGACGCACGCCCTCTGTAGAAATTGTACACTCCAGCAGATTAGTGACCAACACTCAATTTGAGAAAACTGACAAAAATTTGGCAAAGATAGGGAACACAATGTTTGAAAACATATGTGGAAGCAAAAAATCGAATTTCGAAAATATATGGAGAGAGAAAATTAAATTTCGAAAATGTACGCAATAAGAAAATCAAACCTTAATGCCAAAGAAAATTGAATTTTGACGACACACGGAAAAAGGAAATCAAAATTTTATCTGATTTAAATATGCGGGAAAAAATTTGAATTTTGCTAAAAGAAAGAAAAGAAAACAGAAGAATGATAGGAAAATTTTAAATACGTGTTTGCGAGGTTTGAAAAGATTAAACCTGGGTTCTGGTGGAGGTGCACCTGGCAGAATAGATGCCACGTTTCTGGCGGCTGTAGCCCATGTTTCTGGCGGCAGTGGCCCAGATTGCTGGCGGCTGTGGCCCACTCAGAAGAAGTATTTCTTTAGGTGTACGATGTTCCATGGCTTTTGGATGATCTTCCCCTCCATGGTCATAAGTCGGTAGGCTCCGTTCCCAACTACTTTCTCTATTTGATAGGGTCCTTCCCAATTGTAAGCGAACTTTCCTGCTCGTTGGTTCCTGGTGTTCTGGAAGACTTTTCTGAGGACTAGGTCTCCTTCCTGCAGGATTCTGACTCTGACATTCTTGTTGTAACTTCTGGCGACTGTTTGTCTGTAGGAGGCCATCCTTATTTGAGCATCGGTTCTGAGCTCATCTATAGTATCCAAGCTGCTTGCCATCTCTACCTGGTTCCTGTCTTCGGTTATGCATCCGTATCTATGAGTAGGCACTCTCACCTCTGAATGGATGACCGCCTCAGCACCAAAGACCAAACTGAAAGGTGTTTGTCCTGTAGCCACCTTGGGTGTAGTTCTGTCAGACCACAGCACCAAGGGGAGTTCTTCTGCCCATCTGCCCCCTGCCTCCTCCAGCCTTCTCTTCAGGTTGTCTATCACAATTTTGTTGCTAGACTCCGCCTGACCATTAGACTGAGGGTTTCTGGGGGTAGACTTGTTTAATGTGATGTTCCACCTGGCGCAGTAGGCCTCCATCTTGTTGCCAATAAACTGGGATCCGTTGTCGCAGATGATCTCTGAAGGAATGCCAAACCTGCAGATAATGTTACGTTTTATGAAGGATATAACCTGCTTCTCAGTCATCTAAGGGAATGCTTCTGCTTCTATCCACTTGGAGAAGTAGTCAGTCATGGCCAACATAAAAACCTTGTTTTCTGGGGCTCTCGGTAGCTTGCCAACAATATCCATCCCCCATTTCATGAAGGGCCAAGGAGAAATTACTGGGTGCAACGGCTCTGCTGGCTGGTGATTGACCGGTGCATGTCTCTGGCAGGCGTCACATTTCTTAACATATTCCCTCGCGTCCTTGCGCATTGTCGGCCAATAGTAACCTTGGCGGAGTGCTTTGTTGGATAGACTCTTGCCCCCTGCATGATTTCCACACTCACCACTGTGGAGGTCATGCATAACCACCTCTGCCTCCTGCTGGCTTAGGCACCTCAAGTATGGTCCAGCGGCTGATCTTTTGAACATGACACCATCAATGAGGGTGTACCTGGACGCTTTCATTCTAAAACTCCGGGCTTCCTTCTTGTCTGCTAGCAGGATATCCTTTTGCAGCCATTCTTGGTAGGGTTTTCTCCAGTCTGGGATTCTTTCTTGTTCTGCTGAGGTGCTGCAGACTCCTGCCTCCTGCAGCCACTACAATCCCTGGTCTGGTGAATTGTCCTCCTGCCTCAGCATCTGGTGTTCCTGTGTGCCTGTCCAAACTGCTGGCTCCAGTACATGGACAATGGGTATGGTGGAAACTACGCCTGGTTTGAAGGTTGCCCCCAGGGTGGCTAGGGCGTCTGCTTCCACGTTCTGGTCCCTAGGGACTTGGCTGATTGAGAAGGCTACGAACCTGAGGGAGAGCTCCTTTGCCACTTCAAGGTAAGACACCATCTTGGAGTCCTTAGCTGCATACGAACCATTCATGTGATTGACTATTAGCTGGGAATCGCTGTAAGCCTCTAGGCGCTTGATTTTGAGGTCTAGAGCCAGCTGGAGACCCAAGATTAGAGCTTCATATTCTGCCTCGTTGTTTGTTGTTCGGAACTCGCACCGTACTGCTTGGACTATGAGATCCCCCTGAGGAGACTTCAGAACTAATCCTGCTCTAGATCCTCGCATGTTGGAGGCGCCATCTACATTTAGCTTCCACACCTGTTCGCCTTTGTCCTCCTCAAGGAGGAGGATGTCTTTCTCTGCCTGTGTCTGCAGTGCTGGGCTGAAGTTGGATACGAAGTCTGCTAACGCCTGGGATTTTATCGCTGTTATGGGGACAAATTTCAGGTCGAAGCCGCTCAAGTGTATAGACCACTTGGCCATTCTCCCTGATAACTCAGGTTTTCTCATAATAGTTTTTAGTGGATAATTTGTTATTACGGAAATAGCATGCTATTCAAAATAAGGTCGAAGTTTATAAGATGCTGTAACAAGTGCAAGTACGAGTTTCTCAAGGGATGTGTACCTGGTCTCTGCAGGAAGCAGAGACTTACTAACATAATATACTGGGCATTGTGCTCCTTCGTGCTCACGTACTAATACCGCGTTGACTGCTACCTCGGTTACTGATAAATACAGGAAGAGTGGTTCTCCAGGTTCTGGTTTTGACAGCAGAGGTGGAGTGCTGAGGTAGTGCTTCAGGTCGCTGAACGCCTTCTCGTGCTCTGCTGTCCAATCAAACCTTTGGGCCTTCTTCAGGATAACATAAAAGAGCCGACATCTATCAGAAGCCCTGGAGATAAATCTGCTCAGAGCAGCAATTCTTCCAGTCAACCTTTGCACGTCTCTTGGCTTTTGTGAGGATTCCAGCTGAAGGATGGCCTTGATCTGCTCTGTGCTAGCTTCAATTCCCCTCTGGGTCACCATGTACCCCAGAAACTTCCCACATGACACTCCAAATGTACACTTTGAAGGATTTAACTTCATCTTGTATTCCCTCAAGGTGTTGAAGGTATCCTCCAAGTGTGTTGTATGTTGCGAAGCTTGCTTTGACTTGACGACCATGTCGTCAATATATACCTCCATAGTGTCCCCAATCTGTCTCCTGAACATCTTGTTGACTAGTCTCTGGTAGGTGGAACCTGCATTCTTCAGACCAAAAGGCATTACATTGTAACAATATATACCTCTCTCAGACCTGAAGGCTGTCTTCTCCTGGTCTGCTGGATGCATCTTGATCTGGTTGTACCCACTCCATGCATCAAGAAAGGTTAGCATCTCGTGGCCTGCTGTAGCATCTACCATGGCATCTATATGTGGTAGGGGGAATGGATCTTTCGGGCATGCTTTGTTTAAGTAGGTGAAGTCGACGCACACCCTTCATTTGCCATTCTTCTTTGGGACCACCACCACGTTAGATAACCACTCTGGGTACTTCACCTCCCTGATTTTTCTAGCAGCCAGCAGACTGTCCACCTCCTGATTTATGACTTGATTTCTCTCTGGAGCAAACTTCCTTCTCTTCTGCTGGACTGGTTTGTAGCTTGGGTCCACGCTTAGCCTGTGAGTGATAACGCTCGGATCTATACCTACCATATCATCATGCGACCAAGCAAAACAATCCATGTTAGTTTTTAATAATTCAATGAGGTTTCGGCGGATATTACCTGTGCATTCTGATCCGATTAACACTTTTCGCTCTGGATGTTGCTTGTCTAGGTTGACTTCATCCAACTCCACCTGAGGTGGCTCTACGTACTCGTGCAGAGGTAGATGAAGGCTCTGTAATTGCTATGCTGGGGGGCTCGCCGTCTTCTTAAGGGCTACCCTGTAACAATCCTTGGCCTCTCCTTGGTCTCCGTTGATCTTCTGCACTCCCCAGGGTGTAGGGAACTTCAGGCACTGGTGGTAGGTGGAGGTGATTGCCTTCATCTCATGAATCCAAGGCCTTCCTAGAATCACGTTGTAGGTGGAGGGTCCATCAATGACTAGGTACCGTACTTGCTTGTTCACTCCTCCGACATAGGTAGAAATGGTGATCTCTCCCAGAGAATGCTTGGTCTCACCACTAAAACCCACTAAGGGAACCGCCTTCCTCGTTAGATCCTTCTCGCTAAACCCCATGTTCTGGAGAGTTTCCAGCATGATGAGGTTGACTGAACTCCCAGTGTCCACTAGAATCTTCTTCACGGTGCAATTCCCTATAGAGAGGGTAATTATTAAGGCGTCGTGGTGCATCTCTGAAGTAGCTTCTGTGTCAGTTTCGTCAAAGGTGACAGCTGGAAGATCCTTGCAACTGATTCTGCAGGAGTGCTCGGGTCTGTCTCCTCTGGTCTGAGAGGCATGTCTCTTGGCTGCTGAGTAGGTCAGCCCGCATAATTCCGATCCTCCTGTTATCACATTGACAATTCTGGTACATATTGGAGGTGGAGAAGGCAATACCTGATCTGCTGCATTTATTCTGCTAGAGTTTCTGGACATGAGGTGATCCAGATTCCCCTGATCATATTGGAACTTAACCTCCCTCCTGAGCTGGACGCACTCATCGGTATGGTGTCCAATGTCGTCGTGGAATTCGCACCTTTTGTTGGCGTCTCTTCGGTCATTGGTGTACTCCTGTCTCCTGGGCCACCTGACTCTGCGCCCTAACTCCCTCAGGGCCTTGAGCACCCCATCAAGGTTGGTAGAGAACCCATACTCACTTACTTTAGGTGGCAATCCTGGATTGCCCTTCCAGTCTTTCTCTTCAGAGATCTTGTGAACACTTCTGTCGTAGGGCTTGGATCTTTCGCCCCTCCTCTCTACTGATGCCTTCCTGGAAACATGCTCAGAACCATAGGTAGCCCTTTTGGGGCCCGAATCCTCCTCTAGTCTGATGGCTGCCAATGCTTTGGTTTGCACATCCTCGAATGTAGCACAAGGATATTTGGTGAGATCTTTGTAAAGATCTGAATCCTGGAGGAGCCCTTGACGGAAGGCTTCAATGGCAGTGGCCACGTCACACCTGGGGATAGTCACTTTCTCTTTGTTGAATCTGTTGAGGAAATCTCGCGTAGACTCCTCGAATCTCTGCACCACCCGATACAAATCGCTAGTTTGCCTTTCCGGCTTTCTGCTACTGGCGAATTGTTGGTTGAAAGCATTAACCAGATCAGCAAAGGAGGTGACGCTTCTGTTTGGCAGACCAACGAACCAATGAAGGGCTGCTCCCGAGAGGGTGGAGCCGAACCCTTTACACATGCAAGCTTCCTTCAGAGGCCCTGTGGCGGTTATCACCATCATTTTCTGCTTGTACTGGTTGATATGGTCCATGGGATCTGCAGTGCCATCATAGAGCGTCATGGCTGGTGGCACAAAGCCCTTGGGCACACCAACACAGGCCAGGTCGTCTGTGAAGGGTGAGTCTGCATAGCTGTCTCTGGCTGCTCTCTCCAGGGGGCGTGGCATTCCAGGAATTTTGTTGATCAGTTCCCTCAGCTCCTTCAGTTCTTGAGACTGCTGGTCTGCAGCGTTGTTGGTCCCTGTAAGAGGGTTAGAAGCAGGGGGAAAAAAACTGAAAGGTGTACTTCCTGTATAAGGTCCTCCAGGGTGCAGACTGTTTGGAGGAGGCAGTGAAGGGAATGCAACTGTTTCAGGCCTGGGTTGCCACTCTGGTGCCTGCTGGTTGGGAGTAGGTGCTGCCCATGCTCCTCCAGAGGGTTGGCTGCTGGACAGGGGATACACTCCTGGCGATTGCGTTGGTTGCCACCTTAGCGTCTGATGGACCGGGGTACCAGCAAGAGATAATGCGTTAGTCTCTCGGTTTTCAATGCCGGAGAAGAGATTACCTGAGACGCGCGATCTGTCGGGTGTGGGCCGGTGGGTCAGGTAGCCTAGCCCTTGTGGCGCAACGGTTTGGACAGGTGGTGATAGCTCCAGATCCAGCCTAGTGACCACCTCCTGAGGAATCGCCCTTGATGCTTGCCCACTGACGGCGGGTTCTCTGTGGAGGCTTGGCTCTCCTCCAGATACCATAGGCAGGATCTCTGGTGGTGACTGAATTGGAGCAGATGGTGGCCTTGACACTGCTTTTATCTGAGCCCTGATGTCACGGTTATCCTTCTGCAAGGTCCTCACCGCTTGCTGCAGAGTATTGATCCCCTGAAGTATTTCCATCACAGGATCTGAGGCTGACGGAATCCTGAGCGCATCTCCAAACAACCCTCCATGAGTCGGCGTCTTATATGGCGCTCCCTCCTTACTAGTTCTGAAGGGATCGAGTGTTTTTGATGTCGGGAGCCCCTGAGGTGGTCTGGAGGTTGCCGGTGCAGGCCCCGCTGTCAGACTGACAGGAGTAGCCTGAGTGGATGGTGTGATGGGCTGACTTGCTGCCCCTGAGGATGGTGTCCCTCCAGCAGACTGGGTGGAGGCATCTTGGCTACCAACAAGGTTTTGATCGGATCCAGACATGACGGTAGGTTGAATCTCTGCAGAATTTTGGCTAGCAAACGATCACTTTGCCCCACGGTGATGAATCAAACGATCACCAGCCTCACATTATGTCCAAATACACAAAATGAATCAAGACTCAACAACCAAATCTCATTCAAAAATAGGCAACAGATCATGCCCTATTTACACTCCCTCCATTCACACCCACTCAATCGAGTGGCTCACATCCACTCGGTCGAGTAAGGCCATAAACCGGCCGATCCAGACCCAGACTGGGCACTCGGTCGAGTGCACCCGCGCCACTCGATCGAGTGACCCTAAACCGGGGTATTTCCCTATAAATACCCCATCACCCCAACACATTACACAACTCTTTTCAACCTTTTACCACCTTCAAAACAAGGTCTTTCCAACCCTTTCAATCCTCATTCAACCTTACACATCTTAAACCTTCAAACCTTCATCACCTTGAGTTCTAGGCACTCATACACATACACACACAAATACATTCAAAATCCCGAGATCAAAACTCGTCAAAGACATACACCATAATTCTACCTACATATCTCGACACTCCAGCGCACACGCCGCTACTACGAGTCCGTTTCCGAGGCCATTTAAGCATGTAGGTTGAGGGTGTCATCAAACCCCGTTTCTTTTTTCCTTTCTGTTTTTCGATTATATATGTACACACTATATATATTATTATTATTATTATTATTATTATTATTTGATAGGGGTCGGTTGCCCGCCATTGGCCGCCTGCCAGTCAGGCCCCGAGGCGACCAGCCCCAGAAGGAGGAAAGGTCTGTCCAGCAGCTTTTCTATCAGTCACTGGAATCTCCAAGTATGGCCCCAATCCCTTGGGCCATCCGCCAAACGGAGTAAACCAGGCCTGCCGCCTGCTTCCAGGGCGTTCCCGCCTGAATGGAGCCGAAGGGGAACCGAGGACCCATCCGTCATTTTGCCTAAGGTAATTGGGAATGGATGGATGAGAAGCCGCCACTTGTCACTTTCCCATCCAACCATTCCTCTTTCTCTTCTCTCTCTTGTGGGAAGGTATAAATACCTCCCCATTTCCCACATGAGAGGGGTTGGATTTTCTCTCTCTAGACTCTTACTCTTAAAACGCCGCCTAGTTCCTCACGAGCTAGGTTCGTAAAGGCATTCCACGGACTGACTTAGGCATCGGAGAGGGTTTCCTCGGACAACCTCCGAGGCCCTGTGCGTTCATTGTGCAGGGAGCAGGCCGTTTTCCGCCGGGAAAGTCCGATTCAAGGAGTGAGAGGAAGGGGAGATCAAGGGAATCAAGTGACTAATTATCCATCATTAATTCAATTACACTACCCGGATTCTAGGTCGGGTAAATTGTTTCCGTAACCGGAACAATTTGGCGCCGTCTGTGGGGAGCTTACGGTTGTGCTCACGAGTTACCCACTAAAATCAACCACTCATAACCACAAAATTAAACACAATCATGCCAGAAATCGTCGATGACAGTGCAGGAGCGGGTCCGACGGTCCCTCCGGTGACCCCCCTGTACGGAATGCCGCTGTTGGAGAGGGTCCCTCCTGCCACAATCCTTGGGGTAGAGGGAACCAATCCCCTCGGTGGATCTAACACTGCTGTGACACCCGAGCTGGGGGCACGCCCTGGACGTGCTCTCAATCTGACCCCAGCTCAGATGGCACAGGCAGCTGCGTTCTTCTCTGCGATGCTGGATCAGGAATTCACACCTGAGGACTTGGTGGGCAGGGTCGCATCGGCTCCTAGGCAACCGTCCCCAGTCAGCAAGGACGAGGCCGGGGGCACGAGGCGGACCGCCGCCAGAAATGCTCAGAGAAAAGCGAGAAGAACAGCCCAAGTGTATACGCATGTGCAGAGGCGCATTACCACTGACAAACCAGAACCACCTGTCCAGCAGGCGTTTTCTATTCACACGACAGAATCGGCGTCTGGTGGGCAGGGAGGCTTATCTCAAGGATTACAGGAGCGCATGAGGCCCAGGGAGCCTGTGTCAAAACGCTTAGGAGAGAGGCCAGGCGGAGTTTTCTCCAGACTAACACCTGCGGCCAAGGAACAGTCAGTCCCCGGCTTATCCCAAAGCCTGCAATCCAGACTCAACCGAGGACAACCGCTCGAGTCCAGGTACCATCAGGGTGAAAACCTCTGCCACTCCCAGAGAAAGAGGCCCAGGCAGGCCTCCTCGGGAACAGAGGATGAGGCAGCTAGCAGACCGCCACCGAGGCACCGCTCCCCCAGTACGAGGAAACCGACCCATAAACAATGGGAATCTCATGGTAACCAGTCTGGGGAAAGCAGGTCACGACTGGTAGGCAGGCCTACGAAAACCCCGTTACACCCTGAGGTACAAGAGCACCCCATTCCAAAAATCAAAATGCCCACCATCAAATTTGACGGAACGACAGACCCTGAAGACCACCTGGCAGCCTTTGAGAGCCACATGGGCATGTATGATGTAGATGATGCCATCTGGTGCAAAGTTTTCCCTACCACCCTGGTGGGACTTGCGCAGGGGTGGTTCAGAGATCTCCGCCAGGGGTCAATCAGATTCTTCATAGAGTTGGCTGAAATTTTCCTTGAACAGTATGCCGGAAATAAGAGAAGACGCCTTACCCGTTTCGACCTCATGACCCTGAAACAGAAGAAGGGTGAGAGTGTGAGAGAATACATGAGAAGATTCGATCTGTCCTACCAGCAGGTTAGGGAGATCGACGATTCCACCGCCGCCTACGCCCTGGCAATCTCCCTACTTCCAGGGGAAATGAAAAACCAGATGATCAGGGCCCAGCCAGAAACCTTGGCCATGGCCAGAAAGATTGCTGAGGGGTTCATTCTGCAGGAGGAGTTCCACGGCCTGACGGACACCCCTGCAGGCCAAACAAAGCCTCAAGGGGGACCGCAGGGTGGAAGGGGCAGAGGTGAACCAGGTAAGCAAAAAGAAGAGGGAGACACTCCCAAGAAAGAACGCCCAGTCTACCAACCCAGATTCGATAGTTACACCGCTCTGAACAAATCCAGGGCGGAAATCTTCGAACTGGAAAAAGAAACTGCTAAATGGAACCGTCCAAACAAGCCTCGCAGCCCAAAAGGCGACCCAAAGAAATTCTGCACTTTCCACGACTGTATAGGCCATACCACCGAAGAGTGCCGTCACCTGAAGGATGAAATTGAGAAATTAATCAGGAACGGATGGTTGGCCAACTACGCAGCTAAAAACAAGTCTCAGAAGGAAGTGTCTGAGAAACCCGAGGGGTCAGTGCAGAACCGGATGATAATCCATGTGATTTCAGGGGGCACTGAGGGCCAGCTCAGTCGAAGAGGCCAAAAAAGGCAAATGCGCGAGCTGAGGAACCAGATCTGCTACGCTGAGAAAGAAGGGAGCCCAAGGGGAGTGACATTAAGTATCACCCCTGATGATGCAGGACGGGTGATATATCCGCACAGTGATCCTCTGGTGCTGTCCCTAGAGATCAGCAACCATATTGTGCGAAGATGTATGGTAGACACAGGCGCATATACAAATCTTTTGTACAAGGATGCTTTCGAAAAAATGGGCCTGGAAAAAAGGCATCTACGGCCTGCTCCCGGATCGCTGTATGGATTCAGTGGGGCAGGCGTGCTGCCCATGGGCGTCATCGACTTGCCTGTAACCTTCGGGGAAGGTTCCACAGCCAGGAATGTCAGGGCAACCTTTGTTGTTGTGGACGCAAGGTCTGCCTATAATGCCCTGATTGGCAGGGCCACGCTGGATGAAATCGAGGCCGCAATCTCCATCAGAGCTCTCACCATTGCGTATGTCACAGACTTCGGGCTGGAAGGAAAGATACGTGGGGACCAGGAGTCAGCCAGACAATGCTACTCCGTGGCCCTACAAGAGCACGAGAGGGACAGAAAAGGAAAAAGAAAAGCTGACAGTTCCCCCTGCAGGGAAGGCGAAGTCCCAGTTGAGCACCCGACGCCCGACCGCCTGGAACCAGGGGGCGAAAGCATGCTGGTGGACTTAGAACCAGAAAGACAGGTCCTGGTAGGAACAGGCTTGGAGGAATCCTACCAGGCCGAACTGGTCAAACTTCTGAGAGAGAACAAAGACGTATTTGCCTATTCTGCAGACGAGATGCCCGGCGTTGATCCCTCATGCATCGTTCACAAGCTGAACGTAAGCATGGATGCTCGCCCTGTAAAACAGAAGAAGCGAAACATGTCTGCAGAAAAAGACGCAGCAATCAAGGAAGAAATTGACAAACTCTTGAAAGCAGACTTCATCGAAGTCTGCGACTACCCAGAATGGCTGGCAAATGTTGTCATGGTCAAAAAGTCGTCTGGAGCATGGAGAATGTGCGTCGACTTTACGAACCTGAACAAAGCCTGCCCGAAAGACTGCTATCCGCTCCCTCGGATCGATCAATTGGTAGACGCCACCAGTGGCTACACCATGCTAAGCTTCTTAGACGCCTTTTCAGGCTACCACCAAGTGTACTTGTGGCAGCCGGACAGGGTGAAGTGTGCGTTCATCATTAGTTCGGGCACTTACATGTATAAGATGATGCCCTTCGGGCTCAAAAATGCAGGGGCTACGTACCAGCGGTTGGTTGATAAAGTGTTTGAGAAACAAAAAGGTAGAAACATCGAGGCTTATGTTGACGATGCCATCGTAAAAAGCAGGGAAGACAAGGAACACCTGACAGACTTGCAGGAAACCTTCAGTTCTCTGCGCGCTTACAAAATGAAACTAAATCCGAAAAAGTGCACGTTTGGAGTCCGCTCCGGAAAATTCCTAGGATTCTTGGTCAGTTCTCGGGGTATAGATGCCAACCCTGAAAAAATTCAGGCAGTTC
Source organism: Agrostemma githago (assembly GCA_958450325.1). NCBI lineage: Eukaryota > Viridiplantae > Streptophyta > Magnoliopsida > Caryophyllales > Caryophyllaceae > Agrostemma > Agrostemma githago. The sequence goes on along the minus strand of OY288244.1, from coordinate 25,284,485 downwards.
TAGACCTCCCTGAGCCCAAGACCATCAGGGACATCCAGCGCCTGACGGGACGAATGGCCGCCTTGGCCCGATTCATTGCCCGATCAGCAGACAGAGCCACTCCTTTTTTCAAAATACTGAAAGGAAACAAACAGTTCAAATGGGAAAACGAGCAGAAAGAGGCCTTCGAACAACTAAAGGACCATCTTAAGAGGCTCCCTACCCTGGCAAGACCAGTAGCAGGAGAAAAACTTTTCCTCTACATTGCAGTAACCAATGTAACTGTCAGCGCAGTCATCCTACGAGAAGAGGCAGGCACCCAGCAACCTATATACTTTGTGAGTCATGCGCTGGGGGCAGCTGAGAAGAATTATCCGATGGTTGAAAAAGCCGCCTACGCGGTCATAATTGCAGCCAGGAAGCTCAGACCTTATTTTGACGCGCATCCGGTCATAGTCCTCACCGACCAACCCCTGGAAAAGGTGTTGGAAAAATTCGAAAAATCGGGGAGATTGTTGAAATGGGCAATTGAGCTGAGTGGGCTAGGTATATCTTACCAGCCGAGAACAGCCATCAAAGCCCAAGCTCTGGCAGACTTTTTTGCTGAGTGCTCCCATTCAGGGGAAGAGGAAGCCCCTGCCCAGGAATGGGTCGTATACACTGACGGGTCCTCAACGGCCAACGGCGCAGGCGCAGGCGTCGTATTAACCAGCCCAGAAGGGACCGACTTTGAGCATGCTCTCAGATTCGTTTTCCCAGCATCAAACAATGAAGCAGAGTACGAAGCAGTACTCGCAGGCGTCAGGTTAGCTAAAGCCGCAGGGGCAGAACGAATTGTCTTGGCGACAAATTCCCAACTCATCGCCAACCAGATTAATGGAGAATACGAAGCAAGAGACCAAGCAATGGCCGCATACCTGGAGATGGTAAAGGGAGAGCTGTCCAGCCTGAAATCATATGAGATCAAACAAATTCCCCGATCCCAGAACAACAGAGCAGATGCCCTGTCAAAACTGGCAAGCTCCAGTCTGCAGGACATCCGGAGGTCAGTATGGGTTGACGTTTTACACGAAAGGTCTACTAATCCCGGTCAAACGATTAATGCCGTGGAAGAAGAGCTAGAAAGCTGGATGACCCCTTTCGTTCAGTACAAGAGGCACGGTATCTTACCATCAGACTCATTACAAAAGAGGAAGGTACAGGCTAAAGCAGCCTGGTTCATATTCATTAATGGAGAACTCTACAAAAAATCTTTTACTTATCCCCTGCTTAAATGCCTACGGGCGGATCAGGCCGCTGAGGTATTGGATGATATCCACTCAGGGATTTGTAGACATCACATTGGCGGGAGGTCGCTGGCCCACAAGGCCCTCAGGGCAGGCTACTACTGGCCTACCATGCTGGCAGATGCCAAGAGCCTGACCCAGAAATGCAGAAAATGTCAACTCTTTGCCCCGTCGATCCATGCCCCGGCCCAGGAGCTCAGGCCAATCCTATCTCCCATCCCCTTTGCTCAATGGGGGATGGACATCCTAGGGCCCTTCACAGTGGCCACAGGGGGGCAGAAAATTCCTAATTGTCGCCATAGACTACTTCACCAAATGGGTGGAGGCTGAAGCAGTGCCCAACATCACTGAGCCGGCGGTCCGGAAGGTGATCTGGCGAAATGTCATCACCCGGTTCGGTGTACCAAAGATGCTGGTATTTGACCACGGCAGGCAGTTCGATAATGACCCACTAAGGATCTGGCTAGAAAGCCACAACATCTCAGTCGCCTACTCAGCTGTCTGTCATCCTCAAACCAATGGACAGGCGGAAGCAGCCAACAAACAAATTCTGAATGGCCTGAAGAAAATGGTGGATGACTGCAAGGGTAGGTGGGCTGATGAACTCCCCAGTATACTCTGGTCCATCCGAACTACCAGAAAGGAGTCTACAGGCCAGACCCCATTTGGCCTGGTATATGGAGCAGAGGCTTTATTGCCAATTGAGACAAGGATTCCCTCTCTACGTTCCCTGCAGTACAACCAGGCTGAGAATGAAGCCGCAATGGTTGAGGCCCTGGACCTGGTAAATGAGCTAAGAGAGGAAGCCAGTACCAATATCGCTGCCTACCAGCAGCGAATGAGGAAAGCTTTCAATAGCAAAGTCCGACAGAGGAGCTTCCAGGTGGGCGAGTTGGTTCTGAGAAAAACACAGGCGATTGGAAAGTCAAGAGAGCATGGGAAGCTAAGTGCCAATTGGGAGGGCCCATACCAAATAACTCAGGTTTTGGGTCCAGGCACGTACAGGATAGCCAATCTGGAGGGACAAGAGCTGAGCGCTCACTGGAATGCAGACACACTAAAGAAATACTACGTCTAAACAGGAATATAGGCAGTTTTTACTAAAAAGGCGGAGGACGATCAGAAATGTCGACGGCTCCGACCACCCCTATGTCAAAAAGAAAATTTTAGGAGAAATGAGAAGATACAGATTTATACTCGTTGCCTGTTCACACTCGCGTCTTTCACACACAAACGAGCAGGGGGCAATAGGGGGAGGCCCCCCTGTTGCCAAAATTGGGAAAAGTGAACCCCCCAACGCAAACCAAAAAGCCACCCTGCTTACCTCTGGGCAGGCAGGGGGCAGGCTAACAAGGACTGGGGGCAGGCCCCCCAACCTTGTATAAAAAACGCGAAAGCTACCCTGCTTACCTCTGGGCAGGCAGGGGGCAGGCCCCCTGGACTTTGAACGAAAAGCCAGGAGCAGGCCGTACCAACAAGGACTGGGGGCAGGCCCCCCAACCTTGTATAAAAAACGCAAAAGCTACCCTGCTTACCTCTGGGCAGGCAGGGGGCAGGCCCCCTGGACTTTGAATGAAAAGCCAGGAGCAGGCCGCACTAACAGGGACTGGGGGCAGGCCCCCCAACCTTGTATAAAAAACGCAAAAGCTACCCTGCTTACCTCTGGGTAGGCAGGGGGCAGGCCCCCTGGACTTTGAACGAAAAGCCAGGAGCAGGCCGCACTAACAAGGACTGGGGGCAGGCCCCCCAACCTTGTATAAAAAACGCAAAAGCTACCCTGCTTACCTCTGGGCAGGCAGGGGGCAGGCCCCCTGGACTTTGAACGAAAAGCCAGGAGCAGGCCGCACCAACAAGGACTGGGGGCAGGCCCCCCAACCTTGTATAGAAAACGCAAAAGCTACCCTGCTTACCTCTGGGCAGGCAGGGGGCAGGCTCCCTGGACCTCAAACAAATGCCAGGGGCAGGCCATGCAAACAAGAACCCGCCTACCTACAGGCAGGCGGGCTGCGAATCAAACTCATGAATCAAAATATACAAAAGCAAACAGAATTCACATATAAAGGGAAAAGTAGCGTCAAAGAAATACAAGACAAGTTTTCAAGTTTTCAAGGCAAATAGTTACAACCAAGAGTACGGCAGCCGGCCACCAAAGGGCTCGGCGCGCAAAGAAGTAAGGAAATTAAGGCGTTGGCACAGGCGCAGCAGGGGACGAGCAAGAGCCCTCTGAGGAAGACTGCCCTCCATGTTAAGCAGGGGGAGCGTCCGGACCGGAAGCGTCTCCCTCAGACAGCCTACGCATTTGAGCTTCATCCTTAGCAGTGTAGAGGGCCCGGAAGGCATCTTCGTCAAAACCCGGGAACATCTCCCTGACAGCTTCCATGACAACCTTCAGGCAGGAGTTAGCACCATTAACAAAGCCCGCCGACACCGCCATTTCCACCTCCTGAAGAATCTCACCCCTCTCTTTCTCCCAACCCTCGGTCTTCGCCGCCAGATCCTCGGTCTTCGCCGCCAGATCGCCGAGGGCCGTCTGCAGATCAGAGTTTGCCTTGGAAAGGCGCTCCCCGAGGTCAATAACGCTCTTCTTAGCATGGTCCAGTTCAGCCAAAGCCTTTCTGGCCTGCTCCAGTTCAGCAAAGGCCTGCTGTGCTCTCTTGGACTCCTCCCCCAGGCGAGACACTTCCCGCGTAGCTTTCTCGCTCTCAAACTTCCAGTGGATAGCCCGACCCCTGGCCTCTTCTAGCTCAATCTCCTGTTTCGCCAGCTGATCCTTCAGGCTAGCAATGAGGGCAACATCCCTCTCAACTGCAGAAAGGCGGTCGGGGTTGGCTAGTTCCTCATCACTCAGGCGACCAAGGGCAGCCAGCTCCGCGGAAGCCTGCATAATTCGGGAGGTGCGCTTAATATACTGGGTCACTTGACTGGCAGCAGATTTGACGGTCTTGAGAAGATGGTCAGTTAAAACCGCCCCTGAGTCTGAGAGTAGGGCAGAAACATCCTGGCTGTCACCCGCATTGTAGTGGAACTCAACGTTCTCCTCAGAGAAAAGGGTGGCGGGAATCTCCGGAGCAAGACGCTTGGGTTCAGGCGTGGCAGTCTCCAAATCCACCACCTGGTCAGCGTTAGGGGCCTCCCGACTCCTCTTTCTGGTCAGTGCTCGGGGGGTACTCTCCCCAGTCTCCTCGGAACCTGCGGCCCGCGACTGCGGGGGGATCTGAATCCCTGCTGAAAGGCCCTCTTGCCTGCCAACAGGCGATGGAGTAGCCTCGAAAGCGATCGCCCTCGCCGCTGGCGAAGGAGTAGCCTCAGAAACCGCCGTCTTGGCAGGCGTAACTCGAGGAGGAGGGGGAAGCCTTGGCCTACTGAATGACAGGCCCTTCAAATGCTTCATCAGATTCTTCTCGCCTCTCTTAAAACCAGGGGGAAGAGAAGGGCGACTTTGGATGACAGTGAGGTTCTCGTCCAGGCCCAGGCGTCTCACCTCCCCCTTTTTCCAGATAAAAGTGGCAAGAGCTGCAAAACAAACAAACAGGCCGTCAAGGCATTTCCGAAATACACAAAAGAGTAAGAAGGAATCACCAGCACTCCTGAACTACCTTTATCCAGACCCGGATTCATGCCCAGCCGAGTCAGATAATTGTCAGTCGCTAAAAGCTCCGCATGAGGGAGCCATAAGGTGGGGCCATACACCCCATACTTGTTAGTATGGCCTGCAAAGTAGGCCGTCAACTCCTTCTCCTTCTCACTTAACTTAACCTCCAAGGCCTTCCCACCCACGCCAGGGTGGTACTCCTCAGGGGTCTCCATCCTGGTATGGACGTGGTTTCTGAAGTGACGAGGAATCCTCCACCCATGGGTGCTGTGTATGTAAATGAAGTTGTTCTTCCAATCCCTCAAGCTGTCCATACCAGGCCACACCAAACAATGTCCCTTCTGCCTCAAGAGGGACCAATAACCAGGGGAGCCCGTACTCCCAGATGAAACCATCTGCAAGCCCACCATGAACCGCAGGGCGTCGATGGAAGGCTCCATGCGGTGGAAAAGGCAGGTCCATACATATGAAATCAGCGCCCTGACAGCTGTGGCTGTCAGCTGCGCGACGGCGACGTTCATGCGCCTGAAAATCTCCTCTAAAGCAGGATGTAGGGGGAAACGAAGGCCAAACTCTAAGCATTTGTGGTAAACCGCTATGCACCCATCCGGGGGGTTGCATACGGTATCTTTTTCGCCGGGGACAACAACTGTGTACCCTTCCCCGAAGTTATAGAGCCGCCCAATCACAACGGCAGCGTTCTTAGCAAGGATCGCCTCCCGATTTTTCCGGTCGGGAAAAGTACTCAGAGGGATGCGATATTTAACCTTGTCTAGATAATAAACCCTACCCTTTTCCCGACGAACGAGGGGGCCGGAAGTTCTGGAAGGGTCAACTTCCAACGCCCCGTCGTCTGAATCAACAGCATCATACGAGGGGGGGTCAGGAGAATTGCCGCCCCCACTTCCCGACGAATGCTCGTCCTCAAGGCCAACCTCCCTAGAGGAGGAGGCAAAATCCATCCCTTCTCCCCTCTTTGTTGGGTCGATAAAGGGTAAAATCAACCCACGAGTTCTAGACATCATACCCTAAAAAAGGAAGCGGAAAAAGGAAATCGAAGAAAGAAATAAGAATGGAGGATGAAAATCTGACCTAAAGATCGCCTGACAGCACGTCACAAGCCCGAAGGAGGAGTCTCAGGGAAATGAGGGTGCAAGGAAGAAGCGATCCGTCAATACCCCAGGGTTTTTGACAAAGTAAAGAGAGTGAAGGAATGTCGAAAGAGAAGAAAGATTGGAAAAAAGGAAAGTGATGGATAATGAATCACTTTTATAGAGGAAGGCATGCCAAGAGTCACTCAGCCCTCTGGAATTCGTCCAAGGGCTGCGGTCCACGTGTCACCCCTGGGGAGGTTTGCCCCAGGCGGCTTCCCAAGAAAAACCTTGGGAAGACCAAAGGGCGTCAGCAGACTGGTCACCCTATGACGTCCCCCACCAAAAAAAAAAAAAAAAAAAAAAAAATCGCAATACACAAACGCGTCGCCTGATCTTCATTTCATTAAAGTCTTACAAAGAAAAGTTACATCTTAAAGACAAATATGAAAGGAAAAATACATGAGGCCAAAGAGTTTCGGCCTAACAGAAAAACAAATGCCCTGCCACGCAGGCCTAGTCGTCCCCCAAATCTGGGGAATATTCTCCAGGACTGCCTGGACTCCCGAGAGCCGAACCCCAGTCCCAACTTGGGGAACCCTGAAAGGGGTCATCTGAAGCCCCGTCTTCGTCCCTGTCACTCAGGCAGCCAAGGCCTTCGCTGTCACCAGAGTCATGGCTGCTGTCTTCCCAGTCCCTTCCAAAAGGGACAGCTCGGGACTCATCGCAAGTACGACAGCCTGTCTTCTTTACAGGCGAAGAAGGACCCGACTCCAGGGAGGAATCGGTGTCAGAGTTGGGGCCGAATTGTTCGGGGTGCAGCCATGGAAAACACTCATGACACCCCCTATCATAACAGCCCCCTCCCTGGGAGCAACGCCTAAACCTAGGCGCAGCAGGAGGAGAGGACCTCCTAGGGCGTTTGCCCATCCTAACAGAGGCCTTCCGACCCCTCCGGCGAAGGCGAAGCCGTGAACAGCGACTCCGGCGAACAGCTAAATAAGCGGTCCGAGCATAACGGAGCCTCCAAAAGCCCCTGAAGATGAAAATAACGCGCCTAACTCCACGATGAGTAACACTTTTTTTGATCCAAGCCATGATCAGCGGTAAAAGATGAAGATTGGAAATGGGTCATAAAAATAGTGAGTGAGGGTGCAATTTATACAGAAAACAGAAGCAGGGCATTAATGGTGCCCCAACCACCTCTGCAAGGGAGGAAGCCAATCAGCGGAACGGCACACTGCCCAAAAATTCTCTATGCCAAGGAGGGTAATCATAACGAAAGACGTTTGAACTCCCTGCGTGCCCAGAGAAATTAAAGCATGTTCCCTCGGGAACATGCGACGCATTAAATGCATATGTCCAAAGAGGCAACCTCCCGCTGTCCCTGAGCAAGACATCGCCTGCCGAGCTGGAACCTCGTTCCTCCTCAGCCGGCGAGGGCCAATTGATAGGGGTCGGTTGCCCGCCATTGGCCGCCTGCCAGTTAGGCCCCGAGGCGACCAGCCCCAGAAGGAGGAAAGGTCTGTCCAGCAGCTTTTCTATCAGTCACTGGAATCTCCAAGTATGGCCCCAATCCCTTGGGCCATCCGCCAAACGGTGTAAACCAGGCCTGCCGCCTGCTTCCAGGGCGTTCCCGCCTGAATGGAGCCGAAGGGGAACCGAGGACCCATCCGTCATTTTGCCTAAGGTAATTGGGAATGGATGGATGAGAAGCCGCCACTTGTCACTTTCCCATCCAACCATTCCTCTTTCTCTTCTCTCTCTTGTGGGAAGGTATAAATACCTCCCCATTTCCCACATGAGAGGGGTTGGATTTTCTCTCTCTAGACTCTTACTCTTAAAACGCCGCCTAGTTCCTCACGAGCTAGGTTCGTAAAGGCATTCCACGGACTGACTTAGGCATCGGAGAGGGTTTCCTCGGACAACCTCCGAGGCCCTGTGCGTTCATTGTGCAGGGAGCAGGCCGTTTTCCGCCGGGAAAGTCCGATTCAAGGAGTGAGAGGAAGGGGAGATCAAGGGAATCAAGTGACTAATTATCCATCATTAATTCAATTACACTACCCGGATTCTAGGCCGGGTAAATTGTTTCCGTAACCGGAACATTATTATTATTATTACTATTATTACTATTATTATTATTATTATTAATTATACTAACACTAATACTAACATTTTTAATTTTGTTACTAACATTTTAATTTTGCTACTAACATTTTATTTATCGCAATCTAACATCTTATTTTATGTCAACTGTTTTGGTAAAAAATTTACCGGGTCTACGATTTAAGTTGCGGGTCAAAGCAATCGTCCTATAACTACGGGTCAGTGAAATCGAGATAAAACTAAAGAACGAGGAATAACGGAAGAAAATAACGACACACAAAGTTTGGTGACGCGGAAACCCGATGTGGGAAAAACCGCGGGGGGAGTCGGAATCCCACCAAAGTTTCACTATGAATGGAAAAAGGATGAAGAAGAGAATACAAATAGGAATGTTTTATCTATAGATAATTGCTAGAATTTTGGTGTTGTGTGCGTTGGAGTTGATGTGCTGGGGATGCCTTCTTCCTCCTCCTCATTTTATATGTGGCCTCCCCCCTTAGGATTCCCCTCTTTATTGCTCTTTAATGTGGAGCCATAATTGCTCTTCAATGCTCCAGGACCGTTATGGCAGTTATGGTCAAATCCTCAATCTTCTCTTTTATTGCTTAAGATCTTGATATTTAATCCTCCCTTAGCCGTTGCATCCTCCTCAGCAGTTATATTCTTCTCCTCATTTATCTCCTGGTCTTCAGGAGGGTTTCCTCCTCTGTAGGTGCAACAACTGTTGCTTCCTCCTCTTTATATGGGCTGAGTCCCTTTTCTTGTTCGTTGGGCCAGTTTGATTTAAGTGGCCCATGGTTTGTTTACTCTTATGTTTTGTTCAACCCGTCATCTTATATTACCCCGGGTTTGCTTGACTTGACGGTCTTTGACTATTTTTGACTTCCGTATTTTAGTCTTCGATCTTGACTTTCATCCGTAGACCGTGGACCTTTTTGTTATTGACCTTTGACTTATGACCCTTTGACCGTCCACTCGTAGCATGCCACGTTGCATTCCGAAAGTGCAAACTTTTGACCCGAACATCAACTAACATCTAACATTTACTTATCGTATTCTAACCTCTAACATTTAATTATCGTCATTTACATTTTGTTATAATATTAATACCGCGTATAATTATTTAACAAAACTATTTTCAAAACGATCCGAGCAACGTCCGTTGAGGCTAAATTAACGATCGTAGGCCTTAAGGTCAAATTACGATATTAAAATGCCGAGGACTTAAGTTTGCAACGACGGTCGAATTTTTGGGTTGAATATATTTAATTACGAATTCCGCCTAAAGTATATTTAATCCCTTTACAAGTCGTATTGGAGGTGGCGCTCTTCGAGGTGCGCCGCCCTAAACACTTAAGGGCGTAATAGATCGTGGAGATTCGTCGTTAAATATGTCCGACCACATTTCTTTCAAAATATTATTCTAAAGAATCATCGACAAATCGGATTAGGACGAAACCCATTGACGCCAAATTAATTGTCACACGATCCGAAAGGATTGATTACGACATTATGACGCGGAGGGAATCGATATTTTTTCTAGCCCGATCAAACTCGATTTTGCAAATTCGCTCTAAATACTAGATGTCGGTTCTATAACCGAATGTTGAGTATGACGAGCCATCGAGATTTAAACTAAAATAAATTGGACAATATTTATATTTAGCGTAATTGTATCTCTATTCAACAACATAAAAGCTATATAATGGGTCGTTTTAAAACACAAATTAAACACCCGTACAGAGGGCACTCGATCGAGTGCACAAGGCCACTCGATCGAGTAGCACTACAAAAAACTGGGTAGTAGCTGCTTCGAAGACGCACTCGACCGAGTCCATGCCATGACTCGATCGAGTGGGTCCTGTAGCTCAGAAATCCGAGAGCTTTGATCCATTATTCGAGCCTCGTCTTTTTTTACGACTTTAGTCGTCACGTGTAAAGTCAATCACGTGATCCTATTTTTCAAAACTCATGCATATCATATCACTTAAAACGACTTTGATCGACGGTCTCGCACTATTAATCTCGTGTCGACGACTCTTTAGTCGTATCCGACACATGATTAATTTAGACTCTATTCCTCGATGTGATAAGTCGGGACAAGGCATCGAGATTCGGGGTCGGGCTAGCACCACGTCTAGGTTCCATATCTCCATCCTCCGTTTAATACACAATATAATGTGTATTTAATCGAAGTTCGTCCGTTTGCACAACTTACGGTCTAGTTTATATTTATTATATACGGGTCCGTTTCTAGTTAACGTTTACCATTTCCTATTCGATTATTCTATTTTATTGCTCGTTGTATTGTGAATTCCGGGTTGTATTCCGCCCGTGTAATTTGTAATTTATTTACGAGTTTTCTATTTTTGATGTTTGCCATTTATTGCCTTAAATGAACATCACATGCTAAATCACTTTGACGTGAATCAAGATGCATTAAAATGACGTAGTTAACCAATAATTCGCATGCTTAGCCCGAAAACGCTGTTTGCATATCATTTAGTCATTTTACTAGCGCACGCACACGAACACGAACGATGTGTTAGTAGAGGCCGCCATGTGCGGGCGGGGTTGGGTGTCCTTAGTGGACTTCCCAACACGTACCCTCACCCCTTACTCAGAATCTTGGTTTCCGGATGCCCGAAACCATTGGTGCACGAGAGTCATTCTATATACGAAAGCCGGTTTAAACGGTATCGATATTGCAATGCAAAGGGACGAGCCCCATAAACTCTGAAATCGAAGTGGGCCGTACTTTGTATATAGCCCATGACGACATAGAGTGGGCCCGTATGGTTCCGAATAACCACAAAATTCGGTGGCGACTCCATTTTGACTTAAATTTCGAACCCGAGAACAATCTTACCACGAGATTCATTCGCCTACCCAAACCCGCGCGTGGCCGCGTCGGGGTGGACCTACGTCATGTCCACAATTTGGCGACTCCGCTGAGGATACCTGATGTACCACATGTCATCGGGGTTCCTAGGGTGAGACTCGAAGAGAAATCGTTCGTATATTAGTGTGCGCGCATTAGTTTAATTATTCATGCATAACCCAAATTTTTGCCCGGGCCGGTTACTTGTGATCGACGTCCCACTATACCGCGGTGCATTTCTACATGGGTGCGCTAAAGACTTCGATGGCGGAACTCGTCTGGGTTTTGCGGCATGTCCTAAGACCAAATCGGCTTAGGGAGTCCGTCCCGATTCACGAGAATGCCATCGTTGTTGGTATAGACCCTATTTTGACCGACCGAGACTAGTGTAAAGCATACATAAGCGTCGTTGTAATGCTTGCTTGACTACGTGCTACTTGGTTTCCGTGTCATTTTTTTCAAAAACCTTCATTTCAAAAAATGCATCTTTCCGAAATACCAAATTTTGAAAAACCCGAAATACTGTCCGTTTCAGGACCCGTCCTTTCAAAAATATCCAATTTCAAAAACTCGGAATGCTGTCAAATTTTAGACTTACGATTTGACTCAAAATAGGCTATTTTCTAGCCGGCATGCTGTCCATTTCAAAATTCGATTTCCGATCCACCATTCGATTTTCGAATTTTCAAATTTCATTTCGATTTTCAAATTTCAAAATTCCATTTCGATTTTTTTTCAAATTCTCGAGATGCGATTCTCGATTTTCAAATCTCCGAGATGCCGTTTTCGATTTTCAAATCTTCGGGATCTTATTTTCGATTTTCAAATTTTCGATAATTTATTTTTCGATATTCAAATTTTCAAAATTCCAAATATTCAATTTGTCAAAAATAAAACTTGGCCCTGTCGGCATGCTGCCAATTTCAAAAGACGGGATCGCCTCCTCAATTTTCAAAACGCGAAATTACTCGCAACCATTCTAATATTTCAAAATGCCCGGTCCTATTGGCCCACTGCCAATTTCAGGACTGTCCTCTCAATTTTCAAAATTCGATCATTTTTCAAAAACCTTCCTTATTATAGGACCTACCGTAATTCGTGTGTCGGGTCTTTTCGTAATACGTCGAAGGTCTTTAGCGTCGAAACTCCGTCGATCCTACATCACGGGTTTCTTCCCCATCCTAGTCCGCCTTTTTCTAAAGGCATAACCGACCAACACGAGTCATACACTCGTAAATGGAAGGTTCGTCTGAACACTCGAGTCCTAACTAGAAAGTCACACGCGATATTTCCCTCCGACAGGGCGGTCCCCACGACCTTTCCTAGGGGAATTTTGCCCGTCTTTCAATCCGTTAGTTGAGTCATCCCAATTCAAGTCCTTTAACTTTAGGGTCTACCCTAATCACAGGGTCTATCCTTATTCAAGTCAAGTCAAGGGTCTCTAGCGTCGAAACTCTGCCGATCTTACATCGCGAGTTTCTTCCCTTACCCCGTCTGCCTTTTCTCGACGCCGAGTCAACCTTTTACAAGGCATAGCCCTGTAGCTAAAGGTTCGTGATCCTTACATCTAAGGGTCACTCGTCCGACACTCGAGTCTTAACAAAACCTTCAATCTCACTCGGGGGCTACCCTTCAGCAGAGCGATCAGTCACGGTTGCTCTAAGGGTCATGTCTTACACGTGTTGTCTCACGTACCCCGCTTTTGAGTCACCTAGATGTCACACCATCTAAGCCCTACAAGAGTCCTTGGTCTCACTTGGGGGCTATTCTCCGACGGGGCGATTAATCACAATCACTCCGAGAATCGTACCCTACATATTTGTCTTAGGAGAGTCTAACCCGAGTCAAACCAGAGTTGTCTCTCCTCCCGCGCTATTTCCTATGCCTTGGTGTATTCAATTTCCGAAGCAACATTTCTGATTACGTGGGTATTCTCACAGAGGATGGCATCCACAACCGGGAATAGGGAGATGGAAAACACCATTAATGAATTGAAGGCTTCGCTAGAAACCATGGTTAGTAAGCAGGCCATGTTTGAAGCCCAACTAGGAATCATAAGAGCCGACCAAGAGGCCTTGGATGCTCGTCTAACTGTCTTTGAAGAACAAGACTTCAATTACGGGTCGGTAAATACTGGGCCATTTGCCAAACTGATCAGCATGGTGCGTGAGCTCGAACAACAGTTCCATGCCTCCCAAGAGAACAACATCCGAGTTGAAAACTCCCGAGACTATACACCCATTAGTGAGAAACTACCAACAGATCTCAATCTAGAAGGGTTACCCATATTCGAAGGGACGGAGGATCCATTACTACACCTCCGAGCTTTCAAGGCGTTTATGGCAATCAAGGGGGTCAAAGCCGACATGTTCATCAATCTGTTTGGCACATCCCTCGGGAAATATCCAAAAGCCTGGTTCTATAGGCTTAATACAAAAAGATTCCCCACTTGGGAAGATGTGGCTACTGAGTTCGCTAAAACCTATTCTGATAATACTGAACTTCAGACTACCATGCGGACTTTAGAAGTCATGGCCCAAGATCCAACAGAAGGTTTCACCAAATACCTTCAACGTTGGCGGGCTGAGAGTGTTAAGCTGATAGACAAGCCCAGCGAGAAGACACTAGTGGAGGCATTCATCAACAACCTTCTACCCTCCCACCGCGTCCATCTTAGGTATGCCGGCATTTCAAACTTTGCAGTGCTTACCGAAATGGGCACTAGGATTGAAGACGATCTTCGACATGATGAAGATCTGGGTGAAGCTTCTACCGAAGGCTATACTAGACATCCACTTGAGTCCTTAGAAGCCGAAGATTACTGACAACCTTATCCCAGAGTCAGGATTTGATTTAAGTCCGAGTTTGAGTCCGAGTCTAGGATGTTCTATTTCTTTAAATTCCGATGTCAGAGTCAGAGTCAACTGTATTCTGTCCTCTTTCCAAAATTCAATAAAATCAACTTTTTTAATCTCTCATATATGCTTCCTTATTTGTTTCCGAGAACATGATGAACACCATCATACACTGTGAGCACATGCACGTGACTATTATAGGCACATCTATAATGACTGCAGGAACTGAGGACCGTGTTTTCCTTTACCTATTCCATGTCTGGTATAGAAAGCCACAAAACTACCCATAGTAGGAGCAGTATCGAATGCTATGACAAATCTAGGTAGTCTCCTAGTTTGGGTTCAAGACGGGAGGCAAGCCCATTTCCCACAATAAACACCCCTCAAATAAGACCGACCAATCCCTACCTTAGGTTTTAGTCTGACCAGAAGGAAAAAGAAACGTCGTAGACATGATGCAAAAAAAAAACCCAACTCGGGACGATGCTCCCACCAGCCTGCTCGGAATTATGATGACAATACCAAGATCCAAACCACCATGCTTATCGTAGAGTACTCCACCGCGAGTTGCACTAACACAAACACCAACTATGCTTACACCTTACAAAGGTCTAACTTCAAAAGCCTAATCCAACTGATAGGCCCAACCCCGAATCCACCCACAACATCATGGGAGAGGATTACCGTGAAAAAAAAAAAAAAAAAAAAAAAAAAAAAAAAAACTGGACAAAAAAAAAAAACTGGACAAAAAAAATCAAAAGTCCAAGGAAAAAGCAAAAGGCCAAACAAAAGAGTCGGCCATCAAAAAAAAGAACCCTCAACATCCCCGACCAGATACGGTCAATCCCTTGACCGGGGCACGGTCAACTCAAATGAAGAATCCCACGACCGGGGCTAAGAGGTCAACCCCCAAAAAAAAGAGAATTCAAATACCCATGACCGTGGCCAACGATCAGCTCAAGTGAAAGTCCCTTGACTGGGGTACAGTCAATTCAAAAATTATCAATGCCCATACCATCAAATAGGAGAGAAACAATCAAGCTGGTTAGCTAACACCACACTTAGCCTTCTCACATTACAACCTTCAAGACCTTCCCGAGACCTAGGCTATGAGACAGCCCGTAATTTTGAGGATTCAAGCTCCATAGGATACCCCTAACCATTAGGGCCAGACATGGAAATTAGATCCCGCATTATCAACCTACCGCGATCGAAGTTCGAGTCATTTTTACTCGACTTCCGCCTTTCCTACCACATTACAATACCTTACCCTCGAAGCTTTAGCTCCACAAAATCGAGCTCCAGATTTCAAAACATCAAAGCCACTTTCTACCTGGCACCACATTTCCAAAAAACATCCAAACCAGTTACCAACCCCAAACACGGGAACCCAACCTGCGGTCGGCATAGAACATGCCCAAATAGTTTACACCACCTCTGGGGGCTACCTCGGAGAACGCTCACAGTCACGGGATCAAAATCCTAACTGTTCTAGCCTTTTGATCAAGACATCATTGGGAATTCACCTAGCCTATACCATCGCTATGGCTAGTTACACACAAAGCCCTAATAAACTAGGCACCATAATATATCTTCCAATCCACTGAACTACGGCTTGGTTTGATTTCACTACACGTGAATACGTAGGCAGCCTTTCAACAAAGGCACAACCACCCACATTGACACACGTTCAAAAAGTACCATCATTCCGGTCACGACACTGTCATGTTCTCAACAGTTAGCTTTGTCGTCTTGTGGGCTTCTCTTAGGCAGAAGACCGTCATCCACTCACATAATCCAAATAATTTTCAAAAACTAGCCTCCTTTCTATAGAGTGTCCTAGTACTCGGCTCAGTCGAAGACGAGAATTTGTCAGGGACTCGAAGCGATACCCATTTTGGGACTGTACCCCAGAACAAAAGATCCAAAAGAGCACCAGACTATAACATTTCTACTACTAAGTCCTGTCGTTACAGTCTCGTTACAGACTACTGCAGCCACCCTATAGCATATCTATCCCATTTCGATGTTCGACGGTGTTGCCACTCGCCTAGGCTACGGAATACCGTAGCTTAAGAGTCTTGTCATCTTAGGTGACCCACCCCTCTACCGAGTCACAGTCCAACCCCTCGAGAGTCCAAGTCGTGTCTGTCAACTCGTCATCCTGTCACGTCCAGAGTCGAGTCTGTCGGTACCTCCCTCCTCAAATTTTCACTTCAAAGTTTGCAAAACTTAGCCATTTGATAAAATCTTTTTCGACAAGGTCAAATTTCAGTCTATTTAAACTGCAAATTTCTTTTCTACCCCTTTTAATTTTGAAAATCTATCTCCTAGCACGTGAGTTGATTTCAGAACTTCGATTTCAAAATGAAGCAAAAATCATTTTCCCCAGCGCAAGCCAGTCTATAGATGCTAACTGCATTTCTTATGTGCTATCTTGCTATATACTATGTCTGCTATTTCTGCCTATGTATCTAACATTTCAGGTACCA
This sequence comes from Agrostemma githago, assembly GCA_958450325.1. Classification (NCBI taxonomy): domain Eukaryota; kingdom Viridiplantae; phylum Streptophyta; class Magnoliopsida; order Caryophyllales; family Caryophyllaceae; genus Agrostemma; species Agrostemma githago. The sequence continues at coordinate 25,268,203 of OY288244.1, read as the reverse complement.
GCTAGTGCTTCCCAACGGAACATCAAAGGCAGTGTCTCTCCTGGAATGCTACATGCAAGTTGTCATATGTCGGCATACGGGTACACCCAAGACTTCAGAAGCAAGTCCCCGCGCAGCTACTTTACTCCCCAGCATGAGTCAGTGTTTCACCTAGATATATGTGCAAATACAGGTACACCCAGGACTTCAAAAGCAAGTCTGACTCCCCACGGAGCTATCATCAAGACAGGTATGACCCTTTTCTTATGGCTGGCGAGCCCTTCACACAAGTCTAATGGACTATAAACGACCCGACCGGAAGGCTGCCAGGTCGTAATCCTCGATTGTCCTGGTAGCTACTCTGACTTTCGCCTTGTCCAAGCCTCAGTCAGAGTGAGGGCTCTGTAGACACCCGCATTTTGCCTGCTAGTGTCTATAGCAGTTTCCGACAAAACACCCGATGATGATCGGACGCTAACGTGACTTAATACGCTCGAATACGGACTCGGAATAAATAGTATCCGACGTGGGCATTTAGCGGAGTGCAAATCTCTCAAAACCGACCTCAAATCCAGGCCCAGTGGGTCGTTTCCAATAAAATGAGACTAATTTGGGCCAAAACCGTCACCAGAAATAAAACCGTCTTTTAGCGACCGAGTCAAAACCCGGTCAAAGTCGAATCCCGAGACGAACCAGCCTCACATTATGTCCAAATACACAAAATGAATCAAGACTCAACAACCAAATCAACAAAATCTCATTCAAAAATAGGCAACAAATCATGCCCTATTTACACTCCCTTCATTCACACCCACTCGATCGAGTGGCTCACATCCACTCGGTCGAGTAAGTCCATAAACCGGCCGATCCAGACCCAGACCGGGCACTCGGTCGAGTGCACCCGCGCCACTCGATCGAGTGACCCTAAACCGAGGTATTTCCCTATAAATACCCCATCACCCCAACACATTACACAACTCTTTTCAACCTTTTACCACCTTCAAAACAAGGTCTTTCCAACCCTTTCAATCCTCATTCAACCTTACACATCTTAAACCTTCAAACCTTCATCACCTTGAGTTCTAGGCACTCATACACATACACACACAAATACATTCAAAATCCCGAGATCAAAACTCGTCAAAGACATACACCATAACTCTACCTACATATCTCGACACTCCCGCGCACACGCCGCTACTACGAGTCCGTTTCCGAGGCCATTTAAGCATGTAGGTTGAGGGTGTCATCAAACCATGTTTCTTTTTTTCCTTTGTCTTTTTCGATTATATATGTACATACTATATATTATTATTATTATTATTATTATTATTACTATTATTATTAATTATACTAACACTAATACTAACATTTTTAATTTTGTTACTAACATTTTAATTTTGCTACTAACATTTTATTTATCGCAATCTAACATTTTATTTTATGTCAACTAACATCTAACATTTACTTATCGTATTCTAACCTCTAACATTTAATTATCGTCATTTACATTTTGTTATAATATTAATACCGCGTATAATTATTTAACAAAACTATTTTCAAAACGATCCGAGCAACGTCCGTTGAGGCTAAATTAACGATCGTAGGCCTTAAGGTCAAATTACGATATTAAAATGCCGAGGACTTAAGTTTGCAACGACGGTCGAATTTTTGGGTTGAATATGTTTAATTACGAATTCCGCCTAAAGTCTATTTAATCCCTTTACAAGTCGTATTGGAGGTGGCGCCCTTCGAGGTGCACCGCCTTAAACACTTAAGGGCGTAATAGATCGTGGAGATTCGTCGTTAAATATGTCCGACCACATTTCTTTCAAAATATTATTCTAAAGAATCATCGACAAATCGGATTAGGACGAAACTCATTGACGCCGAATTAATTGTCACACGATCCGAAAGGATTGATTACGACATTATGACGCGGAGGGAATCGATATTTGTTCTAGCCCGATCAAACTCGATTTTGCAAATTCGCTCTAAATACTAGATGTCGGTTCTATAACCGAATGTGGAGTATGACGAGCCATCGAGATTTAAACTAATATAAATTGGACAATATTTATATTTAGCGTAATTGCATCTCGATTCAAAAACATAAAAGCTATAGAATGGGTCGTTTTAAAACACAAATTAAACACCCGTACAGAGGGCACTCGATCGAGTGCACAAGGCCACTCGATCGCACTACAACAAAATCACCCTTTCGTGGCGATTGTTTTGGTAATTCGTAGCGATTCTATTCGACGCGAAAAGTTTTGCCATCGATTGTGTATTCGTTGAGGTAGGCGGCGTTGCCGTAGCCTTTCGTGTCGAATAATCTATTCGCTGGGTTAGCTTCTTAAAAGCTACGCGAAAGATGAGATTTAGTGGCGATTTTAGTGTCGATTATTATTGATGCGGTAAATATTTTGACTTTCCCACTAATAAGAATTGTAGCGATTGTATTCGACACAATAACTACAATAAAACGTCATTTAGTGGCAATTGTTGTAATAGTATTCGACACGATAAGCAAGTACTATAATGTCATTCCTTTTACAACTTTATCAATAGTATTCGACGCGATAAGTATTACAAACAATTGTAACAATTGCATTCGACACGATATGTAATACAGTTGCAACCACATAGTAAATTGGTATCGATTTCATTTGATACGAAATATTATTTCTATCTCTCAAATAAGATGCGAAAATAAAAAGAAATGACAAGAGAAAAAACATAATACTTATATATTACTCGTAAAATTCCAAAATTATATGTATCCAACATCGACTAAATTAAATTAATCAAAATAGGTCCAAAATAAGTGCAAACAATCCTTTTAAAACCTAAAAAAATTAACTAGGTCTTCAAACCCAAAGCAAAGCTTCAAACCATCTATTCCAAATTACATAGAGTAGCTGCGCCTCGAAAAAACTGCAACAACAAAGATCATGTATATACCAAGTTATACCGAATTTTTAGTCATTTCCCACATGCAAGTAAATAAATGAAATTGATTTATGTATGTATGTATATACACACTCACGGGTTCATATATGTTCCTTGGCACATATAACGAAATGTCACAAATCAGCCGCTTAAGTTGCTATAATCATCCTGTACGAACAATTAAAAAACACGCCGAATATTATATGACGTTGTCCATTATCTAGTTCAGTTCAGTATAATATCATATTTGTAACATATTGTGTATTAAGTACAGACCAATTATATAAAAAAAATGAAATAAGAACATACCGTATTAGTCTGATCGTATTTTGAATTTTGATGTTCTACCTTTAAAGAGGACCAACAATTCATGGATTACATTCTCTAGTTGATTTTGCTTTTCCAAGACCTTATTTACCTCCTCATCACTCTTTGCTTGTACTATCTTCAATTCTTCGGTATGTTTCTGTTGCATGAGATTCATCTCATCACGAAGCTTGTTCATTAACTCATGGGAGGCGACATTGTTTTCCACAAAGTCTGACAATGGTTGTACCCCAGAATTACCCCACAGTTTGAAAGCACACAAGCCTCCACCAACTTTGCGCACACGTCCACGTCTTTCTTCTTTTCCTATTACTTGATCAAATATATCTCCTTTCCAAGCTATCTTTCTATCCATTTGCTCCATTTCATTGGGTAAGTCTTGTAATTTTTGTTTCATTAATTCCTAATGCATATAAAAAATGTTTGAAATAATCATTGAAATAGTGACCAAGAGAATAAAAAAATAGAAGGATAAGCGCTACTACTTTTTTTGCTTTTAAAGTGTCGATTTGTAATGGTATTGAACTCTACGTTAAAAAAGTGTGCAATAATTAAATAAAACTTGCAACTGCTTTTGCAGACTTTTTATCAATTTTCTTCTTCTCTCTTGCACCGGCACGGCTACAGCTGCACGCCTGCACGGTTGTATTTCTCGCTCAGGGCTTACAGCTTTCTGTGAAGTTGATATGCCAACATCGCCAATAGTTATCAGCTAGCGATGTTGCTTAACATCGCTGGTTCAAAAGTGCTATATGCTGCAACAACATACTCTGTATATTCACTCTAACAAATGCAAAAGCTATGTACTCCGTAGTATGTATATTCAAATTCGCATAAATTTGGGGCCAAAGACGGCTTCTCTCAGGAAAAAAGTACGACGACTTTTAGAAGTGAAGTGTACCTGTGTTAAGCTTCAGGATGATGCTATGAAACCTCAACATTGTTTGTAAGAAGGGGAGCAGATTTGGCTGTGGAGCAGACGCTGGTTAATGGATAGTTATGACCCATCTTCTCTTCTTTTGCTTTTTCCCACATCATGGAATAGAATCTGACAACTATTATTATCACCCCAAGCAAACTGCACAACACAAACACAAAAACTACGGATCAAAGTACACTCACTTATCAGTTATCACCATGAAATTGGTTTGGGTTTTGATTCTTACCCGCGACATAGTGCATTCAAGTAAAAAAAAATTATTAGCAGGTCATGTAATAACTTATCCATGTACAAGAAGGGAAAAAAGTGGGATGAATACATTCCAAGATATAATGTGTCCCAAAAGAAAAGAACACCAGCGATTGCAGCGATGGCAATCCCAAGCGGCTTAAACATGCAAACAAAGACGGGTCCCTTTCGACGCAGGCACCATGCTGTAAGACCGACTTGGACGGCAGAACCGAACACTCCCTGCAAAATTAAACCATTTTCTCATGTCCCGAGACAAAATGCAGCAGCAGAAACACTTGGGTGAACATTTGAGTATATGTGATTGACTTACGGAGTACAAAATTGATAGAAGTCGCAACAAGGGGCTTAAGCTCCAAGCACTCAAATCTCGTTCGACAATCAATGTGAATACTCCTGATTGGATCGCGACAAAGAAAGAGTAAAAGAAGACAACAATCAGTTCCGCTTGGTAGTTTGCAAGAACTACTGCCTGAGAGTAATAATCAACCACAATAACGAATCAAAATTGAGCACAACACAGAGTTTCACATGTGAGACGATTTTTATTGACTGTGTTTTTATTTATGCTTACTTGAATAATAACCCAACTTGATGCCATCACACAATCAATACCGAGAAAGAAACCGCCAATAATCCACTTTGATTTCGATTGCTCTCCAAGAAGATTAAGGTGGTGTGAGTTTGATGTTGAATGAAGAGCTAGAATTGGTGGACCTTCGTAAAGAGTTGCAACGAATGCTCCGGCAATAGATATTGTGGATCCGATTAATTTTGACTGAAATGTTATTGTTTTCCAATCCACCTTTTCCATCCTGTACAAACCAAGCGAAACAATATTTATACAAATTGATCCCTGAATAGATCAGTCATTTATCAATAATATATGTGAACGGACTTTTTACATAAATGGACTGTCTCACGTGTGAGACTGTCATATCGCAAATTACAAAGTAAACACCAAACAAGAAAGCAGTTGTTAAAAAGAAGAAAAGAGGACAAAGAACAAAAGCAAGTACCTGAATATGATTGCAAGCAAAAAAGTGAGTCCGGGAATAAGGGTCTACATTGCTGATGGAAGAGTCGGGGAGTTATAATTAACACCACCATACCCAAATAGTTGAGCCAAACATCTTGCAAAAAAAAAAACACTATCAGATCTCGAAAGATTACCACGAAAAATATAACCTTAATTTCATGTAATACCTTAACCTCATGGATTGAATGTAACTTTGTAATCAAATACGAGTATATAGACAATTGGACTGAATTATGAGACCCCATTACGACATTACCCAATACATGATTCAAAGCAATATCAAGTGGTTGTAACACTGTAATTTATGATCAAAGAATCGACCCCTCAATTATGATAAGAGAGCTCTTCTTCCTTGGAGCTAACTCTTGTTCTTAGTGCATTAAACATAACATTGCGATCAAATACATATACAATTGAACCATGGTGACCGCTGGCTCTGACACCATGTTATGAAACCAATTCAACCAAAATCTTAAGGTGATGGTTGAGGCCCATTTATATTCTATTAGGTAAGTTACTTATGTCAACAACATTGCATATCAAGCCTCCTCAACCTATAGACAAAGGGCATAGGCCACGTTGCAGCAATAACTTTGTGTTCAAAACCAGATTCGAAAGCTGCAATCCTAGGGGCTAATCACTACATATAGATAAATGATGGATAGCAATAACTCATCTACAATTATTCTACATATAAATAAATGATGGATAGTGAAGGGACATACAGATCTGTAGTGCATTCCAATCATCTGAGCAAGTCCACATAGCTCGTATATTGACGGAACTAACACCATATCTGCTGCAGCATAAAGCATGTGGGATAGTTCCTCGCTGAATGATTTTACATGTAAATAAGCTAATAAGTGACTTTGTTGCTGGATATGAACTATAATAATTACGCATCTTTAGCAGCTTGGTCAACAAGGATTATTTGCATCTTAAAAAAAGGTAAGATTTTGATAGCAGATAAAAAGGCTGACAATTGATCATGATAGCCATTGTTTGAGTATCAATGGTCCCTTTATTTCTGTGATTGACAATTAGATAAAAGAGATAAAAAAGACGCAATTTCCATAATATAGTTACTCCTCCAGCTACATACAGAGTTTTGAAGTCAGTTTCGGTTATTGCATTTAACTGGCCACTCACTTCATATGGGAACAAAACATAAGAGTAAACAGATACGAAAAACAAAACAATTTTTAAACATAATGAGAATCACAAATTGGTAAGCAGGTAACCCCATACTCTATAAGTGTGAATCACAAAACGGTAAAAAGGTAAGGCATATTCATAGAGAATCCGGAGACCGTGAATTGGACTGAATTATGAGAATTCATTACTCAATACATGTTTCAAAGCAATATCAAGTGATTGTGAGTTGTAATACTATAGAACTAATCTTAATTCAATATGAAAACTCCAAAAACATACAACAAAATTGAAGGAAAACCCCAATATAATTAAATCAGAAAAACAGCATAACATACCCAGTAAGAGCAAGCAGAAAAAACCACCCAATTAGAGAGAAACTGAGAGGAGGACAAGATTGTGATCTGCAAAAAAAACAACAGCAGCAGATTTACGCATCTTTGAAATTGAACGAAATTAGCAAAATCGAAATTAGCAGATTAAAAAAAATAATATCTTTGATGAAAATAATAATATGAAAAAAAAACAGAATCGAAATTAATAATGTCAAAAAACCAATATCGAAATTAGCAGAATCGAAAAACAATATGTTTGATGAAATCAGCTCACTAACGAATACCTAGAACATCAGATTTACGCAAAGTGACACAATCAATCCCCACAAAACAATACATTCAGTGATATAATCGAAACAACAATATCGTATCCTCGAAAATAATAATCACTAAAACGTACCTTAATTAAAGAGTATAAGCGAAATAGTAATATAATCGTCGAGGAGCAGTGATATCGATTGAATTTCGGGGAGAAAGATGAAGGTGATTGGGGTTTTTTTGTGGTTTGCATATTTAGAGTGTGAAGAATGCATATATCAGAAGCTGCGTAAGTTTTAGGTAAAAATATTAGTTTAGGAAATAATAGAGGAAGGCGCAAATACGAAAAAATTTGGAAGCAGGTTTGGCGCTCATCGGTTTTTGTTTTTCACTAATTAGGATATGTTAAAGGAGTTTTTAACGTCATTTACATATACTAATTAGTGTCAATTGTTATTTCATACGATAAGTTGTTTATTATATGAGTCATTGTGGGGTAGTTGTGTCGATTTTTCAATCAGCACGATATAATCGCCGCGAAAGGGTGATTTTGTTGTAGTGTCGAGTAGCACTACAAAAAACTGGGTAGTAGCTGCTTCGAAGACGCACTCGACCGAGTCCATGCCATGACTCGATCGAGTGGGTCCTGTAGCTCAGAAATACGAGAGCTTTGATGCATTATTCGAGCCTCGTCTTTTTTTACGACTTTAGTCGTCACGTGTAAAGTCAATCACGTGATCCTATTTTTCAAAACTCATGCATATCATATCACTTAAAACGACTTTGATCGACGGTCTCGCACTATTAATCTCGTGTCGACGACTCTTTAGTCGTATCCGACACATGATTAATTTAGACTCTATTCCTCGATGTGATAAGTCGGGACAAGGCATCGAGATTCGGGGTCGGGCTAGCACCACGTCTAGGTTTCATATCTCCGTCCTCCGTTTAATACACAATATAATGTGTATTTAATCGAAGTTCGTCTGTTTGCACAACTTACGGTCTAGTTTATATTTACTATATACGGGTCCGTTTCTAGTTAACGTTTACCATTTCCTATTCGATTATTCTATTTTATTGCTCGTTGTATTGTGAATTCCGGGTTGTATTCCGCCCGTGTAATTTGTAATTTATTTACGAGTTTTCTATTTTTGATGTTTGCCATTTATTGCCTTAAATGAACATCACATGCTAAATCACTTTGACGTGAATCAAGATGCATTAAAATGACGTAGTTAACCAATAATTCGCATGCTTAGCCCGAAAACGCTGTTTGCATATCATTTAGTCATTTTACTAGCGCACGCACACGAACACGAACGATGTGTTAGTAGAGGCCGCCATGTGCGGGCGGGGTTGGGTGTCCTTAGTGGACTTCCCAACACGTACCCTCACCCCTTACTCAGAATCTTGGTTTCCGGATGCCCGAAACCATTGGTGCACGAGAGTCATTCTATATACGAAAGCCGGTTTAAACGGTATCGATATTGCAATGCAAAGGGACGAGCCCCATAAACTCTGAAATCAAAGTGGGCCGTACTTTGTATATAGCCCATGACGACATAGAGTGGGCCCGTATGGTTCCGAATAACCACAAAATTCGGTGGCGACTCCATTTTGACTTAAATTTTGAACCCGAGAACAATCTTACCACGAGATTCATTCGCCTACCCAAACCCGCGCGTGGCCGCGTCGGGGTGGACCTACGTCATGTCCACAATTTGGCGACTCCGCTGAGGATACCTGATGTACCACATGTCATCGGGGTTCCTAGGGTGAGACTCGAAGAGAAATCGTTCGTATATTAGTGTGCGCGCATTAGTTTAATGATTCCTGCATAACCCAAATTTTTGCCCGGGCCGGTTACTTGTGACCGACGTCCCACTATACCGCGGTGCATTTCTACATGGGTGCGCTAAAGACTTCGATGGCGGAACTCGTCTGGGTTTTGCGGCATGTCCTAAGACCAAATCGGCTTAGGGAGTCCGTCCCGATTCACGAGAATGCCATCGTTGTTGGTATAGACCCTATTTTGACCGACCGAGACTAGTGTAAAGCATACATAAGCGTCGTTGTAATGCTTGCTTGACTACGTGCTACTTGGTTTCCGTGTCATTTTTTTCAAAAACCTTCATTTCAAAAAATGCATCTTTCCAAAATACCAAATTTTGAAAAACCCGAAATACTGTCCGTTTCAGGACCCGTCCTTTCAAAAATATCCAATTTCAAAAACTCGGAATGCTGCCAAATTTTAGACTTACGATTTGACTCAAAATAGGCTATTTTCTAGCCGGCATGCTGTCCATTTCAAAATTCGAATTTACGATCCACCATTCGATTTTCGAATTTTCAAATTTCATTTCGATTTTCAAATTTCAAAATTCCATTTCGATTTTTTTTCAAATTCTCGAGACGCGATTCTCGATTTTCAAATCTCCGAGATGCCGTTTTCGATTTTCAAATCTTCGGGATCTTATTTTTGATTTTCAAATTTTCGATAATTTATTTTTCGATATTCAAATTTTCAAAATTCCAAATATTCAATTTATCAAAAATAAAACTTGGCCCTGTCGGCATGCTGCCAATTTCAAAAGACGGGATCGCCTCCTCAATTTTCAAAACGCGAAATTACTCGCAACCATTCTAATATTTCAAAATGCCCGGTCCTATTGGCCCACTGCCAATTTCAGGACTGTCCTCTCAATTTTCAAAATTCAATCATTTTTCAAAAACCTTCCTTATTATAGGACCTACCGTAATTCGTGTGTCGGGTCTTTTCGTAATACGTCGAAGGTCTTTAGCGTCGAAACTCCGTCGATCCTACATCACGGGTTTCTTCCCATCCTAGTCCGCCTTTTTCTAAAGGCATAACCGACCAACACGAGTCATACACTCGTAAATGGAAGGTTCGTCTGAACACTCGAGTCCTAACTAGAAAGTCACACGCGATATTTCCCTCCGACAGGGCGGTCCCCACGACCTTTCCTAGGGGAATTTTGCCCGTCTTTCAATCAATTAGTCGAGTCATCCCAATTCAAGTCCTTTAACTTTAGGGTCTACCCTAATCAAAGGGTCTATCCTTATTCAAGTCAAGTCAAGGGTCTCTAGCGTCAAAACTCTGCCGATCTTACATCGCGAGTTTCTTCCCTTACCCCGTCTGCCTTTTCTCGACGCCGAGTCAACCTTTTACAAGGCATAGCCTAGTAGCTAAAGGTTCGTGATCCTTACATCTAAGGGTCACTCGTCCGACACTCGAGTCTTAACAAAACCTTCAATCTCACTTGGGGGCTACCCTTTAGCAGAGCGATCAGTCACGGTTGCTCTAAGGGTCATGTCTTACACGTGTTGTCTCACGTACCCCGCTTTTGAGTCACCTAGATGTCACACCATCTAAGCCCTACAAGAGTCCTTGGTCTCACTTGGGGGCTATTCTCCGACGGGGCGATTAATCACAATCACTCCGAGAATCGTACCCTACATATTTGTCTTAGAAGAGTCTAACCCGAGTCAAACCAGAGTTGTCTCTCCTCCTGCGCTATTTCCTATGCCTTGGTGTATTCAATTTCCGAAGCAACATTTCTGATTACGTGGGTATTCTCACAGAGGATGGCATCCACAACCGGGAATAGGGAGATGGAAAACACCATTAATGAATTGAAGGCTTCGCTAGAAACCATGGCTAGTAAGCAGGCCATGTTTGAAGCCCAACTAGGGTTCATAAGAGCCGACCAAGAGGCCTTGGATTCTCGTCTAACTGTCTTTGAAGAACAAGACTTCAATTACGGGTCGGTAAATACTGGGCCATTTGCCAAACTGAACAGCATGGTGCGTGAGCTCGAACAACAGTTCCATGCCTCCCAAGAGAACAACATCCGAGTTGAAAACTCCCGAGACTATACACCCATTAGTGAGAAACTACCAACAGATCTCAATCTAGAAGGGTTACCCATATTCGAAGGGACGGAGGATCCATTACTACACCTCCGAGCTTTCAAGGCGTTTATGGCAATCAAGGGGGTCAAAGCCGACATGTTCATCAATCTGTTTGGCACATCCCTCGGGAAATATCCAAAAGCCTGGTTCTATAGGCTTAATACAAAAAGATTCCCCACTTGGGAAGATGTGGCTACTGAGTTCGCTAAAACCTATTCTGATAATACTGAACTTCAGACTACCATGCGGACTTTAGAAGTCATGGCCCAAGATCCAACAGAAGGTTTCACCAAATACCTTCAACGTTGGCGGGCTGAGAGTGTTAAGCTGATAGACAAGCCCAGCAAGAAGACACTAGTGGAGGCATTCATCAACAACCTTCTACCCTCCTACCGCGTCCATCTTAGGTATGCCGGCATTTCAAACTTTGCAGTGCTTACCGAAATGGGCACTAGGATTGAACACGATCTTCGACATGATGAAGATCTGGGTGAAGCTTCTACCAAAGGCTATACTGGACATCCACTTGAGTCCTTAGAAGTCGAAGATTACTGACAACCTTATCCCAGAGTCAGGATTTGATTTAAGTCCGAGTTTGAGTCCGAGTCTAGGATGTTCTATTTCTTTCAATTCCGATGTCAGAGTCAGAGTCAACTGTATTCTGTCCTCTTTCCAAAATTCAATAAAATCAACTTTTTTAATCTCTCATATATGCTTCCTTATGTGTTTCCGAGAACATGATGAACACCATCATACACTGTGAGCACATGCACGTGACTATTATAGGCACATCTATAATGACTGCAGGAACTGAGGACCGTGTTTTCCTTTACCTATTCCATGTCTGGTATAGAAAGCCACAAAACTACCCATAGTAGGAGCAGTATCGAATGCTATGACAAATCTAGGTAGTCTCCTAGTTTGGGTTCAAGACGGGAGGCAAGCCCATTTCCCACAATAAACACCCCTCAAATAAGACCGACCAATCCCTACCTTAGGTTTTAGTCTGACCAGAAGGAAAAAGAAACGTCGTAGACATGATGCAAAAAAAAAACCCAACTCGGGACGATACTCCCACCAGCCTGCTCGAAATTATGATGACAATACCAAGATCCAAACCACCATGCTTACCGTAGAGTACTCCACCGCGAGTTGCACTAACACAAACACCAACTATGCTTACACCTTACAAAGGTCTAACTTCAAAAGCCTAATCCAACTGATAGGCCCAACCCCGAATCCACCCACAACATCATGGGAGGGGATTACCGTGAAAAAAAAAAAAAAAAAAAAAAAAAAAAAAAAAAAAACTGGACAAAAAAAATCAAAAGTCCAAGGAAAAAGCAAAAGGCCAAACAAAAGAGCCGGCCATCAAAAAAAAGAACCCTCAACATCCCCGACCAGATACGGTCCATCCCTTGACCGGGGCACGGTCAACTCAAATGAAGAATCCCACGACCGGGGCTAAGAGGTCAACCCCCAAAAAAAAGAGAATTCAAATACCCATGACCGTGGCCAACGATCAGCTCAAGTGAAAGTCCCTTGACCGGGGTACAGTCAATTCAAAAATTATCAATGCCCATACCATCAAATAGGAGAGAAACAATCAAGCTGGTTAGCTAACACCACACTTAGCCTTCTCACATTACAACCTTCAAGACCTTCCCGAGACCTAGGCTATGAGACAGCCCGTAATTTTGAGGATTCAAGCTCCATAGGATACCCCTAACCATTAGGGCCAGACATGGAAATTAGATCCCGCATTATCAACCTACCGCGATCGAAGTTCGAGTCATTTTTACTCGACTTCCCCCTTTCCTACCACATTACAATACCTTACCCTCGAAGCTTTAGCTCCACAAAATCGAGCTCCAGATTTCAAAACATCAAAGCCACTTTCTACCTGGCACCACATTTCCAAAAAACATCCAAACCAGTTACCAACCCCAAACACGGGAACCCAACCTGCGGTCGGCATAGAACATGCCCAAATAGTTTACACCACCTCTGGGGGCTACCTCGGAGAACGCTCACAGTCACGGGATCAAAATCCTAACTGTTCTAGCCTTTTGATCAAGACATCATTGGGAATTCACCTAGCCTATACCATCGCTATGGCTAGTTACACACAAAGCCCTAATAAACTAGGCACCATAATATATCTTCCAATCCACTGAACTACGGCTTGGTTTGATTTCACTACACGTGAATACGTAGGCAGCCTTTCAACAAAGGCACAACCACCCACATTGACACACGTTCAAAAAGTACCATCATTCCGGTCACGACACTGTCATGTTCTCAACAGTTAGCTTTGTCGTCTTGTGGGCTTCTCTTAGGCGGAAGACCGTCATCCACTCACATAATCCAAATAATTTTCAAAAACTAGCCTCCTTTCTATAGAGTGTCCTAGTACTCGGCTCAGTCGAAGACGAGAATTTGTCAGGGACTCGAAGCGATACCCATTGGGACTGTACCCCAAAACAAAAGATCCAAAAGAGCACCAGACTATAACATTTCTACTACTAAGTCCTGTCGTTACAGTCTCGTTACAGACTACTGCAGCCACCCTATAGCATATCTATCCCATTTCGATGTTCGACGGTGTTGCCACTCGCCTAGGCTACGGAATACCGTAGCTTAAGAGTCTTGTCATCTTAGGTGACCCACCCCTCTACCGAGTCACAGTCCAACCCCTCGAGAGTCCAAGTCGTGTCTGTCAACTCGTCATCCTGTCACGTCCAGAGTCGAGTCTGTCAGTACCTCCCTCCTCAAATTTTCACTTCAAAGTTTGCAAAACTTAGCCATTTGATAAAATCTTTTTCGACAAGGTCAAATTTCAGTCTATTTAAACTGCAAATTTCTTTTCTACCCCTTTCAATTTTGAAAATCTATCTCCTAGCACGTGAGTTGCTTTCAGAACTTCGATTTCAAAATGAAGCAAAAATCATTTTCCCCAGCGCAAGCCAGTCTATAGATGCTAACTGCATTTCTTATGTGCTATCTTGCTATATACTATGCCTGCTATTTCTGCCTATGTATCTAACATTTCAGGTACCAGCTAGTGCTTCCCAACGGAACATCAAAGGCAGTGTCTCTCCTGGAATGCTACATGCAAGTTGTCATATGTCGGCATACGGGTACACCCAAGACTTCAGAAGCAAGTCCCCGTGCAGCTACTTTACTCCCCAGCATGAGTCAGTGTTTCACCTAGATATTATGTGCAAATACAGGTACACCCAGGACTTCAAAAGCAAGTCTGACTCCCCACGGAGCTATCATCAAGACAGGTATGACCCTTTTCTTATGGCTGGCGAGCCCTTCACACAAGTCTAATGGACTATAAACGACCCGACCGGAAGGCTGCCAGGTCGTAATCCTCGATTGTCCTGGTAGCTACTCTGACTTTCGCCTTGTTCAAGCCTCAATCAGAGTGGGGGCTCTGTAGACAGCCGCATTTTGCCTGCTAGTGTCTATAGCAGTTTTCGACAAAACACCCGATGATGATCGGACGCTAACGTGACTTAATACGCTCGAATACGGACTCGGAATCAATAGTATCCGACGTGGGCATTTAGCGGGGTGCAGATCTCTCAAAACCGACCTCAAATCCAGGCCCAGTGGGTCGTTTCCAATAAAATGAGACTAATTTGGGCCAAAACCGTTACCAGAAATAAAACCGTCTTTTAGCGACCGAGTCAAAACCCGGTCAAAGTCGAATCCCGAGACGAACCAGCCTCACATTATGTCCAAATACACAAAATGAATCAAGACTCAACAACCAAATCAACCAAATCTCATTCAAAAATAGGCAACAAATCATGCCCTATTTACACTCCCTTCATTCACACCCACTCGATCGAGTGGCTCACATCCACTCGGTCGAGTATGTCCATAAATCGGCCGATCCAGACCCAGACCGGGCACTCGGTCGAGTGCACCCGCGCCACTCGATCGAGTGACCCTAAACCGGGGTATTTCCCTATAAATACCCCATCACCCCAACACATTACACAACTCTTTTCAACCTTTTACCACCTTCAAAACAAGGTCTTTCCAACCCTTTCAATCCTCATTCAACCTTACACATCTTAAACCTTCAAACCTTCATCACCTTGAGTTCTAGGCACTCATACACATACACACACAAATACATTCAAAATCCCGAGATCAAAACTCGTCAAAGACATACACCATAACTCTACCTACATATCTCGACACTCCCGCGCACACGCCGCTACTACGAGTCCGTTTCCGAGGCCATTTAAGCATGTAGGTTGAGGGTGTCATCAAACCATGTTTCTTTTTTTCCTTTGTCTTTTTCGATAATATATGTACATACTATATATTATTATTATTATTATTACTATTATTATTAATTATACTAACACTAATACTAACATTTTTAATTTTGTTACTAACATTTTAATTTTGCTACTAACATTTTATTTATCGCAATCTAACATTTTATTTTATGTCAACTAACATCTAACATTTACTTATCGTATTCTAACCTCTAACATTTAATTATCGTCATTTACATTTTGTTATAATATTAATACCGCGTATAATTATTTAACAAAACTATTTTCAAAACGATCCGAGCAACGTCCGTTGAGGCTAAATTAACGATCGTAGGCCTTAAGGTCAAATTACGATATTAAAATGCCGAGGACTTAAGTTTGCAACAACGGTCGAATTTTTGGGTTGAATATGTTTAATTACGAATTCCGCCTAAAGTCTATTTAATCCCTTTACAAGTCGTATTGGAGGTGGCGCCCTTCGAGGTGCACCGCCCTAAACACTTAAGGGCGTAATAGATCGTGGAGATTCGTCGTTAAATATGTCCGACCACATTTCTTTCAAAATATTATTCTAAAGAATCATCGACAAATCGGATTAGGACGAAACCCATTGACGCCGAATTAATTGTCACACGATCCAAAAGGATTGATTACGACATTATGACGCGGAGGGAATCGATATTTGTTCTAGCCCGATCAAACTCGATTTTGCAAATTCGCTCTAAATACTAGATGTCGGTTCTATAACCGAATGTTGAGTATGACGAGCCATCGAGATTTAAACTAATATAAATTGGACAATATTTATATTTAGCGTAATTGCATCTCGATTCAAAAACATAAAAGCTATAGAATGGGTCGTTTTAAAACACAAATTAAACACCCGTACAGAGGGCACTCGATCGAGTGCACAAGGCCACTCGATCGAGTAGCACTACAAAAAACTGGGTAGTAGCTGCTTCGAAGACGCACTCGACCGAGTCCATGCCATGACTCGATCGAGTGGGTCCTGTAGCTCAGAAATCCGAGAGCTTTGATGCATTATTCGAGCCTCGTCTTTTTTTACGACTTTAGTCGTCACGTGTAAAGTCAATCACGTGATCCTATTTTTCAAAACTCATGCATATCATATCACTTAAAACGACTTTGATCGACGGTCTCGCACTATTAATCTTGTGTCGACGACTCTTTAGTCGTATCCGACACATGATTAATTTAGACTCTATTCCTCGATGTGATAAGTCGGGACAAGGCATCGAGATTCGGGATCGGGCTAGCACCACGTCTAGGTTCCATATCTCCGTCCTCCGTTTAATACACAATATAATGTGTATTTAATCGAAGTTCGTCCGTTTGCACAACTTACGGTCTAGTTTATATTTATTATATACGGGTCCGTTTCTAGTTAACGTTTACCATTTCCTATTCGATTATTCTATTTTATTGCTCGTTGTATTGTGAATTCCGGGTTGTATTCCGCCCGTGTAATTTGTAATTTATTTACGAGTTTTCTATTTTTGATGTTTGCCATTTATTGCCTTAAATGAACATCACATGCTAAATCACTTTGACGTGAATCAAGATGCATTAAAATGACGTAGTTAACCAATAATTCGCATGCTTAGCCCGAAAACGCTGTTTGCATATCATTTAGTCACTTTACTAGCGCACGCACACGAACACGAACGATGTCTTAGTAGAGGCCGCCATGTGCGGGCGGGGTTGGGTGTCCTTAGTGGGCTTCCCAACACGTATCCTCACCCCTTACTCAGAATCTTGGTTTCCGGATGCCCGAAACCATTGGTGCACGAGAGTCATTCTATATACGAAAGCCGTTTTAAACGGTATCGATATTGCAATGCAAAGGGAAGAGCCCCATAAACTCTGAAATCGAAGTGGGCCATACTTTGTGTATAGCCGATGACAACATAGAGTGGGCCCGTATGGTTCCGAATAACCACAAAATTCGGTGGCGACTCCATTTTGACTTAAATTTCGAACCCGAGAACAATCTTACCACGAGATTCATTCGCCTACCCAAACCCGCGCGTGGCCGCGTCGGGGTGGACCTACGTCATGTCCACACAACCCGGGTTGTAAAACATCTGTACCTGCATTTAGTTAGTTTGAGCATATTTAATTTTCTGCATTATAGGTTATGTGAGGTGAGAACGAGGGTCTAAAGGTTGAAATTGAGTTTTGCAGAGAACAGGCTGCTGACGGAAAACTGGAGCTGGGCAAGAATAGCCGACCGACTATTTTTATTGTCGACCGACTATTCCCATTGTCGGTCGACAATTCAGGCAAATATCGCGCACCTTGGTTGAATATTTTCGTTGCATAAGTCATATTTTCTCTTTACTCTTTTACTCCAGTTACTTTTATTTTGAAATCAACTCCTAAACCCTATTTTCTTACTCCTCCCACCTACCTCCATCCTGACCTTCATCTTCTTCATTTCAAATCTTCATCTTCAACCTCTACCCATCTTCTTCTCCCCATCACTGTCTCCTTTAATCTCTTCATCCTTGCTATTTTCTTGTCTCTATTGAAATTGTAACTACTTTCCAGCCATTCAAGTAAGTTTTCTTGTGTTGATTTTCATTCTTTTCCCGTCTAACTGCGGCGCTGTACGTTCTCTGCTGTTCGCCGGAGTCGCCGACTATCGGAATAGTCGGGCGACTGTTCTCATAGTCGGACGACTATTCCGATAGTCGGACAACTAACTATCGTGTCTGTCGGGCGATTTTTTTCGCGATTACTAGGTTTCTGCCGCGACTGTTCAGAATCTGTTTTCAGGCTTGAATTCCAGATTTCGACCTGGTTTTTCTGAGATTTATGTTATTACTCATATTGTTTACCCAAATTTGTTGGTTTTATCCACATTATAGTGTTTTTACCCAAATTTCAGTTATGAAATTAGGGTTTTGATTTCAATTGATTTGAGGGTTTTTGTGTGAGTAGTACACCAAGTCTGAATTTAGCTATTTCAGGTCAATATGGATGCAAGAAAAAGACAACGCCAGGGAAGCACAAGACGTCGGGTCGACATTAGCCGGGAGTCAATGCCGAGTCAAGACCTCGTTCCATTTCCTGAGGAGAGCATACCGGAATATCCAAACGTTCAGTTTGCCTCAGCTGATCAGAAGGAGCGTTTTGTCCAGTTGGCAGCTCTTAAGGTAACACCGACACGGTTTCTAGACCGTCAGCTCTTGGGCAGGTTAGGCATTTAACAGCCTGTTGTTGACTTACTTAATGGTACCGGTATGAGTGGGCTAATTTATATGCTAGAATTCACATATAAGGGTCTTACTCTTGAGTTTTTTAGTAGTTTCAATTTTTTTAATGACTTGAACTGGGACACACCTTGCATTTCTTTTTAGACTCTTTAACACGAGTTTTTCTAGGACCGTTCGCGAGTTCGGTAGCTTTTAGGTGTTACTAGCGAAGGGGATTCAATTCATCCCCCTCGCCGTCTAGCCAATGAAATCTGGTCTTGCATTACTGATCGTAACACGGGTCGTAAGCGGGGCAACGAAGTCTACCACCCGGCCATCCGATACTGGCTTCGTCTGATAGGGTGCACTATTTACGGACGTACTGAGCCGAATAATATTAATGCTGATGATAAGTGTAGTTTGTAGTGCCTATTTCGTTGTGTTTTGGTCCCATTTTCCTTGTGGAATCGCTCCTTGGGAGCGATTTATGGGCTTCTTATGCTTCCTTTAGTTCGTTTCAGGTTCCCGAGACCCATTTGGAAGAGTTGGAGCGTTTCCGACTCGATTCATACACATTTTGGAGCCAACGAGATAAAGGAACGATGACTCGATGCTTTGAAATCGACCCCGAGACCTTGGGACCCAATCCCAAGCCTCCGAGACCCGATCCCGAGTCCCGAGAATCGATGAGAAGTCCATGTGAAGCAAGGAGAGACCAAAAGGATCATATTGGAGGCCTACAAGACTCATCCCCACGGGTATGCACCTCATTCCGTCGGGGATAAAGTGCGCTTTTAGAGGAGCCACTGCCAGGCCGTCCCGGTTGGGACCACCGGCCGTCCCGGTCGGGATGATCCCGTCCCGGTCGGGACCAAGGTGCTGTAGTCGGACTTTCTTTTCTTTCTTCTCCCTTTCATTTGTAACCCTATATATACTCTTCCCTTGTTTTGTAAAGCTTATGCACTTCATTAGACATTAAACCCTAGACTACTTTAGGTTAGATTAGATTAGATTAGAGTAGATTAGTCGGTAATTAGTAGTTAATCTTAGTTTAGTACTTGTATTAAGGGAATTCTTCAAGATCCATCCAAGATTGACAACCTTGGTGGTTTGTTTTGGGTTTTCTTCATTAATGCAAGTTTGAATCTTTCCTCTTCACTAGTTTGGTATAATCTTCTTCTCCTTTTACTCTTAATCCTTTATTGTTTATCAAGTTTGAATCTTTATTATTGTTTGTTCTTGTTCTTGTTAGTTTGGTTGAGTTTGTTTAGGGATGTTTTGTTTCTTGTTTTGATTCCTCTTGTTCTTGTTAGAATTAGTTTGATGATGTTAGAGTAGTATTCTTGCTAGGGTTAGTAAGGTGATTAGGGTGTTAATTGGATGATTAAGGGTTTGTTGGAGGAATTGGTGGAAGATTTGGGTCTCCTCTTGGTTGATGCATATTACATGTTTGTTGAAATGCTTGAATAACTAAGTAGGTTTGAATGCTTGTTTTTCTTGTCTTTCTTTGTCATGTGTGTCGCCGGATGGGTTCCATGAGGAACTTCTAGGTCGGTCTAAGTTGCGAGAGCCCGGACCAACCTAGATCACCCTACTACCTCCTTCACTCTAGCTCTTCCTTGACCATTCCGTTACCCCTTTGACCCCGACCTAATCCTAGCCCGTTTTCCTTGTTTTTTTTCTTTAGTCTTAGTATAGCCTTCTCTCCCTCTTATAATTCTCTAGCTTAGCTCGTTGACTTAGTCTCGTATTTGGGCCGACCTAGTCTAGGCTATACATTACCGTCCCCGTGGATTCGACCCGACTTACCCTAGCTACCCTAGTTAGGTTTTGCCGGTTTTATTTGATCGGTGGGATCCACCACAAATCCCTCCCGTCAATTTGGCGCCGTTGCCGGGGACGGTGCTAGTTTAGACTTTGTTTTCCTATTTGCTTGACTTTGTCTTTGTGTTTGTGTTTTCTTTTTTCTCTTTTTGGTTACCTTGCTTCTTGTGTGTGTGGTTTATTTCTCTCTTGTCTAGTGCCCAAAAAGCACTAGACTTCTCACGTTTACTCTTAGCCTACAGTTTGTGCTTAGAGGTGGTGACTATCTTCTTCTTGCGACTTAGAGCCGCTTTAACGGACAGTTGCTAGATTGAGAAGTCCTCAACCGGGTATGGACTACGATTTTCGAGCGAGCATGGGGTTTGATCTAAACTCCCCACGCATGGAAGCCGATATGAGCTATCCCTCTTCTTCCATGAACCAAAGCCATGACATGACGTCCCCCTACCATAATCAAGCTTCATGGGGTAATCAAGATGGGTATGATCCTCAAGAGTATGGAAATGGCTACCAACAAGTGAATGACTATCAATCCTACGATCAAGGTGGCTATTACTCAAGCTATGATTGTGAACCCACCATGTTCAATCAAGATTCACCTTATGGAAGCCAATACCCCCAAAACCCACCATATTACCCTCCACCCCAACCACAATATGAACCCCATGACCCACAATACTACCAATCACCTCAACCTCACTACCAACAATATGATGCCCCACCCCTTGGGCATCATCAAGATTATCAAGGAGCTTTACAAGACCTCAAGGACCACCAATCGTCAAACACGGAGTTGTTTCATTCTATGCTTCAAATGCAAAGGAGCATCCAAGAAACGGCCCTTCAATTGCAAAAAGAACAAGATGAATTATGGGCCCAAATTCGAAGGGCAAACGAGGCGAGGGATGCTCGATTAAATGCATTATCGGTTCAAACCGTAATGTATTTATCCCGAACATCTCAATTAGATGAAGGGTGCCCACTTGAGAAAGAGGAGCAACCTAATCACGAAGCCGCTAACGTTGTTCCCTTTGATAGAGAGATTTGCTTTGAAGAGCCTCAATCGTCTACCCAAAAAGAGACGAATGAGGAGATGACCCTCGGTGAAGACAACATTGGTAAGGAATTGGAGGAGGATGGTGAGTTGGATGATTTGGTGGAGTTTGTGAAGTTGTTGGATGAAATTGATAGCCTTGAGTTGCCCTTGTGCGATAATGTGGATAAGCATCAAGAGCCCCTTACTAGTACACCAAGCAATGACTTGGAAGAGATTGAAACCGCCGGTAGAAGTTTCGATCCTCTTCTCCAAGATGATGTGGGGCCTAGTGATGAAGATGGGGAACCACAACTTGAGGAAAGTGTCGGGGTGTGCATTGAGGAGATGAGGCCAAAACCGCTTTTTGTGCCTCGTTTCTTGGAGATGAAGCTTGCTAATGATTGGAGGCGATGCTTAGGGAGGAAGAGGTCGGTTAAGCTCGTAGGATGGATAGACCCCGGAGACAACATGAATGACGACGTTGGGTCTTGGGATTCCTACTTCTTGCCTCCTCCTTGGAGGCCGTGGAGGTTAGCTAGGCTCGAGCGCTTCTTGGGCCTCCACTATGATGTCAGTAGCTCGTTCGACTTGCTCCTCCATGCCCTTGAGGGCTACGGTTGAAGAAGAGTCCACCATCCTCGGTTTGACGGAGTTCCTAAAGAACCGTCATGTTGTATATTCCCCCTTCCTCTTCTTTAGAGTACTTGTGCTTGTATTTGTGTGTTTTATCTCTTGATTTTTGTTAGTTTTGTGATATTCTTGTATTTGTTTTGGTATTTTGATGAGTGATGTGAGGGAGTGAATTTGATGTGTATTTTGAGTTTATTGTGATAGGTGAAGTGAAGGTGACTCCTAGAAAGGAGTGGTTAGTGATAGAGCTTGGATCGTGAGTAAGGAAGTCGGTTTTTGGGGTCATGGGAGTCATGAAGACCTTTCCCGACCGGGAAGGATGTGTCGTCCCGACCGGGATGGGGCCGTCCCGATCGGGATGAGGGTGCCAAAAATCGAGTTCACTGGAGTGTCATCCCGATCGGGAAGAAGGCTTCCCGACCGGGACGGGTATGTCATCCCGACCGGGACCACCCATCCCGACCAGGATGATCCCCTACTCCTTTTTGGTGCTTCTTCTTCGACATTTAAGCCCACCCAACCATTGTATACCCCCACCCAACCTCCCTACCTTCCTTGCTCATATCATACCACCCATGTACCTCATTTACATACCTTAACCTCACTTCCTCCTCACTTTAGACCGATATTCACATCAAATCCCACCCCCTCGCACCATTACTACCTCTACCATGCGATACTTTCACGTTCGAAGCGGGATGACAATGAGGACGACATGCAAGTGCCTATATTGATCTATGAGACGATGGAGAGAGTGAGTTGCTAACCTATGGTACGGCAACTATCCTTTCTTTTCCGTTTTTGTTGTTGCTTGTTTTCCTTTGTTTATTCCCTTCCCCTTGAGTCATGGTACCTTAGCGGCCTTCGAGGCCTTGATAGTGATTGCTCCCGACTCTCGATGATGCGACTACATCGAGAGTCATTTTCAAAATCCAAATTTTACAAGTTTTTTTCACTCTTTCTTTTTGAGGATTTAGTCGGATTTAGGCGGAATCCGGGCTAGGTGACTTGATTACACCTAGCCCTCCCCTCCCATTTCCTTTTATTTCCTTCCTTTTATTTTCTTCCCCCATCCATATCTTTTTCTTGTCTCGGCCTATGGTGACTTGACTACACCCCGGCCGGACACCTTCTACCCTTTTCTTCACCTTTATTTTTGATTTTTAGCTTTATTTTTGTAGTTTCTCTTCTTTTCTTTTGTCTCTCCGCACACTACGATCGAGCATGAGGACATGGCTCAGTTTAAGTGTGGGGGGAGCGATATTCTATCGTAGTTAGCTTTATTTTCTTAGTTTTTCGAAAAATCTTTTAAAACCCTAAAAATTTGAAAAAATTTCATAAAAATCAAAAAGATTTTCCTTTTGTGTGTTTTCCTTTTTTGTCGTTGTATCGTATATTTGTTGTATTGTGTGTGTTTTGCCCCCCTCTTTCCTTATAGGTTGCTTAAATCACCGCTAGCTTTGGAGAGCTTTCAAGACTACCGGTAACATCTTATCCCTTTTTCTTCTTTATCTCTCGCGGAGTTTGGAGGAGATTATGATGTTGTGTGCTCGGGTGGAGCTTTGTAAAGTTTGATGTTGGTTGGTTGCTCATTTGGAAGTTAGGGGTGGTGTTTGTGTTATGTATGTGTTCGTTTTGTGTTGTTCTTGTTTTGTTGCTTTTGTTTCTTTTTCTTTCGTTTTTGTTGAGTCTTCGTTTTGTGTTTTGTTGTGTGTCTTGTGTGTAAATGGTTTTCGAAAACCCGGTTTAGAGGCTAGTGTGCGAGTGTTTACTTTCCCTTCCTAGTAGTGTAAATCGAGTCTTGGACTTTAATCTAGTAGAATGACCCTAAATCAATGATTTCGTTGGTCCTTTACCTTGAGTCCACCTAGCTTACTAGGGATTTACTACGGGATTTGCATTTTCACCATTATGACCACCCACGGTGTGAAAAGGCCTTGGTTACCGAGTCCCGTCCCTTAGGTGACCGTGTTTAGGATTGTTTTGATTAGTCCAAGTTCTCCACTTTTTGTGGGTTTGAAGGGAAGGGCCCGTCCCGACTTACCCATTCACCTACCTCCTACACATACCCACACAAATAAAATGCAATTTGTTGAATTCTCTCTTTCTTGTCATA
This sequence comes from Agrostemma githago, assembly GCA_958450325.1. Taxonomy (NCBI): domain Eukaryota; kingdom Viridiplantae; phylum Streptophyta; class Magnoliopsida; order Caryophyllales; family Caryophyllaceae; genus Agrostemma; species Agrostemma githago. The sequence goes on along the minus strand of OY288244.1, from coordinate 25,243,908 downwards.
CAAAGGAATGCCAAAAAGCCAAATCAAGCCAAAAGGGCAAAGAAAAGAAAATGAAAGAAAATGAAAGAAAGAAAAGAATGAAGAAAAAGAAAATGCACAAAAGCCAAAAAGAAAATAGAAAAGAAGAAAAAGAAATGGCATGGCAACAAACAAGGCAAAAATGCAAAAGAAAATAGAAAATGCCAAAAGAAAATCGATTCACAAAAATAACCCCTACCTCTCAAAATAAGCCTTTTTCCGACTTTTGCCGTGAAGAGCCTACCAAAGGACCGAGTCCCGAGGAAGGATGATAGCGGCATTAGTCGGTCTTCCCTCATTTTGCATATTTCCACCTTTTTACTTGGACTAGTTAGGCGGTTTCGGACATGGGACGACCCTCTTGGCTCTTTGCTAAAAGGGGCGGGGTCTCACTTACCTACAGTGTCGACTAACACCGTGGTTCATCCTTTTTCCATCCCGCCGATCGTCCCGTAGTACGTTCTTAGAAGGTTAGGAGGAACCGAGGTAAGTTACCAACGTTTTTATTGCTTTGTCGTCATACTATTAGGGTTTAGTCCATCTTGGTTTGTATTGCTAGCTTGGGAACGTTGTCACTTGCCTTGAGTCCTAAACCGGTGCTTCTTTCACCGCTTGTTTGAGGGAAGCGATATTTCTTTTCTTTTGGGTGCAACCTTTTGTGTGTTTGTTTGTTTATGTGTTTTGTGTCCGGTTGCATCCATAGTTTTGTCGCAAGACCCCACTTGCCTTGCGGGGTGCACTTTTCCTCTAAGTGCACTCGCGTGAGTTGAAAGGGCGTAGGGTGCGCTAATACCCATTCGGCTAGTATAGTAGTTAGTATGTGCTTACTCGAGGGCGAGTAAGGGTTAAGTGTGGGGGAGTTGATAAGTGTAGTTTGTAGTGCCTATTTCGTAGTGTTTTGGTCCCATTTTCCTTGTGGAATCGCTCCTTGGGAGCGATTTATGGGCTTCTTATGCTTCCTTTACTTCGTTTCAGGTTCCCGAGACCCATTTGGAAGAGTTGGAGCGTTTCCGACTCGATTCATACACATTTTGGAGCCAACGAGATAAAGGAACGATGACTCGATACTTTGGAATCGACCTCGAGACCTTGGGACCCAATCTCGAGCCTCCGAGACCCGATCCCGAGTCCCGAGAATCGATGAGAAGTCCATGTGAAGCAAGGAGAGACCAAAAGGATCATATTGGAGGCCTACAAGACTCATCCCCGACGAGTATGCACCTCATCCCGTCGGGGATGAAGTGCGCTTTTAGAGGAGCCACTGCCAGGCCGTCCCGGTCGGGACCAAGGTGCTGTAGCCGGACTTTCTTTTCTTTATTCTCCCTTCCATTTGTAACCCTATATATACTCGTCCCTTGTTTTGTAAAGCTTATGCACTTCATTAGACATTAAACCCTAGACTACTTTAGGTTAGATTAGATTAGATTAGAGTAGATTAGTCAGTAATTAGTAGTTAATCTTAGTTTAGTACTTGTATTAAGGGAATTCTTCAAGATCCATCCAAGATTGACAACCTTGGTGGTTTGTTTTGGGTTTTCTTCATTAATGCAAGTTTGAATCTTTCCTCTTCACTAGTTTGGTATAATCTTCTTCTCCTTTTACTCTTAATCCTTTATTGTTTATCAAGTTTGAATCTTTATTATTGTTTGTTCTTGTTCTTGTTAGTTTGGTTGAGTTTGTTTAGGGATGTTTTGTTTCTTGTTTTGATTCCTCTTGTTCTTGTTAGAATTAGTTTGATGATGTTAGAGTAGTGTTCTTGCTAGGGTTAGTAAGGTGATTAGGGTATTAATTGGATGATTAAGGGTTTGTTGGAGGAATTGGTGGAAGATTTGGGTCTCCTCTTGGTTGATGCATATTACATGTTTGTTGAAATGCTTGAATGACTAAGTAGGTTGGAATGCTTGTTTTTCTTGTCTTTCTTTGTCATGTGTGTCGCCGGATGGGTTCCATGAGGAACCTCTAGGTCGGTCTAAGTTGCGAGAGCCCGGACCAACCTAGATCACCCTACTACCTCCTTCACTCTAGCTCTTCCTTGACCATTCTGTTACCCCTTTGACCCCGACCTAATCCTAGCCCGTTTTCCTTGTTTGTTTTCTTTAGTCTTAGTCTAGCCTTCTCTCCCTCTTATCATTCTCTAGCTTAGCTCGTTGACTTAGTCTCGTATTTGGGCCGACCTAGTCTAGGCTATACATTACCGTCCCCGTGGATTCGACCCGACTTACCCTAGCTACCCTAGTTAGGTTTTGTCGGTTTTATTTAATCGGTGGGATCCACGACAAATCCCTCCCGTCAGCTGATGAGTTAGAGAGTCTAGCGGGCTATCTAAACATCGATAGCGAGCGGCCATATGTCATGAATGTGGCCGCCCTTGTTGCCCACCATTTCCAACATATCGGGAATGGGCTTATTTCTGTCATTCATTGTGGGGGCCTCGTTTCCCACATCGGTCGTAGGCTATTTCCGGACTTCCCGTACGGGGAGGAACCTATAGGACACGAGCTTCCATCTGTCGAGCGACTCAATAGTCGCCTTTTGAACTTTTCTGTCCTTAGGGGTCTTCATTGGCTAGGTCCCGATTTGCGTTGGCGCATAGAAAAGGATGAATCGGTTATCCTCCCTTACAATCTACCACCTCTTACCCCCTTCCCATATCTCCCCTTTGGTCCTGAACGGGACCCTCCACCGTATCCCTCTTATTTGCTACCACTTAAGAGGGATCTTTAGACCCCCAGACACTTCGCACCCGAGATGGGTGAACCGTCTCGACCTTCTCGACAATCTCGAGGAGGTGGTAGCCGATCGACCAGTCGTGCTTCACATACACCATCTTTTGCGGCTGGACCTTCGGGCCCACCACGGCCTCCTTATGCATTTCCGTATACTGATTATTCTAATGTGCCTGCATTTCCTGCTCACTTTGTGCCTCCTCCACCGTATGTTACACCGGCGGTGCTCGACCAAGCGGTGGTCCCGGGAATGCTTAATGAGTTGTGCCACCGGATAGCCACGGTGCAACTAAATCAGGCACTTTCCGATTTTCCATGTTACAACAATGGAGTGCAGGTCGGCCTAATCTCTCCTACAGCTTGGCACCCGACTTACTACACCTATCCCGAGGGAGGCTATGGTAACAATGTCGGGAATGCGGAGAGAAATGATGGAGAGAGAGATGACGAGGAGGGAGATGACGACGATGGAGCTGACGATGGTGGCAGTCAGGAGGAGAGCGGTGACGAGAGCTCCGATTAGGATGGTTTGGGGAGGTCTCCATTTGTATATAAATCTTGTAAGTAGTTCTTCTTTTTCTTTTTGCACTTCCATCGTTTTGCATTCCTTCCCCGTATTTATTGTTGCCTCTTATTGTATGTTGTACACAATGAGGGCATTGTGCGATTTGGTTTGGGGAGGGTATGCATCTGTTGTTTTCATCCATCTGCATATTTCTTGCATTTTCGCATGCATAAAAAAAAATCACAAGAAAATGTTTTCGCCATTAGTTGAGTCGGAATGCTATGTAGCGATGATGATATTGCTTTTATGTCTTCATTAGTTGCTTATCCTAGTGCGCCGTTAGAATTTTTGTATATAATCACATGTGGTATTCTTGCATCTTTGGTTAACGGTACTGAACGAATAAACTTGACTCATTGTTGGCAAACTACTCAGTTTTGTAAGGAATTAGAGCCTTAAACTGATGACATTCATGATCAGTTTCATTTAGGTTGAGAGTAATACTCCTTATGAGACATGTAACATCAAACTGCATAAGCATGACATTCGTCTCTTGATACCTGTACGTTTTTGACTCGTGGTTTTGACATGTGCGAAAAAGGCAAATCCTTTCTTTTAATTAATTCCCATGAGCCCCACATAACCAAATTTACCTGTTTGACCCGTTTATTAACTACATGCCATAATTTGCCTACCCTAGTCAAGCTAGTAGATGAATTAGACGGAATTGTTTTTTTTCGGGTTAATTTTGGTACCATGATGATTGAAAACAAAAAAGGGAAATTGGAAAAAATGAATTGAGAAAAAAAAAAGATGAAAGAAGAAAATTCAATGAAAAAAAATTGAATGGAAAAAGAAGAAAAAGAAAAGAAAGGAAAGAAAAAAATGAATGAAGTGAAACTAGAAGAAGAATGTGTTTTTGCTATGAGAAAAGAATTGATCTCTCTAATTTCATAGTTATTAGTGGGAAGCGGTTTTGATAAGGCGCTTTTTGCTATGCCTAATTTCTTCGACTGGAATTTGGTGAGAGCGGGATGTTATTTATTGATGGGTGTAAGGAATACTAGCTTGGCTTTTAACTCCACATATCCATATCGTTTTGCCCCTTCTTACCCGATTAGCCTCACTTTATACCATATGTAAGTCCTTGGCACGTGTCCTTTCCCGATAGAATGCGTATGTACGGTTATTAGAGATTGATTTCATGTTTGATTGCATGCATGTTCTTGTAGGTCGCAGTTTAGGTGAGTGTTTTGTCTTTCCGTTTTTACATAAACTCACAATATCACCCGTTTTGTGTGATGAGCGATCCGTGAGAGTCCGACATAGACGAGTCTTGCAAGGTTGAAGGTTCAGTATTGTTATCATTGGTCAAGCTTGTTGTATGTGGTTGTTTACATTAATTTTAATCTTTGGGCATTGGTTTGGGTGATTTTGGAGCATATTCCGCTATGAGTTATGTACATTCCATTAGGATTGAGTTATCATTTCGTGCTTGCTTGAGGACAAGCAAGGGTTTGGTTTGGGGAGATTTGATGCGCGTATTTTATATACACTTTTATGCTCTTATTACGCGCATTCTCGTGCTTATTGAATAGTGAAAACTATTATTTTGCCCCGAATTGGCTACTTTGTGGTGTGTATTGTCCTTTTGCAGGAACGGAAGACAAAGGAGCTAAAACGAACCAAAACCGAGGCAAAACGAAGCTGTAAGAGCTGGACGCTGAAGTGAGAGATTAGTCGACCGACTATTGGAATATTTGGCCGACAATGGCCATAGTCGACCGACTATTATAATAGTCGGCCGACTATTTCTTGGACTGCGGGCAGATTTCGTGCTCAGCAAAGAAATTTCCTAAACCGTTTTAACTCATCCTAAGCTGTATAAATAGGGCTTTTCAACCACTTTTAGGGTACAACAACTTACTTCTCTTTAGATTTCTTTTACACTTCTTCTCTACTTTTATTCTCTCTAGTTTAATTTCTTCCCAAAACTCGATTATTGTAAGAACTTTTGGATTCGAATCGCCTTCATTCCTTCGGTAATTTTATTAATCTTTCTTCCTTCTTCTTTGTTCTTGATTGTTTTCTTCTTCATATTTAATTATTCTTAATTATTGTTTTATACTTGTCGTAAATTTATTATTATTCGTGATGTTTAATCTAGTAAATTCTTTTATTAATCTTGTTGTTCTTGAATTAATTATGAGTAGCTAATTTCCCTCGCTAGGATTTAGGGGATCTGCGAATTGAATGTGGTCGCTAAATAATTTATAGATCTGTCAATGATTTTGTGTCTGAGTTGTCAATTGTAGCATTTAATTGAGATTAATTGATTAAGTCGACGTAATTGATTAATTGAATTCGGTAAACTTGAACCTAAGATCGGAAGCCTGGTAAAAGTTAGACCTGCTACAACACATTAGTTTGCCCTAATAAGATCGGAAGCCTTTAGACGCATGCTAGGGTGAATAGCGGACCGGAAGGACCTTTTCAATACCCCTTAGACCAATATCTGCGACAGACCTGTGACTTAGACCGTGACCATATGAGATTCGTAGTGAACCGACAATCCTAGTTTTCTCTTCATATATTTATTCATCTTCATTCGTCTTATTTTATTTTAGTTATTTCTTTTCTCTTAATTCTCTTTCTTTCATTACTTTAGTTTAGATAAAAACAAAACATAAAACCTCCGATTGTTTCGTAGATAGACTCTAATTACGAGTAGAATTTATTTGTCTCCCTGTGAATTCGATCCCGACTTCCCTAGCTATATTTTTAGTTAGACCGTAGTTGGTTATCTTCGATAGGTACACGACTAGCTTATCAGTATTGGCTCGGAACAAGTCATTACAACATGGAATGGTGAAGACAACTCAAAGGGTACTGCCAGGGCACATGTTCATTTTCACCATGATTGGTGTCGATAACATTGTTCGTGAAAACGTGTCTGATCACCGACTTAGGTAACACACCGACTAGAAGTACGGTTGTTCCTATGGAATTTAAGTATGTCGATTTTAAGATTAACAAACATTATCAATCGTCGTAAATTTTTTTTTTTGGTAAAAGGTAAGTATGTTAATAACTCAAAAAATCATGTACACTGTTCTATGATTCTAGGTACATAATTTGTGTCCCTCGTACTCATTTTCCCAACTCTCAAGTTACAAAAATATATTTGTAATTCTTTAATTAACGTTATGCTTAAGTATCTCGGTCTAAGGAGTACTCCATCTATTCGGCTCCTATTATGTTGCCGCCAGATATAGTATATCATAGCATTAATAACTCCATTTGCTAGTGCTCTTTTCAGTTTCGACCCTCGAATCGACAATCTCCACTGATTAGGGATGGATTCCTTCATGCCACAGCCTATCCAATCTTCCAATATCTTTAGCACTCTGCTACTGTACGGACAGCAGCAAAACAGATGTTGCAGCTCCTCCGTATACTGCTCGCAGATACAACATCGATCATCGCTGGCAATTTTCAGCCTGTACAATCGATCCTTTGTGTTCATAGCATCCCGTTGATGAAGCCACGCAATAACCCGATGCTAAGGTAGAGTCCATTTATTCCAAATCAGACGGTACCAGTCCGTTTTCTCATTTTTTTCACCTGCACTATTCATAACCCTTCGCTACACTGTACTGGTTTGTTGCAGACCATTTGCCATTCTCTAATCCTGTCTTAAACACATCTTTGACCCTGCAAATCTAACGCCATCCCCAACTAGTATTACTTGTCAAATTATAACTTAACCAATTCGTTCCTTTCAGGTACACTGAATTAATCCATTTTACCCATAGTTTGGATGGGTGTGCAATAACCCACCACGCCAACTTTCCGATAGCTGCCTTATTCCAATTACTGCTCTGTCTTAAATTAAGGCCTCCTTCGTCATAAGGAACACACACTTTATCTCAGGCTACCAATGGGGTTCCAGTGTAATCGGTCCCACCTTCCCATAAGAAATTCCGACAAATCGAGTAAATCTGTTTTATAACACCCGTCGGTATTAGAAAAATGCTCGCCCAGTAATTATGGAGGGTGCTTAGAACTGATTTAACCATCGCTATTCTTCCTGCGTAAGACAATTTCCTGGCCCCTAGTTTCCTGATTCTATCCGTAACTGCGTTAATCAATGGTTGACAGTCCAGAACCGTCAGTCTTGAGCTTTTGATGGGAACTCCAAGGTATATCGTCGTAAAATTTATCTTAACTAATAGTCTTAGTATACTGATATAAGAGATTTGGAACATTTTATTTGAGATGTATTATTTATTATTTCTAAGTACATTATTTAAGATGGGTTCCTTTATCTTGACTTGGTCTATGTTGACTTAAAAAGCCAAAGTTTGACCAAGATAGACTAGTCAACCCTGAGTTTTGACTTAGTCACTAATTAGTCCTTAAGTGCTTATTATAAAATTTAAGTGTTATTTTGCACATTTAAGCATTGTTTAACTTAGTACTTTTGGGTTATTCGTCTTTTTGTGCTCTATACTTTTTGGGCACAAGTATTTAGTACATTTATTGTTCATGTGTACGTATTTAGTATTTTTATACGATTTCGTATTTGTACAAGTATACTTATCTCTTAAAGCCTATTTATAGTTAGTAAAATATTTCAAACACCAAATAAATCAATAATAATTATAAAAATAATTTTTAATCTTATTAGGTATCATATTTCTCAAAACATAGAGTTTTACAAAAGTAACTTTAAGTAATAACGAAATCGATAATATTATTAATGATACTAAATGAGTCATTTTTCAAATGTTATTTGTAACTTTAGTTTTTCATACTCAACATGATTTTATGAGTTAGATTTCCATATATAAATTCATTTTTCAAAAATAATAAGTTTTATTATTTTTAACAAATTAAAAACAAAAACAGTACGGTTTTCAATACTTTCTTTTAAATCGTCTAAAATACTTAAACATCAGAAAAGTGAACCAAATTTTTATTTTGGATACCTATATTTGTACATAACTTATCCCCAAAAATTTAGATTAAAATATTTTATAAATGGTCTTAAATAAAATCTTCTTTCCAGATCTGACCCATTTTAGTACAAATTTTATAAATGAAAGTATATATGAGGGATTTATATGAAAGTTTACTTACACATAATAGACACCAACAGGAACATGAGATAATATTTCCATGTCCAAACAAAACGTTTAACATCAGGAAACGTATTGTTTTCTCAGACAGTACATAAAATCATACAGTACCAATTTATGAAATAAATCAATATTAAATATATATATTCATAAAAACTTACTTTACATATTTTTATCATATTCTAGACATTCAGTTCTACAACGTTCATGAAGGAAGCTAAGGCTAATTCAAAACATATTTTACACAGAGAAATCGTGAACATACATCATACATCACAACATCCATTTTACAGCATGTATTGTTAAGTGATAATCAACAAATAGTTAACTTTAAACTTGGTGATCTAATGATTTAGTCCTAAACATGATGTTATATGTTAATTAGAGTCTAAAAAATATACTACGAGATTTGAGGGCGAAGAAAAGTTAGGTTACCTTAAGCATAAATAATCGATTCTACAACATATATGAAAACGAAGATCGATGCTCCTTTTCTCTTGCTCCTCTTCATAAATTAGTTAGAATGACACAAAAAAAAACTAAGTTAGTAGTTATACTATTAAATAAACTTGAAAATAAGTAGTATAAGATGAGAGAAAAAGGGATTAGAGCTCTTCAAAAATTGTGGTTGAAACACCTTAAGAACTTGTGAAAACTTGTGTTGTTTTCTTTGGTTTTTTTAAAGGAGTTGAAGGAGGGTAAAATATGGATGAATAAGTAAGCTAAATGGGCGTATAAGGCTTTTTATATGGGGTCTTGGTCGTCCAAGTGATGGGGGAGCAAAGGGTGGACAAGAATTTGACAATTACTCAAAGTAGTTAATCATACTTTAAGAGGTACATTACCCTATTTGGTGTTTTTTATTAGAAAAGCATATTTTGAGGCTTGGACTTCAAAGTGACGGTATGGCATGCCTTAGGGTGATATTTTTGAGTTTATTTGGTCACACAATGGTTAGGAAAGAAGTACGGAAATCGAATGTCGAGAAACGATTCATCGGGTGACAATTTTCGTAGTAAAGGAGCTGTACAGTACAATATTTTTATGATGAACTTATAAATTTTAATTTTTAATATCACCATTTTGTATATCTTGGAAAATTAATAAATTTAGGCTTTTGAAACGCCTCAATCGGAGTTCGTATGAGAAAATAGGAATCGTTTTACGAAATCGCGCAGAATTGCGATAACGATAGAAATTTTGGTTTTGCAAACAATGAAGTGAAATAGAAAGGTTCCAAAGGCACAAGAATTGAATATTACAATATAAAATAGTTTTTCGAGACTCGATTTATTAATATTAACCGTTATTATAAATAACTAAAATGGTCAAAAATACGGGGTGTTACAATTGACTTATCATTTCTATTATTACGAGCCATACTTGGCATTCAGGTATCCACATCCAAAGAAACGTGTCTAAAACTCCCTATATGTGGTAGGGGTTGAGTTATTGATGTGAGATGAATCCAGGAAAAAGGAGGGCTCTAGTTATAATCCAGAAACAATTCATGTATATATTTTACAGAAACGTGAAATAAAAGTGGCGATAAAGTAGCCGGAAGACATGGAAATAAAGGTATCATTTCCAAAATTTGCCTGGACAAGATATGCCTTATTTGCAAGATGGAAGACCCATTGATATGGTCTTTAACCCATTATTTAAAATAAGATATAGTTTGTCAGTGTGTTTTAATCCCAACTCCACAGTGTTTCCGTCACTATATTGCGTTAGAATTTCTAGAGTATTACACCTACAAATCGCATGTCTAGCATAAAACAATGTTTGTCATAAGCTTTCACCATCTTACTAACGCGCGTACAAGAACACCAATCGATATCTTAGTAGAGACCGCTATGTGCGGACGGGGTTGGGTGTCCTTCGTGGGCTTCCCAACATGTACCTTCACCCCTTACTCAAAATCTACGGTTTCTGGATGCCTAAAATCATTGGTCACGAGAGTCATTCGATACACGATATTCGATATATTCGACATCGGTATTGTAATGCAAAAGGACGAACCCCACAAGCTCTAGTACTAAGGCAAACTGTACTTGGTGCGCGGTTGATGGGAGGACTTGCCGTGGATCCTACCGATCAAAAATAGCCAACTAATCCTAACGGGTAGCTAGGGTAAGTCGGGTCGAGTCCACGGGGACGGTAAGGGGTGTCTAGACTAAGGTCTACCTAAGACAAGACTAGGTCACAATTAACACAAGGAGGGGTAAACTAACAAGGATAATGAAGAGGAATTAAACTATGATGATCAATGAACTAGAAGTGAGACAAACTAAACGAATCAACTAAACTAGAGGAACAACTACTAATATGATGAAGAAATCAAATAGGGAAAGAGTAGGGTTAGGTCGGGTTCATAAGTGTAGTAGGATAGTTGGGAAATCGAGGGTGTAGGTTTCACCTAGTCACTAAGGTCGATCTGCGCTCTCGCATCAAAGACAAACCCGAATACTCATGCAAGATGCAACTCAATACAAAAGGATTGAACCACAAATCAACCATACAATGGGAAGGAGGAAACTAGCAAGAATAGCATTGGCCACTACTACTTTAACAATCATTTCGACAAAAACATAGCATGCATGATAAGTGACTAGTAATAAAGAATCCACCTTTACCCACAATCAATCTTTAATCACCCATAATCAACACTTAATCCCCCTACTAACCCCACAATAATCTACTCACTCATAATCAAACTAATACTAACACAAACTAGAAAAAACATCAAAGGAACCAAAACATTCATTATGAAGATGAAACTAGCAAGAACAATGAACAAAGATTAAAACTTGAATAACAAAGCAATATTAAAAGGAAAGAGAAGAGTAATTATACCAAACTATTGAAGACAAAAGATGAAAACTTGTATAAAAAGAACACCCAAAAACCTCCACCAAATGTTGTCAAGATTGGATGGATTCTTCAAGAGATCCCTTAAAACAAGAGTAATTATCTAGATTAAGCTAAGATTAACTAAAGATTAAGGAAAGATTAAGCTAATGAGAGGAGGATCTCTATCTAGGGTTTAGAATAATCTAGGGTAATGTAAGGTGCTTAAACAATACAAAGGGGGGGGTATATATAGGGTTTCACGAGCAAAGGAATTGAAAAAAAGAACACGGGGCTGTGTTGGCACCTTCCCGGCCGAGAAGGGTGGTGATCCCGACCGGGATGGGTGGTCCCGACCGGGAAGACTCATGGTCCCGGCCGGGATGGCTGTTCAGAATCGGTGCTTTGCTTGCTCTTCATCCCGGTCTTGATGGCCACTCATCCCGACCGGGATGGGTCTTGTAGGCCTCTAATATGATCTCATAGGTCCCTACTTGCTCTTCATAGGCTTCTCATCGATTCTCAGTGCTCGGGATCGAGTCAAAAGGGCTCGGGAATGGGTTCCAAGGGCTAGGGATCGAGTCTAAGCAACCGAGTGATCGTCGCTTCTCTTCGTTGGCTCCAAATGTGTCGGAAACGAGTCAGAATCGTTCCATTTCTCCAAGATTGATCTTAGGAACCTAAAACAAACTAGAAGAAGCGTAAGTAGCCTCGAAACCGCTCCAAAGAGCGATTCCACAAGAGAAACCGGGACCAAACACAACAAATAAGCACTACAAAACACACTTATCAACTCCCCCACACTTAACCCTTACTCGCCCTCGAGTAAGCACAAACTAACTAAAGACTAAAAGAAACTAGACTACTAACTGAGCGGGTATTAGCGCACCCTACGCCCTTTCAACTCACGCGAGAACACTTAGAGGACAAGTGCTCTCTGCAAGGCAAGTGAGGTCTTGCGACAAAACTGTGGATACAAACGAACACGAAAACACACAAATAAACAAACAATCGGTTGCGTCCTAGAAGAAACAAATACCGCTTCCCGCAACAAAGCGGTGAAAGAAACACCGGTTAAGGACTCAAGGCAAGTGACAACGTTCCCAAGCTAATAACACAAATCGATATGGACAAAACCCTAATAGTATGACAACAAAGCAATAAAAACGTTGGTAACTTACCTAGGTTCCTCCTAACTTTTTAAGAACGTACCACGGAACGATAGGCAGGAGGGAAAAAGGATGAACCACGGAGTTAGTCGACACTATAGGTAAAGTGAAACCCCGCCCCCTTTAGCGATAAGCCAAGAGGATCTTCCCATGCTCAAAAACAGCCTAACTAGTCCAAGTAAAAAGGTGGATAATGGTTGCAAAACGAGGGAAGACCGACCATTACCGCTATCATCCTTCGTAGGGACTCGGTCCTTGGTAGGCTCTTCACGATAACGGTCGGAAAAAGGCTTATTTTTGAGGGGGTAAGATTTTTTTGTGGAATTGATTTTCTTTGGAATTTTTTTCTTTTGTATTTTGCTTTTGAGTTACTATGTCACTTCATTTTCTTCTTTTGTATTTTGTTTTTGAATTGTTGTGCCTTTTCTTTTTCTTCTTTTTTTTCTTTCTTTTTTTCTTTCTTTCTTTTTCTTTCTTTTTCTTGTAACACCCGCTATTTTTCTAGCTTTTTTATTCTTTCCGTTATGACATCGTCATAACTCTATCACATTTCGGCCTCATATTTCATCATTTTACCAAGCTTTATTTTTAGTTTTAAGTTTAATGATATTTATTTTTAATGTTAAAGATTTTAACTCTCTTAAATCCATTTATTTGGTTTTCTTCGTAAACTAATTAATTTTCCGTGAGGAATTCTATTTCTCTTTGAATTGACGTTTTTAAGCTCGGATTTAAGTTATTCCTTTTCCTAAAATGTCTAAACCCATTTATATAATATTTCCAACTAAGAAATATTTTTTTTATTCACGAAAATTTAGCCTTTAATGATTTTATTACGAAGTTTCGTAAATAATTATTTTCTAACGCGAGGTTTACTCGAATTGCTTTGAAATACCTTTAACAAATTTACGATTTTCTTTTTATCAACTTACAAATTATTTTGGGACATTTTCCCACATTTTGGACCGTGACCCCCCTTGGCTCACCCCTACTACATTTTTTTTATACACTTCATTTTATTATGTTAAACATTAGATATTTATTTCTTTATTCATTCATTTTGGTGGATTAATACAAACTCTTCACACTCCTCTCACATTCACTCTTGGCTTAAATTTTTGAGGTGAATGTACCTAGTTTTCATCAACTTTTAAGTCACCATTCATTCCATATCTCTTCACATTTTCCTCTTTATTCATTCTTCCATTTTATTTTAGCAAAAACCTTTTATTTCTCCCTCTTTTTGGCTGGTGTTCCTGCCCATTTTCAGCAGCCATTTTCGTCCATAATCAAGCTTTGATCGTCCTATTTTCGCCTTCTAAATTATCGTCTTTCTTTCCCCTTCGTTAAGGTAATAGTCGATGTTATTTCCGATTGTTATTTACCTTGATTCTTTTAGTTTTCTCATGGTATTTTTGTACCATGTTTGTCATGTGATTTAGGATTCTTGGTCGACCCCGAAGCCGACGAATTTATTGTAGACTCGGATTTGGATTGAAGGTAACGTCGTTGTTGATTTTATTTATGTCATTGCATGTATATTTTTATATTTTCTTTTTGACAATATATGTATGTCATATAATCTGGAAAATTTTTAAAAGTTGAAAATTTTCATGTTTCGGTATTTTTATCGCTTTTACGAGATTAACGATTAAATCGTCATATTAATTTGTAAAATCGTAATATTCGGCCTAAACATGTAATATATGCTTATATTCTGTAAAAATGATTTTTTTGATGATTTTTAATAATTTAGTATTTTTCTGATATTTTAGTTATCGATTATTGAATTATTACCGTTTACGGACAAAAACGATTAAAAACCGTTTTTTAGTTCTAGTACTTAAACATTTTATTTTAATCTGATTTTTGACGTGGTGAAACTTTCTGGTGAAATAGAATTTTATGATTTATTTCATAATTTTTCGGAATTGTTAAGTGGATGAAATAATTAATCACTTTAAATCATCGTTTATCGTTAAAACCGTGTTTGTCGTTTAAATTCTTGATTTCTGGTCTTTAATTTAAATCTGAAAAAAAAAATTGATTCTAATGATTTCATATTAAAATGTAATTTTATGATTTTTAGTGCCTTAATAAAATGTTAGGAACGATAAGTTTTATTAATGGAATCGTTAATTGTGAAAACGGGTTTTAAAGACGGTTTTGACGGAAGTTGGTAAATCTGGAACTTTGGAAAATATAGAAAATTAGTATATTCTGGAAAATGATGATTTTTAGGTTTAATAATAAATTTTAGACATTAATACTTAAATCGTTTTGTAATTACTATTTTTATTAATCGTTATTGTCGAGATTGGACGATTAACGAGAAAACGCTTTAAAAACCGAGTTTTAGAATTCTGGAAAATTTTCTTTTCTGGACAGAATGTCAAGAAATATATTTTAACTATTTTACGTAATTTTTGTACTATTTATTAAAGTCTTTAATTAATAAGTATTGATTTTCGGACAAATTGTGACTTATCGTTAAAATGCTTCGTCTTACCTAAAAGAATTATTTTTCCAGCAATTTTGAAAGTATGTAAATCTGAAACTTTAAGAGTTAAATCATCTCTTAACATACTCTAAATATATTTGTTGGTTTAATTAAATAAAGACATTCAAATATTTAATTTGATGTTGCCGTAAAATCCTATTTATAATTTTATTGTCGAAACTAATCATAATTAGGGAATTTTAGCTTTATAACTTTTGAAAACACCCTAATTAGTAATATTAAAATGTTTAAGACATTTTTAATCATTTTATAACGCTTATACAATATTTTAATAATTTCATAAAATTAAATGTTCACTTTGGTAATTAATATCGTTAAGGCCGAAAGTATTAGTTTTATAAATCTATATCGTTTACTGAAAATGTGATGTTAGTATAAACTAATATTTTCGCTATTTTGATATGATGTTATTTTTGGTAAAGTTTCTAAAAATAGAAGTTTCCTAAAATAGAAAGTTTCCTCTTTTGGAAAGTGATTCCTTTTTCTTTGTTCACCTATTGTTTATATTGAATACATCTTTTACATATCGATAATGGATTGTTTTGGAGTTATGGAATAAGGAAAAGTGTGGGTTTAGAGTAATATAGTCTGGGATGTACGTTTTGCCATCAACTATAAAGCTGGTGTGTCTATGTTGAGACACATTGGTCGTTGAACTGAGCATGGTTTGTGTTCAGGAGGGTGTATGTTTACCTTAAACTTAGATATCGCATCGTGTAAGTCGCGTCGGGTTGAACTGGGTATGGTTTGTATCCAGGAGGGGTGTGCACTACTTAAACCAAGACCTCGCTACACGCAGTCCTGTTATGGTTGAGTTGCCTAGTTAGAGACCGAAGTCTAATTTGTTTTGACTAAGTTCTCGAAGCTAGTTTAGTATTGTCCTAGTGAAAGTCTAGATTCTACATTAATCCTATCCATAACGCCATTTCGAATATTTTTATTGTTATCGATATAATTTGGTTCGCAGGTTGGCAAATATTTTTATGTTTCTTCGGAAACCCGTTTAATTATTTCATTTCTCGCTGAAAGCTTATTTTAATATGCTGTTTTACTGTTTTCCATTTTGACTATTTTCCTATATTAGTAATTACTATTTTAAAATCCTGTTATACGGCTGGGAGAACGTTGACGTTGCTCCTCACTGATTGTGGCTGTTATGTTTTTAACATGACAGGTATGCATGTTTCCGGGTGTGGGCTAGCGGGCAGACATGATCCTTGCTCGATTAATTTTAATAATTATGTTTTGTGGATTGTTAAACCCCTTTGTGGATTTATTTAATTTTGGTCATTTTATTTAGGGCCTAATGTTTGACTTTACCATTTATATTTTTATAAAAACATAGTTACAGCGTGTTATAATCCCGATTCTACAGTGTTTCCGCCACTGTATCGCGTTAGAATTTCTAGGGGATTACATTTCTTGGTTTGCCCTTTTGGCCAAATTTTGTTTTGTAGGCATTCAATCACAACCAAGTACGAAACTTCAGCAAATTGCAACTTATTCGTGGAAAATGTGTAGAAGGTAGGGAAATGGGTGAGTCGGGGAGCGTCCTTCCCTTCAAACCCACAAAAAGGTGAAAAACTTGGACTAATCAAACAATTTCGAACATGGTCTCCTAAGAGACGGGACTCGGGAACCAAGGCCTTTTCACTCCGTGGGTGGTCAAAAATGGTCAAAATGCAAATCCCGTAGTAAATCCCTAGTAGACTAGGTGGACTCAAGGTAAGAGACCAACGAAACTATTGATTTAAAGTCATTCTACTAGACTAAAGTCCAAGGAACGACTCACATCACTAGAAAGGGAAAGTAAACACTTGCGCACTAGCCTCAAAACCGGGTTTTCGAAAACCTTTTATTACACACTAGACACAACTAAACAAGATAAAACAAATACACAACAAAAACGAAAGGAAAAGAGACAAACACAACAAAATAAAACAAAACAAACAAACAAACACACAAAATAAACAATCACCACCCCGAAATATCCAAACAAGCCACCACATCAACCACAAACTTCAAAAAGCTCCACCCGTGCACACACCATCACAACACACCCTCCAAACTCCACAAAACGGAAAAAGGAGAAAGAAATGAAGGGGTATTACCGGATGTCTTGAGCCTTTCGAAACTTGTCAGCGATCGCGCAACCTACAAGGAATTAGGGGAGCAAAACACACAACACAACAAATATACAACACAAGGACACAAAAGAAAAAGACACGAAAGAAACTTTTTGATTTTTTATGAAATTTTTCAAATTTTTAGGGATTTTTAAGATTTTTTGAAAAAACTATGAAAATAAAACTAAACTAGACTAGGATATCGCTCCCCCACACTTAAACCGAGCAATGTCCTCATGCTCGATCGGTAGTGTGTGGAAGACACTAACAAAGAAAAGAAAAAAGAGAAAATAAAGCTAATAATCAAAAGTGAAAGTGAAGAGAGGGTAGAATGTGTCCAGCCGGGGTGTAATCAAGTCACCAAGGGCCGAGACAAGAAAAGATATGGATGGGGGAAGAAATAAAAAGAAGAAAATAAAAGGAAATGGGAGAGGTGGGCTAGGTGTAATCAAGTCACCTAGCCCGGATTCCGCCTAAATCCGACTAAATTCTACCAAAAGAAAATAAAAATAAAGAAAAAGTGAAAAGACTTGCCAATTTGGATTTTTCAATGGATTCTCGATGTAGTCACGTCATCGAGAATCGGGAGCAATAAACACCAAGAGCCCCGAGGGCCACTAAGACACCAAATGCATAAAGGGAAGGGGAACAAACGAAGATAGACTAGCAATAAAAGACGGAAAAGAAAGGAGAGTCGCCTACCAAACTGTTAGCAACTCAATTATCTCCATCGTCTCAATGATCGTATTCGGCACGTTGCTTGTCTTCATCATTGTTATTCCTCCTCTTCCTTAATGTAGTCGAACGGTTGAACTACTAGGCTTGCACTGGAGTAATGAGGGTGGGATTTGAGGTTAAACTCGGTGTATAGTGATGATAAAGGTGTATATATGAAGTGTAAGGGTGAGATGATAGAGGCAAGGGTGAGTATGGAGGTTGGGAGGGGGTGTAAAGCGGTTGGGTGGGCTTAAATGACGAAGAGGAGGCAAAAGGGGGCTGCTGGGGCCGATCCCAGGCGTGACATACCTCTTCCCGGTCGGGATGACCATGATCCCGATCGGGATTGCTCGTCAGTAGCTTCTGTTTTCATGCCCACTTCATCCCGGCCGGGACCATGTCTTCCCGGTCGGGATCTCCTCTAAAGCTCTTCATTCCTTAATAGCTCAACCCACAAGGCAAATAATACATCGGGATTTAGAATCCCGTTCCCAAAAGCTTATGAAAAGCTCAAAAAACCGACTTCCTAGCCCAAGATCCAAGCTTCTATCATCGACAACTCCTCTCGAAACTTCATCTTCACTATCAACCTATCAAGTAAACTCAATAGACACCATCAAAGACCCCTCCCTCACATCGCTCATCAAAATACCAAATTACAAGAATTCCACAAAACACACGAATCCTAAGGTCACACAAATACAACTACAAAAATACAAAGGAGAGGGAAAAGATATATACAACCCGATGGTTTTTGAGGAACTCCGTCAAACCTAGGATGGTGGATTCTTCATTCATTTTTCAACAACATGGTATACAACCCCATCGCTGTCAAGGGCACGGAGTAATAGATTAAATGCTCAGGAGAAATCTTCAATCAAGCTCGTGGAGTACCAATCCACACTCCAGGTTCCTCACAACCTTGCCTAGAAGTTCCCGGGGCATCCCGATCTACTAAGTTCAACGGCTTGAACTTGTACTTTCGATCCTTCAGTATATACCCAAACTTCATTTCATCTTCACAAGGCCTCAAGGGAGGCTCAACTTTCTTCTTCCCAACCGACTTATCTTCAATCACATCACATGGGCATTCATCCGCCCCAAGCTCGGAATCATCATCTTCAATTCCACACAAGTTGTTGTCTTTCAAGCTTTCACTCGACTCATTCCCTAGCTCTATGTCATTAAAGGCATGGATCATATTACATGACTCTTCATATGTAGGCGAGGTGTTGCCTTGGAGCTCAAACACGAGCTTCTCGTCGCCTAGCTCAAAGGTGATCCTACCCTTCTTGACATCGATCATTGCACCGGCGGTATGTAAAAATGGGAGCCCAAGGATAATGGGAGTGATAGCATCCTCCGGCATATCAAGCACAAGGAAGTCGACCGGAATGAAGAATTTCCCGATTCTTAATGGCACATCCTCTAACATTCCTAATAGTCGATTAAGCGAACGATCGGCCATTTGGAGTGTAATAGAGGTACACTTGAGCTCTTTCATTCCAAGTCGCTCACAAATAGAATAAGGGAGAATGCTTACACTCGCCCCCAAATCACATAACGCCCTTTCGATCTTCAAATTCCCTATGGTACACAGGATTGAGAAACTACCCGGATCCTTCAACTTAGGAAGTGTAGAGCCTTGAATGAGCTCGCTCACCTCTCTTGTGAACGCTATGGTCTCTTCCTTGTCCAAGGATCTCTTCCTAGCCAATACTTCTCTCATGAAATTTCCATAGGCCGGGACTTGGGTAATTAGCTCGGTGAAAGGGATGCTCACGTCCAATTTCTTCATAATATCGACAAACTTGTCAAATTGAACATCCACCTTTGTCTTCAATTTCCTTGATGGGAAAGGCAACTTGATGTGTATCTTGTCTTGTTCATTAGGTTTGGATCTTTCATTTGACATCTTCTTCTTTGCTTTGTCTTCTTCTTGGGGTGGGGGAAGCTTGTCTTCATTGGGTTTTTCAACTTCCCACAAGACTTGCTCCTCCATGAGATTTCCCCAATTCTCATTGCTTTGACATGGAGATTCCACTTCTTTCATGGCTTCTTGCTCATTAGAAAACAAGGGAGAATTATAGGATGCACTGCTCCTCAAGGTGATGGCATTCACATGTTCAAATTTCGTTGGTACACCTTGAGGAGGTAGTTGACCCTTTTGTCTTGGAGAACTACCCGAAGCAACTTGAGCTAGTTGGGTTTCGAGCATCTTAATATGAGTTTTTGTTTCCTTGTTTTCCATTTGAAGTTGATGGTAAAATTCTTGTTGGCTTCTTTGCATCTCCATTTGACTTCTTTGCATATCCAACATCGCCTTTTGCATGTCAAAATCCCGAGGCGGAGATTGTTGATTGTGTGGAGTATTAGTGAGGCTTAGGAGAAAGCCA
Organism: Agrostemma githago; assembly: GCA_958450325.1. Classification (NCBI taxonomy): domain Eukaryota; kingdom Viridiplantae; phylum Streptophyta; class Magnoliopsida; order Caryophyllales; family Caryophyllaceae; genus Agrostemma; species Agrostemma githago. The sequence goes on along the minus strand of OY288244.1, from coordinate 25,223,739 downwards.
TAGTCATGAGTTGGAGACCGGCTCCTTTGCTTGTTCTCTTGTTGAGCATTGTGGGACCCTTGTTGATGTTGAGAGTTCCCTTGGAACCCTTGAGAATTGCCTTGATTTAGGCCTTGAGAGTTACCATGATTGTGATTGTGGTAACCTTGGTTGTTGTTTTGGTATCCTTGAGAATGTTAGTTTCCATGGAAACCACCTTGATGATTGAAGTTCCCTTGATTATGGAACCCTTGATGATTGAAGGCACCTTGGTTATGATAAGCATTTTTGTTGTTGGAAGTTTTTGAAAGGCCTTTGATTGCCTTGATAACCTTGGTAGCCTTGGTTGTCCCTTAAGGGAGGAACAACATATGGTAGACGGTATTGTTGTTGAGCTTGTTGTTGGGAAGCTTGAAACATATGAGGATTTGGCACATTTTGAGCCTTGAAGTTAGAGTATGGGGCACCTTGCTTGTATGCTTGAAAAGCATTCACTTGCTCAATGCTACTTCGACAATATGAAGGCTCATGTCCATGTATTCCACAAATCTCACATATCCCATAATAAGATGTAGGAGTAACCATTCCATAGCATTAACTTGATGAATACATTGTTGGTTGGAGGAACTAGTGCTTTGACCTTGATTAAAGTGACTTTGGAGCTTCTTATCAATAGTATCCATGTGGGTCTTCAATTGTGCTCCAAGATCGACACTAAGTTGTGTAATGGCATCAATCTCATGCCTTCCCCCTCTGCTTTCCTTCCTAGGCCTAGAATATTGAGAGTTATGAACCGCCATTTCTTCAATTCTAGACCAAGTTTGGTCATCATCTACCTCGGTGAACCTTCCATTGGAGCCCATATTGAGTATGGCCCTAGAATCTTCATACAACCCATTCCAGAATTGTTGGACCAAGAACCATTGTGAAAGCCCATGGTGGGGGCACGATAACCAAACCGCTCCCATGCTTCATAAAGGCTCTCTTCATCCCATTGTTGAAAAACCGGTAATGGAGGCCCTTAGCAAATTTGTCTTCTCGGGAGGGTAAAACTTTTGATTGAACGCCAATGCAAACTTCTTCCAAGTATCAATCCCCATGGTTGCCCTATCGAGACTCTTGATCCATTGCTTAGCTTTTCCAATAAGAGATAACGGGAAAATAACCCAACGAATTTGATCTTGAGTAATCCCGGGTTGAGAAATAGCATCACAATAATCGGAGAAAGTCTCCATGTGTTGGTGCGAGTCTTCGGTAGGCAAACCACTAAATTGATTTCTCTTTACAAGTTGGATGAATTGTGTCTTTGCCACAAAATTTCCGGCATAAGAGGCCGGTAAAGTGCTCAGTCCCGGCAAGACATCCTCGGTGAAAGTAGAATAAGATGAGAACTTCGGCATGATTGGATGTAAGGGAGATGACGGTGTAGATGGTGTTGATGTAGATGTTGAAGGAGAACTAGGTGAAGAAGAGTGAATAGAAATACCAAAGGGATTGATAAAGATCCCTTCGGTGTTGCCTTGAGGTGGTTCGTTCAAGTCAAATTCTTGAGCTTGTTCTTCAATGTTAGTGCTAGTACCCAGTTGAGAATTCCTAACTCGATCAATTGTCTGTTGGCGAAAGGCTCTAAAGAGTCTCTTCGGCTTTGGATTGAAGAGCAAGAAGTCGTCTCTCCTCCTTGGCATACACTACACACTTGGAACAAACGTGAGAATACCTAGTGCTTTATGGGCACTAGGTAGAGACAATAAACAAACACAAACCAAGACAAGGAGAGAAGAAAGTTATAGAAACAAAGAAAAAGACTACAAAATATGCACAATGGATAGAAGAAGAACACAAAATGGTAACTAAGTCTAGCTAACAAGCAAACTAAGTCTAAACATGCACCGTCCCCGGCAACGGCGCCAAATTGATGGGAGGACTTGCCGTGGATCCTACCGATCAAAAATAGCCAACTAATCCTAACGGGTAGCTAGGGTAAGTCGGGTCGAGTCCACGGGGACGGTAAGGGGTGTCTAGACTAAGGGCTACCTAAGACAAGACTAGGTCACAATTAACACAAGGAGGGGTAAACTAACAAGGATAATGAAGAGGAATTAAACTATGATGATGAATGAACTAGAAGTGAGACAAACTAAACGAATAAACTAAACTAGAGGAACAACTACTAATATGATGAAGAAATCAAATAGGGAAAGAGTAGGGTTAGGTCGGGTTCATAAGTGTAGTAGGATAGTTGGGAAATCGAGGGTGTGGGTTTCACCTAGTCACTAAGGTCGGTCCGCGCTCTCGCGTCAAAGACAAACCCGAATACTCATGCAAGATGCTACTCAATACAAAAGGATTCAACCAAAAATTAACCATACAATGGGAAGGAGGAAACTAGCAAGAATAGCATTGGCCACTACTACTCTAACAATCATTTCGACAAACACATGGCATGCATGATAAGCGACTAATAACAAAGAATCCACCTTTACCCACCATCAATCCTTAATCACCCATAATCAACACTTAATCCCCCTACTAACCCCACAATAATCTACTCACTCATAATCAAACTAATACTAACACAAACTAGAGAAAACATCAAAGGAACCAAAACATTCATTATGAAGATGAAACTAGCAAGAACAATAAACAATGAACCAAGATTAAAACTTGAATAACAAAGCAAGATTAAGAGAAAAGAGAAAAGTAATTATACTAAACAATTGAAGACAAAAGATGAAAACTTGTATAAAAAGAACACCCAAAAACCTCCACCAAATGTTGTCAAGATTGGATGGATTCTTTAAGAGATCCCTTAATACAAGAGTAATTATCTAGATTAAGCTAAGATTAACTAAAGATTAAGGAAAAATTAAGCTAATGAGAGGAAGATCTCTATCTAGGGTTTAGAATAATCTAGGGTAATGTAAGGTGCTTAAACAATACAAATGGGGGGTATATATAGGGTTTCACGAGCAAAGGAATTGAAAAGAAGAACACGGGGCTGTGCTGGCACCTTCCCGGCCGGGAAGGGTGGTGATCCCGACTGGGATGGGTGGTCCCGACCGGGAAGACTCATCGTCTCGGCCGGGATGGCTGTTCAGAATTGCTGCTTTGCTTGCTCTTCATCCCGGTCGTGATGGCCACTCATCCCGGTCGTGATGGCCACTCATCCCGACCGGGATGGGTCTTGTAGGCCTCCAATATGATCTCATAGGTCCCTAATTTCTCTTCCTAGGCTTCTCATCAATTCTCCATGCTCGGGATCGAGTTTAAAGGGCTCGGGAATGGGTCCCAAGGGCTCGGGATCGAGTCTAAGCTACCGAGTGATCGTCGCTTCTCTTCGTTGGCTCCAAATGTGCCGGAAACGAGTCGGAATCGTTCCATTTCTCCAATATTGGTCTTAGGAACCTAAAACAAACTAGAAGAAGCGTAAGTAGCCTTGAAACAGCTCCCAAGAGCGATTCCACAAGAGAAACCGGGACCAAACACAACAAATAAGCACTACAAAACACACTTATCAGCGGTACGTCTAAGTACAGAGTTGGTTCGAACGGGTCCAAACTCCCATAAAGTTCGGTGGCGACTCCATTCTAATTTAAATTTCAATTCGAGAACAATCTCACACGAGAATATCCACCTACCAAAACTCACGCTTGACCGCGCCGGGACTGAACCTAAGTCATATCCACAATTTGGCGACTCCGCTAGGGATACCTGATGTACAACTTGTCATCATGGTCTTCAGAGTGAGACTCGAAAACAAATAGATTGGTTATTAAAGTACACGCTTTAGTTTGACGGTTCATGCATAACTCTAATTTTACCCAGGCTGGTTACTCGTAACCGACGTCCCACTATACCGAGCTGTATTCAAAATTGGTTATGTCAAGGTGTTCATGGTTGATTCGTATGAGTTTCGCGGCATGTCCTTGTGTAAATTGCTAAGGGAGTCCGTCCCGATTATCGGAAAGGCTATGCGCACTGTTATAGACCCTATCTAGACCGACCGAGATTTAGTGTAAATCATACATATTGTCGTCATCATGCCTGTTTGACTACTTGTTGCTTGGTCTCCAAGTCACACTTTTTCAAAAATGTCATTTAAAAAATGCATCTTCTCCAAATATCCAATTTCTAAAAACCCGGACTGCTACCGAAATTTAGACTTAAATTTTGACTCAAAATAACTTATGTTCTGGCCGGCATGATGCCCATTTCATTATTCAAATTCTCGAATTTTCAAAAACTCGGTCTTGTCGGCATGCTGCAAATTTCAAAAGATAGTACCGTCCTCAAAATTTCAAATATCCCTTAAAGTTTTTATAACTTTTCAAAAATCCAGTCTCGTCGGCATGCTGTCAATTTCAAAAGACGGGACCGTCTCCCAATTTTCAAAATGTTCTCTGACTTATGTTCACACGTCTGATCAAGTTGCGGATATTCTTACAAAGGCCTTAGGTGCTCACGAGTTTTTGCATTTATTATCCAAGTTGCGCGTCGTTGATCCCCACGCTCCAACTTGAGGGAGGTGTTGAGTTTTGGTATTCTCGTATATATTATTTCATAGTTTTATATGGATGGTTTCCATAATATATTTATTTTGTCAATATTTTGTCGGCTAGTCAAGTAGGGTTAATTGTATCGTGCTTATATATATATATATATATATATATATATATATATATATATATATATATATATATATATATATATATATATATATATTATATATATATATATATATATATATATATATATATATATATATATATATATATATATATATATGTTCAGATAAGGTCAACAACTATTTTAAGGTCATAAGTTCCAGTGTTAAAGTTACACAAAAAGTGCTTAAAGTTACACGATATGAGTGATAAAGTTGCACTTTATCACTTGAAGTGATAAAAGAGCTTAATGTTATAGTTACATATCTAATTTAAACAAATGCAACTTTATCGTATGTCATTTGTAACTTTAATATAGACTTACTGACACATGGTGACCTTATTTGATCTCTACTATATATATATAGGTCGTCCTGTAAAGTTGGTAATCACGAAACACAGAAATACAAAGTCCTAATTTTCACAATACATGTTTTAATAGTATGCATTCAGTTTATGGTTTTGACACATGTAGAAGAGGCAATCCCCTTTCTTTTATCTAATTCCCATGAACTTCACTTAGCCAAAATTTGACCTATTTTGACCCGTTCGTTAACTATATGTCATATTTGTCTACCCTAGTCGAGCTAGTCTAGTTAATTTGATGGAGTTGAAGTTGTTGGTTGGATTTGGTACCTTATCATATTGATTGGAGAAGGGAATTGGGAAAAAAAATATTGAAAAAGAAAAGGAAATAAGGAAAAGAAGAAAAAGAAAGGAGATGGTTGAAAAGAAAAAATTAAAGTGAAACAAGAAGAGGAATTTGTTTTCGCTATGAGAAGAAAAGAAGTTGTTAATTTCTATATTTTCATAGTCGTTGGTACTAGTCGATTATGATAAATTGTGTTAATAAGGCGCTTGGTACATACTTTGTATGATTCCTTTTATTGAAGTTGGGAAAGAATGGAATGAATTTAATGTTGGTTACGGTTGTACTAGCTTGGCTTTTACCTCCACATATCCAAATCATTTTTCACCTTCTTACCCAATTAGCCTCATTTTATGTCATATATAAGTCCTCGGAATGTGTCTTGGTCTGATTGAATGTGTATGTACGGTTGGTAGAGATTGATATCATGTTAGATTTCATGCATGTTCTTATAAGTCACATTTAGGTGAGTGACTTGTCTTTCCTATTTTAGTATATAAACTCACAATATTTCCCTTATTGAGTGACGAGTGTAAACCGTGAGGTATCTCGACATCGAAGGTTGTGCAAGATTAAAATTTTGGCATTTGATTATTGGTCGGTGCTTGATCTTTGGAATTTTCTACCCTTCATCTTTTGCTATAGAATTCGTTTCTTTAGCCTTGGCGTCATTAGCTTGTTGGAGTATTGAACCTTGGGATGCATGTTGATGAAGTTAGCTACGAGCCATCGTATTTAGTCTTGTCCGATGTGAGTTTTCTTATGGACAAGCAAAGGTTTGGTTTGGGGGGATTTGAAGAACTCATTTTGTATACATATTTAACCCCATCTTGACCTCCATTGTAGTCCCCTTAGCATGCTGTAAGAGTAGCGTTAGTAGCTTTTTACCCATATTTTGTTATGCCAGGTATTTCGTTTATGTTTTGCAGGAAACATAGCAAATAGGGGGTTTAAAAGCTACGAGGGAAGATTACAAAAGAAAACGGACGAAAAACAAGGTCACGCCACATGAACCGATCGGTTCACAGAGAAACCGGTCAATACGAAGATAAACCGACCAATAGAAATTCGAACCGGTCGGTACGTCCCTAAGTCATGCGGTTCACTGCTATTTTCTCGGACATTCCTAATTTGCTGAGGAGTCCGCTTCTTGCCATAATTACTATTATTCGAGACTTTTAGACTATTTAGTTTAATATTTAGGAAAGAAGAAGATGTTAGACTCCTGATTTATTAGTATATATACCCTCCTTAGGGTTAATTTTAATTGAGCTTTGATATTCAGAACTTTAGTTTAGACTTATTATTAGCATCGAATTCTGCAAGCTTGTAGCGATACTCTTAGTTATTATTCAATCTTTTCGTTCTGCGTAATTGATATTTCTCTTTTTTCTCCTAGTTCCATATTGTCTGTAATTATGCTTAAATTCTTTATTGCTTTATCATTTATTATGAGTAGCAAAATAATTCATCTAGGGTTGAAGGGGATCTATGTTAATTGAATTGGGATGTTAGCTTGATTATTTATTTGATTGATCATTCATATGTTATTGCCTTACTACTTGTCTTGTATCATCGTTTGATTAGTTTGAGACATTGAATTAGTTGAATGTTTAGGAACGCGAACCTAAGATCGAAAGTCTGGTAAGGGTAGACTTACAAGTAAATGGGTATAATAATCTGGTAAGTTGTGAGAGCCCGTCAGAATCTATCCTAGGGTTGACATAAGATCTGAAAGGTCGTGTCTTTGCCCTAAATAATTGTGATTGATTGATTGATTAACTTTACCCAATTTAATTGCATAGTGAACCAAATAGCCCTAGATCTCTTTAATATTGTTAGAACTCATTAATTTACATAATCACATTAGTTTAGATAACAACCACAATAAATCGGATTTAGAATAGTTTAGAATCGACTTATAGATAATCTGCAATTTTCGTCCTCTCTTTGTGGTTCGACCCTTACTTACCGCTAGCTATTTGTTAGTAGTTTGTTAGGTTTATTTTGAATAAGGTGATACGACTTTAGCCTTGTCAATGAATTTGGTTGACAGTTCTTCTAAAGGCAAGTCGGAAGGCAAGAATAAGTCTAAGCAAAATTGACTTGCACCCAAGGGTGCTTTGAGCAAGTCCAAGGGTAAGAAGGTGATGGCGACCAATCAGAGGTTGAATGTTTCATTTGCAAGGAGAAAGGACAATGTAAGAGAAATTGTTCGAAGTATATGTCTACTCTAAAGAACAAGAAACAAGGTAAGACATTCATGAAAAGTGTTTTCATGATTTCTTTAACAACTATTGATACTACCAAATGGGTATTGGATACTGGTAGTAGTTTTAACATTTGCAATATGTTGCAGGACTTAAAAATCAACAGATGGTTAAAGAAGGGAGAAGTTAATTTGCAGGTTGGGAATGGAGCAACTGTTGTTTGCCTAGTTGTAGTAACTATTTTTCTAATAATGCATAGTGACATTACCATATCTTTAGAAGATTGTTATTATGTTCCTAAGTTGGTTTCGAACACATTTTCATTTCGTCTTTGGACAAGTGTGGATTTAGAACAATTTTCTATAATAACCAGTGCTCTATTTATCATAATGATGATTTATATGTGAATGATTATTTGCAATATGGTATTTATGTTTTATCTGAGTTAGTTACTTGTCCTGTTATGACAGTTTCTGGCCAAAAGAGTAAGAGAGGTAATTAAGTGAATCAGACATATCTTTGGCATTGTAGGCTTGGTCACAGGGGCGGTTCTAAGGCGAGACGTGTTGGGCTCTAGCCCTAGTAAATTTTGGAATATATAATTTTTAGTTTAACAAATAGTCAAGTGTTTGTTATTGTCATAGTGGTATGATGGTCAATGTTTTATGCGGGAGACTTGAGTTTGAATCCCACTAGCAACTTCCTTAGGTCTATTTGTTATCTTACTTTATTTTTCTACTTTTCATCAATTTTTGAATATCAAAATGGTTCAAAACTTCAAATACTATCCAATTCGAGACAATTTTTTTTACTAATTCCTACCTAGTTTCAATATATAGATAAATGATCTCAATATTTTACAGTTTTCTCTAAAAAGAAATTTTGCTTCACATAATTGAACTGTCAGTGTTAATTTAGCCCAACATAATTCTGATTCCTGAATCCACCCCTGATTGGTCACATTGGTGAGAAAAGATTACACAAATTGCACCGTGAAGGGTGTCTTGGTTAATATGATTATAAATCATATGACATTTATGAATCTTGTCTCAAAGGAAAGTTGATCAAATCTTCTTTTACCGCAATTGGAGAAAGGGTCAGTGATCTATTAGGTCTCATACATTCAGATGTATGTGGACTGATGAAAGCTCAAGCAAAGGTGGATATTCTTACTTTATCACCTTCACTGATGATATCTCAAGATTCAGATTTGTTTATCTGATGAGGCATAAATCAAAATCATTTGAAATGTTCAAGAGATTCTGTAGTGAAGTCGGAAAGCAAAGCGGTAAGAATATCAAAGATCAGACCATGGTGGTGAGTATCTCAGTGATGAGTATATTGATTACTTGAGACAATATGGGATCTTATCACAGTGGACTTCTCCTAGAACGCCACAACATAATGGTGTTTTGGAAACGAGAAATCGAACCTCATTAGATATGGTGAGATCCATAATGGGATTCACTGATCTTCCTATTTTCCTATGGGGATATGCTTTGGAAGCTGTTGCGTACTTATTAAACAAAGTTCCCACAAAAACAGACACTAAGACTCCATATGAGATATGGAAAGGACGTAAACCCAATCTTAAGCATTTAAGAATTTGGGGTTGTCCAGCTTATGTGAAGCGACTTGTAATCAGATAAGCTTGAAGTTATTCTGATAAGTGTAGATTCGTTGGTTATCCCAAGGAGACTATGGGATACTATTTCTACAACCCTTCTGAGCACAAAGTGTTTGTTACCAGAAATGCAACCCTTTTAGAAAGGGAGTTCCTTCATGAAGGAAGTCATGGTGTAGAAATAAATCTTTATGAGATCAATGATACCAATAAGTCAACACTAACACATGAGCATGAGATGCCAGTTAAACGACCTTTACTTGATGTCTTGAATTATTTGCCACCAAGGATTCTAGACTCATTTGTTGAGGAGAATCAGATGATTGATGAGTCAAATCAAGAGCCACGATAACAAGAGAATCAAGTAGTACAAGAGCCTCTAAGAAAGTCTATTAGGGAGCGTCGTGCACTAAATAAAATGAATCTATTAGTGCAAGGTGATGAGAATAATCATATCGATGATATTTTTCAGATTCACGATGATCCTAAAACTTTCAAAAAGGTTGTGGCAAGTTCTGACCACGAGAAGTGGCTTAAGGCTAAGGAATCTGAAATGGATTGTATGGACTTTGGTTGATATCTCTAAGGACATAAACCGTTGGATGTAAATTGGTGTTTAGGAAAAAAATTGGAGCCGGCGGTAAGGTTGAAACCTATAAAGCTCATCTTGTTGCCAAGGGGTATAATCAAAAGGAAGGTATTGATTATGAAGAAACGTTCTTCCCTGTGGCAATGCTCAAATCTATTCGGATTCTGCTTGCTATTGCTGCCTACTATGATTATGAGGTATGACGGCAAATGGATGTGAAAACAACTTTTATTAATGAAGAACTTAAGAAAGATGTCTATATGACTCAACCTGAGGGTTTCACATTGTCATCTTCTTCTGATAAAGTATGTAAGCTTCAGTGATCCATTTATGGATTGAAGCAAGCTTCTCGTAGTTGGAATATCCGTTTTCACACGACAATTGAACAGTTCAATTTTGTGCGTTGTGAAGAGGAGCCATGTGCGTAAAAGAAGGTTAGTGGAAGCATTATCATTTTCCTAGTGTTGTATGTTGATAACATCTTACTAATGGGAAATGATGTACCAGTCATGCAAGAGACAATGGTTTGGCCATCTGAACAGTTCTCCATGAAGGATCTGGGAGAAGCAGCTTATATTCTTGGAATAAAGATCCATATAAATAGATCAAGAAAGATGCTCGGACTCTCTTGGTCTATTTACATTGATACCATCTGGAGGAGGTATCACATGTAAAAATTCCAAGAAAGGCTATTTACCAATAGGCAATGGAATTTCTCTATCTAGGGAGGATTGTCCAACGACCCGAGAGGAAAGAGAATGCATGAGCAAAGTCCTATATGCAAGTGCAGTAGGAGCTATCATGTATACCATGACATGTACAAGGCCTGATGTTGTTTACGTGCTAGGAGTAGCGAGTAGGTAACAAGGAAATCCAGGCGAGGAACATTGGAAAGTGGTGAAAACTAAGTACTTAAGAAGAACTAAGGAGTAACTCCTCATTTATGGAGGCAATGACCTAAACTATTTAGGTTATACTGATGCAAGCTAAGTTTTGCGTCAGAAAAGGATGATAGCAAATCTAACTCTGGTTATGTTTTCACCTTGAATGGTGGAGCAGTGAGTTGGAAAAGTTCAAAACAAGTCACTATAGCTGATTCAGTAACTGAAGAAGAGTATATAGCTACATGTGATGCTGCTAAGGAAACTGTTTGGATAAGAAAGTTCTTAACTGAACTTGGTGTGGTATCTTCAATGAAGGATGGTATTACTTTATTATGTGATAATAATGGAGCTATTGCACAGGCCAAAGAGCCAAAGCCACATCAACGATCTAAACATGTTCTACGAAAGTTTCATCTGTTTAAAGAGATAGTTGAACATGGAGAGATCCATATTCAAAAGATTGAAGGAAAAGAAAATCTTGCAGACCTTTCACTAAAGCGCTTGGATCAAAGGATTTTGACAAGCATAAGTGGACTATAGGATTAAGGTTCATGAGTGATTGACTCTAGGTCAAATGAGAGATGATTGGTGAATCATACTCCAATACCAATCATCATGTAACGTTGTTTTGAACACATTTCATATTGTATGTTATTAATTGTGATTAATAAAATGGCACTTTTATTATCATATTATGTTGGTGAACTAAATGTGATAAGTCCCTGATTGAACTGTTATGCTTGACATTATAATGGAGATTATAATAATGAGAGTCAAATATTATTAGGAGCGTGCAAAATCTGGTCCAGACAAGAAAAATGGACCGGACCGGACCCGGAATAAAAAATTTCGGTCCGGTCTCAGATCCATCATTTTGGGCGATTCAGGGTTCCGGTCCTGACCCGGTTTTTTTCGGTCCGGACCGGTTTGGACTGGGAAGACCGGAATTATATTTATTTGATAAAAATTTTGGTCTAACCGGGTCTAACTGGTCCAAACTTGTCCAACCGGTCCGGAATTTCAAAAAAAAATTGAAAATTCAGGTCCAACCGGTCCGGACCCGAATTTTTCAGGGTCAGCTCAGGTCCAATGTTTATCGATTCAAGGTTAGGGAAATTTATCATTCTGGTTCAAGGACCAACAGGGTCAGGTCCGAGTCGGGCCGGGTCTGGACCGGTGCACAACCCTAGATATTATAGAGTTTGATCTAAAGTTGTTCTTGGTCGTAGGATCTGTTGGAAATATAGGGTCATTATAGGTGCGATATATAACTAGAGAGAAAATATACGTTGTTGTGTCGTGGTATGAAGCCACTGAATGAGAAACGAAATCGCCCCTACTACGGTACAAATTGGAATGGGTGTCGTCCCCCAAGGTCACACAACACTCCTAAAGGTTGTGTACTCAACCATTAGGAGTTGGAACTCGATGGTATACTCAGAATTTATCAAAGAGGTTTGGATGATGACATTTGATGTATGTGTCTCATACTCATTCTCTTATATCACCTTATATAAGACTACATGAGACTAAAATCAAAGGGTATCCAAGACAAATTTATGATTGGTAATGAATTGTCATTACTATAAAGATAATGATATTCATAACCATCATGAATATTGGTGTCAATGTGCTACTTAATGGGAGATATCCTTACAATGCGACAATGATCAACCTATTGTCTTTGCATTATTTATAACAATCCCCCACTAATGCAAATGATAACCAATAACAAAAATTCTGAGCATATGAAAAGGTTGACACTTAGACGTTAATATCTTTCGATTTGAATTAACGTATTAGTCAAATGAGTCAACAACTTACTTACAACAAGAGAATATCTTTCTATTTGAATTCCTTATTGAACTTCGGTTGTATTATCCTCACAACACATATCATACCTTAAGTTCCGCACGAGTTCCGCAATACGATTCAATAAATTTATGGCCAAATGAACCTTGGGATTTTGATGAGTGCTCTAGAAAGATAACTTAGTCTCTCATAGAAGGAGGTCAACCCTTCACACTCACTTAGGTGATTCTATCAAGGATATCTCCACATAACCCACTCACTTATGAGCTATAGAATCATTAAGAGCTCTAAAGCTCAACCTCTCAATACTACGGTGAATTCATCAAGTCCTTCACAACAGGACCACCCAAACATAGGGATATAGATTCATTAAGAGAAATATCTCAACCTCTATCATTACGGTGATCTCATCAAGTCCGTCTTACAAGGACCACCCAAATTTGGGCTATAAGACCATTCAGAGCTATATGTTTAACCTCTATCATTACGGTGATCTCATCAAGTCCGTCTCACAAGTACCACCCAAATTTGGGCTATAAGACCACTAAGAGCTACATGCTCAACCTTTCAAATACACCAAATTATATTTGGTGATTTCAACTCTCTCAAATCTGCATAATCCATGTGTAATTCACTACACATCATTTTTAGCAATATGAAGCTGAAATTAGCATCAAACATTCCATAGCAATTGATGCGCCCACAATTATGCAATAAATATTAAGCTCCCAATCACCATGCATTACCCCGATAAGGTTAAAAGAGCAAAATAATACGCATACATAATACATAAAATTATAACAGTCTTCTCAATAGACTTATAATAAAATTATGGAAAATTCTCATTTGTACTCTCCAAGTTTTCACTTTTCCCAGTTGTACCCCTGCGTATAAGCAATTTCCAACTGTACCCCTGAACTCTGTTAATTACTCTCGACCGTGACTAAACTAGAATTAGCCGTTAAGTATGGATGTTAAGTGCCAACTTTCAGTCCTAATCTAATGACATGGCGAGTGACATGTCGGTCTAGTAGCCTTTTGACCTTCATTAATCCTTAATTACCCCTTCATTCTAATTTCGAGTTTTCGCCTCGTCGAAATCAACAACAACATGCAATAATAAGTGAGAAAAGCAACGGAGAATATGATGATGATGATGATGATGATGATGATGATGATGATGATGATGATGATGATGGTACATAGAGGAAGAATGGTAGATGATATGGTGATGATCAGTGAATTCGAATAGGGGAAGAAAGGAAGGAAGAGGAAGGGTTTGTAGTTTGAAATTAGAATGAAGGGGTAATTAGGGATTAACGAAGGCCAAAAGGCTACTAGACCGACATGTCACTCACCATGTCATTAGATTAGGACTGCAAGTTGGCACTTAACAGCCATACTTAACGGCTAATTCTAGTTTAGTCACAGTTGAGAGTAATTAACAGAGTTCAGGGGTACAGTTGGGAATTGCTTATACGCAGGGGTACAACTGGGAAAAGTGAAAACTTAGAGGGTACAAATGGGAATTTCCCTAAAATTATTATAAAGATGAAAGCTTACTCATGATCATTGTGCATCTCACCTTTTGATCAAACATTTTTATAAATATTCAACATGTTGCAATTCTCAATATTGCATCATATATACATCATCATTTTTATATCAGAAAACAACGATCTTGATGATTGTTTCACTTATATTTTCTTTTTGCAAATTCACAAATTAAAATATATATCCTTTACTCACATAAAATCAATCATCATAATCTCATATGGTGTGGTGTAAGCCAAATGTACAACATAAATAAACGAACCTTACGCAACTATTATTTATTGACTTAGTCAACAAATTAAAACTCTTACGTTCGGTTCAATTATTCATGTATAAAACATGCTATCGATCATCACTTTCCCCACAATTAGAGATATACATACTCTTCACAAATTATAAGATATCAACTCTAAAATTGATGCATGAATAATCTTATCAAATAAGTTGAATGACTTCCCCCACATGTTGTCACACCACGAAATAGTGACAAACATAATCGTTCAAGCAAAATATACAAATTATTCATTCATTAATCATCGCAACTTTTAGATATCAAATAATTGTGCCTGACAATTTATCTATTCCATAATCTATTCTTAGAGTAATTTATCAAATAATTCATCCAATTATTTAATACATACTTGATCAAGATTATGCATGTCATTAAAAATAAAATATTTAACCCCCACATATTGCTTATTTTACTCGAGTGACCATTGATGTGTCTCTAGGTGAAGTTAAATTCTTCTTCCAAATGTATCCAAAATAATTTACAAGACAAGTACACACATGCCTTTTCAAAACATTAATAAGGATACGAAAAATCACACTAATATATAATCCCAACATATATTATACATATTCAATTTTCTCAAGCAAAACATACATAATGTTCTTAAATTGATTAATGAATAATATATTCAATATCGTATATACTAAGTGCATAGAATAAATTTATAACGGCTATATAATAAATTTATAACGACTATATAATAAATTTATAACGGTTATATAATAAACCCAGATATTGCTCTCATTACTCATAAGAGCATATAATCTCCACATGGTCATCTTCCAAGACAACATAATTTGCACAAAAATCATTAATAATTAATTATTACTCCACTAATAATCACATTAATTATTTTGATCGTAGGCATATAATATTCTCCATAAACACAGAAAAACATTCACCTTTTAGTTGTATACTAATACAAACATGTGTGCAAATTCATCATCCATCATGAAATATTGAGACTAACACATTCAACATATGTTCAGAAACAACAATAACATCCTACTCTTATCAGATAATTTATCTTCCAATCAATGACGATAAATGATACTCATCTACCAAATGTAATTATTTTATCATCATGAATCACAAGAAGACAAGAACTAAACTCATAGATACCATACCTCATTCTCAAGGATGAATATTGATGATAAAATAAGATAATACCATCCATTCATAAACCTTCAAAAACTTTCAGCATACTACCACGACATTGTGTCTCATTTTCCGAAGGCTAAATGGCAGAATCAGCTCACGACTTCAACTAAAGAGTTGTAGCTCTTCTTCTTATCTTTCCAACGCCTTATTACACGTCCCAATCGGAGGTCTAGAGACAGAGTTATTGCCATAATACTGAACTGATGTCTCACCCTCAACGAGATGAATATTACCAACGAAACAAGATAGCCAATTGAAACAATTCCAATGACTAGTGATGAACACAACCACAATAATAGTGACATAATTTTGTATCTCAATTGTTGGAAATATAGGGTCACTATAGGTGCGATATATAACTAGAGAGATAATATACGTTGTTGTGTCGTGGTATGAAGGCGACTGAATGAGAAACGAAATCACCCCGACTACGGTACAAATCGGAATGGGGGTCGTCCTCCAAGGTCACACAACACTCCTAAAGGTTGTGTACTCAACCATTAGGAGTTGGAACTCGATGGTGTACTCAGAATTTATCAAAGAGGTTTGGATGATGACATTTGACGCATGTGTCTCATACTCATTCTCTTATATCACCTTATATAAGACTACATGAGACTAAAATCAAAGGGTATCCAAGACAAATTTATGATTGGTAATGAATTGTCATTACTATAAAGATAATGATATTCATAACCATCATGAATATTGGTGTCAATGTGCTACTTAATGGGAGATACCCTTACAATGCGACAATGATCAACCTATTGTCTTTGCATTATTTCTAACAGGATCATCAGAAAAGGACTGACGGAAGTGAGACCAATATATGTGAGACTGTATTCATTGGATAAATAGTAATGGATCTCATTCATTATGTTGTACATATGGATGAGCATATGGAGATATGATCAATGAACTGACGGAAGTGAGATTTCTCAAATGGTCAATTTACTATTTTACTGTCAATATGGAAAATCTCGATCATGAAGAGTGAATGTAATTATTTTTCCTTTGACCTAAGATCGTCATTGTAATTAATAACCTGCTTGTTATACTTTGATGTCAAACATCTAGTGTGTAACAATGCTAGTTGAATAATCATTGGGTGTAATTGAGTATCTATGCAATTAGTGGTGAGTCAAGATGGAATCCATCAGCTCGAGGTAACGAGTTTGAACTTTGTGTTATCATATATCATATTGGTTGTATTAAGACCTTGATCTGGGCAGATGAATGGTTCAAGAAAGGAGTTTCTTGAAGTCGATTCACCAAACATAATGATTGACATGAAACACAGCGGTTATCTAGTGGGGTTTGACAGTGTAGACCATACCTTAGGGTGACCCAGAATTGGAAAGATAGAAAGAAATGATACATTACCCTTAACCAGGTTCATCTGCATTGGATGTTGATATTGACGCTATCCGGTCATTAAGGAGTGTTGTTAGACACCAACCTCGATTAGTAGTTAATACAATTATCTCAGGGTCTGGTGGGAGATTGTTAGAATTGTGCCCCAAACCCAATCGTTATGAAACGTTGACTACTACTGGCTTAACATTGAATCTAGATGGTCACACACTTGCGGGTCGACTATTTACATTCATGATTATTTCTTCATTATGAGAAAATTAATTAAATAATCTAGATGACATATTAATGTATTTTTCCGCTAACACAGGAAGTATATTTAATACCGAAAAGTCTTTATTCATATGAGAATTATTTGGCGTGTGACAAATGACATCATCGGGATGATGTCATTACAATGGTGTCATTTTTTTTCCATCGGCAATGCATGTTGGCCATCCTATCGGTCATGCATGTTGGCCATTTTTCCTTGATGGGCAAGGACTTGTGCCTATAAATAGGCATCAAGTCACTCCATTTCCATCATTCAAAATCACTTCTCATACAAATATAAAGAGAGAAAAGGAGTTTTTCTCACTTGGAGAAGGAGTTCACCAAAATTACGAAGTCGTCTAAAGAGTTGAGGGTATATAATAGTATTTGGTGTGGATACACTAGAGACCTCGTCATTATTCTCACCCGCTCTCAAGTATGATACTTAACCGGTTAACCCAATATTATACAAGTTTTAAGTGCAATAGGTCTCATATGGACCGTACTTCTGTCTTCCACTGCTATACATATGATGTACATACGGTCCCTTCACTAGGAATACATAAAAATGAAACTGAGAGAGCTCCTTCCTAGTTTCTATCTTCTCCATCTTTCTTTATTGACTTTATTGGTTTGCTTATCCTCTTTTTTTTTCAATTATTTTTTTCCCCTTTACATACAAACCACTATATTTTCGTCTTATACCCACTTATACCCTGTTCTTTTGAACTGAAGTAGACTGAAATGAACTAAAGTGGGCTGAAGTACTGAGAGAAAATGATCATCTACTGAACTGATCTGATCTTGAAGTGGGTTGAACTGAACTAAAGTGAACTGAAAAAACTTGAAAAGAACAAGACCTTACTAATTAATTAACGTCCAAGAACAAAATGAAAATTAGGAGGAGTATTACTTTTGATTCCATTTTCACCCTAATTTGTAACATAACAATCGTTTGTTCTTACTTACGTAAAGATGACCCGTTGTACTAGTTGATTTGTAATCGACGTCTGAAAAGTAAAAACATGTACTAAAATTTACTTTTACTTTTATTATTTACTCCCAGAAGATCACCTTCTCTCTCTCTCTCTCTCTTAAAAGCTCCCTCCTCTCTCTTCCCCAAAAAACAAAACCCAAACCCTAATTTACTGCTGTCGCCGCCCCACCGCCTCTCAGCCCCCGATCTTCTTTCGGCCGGAGATTGGCCGTCTTCTTGGCCTTTCTCCGGCTGGTTGATTAGACATCCCTTTTCTTTTCGTTCTGTCTTCGTTTCCATCCATACCCATCTTGTTATCGGTTATGGTCACCTTCTGTCCTCCATTGTTTAGTAAGTTCCCTTTTGTTTTTTTGGTTGTTTTTAGTGGTGGTCGACCCTTTCCCCATCTGTTCACCGTCGTTGACCCGTTTCTGTCGTCTCCCCTCCCCGTCTCGCTGTCGACCATCGTCCTCCCTTTCCCTATCGGTTATCAGCATTTGTTAGGTTAGTTGGCCTGCTTGTCTTCTGTTTGTTGTTTAGGTTTGCATGTCGGGGTTGTTTTGGTTAGGGTAGATCTTGTCTTCGGTTTGTGGTTTTGTCCTCACATTTTGTCTTGTCTGCTTGCTTAGCCTGGGTGACAGGTCTAGAATTGTAAGGTCCTTTACCACCGATTTGTTTTCTTGGTTTTCGTTGGTCTTACTGAACAATGGTCAAAGTGGTGTCTCCGTCTAGACAGATGTGGGTCTCTCTCTTGCAGTCTCGGCTGTCAGGTATGGATTATTCTGATCTTTGGACGGTTTGGGGTCCAGGTGTTTTTTCCTGGTGAATCTGGGTGTCTGATGTGTGGTGGGGTTCCCGGTGGCTTTCTCTCACAATGGCTTTTAGTGTAGTTGTTCCTTTTAGTAGTTTCTTAATAATAAGTTTAAGTCTCGCTCTTCTTAAGAATAAAGGCCTCGGTATGATGGCTTGTTTGCGTTTGGTGAGGGTTGTCATGACCATAGTTTGGTCATGGTTTGGATCTTCTGGTAGGGAATTGGTTATATGAAGATGTTCTTCTCTTCGATCATGTGCATGTTGCTCGGTTCTTCGGCCCATTGGCCATATGATTGTATGGTTCGATCTTCAAGATGTAGAAGTTTTTTCTCCACTAGAGGTAGGCGTCATTGCCTTGCTCTCACTTGTTTCTTTCTACGCCTTTTTTGAAAGTGCATCTTGCCCTCGTCACTGTATGACTCATGTGTGGATGGTTTCTGGGAGTCAACAACAATGATGATGATGTGGATGAAGACACTCATGTCCATGCTTCCGTTCACCGACATCTCACTTCAACCACCCAATGCCTTTATTTTATCGTCATTGTTATAGCTATAGTAGTTGTTTGCAATGTTTTTTTTAATGTTTAATAAAGGATGTAATATGGGTTTCGAGAACTCGAACAACATGTAATCCAATGCTTTTTCTTTGCTGATAAAAAAAATACTCTTAATATTTTTGTTATGGAGTACTCCCTCCGTACCAGTAAGATCTTCCCACTTCATTATTATATCAAGTGGGAAGATCTTAGTGGTATGGAGTGAGTAGTTGTTACTCCCTCCCCCACTAAGATCTTCCCACTTTCCTTAAAAGGAAACTCCACTAAGATTTTTCCACTTCAAAACTTTCCTTATTCATCCATCCTACTCTCTTCCTATTGGTTACTTTTTGTGATTTGACATCTTAAATCCCATCAAACAATTTACCACCATTCATTATCCATTTCTTAATCAATGTGCCACATTAAAGTGAGAACATCAATGTGGGGGGAAGGAGTACTTATTAGCAAGTCATTGTCTCACAGACGCTCACACTTTATAACTCATTGAAACCCAAAATGATAAGATCTCACGATCTCGTGACTAAACCGTCTCATTGAGAATCTCATAGCAGTTAAAGTGAATAACCCCGTGAATCGTGAATCATCGTCATTCGTCAACTGCTCAGACCTGAGTGCTGACTCTCAATCTCTCTTTGATTCTTCTAGCTAGTCATCATCCATCAGGTACGCAATCTATTGAATCTCTCCCCAATATCAATCAATTCCATTATCCCTTTGTTTATCATGCATTATTGTGTTCTACTCTTTTAACTAATTAGGGATCAAACCCCATCTCATTAGATTTGCATTCTCCCATTACTTTGATGAAGTTACATATTCGAAATTACATTTAGGCATAGAATCTACAGACATTATCATATGAAGCTATTTCCTGATAATATCATGACGAGATTCGGGAATTCAAGAACTAATTTTCATTTATTTGTTTGTTGTGTTTTCATGTGTTTGGTGAAATTTGAAGATGTGATTTTTTAATGGAGACTAATCATTCCCTAGAGTTACCGCGGCTACGTAAGCTTATTAAGCAGCTTGCAATGGAGATTGATGCCAAAAACATGAAATTGTTTCAAATGGAAGAGAATTATCATCAAGCATCTAATCTTCTTCACAGGTTGGAGATAGAGAATAGGAAATTGCAGCAAAATCACGCAACAGGTAACTCTTTTTCATCCTCTTTTCTTCCTAGCTCGACAACGACATTTTTCAAACCTCAGTTTACTTTCACTCTTCCTTGTTAGTATTATAATGTTGTGCATGTGATGTGATTACTTTCTTCCTCATTCCTCCATCATAGTGGATGCAACTGATCTCTGTTGGAGATTAAAACTGTCAACTATTCTGTTGTGGGATTGTGCATTTTTATGAAACAACCTTTTCAATTCTGTAGACTAAGTCACATTGTTTAGACTTTCCGGGGCCTGTCTTACGTGCTACTAAATTATTCAAATCAATAACATACACGAGGGACCGTTGGGGCTTAATTTTGATAGATGATCTCAACTCTTCACTCTTTGAGTTTGTCGTGATCTTGTCTGACACAATACCCAAGGATATAGTTATGGATTATATTACGAGTTACAACCTTAACCATTCCACACATTTTCTAGAAGATTAAAAAAAAGTGAGGTCCGCGTGACAAAAGAGGAAGAAACTGTGTGGAACATTTAATTGAATATTTAATCATTTAAGGTCTTGTCTATCCAGCATTAATCTCATACACTTTAACATCGAAATATCTTATCTTAATGTTTAATAGGTTGCTTTGTAGTGACTGTCTTAATCTTCAGTTTTGAGCCCACAAATTACTTGCACGTGAATTATAGATTAATTGTCTTCATCAAAACATTAACTAATTTGGTCTAACAAATTCTCTCTTTTTAATGATGACAAGTCTCCTAAACGCATCTAAGGTCATAGTTCCCCTTTAACCTAATATCCCAAATATCCCCTTTAACCTAATATCCCAATATTCCATTTGAAGGTAAGATTCCAAGTCAAGCAAGGTCAATAAAGCTGATAAATTTTCTATCCGTAAGGCACTTAGATTAATAGACAAATCAAGATAAGCATCTAAGAACCCTATGAGACAATGAGTCTTGACGAGAAGGAAACTTAAACAATTTATCACATATCAAGCTCATTTTTCCCTCTCATGAGATTGTCAAAAAAAAAAAAGAATATAAAGAGTAGAGTAATACGGAGTAATATTCATTCTCATAAATTATTATTCAAACATACATCATATGAGACGAGTTCAACATAGTAGCAAGCAAAAAACATGTCCAAACATGGTCAGATGGGCAAAATAAAGTCTTAAGAATTAGTAGTAGGCTAAGTTTTTATGAGGAAAACTTTTTATAGAAGTTATACTCAAATGTGGAAAGACGACCATAGAAGGTCTTTAGAATGGAGTTGTTAACATTCTACCTCTTGTCATTCCTTCTAGCGGCATATGAGTTCGTTAACTCTTGAACTTTGTTTCGGAATTGAACAATCTCCACCAAAAGAGTCTCCTCGTCGCGATAAATATTCCCGGCAAATGACTTAACTTGAGAGAGTAGCGTTCGACATATGTAGTTTGTGAACTTTTGAACTTTATTTCAGATTTCAACAATCTCGACCAAAAGAGTCTCCCCATCCCAAGAAATATTACGTGCAAATAACTTAGCTTCTGAGAGTAACGTACATTGCACTTGTAGGAGTTATAATTTAAAAATTGCTAACTCTAATAAATATAAAAGTTTTATTGATGGGATATTAATATGGGTTACAATATTAGTAGGAGTTATATTAACAGGTTTAGGATCTTCAATGTATGGCAACCTATGCACCATATGTTTGGATGGCAAGAGTTTCAAACCAATGAAATGAAAATGCCAATGACGCATATTCCATTTCCAAGACTCATTTTCTATGGCACCATATAAACACTTTTGTACATCAGTGTCAAGTTGCAACGCAAACATGCAATTCTTCGCCATTTCAGACTGAGCAATAAGTCTCCCACCTTTGTCTCTAAGAAGATTATTGTCTTCCATATGCATGATATATCCTTTTTCTAAATTGTCAAATACTGAGTATGTTACTTTTCATATTAGGAACATAGTAAACATTAGAAATGAAATCTTCATTCCCATTCTTCAGAATTATTCGTATCTTTCCTTTACCTACAATTTGTAGTTGAGATGAATCTCCCAAACTCACATTACCTTGAATTTTCTCATCAAGATCAATGAAAAGTTCTTTTTTTCTCAGAATTTCTTTTTACTCATTTTTCATTTCTTTTGTATATCTGTCCTTTTCTTCATCGAACGGTTCTTCAAAACCATCGCTTACAACATCCCACAAATCTTGCGAACCAAATAATGATTTCATCTTTATACACTAATTTTCATATTGGTCTTTGGATAATCGGGGAACTTGTGGCAGGCATTTTTCTAAGTGTTGAAATAACTAGATGGAAAGCCCGTGCGATGCACGGATCACTTTTTAGTGACGTTGATAAGGACACCAAGTTGAATGATTGCATAAATTTGTGAAACTGTACAACAGTAGAGAGTCAGTCGAAGTTAAGAGAATGCCTAATAGTAAAGGAATATTATCCATATACGTAAATGTGTTTCAAGGGATTAGAGATAATATATACAATAAAGTCAAATTAAATTATAGACATTATATATGGTGCATTATTGTAGTTAGATAAAAGACTAATTAAAGTACCTAGCGCATAAATATACGTAGATATAAATATTTACTGGATAAAATGAGAACATATTGTGATAAAAAACAAATTTGTCATCATCGGCGCACAAGTTATAATAATGAATGTTGTCACTTAAAGTAACGATGCATACCCTTGCTTATTTATAATAGTACAATTATAAATGCATTTGAAGTGATAGTAAAGTTCAAAATTACGACTTCATATTTATAATTGTAGATACTCTAATCACCACGTTAGAGTCTTCAGACCATGCGATGTGGTTGATAATCTTATTTTCTTAATTTTTTGGTTGATATCTAAAGACGAACGATTACTCTTATTTATAATATAATATTCCATCACCTTCTTATAATTTTTTGATGTGGGATAATGTTTTGGTTGATATCTAAGGATGAACGATCCGTTCATTTATATTATCACATTATAATAGCGACGTCACAAATAATAATTTAACTTAAGTTTATCACAAATAACAGTAGCGACGTCACAAATAATAAACCAAAAAATATACGAAGTAATAGAATTTTATCACATTATATTATAATTTTTCAATGTGAGACAATTTAACTTAAGTTTATATTCATTAGAGCGCTATTTTTAAGACTTCAAAAGATTTTTTGTTGATATCTAATGTCGAATGATTATTCTTATTTATAGAATTATTATAATTCTTCAATGTGGCACAATTTAACTTAAGTTTATATATTCTTAAGAATTCTTTTTAAAATTTAAAATATTTTTGGTTTATAGTCTTAAAACAGAATTTACTAAACGTTTCACACTTTCGTTGTCCAATTTTTGTGCATGAAGTGATAATCGTCGGTTTATATAGTGATATTTTTGTAGTCTTAAGTGGAGCAGGATTGTTTTTTTTCTATACAAATTCCTATTTTCTTTATTTAAATTTTACAAAAATCGAGTCTTAGGTGGAGTAGGATTTTTTTTTCATATATACAAATTTTCATATTCTTTATTTAACTTAAAAAATATATTAAAAAATTTGAACCAATCATATCGCTCAAAAAGTTCCTGCTTTATTAATATATATTGATTGATTGGATCTGATACCAAATGTACGAGTTATAATTTACAAATCGCTAACTCTAATAAATATAAAAGTTTTATTGATGGGATATTAATATCGGTTACAACCCTATAGTAAAATAATAGTCTTTACCTTACATTTCTTCTCATTTCTATCCATACACTATTTTACTAAAAGTCATTAATAGTAAATGATAATAATAATAATAATAATAATAATAATAATAATAATAATAATAATAATAATAATAATAATAATAATAATAATAAAAATAATAATAATACGGAATAATAATAATAACAATCTTAATTACTCCTTAACTAATTAAAGTTTGATTTTCAACAACAGTGTGTACTAAAATTCCACTTTTATCCCGCATTTCATGAATAATTTTCCCGAACCTAGCGATGACCACATCATGAGCCTTTACAAAAATAGAGTTCATAGAGTCACATTAGAAAGAATTCGACAAAAAAAAGCTCTCAAACGAGCTCCAAATTGAACAGAATCAAACGAGTTGTGCATAAACGTCAAGACTTGGGACAAAAAGTTTGTTTTCAATTTTTTAAAGGAGGGACTTATAGCAAGGGAATCACTAGGAATGGTGGGGTCATGGTCGGTTTCACAAACTTCAATTTTGGGCCATCACAAACAATGTTCATATTAGCCATAACTTATCATTCATCACATCTCGAGTCCTAAATCCATGGCTATTAGACAAGACATGGAAACCGTCATTCCATAGGAGAGTTCATTGAGACGAAGAGTTTTGTTGGTGTGATTTATCAATTTGATTGAACATGAAGAAAGAAAAACAATACATCTACCCGCTCAGATTATGGTTGAGACTTCTTCCCCAAGGTTAAATTTTGTAGTGAATTTTATGTGGAATACTTTGTTCCCTAGGAAAAGCTGGTCGTGAAAATTTTGAGCCGGCAGGAGATGCTTTATTTCGTGAATCATTGGCGGAAATTTTGTAGATCTGCCTTTCTTGGTGTTTAATCGAATGAATGAACAATCTAAGTTGATTCACACCAGCAAAACTCTTACCTCCTATGAACTCCCTTATGGAAGGTGAGTTTCTCATGTCTTAGAAGTTCAACGACGTGATCAATTCCATTAGCTATGGGTTTAGGACTAGATATTTGATGAATGCTAAGTTGCCTAATATGAACATTGTTTGCGACAGGCCCGAATTGAAATTTCTGAAAGCGTATGACCTCGTGCCTTAAACCGACAATGCCCCACCATTCCTACCATTTTGCTATAATTGCCCTCGTAAAAAAAATGAAACTAAACTTTTTGTCCCTATTCCGCATGCTTTTACACAACTCGCTTTGGTTTGTCCGGTTTGGAGGCTCGTTGGGAGCTTCTGTGTCGAGTAGTTCAAAGTTCAGGGTCTTCTGATGATGTCTATGAACACTATTTTTGAGACGGGAAAGGCTCATGATGATTTCTGTGAACTCTAAACAATGGAATTTCGCAATGTAGGTTACTCTCTCAAGCTAAGTCATTTGCAGGGAATATTTATCGGGATGAGGACTCTTTTGGTGGAGATTGTTCAAGTCCGAAACATTGTTGAGGGACTCACTGATACAAGAGGAATGAGGGAGGGGAACCTGGATTAAATGTTTCTCTCCTTTATTCACGCATTTAGTTTAAGAGAGTGTGAACTCTTTTTTTCTTGTGACGAGAGGAGAGTTGTGACTTGTCAGTGCTTTACCGTATACACTTTTACAACCAAAACTGGTTGTGAATGAGTTGAGAAATGTACAATATTATTAATCGAGTAATAGTGGGCGTAGATCCTGAGTTGTGAGATCGAACCGCTTCAAAAGTTTGATGTGTCATATTATTTCTTTGTCATTATTTGAGTTTTAAGTGAAATTAGTATGACTAGAATTTAATTAGTAATAAATTGTTAGATATTTCGTTCACGCTAAATTTATTTAATATCGGAAAAGTTTTAATACTCATTTCTTTATACCGTGTGAATAGACTCTTTAATATCCATGCACACTCATCTTCATTTCATTATGTCCTCTGAAAATTCAAGTCATTCCAAGTCCGATAAGTATGCACATCTGGTACACATTCTACATATGCAAATTGCATAGTAGATGAGTTATGTAGTGCAGGCATTTATTTCTATCACCCTGCTATTCTGTCTCGTGGAAACATGTATCTTTAACTTTCAGGTCCATTACATGTGAACACCTGTGCTACTGCTATCAAATTTCTTAAACTACCTCTTTAATACTCTACATTTTTCTCAACCTTTACAGTCCCTACGAAGATTTATGTTCGTGTTTTTGTTTCCAGAACTTGAGAAAATGCACTGTATGAAGCTGGAAAGCGAGAAAACAAAGCTTGAGTTGGAAATCAAAAACAAAGAAGTTGAGATGAGAGCTAAGGAAGTTGATAAGCGTGCTATAGAAGTCAATTATGAGAAAGCGAGGGTACCTTTTATCTTCTCTTTGACTAAAAAATTTGGTACTTAGAAGTAGCATCAAAATTTGTTCTCAACTCCAATCAAATTGCTCAATCAAATAAATACATTAGTATATGATGTGTAAGGTCATGTAAGAAGAAATTTCACAAGTGCTTATAGAAATTCCTTTGTTTTTTTACTGTTTCTGCATTTAATTGTTGTAGAGTGTTTTATGTGGCATGGACCAAAAATCACCTGTCATCGTCATACATCGAAGCCTTTAAATTGGATCCTGTTATTTCATCGAACATTAGAATCACTCGTTCACTTGCATGCTTCTTGAGATGTTCAATATTGCCTTTATTGATAGGTTGGCGCTTTATTGAGTGAACTGGAAGATGGTGGATCTGACATGCAAGACTTAGAAACCCTGAACCAAACACTTATAAGCAAAGAGCGGACAACTAATGTGGAGTTACAGGATGCCCGTAAAGCTGTTATTCGTGTAAGACCTTCAGAGAACATTTTCCCATTTTAATGTTTGTGTTTCTGTAACTAATGTTAATTATTAGTGCTCTTATTTGATTTTCCATTATTAAAGTGACTGATACCCATTATTTCCGGTTTAGACTTTGCAAGGTTTAACCGATATTCAAGGTGACATTGGGGTTAAGCGGATGGGAGAAGTTCAAGTTACGCCTTTTCGAGATGCATTTTCTAAGAAGAGGCCTTCAGGTGATTGGGAAATAGAAGTATCTACAATCTGCTCATCTTGGCAAGAAAATCTCGGAAATCCGAACTGGCATCCATTTAAGAATAAAGTTGTGAACGGAAAATTACAGGTTCCATTCATTCCCTCCCCAGACTCATTTATGTCTATTGCCGTTAAGATATGTTTGATACGGAGTAGTTGCAAGATGTTTGTTATAGTTGATTGACATTTAAAATACTCTTAGTATCAATCCTCTTTGTTAAATTGCCTTAGTTTCTCACCTTGTAATTTTTTTGAGGTGTGTGAGCAATGATATGTACAAGTATTATCTTGTTTTCTTTTCTTCCTTGAGTATTCTGCCTTTTTCCCTCTTTTTTCTTTTTCTTTCTTAATTTTTTTTAAAAAAAAAACATTTTTTGTTCTTGTTATCCTCATCAGATTAAAAAGGGAAAAAATTAGCATACATCTGTTAGTTATACTTTACGATTTCTATAATAAAATCAATCCAAAAATCGATTTTAGATTCAAATTAGTTCAACCCAGACAATAATTAAGCAAATAAGTACTCCCTCCGTTCCTTTTGATTGTTTGCATTTGCTTTTTGGTCACTATTCATAGGTGAGTGAAATCGTCAATGTAACTTCTAATATATAAGATAAAACATAGTCGGGGGATCTTGTTTAAATTGTCTAATCGAGTACGTTATAAATATCAAAATTTTATCATTTTTAGAAATACGTAACTAAAGATATAGACAAAAGAATACGTGCATTGGCAAGTGTGAAAAAGTAAATGCAAAAAATCAAATGGAACGGAGGGAGTGATACTTACCTTGATCCATGATAGAGTCTATTAATAATGATAGAAGAATAATAACCTAATGATTCTCTATTTCTCCACCTTAACTCTTTTCTATAATCGTTCTCTTGTGATGAAGATAGAACCTTTGATGAAACCCTTTTCAGTTTAATAAGAATCATAAGAATCACTGACTTGATAAATTGATAAATTTACAACCTTTATGTGTATATAATGTATGAATACATACACTGTAATTTTGTTAGTTTATATAGTGAATGGGTGTAATTGAAAGGACACAACCCTTCAAGATAGATGTCGGAGAAAAGGGTTCAATGAATAAGGTAATATGGGTAAGGTAGGAAGGAATATTTTATTCCTAGATTTTTAAGTCATTTACCGAAATTGATTCATCACGGTGTCCCTCTTATCTTTAAATTTTATCATATAATATGAACTTAATATTTATAATTAAAACCCGTATAACACACGGACCATATGAATATTTTAATAAAATATTCTATTATTCTCCCACTTAGCCTTCGTGTTAACTTTAATGGTCTAATACTTTATATTAAGCTCTTATAAACTTTCATCAAAGTAGTATTGATTGAATCATGGTGGTCACACATCATTAAGCGATATGAGCCCTTCCATGTATCACTAGTCAACCCAACTCTAAGTATGCCTCTAATTTGGGAAAATGCCATAATTCCTAAAATGATCATATGTAATCTCAAAACATAAATGTATATATACCTATATCATAATGATCACATGTACTCTATGAGTTAGAGTGGCGGAAGCAATAGATTCAACCAAAAATTAAGGGTGTGTTTGGATAAGGGGATTTGTAGGGAAAGGAAAGGGAGGGAAAGGAAAGAGAGCAAGTTCCATGGTTTGGTTAAAAAAATGGGGTAGAGGGATTTGGAGGGGGAGGGGAAAATGGATCCCTCCATTTCCCTCCTCCAAGGCAAAATATTTTCCCCTCCAAAATATGCAAGATTTGGAGGGAAAATGGTTCATCTCCATTCTCCCTCCCCTCCCCTTTCTCTTCCCTCCTTCCCCTCCCCTCCCTTTTCCTCTCATTTTGCTATCCAAACACACCCTAAGAGAAAAGTTAATAAAGACGATAAAATTATCATGGCAAAATATGCAATAATAACTCTTCAAGGGTAAATTTAGAATCTAAATATAATAGAGAGAAATATATATAATAATGTTTGTTGTTGTAATTGTAACTCTAAACAAATGCTAAGGTATTTATAATATAGTGAAAACGATGAAAATAGCATAGCTAATTATAGGTATGGTTAAGCAAACCTTTCTCACGCAAAGGAAGATAATTCACATAATATATTTCCTATTATGTGAATTATGAGAAATTCTAACACCTTTACTATGTTTAGTAAACAGTGAGACATTATTCTCCCATAAAGCTCCACCTTGGCTCGCCATTTCATTTGGTGATTCCAACTAAGTTAAGGCAATGATCAAACTTAGCTGAAGGAAGTGCTTTGCATATTAGCAGGATTATCGGTTATATGAATCTTTTTGACAACAAGATCTTCTGCTGTAACAATATCTTTTATAAAATGGTGATTGATATCAATGTGCTTGGTTTTTGAATGATGTTCACTTGTTTTGGTCAAATGAACAACATTAACTATCTCAACATATAACAAGAATATCTTGTTGTAAACCAAGCTCACACACCAAGCCTCGGAGCCATACAACCTCTTTCATCTCTCTGTGGCAGCAATATAATCACCTTCAGTGGTTGACAAAGCTGCAATGGCTTGAAGTGACGAATACCAACTGATAGCAGAACCACAAGGTATAAAAATATAAGATGACCTCCTATCTGAATCACCACCATAATCAACATCCACATAACCAACAATACCACCTGGATCAGCTTTTTGTTTATCAAATATCAAACCAATATCGCAAGAACCCTTAAGGTGTCGAAGTATCCATTTTACAGCTTCCAAATGTTGTTTTCCCGAGTTATGCATGAACCGATTAACAAAACTAACTACACTAGTCAAGTCCGGCCGAGTACACACCATGACGTATATTAAACTTCCAACTGCGTTCGAATAAGGAACATGTATCATGCTCCTTTTGTCTTCGTCTGTTTGAGGACATTGTTCAAATGACAATTTGAAATGAGCAACAATATGAGTGTTAACAGGTTTAGTGTCTTTCAAGTTGAAATTCTTTTGTGATAAAAAGAGTTTTCCTTCTTGAGGATTCCTGCTTATCTCCATTCTAAGAATCTTCTTGGCTGGGCCTATATCCTTCATATCAAACTCACTACTTAACTGTGCTTTTAACTTGTTGATAAAAGATTTATCTTGGGCAGCAATCAACATATCATCAACATATAGTAACAAATTTATGAATGACCCATTTAATGTCTTCTGTGAATAAACACAATTGTCGTAACTACTTCTAGAGTAGCCTATAAAGGAATCAAACCTTTTATACTATTGTCGACTTGTCGTGGAGATTGTTTCAAACCATAAAAAGCCTTATTCAAATGGCATACGTAATTCTCTTTGCCATGAACTATGAATCCCTTAGGTTGATGTATATAAATTTCTTCAACAAGATTACCATGACGAAAAGCAGTTTTCACCAACTCCAAGTCATGTAAAGTAATAAGAGCAATTAATACACGAATCGAGGTATGATGAACAACACGCGCGAGAAAAAACTTCATTGAAGTCAATACCTTCTTGTTGATCAAAACCTCTAACATATCGTGCTTTATGCCTCGTAGTCTGAACACCATATCCCAAGTTTCATTCTTATGAAGAGTTTGAGCCTTCTCATGCATCGTTGCAATTCATTTTCCTGAATCTGCTGAAGATATAGCCTCGTCATGATTTTTAGGCTCACTAGAGTCATCGATTTCTTGTGCAACAACCAAAGCATATGTAATATTAGCACTTTGGTAAATGTATCTTTGATTTTATCTTATTGGTCTTCGATCCGGAATATTTTGAGCCATAATCCACGGTTGCGGTAAACCTTGTCTTTGTGGTAGTGGACTCATATGTTCAGTCGTGATAATTTCATCTTCAGTAGAGGAAGTTGGATATCTTCTTACAATTTTGATTTTGAGGATGGGACCTCAAACTCGACCTTCTCTCTAAATGATTTCTTGATGCGACCAACTTCTTCTGGAATATTACCATCAAGCGATCTATTTGAGGAGCGATTGATCAAGTAACTTGCAGTTTTTGCCACTTCAGCCCAAAATTCTTTTCCCAAGCCAGAATGAGAGAGCATACAACACACTCTCTCCAATATATTTCTGTTCATATGTTCTGCATCTCCCATTTTGTTGTGGAGTACCTGGAATAGTATGATGTCTCGCAATACCTTCTTTCTTGCAGTAACTATTAAACTTATTTAAACAAAATTCAAGACCATTGTATGTTCTCAACCTTTTAATCTTCTTACCAGTTTGATTTTCAATTATGGTTTTCCAGTCTTTGAAAGTTGAAAATACCTCACTTTTATACTTCAGAAAAATAAACCCAAAGTTTTCTTGAGAAAATAATCTAACAACATCTAGTAATAACTTTGTCATTGAGGGGTGGTACTCATGAAGTATTGGAAATCCATCAACACCAAAGTATCCTTTTGACCTTTTTTAAATACTTGAATAAATAATAAATCAAGTGTTGAAGATAATAGAACTTACTGTGAGACGTCAGTTTCGAAATGTTGTGGTTTTTGTCATCTTACACACGACCCCTTTTAAGGGATTCCACGAATGTTGGGGGGAGCTAGTATGAAAATTTGTCGATAATTACGGATGTACGCTACAAATAAGTGAGACATTTTTCTTTATTCCTGTTGGAATTTTTAGCAGTGGAAGTGTTTGAGCCCAATATTCATGAACATTGATGATCTTTTATTATGATTTGATATTGTGTGATATTACAATATTTTGAGGGAGAGGGTGAGGCCTCATAGCTCTATATTTGGAGCTTGGGACTACACACCTCAAAATGAGGTTTACAATCCTATTTATACTAGTTCTAGGATCACTAGAAATTTCTACTATACATAATTCTAGATTAATCATGCTTTTCTTCATCTCTTGATTTTTCTAGATTAGTCTTACTCTTTGATCATGCACTATATTTTTGCAAGGACAATTCTAGATATATGTTGTCCTAGATTTTCTAGATTAATATTTCAACAATTCCATTACAATTCAAACGCTTGCCATTGGCACTAGAACTTGAATCTAACACCGATGATCTTGTTTGGGGAATTCAGGAAGTTATAGATGAAGAGGACATTAAATTGAAGGAATTGAAAAGTGCATGGGGTGAGGCAGCGTATGCGGCTGTGGTGAGTGCATTATTGGAATTGAATGACTACAACCCAAGTGGAAGATATGTTGTCTCTGAATTGTGGAACTACAAGGAGGGAAGAAAGGCTAGTCTTAAAGAGGGAATCGACTTTCTTATACAACGACTAGTGACGAAATCCCAAAAGCGCAAAAGATAACAGGTACTTCTCCAAAGTAATCACAGGGGTTTAGTACATAATGTTAGTCTAGGTACATGCCTCAATCTCACACAGCTCTCTCTCAATTAACTTCGTTCTCTTATCTGTCTTCTATGTCTCTTTTTAGCTCGAGATATCATTATATACCCTTTCCAATTCTAATATGAATTCTCATTACTGTTTCATGTAATTTTTGCTTTTTCTAGGGTCTGAGATTTTGCACGATGCAATCTCTGTTTCCTGCTAACACCCTGTTTAGTGCAGGTTAACATTCGGCATCAAGCCTTTGCCGCGTGACTTGGTCCAAGTATTGATTGTGGCATGGTGGCCGGATCCATGTGCTGTGCAGCTTCTCATAAAACTGAAAGTTTTCCATTAAGCGAACGAATAATGCAGAAACGGGTTCTTTATAGGATGGTTGAGCAGTTCAGTTACACTCAGATTTTAGGCAACGCATACAAGAAAATGACGGAGTATTAGTGAGACTTGTAGCTAGTTTCTTTCAACAATTTTTCATCCTTGTATTTCAGCTCAAGTGATCCATTGCCCAAAGCCATATCCGAGTGCCATACACGAACACAGCCCACGCGTCATGGCAAAGTAATTATACAAAGAGCCGAGTAGGCTGTTGAAAAAGTTCGGGATCAAGCATTAAGGCCACCGGCTAAACCATGAAGGCGTGTCTTCGATTCCTTGTATCGCATGATTACATGAAGCCTGTTTATGTATTGATTCACAAAACGAAATTTACTTGGGTATTTGTGTTTGACGATGGATTTGAATTAGTTTTGGTTTTTCTATGGGATATCCCTCAACTATTGCCTTTTTCAAGTGGTGCCCCCGCCTTTTTTGAATTACATGGTGTACCCCTAAACTTTACTTATCAGTTCATATCATAACCAAAGTGATAAGTGTATTACAATTATTTTTTTAAAATGAATAATTAACATATTAATCACTCCAATTTGATGCTACAAACCACATGTTTTTCTTTACCATTCACCAAGCCACCAATTGCCCATCAAAATGAACTCTGTTGTCGGCCGACATCGACCTATCTCCCTCACTCTTTTAAATTCGTCACCCCCATGTCGTAGTGTGGTGAAATGGATTTTTTTCGAGTGAAGGATGCAATTGAAGAAATATATCATGGTTGATGTAAGTAAAATAGGGAATAATCACTATTTATATCACCAATTGAGAAATTTTCGTTGGAAAATTATAACTTTGGTTACAATATAGACTATTTTACAAAGTTTAGGGGTACATCTTGTAATTCGAAAAAGGCGGGGTACCACTTGGAAAAGTCGATAGTTGAGGGGTACCCCATAGAAAAACTTTTTTTTTTTTTCGTGAACACTCATGTTACTTACGACTCAGGTTTGAAGAGTTGGACATGGGTGTGTAACCAAATGTTGAACATGGCTATTTTATTAAAATTGTCTAGAATTGGTCTGAAATGAAATGTGGAGGTGTTATACCAATGTCCAACTATCAAGTGTCCGACACAGGTATGTGAGTTCTGTCGAAGTAATATAGGTGAACACCATCGAATTTGAGTCAGGTGGGACGACCACATGTGGGGTAAAAGTCTTCTGAGTTTCTACAATAGTGCATTCCCTGGACTCAAACTTGCTTGAATTCCTCAGATTCAAACTTGTGACTGATGTTTTAAGTTAATCTTACCAGTCGATCGAAGTGCTTATTTGTGAGTTGTGATGGATTTCAATTAGTGACCCTATGTTATCATTGTCCAAAGTTACTGAGTATTACAGCTGCCAGCCGGAAACTTATGGAGTTAAGTCATAAGCAAGCTGAAAGCATATAAAGCTAGATGGATAAACTAGCTAAATGGTCAAAATTGTTTGGTAAAATAGATGGAAAATTAAATATTGACAAAATAACATAAATTGGCATTGTAATATCGTTTTAATATGATAGATGATAGATTTTCGATATTTTCACCTACTTCAGCTTCTGCCTCGAGGGAAGTTTCATAAGATGGGTTCCCCCACCACATGGATGGATTTTTACTCAATACAGACAGGGCTTCAAAGGGTAATCCAGGTGCGGTAAGCAGTGGTGGTATTTTCGTGACGAGACATGTATGTTCTTCAATGAAACATGAAATATTGGCTTTGTGGGCCGGCTTGGAGAGGGCTCGGGAGCTTCCAGTCTTCGACTCAACAAGCTCATTATGGACATGGATAATCAACCTTGTCTTCGTCTTATTAAGGAAGTTAGGAAGATCAGCTAGTTAGCAATAGCCTGAAATTTCTGGTTAGAAGATGCAAAGAAATTTGAGGGATGTCTCATGGTCTATCAAGCTAGAGCACTCATATCGAGAGGCTAACAAAGCAAGTACGGAGTAATTGGTTAGCTAATCAAGGGGTCAACTCATATATTGATCTTATGGATTATCCACATTCCGCTCTCCGTCCTATTCTTCAAGAGGACATTTTCGGAGTTCTTCAATTGTGGATGTTCTTAAATTTGTCAAAATAAGAACTTAAAATAAATAAAATAAGTTGACCAATTAAAAAAAAAAAGTGGATCACATTTAATAACTAAATAAAAAGTTTACATTGCAAGAAAAAATTCTATACTTGGGAAAAATGATGATAAATTACTTGACATAAAAAGAACTTTATACTCCGTTGCTATTATGCTTTAAGTTTTTCCTTTGCTATTAGCCTATTAAGCTTGAAGTTATTTTAATGTCACATCATTT
Source organism: Agrostemma githago (assembly GCA_958450325.1). Classification (NCBI taxonomy): domain Eukaryota; kingdom Viridiplantae; phylum Streptophyta; class Magnoliopsida; order Caryophyllales; family Caryophyllaceae; genus Agrostemma; species Agrostemma githago. The sequence continues at coordinate 25,188,367 of OY288244.1, read as the reverse complement.
ATCACTATTTTTTAAGAGCATGTTTTATAATGGGTAAATTTTTCTCCATCGCTATTCTCCATCTTTTTTTTTTCTTCACCAAAAAATTCTCAATTACAATAGATATCATTTTTTTTCATCAATATCTCAATTATGGGATCCACACCTTTCACAACTTATTTTTTATCTATCCACTCCACTCATTCTCAATCATCTTTTAATATAATTAACATTATTGATTTATAGAAAATTGTATACAATAACAGGTACATATAACAAATTAGACCATCTCCAACAATGATCTTCATTTACTCATCATCCTTCCATCTTTCCTCTTTCTCACTCCTCTACCTCACAATCAAAAAATCACTCCTCCATCCATAATCATCTCTTCCTCATCATCTTACTCTCTCTCATCATTTATCTCTCTTACTTTTTAATACCCACCATTTCACACTTTTTTATTAATTATGAAAATAATTTGTTAACTAATGTAATTAACAAAAACGAATACGTATAATTTAATTTGATTGTTGGACTCGGTTTTCAAATTTCGTACTCGGCTGTTGTCTCAAAATTTTTAGTAAAACACAACAATTTATTTAAAAATATAAGTACGAAAGACAATATTACATTACTTTTAAAAATAAAAATACGAAACATGCGTAGAAATACAAAGCACACATAAAAATACGAAGCACACACAAAAATACTAAGCACGCATAAAAATACGAAGCACACATAAAAATATTACTACTCCGTCACTTTCGAATCGGCTCATGATCCCCATCGTAATCGTAATCAGAATTGTCCATCCATCCGTCTGGGTTTTCGTCTTCTTGAAGTTGAATTTCCTGGAGCCGATCCTCCTCTGTCGTAATTTCATCGTAGATAGTCCAGTAGTAAACCTCTTCACGTTGAACAAATGTTCCTCCTCTCCCAGACAAAAGGTCTCTTAAAACATCTTCAGCAATCACTTTGAACAACCTACGAATCATCGTAACTATTTCACTTTGTAAGGAGGTCAGCTCTTCATTTTTAGCCGTCCATGTCTCTGAAATATTAAACATAAAGTAATCAACATATGCATATACCATGGACTTTCATACGGAGTACATACATAGTAATATATAGTAATAGTAGAAAATTATACCAAAAGTATTGTTCACTGTCATCGGAGGAGTAAGTACGGCATCAGCATTTCCAGTAATTATACCATGTAGTTTGGTTAGGGCCGGTGGACTATTTAATAATAACGTATACACGCTTTCTGTTACGACTAAATTGAGACGAGTACAAAAGTTGCGAGATTCATCCCTAATCTTATTGATTTTCCACTGAATGTTTCCAACTTCCTCATCATAATAGGCAGACATGTTATATATTTGAGTTATTTTGTGTATAAGAGAAATAGGTGTGAGGAGATGTGATATGAAACCGTAACTTATATATAGAGCTACGTAATTATTCATTCCAATATTTTTTTTTCCTGATTTTCAATTGTCAATAAAAGCATCTGTCAGAATTTGTAGTAGAGTCACTTCAATTTGTAATAAGTGATTCTGAATTGTCTAATCAACATAATGTATGTCGGAATTGAATAGTGTATAGTCACTTCACTTTTCGTATCTTAACAATTAAAGCATCTGTCATAATTTTTTAATAGAGTTGTCAATTTTGAATAAATAATTCTGAATTGTCTAATCAACATAATGTATGTCGGAATTGAATAGTGTATAGTCACTTCAATTTTCGTATCTTAACAATTAAAGCATCTGTCATAATTTTTTAATAGAGTTGTCAATTTTTGAATAAATGATTCTGAATTGTCTAATCAACATAATGTATGTCGGAATTGAGTAGTGTATAGTCACTTCAATTTTCGTTTCTTATCAAATAAAGCATCTGTCAGGATTTGTAGTAGAGTCACTTCAATTTGTAATAAATGATTCTGAATTGTCTAATCAACATAATGTATGTCGGAATTGAATAGTGTATAGTCACTTCAATTTTCGTATCTTAACAATTAAAGCATCTGTCATAGTTTTTTAATAGAGTTGTCGATTTTTGAATAAATGATTCTGAATTGTCTAATCAACATAATGTATGTCGGAATTGAGTAGTGTATAGTCACTTCAATTTTCGTTTCTTATCAAATAAAGCATCTGTCAGGATTTGTAGTAGAGTCACTTCAATTTGTAATAAATGATTCTGAATTGTCTAATCAACATAATGTATGTCGGAATTGAATAGTGTATAGTCACTTCAATTTTCGTATCTTAACAATTAAAGCATCTGTCATAGTTTTTTAATAGAGTTGTCGATTTTTGAATAAATGATTCTGAATTGTCTAATCAACATAATGTATGTCGGAATTGAATAGTGTATAGTCACTTCAATTTTCGTATCTTAACAATTAAAGCATCTGTCATAGTTTTTTAATAGAGTTGTCGATTTTTGAATAAATGATTCTGAATTGTCTAATCAACATAATGTATGTCGGAATTGAATAGTGTATAGTCACTTCAATTTTCGTATCTTAACAATTAAAGCATTTGTCATAGTTTTTTAATAGAGTTGTCGATTTTTGAATAAATGATTCTGAATTGTCTAATCAACATAATGTATGTCGGAATAAGAGCTATCAAATAAATGATTCTGAATTATGAATTGTCTAATCAGTAGAGTTGTCAATTAAAAATAAGAGTACGAAGCACAATAGTATCATTCATTTCAAAATAAAATTACGAAGCACAACATTAACATTCATTTAAAAATAAAAGTACATGATTAAAAATAAATAACATAAAGGTTCAAGACTCAACACCGTAAAACCTAAGATTCTCCAAATTTCTGCCAAATATTTTCAATTAAGTCCGCCCGGAGTTCTTGATGGCCCCTTGAATTTCTTATACGAGTTCTGTTCTGAATGTACGTACTTATTGAAGCGGTGTATCCAACTTCATATTCTGGTTCTTCCACAGTTGCATCACCTTCCTCATTTCCATTATTAGTAAACTCATTTGGATCGTAGTTGGCATAATTCTCTCTTTCGTCCTCAACTATCATGTTATGGAGTATTATACAAGTGGTTATGATTTTTCCCATTCGTTCAACACTCCATGTTAGTGCCTCTTTACGTACAATTGCAAACCTAGCTTGTAGGACCCCAAATGCCCTCTCTACGTCCTTCCTAGCCGCTTCTTGACGTTCAGCGAATAGTTTGTCCTTCGGTGTTTGTGGTAGTGGAATTGATTGTATAAATGTTGACCATTGTGGATAGATACCATCGGTCAAGTAATATCCGGTGTTGTACTCATGCCCATTAATTGTATAGTTAACTCGCGGAGCTCTTCCATTCATCATATCATCAAAAATAGGAGAACGATGGAGCACAGTTAAGTCATTACAAGATCCCGGAATCCCAAAGAACGAGTGCCATATCCAAAGATCTTGAGAGGCTACGGCTTCCAAAATAACTGTAGCTCTACCACTGCGTCCTTGATACATTCCTCTCCAACCAACTGGACAGTTCTTCCACTTCCAATGCATGCAGTCAATGCTCCCTAACATTCCAGGAAAACCACGTCTATTACCGATGTAGAGTAGTCTTTGCATATCATCAGCGGTAGGAGCTCTTAAATACTCCGGACCCAGTCGATCTACAATTGCACCAGTGAAGCGCTCTAGCGCAACTGTTGCGGTAGACCCTCCGAGCCGAATGTATTCGTCATTCCTGTCTGCGGCTTCCCCGTACGCTAACATACGTAAGGCTGCAGTGCACTTCTGTAAAGACGACAGACCACCTCTACCGGTCCCATCCGGACCAGGATTGAAAAATGAATGATATGATTCACAAACCTCCACTAATCTTAGGAAAACATGTCGGTTCATCCGGAAACGACGACGAAACAGATTTGGTGGATAAGTGGGATTCGGAGCAAAGTAGTCGTTGTATAGATTTTGATGACCAACTTCGCGGTTCCGCTCAATGTATCTTCTCGGACCTCTTCGCCTACGACTTTGTTGCGCAACCATTTGTGAGATACGGCCGATACATACATCAATGCCCCGCTCTATCGCTTCGCACTCGGCATCATCCTCACTTGAAGATGAAGAAGACGAAGATGATGAAAATTCATAAAGAGTATCCATTATTTTATTGTGATATTTGTTGTGGTATATTGTTGTTGGATATATAATTGAAGTTGTGGTATTTGTTGTTGGAATATTTAACAATGCTCAATAAATAGACATGACTCATTACTTCCTCAGTACGATTCCAATACCCACAATAAATAGACAATGCATAGAAAATTGTGCCACACAACTTGCAAAATACGGAGTATTGTATACCACACAAGTTGGACAACTAACTGTACTACACTATTTCGACATATAGTTTAGTCATATCATGCAGTAAAAGTAGCTCACTTTTGAAAAAAGAAATGTTATGTTAAAAATTAGTTGATAAGACAGTACGTACCAGCTTTATCAAAGTTACTTTCACATAATACGAGTACAGAATACACTGGTACGCAAAATACAATTACCAAGACTAAACTAAATTAAACACAAACATAAAGAAAAATTACTTAAAGTAAAAACATTAACCATAAACAGAAACATAAAGAAATACTTAAACTAAAACATAAACATATTTAGTTCTAGCCGCAAACATAAACATAACTTCAAACTAAAACGTAAATAAAATTTTAAATAAGAGACACTTGCAAATACTTCATAACCCTTCCTCTAGTTTCGTAATTCGGTGAAAAGCTGCTGCTTCCATTCCTCTTCTTCTGGGGTTAAATTGTTCCTTGACGATAAATCGTGGAACGCCTGCCATTTCCACATCATCGCATCGTTCTTGACCTTCTGTTCAATAACAGCAATCTGTTTATTCTTCGCTTCAATATGTTTATTTCTCGTTTCCAATTTCTGTTTAGCAAAATTTAGCCTCTCCCACTGCAATTCCGCATCGGCCTCCTTCCTATTCCCGTGACGGTCTATACTTTCAGCCAAATACGCAATCTCACCAACTTTGATCTTCCCTTTCGTCTTCTTTGCTGCCTTTATACCTTGCGGACGTTGACTCCCGCGTCCCTCACCTTCTTCAGCGCTAGTTGGTGTAGAAAAACCACCGTCATTTAGGCGAACTCTCTTACCACTTCCGGCAGAGTCTGGGTCGCTTACAATGACAGGGGTATCTGGATCTGTACTCTTCTCACCCATAGACATATCGTTTCTACTGTTAGTCCTCTGCTTCCTACTAACCCTCGTATTAATATAGCCTCCAACAACTTCATGCCATTTCTGATATTTTCTAAGCATCATCCATGCACGCTCATCTTGAAATTTCCCACCGTGAGCCTCATTATAAAGTGCATGAGCTTCTTGAATGATGTCTTCTTCCTTGTACCCGCTTCTGCCCTTCCTCCGAACAGCTTCTTCGTAACATCCAACCCATTTCATAACAGCGGCTGATACTCGTCGAAATCGACAGCCCAACATGCCTGCAGTACGATGCTTGATCTTGTCAGGGTTAGCTTCACGTGCCTTTTCAAACAACTCTCCGACTTTCACCCATAATGCATCTTTCTTTTGATTAGTTCCAATGATGTTATCAGTTGAGTGCCTCATAAATGAAGATATGAGAGCTTCATCCTCCTGAATAGACCATGTATTTTTCTTTCTTGTTGAACCAGACGGTTCACTGGCCCTCATAGAGAACTCAACCTCATCGCTTTCTTCAACTACGTTGTCCCTATCACACTCTGAAGTTTGGGATAAGTTGCAGTTGAATGAATTATTTGACGGAATTTGCGAACTATGACCAGGGTAAGTATCAGAATAATTATTGTAGTTATTGTCAAACTGCTGGGAAGGATGAAAATTTTGCGGGGGTTGAGAATTATATTGTGGGTTTTGATAATTATTTTGGTCGTAACTTGCGTAATTAGGCCGGGGTTGATAGTTATTTGGATTATATTGTGGGTTTTGATAATTGCCGGAGGTAGCGATATTTGATTGAGGACCCATAAAACTTTCGGCTCTCATTTTTCGAAAAACTTCTAACATTTGTTGTTCGAAATTATTACCACTACTATTATCATTATTACTCGGATTATTGTAATTATTATAGTTATCCATAACTAATATTAGAAAGAAATATATATGTTTAATTTTAATTTTTACTTAATGTGATTAACAAAATAAAATAGAGAGAGGAAGAAGTAGTGTGACAATACTACTCAATATTAGACTCTATTTATAGAGAAAATAATTTAGAATCTAGATATTTACTTTTTTTTTTTAAAAAAAAAAAATTAATAAAGTTTTTAAGTAAAAATAGTAAACAGTTAAGAATAGTGTTGGAAATAAAATGAATTGAAATTGGTGTGCACACTCATATTGTGCAAAACGCACACCAATACACCAACCCATTGTCGTTTTAAGCAAAAAAAATAAAAAAAATAATGCATTTTCAGTGTACAAGACCAAGCACGCCTCATCTCTCTCCACATCAAAATGTTGATGCTCACTACGCTCATCAACATCTTGATGACCTCTCATCATGGTTGGAATGTGATGATGACCTCTCATCTTAGATAAGATGAGTTTATTGATCACCATTGGAGGTGCTCTTATATGGGGTGAAATAATAATTGAGTTCAAAATCAAAATATAGTCGTTGAAAGCAGGGGCGGATACAGCCAAAGGCTGTATGGGCTATAGCCCTAGGAAGATTTGGTAATATAAAAATCATGTAATTAATAGACAGTTGTGGAATGTTGCAAAGGTGGTTAGGCGGAAGGTAAATGTATCTGTTGGACATGGGTTCGAATACTATGGAGACCTCTTTTCATTAATTGTAGAAAATGTACTCCGTATTAAAAAAAAATCGACGCAACAATTTTATTTTTCAATTTTTTTTATTAAAATAGTGAAGATAATAAGATTTTTTCGATTTAAACTATGCAAAAGGTCTCTTAAAAGAAAGAGATCATCTCGAATTAGATTTTACAGTAATCAAATAATTGAAAATTGATTATTTTAACTAACTTTAGGCCGTCGTATTTGAGAATTTGTGGTTATTATGAAAGTTAAAACTTATGCTCCGTAATGAATTATTTTTGGTCGAATAGAGAACTTTTATCTATATATTTTACAATATTTTATATGTGTGCAGATTTTGGAATATATAGAGTATTTTTGAAGTTGGTGATATAAATTTCGGAAAATTTTAGCATCTCTTAAAAAAATTGCCTTCACGCCTAACCATGACAAAATTGGCGACATCGATTTAGCCCTAGTTACTTTCTATTCCTAGATCCGCCCCTGGTTGAAAGTGAACGTTGCAAAAATGTATGTGTTCTCTCCTTGCACTTTCCCCTCCTCCAATTCAACAATGACCCACCACAATTTCTCTCCTTGCAGTTCTCCACCTGCATGAAGAATTCTATCATTCTCCATGTAGATGGGGAGTTCCTCCATTGTAAAAAAAAATGTCTCTCTCCATGGCACTAAAAATGTCTTTCTCTCCATGGAGTGCCATGGAGAGTTTTATCTCCATGATAAAATTTGTCCTAAGTGTAAGAACGTTTTACCTCAATGGAGAACTTGTTCTTGTGTTTCTAATTAAGACTTATCTACAATTTTCTTTTCACATCAATCTTAATTTTATCAAATCAAGGACTCATACAATGGAAGAATTTTATTTTCAAAGTTTTTAATTAACAAACCCAAAGCAAGTTAGAACTATTATTGCTATTACCCTTAATCTTCCTTTTTTCCAGTATTCTCGAAGGAGTACATAGTAGACTGTCCATGGATTAGAAGAGATATTCTATTAGATTAATACTCCATGTATAAGTATACTAATTTTACAATTCGTGAAAATTCACGGATCTGTTCGATAGTTGAGTTATACGGAGTATATTACATTGATCTAAAAGTAAAGATTATGGAAGAGATGTACTATCATATATGCACTCCAAAAAATATATTCCGTATTAGATAGAAGTCTTCATTGTACTCCGTATGTGCAATATTCATATTTTTTTAAACAACCTAGAAGATAGCTACCATTTCTGCCATGTGTGGTTGCCAAGTAAGTTGTCTAGCATCAGTCCTCACAAGACCGTACCCGTCTCATCTCGACAAACTGCTCCCACCTCGACACCCACACCCTCCTTCACTCTCGCATCTACGTTGATTTTAACCCCTCCCCCCTTGGTGCTGTCCATTCTCCCCGTTCTACCTCCCCGTCCTCCCCCCACGGTTGTCTAGCTTCCAATAATTCGAAACTACTTTTTTTACCCTAATCCGACCTGTGACCTCTCATAGAGTCTAGCGATCATATAAATACTATTGGGGGGGGGGGGAATAGAGTATGCATGCCCTTCTTTTTCAATCTTAATAATGTGTCATACTTGGAACTTATTATGAAAGTTCTAGTATAATGATACGTGTTGAATATGGCTAAATAAACGAAGCAATACTATAATTGCTATTATACTTACTACTAAAGAGTATAAGTATAGGAAATAACAACAATATCTAAACCGTAAAAGTAAATAACACGAGCGGTTTTAACGTGGTTCGACCCAATCGAAAAGCTTACGTCCACCGGTGTCTTTATTTATATGTAAGAGTACCTACTCCGGATTATCTTACAAATAAATGCTCTCACAACTAACTCTAGTTGTGATTGTGTGAATGATGTGAAGCACTCGATCGGTTGAATGATGTTAAGCTCTCAGGTGTGGGATGTTAATCCCACAGTGATGAAGGATGTCAATCCTTTGTTGTGAGGTATGTGAAGCCCTTGGAGTTTGAACGATGTGAAGCATTCAATGTGTGAACGAGATTAGTCGTTTGATTGAGTGTAACCACTACTTGACTCGTTAACTTTCACTAGACACCTAGTTTACAAAATTTCTCAAACAAGATTACAATTCAATTGTCTAGAGAAAATAATGAAACTATATGAGTTTAAGGTATAAAATGTAAAACACGATTTAATTAGCTAAGACTTAATCAAAGTTTTTTGCAAAAATACTTTTTCTTTTAAAACGTGGAGGAATTTGCAAAGTGGAAAAATGTAGTGTAAGTCATGTATATTAGTGAAGGAGATCACTTTTATATATATGAAAATGATTTGTATAAAAAATGGAAAGAAATATTAAGGTAATCATTTCATATATCTTATATGACAACAAAAATACTACTATAAGCAAGTAATCTCAAATTTCCTTAGATTTGATTCTTTTCTTATATCTTACGGAGTATAATATAAGATATTTTGAGAATCGTTTCGAAAAATTTGTCAAAATAATGCTTTTAAATAAGCTTATTATTGTTTCAGGTCATATTAAACCCGCAATTCCCAATAAACCGCAATTCCCAATGGCGGGTTTGTCCAAATAATTTAACGACGAAAAAAACAAAAATTTACTCTTTAACCCGCCATGGTCAATGATGGGTTTGTCCTCAATAAACCGCCATTGGCAATGACGGGTTCAAATGTCGTAGCTACTGTCCTCCAATCTAGGATTTGTGACTCATGGTTGCTTAGACCCACCATTGGGAATAACGGTTTATGAGGCCTAAACCCGCCACTCCCAATGGCGGGTTAGAATGTTTTTTTCTTCTTGTTTTGTGTCGCGCCTCTACATTCATTCATCACTCACTACTCACTCATACTCACTAATGATAGATGATGTTGAATTTGTTTGATGTTGAGGTTGGTATAACAGATGATGAATTAAGCTATGATGAGTTTGTTCATAACCAAAAAAATAAATCCACACACGAAACGAAACACAAAGAACAAAATAACATAAGTTTAACAATCTGAAAAGTTTAACCAAACAGAAATTATAGACCGGTATCTTGGATAATTTGAAGGCACGAGGGGTGAATTTTAATTTAATACAAATAACATTAAGTTTAACCTAAGAAATAAAACTAAACACAAACAGTCTACTTTTTCTTCCTCATGAATTTGTTCAACAAGCGCTTTCCCCTTGAAGGTTGAGGAGTTTCTCGCTCATGCACGGGTGACAAAGACGTTGTATGACGAGGATTTCAGCGTAGTTTCCTCAACGTGATGTTTTCATCTGGATCAATTGAACTAACGTTGTGACGACCTCAGGTTGAGTCTCCTTCACTTGCTTCTTTGTTACGTTGGAGAGGTTAGAGGAGATGGTCATATCCCGTATTTTGAAGAGATTGGGAGGAGTGGTCTCTAATATTTTTCATCGTTGAACGGTAGTTGTCAAACACCTCGGGAGGCATGTCTTGTAGCACCTTGTCACACGTTGCATGGAGATTAACAAATCCATGCGCCTGAATAATAAATATATTAGTTCAATCGAAGTTGAGTATGATAGTAAATGATTATGTAATATGAAAAAAACACACTTACAAAATATTGAGAAATTCCGGCTGACGGTTGATAGGCTACTTGTTGACTGAAAGGACTGATGAAAAAATGAGATGTCGTTGATACCAAATCATGTAAGGGTCATAGTACGATAACGTAGTCTCATTGACTGGCACACAAGCACATCGGAGTTGGTCCTTCATCCTCCATATTGTCACGTAAGGGTTATGCTTATCCAACCAATCTGTTGAATGATCACCCGTCTTCCTTGACTTGTGTAACTTCGCCAATCAACAGAGTCAGCCGTGCAGTCTTCGGGCAGGAATGAGAGAATTTGTGAGGTATAAGGTTGCCATGTGAATTGACCATCAGTCATAGTATCCAAAGCATTCTTGTACCCCATTAGTGTTATCAGCCCTTCCGACCTTTTTCGGTTCACACTCATCCACTTACGGCCTAAAGAATTAATCCATTGTTCATGCTTTGAACCTAATGGGTATGCCCCATGGTGACTTGGAGCATCACGAGGACCCGTTATGTGTGGTCTCCCTACCGATAACCATTCCCATGCTTATAATTGTAACAACACTAGTGGCCCCGATATGCCTCGAGCCTTGATGTAGCTAGCCGTGCACAAATTACGATATAATGTGGTTAGTACGACACTCCCCCACATTCACTTTTGACAAGTCACCCAACAATGACAAATAAATCACAGAGATGTCATTGCCGCTCTTGTCCGAAAATATAACGGTTCCGATCAAGATTAGCAAATAGGCTCTAACATAGTAGTGAAGAGTTAGTGGGTCTGCATCACCTGGCAAGTCTCTGGAATTGTCCGTCAACCACTTAATCTTTAAAGATGACCCTTCGATGTCATCTGGGCCCGGAGTTTTGCCTAAGACATTACTAATTTCCCCAACTCAATTATAATTGCTACCACCGCTTACTATCTCCCTCCTTATTTTCAAACCAAGCAGGACCTGAACATCTTGCAAGGTCACAGTGACCTCACCAACAGTCATATGGAAAGTGTGTTTCTCTTGCCTCCAACGCTCTACCAAAGCACTGATTAAATCAACATTGAATTTCATACCTACTAATCTATGAATATAATAAAACTGTGTTTGCATAATGCAATCAACTACACGATCATCTATCTTAAATCCCTCCAACCAATCTCAGGGGACATGTTTTCTTATTGTGACCTTTGCCACGACATAAGTTACAAGTCTTTGCTGACCTACTCATCTCATCCATTTCATTTCTAAACCGTTTTGAAACCGGTCTTCCTCTTTCCCTTTTATTCGTTTCATCACACAATATTTTCACTCCATTATAAGGTCTCCAATAAGTTTCATCCTTCAATTGTCGAAATCTAGGAGCATACGACACTTCATGTTCCACCGTGGTTTAGTAATTGTCAACGAACAGACCAACATTTAACCCCATGGATGAACATACCGCGTAAACATGAGAACGTGGGTACTTATATGTTTGCATTTTGTTACAAGTACATGTTCGATTCTTGATATCCACCGTATGTAAATGATTCCCATGACTTGCATTTCTTTTGCCTCTTCCGGTACTCACTTGGTATATCCCTTCCTCCCGATCAAATGACACAACTGAATGGTGGGTGACTTTTTCACTTATTTCATCCAATTCAATGGCGATTTCTCACTATAAAGATGTCCTTCCAATAAACGTGATTTAGCCCATTCACGTCGATTAACAAAATAGACATCAATCCTATGGAATACACACTTCACAAGAGCTGTTATTGGTAGAAACCGTGCTCCCTTCAAGACATTATTAAAAGACTCCGCCAAATTTGTGGTCAAAATACCGTACCTATGACCACCATCATGACAAATAGACCACTTCTCGACATCGATTTCGTTGACATAATGCCTAATTTCTCTATTCAATTGAGCAAGCCGAATATAACCGATGTCAAATTTTTTAACTTGTAGTTGCATTGCCGTTGACACAAAGAGATTATTCACTTGAACATTCTTACATCTTTTATGGACATTAGATGTTAAATGACGAATGTAAAGCTTATGATAGACATAAGGTTCCTCCCATTGACTACCAACTTCGTTCATAGCACCCATTATACCCGCATGTCCATCAGAGATGACACATAATCCGTCTCATTTGGTGATAAAAGTCCTAATACAAGACATAAACCAAGGCCAACTCTCCATATTTTCTGACTCAACAGTCGCGGCAAGTGGAAATATTTGGTTGTTCGCATCAACTCCCATAGCGGTCAATACCACTCCTTTGAACTTACCATACAAGTGAGTTCCATCAACAGTGATAATAGGGCGACAATGTTCAAACCCATCAAAACTTAGCTTGGTTTAAAGTCCCAAAAAACTCGTTGAAATATTCTAACATTCAAAATATTCGTGGGTCTAGTCGACCATTGAACAATTGTCCCGGGATTAGATTCTTTTAAACCTTCCATAAAATGAGGAAGCATCTCGTACGATTCTTCCCAACCCCCAAAAATGTCACTGGTCGCTCTTAGCTTTTCATTCCAAACTTTCATCTTAGTTATTGTGTACCCAAATTTATCTCTCATGTACTCCACAATAACGGATACCTTAATACCCCAATCGGCCTCAACAAGGTTTCGAATCACATGGCAAATGAACTCTCGTTTCAAATTCATATGGTCTCTAGGAACGATGCTACTAACACAAGAAGTTTCATGAGAACCATTGTACGTGACAATGGTAAAGGATTGTGAATGAAAATCTTCTTGTGTGGCCCTTAGCCTCCATTTAAAGGGGGAAGGTGATCGCCCACATTTGAAGGTTACCATGTGAGGCTTAAACTCTGCAACTTTGAAAATTTGATTTTGTTGCACACTATATAATGTCACTTCATCTATCACCGACATTTTGTTTGAAAACACTTGACCTTTAGCAAACTCATTCCCTTGCTCATAACGAACTAAAGACTCTCATGTCCTCCAATCATTCAACTCATCCCCCTATAGTTTTCCAACATTGTTATACTCTACAATTGGTGCACTAGCACCAACATCATCAACATCGTCATCTCCTTCATCTTTATTCCCAATCAAGTTAACATTAAGTATTTCATACTCCTCATCAACCTCATCGCCCTTTATATAACCACCAAATAATACACTCACGTTTATATCATTACTACTAAGGGATACGTATTGACCAACGTCATCTAACATCAAAGGAAGCCTAGGTGTTGGCACATTTGGTGTGGGCACAACAAAGGAAGTAGTGGACAACTCAACAAATATTTCCATGGATGGAGAATTTAAATGACGAACACTTGCCCATAACGCCCTTAATGCAACATCATTGTTAAGGGGTACAATTTAAAACATCCCGAACTTGAATATTTCATTTTAACAACCAATTGAAACTCATCCTTTCAACATCAATCCCCTTATATATCTCATCAACTAATTCACCATAACTCATCTTTGTACTAGCTAAAACAAAACATTGTGACCCTCCTCTATATGTTACACATCTATTTTGCTCCAGTATTTCTCCATCCCAATAACACATTAACGGATAATCAATAATGTCCATTCTATAAAGAAAAAATAATTACCGAAACACAACTAAAAACCAAAAATATACAACAATTTTCTCTAATTTAATACATCACAATATGAGCGATACACCTTAATTACCAAATATTAACCTAAATTAAATTTAACACCTACGTTAACAATCTCCCTTAATAACCCATCTTTGTATTTTTTTTTTGCCATCGTACATCATCAAACCCTTCTTATTCGCCGCGATAAACCAACGCAGCCAGGTTATGCGCAGCAGAATTAAGAATTCGTGGGATAAACCTAATGGAACAATAATGAAAATAAACAACTTCCTCCATAATCTCCTCGATTAGGTCCTTGACGCTGTGATAAACCTCTTCGACCCCAAGGATTTGATTAACAAGCAGTTGGCAGTCACTCTGAAAGGCAACGTGAAGAATTCCATTTCCTCTCGCCCATCTGATTGCTTTAAGCAATGCGATCACTTCTGCTTGTAATGCAGCTTCAGCCCAAAAGTAGTCCTTACCACATCTAATATTACCTGTAAAGTTATTAGTAATGATCCATCCAGCTGAAGCTTCCCCTATCTGCTTCCAACCAGCGTCCACATTAATCTTCGTCGTAACACACCTATCAAAATCTTGCACCTGTTCAATTAACCAAAACTCCTTAGAGTCTCTGATCTTGCTTCTGAGTTCTTCCTTTTCCGTCATTCCTTTCCTTGAAGTAATTGATTTCTTCTCCTTTTCCTTTCTACTCTTCATATCATCCCATAAAGAAATAATCGTCTTCAGCGACTCTGTATCCATCTTTGTAGTTAAATACCAAAAAAATTGTTTTTATAATATCTAAATTAACCAAAAAAACAAATTATTCAAACTACTAATTTAACCCATGAAATATGTATTTGATTCTTAAAAAATACTTAAAACACACATAATTTCACACTACACCCACAAACAATGAAATTACCACCCCCCCCCCCCCAAAAAAAAAACATTTGGAGATTTTATCTATTAATGCAAAAATAAACATGTAAATTGTAAATGTAACAACTAATCAAAGAAAATAAAGAACTTGAAGCATAATTTATGAAGATATAAACATATTATAACAACAAAATCAAATAAAATTGGAACAATTAATTGAATTATACCTTGGTAGTTGTGAAGTTAAATATAGATGTTCGCCGAAAGTGACGCCGGAATAGGTAAGTGATGATGTACAAAGTGATGCGTGAGTATGAGTGATTGAGCATGGGTAAGTAGAGAGTGAAATGAATGATGGTAGGGTTGGGAGGTCGCGTGTTTGGTTGATGGATTAAAGAGCCAAAGTCAGAAAAACCAAAGCATAAAAAAACACTCTAACCCGCCATTCGGAGTGGCGGGTTTGTCCTCAATACCACGCCATTCCCAATGGCGTGTATAAGCCAGTAAAAAATTAGTAAGTGGACAGTAGCTACGACATTTGAACCCACCATTGTCAATGGCGGTTTATTGAGGATAAACCCGCCATTGGCAATAGCGGGTTAAAGAGTAAATTTTTTTTTGTCGTTAAATTATTTAGGCAGACCAACCATTGGGAATAACGGGTTTACTCCGCATAGAAATGAAGCTCAATCGGAACCTACCAGAGGACCAATTCGTTAATTAGTTTTTAATCCGACCCCCAACGATAATAAATTTATTTAAGAACATTATTTTGACAAATTATCATATACATGTGGATACTTAATATATTTACTTGATAGTAACTTGCAAGATTCGTTGTATGTGACTTTGTCACACCAACTACATATCTAAGTTTTCTTTTATAAAAATTTTCTAATATCTTATACATATAAGATATTTATGAGAATCATTTATACATAGATACTTGTTCCGGTTACGGAAACAATTTACCCGGCCTAGAATCCGGGTAGTGTAATTGAATTAATGATGGATAATTAGTCACTTGATTCCCTTGATCTCCCCTTCCTCTCACTCCTTGAATCGGACTTTCCCGGCGGAAAACGGCCTGCTCCCTGCACAATGAACGCACAGGGCCTCGGAGGTTGTCCGAGGAAACCCTCTCCGATGCCTAAGTCAGTCCGTGAAATGCCTTTACGAACCTAGCTCGTGAGGAACTAGGCGGCGTTTTAAGAGTAAGAGTCTAGAGAGAGAAAATCCAACCCCTCTCATGTTGGAAATGGGGAGGTATTTATACCTTCCCACAAGAGAGAGAAGAGAAAGGGGAATGGTTGGATGGGAAAGTGACAAGTGGCGGCTTCTCATCCATCCATTCCCAATTACCTTAGGCAAAATGACGGATGGGTCCTCGGTTCCCCTTCGGCTCCGTTCAGGCGGGAACGCCCTGGAAGCAGGCGGCAGGCCTGGTTTACTCCGTTTGGCGGACGGCCCAAGGGATTGGGGCCACACTTGGAGATTCCAGTGACTGATGGGAAAAGCTGCTGGACAGACCTTTCCCCCTTTTGGGACTTGGTCGCCTCGGGGCCTGATTGGCAGGCGGCCAATGACAGGCAACCGACCCCCATCAATTGGCCCTCGCCGGCTGAGGAGGAACGGGGTTCCAGCTCGGCAGGCGATGTCTTGCTCTGGGACAGCGGGAGGTTGCCTCTTTGGACACTTGCATTTAATGCGTCGCATGTTCCCGAGGGAACATGCTTTAATTTCTCTGGGCACGCAGGGAGTTCAAACGTCTTTCGTTATGATTACCTTCCTCTGCATAGAGAATTTTTGGGCAGCGTGCCGCTCCGCTGATTGGCTTTCTCCCTTGCAGAGGTGGTTGGGGCACCATTAATGCGGTGTTTTCCTTGGTATAAAACCTTTAGATTCCTTGATCATTTGTACTTCATTCCACCTTCAATCTTTCCATTTTCCTCATTCTAAACATGGCTTGGATCAAGAAAAGTGTAGTTCGCCGCGGAGTCAAACATGTTTCCTTCATCTTCAGAGGGTTTTGGAGGCTCAGATATGCGCGGGCCGCTTATTTAGCTGCTCGCCGGAGTCGCTGTTCACGGCTTCGCCTTCGCCGGAGGGGTCGGAAGGCCTCTATTAGGATGGGCAAACGCCCTAGGAGGTCCTCTCCTCCTGCTGCGCCTAGGTTCAGGCGTTGCTCCCAGGGGGGGCTGTTATGATAGGGGGTGCCATGAATGTTTTCCATGGCTGCACCCTGAACAATTCGGCCCCAACTCTGACACCGATTCCTCCCTGGAGTCGGGTCCTTCTTCGCCTGTAAAGAAGACAGGCTGTCGCACTTGCGACGAGTCCCGAGCTGTCCCTTTTGGAAGGGACTGGGAAGACAGCAGCCATGATTCTGACGACAGCGAAGGTCTCGGCTGCCTGAGCGACAGGGACGATGACGGGGCTTCAAATGACCCCTTTCAGGGTTCCCCAAGTTGGGACTGGGGTTCGGCTCTCGGGAGTCCAGGCAGTCCTGGAGATTATTCCCCAGATTTGGGGGACGACTAGGCCTGCGTGGCAGGGCCTTTAATTTCTGTCAGGTTGGAATTTTTCAAGCCTTATGTAATTTTCTTTCATGCCCGTCTTATGATGTATCTTTCCCTTGCGGGGTTTTCAATGAAATGAAGATTTTGCGTATTTGAATTTTTAATATGAGTTTATTATTATTTATTTATTTATTTTTTTTTTTTTTTAGGGGGGACGTCATAGGGTGACCAGTCTGCTGACGCCCTTTGGTCTTCCCAAGGCTTTTCTTGGGAAGCCGCCTGGGGCAAACCTCCCCAGGGGTGACACGTGGACCGCAGCCCTTGGACGAATTCCAGAGGGCTGAGTGACTCTTGGCATGCCTTCCTCTATAAAAGTGATTCATTATCCATCACTTTCTTCTTTTCCAATCTTTCTTCTCTTTCGACATTCCTTCACTCTCTTCACTTTGTCAAAAACCCTGGGGTATTGACGGATCGCTTCTTCCTTGCACCCTCATTTCCCTGAGACTCCTCCTTCGGGCTTGTGACGTGCTGTCAGGCGATCTTTAGGTCAGATTTTCATCCTCCATTCTTATTTCTTTCTTCGATTTCCTTTTTCCGCTTCCTTTTTTAGAGTATGATGTCTAGAACTCGTGGGTTGATTTTACCCTTTATCGACCCAACAAAGAGGGGAGAAGGGATGGATTTTGCCTCCTCCTCTAGGGAGGTTGGCCTTGAGGACGAGCATTCGTCGGGAAGTGGGGGCGGCAATTCTCCTGACCCCCCCTCGTATGATGCTGTTGATTCAGACGACGGGGCGTTGGAAGTTGACCCCTCCAGAACTTCCGGCCCCCTCGTTCGTCGGGAAAGGGGTAGGGTTTATTATCTAGACAAGGTTAAATACCGCATCCCTCTGAGCACTTTTCCCGACCGGAAAAATCGGGAGGCGATCCTTGCTAAGAACGCTGCCGTTGTGATTGAGCGGCTCTATAACTTCGGGGAAGGGTACACAGTTGTTGTCCCCGGCGAAAAAGATACTGTATGCAACCCCCCGGATGGGTGCATAGCGGTTTACCACAAATGCTTAGAGTTTGGCCTTCGTTTCCCCCTACATCCTGCTTTAGAGGAGATTTTCAGGCGCATGAACGTCGCCGTCGCGCAGCTGACAGCCACAGCTGTCAGGGCGCTGATTTCATATGTATGGACCTGCCTTTTCCATCGCATGGAGCCTTCCATCGACGCCCTGCGGTTCATGGTGGGCTTGCAGATGGTTTCATCTGGGAGTACGGGCTCCCCTGGTTATTGGTCCCTCTTGAGGCAGAAGGGACATTGTTTGGTGTGGCCTGGTATGGACAGCTTGAGGGATTGGAAGAACAACTTCATTTACATACACAGCACCCATGGGTGGAGGATTCCTCGTCACTTCAGAAACCACGTCCATACCAGGATGGAGACCCCTGAGGAGTACCACCCTGGCGTGGGTGGGAAGGCCTTGGAGGTTAAGTTAAGTGAGAAGGAGAAGGAGTTGACGGCCTACTTTGCAGGCCATACTAACAAGTATGGGGTGTATGGCCCCACCTTATGGCTCCCTCATGCGGAGCTTTTAGCGACTGACAATTATTTGACTCGGCTGGGCATGAATCCGGGTCTGGATAAAGGTAGTTCAGGAGTGCTGGTGATTCCTTCTTACTCTTTTGTGTATTTCGGAAATGCCTTGACGGCCTGTTTGTTTGTTTTGCAGCTCTTGCCACTTTTATCTGGAAAAAGGGGGAGGTGAGGCGTCTGGGCCTGGATGAAAACCTCACTGTCATCCAAAGTCGCCCTTCTCTTCCCCCTGGTTTTAAGAGAGGCGAGAAGAATCTGATGAAGCATTTGAAGGGCCTGTCATTCAGTAGGCCAAGGCTTCCCCCTCCTCCTCGAGTTACGCCTGCCAAGACGGCGGTTTCTGAGGCTACTCCTTCGCCAGCGGCGAGGGCGATCGCTTTCGAGGCTACTCCATCGCCTGTTGGCAGGCAAGAGGGCCTTTCAGCAGGGATTCAGATCCCCCCGCAGTCGCGGGCCGCAGGTTCCGAGGAGACTGGGGAGAGTACCCCCCGAGCACTGACCAGAAAGAGGAGTCGGGAGGCCCCTAACGCTGACCAGGTGGTGGATTTGGAGACTGCCACGCCTGAACCCAAGCGTCTTGCTCCGGAGATTCCCGCCACCCTTTTCTCTGAGGAGAACGTTGAGTTCCACTACAATGCGGGTGACAGCCAGGATGTTTCTGCCCTACTCTCAGACTCAGGGGCGGTTTTAACTGACCATCTTCTCAAGACCGTCAAATCTGCTGCCAGTCAAGTGACCCAGTATATTAAGCGCACCTCCCGAATTATGCAGGCTTCCGCGGAGCTGGCTGCCCTTGGTCGCCTGAGTGATGAGGAACTAGCCAACCCCGACCGCCTTTCTGCAGTTGAGAGGGATGTTGCCCTCATTGCTAGCCTGAAGGATCAGCTGGCGAAACAGGAGATTGAGCTAGAAGAGGCCAGGGGTCGGGCTATCCACTGGAAGTTTGAGAGCGAGAAAGCTACGCGGGAAGTGTCTCGCCTGGGGGAGGAGTCCAAGAGAGCACAGCAGGCCTTTGCTGAACTGGAGCAGGCCAGAAAGGCTTTGGCTGAACTGGACCATGCTAAGAAGAGCGTTATTGACCTCGGGGAGCGCCTTTCCAAGGCAAACTCTGATCTGCAGACGGCCCTCGGCGATCTGGCGGCGAAGACCGAGGATCTGGCGGCGAAGACCAAGGGTTGGGAGAAAGAGAGGGGTGAGATTCTTCAGGAGGTGGAAATGGCGGTGTCGGCGGGCTTTGTTAATGGTGCTAACTCCTGCCTGAAGGTTGTCATGGAAGCTGTCAGGGAGATGTTCCCGGGTTTTGACGAAGATGCCTTCCGGGCCCTCTACACTGCTAAGGATGAAGCTCAAATGCGTAGGCTGTCTGAGGGAGACGCTTCCGGTCCGGACGCTCCCCCTGCTTAACATGGAGGGCAGTCTTCCTCAGAGGGCTCTTGCTCGTCCCCTGCTGCGCCTGTGCCAACGCCTTAATTTCCTTACTTCTTTGCGCGTCGAGCCCTTTGGTGGCCGGCTGCCGTACTCTTGGTTGTAACTATTTGCCTTGAAAACTTGAAAACTTGTCTTGTATTTCTTTGACGCTACTTTTCCCTTTATATGTGAATTCTGTTTGCTTTTGTATATTTTGATTCATGAGTTTGATTCGCAGCCCGCCTGCCCGTAGGTAGGCGGGTTCTTTTTTGCCTGGCCTGCCCCTGGCATTTGTTTGAGGTCCAGGGAGCCTGCCCCCTGCCTGCCCAGAGGTAAGCAGGGTAGCTTTTGCGTTTTTTATACAAGGTTGGGGGGCCTGCCCCCAGTCCTTGTTGGTACGGCCTGCTCCTGGCTTTTCGTTCAAAGTCCAGGGGGCCTGCCCCCTGCCTGCCCAGAGGTAAGCAGGGTAGCTTTTGCGTTTTTTATACAAGGTTGGGGGGCCTGCCCCCAGTCCTTGTTAGTGCGGCCTGCTCCTGGCTTTTCATTCAAAGTCCAGGGGGCCTGCCCCCTGCCTGCCCAGAGGTAAGCAGGGTAGCTTTTGCGTTTTTTATACAAGGTTGGGGGGCCTGCCCCCAGTCCTTGTTAGTGCGGCCTGCTCCTGGCTTTTCATTCAAAGTCCAGGGGGCCTGCCCCCTGCCTGCCCAGAGGTAAGCAGGGTAGCTTTTGCGTTTTTTATACAAGGTTGGGGGGCCTGCCCCCAGTCCTTGTTGGTACGGCCTGCTCCTGGCTTTTCGTTCAAAGTCCAGGGGGCCTGCCCCCTGCCTGCCCAGAGGTAAGCAGGGTAGCTTTTGCGTTTTTTATACAAGGTTGGGGGGCCTGCCCCCAGTCCTTGTTAGCCTGCCCCCTGCCTGCCCAGAGGTAAGCAGGGTAGCTTTTTGGTTTGCGTTGGGGGGTTCACTTTTCCCAATTTTGGCAACAGGGGGGCCTCCCCCTATTGCCCCCTGCTCGTTTGTGTGTGAAAGACGCGAGTGTGAACAGGCAACGAGTATAAATCTGTATCTTCTCATTTCTCTTAAAATTTTCTTTTTGACATAGGGGTGGTCGGAGCCGTCGACATTTCTGATCGTCCTCCGCCTTTTTAGTAAAAACTGCCTATATTCCTGTTTAGACGTAGTATTTCTTTAGTGTGTCTGCATTCCAGTGAGCGCTCAGCTCTTGTCCCTCCAGATTGGCTATCCTGTACGTGCCTGGACCCAAAACCTGAGTTATTTGGTATGGGCCCTCCCAATTGGCACTTAGCTTCCCATGCTCTCTTGACTTTCCAATCGCCTGTGTTTTTCTCAGAACCAACTCGCCCACCTGGAAGCTCCTCTGTCGGACTTTGCTATTGAAAGCTTTCCTCATTCGCTGCTGGTAGGCAGCGATATTGGTACTGGCTTCCTCTCTTAGCTCATTTACCAGGTCCAGGGCTTCAACCATTGCGGCTTCATTCTCAGCCTGGTTGTACTGCAGGGAACGTAGAGAGGGAATCCTTGTCTCAATTGGCAATAAAGCCTCTGCTCCATATACCAGGCCAAATGGGGTCTGGCCTGTAGACTCCTTTCTGGTAGTTCGGATGGACCAGAGTATACTGGGGAGTTCATCAGCCCACCTACCCTTGCAGTCATCCACCATTTTCTTCAGGCCATTCAGAATTTGTTTGTTGGCTGCTTCCGCCTGTCCATTGGTTTGAGGATGACAGACAGCTGAGTAGGCGACTGAGATGTTGTGGCTTTCTAGCCAGATCCTTAGTGGGTCATTATCGAACTGCCTGCCGTGGTCAAATACCAGCATCTTTGGTACACCGAACCGGGTGATGACATTTCGCCAGATCACCTTCCGGACCGCCGGCTCAGTGATGTTGGGCACTGCTTCAGCCTCCACCCATTTGGTGAAGTAGTCTATGGCGACAATTAGGAATTTTCTGCCCCCTGTGGCCACTGTGAAGGGCCCTAGGATGTCCATCCCCCATTGAGCAAAGGGGATGGGAGATAGGATTGGCCTGAGCTCCTGGGCCGGGGCATGGATCGACGGGGCAAAGAGTTGACATTTTCTGCATTTCTGGGTCAGGCTCTTGGCATCTCCCAGCATGGTAGGCCAGTAGTAGCCTGCCCTGAGGGCCTTGTGGGCCAGCGACCTCCCGCCAATGTGATGTCCGCAAATCCCTGAGTGGATATCATCCAATACCTCAGCGGCCTGATCCGCCCGTAGGCATTTAAGCAGGGGATAAGTAAAAGATTTTTTGTAGAGTTCTCCATCAATGAATATGAACCAGGCTGCTTTAGCATGTACCTTCCTCTTTTGTAATGAGTCTGATGGTAAGATACCGTGCCTCTTGTACTGGACGAAAGGGGTCATCCAGCTTTCTAGCTCTTCTTCCACGGCATTAATCGTTTGACCGGGATTAGTAGACCTTTCGTGTAAAACGTCAACCCATACTGACCTCCGGATGTCCTGCAGACTGGAGCTTGCCAGTTTTGACAGGGCATCTGCTCTGTTGTTCTGGGATCGGGGAATTTGTTTGATCTCATATGATTTCAGGCTGGACAGCTCTCCCTTTACCATCTCCAGGTATGCGGCCATTGCTTGGTCTCTTGCTTCGTATTCTCCATTAATCTGGTTGGCGATGAGTTGGGAATCTGTCGCCAAGACAATTCGTTCTGCCCCTGCGGCTTTAGCTAACCTGACGCCTGCGAGTACTACTTCGTACTCTGCTTCATTGTTTGATGCTGGGAAAACGAATCTGAGAGCATGCTCAAAGTCGGTCCCTTCTGGGCTGGTTAATACGACGCCTGCGCCTGCGCCGTTGGCCGTTGAGGACCCGTTAGTGTATACGACCCATTCCTGGGCAGGGGCTTCCTCTTCCCCTGAATGGGAGCACTCAGCCAAAAAGTCTGCCAAAGCTTGGGCTTTGATGGCTGTTCTCGGCTGGTAAGATATACCTAGCCCACTCAGCTCAATTGCCCATTTCAACAATCTCCCCGATTTTTCGAATTTTTCCAACACCTTTTCCAGGGGTTGGTCGGTGAGGACTATGACCGGATGCGCGTCAAAATAAGGTCTGAGCTTCCTGGCTGCAATTATGACCGCGTAGGCGGCTTTTTCAACCATCGGATAATTCTTCTCAGCTGCCCCCAGCGCATGACTCACAAAGTATATAGGTTGCTGGGTGCCTGCCTCTTCTCGTAGGATGACTGCGCTGACAGTTACATTGGTTACTGCAATGTAGAGGAAAAGTTTTTCTCCTGCTACTGGTCTTGCCAGGGTAGGGAGCCTCTTAAGATGGTCCTTTAGTTGTTCGAAGGCCTCTTTCTGCTCGTTTTCCCATTTGAACTGTTTGTTTCCTTTCAGTATTTTGAAAAAAGGAGTGGCTCTGTCTGCTGATCGGGCAATGAATCGGGCCAAGGCGGCCATTCGACCCGTCAGGCGCTGGATGTCCCTGATGGTCTTGGGCTCAGGGAGGTCTAGAACTGCCTGAATTTTTTCAGGGTTGGCATCTATACCCCGAGAACTGACCAAGAATCCTAGGAATTTTCCGGAGCGGACTCCAAACGTGCACTTTTTCGGATTTAGTTTCATTTTGTAAGCGCGCAGAGAACTGAAGGTTTCCTGCAAGTCTGTCAGGTGTTCCTTGTCTTCCCTGCTTTTTACGATGGCATCGTCAACATAAGCCTCGATGTTTCTACCTTTTTGTTTCTCAAACACTTTATCAACCAACCGCTGGTACGTAGCCCCTGCATTTTTGAGCCCGAAGGGCATCATCTTATACATGTAAGTGCCCGAACTAGTGATGAACGCACACTTCACCCTGTCCGGCCGCCACAAGTATACTTGGTGGTAGCCTGAAAAGGCGTCTAAGAAGCTTAGCATGGTGTAGCCACTGGTGGCGTCTACCAATTGATCGATCCGAGGGAGCGGATAGCAGTCTTTCGGGCAGGCTTTGTTCAGGTTCGTAAAGTCGACGCACATTCTCCATGCTCCAGACGACTTTTTGACCATGACAACGTTTGCCAGCCATTCTGGGTAGTCGCAGACTTCAATGAAGTCTGCTTTCAAGAGTTTGTCAATTTCTTCCTTGATTGCTGCGTCTTTTTCTGCAGACATGTTTCGTTTCTTCTGTTTTACAGGGCGAGCATCCATGCTTACGTTCAGCTTGTGAACGATGCATGAGGGATCAACGCCGGGCATCTCGTCTGCAGAATAGGCAAATACGTCTTTGTTCTCTCTCAGAAGTTTGACCAGTTCGGCCTGGTAGGATTCCTCCAAGCCTGTTCCTACCAGGACCTGTCTTCCAGGTTCTAAGTCCACCAGCATGCCTTCGCCTCCTGGTTCCAGGCGGTCGGGCGTCGGGTGCTCAACTGGGACTTCGCCTTCCCTGCAGGGGGAACTGTCAGCTTTTCTTTTTCCTTTTCTGTCCTTCTCGTGCTCTCGTAGGGCCACGGAGTAGCATTGTCTGGCTGACTCCTGGTCCCCACGTATCTTTCCTTCCAGCCCGAAGTCTGTGACATACGCAATGGTGAGAGCTCTGATGGAGATTGCGGCCTCGATTTCATCCAGCGTGGCCCTGCCAATCAGGGCATTATAGGCAGACCTTGCGTCCACAACAACAAAGGTTGCCCTGACATTCCTGGCTGTGGAACCTTCCCCGAAGGTTACAGGCAAGTCGATGACGCCCATGGGCAGCACGCCTGCCCCACTGAATCCATACAGCGATCCGGGAGCAGGCCGTAGATGCCTTTTTTCCAGGCCCATTTTTTCGAAAGCATCCTTGTACAAAAGATTTGTATATGCGCCAGTGTCTACCATACATCTTCGCACAATATGGTTGCTGATCTCTAGGGACAGCACCAGAGGATCACTGTGCGGATATATCACCCGTCCTGCATCATCAGGGGTGATACTTAATGTTACTCCCCTTGGGCTCCCTTCTTTCTCAGCGTAGCAGATCTGGTTCCTCAGCTCGCGCATTTGCCTTTTTTGACTTCTTCGACTGAGCTGGCCCTCAGTGCCCCCTGAAATCACATGGATTACCATCCGGTTCTGCACTGACCCCTCGGGTTTCTCAGACACTTCCTTCTGAGACTTGTTTTTAGCTGCGTAGTTGGCCAACCATCCGTTCCTGATTAATTTCTCAATTTCGTCCTTCAGGTGACGGCACTCTTCGGTGGTATGGCCTATACAGTCGTGGAAAGTGCAGAATTTCTTTGGGTCGCCTTTTGGGCTGCGAGGTTTGCTTGGACGGTTCCATTTGGCAGTTTCTTTTTCCAGTTCGAAGATTTCCGCCCTGGATTTGTTCAGAGCGGTGTAACTGTCGAATCTGGGTTGGTAGACTGGGCGTTCTTTCTTGGGAGTGTCTCCCTCTTCTTTTTGCTTACCTGGTTCACCTTTGCCCCTTCCACCCTGCGGTCCCCCTTGAGGCTTTGTTTGGCCTGCAGGGGTGTCCGTCAGGCCGTGGAACTCCTCCTGCAGAATGAACCCCTCAGCAATCTTTCTGGCCATGGCCAAGGTTTCTGGCTGGGCCCTGATCATCTGGTTTTTCATTTCCCCTGGAAGTAGGGAGATTGTCAGGGCGTAGGCGGCGGTGGAATCGTCGATCTCCCTAACCTGATGGTAGGATAGATCGAATCTTCTCATGTATTCTCTCACACTCTCACCCTTCTTCTGTTTCAGGGTCATGAGATCGAAACGGGTAAGGCGTCTTCTCTTATTTCCGGCATACTGTTCAAGGAAAATTTCAGCCAACTCTATGAAGAATCTGATTGACCCCTGGCGGAGATCTCTGAACCACCCCTGTGCAAGTCCCACCAGGGTGGTAGGGAAAACTTTGCACCAGATGGCATCATCTACATCATACATGCCCATGTGGCTCTCAAAGGCTGCCAGGTGGTCTTCAGGGTCCGTCGTCCCGTCAAATTTGATGGTGGGCATTTTGATTTTTGGAATGGGGTACTCTTGTACCTCAGGGTGCAACGGGGTTTTCGTAGGCCTGCCTACCAGTCGTGACCTACTTTCCCCGGACTGGTTACCATGAGATTCCCATTGTTTATGGGTCGGTTTCCTCGTACTGGGGGAGCGGTGCCTCGGTGGCGGTCTGCTAGCTGCCTCATCCTCTGTTCCCGAGGAGGCCTGCCTGGGCCTCTTTCTCTGGGAGTGGCAGAGGTTTTCACCCTGATGGTACCTGGACTCGAGCGGTTGTCCTCAGTTGAGTCTGGATTGCAGGCTTTGGGATAAGCCGGGGGCTGACTGTTCCTTGGCCGCAGGTGTTAGTCTGGAGAAAACTCCGCCTGGCCTCTCTCCTAAGCGTTTTGACACAGGCTCCCTGGGCCTCATGCGCTCCTGTAATCCTTGAGATAAGCCTCCCTGCCCTCCAGACGCCGATTCTGTCGTGTGAATAGAGAACGCCTGCTGGACAGGTGGTTCTGGTTTGTCAGTGGTAATGCGCCTCTGCGCATGCGTATACACTTGGGCTGTTCTTCTCGCTTTTCTCTGAGCATTTCTGGCGGCGGTCCGCCTCGTGCCCCCGGCCTCGTCCCTGCTGACTGGGGACGGTTGCCTAGGAGCCGATGCGACCCTGCCCACCAAGTCCTCAGGTGTGAATTCCTGATCCAGCATCGCAGAGAAGAACGCGGCTGCCTGTGCCATCTGAGCTGGGGTCAGATTGAGAGCACGTCCAGGGCGTGCCCCCAGCTCGGGTGTCACAGCAGTGTTAGATCCACCGAGGGGATTGGTTCCCTCTACCCCAAGGATTGTGGCAGGAGGGACCCTCTCCAACAGCGGCATTCCGTACAGGGGGGTCACCGGAGGGACCGTCGGACCCGCTCCTGCACTGTCATCGACGATTTCTGGCATGATTGTGTTTAATTTTGTGGTTATGAGTGGTTGATTTTAGTGGGTAACTCGTGAGCACAACCGTAAGTTTCCCACAGACGGCGCCAAATTGTTCCGGTTACGGAAACAATTTACCCGGCCTAGAATCCGGGTAGTGTAATTGAATTAATGATGGATAATTAGTCACTTGATTCCCTTGATCTCCCCTTCCTCTCACTCCTTGAATCGGACTTTCCCGGCGGAAAACGGCCTGCTCCCTGCACAATGAACGCACAGGGCCTCGGAGGTTGTCCGAGGAAACCCTCTCCGATGCCTAAGTCAGTCCGTGAAATGCCTTTACGAACCTAGCTCGTGAGGAACTAGGCGGCGTTTTAAGAGTAAGAGTCTAGAGAGAGAAAATCCAACCCCTCTCATGTGGGAAATGGGGAGGTATTTATACCTTCCCACAAGAGAGAGAAGAGAAAGGGGAATGGTTGGATGGGAAAGTGACAAGTGGCGGCTTCTCATCCATCCATTCCCAATTACCTTAGGCAAAATGACGGATGGGTCCTCGGTTCCCCTTCGGCTCCGTTCAGGCGGGAACGCCCTGGAAGCAGGCGGCAGGCCTGGTTTACTCCGTTTGGCGGACGGCCCAAGGGATTGGGGCCACACTTGGAGATTCCAGTGACTGATGGGAAAAGCTGCTGGACAGACCTTTCCCCCTTTTGGGACTTGGTCGCCTCGGGGCCTGATTGGCAGGCGGCCAATGACAGGCAACCGACCCCCATCAATACTTATATGCTTATCTTGATTATTTCCTTAGTGGCATTCCCTCTTATTAAGTTTTACAAAATATTTTCGAATAAAAATCTTTTGTCACTGGAATAAATTTTTTGTGAATAAGTCTTGGTGTTTTGCATATTGTGAGTATCGTGAGGTTAATATAACCTCGACAATGGTTACATTAACCTTGTTACTCATATAGTTTCTTTATTCCCTTTACATTATAGTCGTAGACTTCGTTCCTTGATTTCTTCTTCTTGAGTCTTGTTTGAATCACGTCCTTTATCCTTGATTTCTTTTGTAGCTGAAAGCATATCACGCAAACTACCAAGTAATATTCTCGATAGATCTTGACATAATCAAAACAAGTAATAAACATGAAAACTTTAAGTTTAACACTCGTATAACCCGACTCATATTTGATCTGACCCGTATTTGGACTCGGCTCGTGTGACCCGACCCGTTGGACCTGTTTGACGGGTGTGCATATTACGCTTCCACTTTATTTTTTGAGGGGTTGAATAAATTTAATTGAAGACGTTAATTTTCAACCCTTGACCGTAAATTTAAAGAGTTCAGACCCTTAAACGGAATAAAAAGAAAAGTACGGGTACATACTAATCTTACGCTTAAATATCTTTCAACCAATTTTGCTCAGTGTTTTTAGACATATAAACTTTCAACTTTAGACATACTAATCAATTTTCAACTTTCAGGGTTGCCCAGAACTGTGCAACTTGGACTGGGTACACATGGGTTTCTAATTTAAGCAAATTAACCCATTTTTGAGTTACAAGAATGTCATGCAAAACGGTCAAACAAGGGTTTTCCTTAATCCAACTAGAAGGATACTGTCTACCCGAGACAAGAGGATATGCAAGTATCTTCTTAATCTGATGATGCTCCTGCTTAGTGAGACAGACATTGTCTAAGGCAGCCAGTATGTATTCATTCTCATGCAAGACCTTCTGTTCTTCATCAATAGGAGCGTTAGTTTTTACTGAGTGCTTGTGCTTCCCCACTATAGATCGTCTTCATAACCTCGACTGAGTCCTCCGAGGCGACATATCGGTCTTCACAAATCAATTCTCGAGAGTGAGACCTAAGATTCTTCTTTGGGGGAGGAATGGGGATGGCCTTTCTGGGTGCCATGGTAGAAAAGAAAACAAGAAAGAAAGAGGTAAGACGGGTGAGAGAGTAAAGAGGAGAGAGAAAAGGTGAGATGACTTATGAAAAAAAGGATGAGGCGATGTGATGTAGTTTATAGGGAGAAAAAATATTAATATGACTTATGAAGATTTTATTTTGAAGAAGAAGAAGACTTTTGAAGATTTTTTTTGCATTATGGCTGAATATTTTTTCTGTGAGAGATTCGATATGATGGATGATGCAAGGTAAGTGAATATCCATATATTATGTGTGAGATATAATTTGATGGAAAGAATAACTCTTATGTGAGTTATATTGGTATATTCAAGATTGCACTTGAATATATTGACATGCAATTATGATGTATATGATATATTGGGAGATGTCAAGTAAGGAAAAGAAAACTATCACGTAGACGAAAATATAAATTATATATATCAAACAAACCTTACCAAAAAATACAGTTATGCACCATGAGCAAATTTGATACGGACACAGTCTAGAGACATAGCAATCTCGTCAGTCATGCGAAGGTTATAGCTTACCAAAAGAAAGCATCAGTTTCCAAGACCGAGTTCCAACCGCAACTCTTCAAACCGTTCTCTGGGCAAGGGCTTAGTAAAAATGTCAGCTTTGGTAGGACAAAAAACAAGTCGTATGTTACCTTTTCCACATGGTCTCTTAAGAAATGGTGACGAATATCAATGTGTTTGGTACGGAAATGTTGGGCTAGATTTTTTGAGATAGCAACAGTGCTTATATTGTCACACATAATGAGCATAGAATAAAAAAATACACCGTAATCCCTTAGCTGTTGTCGTACCCAAAGTAGTTGGGTACATAATGAGATTGATCGCCTCCCAATCGGATCGGTTGTTTAGCGAAGTATGGGGGATCAAACAATACTTGTAAGACTCGCAAATAACACAAAAACAACTAAGTGTATTCGTGGTAAGTCGAGGTCGGTCCACGGGGAACGGTCTAGAATCGAGTAAAAGCGATGTGCATGGGATCTACTGGGGGTTTTAAGGGTCGAGTCTACACTAAAATGCAATAAATAACAAGAGATGATCAATTAAGGAAAAGGTGTTAGGGGGAAGTCGGGATTCAGATTTTGGGGTCAAGGAATCTCGGGATTTGGGGCGGTCACAATATCGGTAGAGGGAGAATGCCACCTTTCGGTTTCTTCACCCAACTCACCTAAAATCCCGCTTTTGAGGCGAAGAAGGGTAAGTCTCAAGTCAAGGTAACTCCTACCCCGAGTTTCCTCATATTGATAGGAGTGAATCAAGGTCGATTTACCCGGCTGGACTAAACAAAAATGACACAACAACCTTAAGCAAGATAAACCAACACGCAATCAACCAACCAAAAACTCCTCAATTCAAATAACTCAAGATCCTCCTTCCTAAACCCCCCAACAAGAAATCTACTCAGACTTCATAACGGAAATTAATAAAACATTAACTAAGGAGAAAACAACAATAACAAGCATAATGATTAAATCTAGAGAAAATAATAACAAAACAATAAGGAAAAGCACGATCTAACAAATTAACTAGAAATCGATCTAAGAGCAATAAAAGTAAGATAAATAAAAATAACAAGACAACAAAAACGATCTAAAAATAACACAATTGAAATCTAGAGAAAATACCAACAAAACAATGTATAAAAATTGCAATCAACAAAATAAACCATAAAACGATCTAAGAACGATAAATAAAGATGATCAAAATAAAACAATGATGAAAGAACAAAATTAAATCTAGACTAGAGATTAGGGAGAAGAAAAGAATTGTACCAACTATGAAGGATGAACAATAAATAAGAAGATTGCATAAATAAATAAATGAAGCTTGATGAAGAGGACAAAGAATTTGTCACTAATCCTTTAATAATCTCCAAGAATCTTCAATAAAAACTTGAATAAATTTTCTACAAAGTTTGAAATAAAGATCTAAGGAAAGGAAATTGATGAAAACTATGAAGAACTCTAGCTTACTATCTAGAGAATTACTACTAAAGTGATCTACTAAATTAATGGTAAGTAGTGTGATAATGTGCAACTAACTAGGGTATCTATATATATAGTAAGCCTTAATGGATCCTTAACCCAAAGTCCAAATCCAACTTTTTGCTTCATTAGTGAGACTTCTACCCTTTGAGTCTTCATATGGTGAAACTTCACCCTGCCAAATCAGCCACACACGGACCAATACCGTCGGGTGAAACTTCACCTGGTGGTTTCACCCGGTGAACTTCTTCCAGTTTTGCATTTTTGGACATCTTTACCGTCGGGCAAAACTTCACCCGGTGGGTGAAAGTTTCGCCAGGTTATATCTCATATGGTGAAACTTCGCCCGATGGTTATTTGGCCTCTTTTCTTGTCTCATTCTTCGTCGTATGATTGGATGGCTTTGAACTTTAAGTTTTGTGCTTTGCTCTTTGGACGATATTCCCCTCTCTTGTGCTCGTGGAAGCTCAATCGCGCTTTCGGTGCTAGATCCTATCAAAATTGATAAAAAAAACTACCAAAAACACGTAAAACGCACAAGAGGGACGCTAATGCGAGAAAGACTCAAAATAAGGCAATAATCGCACTCTAATCTCGCAAAATGAGGGAAAAACAAGTCTAAATGGGAGGAAAAATGGTCTAAATTTAGCACACAACAAATCCTCCACACTAAACCGTTGCTCGTCCTCAAGCAAAGACCCAAAAAGAAATTACATACTACTACTACTACTAGCTAGACTATGCTAAGCTGATATGGGGCAATTGACGGGCCCGCTCCGTCCCTTCAACTCACATCGAAATACCCATGAGGTAGAGTACTCCCATGCAAGGCAAGTTGGGGCTTGCTCAAAATGGTGGATGCGACTAAACACACAAAAACACATAACACGAAAGAATAGACGCATCCAAAGCAAAAACAAAACACCGAATCCCTCATCGAGACGACGGGGAAGACACCGATTACTCACCTAAAACAATCATAAACTTTCCAAGATAAATCACCCACGTAGACAAGGACCAAAGCCTAATACTATGACATTAAAGCAGTAAAGATGTTGATAACTTAGCTAGGTCCTCCTAATCTTCTAAAGGGGTACAACGGGGTGTTAAAGGGAGTGGAAAAAGGGAACCATGGAGTTGTTCGAAACTGTAGGTAGGTGCAGTCCCTCTCTCTTTGGCTAAGCCAAGAGGGTCGTACGAAACTTGAATTTCCTAAATTAGCCCAAACAAAAAGTGGAGTGTTTACAATTTTTGTGGTGGATTGACTAATCACCGCTATCTTCCTGCCTCGGGACTCGGTCCTCTAGTAGGCACTTCACGGCAATGAATCGCTTAAAGGGCATATATATATATATATATTTTTTTTTTTTAAGGAGATGTTTTTGATGATATGATTTCATTTGAAGCTCCTTTTCTCTCCCTTGTTTTTCATATTTTTGTACCCTTTTCTCTTATTTTGGTTTGCCATTTTTGGCTCTTTGTTGTGGTTCAAACCAAGATTGGAGGTTATTTTTGTGTAAACTTATTGTGGTGATGTATGGGTGGAGGAAAAATTGGTAACCGAGAACGGCGCCATCCCCGGATAACCCACAAAAAGGCGAATAGAATTTGGACTAGAGGTGTAATGGTCATTCGAGCAAGGTCACCTATAGAACGGGATGCGGAAACCAAGGCCTAACTCCTCCATGGGTGGTCATGGTGGTCAAGTGCAAACCCCAAAGTACACCTCTAGTAGAAAAGGTGGACTCAAGCTAAAGGATCAACAAGTTCATTGATTTAGAGTCATTTTACTAGATTAAGGTCCAAAATCTACAATGGGTTATCTATAATGGAATGTAGACTCTTGTAATAGGTTTGTAATCGGGTTTTCGAAAATATTTAGTCCTAGACACACCATACAAAAACAAAAGAAACACAAAAAAAAGAAAAGGCAAATAAAAGAAAACACGAGTAAAGTCATGCACTCCGTACTCCATCGACATTCAAGCACAAAAATCAACCACAACACCCAAAATGCTCATTTCTTCGAGAGCCTCCCAATAGCAACAACCTAACTCCTCTATGAAAGTAAAGAAGAAAGCGGAGAGGACAAAAGTTACCGAGCGGGTCGCTTCCAGAATCTTCAAATTGTGCTATCAAGGTGGTGGTTATCCTGTAAGAGTAGAGAACATGACTGTACAAAGGACACGAAAACATAACGAAAACGAGAAAAGAAAAGGGAAAGGAAAAGAAAATATTTTTGGTTTTTTCAGATTTTTTTGAAAGATTTTTGAAAAATAAAAGCTAGTAGATCCCTCCCCCACACTAAAATTGTACATTGTCCTCAATGGACAAGTAGGGGAAGATCGAAAAAGAAGGAAAAAGAAGAATAAGAAAAATCTTTTTTGATTTTTATGATTTTTCAAATGTTTTTGGATTTTTTGAAATTTTTGAAAAGCAAATAAACGGAAAAGGTGGCGGGCGTAGGTGCAATCACATCACATAGACCCTAGCCAAGTGGCTAAGAAAATGAAAATGAGATAAAAGAAAACAAAAGAAATTAAAAGAAAGGGTGAAAACTTGAGCGTAGGTGTAATCACGTCACCTAGCCCAGTTTACGAAAAAATTGAGAAAAATGAGAAGAATTTGGTTTTTCAAATATTCAATGGCGTAATCACATCGCCTAAGGACCGGGAGCAATACCAAGGCCGCTACGACCACAATAATCGGACAATGGGACAGCTTGCAAAGTTATGTTAGAGATAAATCAATCACAATGACAATAGGATAAAAGGAACAAGAACGGAATCAACCAAAGGACATGCAATTATAGATGATTAGGGACTCACCGACCCAACTCACACACAAATACACAACACACACACACACACACACCACCGACTCCGGGAGAGGGTCTAGTCTGAGTGATCGTCCGACGCAAAAGAAGCGCTAGGAGACCCATAGAAAAAGGGTATACCCTCGGAGGATGGCTCGGGAGAAAACTCCTCCTGACCGTCGCTAAGCGAGAGGGCAAAGTCGGATTCAATATCACAAAGGTCATAGATCGTACGACCTTTGGGCAACGTTTAGTGCGCATACTCCAAAACTCCCCTTCCTTCCGACTCAGTCTTGGTCAGTCAGAATTCACCGGGACCCAAGGGTAGATCCCAATTGTGGTGAACAAGGATAGTGGTTCAGTGTGTGTTCGGAATTATTAAAGCTCTTCCACGGCTAATGTAGACGAGGTGCTGATGAGGTACATGAAAAATCAAAGTCGGAAAATAGGCATTGTCAAGCCATATGGAATCGTCTAGTGGGGTGAGGTGGTCGGTCGAGTAACCCAATTTGTTCGCAATTACTGCCACAAGACCTCCACAGTCTAAGGAGGGACGTTGGGTGACAATGATACGGTGGAAATGCAACGCCACGACAAGTGGTAGGTCTAAGGGGTTAGGGTTACCGAACAAAGAGTCACCAATCAATTGCAAGACACACACATTAAGAGTATAAATATTATCGGCCGAGGGTAACAAGCAGTGGGAGAGCATCTCGCAAAAATAGCGAATAGCGGGGTTACGAATTTCCGAGGCAAAGGAAAGATTAGCCTCGTAACCCCCTTTACATCGTGCTAAGTGCTTCCAAAGGTCTCTCCTAGACACACAAGCTTGTACATTGCTCGAGGGTTCACTAATTCTGGTACCCGATGAGGGTAGGCCTAGCGCAAGGCCGAACTCCGAAATAGTCAAATGGTGGGGTTTGCCGAATAGTTTAAATTTGATCGCTCTAGGTGTGGTCGGATTGTCAATGGCAAAAGTTCCTAGGAACTCGCAAGTAAGGTCTTTATAGGTGATGGCCGTGAGGCTAAGGAGCTCGCTAGTTCCGGTCCTCGACGATAATTCCTTAATATCGTCTACTATTCCTAGATTGGTCATTGTGTGGGGAAAAGGCCACCTAGTACTCTGAAAGATCTTTCCAGATAAGGTCCGAGAGAAAGAAGTATTAAGACATGGAAAATTTGAAGGCTTAGAGGACTTAGAAGAAGTAGAAGATTTAGAAGTCGAAGTCATACCTTGCTTACGAGCGGCATGTCTTGCTCTTGCCTCCATAATAGTAATTTTGCAAGATAAATCCCAAAAACCTTGGCTTCAACTCTTCAAAAATCCAAAAATAATCACCTAAGATGAGATGGAAAGGAGGTATGAATGTGGTTGTGGTATAGAAGATGTTGGTCTAATGATGTGAGGAGTGATAAGATTGTAGGTGATATAAAGGTAGTTGAGGAGGGAAATGAAAGTTTTAAAGTAGATTGTGAATATTTGGTGTTTGTGTTTAGGAGGGAAAGATATGTGGGGTATTTGAGAAGGGGGGAATTGATATTGTAGTGAGTAAATAGTGTGTAGATGATCCGGCCAAATTCGTCGGGTGAAGTTTCACCCGGTCGAGTACCATCGGGTGAAGTTTCACCCGACGGGTTTTCATCGTGAAAATCAATTTCTGCCAACTTTTTTCACCGGGTGAAGTTTCACCCGGTGAAAATCTCACCGGGCAAAGTTTCGCTCGACGGTTCCTGGTCAATTCTGGCATCTTTGGCAATTCTGGAATTTTTGCGTAGGGCAAAGTTTCTCCCGGTCATAACCTCATCGAGTGAAATTTCACCCGACGACAAATCTTCAGCAAATCCTTCGGCGTGGCAAAATTTCATCAGGTGAAATTTCACCCGATGGAAAACCTTCAATAATCTCACCGGGCGAAGTTTCGCCCGGCGGTCTTGTATGATTCGTTTTTCCACCTTGCCATTTCATGGCACTTCAATAATCACCTGAAATTTTAAATAATGACTCGACTCACATTACATAATCGATTTCTCCCACAAACATGCTTGTGGTCATCAATTTAGCTCCATAACTTCTCCAAAAGCTTGATGATCATCTAAATGTATGCTCCGAGATGAAATCCAAGTTCAACCATCCGCTCAAAGCTAACAAAACTAATAAAACAAAGTAAATGATATATATTTACAAGGTGGTTGTTGAGGATACCACCAAACCTACTTCAACTTGAGGAGAGGGTTAATCAATGCTCCCAAACGGGAGCTCACCAACTTTGACGAATGCAAAGATCTCACAAACGTGACCGACATGATATAATAGAAAGGAATACTTAGTATAATAGTCCTTATAATTGACTGATTTACAGTATATCTATAATTTACTCGAGAGCGATAAGCCGATAAGTCTATTTTACCGTCTAACGAAATGAGTCAAAAATTGACAGAGTACAATTAAATTGATAAGGATGAGATGAATCACGTGTTCTGCCAACTGACTGTAAGTCTGCAACTCTGCCTCTACAGACTGAATTATTCACACACTTTGAATTCTTTTTGCCTATTCTAACACGTCTCTCTCCCTCATACTCTCATATCAATTACCAATTCACCATATTAGAAAATTTGAGAAAAGAAAATTGGATTCCTAATCCTAAATTCTAACTTTCAAATTCCAATAAACTATTGGTTGAGAATATATTATCATTTATCAGAATTATCAACATAAAATTGCATAAGATTAATACATTTTTAAATTTCAATTACCTCTGTTGGTGACGGATGGTCGAAATGGTGGACTCGGTGTTTCTGTCACCGGTGGAATTGGCGGCGACGACGAGGGAGAAGAGGGCCTTGACGGTGGTCTTGAAGAAGGTCCAACACTTGAGAT
This sequence comes from Agrostemma githago, assembly GCA_958450325.1. Classification (NCBI taxonomy): domain Eukaryota; kingdom Viridiplantae; phylum Streptophyta; class Magnoliopsida; order Caryophyllales; family Caryophyllaceae; genus Agrostemma; species Agrostemma githago. The sequence goes on along the minus strand of OY288244.1, from coordinate 25,151,500 downwards.
CGGAAGATCAAACATTGTGAATCTAGGAGTTTTGAAATGGTAATTCAGTAGTAATTTTGTTTGATTTTAATTTTTAACGAATGAATTAATGATGTATCTTTATAATTAAAGTAGATTAGTAGTAGATTGAATTAATTAAGGAATTAATCAATGAACACGAGAAGTTGTGTTTTCTTTTTTGGAATTGTATATAATTAAGGATTTTGGAATGAGAAATAATAGGAGTGATTAATGAATATCAGTTAAAGTTCATGACATACTTTGAATTTAACTTATTTAGGGAAGAGAAATCTCTTATTGATTATTCCATGCCATTAATTATGGTATAGCAACATTTAAGATTCTCAATTTTTTTTTGGTTATTTCATGGGAATAATACCAACTATGTGTGTGCTTCTTAAAATAATCTAAACTATACGTAATCTCATTTTAATATGAACTACGCATTCGTTAATCTCGTTTTGTTATATATGAAATTATGACTTGCTATTACAGGTCATAGTGACTTGTTGTAACTTTCTAGGATTTTATTAGGTCCGTTGCAGTCATCGTGAAAGCCAAAATAACAATAAAAACATTTTTTTCATAGCTTCTATAAGACTAAATGAAAAAGAAATGGAAGATGAATTTTCGAAAAATTTTATTTTATTTTTTTCAATGGCCGAAAATGAACACGAAATGTAAATCAGAAGAAGAAGAGTTAAGAAAAGAGTTGAATAAGGGAGGTTCAACAGGTAGTCGGTCACTCATAGCAAAGCGAGGTTAATGAAGACATAGTTCGTATTAAAATGAGATTACGTATAGTTTGTATTAATTTAAGAAGCACACGCATAGTTGGTATTATTCTCATGAAATAACCTTTTTTTTTGGTGTAGCAGTTGCTACACCTTGCTACTGTCTCGGCCCGCCCTTGCGTAGCATCAAACTTTGGTTTTCATGTTTCGGATGATTCCATGTTCCTTTTGGATCGAACTTTATTGAACTCTTTTAATGTGAAATTTTCTTGTGCTATGTCATTTATCTGTTTTTAATAATTCATCTATTTCTTTTTCTTGTTGTTGACACGTATCCAACATATTATCACAGTGTAAATGGAGTCTATCTTTTGAAAGCATTCAATTTTTTTTCTTAACTCTAGTAAGACTTACCTTCTTACTTTCTTCATCTGACTCTGAATTTGAATCTGAATTGTACTTTCTTGCCATTAAACACAGATCTTTGTGTTTTTGTGGTCTTGATCTTGATGGTCCGTCGTATTGAGTACTAAGGCAGAGATTTCCCTCGTCCTCATCATGTGATCCTTCTTTGTCATCAGAGTTAGGCAAATTCTTGTTTGTGACGGAACTATCTGTCATAAACGTGTGATGGGTGTGGACAGGACGTAGGCCACGCGGGGGTTTGGGGAGGCGAATGAATCTCCATATGAGAATGGATCGAATTGAAATTTAAATCGAAGTGGAGTCCCACCAAACTTTGTGGGAGTTCGGGCCTGTTCGAACTCACTCTATGTCGTAGTGGGCCGTGTACAAAATACGGCCCATTTCCGATGTCAGAGTTTTTTGGGCTCGTCCCTTTGCATTGCGATACTGATACCGTCACTACCGTTTATCGTGTATTGAATGACTCTCGCGCGCCAACGGTTTCAGGCATCCGGAAACCGAGGTTCTGAGTAAGGGGTCAGGGTACGTGTTGGGAAGCCCACAAAGGACACCCAACCCCGCCCGCAAATTAGCGGCCTCTACTAGGATATCGAATGACTTTCTAATACGCGCTTTAGTAGTTCGGTGAAAATGATATGCAAAGATTATTTTCCCTAAACATGTGAAAGAATTGAAAGAGTTTCTATGTCGATTTAATGCAACTAAAATTTTAACGTCAAAGTTGTATTTTAGCATGCGAAGGTTCATTTTAGTACGATAAAATAAACAAATAAATCAACAAGAAAAGTGACAAACGGTTAGTAACGGTATAAAGATAATAACAGTTTGCGTAAATATGGAATAATGTAAATGTGATGATGCATGGTTTTTGAAAAAATGATGTTTCACGCGATAGATTAGACACGTGTTGACCTAAGTCATAAAAAGTAATAACGAGACTCGAATGACACTATAAGACTCACGGTATTTGTCGTGATAAGGCCACTCGATCGAGTCATCGACGGACTCGACCGAGTGGTCCTCGAAAGAAGCTTCTGTCCCGTATTTTAGACCTTACTCGATCGAGTTATTGACCAACTCGGCCGAGTACGTTGCCACTCGATCGAGTCATTGCGAGACTCGACCGAGTGGAGGTCGAAAAAAGCATTCTGTCTCGTTTTGGGGTGCCACTCAACCGAGTGGGCTAGGCACTCGATCGAGTGCCCCCTGTACGAACTAGGGTTCGCTTCGCAACTTATTGTTGATTGCAAAATTGCTTTTCGATTTTGTCAATTTGATTATTTTGTTCAATCGGGCATAAATACTATATAATTTATACTCGACTCGAATATACAATACTCGCCATAATCGACATTCGATTATTGAATCGATGTCGAATATTAGAGCGAGACTAAAGAAATTGCTATATGTCATTTAAGTCAACCGAAACGATATGAATTTTCCTCCGCGTTTATAGTGTCGTAATTCTAATGAATTAAATGACATCTACATTAGCATCAACGAAAAATCGAATTGATTAAATTATTTTGACTAGATCGTTAGATTCGACATCCAATTATGGAACTGGTATCGAATCTAAAAGATCGACACTTGAATTTAAAAAAAAACCAGATTCCCTCGGCTTCTCCGACATCGTAATGAATCCATAGGGATTATGTGATGTCCGATCCGCGTCAACGGGTTTCGACCCTTATTAAAAATACTTATTTTGAAAATAGTTTGTAATTGATGAAAATCGCGATTGAATGATGACTATGCGAACGAAAATAGAAATTATTGTTTAAGTTGACTTGTTTCAATAATCAAATGATCGGGGTGATGGGATAAGCGACCGGTGATAAGTGTAGTTTGTAGTGCCTATTTCATAGTGTTTTGGTCCCATTTTCCTTGTGGAATCGCTCCTTGGGAGCGATTTATGGGCTAATTATGCTTCCTCTAGTTCGTTTCAGGTTCCCGAGACCATTCATGAAGAGTTGGAGCGATTCCGACTCAATACATACACTTTTCGGAGCCAACGAAGTGAAGGAACGATCACTCGATGCCTTGGATTCGACCCCGAGACCTTAGGACCCAATCCCGAGCCTCCGAGACCCGATCCCGAGTCTCGAGAATCGATGAGAAGTCCATGTGAAGCAAGGAGGAACCTTAAAGATCATATTGGAGGCCTACAAGACTCATCCCCGACGGGTATGACCTCAACCCGTCCGGGATGAGGTGCACAAAAGAGATGCTTCTGTTTTGGGTCCCTCCCGACCGGGAGCAGGTCATCCCGGCCGGGACCGACCTCATCCCGACCGGGACCACCTCATCCCGGCCGGGAAGGCCCACCTGTAGCTCCGCGCTTCATTGTTTCATCTCCCTACTCATTGTAACCCTATATATACCCTTCCTCTTGTAATCTAAGGTTATGTTAGACACTTCCCACTAAACCCTAGACTATTTTAGGTTAGATTAGCTTAGATTAGAGTAGATTAGTCGGTAATTAGTCGTTAATCCTAGTTTTACTCTTGTAATTTGGGAATTCTTGAAGAATCCAACCAAGATTGACAACCTTGGTTGAAGTATTTGGGTTTTCTTCCATTTATGCAAGATTTCTTCTTTTCGTCTTCTCTAGTATGGTATAATCTTCTTTTATCTTCTTTTTATCTTTGTTTATCAATCAAGTTTCAATCTTTAGCTCTTGTTTATTGTTTTGTTCATCATCCTTGTTAGTTTCACATATGCAAGTTAGGTTGTTTGAGTTGGTTCTTCTTGTTAGTGTTAGTTCTAATTTAGATATGTTTGTGTAGACTCTTGCTAGGGTTAGTAAGGTGATTTGGGTGTTTAATGGGTGATTAAGGGCTTGTTGGAGATATTGGTGGAAGTTTTGGGTTTCCTCTTGGTTTGATGCATGGTACATGTTTGTTGAAATGCTTGAATGACTTGTATGCATATGCTCATTTTTCTTGCTTTTCTCTTGTGGGTAATAGTTTGCTTGTGGGTTTGGTTCCCTCACTAAGTAGCGAGAGCCCGGTGAGGACGACCCCTAGGTCGGTCTAAGTAGCGAGAGCCCGGATGCGACCTAGGCCACGATAACACGCTAGTAGCCCCGTTTGTCATGTGTGTCGCCAAGATGGGTTTTGGTGGAACCTCTAGGTTGGTCTAAGTAGCGAGAGCCCGGACTATACCTAGATAACCCGACTACCCCCTTCACCTTTACTCTTCCTTGACCATTCCATTGCCCCTTTGAACCCGACCTAATCCTAGCCCGTTTCCTTAGTTGTTCTCTCCGTTACCGTAGTCATAGCCTTAGCCTTCTCCCCTTCTTATCATTCTAGTTTAGTTTAGCTCGTTGACTTAGTCTCGTTTTTAGTTGACCTTAGTCTATACTCCTCTTACCGTCCCCGTGGATTCGACCCGACTTGCCCTAGCTACCCACTAGGATTAGTTGGTTATTTATTTGATCGGCGGGATCCACGACAAATCCCACTATCAATTTGGCGCCGTTGCCGGGGACGGTGCTAGGTTAGACTTTGTTTTCCTAGTTACTTGACTTTGTCTTTGTGTTTGTGTTTTTCTTTTTTCTTTTTGTTACCTTGTTTCTTGTGTGTGTGAAGTTTATTTCTCTCTTGTCTAGTGCCCAAAAAGCACTAGGCTTCTCACGTTTGCTCTTAGTCTACAGTTTGTGCTTAGAGGTGGTGACCATCTTCTTCTTGCAACTCTGAGCCGCTTTAACGGACGATTGCTAGATTGAGAAGTCCTCAACCGGGTATGAGCTACGATTTTCGAGCGAGCATGGGGTTTGATCTAAACTCCCCACACATGGAAGCCGATATGAGCTACTCCTCTTCTTCTATGAACCAAAGCTATGACATGATGACTCCTAATTACTATCAAGCTCCTTGGGGGATCAAGACTCTAGTGGGTATGAACTTCAAGGTTATGAAAACGGCTACCAACAAGTGAACGATTACCAATCCTACAATCATGGTGACTATTACTCGAGTTATCAATGTGAACCCACCATGTTCAGTCAAGATTCACCTTATGCAAGCCAATACCCCCAAAACCCACCATATTACCCTCCACCCCAACCACAATATGAACCCCATGACCCACAATACTACCAATCACCTCAACCTCACTACCAACAATATGATGCCCCACCCCTTGGGTATCATCAAGATTTTCAAGGAGCCCTACAAGACCCCAATGACCACCAATCGTCAAACTTGGAGTTGTATCAATCGATTCTTCAATTTCAAAGGGGCACCCAAGAAATGGCCATTCAAATGCAAAAGGATCAAGATGAATTCTTGGCCCAATATCGAAAGGAAACCGAGGCGATTGATGCGCGATTAAATCTTATATCGGCTAAAACCGTTATGTTTTTAACTCGAACGTCACAACTTGACGAAGGGTGCTCACTTGAGCAAGGGGAGCAACCCAATCGTGAAGCCGCCGATGAAGTCCCCTTGAGGAGCGACCTTTGCTTTGAAGAACCTCAATCGTCTACCCAAAAAGAGACGAATGAGGATATGACCCTTAGTGAAGGCATCGTTGGTGAAGAATTGGAGGAGGATTGATGGGAGGGATTTGTCGTGGATCCCGCCACCAAATAAAAACCAACTAACCTAACTAGGGTAGCTAGGGTAAGTCGGGTCGAATCCACAGGGACGGGAGGTCGGACTAAGGTATGCTACGGTCTAGGACTAGGTTCGAGACTAGCTAATATAAGGAGGAGAGACTAGGACTAAGCTAGGTCTAAAGCAAGAAAACGATCAAAGGAAACGGGCTAGGATTAGGTCGGGGTCAAAGGGGTAACGGAATGGTCGAGGAAGAGCTAGAGTGAAGGAGGTAGTAGGGTAATCTAGGTATAGTCCGGGCTCTCGCAACTTAGACTCACCTAGAGGTTCCACCTAAAACCCACCTTGGCGACACAAACGACAAACGGGGTTACTAGCATGATATCGGGGCCTAGGTTGCATCCGGGCTCTCGCAACTTAGACCGACCTAGGGGTCGTCCTCACCGGGCTCTCGCAACTTAGTGAGGGAACCAAACCCACGAGCAAACTATTACCCACAAGAGAAAGGCAAGAAAAACAAGCATATGCATACAAGTCATTCAAGCATTTCAACAAACATGTACCATGCATCAAACCAAGAGGAAACCCAAATCTTCCACCAACATCTCCAACAATCCCTTAATCATCCAATTAACACCCTAATCACCTTACTAACCCTAGCAAGAGTCTACTCAAACATAATCAAACTAGAACTAACAAGAACAAGAGGAATCAACACAAGAACAAGAGGATGCATATATGAAACTAGCAAGGATGAAGAACAAAACAATAAACAAGAACTAAAGATTCAAACTTGATGAAAGAAAAAAGATTAAGATAAAGGAGAAGAGATTATACCATACTAGAAGATGAAAAGAAGAAGGAAACTTGCATAAATGGAAGAACCCAAAAACAATCAACCAAGGTTGTCAATCTTGGTGGAGATCTTGAAGAATTCCCAAATTACAAGCACTAATCTAGGATTAACGATAATCTAAGGACTAATCTATACTAATCTAATCTATGCTAAAACTAGGCTAGGGTTTGTGGGTAATGAAGAACATAACATAGGAATACAAGAGGAAGGGTATTTATAGGGTTACAATGCAAAGGGAGATGAAACAATGCTTCACGGGCTGTAACTGGGCCATCCCGTCCGGGATGAGTTGGTCCCGCTCGGGATGAGGTGGTCCCGGTCGGGATGGACCCAAAACAGCAGCTCCTCTTTTGTGCACTTCATCCAGGACGGGTTGAGGTCATACCCGTCGGGGATGAGTCTTGTAGGCCTCCAATATGATCCTTTTGGTCCCTCCTTGCTTCACATGGACTTCTCATCGATTCTCGGGACTCGGGATCGGGTCTCGGAGGCTCGGGAATGGGTCCCAAGGTCTCGGGGTCGAATCCAAGGCATCGAGTGATCGTTCCTTCACTTCGTTGGCTCCGAAAAGTGTATGTATTGAGTCGGAATCGCTCCAACTCTTCATGAATGGTCTCGGGAACCTGAAACAAACTAGAGGAAGCATAAGTAGCCCATAAATCGCTCCCGAGGAGATATTCCACAAGGAAAATGGGACCAAAACACTACGAAATAGGCACTACAAACTACACTTATCAACTCCCCCACACTTAACCCTTACTCGCACTCGAGTAAGCACATACTAACTACTAAACTAGCCGAGTGGGTATTAGCGCACCCTACGCCCTTTCAACTCACGCGAGTACACTTAGAGGAAAAGTGCACTCCGCAAGGCAAGTGGGGTCTTGCGACAAAACTGTGGATGCAACCGGACACAAAAACACATAAACAAACAAACATACAAACAAACACACAAAAAGGTTGCACCCAAAAGAAAAGAAATACCGCTTCCCTCAAACAAGCGGTGAAAGAAGCACCGGTTTAGGACTCAAGGCAAGTGACAACGTTCCCAAGCTAGCAATACAAACCAAAATGGACAAAACCCTAATAGTATGACGACAAAGCAATAAAAACGTTGGTAACTTACCTCGGTTCCTCCTAACCTTCTAAGAACGTACCATGGGACGATCGGCGGGATGAAAAAAGGATGAACCACGGTGTTAGTCGACACTGTAGGTAAATGAGACCCTGCCCCCTTTAGCAAAGAGCCAAGAGGGTCGTCCCATGTCCGAAACCGCCTAACTAGTCCAAGTAAAAAGGTGGAAATATGCAAAATGAGGGAAGACCGACCATTACCGCTATCATCCTTCCTAGGGACTCGGTCCTTTGGTAGGCTCTTCACGGTAATAGTCGGTAAAAGGCTTATTTTGTGAGGCAGGGGTTATTTTTGTGAATCGGGTTTTCTTTTGGCATTTACTCTTTTCTTTTGCATTTTTGCCTTGTTTTGCCATGCCATTCTTTTTCTTCTTTTCTATTTTATTTTTGGCTTTTGTGCCTTTTCTTTTTCTTCATTCTTTTCTTTCTTTCATTTTCTTTCATTTTCTTTTCTTTGCCCTTTTGGCTTGATTTGGCTTTTTGGCATTTCTTTGTATGACAAGAAAGGGAGAATTCAACAAATTGCAACTTATTGTGTGGATATGTGTGGGAGGTAGGTAAATGGGTAAGTCGGAGGTCGCGATCCCTCTTCAAACCCACAAAAAAAGGGGAAAAACTTGGACTAGTCGAGCAATCTTAAACACGGTCACCTAAGGAACGAGACTCGGTAACCAAGGCCTTTTCACACCGTGGGTGGTCATAATGGTCAAAATGCAAATCCCGTAGTAAATCCCTAGTAAGCTAGGTGGACTCAAGTTAAAGGACCAACGAAATCATTGATTTAGGGTGATTCTACTAGACTAAAGTCCAAGACTCGATTTATACAACTAGGAAGGGAAAGTAAACACTCGCACACTAGCCTCTAAACCGGGTTTTCGAAAACTGTTTACACACGCGACACACAACAAAACACAAAACAAAGACACAACGAAAATGAAAGAAAAAGAGACAAAACAAAACAAAACAAGGAGGAACAACACATAAACAAAACAAACACCACCCCGATCTTCAAACAAGTCTCCAAATCCACCACAATCTTTACAAAGCTCCTCCCGAGCACACATCATCACAAATCTCCTCCAAACTCACAAGAAGCAAAGAGGGAAAAAGGGATGAAGAGATGTTACCGGAAGTCTTGAAAGCTCACCAAAGCTAACGGCGATTAGGCAACCTATAAGGAAAAAAAGGGGGGCAAAACACGCACAACAAAACAAAAAAACGACATAACGACACAAAAAGGAAAAGACACAAAAGAAAATCTTTTTGATTTTTGTGAAATTTTTCAAATTTTTAGGATTTTTAAAGATTTTTCGAAAAACTACAAAAATAAAACTAACTACGATAGAATATCGCTCCCCCACACTTAAGCTGAGCCATGTCCTCATGCTCGACCGTAGTGCATGGGAGCACAAAAGAAAATAAAGCTAAAAATCAAAAAGAAAAGTGGATTAAAGGGTAGAAAGCGTCCGGCCGGGGTGTAGTCAAGTCACCATGGGCCGAGACAAGAAAAGATATGGATGGGGGAAGAAATAAATTAAAGGAAATGGGAGGGGAGGACTAGGTGTAATCAAGTCACCTAGCCCGGATTCCACCTAAATCCGACTAAATCCTACAAAAAAGGGTGAAAAACTTGTAACATTTTGGATTTTGAAATGACTCTCGATGTAGTCACGTCATCGAGAGTCGGGAGCAACCATATACCAAGGCCTCGGAGGCCACCAAGACACCATGACTCAAGGGGAAGGGGGCGAACAAGAGAAAGCAAGCAATAATAGACGGAAAAGAAAGGATAGTTGCCATACCCATCGGTTAGCAACTCACTCGCTCCATTGTGTCAATGGTCAATATAAGCACTTTGCTTGTCGTCCTCATTGTCATCCCGCTTCAAACTTGAAAGCACCGCATGGTTGATGTAGTAATGGTGTGAGGGGGTGGGGTTTGATGTGAATTTTGGTGTAAAGTGAAAAGGAAATGAAGTGATGGCGTGTAAATGATGTGTATGGGTCATATGATACGAGCAAGAAGAGGTAGGGAGGTTGGGTGGGGGTATACAATGGTTGGGTGGACTCGAATGTCGAAGAAGAGGCACAAAGGGGAGTAGGGGGCCATCCCGGTCGGGATGGGTGGTCCCGGTCGGGATGACATACCCGTCCCGGTCGGGAAGCTCCCGTCCCGATCGGGATGGCACTCCAGTAAACCCAAAATATGGTACCCTCATCCCGATCGGGATGTATCCTTCCCGGTCGGGATGCTTCACTCTTCCCGGTCGGGATGACTTCTTCCCGGTCGGGATGACTTCTTCGTGGCTTCCAAAACCCCAAAAGCTAATCAAAGCTTCAAAAACCCGTTCCTTTGCTCACAATCCATGCTCTATCGATAACCATTCCTCTCTAGGATTCATCTTCACTTCACCTATCACAATAAACTCAAACACAACATCAAATTCTCTCCCTCACAACGCTCATCAACAATCCAAATAACAAGAATTTCACAAAACTAACAATCCTAGAAACCAAGGTACCAAACAAACATATATACACACACAAAAGCAAAAAGGAAAAGAAAAAGAGATATATACAATAAGGTATTCTCACCAACTACACCTCCATAGCCATCAAGAGCTCGAAGGAGTAAGTCAAATGCTCTAGCAACATCTTCATTTAAGCTCACATGGCCGAGCCTAGCCACTCTTAAGAGCTTCCAAGTCGGAGGGAAGAAGCGATCATCTTCATTATGCTCGGGGTTATTGTGATCTTCCGGGTCTTCGGAACCAACATAGCTACGACTCTTATGACCATCTGGTAGATATAGTGGTCTAGAGTCGTGCTCGGTGTTATGATGTGGGAGATCACACCCTAGGGGTGTCGCTTCTTCTACGGGGTCGAGAGTGGAACTCTTTTCCACCGCCCGACAAGGATCTTTTTCACCAATCGTCTCACAAGACAAGGGACTAGAAATCGAGTGCGATAGAGGAGGAGGCAACAAGTTTTCTTCATTGGAGGCTTTAGGATCCTCCAATTTCCCATACAAGGCAAGTTCCAAGGCATCTACTTCTTTTTCCCAAGTATTGCGCTCCTTTTCACTCACCTTGTCTATATGGCCTAGAGGAGGTATGTCTTCACTTGGCTTTGGATTGTCTAGTGGTTCATCACGAAGAAAATCGAACAAATCCAATTTTATCGCCAATACATTGGCTCCCCAAGAGTTATCTCGAGAATCATGTTCACTCCCCTCCCCATTGTTGGCCCTTGAAGCTTCAACTTCCTCTATTCTCTCCCTATCTTCACCACCCAAGCAACACTAACCAATGGTCTCTTGATCGACCCTCTCTTCTTCATTTGTAGCTTCAAGGTTGGGTTGACTTTCTTGTGGAGGCACCCGACCTTCTTGCCCAAATGAACCTTCCTCAACATGTAGTGGAGCTCGAGTGGCCAACATCGTGATATGAGCCATGAGTGCATTGATGCGAGCATCTTGCACCTCTATTTGGGCCTTGAACTCCTCCCTAACCCCTTGTATTTGAGTCAACATCAATTGTTGACCCTTTTGCAATAACATCATCATCTCATGTTGGCTCCCTTGTGTTTGGACCAACATTTGACAAGTCTCAAAGTTAGGGATATTTGGTTGTGGGTTATGTGAGGGTGTTTGGTAGTTGTTAGGATGTGGGAACGATCCTTGACAACTTTCTTGGTAACCATAAGAAGAGGGTTCATAAGATTGTTGATGAGGTTGATACGGTTGGTAAAGTTGTGGTTTTTGGTAATTCGCCCCATAGTTGTCCCGTGATGATTGATGGTAGCTTGGACGCGCCATGTCCATAACGTTGCTTTGGTACCTAGGATGAGCTAGAAGCACTTGAGCAAACGTTAGTATCCTAGTGCTTTTGAGGCACTAGGAAAGGAGAGTAACACACAAGAAGAAAAACGGAGATACACAAGGAGAAGAGAACACAAAAATCAAGAACAAAGTCCAAAACTAAGCAAACAAAAGTCTAAACTACGCTGTCCCCGGCAACGGCGCCAATTTGATGGGAGGGATTTGTCGTGGATCCCGCCACCAAATAAAAACCAACTAACCTAACTAGGGTAGCTAGGGTAAGTCGGGTCGAATCCACAGGGACGGGAGGTCGGACTAAGGTATGCTACGGTTTAGGACTAGGTTCGAGACGAGCTAATCTAAGGAGGAGAGACTAGGACTAAGCTAGGTCTAAAGCAAGAGAACGATCAAAGGAAACGGGCTAGGATTAGGTCGGGGTCAAAGGGGTAACGGAATGGTCGAGGAAGAGCTAGAGTGAAGGAGGTAGTAGGGTAATATAGGTATAGTCCGGGCTCTCGCAACTTAGACTCACCTAGAGGTTCCACCTAAAACCCACCTTGGCGACACAAACGACAAACGGGGTTACTAGCGTGATATCGGGGCCTAGGTCGCATCCGGGCTCTCGCAACTTAGACCGACCTAGGGGTCGTCCTCACCGGGCTCTCGCAACTTAGTGAGGGAACCAAACCCACGAGCAAACTATTACCCACAAGAAAAAGGCAAGAAAAACAAGCATATGAATACAAGTCATTCAAGCATTTCAACAAACATGTACCATGCATCAAACCAAGAGGAAACCCAAATCTTCCACCAACATCTCCAAAAATCCCTTAATCACCCAATTAACACCCTAATCACCTTACTAACCCTAGCAAGAGTCTACTCAAACATAATCAAACTACAACTAACAAGAACAAGAGGAATCAACACAAGAACAAGAGGATGCATATATGAAACTAGCAAGGATGAAGAACAAAACAATAAACAAGAACTAAAGATTCAAACTTTATGAAAGAACAAAGATTAAGATAAAGAAGAAGAGATTATACCATACTAGAAGATGAAAAGAAGAAGGAAACTTGCATAAATGGAAGAACCCAAAAACAATCAACCAAGGTTGTCAATCTTGGTGGAGATCTTGAAGAATTCCCAAATTACAAGCACTAATCTAGGATTAATGATAATCTAAGGACTAATCTATACTAATATAATCTATGCTAAAACTAGGCTAGGGTTTGTGGGTAATGAAGAACATAACATAGGAATACAAGAGGAAGGGTATTTATAGGGTTACAATGCAAAGGGAGATGAAACAATGCTTCACGGGCTGTAACTGGGCCATCCCGTCCGGGATGAGTTGGTCCCGGTCGGGATGGACCCAAAACAGCAGCTCCTCTTTTGTGCACTTCATCCCGGACGGGTTGAGGTCATACCCGTAGGGGATGAGTCTTGTAGGCCTCCAATATGATCCTTTTGGTCCCTCCTTGCTTCACATGGACTTCTCATCGATTCTCAAGACTCGGGATCGGGTCTCGGAGGCTCGGGATTGGGTCTCAAGGTCTCGGGGTCGAATCCAAGGCATCGAGTGATCGTTCCTTCACTTCGTTGGCTCCGAAAAGTGTATGTATTGAGTCGGAATCGCTCCAACTCTTCATGAATGGTCTCGGGAACCTGAAACGAACTAGAGGAAGCATAAGTAGCCCATAAATCGCTCTCAAGGAGCGATTCCACAAGGAAAATGGGACCAAAACACTACGAAATAGGCACTACAAACTACACTTATCAAGGATAGTGAGTTGGATGATTTGGTGGAGTTTGTGAAGTTGTTGGGTGAAATTGACAAGCCCAAGTTGCCCATGTCCGATAATGTGGATAAGCATCAAGAGCCCCTTGTATGTAAACCGAGCAATGGTTTGGAAGAGGTTGAAACCGCTGGTAGAAGTTTCAAGCCTCTCCTCCAAGATGAGGTGGGGACAAGCAATGAAGATGGGGAACCACAACTTGAGGAAAGTGTGGGGGTGTGCAACAAGGAAGTGAGGCCAAAGCCGCTTTTTGTGCCTCGTTTCTTGGATTTGAAGCTTGATAGTGATTGGAGACGATGCTTAGTGAGGAAGAGGTCGGTTAAGCTCGTAGGATGGATAGACCCCGGAGACAACATGAATGATGATGTTGGGTCTTGGGATTCCTACTTCTTGCCTCCACCTTGGAGGCCGTGGAGGATTGCTTGGCTCGAGCACTCTTTGGGCCGTCTCTATGATGTCGGTAGTGCGTTCGACTTGCTCCTCCATGCCCTTGAGGGCTATGGTTGAAGAATGAGAGTCCACCATCCTCGGTTTGACGGAGTTCCTAAAAAACCGTCATGTTGTATATTCCCCTTTCTCTCTTCTCTTTAGTTTTTGTGTTTGTAATTGTGTTATTCATGATTTTGTTTCTAGGATCCTTTGTTTTGTGAGATTCTTGTTATTTGGATTGTTGATGAGCGTTGTGAGGGAGAGAATTTGATGTTGTGTTTGAGTTTATTGTGATAGGTGAAGTGAAGATGACTCCTAGAGAGGAATAGTTATCGATAGAGCATGGATTGTGAGGAAGGGAACGGGTTTTTGAAGCTTTGAATAGCTTTTGGGGTTTTGGAAGCCACGAAGAGAGCGTCCCAACCGGGAAGAAGGCGTCCCGACCGGGAAGGGTGAAGCATCCCGACCGGGAAGGATCCATCCCGATCGGGATGAGGGTACCATATCTTGGGTTTACTGGAGCGTCATCCCGATCGGGACGGGAGCTTCCCGACCGGGACGGGTATGTCATCCCGACCGGGACCACTCATCCCGACCGGGATGGCCCCCTACTCCCCCTTGCGCCTCTTCTTCGTCATTTGAGTCCACCCAACCATTGTACACCCCCTCCCAACCTCCCTTCTTCTCCTTGTTCCTATCATACGACCCTTCCGCTTTACTTACATGTCATCACTTCATTTCCTCTTCACTTTACACCGAGCCCCACATCAAATCTCACCCCCTCACACCATTACTACCTCAACCATGCGATACTTTCAAGTTCGAAGCGGGATGACAATGATGACGACAAGCAAAGTGCTTATATTGACCGATGAGACGATGGAGCGAGTGAGTTGCTAACCGATGGGTACGGCAATTATCCTTTCTTTTCCGTCTATTATTGCTTGTTTTCTCTTGTTTGCCCCCTTTCCCTTGAGTCATGTTGTCTTGGTGGCCTTCGAGGCCTTAGTATGGTTGCTCCCGATTCTCGATGACGTGACTACATCGAGAGTCATTTCAAAATCCAAATTTACAAGATTTTCACCCTTTTTGGTAGGAATAAGTCGGATTTGAGCGGAATCTGGGCTAGGTGACTTGATTACACCTAGTCCTCTCCTCCCATTTCCTTTTATTCTTTCTTTTTATTTCTTCCCCCATCCATATCTTTTCTCGTCTCGGCCCATGGTGACTTGACTACACCCCGGCCGGACACATTCTACCATTTTCTCCACTTTATTTTTGATTTTTAGCTTTATTTTCGTAGTTTCTTTTATTTTCTTTTGTGCTCCCATGCACTACGATCGAGCATGAGGACATTGCTCGGCTTAAGTGCGGGGGAGCGATATTCTATCGTAGTTAGTTTTATTTTCGTAGTTTTTCGAAAAATCTTTAAAAAAATCCTAAAAATTTGAAATTTTTTCACAAAAATCAAAAAGATTTTCTTTTGTGTGCTTTCCTTTTGCGTCGTTGTGTCGTGTATCTGTTTTCTTGTGTGTGTTTTGCCTCCCTTTTTCTTATAGGTTGCTTAATCACCGTTAGTTTTGGAAAGCTTTCAAGACATCCGGTAACGTCTTCTATCCCTTTTCCCTCTTCATTTCTTGTAAAGTTTGGAGAAGGTTTGTGATGTGGTGTGCTCGGGTGGAGCTTTGTAAAGTTTGCGGTTGATTTGGACGCTTGTTTGGATGTTCGGGGTGGTGTTTGTTTTGTTTATGTGTTTGTTTCTCCTTGTTTTGTTTTGTCATCTTTTATTTATTTTTCTTTCATTTTTGTCGTGGCTTCGTTTTATGTGTGTATTTGTGTCTTGTGTGTAAAATGGTTTTCGAAAACCCGGTTTAGAGTGTTTACTTTCCCTTCCTAGTGGTATAAATCGAGTCTTGGACTTTAATCTAGTAGAATGACCCTAAATCAATGATTTCGTTGGTCCTTTACCTTGAATCCACCTAGCTTACTAGGGATTTACTACGGGATTTGCATTTTGGCCATTATGACCACCCACGGTGTGAAAAGGCCTTGGTTGCCGAGTCCCGTCCCTTAGGTGACCATGTTTGAAATTTGCTCAATTAGTCCAAGTTTTCCCCTTTTTTTGGGTTTGAAGGGAAAGCGCGCTCCCAACTCTCCCATTCACCTACCCCCTACACATATCCACACAATAAATTGCAAATTGTTGAATTCTCTCTTTCTTGTTACACAAAGAAATGCCAAAAAGCCAAATCAAGCCAAAAAGGGCAAAGAAAAGAAAAGGAAAGAAAATGAAAGAAAGAAAAGAATGGAGAAAAAGAAAAGGCACAAAAGCCAAAAAGAAAATAGAAAAGAAGAAAAAGAAATGGCATGGCAACATACAAAGCAAAAATGCAAAAGAAAAGAGAAAATGCCAAAAGAAAATCGTCTCACAAAAAGATCCTAACCCCACAAAAATAAGCCTTTTTCCGACTTTTGCCGTGAAGAGCCTACCAAAGGACCGAGTCCCTAGGAAGGATGATAGCGGCAAAGGTCGGTCTTCCCTCACTTTGCAAATTTTTCCACCTTTTTACTTGGACTAGTTAAGCGGTTTTAGACATGGGACGACCCTCTTGGCTCATTGCTAAAGGGGGCGGGGTCTCACTTACCTACAGTGTCGACTAACACCGTGGTTCATCCTTTTTCCATCCCACCGATCGTCCCGTGGTACGTTCTTAGAAGGTTAAGAGGAACCTAGGTAAGTTACCAACGTTTTTATTGCTTTGTCGTCATACTATTAGGGTTTTGTCCATTTTGGTTTGTATTGCTAGCTTGGGAACGTTGTCACTTGCCTTGAGTCCTAAACCGGTGATTCTTTCACCGCTTGCTTGAGGGAAGCGGTATTTCTTTTCTTTTGGGTGCAACCTTTTGTGTGTTTGTTTGTATGTTTGTTTGTTTATGTGTTTTTGTGTCCGGTTGCATCCATAGTTTTGTCGCAAGACCCCACTTGCCTTGCGGAGTGCACTTTTCCCTCTAAGTGTACTCGTGTGAGTTGAAAGGGCGTAGGGTGCGCTAATACCCGCTCGGCTAGTTTATTAGTTAGTATGTGCTTACTCGAGGGCGAGTAAGGGTTAAGTGTGGGGGAGTTCATAAGTGTAGTTTGTAGTGCATATTTCGTAGTGTTTTGGTCCCATTTTCCTTGTGGAATCGCTCCTTGGGAGCGATTTATGGGCTACTTATGCTTCCTCTAGTTCGTTTCAGGTTCCCGAGACCATTCATGAAGAGTTGGAGCGATTCCGACTCAATAAATACACTTTTCGGAGCCAACGAAGTGAAGGAACGATCACTCGATGCCTTGGATTCGACCCCGAGACCTTGGGACCCAATCCCGAGCCTCCAAGACCCGATCCCGAGTCTCGAGAATCGATGAGAAGTCCATGTGAAGCAAGGAAGAACCTTAAAGATCATATTGGAGGCCTACAAGACTCATCCCCGACGGGTATGACCTCAACCCGTCCTGGATGAGGTGCACAAAAGAGATGCTTCTGTTTTGGGTCCCTCCCGACCGGGAGCAGGTCATCCCGGCCGGGACCAACCTCATCCCGACCGGGACCACCTCATCCCGGCCGGGAAGGCCCACCTGTAGCTCCGCGCTTCATTGTTTCATCTCCCTACTCATTGTAACCCTCTATATACCCTTCCTCTTGTAATCTAAGGTTATGTTACACACTTCCCACTAAACCCTAAGCTATTTTAGGTTAGATTAGCTTAGATTAGAGTAGATTAGTCGGTAATTAGTCGTTAATCCTAGTTTTACTCTTGTAATTTGGGAATTCTTGAAGAATCCAACCAAGATTGACAACCTTGGTTGAAGTATTTGGGTTTTCTTCCATTTATGCAAGATTTCTTCTTTTCGTCTTCTCTAGTATGGTATAATCTTCTTTTCTCTTCTTTTTATCTTTGTTTATCAATCAAGTTTCAATCTTTAGCTCTTGTTTATTGCTTTGTTCATCATCCTTGTTAGTTTCACATATGCAAGTTAGGTTGTTTGAGTTGGTTCTTCTTGTTAATGTTAGTTCTAATTTAGATATGTTTGTGTAGACTCTTGCTAGGGTTAGTAAGGTGATTTGGGTGTTTAATGGTTGATTAAGGGCTTGTTGGAGATGTTGGTGGAAGGTTTGGGTTTCCTCTTGGTTTGATGCATGGTACATGTTTGTTGAAATGCTTGAATAACTTGTATGCATATGCTCGTTTTTCTTGCTTTTCTCTTGTGGGTAATAGTTTGCTTGTGGGTTTGGTTCCCTCACTAAGTAGCGAGAGCCCGGATGCGACCTAGGCCACGATAACACGCTAGTAGCCCCGTTTGTCGTGTGTGTCGCCAAGATGGGTTTTAGGTGGAACCTCTAGGTTGGTCTAAGTAGCGAGAGCCCGGACTATACCTAGATAACCCGACTACCCCCTTCACCTTTACTCTTCCTTGACCATTCCATTGCCCCTTTGAACCCGACCTAATCCTAGCCCGTTTCCTTAGTTGTTCTCTCCGTTACTCCTTCTTATCATTCTAGTTTAGTTTAGCTCGTTGACTTAGTCTCGTTTTTATGTGACCTTAGTCTATACGCCTCTTACCGTCCCCGTGGATTCGACTCGACTTGCCCTAGCTACCCACTAGGATTAGTTGGTTATTTATTTGATCGGCGGGATCCACGACAAATCCCACTATCAACCGGCAACGCTGAGTGCAATACTCTTGTATATTCGGGTTTCCTTATCCCACCATCACTCACACTCGACACAAATTCACAAGTATTTTAATGTTTTATACTAGTGATATTATCGATATTACGGATGCGATAAATAAATAAAAAACAAAAAAACGGAAAAAGAGGAAGATGGCGAGAGAGAAAGGAGAAGGAAAGAAAGTGGGTTTTGCCACCCTCAACCTACATGTTCTTGTTCTCGGACGGGACTCGTAGTTGTGGCTTTCACGTGAGTATCAAGATGTAAGTTGAGTTGAGATGTATAGGGTTCGAATTCCTAAACGCTAGGGTTAGGGTTTTGGATGTATGTGATTAGTGTAGAATAGGGTTTGATTAGGGTTAAAGGATGATCAAAAAAAGTTGTGTAAAAGGGTGTGTATGGGGGTGTATATATAGGCATTGCCCATGTACCCCGTCTAGGGTTACTCGACCGAGTAGCCACTTAACTCGGTCGAGTGGCCCAAACGCCAGCAGTCGGGCTGGAATGAGGGCCCACTCGATCGAGTGGGTTGAGCACTCGATCGAGTGGATCAACTGGAGCGCGCAGGTCTACTGATTTGGACCTCGAGATGGGTATTTGATGGGTTTTGTGTTTGGGCCAGTCTTTTGATGTTTGAGTGGCTGTTTTCATGTGTTTCAGAAACGGCTTTGACCGGAGTTGACCCAATCGCAAAAAGTCGATTTTATTTCCAGTGTCGGTTTTGACCCAAATTAGTCTTGTTTGACTGGAAACGACCCACTGGACCTGAATTTGAGGTCAGTTTTGTGAGATTTGTACTCCATAAGTGCTTAAGCCAACAACTAACAGTTTCGAGCCCATGTCCGAGCGCGTAGAAACACGTTAGCGTCCGATCATCATCGGGTGTTTTTTTTGGAAACTACCATAGACACCTGGCAGTCAAAATGCGGGTGTCTACAATGGGTCAAATAATACTCATCTGGGTAGATAAAGACAAAGTCATGTGCTACCCACTGGCCTTGTCTTTTCTAACCAAATGGTATTATTAGACCCGTCATCGATTTGTGACGGTCACAAGGGACACTCTCAAAATTATCTCACATTGAAAAGTTATACTGTAGTATGTTGATGAAAATTTTATATTATAAATTTAGATCAATCATTCATTCTTAATTATCAACAAACAATATATAGTCTTAAACGCTCCCAAGATTATAAACTTAAATAAAAATTATCACACATCAAAAATTACGATACTTCATATGTATATTTGATGCTTTTTTTTAGCGATATGATTGGTCTGTGAAATTATATATCATAAATAAGAAAAATCATTCGTCTTTAGATATTTACCAAAAATATTTTGAATATTATAACAACTCTTAAGACTATAAATTTAAGTAAAAATATTCAGCATCGAAAAATTATACGAGTATAATAAGTTGATGAAATTCTATTATATGGAGTCATTAAGAGTAATCATTCGTCTTTGGATATCAACCTGAAATCTTTTGAGTCCTTGAAAGAGTTTTTAAGGCTATTTTAATAAAAATTTATCCCACATGGAAAAATTATGTCAAAGTGATGGAATTCTTTATCATAAATAAGAGAAATCATTCGTTTTTAAATATTAACCAAAAATCTTTTGAGAGTATAATAAAGCGATGAAATTTTATTATACTAATAAAAGTAATCATTCATCTTTAAATATTAACCAGAAATCTTTTGAGTCGTAAAAAGAGTTCTTAGAACTATAAACTTAACTACAATTATCTCACATCGAAAAATTATGTCGAGTTGATGAAATTCTATACCATAAATAAGAGAAATAAATTGTGTTTAGATATTAACCAAAAATCTTTTGAGTTTTACGACAACTCTTAAGGTTATAAATTTAATTAAAACTATCCCACATTGAGAAATTATAATAAGGTGATGAAATTCTATTATATGAATAAGAATAATCTTTCATTTTTAGATATCAACCAAAACAGTTTATGGGAATAACGAGCGTACATCATCAGTGTACTTACCCATTTTTGGAGGTTCATGAACCGTTTTTCCCGACCCAAACCCGAAATCATCCATTAATCATGTAATTGATCGACTTAGTTTCCTTATCAACGTCACTAACAAGCGGTCGTGCATCGCTATATTTGACTACAATTTATTACTAATAGTATGATTAATTCAAGAATTATAATTTTAAGAAAGTGAGAGAAATCAAGAGATTTATGTTCGACAATTTGTAGAAATTTTCTTGAAGTGTTGCACAATCTCACGTGTACTTAGTTAATCATTCGAGCAATATTTTTTAAATGAAACTAATCCAATAGTAATCGAATTTAGAAGTGATAACTTATCATCCTAATCTAACTCCTATTAGATCAACTATTTATACATTTATTATGTAAGAAATAAACACATGTCTTTATACTATCATGAAATTTAATTACTTATATCGATTATATACACGGCAACGTATAATACATTTTAGAAATATCTATGTCAAATTGGTTTTCTTACTTTACATAGATACATGAAGAGTAACTCTGTTTATTTATTAGTTATTACATTTATAATAATACTCCATAGATAATATTGTTGAATGTAATAATATTGATCTCACCAAAGTCGTTTGCTCTTCTCTCAACTCTGGTAGAATCCTCAAGGAAATGAATCGTACCTTCATTGCTTTGATTCCTAAAGTTCCTAACCCTACTAGTGCTGATCAGTTCAGGCCTATCAGCCTATGTAACGTAGTCATGAGGATTACTACCAAATGCATTGCCAACCGGATTAAGAAAGCTCTAAGTGGTTTAATTGGAAATTTTCAGAACGCCTTTGTTCCGGGGCGCTCAATTAGTGACAATATTATCATCGCCCATGAGCTCTTCCATAACATAAACCACTGCTCAGTAAGGGGACTTAAAAGTAAGCTTCCTCTTAAGATCGATTTCAGTAAAGCTTTTGACAGAATCTCTTGGAATTTTGTTCGACTTATGCTGCAATCCATGTCTTTCCCGGCAAAATTCATTGATCTCATCATGAACTGCCTCTCAACTGTGACTTACGATCTCCTGATCAATGGTTCCCCCAAAGTTAGAATTACCCCGGAACGTGGCCTCCGGCAGGGTGACCCGCTATCACCTTTCTTATTTGTCCTATGCACTGAAGTTCTCTCATCGAACTTACGACAGATGCATGAAATGAGTGCTTTCCAGGGCATTCGTATTGCGCGGTATGCCCCTCCCATCTCTCATCTTTTCTTTGCGGATGATGCAATCTTTTTTATTGAAAGCAATCGAACTAGTATCATTAATTTGAAGTATGCTATTGAAGAATACTGTGAAGCATCTGGTCAAATAATTAACAAAGGAAAGTCTTCCCTTTCCTTCAGCCCGAATACCACTCTAAGTTTGGCCAGGTTCTGCTATAAGACTTTTGGTATCTCTGCTAATACTCCTGTAGGTAAATACCTCGGTGTTTCTTTGGATGTGAATCGAAATAGTAAAGGCTTCTTCAATGATGTTTATGATTGTGTGGCTAAAAGAATTTCATCGTGGAACGGCTCGCTCCTGTCACCTGCTGGTCGACTTACCCTTATCCATTCTGTCCTGGCCTCCCTCTCTGTTTATCTTCTATCGGTATTCAAGATATCGGTAAGTGTGGCGAATAGGATAAATAAACTATTTGCCCATTTCTGGTGGGCTGGTACAAAATGTGGTAGGACTATTCACTGGCGGAGTGCTCTTCATCCATCCCTCCCCAAAGTAGAGGGAGGGCTGGGGTTACGTAACATCCGTTGCCTCAATCAGGCCTTATTGGCGAAGCTGGGTTGGCGTATTCTTAATTATCCGGACACCGTTATTAGCAGACTTCTTACCGCAAAGTATCGGCTTCAAGCCTCCTCCATCAACCACTCTCTCTCATATCCTACGCAGAATTGTTCATGGGGCTGGCAGGGAATTAAATGGGGTCTCTGTGTCATCCAAGAGGGCATTGCTTGGCTTCCTGGGAGGCCAAGCAATATTGATCTGAGTATCTCTAATTGGGTTTATGGTGAATGCCCACCCCATAAACCCATCTCATCCTCTACGGGATCTATCAATATTAGTGACCTAACTAATAGTAATGGGACCTGGTGTATTGACAAAATAAAAACCTTTTACGAGGATCTTTGGATTGACAAGATCCTCTCTTGTCATCTTCCATTTTCTTACGACAAGGATCTCTTCTACTGGGGTAAGACTGCTTCGGGAAAATTCTCTTCAAAGAGTGCTTATAGACTAGCTTTAAAGCTGCATCTGCAAGCCAACTCCATTTCCTTTGAGTTGGATGAGACACTAAAATATTTCTGCAAAAAAATCCTTTGGAAGATTCATGGTCCGGCAAAGTGGAGAACCTTCTTATGGAAAATTATTAACAATGCCCTTCCTATAGGTTTGGAGTTTCAAAAGCGAAATATTTTGATCCCCTCAAACTGCATCCTATGTGATTTGGAGCAGGTGGAATCCCTTGAGCACCTTTTCAGGGATTGCCCTTTCTCTTCCCGTTTGTGGCTGGGCTCTGATTTGGGTATCCGACCCCCCTCCTTCCCAAGCATTGATTTGCGGATCTGGGTGGTTAATTGGATCACGTATCTCTATAAACTGGACCATGATCACATTCGTGCTGCGACTTTTGTTGCTGTTCTTTGGACTATTTGGATTATCCGCAACAAAACTAGGTCTCTGAATCACAAATGTAATGGGTTTGGCGCTATGTCTCTGCTGAAAGCCAATCTGGCTGACATCTTGCCCAAACCCATTCCTTTTACCCCTTTCTTGGAATCTTCCGACGACATTCGCCTCATGGACATAAAAAAAGGTCGACCTCTCATGATAATTGGTCCGGCACATTCTGCTCTAGAGCCTCTATTCATACTGACGCAGCGTGGAAAGGTTCTCTCTTGGCTGCAGGAGGCTGGATCGTTCATACGCCTCCGGGATCCTGCTTAGCCAAGAAGTTTTTTGAAGTTTAACGTTGCTTCCCCCCTTCAGGCTGAAGCCCTTGCTCTCCTTCAGGCAACCCTTTGGGCGCGCTCGCAAGGTCTCCTTCACATCCATCTCTTCTCTGACTGCCTCAACCTGGTTCAAGAAATAGGTGGTCTTACAGAAGTTTCACCTTTCTCTCGTAGAACACTGGACAGAATATTAGATGTTTTCGCTTCTTTTCATTGTGTTTATGTTTCCTTTGTTCCACGAGGCCTTAACAATGAGGCCCATGTCCTAGCGAACATGGGTTATAAATGTTAGGGCTTCATCTTTCTTTCTTTGCTGGCAAAAAAGAATGTAAAACTACGTGAAATATAAATAAATATTGGTTCCAATATGTAGTTAAAGATGTACTTGTGTGCGAGGTACTTTAATTAGTCTTTCTTACTACACTGTACGACTATATGACGTTTACCTCAGATATTACCTACCTGGAAATACATTCACGTATGTGGATAGTATGCGTTTACTATTATGCATACTAACTTGATCTCAATATCATCGTCAATAAAAATCGGCATGTGCATCGCACGGGCTTTCCAACTAGTAATAATAATAATCTTAATAACCTAATCACAATTTTTTCTACTAAAAAAATCCCAATTAATCTTCATCTATGTCTCCTATGTTATCTCCAGTTCTAATTTTCAGACATAATTTCTGATTTTTTTTCTTCATTTTATCATAATTCTTTCACCCTTCTTTATTTGTCTTTAAAATTCATGATCATACAACATCAATGCTTTGTTTGTTAATGTAATTGAATTAATTTTGTTAGAAATTAGTAAAATATCATTATTTTAAGCAAAAGAATAAGTTGAGGAGAAATTGGAGAGAAATCAATAAAGTAAAAAAGAATTAAAAAAAATTGATGTATAAAAGGAAAGAAACTAATGAAGTAAGAGGGAGAAGTTGGGGAAAGTGGAGGTAAAACAAGTCAAAGTTGTCAAAGCTAGTCATGTCATAGCTTAAACATTGTCATGCCATCTTATTAACAGAGCATTAGACGAATAATTGTGATTAGGTTACGTTTCATGAAATTAATCTACTACTGGGGTATTAGTGGAAGTTTAGAAAATAGGAGGTACATGATAGAAAACAAAAAAAAAACAGGAGGGTACAACGTAGAAAAACCATTTTTTTTATATCAAGAGAACCCGCAACCGCAATCTTTGGTGCGCTTTGAGTAAACCCAATAGTTTGCAAACCATGCACGCCAAGTAAGTCACTTATGACAGGCTCGAAGTTTAGAAGACACAGCCTCAAGCCCTTACAACTCCCACAAGATCGCTCTTGGGATTCAATGTGAGACCCTTGTGGTTATTGCCACAAGTTTTAACCATTAGACTCCACCCTTTTCTCTACAAGACTGTTGTTTATCTTGTTCTATCTTATTGTTATACATCGTCTTTGTATTTAGGCTACTTAAGAACTCTAGTATCTTGTATTGAGTAGGTTCTATAACACTTCTAGTATATGTACATGTTTTTATCCAAGCCAAACACACACAAAAAAGTCAGCCCTCTATCTCACGGTTCACCTTAACCATGTCTAACCAACAACTTCAAAACTTAGATGAACCTAACAAGCCCTTACCATCCTTCTTATGTCCTCTGTTGAAAAACTTGACAAAACTAATTTCCAACAATGGAAGGAAATAATATAAAAGACAACAAATGATCGAGACAAAAATAGTAGTATGGAACTTCAACCATTGGAATGGAATTAAAGAAGTTTCATACTCCCTCTATTTCAATCAATTTCATACGTTTGCTTTATTTGCATACACCAATGCACATTTTCTTTTGTCCATATCTTTAGTACACTTTAGTTCATATTTTTAAAACTATAAAAATTTGATATATTTATAATACATTCGATTAGACAATTTGAACAAGATATCACATAACCACTCTCTCCCTCCAATTTTAAACTTTCTACTTATTTAGGTCGTCAACATCCCCTATATACTAAAAGAATAACTCCACTATAAAAAATTTCATCCAAATGTTCAATCCTATTTATGGAAACAATATAAATCATCTACAAATTAAATGCAAATACTATAGTATTAATATTTTACAATTTGCAAAACGTTGTAAACTACGTACTATAAGTATTATTAGCTTTCTAACGATGTAATCATTAAGATTTATAAACTTATACTTTCTTCGTTCAAGTCCAAGCTACCCATATTCGTTTTTCAGACGTTCAAGTCTAAGCTTCTCATTTCTATCTAAGTATGGAGTAATTGTTTTAATATTAAACAAATACTGTAAACTTTATGTACATATTTTAAAAAATCACTATTTACTCTACGTTTAATATTAAACAAATAATTAACTTTTACACATTTGTACCTTTAATAATAAACAATCGGTTTCTTAAAGCTTGTGCTAAAATTAAATGGGTAGCCGTGACTTGAACGGAAGGAGTATTATTATTCGCTTCATGATCATGAAATAATAAATAAAAATATACATTTCATTACACTAGTAATTTCTCTCAATTAAGTTTCCAGTTTCAATTTTAATTCTCAAATTAAAAGTTGGGACAAAAATGTTAAAATAAAACAGTTATCAATAAAAAAAATTATAAGTGATACATGAAAAAATACAACAACAATTAAAATATATCGTGCAAGTATGAATGAGGCTATACCAGTTTATTTTTACTTTGAAATATTTTCTCTTTTGTCAGTTTTCTGTTGTTATTATTATGTCCCTTACGTCTTTTCTCCACTTTCATTTTACATCAGATATTCTTACAACCCTTAAATTGTTGTGCCCATTGAACCATGAAGATTAAAAATTGATGGAGGAAGTATATATATTTTAGGGTTATTTCATGGGAATAATACCAACTATATGTGTGCTTCTTAAAATAATCCAAATTATACGTAATCTCATTTTAATATGAACTACACATTCATTAATCTCGCTTTGTTATGTATAAAATTATGACTTGCTATTACAGGTCATAGTGACTTGTTGTAACTTTCTAGGATTTTATTAGGTCCGTTGCAGTCATCGTAAAAGCCAAAATAACAATAAAAACATTTATTTTCATAGCTTCTATAAGACTAATTGAAGAAGAAATGAAAGATGAACTAGTGTTCCCGTGACACGTCACGGGGTTGTGAAATCTTTTTAAAAAATAATCGGAAGTTAGACATTGAGATACATTAGATGTAGTCATAGTGACAACAAAGGTGATTATTATCGACTTGATAAAAAGATTCATATAATAGACGAAAATGTTTACCTGTGAGCCTGTGACGTTAAGTTGCATATTTGTAGTTTAAGATAACCCAACATACAACTTTGAAAAGGAAGATAAGTGTAAGGAAGATAAGTGTGACACCCATGACATTAAATGACTTTCTAAGGAATTCATATACCAACATAAGTAACTTCACCCGAGTACATTTTACAACCTTGAAAAGAATGATTAGAAATGACACCCGTGATGTTTGCCCCATTTTAATCACATATACTCCTTAGGATCGTCACACATATTGAGAAAATGGGGTAAAAAAATTTAAAACAAAGGGGTATTATATTTGGATTTATAATACTTTGGATAATTTAAATTATAAATGTAAACAAATATTCAATTCAACATATTTTTTTTTTATCATTTAATGATAAATTAATCATTAAAATAATTTTAAAAATTGATTGTACATGTCAACATCGTAACTAAAGAGTTTTAAAATAATACTCCCTCCGAGTTTCTAACATTGTCCCATTTTCCTTTTTGGGCTGAGTTTGATCTTTTATCCATTTTTTACTTTTGGCCATTAACGTGTGGTTCACATTTATCCACCAATTTATTTATCTCCCTCCTTTATTTTTTAACCACTCATTTTCTCTTTCTTATTTTTCACCCAAAAAGCAAATGGATAAATGATGGAAACTCGGAGGGAGGACTATTTAAATTAATAAAAAAAATTGCATCTATTTTTTTTAGTCAAATAACGGTAGAAAAAAGGCATTCGAAACAGTTTACGGAAAGGTTACGGTTACCAATTCACCATTAGTTACCCACCCACCATCAACAACTCACATCTTGGCCATCATTTTCATCCTCACCATGGCAGCAACCCAAAATCATGGCCACCCAAGAATCACTAATTAAAGCTAATTTCTCTAAATCTATCCTAAATACATACCCTATGGCCTATACTAATAGCAAGAATGTAAATGAATTACCAAACCCTAAATACCCAAATTGATTTCCCAACCAACACTAAATACGAAATAAAATCAGTCTACTCATCACCCATCATCCTACGCCATTAACCTACTCTGCCTCCTCCGCCGCCGTGGTCGCGGGATTCAGTTTTAGGTGGGTCCGTCTCGTCAGTTGTGTGATCTGTTCGTCATATTGCTGCTGCCTTTTCTCTGTTCTTGTTTATTATGTTTCGTGAGTCGTTTTTCCCTCTTATTGCTACTGCTGACGGGTTGATTGTTGTTGGTGTGTTATTGATGCTGTTGTTTGTCGATATGGGAAGAAATATGAGAAGGAGAAGAGTGAATGTGGTATGCTCTAATGGTGCAAATTAAACATGTGGTGTTCCTTTTAAATCAAAACAACAGAAAAGCAATGAATTGGATTGCATTGGAAAGCATGACAATTGTGGTCAACATACAGCATACGAAGAGGTTGCCAAATTGATTGTACGGTACACGAAGCATGTTGTTTACCCAGATCATTAATTGTAGTGTCAACAGTCAATTTCATCCTCAATTGTATTGTGTAGGCTGATTAATTGCATCCTCAATTGCCGAGGCATTAATTGAGTCAATTTTTTTTTTTCAAAAACGTTTTGAATATCAGCCAATTAAGGATTTTTTTAATTGCTGGCTGCAAGTGTGAACGCATATACGGTTTCACACTAACAAACCTTCATTTAGTCCTAAGAGAGTGATTAAGGCCTTTGCTTAAGATTAGATTACTTGCAAAACCTAGACTAATTAGGCTGCTACCTCACTGTCCTTGGTCCCTTCTTTAATAGAAAGAAGATTTTCGATTTTTTTTTTCAATGACCGAAAATGAACACGAAATGTAAATCAGAAGAAGAAGAGTTAGAAAAAGGGTTGAATAAGGTAGGTTCAACAGGTAGTCGGTCACTCATAGCAAAGCGAGGTTAATGAAGACATAGTTCGTATTAAAATGAGATTACGTATAGTTTGTATTAATTTAAGAAGCACACGCATAAATATTAGAAAGTTATATTGAAAATTATTCTCACATTTCAAGAAAACAAACGTACGAAATTGTTTCAAAGCGGGAATATGTAACCGAGTATGTTGTTGTGGCAAAAAAGGGGGAAGAATTTACGATTCCTCTACCAGGGCAATCATTCCGTCGTGAGGCGTGAGTTGTGAGTTGCTCCTAAAGTAGAGTAGAGTAGAGCGGAGTGGTAAGAATAAAAATGGAGGAAGCCCATGAAAACAGCACAACTTGTTCCAAATTCATGTGCTCTGCCTCCCATCCTCATCCTCACACACAAACACAAACACTACCTCTTCCTCCCCATTTCCTCTCAGGTCACTCTCACTCTCACTTTTCAGTTTCCTTTTATGTCCCTTCGTATCTTAAAAATGTTTGTGCTTCTCTTGATCATACGTGAGTACTACCTGAGAGGGTTTCACGATACAATTACTTACAGTGAAACCATCTCATCTCAGGAGATCTATTATTATTTGACTTGAGATTGAGATGCATGTTATGATTTGATATGGGTTTTGGTCATCTTGAGGTGCGCTTGAAATAATACGTACTCCCTCCATTATTACATTCATTGATTGATTTTGGGCTAAAGAGGGTAGTGGTAGCATGAGCCATTAATGAACAACAGTAGTAGTCATTTTTCTCCTTTTTTTTGTTTTTTTTTGTTTTAACTCTACCCAATTGTTCTTCTACATCTTTCAACACCAACCACAGTTGTCGTTATTTCTGGAGTATAAAACATGCAAACGATAAATACAACACTTGGTTCTATCAAAGAGAGCGAAACAAATTTTTAATATTTGTAAGCATTAATTTCATCGACCTAACCCTTTAAAAAATCCTTAATTTATTAGTCATATAAAGGCTCGTTTGGTTCAACATGGGAAGATGAAGTTACTGAAAACTTTAAATTCATGTGAATTTGTATTTCATGGGAATTAAAAAATATTGTTTGGTTGCTATATGGGAAATGACTTCATGCGGAAAGTTCTACACACCAAGGGGAGCTTGGTGAGTAACTTCCCCATTGTGGAGGAAGTGGCAATTCCCGGGAAGTGACAATTCTTGGGAAGTGGGCAACCAAACAACTCCCTGAAAATGCACTTACTGGGAACTTGCACTTTCCGGTAATTGGATGAGTAACTAAACGACCCCAAATGAATTGTCTTTTTTCTCCTTCCACAAATTTTACTCCATAATGATGCATACATTGTTGAGCTACCCTACCAAATCCCTCAGGGATAGTGTTGCTTTAGAGCATATTCTCCATTCTTGGATGAGAATTAAGAAAAATGGTTCCATGGTTTCCATTTTTTATGGAGAACAGAAGATATTCATTCTTTTTTAAGAATGAAGTTAGAGAATGAAAATCGTGGATGCTCATAATAAAAATATTAATATTAAAATAAATTAAAGAGCTGTAAATGAATGAGTGGAGTAAAATGTGTTGGGATTCACTGGAGAATAGAAATTTCATTGTTGAGTGGAACAGTTCTTTTAGGATGAGAAAAAAGTAAGATAAAAGTAAAGGTGGATGAGGTGGGTCCATCCAAGAATGAAAAAATCATTCTTGAATGAGGATGGTCTAGGTAACTGCCTCTATTCCTCCGTCGTCTCTGAACTCACTATAATCTCCTCCTTCATCTCTATTATTTTCATCTAACATAAAACCTCTGTTATTATCGACAAAGTGGGCCGGGGTGGCTGTGGGTTAAGTGGGGTCAAGTGTGGGGCTAATTAGGTGGGCTTCGGTTTGGTGGGTCAGGGTTAATAATGGTCTGGTGTATGTATGTGGTTGTCCCAAATGGGAGGCCCGAAGGGAAGTGAGAGTTGGGAGGAGAAAACACGGAATTTGCGTGTACAACATTACAGTATAATTCTCGTGTATGATGCAGCACATCCTTAATATTGTGGTACATTTGAGAGAGGCGGGATACATTTTTTATGGAAGGATTTGCAATTGATTACATCAACTCCTTTTTATTAGCCATTGTACGTTGGAGCTTCGAGTTCAACCTATGTTATAAGCCATTGCATGAATAACTGTTACTCGTAGCAGTTATATAACCTTCTAGCTTCATCCTTTCCTTGCCTGATTTGAGTTTAAAATGCTCACATTCACATAGGCCATAGCCTAAATGTTATGGAACTTCCAGATGTCGCTGAATTGGTTGGAATCTTCTGATTAGATAAGGCCGTGTTACAATGCTTGCACCAAACATAAAAACTCTATTCCAGTCACGTGTTTTACTAGGTTCGTTGGTGTAAGTGGAGTTACAACACGAGACGACTGTATTCAAACCCGACCTACCCGTGGCACACTAGCACAACTAGCAAGTTTATAGATGACAACATTTTTTTGGATACATGGTTTATGTTTATATGATCTTCATGTAGGAGTTAGTTAATACTACTCCAATACGAGTAACAAACGAACAGTTAGAAGGCTTCTTGCATACGTAATCAAATCACTCAATGCTTGTAGGAGTATATAATAAGCTCCTCTCTATTCATTCTTGTAAATCAGATTATCAATTCTTTGTTCTCCTTTCTCTCTCAATTCCTCTCTCAATCTCTATCACAAATTGTCAAGAGTAACACTTGAATTCATTTCTTGGTTTCAAAATTTGGCAGGGGATGATAAAGCTAATATGATCAGCTCTCAATATGATCAGCTAGTAGCAAGGTTGTATAGGGAGATAGAAATAAGAGATTCGAGGATACAAGAAGCTGCAGACAAGTATAATATGACTTGCTCTACTACATCCCGCGTTCTTGAAGGCCTTGTTCAGCAAGTCGAGAGCCAAAACGAGAGGATAGTCGAATTGGAGAGCAGGTATTTTGAGAAAGAAGCTGCTTTTGCTGACGCTTCGAGACTGCTTGCTAGACTTACAAACGAGATTGATTGGAAAAGCAAGGAAATTGCACAGCTGGAACACCATTGCAACAAGATGCACTGTGATGTTACAAGGTTGATGGAAGAGAGATACAATACGAACAAATATTATCTCCAAGGTGATTTTTCAAGCGGACTACTATTTCCAATAATAATAATAATAATAATTGTCTTCACCCCAATCTTAATTATGACTACATACGGTTTGAATGTTTCCAAACCTGATTCCTGTCGACCTTTCTTAGTGAAAATGACCAAAATTGCTTGTTGAATCCATCTTTAACTTGGCAATAGAAAATACAAATGAGTACTATTGTTGTCAAGATATTGTTTATTCGTTATGTTTCTAAAAATGATTGTACATGATGATTTCACAAAATCTAATGGAGAATCAAGAAACTGTATGTAGGCCACACATCTTCAAAAAATTATTTTCTTCAATTTTATGTATGATGCCAACTTTGATACGAGTATAATTTCCAGAATCAAGAAAGATGCAGGCCGCACATCTTCAAAACAAAAGACTGAAATCGGACATCAAAACTGTTGAGATAGAGCTTCAGCAGCTGATCCAAGGAATGGATGGAGCAATAAGTGGTCAGAAGCAGAGTTCTCCAATGGTCAGTCATTTCAACGTCTCATAACATCAGATAATTCATTTTTATTGCTCGTGACATCGTATAGGTTGAGCATTTGCTGATAATTGTAAGAACTATTGACATGTTGGTTCAAAGTAGATAAGTAAAAACGAGTCCTTTAGGTCATCTAAGGTCGTTTGCGGTCATTTTATGGCTGTACGTTTTTAGGTCAGTTTGGGTTGGATTATTTCAGATTAGGCCATTCAGGTCAGTAATTTTTTCCCGGTCTACTTCAAGGATCGAATGCAGGTGCGTGTCAGACATGGCTATTTTTTTATTTTTATTTTTGCAATTTATGTGCTTGATCTTACTGAAGTGAAAGTGAAAGGTGTCATGTTGGACGGAGTGTTGTGGTGACGTGCAAAATGCAACACACAACAAAGGCAAGGCATCAAAATAACATAGGTTTAACAAAAGTTAGTGTCATTGCGTTTCAAGTTTGGCTACTGATCCACATACAAACTCGATCTGAAGAGTGAAGTATGAAAATAACAAAGATTTAACAAAATGATTGGTTCGACACTTCGACTTGGACAGAATCTGGTAAACAGTGTACGGAGCCAGATACAAACTCTGAAGAGCGAACTGGTGGACAAAAAAGACGATGTTCAATACTTGCAAGACCTCAGTGAAACCTTGATATTCAAGGAGCATATGATCAACAATGAGCTACTAGATGCTCGCCAAGAACTATTAAGCGTAAGTCTATTATTTTCTTGAGATTTGGGATGGACAATGGCTTCTTTTTGGTTTCCTTGATTCAATTCATAGGATGTGGATAGAATTAATCCTTTTATTTAATCAATTAAGTGAGTCTACTATGAGATGGTCTTGCATATGAGATCAACTCAATGTTACGAAGTATATAAATTCCTTATTCAGTGATTGAGCTGGTCTCACATATAATGTCAGATGTAAGATCTTTGAAGATTTTGCATGATTAGAAGCCGAAAATTTCTACTTCGTAATAAAATTCATTTGTTTCCCAATTTTCGTTTTTTTATTTATCTATGATACGGAGTACAAAATTTTGTCTCACACAATTACACTGACCCTCATTTTCATATTTCAACATTGATTTATTTAGAGTCTACAAACAGTGGTGAGTAGCCGAACATTGCTAGGGATTAAAAGAATGGGAGAACTGAACGTGAAACCATTTCGAGATGCTTGTGCTTCAAAGTTTACAGGAGAAGATTGTGCTGTTAAATGTGCCGAAGTATGCTCCTTGTGGGAAGATATTCTCAAGGATTCACTCTGGCATCCTTTTAAGCAGAGCCCCATAAATGGAAGCATACAGGTAATGCAGGCTAGTGACTAATGGTTTTATACTTCATACAGGACTTGTTTTCATCCATATCATGTTAGTCATGTTTCAAGAATTCAAGTTATGAATCAACGAGTGTGAGATGTTATCGAAATACTCTCTCCATCCCACTTTTATTGTCCTCATTAACTAAAGTTTAGTTTTAAGAAATAGTACGAATATATTTTTCACTAAAGGTGGGACAGAGGAAGTGGTCTTTTACTAATGCTTGCGTCTCGTTGAACATGTTTTTATCCACATTATTAGGCATGTTTCTAGTAACCATTGTGACCGTAAGTCATTTACAAAACTCAAAACCCCAAGAAATTATTAATGGGAAGGGAGTAGCTTGATAGATTTTCTACTATCAGTTTTGAACATGTATTCATATCCACATTGACATGTTTCTAGTGACTCAAAATTACTGAATATGATGAAATTGTACTAATTTTTGGTTCTTAGCATGCTCTCACTTATGTTAAACATGTCTCAAGTGACGGTTAGATCAACCATCACAGCAAAAATCTTAAAGGTGATGGTCTATTAAATTTGTATCCTATTAGTGACCATAATGCCTTAAGAGTGAGTACAACGTATGATACATATTGTCATCTCAACACTACAGGAAATTATCGATGAAAATGACACGAGATTGGAGGTGCTGAGAAAAGAATGGGGGGAGGAAGTGTACAAGGCGGTGACAAGTGCGTTGTTAGAGTTGAATGAATAGAATCCAAGTGGAAGGTATCCAGTTCCCGAAATATGGAATTTCAGGGAAGAAAGAAAAGCGAGTTTGAAAGAGGTTATTGGATACTTAATCCAGCAACTTAAGACGCACAAGCGTAAAAGAACATGGTAACTATCTATGCTTCAATACTCACCTGTTATGGCAGTTGAAACTAGTTCTCTATGTAAATGTTCAATGACTAGCAAAGGTGTTCATTGTCATGTCTTGGAGGTAATGTGTGTTGAGTTGTGGCTAGTAATGTTCTTTGGGTGAAAAAAAGGGTAAGTTCGGTTATTCCTGTAGTCTGTGTACCCTGTAATTAGTAAAATGACCACTGAACTTAGCTCTAGTGTGTATGAAGGCCTGTTCAAACCCGATCTGATTCGGAGAAAGAGCTTAATTAGATATCAAATATGGCCCAAAAGCCATTGGTGTCGCTGAGCAGAAGCCAACTTTTACCTATGGCATTGCTCTGTAGCAACTTCGGGTGTACGGACCGAAATCTGTGAGAAACAAAACCGAAACAACGAAAAGAAAAAGGTAACTTTGATATCTTGTAGAATCATACACCTATGATACTTTCCTACAAGAATGATCTACCCTATATAATCGGGGTTGCTAAAATTTAGAACAGAAACATTAAGATGATGAAATGGGTATAAACTACAAAGATGAAGAAGTGAGATGGAGTTTCTTATTTTCTCTTTGAATGATCAGGTGTCAAAAGCAACTTATGGTTTGCTTACTGAAACCTCTGACGGAAAACATAACAATGATGAATAACGTTCAAAATTAGTTATAAAAAATAAGAAAGGATAACGTTTGTTCGAAAATCGTGAAATACACACGCCCGGGTACCTTCACCCCGATCGTGATCGAAGCTAATAGACTATGCACATTCTCCCATGATGGTTCCCTTGGGATGAGGGTAATGAATTGGGGGTAATGGAACTAAGATGAACTAGAAAATGAGGAAAGTAGTGATAGAGTAGTGATCACGTTAAGCGGAAATGGAGAGAAAGAGACAAATATAGTCTCTTTTGGTGGGAAACAATTACGCCCCTCTCCCTTCAATTAATGTATTACCCCCATATGGCGATAATTTGTTTCTCCCTTCCCCTCTTTCCACCATCCATTTTCTTCTCATTTTGAACTCCATTACCCCCAATTTATTACCTTCATCCCAAACTAATCCTGAATCTTTACTCTTTTAGTCACTCTCCCCCAGTTCCCATGTAGTACATAATAGATTCTATGAATGTAAAGTACTCATGCACGGTTAGAGATATTTAGCTATCTAGTCTTACCTCTACAAAACTATTGTTTATCTTGTTCTATCTTATTGTCATACATCGTCTTTTGTGTTTAGTCTATTTAGGAACTTTTGTATCTTGTACTATTGAGTAGGTTCTCTTACACTTCTGGTATACGAGTATATATGTACATGTCTTGTTATCAATGAGTTTCAACTTCTACATGTTATCATGTTTTTTTCCAAGTCAAACACGCGAATAAAAGTCCGCCCTCTATCTCACGGTTTCACCCTAACTATGTCTAACCAACAACTTCCAAACTCCGGTAGTCCGATGAACTACCAAGTCCCTTATCATCCTTCATATGTCCTCGATTGAAAAATTTGACGGAATTAATTTCCAACAATGGAAGCTTCAGTTTGAAGCTCTCCTCCTTGGCTATGGACTCTACCAAACAACAGCAATGTTGAAATCAAAAATAAAACATCCCCAACCCGGCCTATAATACATGGTTCCGGCAAGACAAATTTGTTCCTAGTGCCTTAGCAGGAAGCCCAGGAACATCAACCAAAGTCGTTTCTCTAACCTTCACATGGTCTCACGACTGATAAGGTAGCGTGAGATACACTTCGCACTACCTATGTCAAAGCCTCCCGATGCTACATCAAACAACTAAAATTTGAACTCAAACACCTCACAAAAGCCACCAATATTCTTGTCTCTAACTACAAGAACAAAATTAAAGCCTTGACCGATGAACTTAGCCTCCTTGGCATGGATAAAATCCTTGATGGCTTCGATGCCACCTATCAACCTGTCATTGATGTCGTGCATGCCCTTGACACCCCTATTCGATTTCCTTGGCATGTGATTAATTTTTGGTTCGGTTATATAAGTTCCCTAAGGATGTAAATTTGGGCTACTTTACAGTAGTTCCTCCGTCCCAATCAATTATAGTTCACAACTATATAGTTCACACTTTTCTCTGAGTGTATCAGTCAATAGTCACCCTCTAATTTTTAACATTAATTCTTTCCTCACTATCTTAAATTTTGTCTAGAAAGCAAATGTGTTGAGTCTCTTCCCATGTGTGTGATTGGGGCATTGTACCACATCGGTAGAATTAGGGTGAAGAGACTAGTTTATAAGTTAGTGGGCTACTCCTCCTATCACCAATTGGTTTTAGGATGGAACCTCACTTATTTATGGACCGGATTTGATGATGGATGTGTAACACTGGTGAAATAGTGGTACACAATAGCAAGTACTAAGTACAAATGAACAAAGAAACCCATGTGTGGGTGATTTGCACACATAACCGGTGACGTGAAAACCCCGGTGAATCTAGGAAAATCGTGTAGTTGTATCCCACCGAGCTATGTACCATCCGTTAGAGCACGACCTGATGAATACCAGTTGTTTTCACACATTATATTCTGCTGCTGGTTCTGGTTGATATGAAGGTTAGGCCTTTTTCTGTTGTGGAAATCTTATGTCTCCTTCAATCCCAGGCCAGGTGTAACCTTTTTATATAGCTGCTATTCTATTCTATTAGTGCTTAGACACGACAATCGCTTTTCCTATGACGAGTTGAACTCGAAGAATTATCAAAGTAGAAGCGTAATTGTGGATTTGACATAGGTCCACCCCGATGCGGCCACGCGCGGGTTTGGGCGGCGAAATGTTTCCCATGTGAGATGGTTCTCGGGTTGAATTTTAAGTCGAATTAGGAGTCGCCACCGAACTTTATGGGAGTTCGGGCCCATTCGAACTCACTCTATAACGTTGTGGACCGTGCACAAAGTACGGCCATTTCGATTTCAGAGTTTATGGGGTTCGTCCCTTTGCATTGCGATACCGATACCGTTATTATCGGTTATCGTGTATTGAATGACTCTCGTGCGCCAACGGTTTCGGGCATCCGGAAATCGAGGTTCTGAGTAAGGGGTGAGGGTACGTGTTGGGAAGCCCACTAAGACACCCAACCCCGCCCGCACTTAGCGACCTCTACTAAGACATCGTTTGAGTTTGTAATACGCATGCTAGTATTCGGTGGAATGTTATGCAAACAACGTTTTACAAGATATAAATATCGAATGAGTTGCTACGTCATTTTAATGCATCTTGGTTTACGTCAAAGTGACTTATTAGCATGTGAGGTTCATTTATAAATGGTAAAACACAAATAAATGAAAGCAAGACAAAATAAATCGGTTACAAGTTACACGGGCGGAAATACAACCCGGGCAAAACAAAATAACGAGCAAAGCCGAAATGATGATATGATAACGATAATAATAATATGACTAGCGGATAATTATAAATATATAATGCATGGTTTTAGAAAAAATGTGGGCATGTGATAGTCTTTACACGTGACGACTAAAGTCGTAAAAAGTTGACGAGGCTCGGATGATGCTTGAAGCTCTCGGTTTTTGAACAAAGAAGTCCACTCGATTGAGTCATGGCAGAGACTCGATCGAGTGACCTTCTGAAAGGCTCTCTGCCGGTTTTTTGGGGTGCTACTCGTTCGAGTAGCCTATGGCACTCGATCGAGTGCCCCTTGTACGAGCTACTGCTCGTTCAAAAAAAGGTGACAGTTTCGTTTTTTTTTATTTATACTGAATTGATGGTCGACCGAGTTACGTAAAAATATTACATAATTTGAACTCAACTCGGCCGCGATGCATATAATCGTATGTTATATAATTATAAGACCGACATCAGAAATTTTATAAAAAGCGTTTATGATCGAGAAAAATTTGATTAAGATGGAATTGTTTCCCTCCGCGTCACGACACCGATACTAATCCTCACGGATTATGTGGTGTTGATTTTCGCGTCAATGCGTTATGTACTAATCTCGGAAATGGAATCGGACGCGTTCAACTACGCACGACCACGATCGCGTTACGCCCTTGAGTGCTTGGGGCGGCGCTCCTCGAAAGGGCGCCACCTCCGTTGCGACTTGTAAAAGGATTAAACGGACTTGGAGCGGTGGTCGTAGTCAAACGCGTTCGATCCGAAATTTTACTATATATATATATAGTAAAATTAAAATGCGACAATGACAAAAATGTTGGTGTGCTAAATTAACTATAATAACTTCCTTACTCACGATCCAAGCTCTATCACTAACCACTCCTTTCTAGGAGTCACTTTCACTTCACCTATCACAATAAACTCAAACAAAACATCAAATTCTCTCCCTCACAACGCTCATCAGCAATCCAATATTACAAGAATATCACAAAATTAACAAAATCAAGAGATAAAACACACAAATACAAGCACAAGTACTCTAAAGAAGAGGAAGGGGGAATATACAACATGACGGTTCTTTAGGAACTCCGTCAAACCTAGGATATAAAGTATATTATATGTATATATATATCGAGATAGAGAGGAAGAGAAAAGGGAGAAAATGGGATGATGACACCCTCAACCTACATGCTTAAAAATGGCCTCGGAAAAGGACTCGTAAATAGCGACGGGAGCGCGGGAGTATCGAGGATGTAAGTAGAGTTATGGTGTGTGTATGTGTAGGGATGATTTATGTCGGTTTTTCGAGAGACTAGGGCTCGGTTTTTGCTTAGGATCACTTTGGCTTGAGTGTTAGGGAGGATGTGTGTGTTAGGGTTGCAAAATGTAAGTTGTAATGTGTTGTAAAAATCTGAATTTGTGAAGGGTTTGAGGGGGTATTTATAGGAAATGCCCCACGACCTAGGGTCACTCGATCGAGTAGCCCTAGTGCACTTGATGGGAGGGATTTTTCGTGAATCCCGACACCAAATAAAACCAACTAATCCTAAGCTAGGTTGCTAGGGCAAGTCGGGTCGATCCACGGAGACGGAAAAGAGGGTCTAGACTAAGGTTCGCCTAAGCACAAGACTATGTCAACAAAGCTAAACAACTAAAACAATGAAGGGGGATAAAACTATGACTATGAATAAACTAAGTATAACAACTAAAGCTAAAAGATTCAACTAACTAGAGGAATAATAGCTAAGATGAAGAAGAAATCAATAAGAAAGAACTAGGATTAGGTCGGGTTCAAGGGTGATGAGATGATCAAGAGAAAGCTAGAATGAAGGGGTAGTCAAGCTATCTAGGCATAATCCGGACTCTCGCTCCAAAACCGACCTAGAGGTTCCTCGCTCTCGCGTAAGAACCCATCCTAGCAACATACAAGGTCACAAGAAGGAAGGCAAGAAAACATGCATTTGCAACTACAAGTCATTCAAGCATTTCATCAAACATGATCTATGCATACAACTAAGAAGCAACCAAAATTTCCACCAACAATCTAAACAAACCCTTAATCACCCATTAAGACACCCAATCCCCCTACTAACCCTAGCAAGAGGACTACTCACACATATCTAAACTAAAACTAACACAAACAAGAGAAAACATCAACATAAGAACAAGAACATTCATTATGAGGATGCAACAAGGATGAACAACAAACAATAGGAAAAGATTAAAACTTGAACAACAATGAAAGATTAAAGGAAAAGAGAGAAGAAGAATTATACCAACTAAACAAGGAAGAATGGAAAGATGAAAACTTGCATATATAGAGAAAACCCAAATACATCCACCAAGGTTGTCGAGGGTAAAAAGGTTTATACTAGTCAGAAGGCAAAAGCTACATTTGTAAGTGTTAATTTAGTTAATTATAGAGATTATCTTAAAATTCCTTAATAAATTAGTTATAACTTGTTCGTAATAGATTAACTTTGTCTGTTTGCTAATAGGAACGTTTTGAAGAGCTGAAGAAAAAGAACGAGGAGGAGGGGAAAGAGAAAGAGGACGACGAACTTTGGTTTGAAGCGGCCGGGGGCTTCAAGAAGGGCCACGTCTACGGAGTGGGATCCGCCGGCCCATTGTACTTCACCCCCCCTGCACAAAATAAGGGGAATGCTTCGTGCTCTTATCATCCCGGTATTCTTGTACAACAAGAAAAACGGGCAGAAGCATTTCAAAGCCAGATTTTGGAAGCCTTGGAGAAGGAAAAAGAAGAGAACAGGCGCTTCAGAGAAGAGACACGGGAGCTCATGCAACAACAACAACAGCTCATGTCAGCGCTGAACAAGGTATTACAAACTCAGAATTGTAATCCGTTTACCTTCAATAACGTCCGTAATCCGAATGATGATAATTCGGGAGGTGGTGGAGTTGGGGGAGCCGGGGTCGGTTTTCAGGTGTAGCTTGAACCTCTCATTGATAACTCTTTTAAGTTGTGATAACTTTGATTTTTCTTCCAAGTTGTTTAGACTCTTTACACTTTCATTAGTATTGATCTCTTAATTAAGTAGTTAAACATTTTAGAAAGCTATGTCCATGATATCGAATGTTTTATGTGAATGAATTGTGAAGATGTTGGATTTTGAATGAAGTTAATGAATGAAGGGGTTGAAGTGAATGATGTTGTAGTTTGAATGAGTTGGAAGAATTGAATGGTATAATGGTTATAATGCAGATTTGTATGTGCAAATTGGAGGACAACAAAACCAATAGAACCCCCGGCGTTAACAACTTTTACCGACCGAAAATGGTCATTACCGACCGATTCAGCTCGTTAGCGACCGCCCAAACTGACCAAGGTACTGTCAAACATCGGTCGTTAAGGATTACCGACCGACGTTAGCGGTCGGTAATTAACACAAATACCGACCGCTTTACCGACCGCCATAGTTTTTTCCCGACCACCCGTCTTCCAGGAGCTACTGGTTTAAGCTTGGTCGGAAGATATTACCGACCGCATCTAACAGTCGGTAAATAACATTACCGACCGCATAATCGTTTTGCCGACCGACTTTTCGGTCGGTATTCCTGCCTTTACCGACCGTTATTTTCAGTCGGTAAAAATAATTACCGACTGCCGCTGTTCTTCCCCGACCGTAATTCGGTCGGTGATTTACCGACCGCGATTTTCGGTCGATGAATTTCTTTTCCGACTATAGTTTCCGACTTTATGTTTTCGGTCGGAAATATTTCAAAATCGGTCGGTAATTCAATTTACCGACCGATTTCTAAGCTTACCGACCGATTGTATCGGTTGCTAAATGGCTGTTTCCTTGTAGTGACACCTTCATATCTCCCTCAAGTTGTGGGTTCCCATCTTCAAGTCTCAAAGCATCACTTGTCCTCATATCATCTTGAAGAAGAGAATTAAAACTTCTGCCGACGGTTTCAATCTCTTCTAAACCAAAGCTTCGCTTTCTTGCAAGAGGCTCATGATGTTTTTCCACATTTTCGCACAAGGGTAACTTGAGTTCATCATTTCCACCCCATGACTTCACAACTCCTACCACCTCATTCAACTCATCTCAAAGCTCCATATCCTCAACGATAGGCTCATTAGAAGCGCCATGAAGGTCAAGAGGAGGGCAAGCGTAGGGGATTGAAGGTTCAACAAGTATGGAGGGGATAGACTCTTGAATTTCCTCTATTTTATCAATGTTTTCATCAATGAAACTCTTCAAATTCCCACTAACCTCATCCAATTCTTCACCAACAATGCCTTCATCAAGGGTTATTTCCTCATTCGTCTCATCTTGGGTAGATAATCGAGGTTCTTCATAGCAAGTCTCGCTTCTCAAAGGGAATTCATTAGCGGCTTCATCATTGGGTTGTTCCCCTTCCCAAATGAACATCCTTCATTAAGTTGTGAAGTTCGAGTTAAAAACATTAAGGTTTGAGCCGCTATAGCATTTAATCTAGCCTTACATGCCTCTCTTTCCCTTTGATATTGGGCCATGAATTCATAATGTTCCTTTTGCATTTGGATGACCATTTTCTGTTGACTCTTTTGCATTTAAAGAATCGATTGAAATAACTCCAAGTTGGGCATTTGGTGGTCATTGGGGTTTTGGAATGTTCCTTGAAAACCTTGATGATGCTCAAGGGGTGGGGCATCATATGGCTGGTAATGAGTTCGAAATAATTGGTAGTATTGTGGGTTTTGGGGCTCATAATGTGGTTGAGGTGAAGGGTAATATGGTGGGTTTTGGGGAGATTGGCTTCCATGTGAAGAAACATGCATGATGAAACATGGTGGGCTCACAATGGAAATTTGAGATATAACCACCATGATCATAGGATTTATAAGCATTCACTTGTTGGAGGCCGTTTCCGTGTCCTTGAAACTCGTACCCACGGGTTTCTTGATTACCCCATGAAGCTTGATAGTATTTAGGAGACGTCGTGGCATAGTCTCGATTCATAGAGGGAGAAGAGGAATTTATGGTGGCTTCCATAGGTGGGGAGTTTAGATCAATCCTCAAGTTTTGCTCAAAATCGTTGCTTATACCCGGTTGAGAACCTCTCAATCTTACAACCGTCCGTTGACGAAGGCTACGAAAAAAAAACCTTCCGGCTCTGAGTTGTAAAGAAGAGGATGGTCACCACCTCTAGGCATAAACTGTAGACAAGGAGCAAACGTGAGAAGTCTAGTGCTTTTTGGGCACTAGACAAGAAGGAAATAAACTTCACACACACAAGAAGCAAAGGAAAACAAAGAAAAATACAAAAACAAAGACAAAGTCAAGTAAATAGGCAAACAAAGTCTAAACTAGCACCGTCCCCGGCAACGGGGCCAAATTGATGGCAGGGATTTGTCGTGAATCCCGAGACCAAATAAAACCAACTAATCCTAAGCTAGGTTGCTAGGGCAAGTCGGGACGATCCACGGAGACGGAAAAGAGGGTCTAGACTAAGGTTCGCCTAAGCACAAGACTATGTCAACAAAGCTAAACAATTAAAACAATGAAGGGGGATAAAACTATGACTATGAATAAACTAAGTATAACAACTAAAGCTAAAAGATTCAACTAACTAGAGAAATAATAGCTAAGATGAAGAAGAAATCAATAAGGAAAGAACTAGGATTAGGTCGGGTTCAAGGGTGATGAGATGATCAAGAGAAAGCTAGAATGAAGGGGTAGTCAAGCTATTTAGGCATAATCCGGGCTCTCGCTCCAAAACTGACCTAGAGGTTCCTCGCTCTCACGCAAGAACCCATCTTAGCAACATACAAGGTCACAAGAAGGAAGGCAAGAAAACATGCATTTGCAACTACAAGTCATTCAAGCATTTCATCAAACATGATCTATGCATACAACTAAGAAGCAACCAAAATTTCCACCAACAATCTAAACAAACCCTTAATCACCCTTTAAGACACCCAATCCCCCTACTAACCCTAGCAAGAGGACTACTCACACATATCTAAACTAAAACTAACACAAACAAGAGAAAACATCAACATAAGAACATGAACATTCATTATGAGGGTGCAACAAGGATGAAAAAACAAACAATAGGAAAAGATTAAAACTTGAACAACAATGAAAGATTAAGGAAAAGAGAGAATAAGAATTATACCAACTAAACAAGGAAGAATGGAAAGATGAAAACTTGCATATATAGAGAAAACCCAAATACAT
Organism: Agrostemma githago; assembly: GCA_958450325.1. NCBI lineage: Eukaryota > Viridiplantae > Streptophyta > Magnoliopsida > Caryophyllales > Caryophyllaceae > Agrostemma > Agrostemma githago. The sequence goes on along the minus strand of OY288244.1, from coordinate 25,107,496 downwards.
CCACCAAGGTTGTCAATCTTGGTTGGATTCTTCAAGAAATCCCTTAATATAAGAGTAATTGCTAAGATTAAGCTAAGATTAACAAAAGATTAAGGAAATATTAAGGATAAACTAAGCTAATGATGAAGGATCTCTATCTAGGGTTTCGTCTAATGTAGAAATCTTCAAGAATTCCAATAATACAAGGATTAAACTAAGATTAAGGACTAATTAAAGAGGGATTAAGCTAATCTACTCTATGCTAAGCTAATCTAACCTAAACTAGTCTAGGGTTTAGTGGATGTAAGGTAGAGTAATCAAAAGTCCTTAAAACAATAAAAGAGGGGGGGTATATATAGGGTTACAAGAATAAGGGAGGCGGAAAAATGAAACACGAGCTGAACTGGGCCCTTCCCGGCTGGAAAGGGATGATCCCGGTCGGGAAGCTCATCATCCCGGCCGGGAAGGCCCTCCAGGAGCTCGTCGTTGCTCGGTCGTGATGGATGTGTTCCCGATCGGGATGGGTCCTGTAGGCTTCAAATATGATCTCATAGGTCCCTACTTGCTCTTCCTAGGCTTCTTATCGATTCTCGGTGCTCGAGAATGGGCCCCAAGGGACTCGGGATCGAGTCTAAGCCACCGAGTCGTCGTCGCTTCTCTTTGTTGGCTTCATATGCGTCGGAAACGAGTCGGAATCGTTCCATTTCTCCATGATAGGCCTTTGGAACCTAAAACAAGCTAGAAGAAGCGTAAGTAGCCTCGAAACCGCTCCAAAGAGCGATTTCACAAGAGAAACCGAGACCAAACACAAGAAATAAGCACTAAAAAACACACTTATCAGCACTCGATCCAGTGCTCTGAAAAGAAGGGCCTGATCTATTTTTGTTGCCGCACTCGATCGAGTGAGGTTATGGCACTCGATCGAGTGGCTAGAAGGGTGGAGTAAGAATAGGGAGTGTTTGACTCTTTTGAAATTTGAATTTGTTGCATGGGCGCCTGCTTCTAGAAGGTTTGCCAAGGTCAATTTCTGACTTGGACCGTGTTCTTGGGTCGTAAAAAGACGATTTTATTTTTGGTGTCGGTTTTGGCCCTAATTAGTCTTATTTTATTGGAAATGACCCACTGGGCCTGGATTTGAGGTCCGTTTTGAGAGATTTGCACTCCGCTAAATGCCCACGTCGGATGTTATTGATTCCGAGTCCGTATTCGAGCGTATTAAGTCACGTTTACGTCCGATCATCATCAGGTGTTTTATCGGAGACTGCTATAGACACTAGCAGTCAAATGCGGGTGTTTACATAGCCCCCACTCTGACTGAGGCTTGGACAAGGCGAAACTCAGAGTAGCTACCAGGCCAATCGAGAATTAAGACCTGGTAGACTTCTGGCCGGGTCGTTTATAGTCCATTAGACTTGCGTAAAAGGGCTCGCCAGCCATAAGCAAAGGGTTATACCTGTCTGGAAGTTGATAGCTCCGTGGGGAGTCGGACTTGTCTCTGAAGTCCTAGGTGTACCTGTAGATGGTTACCTAATAATTTGCACATAACGTTTAGGTAAAACACCGACTCGCGCTGGGGAGCAAAAGTTTTGAATTTTTGAAAAGTTTTGAAAATTTTAGAATTTTGAAATTTTTGAAAATTGTTAGGACTGCTCGGGACGACCTAGTTCCTATGTCCGTAGGAGGAGACAAAGATCAAGACTGTATGCTTTAGGCCCGCTTGGGCCAAGGAGGCACAGTAACAGGGGGATTGCCAGGGTTTAGACGTTATAAGTACATTGACCCTTGTTCCAACTTTGCTACAATTCTCAATTCTTCTTTGCTTCAAGAAAAACTTCTCTTTCAGAAATTTTAGTCATGGGTATTGAGCGCTTGACTGCCATGCTGCAAGATTGGTCCCAACGCTTTAGGGATGCGAATAAGGTAGCCCTGAACCAATCGGGTATATCTCAACTGTTCTCGTTCCGCCAGATGCATGTGGATCGTTACTTCCTTGACGCCTGTCTGTCTTACTGGGACGACACATACCACGTTTCGCCTTTCCTCGGGGCGAAATCTGTCCTCTCCCGGAGGAGATTGCTGCCATAGGGGGATGGAACCCTTTGCTCCGTTCCGCTGTCCCTTTCTCAGTTTATGACCCCAGGAGGAAATTGCGGGAGTTTTTAGGGCTTTCCCATGCAGAAGTATCCCGTATGGCAGAAGGGGATACTATTTCTCTGCTTGCCTTGGCAGAGATATTCATGAACCCATATGATATCCGGGTTTTTTCGGTTCACAGTTGCAGGGCGTTCGCGTTTTGTATGCTTCACGTGTACGCTTTTGAAGGTTATCTGGATTTGCTGTCATGTATGGACAGCGTTCGTCTTCTTGTCATTGCTGACTTAATGGAGATGGAATATAGTCCCGCATGGCTGATTACGGGGAAGATTATCCAGGGTTTAGACGATCGCAAAAGGGACCCGTCAGCCCGTTTGACTGGTAGCACCGGCATGCTGCAGATATATCGATTTTTCTTCTTTTTTTTGATTTTTTTTCTTCGAAAACCTGGTTCACCTTGGCACTCGATCGAGTGCCTTCGTCCAAAAGCCCGTTGTTCCGTTTTAGGGGTGTCACTCGATCGAGTGATCCCCTAAGCACTCAATCGAGTGCCCTTGGGCAGACATCTAAATCGTCCCGAAATCTCATAAGCCTTGTGTTTTTTTCAGCTCTGGCTATTTGAGAGGTTATCGATCATCGAGCCTCCCCTTGACCCGAGTCGATATCGGCCTAACCAAGTGATGACGAGGAGACGAGCTATTGATTCATCCTGTCTTATCAACCAAAAATACTGGGATGATGATAAGGCCCGTTATCAGGTGATCCGATGGGTGGTTCCGTGGTGGCCCATTTATGCCTGGACGGGTTTGGCGCCTAGAGATAAGGCCCGTTATCAGGTGATTTTGTCCCTCAGCCAGACAGTTCACCTCTATCCCGATCGCATACTCAGGTAGTATGGCTGGTCTCAGCGTATCCCAGAGAACACGAGGCAGTTGTGAGTGAATCTACCCAGCTGACCGACGTTATGTGTGACACTTGGATACAACAATGATATACTCGGGTTACTTGGTCTGTTTCAGAGTCCCTTCACTCAGTTTGGGTGTCTGACTCCTATGAGAAATGGACCAAAGCAGATTCTGCCGAGGCCCGAGTCGCTCTGAAGGTCGATGAAGCCTTCGACTTGTTTCGACAGGAGCAGGTTAAAGACAATAGGAGTTTCTTCAATGAAGGTGAGACCCCGGCCACACTGGTTCGTCTAATGTCGGGTCAGAGGGGAAGAGCTAGGACTCAAGCTAGGGGGGGGGGGGTACAGCGCTAGAGGTGCTCGGGGGGAAGTGAGCCCCCAGATAGGCTTAGAGAGGAGACTTGGGCCCACATTATCAGTCCAGGACCGACTTGGTCCTAGGGACAGGTTGCCGGAGCATGTACGAGCTCGACTTGGGCCTGTTACAATAGCGGAAGACCCATTGTCAAAGAAACGGACCCGGGCTAAGGAGGTTCCCCTTGCGATCCGGGAACGCTCGCCTCCGCCTCGACGACCCCGGGCTCCACGTGACACGAAAGACAAAGGCAAGGGCAAGATGCCCTAGATAGATGTCTCCTTAAATTTTATTATTTAGATATTATTACTATATTTTTTTGTGGTGTGTTTTGCCTTTTTTGTGGCTTTTTCGTGGCTTTTGTAATTTGAAATTCCCGAGTTTATCGGGTTTTTTTTTAATAATAAAAGTATTAGTGAAACCGTTTCTGCCTTTTTTGTTATTGTGGTGGTTGCGCCCTTTTGAGGGGCTGCCTACGTATCCACGGTTAGTGGAATCAAACCAAACATAGTTCGAGTGTAGAATTTTGCAATTTCGAAATACACCAAGACTATTAGTTCGAGATGTGCGACGGTAGGATTAATAATCCTGACTTATTGACTTGCTTATAAATTTTGTAAATAATTTTGATAAATTTTGCAAATGACATTGAGATGTGGCTTAGGGGTAGTAGCGCTTCAGTTGGTCCAAGTTAGTCGGGTTGACGAATTCATTCCCGTCCAGGTCTGTTAGCATCACTGCTCCTCCGGATAGAACCTTCTTCACCAGATACGGTCCAGCCCAATTGGGTTTGAACTTTCCTCTTGGGTCAACTGGTAGTAATGCACGGACTGATTTGAGGACCAAATCCCCCTCTTTGATATTTCTGGGCCTAACTCTTTTGTTAAAAGCCCGTTGGATCCTCTTTTGATATATCTGGATGTTATTGAGGGCCCGGGACCGCCGTTCGTCCAAAAGAACTAACGAGTCATATCGAGCTTGCACCCAATTCGCTTCAGGCACTTGGCTTTCTAGCAGAATTATGAGAGACGGTATTTCTAACTTGTCTGATTGAACTGCTTCCATCCTGTATGTTAGATAATACAGAGTCATACCGGTTGCAGTGCAGATTGACGTTCGGTATCCCCACAGGACAAAAGGTATTTTGTCGGGCCAGTCCTGATAATTATCAGTCATCTTTTTAAGTATGGTGACAATTGTTTTATTAGCTGCCTATACCGCTCCATTTGTTTGGGGACGGTAAGGCGAAGATGCATGTCTTTGGATTTTATATTTGGCTAGCAAAGTAGCGGTCTCGGCTTGGAAATGTGTCCCGTGATCACTGATGAACTCGTGTGGGACCTCATATCGGCAAATAATCTTGTTTTGGATAAACTTGGCGACATGCTTAGCGTTCAAAATCTGATATGACTCGGCCTCGACCCATTTGGTGAAGTAGTCGATGGCCACTAAAATGAAACAGTGATCTCCCGTCCCGAAAGGGTTTACTTTCCCAATTATATCAATTCCCCATGTCGAAAATGGCCATGGTGATGTCATGGTGTATAGTAGGGACGATGGCATATGTTGAACGTTGGAGAAAATTTGGCGGTTATGGCAGTGTTTGACATATAACTGACAGTCGGTTTCCATACTGTTCAACTAGTATCTGAGTCTCATGATTTTTCAGGCCAACATATGGGCGTTCATATGGGGCCCACATTCGCCGTCGTGCACTTTGGCCATAACCTTCTCGGCCTTTATTTTGTCGACTTATAGGAGGAGAGCCCTCTGTGCCGTCTTTTTGTATAATTGTCCATCCTCCGTACGAATAATTGGGTGGTCAACCTTCGTAAGGCTTTCTTGGCCCAGTTTTCAGTTCCCGGAGAATATTCTCCCGTTGTCATGTAGGTTAAAACAGGCTGATACCAAGGTTCCGGATCAGTTATTTCGATGTCCTGAATGGCGTGGACATATGCCGGCTCGGATCATCTTTCGACGCAAATTGGCATGCTTGTTAGATGATCCGGGATGTTCAGTAAAGATGCTAACTTGGAGAGCGCATCTACGAACTGGTTTTCTTCCCGGGGTAGATAAATGTATTCTACATTTTGGAATTGTTTTTCAAGAACCCTTACTCGCGCATGGTAGGCCACGAGATTGGCATTCCGATTTTTCCATTTTTGAAGGGCTTGGTTGATAACTAGAGATGAGTCCCCGTGAACCCGGAGATTTGTGACTCCTAAATCAGCGGCGGTCTGCAACCCGTGGATGCATGCTTCATAATCGGCCGCATTATTAGTCACGTCGAAATCCAGTTTAATGGATAATGGTGTATGCTCCCCTTTTGGTGATATTAGGAGAATCCCGACCCCGAACCCTCGGAAATTGGACGCCCCGTCGAAATAAAGATCCCATGTTTCCGTGTCAGTATGGAATATATCTTCGTCTGGGAAGGACCAAGTATCGGTGTGCTCTTCTTCGGTTATGGGACTATCGGCGAGAAATTCGGCTACTACGCGGCCTTTGATGGCTTTTAGTGGCACAAACTTGAGGTCAAACTCTGCCCACATCAAAGTCCATCTTGACATTCTGCCGTTAAGGATGGGCTTTTCGAAAAGGTACTTGATCGGATCCATTTTGGATAAGACGTGTACCTCGTAGCTGAGCATATAGTGACAGAGTTTTTTGGTGGCCAAGACTAGGGCTAGGCAGGTCTTCTCAAGCATGGTATACTTGCACTCATACTCCAAGAGTTTTTTGCCGATGTAGTAAATGGCTCATTCTTTCGAGTCGACTGTTTGTGCTAGCATAGCCCCCATGGCTGTCTCGGTCGTTGTTAAGTATAAAGACAAAGGCAAACCCGGTTGAGGTGGCATTAATACCGGCGAAGCAGACATGATCTCTTCGATTTTATCGAAGGCCATTTGACATTTGTTGTCCCACAGTGTTCGTTCTCCCACTTTCAGCTTTTTGAAAATGGGTTCACATACCATAGTTAGCTTGGACTTGAACCGATTGATGTACTGAACTTTCCTGAGAAATCCCCTTATTTCTTTTTCAGTTTTAGGAGGCTGCATCTCGGCAATGGCTTTGATTAGCTGGATCGACCTCGATGCCGCGTGATAAGTGTAGTTTGTAGTGCCTATTTGTTGTGTTTGGTCCCGGTTTCTCTTGTGAAATCGCTATTTGGAACGGTTTCTGAGCTACTTATGCTTCTTCTAGTTTGTTTTAGGTTTCCGAGACCATTCATGGAGAATTGGAACGTTTCCGACTCGTTTCCTACACATTTGGAGCCAAGGAAGAGAAGGAACGATCACTCGGTGCCTTAGATTCGATCCCGAGACTTTGGGACCCATTCCCGAGCCCCTTAGACTCGATCCCGAGACCCAAGAATTGATGAGAAGCCTAACAAGAGCAACTAGGGACCTTTGGGACCATAAGGGAGGCCTACAAGACCCTTCCCGGGCGAGAAGAGTAGCCATCCCGACCGGGAAGGAGTGCGCGAAAACAACACCCACTGATGGGCCATCCCGACCGGGAAGGATGACCCATCCCGGCCGGGACCATCCATCCCAACCGGGAAGAGCAATAACACCGCTTGGTGTTATGCATAACACCGCCCGGTGTTATGCATGATCCCGATCGGGACCACTCCATTCCGATCGGGACCACCACCTTCCCGGCCGGGAAGGAGCAGCTGCAGCTCGTGACTCTTCTTTCATTCTCCTCCACTCTTGTAACCTTATAAATACCCTTCCTTTGTATTGTTTAAGCACCTTAGACTCCTCTACATTATTTTAAACCCTAGATAGAGTCTCTTGAACATTAGTTTAATCTTCTTTTAATCCTTTGTTAATCTTAGTTTAATCTTAGTAATTAGTCTTGTATTAAGGAAATTCTTCAAGATTCATCCAAGATTGACAACCTTGGAAGATTGTTTTGGGTTTTTCTTATTAATACAAGTTCTTATCTTTTCATCTTCTTGTTAGTAGGTATAATCTTCTTATTACCTTTACTCTTAATCCTTGTTTAATCTTTCAAGTTTCAATCTTTGATTATTGTTCTTGTTCTTGATAATTTCATTATGGATGTTTGGATGTTTGTGTTGTTTCCTCTTATTATTGTTAGTATTAGTTTGATTATGAGTGAGTAGACTCTTTGTGGGGTTAGAAGGGGGATTAAGTGTAAATTATGGGTGATTAGGGTTTGATTAAGGGTAAAGGTGAATCCTTTGTTACTAGTCGCATGTTGAACACTCTATGTGTTTGTTGAATTGCTTGTTTGAGTTGTAGTGGCCATGCTTCTCATGCTTGTTTTCATCTTCTCATTGTGTGATTGATTTATGGTTGAATCCTTGTGTATTGGGTAACTTCTTGCATGAGTATTCGGGTTTAGTCTTAAACACGAGAGTGCGGACTTTGGCCTTGACGCGAGAGCGCGGACCGACCTTAGTAACTAGGTGAAACCTACACCCTTGACCTCCTAATCATCCTACTACACTTATGAACCCAACCTAACCCTACTCCTTCCCATTTTTGATTTCTCCATCCTTTTAGTCATAATTTCTCTAGTTTGATAGTTTCATCAAGTTTTAGTTGTTCCATTTAGTTTTTGTTATATCTAGTCCATTGTTAGTCCATTTTCATCATCTCCAATCATCATAGTTAATCATTTCCTGTTAATTAGTCTCCCTTTTGCGTTGTGTTGGTAATTTAGTCGTGTTTGTGAGTTGACCATAGTCTAACCTCTACCGTCCCCGTGGACTCGACCCGACTTACCCTAGCTACCCGTTAGGATTAGTTGGACTCTACTTGTTGGTGGGGACCCACGGAAAATCCCTACCATTACCGCGTTGGCTAACAATATGACCCAGTAATTTACCAGATGTTACCCCAAAACTGCACTTTTGAGGGTTTAGTCTCATGTTGTATTTACGCAGTCAGTTGAAAATTTCCTTAGCGCAGCAATATGCCCATCTCGGTTTTTGGACTTGACGATCATGTCATCCACATAAACCTCCACTTCCTTATGCATCATGTCATGTAATAAGGTCGTGGCTGTTCGTTGATAAGTAGCCCCGGCGTTGATGAGACCGAATGGCATGACAGTATAGCAGTAAGTATCCCAAGGTGTAGTGAAGGTGGTCTTACTCATATCTTCTTCTGCCATCTTGATTTGATTATACCCGGCGTACCCGTCCATGAAAGAAAGAAGGGCGTGATCAGCGGTATTGTCCACCAGTATATCGATGTCTGGCAATGGAAAGTCATCTTTCGGGCTTGCTTTGTTAAGGTCCCGAAAGTCTACGCATACGCGCACCTTACCGTCCTTTTTAGGTACCGGCACGATGTTCGCAACCTAGTCTGGATATTTAGACACTTGTATGAAGCCGGCTTTGAACTACTTGTCGACCTCTTCTTTGACCTTGAGAGACCATTCGGGTCTCATTCTGCGGAGCTTTTGTTTTACCGGCTTACACCCATCTTTGATGGGTATACGATGTTCAGCTATTTCCGGGTTTATCCCCGGCATGTCCTTGTAGGACCATGCGAAGACGTCCTTGAACTCCTGGAGGAGGTTTGTGAACTGTTGTCTCTCCTCGGGATCTAAGGATAACCCTAACTTAAGCATCTGGGGCTCTACGGTTGTTCCCACATTGATGGACTCCGTTTCTTCGATTACCGGGTCTCGGGATTCCCTCTATTCTAGTTGCTCGATCAGATGCGGAGGTAAGGATACCTGTTCATCGGGTTTCTCAATGTCATTGCATATAATACTTTTGAAATTGAAAGCATTTTGAAAATAAGACAAGTCGTAAGCAGAACGGTTATCGTTATTATTGATAGAAAACTTGGAAAACAGCTCAAAGAGAGCGGCCATCTGATCATTGGTCAGAGGCGGGATTGGGAGTGCCTTCGGGACAGACCCCGAGGCTCCAGTGGAAGTGACTATAGGGAGAAGGGTTACAGTTTGGACTCTAGCACCAGACCCCCTAGACTCGAACCCTGACTCTGACTCAGACTCAGACTCAGACTCGGAATCGGTGTACGGCATGTCTCCTTCACCAGTGGTCAGCTTGTAGATTCGGCATTGGCTGTCGGTCCACTTGATGGTCTTCCTCCATGCCCTTTTCCCAGTATCAGCGCCAGCTTCTGAGATCAGCTTTGAAGGATCGAACCTGTTGCTCTGGAGAATCAGGTTCACCAAGTCTTCTTTAGGGGTTGGGACCGCCTTGTCCTCCCCAAATAGGAGCCCCAACACGGGCTCGGTATTGCCAACACCCTTCTTTGATTCAGATTGGATGAGGGCAAATATGTCATCCGGGATATAGTTGCATTCCCGAGCTAATTTAGTCTCGGGATATACGATAGTTGGTTGGTACAGACCAACTTGGACAGCCCCGAACACCGGTGTGACGAAGTAGTCAGTCAACCGTGGGCTGTAAGGGCCCAAGTAGGTACCCTTGATGATGTTGCAGGCCTTCTCAATACTTGCTCGGACCACATTTCTCGGGGTCACAGCGTACCCTAAGCTGAAGCGAGATTCTTTGTCGTTCAGGACTTCAATAATCTTCCCACCTGGAAGATATGGCCTTGAAGTAGCCCCCGGTAAGTACCCCAAATTTTTTAGCATCGTGTCGACGCTAGTGGTGAAATAAGGCCTGAAGAGGTATTCCTCCTCAATCATTTCCACAAAATCGAACCCCCAAAGGTCCGCACGGTCCGTGGCATTGCAGCTAGCCACGGTCATGGGGGTTGCCTCCAAAGTAATAATACTGTCTTGCAGGGGCATTTTGACCTTCCGGTGAAGAGTGGAGGACACCGCCTTAAAGGCGTGGATCCATGGCCTTCCCAGGAGCAGATTGAAAGAGGAGGTGACATCGATCACCTAAAACTCTAGCTCCTTTTCAATAGGGCCCGTTATAATTGTTAGCTTAACGGCCCAACAATCGACTTTGGGCTTCCATCAAAAGTCTGGATAGTTTGAGCAGTCGGTATGTAGTCGGCCTCGGTGATGCCGAGGGCTTTGGCAGTCCTTAGAGGAAGGACATTCACAGCAGACCCATAGTCAATTACGGTCATCGGGAGGTACTTCCCCCGGCAAATCACCGTGATGTACAAGGCCAGATTATGAGAGGCCCCGAACGGTGGTAGGTCGGACTCCGATAAGGTGATTAATGGGCCTTCTTCCTTGGACTTGCCCTTGAGATAGGGCATGATTGTGGCTACCATTTCAGTAGGGGTAACCAGGGAGTCGACCTTGATTTGATCGAAAGCCTTAGTAAGTGCCTCTCGATGTTCTTGCGAACTAACCAAGAGTTGCCATATAGTGAGGTCAACTCGAGCTCTGATCTCTTCAGTTGTTTGACAAGAGCCGTATCAGTACTCGACTCTTCTAGGGCAATTTCCGTCCTGGCAGGTTCAGTGACGGTTGCTGGGACTGGGGTGTCTTTAGAGCTTGTAGCTTGGTAAGGACGACCGGCATTGGCGAGGTGGTGTAGACACCCAGATTTGGACCTGGTAGCTGCAGAAGTGCCCAAAAAGCACCCGATGACGATAGGACTGCAACGCGACACGGGTTCGCGATGTTCTAGGTTGTTTTCTTATAGAACAGATCAAATAATTACTCGAAAAAAATTAAAAACTAACATGATGGCAGCCTTAGTCGTGTCGTTACGATCACATAGACACTAATTAGAGTTAATTCAGACACCGGGACTCTGAGTCGGCCCCGAAACTCGAACCGAGTCAACACCGTGTCAAGCGAACCTTGGGTGAACACCTGAGGCGCACTAAACCCACGGCGCTAGGTCAAGACGCGGGAAGCCTTAACACCCAAGAAACGTATTATACACACGTCTCACGGTTTTGGAAAGTATCAAAACCGTATCCTCAAAATCCCAACCACCCCACCCTACGCGCCTGGGTCTCACCACGCCTTAGCCCAGGCGCCTGAGTCCTGGTGCGCCCCAGCTCAGGCGTCCATATGGGCGACGAGGGACGAAAACACTTATAAATACCCCCCTCCGCCTCATTCATTCGACACAATTCATTCTTCTCTTCCCCCTCTAAACTCTCGCTAAGAGCTCGCACTCCGACACCTAAGGCAAGAGATCCACTCGATCGTAGTTCCGATAAAAAAAGCGACATCGATGCTACTCCTCACCTTCGAGCACCCCACTCGATACCGAGGTGCCTATGATCGACTAGCTCAAAACTAGTAACGAAGTTTTGCCGGATAGCCACAGAATTAGTCCTTAGTAACGAAGCTCTGCCGGAGTAGCCGCGGGAAGGTCAAACGGTAACGGAGTTCTGCCGGAGTCACTGGTCAAGCTAGGAGGATCCGCCTGTTGATCGAGTCGTCACTAGGTTGCCATCTAAACAAAAATTTCCATATTTGTACTTTCTATTATTATGCACTACGACAACACTAGATGTGGGCGCTAGGCCCACAAGCATCTACTAAAATACGTAACGTCCCAACTTCAACCACAAATATTAAAACACACTAAATAGACCCGAGTAATTCCGAGACCGTTCTCAAAATTATCTATGCATCGAGTCCCGTTTAGTGTATACTCCGAGGGTGCAATTCCTCACGATGTGATTTACTTACATTCGCATTTACAGTTTTTCGTATTATTTATTGCTTTTATGACCTTATAATCGCATGCTAAATCACCTAACACGGAATTCAAAACGTAAAATAACTAAAACTGAATAAAGTGATGGTCGGGTTCCGTATTAATCCGGGTGCTCACCTTATTGGGTTCGACGCATCTCTATTAATACCGAACCAACGCATCTTAAGCTGAATACCTGGTAAGGTATACCACAAGAACGACTAATATCCATATTATCGCGTTAAACCTGATTTGCTAATACGTATAATACTAGTATTCTCTACTCTCCTACGTGCATCATTTCATGGGCTGCTTGTCACGTGAAATCGCATGCAAAGAATGTAAACAGCACTACTTCGACGATAAAACTTACTTGTCCTTAAACAACCGACGTAGCTAAATATAGGGCTAAAACAACGAATGTTACAATACTTCCGCCACAACAAAAGAACTAGGATATCAGCCCATTGATTGATTAGTAGAGGCCGCTATAGTGCGGGCGGGATTGGGTGTTGACATCTATCGGATGTTGGCTTCCCAATACGTACCCTCACCCTTTACTCAGAATGGACGGTTTCCGGATGTCCGAAACCATTGGCAATGAGAGTCATTCCAGGGATGGAGTGCTTAAGGGTACAATTCTTTATCTTTAGGTCCCGTGTCACTCAACTTTGATCCGGTAAGGGATCAAAGTTGACTTGAACGATTTTCGAGTCCCCATAATTGACTCGGTGGCGACTCCACAAATCAACAACGAATTCAGTTAACTAAAAAGGGCGCCTTAAATTACCAAATGAATCGGCCTTTAAACATTTACAACCACGAATCAATCGATTCCCAAACGAAAACACGTGTGCCCGCACCCGTCTAGTACAAGTCCGGATCATTATCCAAATCGAGGTCCGACACTTCGCCCCCGGCAGGGAGGGGGCCGCGTGGGTGGCCGCCGCCACACATTGAAAACCGGGTCGGTTCTGAGCGGGTACGCGCGGGGCGCTGGGCGGTGCGGACGGACGTCCACAGTTTGGCGACTCCGCTGGGAATTTGGAAACAAGTTTCCAGCGGCGGTGTAACTTGAACGAGGTCAGTGAAGTTCATTTCTTAGTTCCTAGTTGTGGTCACTACAGGTTCCGGCCCTAAAAAGCCCACCCTAACCGATATCAGGACCAATCGACCTCTTCGCGGTAAGATCTTTAGGGACACACGGAGAGATCCTCGGTTGACGCTCCGGCCGCCTAACGCGTAATCGCGGGATTAATAAGCGGGTAACTCCGAACGGACGGTATGACACTCGTCTCCCCAGATCATTGTCAATACCTAAGTAAAGACTATTCGTAGGCGGTAGCCTACCCTAACCTACCCATGTCTGCATCCTACATGAGTGTACGCATTCCTCGTTATGTGTAGCGTGTTTGAACAATACAACCCAAATAAAACACTAAAAATCTGGATTCAACCACGCTAACATACTCAACCGCACCCCAATTCCGTTTTCGAGAATACCTCATCTTTTCAAAACGACCATTTAAAAATTAATACTCCGATCAAATCGCTATTTCTAAAAAGGGAAAACATTTTTAGATGCCATTATCATGGCAAAATTTACACTCACTGATTTCAAAAAAGGTTTTTAGTGCCATTACCTTGGCCAAATTAAAACCCGTCAACAATGATTACCGTTAATGCAACCAAAACCCCCAATTAATGGGGTTAAGGCCACCACGCGGTTACATTTTATTTCAAAAAAAAAACCGGTTCCCCTAAAAGAAATGCGCTCCTTTAAAAAAAACATATTTACATTTCGTCATCATTTCCGATGCACACACACAGCAACGCACCTACACGCCGCAGACAATATTGTCACGCCATCACTATATTCACAAACCATCCTTTTCAAAAATCTGCAAAACTGGTCGTTTCCGAAAGAAGCATACATCCAAATTCTTTGATCCTGAGCCGGGATCGTGATCAACCTCTTACGTCGTACAACAGTGTGTTTAACTGTCTATGTTAACTACTAGGATCACCTCCACTCGAGGCCTTACATTTTTGGGTCGTCTCATGTCGAAAAGTCCTCTTTAAACCTCACCACCAAGGTTTGTGTCAAATCGTCTCGTTACAGAGACAGAAAACTCCATAGGTGTTTCGCCAGATACACTAAGAGTCTAAAGCACCTGAATCCCTAAACTAATGACCACACACATATGGGTCAAGGGTCTCAGTTCCGTGTCACTCAACCATGAGCATCCTTCGAGTCCCTAAAACGTCCGGTCGATCCAGTCTCACCTTTGGCCCCTGCTTTGCAGATTTAGAAATGTCTTCCAACGACAACACCGAACCACTCAACGCAATGCTAGGACTCGTTAAGGAACTCCAGAATAACCTAGCCCAAATAAACGACGCCCATAATAACATCCTACTCCAGCTCGACAGGCTGGAGGACACTGTCAACGGGACACGAAATATCCCCCGAGAGGTAACGGAAGAGAAACCTTTCATCCCTAAAGAAAAGATGAGGCTAGGGTCGGCTAGGTTTGTCCCAGCCCTCGAAGGGCGTCCCTTTAGAAGCCTCACTGACCTGGGCATGACCTATGCCGAAGCCCTTAAGATTGCCATTGAGGACTGGCAATTATCCCAACTCGTCCCAACTCCGGATCCACCCCGTGAGGCCCGAGGGGAAGATTGGGACCCCAGTGCCTATTGTCTGTATCATCAAGGACCTCTGATCACCTCAAACATGACATCCTGGACCTAGTGGATGCCGGAACCTTCCCCCTAATAAAGAAACAAGCCCCATAGCCCGCTGGGGCTGACGGCGAAACAACCGCGTCGGTGATAGTGAAGACCAGCGGCACCATCAAGGTGCTATTCCCTGGGGGAAGCCTCAATGCTTAGAGGCATGACCAGTCTTAGTCAAAGTCTAGTTCATCTCAGGGCCTAGACTAGAATAATAATAATAAACGTCTTGTCTCCTATTCCATCGAGTCCAGGAAGGTGCGAGGGGAGATGTCCTCCACCTCCCCCAAACAAAATCACGGGCATCTAGCCCGTCTACTATTATCAATAAAACATTTATCTTTTTTTTACAAACATGCCTCGACAATCGCTTAACTTTCTTTCAACAATTTACTTTAAGCGCTTAAAAAAAACTCGACTTTATGCCAATTATCGATAAGAACTGACTAAAATGCAAGGGCTACCACAAACAGCCCACTTAACTTCACCCTAAGAAGGAAATTGGGAATAACAACCTTAGGCTCAAACAGCCACTGACCAAACAACAATAAACTCGGAAGCAAACAAACCGCTACCCGACCAGACTTACCAACAACGCAGCCGAATACGAAGCTTGTCTAATAGGTCTAAAAGTAGCCATATCCCTAGGAGTCAAAAACCTTAGAGTCCACGGAGATTCATCCTTAGTAGTCAACCAAGCCACGGGTAATTGGAAGGTTTATAGCGAAAGCCTAACCCCATACCAAACTAAAGTAGAAGCAATGTCTAAGGAATTCACCGAGATTGACTTCATCCACATACCCCGCGAAGAGAACCAATTCGTTGATGCATTATCCAAACTAGCCTCACTAATAAACATGGCCGATCACCTCTTCTCCATGCCTATCTGTGTAGAAAGAAGCAAACAACCAGCCTACATCCACAACCTCGAAACCGACGACACCACCGAAGAACCTTGATACAAAGCAATCCTAGACTTTAAAACCCATGGGTCATATCCATCCGACGCTAATAGCAAAAACAAAAGAGCCCTACGAATACAAGCCACCCATTACGTCCTGAATCAAGGCCTACTGCACAAACGAACCCCACAAGGAGTCCTACTTAGATGCATAAACAAAGACCAATCCGAGAGAGTCATGGAAGAGGTACATGACGGAGAGTGCGGATCCACACATGAGTGCACACCTACTAGCTCGAAAAATAATGAGACTGGGTTATTACTGGATTACCTTAGAGGCAGACTGTCGCACCGCCATAATCGCCAAATATTCGCCAACATCCAACAACTACCTCCTTATCCTCTACACACTATAGTCACACCCTGTCCCTTCTGTACTTGGGGAATAGACATCATAGGGAAAGTGCACCCATCCGGAACCGGCGGACATTGCTTTATTTTAGTAGCCGTCGATTACTTCACCAAATGGGTAGAAGCCGCCTCTTACACCATACTAACCTCAAAACAAGTAGTCAAATTCTTACAAAACAACATCATCTGCCGTTACGGTATACCTCATAAAATCATTAGCGACCAGAAGGCTCACTTCAGGGCCGACACCCAAAAACTCCTAGATAAATACAAAATCCAAAGACACAAATCCTCACCCTATAGACCGCAAACCAACGGGGCCGTAGAAGCAGCCAAAAAAACCATCACCACAATCCTTAAGAAAATGATAGACAAGTACCGGGATTGGCCAAACAAAATCCCCTTCGCCTTACGGGGATAACGAACATCCTATAGAACACCCACCGGAGCCACACCATATTACCTAACCTACGGTTCCGAAGCTGTCCAACCAATAGAGCTAGAAATACCACCACTGAGAATATTAGCCGAAAGTGGTATTCCTGAGGAAGAATGGAACTAAAAACGGTACGACGAACTAGTACTCCTAGATGAACGTAGGATACATGCCCAATCCAACGTACAATGCTACCAACAACGCATCCAACGAGCCATTAACAAGCGAGTGAAATCCTGTAACATACACGAGGGAAATTTAGTGATCAAATCCATTAGAGCACCCCTTCCCATCGACCCTAGAGGGAAATTCATACATGGGCAGACCCCTACCTCGTTAAGAAAATACTCTCGGGGGGCGCCGTGATCCTTACCGACCTAGATGGTCAAGAGTTTCAACCCCGACCAATATGGATCAACTCAAACGATACTACCCATAAACACCCTGAAAACCACGTCCCGACCTCCGGCTTTGGGGGAAGCAAAAAACAACAACTACAACACAAAAAAAAAAAATCAAGTTCGCATCGATAAATGGCATAAACGAGTCTAAAGCAAAATCACTCACATTTTTTCTAAAGAACTACGAACATGGTTTGATTCCGTCTAAAAGTGGATACGTAGGCAACCCGTTCCCCGGGTACAACCAAACAACCGAAGAAAAAAGCAAAAAAAAAATCGATTAATCGATCCATGTATAAACCGGGACTTCTTCTACGACTCGACCCTCGAGTGATTTAAAATGACGAAGCACAAACGACGAGCCGAGGACGGGGTGAAAACCCGAAAGGACGCCCCGGGCAAAATGAAGAAACGAGTTGCGAGCCGTCTTAAAAAAAATGACGAGCCGAGGACGGGGTGAAAAACCGAAAGGGCGCCCCGGGCAAAATGAAGAATCTAGTTGCGAGCCGTAAAAAAAACAAAAAAGAAAAAACAAAAAAAAAAGCAAAAAAAAAAATACAACAAAGGGTGAGCCGAGGACGGAGTGAAAACCCGAAAGGGCGCTCCTGGTAAAATGAAGAATCGAGTTGCGAGCCACCACAAAAAAAGAAGAAAAATATAAAATGTGCTTCTCATTAATAACAAAATTCGGTTAAATCGAGCCTTTGTCGAAGCATCTACATCAAAAAATCGAAGTCCAGACATCCCGGAAGTTAGCAATGTGTCAAAATCCCACAAAAACTAGTACTAATACGCCACATATTATCAACTAGTAATACATAATATAAATGGCTGAGCTCTACCGGTCCAACTCTTCCTCACCCTTACGGTTCGGGTGTGATCGCCTGCGTTCTTCCTCCGTGATTTTCTGAAAGCAAGCTTCTAACGCCCTATCCAAACGTGAGTCCAGCAAATCCCACTTTCTTTGCTCTTTCACAACCTTAATATGGGTCTCGTCGGTCTTGGCCCGTTCAGATGAACTGACTAAACTAGGATCGGTCCCGCTGTCTCTGGGTAAGCACTTGGTAACGGTCTCTCGAGTCACCTCCTCGCCTCTTAGTGGTACTGTCTTTCTAGCTTTTGAGTCAATCTGCCCCGACGAGTATTCACAAACCCTTCGCCGGATAGGAGCATTGTCAGTCAGTCGAACACCCTCAATAACAACGGGACGCAAGTATTTCTGTTCCCAAGAAATCCTTAACTCCATAAGCCAATCCCCCGTCCATGGGTCAGAAGTAGAGACAATTTCAGCGTCCTTTGGAATAGAAAGCTGGACACCCATTTGATGTGACAGCATGCCCGGGTAAACACGAACTTGATCCCTCATGGATAGTATTAGCAAAACCCATGTCGAAGACGAAAATGGAAACCTGATATGCGCACTAGTGTTCCACCACGGGATAGACAACGTGATGACCATATCCCCTTCAGCCAAATAGGAAAACCAATTCTTTTCCTCAGGAATTTTACTCCACAACTGCACCATTTTCCGGCCCGTGAAACCCCTGTAGCTATAATCTTTGAAACACCGGGGAAGGACCACCAAACCAAGCCGTTCCTGCAGCCAAACCTATACAAACCACTACAAAACATCACAACCATAAAAATAAAACCAAAAAGGGGGGGGGGGGACAATACAAAAAACACACCTATAAGTTGATCCTAGAACCCCGAGAAGGTGTCCCCTGTAGCTGGACACTAGCATCAAAACCCAGAACAAGTTCACCCAAAATAAGTAAAGAGGGTGACCGTCCATGTTCCATTGCCATCACCACATCCAAAACCCGAGGATTACCCCAGCCTTCACGTGACCTCGCATCCTCAAAAAGATAATAACAAGCAATCGCAATGTTAATAGCACGCCCACATGCCAAGGTCGAAACATGACGACTGCCGACTTGTGAGAACGTCCTAGAAAGTAACTCTAAGTTAAGTCCATCCGTACCAAAATAACCTTTAGCCTCCTCTAACGAATAAAGGTCCTAGAAATGGTAAAACCGCTCCACCTAAGCATCATCCCCGTAAGGCACACAAGGTCGAACCGAGCTCCACCCGCCTATAGAATCTATCTCTTCGGGCAAAGAACAAATTTTACCCCCGGGAAGGACAAAAGCATAGTACTTCGAATCCTAAAACCTAGAACATGCCCGCAAGAAGTTATCTTGCACCTTGACTGACTAAGCGCGACAACCACTGATAAACCATCATTTGAACTAACTTCGGGGTCGCATTTCTTAAAAGAACCAGCCCATCCGGAAAGGACGTTCCCAAAACCCGACATAACCGTAAATGTAAGTGTGCTATACCCTATGGATATCCTAGTATGTCTAAAATGAACACCCACAACTCGTATATATAGCCCTAATCCCACAAGAATTAGAAAACAACGAAAAATTTCCATAACTCGAGGCCCCGACCGCATCGGCCGACGCGCCCGAATTTCCGGCCGCCCAAGCCCAGGCAGTCCGGAGTCCAGTTGCCTCAGCCCAAGCGCCTATAGTCATGCAGGCGACATCCCGAGCAACCCAAGGATAGAAGTTTGAACCTCCGTTATCACCGTAGTTATCATCCTCTACCCCGGACATTGGGAACGACCTTCCGAAGCCACTAAAACCCGTCCGGAAAACCGAAATACCCACGCAAGAGCTGCGAGAACGTGGATCTACCTGTCGGACGAACAAGACTTGGACTTTTTTTTTATATTTTTTTTAGGGGGATAAGCTACCCCACCTAGGCGTGTCATAGCCTTTTAGCAATTACCGTCGAGTCACGTCTGTAGCCTAATAAGGCAATATTACGAGTATGTAAAAAGTGGTCATGTAAAAAGTGGTCTAACTTTTTGTTTTCAAAAAGTGCTCGGATTTTAAATTCCGATTTCGTACTAAAGCTCATCTCCTAATATATGCGGTCAAAACGCGTTAATGTTCTACGTTAACATTTTACGTCTCGAGTCAAAACATTTTAATCGACGTAATATCCGATCCGATTCCCGGCTCAAGCTAACGCATTTCAAAACCCTCGAAAGAAACCATTTTCGTACTCTCATGCAACACTAACGCACCCTAAACCGAGTCACATCGTAAAACGGATGAACGCCAAAGTGATTACTTATCAATCTAGGTAAACAATTCGCTAAACGAAAACGAAAACTAATCCAACCAATTCAAATACTAAGAATCTAAGACAAATATACAAAATATACGAATCCTTATACAAATCGAGGCTAAGAAGGACCCCTAGAAGCCGCGCCGACGGCAATCACGATCTCACAAATCTGGTCATCCAACCCTAGGTCCTCTAGGTCTATAAGAGGAGACTCACTACCGTCCATCCTCGACAACATATCTAGAGTAGCTGTCTCGGGAATCCCTCCAACCTCCTCCATAGCACCCGTAGCCTCAACTTCAGCCTCAGCCTCCCTTTCAATCTGATGCCTAGCCTCACCCTGTGCTGAGGTCTCGCCCCAAGACCGAGCCAGCTGCTCCTTTAGGAAGGCGATCTCGTCAGCTCGAGATTGCAGGAGCCGTTGTGCCTCAACCTCTCTCGGCCTCGAGTTCAGTCACCCGAGTCTCCAACTGCCCCACCATATCCAGAACATCTTGCAAATACACTTAAGCATTAGGAAAGTACACCAACAGCCTAGAAAGCCACCTTAGTCACGTAAACTCACCGTTCGAGGCCCCGAAGTGTCACGGGAGATCTTCGAGGCATAGGCCCGGAAGCAGTTGGCGGCTTGCCACAACCGCCGATGGCAAGCCGAGGAAACCTGGGAAATGCAACCATAGAAGTTAGGCAAAAACCAACCCTAATTCTTAGGGCCCAAACGAGGAACGAAAAAACTAACCCGGTACACCCGGTCACGCCACTCAATCCCGGCATCCATCTCCTCAGCAGAACACGGGGGGAGGGGCTTAGTAAAGGGTAGCCCAGCCGCATCCACCCTAAGTAGCGTCAGGAGAAAATCTGGGGCTTGAATTTCATCAGCCGGATCGGCCAGCTGAGAACACAACAGATTGTTCGGTTAGAGGGCAAATAAACAATAAGCCGCAAAGCAAATCTTAGAACCAAAATTAGAACCTTACCACGAGGCGATACCAAGCTAACCGCCGGGTGACGTGAGACAGATAAGAGGCGCCAGGCACCAGGAGTGTATCGCCTCCTTCTCCGTCCCTATCCTAAAGAACCTCTGCGGCGGTCGGCGGTCTAAACATGGTCCGGGGAGGATCAACCGGCACCATGAAATCGTCATATAGGCACTGACGCACCAACCGCTCGCCCAGATACCATACTGGGTGAAACAACACAGGAAGGAGCATCCTCCTATAACTCCGAGGCCTCAGGTTCGCGACCACGTACTCCGGCACGCCTTCATAATCGGCCCAAGGACGGGCCACAAACTACACAAATGAAACCAACATCCTAATAAATCCCGAACCTTGGGGGCTACTGAACAAAATAGACCATAAAAAGGAAAACTTACATCTTCAACGCGTAGCTTGTTCACTAACGCGTTCTCCGATGGGTAATGGTTGATTGTGCTCTTAGGCTGAGCAAGCCTCCACTTGACCTTTGCTGGAAATTTCTTTGGGTGCACCCGCACCGTCTTAGGTGCCAAACACGGGAAGTAGGAGTAGATCCAAGCCTGAAAAATTCCAAAATAACCTTAGCAAAACCAAGCCGAAACTAAGTAGAACTTCAAATACAAGAGTGAGAACAATAACTAACCTCCAGTATAAGGCCCGGACCCATATTGGGCACAGCCGAGGCCGACTCTATCACCAGCGGCCTCACCATGACTTGCAGGCAGCGAGTCATCTCCGCGAAAGCCGCGATCACCCAATCGTAACGACCCAGCTGAGCCAGGTCCTCTAGGAAAGGCAGGATCCTAGTACTGAACCTCTCGCCCTTGTCCGAGAAATGGGTCGACCCTAGGAAATACCACAACCAGAACCGGGCATCCTGCTCCGGCGTGTTGGGTTCCCGACCCTCCAACACCGCCACTCGCTCGAAGTGATCGGTGATATAAGAACTCACTATAGCGTGAGGCGCACTATATGCCTCACGCGGTAAACAATCCCCGATAAGACCCCGCACCTCATCGCTATCTAGACTAGGGCCCTCGGCGGCCCACCTAATCCTATCTAGGCCCCAGGGCAGACCGCTAATCATCCCGAAATCCTCTAGGGTCATCCCGACCTCCCCAAAAGCCATGTGAAAGGTCGAGGTAGTATCGTGAAAGCGATCTATCATCGCCCTAATCACCATAAGGTTGCACTTGGTCTTGCAACCCACCAGCCTAACCCACTGCTCAACCACGGGGCCTAGGGCAGTCCTCGCGATAATCTCCTCTGCCGCCGGGGTTAACTTCTGAAAATAGATATCGAGACACGTAGTAAAACCCGAGAAAATCCTCATCGGACCTGGGGGCTGCAAACCAAAACAATGCAAGGATTAACAAAACAAACCTAACCTAACCCGAGCCAAAAATATAATAGCGATAATAAGTCTGAGACAGAAACCAATAAGCACGAATGGAACACTCACCAGGCCTCGCACAATGCGGTTAGAAATGTGACGGTCAAGGTGAAACATCAGCTGATGTCCATCCCAATCCCGTGCCCACTCAGGATCTTCATAAACAACCTCTTCGCCCTCCGGTGCAGGAGCCGAGGCATGAGCCCTCCGGAAGCTTACGCTTCTTCACTTAATCGAATTCAGCCTCATTAATAGACTCGTGATCGCGACGCTGGGACGAGATACTCCTGTGTCTCCTGCGAATCCCTCGGGGAGTCTGCAAACTAGCCCCGACAACCTCCACACTAGCACTAGCCCTAACACTAGCACCAACCAAGGAAGTTCCCTCGGGACGCTTGGTATTATCTCTAGCTGTAAACAAAAACAAAAAAGAAAAAAACATAACCCTAGTCAGGCTAAACCAGCTTAAACAGGTCAAAATAGGCTTACAATTTCGGATAAGAATATCAAAATTCCAAGAAAGCCTCTAGCACACATTTTCGATCCCGGTCACAATGGAAGTGGTTTCGGGAAAATCCAGCATCATTACGGCACCTTTTGGTCCGTCCTAAGACAAACAAAATCCCACGGAAGGTCCTAAAGATCGTCCTAGCCCATAAGAACTAACAAGAGAGCTACCCACATCCTCATAAACACTATTTGAATAAAACAATGAAAAACAAATACAGGAATAATTGAGAAACGATCCTTAAACCCTAGCATTCCAAACACATTCCCATAAAAGGCCATTGTCACACCTCGAACATCCTTATCAAGATTATAACTAACCTAACAAGCTCTAATCGACCCTAATTCAACAATGGAACCAAGCACAAGCATCAAAACTTAGCAAATAAAAAACACCCAAATCGATTTTCTAGGGTTTTTCAACAAAACCAACTCATAATCAATCAAATCAAACAAAACAGACATTAAGCAACCAAAGAAGCAAAGCAAACGAACTCAAAGTCGATACACATAAAACATGCACCTACTAAGACAAGCAAACCAACAATAATGGGAAAACTACTAATCAACATCGATAATTCACTCTCGACTATAAAAGCACTTAACCTAAACGCTGCACCCGGACGCGTAACAAAGCAAATCTAAACCAAACTAATCCAAATAGACTCTAAACAAATCTCAAATACATAAACAAACCAAAACAAAAGCAATAACGAACCCAAACAAAGTAAGACAAGCTGCAAAATAAAATTAACTAAGACAAACTCACAAAACAAGCATTTAACTAAAACGAATAAACAAACAACAATTTTGCCCGAGGGTCAGAGTTATCCCGGAGGCGCAGCAACAACATTTTTGCCCGAGGGTCACAGTTATCCCGGAGGCACATCAACATCATTTTTGCCCGAGGGTCAGAGTTATCCCGGAGGCACAGCAACAGCATTTCTGCCCGAGGGTCAGAGTTATCCCGGAGGCACAGCAACAACAATTCTGCCCAAGGGTCAGAGTTATCCCGGAGGCACAGCAACAACAATTTTGCCCGAGGGTCAGAGTTATCCCAGAGGCACAGCAATAGCATTTTTGCCCGAGGGTCAGAGTTATCCCGGAGGCACAGCAACAGCAATTTTGCCCGAGGGTCAGAGTTATCCCGGAGACACAACAACAACATTTTTCCCGAGGGTCAGAGTTATCCCGGAGGCACAGCAATTTTGTCCGAGGGTCAGAGTTATCCTGGAGGCACAACAATTTTAGTCCTAGGAGTCAAAAGCATCCCGAAAGACAGCTATTCGAGTGGAGACTGACGCCCTCGAATGATTTTATATCACTTTATTTTAGTCCTAGGGGTCAAAAGCATCCCGAAAGACAGTTATTCGAGTGGAGACTGATGCCCTCAAATGGTTTTATATCACTTTGTTTTGTCCTAGGGGTCATAAGCATCCCGAAGACGACCGCTTGAGTGGAGGCTGACACCCTCGAACGTTCTGTTCCATCAAGGGTTCACAAGCAGCCCAAAATATACTTGTGCAAATAAAAGCCAACACAAAATGAGCGTCCTTTGCGCTTACACTTAATGCGTTGCTAGCGCGCAGAAACACTTAAAATTAAACAAAACCTTTAAATAAACCGAAGAAGACAAAGCACGCGCGCACAAAGAATCAAGAAGAAGATGTCAAGCAACGGCCCGGGCCCAAGCAAGAAACCGCAAGCGAAGACGTCAGGTATGATTTCTAAGCTATGGCTGGCGAGCCTCAACACGTAGTCCACTGGACTTAAAACGACCCGACCGGACAGCCACCAGGTCGTAATCTTCGATTGACCTGGGCGGCTATACTTTGACTTTCGCCTTGTCCAAGCCTCAATGATAGTGGGGGCTTCTGTAGACACCCAGATTTGGACATGGTGGCTGCAGAATTGCCCAACAAACACCCGATGACGATAGGACTGCAACGCGACACGGGTTCGCGATGTTGTAGGTAGTTTTCCTATAGAACGGATCAAATAATTACTCGGAAAAATTAAAAACTAACTTGATGGCAGCCTTAGTCGTGTCGTTACGGTCACATAGACACTAATTAGAGTTAATTCCGACACCCGGACCCCGAGTCGGCCCCGAAACTCGAACCGAGTCAACACCGTGTCAAGCAAACCTCGGGATGAACACCCGAGGCCCACTAAACCCACGGCGCTAGGTCCAGCCGCGGGAAGCCTTAACACCCAAGAAACGTATTATATACCCGTCTCACGGTTTTGGAAAGTATCAACACCGTATCCTCAAAATCCCAACCGCCCTACCCTACGCGCCTGGGTCTCACCACGCCTTAGCCCAGGCGCCTGAGTCCTGGTGCGCCCCAGCTCAGGCGTCCATATGGGCGACGAGGGCCGAAAACACGTATAAATACGCCCCTCCGCCTCATTCATTCGACACAATTCATTCATCTCTTCCCCCTCTAAACTCTCGCTAAGGGCTCGCACTCAAACACCCGAGGCAAACGATCCACTCGATCGTAGTTCCGATAAAAAAGCGACATCGACGCTACTCCTCACCTTCGAGCACCCCACTCGATACCGAGGTGCCTGTGATCGACTAGCTCAAAACTAGTAACAAAGTTCTGCCGGATTAGCCGTAGAATTAGTCCTTAGTAACGAAGCTCTGCCGGAGTAAACGCGGGAAGGTCAAACGGTAACGGAGTTCTGCCGGAGTCACTGGTCAAGCTAGAAGGATCCGCCTGTTGATCGAGTCGTCACTAGTTTGCCATCTAAACAAAACTTTCCATATTTGTACTTTCTATTATTATGCACTTCGACAACACTAGATGTGGGCGCTAGGCCCACAAGCATCTACTAAAATACGTAACGTCCCAACTTCAACCACAAATACTAAAACACACTAAATAGACCCGAGTAATTCCGAGATCCGTTCTCAAAATTATCTATGCATCGAGTCCCGTTTAGTGTACACTCCGAGGGTGCAATTCCTCACTATGTGATTTACTTACATTCGCATTTATAGTTTTTCGTATGATTTATTGCTTTTATGACCTTATAATCGCATGCTAAATCACCTAACACGGAATTCAAAACATAAAATAACTAAAACAGAATAAAGTGATGGTCTGGTTCCGTATTAATCCGGGTGCTCACCTTATTGGGTTCGACGCATCTCTATTAATACCGAACCGACGCATCTTAAGCAAAATACCAGGTAAGGTATACCACAAGAATGACTAATATCCGTATTATCGCGTTAAACCTGATTTGCTAATATGTATAATACTAGTACTCTCTACTCTTCTACGTGCATCTTTTCATGGCCTGCTTGTCACGTGAAATCGCATGCAAAGAATGTAAACATCACTACTTCGACGATAAAACTTACTTGTCCTTAAACAACCAACGTAGCTAAATATAGGGTTTAAACAACGGATGTTACAGTACTTCTGCCACAACAAAAGAACTAGGATATCAGCCCACCGATTGATTAGTAGAGGCCGCTATAGTGCGGGCGGGATTGGGTGTTGACATCTATCGGATGTTGGCTTCCCAATACATACCCTCACCCCTTACTCAGAATCGACGGTTTCCGGATGTCCGAAACCATTGGCAATGAGAGTCATTCCAGGCATGGAGTACTTAAGGGTACAAGTCTTTATCTTTAGGTCCCGTGCCACTCAACTTTGAGCCGATAAGGGTTCAAAGTTGACTTGAACGGTTTCCGAGTCCCCATAATTGACTCGGTGGCGACTCCACCAATAGACAATGAATTCAGTTCACTAAAAAGGTTGCCTTACCAAATGAATCGGCCTTTAAACATTTACAACCACGACTCAATCGATTCTCAAACGGAAACACCGGGGTGCCCGCACCCGTCTAGTACAAGTCCGGATCGTCATCCAAATCGAGGTCCGACACTTCGCCCCGTATGCGAGATCGGACCGGCCCCCGGCAGGGAGGGGGCCGCGTGGGTTGTCGCCGCCACACGTTGAAAACCGAGTCGGTCCCACGCGGGCACGCGCGGGGTGCCGGGCAGTGCGGACGGACGTCCACAGGTGGTTACTGGCTAAGACCTTGGACTTAACCTTCCGGATCTCTTCGGGGGTAATAGGGACAACTTCCCCTTTGGTGAGGTACACATCATCCTTATCATCGAACCAGATCCCATTGATTTTTGGGATGAAAGGAGAGATAGGGTGAGAACAGTCGATCATCTCCCCGGTGAAGATAGCATGAGAGCTGAAGGGGTTGTCCTTGTTGCTTAGTTTGTCCCTGGGCAACGGTATTTTTCCACTCTCGATGAGGTCCTGAATCAAATGCTTCAACTTCCAACATTTCTCAGTATCATGCCCATTACCCCAATGATATTGGCAGTAGGCTTGGACATTATAGGTTTTGGAACGTTTTTCAACCGGGACTTCGGTAATCGGGCCTATCGGTTGGATCAGACTCTTGGAAGACAGCCTCTGTAGAGCGTATGTATTGGTAGTCCCTATATCAGTGAATACCCGAGGTGGAGTATTCCTTTTGGACGGGGCATCTAGTAGATTAACCGCGTCAAAGATGACGCGGGTTGCAGCCGGGGGCTTAGTAGTGGACGAAGAAGCCCCTTGGTTACCCTTGCTAGAGGCCTTAGTAAGGCCCTTTAGTCTTAGATCATCATCAATCCTCATACGCATTTCAGTAAGGGTAGTGAAATTAGGTATGACAGCGTACCGGAGGTGGACCCGGTTGGAAGGGAGGAGGTTCTTGACAAAGGCCTCCACCAAAGTTTTTTCACTGGGCTTATCAACCAGTTTTACACTCTCGGCTCTCCAGCGTTGAAGGTATTTGGTAAAACCTTCCTTGGGCTCCTGGGCCATAACTTGCAGGGAGCGCATTGTGGTCTGGATCTCGGTGTTATCAGCATAGTTCCAAGCAAATTCCGTAGCCACATCATCCCAAGTTGGGTATTTCTTCGGGTCTAGCCTATAGTACCAGGCCCAAGGGTGTTTCTCAAGGGATGCAGCAAAGAGATTCTTGAACATCAAAGAATCTACCACCTTGACAGCCATGAATTCCTTGAAGGCCCGTACATGTAGTAACGGGTCTTCGGTTCCCTCAAACATTGGTAAGCCCGTGAGATTCAGGTTTGCGGGTAGCTTGTCACTCACCGAGGCGTACTCACGGCTATTCTCCCGGTGGATGTTGTTACTCCCAGCTAAGTGAACTTGTTCCTCTAGTCGGCCCAGTGGCCTCGGTATTAGGTGTCCCTTGCTTCACCACAGTCACATGAGCAGCGATAGCTACTTGGTCAGCCCTTATTTCTGTTAGTTGGGTTTCAATGTCGGTCTGTTTGGCGACCATGGCATCCATGGAGGTATTCAGATTGTTCACAGCTGCCTCCATCTTTTTTCTGTTTCTGGTTGATGGTGGCCTGTCTGTAAGAACACCGCGTAATCAGAAACTGAACCCGGACCTTAGAATCGAAATAGTACATCCCGAGCAAGGAAAAGACTGAAAAAAAGGAAATGACTCGAAAAAGACACCTAGACGGGTGACTCATGAATGGTGTGCCTTCCATAGGATTTGGCTATGTGGGCCGAACCCTGTCCGAAGGAAGGTCCACGTGAGGTTTTCCCCAGACTTTGGACTCGAGTGTGTAAAAGGGCCTTCCTTTGTAGGAGTATGTCCTACGTAGGTTAGCCATGCCTTAGACAAATAAGGCTGACCGGGATAGGGAGGAAACTCGTGATGTAAGATCGACGGAGCTTTGACGCTAGAGACCTTCGACGACTTATAGAAGACCCGGCACTACTAAATACGGGGAGTCCTAAGAAGAGGAAAGTTTTTTTTTTGAAGAGAAAGTTTGAATTCCGAGAAAGTCGGTGGACGGTCCCGAGTTTTAAAGTTGGCGAAAATGTCGTCGGGGCCGATTCTTTTGAAAAGTCGAAATTTTTTGAATTTTTAAATGGATAGCATACCGGCTAAAAATAGGCTATTTTGAGTCAAATCAAAAGTCCTAAATTTGGTAGCTTTCCGGTTTTTTGAAATTTGAATACTTTTTTGAAAAGATGCATTTTTGAAATGACAATTTTTGAAAACGACACAGAAACCAAGTAGCACATAGTCACGTAAACATTATAACGACGCTACGTATGCTTTACACTAAGTCTCGGTCGGTCAAAATAAGGTCTATACCAGTGTGCATGACCTTTCCGAGAATCGGGGCGGACTTCCTAAGTCGAGTTGAGCTTAGAACATGCCGCGAAACCCATACGAATTAGCCATGAACACCTTGACATATCCAAGTCGGACTAGATCACGGTATAGTGGGACGTCGGTCACCAGTACCGGCCCGAGTAAAAATGGGGTTATGCATGAACCGTAAAACTAACACGCGTATTGTACTAATCGAACGATTTCTCCTCGAGTCTCACCCTGAGGATCCCGATGCGATGGTAAGGCACACATCAGTTCTCCCCAGCGGAGTCGCTAAATTGTGGACTTGACATAGGTCCACCCCGACGCGGCCACACGTGGGTTTGGACGGCGAAATGTTTCCCATGCGAGATGGTTCTCGGGTTGAAATTTAAGTCGAATTAGGAGTCGCCACCGAACTTTATGGGAGTTCGGGCCCATTCGAACCCACTCTATATCGTTGTGGACCGTGCACAAAGTGCGGCCCATTTCGATTTCAAAGTTTATGGGGTTCGTCCCTTTGCATTGCGATACCGATACCATTATTATCGGTTATTGTGTATTGAATGAATCTCGTGCGCCAACGGTTTCGGGCATCCGGAAACCAAGGTTCTGAGTAAGGGGTGAGGGTACGTGTTAGGAAGCCCACTAAGGATACCCAACCCCGCCCACACTTAGCGGCCTCTACTAAGACATCGTTCGAGTTTGTAATACGACAAGATATAAATATCGAATGAGTTGCTACGTCATTTTAATGCATCTTGGTTTACGTCAAAGTGATTTAGCATGTGAGGTTCATTTATAAACGGTAAAACGCAAATAAATGAAAGCAAGACAAAATAAATCGGTTACAAGTTACAAGACAAAACCCGGCCAAAACAAAATAATGAGCAAAGCCGAAATGATTACATGATAACTATAATAATAATATGACTAGCGGATAATTATAAAAATATAATGCATGGTTTTAGAAAAAATGTAGGCACGTGATAGTCTTTACACGTGACGACTAAAGTAGTAAAAAGTTGACGAGGCTCGGATGATGCTTGAAGCTCTCGCTTTTTGAACAAAGAAGTCCACTCGATCGAGTAGTGGCAGAGACTCGATCGAGTAGTGGCAGAGACTCGATCGAGTAGTGGCAGAGACTCGATCGAGTCTTGGCAGAGACTCGATCAAGTCGTGGCAGAGACTCGATCAAGTGACCTTCTGAAAGGCTCTCTGCCGGTTTTTTGGGGTGATACTCGATCGAGTATCCTATGGCACTCGATCGAGTGCCCTCTCTACGAGCTACTGCTCGTTCAAAAAAAGGTGACAATTTCGTTTTTTTTAATTTATACTAAATTGATGGTCGACCGAGTTATGTAAAAATATTACATAATTTGAACTCAACTCGGTGTGGATGTCCGTCCGCACCGCCCGGCGCCCCATGCGCGCCCACACGGGACTGACCCGGTTTTTCAACGTGTGGCGGCGGCCACCCACGCGGCCCCCTGCCTATCGGGGGCCGGTCCGATCTCACGTATAGGATGATGTGTCGGACCTTGATTTGGATGACGATTTGGACTTGTACTAGACGGGTGGGGACACCCGTGTTTCCGTTTGGGAATCGATCGAGTCATGGTTGTAAATGTTTAAAGGCCGTTTTGTTTGGTAAGGCGACCTTTTAGTGAATTGAAGTTGTTGCCGATTTGTGGAGTCGCCACCGAGTCATATATGGGGACTTGGAAACCGTTCAAGTCAACTTTGATCCCTTACCGGCTCAAAGTTGAGTGGCACGGCACCTAAAGATAAAGACTTGTACCCTTAAGCACTCCATGCCTGGAATGACTCTCATTGCCAATGGTTTCGGACGTCCGGAAACCGTCGATTCTGAGTAAGGGGTGAGTGTACGTATTGGGAAGCCAACATCCGATAGACGTCAACACCCAATCCCGCCCGCACTATAGCGACCTCTACAATTCAATCGGTGGGCTGATATCCTAGTTCTTTTATTGTGGGGGAAATACTATAACATCCGTTGTTTTAACCCTATGCCTTTTACTACGTCGGTTGTGTTAAGGACAAGTAAGTTTTGTCTTCATAGTAGTTGTGTTTACATTCTTTGCATGTGATTCACGTGACAAGCAGGCCATGAAAAGATGCACATAGGAGAGTAGAGAGCACTAGTACTATACGTATTAGCAAATCAGTTTTAACGTGATACTACGGATATTAGTCATTCTCGTGGTATACCTTACCTGGTATTCTGCTTAAGATGCGTCGGTTCGGTAATAACAGAAGTGCGTCGAACCATTTGTGGCGAGCATCGGGACTAATACGGAACCCGACCATCGCTTTGTTCAGTTTTAGTTATTTTACGTTTTAAATTCCGTGTTAGGTGATTTAGCATGCAATTATAAGGTCATAAAAGCAATAAATCATACGAAAAACTGTAAATGCGAATGTAAGTAAATCACATAATGAGAAGTTGCACCCTCGGAGTATACACTAAACGGGACTTGATGCATAGATAGTTTGAGAACGGATCTCGGAATTACTCGGGTCTATTTAGTGTATTTTAGTGTTTGCGGTTGAAGTTGGGACGTTACGTGTTTTAGTAGATGTTTGTGGGCCTAGTGTCCACGTCTAGTGTTGTCGTAGCGCATAATAAAAGAAAGTACGGATATGGAAAGTTTTGTTTAGATGGCAACCTAGTGACGATACGACTTCAATTGGCGGATCCTTCTAGCTTGACCAGTGACTCCGCCAGAGCTCCGTTACCCTTTGACTCTTCCTGCGGCTACTCCGGTAGAGCTTCGTTACTATGGACCGGTTCTGTGGCTAATCCGGCAGAACTTCGCTACTGAGTTTGAGCTAGTCGATCAAAGGCACCTCGGTATTGAGTGGGGTGCTTGAAGGTGAGGAGTAGCGTCGATGTCTCTTTTTCTCGGAACTACGATCGAGTTGATAGTTTGCCTCGGGTGTCGGAGTGCGAGCCCTTAGCGAGAGTGTAGAGGGGGAAGAGAAGATGAGAATTGTGTGTCGAAATGAGGGCGTGAAGGGGGGTATTTATAGGTGTTTTCGGCCCTCGTCGCCCATATGGGCGCCTGAGTTGAGGCGCACCAATACTCAGGCGCCTGGGTTTAGGCGCGGGGAGACCAAGATGCATTAGGTGGGGCGGTTGGAGTTTTGAAGATACGATTTTGATACTTTCCGAAACCGAGAGGGAGAGTATAATACAAAGCTTGAAGCCTAAGCCTTCTCGCGACTTGACCTAGCGCCGTGGATTTAGTGGGCCTCGGGTGTGCGTCCCGAGGTTCGCTTGACACGATGATGACTCGGTTCGGATTTCAAGACGGACTCGGGGGTCCCGGTGTCGGAATTGACTGTAATTAGTGTCTATGCGACCGTAACGACACGACTAAGGCTGCCATCATGTTATTTTAATTTGCCTGATTAATTTATTTGATCCGTTCTATAGAAAAACTATCTAACACATCGCGAACTCGTGTTGCGTTGCAGTCCTATCGTCATCGGGTGTTTGTTGGGCACTTTTGCAGCCACCAAGTCCAAATCTGGGTGTCTACAGAAGCCCCTACTTTGACTGAGGCTTGGACAAGGCGAAAGTCAATGTATAGCCGCCCAAATCAATCGAAGATTACGACCTGGTGGCTGTCCGGTCGAGTCGTTTTGAGTCCATTGGACTGTGTGTAGAGGCTCGCCAGCCATAGCTTAGTTACCATACCTGACACCTTGGCTTGTGGTTGCTTGCTTGGGCTCGGGCCGTTGCTTGATTCTTCGTGCGCGCGCGCTTTGTCTTCTTCGGTTTATTTTAAAGGTTTCGTTCAATTTTAAGTATTTTCGCGCGTTAGTGACCCGTTAAGCGTAAGTGCAAAGAATGCTCATTTGTGTTGGCTTTTATTTAAACAGATGCTTTTGGGATGCTTGTGATCCCTTGATAAAACGTTTGAGGGCGTTAGTCTCCACTCGAGCGGCCGTCTTTGGGGATGCTCTGACCCCTAGGACGAAGTAAACCATAATAAATTACCCGAGGGCGTCAGTCTCCACTCGAGCGGTTGTCTTCGGGGATGCTCTGACCCCTAGGACGAAGTAAACCATAATAAATTACTCGAGGGCGTCAGTCTCCACTCGAGCGGTTGTCTTCGAGGATGCTCTGACCCCTAGGACAAATTGCTGTGCCTCCGGGATAACTTAGACCCTTCGGGCAAAAATTGTTGTCGCTGTGCCTCCGGGATACTAACGTCCCTCGAGCAAAATGCTGTTGCTGTACCTTCGGGATACTAACGTCCCTCGGGCAAAATTGCTATTGCTGTGCCTCCAGGATACTAACGTCCCTCGGGCAAAATTGTTGTTGGTTGTGCCTCCGGGATACTAACGTCCCTCGGGCAAAATGTTGTTTGTTGTGCCTCCGGGATACTAACGTCCCTCGGACAAAATTGTTGTTGCTGTGCCTCCGGGATACCAACGTCCCTCGGGCAAAATTGTTGTTGCTGTGCCTTTGGGATACTAACGGCCCTCGGGCAAAACTGTTGTTGCTGTGCCTCCGGGATACTAACGACCCTCAGGCAAAATTGTTGTTGATGTGCCTCCGGGATACTAACGTCCCTCGGGCAAAATGTTGTTTTATTCGTTTTAGTTAAATGCTTGTTTTGTAGGTTTGTCTTATCTTGTTCGAGTTTGTTCTTGCTCTTGTCTCAGTTTGTTTATGCATTTGAGTCTTATTCATAGTTCATTTAGATTAGTTCGGATTTCTTTATTATGCGTTCGGGTGCAGTGTTTAGGTTAAGTGCGGTTCTTGTGCTTGTTTCATTATCGAGAGTGTGTTATCGATGTTGATTAGTAATTGCTCTGTTATTGTTATTTTGCTTGTTTTAAAGGGGTGTGTGTGTATCGAACTTGTTTGTTTTGTTTTAGTCTGTACCGAGCCGCTTAGACGTGCGTCCGTCTGCGCCCTGATCTTCAGGCGCCTAGTCCCCAGCGTGCTAGAAACAGACGCGTTACTTGGAGCGGTCGGGTTTTCGTGGTCCGGGTCTGTTTAAGTAAAGGAAAATTGGGGCGATCGTTTCATTTCACAAAACTCGAACGCGTCGCCTCTTTCGTCCCAAAACCGATTTCTCAATTTTTCTCGCCAAATTTCATTTAGATTTTTGCCATTTATGACAATGTCGATTCCGGGTAAGTGTTCTTTGCTTGTTTATTGTCGGTTTTACTTGATTTGATTGATTATGAGTTGGTTTTGTTGAAAACCCTAGAAAATCGATTTGGGTGTTTTTGATTCACTAAGTTTCGATGCTTGTGCTTGATTTCATTGTTAAATTAAGGTTGGCTAGAGCTTGTTGAAGTAGCTATAAGCTTGATAAGGGTTTTTGTGGCGCGACAATGGCTTCTTATGGGAATGTGTTTGGAATGCTAGGATTAAGGACCGTTTCTTGATTATTCCCGTGTTTATTTTGCGCAACTTTGCTCGAATAGCGTTTATGAGGATGTGGGTAGCTCTCTTGTCGTTTCTTATGGGCTAGGATGACCCTTAGGACCCTTCGTAAGGTTTTGTTTGTCTTAAGACGGACCAAAAGGTGTCGTAACGATGCCGGATTTTCCCGAAACCACTTCCATTGTGACCAGGATCGGAAATGCGTGCTAGCGGCTTTCTCGAAATTTTGATATTCTTATCCGAAAATTTGACCCTATTTTGACCTGTTTGAGCTGTTTCAGCCTGATAACAGGTATGTTTTTTTTATTTGTGTGGTTTTACAGCTAGAGATGATACCGAGCGTCCCGAGGGAAACTCCTCGGTTGGTGCTAGTGAGGAGGTTGTTGGGGCAAGTTCACAGACTCCACGAGGAATTTGTAGGAGACGACGGAGTATCTCGTCTCAGCGTCGTGATCCTGAGGCCATTAATGAGGCCGATTTTGATAGAGTGAAGAAGCGCAAGCTTCCAGAGACCATGGCTAGGAGAGGTCATGTCCCGGTTCCTGCACCGGAGAATGAGGAGATTGTTTACAAAGATCCCGAGTGGGCTCGGGACTGGGATGGTCACCAGCTGATGTTTCACCTTGACCTTCACATTTCTAACCGCATAGTGCGGGGCCTGGTGAGTGTCCTATTCATGCTTGTTAGTTATGCCTCAGATTTTATTTTTATTTTTTTTTCGCTCGGGTTAGGTTAGGTTCGTTTTGTTTATCCTTGTATTGTTTTGGTTTGCAGTCCCCAGGTCCGATGAGGACTTTCTCGGGATTTACTACGTGTCTCGATATTTACTTTCAGAAGTTGACCCCCACGGTAAAGGGGATTATTGCAAGGACCGCCCTAGGTCCCGTGGTTGACCAGTGGGTTAGGTTGGTGGGTTGCAAGACTAAGTGCAACCTTATGGTGATTAGAGCGACGATAGATCGCTTCCACGACACTACCTCGACCTTCCACATGTCTTTTGGGGAGGTCGGGATGACCCTAAAGGATTTTAGGATGATCACTGGTTTGCCATGGGGGCCGGATAGGATTAGGTGGGCCGCCGAATGCCCTAGTCTAGATAGGGATGAGGTGCGGGGCCTCATCGGGGATTGTTTACCGCATGAGGCATATAGTGCGCCTCATGCTTTGGTGAGTTCGTACATCACCGATCACTTCGAGCGGGTGGCGGTGTTATAGGGTCGAGAACCCAACACGCCGGAGCTGGATGCCCGGTTGTGGTTGTGGTACTTCCTAGGGTCGACCCACTTCTCGGATAAAGGCGGGAGGTTTAGTACTAGGATCCTGCCTTTCTTAGCTGATCTGGCTCAGCTAGGACGTTATGATTGGGTGACCGCGACTTTCGCGGAGATGACTCGCTGCTGCAAGTCATGGTGAGGCCGTTGGCGATAGAGTCGGCTTCAGCTGTACCCATTGTGGGTCCGGGCCTTATACTGGAGGTTAGTCACTGTTCTCACTCTTGTATTTAAAGTTCTACTTAATTTCGGGTTGGTTTTGCTAAAGTTGTTTTGGGATTTTACAGGCTTGGATCTACTCCTATTTTCCATGTTTGGCGCCTAAGACGGTGCGGGTTCACCCGAAGAGATTCCCGGAGGGAATCGAGTGGAGGCTAGCTCTGCCCAAGAGCACAATCACCCATTACCCGTCGGAGAATGCGCTGGTTAACAGGCTATGCCTTGAGGATGTCGGTTTTTTTTATAGCCTATTTTGTTTATTAGCTGATCGCCTCCCAATCGGATCGGTTGTTAACGAAGGACGGGGGATCAAACGATATTTGTAAGACTCGAGATGACACAAAAACAAACAAGTATTCGTGGTAAGTCGAGGTCGGTCCACAGGAAACGGAGTTTGTAAAAAATGTTTAAAGCGACGTGTTTGACGTCTAGAGGGGGGGTTTCTAAGGGTCGAGTCTATACTAGGGAAATAACTACGAGAATAGCTAGGGGTGATAAATCTAGGAAAAGACGTTAGGGAGAAGTCGGGATTCGGAACATGGAGTCTAAGAAAGTCGGGTTAGAGTTTTTGTTGCAACATTGATAAAGGGAGAATGCCACCTTTCGGTTTCTTCACCCAACCCACCTAAACACCCGCTTTCGCGGCGAAGAAGGGTAAGTCTCTTGTTGTGGTAATTTCTACCCCGAGTTTCCCCATATTGATAGAAACGAGTCAAGGTCGGTCTATTTGGCCGGACTAAAACAACAATGACACAACAACCACAAGCAAGCAACCCACCAATACCCCTAAATTCAAATAATCCAAGTCCTCATCCCTAAACTCCCCAACAAGAAATCTACTCACTAATCATAATGAAAGACAATAAAACATTAACTAAGGAGAAACTATCTAAAGCATGCATATTAATTAGATCTAAGGAAACTAACTACAAGATGATGAGAAAACTACAATCTAACAATTACCCACTAAATTATGAAAAGGACAAGATCTAACAAAATACTCTAGAGAATAATCTAGAACAACATGAATGAAATCTAGAGAAACAAACAACACTAAGATGATATAAACAAGATAATAACAAGGAAATAACATTAAATCTAAACTAGAGATAAGAGAGTGAAAAGAAATGTACCAACTATGAAGATCTAAAGAAAATAAGAAGATTGCATAAATAAAGGTTGAATCTTTGATGGAGAGATTGAAGAACTTGTCACTAATCCTTCAATAAACCCACAAATCTTCAAATAAAACTTGAATAATCTTCTACAAACTTGTAATCTAGAGAATTGATGATGGAAACTAACTAGATCTACTACTAATTACTATGTAAACTACTAGATTTTTAGAGAATTACTAGGAATATTACTAGATTGTTCTACTACTAATATAATAGATGTGTAACTACACTAATGGTGGATGATAGATGCTAATACTACTCTAATGGAGGATGCCTTGGGCAATAAACTAGGGTAACATATATATAGTAATCTCTTAATGGGTATTTAACCTAAAGCCCAAATCCAATTTTATGCTCCATTAGTGAGACAATCATCCTCTGCATCTTCAAGTGAAACTTCGCCCTGCGGTCTTGCGTAATAATCCCACCGGGTGAAATTTTTGCTCGGTGAGATTTCTTCATTTCTTCATTTTTAGCGTTTTTCGGCACATCTTTCCATCAGGCGAAATTTCACCCGGTGGACGAAATTTCGCCCGGTCAGTTTCACCCGGTGGGAAGTCTCGGAAAATCTTCGGGGAGGCATTTTTACCGTCGGGTGAAATTTCGCCCGGTGGTGTCTCACCGGGTGAAATTGCGCCCAGTCATTCTGCTGGCCTCTTTCTTTGTCTCATTCTTCGTTGATTGATTGGATGGCTTTAAACTTTAAGTTGTGTGCTTTACTCTTAGGATGGTATTCCCTTCTCTTGTGCTCGTGGAAGCTCGATCGTGATTTCGGTGCCAAATCCTATCAAAATCGATAGAAAAACTACCAAAAACACGTAAAACGCACAAGAGGGACGCTAATGCGAGAAGTACACAAAATATGGCGATAATCGCACTCTAAACTCGCAAAACGAGGGAAAAACGGGTCTAAATGAGGGGAAAAATGGTTTAAATTTAGCGCACAACAATTCCCTCGCACTAAACTGTTGCTCATCCTCGAGCAAAGACCCAAAAAAGAAATTACAACTACTACTACTAGTTAGACTATGCTAAGCCGATACGGGGCAATTAACGGGCCCGCTCCGTCCCTCAACTCACATCGAAATACCCATGAGGTAGAGTACTCCCATGCAAGGCAAGTTGGGGCTTGCTCAAAATGGTGGATGCGACTAAACTCATAAAAGCATATAACACGAAAGAATAGACGCATCCAAAGCAAAAATAAAACACTGAATCCCTCATCGTGACAGCGGGGAAGACACCGATTACTTACCTAAAACAACAATAAACTTCTAAGATAAATGACCCACGTAAACAAGGACCAAAGCCTAATACTATGACAATTAAGCAATATAGATGTTGATAACTTAGCCTAGGTCCTCCTTGTCTTCTAAAGGGGTACGATGGGGCGTATAACGGAGTGGAAAAAGTGAACCATGGATTCGTCCGACAATGTAGGTAGGTGCATTCCCGCTCTCTTTGGCTAAGCCAAGAGGGTCGTTCCAAACTCGAATTTCCTAAATTAGCCCAAACAAAAAGGTGGAGTGTTTACAATTATTGAGGTGGATCGACTAATCACCGCTATCTTCCTACCTCGAGACTCGGTCCTCTAGTTGGCACTTCACGGCGATGAATCGATCAAAGGGCTTTTTTTTTTGAAGAGGATGTTTTTGATGATATGATTTCATTTGAAGTTCCTTTTCTCTCCTTGTTTTTCATATTTTTGTGCCCTTTTCTCTTGCTTTGGTTTGCCCTTTTTTGGCTTTTTGATTTTGATGTGGTTCATAACGAAGCTTGGAGGTTATTTTTGTGTAAACTTATTGAGGTGATGTATAGGTGGAGGAAAATAGGTAAACGAGAACACGCGTCATTCCCGGATACCCCCCAAAAAGGCGGAAAGAATTTGGACTAAAGGTGCAATGGTCATTCGAGCAAGGTCACCTAGAAAACGGGATGCGGGAACCAAGGCCTAACTCCTCCATGGGTGGTCAAGGTGGTCAAATGCAAACCCCGAAGTAAACCTCTAGTAGAAAAGGTGGACTCAAGCTAAAGGATCAACAAATTCATTGATTAAGAGTCATTCTACTAGATTAAGGTCCAAAATCTACAATGGGCAATGGGTTATTTACAATGGAATGTAAACTCTTGTAATAAGTTTGTAATCGGGTTTTCGAAAACATTTAGTCCTAGACACGCTATACAAAAGCAAAAAGGAACACACGAAAAAGAAAAAGGCAAATAGAAAAAAACACAAGTAAAGTCATGTACTCCATACTCCATCGACATTAAAGCACAAAATCAACCACAACACCGAAAATGCTCAACTTCGAGAGCCTCCAATAGCAACAACCAAACTCCTCTACAAAATTAAAGAAAGAAGAAAGGAAGTTACCAAGCGGAGTGCTTTCATAATCTCTTCAATTCGCGCTTCAAGGTGGTGGTTACATGTAAGAGTGGAGAACAAGACCGTACACGGAACACGAAAACATAACGAGAAACAATAAAGGAAAGGAAAAGAAAAAGGGGAAAAAAATGTTTTTGATTTTTTGAATTTTTCAAATTTTTATGGATTTTGAAAATATTTTTTGCAAAATAAAAGGATAGTAGATTCCTCCCCCACACTAAAACTGTGCATTGTCCTCAATGCACGAGTAGGAGAAAAGATCGAAAAAGACGGAAAAAGAAAAATAAGAAAAATGTTTTTGGATTATTACAATTTTTCAAATGTTTTTGGATTTTTCGAAATTTTTGAAGAAAGAAAACAAACGAAAAGAAAACGATAAAAGTGTGGCGGGCCTAGGTGCAATCACATCACCTAGACCCTAGCCAAGTGACAAAGAAAATGAGAATAAAATAAAATTAAAGAATATTAAAAGAAAGGATGAAAAAGGGGCATAGGTGTAGTCACACCACCTAGCCCGGATTGAGAAAAAATTGAGAAAATGAGATGAATTTGGATTTTCAAAAGGTCAACGGCGTAATCACATCGCCAAAAGACTGGGAGCAAAACCAAGGCCGCTACGGCCACAAAAATCGATGGGACAGTGGGACAACTTGCAATTTTGTTAGAGTTAGAAATAATCACAATGATCATAAACTGATGAAGCAAGGAACAAGGAATAAATTCATTTCAAAGATTGATTAAAGACTCACCGACCTAGTCCACATACACACAACACACACAACACCGACCAACTCTGGGGGATAGTTTAATTTGGGTAATCATTTGACGCAAAAGAAACCGTCGGAGACCCGGATAATGGTTGTACGTCCTCAGTGGGTTCTAGCTCAGAAAGGTCGAATAATGTACGACCCTCGGGTAACCTATAGTTCGCATACTCCCAAATTTCCATTCCCCCCGATTGGTTTAGTCGGAATTCACTGGGACCTAAGGGTAGGTCCCAATTGTGACAATTATAAATATTGGTTTGGTGTATGTTGGGGACTATTACAGCACGGTCATGGCAAATGGAGACGAGGCGATGATCGGGTACATTAAATATCCAAGCTGGAAGATAGGCCTCGTCAAGCCAGACTCGATTATCTAGTGGGATAAGGTGATCGGTCGCATAACCCAAGTTTTTAGCGATTAAGGTCACGAGACCTCCACAGTCTACGAAGGGGCGTTGAGCAATAATAATTTGATAAAAATGCAATGCTACAAGAAGTGGTAGGTCAAGGGGGTTAGGGTTACCGAGCAAAGAGTCAGAAATCAATTGTAAGACGCACACATTAAGATTTAAAATATTATCGGTAGACGGTATCAAGCAATGAGAAAGTATCTCGGCAAAGTAACGAATATCGGGGTTACGGATTTCAGCGGTAAAGTTTGAATTAGGTTCAAAATCTCGTTGACCACGTGCTATGCACCGCCAAAGGTCTCTTCTAGAAGCACTAGCTTGTACATTACTCAAAGGTTTACTAATTCCGGTACCCGATGAGGGTAGACCTAAGGCTAGGCCGAATTCAGAAACAGTTAAACAATGAGTTCTACCGAACAATCTAAATTTAAACTCTCTTGGTGTGGTCGGGTTATCGATTGTAAAGGTACCTAAGAACTCACATGTCAAGTCTTTATTTGTGCAACGCACAAACTTAATAAGTCCGCTTGTTCCGGTCCTAGACGATAACTCTCTAATATCGTCCTCTATTCCTAAAATTTCCATTGTGAAAGGACAGGGCCACCTCGTGCTCTGAAAGGTCTTTTCGGAGAAGGTTTGAGCTAAGGGTGTATTAGGACAAGGTAAAAGTTTGGGCTTACAAGAAGTAAAATGTTTAGAAGTATTAGAGGTCGAAGTCATACCTTGTTTACGCGCGGGTCGTTGAGCTCTTGTCTCCATAATAATAATTGCAAGAAAAATCCCGAAACTTTAGCTTTTCCCTCTTCAAAAACCCAAGGAAATAATCACCAGGTTGAAATGGAATTGTGAATGGAGGTTTGAATGTGAATGGGTATGAAAGGTGGTTTGATGAGTTTATAATGGGTGAAAAT
This sequence comes from Agrostemma githago, assembly GCA_958450325.1. Taxonomy (NCBI): domain Eukaryota; kingdom Viridiplantae; phylum Streptophyta; class Magnoliopsida; order Caryophyllales; family Caryophyllaceae; genus Agrostemma; species Agrostemma githago. Next base: position 25,065,909 of record OY288244.1, on the reverse strand, counting down.
GTGGAGTGAATTGTGAGGTAAAAGGGTGATATAAATAAGGGTGGTTGGGAGGGAAAGTGAAAGTTTTAAAGTTGGTGGTAAAAATTTGGTGTAAAAATTTTTGGAGGGAAAATTATGGGTGGTAAATATGGAGAGAATTGAAATTGTAGTGAGGAGGTGTGTTATGGGTGATTGAGCGAGCCCATGCCGCCGGGTGAAATTTCACCCGGTCAAACACCACCGGGTGAAATTTCACCCGACGGACTTTTCGTCGTGAAAATCGTTTTCTGCCATTTTTCCCACCGGGTGAAATTTCACCCGGTCAAAATCTCACCGGGCGAAATTTTGCCCGGTGGTATCTTCTTCAATTTCGGCAATTCTGGCAACTTTCCGTAGGGCGGAGTTTCGCCCAGTCAGGTCTCACCGGGCGAAATTTCACCCGGCAGTCTTGTTTTCTTCGTTTTTCCGCCTTGCTGTTTCATGGCTCCTCCAATAGTCACTTAAGGATTCAAATATTGACTCGACTCACATTACATAACCAATATCTCCCACAAACATGCTTGTGGTCTTCAATTTGTCTCCATAATTTCTCCAAAAGCTTGATCTTCATCCAAATAAATGCTCCATGGCGAAATCCAAGTTCAACCATTCTTCTCAAGCTAACAAACTAACAAACTTATAGAAATATGATAGATATATACAAGGTGGTTGTTGAGGATACCACCAAACCTACTTCAATTTCGAGAGGGGGTTAGACAACGCTCCCCAATGGGAGCTCACCAAACTTCATGGTAGCAAAAGTCTCACGAACGTGACCGGGATGATAAATCTTCAAATGTTGCCCGTTAACCATAAACTTCCCGGTTTCCGGGCTTGATATCTCTATTGATCCATATGATTGCACCTATGTCACTTCGAATGGACCCGACCATTTTGATTTCAACTTACCGGGGAAGAGCATAAAGCGAGAGTTGAAGAGTAATACCTTATCACCAACGGAGAAGTCCTTACGAAATATTCGAGAATTGTGCCATTGGCGAGTTCGTTCTTTGTAGATCTTCGAGTTTTCGTAGGCCTCAAGTCTTAGTTCTTCCAATTCTTGTAGTTGGAGAAGGCGGTTATCTCCTACAACACTCTCGTCGAAGTTTAGCTCTTTGATTGCCCATTCGGCTTTGTGTTCTAATTACGCCGGTAAATGACAAGCTTTACCATACACAAGACGATAAGGAGTGGTTCCAATAGGCGCTTTCTAAGTCGTCCTTAATTCCCAAAGGGCGTCATTTAATTTCAATGACCAATCCTTTCGGTGTGTATTTACAACTTTCTCTAAAATTCCCTTGATTTGACGGTTGGAGATCTCGGCTTGCCCATTTGATTGAAGGTGGTAGGCTAGGGACATCTTGTGAGTGATACCATATTTCCTAAGAAGGTGTTCAAAGGTATCCTTCCTAAAATGAGAGCCTCCATCACTAATTATGGCTCTAGGCATACCGAATCTCGGGAAAATTACATTCTTGAAAAGCTTAATTACAACCTTGGAGTCATTGGTGGGGGAAGCTACGGCCTCGATCCATTTTGAGACATAATCAACCGCTACTAGGATATATTTGTTACCAAAAGAGGACGTGAACGGACCCATGAAATCAATGCCCCAAACATCGAACAATTCAATTTCTAAGATGGGTTGAAGGGGCATCTCATTTCTTCTTGTAATATTCCCACTTCTTTGACAAGCATCGCACGTGAGAATGAAAGCTCAAATGTCCTTGAACATGGAAGGCCACCAAAACCGGCTTTGGAGAACCTTGGCAATTGTCTTTTGGTTGGCCAAGTGTCCACCATAAGAATGTCGAGTGAAGGTGCTTCACAATATTATATCCCTCATCGGCCGTAACACATCATTGGTAAATTCCATCTATACAACGGCGGAATAAATATGGCTCGTCCCAATAATAGCGTTGAGCTTCATAACGTAGTTTCTTCCTCTCTTGCTTAGAATAATCGTCTGGAAATTGACAATATCGACATACCAAGGTGTAATAGTATCAATGGCCATCAAGGCCTCATCTCTCATAGCTTCATTGATGGGGATACCATCTTCTTCATTGTTCTCTTTACTAACCGTTAGTCTACTAAGATGATCCCCTACCAAGTTCTCCGATCCGGCTTTATCTTTAATCTCAATGTCTAATTCTTTTAAAAGGAGGACCCACCGAAAGAGTCGGGACTTGGTCTCCTTCTTAGACATGATGTATCGAATCGCCGCATAATCGGTATGAATTATGACTTTGGAACCAGTAACATAATTTCGGAATTTCTCCATGGCATAGACAACAGCAAGCATCTCTTTCTCGGTTGTTGTATACCTCGATTGGACTTAATCTAGGGGTTTGCTTGCGTAATAAATCACATGTAGCGTCTTATCAACCCGTTGTCCTAGAACGGCACCAACGGCAAAATCGGATGCATCGCACATGATCTCAAATGGAAGATTCCAATCGGGAACTTTGATAATTGGAGTGGTAGTGAGGGCGGTATTTATCCTGCAAAAGGCCTCAAGACACGATTCATCAAAAACAAAAGGTGCATCTTTCATAAGCAAAGAAGTCAAAGGCTTAGCTATTTTGGAAAAGTCTTTGATAAATCGTCTATAAAAACCGGCGTGACCTAGAAAACTCCTCACCCCTTTGACATTTGTAGGTGGTGGCAAGTTTTCGATCACAGAGACTTTCGCCTTATCGACTTCGACTCCTCTATTAGAAACAATATGACCTAGGACAACACCTTGTTCAACCATAAAATGACACTTTTCCCAATTTAAAACAAGTCTATACTCTTCATGTAATCTCCTAGAAAATCTAACGCAATACAGTGGCGAAAACACTGTAGAGTTGGGATTAAAACACACTGACAAACTATATCTTATTAAAAGAAATGGTAAGTCAATACAAAGGCCTCTTTTTACAAAAGGGCTAAAAGTAAAATCTCCAAACGGGTTTATACAAATCCATAAATTATACGAATGAAGAAAGAGTAGGATCCATGCTACTCGCTAGCTCACACCCAAAACCCAGCGGCAAATACCTGTCATGTTATAAACATAACAGCCACGTCAGTGGGGAGTAACTCGGACGTTCTCCCAGCCAAAATATACCATATGGAAAAATAATAGTATTACTATATCAAAATAATTGAAATGGAAAACATTAAATGATATAATAAAAATAAGCTTTCGGAGAGACTTAAATTATTGGAACAATAAAATCAGAACAAGTTTTCAGACGAAAACTTAAAATATTTGCCAACCTGCAAATCAAAATGTATCGATAATAATAAAAATATTCAAATGGCATTATGGATAAGTTTAGTGTAGACGGCTAGACTTTCACTAGGAGAATACTAAAACTAGCTTCGAGAACTTAGTTCAAACAAATCAAACTTCGGTCTCTAACTAGGCTACTCAACCATAATAGGACGGCGACTTATAAATGCGTGGCCCTAGTTTAAGATAATATGCACACCCCTCCCGAGCACCATAAATACTCAGTTCAACCCGACGGCGTCTTACACTGCGAGGCACGAGTTTAAGGTCAAAATGTACACACACTCCCGAACACCATATATGCTCGGTTCAACAACCAGTGTGCCCCATAAAGACACACCAGCCTTATAGTTGATGACAAAAACGTAAACCCTAGAATATATTACTCTAAACCTCACACTTGTCCTTATTCCATAACTCCAAAACAGCCATTCTCTATATATACAAGAGATATAATCATTATAAATAATATGAAGATAAAATGAATAAATATTTTATTTAAAAGGGGAAATTTTCTATAATTAGAAACTTACTAATTTTAGAGACTTACTTAATATAGAAATTTTGTAATAGAAAATACGTAAGTGATTAAAATGAGTCAAAATAGCATTTCTGACGGAATCAACACTTTTTATTATCGTCGTTATCGTAACTTTATTATATATCTAAATTCGTTACTCAAAATATAAATAAAAATAATAATAAATCAATATATTGTATTTTATAAATAATTAGGAAATCGAGTTAAAACTATAGATTTTAGAAAAGAGATGTTTTAAGAAAAACGATATCAAAGTTAATTGAGTCAACGAGTTTTATAAATGAAACGAATTTACAAAGATTTCAAATTATTTTTAACAAATAGCTTTTATTAATAAATAATACGGATTTTACTAAAAATAGTCAATTGTAAACAAATAGGAAATTATTAGTGAAAGTAGTCTCGACTAAAAATATATTTAAAACTAAATCGACTATTTTCTCATTTATTAGTATAAATCGTAAAATGAAAAATTAATTTATTGAACAAGTAAACAAATCTCGATTATAATTTAAAAATATGATTTTAAGTTAAAATTATAAATTAACAAGATATGACGAAAATATGAAATCGATATTATTTAGTTACTAGTGTCACGATAACCAACAGAATATTATAACGATCGTAAATAACTAAATTACTAACGATTTATAAAATGATATCGAAAGTCGTAAAATATTTATAAAGCACATGGTTTATAAAATAATATTTTTAGCGAATAATAAATAGCTAAAAAAAATTAGAAAACCGAAGTTAAAAATATTTACTACATACTACTACTCAAACATACGATATAAAAATCGAGTAACGTCCTAAAGTTACCTTGAGTCAAAATTCGAATCGCTCCCGTACTTGTCTACTAGCATAGTCCGAGTTCCAAATCTTACTAGCACGCATTAACCTTCGTGACCCATGAATCGCTAGCCTTCCAAGTATGCTCCACTTCATATTCGAGACAAAAAGAAATAGAAACGAAGAGATCGGAATAAGGAATGTCAGAGAGGAAAAGAAAAAGGAAAGCAGATCGAGAAGACAACGGAAAACAGCAGCAAGAAAGAAGGAAAAGAAAGAGCATAAAGAGTAGAGGGACGTCAAATAACGATAGACCCGATATCAACTGAGAAACATGGATGATCATATATAAGTCGAATTTATCGAAAAATAGATCAAAACAGAATTGACACACACATACGCACAAACAGCGACCCAACAGACCACAAAAACGAAGAAGAAGAGGAAAGAAAAACGAAGAAGAAAAAGAGAGCAGCAGCAGGAGAAACGGACAGCAACGAATAGTACGATAATAGCAGTAGCAGCATCGAAACGAAGAGGGAAAACGACGGAACATAGCAGCAGAGGCAACAGGACAGTAGCAGCAGAATTGACGCAATACCAGCAGCAAACGGACCATCAACAGACCCTTACAAGAAAGAAGAAGAAGAGGAGGAAAAGAAACGAGAACAACAGTAGTGATAACGAAACAGTAGCAGTACGAACACGACAACAACGACAACAACAATAGAAACATCAACGTGACATGACAGCAGCTGAAAAAAAAAACGCATCGGCAGCATCAAAACCAAGCAGCAACAGCAACGAGGAATTAGGAGAAGAAGAACGAGAATCACATAGCTGCATCAACACAGAACGTGATAGCGGCAGCAGCAAAACGAATACGAAAACAGCAGAACCGAAATGACACCATTAAAGATCAAACCCAAAAGAACAAAAAGGAAGGAAGGGGAATGACAAAGACAGGAAATACCTTCACGAATTCGGGAAAGCAACGCAGCAAGAACAACAACAGCAGATCAATAACGCAGCAGCGTAGCAGCAGCAGGCGCGTAGCAGAAGCATCAACAACAGCAGCCTAACAGCAGTGATCGAGCGAGATTGTTGATGACGGACGAACGCAAAGAGAAGGAGAAAAGAAAGAGGCAGGGAACGGTGAAGTGGAGGAGAAGTGAAGAGGTGGGAAAATAAAATAAAGAGTAAGTGGGAAATAACGTAATTGAGGGGTAGAGAAAACAAAAGGGTGAAGCGGTGAATGTGTCAGACAAGGGGGAAAGAATCACATCATAATAAAAGTGTACAGATTACGAGACACTAAATATACGTTGAACGGATTAATTAAATGAATCGGGTTAGAAAAAAAAACGAATTAAACGAATTCCATACCGATAAGTTGACTGACCCGCGAGTCAAAATAAAACGAGTTAATAAAATTAATAAATAATCAGGCCGTCAAATAAAATGAGTAAATAAAGTATTTGAGACGAAAACGAAGCTGATAGAAATAAATAATTAGATGATGAAATAATATTTCCCGATAAATAATAATTTTTTCGATAAAGTGAATTAAATTGATTTCTCGAGGAAAGAAAATAAATATTTTGACGAAACTTAATATAAATGAACTTCGAGTTGAAAATAGAAATTCGAGCTTGAACATAAATAAATAAGTAAATAAATAAAATTTAGAATCTAAACCGTCGGAATAGATTTTCGATAAGAATTAAATTAATTGTATAAAATAAACCGAAACAGAAAAATATGTTTTAAATATAAGAATCCGAGTCAAATAGAATTTTAGTAGTTTGAAATGATAAAACGATAAATTTGTTTTATAATAATTTTCAGAATTACGAGTTAAATCGTAAATAAAATAAAAATACAAATATAACTTTAATTTAATTTATTTTATAAAATCAGGGGTGTTACACTTCACATCGAGCTAACACTTGATCAAGATTTTCAAGACAAGAATCAAAAGATGTACCATGGACATTAAAATCATCCATAAAAACTTCCATAGATTTTTCAATAAAATCGGAGAAAATAGCCATCATACATCTTTGAAACGTTCCCGGCGCATTGCATAATCCAAATGGCATCCTTCTATAAGCATAGGTGCCATAGGGACATGTAAAAGTGGTTTTCTCTTGGTCATCGGGATGAATGGGAATTTGAAGAAATTCGGAATGACCATCAAGGAAACAAAAATAAGAATAATGCGCCAATCCTTCAAGCATTTGATCAATAAAGGGAAGAGGGAAATGGTCTTTTATGGTGGCCGTGTTCAATTTTCGATAGTCTATACACATGCGCCAACTGGTAATAGTCCTAGTAGAAATTGACTCACCCTTTTCTCCTTTAACAACCGTCATTCCTCCCTTTTTCAGCACAACTTGGACGGGGCTAACCCATTTACTTCCGGTTTTGGGTATATAATGTTAGCCTCATACAACTTGAGGACTTCCTTCATGACAACCTCTTTCATGGTGGGGTTCAACCTACGTTGACCCTCAACCGAAGGACGGTGGTCATCATCAAGAATGATCCTATGCATACAAACGTTTGGACTTATGCCTTGGAGGTCGGCAATGCTATATCCAATGGCCTTTTTGTGTTTTCTCAAAACAATCAAAAGTTTTTCCAATTGAGGTCCATCAAGGGTAGCATTGACGATAACGGGATAATTAGTTTCTTCAAGAAAAGCATATTTGAGGGAAGAGGGGAGTGGTTTAAGTTCAAGATTAGGAGGAGAAGATATCATACTTTTACCCACCGGTAGTGGTTCTACCTTTTAATCGTGCAAACATTCATCTTCAAGGGGTGGAGAGTCAAATGGCTCATCTTCTTGCTTATCATCATCTATCAAGCTATACTCAACCAAACTATCAATAACTTCAATGGAATTCATTTGTTCAATCATTGGTTGTTCGAGAGCTTGAGAAAGGGAAAACTCTACCGACTCGTTCCCTATGTTAAAAGACAACTTACCTTTCTTGACATCAACTATAGTACCTCCGGTAGTCATAAAAGGTCGACCTTAAATAATGGGGGTATCAGTGTCTTCGGGCATATCCATGACAACAAAGTCGAAGGGGATGAAAAACTTACCAACTTGAATGGGTACATCCTCAAGTATCCCAAGTGGGTACTTAACGGACCTATCCGCAAGTTGAATTGACATACTAGTGGGTCTCATCTCCCCCACACTAAGTCTCTTGGCAATGGAATAGGGTAACAAACTAACACTAGCTCCTAGGTCACATAAAGCTTGATTAACAACAACATTTCCAACCCGACAAGGGATAGAAAAACTATCGGGATCCTGAAGTTTCTTTGGTATTTGATTCATAAGAATGGCACTACATTGTTCCGTGAGAGAGATACATTCGTTATCCTCTATCGTTCTCTTCTTAGTAATGACATCTTTCAAAAACTTAGAATAGAGGGGCATTTGAGAAATTACCTCGGTGAAGGGTAAAGCTACCTCCACCTTCTTCAACATATCCACGAAACGGCTAAATTGGGCATTCTCCTTGTGTGGCTTAGCTCGTTCGGGAAAAGGCAATGGTGGGACAAAAGTGGGAGGCGGTGGAACATTGGATTCTTCTTCTTCTTCGGCTAATCGCTCCGCCTCTTTTCTTTTTGCTTCTTCCGCTTCCATTTTCTCTTTCTTCTTTCTTTGTTCTCTTTGTTCCTTCTCCGCATTTTGGAAGATATCGAACTCCGCTTTTATTCCCCGGTTTTGTTTGGGGGAAGTGCGAGATGATTCTTGTGATGCACTTGGTTGATTGACTTTGGATGGAGTGCTTTTGGTGTTCAAGTTCAAATTCTTGTATGGGTCCTCAAGTTCCTTGCCACCTCTCAAAATAACGGCATTTGCTTGGTGCGAAGGGTCTCTTGGGTTTTGGGGTTGTCCGGGCAAACCATGGGGTGGATGAATTGGAGCGGCTAAGGCTTTTGTTGCTTCTTGTGATTCCCAAACCTTTAGCCTTACCTTGGTGTCTTGATGTTCATTCCATAGTTTCCAACGGTTCTTTGCAAATCATTATAGTTATCCCATGGGACTCCTCCTTGACCAAATTGAAAATTGCTTGATTGGTCATAAGATTGAGAGGGTTGATTAAATGGTTGTTGATTGTAACCTTGGTTTCCTTGAAAATTGCCTTGGAACCCTTGATTGTATTGATGATTGAAATGATTACCTTGTTGATTTTGGTAATTGTTGTAATTGTTAAGAACATGGAAGTTGCTACCTTGTTGATTGAAGTTACTCCGTTGATGAGGAGGCATATATGGGGGCATCCTTGGAGGACCTTGGTTAAGGGGCATTTGTTGACTATGATTGAATGGCCTCAATTGACTCCCTTGGGCACGTGGCATCGGATTTTGGACATTTTGATTGCCATAAGAAAAATTAGGATGAAATCTTGTGCCGACATTGTAAGTATTGGAAAAGGGATCAAATTGAGGTCTTTCCCCATACAATTGTATAGCTTGGACTTCATTTGGCTCTTCAATATAAACTTCTTCATTAGGAATGCAAGAGCTAAAATCATGGTCATAATTTCCACAATGATCACATTGAACTTCCCATGTTAATTGCTTTGGAGGAGATGGTTGCCTTGGTGGAACACTCCCTTGAATTTGGTACATACCTCTAAGAGTAGGCCTTGAACTCATGGCATCCATTCTCTTTTTTTAATTCTTCAACTTCCGCTTGAAGCTTCAATTCATTAGAACTCGTAGATGAGTTCACTTCAACTTTCTTTCTAGAATCCCGCGATTGACCCATTCTAGAGTCACTCCTTGCCATCTTCTCAATAAGACTCTTAGATGCCTCATCGGTGAGAGAAGATAAATCTCCTCCGGCGGCCGAATTGAGGTTTTCTTTGGTTCTCGATGAAAGGGTGTTGTAAAACGTTTGGGTAGTTAGCCAATCGGATATTCCATGGTGTGGACATTTGCGCAATAGATCTCTAAATCTTTCCCAAGCCTCACTTAGGCTTTCAAATTCATCTTGCTTGAATGTTTGTATCTCCATGCAATATTGGTTAGTCTTCGACGGCGGGAAATATTTCTCCAAGAAGGCATTTGATAGTTGAGCCCATGTTGTAAAAGTATTAGCGGGATGGCCTTGAAACCATCTACGAGCTCCATCTCTCAAGGTCTTTGGGAATAATAAACGGTGCAATTGGCATGAAGTTAATCCATTGAGACGGGCTCCTACTAATTTCTCTTTGAATGAAGCAATGTGCTCTTGAGCATCTTCTTGAGAAAAATCGTGAAAAGTATCTAGTTGAACCGCATTTGTCAAAGAGGCTTTTAATTCATAATTCTCCGGAATCTCTCCGAAATCGACGGGAGAAGGTGTTTCTTCATGTGTGAGTTGGGAATGAGAGCCTAGGGTTGCCATTTGATGGATTGGTGGTGATGGTGGATTTGAATTTGGATGATTTGGAGGGGGTGGTTTTTGATTTCGTGGTGGAGTTTTCGGTGATGGTAGTGAATTTTGTGAAATGGAAGGTATGGAAGGATTATTTGGAGTGGGATTATGTGATGTAGAGGGTGTAGAGGGTGTATGTGGTAGAATGGGATTAAGGTTTGGAGGTGATAATGAAGGATGTGGAATGATAGTGGTTGAGTTGTTTCCCCTAAAACGCAATGCTCTAAAAGTCTTTTCCGGCTCCGGATCGAACCACAAGGGCGATGACGTGTTCCCGGGCATAAAACTCAATTAAACGGTAAGACTCCTAGCACCTTACGGCACTAGGGAAAAGAGAGAAGGGAAAAGAATCAAACACAACAACTAAAAACAATACGATTACTCGCCGTTCCCCGGCAACGACACCACTTTGATCGCCTCCCAAAAGGATCGGTCGTTAACGAAGGACGGGGGATCAAACGATATTTGTAAGACTCGAGATGACACAAAAACAAACCAGTATTCGTGGTAAGTCAAGGTCGGTCCACAGGGAACGGAGTTTGTAAACAATGTTTAAAGCGACGTGTTTGATGTCTAGAGGAGGGGTTTCTAAGGGTCGAGTCTAAGGGTCGACTCTATACTGGAGAAATAACTACGAGAATAGCTAGGGGTGATAAATCTAGGAAAAGGCGTTAGGGAGAAGTCGGGATTCGGAACATGGAGTCTAAGAAAGTCGGGATCGAATTTTTGTTGCAACATTGATAAAGGGAGAATGCCACCTTTCGGTTTCTTCACCCAACCCACCTAAAAACCCGCTTTCGCAGCGAAGAAGGGTAAGTCTCTTGTTGTGGTAATTTCTACCCCGAGTTTCCCCATATTGATAGAAACGAGTCAAGGTCGGTCTAGTTGGCCGGACTAAAACAACAATGACACAACAACCACAAGTAAGCAAAACCAACAAGCAAGCAACCCACCAATACCCCTAAATTCAAATAATTCAAGTTCTCATCCCTAAACTCCCCAACAAGAAATCTACTCACTAATCATAATGAAAGACAATAAAACATTAACTAAGGAGAAACTATCTAAAGCATGCATATTAATTAGATCTAAGGAAACTAACTACAAGATGATGAGAAAACTACAATCTAACAATTACCCACTAAATTATGAAAAGGACAAGATCTAACAAAATACTCTAGAGAATAATCTAGAACAACATGAATGAAATCTAGAGAAACTAACAACACTAAGATGATCTAAACAAGATAATAACAAGGAAATAACATTAAATCTAAACTAGAGATAAGAGAATGAAAAGAAATGTACCAACTATGAAGATCAAGAGAAAATAAGAAGATTGCATAAATAAAGGTTGAATCTTTGATGGAGAGATTGAATAACTTGTCACTAATCCTTCAATAAACCCACAAATCTTCAAATAAAACTTGAGTAATCTTCTACAAACTTGTAATCTAGAGAATTGATGATGGAAACTAAGTAGAATCTACTACTAATTACTATGTAAACTACTAGATTTTTAGAGAATTACTAGGAATATTACTAGATTGTTCTACTACTAATATAATAGATGTGTAACTACACTAATGGTGGATGATGGATGCTAATACTACTCTAATGGAGGACGCCTTGGGCAACAAACTAGGGTAACATATATATAGTAATCTCTTAATGGGTATTTAACCTAAAGCCCAAATCCAACTTTATACTCCATTAGTGAGACAATCATCCTCTGCATCTTCATAGGGTGAAACTTCGCCCTGCGGTCTTGCGTAATAATCCCACCGGGTGAAATTTTCGCCCAGTGAGATTTTCTTCATTTTTAGCGTTTTTCGGCACATCTTTCTATCGGGCAAAATTACACCCGGTGGGCGAAATTTCGCCCGGTGGGAAGTCTCGGAAAATCTTCGGGGAGGCATTTTTACCGTCGGGTGAAATTTCACCCGGTGGTGTCTCACCGGGTGAAATTTTGCCCGGTCATTCTGCTGGCCTCTTTCCTTGTCTCATTCTTCGTTGATTGATTTGATGGCTTTAAACTTTAAGTTGTGTGCTTTACTCTTAGGATGGTATTCCCTTCTCTTGTGCTCGTGGAAGCTCGATCGTGATTTCGGTGCCAAATCCTATCAAAATCGATAGAAAAACTACCAAAAACACGTAAAACGCACAAGACGGACGTTAATGCAAGAAGTACACAAAATATGGCGATAATCGCACTATAAACTCGCAAAACAAGGGAAAAACGGGTCTAAATGAGGGGAAAAACGGTCTAAATTTAGCACACAACAGTAGCTCCCAAGGTTTGGGATTTATCGGAGTGTTGGTTTTATTTGTGTAGTTTGTGGCCCGCCCTTGGGCCGATTATGAGGGCGTGCCGGAGTATGTGGCTACGGAGTTATAGAAGGATGCTCCTTCCTGCGTTGTTTCGCTCAGTCTAGTTCTGGGCGAGCGGTTGGTGCGTCAGTGCCTATATGACGATTTCAGGGTACCGGTTGATCCTCCCTGGACCATGTTTAGACCACCGACCGCCGCGGAGGCCCTCGAGGATAGGGATGGAGAAGGAGGCGATACACTCTTAGTACCTGGTGCCTCCTATCTGTCTCACGTCACCCGGCGGTTAGCTTGGTATCGCCTCGTGGTAATGTTCTAATTTTGGTTCTAAGATTTGTTTTGCGGTTTCCTTGCCCTCTGGCCGACCAATCTGTTGTTTTCTTGGCTAGCCGATCCGGCTGATGAAATCCAGCCTCCAGATTTTCCCCTGACGCTGCTTAGGGTGGATGCGGCCGGGATACCTTTCACTGAGCCCTTTCCCCCGTGTTCTGCTGAGGAGATGGATGTCGGGATCGAGTGGCGTGACCGGGTATACCGGGTGAGTTTTGGTTTTCGTTTTTCATTTGGGCTCTAAGAATTAGGATCCGTTTGCCTGACTTCTATGGTTTCACCTCTCAGGTTTCCTCGGCTTGCCATCAGCGGCTGTGGCAGGCCGCCAACCGTTTCCGGGCCTATGCCTCGAGGGTTTCCCGTGACACTTCGGGACCTCGATCGGTGAGTTTACGTGACTAGGGTGGTTTTCCAGGATGTTGGTGTACTTTCCTAATGTTTAAGTGTATTTGCAGGATGTCCCGGATATGGTGGGGCAACCCGAATCGGATCGGATAGTACGTGATTAAAATGCTTTGACACGAGATGGACGAGATGTAAAAATGTTAACGTAAAACATTAACGTGTTCTGATCGAGTATATTAGGAGATGAGTGCAGTTGATTTGGCATTCGGAACGAAATCGAAGTTCAAAATTCGGGCAACTTTTGAAAAAAAATAGACAAAACCACTTTTTGCATACCCTTAATATTGCCTTGTTAGGCTACAGACGCGACCTGACGATGAGTGTTAAAAGGCTACGACACGCCTAGGTGGGGTAGCTTATCCCCATAAAAAATAAAAAAAATTGTCTAAGTCTCGTGCGTCCGACGGGTAGATCTGCGTTTTCGTAGCTCTTGCATGTGTGATTCGGCTTCTAGGGCGGATTTTAGTGGCTTCGGGAGGTCGTTCCCGATGTCCGAGGCATAGGATGACAGCTATTGTGATAATGTGGGGTCAAACTTTCTATCCTTGGGTTGCTCAGGATGTCGCCTGCCTGGCTACAGGCGCTTGGGCTAAGGCTACCAGGTTCCGGGCCGCTTATGCTTGGGCGGCCAGAAACTCGGGCGCGTGGGATGGGGCGGATCGAGCCCGGGTTATGGAAATTTTTTGTTGTTTCCTAATTCTTGGGGATTAGGGCTATATATACGAGTTGTGGGTGCTTGTTTACACATACTAGGATATCCATAGGGTATAGCACACTTATATCTAGGGTCATGTCAGGTTTCGGGAATATCCTAACCGAGTGGGCGGGTTGTTTTAAGAAATGTGACCCCGGGGTTTGTTCGAATGATGGTTTGTCAACGGTTGTCGCGCTAAGTCGAGTCAAGATGCAGGATTACTTTTTACTGGCGTGTTCTAGGTATTGGGACCCGAAATGCCATGCTTTTGTTTTTCTCGGGGTAAAATATGTCCATTGCCCGAGGAGATAGATGTTATAGGTGGGTGGAGCTCGGTTCGCCCTTGTGTTCCTTATGAAGATGGCACTTATGTGGAGCGGTTTTACCACTTTTTGGACCTTCCTTCGTTGGAGGAGGCTAAAGGTTACTTTGGTAGGGATGGCCTTAACTTGGAGTTGTTTTCTAGGACATTCTCACAGGTTGGCTCTCGTCATGTTTCGGTCTTAGCATGTAGGCGTGCTTTTAATATTGCTATTGCTTGCTATTATCTTTTTGAGGATGCGAGGTCACGTGAAGGCTGGGGTAATCCTCGGGTTTTGGATGTGGTGGCGGCAATGGAACATAGATGGTCACCCTCTTTGCTTATTTTGGGTGAGCTTATTCTAGGCCCCGATGCTAGCGTCCGGTTACAGGAGACACCTTCTCGGGGTTCTAGGATCATTTTGCATGTGTTGTTGGTGCCATGTTTCTTTATAACCCTTTTGTTTTGTCTTTGTGGTTGCTTTGACTCGGGTGTGTGATGTTTTGTAGTGGTTTGTACAGGTTTGGTTGCAGGAGCAGCTTCGTTTGGTCGACCCTCCCCGGTGTTTCAAAGATTATAACTACAGGGGTTTCACGGGCCGGAAGACGGTGCAGGCGTGGAGCAAAGGTCTTAAGGAAAAGGATTGGCTTTCCAATTTGGCTAAAGGGGATGTTGTCATCAGGTGGTCCATCCCGTGGTGGAATATTAGTGCGCGCACCGGGGCTTTGCTAACCGCCCCGGGCTTTGCTAATACTATCCATGAGGGATCAGATTTATATTTACCCGGGCGTGTCGTCAAATCAAATGGGTGTCCAACGCTCTATTTCAAAAGACGCTAAAGTTGTTTCTAGTTCTGACCCATGGACAGAGGATTTGCTTAAGAAGTTCAGGGTGTCTTGGGAGCATAAGTTCTTGCATCCCGCTGCTCGACCGACCTACAATGCTTTCGTCCGGAAGAGGGTTCGTGAACACCCATCAGGACAGATCAACTTAAAAGTTAGCAAGACAGCACCGCCAAGGGGCGAGAAGGCCACGTGACTCGAGAGATTGTCACTAAGTGCCTAACCAAAGACAGTATTACCGATCCTAGGCCGTCAGTTCATCTAAGCGGGCTAAGACTAACGAGACCCATATTGAAAATGTGGAACAGGAAGGAAAGTGGGATTGGCTGGGCTCGCCTTTGGCTAGGGCGTTAGAAGCTTAGCTTGCCTTCGAAAAATCGAGGATGAGAAATGCAAGCAGACACACCTGAACAGCAAGGGTAAGGAAAAGTTGGACCGATAGAGCCCAGCCACTTTGTATTATGTCTTATTTAGTTGATATTATGTGGCGTATTAGTACTTGTTTTTGTGGAGTTTTGACACGTTGTTGATTTTCGGGATATCCGGGCTTCAGATGTTTGATGTAAATGCCTCGACAAAGGCTCGATTTAACTGAATTTTGTTATTAATGAGACACACATTATTTTTTCTTTCTTTTTTTGTGGTGGCTCGCAACTCGATTCTTCATTTTACCCGAAGCGCCCTTTCGGGTTTTCACTCCGTCCTCGGCTCACCTTTTTTTGTTTTTTTGTTTTTGCTCTTTTTTTTTTTTAGGGCTCACAACTCGTTTCTTCATTTTGCCCGGGGCGCTCTTTCGGGTTTTCACCCCGTCCTCGGCTCGTCATTTTTTTTTATGACGGCTCGCAACTCGTTTCTTCATTTTGCCCAGGGCGCCCTTTCGGGTTTTCACCTCATCCTCGGCTCGTCGGTTGTGCTTCGTCATTTTAAAATCACTCATTGGTCGGGTCGTGGAAAGAGTCCCTGTAACACCCACTATTTTCCTAGTGCCGTTAATTATTCTGTTGTGACTCCGTCATGACTCTATGTCAATTTCGTCTTCTATTTCCTTCATCTTTCTGAATTCTTATTATTTTTTTGAGTCAAATAATATTTATTTTTATTTTAAAAGATTTTAATTCTTGTAAACCTATTTATTTGATTTTCATTGTAAACTATTTATTTTTGCGCGTGAAGTTCTATTTTTCTACGAACTAACGTTTTAAGCTTAGAATTGAGTTATTTATTTTTCCTAAATATCAAAACACGTTTATATGATATTTCCAACTAAGAAATATTTTTATTTAAGAATATTTGACCTTTAATGATTTTATTACGAAGTTTCGTAAATAATTATTTTCCAACGCGCGGTTTACTCGAACTGATTTGAAATACCTTTAACAATTTTACGATTCATCTTTTTATCAACTTAGAAATTATTTGGGACATTTTCCCAATGTTTTGGACCGTGACACACCCATGTCACATTTTTACACTACAACTTTGTATACATTTTATTTTATGATGTTTAAACCTTAAATATTTTCTTTTTCTCACCCATTTATTTTTGGCCTTAAACACAAACTCTTCACACTCCCTTCCTCTCTCATTTTGGCTGATTTGTGCATGTATTATGACATAGTTTTCATCAAAATTTACTTATCATTTATACTTTAGAAAACCATCCACTTTCTTATCATTCATTTTACAAAAAATTAAACAACATTTCCTCCCTTTTTCTCTCTTGGCTGAGATTTTCCAGCAGCTTTTCTAGCCAAATTTTGTCTCAAATCGAGTCTCGATCGTCTCGTTTTCATCTCCTAAATAATCGTTATTCTGATCCCTTCGTTAAGGTAATAATCGATGTTGTTTTCAATCGTTATTTTCCTTGATTTTCTTAGTTTTCTCATGGTATTTTTCCACCATGCTTTTCTTGTGTTGAAGGATTTTTGAATGATCCCGAATCCGACGAATTTATAATCGACTCGAATTTGGGTTAGAGGTAACGTCGATGTTACTCGGTATTTCATGATTTTAATTGTGTATTTGCATGTATAATTTTTATATTTCATTTTTGACAATATATGTATGTCTTATAATCTGGAAAAATTTTAAAAGTTGAAAATTTGCATGTTTCGATATTTTTATCGCTTTTATGAGATTAACGATTAAATTGTTATATTAATTTGTAAAATCGTAATAATCGGCCTAAACATGTAATATATGTTTATATTCTGGAAAAATGTTG
The DNA here is from genome assembly GCA_958450325.1 of Agrostemma githago. NCBI lineage: Eukaryota > Viridiplantae > Streptophyta > Magnoliopsida > Caryophyllales > Caryophyllaceae > Agrostemma > Agrostemma githago. The sequence continues at coordinate 25,048,705 of OY288244.1, read as the reverse complement.
TTTTTGATTAGTTTTAATAATTTAGTATTTTTCTAATATTTTTGATATCGATTATTGAATTATTACCGTTATCGGACAAGAACGATTAAAAGCCGATTTTTAGTTCTAGTACCTAAACATTTTATTTTAATCTGATTTTTAACGTGGTGAAACTTTACGAGGAAATAAAATTTTCTGAATTTTTTCATAATTTTTCGGAATTGTTAAGTGGATGAATTAATTAATCACTTTAAATCATCGTTTATCGTTAAAACCGTGTTTGTCCTTTAAATTCTCGATTTTTGGTCTTTGGTTTAAATCTGGAAAAATTATGATTCTGATGGTTTCTTAATAAAATGTATTTTTATGATTTTTAGTTCTTGTTAAGTGCTATTTTTAGCACTAATTGTGAGTATATATTGTCGTATTTGTGGTGTTGAGAGTTAATTTTGGGGCGATATAGTGACATTTGAAGCATTTCCGATGATCTCACATGGTTTGATTATGTATGTGATTTTTGATGACGGTTCTAGCTATTTTGAAGAGCCGAGAAATTCTTTTATTATGCCCAGATGATATTGATGGTATACATGTCAAATGCCGGGTTATATCGAGGATTGAATGAAGAAAAGAAGAGAAGAAATCAAAGGAAAAGCAAAGAAGAGAGAATAAAGAATTTCAAGTGCCGCTACTAGCGGATGACGAAGAGCAAAACTGCCGCTAGTAGAGGCTTCATCAGAATTCATGCAATTTGTGAAGCTTCCAGAGTGCCGCTAGTAGCGAAATGTGCCGCTACTAGCGAATAGCTACCCGCGTGTGACTTTTGATCTCCTTCTATTCTATCCTACTTATATGTGATTACTATTATTATTAGAACATCATCATCATTCCTAGACTAGATACACAATACTTGGGCAATTTTATTAGATTTATGCTTTTTAGTTTTATTATTCCAAATTTCCAAGACTTTGAAGAAACGATCGTTCATCATTTTGTTCATTATTCAAGACTAAGTTTTTCTAATTCCCTACTCTTTATTTTATTTGTTGATTATTATTTTGATTATGAATTGTGAGTAGTTCTTTTATCTAGGGCTCGGTGAGCCGATAATATGGATTATTGATGCTTAGATTTTAATCGCGCTTTGTTGAATTATTGAATTGGGTTTGTGTCGGTTATGCTTAATAATTGATTGATTAGTTTGAATTGCTAGGTTTGAGTCTAGATTATCATTACAACGAGAGTTGGATGTTTTCATATGAATCATACCTAAACGTTTGTATCTTTGTCGATTAATTTCTACTCAATTTTAATTACGACGAGAGTCGGGTTTTAATTTAGAGAACCGAAACAAGATTTGAACTTTCACATGAGAATAGTGAATTGGAATAATTGGGACATGTTAGTATCGATTCTTAATGCGTCTAGTCTTGTTATTCGTGCCATGAGAATAGGATTTATAACATGCTAGATAGGCTTTTTATGTCTCGACGGAGAATTTAAAGTGTTGATTAAAATTGGAATGCTAGTCTCACCCAAGACGGTAATTTGACAAAGTTGTGTCACTTTTTGATTGCATCGATAATCCATGTTAATGGTGAACCATTGCCCTAGGTCTTTCTATTATTGATTTCATCTCGATTTATTACATCTAGTTTGTTAAAATTAGTTATTCAATCAACACATTCTTTATTCGACGTAGATAACATATAGTCAAAATTAGCTAGTACTTAATCATTCACCTCCCTGAGATCGACCCGTATGCTACAATACCCGTACGCTTGCGGTACTACAAAATAAAACGTAACAAGTTTTTGGCGCCGTTGCCGGGGATCGAACCCGGGTCACCCGCGTGACAGGCGGGAATACTTACCACTATACCAAAAATAAATCTATAAAGCGCGAGTATTGTGTATCTATACACTATACTTACCTCCCCGGCAAGAAGATGAAGTAAGCCATTTGGATCCCGCGTGAACTCTGGAGGCCCGAAGATTCTCCTCTGGTTCAAGAAATTAGTAATATAGTATCATCGACTCTTTTCTTCCTTCCTCTACTTCCTCTACTTCTTCTCTTTTATATTCTCTTCATCAACCGCTTGGTGAATCCTTGTTATATTCTTCTACTCTACCATCTTTCTCTTGAGATTCTTTGGCTAGATCGATTTCCGTCTCAGTGAACCCCGTGAAAGGATATAGATGTTTGAGGTTTAGTAAACCCTTGTTACCTATGGCTTGAGGGTTGTGAGTTATACCTTGTTATCTATCTTAGTAAGCTTTTGAGGATCGATTTGAATGATAAATTGTCAATTAACGGAATTAGGTTGGTACTTTAGACTCTGAACCTTGGGTTATAGGTTACTTGATTATTTGGAGGACTTAGAGTTGAATATATTTTGGGGTAGTAAGAGTATATCATATTTGATGGATACCTAGTACCTAATTTAACCTAGAACCGAACCAAGTGTAGCTAATAATAGAATTTTGGGATTCCTTCCTAAATGTTATTTGATGGATGCATCGGGAATATTTGGGATCATAGAGTACTGATTAAATTGTTAACCTGAGTGTTGTGGTACCATCGAAGGTTTTCATTAATACCGTTAGAAATTTTGGTTAACATAGATTACCCGTGTTTCTTAAGGATTAGATCGTTAATCGTTGGTTAAGGTTGTAACCTATGAACTTTGGAGTTGAGTGATCTAAATTGGATAAATTGTTGTTAACCTTGAAAAGGAGAAACATATTGCCATTAGAGGTTGGATTTATCGTGTTGTTTTGAGGAACACTTTGATGTCAATCATCTTAATGGATTTATAGTTAAGAACCTTAGACCAACGAGATTGTGGCTTCGTTGAGTTATTAAATATTTTGTGGTTGCACCATTACGATTAGAAATTTGATGGACTTCTTAGAAACATTAATCGAATGATGTTTTTGAAGATGTGAGTATTTGCGCCATTACCTATAGGTTTGAGCATGTTTGAGGATTTATTGTACTTCACCAACTTCGGTACTTGTGGTATTATAAATATGACGGACGGGGAATTGTCGCGAATCCCGGTCGATCAAAGTAAAAACCAACTAATCCTAAACTTGGGTAGTCGAGGGTAAGTCGGGTCGAATCCACGAGGACGGTCTAGCTAAATAAGGGTCTCGATCAAGCTAAGGTTTTAGTCAAAGAAAGAGATTGTTTTTTTGGTTTGAAAATGGTTCTAAACTAGCGAACTAAACAATTCAAGCGAACAAATGAAATAAATACAATAAAATGGACTAGGGTCAAGGTCAACGAGGGAGTCTCAAGAAAAATATCGGAGTTCACAAACGAGTCGATTATGGTCGGTAATTGGGAAGATAAAGGGTCTCTCTCGAGTCTCTATCTACCCGGGACGGTCCTAATAACGGGCTCTCGCACTTATTACTAGGTCGACCCACCCCAAAGAAATCTTAACGAAATATGATTCACCTATTGTGGCCAAGACAAGTAAATCATACAAAAATCGCGATCAAAGGAGAAAACCAACAATAAGTCGACAAAGTCCGTAAACACACAACAAACTCACAAAACGAGACAAACCAAGTCTTCCTTAACCCTAGAAACTAACTAGTCTAACATGTTTAAAAGTAAACTAATTAAGTTACCCACTACTCTAATCAAACTATTAAACATTAAAAACTAATAAAGATGCAAACTTTAATAAAATTAAGCATAAAAGAATTTAAAACTCATAAACATAAAAGAAAAACAATAAAGAGAAGGGAGAAGAAATTGTACCAAACTTGAGATGGAGAGTTGTATAAATAAAGGAGAAATAGAGTGAAAGAATTAATCCAAACTAATTTAACTAATATAATCCAACAGTTAGGACTAATTAAACAAATAAATTCTAAATCTAATCTCCTAATCCTACTGCTACTCGTAATTTGCGGCATACCCCTTAAATGAGGGTTTCATTCTCTCTTTTATATTGCTCCATCTACACTCTCCCTTTAGCTATCAACATAGTCAACAAAAGTCCAAGTGACACCTCATAAATGAAGGGTAAAATAGTCTATTAAGCCCAATTCAATTCTAATCCAATTCAATCCTCAAACATCAACTGAATCCAATTCGATGGACCCAACACCAGAACGGAGATGCTTCGCCGGAGTCGGACCTGGTCTGAGATGAGTCGACGCCGGAGGTGGTCGTCGGAGCAGGGGCGGCGCAAGCTGGTCGTTCGGAGAGGAATGAACGGTGGAGCGGGTCTCGCCGGTGCTAAACTGTTGACGGAGTAGGCGCGTGCAGGGCTCGAATCATAGGAGGGCGGAGCCTTGTCGCGCTATGGAGGATGGAGATGGGCTGGTCGGAGCTCGGCGAAGTCGGAGTAGAAAAGGTTCGCCGGAGTTCTGGACCGGCGCGAATCAGTAGCGCGGGTGGAGGTGTGGCGGTGTTAGCTGGGCGACGCCGTGGTGGAGCTTCACCGGAGATGCGACGCGAGGTGGTGCGTGATGCCGGAGCTGGGTCGAGATGGAGGCAGGTTGAGAATGGTGGTCGAAGGTTGGTGATTATAGTGATGCAATTTGATTGGTGATTAATGGAGATAGAAAGGTGATGGAGTGATGGGAATGGCAGGGGAAGTAGCTGGGCTTGGGAGGATTTGGGTCAAGGTCAAACACGACCTTGACTCGGTTTTACTCTTCTCTTCTCACTAGTTTCCGCTTCATTTATCGCCTTTATTCGGTTATCTCCTCAACGGTACCTACAAAATATGAACAAGACAAAGCGGTACAAATTCTCGGAAAATAACGAGTATTACGATAGCTATGACTAAAATGACTAATTAACACTAAATATCATATAATAACCTATATTGGGCTATAATTATCAATTAAGCACACAAAGTCGACACGAATAAGTAAATAAATGTGGGTAAAATAATGACTAAAATGCCGATTATCAACTCCCCCACACTTAAACCTTACTCGTCCTCGAGTAAGCTCAGATAGTCTACGACAAAAGCAATTTATTCACTTAAATAAATAAATAAAATATAATAGCCGATACGAGACAATAAACGGGCTCGCTCCGTCCCTTCAACTCACAACAAGATACTATGAGGAGAGTATCCCCTTGCAAGGCAAGTGGGGTCTTGCCAAAATTGCGAGACGACCAACAATAAAGCACAAAACTCGGTAATAATATGGTCATCTCAAACAAAACGAGTCACCTCCCTCAACAAGGCAACTAAGCAAATCCCAAATCGATAATCAAAATTCTAAAATCCAACTAAAACATAAAGTATGACTAAGAAATACTTCACAAGTTGCATAGTCTCATTGTACATCTACTAATCTATAACTTTGATAAGCAAAATAGTGTGTATGGCGAAGATGGAGTGAACTAACATGGCGTTATAACCAAAAATGAAACACAAAGTCCCTCCTCTCACATAGTAAGAGGTTCGGATCGTCCCGGTACCAACTTGGTGACTAAAAGAAGACTAAATTTATTTGTGAAGTGGATGAGAAATAATAAATACGCATAAGCTCACTTATTTGAACAAACTTTTTTTTTCTTTTGATTTTCTTCTTTTTCATTTTTCTTTCTTTTCATTTTTCATTTTTCTCTTTTCTTTTCTTTTCTTTTCTTTTGAAACACTTCGAATTATTTGAGAAGTGACGTTTTTTTTTTCTTTTGATTTTTGATTTTTGTCACTTTGAATTGAAATGTGAGCAATTATATATTAAACACTTTGTTTTTGTGTTTTTCACGATTTTCTCATTTTTTTGGATTTTTGTGATTTTTATATGGATATAATGTCACCAAGTCGGGATCCGGTCACCATAAGACAAAATGAACATACGGAAAGATCACACCATGAGATGAATATGTGGAAAATAATGATGGTATACACCCTAAATCACTAATTAAAGCAAAGATTAGTCGATTCACAATACTAATATGAAACACTAAGTATTTCCAAATCATTCTTTTCATCAAAATTGAAATCTAGAAAATCGACTAAACTCTTAGGAAAATGCAAAACTTCTTTTTGGATTTTTCAATTTTTCAAATTTTTAGGAGTTTTTGAAACTTTTTTGACAAAAAAAGAAACAAAACACACGCACACAAAAGAGAAACTAAAAAAAACCACAACACATATTCACAAGTGCTAACATTACCAACTTACTTCCAACATCCCAACACAACACTTATCCACAACAAAATCACACCACCAAAACCAAAACTTCCACCAAAATCAATCCAACCACGATCCAATAAGCAACAAGGTCTCCCCCATACTTAAACGAAACATTGTCCTCAATGTTTAAGACTAGGTAGGGAGAAAAGAGAGGGTGGGTGAAGAATTTACCATGATCTTCCATTATTTGATGAACGATTCTTGATCTATTCTCTTTAATCCACCATCTTCTTGTTACTTCTTCAAGATCATAAGTTGATTCCTACACACAAGAAAACAAACAAAAGCACACACAAAGAAAACAAAAACAAGGAAATATATACACTAAACACAAATCAAACAAGTAAGTCACCTAAATACCCTACCAAAGATCTCATTAACTTGTCATAAGCATTTGAACAATCCTCACCAACATGATCATAGTGAGGCAAGCAAGAGAATCCACAATACCAAGATATAAGAGTGGTAGTGTAGGGTTTGTGGATATGGTAGGCACTCGGAATCTCAAATTTCAAACAAGGCTTATCATCATATTCTAAGGAAGGTTTACCTATCTCAAATTGAGCAATAACATACTTCTTTTCATTATCAAAACCCTCCACCAATATATCCTCAAATGACAAGCCTAAAGCACAATCAACATTGAGAGAATTCTCTCAATCTTCCTCGACATACATAACCTCAATAGAAGGAGTAAGAGAAATGAGATCCAAATCATCAATATGTGAAAAAGACTCAAAATCCATACAAGGGAGAGACTCAAATTTCTCAAAAATAGGTTCCTCAAAGAAATCATCCTCACAATCCCAAGTATCATCGATCTCAAAAATCTTATCACTCAAAGCATCATCAAGTATCTCATCATCCTTCCTTTGCTCTTTCCTCTCGACCTCAAGAGTCTCTCTTTTCCTCAACTGCCTTTCCAAAATCTCATAATTGACCTCAAATGACATACCCTCCAACTCACACAAACTAAGATCTTCGTGGGTTTCCTCTCTACAAAGATCATTAAGCTTATTCAAGCACACATTTTCCTCGAAAAGCACACATTCCAACTCACAATCATTAACACTCACAACAAGAGGTGTAAGTTGGACAAGGGAATACAAAAGTTGTGTTGAAGGAAGGCAAGTCGGTTCACAAGAATCAATAGCATGCAAATCATCATTAACATCATTCATCTTGTTAGCATTCGAAGGGGTTTGGGGAACATATGGAACGACATGCAAATCATCATCGTCTTCCTCATCGTCAATAAGAGGTGGAAATAAACAAGAAGGAAGATCATTAAAAGTAATTCCCAAATCACCACAAGAAGCATAAGTAGATGAAATGTCATGCATAGCATTCACGGTCACAAGGGGAGAAGAAGCTTGACAAATAGGAGAATCATGCACAATATCAAGAGAATAAGAGTCTACGCTAGCACTCAACTCATGTTACAAAGAAAGCATAGGTGGGTTATCTCTAGGTTCTCTCACTTGAGGTCTCACTCTCGCAAATCCCCATTGGTCATTTACACTAGCCAATCTTTCAATTAAACCGAAAACTTCATCATCATTTAACTCGTTGAATTTTCTCTCGGATGAAAAGATGATTAAGTTTCGATGGTGAGGAAGCAAACCTTGAAGGAAGGTCGAACTGGTTAGCCAAAGTGGGATTCCATGAACTGGACAAGCTCTCAATAAATCCTTAAACCTAACCCAAGACTCACTCAAACTCTCAAACTCGCCTTGTTCAAAGCTAAGAATCTCATCTCTAAACTTGGCGACCTTCGAGGGAGAGAAAAATTTCCTAAGAAATGCAAGGGCTAGTGGGTTCCAAGAGGTGAAGGTGTTAGGAGGGTGTGAACGAAACCATGTCTTAGCTCCATCCTTAAGAAAAAATGGAAACAATATAAGCTTAATGGTATCAAGGGGTACCCCATCCCTTTTAAACACACAACACAAGTCCACAAAATTCTCCAGAAGACCATATACATCCTCACTCTCAAGCCCAAGAAAGGCATCCCGCTCCACCAAATCAATATAACAAGGCTCAATATCGAAGCAAGGACCCTCAAAAACCCCAATGTTAATGGGTGAGGCAAACAAGTCGGGATCCGGTCTACTATGGTCGGCAAGACAAGGCATTATAGATAAGAAGAGAAGAAGAGATTAAAGAAGAATGACAAAATAAGACACAAGTGAAAAGAGAACAAAGAAAACACACAAATATATATACAAAACGAGAAAAAATAAGAATAAATAAAAAGAGACTAACTCCGAAACAAAACTAAGACAAATATCTAACTTAGTACCGTCCTCGGCAGTGGCGCCAATTTCACGGACGGGGATTTGTCGCGAATCCCGGTCGATCAAAGTAAAAACCAACTAATCCTAAACTTGGGTAGTCGAGGGTAAGTCGGGTCGAATCCACGGGGACGATCTAGCTAAATAAGGGTCTCGATCAAGCTAAGGTTTTAGTCAAAGGAAGAGATTGTTTTTTTTGGTTTGAAAATGGTTCTAAACTTGCGAACTAAACAATTCAAGCGAACAAATGAAATAAATACAATAAAATGGACTAGGGTCAAGGTCAACGAGGTAGTCTCAAGAAAAATATCGGAGTTCACAAACGAGTCGATTATGGTCGGTAATTGGGAAGATAAAGGGTCTCTCTCGAGTCTCTATCTACCCGGGACGGTCCTAATAACGGGCTCTCGCACTTATTACTAGGTCGACCCACCCCAAAGAAAGCTTTACGAAATACGATTCACCTATTGTGGCCAAGACAAGTAAATCATACAAAAATCGCGATCAAAGAAGAAAACCAACAATAAGTCGACAAAGTCCGTAAACACACAACAAACTCACAAAACGAGACAAACCAAGTCTTCCTTAACCCTAGAAACTAACTAGTCTAACATGTTTAAAAGTAAACTAATTAAGTTACCCACTACTCTAATCAAACTATTAAACATTAAAAACTAATAAAGATGCAAACTTTAATAAAATTAAGCATAAAAGAATTTAAAACACATAAACATAAAAGAAAAACAATAAAGAGAAGGGAGAAGAAATTGTACCAAACTTGAGATGGAGAGTTGTATAAATAAAGGAGAAATAGAGTGAAAGAATTAACCCAAACTAATTTAACTAATATAATCCAACAGTTAGGACTAATTAAACAAATAAATTCTAAATCTAATCTCCTAATCCTACTGCTACTCGTAATTTGCGGCACACCCCTTAAATGAGGGTTTCATTCTCTCTTTTATACTGCTCCATCTACACTCTCCCTTTAGCTATCAACATAGTCAATAAAAGTCCAAGTGACACCTCATAAATGAAGGGTAAAATAGTCTATTAAGCCCAATTCAATTCTAATCCAATTCAACCCTCAAACATCAACTGAATCCAATTCGATGGACCCAACACCAGAACGGAGATGCTTCGCCGGAGTCGGACCTGGTCTGAGATGAGTCGACGCCGGAGGTGGTCGTCGGAGCAGGGGCGGCGCAAGCTGGTCGTTCGGAGAGGAATGAACGATGGAGCGGGTCTCGCCGGTGCTAAACTGTTGACGGAGTAGGCGCGTGCAGGGCTCGAATCATAGGAGGGCGGAACCTTGTCGCGCTATGGAGGATGGAGATGGGCTGGTCGGAGCTCGGCGAAGTCGTTGCAGAAAAGGTTCGCCGGAGTTCTGGGCCGGCGCGAATCAGTAGCGCGGGTGGAGGTGTGGCAGTGTTAGCTGGGCGACGCCGTGGTGAAGCTTCATCGGAGATGCGACGCGAGGTGGTGCGTGATGCCGGAGCTGGGTCGAGATGGAGGCAGGTTGAGAATGGTGGTGCGTGATGGTGGTCGAAGGTTGGTGATTATAGTGATGCAATTTGGTTGGTGATTAATAGAGATAGAAAGGTGATGGAGTGATGGGAATGGCAGGGAATGTAGCTGGGCTTGGGAGGATTTGGGTCAAGGTCAAACACGACCTTGACTCGGTTTTACTCTTCTCTTCTCACTAGTTTCCGCTTCATTTATCGCCTTTATTCGGTTATCTCCTCAACGTTACCTACAAAATATGAACAAGACAAAGCAGTACCAAATTCTCGGAAAATAACGAGTATTACAATAGCTATGACTAAAATGACTAATTAACACTAAATATCATATAATAACCTATATTGGGCTATAATTATCAATTAAGCACACAAAGTCGACACGAATAAGTAAATAAATGTGGGTAAAATAATGACTAAAATGCCGATTATCAAAATATGTTGGTGATCATTTTTGAAGATTTCGTGTCCGAACTTTGTTAATTGGTGGGTTTTATTTAATTAGTCTTCCTTACTTGAGAAATTTGAAGTATACCTCGAGTTCAGACCTTATGAGCTTTAAATTTATGAACCTTAGTGATTACGAGTTAGGGTATGTTTTGATAACCGTTGGAATCTTAATTAATGGATTAGTCTAAATCATTTGTGGATTCTTACTATACTAAATGAAAGATTGTATAAGTATGTAAGACTTAATTTTGGAGGTTGTAGATTGAGTAGGACCACCCTGTACTGATATTGGACTTAGCGTTATTTGATGGGAATTAGGAACCCGTGTTTGTGGAAGTCGTGCTAGGAATCTCGAGATGATTAATTTCTTCCATAATCCTTGAGAGCTCTTTTTGATTCTCAACTCCGTCTTCCTTTCTGCTTCTCTTGAATTCTGTTACGGTAACTCCTGCCAATCCCTTCAACCTTTGTCGATTTTGAAAGCTCTTATTTTTAATTTATTTATCCTTGTTCTATTTACCCGTTAACTATTTTTCGAACTCCCTATTTTATAAAAAGTTTGACTACTTTTAAAAAAAATGGATTATCGTAAAATTTTAACATTTTGAGTTATAATTTCTAATTGTGAATTTGCCCGTTTTGTAAAATGCTTGACTAATTTAAAATTTTTGATTTTCATGAAATTTTAACATTTTGAAGCATAATTTCAAATTTTAAAACTCTCCATTTTGTAAAAACTTTGAGCAATTTAACATTTTGGGTTATCGTGAAATTTAATATTTATTTATTTATTTATAATTTAAGAACTATACTTCACTTTGTTTTATCTTTGGTTGATATTTATATTTAGATCTATTTCAAAATGCCTTAATAATTTATTTTAAATTATTTTGAAATTATGTTTAATTTTTGATTTTCAAGCGATCAAAATTTTATGAAGACTTTTATATTTCCAAGTACTTCAATTTGTATAGGATTGTTTCGTAAAACGTTTTAACATTGTCTAAATTATTTTGTATGTTCAAGTTTGATAACATTTTTGAAAACTTTCATAATTACTTTGATAACATTTTTGAAATTTTAACGTTTTGAAAATTGATTTTCACTTTATTGTTGGTGGACTTTTGAATCTGTTATTAAAAATGTTTGACGGCTGGTGCGATTTTTACTAACTACAAAATTTGATTTCTCCAAACAAATTTTGTTTCATCAAAAAAAAGGAATAATATCGAATTTCTTAATCAAAATATTTTACTTTTGTTTTCAAAATATTTTGGTTATCCTATTTCCTTCGAGTTTGTTTACAAATGTTATTTAACGTCATTATTTTACCAAATAACTTTACTTTACGATTTCACTAATAAAAAAAATTTAAACTCCGGGTAGCTTAGCCCAATTCCTCTCGGAATAAATATTTGCATTTGATTTCATATCACTTTAAAAGTTGTAAAATTTTCTTTTACAGCAAAATTTTTATGCGAGATTTGTATCCTCACCTTTTCGAGTGGGGTAATCTTGTTTTCTTTCTGCTTATTCTTTGTTTTGAGGACGAAACTTTGTTTTAGTGGGGAGGAATGTAACACCCACTATTTTCCTAGTGCCGTTAATTATTCTGTTGTGACTCTGTCATGACTTTATGTCAATTTCGTCTTCTATTTCCTTCATCTTTCTGAATTCTAATTATTTTTTTTAGTCAAATAATATTTATTTTTATTTTAAAAGATTTTAATTCTTGTAAACCTATTTATTTGATTTTCATTGTAAACTATTTATTTTTGCGCGTGAAGTTCTATTTTTCTACGAACTAACGTTTTAAGCTTGGAATTCAGTTATTTATTTTTCCTAAATATCAAAACACGTTTATATGATATTTCCAACTAAGAAATATTTTTATTTAAGAATATTTTACCTTTAATGATTTTATTACGAAGTTTTGTAAATAATTATTTTCCAACGCGCGGTTTACTCGAACTGATTTGAAATACCTTTAACAATTTTACGATTCATCTTTTTATCAACTTAGAAATTATTTGGGACATTTTCCCCATGTTTTGGACCGTGACACACCCATGTCACATTTTTACACTACAACTTTGTATACATTTCATTTTATGATGTTTAAACCTTAGATATTTTCTTTTTCTCACCCATTTATTTTTGGCCTTAAACACAAACTCTTCATACTCCCTTCCTCTCTCATTTTGGCTGATTTGTGCATGTATTATGACATAGTTTTCATCAAAATTTACTTATCATTTATGCTTTAGAAAACCATCCAATTTCTTATCATTCATTTTACAAAAAATTAAACAACATTTCCTCCCTTTTTCTCTCTTGGCTGAGATTTTCCAGCAGCTTTTCTAGCCAAATTTTGTCTCAAATCGAGTCTCGATCGTCTCGTTTTCATCTCCTAAATAATCGTCATTCCGATCCCTTCGTTAAGGTAATAATCGATGTTGTTTTCGATCGTTATTTTCCTTGATTTTCTTAGTTTTCTCATGGTATTTTTCCACCATGATTTTCTTGTGTTGAAGGATTTTTGAATGATCCCGAAGCCGACGAATTTATAATCGACTCGAATTTGGGTTAGAGGTAACGTCGATGTTACTCGGTATTTCATGATTTTAATTGTGTATTTGCATCTATAATTTTTATATTTCATTTTTGACAATATATGTATGTCTTATAATCTGGAAAATTTTTAAAAGTTGAAAATTTGCATGTTTCAATATTTTTATCGCTTTTACGAGATTAACGATTAAATTGTTATATTAATTTGTAAAATCGTAATAATCGGCCTAAACATGTAATATATGTTTATACTCTGAAAAAATGTTGTTTTTGATGATTTTTAATAATTTAGTATTTTTCTAATATTTTTGATATCGATTATTGAATTATTACCGTTATCGGAGAATAACGATTAAAAGCCAATTTTTAGTTCTAGTACCTAAACATTTTATTTTAATCTGATTTTTGACCTGGTGAAACTTTCTGATGAAATAAAAGTTTCTGAATTTTTTCATAATTTTTCGGAATTGTTAAGTTGATGAATTAATTAATCACTTTAAATCACCGTTTATCGTTAAAACCGTGTTTGTCGTTTAAATTCTCGATTTTTGGTCTTTGGTTTAAATCTGGAAAAATTATGATTCTGATGGTTTCTTAATAAAATGTATTTTTATGATTTTTAGTTCTTTAATAAAATGTTAGGAACGATAAGTTTTATTAATGGAATCGTTAATTGTGAAAACGGGTTTTTAAACACGGTTTTGATGGGATTTATTAAAGCTGGAATTTTTGGAAATCTGGAAAAATAGTATTTTCTGGAAAATAATGATTTTTAATCTTAATAATAATTTTTGGATATTAATACTTAAATCGTTTTGTAATTACTATTTTTATTAATCGTTATTGTCGAGATTAGACGATTAACGAGTAAACGCTTTAAAAACCGAGTTTCAGGATTATGGAAAATTTTCTTTTCTGGACAGAATGTCCATAAATATATTTTAACTATTTTATGTAATTTTTGTACTATTTATTAAAGTCTTTAATTAATAAGTATTGATTTTTGGACAAATTACGATTCATCGTTAAAATGCTTCGTCTTACCTAAAAGATTTATTTTTCCAGCTATTTTGAAAATATTTAAATCTGAAACATTAAGAGTTAAATCATCCCTTAACATATTCTAAATATATTCAATGGTTTAATTAAATAAAAGACGTTAAAAGATTTAATTTGGCATTTGCCGTAAAATCCTACTCCCTCCGGTTTTATATGTTTGCCCCATATTGATTTGCACATAAATTAAGAAATTGGAAAATTGTGTAGGGAAAGTACAATGATGAATAAATAGAGGTGGACTAATAGGTATAAAGTAGTGATTAAAGTATAAATATAGTGGCAAAATAGGTAAATACTAGAAATTCATAGGGACAATATGGTAATATATATAAGACCAATATGGAAAGTGGAGAAATGGGGCAAACAATTAAAATTTGCCAAATAAGGAATACGGGGCAAACATAAAAAACCGGAGGGAGTATTTGTAATTGTATTGTCGTAACTAATAATAATTAGGGAATTTTAGCTTTGTAAATTTTGAAAACACCCTGATTAGTATTATTAAAAATTTTAAGACTTTTTTAATCATTTTATACACTTGTACGATATTTCAATAACTTCACAAACTCAAATGTTCTTACTTTAATAATTAATATCGTTAAGGCCGAAAGTATTAGTTTTATAAATCTATATCATTTACTAAAAATGTGGTATTAGTATGAACTAATATTTTCACTATTTTGATATAATGCTATTTTTAGTAAAGTTTCTAAAAATAGAAGTTTCCTAAAATAGAAAGTTTCCTCTTTTAGAATATAAATGTTTACTTCTTTTATCCTCATATTATCTATATTGATTATATCTTTTGATTATCGATAATGACTTTGTTTTGGAGTTATGGAATAAGGACAAGTGTGAGGTTAGAGTAATATATTCTAGGGTTTACGGTTTTGCCATCAAGTATAAGGCTAGTGTATCAGGAATCGGTACATTGGTTGTTGAACCGGGTGATAGGTATCCCGGGAGTTTTGTACATTTTGACCTTAAGCTTAGGCCTCGCAGTAAGTCGCCGTCATAAGTTGAACTGGGTGACAGGTAATCTCAGGAGGGGTGTGCATTATCTTAAACTAGGGCCGCACATTTATAAGTCGCCGCTCTATTATGGTTGAGTAGCCTAGTTAGAGACCGAAGTTTGATTTGTTTGAACTAAGTTCTCGAAGCTAGTTTTTAATATTCTCCTAGTGAAAGTCTAGCCGTCTACACTACTCCTATCCATAACGCCATTTTGAATATTTTTATTATTATCGATATAATTTGGTTGCAGGTTGGCAAATGTTTTATGTTTTTTTCGAAAAACTCATTTTATGATATTGTTTTGATACGTGAAGTTTTTCACTGAAAGTTTATTTTTATTATAATGTGTTTTACTGTTTTCCATTTTTACTATTTTTCTATAATAGTAATTACAGTTTTATAATCCTGTTATACGGCTGGGAGAACGTTGACGTTGCTCCCCACTGATTGTGGCTGTTATGTTTTAAACATGGCAGGTATATGTGTTTTTCTTCGGGTGGGCTAGCGAGCAGTTATGGATCCTGCTTGTTTTAATCTGATCACTGTATTATGGATTGTTAAAACCATTTTTATGGATTTTATTTATTTATTTATTTTGTAGCCATTTTTATTTTATGGCTTATGTATTGACTTACCATTTTTATTTAATCAAAACATAGCTACAGTGTGTTATAATCTCACTTCTACAGTGTTTCCGCCACTGTATTGCGTTATAATTTCTAGGGGATTACAGTTGGTA
This sequence comes from Agrostemma githago, assembly GCA_958450325.1. NCBI lineage: Eukaryota > Viridiplantae > Streptophyta > Magnoliopsida > Caryophyllales > Caryophyllaceae > Agrostemma > Agrostemma githago. The sequence continues at coordinate 25,032,898 of OY288244.1, read as the reverse complement.
TCAGAGCATCACTGCTCCCAACGCTTACACCTGAAATTAGGGAAAATACCAGTAAATTATTTAAACAGTAAATAAAAATATTATTAGAGATGGGTAGAAACAAATAAGAACTTAACTGTTAAGATTATTTGTTTCTTAACTCAATGATTATTGAATATTTGTTGCTTTTGTGGGAAAAAGACGAATGAACAAGATATTGATAGGATGCTGCTCCAGATCGGGACAAGACCTACTTAGAACTCTCAACGCCTGCTGACTCGAGTGGACAACTTGGTGCTCCAAGAAAGATGTCGATGGTGATTTTTAGCTCCAGTTCAGCTTACTTAAGCTACAGGCCAGATGATCAAGAGTAGATTCCTGTTCCATGATGTCGCAGTAGATCGAGATGGAGCGACCGAAGACTTACGTGCTCGTTCCTCTACAAGAAGATGAAGTAAGCCATTTGGATCCCGCGTGAACTCTGGAGGCCCGAATATTCTCCTCTGGTTCAAGAAATTAGTAATATAGTATCATCGACTCTTTTTTTCCTTCCTCTACTTATTCTAATTCTTCTCTTTTATATTCTCTTCATCAACCGCTTGGTGAATCCTTGTTATATTCGTCTACTCTACCATCTTTCTCTTGAGATTCTTTGGCTAGACCGATTTCCGTCTCAGTGAACCCCGTGAAAGGATATAGATGTTTGAGGTTTAGTAAACCCTTGTTACCTATGGCTTGAGGGTTGTGAGTTATACCTTGTTATCTATCTTAGTAAGCTTTTGAGGATCGATTTGAATGATAAATTGTCAATTAACGGAATTAGGTTGGTTGCTAGGGTGTCTACGGGTAGTATCGTTTGAGTTGATCCATGTTGGTCGGGGTTGAGAACTCTTGACCATCTAGGTCGGTGAGGATTACGGCGCCCCCCGATAGTATTCTCTTAACGAGGTAGGGACCCGCCCAGTTTGGTTTGAATTTCCCTCTAGGGTCAACGGGGAGGGGTGCTCTAATGGATTTGATTACTAAATTTCCCTCATGTCTGTTTCTGACTTCACTCATTTGTTAAAGGCTCGTTCGATGCGATGTTGGTAGGCTTGTACGTTGGATAAGGCATGTATCCTACGCTCGTCTAGAAGTACTAGTTCGTCATATCATTTTTGGTTTCATTCCTCTTCGGGAATGCCGCTTTCGGCCAATATCCTTAGCGAAGGTATTTCTAGCTCCACGGGCTGGACGGCACGGAGCCGTAGGTTAGGTAATATGGTGTGGCTCCTGTGGGTCTTCTATAGGATGTCCGGTATCCCCATAAGGCGAAGGGGATCTTGTTTGGCCAATCCCGGTAGTTGTCTATCATCTTCTTAAGGATTGTGGTTATGATTTTGTTGGCAGCTTCTACGGCCCCGTTTGTTTGTGGTCTATAAGGTGATGATTTGTGTCTTTGGATTTTGTATTTTTCGAGGAGTTTTTGGGGGTCGGCCCTGAAGTGAGCCCCCTGATCACTAATGATCTCATGAGGTATACCGTAGCAGCAGATGATGTTATTTTGTACGAATTTCACTACTTTTTTTAGGTTAGTACGGTGTAGGAGGCGGCTTCTACCCATTTGGTAAAATAATCGACGGCCACTAGTATAAAGCAGTGTCCGCCGGTCCCAGATGGGTGTACTTTTCCTATGATGTCTATTCCCCAAGGAGAGAAATGCCAGGGTGTGGCTATGGTGTGTAGAGGATATGGAGGTAGGTGTTGGATGTTGGCAAATATTTGGCAATTGTGGCAGTGGCGAACGTGACATCGGCAGTCTGCCTCTAAGGTAATCCAGGAATAGCCCGGTCTCATTATTTTTTGGGCTAGTAGGTGTGCGCTCATGTGGGGTCCGCACTCTCCGTTATGTACCTCTTCCATGACTCTCTCGGATTGGTTTTTGCTTATGCACCTAAGGAGGACTCCTTGTGGGGTTCGTTTGTATAGTAGTCCTTGATTTAAGACATAGTGGGTGGCTTGTATTCGTAGGGCTCTTTTGTTCTTGGCGCTAGTGTTGGGCGGGTATGACCGGTGGGTTTTGAAATCTAGGATCGTTTTGTACCAGGGTTCCTCGGGGGTATTGTCGGTTTCGAGGTTATAGACGTAGGCTGGTTGTTCGCTCCTCTCCACGCAGATAGGCATGGAGAAGAGGTGATCGGGCATGTTTATTAGTGAGGCTAGTTTGGATAATGCGTCAGCGAATTGGTTTTCTTTGCGGGGTATGTGTATGAAGTCGATTTCGTTGAACTCCCGAGACAACGCTTGCACTATGGTTTGGTATGGGGTTAGGCTTTCACTATAAACTTTCCAGGTACCCGTGGCTTGGTTGACCACTAGGGATGAATCCCAGTGGATTCTAAGGCTTTTAACTCCTAGAGGTATGGTCGCTTTTAGATTTACTAGGTAGGCCGTGTATTTGGTTATTTTGGGGAAGTGCGAATTGATGGAGGTTCGTTCGTCGCAAGCTGTTTGGTCAGGGGTCGATGATGGGTTGAACCTAGGGTTGTGGTTCCCTGACCTCTTTTTTAGGGTGAAGCCAAGTGGGCCATTTGTTATAGCCCTTCTGTTTTAGTCAGTTGTCATCGATAATTGGCGTAACGTCGAGTTTTCAAGCGTTTAAAGCGAAATTTTGAAAGAAGGTTAAGCGATTGTCGAGGTATGTTTGTAAAAATAAAGAGTTGTTTTATTGATGATAGTAGTAGACGGGCTAGATGCCCGTGATTTTATTTGGGGGAGGTGGAGGACATGTCCCCTCGCACCTCCCTAGACTCAATAAGGGAAAAGAAAGAAAAAGACAAAACATTTATTATTAATTTAGTCTAGGCCCTAAGATGAACTAGACTCTGACTAAGACCGGCCATGCCTCTAAGCATCGAGGCTCCCCCCAGGGAATAACACCTTGATGGTGCCGCTGGTCTTCACTATCACAGACGCGGTTGTTTTGCCGCCAGCCCCATTGTCAACGGGCTGCGACGTCTGCTTGTTTATCAGAGGGAAGGTTCCGGCATCCACCAGGTCTTGGATGTCGTGTTTGAGGCGATCACAGTCTTCCGTATCGTGTCCCCTACCCTGATGATACAAGCAATAGGCATTGGGATCTCAATCCGCCCCCCGGGCCTCACGAGGTGGATCCAGAGTAGGAACAAGCTGGGATAATTGCCAGTCCTCATTGGCAATTCTAAGGGCCTCGGCGTAGGTCATGCCCAGGTCAGTGAGGCTTCTAAAAGGGCGCCCTCCAAGGGCTGGGACAAACCTAGTCGGCCCTATCCTCATCTTTTCTTTAGGGATGAAAGGTTTTTCTTCCATTACCTCCCGGGGGATATTTCGTGTCCCGTTGACCGTGTCCTCCAGCCTGCCGAGCTGGAGTAGGATGTTATTATGGGTGTTGTTTATTTGGGCTAGGTTATTTTGAAGTTCCTTAACGAGTCCTAGCATTGTGCTGAGTGGTTCGGTATTGTTGCCGGAAGACATTTCTAGATTTGCAAAACAGGGCCAAAGGTGAGACTGAATCGACCGGGCGTTTTAGGGACTCGAGGAATGCTCGTGACTGAGCGACGCGGAAATGAGACCCTTGACTCGCGCGTGTGTGCGGTCATTTGGCTCAGGGACTCAAGTGCTTTAGACTCTCGGTGTATTTGGCGAAATGCCTAACGAATTTTAAAATCTCTGTGACGAGACGATTTGACACAAACCTCGGAGGTGAGGCTTAAAGAGGACTTCTCGAAATGAGACGACCCGAAATGTAAAACTTCGGGTAGAGGCGATCCTAGTAACTAACACAGACAGTTAATCACACGGTTGTACGACGTAAGAAGTTGATCGCGATCCCGGCTCAGGATCAAAGATTTTTTTTTTAAAATGACCGATAATCGCAGAGGAAAGTATTTTTTTCCTTTTTTTGAAAAGTGATTTTGCAAAGCTAGGGTGACGATGGTGTGGTGACATCGTTGGTGATGTGAAGGTGTGCTGCCACATGTGTGTGTCGGGAATCCGACGATGGCAACAGTGTAAAAGCTTTTTTTTAAAGGATCAAACGGTTCTTTAAGGGAAACCGGTTTTTTTTTGAAAATGATTGCGTGATGCTTCTATCGAGACTACTATTAATTAGCTAGTTCGATACTTGCGGTGTACGTGATGCCCGTGGCAGAGCGTGAAGTCTAACGATGGTGTTTTAAAGGTGTAACTAAATCCTTATTAAAGAACTTAGGTGATGAATAGTGTTTCTAGAAAAGCTTTCAAAACGAGTGATCCACTTTTGTCGGTTGCATTAACTGGCATTTGACAGTGGAGAGTGATGTATTGTGAAAAGTGTTTCTAGAATATAACCGTTTTGGGTTCCTTGACTTCATTAATTGAAGCCTCGGTTGTGTTAACTGTATGTGTGTAAAAATGTTTTTTTTTTTAAAAATGTAACCGTTCGGTGTACCTTGGTCCCATTAATTGGGAGTCTCGGTGGCATAAACGGTATCTGTTGTTGACGGGTTTTACTTTGGCCAAGGTGATGGCACTAAAAACATACATTTATTATTTTGTTTTTTTGAAAGTGGTGAGTGTAAAATTTGCCATGATAATGGCATCTAAAAATGCTTTTCCCTTTTTAGAAACATGATTTGACCGGAGTATCGGTGTTTAAAAGGTCGTTTTGAAAAGATGAGGTATTTTTTGAAAACGGAATTGGGTGCGGTTGAGTGTCTTATTTGGGTTGGATTGTTCAAACACGCTACACATAACTAGGAATGCATACACTCATGCAGGATGCAGACACAGGTAGCTTAGGGTAGGCTACCGCCCACGAATAGTCTTTACTTAGGCATTGACAATGATCTGGGGAGATGAATGCCATACCGTCCGTTTGGACTATCCGCTGTGGTCGCCAAACTGTGGTCGTTCGTCTGCACCGCCCGGCGCCCCACGCGCGCCCGCGCGGGACAGACCCGGTTTTTCAACGTGTGGCGGCGGACACCCACGCGGCCCTCTCCCTGTCGAGGGCCGGTCCGATCTCGCGTACGGGGCGATATGTCGGATCTCGATTTAGATGACGATCCGGACTTGTACTAGACGGGTGGGGACACCCTTGTTTCCGTTTGGGAATTGATCGAGTTATGGTTGTAAATGTTTAAAGGTCATTTTGTTTGGTAAGGCGACCTTTTAGTGAACTGAAGTTGTTGCCGATTTGTGGAGTCACCATCGAGTTAATTACGGGGACTTGGAAACCGTTTAAGTCAATTTTGATCCCTTACCGGCCCAAAGTTGAGTGGCACGGAACCTAAAGATAAAGACTTGTACCCTTAAGCACTCCATGCCTGGAATGACTCTCATTGCCAATGGTTTCGGACGTCCGGAAACCGTCGATTCTGAGTAAGGGGGTGAGGGTACGTATTGGGAAGCCAACATCCGATAGACGCCAACACCCAATCCCGCCCGCACTATAGTGCCTCTACTAATCAATCGGTGGGCTGATATCCTAGTTTTTTTATTGTGGTGGAAGCTAAGTACTGTAACATCCGTTGTTTTAACCCTATGCCTTTTACTAAGTTGGTTGTTTTAAGGACAAGTAAGTTTTGTCGTCATAGTAGTTGTGTTTACATTCTTTGCATGCGATTTCACGTGACAAGTAGGCCATGAAAAGACGCACGTAGGAGAGTAGAGAGCACTAGTACTATACGTATTAGCAAATCAGTTTTAACGCGATAATACGGATGTTAGTCATTCTCGTGGTATACCTTACTTGGTATTCTGCTTAAGATGTGTCGGTTCGGTATTAACAGAGATGCGTCGAACCATGTGTGGCGAGCACCGGGACTAATACGGAACCCGACCATCGCTTTGTTCAGTTTTAGTTATTTAACGTTTTGAATTCCGTGTTAGGTGATTTAGCATGCAGTTATAAGGTCGTAAAAGCAATAAATCATACGAAAAACTGTAAATGCGAATGTAAGTAAATCACATAATGAGGAGTTGCACCCTCGGAGTATACACTAAACGGGACTCGATGCATAGATAGTTTGAGAACGGATCTCGGAATTATTCAGGCCTATTTAGTGTATTTTGGTGTTTTCGGTTGAAGTTGTGTAACACCCGCTATTTTTCCTAAGCATTTTATTCTTTCTCTTAGGACTTCGTCTTAACTCTGTCACTTTTGGCCTCATATTTTATCATTTTACTAAGCTTTATTTTAATTTTTGAGTTTAATAATTTCTATTTTTAATTTTAAAGATTTAAAATTCTTTTAAATCCATTTATTTGGTTTCTTCGTAAACTAAGTAATTTTTCCGCGAGGAATTCTATTTCTCTCCGAATTGACATTTTTAAGCTTGGATTTAAGTTATTCCTTTTTCCTAAAAATGTTTGAATACGTTTATGGAATATTTTCTACTAAGATATATTTTAGTTACTAAAAACAAGCCATTTATGATTTTATTACGAAGCTTCGCGAATAATTATTTTCTTACGCGAGGTTTACTCGAATTACTTTGAAATGCCTTTAACTATTTTACGATTATACTTTTTATCAACTTATAAATTATTTGAGACTGTTTTCTCACATTTTGGACCGACTAAGCTCTTGGTCACAAGTTTTATTACGTTTTATTTAAACGTTTCATTTTATCACATTAAAACGTAATCATAAGATAAATCATTTTCATTCATTGTAGCATTTATGTCAAAACTTTTCTTACTCCCTCTCTTATCCTTTTGGCCGGCCAACTATAGGTCTAGGTGCATTTTGGTTCCTCATTTTGAAGCCTTAATTTCATCCTTACCCTCTTTAAGTGTAGTAACATCCATCTCCTCCTTTACTACATTCATTTTTGCATTAACGAAAAATATTCATCACTTCCTTCTTCTCTCTTTTGGCCGTGTGTCCCTCAGCCATTCTAGGCAAATTTTTGCTCCATTTCGAGTCCCAATCGCATCATTTTTATCGTCATAATAATCCTCTTTCCGATTCCTTCGTTAAGGTATTAATCGACATCATTTTCGATCAATTTTTACCTTGTTTTTTATTAGTTTTCTCATGGTATTTTTCTGCCATGATTTACGTGTTTGGTAGGATTTTTGGACGATCCCGAAACCGACGAATATATCGTTGATTCAGACTTGGAGTAGAGGTAACGTCGATGTTACTCGGTATTTCAAGATTTTAATTGAGTATTTGCATGTATATATTTTTATATTTTATTTTGGCAATATATGTATGTCACGAATTCTGGAAAAAATTTTAAAGTTGAAATTTTGCATGTTTCGATATTTTTATCGCTTTTACGAGATTAACGATTAAATTGTTATATTAATTTGTAAAATCGTAATAATCGGCCTAAACATGTAATATATGTTTATATTCTGGAAAAATGTTGTTTTTGATGATTTTTAGTAATTTAGTATTTTTCTAATATTTTTGATATCGATTATTGAATTATTATCGTTTTCGGACAAAAACGATTAAAAACCGATTTTTAGTTCTAGTACTTAAACATTTTATTTTAATCTGATTTTTGACGTGGTGAAACTTTCTGGTGAAATAGAATTTTCTGTTTTTTTTCATAATTTTTCGGAATTGTTAAGTGGATGAATTAATTAATCACTTTAAATCATCGTTTATCGTTAAAACCGTGTTTGTTGTTTAAATTCTCGATTTCTGGTCTTTGGTTTAAATCTGGAAAAAATTATGATTCTGATGATTTCATATTAAAATGTATTATTATGATTTTTAGTGCCTTAATAAAATGTTAGGAACGATAGGTTTATTAATAAAATCGTTAATTGCGAAAACGGGTTTAAATGACGGTTTTGTTGAAATTTGTTGAGTCTGGGTTTTGGAAAAATCTGGAAAAATTTATATTCTGAAAAATTAGGATTTTTAAGTGTAATAATAATTTTTGGATATTAATACTTAAATCGTTTTGTAATTACTATTTTTATTAATCGTTATTGTCGAAATTGGACGATTAACGAGAAAACGCTTTAAAAACCGAGTTTTAGAATTCTGGAAATTTTCTTTTCTGGACAGAATGTCCATAAATATAATTTAAATATTTTACGTAATTTTTGTACTATTTATTAGAGTCTTTAATTAATAAATATTGATTTTCGGACAAATTGTGATTTATCATTAAAATGCTTCGTCTTACCTAAAAGAATTATTTTTCCAGCACTTTTGAAAGTATTTAAATCTGAAACTTTAAGTGTTAAATCATCCCTTAACATTTTCTAAATATATTCAATGGTTTAATTAAATAAAGACGTTCAAATATTTAATTTAGTATTTGCCGTAAAATCCTATTTATAATTTTATCGTCGAAACTAATAATAATTAGGGAATTTTAGCTTTATAACTTTTGAAAACACCCTAATTAGTAATATTAAAATGTTTAAGACATTTTTAATCATCTTATAACACTTATACGATATTTTAATAATTTCATAAAATCAAATGTTCTTACTTTAATAATTAATATCGTTAAGGCCGAAAGTATTAGTTTTATAAATCTATATCGTTTACTAAAATGTGGTATTAGTATGAACTAATATTTTCACTACTTTGATATGATGCTATTTTTAGTAAAGTTTCTAAAAATAGAAGTTTCCTAAAATAGAAGTTTCCTAAAATAGAAAGTTTCCTCTTTTAGAATATAAATGTTTACTTCTTTTATCCTCATATTGTTTATGATGAATACATCTTTTGAATATCGATAATGGTTTGTTTTGGAGTTATGGAATAAGGACAAGTGTGGGTTTAGAGTAATATAGTCTGGGATGTACGTTTTGCCCTCAACTGTAAGGCTGGTGTGTCTTTATGGGGCGCATTGGTTGTTGAACTGAGCATGGTTTGTGTTCAGGAGAGTGTATATTTACCTTAAACTTAGATATCGCATCGTATAAGTCGCGTCGGGTTGAACTGGATATGGTTTGTATCCAGGAGGGGTGTGCACTACTTAAGCCAGGACCTCGCTGCACGCAGTCCTGTTATGGTTGAGTTGCCTAGTTAGAGACCAAAGTCTAATTTGTTTTGACTAAGTTCTCGAAACTAGTTTTTAGTATTATCCTAGTGAAAGTCTAGATTCTACATTACTCCTATCCATAACGCTATTTTGATTATTTTATTATTATCGATATAAACTGGTTTGCAGGTTGGCAAATATTTTTATGTTTCTTCGGCAACCCTTTTTAATTAATTTGTTTTACGCTAAAGCTTATTTTATTACGCTGTTTTAATGTTTTCCATTTTTACTATTTTTCCTATATTAGTAATTACTATTTTAAAATCCTGTTATACGGCTGGGAGAACGTTGACGTTGCTCCCCACTGATTGTGGCTGTTATGTTTTAACATGGCAGGTATATGTGTTTATTTTCCGGTGGGTGTGGGCTATCGAGCAGTCTTGGATCCTGCTGATTTTTTTTATAATCATGTCTTAAGTATTGTTTAACCTCTTTATGGATTGTTTTAAATTTTAGCCATTTTTATTGTATGGCGCATGTTTGACTTTACTAATTTAATTTATTAAGACATAGTTCTGTGTGTTTTAATCCCGACTCTACAGTGTTTCCGCCACTGTATCGCGCTAGAATATTTAGGGGATTACAAGTTGGGACGTTACGTGTTTTAGTAGATGTTTGTGGACCTAGTGTCCACGTCTAGTGTTGTCGTAGCGCATAATAAAAGAAAGTACGGATATGGAAAGTTTTGTTTAGATGGCAACCTAGTGACGATACGACTTCAATAGGCGGATCCCCCTAGCTTGACCAGTGACTTCGGCAGAGCTCCGTTACCGTTTGACTCTTCCTGCGGCTACTCCGGCAGAGCTTCGTTTCTATGGACCGGTTCGGTGGCTAATCCGGCAGAACTTCGCTACTGGCCTGGGTTTAAGCTAGTCGATCACAGTCACCTCGGTATCGAGTGGGTGCTCGAAGGTGAGGAGTAGCGTCGATGTCGCTTTTTATCGGAACTACGATCGAGTGGATCGTTTGCCTCGGGTGTCGGAGTGCGAGCCCTTAGCGAGAGTGTAAAGGAGGAAGAGAAGATGAGAATTGTGTGTCGAAATGAGGGCGTGAAGGGGGGTATTTATAGGTGTTTTCGGCCCTTGTCGCCCATATGGGCGCCTGAGTTGAGGCGCACCAATACTCAGGCGCGGGGAGACCAAGACGCGTGAGGTGGGGCGGTTGGAGTATTGAAGATACGATTTTGATACTTTACAAAACCGAGAGGGAGAGTATAATACAAAGCTTGGAGCCTAAGCCTTCTCGCGGCTTGACCTAGCGCCGTGGATTTTGTGGGCCTCGGGTGTGCGTCCCGAGGTTTGCTTGACACGGTGCTGACTCGGTTCGGATTTCGGGACCGACTGGGGGGTCCCGGTATCGGAATTGACTCTAATTAGTGTCTATGCGACAGTAACGACACGACTAAGGCTGCCATCATGTTAGTTTAATTTGCCCGAGTAATTTATTTGATCCATTCTATAGAAAAACTATCTAACACATCGCGAACTCGGGTCGCGTTGCAGTCCTATCGTTATCGGTTGTTTGTTGGGCACTTCTGCAGCCACCAGGTCCAAATCTAGGTGTCTACACTCGGTCTCGGTGCATATAATCGTATGTTATATAATTATAAGACCGGCATCAGAAATTTTATAAAAAACGTTATAGGATCGAGAAAAATTTGATTAAGATGGAATTGTCTCCCTCTGCGTCACGACACCGATACTAATCCTCACGGATTATGTGGTGTCGATTTTCGCGTCAATGGGTTCCGTACTAATCTCGGAAATGGAATCGGACGCGTTCAACTACGCACGACCACGATCGTGTTACGCCCTTGAGTGCTTGGGGCGGCGCTCCTCGAAAGGGCGCCACCTCCGTCGCGAATAAACGGACTTGGAGCAGTGGTCGTAGTCAAACGCGTTCGATCCAAAATTCTACTATTATATATATATATATATATATATATATATATATATATATATAAATAGGATCTGGTGTAAACACACCAATTTGGTGTAAACACCCTGATTGGGGTCGGCAGCCTGCCACTAATTGCCTGCCGGACAGGCCTCCAGAGGAACGCCTATAATGCCCAAAGGCCAGTCCCTGGCAAGCAGTCAAAATAAAAACATAAACGCTAAGGAAAGCAATCGACCGCCGGCCCAGCAAGCCAACACAGCCTGCTAGAGCCCAGCGGTCACGGTTCAAAATCCGCCTACCCCGGGGATGTCCCTGATTGACAGGGCCAAGACCCCCAGGGGCCCTCCCGTCATTTCGCCTAAGGTAAATAGGAATGGGTGGATGAGAAGACGCCACTTGTCATCTCCTTATCCATCCATTCCCCTCCTCCTTCCCTCTCTTGTGGGAAGTTATAAATACTCTACCCTTTCCACAAGAAAGAGGTTGGATTTTCTCTCTCTAGATTCTCACTCCCAAAAACGCCACCTAGTTCCTCAGGAGCTAGGTTCATCAAGGCATTTCACGGACTAACTTAGGCATCGGAGAGGGTTCCCTTGGACAACCTCCGAGGCCCTGTGCGTTCATTGTGCAGGGAGCAAACCAGCTTCGCCGGGAAAGTCCGATCAAAGGAGAGAGATAAAGGAGAGGTTAAAGGAAACCGAACGATTGACAAACCGGGAAAGTCCGACCATTGTTTATTAACAGTCCGATTACCCGACCCGGATCCAGAGCCAGGTCAAGTGTTTCCGTGACCGGAACAATTTGGCGCCATCTGTGGGGATCTTTAGGTTGTACCCACGAAATTACCCACAAAAATCAACCGTTCTCAAACGCAAAATTAACAAATTAACCAGTTACAATCAAACATGCCTGAAATTTTCGACACTAGTTCAATGGCAAACCCACCCAACGCTCCCCGTTATGGCATGCCGCCAGAAGCAACGCCCGCCGCCACCATCCCGGGAGTAGGGCGGGCTAGTCTTCAGGGAGCACCGAGTCAGGGAGTAGTTGCCATGGCGGGGCAAGGGGCACATGAGAGGCAAGTTCTGAACCTCACCCCTGCCCAGATGGTACAGACTGCGGCGTTCTTCTCAGCCATGTTGAATCAGGAGTTCACTCCAGACGATCTGGTAGGCAGGGTCGCCACGACCCCCAGGTCGCTCCACTTTGAGAGTGGAGAAGGAACCGGGGGTACAAGGCGGACCGCCGCCAGAAATATTCAGAGGAAGGCTAGGAGGACGGCTCAGGCGTATGCGCCGGTGCAAAGGCGAATCACATAAACTCGTCCACAGCCGCCCGCGCAACAAGGGGTTGCAGGTCCTGAGGAGGCATTCTCCATTCATACCACAGAGTCCACAGCTGCTCATGAAAGAAGGGGTTTGTCCCAAGACCTGAGGAATCGAATGAGGCACAAGGAGCCGATGTCCAAACGCCTGGGGGAAAAACAGGGAGATGTATTCTCCAGGCTGACACCGGCTGGGGAAGTACCGCCTGCGCCAGACCTGTCTCAGAGTCTGCAGTCCAGGCTTAACAACGGCCAGCCGCTGAGGTCCAGGCATCGTCAGGATGATAACCTCGAGCCTGCTCAAAAGAAGCGCTCCCGGTATCATTCCCCTCCTAAGGACGATGAGGCAATAAGCAGGCGCCCACCTAGGTACCGCTCCCCTGAAAGTAGGAGACCGACCCCTGACAGAAGGGATGACCACGGTCACTGATCAGGCACGAGCAGGTCGAGAATGGTGGGCAGGCCAACCAAGACCCCGCTCCATCTTGAGATTCAGGCGTATCCAATCCCAAAAATTAAAATGCCCTCTGTTAAGTTCGATGGCACAACCGACCCCGAGGATCATTTGGCGGCTTACGAGAGCCATATGGGCATGTACGACGCCGATGACGCGGTCTGGTGCAAAATTTTCCCAACCACCCTGGTAGGTCTGGCACAGGGCTGGTTCAGGGACCTGCCACAAGAGTCGATAAGTTTCTTCATAGAGCTGGCTGAGGCTTTCCTCGACCAGTATGCGGAAAACAAGAGACGTCGTCTTACTCGGTTCGACCTAATGACTCTCAGGCAAAAGAAAGGTGAATCTGTCAGGGAGTACCTGAAGAGATTTGATCTGTCCTTCCAGTAGGTCAAGGGGATAGATGATGCGACAGGAACGTATGCACTGACCAACTCACTACTCCCTGGAGAGATGAAGAATCAATTGATCAGAGCTCAGCCAGAAACTCTGGCCAAAGCCAGAAAAATCGCTGAGGGATTTATATTGCAGGAAGAGTTCCATAGCCTGCCGGATACCCCCGCAGGCCCCGCCAGGCAGCAGGGGGGACCGCAGGGTGGACGTGGCAGGAATGAGCCCGGAAGACAGAGAGCCGAGGAAGGGGATACCCCCAAGAAGGAGCGCACTGTCTACCAGCCCAGGTTTGACAGTTACACAGCCCTCAACAAATCCAGGGCAGAAATCTTCGAACTAGAAAAGGAGACCGCTAAGTGGAATCGTCCCAACAAACCACGCAGCCCGAAGGGGGACCCCAAGAAATTCTGCACCTTCCACGATTGCGTAGGCCATACCACCGAGGAGTGTCGCCACTTGAAGGACGAAATCGAAAAACTAATCAGGAATGGTTGGCTGGCCAATTACGCAGCCAAGAATAAACCTCAGAAAGAAGTACCTGACAAACCCGAAGGCTCAGTACAGAACCGCCTGGTAATCCATGTGATATCAGGGGATGCAGAGGGCCAGACCAGCCGAAGAGGTCAGAAAAGACAAATTCGTGAACTAAGGAACCAGATCTACTATGCTGAAAGAGCAGGAAGCCCGAAGGGAGTGACGCTGAGCATCACCCCTGAGGATGCAGGGCGGGTGGTATACCCACACAGCGATCCCCTGGTGTTATCCTTGGAGATCAGCAACCACATTGTGCGGAGATGTATGGTGGACACCGGTGCGTACACAAACCTGCTATACAAGGACGCGTTCGAGAAAATGGGCCTGGAAAAAAGGCACCTACGACCTGCCCCTGGATCATTGTACGGGTTCAGCGGAGCAGGCGTACTGCCCATGGGGGTCATAGACCTACCTGTAACATTTGGGGAAGGGGCTACTGGTAGAAACGTCAGGGCAACCTTCGTTGTAGTGGATGCAAGGTCTGCTTACAACGCTCTAATTGGCAGGGCCACCTTAGACGAAATTGAGGCAGCCATATCAATAAGGGCCCTCACTATAGCCTATATTACTGATTTTGGCCAAGAGGGAAAAGTGCACGGAGACCAGGAGTCGGCCAGGCAATGCTACTCCGTGGCCCTGCAAACCCACGAAAGTGAAAGAAAAGGAAAGAGAAAAGCTGACAGTTCCCCCAGCAGGGAGGGCGAAATTCCAGCGAGTAATCAAACGCTAGATCACCTGGAACCTGGGGGAGAGAGCATGCTGGTGGACCTGGAGCCAGGGAGGCAAGTCCTTATAGGGGCTGACCTGGAGGAGCCCTACCAGGCTGAACTGATTACGCTATTAAAAGAAAACAAGGATGTGTTTGCCTACTCGGCGGACGAAATGCCAGGGGTCGATCCAGCGTGTATCGTTCACAGGTTGAACGTAAGTGCGGACGCCCGCCCTGTGAAGCAGAAAAAGCGAAATATGTCCGCAGAAAAAGTCAAGGCGATCAAGGAGGAGATTGACAAACTCCTAAAGGCAGATTTTATTGAGGTTTGTGACTACCCAGAGTGGCTGGCGAATGTAGTCATGGTCAAAAAATCATCGGGCGCATGGAGAATGTGCGTAGACTTTACAAACCTCAACAAAGCCTGCCCGAAAGATTGCTACCCGCTCCCCAGAATCGACCAACTGGTAGACGCCACCAGTGGATATACTATGCTGAGCTTCCTGGATGCCTTCTCAGGGTATCATCAAGTGTACTTATGGCAGCCGGACAGAGTGAAGTGCGCGTTCATCACCAGTTCAGACACCTACATGTACAAAATGATGCCATTCGGGCTGAAAAACGCAGGGGCCACATACCAACGCCTGGTCGACAAGGTGTTCGAAAGTCAAAAAGGCAGAAACATAGAAGCCTACGTCGATGACGCCATCGTAAAAAGCAAAGGAGACAATGAGCATCTGGTAGACCTACGGGAGACCTTCTCCTCCCTGCGCGCCTACAAGATGAAGCTCAATCCTAAGAAGTGTACATTTGGGGTTCGTTCTGGAAAATTCTTAGGTTTCTTGGTCAGCTCTCGAGGGATAGACGCCAACCCCGAGAAGGTTCAGGCTGTTCTGGACCTTCCTGAACCAAGGACCATCAGGGACATCCAGCGTCTGACAGGCCGCATGGCCGCCCTAGCACGATTCATCGCCAGGTCAGCAGACAGGTCAACCCCATTCTTCAAAATATTGAAGGGTAACAAGCAATTCAAGTGGGAAGACGAGCAAAAGGAAGCCTTCGAGCAATTGAAGGAACATCTAAAGAAGCTCCCCACCCTGGCAAGGCCAGTGGCAGGGGAAAAACTCTTCCTCTACATCGCCGTAACTAATGTAACCGTCAGCGCGGTCATCCTGAGGGAAGAAGCAGGCGCTCAGCAACCCATATATTTTGTAAGCCATGCCCTGGGGGCAGCAGAGAAAAATTACCCTATGGTCGAAAAAGACACATACGCGGTCGTTATAACAGCCAGAAAATTGAGGCCGTACTTCGACGCACACCCTGTTGTCGTGCTGACAGACCAGCCCCTAGAGAAAGTGTTGGAGAAATTTGAGAAGTCAGGCAGGCTACTAAAATGGGCTATTGAGCTGAGCGGACTGGGGATAACATATCAACCCAGAACAGCGATCAAAGCCCAAGCCCTGGCTGACTTTCTAGCAGAATGCTCCCACTCTGAGGAGGATGGCCCAACCACCGGGCGAATGGACGGTGTACACCGATGGGTCCTCCACGGCTAATGGAGCAGGGGCAGGGGTTGTATTGACCAGCCCAGAAGGGACCGACTTTGAGCACGCGCTCAGGTTTGTCTTCCCAGCGTCAAATAATGAAGCTGAGTACGAAGCAGTGCTCGCAGGCGTCAAACTAGCCAAAGCCGCAGGCGCAGAGCGGATTGTCCTGGCAACAGACTCCCAGCTCATCGCCAACCAAATCAACGGAGAATATGAGGCCAGGGACCAAACAATGGCTGCGTACCTAGAAATGGTGAAAGAAGAATTGTCAGGCCTAAAATCGTACGAAGTCAAACAGATCCCTCGGTCCCAAAACAATCGGGCAGACGCCCTGTCAAAACTGGCTAGTTCCAGTCTGCAGGATATCAGAAGGTCAGTATGGGTAGACGTCATCCAAGAAAAATCTACTTTACCCTGCCAAACCATCGGCGCTGTGGAAGAAGCAGGGCCTGAGGATTGGAGAACCCCCATCATCCTGTTCAAGAAACACCTACCAACTGACCCCGTACAAAAGAGGAAAATTCAAGCCAAAGCCGCCTGGTTCATAATCATTGACGAAGAACTCTACAAGAGATCTTTCACTTACCCCCTGCTCAGATGCCTGGGTGCAGAACAGGCAGCTGAAGTCCTTGAAGATATCCACTCAGGAATCTGTGGACATCACATCGGAGGAAGGTCATTGGCCCACAAGGCCCTCAGGGCAGGGTACTTCTGGCCTACCATGCTAGCAGACGCTAGAAGCCTGACCCAAAAGTGCAGGAAATGTCAGCTTTTTGCCCCATCCATACATGCTCCGGCACAAGAGCTCAGGCCAATCCTATCCCCCATCCCCTTCGCCCAGTGGGGGGATGGACATACTAGGACCTTTCACGGTGGCCACCGGGGGCAGGAAGTTCTTGATTGTGGCTATCGACTACTTCACCAAGTGGATAGAAGCTGAGGCAGTGCCCAACATTACACAGCCGGCGGTCAGGAAAGTTATATGGCGAAATATCATCACTAGATTTGGCTTACCAAAAATGCTAGTGTTCGATCACGGAAGACAATTCGATAATGACCCCCTGAGAATTTGGCTTGAAAGCCATAGCATCGCAGTCGCCTACTCTGCCGTTTGCCACCCTCAAACCAACGGACAGGCAGAAGCAGCCAACAAAAAGATCTTGAACGGCCTTACGAAGATGGTGGATGACCTCAAGGGCAGATGGGCCGACGAGCTCCCCAGCATACTCTGGTCAATCTGAACCACTCAAAAGAAATCTACAGGCCAGACCCCGTTCGGTCTAGTGTATGGTGCAGAAGCTCTACTACCAATCGAGGCCAGGATCCCTTCTCTGCGCTCCCTGCAATACAACCAAGCTGAAAATGAAGCTGCGATGGCTGAGGCCTTAGATCTAGTCAGCGAGGTAAGAGAGGAGGCCAGTACTAACATCGTCGCCTACCAGCAACGAATGAGAAAAGCCTACAACAAAAGAGTACATCAGAGAAATTTTCAGATGGGTGATCTGGTTCTCAGAAAAACGCAGGCTGTTGGAAAATCGAGGGAACACGGGAAGCTAAGTGCCAACTGGGAAGGTCCATACCAAGTAACTCAAATCCTGGGGCCAGGCACATATAAAATCGCCAACCTTGAGGGACAAGAGTTGAATGCTCACTGGAATGCGGACACCCTGAAGAAGTATTATGTCTAAACCAAGTCTAAAGATAGTTTTTATTTTGCTGAAAACAATGGCGGAGAACGGTCAAAGAATGTCGACGGCTCCGACCACCCTCATGTCAAAATTTTTATAAAGAAATGAAAGAACTTCAGATTCATACTCGTTGCCTGTTCAAACTTGCGTTTTCACACACAAACGAGTAGGGGGCAATAAGGGGAGGCCCCCCTGTTGCCAAAACTAAGGAAAATGAACCCCCCAACAAAAAATTCCAAACCTCCCTGCTCACCTCTGGGCAGGCAGGGGGCAGGCCCCCTGGACTTTGAACAAAAGCCAGGGACAGGCTGGATCAACAAGGACTGGGGGCAAGCCCCCCAACCTTGTATAAAAAACGAAGACAGCCCCCATGCTTACCTCTGGGCAGGCAGGGGGCAGGCCCCCTGGACTTTGAACAAAAGCCAGGGACAGGCCGGATCAACAAGGACTGGGGGCAAGTCCCCCAACCTTGTATAAAAAACGCTAAGAGCCTCCCTGCTTACCTCTGGGCAGGCAGGGGGCAGGCCCCCTGGACTTTGGACAAAAGCCAGGGACAGGACGGATCAACAAGGACTGGGGGCAAGTCCCCCAACCTTGTATAAAAAACGCTAAGAGCCTCCCTGCTTACCTTTGGGCAGGCAGGGGGCAGGCCCCCTGGACTTTGGACAAAAGCCAGGGACCGGCCGGATCAACAAGGACTGGGGGCAAGTCCCCCAACCTTGTATAAAAAACGCTCAGAGCCTCCCTGCTTACCTCTGGGCAGGCAGGGGGCAGACCCCCTGGACTTTGGAGAAAAGCCAGGGACAGGCCGGATCGACAAGGACTGGGGGCAAGCCCCCCAACCTTGTATAAAAAACACTAAGAGCCTCCCTGCTTACCTCTGGGCAGGCAGGGGGCAGACCCCCTGGACTTTGAACAAAAGCCGGGGACAAGCCGGACCAACAAGGACTGGGGGCAGGCTCCCCAACCTTGTATGAAAAACGCAGACCTCCCTGCCTACCGCTGGGCAGGCAGGGGGCATGCCCCCTGAATTCCAAGCAGAAACCAGGGACAAGCTATGTTATGCACGGCTAACATTAGGGAAAAATCCCCCAAAGCTCTAGATCAAGCATATCTTAAAGAAACGAAGAAAAACAAAACCAGAAAAAATATTTCACAGCAAAACCCATGAAGGGTAGGAAGTCTTTACAAAGTTAAGGCGAAGAAACCGAAAGGACAAATATTACAGGCAAGCTGGCCATAACAAAGGCCCAGCACAGAAAAGGAAGACTATTATAAGAAGCATCATGGAGCATCTTGGCGAGGGCCGGCAGCGGCCTCAGGCTGTCTGGCCGCCCGAGCTTCATTCTTGGCAGTATAGAGACTCCGGAAGGTTTCCTCGTCAAAAGTAGGGAACATTTCCCCTATCACCTCCATCACCAACTCCAGAGAAGAGTTGTCACCGCTCGCGAAGCTGGCGTCCACCGCAGCTTCAGTCTCCTCTGCCAGGGTCTCCTTCTCTTTCTTCCATTCTCCTTTAGCCTGTTCAAAAGTCGAGTTAGCTCTGGACAACTGCTCCTCCAAGTCAGCCACTCTCCCCTTTAAGTGCCCCATCTCAGCCAGAGAGAGATTAGCTCGATCCATCGACAAACGGCTCTCCTTCAAATCAGCCTCCAGCTTGGCTATCTCCTTCACAGCCCTCTCCCCCTGCAGCCTCCACTGGCCAGCCTGCTTCTTTGCCTCCTCTAGCTCGCCCTCCTGCCTTGCCAGCTTATCCTTCAAGGAGCTTATCAGGGTAATATCCCTCTCTACCATAGCCAGGCGGTCAGGAGGAGGAACCCCGGGTGTGACCGTCAGTTCTTCATCACTCAGGCGGCTGAGAGCCGCCAGCTCGGCAGACGCCAGCAGTACCTTAGAGGTACGCTGGATGTACTGAAGCACTTGATGAGAAGTCGAGGTCACAGATTTGGTGAGGCGATCAGCCAGGACGGCACCGGAATCAGAAAGCAGACCTGACACATCCACGCTGTCACCAGCAGTGTAGTGGAACTCTGCGTTTTCCTCCGGGAAGGGAGTACTTGGAAGCTCACGGGCAGGACGCTTCGCCTCAGGGGTGGTAACATCCGCCTCCAGATCCACCACATCAGCACTAGGAGGTTCCCTGTCTCTTTTCCTCCTCAGCTCCAGGGGAACACTTTCCCCAGTTCCCTCGGAGTTCCCAGGCTGCGTCCCCTGAGAAGCTTGAGGCCCAGATGGAGAAGCACCCTGCTTCTGACCAGGGGAGGGGGTAGCTCCAGAAGTGACCTCTGCCTCCCCCTCATGGATACTGGGGGTAGGGGTCGCCGGCTTCGACGAAGGCAGCCGGGGAGGGAGAGGCAATCTTCGACCAGCAGCAAAGTCTTTTACAAGCTTCATTAAGGCTTTACTCCCTTTCCTGAAATTCGTAGGGAGAGAAGGACGCTTTGAGAGAACGACTAGATCCTCACTCAAGCCCAATCTCCTGACTTGCTTCTTTGTCCAGCGCCAAGTGTAGGAATCTGCAGAAAGGGAAAGGCGGTCATCTAAAAAGCAAGGAGAAATAAAGTCTCTGGAAAACCGTGACAGCAAAAACTCCCTAGAACTACCTTCAAGGCCGGGAATCAGGCCCAAGGGGAGCAAATACTCGTCTGTCGTTATAAGCTCCGCGTGAGGGAGCTAGAAGGCAGGGCCAAAGATGCCATGTTTGTCCGCAACAATTTCAAACTTTTGAATCAAAATCTCCTCCTTCGCGTTCAACTTGACCTCCAGGGCCTTCCCCCCGACGCCTGGGTGGTACTCCTCGCGTGTTTCCATACGGGTGTGGACATGATTCCTAAATTGCCTAGGAATCTTCCACCCTGACGCGCTATGGACGTATAAAAAATTATTTTTCCAGTCCTTCAGGCTGCTCAAAGTCGGCCAGACCAAGGCATACTTCTTTTGTCTCTGCAGAGACCAATAACCAGGGGAGCCATCCCCCCCTGACGAGGACACCATTTGAAGACCGACCATAAAGCGAAGGGCATCAATATAGGCCCCCCGCCATGAAACAGGCAGGTCCAAGTGTAAGCTACTAAAGATCTAATGGTTGTAGCTGTCAGCTGGGCAATGGCGACATTCATCCTCCTGAAGGTTTCCTCCAGGAAAGGATGTAGTGGGAATCGCAGGCCAAATTCCAAGGCCTTGTGGTAGACGGCCACGCAACCCTCCGGGGGACAGCACATTGTGTCTCTTTCCCCCGGAACTACGACTGTGTACCCTTCCCCGAAGTTATAAAACTGTTCAATTGCTCTAGCAGCATTGCTTTCCAGAATCAGGTCCCTGTTCTTGGCCTCAGGGTAAGTTTTTAAGGGGATCAGATACTTCTTCTTATCCAAGTAATAAGTCCTCCCCCTCTCCCTACGGATGAGGGGGCCAGCAACCCTGGAGGGATCCACCTCCAGAGCCTCGTCATCGGAGTCGACTACATCAAAGGGAGCAGGTTCGGGTGACTCAGCACCCTCCCCCCTGTGATGATCGTCCTCTACCCGGGGGCCAACCCCGGAGGAAGAAGCTAGGTCACGCCTACCACTGTCGCCATCCCCAGTTCCCCCGAGCAAAGAATTAAAAGAAAGGGGACGAACTCGCGACATACTGGCTATGAAAGGGAAAAAAGAGGGGGAAAGGTTTAAAGAAGAGCTTTTAACCTAAAAACGCCGATAAGTCGCCGGAAACAGTGACAGAGGGTACTTCTTGTTCCTCGAAGAGTGCTCAGCAACAAAGGCGATTTGGGAAGTAAGAAGTTAAAGATCTCAGAAAGAGTAAAAAAAAGAGAATGGAGCGGAAGAAGGGCTTATATAAAGCCCAAGAAGCCCAAGAGGTGACTTCCCTGACAAGACCCCCAACAGTCTCCCACGTGTCGCACGCTGAACACGGGCTGTTCACCCCTTCCCAGGAAGGGCCTCGAAAAACTAAAGTGGCAGAGGGAAAAAATCGACTGATGACGTCATCCCCGCATTAAAAAAAAAACGAAGTCGATCAGATTTCATTTCATTAGCCTTAAAAGGAAAGAAAGGGGAAAATTACATATCATGCCGAACAAGAAAAGAAAATACATAAGGCCTAAAATTCCGGCCCGACAAGACTATACCCTGCTACGCAGGCCTAATCGTCATCTAAATCTGGGGAATGGTCCCCAGGGCTGCCTTGGCTCCCAAAGTCCGAGCCCCAGTCCCAGTCTGGGGAATCCTTAAAAGGATCATCAGGGAGTCCATCCCCATCCTTGTCACTCAAGCAACCAAGACCCTCACTATCATCAGAGTCTCGGCTACTGTCCTCCCAATCCCTGCCAAAGGGAACAGCCTGGGACTCGTCGCAGGTGCGACAACCTGTTCTCCTCACAGGGGAGGAGGGGCCTGACCCCAGGGAGGAGTCAGCATCAGAAAAGTCAGGGTCAAACTGCTCAGGGTGTAGCCACGGAAAGCATTCGTGGCATCCCCGGTCAAAGCAACCCCCTCCCTGAGGGCAGCGCCTAAATCTGGGAGCAGCAGGGGTCGAGGATCTTTTAAGACGTTTTCTCGACCTGGTGGAGATTTTCCTGCCACTCCGACGAGAATAAGGCCGTGAACGACGGCTACGGCGAACGGCTTGATAAGCAGCTCGAGCGTACCGGAGCCTCCAGAATCCTCTGAAAAGGAAAGTAACCGAGCGAACTCCACGGCGAGTCACGAATTTTTTGATCCAAACCATGATTACAACAAAGAAAGTGGAAAGATTGAAGATGGGCTAAGCAGAAATGACGAAAAGAACTGGGATTTATACAAGTGAAAGCACAGCATTAATGATGTCCCAACCACCCTGGAAGGAGAACCACCAATCAGGAACTCTTCACGGTTCCCGAAAATCCATCAAGAGGAGAAGTGTAATCATTGCAAAAACACTCTCAACTCTTTGTATACCTGACGTGAACTGCGCTTCGTTCCTTGGGAAGGCGCAAAGCATTAAATGCGGTAGCAGACATGGAAGTAAGTCAACCTCCCTCCAAGCAAGAGTCGCCACCAGAAGGAAAGCCTTGCTTTCCCCCTACTGACGAGGGCCAATTGATTGGGGTCGGCAGCCTGTCACTAATTGCCTGCCGGACAAGCCCCCAGAGGAACGCCTATAATGCCCAAAGGCCAGTCCCTGGCAAGCAGTCAAAATAAAAACATAAACGCTAAGGAAAGCAATCGACCGCCGGGCCAGCAAGCCAACATAGCCTGCTAGAGCCCAGCGGTCACGGTTCAAAATCCGCCTGCCCCGGGATGTCCCTGATTGACAGGGCCAAGACCCCCAGGGGCCCTCCCGTCATTTCGCCTAAGGTAAATAGGAATGGGTGGATGAGAAGACGCCACTTGTCATCTCCTTATCCATCCATTCCCCTCCTCCTTCCCTCTCTTGTGGGAAGGTATAAATACTCTACCCTTTCCCACAAGAAAGAGGTTGGATTTTCTCTCTCTAGATTCTCACTCCCAAAAACGCCACCTAGTTCCTCAGGAGCTAGGTTCATCAAGGCATTTCACGGACTAACTTAGGCATCAGAGAGGGTTCCCTCGGACAACCTCCGAGGCCCTGTGCGTTCATTGTGCAGGGAGCAGACCAGCTTCGCCGGGAAAGTCCGATCAAAGGAGAGAGATAAAGGAGAGGTTAAAGTCCGACCATTGTTTATTAACAGTCCGATTACCCGACCCAGATCCAGAGCCGGGTCAAGTGTTTCCGTGACCGGAACACACCCTAATAATCTGGACCGTTGATCTTAATCTTGATGAACGGCTCAAATTAGATCTCACAAACCAAACAAAACCCTCCTCAATCCTCACTTACGTGCGTCATTTTGATTTCTGTCTTTCTCTCTCTTCATTCTCTCTCTACCCTCTCCCTTTTCTTTCTTCGCAATTCATTCTCCCTTTCATCTTCATCATCATCGTTCAATTTCTTCAATTCCTTCTACAGTTTCGTCCTAATTTCATTAGTTTTAGTTGTTTAAAGCTTTTTGTGCGGTTGATTAGCTCAAGAACTTATGGTAATTTTGCTGATTTTAACTTTAATTTCTCAGAATGTTACGTTTTTTTGTTGCTGATTTACTGATTTTTCGGGTGATTTTCCTGAGTCAAATCTTGTCCTTAACCAGCTATCAACGATAGGAAATCAGCGTCTTCGTTTAGGTATTCGATATCCTCCTCGATCTTCTTCTTCTTTTTCGTCTTTTTTCTTGATTAAGAGCTGAATTGTGAATTGTTTTACTTGCACATAAGGTGTTTGTCGAAATGCTTCAGTGACATTTTATGATTGTTGCCTTTTTTAATGCATCGATTTTGACTACCACTGGTTTTGCATGAGTTGATTGAATGTAGTACTTGATCCAAATTTTTTCAAGACCGTGCACATTTGGTTGGTTTTGAGTTTGACGGGTATTTTTGTCGAGTTTAGGGTTAGGGTTACTTGGAGGAATAGACACGGATCTTGATTGAGTGTGCAGGAGTTTCATACAGAACAAGAAGAAATAAGACGGTAGATGTGTTTGGTTTGATGAGGGAGTTTGGAGCGTGTGCAGGAAATCGGTAGAATCTTTTTCATTAGATTCCGGAACAGTCGAGGTTTCACAAGGGATATGACTTGTAAGCTGCTCCAAATTATGGTTAATTTGTCGCTCTAAACTGTTGATTCCATCCTTCAATTGTTCATCCGTTAGTGGTAAAGAAGTCGAGTTACTTAGAGCATTTTCCATACCTCTTAACAATGTCTCGAGTTCTTGAAATCGGTCTCCTGGGTTTTTGTATTATTATAGACGTGAACTGTTTGTTTGTGTATGTATACATGAGAGGGGTTTGCATAAGCATTTGAAGAGGCTCAGTTATGCACCCAAGCATTGGATGTTTGACAAACTTGGTGGTGTTTTTGTAAGTTCCATTTCCTTTTTCTTTATTTCTTTGTTCTTTATGTCTTTCTTGCACTGAACATGCATACTGTTTGCATTTTTGTAGGCTCCCAAGCCATCTTCTGTTCCCCACAAAGCTAGGGAATGCTTGCCTCTTATCCTTATCTTGCGTAATTTGGCATTAATTTGGCTTCATTTAACGCGTGATTTTCTCAGGGAATGTCGTGGAAAGAAGAAGTCTCGGGGAAAGAAAAATTAGACCACATGGAGAAGAAGCCATACTTTGGAATGGCGTTAAATTTTAGAATTGATGGACATACTCGGGGAGCAAAGATGACATAAAATACTTCTTTTAATATTTCATTTTTTTTGTAGATGCATTATGTTTGGTGGTTTGTAAATGATATGTAATTATACGAATATAGTTATTTCAATGCTTGTAAGCAGCTACTCCAACAATCATTCAAATTGTTGATTAAATAAATCAATTATTCATCTTCAATTTCTTTAATGTTGTTGTTATTCCAATGCTTATAATAAGTTATTCTTATTTTGGAGAGTAGTTATTCCAACATCTACTAATTGTTGATTGAATCAATCAATTCTTTCTTTTCAATTACTCTAATATTGTTGTTATATTCCAATACATATAATCAGTTATACTTATATTGGACAATAATTACTCCAATATTTACTCATTATTAATTGAATCAATCAATTCTTGTTCTTCAAGTATACTCTTCACTCTAATGTTGTTGTTACTTCAATGCGTATAATTGGTTATTCTTATATTGGATAACAGTTACTCCAACATTTGATCTGAGTTACTCTAACAGTTTACACCAAGATATAAGGTACCAAGTATTCCAAGCTATAATACCAAGTATTCCAAGATATAACACAAAGTAATCCAACTATTATTAACTATCATATTATAAACATCGTATGCCTTCATCGACTGAGTTGTATACTTGTATGAATGTCTTCAACGTCATATTGTCCCATCCATTTGACTTAGTCGTAAAGATTTCCGAGTGGGTCCTGCATATATATCATATTTATTAATCAACTACTCTAATATTTAGTGACTCCAACATATATATTCAAGTATTCTAAAAAAAAAAATTTAGTTATACATGTTCAGCTATTCCAGTCCAGAATCACAGTTACTCTAATGCTCATGTTCAGCTATTCCAACACATATACTCAGTTACTCCAACATATATACTCAGTTACTCCAACACATATATTCAACTATTCCAACACACATACTCAAGTACTCCAATTACTCCAACATATATACTCAGTTATTCCAACACATATATTCAACTATTCCAACACACATAGTCAAGTACTTCAATTACTCCAACACATATACTCAGTTACTCCAACACATATATACTCAGTTACTCCAACACATATATTCAGTTACGTTAACATATATACTCAGTTACTCCAACACATATATTCAACTATTCCAACACATATACTCAGTTATTCCAACACATATACTCAGTTACTCCAACTCAGTTACTCCAACACATATACCTAGTTACTCCAACACATATATTCAACTATTCCAACACACATACTCAAGTACTCCAACATATATACTCAGTTACTCCAACACATATATTCAACTATTCCAACACATATACTCAATTACTCCAACATATATACTCAGTTACTCCAACACATATATTCAATTACTCCAACACATACTCAAGTACTCTAATTATTCCAACACATATACTCAATTACTCCAACACATATATTCAATTGAACGAATTGAATTGAATTTCTGATAATTGAATTGAATTTCTGAAAATTACTTTGGTTTACGATGGAATCCATGCTCCATGCTCCATGCTCACCATGCTCCAGTCTGGTAACTCTTCTGCAGGTCCTACGTATCTTGCGCAACATCAATTATTTGACCAAGCATGTCCTCTACTAAATATAATGAATTGAATTTCTGAAAATTGAATTGAATTTCTGAAAACTGAATTAAATTGAACGAATTGTATATGAATTGAACGAATTGTATACGAATTGAACGAATTTCGTATACAATTGATCAAATTTTCGAGGTAGAATGAATTAGGATGATGAATTTTTTAGAGGAAATTTTGGGTTTTTGGGACGAAAATTGATGTAACCCTAGATAGAAGAGAGAGAAAGAGAGGAGAGAGAAAGAGATGTAGGTTGTGGGGTTTTTTTTGGGGTTTTGTTATCTTCTGATGATTAATCTCAACCGTTGATCAAGATTAAGATCAACGGTTCAGATTGTTAGGGTGTTTACACCAAAATTGGTGTTTACACCAAATCCCACGTGTGTATATATATATATATATATGTGTGTGTGTGTGTGTGTGTGTGTGTATGTGTGTATGTATATATATGTATACATATATACATATACATACACACATATATATACATATATATATATATACGCGGTATTAAAGTGACGTTAAAAAGAACGAAAATTAAAATGCGACAATATATATATATACAAAATCAAGGAACTGTTCGTACGTTGGTAGGTAAAAATAAGGAATGCCAGCCTTTTATTATTTTGTCAGCATCCAATTGTTTTCGAATGGGTCCATTCGCACTCAACGGTGTAAAATATAGCAAAGAATCCATTAAAAAAGATCATCCAATTCTAATTAATAATTCATTCGGTCCCTTAGGAACAGTCCTTAAATTTTCAAAAAAAATATTATTGTACCATTTAATAACTCATAATCAGATCTTATTAACTAATTATTTACAAATTGACAATTTAAAACAAACCTGTCAAGTCCTTAAATATAAATATTATTTAATGGATGAAAATGGAAGAATTTATATATATATATATATCGAGATAGAGAGGAAGAGAAAAGGGTGAAAATAGGATGATGACACCTTCAACCTACATGCTTAAAAATGGCTTCGAAAATGGACTCGTAAATAGCGACGGGAGCGCGGGAGTATCGAGGATGTGAGTAGAGTTATGGTGTGTGTATGTGTAGGGATGATTTATGTTGGTTTTTCAAGAGACTAGGGCTCGGTTTTTGCTTAGGATCACTTAGGTTTGAGTGTTAGGGAGGATGTGTGTGTTAGGATTGCAAAATGTAGATTGTAATGTGTTCTAAAAATCTGAATTTGTGAAGGGTTTGAGGGGTATTTATAGGAAATGCTCCACGACCTAGGGTCACTCGATCGAGTGCCCTGAAAAGAAAGGCATGATCTGTTTTTGTTGCCGCACTCGATCGAGTGGCTAGACGGGTGGAGTAAGAATAGGAAGTGTTTGACTCTTTTGAAATTTGAATTTGTTGCATGGGCGCCTGCTTCTAGAAGGTTTGCCAAAGTCGATTTCTGACTTGGACCGTGTTCTTGGGTCGTAAAAAGACAGTTTTATTTTTGGTGTCGATTTTGGCCCAGATTAGTCTTATTTTATTGGAAATGACCCACTGGGCCAGGATTTGAGGTCGGTTTTGAGAGATTCGCACTCCGCTAAATGCCCACATTGAATATTATTGATTCTGAGTCCGTATTCGAGCGTATTAAGTCACGTTTACGTCCGATCATCATCGGGTGTTTTGTCGGAGATTGCTATAGACACTAGCAGTCAAATGCGGGTGTCTACAGTAATGAAAGTAACTCGATCTCAGTAATTAATCAAAGTAGCACGGTCAGATGGTTAGATGGTATACAAACTCTAAACTAGAAGCATAATCATCAAAGTAACTATTCTTCATGTGCAAATTGTGTTTACTGGTTAAACTTATTCGTGTTACAATTTAGTCTCTCAGTCATCAAAGTATATAAAAGTTAGATGATACACGCTCTCTGAATCCGTCACTTCTATACAAAATTTACGCAATTTATATTCTCCAACAACCTTCATCGAATATATGTCCGTCCCATTGACCACAAGCCTGTTTCTTTAACAGGAGCCTGAAAAAAGTAAAAGTTCAGAGGAGATTGATTTGTCTAAACAGAATGCAATTCTTAATGAAGCTGTTTCTCTTGAGCATTGTGATACCTGTCTCTTTAGAGATGGGAAGACATTCCAAAATCTTAGGGTCTCGTCTCCAGCTCCCGTCACTATTGTCTACACATTCACAATCAATCATTCAGCATATCAGTGTGCTATATTTAGAGAAACTATCATAATATCAGAAGCATTCTGCTGATTCTTGCGGTTACCTGACCATCTGGAGACATAGCTAGATAGAGAACTCGCAAACTGTGGCCAGTCAACGTTGCTACCTGGTTATCGATAACATTACATCATTAATTAATTAGCTAGCAAGCAAGATGTGGTTATTGTAAAGGGTAAGTTTCTTAGCAGCATATGAGAGCTCATACCTTAGAAAGAGAAGGATACTTCCACACCATGACTTGATTCTGGGAATACCCATGAGTGCTTACTAGTTCATTCACGTTCTTACTCCATGCAAGATTGCATACCTTCACATCACATTATCATCAGGCACTTCAAAATGACAGTATTTTCTAACCATCTATGATCAAAGTGTAGGATCGCAGTTCATACCTGACTACCCGTGTCGATGTGGTTCAATTGATTCCCATTACTAGTGTTCCAAAATCGAATACACCGATCAGCAGTGCCGCCTCCTGAAGCAAGAAGGCCACTTTGGTGGGGAGACCAGGCTATGGCCTTTACAGCAGCTGTGTGCTCTGTCAGTTTCAGAACTGGCTCCCGAGAGTGCTGATTCCACACCAATAGCTGATTTCATTTGTGAAACCTTGAATCAGTAAAGTAGTGGAGTATAACAAGAATTAAGTAAGAAAGACAGTCTTCCTGTTTGAAGGGTAAATACCTGATTATCGTTGCCCCCAGATGCTAGTTCCCTGTCATCGTGCGACCACTTTAATCCACACACCTGAGGAGTTACATCGATCATTAGTGTCTTGCTTATATTTATTACTCCGTAAGTTAATGCGTAAAGTTTTTGTGGTTTACCTCAGATTTGTGACCAACTAGCTTGCTGACATAGTCACTTGAAACACGAAGATCATGCTGAAGTATGTTCCTGTCTCTGCTACCCGAAGCTAAAATGCGCGAGTTCCAAGACAAAACGCCCGCTCTGGTTTGATGTCCGCTCATGCTTCTTACCCTTTTGCACTGAGTTCCGTCCCATATCTAAATGATGGATTAGATTAAAGCATTGATTTCTTACAGGCGGCGACTAAAAAGAAATGAAAACACAAAACCCACCTGAACGAGACCATTACTCGTCCCAACGGAGACATACGAACCCTCTCTTGTCCACTGAACAGCACACACACTGTCATTTGGTCCCAGATCACACAATCTTGTTACCTACAACAATTCCGTCATTCAATCTGTTGAGATAGAAAGGCTTAGAGAATGAAGAAGGGGAGGGCGGAGGGAGTTACTTACTTTGCTGTTTGATGCATTCCACAAGTAAACACAGGTGCCGAGTCCAACGGCGAGCACATTTTGGGATGACCAATCAACCAGGTTGAGGTAGAAGTCATCTTGCAGTGAGGGAGCATCCAATACCTACACAAGTGAACATCTAATCTAATTACTAGGGAGTATTTATTATCTTCAGCAACCTTTAGATATAGATATGTACTCAGATCCCCAATTTAAACCCACCCGTCAAACAAATGATTGAAACAGAAAGAGTACCTTATGGGGAGTCTTAGGGACCTTTCTGGGAGGCTTAGGAGGAGTAGAAAGGTCATTGGAAACCTCCCCATAATCCCGGGCTAACCCGGAGGGGGAGAAGGGGGAATTAGGGGAGGAATACTCGACCTTGAACCTCAGTATATTCTTGTTGGGGCTGCTAAGAGGTGAAGAAGAAGCACCTGCAGCACAGAGAGAAGGAGAAGAAGAAGCAAAATCAGGACCAAAGAGCTCTTGCTTTAACAATCTAGTATAAGCCTCATTACTACTACTAGTACTACTAGTACTACTGTCTTGTTTGTTCTTAGGAGAAGGTTTATCAATGAGGCCAAATGCATGGAGCCTGGAGGATGATCTGCAGGGTATAAATCGATCACTGCAAATGGATTTTTTGGAGGTGGGGGAAGAAGCTGATGATGAGAGGCTAGTGATGGATCTAGGGGATGCAACTACTGTTCTCGGTGATGATGATAAATGCAGATGATTTGATCTAAATGGCGGGGTTGTTGTTGTTGTTGTTTTGGTGGGAGAGCGGAAAGTATCAAGCATCAGGCTGGTTGGGGACATTCCAGAGGGCAGATTCAGCCCACTTTTCCTCCTTTGTTCCAACTCCATTTTCAAGTTTGAATGAATGAATGAATACTACTGACAAAAAAAGATTCTGAATACTGATAATGCTACTCTCTTCAAGGAGGAGGAAGATGAATGAATTTGTAACGGTAATAAAGTTAGGTGAGAAAGGGCTGCTTAGAAGTTAGTAGTATAAGTTGGTGAGAGAGAATAAAGGTGGAGGGAGGGAGGGAGTTGGGTTTATTATGGGGTTTTGTTGAACGATAAAGATTGGGAGAGGGAGGGAGGAGGCAGTAAAGACTAAAGAGAGGGCGGAAATGCACACACAAAAGGGAACGAATGAATGAATGAGAACATAGATAGACTGATGCCGTGTCGTGTGTTTGGCTCCACTCTCCAACGGTCATATTTCTTGTTTATCACCTCTTTTTTTTAGTCTTACTCGCAAAACTTAGCCGTTACTATTTCAATACTCCATAAACTACGACTAGTACCTTATACAAAAACTATAGACAAATCACTTTTGAACAACACTAGTTTAAAATCCATGCAAATTGCACGGTGGCATTAAAATATTTGTGACGAAAATAATGACTAAATAGAGTAAAGTTTACGTAGTTCCAAACCGAATTCGTTGGACAAAAAAAAACCAAAAGAATTACGGATTTTCTTTATTGAGAATGACACGTGCATCAAAATGTTTTACTATAGTGAGAAATGCAAAAGATAGTATTTACGTGAATATACAAATTTGACAAAATCAATGATAAAATAAGCAATTGAGAATGACATGAATATTAAAATGTAAAACTATAGCAACAAATGTCAAAAGAAAATATTAACGCACATATACAAATATGATTACAAATATTGGAAAACTTCTTGATACACCACATTAGTTGTAGTGTCAGAAGTGCGTTCGTTACTATCAAAAATAAAAAATTTCAGTCCAATCTTGCTAGTGACCCTCGATAAAGCAACGTATAATTGACCATGTGTGAAGACGGGCTTAGGAAGATAAAGACCAACGTGCGACAATGATTGACCTTGACTTTTGTTGATCGTCATGGCAAAACATATAGAAATTGGGAACTGTCGCTGAGTGAACCGAACTGGGAATTTGCTTGCGTCAGATGGTGAAAGTGACAAACGGGGAATGTAAACTATATCACCTACATGGCTACCTGTTAGCACCTGACACCGAATGACTCGTTCCGCTAAATCAGTCACTATTAATCGCGTACCGTTACAAATAAGAATTCGTGAAAATTTTGTAGACATGCCTAATATAAGACCCTAAATTAGACTTTAAAAAGGTCCTAAATTATAGTTTCGTTCAGGTCCTCCTCAATGTTTAAGACGACACACCGTGTGATTCATATGAATATTAGTCGTTTAGCTTAGGTACACTCTGGGTATATTATAGAATTTAAATGACTTTGCGTATAGCTAATGAAATTATGTAGCTAAACCCACAATGTCCTTTACTATATGTAACTACTGTGTACTAACTTTGTCATTTAAATTATGTTCATGATTCTGTTTAGCTGTTTAAATTTATCCTTTATACTCCTGCAAATATTTAGAGGAAAATAGTGTGTGTGTGTGTGTGTATATATATATATTATACTCTTTCAAATATAGAATAAATATTTCTCGTATTAATTTATTTATGTAATTAGTTGTACTCTCCATCATCCACTGTCCTATACTATTGCTTGATTAGGTCTCTCTTAATACTTTATGTTTGTTATCATGGTTGTTACCCTTCCGCAAACTGATTTGGGTAAATATTTATTCCATATTTGCAGGAGTAACCTTTCTGATTATAAACTGACGATAGCGTATTGTTGTGGCTTTCCGACGCTAAGAGTGTTTGCAATTTGTGTTTGATGGTACATTTTAGTAAATGTTTGACGACATTCCCTAGGTGAGTGTAGGGATCCAAGAACAGTAATTATTACTATACCCATTATGACTCCATCATTAATTGAAGCGTTTAAAAGTTGCTTAAGTGCTCTTAGTACATTGGAGCCTAATGAGGCTGTGAAAATAAAGATCTTGATGATGAGCAATTCGAAAGTATAATCTATCTATAAGGAATTGAAGGCAAACTATCTGTGCACCTAATTAAATTCATCGTGTAGAGGAAGACGCTCCCAGAAGAGCATTCGTTTAATGCGTTGACTACTAGTTGGAGTGTTTACACTGACACACCGAATTAGAGTGGCAGGTAGGAAAGCTTTCGTTCTAAATAGTGGAAACGGAATTGCCTGAAGATCATAATTGTGAAATATGGAAGTAAAAACGTAATCTGAAAGTCATTACATGCATGAAAAATTCATGAAAAACCAAAATATTTGATAATTCTCACTACTAAAATACTGTAATAAAAGACAATCTGGGAGTCCTAGTCTTCCGATGTCGGCCTTGATTTACTTCGCTTGCGGGTTCTTACTGTTGACTTTAGCAATCTTGGTTCACTTACAAAATTCACTGATTGGTACTTTGTCCTTGAGGCAGTCCTGTATGTATTCAATATAACACCGTATACATGTATATACATATGTAATTATATAGAAGTGTGATATCGATGGACAACTACACGGAAGTCACTTACAGTGTCATTGATTAATGGCGTTGGGGATGCAGAGTCAGTAACTTCTGGCACAGATGACAGCTCATTCTGAAAGCAAAATTAGAAGTAAAAGTGGGTAAGAGTACTTTATCCTCCATCTTTAAAAGTCAGATTTTAATTTGATATCAGTAAGATAACTTTGATTTTAAAATCAGTAGAGAACTAATATATCAAATCAGTAAGAAAACTTCGATTTTAATTTGATATCAGTAAAATAACTTTTATTTTAAAATCAGTAGAGAACTAATATATCAAATCAGCAAGATAACTTTGATTTTAATTTGATATCAGTAAATCGGGTTTTTAAATCAGTAGAGAACTAACTTTTATTTTAAAATCAGTAGAGAACTAATATATCAAATCAGTAAGATAACTTTGATTTTAATTTGATATCAGTAATTTGATATCAGTAAATCGGGTTTTTAAATCTGTAGAGAGTACGATTAAGTTGATTCTCTTGCGAGCATCCACTCCTTGGGTTGTTTCTTCCACATCAATGAGTCTCCACTACCTGCTTCCATGGCAACATAGTCATCCTTGTGGGTTATAATCTGCACGAATGATACATTGTTAGATTGCATGACACATAAATATGCATTAATTAGGAGTAGAATGATTTTAATGAA
Organism: Agrostemma githago; assembly: GCA_958450325.1. Taxonomy (NCBI): domain Eukaryota; kingdom Viridiplantae; phylum Streptophyta; class Magnoliopsida; order Caryophyllales; family Caryophyllaceae; genus Agrostemma; species Agrostemma githago. The sequence goes on along the minus strand of OY288244.1, from coordinate 24,998,951 downwards.
CTGCACCTTTTTTCTGCCCATGATTGTCTTCCATTCATTTATCTCGGTTACATTGTTTGTCAATCCCGTTACCGTGTAGCATGTTGATTTTTTTTGTATATTGAAGGCTTGCGTTACTCAGACCTTGAAAATGTATTCCTTCTCTATGAGGACACAGAAATCAGGAGGAGGGAGACCACTTGGACTTGCATCCTAGTATCATGAAAATAGAAACACTATAGTTGCATGCATGGGTAGTTTTTAAACTGCATTTAAGATGCTTTTACCTCATGTTCCTTTAAAATTTGTGTGGTTGATTTTCCTAGAAGATTTCTCATATCTTCATCCCATATTATGATCTCGATGAACTCACAGTCTTCATCAACGATCCAAAATTTTGCTTAGAACTTGAAATTGTTTAATTAGACGGAATGTTCAACGATAAATAGTACATCCAACGATAAATTACAAACCTAATTATAGGCTCTTTCATCTTTGCACCAAGGTATTTGCAACCTATTTTCTCACAGTACCACAAACCGTCATCTTTTATGACCACCTTTGACCTACACTCCCCACATGAATTGTAGCACCACTCTTTAGAAGTGTCCATCTCATAAAAGCTTGCCAACGTGACAAAGCAGCCCGCCTAAAGATTTAATAGATTATTAGTGTAAGATTCAAAAAATGTGTCAATGATTAAGTTCTATTTTATTATTATATTATAAGTATAAAGACGAACCTTTGTGCTACTCTTGATTTGGGATAGTGTCATTGTTGTTGTTCCTGTTAAAATGCTTATTGGAGCGGTAGACAATGATGGAGGAACTCTCAATTTCCACCTATCAGGTGAATTTGCAGGAGAGTACCTATGTGCCAAAAACATTTAAAAATAATTAAGAAAGTGGAATTACTAAGGAAACAATATCCTTACTTAATATGTTTCTGGTATAGAGTATAACTCACATCTTTTTAAATGAATTCACTTCGTCAAGGGGTGGCTCGACCTCTATTTTTGTTGCATCTCTAGTCACAATGTTGATTTCACCTGAAACATTGCAGAAATTGTGTAAATTTGATAATTTTTTCAATGCTTGTAATTTATTTTCGGAGGTGTTAGGATGTGGTGGTGGATAAAGTACCTTTCCAGTCGTTTATTTTGACATGCCTTAGCACTAAAACTGGTCAAGGCTTGTCGATATAAGTATTAACGATACTTATAATATCTGTTAAAGCATCACCAAAAATTGAACATTTCAATTGTTCCTTCCTGCATTGCAAGGTATTATAGTGTTAAAATTATGAAAAGTTGATGTTACTAATATTGACGTTAAGATTAGAATATGGACTCACTCGCAATTTTCAAGCATAATTGTTGTCCAGTGATTTCCTTTATCTGATATCCGAAATGGATGGTACTCGATAAATTTGGCGACTACGTCTGCAATCGTGAATGGAAAATTGGTTATCATTAGGTTTAAGTAAATGTTGAAAGTGAAAATAAAATAAAAGTAAAGAGTTATGTACCGAAATAGTGATTAGGATGAACGTTCATGTGAATTATATCATTAAAACTGATGAAATTGTAAACACAAACAGGGATGTTTTTATCGGGGTACATTGCCATTACTTTGGTACTGTATTCTAACCATATCCTACAACTATGGGATGTGGCTCTCTCGTTTCCGACGTTTGCCGAGGTAGAGAACTTTGATATAGTGTAGATGACGCCCTCTTTGAAACCGGTGTTGAAACATTTCACCAATTTTTCCTTCACAGTTGCTTAAATCGTAGTACCCTGTGAAAAAAAAACAAATCTGTTTATAAGAATGATATTATGTACGGAATTATGAGTGATGGAACATGAGTGATAGAATAACGTACGAAATTATCCACTAAAATCAACTCGACATTGTAAATGGTCTCCTTCTTAGATGAGTTACTGCCAACTTGTGAATCTTGGTTGTTCGGCTTTCGCACCCACTTCCGCATCACCCTTGCCCTTATGGATATAACATTCATATTTGTGGTAATTTCGGAAATAGACTTGGCTTGAAACTGAAACGCCATTAGTATTATAATTACTAATTTCTGAATTGAAGGAGGAAAGGAAGGACTCTAAATTGCTTTCTTTAAATAGAGTTCTATGGCTACCCCATTACTTCAGTATTCAGTAAGTTATAGCAGTTACTTAGTTGAGGAGTTTAAGTCAATTTATTTCAAGTGATGGAGTGATGGGCAGCAGTTGCTAGAGATTGTAATTGTAAACTGCTATTCCTTCTTTTCCTTTGTACGTGATGATGATACAGTACATTATACAATATATTATGTAACTGCTATTTTTTTTATAAATCAAATGCAAACTGCCTTGGTGTGCCAAATAGGAGCCACGTAGAATATGATGTGGCAGATGAGGTGGGTGAATATGGTGAGGAGAAATGTTTCTCCTTTAAAAGATAAAGGATTAGGGTGAAAATCTCAGCCCACGGTTTCCTCTGCAAAACATCCTTCCACCCATATCTTGAACAGTAGTTATGGAAAGAATTCCTTCCATATCTTGAATAGTAGTTATGGAAGAAATTCCTTCGAACATCAACTATGTATACTGTTGTAACGGAGGCGTCCCGTTACCTACGGTTTGTTGACTATGGGAGAAGAACAAAACAAATAGCAAACAATAGTAAAACTGACACACATATTTACGTGGTTCACCAGCAAAATCACTGGCTACGTCCACACCGACAAGGAGACCAAATTCACTATTGTGGAGATAATAGTACAACAGTAGACCATAATACACGTGCTTAATAGCCCACAGCTAAAGCCAAAAGTACTACCAATTCTACCAACCAGATAGTAATCTCAAACTGGAAAGAGACTACCCAGACTGAGTCGACCTGCGACGAACTCACCGACGAGACGAAGGACAAACGATCTTGCGGCCAACCAAGATCCGAACAAACTCCAACGGTCTCCAACGAAGACGAGATCAATAGAACCACCAAATAATAGAGACTCGGAACAAACAGAGTTTTTCCCTCAAGAAAACCTCACAGATCAGCCCTCTATATTGTGCTCTCAAATCATCTCTCTGTCCTAAATAACCTAGAAACTAGTCATGTCTTTATATAGTATTATTCCACCTAAACTGGTTACCTAAACTAATTAGGAAACAACGGCTAATCTTTCCTAAAACCAAACAATCTTATGTTACCAAAACAAGAGATCAACTTTAGGAAAGATATCAGGAACAAATCAATTCAAAGACCAAAGAAGACAATTGCTAGGCACTTATTTCCTAACAATCTCCACTTTGACTAGAATTGTCCAACCCGAACCAGTCTTCAAAGTGCAGCTTCGAACAGTCGATTCTCAAGTGACTACTTGTCCCAATAGTCTCCACCTTGACCTGAACGATCGCATCTTTCAACGGTCTTCAGTCAATAGTAATTTTTCTCCTTTCCCTAGAGTACCGTAGTACCAACCTGCTTCAACTTGTCAGCCCAAAGCACAAAAGATCTTCCCCGAGATCCCGATTGTCTTTTTCACCCAAGACACGGGTCTTGCCCTTTTCACCCAAGGCACGGGTCCTGCCTTTTTTCACCCAAGGCACGGGTCCTGCCTTTTTAACCCAAGGCACGGGTTCTGCCTTTTTAACCCAAGGCACGAGTTTCTCCTTTCCCTAGGAGCCCGCCTTATTGAGAAGCGGAAACAACAGTTGATAGCTTGTCTTCAGAATCATGTAGTTCGACCCGTACAAGTGAAAACTCCACCTTACCGCCAACACTACCTCCTCATCCAAGCCTATCAACCCAGAACTATTACTCCCCGTGAATTTATCAACCTTCAAAATTGTTGCTCCAGACATCTTCTCACCAAAAATTCACCAAACCCAAATAACGCCTAACTCAGCGGAAGCCGAACCAGAAGCTCATAAGCGGAACAACCTGAAGCTCTGATACCAGTTTGTTGTAACGGAGGCGTCCCGTTACCTACGGTTTGTTGACTATGGGAGAAGAACAAAACAAATAGCAAACAATAGTAAAACTGACACACATATTTACGTGGTTCACCAGCAAAATCACTGGCTACGTCCACACCGACAAGGAGACCAAATTCACTATTGTGGAGATAATAGTACAACAGTAGACCGTAATACACGTGCTTAATAGCCCACAGCTAAAGCCAAAAGTACTACCAATTCTACCAACCAGATAGTAATCTCAAACTGGAAAGAGACTACCCAGACTGAGTCGACCTGCGACGAACTCACCGACGAGACGAAGGACAAACGATCTTGCGGCCAACCAAGATCCGAACAAACTCTAACGGTCTCCAACGAAGACGAGATCAATAGAACCACCAAATAATAGAGACTCGGAACAAACAGAGTTTTTCCCTCAAGAAAACCTCATAGATCAGCCCCCTATATTGTGCTTTCAAATCATCTCTCTGTCCTAATTAACCTAGAAACTAGTCAGGTCTTTATATAGTGTTATTCCACCTAAAATGGTTACCTAAACTAATTAGGAAACAACGGCTAATCTTTCCTAAAACCAAACAATCTTATGTTACCAAAACAAGAGATCAACTTTAGGAAAGATATCAGGAACAAATCAATTCAAAGACCAAAGAAGACAATTGCTAGGCACTTATTTCCTAACATTTACATTACATATGTAGTATAAATACATGATCTGATGAATGAGAATGGCAACACTTACTCTCAATCTTTTCCTTCAATCTTTCCTCTCAATCTTTCTCTTCAGTATTTATTTCTCAACACGTTATCAGCACGAGTTTGCTTCAAGTTTATAAGGTAGTATTTTAAATCATTATTTTGTTAACAATAGTTACTAATCTCTTTTAAAAAAGGATATAAAAAAATGGATCACCATTATTTTGGAGTCTCCATTACCCTTAATTGTATCACAAATTGTAATATATATATACACACACACACACACACACACACACACTTAGAGAACCTAATAATAATTTACCTAATAACTTACCGATTATTCCCCCATTTCATCCCCAACCCGAACCACACCTTAGCAAACCATCGGTCACCCATCTTAACCAAAATCGACCAAGGAAGCAACCAGAAAAACATCACGAAACTCATCACTGCTTACCCGGACATATGACAGGACCATCTCGCCTTGAGAAGGCGAAAGGTATAGTAGAGTCCTCGGAATCCTCCGAGTCAATCAAACTCACAGGCTCAAAGCGCCGCCACACAGACATTAATGACCCGACTTTCAACGTCGACAACTTTTAAACTCACATAGACCAGCGATGTCGGTCGAAATACGATAATGAACGTACGTAGTACCCATCTTGCTAATCATAACAATAAACATAATGTAATTTTCTTAAAAAATAAAAAAAAAGGAGGAAGAGGGAGAAGAATGCAAGAGGATGTAGTTGTTTGTGTTGATTTTTATTCAAATGGATGTGTGGTTTTATTGTAGTAGCTAGTATCACTAGTATAGTAGTATGCATGTGAAGTGTACATGCATGTGAAGTATGACCTTTGCATGTGAAATATAAACTGTGCATGCATGTGAATTAGTAGTCATGAAAAGTATGCATGTGACTATTTGAAGTATGTATGCATGCATGCGTAAGTTATAAGTCAAAACTTTGGTTTATTGTTAGTATTTGTTTTTAAGTATATTATTCTTTTGATCATTTAGTACTCCTATCAGATATACTCTTGCATTTATCCTTTCTAAAGTTTTATATTTAGTTGTTGAATCCAACTGTTTCTACTCGTATACATTAAATCTTTTTTCGTAATGGTACAAATTTGCAAAATAAATATGATAATTTTTAACCTCCACCGATGGTACAGTACTTTTAACCCTTATAAAATCCACAAAATCTTATCATCTTACTCACTTCCCTTATCTTCTCCGTCTTTATCATACTTAAACAAACATAAAAAAATACATCCAAATAATAAATGGATGAAGACGGAGAAGACGACGACACCATGCGCTCTATTACGCAAAATAGTTTTGAGAGTTGGAGGGTCTACTTAATGTACTCATGTTTCTAATAGTTCTGTTAGTCGCCTTTTTCATATTTCTATATATCAATAAATAGTTTGTGCCTTATAAATCAATTAATTACCACTAATCTATTATGAACTTCGTTAATTATGTTCATTTTTTCCCCCTATTTTATGCATTCGTCCCATATATTTTCATTGTTTTTATCTATTTTTTTTTAACTTTTATATGCTAATATTAATGTTAGTACCTAGTGATTATTGATTATTTAATATATGAATACATTACTTTACTATAGATTACCTATAATTATTATACTAACACCCGTAAAATCATATATGTTAGATCTAAAAGAAATAAAAAGAAAATGACTCAGATTGCAAAAAGGGAATTCGATATCCTTGACTTATCTGGTGAAAAGTTCTTACAATGGAAAGACGATGTCATTGCCTATTTAGGGGCAAAAGCCCTTGAACATAGTGTTGAGAAAGACAATTCTGCTACCCACCAGGAAAAACAGAAGGCTCATAAATTTATACGACATCACATTAATGAAGGGCTAAAAGATGAATATTTGAGGATCAGAGATCCATCTGAATTATGGTCCCTTTTTGAGGAACGGTTTGGACATCAACAATATGTCCTCCTCCCAAAACTTCGACATGAATGGCAAAATTTGTGTTTCCAAGATTTTACTTCGGTATTGTGTGGAACAAGTTAGTGATTTCAGTAAAATAGAGAAAACATTCTCTACCATGGGTAAAAGAAACATGGATTTTCAAAGGAATATCAGAATCAATAAAATTGAAAAATTCACGGACCTAATTGCAATACTTTTAGTTGCTGAACAACATGACGAAGTTCTATTAAGAAATGACAATTTGAGGCCAAGTGGCTCTACTGCTATACCAGAGGCGAATGTTGCCGGACGCGGCCGTGGCGGTGGCCGCGGACGGGGTCGAGGAGGACGCGGTAATGGCCTAAGCAGAGGTCAAAATTCATTTAAATATACGCGCCCGAGAAAACAAAATGTTAATTCTGATACCTCGAAAAAACATAAGACCACCTGTCATAAATGTGGCATGGAGGGTCATTGGGCTCGCACATGTCGCACCCCAAAACATTTTGTCGACCTCTATCAAGAATCCATCAAGAAAAGGAGGGGGGAGACACATTTTGTTACAGAGCGTACCATTAAATTCTGAAATGCCTGAATCAAATTTAGCTGAAACTGACCCACTCGAGTCAGAGATGAACGAAACAACTAATTATTTTCTTGATGATGGTGATGGGAGCAGTGGATTCTAGACGATCTCCACTATGCAGGACAACTAAATATGTGTGTGTGTGTGTGTGCACGCGCGCGCGCTGCTGCTGCTTTATTTTCATTATGCATTTTGTATGTTTGTTCCGTTTGCTTATCATCTCAAATAAAATGTAATATATTGGTTGTTATTTCACTTTCTATTGATGTGCTCCACTTATTTGTTTTCTAGACATGACCACTAGAGCAAAAATATGCTTAATCGATAGTGGCACAACTCATACTATTTTGAGACAAAAGAAGTACTTCGTTGAATTAAAGTCAATTAAGGCATATGTGAATACTATATGTGGCAACTCTGAAATTATTGAAGACAACGGAAAAGCCAATATTATACTCCCAATGGGAACTTGTCTAACAATACATAAAGCGCTATACTCAAGTAAGTCGTAAAGAAACCTGATCAGTTTCAAAGATATGCGACAAAATGGTTATCATATTGAAACCATGAGTGAAAATGATAAAGAATATTTATGCCTAACGATATTCAAATCAGGCACAAAATGCATCGTTGAGAAAATGTCATCTTACTCATCTGGTCTGTATTTTACAAAAATAACTCACGTTATAACCAGTATGATGACATCATCCAAAATCCATGATAAAACCACATTTGCTCTATGGCATGATAGGTTAGGACATCAAGGTCCTGCAATGATGGCAAAAATCATCGAAAATGCACTCGAACATCCTATGAAAAATGTGAGGGTTATAAAATCGAGCGATTTTCCTTGCAGTGCATGTTCAATGGGGAAACTGATTATACGACCATCAATAAATAAAATAAAAAATGAGACACCCGCATTTCTTGAAATAATTCAAGGGGACATATGCGGACCAATCAACCCTCAATGTGGACCATTCAGATATTTCATGGTATTAATTAACGCATCTACAAGATGGTCATATGTGACTCTTTTTTCCACAGGAAATTTTGCCTACGCAAAATTACTAGCCCAAATAATAAGGCTAAGAACTCAATTTCCAGATCAAAATATCAAGAAAATTCGTTTGGACAATGCAGGGGAGTTTACATCCCAGGCATTTAACGAATATTGTATGTCAATTGGCATAGATGTTGAACATCCAGTAGCACATGTCCATACCCAAAATGGACTTGCAGAAGCAATGATTAAAAAATTGCAACTCACTGCTAGACCTTTACTGATGAAATCCAAATTACCAACGTCCGTATGCGGACATGCCATTTTACATGCAGAAGCCTTAACTAGAATAAGGCCAACCGCTTATCACAAGTTTTCTCCCTTACAACTAGTAAGCGGTCAACCACCACATATTTCCCATTTAAGAACTTTTGGTTGCTCAGTGTATGTCTCGATTACACCACCTCAGAGAACCAAGATGGGTCCACAATGAAGACTAGGAATATATGTGGGTTTTGTCTCCCCAAGTATAATTAAATACCTCGAACCCACGACTGGAGATTTATTTAATGCACAATTTGTAGATTGTCATTTTGACGAGAATACATTCCCAGTCTTAGGGAGAGAAAAGAAAGCGGACCAACGATCTACAGAAATCATATGGAACGCAGATTTAATATCATATCCTGATCCAAGGAATGGTTCTTGTAATATAGGAGTACAAAAGATAATTCATTTGCAAAATATTGCAAATCAATTACCCGATGCATTCACAAACTCAAAGGGAATCACAAAATCTCATATACATGCGGTAAATGCTTCAGCCAGAATTAACATCCCCGTAGATAGTTCTGAGAAATCAATAGTCGAACAATCTACGACACGAAAGAAACTTGGGAGGCTACCTGGTTCAAAAGACCAAAGGCCGAGAAAATCCAAAAAATCAAAGGAAATACTTGGTAAAGGTACAGAAGAAGATGAACAAAATATGAAATCTCAAGAAGAACCCACACCAGAGAATATAAATGATAATCATGAAATCTCAATGAGTTATGTTCATACAGGAATTGAATATAACAGAATAAATGTCGATATAAACGAGATATTTGTTCACTCAATAGCGACAGAAATCGTGAACGACAAAGTCGATATTGAACCAAAGTCCGTCAACGAGTGTCGAAAAAGACATGATTGGCCAAAATGAGAAGAAGCAATGAAGGCAGAATTAAAGTCTTTTGAGAAAAGAGGAGTTTTCGGCCCGGTAAGTCGAATACCAAAGAATGTAAAACACAAAGACTTTTCCTGGCACAAGGTTTCTCGCAGAAGCCAGGAATAGATTATGAAGAAACATATTCGCCTGTAGTTGATGCAACAACCCTAAGATTCTTAGCCGGACTCGCAGTATCCAGAGGGTTACATATGCATCTTATGGACGTAGTGACGTCATATTTATATGGGTCACTTGACATTGATATCTACATGAAAATCCCCGAGGGAGAAACAATGCCAAGGGATCACAATCCTAATCTGCCTCGTGAGATGTTTTGTGTAAAACTTCAAAAATCCTTGTATGGATTAAAACAGTCTGGAAGAATGTGGTATAATCGATTAAAAGAGTACCTTAAAAAAGAAGGTTACAAAAATTATCCCATCACCCCATGCGCTTTCATTAGAAAAACAATGAACGGTTTTACAATCATTGCGGTATATGTTGATGATTTAAATATCATCAGAACGGCTGATGAGCTTGAAGCTGCTGCAAAATACCTATTGAAAGAATTCGAAATGAAAGATCTTGGACTGACAAAGTTCTGCCTCGGCTTGCAAATTGAACACCTCAAGGACGGGATCCTTATCCATCAAGAAAATTACACGCAGAGAGTTATACAAAGATTTGGAATGGCTAGATCGCACCCCCTAAGTTCTCCAATGGTCGTTCGAACTCTTAGTATTGAAAAGGATGAATTTCGACCACGAGAAGAAAATGAAGATATCCTAGGAGCTGAAGTACCATATCTTAGTGCAATAGGCGCGCTAATATACTTGGCAAATAACACTCGACCAGACATAGCTTTTTCAGTCAACCTATTGGCAAGATTTAGTGCATCACCCACTAAGAGGCACTGGAATGGAGTCCAACATCTGTTAAGATATCTTCAAGGAACCCAAGACTTGGGTCTGTTCTACCCTAGAAGGAAAGATGCTACATTGATTGGATATGTAGATGCTAGATACTTATCAGACCCACACAAGGCAAAATCACAAACAGGGTATGTTTTCACGTATGGTAGCACGGCCAGTTATTGGAAGTCAACAAAGCAAACTTTGACTGCAACATCATCGAATCAAGCAGAACTAATTGCGCTCTACTAGGCTTCTAGGGAATGTGTATGGTTGAGGTCCATGATACAACACATCGAAAACGAATGTGAAATTAAGACAAGTGATCAACCAACCACAATATATGAAGACAATACTGCATGCATTACCCATGTGAAAGGAGGCTATATCAAAGGAGATAGGACTAAGCACATAGCACCAAAGTTCTTCTTTGCACATGATCTACAAGAACAAGGCGTAGTTAACGTCCAACAAATTCGTTCAAATGAAAATTTAGCAGATTTATTAACAAAATCATTGCCATCAAAGCAATTTCAAAAACTTGTTCGGCAGGTCGGAATGTGCCGATTGAAGGACAAATGTTGAATTAAGGGGGAGTATTAGATGTGCTGCACTCTATTTCCATTCGTCAAGTTTTATCCCACAGGGTTTTATTGACAAGGTTTTTAATGAGGCAGCATCATCCAACATTGCGATCCATATGGGTGATATTTTTGAGGGGGAGTGTTAAACAACATTAGGTGAAAATCTCAGCCCACGGTTTCCTCTGCAAAACATCCCTCCACCCATATTTTGAACAGTAGTTATGGAAGGAATTCCTTCCATATCCTGAACAGTAGTTATGGAAGAAATTCCTTCCAACATCAAATATGTATACAGTACATATGTAGTATAAATACATGATGTGATGAATGAGAATGGCAACACTTACTCTCAATCTTTCCCTTCAATCTTTCCTCTCAATCTTTCTCTTCAGTATTTATTTCTCAACAATCACTTCTTTTTATACTCCTATTATTGTAACTCTTTTATCAAATGTTTTTTTTTGAATCTCCCACAGGAGAAAACTTAAATTAATACTCTCTCATTCATTCAATCATTTACGTATCCTTTATCACAACTCTTAAGAAAAATGGTAAATTACGGGTATTATTGATAAATCAAATGGTGTTATGGGTTCACCAAACTTAAAGTAAGGAAAAAGTACTGACATTTTATGTAAATAGAGGAAGAATATGAGAATTATAAGGTAAATCTTTTGCCAAAAGGGGAATGTAAAAAATTGATTGAATTGTCCATTTATAGTAAGTGTAAGAATTGAATGGATAAGAGGGACTACTCCGTAACTCATTTGAAGCAATACACCTAGCTAGCTGCTAACGGGAGAGTAATACCCCATTCAGCTCGAGTCCCCTCCGAGAGTGTAACATACGCTAGTTCATGAGCGACACTATTACAACCTCGATATATGAAGGCCCAACTAACAGAATCAAAAAGAGAACTAGGATCGCAAATTTCATCAATAATAAAAAAAAAGGACACTCTGTCCTTGCTTCCCTGAATTAAGAGCATTGATAACTTGTTTAGCATCGCTTTCCACCACAATGGTTAGGTGGTCTCTCCGTCTTGCCTCCAGCATCCCTTCAAGTATGGCCACAACTTCCGCAATCAGTGGGTCCCAGCACTCCCTCCGTCGTATCGTGAACCCCCACAAAACTCATCTCCTATCATCCCTACAGACTCCGCCCAAACCCACCCCATCACCTACTTTGGTCCTGACATCCACATTCACCTTTACAGTGCACATAACAGTTGCCTTCCACTTCGCGTCATGACCCGTGTTGTCTTCCTGCACTTGCCCTGGAATCTCCGCCTCCTTCCTCGCATTTTCTAATTCCGCCACGATATCCCCAGTTCTCATGACCACATTCCTCTATCTTACATGTTCATTGTTGAAAACGGTCTTGTTGCGTGCTTCCCAGATTGCCCAGCAGGCGGTCATGAAGAGCTCGTGTCCTCCCTCATCCAAGTCCCTCCAACGTGCCTCAATCCAGTCCCTAACACTCATAGACCCGTCCAATCCGTCGTCATCAAGACCCAGTTGTTTCCAGAACCACCTTACCCCCTCCCCAATCCCTGAAGAGACTCGACTCGACTCGAAGTAAGACTGACACAAAAAACACAACGCATCCTCCGACCCAACTCGATTAGAAATGTTTACCTTAGTTGCAATTGCGTCGCTGCATAGTTGCTAGAAGAAGAGCTTGATACGAGGCCAAGCCGGAACCTTCCAAAGCTTATTCCAAATCTTTTTTTCCCGCTCCTAACTTGAACTCTCCTCTGCTTATAACTCCGCACTTTTGAGTTAACTCCGCACTTTCGAGTAGCTTATAGGCTGAGCGAATTGAGTTGTTTTCGTCCTTTTCCAAACACCAGAACCAAGAGTCATTGCAAGCCGACGTACTCAACCTAATATTTGTGATTTTCTCCGCCTCGAAAGGTAAAAAGATTGAGTTAATAATCTTCACAATATCTCATAGTCCGCCTCCCTCTAATATCATCAGATCACTCACTCGTAGCTCACTCAACTCCCCTCGGCACGGAGTTATAGGTCGCCCATCATGATTCCCGAGCACCCACGCATCCCTCCAAACACTTGTATCACATCCGTTCCCAATACCTGGTCTCATTCCTTTAGAGATTACATTCCTAGCCTTGAGAATTCCACGCCATATATAGCTCGGGTTATATCCTAAGTTCGCCTCCAAGACCGTCTTACCCGCATAGTACTTACTCCTCATTAGCTGACCCCACAGAGATTTTAGCATCGTTATCAGCCTCCATATTTGCTTCCCAAGCAATGCCATATTGCATTTCTTAAAATCACGAAAGCCAATGCCCCCGAAGCATTTCAGCCTCCTTAATTTTTTCCACGAAACCCATGTAAGCCTTTTTTAGTCGTCATGGCCCCACCAAAACCGAGATATCAACGAACTCAAAACTTCACAAAAAGAAGTAGGAATTTTAAACACACTCATAACATAGGTTGGGAGTGAATTGGCCACCGCCTTTATAAGAACCTCCCGCCCCGCCTTAGACAATGTTTTCCCATGGTAAACGGTTACCGCTTGTGAATTTTGTTTCATATAATATCCGTGAGCCCTTTTTTTAGCGATCCACAACCGTTGAAAGACCAAGATATTTTTCTTGCACCGCAACCTCGCCGACTCCAAGAATGCTCTTAATCGTGTCTCTTCAGCTACGTGTCACTCCCTAGCTAAACGACAACGTGGTTTTATCAAGGTTAACGAGCTGACCCGAGGCATGTTCATACCGAGGAAGGACATTACTAAGGACCTTAGTTTCCTCCCATTTCGCCTTAATGAAAAAGATGTTGTCATCCGCAAAAAAAGAGGTAAGAAATAATAGGTGCCGTAGGGGCGATTCTCATACCGTGGAGCGTGTTTTTCTCAATTTCCCTCCGAGTCATATGAGATAGGACCTTCGCACAGAGAATAAATAAGTAGGGTTAAAGCGGATCTCCTTGTAGTATGCCACAACTTGGTTTAAATCAACCGAAATTTCTCATGGTACTCTCAAACTATGTCACATTAAACATGGTACCCCTGTTTTTAAGTTTGTTCACATGGTAACCTTGAGTTTTATAGTTTAGTTCTCGATTTGCCCTTACCCAAATTTTTGTCATGACGCCGTTAAATTCTGTCATCACTCCCAAATTTTCCATAGTCGTTGCTTTCCTTTCAGGGGAACCATAATGGGAACAACTATGAAAAATTTAAGGGTATCATGGGAACAACTATGAAAACTTAAGGGTACCATGAGAACAACTATCAAAACTTAGGGGTACCATGGGAACTCCTCTCCTTTTGAAGAAAAATAGTTGTTGAGTAATATAATTAATTTTGGTCATAATTTAATGGCGTTATGACAGAAATTTGGGAAAGGTCAAATCGGGAACTAAACTATAAAGCTCAAGGTTACCATGAGAAGAAACTTAAAAGCAGGGGTACCATGTGTAATGTGACATAGTTCGAGGGTACCATGGGACTTTTCCTTTAAATCAATTGCCGGGTTCCCATTTATAAGCACGGAAAAATTTACCGATGAGACTCACATCATGACCCGATCAATCCACGCTCCGTCAAATCCCATAACTTGCAACATGCCATCAGGGACCCAATCATAAGCTTTTGTCATGTCTAGCTTCAGAGCCATATAACTGTCAGATGCCTTCGATGATTTGATGTAATGGAATAATTCAAACGCAATAAGGACATTATTCGTTATTAACCGGCCAGGTGTGAAAGCGCTCTGGTTTTCTGATACAATATCCCTTAGAAATAATTTGAGGCGATTCACTAGGACCTTTGCTACGAGCTTATAAACAACGTCACATAAACTTATAGGTCGAAAATCCCGTATCTTGTCAGGGGCCTACTTTGGGATTAGAACTATGTTTGTTTTCTTCATCTCACGCGAGATAGGATTGCCACGTAAGATGCCCAAATTAGTTTGAACCACCTTCGGACCCACAATGTGCTAGAAAGTCTGAAATAATAACCCGTTCATCCGATCCGGTACTGGGGCCTTCAACGGGTGCATTTGATTGCGTGCCTCCAAAATTTTAGCTTCGGAATATTTATGTCGGAGCCACGTGTTCATGCAATTCGTGACTCTGTTCTCTAAGCCCTTGAACACGTCACCAAAGTCTCGTGGCCCCGCTGTCGTGAACAGCACCTAAAAATATTGAACAACCACCACGTTAATAGCCTCTTGCCCCGTCCTCTAAACTCTAGTATCATCAATCAATGTACTGATATGGTTTTTCTTCTTTCTCTCTCCAAACCTTTTGTGGAAAAAAACTAGTGTTTCGGTTCCCGTCTTTTAGCCACAGAGCTCAAGATCTCTGATGCCAGAATCTTTCTTCCTGGCGACTAAGATCGGCTACTTCCGCAACAAGCTTCCTCCTTCGTTTTACTTCTCCGTCTGATCTCCCTCCGTGGTTCAAGTGAGCAATCTGTTTACGTTTAGTCGTTGATGTGTGTCAAATTTGGACCGTTTTTCCACCCATCAAAGCTCATTTTCCTATCGCTTTCTGATGAACTCATTTCGTATATATATTTAACCCCAACTTTTCCTTTATTTTGATTTGTTTTATGTGTCCGAGGATTCATTTTTTTAGCTTTTTATCCTTCTTTGTTATGCCGGGTATTTTATTTACATTTTGTAGGAAACGAGACAAATGAAGGCGATTGAGCTATATTTTGGGCAATGACGAGAGTCGAGCCTTGAAATCTACAAGAAAGAAGTGATAAAAGTTAGAGGATACTAAGTGAATACTTGAGGAAGGACGTGAAGTGAAGAAACAATAAGAAACGACAAAGAAATAAGTTCGAAAGCTCAAACAAATGCAAATCGAGAAGAAAGAATGATCGCTAAAACAACGGTCAACTTCAAACGCAAATATCTTGAGTTCTACAACTCTGATTGAGCCGATTTTTCTGGAGTTGAAAAGCTCTTTCTCTTAGCTTTGCAAAGGTATATCACACGTCCAAATCCGATAAGTAACGAAGAAACAGCAAGCATTTCAAATTCGTTGCGTAGTGCAGAGGAACCCGAACCGATCGGGACAACCTTGAACCGGTCGGGACGGACCCGAACCGAACGGTTTGAGGCTGTTTTCGCGGGATTTCTGTTTTAGACTCCTTAAATTACTATAACTCTTATTTTACGTGATATTCTTAGCTTATTAGTTTTTCCTAATTATTTAGGAAATGAGAAGATGTTAGACTTCTTATTATTAGTACTCCCTCTGTCCCAATGAATTGTTTGCCTATTCCATATTGGGGCGTCTCAATGAATTGTTTGCCTTTCTATTTTAGGAATGTTTTTTATATGTAATTTGACCCTTCTAATGAGTTTTGCTCCACATGTCACTTCCTCATTGGATCTCTTACCCTTGAATTCAAAACCAAAGGCAAACAATTCATTGGAACGGAGGGAGTATATATATACCCTCCTTGGGGTTAGATTTATTTACACTTTCTCATTCAGTAGTTTTGTTTAGACTTTTTATTAGCATTAGAATTCATCTAGTTTGTAGCCATATTTTTAGATCGTTAATCTTTCAGTTCTACATAATTGGTACTTTTCATATTCTCTTATTTTCATATTGTTCTTTATTATGCTTAATTTCTTTATTGCTTTACCGTTTATTATGAGTAGCTAAGTTATTCTTCTAGGGTTGAAGGGGATATATGTTAATTGATTTGGGAATGTTGGTTTAATTAATTATTTGGTTGATCATTCATATGTTATTGCCTTACTACTTGTCTTGTATTATTGTTTGATTAGTTTGGGACGTTGAACTAGTTGAATATTTAGGAACCCGAATCTAAGATCGAAAGCCTGGTCAGGGTATACTTAGAAGTAAGTGGGTAGGATAATCTGGTAAGTTGCGAGAGCCCGTCAGAATCTATTCTAAGGTTGACATAAGATCCGAGAGGCCGTGTCTATGCCCTAAATAACTGTGATTGATTGATTGAATGATTAATTAACTTTACCCAATTTAATTACATAGTGAACTGTAAGACCCTAGATCCTTTTAATATTGATAGAACCTCTTACTTTACATTACTGCAATAGTTTAGAAAAACAAACACAAACAAAACCAGAATTAGAATAGTTTAGAATCGATTATTGATAATTAGTGATAATCGTCCGTCTCTCTGTGGATTCGACCCTTACTTGCTGCTAGCTACCTGTTAGTCGTTCGTTAGGATTATTTTGATATAGATGATACGACTTTAACCTTATCACTTTCACGAGATTTATGTGCGATTATTGCCTTATCTGAGTCTTTCTCGCTTTAGTGTCTCTCTTGTGCATTTTATGTGTTTTTGGGTAGTTTTCCTATTCTTTTGATAGGAATCCATTGTCCGAGAGCATGTTAGATCTTGCATGGGCACAAGGGAGTGGAATATCGTCCCAAAGCATTATTAAAGTCTAAAGTCCAAACCCAAGAGGTGAACCTTGAGCAAAAGGGCAAAACTATAGTCCATTGGGCATCTTCACCAGAGAGGTCGAACTTCAAATGGATATATCTAGAGTTATAGACCTCGGATCAAAGCGATTCTAATTGGAGGTGAAAGCTTATCTTCTTTGATTTTCAACGACATATCACATGCCTCAATCGAAGATCAAACGAGAGAGTTATGGCCCGCTAAAGTCATAGGGCGAAGTTTCACCCGATGAGATCTGACCTTGCGAAACTTCGCCCAACGGTGTTTCCTCCTAGATTGGCATTTCGGACAAAAAAGATCACCGACAAAACTTCACCCCACAAGGCGAAACTTCGCCCAACGATATTTCGGCCATATTGAGGAGAATCCACAGGGTAAAACTTCACCCTATGAAGATCCAAAGGGCAAAATTTTATTTCAATGGCAAAGATTAATATTGAGCTTTGTTTTAGTGACCCATTAAGGCTTTGTATATATAAGTTAACCCTAGATTTCTATTACAATCATCATCTAAGTAGATCCCCATTTTCTTAGTAGTAGACTCCATTAGATCTAGAAAACTCTTTTACCTTATATTATTTTCCTTTGCATTTTGAAATCGATCTATTACATTAGTCTAGATTTAGATTTTATTGAAGATTAAAGGGTTAGCAAGAATTTGGTGACAAGATTCTTGTATTTATTCTTCAAGCTTCAATGTTTATGTTAATCTTCATCTTCTTCCTTTGAGTTTTCCTCCATTGTTGGTACCTTCATTTCTTCTCTCTCCTCCTTAATTAGTTTTCTCTTTAATTTCTCCTTACTCTATTGCTTGCAATTGTTATTTTTGTGTATGTTGTTTAAATTTTCATTATTGCATTTGATTCAATTCCTTGTCATTTCTAACTTGAATTGTTCTAGTATGTTTTCCTTGATTATTTCTCTTGTTGATTTTCCCATGAATATTGAGTAGATTTTAGTTAGGGGGTTAGGGGAGGATGAACTTGGGCTTCATAGACCAAGGATTTAAGGAAATTGTTGCATTTTATGGTGATTTATCTTGTATGGGATTATTGTGTTTTTGTTGACTTAGCCTGATCAACTCAATTAGCATTGACTTACCCTCGCCAATATGGGGAAACCCGGGGCTTGCGTAATCTTATCTTGAGACCATAGCTTTCTCGCCGTGAAAGCAGGTTTTAGTTAGGTTGGGTAAGGAAAACGAAAGGTGGCTCCCCATTTATCGACCTTGTGATAATTCCCGCGACTCTTGGATCCTTGTACCTAGTTTTGATTTCCCGACTCCCCCTAACGCCTTTCCTCTCATTGTTTTCCGTTCTAGTTATTTAGTTCATCTACTTTAGCTTAGTTCAATCATTCCAAACTCCCCCCTTTTCAGACAGCAAACATAGTTAAACTTAGACTTGACCATTTACACTCACCGTCCCTGAGGTTCGACTCCGACTTAACGCTACTATATAGTAGTTAGTTGGATTTAAAAATATTATTTGCATGTGGGTTAGCGACGACCCGCATCAAAATGTCGCCGTTGCCGGGACGGTAGCTAATTGATTAAGTTTTTGTTTTACTTGTGTTTGGTTATTTGCTTTCATTTTATTTTTCTCCCCTAGTGCCACTTGGTAATAAGAGTCTCACCATTTGTTGAGTTTTTGCTAGGAATACATTTTATTTAGGTTGCTTGATCGCTATTAAGAGAACAAGCATCTTAAAGATCTCATGTGCCGAAGCAACAACCCAATATTGTGATCTCACGCCGACCATCATCCATTTCTTAACACTTCATAATCATTTGTAGAATGTCTCCACTCCCCAACATCTAAAGATTCAAGTATGACCACGCTCGGTTCTCACTCTCAACCGTCTAACGAGGGGATTTATTCCCCCGTCTTCATCGGAACTATCCCGGAAGGCTTTGAGCTTAAGCCTTCGGTGATTAATTTAATTCAGCAACATACTTTCCATGGGTCACCAGATGAAGACGTTATAGAGCACGTGTGTCTTTTCAAGGAAAGCTTAATTGGTATCAAGCTTGAAGGTCTTACCAAGTGTCAATTGCATCGAATCCTTTTTCCCCGGACTTTACGCAATGGGGCAAGAAGATGGCTTTAAAGTTTTCCGAGTAACACTTTTCACACTTGGAAGCATTTATGGAACGGTTTTCTCGAGAAATTATTCCCGCCATCCAAAACTAATAGATATACAGGATGGAGATACAAACATTTCAACAACAGAAGGATGAAAACCTGAGTGGAGCCTAGGACCGATTTCAAACTTTACAAAGAAAATGTCCACACCACGGTATACCTAACTGGCACTTACTTCACACATTTTTTAATTCTCTGTCCGACAATGCGAAAGAGAATATCAACACAGCAGCAAGAGGCGACTTCTTTCTACTCAATGAGATTGAATCTCAAAGCCTCCTCGAGAAGATAGCCAAAAGTGGTGAACATTATGAGGGAATCCGAGGCGATAAATCGAACGGGGAATCAAAATCATCAAAAAGTGTGGAGCCCAGTCTTGAGGCAAGAATCGATGACTTGATAAAAAGGTTCGAAATGTTCACTTCTAGAGATGATTCTCGACCTCGGGTACGACCACCACCAAGAGAAATGAGGACCCCGCCGAGAGAGATTACTCCACTGAGGCAAGCACCATCCTCGCCACCTAAACCTTATAGAGTCGAGATGCCATGTGATCATTGCGAAGAATACGATCATAAGTCTAATTTATGCTCGAAAGGAACACGGGTACACCATGTTGAAAATTAAAGAAGCTATAATGATCCTCCCTTGTACAATCCTAACTTGGAAGCAAGATTTAGACCCACATCATCTTATCAGTCTCAAGGATCTCATCCTATGCCAAATCAAGAACCGAATTTTTCTTAAAGTCAATTAAGCCAAATAGCTCCACATCAAGGGAACTATTCTAGTTCTAATGCTTTTGATTATCGGAACTAATATTCTCATGGAGGTAATTTTAATCGAGGAACTCATTTTTCTCAAGGACCTCACACATTTTATTATGGTCCTCCTCCTCAACAATGCAATGAAGGATTTTATCCTCAATTCAATCAAAGGCAATATCCACCAAATTATGGTAATGCTCCAAACTTCCCTATTTTTGATGTCCAAAGAACACTCAAGCTCTTAAGGGAGGAGAATGCATCTAACCGGGCTAGGATTGAGGCATTAGAAACACGAGCTGCTTCTCGAGCCCTGTATTCTGAAAACCCGACACATCCTTCTCAACAAGCTTCACTTAATGCCATAAAAGTGGTAAGCAATGTGGAACCTGGAAAATCTGCAAATGTGCAAACATGTCAAACTCATCCCTCAACACTTGGTCTCGACGAGTGTATCGTAAGAGATGTAACAGAGCAACCAAAGAGAGACCCATCTAAATACATAGTCGAAGACCAAAGCTACATGATCAAGCAAATTCCAATTAAAGCAACATACTCAATTTCAAGGATCAAAGTGCCACCTCTACCTCATGTGTCACATGCCTCTCCAAGCAAGAGGAACATGGAATGCATTACATTCACGGATTTGCTAGAGAACAACGAAACAAACTTCTCTACACTGAATCCTTCCAATTATATCCGAGATATCATATTGAGTTCCACCAAGACTAATGAAACTCCCATCCCACCAAAGGTCACCCCTAAGGTCACCATACCCATCAAGGTTGGTGATCTCGGGAACTTTTCTATTCCATGCTCCATTGATAACGTCCAAATACACTGAGCCTTATGCAATCTAGGTGCGGACATAAGCCTTCACTACTACAAATAAGATTAAAGAGGATGGTTGGATAAGGAATCGTCCTTTAGGTCGACGTCCTATTAAATCAAATAGCACGGTTCCAAGAAGGTCAAACCGTCCTATTTAATTGATAACAAAGGACGGTTCAGTAGAATAACCGTTCTATTTGTAAACAAAGTAATAGGACGGTTATGCCTTCAATCGTCCTATTTGTAAACAATTTAATAGGACGGTTCTGCAATTAAATAGGATGGTTTGACCTTCTTGAACCGCGCTATTTGATTTAATAGGACGTCGACCTAAAGGACGGTTCCTTATCCAACCATCCTCTTTAATCTTATTTGTAGTAGTGCTTATGCCCCTAACTATCTCTCAAACTCTCAATGTCAAGAATATAATGCACTTCCCACTGAACGTTCAAATGGCCGATGGATCTACTAAAGACCCGGTGGGACTTGCTCCAAATGTAATAGTCAAAGTAATTTTTGTATACCCAGCGACTTTGTGATCTTAGACATGCCCGTGGAAGAGCACAATCTTATTCTACTTGGACGACCTTTCTTGGCCACTGGTGGTGTAATCATTGACGTTAGCAGAGGAAGATTGTCCTTTAATGTCGCCAACAACGTCGTTCAGTGGAGAGCTTTGGAATCAAATGGTGGAGAGCAGAGTATTTGGGTGGAGCTCGTTTTCATGTCTCTTGCAGGTTTTGAGAAGATTTCTTTTTGAGGACATTTGGGATTTTTTTCGAGATAAGGAGAGTTTTTCTTCATGTATTGCAATACATGAATTAGGACGGGTGTCAACTTTAAGAGATTGGTATTGAGATGGATCGGGTTAGAAGATTTCTTTCAGTAGAAGACAAAAATTGTAATGGAAGACCGCCGAGTGAAACTTCACCCGGTGGGAATTTTGGCCTGAAGCCGTCGGGTGAAACTTCACCCGATGGTATTTTGATTTGGAATAGCTTAAGCTGCAGAAAATTCCGTCGGGTGAAACTTCACCCGATGAAAATCTCATCGGGCGAAACTTTACCCGGCGATAAAATCTTCGAGACTGGAATAGATGGAAATCCGTCGGGTGAAATTTCACCCGATGGAATCTCATCGGGCAAAACTTCGTCCGACGGTAAATTGCGCAGAATTGTAGATTGTGGACGAAATTCCATCGGGTGAAATTTCACCCGATGGAAGCCCGTCTGGCGAAATTTTGCCTCGCATCATATCTACCCTCACCCACCCTCAAATCCTTATTATTCACCCTTCTTTTTCTTCTTCTTCTCTCTCCTCACACAGAGACCCCAAATCCCCCAGTTAAAACACCATATTCCACCATCTTTAACCCTTTCTACCTTCACTTCCTCCCACCAAATTCACATCAATTTCCATATTCTTAATCCTTATCACTTTCTTATCAAGTTTTAGGAATTGATTTTTGAAGAAATCACTCAAAACGGCATAATCCAAAACCCTAACCTCACTACAAATCATCATCAACAATCAACCATAAAGGGCTTTAAACAAACCGCTAGAAAAAGGACTTTCCTCCGTCTTCAATCGCAGGTCGGGTTCATCATCATCATCACTATCGGAGGAGCCTTCAACAATGTCGACTCCGGATCAAGGTATGATTCCCCATGAACAACCTATTCCAATTGAGGTACGTCACCCTCTATCCGTCACAATTTCCATCACCCCGATTCCGGTGTCCACTTCACTAAAAAGTCTAGTCTTGAACGTATTAAACTGCTATAGAATTGTCGTTTTGAACTGACTCGTTGGGCCTCGAGGACTATCCTCACTCGTATGGGCATTGAGGCGCAGGTAAGAGCAATGTGCGACTAACTTGGCCTAGGGACATTTTATGCCTCAACCGAGGAGACTTGTAAAACTTTAACCTGTGAGTTTTTTCGCAACTTACGAATTGTCAGTTAGTGGTGGTGAGACTACCTTCTCATTCTAGTTGCGAGAAACTCACCATACCTTTTCTCCCCATGCCTTTGGTACATTGCTTGACTTACCTACTCTTATTGCTGCAAAACCTTGGGCGGGACAATCCCGTGAAGAGAAACTTCCTCAAGATAGATTTTGACACAAGATTTCTCGCCATAGAGTTTTCCATAATGGGCGTAAGATGCGCTCTTTTTCGATTAGAAACCTCATTGTTGACATGACATAGGTCCACCCCGACGCGGACACGCGCGAGTTTGGGGAGGCGAATGAATCTCATGTGAGATGGATCTCGAGATGAAATTTAAATCGAAGTTGGAGTCGCCACCGAACTTTGTGGGAGTTCGGGCCCATTCGAGCCCACTCTATGTCATAGTGGGCCGTGCACAGAGTATGGCTCATTCCAATTTCAAAGTTTATTGGGTTAGTCCCTTTGCATTGCGATACCGATACCGACATTATCGGTAATCGGGTATCGAATGACTCTTGTATGCCAATGGTTTCGGACATCCGGAAACCACGGTTCTGAGTAAGGGGTGAGGGTACGTGTTGGGAAGTTCACAAAGAACACCCAACCCCGCCCACACTTAGCGGCCTTTACTAAGATATCGTTCGTTGTTTGTGTACGCGCGTTAGTTTGACGGTTGAATGATATGCAAACAATACTTTTTAGACTAAACATGTGAATTATGTTTAACTACGTCGTTTAATGCATTTTTGAACTAAGTCGAAGTTGTTTTAGCATGTGAGATTCGTTTTAGTACAATAAAACAAAAGAATGTCAAAATAGAAACAAACGGGTTATTAACGATATAACGGTTTGCAAAAAGATTAGAATGACATAAATAATATGATGCAAGGTTTTGAAAAGACTAGGAGACGTGTTGATCAAAGTCGTTAAAAAATTTTTATCGAAGCTCGAAATATGTTGAAGGCTCGCGGATTTGTCGTGATAGAGATCACTCGATCGAGTCATTGAGGGACTCGATCGAGTGCCTCTTAAAAAACCTTCCTGCTTCGATTTTGAGGTGCTACTCGATCAAGTCTGGTATGACACTCGATCGAGTGCCCTCGGAAAAAGTGTTCTGCCTCTGTTTTGGGGTATCACTCGATCGAGTGGCTATAGCACTCGATCGAGTGCCCCCTGTTCGAGGAATGACTCGATTTGCAATTCTCGAAATTGCTTTAAATTTTTGAAAACCGATAATTTTGTTAAGTCGTGTAAAAATATGGCACAATTTATACCCGACTTAAAATTTTCAAAACTCGTAAATATCTGATATTCGACTACGAAATCGATATCTGATACTTAGAGTGATTGTTAGAAAAAAAGATGTTTTTAGAAATTGTTTTGAACGGAAATTGACCCCTCCGCTTGTAATGTCGTATTAGTCTTTTTAGGACTATGTGACGATTACTTCGGCATCAATGAGAAAAGTTTTTGAAAACGTTTTGTTTGATTGATTCCTTTAGATCCGATATTCGACTATAGAGTCGATATCGAATCCTTAGGGACAACTCGTTATTGCTAATTACGATAGTAATGATAATAGAAATGAAAACGATGATGACGATAGACAACAGACGAGAGAAGAAGAAAAACGTGAGGAGGAAAGAGAAGAAGAGAGAGATCGAGATTTGAAACACCCTCAACCTACATGCTAAATTCGGTCTCGATTAGGAACTCGTAGTAACGGCGCTTGCGTAGGAGTAACGAGAATATAGGAGGAGTTAAGGTGTTGTATTTTTGGTATGGTTTTGCCTAAGAATTGCTAGAGATTCGGGTTGTAACTTGACGTCGGGAATGTTGGATGTTTGGATGTGTGAGTTATGAATGTTGTCAATTGATGTGTGTAGATGCGTGAATTGTGTTGCGGGGGTGGGGTATTTATAGGATGAAACACCTCCACTCGGGATAGGAGATTCTCGATATTTGGATAGGAAAGATATTTCTTGCAAAGGAAGAAAGCAACGGTTGGAGTGAAGTGGGATTCCGTCTAAGGATAGGAGAGACTTGCTTGCATGGGAAGAAATATCCGGTTTTTGGCTGCAAAGGAGGCCACTCGATCGAGTGGTTCATGGCACTCGATCGAGTGCCTGGTCTAACTTCGAATCTGACTGTTTTTATGAGCCCACTCGACCGAGTGAGTCAATCCAATCGATCGAGTGGAACTGGACGAGTGATATGGCTCTTCAAAAGTTAAAACTTTATCTCTTACGGAATTGTTTAATATTTTGGTAGCTGATTTTTGTGAGGAATTGGACTTCCAACTGGATTCCCGGACGCTTCGTGACAGATTTTCTGTCTCGGAAATGCCTTTGACCGGGGTTTGACCCGGTCGCCAAAAGACGATTTTGCCCTCGATCTCGGTTTTGACCCAAATTAGTGTCATTTGACTGGAAACGACCTACTGGGCCTGAATTTGAGGTTTTTTTGTGAGATCTGTACTCCGCTAAAAGCTCGCGCCAATTACTATTGATTCCGAGTCCAAAATCGAGCGTATTAAGTCATGTTTACGTCCGATCATCATCGGGTGTTCTTTGGAAACTGCTATAAACACCTGGCTGTCAAAATGTGGGTGTCTACAGGGACCCCACTCTGACTGAGGCTTGGACAAGGCAAAAGTCATAGCTACCAGGCCAATCGAGGATTAAGACCTGACAGACTTTCGATCGGGTCTTTTATAGTCAATTAGACTTGCGTAAAAGAGCTCGCCAGCCATAAGATAGAAATCATACCTGCGTGGATGCTAAAAACTCCGTGGGGACTTACCTAAGAAGCCTTGGGTGTGCCCGTTTGCGGACATATCCCATCTTGGAGCTGAGCGGGAGCTTGCCTAGGAAGCTGCGGGTGTGTCTGTTTGTAGACACATCCCGTGTTTTCCTATAAGGAGTTTTAATGAGTTGCATAAGCTTGCTTTCGAAGTCTTGGGTGTATCTGTATGCTGACACATAGCAATTCGTATGTAACATTTAAGGCGAAACACCAACTCACGCTGGGGAAGTAAAAATTGATTATTATTTTTTTGAAAATGTTGAAAATTCGTAAAAATGTTGATTGATTTTTTTTGAAAATGTTTGAAAAAATTTTTTTAAAAATGGAAGTGCTCGGGATGACTTGATTCTTGTATCAGATTTTGAGAAGGATTTCTAAGGCTTTTTGGGTTGAGCCTAACCCATGCGAATTAGGAGACATGACGAGAATCCCTATTCCTAAGGCAACTAGGAAAGGATTTTCTATTATAAATAGAGGGTTCCTTGCTTTTAATTTTCATATCTCAATTCGAATCTTCTTTTCTTTTCTCAAGATCTTTTAGACTTTTTAAGAAAAAGTTCTTGCTATGGGTATCGAACATTTGACCGCAATGCTTCAGACATGGTCCCAGTGTTTCCGAGATGAAGACAAAGTTCAGCTGACTCAGATGGGAATTACTGCCTTATTTCCGCTCCAACGACTTAGGGTAGATTCGCACTTTCTGGATGCTTGCCTATCCTTTTGGGATACTACCCATCATGTTTTCTCATTTCCTCGAGGAGAAATATGTCCCCTTCCTGAAGAAATTGCAGCCATCGGCGGTTGGTGCCCTAATGCTCGTCCTGCCATTCCCCCGTTTTATCCTGACCCAAGGAGGAGATTAAGGGACTTTCTTGGTTTGTCACATGTTGAGACGGACCGTATGGTGAAGGGAGATTCTTTTTCTTTATTTGACCTAGCCGATAAATTTATGAATTCTCGTGGCGTAAGAGTTACTCCCACCCATAGGCGCAGGGCCTTCGCTTTTTGCATGCTACACCGATATGTCTTTGAAGGAAGAATGGATGCTGATTTATGTTTGGGTCAGATTAGGTTGATAGGCATAGTTGATCAGATGGAAACGGGTCACAGCCCAGCTTGGCTGACAACTGGGGAGATTATTACAGGCCTTGATGCTAGAAGACTTGACCCGGCAATTGACGGGAAGTACCCGCCTTTTGCAGGTATTGTCTCGCATTTTTTTTCTTTTTTTTTGAATTTCTGTCGTACAGGGGCCACTCGATCGAGTGGACCTGTCACTCGATCGAGTGACCTCGGTAAAACTCGTCTGCCCGTTTTCAGCTAGCCCACTCGATCGAGTCAGTTGTAACACTCGATCGAGTGTCTGCCGGCGGTATCTGATTTTGCTTACGAAAATTTGCATTTTTTTTTAGATTTGGTTATCCGAGCGCTTATCGATCATAGAGCCCCCGGTGAGCATATCCAAATATCGTAGTTGCCAGATTAGCTCAAGGAAACGGCGAATAAGCTCGAGTCATCACATAAACCAAACTTATTGGGATGAAGAATTAAAATTCCATGGTGGGCCCTTGATTAGATGGACCGTTATTTGGTTGTTTCTCTCGAAACTAACGGGGCTAGCTAAGAGAGACAAAGCCCGCTATTTGGTGATCCTGTCTTTGGATTAAACCGTTCACATCTACCCGGACCGTATTCTGAGGCAGTTCGGTTTGTTTCAACAAATCCTTGAGACTGAAGCAATCATTAGCGTTTCGCTCCAATTAACGGATGCTATGTGTGACACGTGGCTACAACGCTGGTTTACCCGTGCCATATGGACTATACCTCGTCCTTGCCAAACCGTTTGGATTTCGGAGTCATATCGAAAATGGGCTTCCGAGGAGTCTGAAGAGGCCCGTAAAGCTTTGAAGACTGACGAGGCTTTTGACTTGGTCCGTCGGGAAACGGTGAAAGATAATAGGGGATTCTTTGATGAGGGAGAAACTCCCGCTACCCTTGTCCGACGGGAGTCGGGTCTTAAGTCAAAAACTAAGACTCGAGCTAAAGAGACCGGTGCTAGTGACTCACGGGGACGGCTAAGCCCCCAGACTGACTTGGAGAAAAGACTTGGACTTGGACCGAGACTAGCAGCCCGAGACAGATTGGGCCCACGAGACCGGTTACCAGAAAAAGTGAGGGGCCGACTAGGACCGACTGAGGTGACTGAGGACTCGAGTTCGAGGAAATGAGTCCGGTCTAAGGAGGTTTCCGTGGTGATCCGGGAGCGCTCACCTCCACGTCGTCGCCAATGGACGGAAAAAGAAGCTAAAGACAAGGGAAAAGGCAAGATGCCCTAGATGTCGAGCCCCTAGTTTTTTATTATTTAAGTATTATTACTATTTATTTTAGTGTCGTGTGCTATTTTTCTGAGTTTATCAGATTTTTAGTGATAATAAAGGAGGTTTATTATTTAAACCGTTCCTATTTTTTTCTCGATTGCAGTGGTTGTGCCCTTTTGAGGGGCTGCCTCCGTATCCACAATTAGCGGAATCAAACCAAGCGTAGTTCAGATTTTTTTAGTAATTTGCAATCTTGAAATACACCAAGACTACTGGTTCAAGATGTTTACAACAGTGGAATAAATAGTTCTAGCTTTGGACTTGCTTTTGAAAGTTTATTTTAAGAAATGATTTTAATAAACTTTTTGCAAATGACATTGAGAAAGGGCTTAAGGGTAGTAACGCTTTAGCTGGTCCAGGTTGGTTGGGTTGACAAACTCGTTCCTGTCCAGGTCCGTCAGCATCACAGCTCCGCCTGATAGAATCTTCTTCACCAAATATGGCCCGGCCCAATTGGGTTTAAATTTTCCCCTTGGGTCTACTAGTAATAAGGCTCGAACAGACTTGAGAACCAAATCCCCTTCTTTAATGTTCCTGGGCCTCACCCTTTTGTTGAAGGCCCGTTGAATCCTCTTTTGATATATCTGTATGTTATTGAGGGCACGAGATCGCCGTTCGTCCAACAGGACTAGCAAGTCATACCGTGCTCGAACCCAATCAGCTTCAGGTACTTGACTTTCTAGTAGAATCCGAAGAGACGGCACTTCCAACTCAACCGGATGGACTGCTTCCATTCCGTATGTTAGGTAATACGGTGTACACCCTGAAGATCTTCCACGATGTGTCAGGTGGCTACAACTCGAAGAAAAGATTTTGGGGGATAGGTAACGTGGCGAAAGAGCTCTTTCGCCCATGCTTGAACCGTGGTAAGGAGGTATCTGCGGACACATACCTCCCCACCGCCACCTCGCAGGAACGCACACTCAACGACCGTATGGAAGATAAATTCGAAAGGCAAGAAGAGCGCCTGAAGACATTGGAGAAGAGGTGCGAAGAGCAGGACCAGTTTATTCAGTTCATGAGGGAACGGTTCGCCATGGGGAACGACGGATGCAGTGGAGGACCACGCATGACTAGGCGCGATGATGACGACAACAACGATGGTCATCCCTTTGGGTCGGAGCAGATTGAGTCCCTTTCGTAGGTAGTTCTGCTCTCTTATGTTACTTGTTTAGATTCTGGTTGTATTGTGTGTATATATTTTACCAACTCCTAGATAGAATTCTGAACCTAGCGCTGGTTGTTTTTGTAATATTTTCATTTTCTATAACAGTATACTAGTTTATGTTTGTTTCGTTTTGTGGATTTTTGAGAAAAAGACATGTACGAGAGCTTTGATTGGAGTTATTGATGGACTTTTGTTTGGGATGTGGTGCTGTTGTCGTATGTTGTAGGAGTGGGTTGGTTAATTGCAGCTTGTTTTATTTCGCGCATACGGGGAGCTGAAAACAAAGGAACGGGTTTTTTGTTAATAAGCTTTGCGTGGGATTAGCCGACGCAAAGTCAACAGAATGTTTGACTTTGCGTCGGCTAATCCCATGCAAAGCTTCTCAGCTAATGGGTTTGCATGGGATTAGCCGACGCAAAGTCAAACATTCTGTTGACTTTGCGTCGGCTAATCCCACGCAAAGCCTCTCAGTCAGATCTCAGTTAATGGGCTTTGCGTGGGATTAGCCGACGCAAAGTCAACAGAATGTTTGACTTTGCGTCGGCTAATCCCACGCAAAGCCCATTGACAGGGTGTTGACCTCCATTTTCTTCGTGTCGTAATAGCCGACGCAAAGCCGACGCAAAATGCATGCGTCGGATTAGCCGATGCAAAATAAAAAATTTGCGTCAAATTATAACGGCGGCCGATTGCGTCGGTTAATCCCACGCAATCTTCGATTTGCGTCGGATTTTGTTCATTTGCGTCGGATTATTCCGACGCAATTCGGGCTCGTTTTTTGTAGTGTGTTGAGCCGGTTTCTGTACGGATTGACGTTCGGTATCCCCATAGTGCAAAGGGTATTTTATCGGGCCAGTCCCAGTAATTGTCAGCCATCTTTTTTAGTATAGTGACAATCGTCTTATTAGCCGCTTCTACCGCTCCATTTGTTTGGGGTCGCTATGGAGAAGATGTATGCCTTTGAATCTTATACTTAGTTAGCATGGCCGCCGTCTCGGCTTGAAAGTGGGTCCCGTGGTCACTGATAAATTCGTGCGGGATCCCGTACCGGCATATTATCTTATTTTGGATAAACTTGGCGACATGCTTGGCGTTGAGAATACGATAAGACTCAACTTCGACCCATTTGGTGAAATAGTCGATAGCTACCAAAATGAAGCAGTGTCCACCGGTTCCCGATGGATTTATCTTCCCAATTATATCGATTCCCCATGTTGAAAATGGCCAAGGTGACGTCATAGTATATAATAGGGACGGCGGCATATGTTGTATATTAGCGAAGATTTGACAGTTATGACAATGCTTGACATATAGCTGGCAGTCGGTTTCCATGCTATTCCAGTAATATCCAAGCCTCATGATTTTTCGGACAAGCATCTGGGCATTCATGTGTGGGCCGCACTCGCCATCGTGTACTTCGGCCATAACCATTTCAGCTTTAGTTTTATTGACACATAGGAGAAGAGCCCCTTGTGCTGTCTTTTTGTATAGTTGTCCGTCGTCGGTGCGGACAAACTGGGTTGCTAACCTTCGCAAGGCTTTCTTGGCTCGATTGTCAGTTCCGGGAGGATATTCTCCGGTCGTCAGGTATGCTAACACAGCTTGATACCATGGCTCAAGATCGGGTATCTCGATATCTTCGATGTCGTGGATGTATGCCGGCTCGGACCGTCTTTTGACACAAATTGGCATACTGGTCAAGTGATCGGGAATATTCAATAAAGATGCCAATTTTGAGAGTGCATCTGCAAATTGATTTTCTTCCCGAGGTAAGTATATATACTCTACCTTTTGGAATTGTTTCTCGAGATCCCTTACCCGTGCCTGATAGGCCACGAGATTGGCGTTCCGAGTTTTCCATTTTTAGAGCGCATGATTAATGACAAGAGATGAATCACCGTGTACTCGGAGTTTTGTGACCCCTAAATCGGCGGTGGCTTGTAGCCCGTGGATACATGCTTCGTACTCAGCGGCATTATTAGTAACGTCAAAGTCTAATTTGATGGAAACGGGAGTATGTTCTCCTTTTGGTGAGATTAGAAGAATCCCGACTCCGAATCCTCAGAAATTAGATGCCCCGTCGAAGTATAAGTCCCATGTTTTGGTATCAGTATGGAAAATATCTTCATCTGGAAAGGACCAAGTGTCGGTATGTCCTTCTTCAATCACGGGACTGTCGGCGAGAAACTCGGCTACTATCCGGTCTTTAATGGCTTTTAATGGTACGAACTTTAGGTCAAATTCTGCTAACATTAGGATCCATCTTGACATTCTGCCATTGAGGGTGGACTTTTTGAAGAGGTACTTGATCGGATCCATTTTAGACAGCTCCTGTACCTCGTAGCTGAGCATATAATGTCGAAGCTTTTTAGTGGCTCAGACAAGAGCTAAACATGTCTTTTCGAGCATGGTGTATTTGCATTTATACTCTAAAAACTTCTTGCTGATGTAGTAGATAGCTCATTCTTCGGAGTTGACCGTCTGAGCTAGCATAGCCCCCATGGTTGTCTTAGTCGTTGTTAGGTATAATGACAAAGGAAAACCGGCTTGAGGCGACATCAAAACTGGTGGCGCGGATAAAAATTCCTTGATTCTATCGAAGGCCACTTGACATTTGTCATCCCACAGTATTCGTTCTCCTATCTTCAGTTTTTTGAAAATGGGTTCACACACCATGGTTAACTTTGAAATGAATCTGCTGATGTACTGGACCTTCCTGAGAAATCCTCTTATTTCTTTTTCGGTTTTAGGAGGTTGCATCTCGGTGATGGCTTTGATTTTAGCTGGATAGACTTCGATGCCACGTTGGCTAACGATATGACCCAGTAATTTGCCAGATGTTACCCCGAAACTGCACTTTTGAGGGTTTAACCTCATGTTGTACTTGCGTAATCGGGTGAAGAATTTTCTTAGGGCGGTGATGTGACCGTCCCTGTTTTTAGACTTGATGATCATATCGTCCACGTAAACTTCCACTTCTTTATGCATCATGTCATGTAATAAAGTTGGTGGCGGTTCGTTGATACGTGGCACCGGCGTTTATAAGACCGAATGGCATGACGGTATAGCAGTAAGTACCCCAAGGTGTAATGAAGGTGGTCTTACTCATATCTTCTTCTGCCATTTTTATCTGATTATACCCGGCATACCCATCCATAAATGATAGAAGGGCATGATCAGCTGTGTTATCCACCAGTATATCGATGTGTGGTAATGGGAAATCGTCTTTCGGGCTCGCCTTGTTAAGATCCCGAAAATCTACACAGACACGCACCTTACCGTCCTTTTTAGGAACCGGCACGATGTTTGCAACCCAGTCCGGATATTCGGACACTTGTATGAAGCCAGCTTTGAATTGTTTGTCGACTTCCTCCTTCACCTTAAGGGACCATTCGGGCCTCATTCGGCGGAGCTTCTGCTTAACCGGCTTAAATCCATCTTTGATCGGTATATGATGTTCGGCTATTTTTCGGTCTATCCCCGGCATGTCCTTGTAGGACCATGCGAAGACGTCTTTGAATTCTTGGAGGAGGTTCGTGAATTGTTGTTTCTCCTCGGGATCTAAAGATAACCCTATCTTAAGTATCTGAGGCTCTAAGATTGTTCCCACATTAATGGACTCGATTTCTTCGATTACCAGGTTCTGGGATTCCCTTTGCTCTAGCTGCTCGATCAGATGTGGAGGTAGGGGTACCTGTTCGTCGGGTTTCTCAATATCATTGCACAAAACATTTTTGAAATTAAAAGTATTTTGAAAATGAGACAAGTCGTAAGCAGAACGGTTGTTATTATTGATTGAGAATTTAGAAAATAGCTCGAAAAGAGTTGTCATCTGATCATTGGTCAGTGGCGGGATAGGTAAGGCGCTCGGAACAGACCCCGAAGCACCAGAAATAGCTAAAGGGAGAGGGGGAGTTACAGGAGTGACTCTAGCACCAGACTCACTAGACTCGATTTCAGACTCTGACTCGGACTCCGACTTGGACTCAGACTCAGACTCGGGCATTTCTCCTTCTCCAGTGATCAGCTTGTAAGTCCTTCCTTGAATGTCAGTCCATTTGACAGTCTTCCTCCAGGCTCTCTTTCTTGTCTCGGATCCTACGTCCGAGATTAGCTTCGTCGGGTCAAACCTATTGCTGCGAAGAATAAGGTTGACCAGTTCTTCCTTTGGCGCTGGGGCCGCGACTTCTTCTCCAAAAAGTAGTCCCAGTGCGGGCTCAGCATTGCTAGCATTTTCGGACTGGATAAGGGCGAAGATATCATCTGGTATGAAGTTGCAGTCCTGGGCCAAGTAGGTCCCAGGGTGCGTGGCATTGGGCCGGATTAGGCCCATTTGGATATGCCCAAATATTGGAGTAACAAAGGTAACAATGTTAGTTCCTGTTTGGCCCACATTTTCTGGGGTTATGGTATACCCTAAACCAAATTGAGACCTCCCGTCATTTAGGACTTCGATAATTTTTCCTATGGGAATATTTGGCCTCGAAGTAGCCCCCGGTAGATACCCTAGATTTTGTAGCATCCTATCGATGCTAGCTGTGAAGTAGGGCCGGAAGAGATACTCGTCTTCAATCATTCCTATGAAATCGAATCCCCAGAGGTTGGTGCCGCCCGAGGTGTTACCGTTAGCCACAGTCATAGGTGTTGCCTCAAAGGTGATGACGGTATCGTGTAAAGGCAACTTGATTTTTCGGTGTAGGGTGGAGGATATCGCCTTGACGGCGTGGATCCATGGTCTCCCTAGGAGCAGGTTGAAGGAAGAGGTGACATCAATCACCTGAAATTCCATCTCTTTTTCTACTGGGCCGGTTATGATGGTTAGTTTCACAGCCCCAGCTACTGATCTTGGGCTTCCGTCGAAAGCCTGGATGGTCTGAGCTGTTGGAATGTAGTCGGCCTCGGTAATGCAGAGGGCTTTAGCGGTCCTCAAGGGGAGGACGTTGACTGCGGACCCATCGTCAATTAGGGTCATCGGGAGGTACTTTCCACGGCAGATCACCGTGATGTAGAGGGTCATGTTGTGGGTAGGCCCGAATGATGGTAGATCAGCGTTGGAGAAGGTAATTAGTGGGCCTTCTTCCTTAGCTTTGCCTTTTACGTGAGGTAGGACCGTGGCTACCATTTCAGCTGGAGTAGCTGAGGAGTCGATCTTAACTTGATCGAGGGCCTTAGTGGGTGCCTCTCGATGTTCCTGTGAGGTAACTAAGAGTTGCCATATAGAGAGGTCAACTCGGGTCTTCTTTAGTTGCTTCACGAGAGTCTTTTCGTTGGTTGGCTCTTCCGGGACGGCCTCCACCCTAACTGGTTCGGCGACGATAGGAACGTCCCTAAGGTGATTACTGGCTAAGGCCTTGGACTTAACCTTCTGGATCTCCTCGGGAGTGATGGGGACAGCTTCCCCTTTGGTGAGGTAGACATCGTCCTCATCGTCGCACCAAATCCCATTTATTTGCGGGATGAAGGGAGAAATGAGGTGTGAGCAATCAATTACTTCTCCGGAGAAAATGGCGTGGGTAGCTAAAGGATTGTCCTTATTACTGGGCTTACCTCCGGGTAAGGGGATCTTACCGTTTTCGATGAGATCCTGGATTAAATGCTTAAGCTTCCAACATTTCTCGGTGTCGTGCCCATGGCCCCGGTGGTATTGGCAATAGACTTGGATGTCGTAAGCCTTAGAGCAACGCTCGACTGGGACTTCGGGCGTTGGGCCTATCGGTTGGATCAGGCCTTTTGACGATAGCCTTTGTAAGGCATGTGTATAGGTAGTACCTATATCGGTGAATACTCGCGGTGT
The DNA here is from genome assembly GCA_958450325.1 of Agrostemma githago. Taxonomy (NCBI): domain Eukaryota; kingdom Viridiplantae; phylum Streptophyta; class Magnoliopsida; order Caryophyllales; family Caryophyllaceae; genus Agrostemma; species Agrostemma githago. The sequence goes on along the minus strand of OY288244.1, from coordinate 24,963,745 downwards.
GGTATTCCTCTTGGACGGGGTATCAAGTAGATTGACCTCGTTGAAGATGCTGCGAGTAGCAGCTGCGGCTGTGGGCTTGCTTGTGGATGAGTTGGCCCGTTGATAACCTTTGGTAGAGGCCTTAGTATGGCTCTCTAATCTCAAATCATCCTCAATCCTCGTCCCCATTTCGGTTAAGGTGGCGAAGTTGGGTATGATCGCGTACCGGAGATGGACCTGGTAAGAGGGGAGGAGATTCTTCACGAAGGCCTCCACTAAGACTTTTTCGCTGGGCTTATCGACCAGCTTCACACTCTCGGCCCTCCATCGTTGAAGGTATTTGTAAATCCTTCCTTAGATTCCTGGGCCATAACCTCCAGGGAGCGCATCGTGGTCTGGATTTCAGTGTTGTCGGCATAATTCCGAGCAAATTCTGTTGCCACGTCATCCCAAGTTTTGTATTTCTTGGGATCAAGCCTGTAGTACCAGGCTTTTGGATGCTTCTCGAGAGAGGAAGCGAAAAGGTGTTTGAACATGGTCGATTTTACCCCCTTAACCGCCATGAATTCCTTAAAAGCCCGAATGTGATGCACCGGGTCTTCAGCACCCTCGAACATTGGGATGCCCGTAAGGTTGAGGTTGGCGGGCAGTTCGTCATTCAAGGGTGAGTAAATGCGAGCATTTTCCGTGTGGATCGAGTTGTTGGTTGATAAATGGACCTGTTCCTGCAGCTTGCGGACTGCCTCGGCCAATTCAGCTAAAGGCCCAGTGGTCTCGATCCCACCTCCAGGAGTTCCTTGTTCTACGGCGCTAACACGGGTAATGAGGGCTATTTGGTTTTCCTTCATTTTCGTCATTTGGGTCTCAATCTTAGCCAACGAGGCTGCCTACTGGTCTACGGCTTCTTGCATCATGGATCTGGTGAAGGTGGACTGTCTGTAATAATACCCCGTAATCAGAAACTGACCCAGATCTTAGAATCAAATAGTACATACCGAGCAAAGAAAAGACTTAGACGAGAAAACGACTCGAGACCGACACCTACACGGGTGACTCGTGGGTGGTGGGCCTTCCTTAGGATTCGGCTGAGTGGGCCTAGTCCTGCTCGAAGGAAAGTCCACGTGAGAATTCCCCAGGCTTTGGACTTGAAAGTGTAAATGGGCCCGTCTTTGTAGGAGTACGTCCTACGTAGGTGGGTCGTGCCTTGACAAGTAAGGCGGACGAGGATAGAGAGGAAACCCGTGATGTAAGATCGACGGAATTTCGACGCTAGAGACTTTGACAACTTATGAAAAGACCCGACACTACTAAATATGGGAAGTCGTAAGAAGAGGAAAGTTTTTGATAAGGGAAATTTGAAGTTTTTTAGAAAAAATCCGAGAAAGTTGGATGGATGGCCCGATTTTTTTGAAAATCGGCAAAGGGTCATCCGGCCAAAATTTTTGAAATTTGAAAATGTTTGGACAGCATACCGGTTAAAAATAGGCTATTTTGAGTAAAATCGTAAGTCCTAAATTCGGTAGCGTCCCGGGTTTTGAATAATTTTGAAACTATGCAAATTTTGAAATAACGGTTTTTTGAAAAAGAAGGCATGTAGATCAAGTAGCACGTAGTCATGGAAGCAGTATAATGACACCATGTATGTTCTTAAACTAAGTCTCGGTCAGTCGAAGTAGGGTCTATACCAACAACGACGGCTTTCTCGCAAATCAGGACAGACTTCTTAGGCCGAATTGGACTTAGAACATGCCGTGAGACCCATGCGAGTTCGGCCATAGAAGTCTTTAGTGCACCCATTTAGGAATGCACCGTGGTATAGTGGGACGTCGGTCACAAGTAACCGGCCCGGGAAAGATTTGGGTTATGCATGAACCATCGAACTAAAATGCGTACATTACTAATCGAACGATTTATTTTCGAGTCTCACCCTAGGAACCCCGATGACTAGTGGCACATCAGAAATCCCCGCGGAGTCGCCAAATTGTGGACATGACATAGGTCCACCCCGACGCGGCCACGCGCGGGTTTGGGGAGGCGAATGAATCTCATGTGAGATGGATCTCGAGTTGAAATTTAAATCGAAGTTGGAGTCGCCACCGAACTTTGTGGGAGTTCGGGCCCATTCGAGCCCACTCTATGTCATACTGGGCCGTGCACAGAGTACGGCCCATTCCGATTTCAGAGTTTATTGGGTTCGTCCCTTTGCATTGCGATACCGATACCGACATTATCGGTAATCGGGTATTGAATGACTCTCGTATGCCAATGGTTTCGGACATACGAAAACCACGGTTCTGAGTAAGGGGTGAGAGTACGTGTTGGGAAGTTCACAAAGAACACCCAACTCCGCCCGCACTTAGCGGCGTTTACTAAGATATCGTTCGTTGTTTGTGTACGCGCGTTAGTTTGACGGTTGAATGATATGCAAACAATACTTTTTAGACTAAACATGTGAATTATGTTTAACTACGTCGTTTAATGCATTTTTGAACTAAGTCAAAGTTGTTTTAGCATGTGAGATTCGTTTTAGTACAATAAAACAAAAGAATGCCAAAATAGAAACAAACGGGTTAGTAACAGTATAACAGTTTGCAAAAATATTAGAATGACATAAATAATATGATGCAAGGTTTTGAAAAGACTAGGACAGGTGATAGACTTGAGACGTGTTGACCAAAGTCATTAAAAAAGTTTTATCGAACCTCGAAATATGTTGTAGGCTCACGGATTTGTCGTGATAGAGATCACTCGATCGAGTCATTGAGGGACTCGATCGAGTGCCTCTTAAAAAACCTTCCTGCTTCGATTTTGACGTGCTACTCGATCGAGTCTGGTATGGCACTCGATCGAGTGGCCCTCGGGAAAATTGTTCTGCCTCTGTTTTGGGGTGTCACTCGATCGAGTGGCTATAGCACACGATCGAGTGCCCCTTGTTCGAGGGATGACTCGATTTGCAATTCTCGAAATTGCTTTTAATTTTTGAAAACCGATAATTTCGTTAAGTCGTGTAAAAATATGGCACAATTTATACCCGACTTAAAATTTTCAAAACTCGTAAATATTTGATATTCGACTACGAAATCGATATCCGATACTTAGAGTGATTGTTAGAAAAAGAGATGTTTTTAGAAATTGTTTTGAATCGAAATAGACCCCTCCGCGTTGTAATGTCGTATTAGTCTTTTTAGGACTATGTGACGATTACTTCGGCATCAACGAGAAAAGTTTTTGAAAACGTTTTGTTTGATTGATTCCTTTAGATCCGATATTCGACTGTAGAGTCGATATCGAATCCTTAGGGACAACTCGTTATTGCTAATTACGATAGTAATGATAATAGAAACGAAAACGATGATGACGATAGACAACGGACGAGAGAGGAAGAAAAACGTGAGGAGGAAAGAGAAGAAGAGAGAGATCGGGATTTGAAACACCCTCAACCTACTTGCTAAATTCGGTCTCGATTAGGAACTCGTAGTAACGGCGCTTGCGTAGGAGTAACGAGAATATAGAAGTTAAGGTGTTGTATTTTTGGTATGGTTTTGCCTAAGAATTGCTAGAGATTCGGGTTGTAACTTGACGTCGGGAATGTTGGATGTTTGGATGTGTGAGTTATGAATGTTGTCAATTGATGTGTGTAGATGTGTGAATTGTGTTGCGGGGGTGGGGTATTTATAGGATGAAACACCTCCACTCGGGATAGGAGATTCCCGATATTTGGATAGGAAAGAGATTTCTTGCAAAGGAAGAAAGCAACGGTTGGAGTGAAGTGGGATTCCGTCTAAGGATAGGAGAGACCCGTCTAAGAATAGTAGAGACTTGCTTGCATGGGAAGAAATACCCGGTTTTTGGCTGCAAAGGAGGCCACTCGATCGAGTGCCTGGTCTAACTTCGAATCTGACTGTTTTTGTGAGCCCACTCGACCGAGTGAGTCAATCCAATCGATCGAGTGGAGCTGGACGAGTGATATGGCTCTTCAAAAGATAAAACTTTATCTCTTACGGAATTGTCTAATGTTTTGGTAGCTGATTTTTGTGAGGAATTGGACTTCCAACTGGATTTCCGGACGCTTCGTGACAGATTTGCTGTCTCCGAAATGCCTTTGACCGGGGTTTGACCCGGTCGCCAAAAGATGGTTTTTCCTTCGGTCTCGGTTTTGACCCAAATTAGTCTCATTTGACTGGAAACGACCCACTGTGCCTGAATTTGAGGTCCGTTTTGTGAGATTTGTACTCCGCTAAAAGCTCGCGCCAATTACTATTGATTCCGAGTCCAAAATCGAGCCTATTAAGTCATGTTTACGTCCGATCATCATCGAGTGTTCTTTGGAAACTGTTATATAGACACCTGGCGGTCAAAATGTGGGTGTCTACACTCATACTCAAGTATTTTGCGCGTATCAAAGCTAATTCTTTCCTTTCTAGCTATGACACGCACCATAACTGCAGTGCCACAGTAGTGCAGCTAATTGAGGATGCAGTTCTGAACCGAAGACCGTCCATTGATATGTCTGATGCCTTACCTACCCATTTTTCGCAAATTGCGAAGGTTACCCGCAAGAGGATCTCTTGTGGTGGTGTTGTAATGATTATAGCCAAGCCATTGCGTATTACTTTGGACAGCGAGGCGTCGGTCGAGGGGTTTGGAAAGTTTCTGGATGAGCATTACGTCCATTTTTGGTTTGGACTCCGGGTGAGTATAATAGTCTTTTCTTGTCCAAAATTACTGAGTTAAGGGCAATTGCTATGTCTAATCCTGACTGGGTGTCGCTTGAGTTTAAGGAAAATTTCGACATGCCCAAGCGGTCTGGGGAGTACATTCTGGACAACACCCGAGGTAAGTTTTACATGGTTACATACCCCGTAGGATCTGTGGATTATGGTGATAATGAGGTTATTGTCGAGGACGTGACGGAGGAGGAACCGGAAGTTGAAACTTTCCGAGATGAAGGTCAACGTGCTTTACCTTCTTCATCTCTGGGACCTTCTTCCTCCCGTCAGCCCGAACCCAGAATACCCAGTTTTACACCCCCGACTTTACCGACTTTACACCGCACCACCATTCTACCTACACCCAACCGACCCCCAACTTTCAAGAGGACGTTAATATGAGTCCTCCGAGGCACTCCTCATTCTTCGCATCTAAGGAATTTTATAATCAGTGGGGGAGGTCCATAACTATTCTAGGCAAACCTGGGAGAACTCAACCGCTTCCCTTAACTTAGCTCAGGACGCCTACAACATTGCCCAGGATGCGCGCGATAATGCGCATCATTCTTACACGTACCCTCGAGACGGTTTTGAGTACGCCTGGGATAGTTATGAGATGGCTCGGGACGCCCATACGGCTAGAGAGGCGGTGGAAGAGAACCAGAGACTGTTACAGCAACAACAACAATATTTTGATAGATTCTTCGGTATTTATCCGCCTGGGTCGCAATACCCACCACCACCTCCCCCGGGTCCTATGTGGGAGTGTTCGAGTGTCGGTAGTTGTGTGAGTATGGGGGGCGTTGGTTGCCCAGTTTTAGTATTTTTGCCAGATTCTCTGCAGCTAGGGATGGCAATTTCACTCGCATCCACCCCGCACCCGATCCATCCGTGAAAAATAAATGGGTGAAAATTCGATTAAATGGATGAATAGCGGGTGATGGATGAGACGGGTGATGGATTGGGTCGGATGCGGGTGGAGCATCATCCCACCCGTAATCCGTTAACCACCCGACATCCATCCATTCAAAAAATATATATATTATAAAAATTACCCGAGAATAAGAGAATGTCCCCTGTTTTCCTAAAACCTTATTCATTTTTATTTCCTAGACTAGACCTAACTCAAATAATACTACCATGGCGACGAAAGGTGTAAGTCGCAAGCTAGGTCTCGCAAGAAATTATTTTCGATTTGATATTTATTTCACAACATAATACTCTGTAGTACAAGTAAATCACCCGTTAAATCACCCGAACCACCCGTTTCACCCGTGGATGACGGGTGGATCGGATATGGATGACACTCCTAGTGGATGATGGATGGATCGGGTGGGCGAATAGAGACGGGTGATGGATGCGGGTGAGGCTTCACCCGATCCAAATCCGACCCATTGTCATCCCTATCTGCAGCGCCTATTATGGCATTTTTATGATTTTTGATGATTTGTTCTTGTTGGTTAGGCTGGTAGTTAGCTCCTTTCTGACCCGTATTGGGTCGATTATACATTGTGTTGATATCATGCAGGTACCCTTAGAGTTAAAGGGCATTGTCGTAAGCTCCCAGTCTTTGGTAATGTGATTGCACCATCAACCACTTTGAAAATCCAAATTAATTTTTCTCCTTTAATTTTCCAATTTGTGCGGAATCGGGGCGAGGTGACGTGATTACACCTACGCCCGTTACGCCTTTTGGTTATCTTCTTTTCATTTATTTTTCATTTTTCTTTTGGTTTTCTTATTTTCACTTTCTTTTTCTTTTTCCTCCTTGGCTAGGGTCTAGGTGACGTTATTACACCTAGGCCCGCCACCTCTTTTCCATTTTACTTTCTTTTCTTTCATTCATTTTTCTTTTATTTCACACCATTTTCAAAAATACAAAAAAAAAAATCGAAAAAGTATAAAAATACAAAAAAGATTTTCTGCTTTTTCTCTTTTTATTCTTTTCCGATCTTTTCCCCCTACTCGTGCATTGAGGACAATGCACAGTTTTAGTGTGGGGGAGGGATCTACTATCATTTCCTTCCTTTCCTTTTCATTTTCTTTGACAAACCAAAAACCTAAAAAAGATTTTATTTTTCTTTTTATTTTAGTTTCATTTTTCTTTTCATTTTAGTGTCCCTCGTATTGCTTTGCTTTCTCCTTTCTCACAGGTACGCCAACAACCTAATAGCGTATGGACGTAAGGTAGCAAAATTGAAGACCAATCAGTAATATCTTCTACCTTCGTTTTTTTCCCTTCTCTTATTTACATGGGAGTATGGGCTAGTATGTTATTTGGAAGTTCACTTGGTGGACATTTTCGAATTGGTGGCTGTGGTTGTGTTGACTATTGATGGAAATTGGAGTGTTTGGCTTTACTTGCTTGTTTTGCTTGCTCTTTTTGTGTCCTTTTTCATTTTGTATGGTATGTCTAGGTAAAAGTTTTCGAAAACCCGATTTTGAGTTAGTGTCGTGTGTTTACCACTTCCTCGTTAGGGACCCATTTTGTTTTTTGGACATTGCTCTAGTAGAATGGCTTTGAACCAATGATTACATTGAATTTTTACCATGAGTCCGTCTTTTCTACTAGGAATCTACATCGGGATTTGCCTTTGACCACTTTGATCACCCATGGAGTGATAAGGCCTTGGTTACCATTTCTCGTTCTTTTAGATGACTTTACTTGAGAAGCCATCTTATAGTCCAAATTTCCATCTTTTTGTGGGTTCGGGGGGGGTGCACACCCGACTTGCCTATTTCTCTACCATTCATACATATCCACAAAATAAGTTTGGAAAAATTAATCCTTGGCCATGAATCTCAAATGCATCACTTAGCCAAACAGGGGTTACCCAAAGCAAAAAGGGAGAACAATGAAGGACTTTCTAAAAGAAGAAAAAAAAGCCCTCAAACGAAATAAAAAGGGGGAAGGAAAGAAAACCCAAAAGAAAATCAAATCTCGTAAAATATTCCCAAAACCCAAATAAACCCTCGATCGATTTATTTCCGTGAAGTTCCTACTAGAGGACCGAGTCCCGATGAAGGAAGATAGCGGTGATTAGTCGATCCTTACCATTTTGCAAACACTTGTTCACTTTTTGTTTGGGTTAATTGGCTTTCTCGAGTTTGGGACGACCCTTTAGGCTAAGCTTAGGAGATGGGATAATACTTACCTCCAGTGCTTACTAACTCCGTGGTTCACTCCAGTTCACTTCATTTATCGTCCCGTTGTAGGCATTTAGTGGACTAGAAAAACCTTGGTAAATTTTCAATGTTTTTATTGTTTGATTGTCATTCTATTAGAATATTGTTCATGTCAACTTGAGCGACTAGCTTGGTGGTATTCTCACTTGTCTCAAACTTGGAACCGGTGCTTTTCCCACCGTTTCGATGAGGGATTCGGCTATTTATTTTCTTTTTTGGATGTAACCACTTTCGTGGGTGTCTCTCTTTTGTTTTATGTTCATGTGTTTTAGTTGCATCCGCAATTTTAAGCAAGACCCAACTTGCCTTGCATGGAGGTACTCTACCTCATGGGTATCTCGATGTGAATTGAAGGGATGGAGCGGGCCCGTTAATTGCCTCGTATTGGCTTAGCGTAATCTAGCCTAGTAGTAGTATTAGTTAGTTTCTTTTTGGGTCGTTGCTCGAGGACGAGCAACGGTTTAGTGTGGGGGAATTGATGTGTGTCAAATTTGGACAGTTTTTCCACCCATCTAAGCTCATTTTCCTATCGCTTTCGCGAGATTTATGTGCAATTATCGCCTAATATGAGTCTTTCTCGCTTTAGCCTCTCTCGTGTGCATTTTATGTGTTTTTGGGTAGTTTTCATATTCTTTTGATAGGAATCCATTGTCCGAGAGCATGTTAGAGGTTACATGGGCACAAGAGAGTGGAATATCGCCCAAAGCATGATTAAAGTCCAAAGTCCAAACCCAAGAGGTGAACCTTGAGCAAAAGGGCAAAACTATAGTCAATTGGGCATCTTTACCGGAGAGGTCGAACTTCAAATGGATATATCCAGAGTTCTAAACCTCGGATCGAAGCGATTCTAGTTGGAGGTGAAAACTTATCTTCTTAGATTTCAAACGACACATCACACTCCCCAATAGGAGATCAAACGAGAGAGTTATGGCCCTTTGAAGTCATAGGCCAAAGTTTCACCCGATGAGATCTGACCGGGCAAAACTTCGCCCGACGGTATTTCCTCCCTAGATTGCCATTTCCGACAAAAAAGGTCACCGGGCGAAACTTCACCCCACAAGGCGAAACTTCGCCCGACGATATTTCGGCCATATAGGAGAGAATCCGCAGGGCAAAACTTCACCTAATGAAGATCCAAAGAGCAAAGTTTCATTTCAATGGCAAAGATTAGAATTGGACTTTGTTTTAGTGACCCATTAAGGCTTTGTATATAGAAGTTAACCTTAGATTTCTATTACAATCATCACCTAAATAGATCCCCAGTTTCTTAGTAGTAGACTGCATTAGAGAACTCCATTAGATCTAGAAAACTCTTCTAGCTTAGATTATTTTTCTTTGCATTTTGAAATCAAGCTATTACATTAGTCTAAATTTAGATTTTATTGAAGATTAAAGGGTTAGCAAAGATTTGGTGACAAAATTCTTGTATTTATTCTTCAAGCTTCAATGTTTATGTTAATCTTCATCTTCTTTCTTTGAGTTTTCCTCCATTGTTAGTACCTTCATTTCTTCTCTCTCCTCCTTAATTAGTTTTCTCTTTAATTTCTCCTTACTCTATTGCTTGCAATTGTTTTCTTTTTGTTTATGTTGTTTAAATTTCCATTATTGCATTAGATTCAATTCCTTGTCATTTCTAGCTTGAATTGTTCTAGTGTGTTTTCCTTGATTATTTCTCTTATTGATTTTCTCATGAATATTTAGTAGATTTTAGTTAGGGGGTTAGGGGAGGATGAACTTGGGCTTCGTAGACCAAGGATTTAAGGAAATCGTTGCATTTTATGGTGATTTATCTTGTATGGAATTATTGTGTTTTGTTGACTTAGCCTGATAAACTCAGTTAGCATTGACTCACCCTCGCCAATATGTCAGTTAGCATGGACTCACCCTCGCCAATATGGGGAAACCCGGAGTTGGGGTAATCTTATCTTGAGACCATAGCTTTCACGCCGCAAAAGCGGGTTTTAGTTAGGTTGAGTAAGGAAACCGAAAGGTGGCTCCCCCTTTATCGACCTTGTGATAATCCCCGCGACTCTTGGATCCTTGTACCTAGTTTTTGATTTCCCGACTCCCCCTAACGCCTTTCCTCTCATTGTTTACCCCTCTAGTTATTTAGTTCATCTACTTTAGCTTAGTTTAATCATTCCAAACTCCCCCCTTTTCAGACCACAAACATAGTTAAACTTAAACTTGACCATTTAATTTACACGCACCGTCCCCTGAGGTTCGACTCCGACTTACTGCTACTATATAGTAGTTAGTTGGATTTATAAATATTGTTTGCATGTGGGTTAGCGATGACCCGCATCAGTCGCTATGTCCCTCTCAATTTTCTTAATACTCACCTTCTTCCAGGATTGGAGTTGACGACCACAACATTTCAGGCCCTCCATTAAGTCCCCTCCACCCTTATCGAGTCCCATAATGACTGCCTCCTCACAACCCTCTTGTCCAACCCAAACCTGCTCGAACTTGAAGGCTTGATTCACTCCCTCCTGCGAAGCCCGCCTGTCCAACATTAACTTGATCGGCACATGGTCCGCCCATTCCCGCTCTAAGTGAAACAATCTAGCAAAAGGGAACAAATCGGCCCACTTCTCAGTGCACGCAGAAAGCTCTGTCAAGGCAGCATTGATGTCCCTTGAAATGATTAGGAAGAGATAGTCTTGCAATAATAGTTTCTTCTTCAAAATAATCATTTGTCTCTCAAAATAACCATTTCATTTGTAAATTGTGACCATTTTTATTATTATACTCTCTTCGTTCCATTTATTTGTGTATGTTTGTCTTTTTTATATTATTCATAAGTGGGGAGAATCTTCAATATTACTTCTAATATACTCCGTATAAGATAAATCATAGACATAGTATATCTTGTTTAAATTGTGTAATCGAGGCCATTATTAATATCAAAATTTATACGAAGTAACTTTTTGTAATACTCCCTCCCTTCATAACCAAAGACACCACTTGCTTTTTTACATTTGCCGAGGCGCGTTTTACACCTTCAATATATTTCATTTTACATTACTAAAAATTCTAAAACTGTGATATTCTTACTCTACTCATAAAGATAAATTAAACAAGATCCCACACGAACAAATGTGTGCACATGACGTAGGTCCACCCCGACGCGGCCACGCGCGGGTTTGGGTAGGCGAATGAATCTCGTGGTGAGATTGTTCTCGGGTTCGAAATTTAAGTCAAAATGGAGTCGCCACCGAATTTTGTGGTTATTCGGAACCATACGAGCCCACTCTATGTCGTCATGGGCTATACACAAAGTAAGCCCACTTCGATTTCAGAGTTCATGGGGCTCGTCCCTTTGCGTTATTATACCGATACCGTTTAAACCGGCTTTCGTATATAAAATGACTCTCGTGCGCCAAGGGTTTCGGACATCCGGAAACCAAAGGTTCTGAGTAAGGGGTGAGGGTACGTGTTGGGAAGCCCACTAAGGACACCCAACCCCGCCCGCACATGGCGGCCTCTACTAAGACATCGTTCGTGTTCGTGTGCGCGCGCTAGTAAAACGATTAAATGATATGCAAACAACGTTTTCAGGCTAAGCATGTGAATAGTATATGAACTACGTCATTTAATGCATCTTAATTTTGGGTCGAAGTGGTTTAGCATGCGAGGTTCATTTATAAAGCGATAAGCAAGTAAATAAATAAAACTCGAAAGTAAATAACGTACAAGTTACACGGGCGGAAATACAACCCGGCCAATACAAAAATAAACGGAACAAAAGATAATAAAAAGATAGGAACAGACCCGTATGCAAGCTAGACCGCGAAATGTGTAAGTGGACTAACTCCGCTTAAATGTACATTATGTTGTACATCAAACGAAGGACGGAGACATAGGACCTAGGCGTGACGCTAGCCCGATCCCATGCCTCGATGCCTTGTCCCAACTTATCACGTCGAAAAATCGATCAAAGTTGTTAAAGTGTCGTGATGAGCGTGATTTTTGAAAAAGGGAAAATCACGTGATTGTCTTTACACGTGATGACTAATGTCGATAAAAGGACGAGGCTTGAAATGTATGTCAAGGCCCTCGGTTTTCTGGGTTACAGGACCCACTCGATCGAGTCATGGCCTGACTCGGTCGAGTGTGTCCTCGAAAAGGGGTCTGCCCAGTTTTATGGACGCTACTCGATCGAGTAGCGTACGTACTCGGTCGAGTAGCCTCTGTACGAGTGTCAACTCGTTTCGTTTTTTTGGGGTTGAAATCGACGGTCGGTCGAATTAAATACAAATATCGCATGATTTGAATTTAACTCGACCTCCGGTACTATAATCGTGTATATGTACGATTATAATACCGTTGTCGGGATTTTTATGAAAACATTTACGTAGAAAATTTGAATTAGTAACGGAATGCATCCCTCTACGTCACGACATCGAAACTAACCCTTTCGGGTCACGTGATGTCGGTTTTCGTGTCAACGGGTTCCGTACTAATTAAAATGGGATCAAATGCGTTCAACTATGATTAGTCGCGATCACGTCACGCCCTTGAGTACACTGGGGTGGGGCTCCTCGAAAGGGCTCCACCTCCGTCGTTGCTCGTAAAGGGATTAGACGGATTTTAGGCGACAATTATAGTCAAACGTATTCAAAACCGGATTTTTGATACTAATATATTTAAACGCGGTATAGTAATGTTAGTAACGAAAATGTAAAAGTTAGTATGCGGAAATGTAAAATGTTAGAATTAATGTTAAAGTTAGTGTTAGGATGTTAGAATTATAATACTAGTATCGGTATAATATAAACGATACAAAAACATAAATGAAAGTAACAAAGATCGAAATGGGGTTTAGGACACCCTCAACATACATGCTTAGTAAGGACCTCGGAAATGGACTCGCGAATAGTGACGGGACGTCGGAGTATCGAGGATGTATGCAAGTTATGGTGTGTGTGTGTGTGTATGGGTGAATTGTCGGTTTTTCGAGGGACAAGGGACTCGGTTTTTGTGTGTGCTTGCTTAGGGTTGTAGGGTAGAGAGTATGGCTGAAATGTGGGGTAAATGTGGGTAAAAAATGGATGAGCAAAACTTGTGAAATGAGTGAGAGTCATGGGGTATTTATAGAGTTTACCCCACGACCTAGGGTCACTCGATTGAGTGGCCCTAGTGCACTCGGTCGAGTGCCCTAGAAAATGGGCCTGATCCAGTTTTTGACGCTCCACTCGACCGAGTGGGTCAGTCCACTCGACCGAGTGGATCAGGTAAATCGAGGTAAATAAGGAAGGGGTTGACTTTGTTGATTGTGTGATCTTTTTTGAAATGGATTTGGGCGCCAGCTTCTAGAAGGTCCCCCTTAGGCTGATTTTTGTGACGGGTTCGTCTTTGACCGGGTTTTGACCCGGTCGCCAAAAGACGGGATTTATTTTTGGTGTCGGTTTTGGCCCAAATTAGTCTTATTTTGCTCGGAACGACCCACTGGGCCTGGATTTGAGGTCTGTTTTGTGAGATTATTACTCCGCTAAAAGTCCATGTCAGATATTATTGATTTCGGGTCCAAATCCGAGTACACCAAGTCACGTTTGCGTCCGATCATCATCGGGTGTTTGTCGGGAACTGCTATAGACACTAGCAGACAAAATGCGGGTGTCTACAGAGCCCCCACTCTGACTGAGGCTTGGACAAGGCGAAAGTCAGAGTAGCTACCAGGCCAATCGAGGATTACGACCTGGCAGCCTTCCGGTCGGGTCGTTTATAGTCCAGTAGACTAGCGTGAAGGGCTCGCCAGCCATAAGCAGAGGGTCATACCTGTCCCGCCGATGATAACTCCGTGGGGAGTGAAACTTGCTTTTGAAGGTATAGGGGCACTCGTATGCTGATACATCATGGCTCTGATTGTAGCATTCTGGGATAGATATCGACTCACGTTGGGGAGTGAGGTAGTTGCGCAGAGACTTGCTTCTGAAGTCTTGGGTGTACCTGTATGCTGACGCATAACAAATTGCATGTAACACATAGGCAAAACACCGACTCGTGCTGGGGAAAATGTACTGAATTTTGAAAAAAGTCGAAATTTTTGAAAAAGATTTTTTTTTATCACAGGATTTTTAGAAAAAATTTAGGAAAGCTCGGGACAACGTGATTCCTATTCTGGGTTGAAGTCAGGCCTGCACATGCTGGGGCCCAGTTTGCTGAGGAGGCAGGGTAGTTAGGTTACAGTCAGGCTTCCCTATTATAAATATAGGTCTTCCTGCTTCAGTTTACTGCATCCCAAATCAAAACCCTTCTTCTCTACAAAAAAAATCTCTTAGTCTCTCAGGAGAATTCAAATTCCTGTCATGGGTATTGAGCATCTCACTTCAATGCTTTTTGCCTGGTCCCAACACTTTCGGGACGAGGACAGAATTCAGCTGACCCAAATAGGGATTGTCAGCCTGTTTCCCCTTCGGCGCCTAGTACCTGATTTGCATTTTTTGGACGCTTGTCTGTCGCTTTGGGATACCACCCATCACGTCTTCGCGTTCCCGCGGGGAGAGATATGTCCTCTTCCCGAGGAGATCGCAGCTATCGGGGGTTGGAGCCCTGTTGCTCGTCCTGCCATCCCTTCGTTCTACCCGGACCCGAGGAGAAGGCTGAGGGATTTCTTGGGTCTGTCTCATGCTGAGGCAGATCGAATGGTGCGGGGAGACACCGTTTCCCTCATCGCCTTGGCTGACAAGTTTATGAACAGTCAAGACGTAAGGGCCACGCCTTCTCATAGGCGCAGGGCAATTGCGTTCTGCATGCTGCACCGCTACGTTTTTGAGGGGATGATGGATGCTGACTTATGCGTGGGTCAAATTAGGCTGATTGGAGTGGTTGACCAGATGGAGACTGGTCATAGCCCTGCTTGGCTAGCCACTGGGGAAATCATCATGGGTCTGGATGCTAGGCGACTTGACCCAACCCGGCAATTGACGGGGAGCACCCTTATCCTGCAGGTATATGTCTTGCGATTTTCAATTTTGCCTTTCTTCTTTTGTGTTTCGCGATTTCCTGAGGTCCATAAGTCACTCAATCGAGTGGACCTGTCACTTGATCGAGTGATATCTGCAAAGTGCTTCTGCCCATTTGTGGACAGCCTTACTCGATCGAGTGAGATGCTTTACTCGATCGAGTGGACTATAGCGGACCACTCTGTTACTTATGACTTTTGTATATACTTTTTGCAGGTTTGGCTGTCGGAACGCTTATCAATCATAGAGCCTCCTCCGAGCGTTCCCAACTACCGTAGTAGCCAAATCAGTTCAAGAGGGCGCCGGATAAGCTCAAATCACCATATAAATCGAGCTTACTGGGATGAGGAGTTGGTGTTTCACGGTGGCCCCTTAATTAGGTGGACGGTCACTTGGTGGTTCCTTTCTAAGCTGACGGGGCTGGCCAAGAGGGATCAAGCCCGCTACCTGGTGATCCTGTCCCTTGACTGGACAGTTCACATTTACCCGGACCGCATCCTGAGGCAGTTCGGTTCGTCTCAGCGCATTCTTGAGACTGAAGCCATTATTAGCGTCTCGCTCCAACTGACGGACACTATGTGCGACACCTGGTTGCAGAGATGGTTTACTCGTCCTACATGGACTATTCCCAACCCTTGCCAATCCGCTTGGGTTTCTCGAGCTTACGAGAAATGGACTTCTGAGGAGTCTGAGGAAGCTCGCAAAGCTCTAAAGGTCGATGAGGCCTTCGAACTGGTCCGTCGGGAGACGGCAAAGGACAATAGGGGATTCTACGATGAGGGAGAGACCCTTGCTACCTTAGTCCGATTAGAATCGGGTCTTAAGTCACATACTAAGACTCGAGCTAAAGATGCCGGTGCTAGTGGCACACGGGGGCGGCAAAGCCCCCAGACTAACTTGGAGCGGCGACTTGGGCCAAGGCTGGCGGCCCGGGACCGACTAGGTCCGCGCGACCGGCTCCCTGAGCCCGTGAGGGCACGACTCGGGCCTATCGAGGTGGATGAGGACTCGAGTTCCAAGAAACGAGTCCGGGCTAAGGAGGTTCCTGTGGTGATTCGGGAACGCTCTCCTCCGCGTCGTCGTCAATGGACGGTCAAGGAGGCCAAGGACAAGGGGAAGGGCAAGATGCCCTAAATACCGAGTCCTTAGTTTTTTATTATCTAAATATTATTACTATTTTTGTCGTGTGTTTTTTTTTGGTAATTTTTTGAATTCCTGCACTTTGTAATTTTCCCAAGTTTATTGGGGGCTTTTTTTTTGTGATAATTAATAAAAGAAAGTTTATTATTTAAACTGTTCCTGTCTTTTCTTGATTGCACTGGTTGTGCCCTTTTGAGGGGCTGCCTACGTATCCGCAATTAGCAGAATCAAACCAAACGTAGTTCAGGCTCAGTAAATTTGCAATCTTGAATTACACCAAGACTATTGGTTCAAGATGTTTTGTGACAGTAGAATAAATAATTCTAGCTCATTGACTTGCTTTTTGTAAAATAAACGATTTTGATAAAAATTGCTAATGACATTGAGAAATGGCTAAGGGTAGTAACGCTTCAGCTGGTCCAGGTTGGTTGGGTTGACGAACTCATTCCCGTCCAGGTCGTCAGCATTACTGCTCCCCCTGATAGGATCTTCTTCACCAGGTATGGCCCAGCCCAGTTGGGTTTGAACTTTCCCCTTGGGTCAACTGGTAGTAGGGCTCGAACAGACTTAAGGACTAGATCCCCTTCCTTAATGTGTCTGGGCCTTACCCGCTTGTTGAAGGCCCGTTGGATCCGTTTCTGGTAGATTTGGATGTTGTTGAGAGCGCGGGACCGTCGTTCGTCTAGTAGAACCAACGAATCGTACCGTGCTCGAACCCAGTCAGCTTCGGGTACTTGACTTTCTAGCAGAATTCTGAGGGATGGTACCTCTAGTTCAACTGGCTGGACTGCCTCCATACCATAGGTTAGATAATATGGGGTCGCCCCGGTTGCGGTGCGAATTGATGTTCGGTATCCCCATAGGGCGAAAGGTATTTTGTCGGGCCAATCCCGGTAATTATCAGCCATCTTTTTGAGTATGGTGACAATTGTTTTATTAGACGCCTCTACTGCTCCATTGGTTTGGGGACGGTAGGGCGAGGACGTGTGCCTTTGAATTTTGTACTTGGTCAGCAGGGCTGCGGTCTCAGCTTGAAAATGAGTCCCGTGATCACTGATAAATTCATGTGGGATCCCATACCGACATATTATCTTGTTTTGGATAAATTTGGCGACATGTTTAGCATTGAGGATGCGATATGATTCAGCTTCGACCCATTTGGTGAAGTAGTCGATAGCTACCAGGATGAAACAGTGTCCGCCAGTACCGGAGGGATTTATTTTCCGGATTATGTCGATACCCCATGTCGAGAACGGCCAGGGTGACGTCATGGTATAGAGCAGAGATGACGGCATATGTTGCACATTGCCGAAGATTTGACAGTTATGACAATGTTTGACATATAACTGGCAGTCGGCTTCCATAGTATTCCAGTAATAACCGAGCCTCATGATTTTTCGGACCAACATGTGAGCATTCATATGTGGGCCGTTTTCACCATCATGTACTTCGGCCATAACCTTCTCAGCCTTATACTTGTCAACACAAAGGAGAAGGGCCCCTTGTGCCGTCTTTTTGTACAGTTGCCCGTCATCATTACGAATGAACTGGGTGGCTAGCCTCCGTAAGGCTTTCTTGGCTCGACCTTCCGTCCCGGGAGGATACTCTCCGTTTGTCAGGTACTTTAACACAGCCTGGTACCATGGTTCGGGATCGGTTATCTCGATGTCTTCGATGTCATGGATGTATGCCGGCTCGGACCGTCTTTCGACGCAAATTGGCATACTGGTTACGTGGTCGGGAATATTCAGTAAAGATGCCAATTTTGAGAGTGCATCTGCAAACTGATTTTCTTCCCGAGGCAGGTATATGTATTCTACCTTCTGGAATTGTTTCTCGAGATCCCTTACTCGTGCCTGGTAGGCCACGAGATTAGCATTCCGAGTCTTCCATTTTTGGAGTGCTTGGTTAATGACCAAGGATGAGTCGCCATGTACCCGGAGATTTGTGATCCTCAGGTTGGCGGCGGCTTGTAGCCCATAAATGCATGCTTCGTACTCTGTTGCGTTATTGGTAACATCAAAGTCCAGTTTGATGGAGACGGGAGTATGCTCGCCTCTTGGCGAAATTAGGAGTATCCCGACTCCGAACCCTCGAAAATTAGATGCCCCATCGAAGTATAA
The DNA here is from genome assembly GCA_958450325.1 of Agrostemma githago. NCBI lineage: Eukaryota > Viridiplantae > Streptophyta > Magnoliopsida > Caryophyllales > Caryophyllaceae > Agrostemma > Agrostemma githago. Next base: position 24,945,640 of record OY288244.1, on the reverse strand, counting down.
ATCCCATGTTTCAGCATCAGTATGGAAAATATCTTCGTCTGGGAAGAACCAGGTATCGGTGTGTCCTTCTTCTGTTACCGGGCTGTCGGCGAGGAATTCAGCTACTATTCGCCCCTTAATAGCTTTCAACGGTACAAATTTCAGGTCGAACTCTGCCAGCATTAGAGTCCATCTTGAAATCCGGCCATTGAGGATGGGCTTTTCGAAGAGGTACTTGATCGGGTCCATCTTGGATAGGACATGGACCTCATAGCTGAGCATATAGTGTCGAAGCTTCTTAGTGGCCCAGACTAGAGCCAAGCACGTCTTTTCGAGCATGGTATATTTGCACTCATACTCTAAAAACTTCTTGCTGATGTAATAGATGGCTCGTTCTTCGGAGTCAACTGTCTGAGCCAGCATAGCCCCCATGGCTGTCTCGGTCGTTGTTAGGTATAACGACAGAGGCAAACCGGGTTGAGGTGGCATCAAAACTGGCGGAGCAGACAAAATTTCTTTGATTTTGTCGAAAGCGGCTTGGCACTTGTCATCCCATAGTATCCGTTCCCCTATTTTCAGTTTCTTGAAAATTGGTTCACACACCATGGTTAGCTTGGAAATGAATCGACTAATATACTGGACTTTCCCGAGAAATCCCCTTATTTCTTTTTCGGTTTTAGGAGCTTGCATCTCGGTAATGGCTTTGATTTTAGCTGGGTCGACCTCGATACCTTGTTGGCTAACGATATGACCCAGTAATTTGCCTGACGTTACCCCGAAACTGCATTTTTGAGGGTTTAGTCTCATGTTGTATTTGCGCAATCGGGTGAAGAATTTTCTTAGGGCGGTGATGTGACCGTCCCGTTCTTTGGATTTGACGATCATGTCGTCAACATAAACCTCTACCTCTTTATGCATCATGTCGTGTAGTAAAGTGGTAGCGGTCCTTTGGTATGTGGCCCCAGCATTAATAAGACCAAACGGCATGACGGTATAGCAGTAAGTACCCCAAGGTGTAGTGAAGGTAGTCTTACTCATGTCTTCTTCCGCCATCTTGATTTGATTATATCCGGCATACCCGTCCATAAATGATAGAAGGGCATGATCGGCCGTGTTATCCACCAGTATGTCGATGTGTGGTAACGGAAAGTCATCCTTCGGGCTTGCTTTGTTAAGATCCCGAAAATCTACGCACACCCGCACCTTACCGTCCTTTTTAGGAACCGGCACGATGTTTGCAACCCAGTCCGGATACTCGGACACTTGTATGAAGCCGGCTTTGAACTGTTTGTCGACTTCTTCCTTTACTTTGAGAGACCATTCGGGCCTCATTCGACGAAGCTTCTGCTTGACCGGCTTGCACCCGTCTTTGATTGGTATGCGGTGCTCGGCTATTTCCCGATCTATCCCCGGCATGTCCTTGTAGGACCATGCGAAGACATCTTTGAATCCTTGGAGGAGGTTTATGAACTGTTGTTTCTCCTCGGGATCTAAGGATAACCCTATCTTAAGCATCTGAGGCTCTAAGGTTGTTCCCACGTTTATGGACTCGGTCTCTTCGATTACCGGATTCCGGGATTCCCTTTGCTCTAGTTGCTCGATCAGATGTGGAGGTAGGGGTACCTGTTCGTCGGATTTCTCAATGTCATAGCATAAATCATTTTTGAAAGCAGGATTTAAAAGAGACAAGTCGTAAGCAGAACGGTTGTTATTATTGATTGAAAATTTGGAAAACAGCTCAAAGAGAGCAGCCATCTGATCATTGGTCAGTGGCGGAATTGGTAAAGCACTCGGGACAGACCCTGAAGTGCCAGCAGCAGGAATGATAGAAGGGAGGGGGGTTACAGGAGTGACTCTAGCACCGACTTCTCTAGACTCGACCTCAGACTCTGACTCAGACTCCGACTCAGACTCGGACTCAGACTCAGGCATGTCTCCCTCTCCGGTGACCAGCTTGTAAATCTTCCCTTGACTGTCGGTCCATTTGACAGTCTTCCTCCAGGCCCTGTTTCCCGTCTCGGAGCCAACATCCGAGATCAGCTTGGTCGGGTCAAACCTGTTGCTGCGGAGAATCAGGTTGACCAGGTCTTCTTTTGGGGTCGGGGCTATGGTGTCTTCCCCGAAGAGTAGCCCCAGCGCGGGCTCAGCATCGTCAGCTCCATCGGACTGGATGAGGGCGAACACCTCATCCGGAATGTAGTTGCAGTCCCGGGCCAAGTGGGTCCCGAGGTGCGTAGCATTGGGTTGGTATAGTCCAACCTGGATAGCCCCAAACACGGGTGTGACAAAGTAGTCAGACAACCGTGGGCTGTAAGGGCTCAAGTGGATACCCTTCATGATGTTGCAGGCCTTTTCGATTCCTGCTCGGACAACGTTGCCCGGAGTGGTGGCATAACCAAGGCCGAAGTGAGAGTCTTCGTCCTTAAGGACCTCGATGATCTTCCCAGCTGGAAGGTCGGGTCGAGAGGTAGCCCCCGGAAGGTACCCTAAGTTCTGGAGCATCGTGTCAATGCTCGTGGTGAAGTAAGGCCTAAAAAGGTACTCTTCCTCGATCATCCCCACAAAGTCGAACCCCCAGAGGTCCGTGCGGCCCGTGGCGTTACAGCTAGCCACGGTCTTTGGGGTTGCCTCCAAAGTAATAACATTGTTAAGCAAAGGCACCTTGATCTTACGGTGGAGGGTGGAGGACACGGCTTTGACCGCGTGGATCCACGGCCTTTCTAGGAGTAATTTGAAGGATGAGGTGACATCGATCACCTGGAATTCAAGCTCCTTTTCTATCGGGCCCGTTATGATGGTCAGCTTCACGGCCCCAGATACCGTCTTCGGGCTCCCATCAAAGGCTTGGATGGTTTGAGCCGTCGGGATATAGTCAGCCTCGGTAATGCCGAGGGCTTTGGCGGTCCTTAGAGGAAGGACATTTACAGCGGACCCGTCATCAACCAAGGTCATAGGAAGGTATTTCCCTCGACAAATCATCGTGATGTAAAGGGCCAGGTTGTGGGAGGCCCCGAATGGTGGCAAGTCGGCTTCAGAAAAGGTGATCATTGGGCCTCCTTCTTTGGTCTTACCCTTTAGGTGGGGTAGGACTGTGGCTACCATTTCAGCAGGGGTAGCCAAAGAGTCGATCTTAACTTGATCGAGAGCCTTAGTGAGTGCCTCTCGATGTTCTTGTGAGCTGACTAAGAGTTGCCATATAGTGAGGTCAACTCGGGTTCTCTTCAGTTGCTTCACAATGGCCGTTTCAGCGGTCGGCTCTTCAGGGGCAACTTCCATCCCGAGTGGATCGGTAATGGTTGTCGGGATAGGGGTGTCCCTAGTGCTTGTGGCTAAATAGGGGCGACCAAGGTTGTTGCTGGCTAAGACTCGAGTTTTGGCCTCTCGAATCTGTTCAGGGGTGATGGGAATGGTTTCCCCTTTAGCGAGGTAGACATCATCCTCGTCGTCAAACCAGATCCCGTTCACTTGCGGGATGAATGGAGAGATAAGGTGAGAGCAATCAATCACCTCCCCGGCAAAGATGGCATGGGAGCTAAAAGGGTTCTCTTTGTTGCTTGGTTTATCTCCGGGTAGCGGGATTTTACCGCTTTCGATCAGGTCCTGGATCAGGTGCTTCAGCTTCTAGCACTTTTCGGTATCATGCCCATTGCCTCGGTGGTATTGGCAATAGGCCTAGCATTGTAGTTCTTGGAGCGTCGCTCGACCGGAACTTCAGGAGTTGGGCCTATCGGTTGGATTAGGCCTTTGGAGGACAGCCTTTGTAAGGCATAGGTATAGGTGGTACCTATATCAGTGAAAACTCGAGGTGGGATGTTCTTCTTGGACGGGGTATCTAGTAGATTAACCGCGTCGAAAATGCTGCGAGTTGCAGCCTGGGGCTTAGTGGTGGAGGAAGAAGCCCCTTGGTATCCTTTGCTAGCGGCCTTAGTGAGGCCTTCTAGTCTCAGATCGTCCTCGATCCTCATACCCATTTCAGTAAGGGTGGTGAAATTGGGTATGACAGCATATCGGAGGTGAACCCGGTAGGAGGAGAGGAGGTTCTTGACAAAAGCCTCCACCAAAGTCTTCTCATTGGGCTTATCAACCAGTTTCACGCTCTCGGCCCTCCAGCGTTGAAGGTATTTAGTGAAACCTTCCTTTGGCTCTTGGGCCATAACCTCCAGAGATCGCATGGTGGTCTAGATCTCGGTGTTGTCAGCATAGTTCCGAGCGAACTCGGTGGCCACATCATCCCATGTAGGGTATTTTTTTGGGTCTAGCCTATAGTACCAGGCCCGTGGGTGCTTCTCAAGGGATGCAGCAAAGAGATTCTTGAACATGGTCGAATCCACTCCCTTGATGGCCATGAATTCTTTGAAGGCCCGCACATGTAGTAACGGGTCCTCAGTTCCCTCAAACATTGGCAAACCTGTGAGGTTCAGGTTTGCGGGCAGCTTGTCACTCAGCGGGTTGTACTCTCGACTATTCTCCCGGTGAATGTTGTTACTCCCAGCTACATGGACTTGTTCCTCTAATCGGCGCACCGCGCTGACTAGTTCAGCTAGAGGCTCATTAGCCTCGACATTAGGAGCCCTTTGCTCCACCGTGGCTAGGCGAGCAACAATGGCCACTTGGCCAGCCCTCATTTCAGTCAGTTGGGCCTCGATGTCGGTTTGCTTCGCGACCATGGCGTCCAGAGAGGTTTGTAGGCTGTTCAAAGTAGCCATCCTTCGAGCGTGTCTAGTTGCTGGCGGCCTGTCTGTAAGAACACCGCGTAATCAGAAACCGAACCCAGATCTTGGAAAAAAAAAGAAGGAAAAGTACATCCCGAGCGACACTAGGAAAGAAGACTAAAGACTCGAGAAAGACATCTAGACGGATGACTCGATGGGTGGTACAACTTCCTTAGGATTTTGGCTTTGTGGGCCTAATCCCGTTCGAAGGAAGGTCCACGTGAAGCTTTTCCCCAGACTTTTGACTCGAGTGTATGGACGGACTTTCCTTCGTAGGGGTATGCCCTACGCGGGTCGGTCGTGCCTTGACGGATAAGGCGGACTCGGGAAAGGGGGGAAACTCGTGATATAGGATCAGCGGAGTTTCGACGCTATAGACCTTCGACATACTATGCAAAGACCCGACACACGGCTAGACGGTAGGTCCTATAACAAGGAAGGTTTGCTAGGAAAGTTGGATGTTTGAAATTTGAATATTAAGTGGATGAATTTCCGAGAGTTCGAAAATTAGAAACGGAATTTCGAAAACCAAGATTAGAATTTTGAAAATTCAGAAAATCGAGATGGTGTTGGAAATCCAAGAATTAAAATGGGCAGCATGCCGACTAGAGAAAAAGGATATTTTGAGTCAAATCATTGATCCTAAGTTTCGGCGGCATTCCGAATTTTGAAAATTGGATATTTTTGAAAAGACGGGTCCCGAAACGGACAGTATTTCGGGGTTTTTTTTTCTCAAAATTTGGTATTTTTGAAAAGATGCATTTTTTGAAATGCCAGTTTTTGAAAAAATGACACGGAAACCAAGTAGCACGTAGTCAAACAAGCATTATAACGACGCTTATGTATGCTTTACACTAAGTCTCGGTCGGTCAAAATAGGGTCTATACCAACAACGATAGCATTCTCACGAAACGGGACGGACTTCCTAGCCGATTTGGAACTAGGACCTGCCGTAAAACCCCGGTGAGTTCCGCCATCGAAGTCTTTAGTGCACCCATGTAGGAATGCACCGTGGTATAGTGGGACGTCGGTCACAAGTAACCGGCCCGGGCAAAATTTGGGTTATGCATGAACCATTAAACTAATGCGCGCACACTAATATTCGAACGATTTCTCTTCGAGTCTCACCCTAGGAACCCCGATGACATGTGGTACATCAGGTATCCCCAGCGGAGTCGCCAAATTGTGGACATGACGTAGGTCCACCCCGACGTGGCCACGCGCGGGTTTGGGTAGGCGAATGAATCTCGTGGTGAGATTGTTCTCGGGTTCGAAATTTAAGTCAAAATGGAGTCGCCACCGAATTTTGTGGTTATTCGGAACCATACGAGCCCACTCTATGTCGTCATGGGTTATACACAAAGTAAGCCCACTTCGATTTCAGAGTTCATGGGGCTCGTCCCTTTGCGTTATTATACCGATACCGTTTAAACCGGCTTTCGTATATAAAATGACTCTCGTGCGCCAAGGGTTTCGGACATTCGGAAACCAAAGGTTCTGAGTAAGGGGTGAGGGTACGTGTTGGGAAGCCCACTAAGGACACCCAACCCCGCCCGCACATGGCGGCCTCTACTAAGACATCGTTCGTGTTCGTGTGCGCGCGCTAGTTAAACGATTAAATGATATGCAAACAGCGTTTTCAGGCTAAGCATGTGAATAGTATATGAACTACGTCATTTAATGCATCTTAATTTTGGGTCGAAGTGGTTTAGCATGCGAGGTTCATTTATAAAGCGATAAGCAAGTAAATAAATAAAACTCGAAAGTAAATAACGTACAAGTTACACGGGCGGAAATACAACCCGGCCAATACAAAAATAAACGGAACAAAAGATAATAAAAAGATAGGAACGGACCCGTATGCAAGCTAGACCGCAAAATGTGTAAGTGGACTAACTCCGCTTAAATGTACATTATGTTGTACATCAAACGAAGGACAGAGACATAGGACCTAGGCGTGACGCTAGCCCGATCCCATGCCTCGATGCCTTGTCCCAACTTATCACGTCGAAAAATCGATCAAAGTTGTTAAAGTGTCGTGATGAGCGTGAGTTTTGAAAAAGGGAAAATCACGTGATTGTCTTTACACGTGATGACTAATGTCGATAAAAGGACGAGGCTTGAAATGTGTGTCAAGGCCCTCGGTTTTCTGGGTTACAGGACCCACTCGATCGAGTCATGGCCTGACTCGGTCGAGTGTGTCCTCGAAAAGGGGTCTGCCCAGTTTTATGGACGCTACTCGATCGAGTAGCCTACGTACTCGGTCGAGTAGCCCCTGTACGAGTGTCAACTCGTTTCGTTTTTTTGGGGTTGAAATCGACGGTCGTTCGAATTAAATACAAATATCGCATGATTTGAATTTAACTCGACCTCCGGTACTATAATCGTGTATATGTACGATTATAATACCGTTGTCGGGATTTTTATGAAAACATTTACGTAGAAAATTTGAATTAGTAACGGAATGCATCCCTCTACGTCACGACATCAAAACTAACCCTTTCGGGTCACGTGATGTCGGTTTTCGTGTCAACGGGTTCCGTACTAATTAAAATGGGATCAAATGCGTTCAACTATGATTAGTCGCGATCACGTCACGCCCTTGACTACACTGGGGCGGGGCTCCTCGAAAGGGCTCCACCTCCGTCGTTGCTCATAAAGGGATTAGACGGATTTTAGGCGACAATTATAGTCAAACGTATTCAAAACCGGATTTTTGATACTAATATATTTATACGCGGTATAGTAATGTTAGTAACGAAAATGTAAAAGTTAGTATGCGGAAATGTAAAATGTTAGGATTAATGTTAAAGTTAGTGTTAGGATGTTAGAATTATAATACTAGTATAGGCATAATATAAACGATACAAAAACATAAATGAAAGTAACAAAGATCGAAATGGGGTTTAGGACACCCTCAACATACATGCTTAGTAAGGACCTCGGAAATGGACTCGCGAATAGTGACGGGACGTCGGAGTATCGAGGATGTATGCAAGTTATGGTGTGTGTGTGTGTATGGGTGAATTGTCGGTTTTTCGAGGGACAATGGACTCGGTTTTTGTGTGTGCTTGCTTAGGGTTGTAGGGTAGAGAGTATGGCTGAAATGTGGGGTAAATGTGGGTAAAAAATGGATGAGCAAAACTTGTGAAATGAGTGAGGGTCATGGGGTATTTATAGAGTTTACCCCACGACCTAGGGTCACTCGATCGAGTGGCCCTAGTGCACTCGGTCGAGTGCCCTAGAAAATGGGTTTGATCCAGTTTTTGACGCTCCACTCGACCGAGTGGGTCAGTCCACTCGACCGAGTGGATCAGGTAAATCGAGGTAAATAAGAAAGGGGTTGACTTTGTTGATTGTGTGATCTTTTTTGAAATGGATTTGGGCGCCAGCTTCTAGAAGGTCCCCCTTAGGCTGATTTTTGTGACGGGTTCGTCTTTGACCGGGTTTTGACCCGGTCGCCAAAAGACGGGATTTATTTTTGGTGTCGGTTTTGGCCCAAATTAGTCTTATTTTGCTCGGAACGACCCACTGGGCCTGGATTTGAGGTCTGTTTTGTGAGATTATTACTCCGCTAAAAGTCCATGTCAGATATTATTGATTTCGGGTCCAAATCCGAGTATACCAAGTCACGTTTGCGTCCGATCATCATCGGGTGTTTGTTGGGAACTGCTATAGACACTAGCAGACAAAATGCGGGTGTCTACAAAATGTCAATCCAAGTTTATATGTCGCCATATAATCGTCATGTCACTTAATTACAAACTCTAACTTCATAGAACCAATCTCAACAATAATACAAGTTTATCCAAGTTTATAAACGATCCCACCGACAATCCACTCATTACTAACAATTAATTTCTACCCAAAATATTTCATTTTTATTTTAACATCATAATAATTTTTTTAATAAATGACTAATAAAATTAATTACTCCGTACACTTTTTAACAGTAAATCTTAATTTAAATTACATTACTTATTACAAATACAAATAACGTAAATGAAATTGAATAAATAAAATTGAAATAAAATTTGGTGATGAAGATTGAAAGAAATGGGGAAAGAATGGGAGTCCGCAATTTCTATGTCTTTCTCATCAAAAGGGCATCTTCCACCCACTTGCAATTTAAGAACGCGTTCGACTGCCAAAACGCCTACGGACAAACTTCAATGAACTCCCTCTAACAACAATGAATGTTTGTTCGTAAACTCAAACTTCCCTTACAAACTCCTTATTGTTGATGCCCTAAAGATATAGACAAAAGAAAACAAATATTGACGTACATGCACACAGTAAACGTATATAAATGGATGCAACTGGAACCTATTTTGATTAAGTTTTGTACGGAGTATCATTGTAACATAAATTTTAGTAATTGGTTTCTCAATAAGTTTAATAAAAAATCGTCTCTGATTAGACCCACCCCTTAGTTGTCAACAAGGTCATCAAAGTGGCAACAATATTGACACAATGGATGAAGAAGTTCATATCCAATCATCGCTCACCGCCAGCTCACTATAACTCAACGCTTTTATTTTATGGTTTTAAGATTCTATACAGTTTGTTTCCTCCCGGAAAGAGTAATAAATTGCATAATTTTATTTTTACTTTTGCTTTCAAAACTCCTATTAGATCCTTCATTAAACATAATAGCAAAATAAAATACTGAAGGCTTAATTTTTAACGTGGACTATGTTAGGCAGACAAGCACAGGGTATCAGTAAAAAAAAAGTAAAAATAATGTTAAAACAGTTAACGTCCTTTTTTTTTCAAACGGTAGTATACAAATGTAAGTTGAATTTTCTCTGCCTTCTCTCTGAAAACAAAACCCCCAAATCCATAACCCTAATTGACCACCATCACAACCACCACCACCCATACCCTTCCTATCTCTTCATCCTTGCCGGAGATGAGGCTTTTTAGCCTCATCTCCGGCCACTCAATCATTCTACACCTTTGTTTGATCATTCTTGCTTCGCTTTCCCAATGATACCGTGTTTGGGTCCGTTCCCCGCCTCTCGTTCCTTTGTCTTTGGTTGTGTCGGTCTGAGTCTCGTTGCGCCCGATCCCCTCCGATCGTCGTCTGCCTCCTTCTCTACTGGTCGTCGTCGGTCAGCCCCTCCCGTCGGTCGTCGCCTTCTTCGCCGGCCGCTGCCCGGACGTCGTTCTGGGCTGTCTTTCGGGATGGTTGTCTTCAACTACTAGAGGTGTTCCCCCTCCCCTCGCCCCCCTTCCCCATCTTTAGTTTGTTGTTGATTTGTCTGTCTTTTTTTCTTGTTTGGTCCCGGATTGTCTTGCATGGCTTTGGCTAGGTGTTTCCCCCTCCCCACGCCCTCTTCCCCCACCGTAGCCCTATGTAAGACTGTTTGGGATTGGGTTTTTTTTCTTATGGGTTGTTTTTAGGTTTAGAGTTGTGTCTTTCGTCTGAGTCAGTTGTTGATGGTTGTTTCCGACGGTCTGTCTGGTTGTTCTTTTGGGTGGATTCGGGTTGGGTCTGGTTTCTCTTTCCGTCTTTTTGTTTGTCTCTTCGTTGTCATGAGCGGTGACCGGCTCCCGATGCATGTGGTCATTGTGATTGCTTCTTGGAGTGGTCTTCTTAGTTGGAGTAATTGGTGTTTGGTTGACCTAGAGTTAGGTTGGGTTTTGGTGTTGGGCGGTTGGTTGTGATGGTGTATTCTCATCTAATACTATGACGCATCTTTTTTATTTGATGTTGAGTTTTTTATTCACAATAAACTCCTTTCGGAGACTATGTTGCTGTTTAGTGGTCCTTTATGGGGTTAGTTTGGCCCTTGGGAGGTATGGGTGTGTTGGTGCAATTCTTGACTCTTTCTCTAGGGTGGTGGTGCTCTGTAGGAAGGTTGTTGGACAGTGCGGACTCCGTTTCGTCATTTGGGTTTGCTCTTTGATTTGCTGGCCTTGTTTTAGGCGTGTTCGACTACCAAAATGTAGGAGTTTTCACTCCACTGATGACAAGTCTCTTGGGCTTGTTTTCCTCCTTTTCCTTCTACGTCTTTATGGCGTAAGTGCATTTTGTGTGTTCCAGTCGTCCTATCAGCGATCGTGTGGAGTTTACAACTTGGATGACGATGTGGTGGATGCTAAAGCTCGTGCCCATTCTACCAAATTTCGTCAACATGCCTTGGCCCTTGGACCTCGTAGTATCTGTGTTTAAGCGCTATTTAAGTTTATGTATGTTTATGATGTATTATGTTCTTCCCCGATCCCTTAACAACATTGGAGACACTATAGTGTTGACTCTGATTTTGTTGTACGGTGGTTTGTTTTCGCTGGTTTTAAAAAAATAAAATAAAAAAACATCTTTTTTTCCCTTTTTCATTTTTGCTGCGTAATAATAATAGCTCGTCCAAAGTGTACAAGTTGGAGTACACTGGCTCCAAACACCATCTTCCGGATGCAATTTTACTTCTAGCAAAAATAAGTAGACGTGGTACACCAGGAAATTGAAATTGCATACCATTCTGCTCTGCTATGTACAAGAACATTGGTTGGCCTGATATTGTAGTCGTTGCACATAAGGGGAGAAAACATTGAATAATTACAACGGATTCGAAAACCAATTCCTGCTAACAGCAAAATCTTATGAATCGAAGTGTCTCAAGATGTACACAGTTTTCAAGGGTCGACCTGGTCTTCACAATGAACTTGAATAAATGGCATTACTAATGGGCGCTCTTTACACGTCCTACAAACTAAACCTACAGACAAGTTCGATTCTGGTGAGTTAGAGGTCAGAGAGTGTACCTGAACTTGTACCTCCTAAGCCAATCTTCCCCCTTTTCATAATAATCCATTTTAGTAAAAGTTTGCTCCGGAAAATGCAGAGAAGCAGCGTAAGAAGAAGCACCTCGCCACGCATCAAAAATAGGATCCTTGGCTTTGACCACCCTAATAGGATCCCCACAAGGCCGGATCATGCGGATCCCAGCTTCCAACCGCTCGCTCAATCCTGGAAACTGAGTACTTCCACCAGTCAAAAGAATGGAACAGGTCATTTGTTCCTTCAAACTCTGGCTCTTTGCCGATAACCTTCTTAGAGAAACCCCAACCATTTCATCTAGACCCGACTGGTCAACTCCAATTATGTTAGGGTTGAATAAGATTTCCGGACATCGGAATCTTTCAACCTCCATTACAATCTGGAAGTCCTCTTTTGTGAGAGCCCGAACGCGTGGAACATCAGCTGGTTGAGATACACTTGGTTCTGGCTTGAAGGTTGGATCGATATCCTGTCATAGGTGTTATAACGAAACTTACATAAATGGCAGCAAAACATTTACAAATACTATGCCTAAATCACTTTTATATTTTCAGGTAATTCCTCACTTTGGTGCTATGAGGTTTGAGCTAATTCCAATTAATTGCATGAGGTTGAGTCTAGTATAATCAAATTTTCATCCAAATAACCATTACAGGTGTTAAGACTGTAATTTTATGCAAGTTACACATGGAAAAAGGTCAACTTACGCACAATGAAAAGTAAACAAATATGCGAGTGCGAGACACCCAAAAATGGAATAGGTGACCCATTCACCGGAACAAAAGGCGCCTTATTATGCAAAAGTTGTGTGAAAGCGTACTTTAATACTCCCTCCGTATCTATATTTTCGTCCATTTTATTTAATTTATGTGAGGAGTATTATATTGAAAGTGGACGAACATATAGATACGGAGGGAGTATTTAATTTAATGTTGATTGTCTGCTTAATAATGATGCAAAACACCTATTTAGATGTAGGTTGTTGACATTGCTAAAGTGAAAATTTGTACAAGACCAAAGTGAAAACTAGCTTCGGGTTAACTAAAGTGGGATCAGCGAAACCATGGGGAATCAAAGGTGAAGTGTCAAACTAGTATATTTCAATGACTTGCCTGTAATCTAGTAGAAATACGTGCAATCTCTGCCTCATCTTCATCAGGTCCGTCTTCATCATCATCATGATCTTTGCTCATCAGTTTATACAGCTGCCAATCTTCATCTCTAGCTCCAAATGTATCCTCGCCTTTTCCACGATCGAAGGCAGCTGTTGTCAGCAGTCGCATCCTTTCTTTTTGGGCAGCATTTAATCTCTCACCACGACCAACTCCACCAGATGTAGAATCTCCATTACTATTCTTACCATTTGTCTTTAGTCGTTTCTTCTGTTCTAGTTTCTCGGACAGCTCCTTATATTTGGCTCGCAGCTGCTCTAAATAAAGTTCAGGGTTCTCCCTATATCAAATAAGGGTAAAAAAAATCAAATGTAAGGCTAGTTCGGCTACTGAGATTAAGAACACAACCCAAAACATGAATAACATTAGTATGGCAATATAATCACTCTCTTAGAATGACCTTCACAAAGAGAACTGTTTCAGGAAAACGTTTGACAGTTCGCACATACTGATACATGGATAACTGCCAGAAATTATGCAAATACACAATTAAGCTACTAATAATATATCGGATGCAAAAACACGACGGTTTCAGAATGTGACAAGAAATAGAGTTGACTGTTAATTTCTGGCAAGTTCAATAAATTAGTCTGTTCATCGAGAGTCGAAAGACACTACTACTGACTCAAACTCAAATGCAAGAGCAATGACTGACAGACCCTGTGGCACAAGTTCACAACTGCATAGCGAAAATCAATCTTACTTAAGATGAAGGTTTAAATGCAGTAATTCCAAAATTACTCATGAAATACCACAGGATTGAGAACATACAAACGTTTTTGCTCATCTTGTTGAGTTTGCTTTTCTTTTAATAATTCCTCTTCAAGGCGTTTCTGCCTGGCTCTTTGGCGACCTTCAGTTGTAGTCTTCAGAAATATTTGTTTCTTCTTTTCTTTCAGCTATATTAAGCAACCAAACAAATATATCAAAAAAAGCAGAAGATGGATCATATTAAGGCAACACTGTCCAGATCAGAATCAAATTAAACCGCAATATCTCAACAGTGACACCAAGACAATGACCACAGCATAACCTCATTATGTCAAATTTGAAATTAGTATTCAAAGACAAAACGCGTTACAGAGTGCTGTGGGTCATGTGTGAATCCGTCTCACGTGTGAGACCAACCAAAAGAATTGCATGCTCTGCATATAATTATCGGCCTAGTGTGTTAGTCTCGCATACAAGATCATTAACTTCCCCATATAAGTTTTTGTGAATCTGAAATATTTACATTTCATTTTTCACATATTGGCCAGAAGAATATCCAGACATGTGGATAAAGAAAGCCCAAACCAAAAATCAGTTGGTGCAAACCTGGTCTGGAGTCAACATGTTGTCAGGAATATCAACAAGTGGGAACTTCTCAGCTGTAGATCCCTCTGGCTTTTCCTCCATCTCATCCTGTTCACCCTTAGCTTTTTTCAAGGATGTAGTCACCTTTACGTGTTGCATTTTTACTTCCTCCTCAGTGAGATAACCAGTAACTAAAAGGAACCTGGGATGATCCTCCACGTCTACATTCTCTAGCTGCCCCAAAAGATGATCCAAACCACGTAATTCATTTTCCAATTCATTTATCCGAGATACCCTCTTAGCTTCAGCCATTTCCCGCAAACGTTGACCTTGTCTTTCTTTTATAGCTGCCTTTCTTGCAAGTTCTTGTTCAGAAGGCTGCTCTTCAACTGGCGGAGGAGTGAATGGAAGTTGCCAAAGTCTGGTCTTTTCTTGTACCTCTTGTGCTCCATTCTGTCCAGTTATTGCAACATATTAGATTACAGATACTTTGGAGAAAGCATGTCAAAAAATATTATCTGATCGAGTTCGTAACTTGAAACAATTTAATTTCTGAGGGATAATCTTGAGCCACATAGCAGTGTTCCATCTTTAGGTCTTCAACTTTCTCCCACGTAAGCTTCGCTCTGCCACAAACCCGCACCAAACAAAAACAATCAGCCACAGAGTGATCATGTAAACAGTCATTAAGACAAATTTAGTTCGTAGTTTCCTACAAGTGCTGCGGATATTTCAGTGAAAGTAGCTGCTTCAAGTAATCAGTAACATGATAACCCCCGATATTAGTTCGGCAACATGCTTCGAAAACAGGTTCTCCATCAACAAACTGAAGACACAACCATAGAGATCATCATTAGAATTGCTTTATTATACATCAAGTGTTGGAATGAATGTATCGTGATACTTTCTGTAAGAAAGGGAAATAGTAGCTAGTCTCGAGACACGGTTAAGCAGAACCCAACATTGTCGAAAACCGGCAACAAAGTCTTAATAAAAGGATGAACATAGAACAGGGAGCATTACGTACAGGTATTACATGGCTGGTATTAAATCCAGAGGAAACAGCAAGTCCCTCCCTATTACAAGTACCAAGTTTTTGATTATATGTATAGCTAAACGCAGCATCAACACCAAACGCTGGAGAAGCAATCAGAAACAAAGGAGGATATCAAAAAATTTATGACAGGGTCCCAGGAAAATAAGGAATGAGTGTATTACTTAAACTACCATCTTTTCATATACCTTGGGTAAGAAAAAGAGAAGACAATATTACATGGGCAACAGGTAATCAGAAAGGTAGAGCACATACCCACTGAAGGAACTCCATAAGACTCAAAAAGAAGTTCTGCCATTTTACTACGAGATGGAACAGGATTGCATGGGCATTCAGTAATCAAGATAGGATGGTCAACCTGCACTGTCCTCAAATAAAAAAGTCAGAAAACAATGTCAAGTCCAAGTCCTTGAAATGGGATAAATCATAAAACACTGGTACAAGAACGAGAAGAAATGAAGTCAGTTATAAAAGTCTTTCAGCTTTCAGAAGCAATGGACTTCAACAAATTGTTCCACAAACACTTTGTACTCCATTATTAATGTAGTAGTAGCCGATTGCCCTTTTTCACTTATGCTGTCCCAGGGAAAGAACATTCTTAATATTGCAGAGGGAATGTTTCATTATCTCCTCTTACCCTGCTTTTAGCGAGAGACTCTTCCTAGATAAAGGTGATGCTATCAACTATTGGCCCTGCTTTTAGCGAGAGACTCTTCCTAGATAAAAGGGTAATGCTATCAACTATCCACATCAGAGGAAACTATCAGCTTTTTTTAAATCATGAGCATATTTAATGCACAGTTAGAACTCCACTAATAGAGACCTTCACGGTTCAACTAGTGGATAGCAGTGCCATAGAGAGGACTGAGGAGGATGAACTTTGTCAAGCAAATTCTAAGTCTTAAGCCCTACGCATTCCTCAAATGCAATAATTCGATACTCACTACACAATAGCCTCCTCTGATCCACTGCAATACCTTAAGAATACCATCCCCACAGCGTACATGAATTTCCTCATGAAATAACAACTTCATCTTGAGTGCATATCTGCATGAAAATAATTATCATACCTCAGGCCCATCAACGCCCAACCGATCAAACCCAAAATCCAGAATCTGGAAACAAAATGCAACAAAAAGAAGTTATTAATATCAAAGGGAATAAACTTGACAAATACCATGAAATAATAATTTTAAAAAAAACAAAGAAACTCAAAAAGGCATGGCAATGTGTAACAGCATTCATGCACAAAAAGAAGATGTTATTGCCATCATACACCGTCCATACTCAAAAGTACAGGAGTAAAGAGGAAACATGCAAGACTGCAAGGTGCATTAGCCATTATGCACTATCAAGCGAAGTCGGCGATAAAGATTATGGCACTCCTTCAAGAGCTATGAAAGAATATGGTGCTCATGGAGACACCCCTTTAATGGTTGATTCAAGTAGTATTGCAGACACCGATTCTAACAATAGGGGACTAGAATGGCAACCCAGGTCAAGAGCCATACCTATGACTCTCCAACTACAGTAACTTGAAGGAAGGGAACAAGATGTAATCACTCACGAGAGTCTGACAAAAGGTTAGCTCGGAAGATAGTCAACGGCCACTAGCCAGTTACAATGAGAAGTTGTAGACAGCAGGAAGACTAATTTCACCATTATGAAAAACGAAGTATGATCTGGACTGTGTCTTAATTATCACCAAAGTTCAATCAGGGCACAAATCATGTCCAGAGCGCAAATTAAAATATCATGAAGGTTGGAGCAATTCCTACTTCCTTTGCAGAATCATGCTACAAGGTAAACTTACCCAACATATAATTATGTACAAGTGACTTAAAAGCCTCAAAATTCAGTAAGTGAAACAAAGGGTTAGACAATATATCCAATCAGATGGAGTGATCAAGAATCACATAATACCATGCCTTTGTCATCTAGTTTATATAGTACTCCCTCAATTTAATTGTGTTATTTACATTTTGGTCTGGCGTGTTTATTTAAGAGTAGAGAGAGGCAGTAGGTGGAATGATGGATAGTAAAGATACTCATGTACTTACACTCAATTGATTGCAAAACCTAAAAATGAAATGACCAAAATAAAGAAATGTAAATCGCCTAGTGATACTGAGATTGCCGCTTACATATTCCATTATTTCAAACTGATAAACAACATTGCCGTCAAAAGCTGAACGTGGTCCTGAACGGGTGCAATCAAAATATTTCAGCAAGCCAGCATTATGATCACCAACAACAGTGACAGTTTCTCCTGTACATGAGCCAAATTTAAGAGTTGAGCAACAATTGTAGAGACACCCTCTCAATTTGGAAGCTTCAGATGAAAATATAACAAAGAATATAAGGAGGTTGGTCTTATCCAAGAAATGCATGACCATTCAACCAATCAGGATTCAGGACACACACAGGCCTTTCTCCCGAAAATAATTAACAGCTTGTTCATATAGACAATGTCATTATAATGTATACATTTGTACATCAACGGAAGCTTGACTGGAGTAAAGTTGAAACCAGACATAAGCCTCTAAAAAATAAAAGACCAAGTTCTCAAAGAGAGAAAATATACATATCTGTGAGCACAGCCGACAGTACAACCCAAGACTATCTAGACGTTTTCAGCCTTAAACTGAACTTGAAATTAAGCCATACACAATAAGTACAGGCAAATTTATTTTATCGAACGTAGGAAGGGTTGAAGGGTTATAATTCTTTGGGTTTTCTCATCTCCAATGGAATCTGACACTCACGATCCTTAGTTCCTAAACATGATTAGCATATAGCTACATGAGTCGCCTACTGTGAATCACAATGAGTTTGCATTAAGGTATCATACGGAACCTGCCTACCTGTGTCACACATTAGGTTGGGTAAATTCACCTAACCGACACCCTACTTTGTAAGAGGCAGGAGCTCTGAGACGTTGAACTAATGGTATTGTGGTAGGAGAAGTTGTGGTTAAAAGGAAATTAGTGAGAAGCCATAAATCATCACTCCTACATGAGCAAATTAAATTTCGAATATTCACAATATTCCATGACAATGGCCTAAAAGACTGAGAATTTTCATAGGAAGGCATGGAGGTTTGTGCCATTACACACATCACAAATTGCCTAGTTGGCTGGCCTAGCTTTATAGCTCCAACTTACCTAAATATCCACGAGTTGGTTTATAGCTCATGTATGCTCCTAAAAATAGTTTAAAGGAGGCACACATCCCATCAAAACCTAAAACCTATCAGTATATTTTTCTTACAATTAAATTAACAAAGTAAAAACACAATGCCAACTACAAACAATTTCGAAACATTCAGTTATAGCCAAAAACAAACGAAAACCTGTATGCTTGTGACGAGGTCTCTGAACAATGTTACGGAAAATCACTCGCGGATCACTCTCACCGCCCCACCTGAAATCAACAAGACAACAAAATAATACTCATAATTAAACCTAATTCAACGTCATAACCACTAGTATTTATAAAACTTGATAGGAAACCAAGAAAAGAAAAATGATAGGATAAA
Organism: Agrostemma githago; assembly: GCA_958450325.1. NCBI lineage: Eukaryota > Viridiplantae > Streptophyta > Magnoliopsida > Caryophyllales > Caryophyllaceae > Agrostemma > Agrostemma githago. Next base: position 24,927,105 of record OY288244.1, on the reverse strand, counting down.
CGAAGAAATTAGGGTTTAGTAAAAGAGGGGAAATAGAGAAATATAGGGAATACCCGATGCGGAAATAAGAGCCGCCATTATCGATGACAATCGGAGTAGACGAAGGAATTGATCGGTAATCCGATTGCCTATCAACTTGACTTATAAATGGCATTCTTCAAGGTGGTATTAATGGTACTTTTCTTTGGCGTCTGAGAAAATGGAGGGAGGATAATGGTGTATGTGCGAGTGTTGAAGAGGATGAAGCTTTTACATTTGTGTTTTTAGGGGGGACGAAGCTTTTACGCAAGTGTATGAAGCTCTGCCGCTGGGTAATTGAAATGGCCCATTTCGCATTTCACATTTGCACACATTTTTTTCCCAACCCATTTACTCCCTCCCATCGATTGGAGAGATTTCACAATTTTTAAGAAAAGTGATAGGAGTAAGGATATTATTGTTAAATTAGATGATTTTATGGATCCACCAAACTTAAAGTAAGAAAAAAAGTAGTGCTATTTTGTGTAAATAGAGTAAAGATATAAGGATTATAGGGTAAAGTGTTTTGCCAAAAAGGAAATGTAAAGAATTGATTGGATTGTCCATTTATAGTAAGTGTAAAGAATTGAATGGATGAGAGGGAGTAGGTTGTTACTAGGGATGGCAATGGGTCCGGGACCCTACCCGGACCCGCCGGGTCTTACCCTAACGGGTCGGGTACGGGTCCTCTTTTTTTAGACCCTGCGGGTACGGGTCGGGTATGGGTCCTTCAATAATTTCCCGGGTCCGGGTCCGGGTCCTATAGGTTGGACCCGGACCCGACCCTTGGACCCGTTGAAATTATTATTATTTTTTTAAAAGAAAAAAGAACTTAGTGGATGCGGTAATTCGATGTGTAATATAGTAAATGAAACTAATACAAACCACAGTGGGAGAGGGAGACTTTACATTAACAATAGAAAATTAGAAATTAACCGCTAGTTATTCTAATACGGGTACCGAAACTCATTAAATACCAAATTTCACCTCCTTTATTAGTACGTTAGGCCTTTTTAGCGTCCGGTTTAAAGTCATACGACTTCCGTTTTATTCATTTATTTGCCTTTATATTTATTGTGAATAATATTTTAATCAAAGGCGAACAAATAAAGGAGACGGAAGAGTATATATTAAAAAAAATGTACAAATGGGTCCGGGTAAGGGTCTTAAAATTTTGGACCTTTACGGGTCCGGGTCGGGTCCGGGTCCAACTTGTGAAACACGGGTCCGGGTCCGGGTCTTGCCGGACCCGACCCATACCCTACCCGTTGCCATCCCTAGTTGTTACCGTTTCAGTCGCGTCGTCAATACTTTATAGGTGACTTTAACATTTTACCCTATCTTAATTATCACTAGTTTTGATGCTCGTGCGATGCACGGGTGCAACAATAACATTATAATATGATTGGCTTGATCAGCTAATTACCATCTTTTTTAATTATGTTAATCAATATATATATATATATATAATTAAAGGAGGCTTTTATTATTTTACAATCAATATTAGCTATATTATAATTTTATTTTCGGGTTTTGAGTAAATATGAGGTTAAGACGTAGACTTCTTTAACTCTAACCTAAGACGGATTTTGAGTGAAAGTAGAATTCTTTTTATAAACAACACAAGTCTACTAATTACTAATTACATTATGATAATTACTATACACGACACGGGTAATATGTCATACGAGTATTATATACGTATATAACAATCAATCAATCAATATATTTTAGGCTTTTTTTCGAGCGATCTCATTGGTCCGTTTCATTAAACCTCAAATTAGGAAAGTATCATAAATAATAATAAAAAAATCAACTAGAGAATCTTTTAATTATTTAATATATATTTAATCTATTATATTAATGTGATGGTTACAATTTTAGGTAAAACCTTTAAAGTTCATTTTTAAAAAACATTATCGTAAAAAAATTATAAAAATAAAATAAGTAGATTCATGGTAGAAAATTCTTTCATTAGAGTATAGATTTCATATTATTTGTTCGAAACAAATGTGATGAATTTATTACATATAGCAGTTGTATAATTATTCCACATCAACAATCTATAATATGGGTTATGATATTCTATCTTATAAATAAGAGTAATCATTCGTTCTGATATATCTACCAAAAATCTTTTAAATCTAAAAAAAGAGCTCTTAAGACTATAAACCTTAAGTGAATTCCTACATCGAAAAATTATGATGAGATAATGGAATTTTATGTTATAAATAAGAGTACAGTAATCATTTTGTTACAAATATCAACCAAGAAAAACTTTTGATGGGTTGATGAAATTCTATATTATAAATAAGAGTAATCATTCGGTTTTAAATATCAATAAAAAAACTCTTGAGACTTAAAAAAGTTTTTAATATATGACTACAAAGTTAAAATCATACCACATCGAAAAATTATAGTAAGGTGATGAAATTCTATATTATAAATAAAAATATGTAAGAATATTTTATGATATAATAATATTACGGGATATGTAATATATCTTCCCTATTATTATGCTAATATTTCTTCCTCATAATTATGGTCTTATTGGAAATCGGGATCTTATAGAGATATGTTATCACAATAATATCGAACTAAATAAGAAGTCTTTCCATATTTACTCAACCTTGATGAAAGGTCGAGATTACCGTAATCTAAAACCCTAATAGGAATTTGGTCCTCTCTTTGCCTATATAACGGAGTCTTCCCCATCAGAAGCTCTGTGCGTGAATAATGAATAAGATAACAACACACCTATTACGTTATAGGACAAGAAAGAGAAATCATGCCTATTAATTATTAAACCGTACCTACTATTATTATTTGAAGATCATATGAAGACATATTATTATTATTATTACTAGATTAAAGCCCGTACGTTGCACGAGTTAAATTATTTGTTTGTTCTTGATTGATGTTCTAAAGCAATGTAGTCATACCTATTCAATTACAATTCCACTTGCATATACTGAAAACAATATAAATGTAGAAATAATAATATAACTAATCTCTCAACATCGAAATGATAAACTAAAGCACAATTGGTAAATTCCTGAAGACTTCCTTGTAGACGATGTTTCTTGTGTGTCCCTTGTACACTTGTTCGCTATCGTCGATAAGGAACCTCAACCCATCTGGAGAAATCGTCCTGGAGGCCGCTACGTACAGTTGACCGTGACTGAAAACTGGCTTGGGGAGAAATACGCCTACATGTGTGAGTAACTGTCCTTGACTCTTGTTGATGGTCATTGCGTAACACGCTTTCAATGGATATTGTCTTCTCTTAAGGACGAATGGAATTTTAGTATCATTGGACGTCATGACTATTCTTGGTATCAGCACATGTTTTCCAATTTTCGACCCCGTTATTATACTTGCCTCAACTATAAACCTCCCTAAATGGGTAATAATCAGTCGAGTACCATTGCAAAGACCAAGTGAAGGGTTAATGTTCCTCAGGAGCATCACCGGCATTCCTTCTTTCAATTCCAATTCGTGATTTGGGAGTCCTTGCAAGGTAAGACTGTTTAAGTATTCCGTAGGATACGCTGTGAATTGCTCCTCGCACTCCGTGGAAGCGGAACATATTTCATCTGAGCTCTTGTACGTTGTATACTCCCCTGGGATAAGCGCCGTCATATAATCGTTGACGAAATTAGTAGTCTCATTTAAAGGAATTAAAATAGCTCTCTCCTTTAGGTATGTGCTATCCATACGTCTGATATGAAAATCGGGGTAGATCTCGTTCATTATTGTCTTGACGTCAAACGACCCCCCCCTTTATAATATACTCGTTCGGTATTTTTACCCATGTCGGTTCAATCTCATGATCTTCTGCCTTTGCTTCCAATCTTCCGTCTGCCTTTGACGAAGAAGCTCTGCAAGTTGTGACTTTTGTGACACATTGCAAGTGGAATTTTCATACAGATCGATCGGTATCTTGAAACGGCTGTGTGCCGTTCTCCCTCCGGAAAGTAAAAGTGCTGCAATGTCTGTGGTACACACCATGGTATATATACTTCTTGTTAGAAGAATGAAATAATTGATGCAGTGTGTATAACGATAATGATCTAAAATAAAGCGGAATAGAACGCACCTGATGATGCTAGGTTTAAAACAATTTTACCCTCAGACCGTAGCTTTGCAGAAATTGTGTTATATAAAAATGTTTTTCCTGTTCCACCATGGCCGTAGACAAAGAACACATTTTTGGAGGCGTTCTTCTTATCTTGAACGGCTTTCAACACTGCTTCATATGTGTTTAGTTGATCAGTGTTTAGCTTTTGCAACTGTGTTTGCCATTCCTGAAGCAGCTGTTTAGGTTTATAGAGTCTCTCATCCCTAATTAACTTGTTATCCATTCCTTCTATTTCCGTGAAATCCGGTTTGGGCATGCCATGTATGTCTTCTAGTCTCTTACCGTATTTCATCAAAAATTTATCCACTTCAATTAATGTGTACGACCTTATAGCCTCCTCAGATAGATGCAATCCCGGATGTCCAAAAAGCTTATGTTTCCTCCTCTCAATATCTTCAGACATCATACTGTAGTTAGTGTCCCAGAAACTTCTGACATCCGTGACTTCACAATAAAGAAGCATTGTCACGAAAAGCTCTCTTAATTGGGACGGCATTGCCCAACGGTTTGCCTCGCTCATTGCATCATTCCACTCCCTATCATTGCTTAGGAGACCACACGCGTAACACGCATCCTTGTAAGTAGGATACAAATGTCCATCTATCCTTCTCATATCTTCAAAACTTGTTGCCCCTTTGATTATGTTAAAAAGTAGACGTAGATAGTACCTCTCCCCTACAGTAGGGTGGACATATGTTATCCTCCCTATACATTGCCCTTGCTTCCTTCTTTCCCACCCCTTTTTCCAAACATATTTCGTAGGGAATTGAGCGTAGGACAATGTTCTCGCCTCTGGGTATTGCGAGTTCGTCGTCACCCACGCTGTGAGCATGGTGTCTGCTTCATTTGCCTCCTCTATTATTTCACCCACGGTGTCGAAATCTTTCAGTACGACTGCTTGCTGACCTTCTAAGTGCACAGGAAGACGCATAACAGAAGGGTTATGGTCCTGATCTCAAACTCAAATATTCTCCATGCCGCTTCACTTGTAGATATATAACGACAATCTAGATAAGATTGCACCTTGTCCTCAAAATTTCCCTTCACCAACATAGTGGCCTTATCCGCTCCCTTCGTGATATATTTAAATAAATACTTAATCGCACGGGCAGTATTGCACCACTCAACATTTATATGAGAGTCGAACATAATAAGTAGGCCGGGATTGTAGGGCACAACAGACTCAACAGACTCCCCATTGTGTTTACACCCTTTGTTATGAGTGTGAGTGCTAAAACAAACCCCACATAACCAAATACCCATCTGACAAAACGTAGTCTCAGCAGCTAAAAAAATAGGTAAAGAAGCAAGAGCTTGACGCGTGACCGTCTGAGCCTCCCCCCTACAGTGATAATCAAAGAGCTACGAACAAGTCCCTTACCCCAACCATCCTTACATTCACAGAGACCTACGAAAGGGCAATGAAACCGTACAAGATTGGGCATAATGGGATAGAAGAAGTCGACACGCCAAAGCAAACTAAAAAAGAAACCCAAAGAAGAAAAAAAAACACGAAGGGATTGCTGTCTAACCGGCGTAAACCCACTGGAAGACCCGCACAACCGACCACAGCAAGGTAGGTGGCCGGCATGCAGTGGAGACGTCGAGAAGTCAGAACAAGCAAACCACGGACCCAAGAAAGTAACCAGCCCCCACCGAGGAAAGTCACGAAGCAACCACTAGCTGTCGACGCCAAGGGCAGCAGCGGCTAAACAGCAAAACAGTGGCTATCGTCGGCAATGGTGAACAAGCAAAGGAATTGCCGGAGAAGAAAGCAAAACAGCAGAGGCTATCGTCGGCAGGCGTTGCTGGGGTTGCCGGAGAAGTCGCCGACGTGAAGAGGAGGCGGCAGCGTGAGGCGCCTGGTGGCGTGGTAAGGTGGCAGGCGGCACGGGGCTGCGCACAGTACTGCCCTAAACGCCGCACTCCCTAGTGATTGCCGGAAAAGAATTGCCGGCGCGAAAGGGGGTGGCGTGAAGTCTGGTGGCGTGAGGCCTGGTGGCGATGCAAGCGAAGGGCAGAGTAGGTGGTGGCGAAGGGGCTGTATGCCCAAACCAAACCACAAACCGGCAGGCAGAGCGACGCCGGTAGAGTAGGTGGTGAGGCCTAGTGACGACAAGGACGCCGAAAGAGCGACGCCGGCGGACGGGGCACGCCGGCAGGTAGAAGACGTAACCCCTACAGCCCTAATCGCCCTACAGCCCTAATCGCCCTACAGCCCTACAATTATTATTATTATTATTATTGTTATTATTATTATTATTTTTTTTTTTGCAAGAAATTACGTCTCATATATAAGATGAAACTAGGATCTTACAAAAGTCATGACCTCTAGAGAAATACAACACCAACTAGAGAACTATAACAAACAACGAGAAATATCAAAATTCTTTCCTCTAAGTCCAATGAAAATGTCAAACTTGAGTTTAGCCACTATGCTTAGAACTGTACTCCTTGCTCCTGCAAAGATCTGGTTGTTCCTCTCTTGCCAGATTCCATAGACAGCAGCTGCAAGACAAACACTAAACCATCTATTTTTCCAATGTCTCCTCTTCCTTCTAGTAGTACACCATTGAAGCTCCATCCGTAAGTTACAACTTCTCCCGGTGATTTGCATCCAATTGAAGAGATGTTGCCAAACTTGCCTCGAGAAAGAACATCCGAAGAACAAATGTTCAGCAGTCTCCGAGTCTTGACAGCACAGCTCACATCTACTCACTGTAGGAATCCCCCTAGCCTGAATATTGTCTTGCGTTACTAGCATTCTCTGGCTTGCCAAAGCCAGTATCACAGCCTGTTTTGGAATTAAAACAGTCTCATTGATTCTCTTCATCCAATGCACCACTGGTTTTTTAATTCGAAACCACTCATATGCTGCAGAAGCATAAAACATACCCTTGTTAGACCAACTTAGTACCAGGCTCTCGCTTGCAGACCCAGCTCTCGCAATGATTTCATCCCTAATCTTCAGAATACTCTTAAATGTAGCAGGATACCTTTCCTCACTAGTAATCGTCCAAATGTTACCTCCTTTAATCACATACTTTTGATGCCAATCACACCAAAATCCTTGTTGCATAGTAACAATTTTCCAAAGCCAATGAGCTATTAAAGCTTTATTCCAAGCTAATAAACTTTTGATGTTGAAGCCTCCTTCTCTCCAAGGAACACAAATACTCGACCAACCCTTAAAAATCATTTTATGGTGCATTAACCCTCCAGTCCAAAAGAATTGTCTACTAATTTTCTCCACCTTGTGATGGACATTAGCAGGAAATAAAGCATTGGCACACCAAAAATTAGTTAAACCAAAGATAACAGAGGATAGAAGCTGTAGTCTCCCGGCATAAGTAAGAAAACTTGACGACCAACAGTGAATCTTCATCTGAATTTTCTGAATAAGCGTGTTATATTGATCTTTCTTATTACTCACCGAGTTTAGAGGAAGCCCCAAGTATCTACAAGGGAAATTACCTTGTATAAACCCAGTATGATTCAGGATTTGCTCCTTAATCTCTTGCGAAACACCCCCAAAGAAGATACTAGTTTTCTCCTTGTTTGCTTGTAATCCAGACTCCATGGCAAATATAGATAATGCATCAACAACAGCCACTACAGAAGGACAGTCTCCTCTAGTAAAAACCATTAAATCGTCGGCAAAAATCAAGTGATTAAGCTTGAGTTGGCAACATTTTGGGTGATAAGAAACTAGATTCTGAAGATTAATTCGCCTTAGTCTGCGTGAGAGAACCTCCATACTGAGCACAAATAAATAAGGAGAAAGCGGGTCTCCTTGACGAATCCCGCTTTTCCCCTTAAAGAAACCATGAGTCATTCCATTAGCCTTTAAAGAGAACCAGGAGCCTGAAATGCAGTTCATCACCCATCGAACAAATTTAAGAGGAAAATTATATCCCAGTAGCATACTTTCAATGAATTTCCATTGGAGAGAATCAAAAGCTTTTCTGAGGTCTATCTTCATAAGACAACGAGGAGTAATATATTTTCTTCCATAATTCTTAATAAGCGCCTGAGAGAGGGAAATATTCTCATGAATACTTCGCCCTTGAATGAAGGCAGCCCGCTCATGTCCAACCAATTTTCCTAACACTCTCTGAACCCTTATAGCAAGCAACTTACTCACCACTTTGTAGAATACAGAGCAGCAAGATATAGGTCGAAAATCCAAAACTGATTGACATATCTCTTTTTTAGGAATTAGTGTTATCATCGTTGCATTAGCCTGTTTTAGCATCCGTCCTTTAGTAAAAAACTCATGGACAGCATCGTAGAAGTCTTTCCTGATTACATTCCAAGAGGCTCTAAAGAACTACGAGGAAAACCCATCCGGTCCAGGGCTCCTATCCACCCCTATGGAAAAAACAACATCCCTCACCTCCTGTTCCGTGGGCAGACTTTGTATAAGCTCCCAATCCTCCACCTGAACAACTCTTCCATCCTTGAAAATCTCTTGATCAATAGGAAAAACGTGTTTAGATTGACCGAAAAGGTCTTTATAATAATCCTCAAAACTCAAGCCAACCTCCATCAATCCCTCTCTAAGCACCCCCTTACTATCCGTAATGCTACCGATAATTTGTTGTTGCCTCCTCTCTTTAATTCTAGAGTGGAAAAATTTAGTCGAGTCATCCCCTTTAATGATGTTCTCTTGCTATCCGTAATGCTACCTATTATTATTATTTTTTTTTTTTGCAAGGAAGATATCATTTCATTTCATTAAGAACGAAATTACAAACTTTTGCAAAAAAGAAACTATCACACTAGAGCTTCACAACCCTTTAGGCATTCATAGCCTCAATTACTCTACAAAATTTCTGGCTATTACTATAATTGGAAAATCTGGTTGTAACCAAAAACTTGATCTGCGAAAAAATAGCTTCAACTGTTGATTTCTTATCGACAAAAATTCGTTTGTTGTGCTCCTTCCATATGCTGTAAACGGTGGCCGCTAGACTGACTTTGAGCCAAATCATCTTCCAATGCCTTCTTTTGCTAGCTGACAGCATCCAACGCAATATCTTGGGCAAACTAAACTCCGAAATCGTCAAATGCAACCAATGTAGTACACATTTCCAAACTTCTCTGGAGAAATGACAATTGAAGAAAAGATGAGGATGATTCTCCAAATCTTTCTCACACAAACTGCATCGATTTACTACCTGAAAACCTCTCTTACAATATTGGTCATTTGTGGCTAATTTCTGCTGTATGGCAAGAGAAAGGATCATCTTGTGACTTGGCATAAGGATATTAGGCGAGAGAATTGAGCTCCAACGCTTCCTTTCCGTCTGTCGCAGTACATTATAAGCCTTTTTTACTTTGAACACAGAATTACTGACACAGTTTCGTATAAAATTCTGAGCAGCTACATCCGTCCCAAATCTCTGTATCAGCAAATCCCTTATTTTGAGACAATGCTTAAAGCTTGCAGGGTGATATTCCTTAGCATTAATGTTCCAGATAGTATGCGTACCCAAAATGTACTCCCTACACCACTTTACCCAAATGCTATAAGGCGGACTAGAGAAAACCCATAACCATTTTGAGAGAAGAGCTTGGTTCCAAGTCTGAAGGTCCTTCATATTTGCCCCACCTGCATCCCAAGGAGAGCAAAGTTCATTCCATTTCTTAAATACCAATCTGCGCTCACCAGGCCCTATACCCCAAAAGAAGTCTTTACACATCTTATTTATCTTTTTAAGGACCGCCATAGGAAGCAATAAGCTCGAACACCAGAAATTATCTAAACCAAAGACCACCGAATTCAGTAATTGGGCTTTACCCGCATAGGAGAGAAACTTCGTGGACCAGTGATTGATTGAGTGCTGAATCTTAATCAAGAGAGGGGAGAACATCTCAATACTGATTCTTGAATTAGAGAGCGGAATCCCTAAATAACGAAATGGAAATGTTCCAGCTATAAACCCAGTCTGATCCAATATAAGTTGCTGCACATGCTGATCCACTCCACCAAAGTAGATGTTAGTTTTTTCGATATTAGCTATAAGCCCTGATGTCTGAGCGAACGAGTCTAGAATCTGTTTACAAGTCAAAACTGAAGGGAGATCTCCTCTCACAAAAATCATTAAATCATCCGCGAAGATTAGGTGAGTCAAATTGATCCTTCCACATTTGGGATGCGAAGAAACCTGAGGGATCTTACAGAGAGTTCGTAAGCTTTTAGAAAGAAATTCCATACTTAACACAAAAATATACGGTGATAGGGGGTCCCCTTGACGGATTCCACTTTTTCCTTGGAAAAAACCCGAAACTCCTCCATTTATCTTGAAAGTGTACCATGGGTTTTGGATACAACCCATAATCCAATTTATAAACCGATCTGGAATACCCATAATCTCGAGCATTTGACGAATAAAAGACCACTGAAGAGAATCGAAAGCCTTACGGATGTCGACTTTGATAAGGCACCGAGGAGTTAAGAACTTTCTACTGTAACCCTTCACTAAAGCTTGCGATAACATGGTATTATCAAATAGATTACGACCCGAGATAAAAGCAGCCTGTTCTTCTCCCACAAGAGAGGGAAGAATAAGCTTCAATCTATTCGCAAGGATCTTAGCATTTGTTTTATAAATGACCGTGCAACAAGAAATTGGCCTATAATCCATCACGGATCCTGCATCTTTCTTTTTAGGAATGAGGGAGACAAGCGTAGTATTAGCTTGTTTGGACATTTTTCCATTCTTAAAGAAGTTAAGAACTGCAGAACAGAATTCTCCACTAATAATCCCCCAAGAAGATTTAAAAAAACCAGCCGAGAACCCGTCTAAACCAGGACTACTGTTGTCATCCATGCTAAAAACGAAGCTTTTAATTTCTTCAGCCATTATAGCAGCAGTAAGAGAGGTAATGTCACCTGCAGGGAGCACATTTGCAACCATATTAATGCTCTTAGTATGCTTTGCAGTACCTAGAAGCCTGATATAATACCCCTGAAACGCCTCAGAAACAGCAGAGGAACCAATTCTTACTATCCCATCCACATCCTTAATTGCACCTATATTCTGCTGACATCTTCTTTCAGCCACCTTGGCATAGAAATATTTCGATGAGCAATCAGCCATTTGAATATGCTTAATTTTAGCCTTTTGTTTAAGCATTCCTAACTCAGTCTTCTTAAGCTTAATATAAGCATCAAGAAGTACTCTCTCTTGTGCCTGTAACTGTACAGAAAGAGGCATACCTGAGATCCTCCTTTGACAGTCAAATAAAGCAGTTTTCGCCTCCTTTACTTGCAAGGCTATATTAGTGTAATTGTCGAGGTGAAATTTAGATAACCCAAGTCGAACTTGCTTCAATTTCTGAAAAAAACGATGCATAGGAGATCCAAGAACTCTAACATTCCAAGCATTCTTGATCGTTTCCAGATATTTTGGATGCTCAATCCAACAGTTTAAAAAACTAAATCTCTTCTTAGTAGGCAAATCCGCAGAAGCAGTCACCAAAATAGGCGAGTGATCTGAAATTCCTTGCTCACAAAAAATGGCAGAAGAAGTAGGAAATACTCGAGACCATTCAGGATTGATTACCACCCTATCCAATTTGGACCAAATACAAGAATCAGCATCTCTTTTATTTGTCCAAGTTAGATTACCTCCTGAACTATGCATATCGTCAAGTTTACAGTTCAGAAGACATTGGTTGAAATCCCACATGTCCTGAAAGTCAGGTGGATTAGCCCCAATCTTTTCTTCCGGACATCTTATTATATTGAAATCTCCCAGAGATATCCACGGTTTCCCAGTAGTGAGAGCCTCAAGTTCATTCCAAAGCTCTATTCTCTCCGAACCCTTATTAAGCCCATATATTGCACTTAGTTGAAATTTAGCATTTGTTTGATAATGCTGCACCGAACCAGTAATCTGTTGAGCAGACATACTAGAAACCACAAAAGAAACAGTGGAAGGATTGAATAAAATCCAAATTCTCCCATTATTATGACTATTATAATTATGTATAACAGTCCAATTAGAAAAATTGCCTCTAATTATCTTGGAAGCCTTATTTTCTTTTACTCTAGTTTCAAGGATTGCCATGACATCCGGCTTATTCGCAATTAGAAAATCACGCACTTCACTATGTTTTATTGGGTCATTGAAACCCCTAACATTCCAAGAAACTACCTTCATTACTTATATCCGGAGGGAGGGGCTCATCTTCTTCCAAAGTCTCACTAAAAGCAGCCAAAGAATCATCTCCAAACTCAGGGAAATCCCCTTGAGCATTCATTAGAATCTGGAACCCATTCTCCAAGATTATAGGCTCCCTTACCACCTTAGGAAATGTTCTTTTTGCAGACTTTTTAGCAGAGGAAAAGTTCTGAGAAGAAGTCTGTAAATCAGATTCTGAGACAGCCTCCTTATTCTTTTCCACAATCTTACCAGGAGGTTCCTTCATCTCCTTTGCAGATTCTACAACATTAACGCCAGCCTTCTTCCTCTCCCTTTTGCAAGAGGAGATGGTATGCCCAAGTTTACCACATGACTTACAGTAATACGGGATCCACTCGTATTGTACTCTTTGAACTGAATGCTCACAGAATGGTGTAGAGATCGTGATGGTGTCTGGGAGGGGCTTAGAAACATCCGCTTCCACCAGAATTCTAGCAAAAGAGATCTTAGCTTTTGTTGTAGTTGCTAAGTCAGCACAAAGAGGCTTACCAACTTTGCTGGCCATCTTCCCTAATACAGTTTCAGACCATAAAAATGGATCAAGATCGGGAAATAGAATCCAAATTGGAACATTCGCAACCCTGTCCATTTCACTTGAGAATGTAGGAGACCATTCCTTCAATATTAGTGTGTATACACCCATCCTCCATGGACCACCTCGAAGCACCTCATTCATGTCTTCCTTTGTAGCAAATTTGAATGAGAACCAACCTCTCTTAAAGTATTGGACCACCAACTTAGCAATCGCACCCCAATGATCCTGCACATACTTCTGCATCGCCTGTAAGTTCGGTCTGGAACCTATAGCATTCCCCATTAAAGTGTTCTCCCAAACTTTAATTTCATCCTCAAAGTCATCCATAGTAAAGTCCAGAATCTCAGCATCTATTACATCATCGAAATAAGGAAGATCCATACCTAATTGCTGCTTTTTCCCAGCAACTCCGGACCATTTCTTTTCCGGAATTACAGTTTCAACAATAGGCGGAATAACAGGAGGAACCTCCGTAAAACTATCAGACTCAGTATTCAAATGATTAGCGTTAGGAGTAGCAGAATGAATACCAGACGATTTCATCGCGTGAAGTATGAAGTCTTTGATCGTACTGTGTTGCGAAGCACTCTGAACCTCCGATTGCTCTGTATCATCTTCTTCAACCTCCAATTCAGGTCCGCGAGGAGGAGCTGGAGGAATGGGAGGGATGCTGTGACCTTTTCTCGGCCTGCCAGGACCTCTCTTGGCATGAGAGTCAGCCATGGTAGCACGATCAAAGAGCTAATTACAGAGAAAACGGTTATTAGAGAGAGAAAGCCTTTCTCTCACTTCGCATCATCATCATCATCATCATCATCATTATCATCATCATCATCATTATCATTATTATTATTATTATCATTATTATTATAATAGAATTTTTATAGTAGAATTTCATATTTTCTATATATTATTAAAACATGCAGGACATACAACCCATCTTACTGTAATGATACGTTAATTACTATCTGCTATATTGAAAGTTCCAACAATAATTAATTAAATAATCAAAATATGACTATCAAATTAAATTGATGAAGTTTACTTTATGATTAGAAAATAACGACTCCATCTAGGTTTATAATTACTCGCGCACGTGATGAAAGATTACCATCATCACGCAATAATAAATTAACGGTCTCTAACTTAAATTAATCTCTTAAGAGTAGTTATTGTGATGAAATAAATATGTACAAAGTAACTATAAACCTAATAATAGAATTATTATTACAATTCTATTATTATATTACTATATTACTCGTATTATATATACGTAATAGTATAACTATATTATTACTATATTATCATAGTACATGACTATATCATTATAACCAATGAGCATATAATTTCCTATATTATACTATTATTATTATTATTATTATTATTATTATTGTTATTATTATTATTGTTATAATATTATTATTATTATTATTGTTAGTAGTAGTATTATTTTTTTTTTAAAACCGGAACTTGTATTAATAACGAAACAAATTACAAGAAGTTAGTGGGTAGCCGAGATACTATCTGGGCACCCACTCCCTTAGCAATAGCGAAACTTATTATTATTATTATTATTATTATTATTATTATTATTATTATTGTTGTTGTTGTTATTATTGTTATATTATTATTATTATTATTATTATTATTATTAGTATTATTATTATTATTATTATTTTTTTAAAAACCGGAACTTGTATTAATAACGAAACAAATTACAAGAAGTTAGTGGGTAGCCGAGATACTATCTGGGCACCCACTCCCTTAGCAATAGCGAAACTTATTATTATTATTATTATTATTATTATTATTATTATTATTATTATTATTATTATTATTACAATTCTATATACTTTCCTAATAATATTATTATACTCTTTTATGATTATGTTTTCCATATTTATATTATATTTATATTTATATTATATAGTAATAATATACATAGTAATATAATATAATAGTATATTATTATATTATATAATAATAATAGTAGTAGTACTATCATTATTATTATTATTACGTGTAGTACCCTAGTTACTATAATATAATATAATAGTATCTAGTATATTATAGTAATAATAGTAGTAGTACTATTATTATTATTACTGTACCCTATTCTACTATTAATATAGTAACCAAATATTATTTTTATTATTATATCATATTATTTATTTATTTACTATTATTATTATTATTATATTGTTTGGATGTTGTGTCGAGTTTGGGTTGACTTATTCAGGTCGGGTCAGTTTTGTCAGGTCTATTCTCGACTCAAAGAGGACAGTTTCTTACTATTGCCAACATATTAAAAGACAGTTTCCTATTATTGCTAGATATATAGGTAGTTATATTCATAATAAGCATACATAATTACGTAATGATATCTATATCATAATGCGCGTCAAATGTTCATCAAACATAAAGTAAAAAGAAATACTTAATTAAGCATATTTACCTCTAAAAAAAATAAAGCATATTTAAAAAGTTAAAATTATATCTAACATAGATTATTGCGTAGTATATTATAGTCGACCTATAATCTTATAATTATAAACCTAACGTACTTAAGTCTCATTCAATTCGACCAATGTAATTACGTAGTTTACTATATCATTATTAATATATTACTACATGCTATACTATATACTATATATTATTATATATACGTCTATTGTTAAATAATACCGGTTTGTGTGTCGATGGATTGATGGTCTACGGTTCTTCGTCTCTGCATCCTCTCGAACTGTTGAGTTGCTTTTCGTTTTCGAGTATTGGTACAGGGCGTATCGGTTGCCATTTCACAACTTCGACGTTAATTTAATAATAGTAGAACAATTGAGACACGTTGGTCTCTAAATAACCTAATGCCTTCTTATTTGTAATTAGGATTGAAGACAAATATATTATTTCTAAGTTGCTAATTAATTGTGCATAACATCGATGACCTTAAAATTGTATTTATAGGCTATCTTACTTACCTAATTAATACGGTGGAAGACAATATTAATATATTATCATTGTACTTTTTTTGTCTTTATGGAAAAATTTACTTTTTTGTTTGTTTCCTTTTTTTCTATGGAAAATTGTCTCTCATATCACAATCTTATAATCACTTTTAGGTAACTCTTTGCCCAAATATAAGTACCATGTCTTTTCCAAAATATATAATCTATGTTCTAAATTATGGGAAAAAAACCTGAAGATGATTACTCCATACAATATTAATATATATTATAATAATTAAAAGATTTTCTAATTGATTTTTTATTTATTTACGATACTTTCCTAATTGTTTTGATGAAACGGACCAATTAAGGCAAATCTTCCATGTACTATTATTACAATAATAATAATAATAATAATAATAATTGTTGTTGTTGTTGTAGATTTTTTATTGTAGAATTCCATACTTTCTATATATTATCATGTAGTATTCTACTATTATTAATTACTACTTTCCTAAATTATGGGTCGGGCTCTTGATTATACATTGCTATATATACATAGTATATGTTGAAAAATTATGGGTTGGTGAATTACGTAGTATGGCCCTGTTTGGTAAACAACAGATTCATATTAGCAGAAACAGATTTAAAAAGCAGATTTGACTAGTAGAATCAATTGACAGATTTGACTAGCAGATTTAATTGACAGATTTGACTAGCAGATTTAATTAGCAGAATTGCTTTAGTAGTGCTTGGTAATTAGCTGTTATAGATTAGCGGATTGATTAATTGATTTGTTAAATGACGAAAAAGGACGTAAGCAAAATTTTGATTAAAATATGCCAAACATTAAAGTTGAACTATCACACCAACCATTTTAAAATAATTAATATCGTCGATTTCTCCTACTAGACACCACCCTATCACTATATTTACAGATGTGCCGTAGAACTTTTTTTTTGGATGTGCCGTAGAATTTTTTCAATTAATCTGTCAAATTCTAATATGCTGTAAATTAACAAAAAAAATTAGGATTTGACGGCATATTTCCTCATATTCTACCTTAGAACTAATTCAATTGACGTACAACCAAATAAATTGAATGTCGTCAAGGAAAACGTAAAACCATAGAATCGTACAAAATACGGAAAATTAAGGCAATTGAAAAATCAACCGAACATGAATTAATTAGTGCAAAAAAAAATCAAGAAAGACGTACCTTATGAGATGAATTATGAAAGTGAATCAAGAGAATGATGAAGTAGGGTTTGATTGGCAAAAGGGTAAGGAAGTAAAAAATAGAAAATTGTAATCTGCTAAGTGAATATGCTGCTACTAGCAGCATATTGTAAATTGGCGGATTGGACTCGAATATGCCATTCCAATCTACCATTTACCAAACACTCACATCAGCGGATTTTATGGTCAAACATGCTAATCAACCCAAATATGCTGATTTTTGGCGGATTCGCCGACAACCAAGCACCCCCTATATGTCGAATTAGTGTAAATTACGATAGTATTCTACTATTATTAATTACTATGTACTAATTTGGAATTTCCTAAATTATAGTGTACAATGGAACACTATTATTAACGTGTATATGATTAATTAGCGAATAAATTATGGACCGGACTATTAAATAAGTGATAATAATGTAACCTTGTAGACACCAGCATTTTGACTACCAGGTGTCTATGGTAGTCTCCGACAAACACCCGATGATGATCGGACGCAAACGTGACTTGGTATACTCGGATTTAGGCTCGGAATCAATAATATCCGACATGGACTTTTAGCGGAGTAATAATCTCACAAAACAGACCTCAGATCCAGGCCCAGTAGGTCGTTCCGAGCAAAATAAGACTAATTTGGGCCAAAACCGACACCAAAAATAAATCCCGTCTTTTGGCGACCGGGTCAAAACCCGGTCAAAGACGAAACCGTCTAAAAAAATCAGCCAAGTTCATTCTCGAAAACTGGCGCACAAAATCAAAATTCAAAAAGCAAATCAAATCCACAAGAATCAACTTCTTCCTAAAATGACTCAACTCACTTGATTCACTTGATCAAGTCTATAAATACACCCCCTAACCCTTTGCATTTTTCAGTTTTGGAGGGCTTAAGAAGAGCTTTTGCATACCTCATTCACCCTACATTTTCTACCCTAATCTACCTAAACATCCTACACTACAACCCCAAGCAAAACCATACAAAAAAACCGAGCCCCTCGTCCCTCGAAAAACCGACGGCACACACACACACATATACACACCATAACTCACGTACATCCTCGATTCTCCGGCGTTCCGTCGCTATTTACGAGTCTATTTCCGAGGCCTATACCAAGCATGTATGTTGAGGGTGTCCTAAACCCCATTTCGATCCTTACTACTTTGTTTCTATTTACATTTTCGCATTATTTATATTATAACTATACTAGTATCATAATACTAACTTTAACGTAACACTAACATTTTTATTTCTCGTATACTAACTTTATATTTCCGTTACTAACACTATCATACCGTGTATATATATACTAATACTAAAATTCGGTTTCAAATACGTTTGACTATGATGATCGCTGTGGACATGACATAGGTCCACCCCGACGCGGCCACGCGCGGGTTTGGGTAGGCGAATGAATCTCCATATGAAACGGGTCGAATTGAAATTTAGGTCGAAGTGGAGTCGCCACCGAATTTTGTGGTTATTCGGAACCATTCGAGCCCACTCTATGTCGTAGTGGTCCGTATACAAAATACGGCCCATTTTCGATGCCAGAGTTTATTGGGCTCGTCCCTTTGCATTTGATACCAATACCGACATTATCGGATATTGTGTACTGAATGACTCTCGTGCGCCAACGGTTTCGGGCATCCGGAAACCGAGGTTCTGAGTAAGGGGTGAGGGTACGTGTTGGGAAGCCCACGAAGGACACCCAACCCCGCCCGCACGTTAGCGGCCTCTACTAAGAATTCGAATGACTTACAATACGCGCGCTAGTTAAACGGGAAAATGCTTATACAAACATTGTTTTCCCTAAACATGTGAGAAATTGAAAGGGTTTCTAGGTCGATTTAATGCAATTAATTCTACGTCAAAGTGGAATTTAGCATGTGGGTTCATTTAGTACAATAAACGGACGAGAATTAAATTGACAAAAGAAACAAGCAAACGATTAGTAACGGTAAATCGATATTAACGGTTTGTGCACACAATGAATTGAATTGAATAATGGACGAGATGATGCATGGTTTGAAAGGATAGCATACACGTGATTAATTATGCACGTGCTGACCTAAGTCGTAAAATACTATCGGGTTTTGAGAAAAGAAGATGTACGACCCTTGTTTCGGTCGTTATGAGGCCACTCGATCGAGTGGTCGATAGACTCGATCGAGTAGGCCCTGAGAAGATGTTTCTGTTTCGTGTTATAGACCATACTCGGCCGAGTTATTGACCAACTCGGTCGAGTACATGGCCACTCGACCGAGTCACTATGAGACTCGACCGAGTGAGTGTCGTAACAGACATTCTGATCCGATTTTTGGGGTGCCACTCGACCGAGTGGGTAAGGTACTCGGTCGAGTGCCCCCTGTACGAATTGTAATTCGTTTGCAAATTTAATTGTTGATTTTGAAATTGCTTTTGATTTTTGAGAGTTTGATTATTTTACCGAATCGGACATAAATATTGCACAATTTATGTTCGACTTGGTTTTTTTTTAAATCGCGAATTTTGTTGAACCGAATATAAATATTGTTGAACTTATACTCGATTCTAATTTTGAATACTCGTTGTATTCCACATTCGATTATTTGAATCGATATGGAATATTAGAGTGAAATAGAAAATAAATAAATTGATTTTAGCCGTTTTGAATTAATTATCGCGATATGAACAAATCACATTAATTAATTCATATGACTTGATTACTAGATTCGATATCCAATTATGGGATTAGTATCGAATCTGAAATCGACGCTTTATTTGAATAAATAAAAGAAGAACTTGATTCCCTCGACTTCTCCGACATCGGAATAAATCCCTAGGGATTGTGACGTCGGATCCGTGTCAACGGGTTTCGACCCTTATTGAAATATAATGCTTATTTTTGAGAAATCGATGTGACAAGCGGAAAACAATAATAATACAAACGACATGAAAATTATTGTTGAAGTTGACCCATCTCAATAATCGAGTAATCGGGATATCGGAACAAGCGACCGTCAACGCGTGTGCAGTACACTTGTATATTCAGATTTCCTTATTCCAAAATCACTCATACTCAACACAAATTGATGGGTATTTTAATGTATTGATACTAGTATTATAGTATCGATATTAATGATGTGATAATAACGATAAAAAGAAAATAAAGAAAACGCGACCCGTAAGAAGACGACATGACGCCAGAAGGAGGAAGAAAAGAGAAGAAACGGGGTTTTGACACCCTCAACCTACATGTTCTTGTCTCGGTTTAGAGCTCGTAACCGTGGCTTTAACACTAGAGTCTTCGAGGTTTATGGAGGTTAAGTTATGGTGGCTTGGGGTGTGATTCCTAAAACTAGTTTAGGGTTTGCTAGGATGTTTGCTTAGGGTTTGCTTGGGGTGTAAAGATGTGTGTAAAAGTTGTGATTAGGGTTGTAAAGTTGGGGAAAAAAGTTGTTGAAGAGGGGTGCATGGGGGTTCCTTATATAGGAAAAGCTTGGGCTTCGGTTTAGGGTTACTCTACCGAGTAGACAGCTGACTCGGTCGAGTGCCCTAGTGCGTCAGCCGCCGGGCTCAAAACAAGCCCACTCGATCGAGTGGGTGGGTCACTCGACCGAGTGGCCCAGTCGGGTAGCTCGGGTCCATTGTTTTGGACTTTGACTTTGGATATTTGATGGGTTTGCGTTTGAATTGGACTTTTGATGTTTGAGGGGTTGTTTGGTATGTCTCGGAAACGACTTTGACCGGGATTGACCCAATCGTGACAAGTCGGTTTTAATTTCGGTGTCGGTTCTGGCCCAAATTAGCCTTATTTGATTGGAAACGGCCCGCTGGGCCTGGATTTGAGGTTGATTTTTTGAGATTTGTACTCTGTAGGTGTGTCAGCCAGCGATTAATGGATTTGAGCCCGTATCCGAGCGCATAGAAGCATGTTAGCGTTCGATCATCATCGGGTGTTGTTTTGGGAAACTACCATAGACACCTGGCAGTCAAAATGCGGGTGTCTACAGAGCCCCCACTCTGACTGAGGCTTGGACAGGGCGAAAGTCAGAGTATCCACCAGGCCAATCGAGGATTGAATCCTGGCGGACTTCCGGTCGGGTCGTTTATAGTCCATTAGACTTGCGTGAAGGGCTCGCCAGCCGTAAGCTAGAAGTCATACCTGAGCCGATAACTCCGTGGGGAATTGGACTTGTCGCATAAGCCCTGGGTGCGCCTGTATGTAGACTCATCCCCTGAAATGCCGTCGTTGGCTTCCGCTGGGGAATTATCGTGGGTTGCACATCCCTGTTTGAGTCGTACCTGTATGAGTCACATAAAATGCATGCAACACGTAGGCAGTAAAATGACTCGCGCTGGGGAGAAATGATTTTTCGAAAATTTTGAAAATTTTGAAATCTTGAAAATTTTGAGATTTTTTTGAGTTTTGAAGCTTTGAGATTTTTGACTCCTAACAAGGATTAGGAAAGTTTGGGATGGAGATTTCCGAGCCAGTATTGAGACTAGGATTGCGGTTTGATTCCAATTAGGATTAGGAAATTTTCCTAAACAGTTTGCAAGGCTAATGCTATATATAGCCCCTCCCTGCTCTTGATTTTCTTCATAAGTCACAAAACAACCCTTTCTTCAAAGAAAGTCTCTCTAATTCCCTTGAGAAAGTCTCTTCATCTTCTTTAAGAAGTTTAGCCATGGGGATCGATAGGTTGAGTGTGATGTTGCAGGAGTGGTCCCGTCGCTTTAGGGACGCAGATAGGGTGGCTTTGAATCAGACGGGGATAACCCAATTGTACCCGTTCCGTCAGATGGTGGTTGACCGCTATTTTCTGGATGCTTGTTTGGCTTATTGGGATGACATATATCATGTCTTTGCTTTCCCTCGGGGCGAAGTCTGCCCTTTACCTGAGAAGATTGCAGCTATAGGAGGATGGAATCCGATACTCCGTCCCGCTGTCCCGTATTCGATCTATGACCCGAGGAGGAAGTTGAGAGAATTTCTAGGGCTTTCTCACAACGAGGTATCCCGTATGATGGATGGTGATAAAATTTCTCTGATCGACTTGGCTGAGAAATTTATGAATTCACTCGATATTCGGGTTAGACCGGCTTACAGCCGTAGGGCTTTCTCTTTTTGCATGCTTCATGTATATGCTTTCGAGGGTCATATGGATCTGTTATCCTGTATGGGAAGCACCCGTCTTCTGACCGTAGTGGATCTGATGGAGACTGAGCATAGCCCGGCTTGGTTGATTACGGGCGAGATTATCCAAGGATTGGACGATCGCAAAAGGGACTCATCCATTCGTCTTACCGGGAGCACCCGTTTGTTGCAAGTATGTCACTTGACCTCCTTATTCAATTTTTTTTTTGATTTTTTTTTGCGAATTTTTTTTTACTGCAGGGGGTACTCGATCGAGTCACCTTAGCACTCGGTCGAGTACCTTCGATGAAACTCTCCTGATTTATCTTCGGAGGTGCTACTCGATCGAGTCACCCTGGCACTCGATCGAGTGCCCTCGTAAAGAGCCTCCTGTTTGCGTTCAGGGGTACCACTCGATCGAGTGTCCCAGGCACTCGACCGAGTGGCCTTTAGGCGAATGCCTATTTTGCCTTGGAATCTCATGCTTTTGTTTTCTTTTGCAGATTTGGCTATATGAGAGACTATCAGTGATAGATCCTCCTCTTGATGCGGGCAACTACCGTCATAACCAGGTGATGACGAGAAGGCGGGCTATTGACTTTTCTCGTCAGATTACGCAGAAGTACTGGGACGAGGTTTTGTCTTTTCATGGCGGCCCGCTAATTCGATGGGTAGTTCCATGGTGGCCCATCTACCTTTGGAGTGGCTTGGACCCGAGGGACAGAGCCCGCTATCAGGTGATCCTTTCTTTCAAGCGGACGGTTCATCTCTATCCAGATCGCATACTAAGGCAGTATGGATGGACTCAGCGAATCCCTGAAGTAGAAGCGGTTGTGAGTGACCCTACCCAGTTGACTGATGTAATGTGTGATACCTGGATGCAAAGGTGGCACACACGGCATACTTGGCCCATTGTCAAATCTCGCCGCTCAATCTGGGTTTCAGATTCTTACACGAAGTGGACTAAAGCAGGAGATGCTAAAGCCCGAGCTGCTTTGAAAGTCGATGAAGCCTTCGATCTGCTGAGAAGGGAGCAAGCCAAAGACAACAGGGGGTTCTTTGATGAAGGAGACACTCCGGCTACCCTGGTCCGTCTAATGTCCGGTCTCAAGAAGAAGACTAAGACTCAAGCTGAAGGGTCTAGTGCTAAAGGTGCTTGGGGGAAGGTGAGCCCCCAGATGGACTTGGAAAGGAGACTGGGCCCAAGACTACCCGTGCAGGACCGACTTGGCCCACGGGATAGACTGCCTGAGCATGTGCGGGCCCGACTTGGGCCGAAGACCGTGATTGAGGACCCGTCGCCAAAGAAACGGGTCCGGGCTAAAGAGGTTCCACTTGTGATTCGGGAACGCTCGCCACCACCCCGAAGACCTCAGGCTCCGCGCGACCCGAAGGACAAGGGGAAGGGGAAGATGCCCGGTTACTAGTCTCCTTATTTTATTATTTGAATATTATTATTATTTTTGTGGTGTGATTTTTTTTGTGTGTATGCCGTTTTGGCGCTATTTTTTTTTTTTTTGTAATCCCGAGTTTATCGAGATATTAATAAGACATATTATTGAACACCGTTCCCGTCTTTTCGTTTATTGCAGTGGTTGTATCCTTTTGAGGGGTTGCCTACGTATCCACA
Organism: Agrostemma githago; assembly: GCA_958450325.1. Lineage (NCBI taxonomy): Eukaryota > Viridiplantae > Streptophyta > Magnoliopsida > Caryophyllales > Caryophyllaceae > Agrostemma > Agrostemma githago. The sequence goes on along the minus strand of OY288244.1, from coordinate 24,903,267 downwards.
AATAGCGGAATCAAACCAAACGTAGTTCAAAATTGATTTGATTGATTTTTTTTGCAATTTTCGAAATACATCAGGATTATTAATTCAAGATGTGTGACAGTAAAATAATTAATTCTAGCTTATTGACTTGTCTAAAATTTTAAAAATTTATAAAAGGACAAATTTTTATAAATTTTTGCAAATGACATTGAGATGGGGGTTTACGGGTAGTAGCGCTTCAGCTGGTCCAAGTTGGTTGGGTTGACGAATTCGTTCCCGTCCAAGTCTGTCAGCATCACCGCTCCTCCTGACAGGACCTTCTTGACTAAGTATGGCCCAGCCCAGTTGGGTTTGAATTTACCCCTTGGGTCAACCGGTAATAAGGCACGAACCAATTTTAGGACCAGATCCCCTTCCTTGATGTTCCTGGGCCTAACCCGTTTGTTGAAAGCCCGTTGGATCCTTTTTTGATATATTTGAATGTTGTTGAGAGCCCGGGATCGCCGTTCGTCTAAAAGGACTAGCGAATCGTATCTGGCTTGGACCCAGTCTGCCTCGGGTACTTGGCTTTCAAGTAGGATCCTAAGGGATGGCACCTCTAGCTCGACTGGTTGGACCGCTTCCATTCCGTATGTCAAGTAATACGGGGTTGCCCCGGTCGCAGTGCGGATTGAGGTTCGATATCCCCACAGGGCAAAAGGTATTTTGTCGGGCCAATCCCGGTAATTCTCAGCCATCTTTTTAAGTATGGTGACAATTGTTTTGTTGGCCGCTTCTACCGCTCCATTTGTTTGAGGTCGGTAAGGCGAAGATGTATGCCTTTGAATTTTATATTTTGCCAGCAATGCGGCAGTTTCGGCTTGAAAGTGGGTCCCGTGATCGCTGATGAACTCGTGAGGGATCCCATACCGGCATATTATTTTATTTTGGATAAATTTGGCCACGTGCTTGGCGTTCAAGACACGGTATGACTCGACTTCGACCCATTTGGTGAAGTAGTCGATGGCCACTAGAATGAAGCAATGACCTCCCGTCCCGGAAGGATGCACCTTTCCAATTATGTCAATACCCCATGTCGAAAACGGCCATGGTGATGTCATGGTATATAATAGGGAAGATGGCATGTGCTGTACATTGGCGAAGATCTGACAGTTGTGGCAGTGTTTGACATACAATTGACAGTCTGTTTCCATGGTGTTCCAATAGTACCCGAGCCTCATGATTTTTCAGGCTAGCATATGGGCGTTCATATGCGGGCCGTTTTCGCCATCATGGACCTCGGCCATGACCTTTTTGGCCTGTATTTTGTCGATGCATAGGAGTAGAGCCCCCTGTGCCGTCTTTTTGTACAATTGTCCGTCATCAGTTCGAACAAATTGGGTTGCTAATCTTCGTAGGGCCTTTTTGGCCCGATTTTCAACTTCCGGGGGGTACTCTCCCGTTTTTAGGTAGGTTAGGACAGCTTGATACCAAGGCTCTGGGTCAGTTATCTCGATATCCTGAATGGCGTGGATGTAGGCCGGCTCGGACCGTCTTTTGACGCAGATTGGCATGCTGGTTAGGTGATCCGGGATGTTCAGTAAAGATGCTAATTTGGAAAGTGCATCTGCGAACTGATTCTCTTCCCGGGGCAGATAAATGTATTCTACCTTTTGAAATTGTTTCTCTAGAACCCTTACCCGTGCTTGGTAAGCCACGAGATTGGCGTTTCGAGTTTTCCATTTTTGGAGTGCTTGATTGATGACTAATGATGAATCACCGTGGACCCGGAGGTTTGTTACCCCTAAATCAGCGGCGGCTTGCAACCCGTGAATGCATGCTTCGTATTCGGCTGCGTTGTTGGTCACGTCGAAGTCCAACTTGATGGATAAAGGAGTGTGTTCCCCTCGAGGTGAAATTAACAGGATTCCGACCCCAAATCCTCGGAAGTTGGATGCCCCATCGAAATATAGATCCCATACTTCCGTATCGGTATGGAATATGTCTTCATCAGGAAAGGCCCATGTATCGGTGTGGCCTTCTTCGGATATTGGGCTGTCAGCGAAGAACTCGGCAACTACCCGGCCTTTGATGGCTTTTAATGGTAAAAATTTGAGGTCGAACTCGGATAACATTAAAGTCCATCTCGACATCCTGCCGTTGAGGATGGGCTTCTCGAATAAGTACTTGATAGGATCCATTTTGGATAACACATGTACCTCGTGACTGAGCATGTAATGTCGGAGCTTTTTAGTGGCCCAAACCAATGCTAGGCACGTCTTTTCGAGCATTGTATATTTGCACTCATATTCGAGGAACTTTTTACTGATGTAGTAAATAGCCCGTTCTTCTGAATCGACTGTCTGGGCCAGCATAGCCCCCATGGCCGTCTCTGTCGTCGTTAGGTATAACGACAAGGGCAGACCGTGTTGAGGTGGTATCAGTACTGGCGGAGCAGACAGAATCTCCTTGATTTTTGTCGAAAGCCGCTTGACATTTGTCATCCCATAGCACCCGTTCTCCGATTTTTAGCTTTTTGAAGATGGGTTCGCATACCATGGTTAGTTTTGAAATGAACCGGCTGATGTATTGGACCTTTCCGAGAAACCCCCTTATTTCTTTTTCGGTCTTGGGTGGTTGCATCTCGGTGATGACTTTGATTTTAGCTGGGTCAACCTCGATGCCGCGTTGGCTAACGATATGGCCCAGTAATTTGCCCGACGTCACCCCAAAACTGCATTTTTGTGGGTTCAGTCTCATGTTGTATTTACGTAGCCGGGTGAAGAACTTTCTTAGGGCTGAAATGTGCCCGCTTCGGTCCTTCGATTTGACGATCATGTCGTCCACATAGACCTCCACTTCCTTATGCATCATGTCGTGGAGGAAGGTAGTGGCGGTCCGTTGATAAGTGGCCCCGGCGTTGATAAGTCCAAATGGCATGACGGTGTAACAGTAAGTACCCCAAGGTGTAATGAAGGTGATCTTACCCATGTCCTCTTCCGCCATTTTAATCTGATTGTACCCGGCATACCCGTCCATGAACGATAGAAGGGCATGATCGGCCGTGTTATCCACCAGTATGTCGATGTGTGGTAACGGAAAATCGTCTTTTGGGCTTGCCTTGTTAAAATCCCGGAAGTCCACGCAAACCCGCACCTTGCCGTCCTTCTTGGGTACCGGCACGATGTTCGCAACCCAGTCTGGATATTCAGACACTTGTATAAAGCCTGCTTTAAATTGTTTATCGACCTCTTCCTTGACTTTAAGAGACCACTCGGGCTTCATTCTTCTGAGCTTTTGCTTTACCGGCTTGCATCCATCTTTGATGGGTTTTCGGTGTTCGGCTATCTCCCGGTCTATACCCGGCATGTCCTTGTAGGACCATGCAAAGACATCTTTGAATTCCCGGAGGAGGTCGGTGAATTGTTTTCTCTCCTCTGGACCTAAAGATAGACCCAACTTAAGCATCTGGGGCTCTAAAGTGGTTCCCACGTTGAAGGACTCGGTTTCTTCGATTACCGGATCTCAGGATTCCCTTTGCTCGAGCTGCTCGACCAGATGTTGAGGTAGGGGTACCTGTTCGTCGGGTTTCTCAATGTCATTGCATATAAAATTTTTGAAATTGAGAAAATTTTGGAAATAAGACAAGTCGTAAGCAGAATGGTGTTCGTTATTATTATTGATGGTAAATTTTGAAAATAGCTCGAATAGAGCTGCCATCTGATCATTGGTCAGAGGCGGGATAGGGAGAGGTCTTGGGACAGGCCCCGAGATCTCAGTGGATAAGGGAAGAGGGGTTACAGACTCGACTTTAGCACCAGACCCTCTAGACTCGGACTCAGACTCCGACTCTGACTCTGACTCAGACTCGGTATCCGGCATGTCTCCCTCGCCGGTGGTCAGCTTGTAGACCCGTCCTTGACTGTCGGTCCACTTTACGGTTTTCCTCCAAGCCCTCGTTTCGGTGTTGGCGCCGACCTCGGTGATTAGCTTGGTTGGGTCGAACCGATCGCTGCGAAGGATCAGGTTGACCAAGTCGTTCTTTGGAGCGGGGACGGCTTTGTCTTCTCCGAATAAGAGCCCCAGCACGGGCTCGGAGTTGCTTTCGCTTTCCTTTGATTCGGCCTGGACGATGGTGAATATATCATCAGGGATGAAATTGCATTCCCGAGCCTTTTTGGTCTCGGGATATGTGACGGTGGGTTGGTAGAGGCCCACTTGGACGGCTCCGAAGACTGGTGTGACGAAGTAATCCGTTAGCTTCAGGCTATAAGGGCTTATGTAAGTACCCTTGAGAATGTCGACGGCCTTGTGAATACCGGCCCGAACCACGTTTTCCGGGGTTATAGCATACCCCAACCCGAAGTGGGACTCGCCATCATTTAGGACCTCGATAATTTTCCCAGCTGGAAGATATGGCCTTGAGGTTATTCCGGGTAGGTAACCCGGATTTTGTAGCATCGTGTCGATGCTAGTTGTGAAGTAGGGCCTAAAGAGATATTCTTCTTCGATCATACCCACGAAATCAAATCCTCGCGGATCGGCCCGGCCCGTAGCGTTGCAGCTTGCTACGGTAATTGGGGTCGCCTCCAGCGTGATGATACCGTCTTGAAGGGGCATCTTGACTTTTCGATGGAGGGTAGATGACACGGCCTTGACTGCGTGGATCCAAGGCCTTCCCAGCAAGAGATTGAATGATGAGGTGACATCTATCACCTGAAATTCCAATTCTTTTTCGATCGGGTCCGTTATGATCTTCAATTTCACGGCCCTGGCGACAGGTTTTGGGCTTCCGTCGAAAGCCTGGATAGTCTGCGCCGTTGGAAGGTAATCGGCATCGGTGATGCCGAGTGCTTTTGCGGTCCTTAGAGGAAGGACATTCACGGCTGATCCATCGTTGATAAGGGTCATCGGGAGATATTTACCTTTGCAGATGACCGTGATGTATAGGGCCAGATTGTGATTGGGCCCGAATGGTGGCAGATCAGCTTCAGAGAAGGTTATGAGTGGGCCTTCTTCTTTGGATTTGCCCTTAAGGTAGGGCATGATGGTGGCTACCATTTCAGCAGGGGTAGCCTCTGAATCAACCTTGATTTCATCGAGAGCCTTAGTCAGCGCTTCCCGATGAGCTTGCGAGCTAACCAATAGTTGCCATATGGTTAGATCGGCTCGGACCCTCTTCATTTGTTGGACCAGAGCCGTGTCTGGGCTTGGTTCTTCGAGGGTAGGCTCCGTCCTGGCGGGTTCAATGACGGATATAGGAATGGAACGCCCAGCTGTGGTGAGATGATTGGTGGCTAATGCCTTGGACTTAGCCTGTCGGACCTCTTCGAGGGTGATGGGGACAGCTTCCCCTTTGGTTAAGTATACATCATCCTCGTCGTCGAACCATATCCCGTTGACTTGTGGGATATAGGGAGAGATGAGGTGAGAACAGTCAATTACCTCCCCGGTGAAGATAACATGAGCGCTGAATGGGTTTTCTTTGTTGCTCGGTTTGTCTCCGGGCAACGGGATTTTCCCGCTCTCGATAAGGTCCTGGATCAGGTGTTTTAACCTCCAACATTTTTCAGTATCATGCCCGTTACCCCGGTGATACTGACAGTAGGCCTGGGCATTGTAAGTTTTGGGCCTCTTTTCCACTGGAGGTTCTGCAGTTGGGCATATCGGTTGGATTAGGCCCTTTGAGGATAGCCTCTGTAAGGCATAAGTATAGGTAGTCCCTATATCTGTGAATACCCGATTTGGTGTATTCTTTTTAGATGAGGTGTCGAGCAGGTTTACCTCGTCGAAGATGCTGCGAGTTGCAGCTGCCGGTGTGGGCTTGATTGTAGATGAACTTGCCCCTTGATAGCCTTTGGTAGAGGCCTTAGTCAGGCTCTCTAGTCTCAAGTCATCCTCGATTCTCGTGCCCATTTCAGTAAGGACAGCGAAGTTCGGGATGATAGCATACCGGAGATGGACCCGGTAGGATGGGAGTAGGTTTTTGACGAAGGCTTCCACTAGGGCCTTCTCGCCGGGCTTGTCAACCAGCTTCACACTCTCGGCCCTCCATCTTTGCAAGTATTTTGTGAACCCTTCTTTGGGCTCTTGGGCCATTACCTCCAGAGTAGTACGCATTGTAGTCTGGATTTCAGTGTTATCGGCGTAGTTCCGAGCAAATTCGGTCGCCACATCATCCCAAGTCTTGTATTTCTTGGGGTCGAGCCTGTAGAACCAGGCCCTGGGATGCTTCTCCAACGAGGAAGGAAAAAGGTGCTTGAACATGGTGGACTTCACTCCTTTGACTGCCATGAAGTCCTTGAAGGCCCGGATATGATGGACCGGATCTTCGGTACCCTCAAACATAGGAATTCCCGTTAAGTTGAGGTTGGCCGGTAGCTCGTCATTCAAAGGTGAATAAATGCGAGCATTTTCAGAGTGGATTGAGTTGCTTGTCGACAAGTGAACTTGCTCCTCGAGCCTGCGAACAACACTGACCAATTCGGCTATGGGCCCAGCGGAATCATCTCCTTCGACTGGGACCGTCTTCTCTACAGTACTCAGGCGGGTGTCCAAAGTTGATTGGTTAGCGAGGATGGAGGTCAGTTGAGTCTCGATCTTGGCTAAGGCGTTTTTCAGTTCGTCCATCTTGCGTTGATGTCGGGTTGTGGCTGGTCTGTCTGTAAGAATACCGCGTAATCAGAAACTAGCCCAGAAATCCCGGAATAGAAAGTACACCTCGAACGAGACTAAAAAGGGAAATGACTCGAGAAAGACACCTAGACGGGTGACTTGTGAAGTGTGGGCCTTCCTTAGGATTCGACAAGTGGGCCTAGTCCTGTTCGAAGGAAGGTTCACGTGGGACATCCCCAGACTTTTGACTCGATTGTGTTGACGGGCCCTCCTTCGTAAGAGTATGTCCTACTTAGGTGGGCCTTGCCTTAGTCTAATAAGGCGGACTGGGATAGGGAAGAAGCTCGTGATGTAAGATCGACAGAGCTTCGACGCTAGAGAAACTTGACAACTTAAGACATGACCCGACACTGCTAAATATGGGAAGTCCTAAGAGGAGGGAAGTTTTGAAAATTGATTGATTTTTGAAAAAGGACCGAGTGGACTCGGTGAATGGCCCAAATTTCCGAAAAAGAGGACGAAAAGTCATTGGGCCATGAGTTTTGAAAGTTCGAGTTTTGATTTGGGCAGCATACCGGCTAGAAAATAGGCTATTTTGAGTAAAATCATAAGTCCTAAATTCGGTATGTCCCGGGTTTTGAAAATTGAATGTCTTGAAAAGGAGGATGCAATTTTGAAAAGTTGATATTTTTTGAAAACAACTCGGGAACCAAGTAGCATGTAGTCACACAAGCATTATAACGACGCCATGTATGCTCTATACTAAGTCTCGGTCGGTCTGAAAGGGTCTATACCAGTGTACATAGTCTAGACGTTGATCGGGACGGACTCTCTAAGTCGAGTTGAGCTTAGAACATGCCGCGAAACCCACTCGAATCGACTATGGACACCTTTTGACATATCCATGTTGGAGTACATCAATGGTATAGTGGGACGTCGGTCACCAGTATCGGCCCGGGAAAATATGGGTTATGCATGAACCGTAGAACTAACACGCGCATTGTATTTGTCAAACGATTTCTATTCGAGTCTCACCCTGAGGATGCCGATGGTAAGTCACGCATCAGTTAATCCCCAGCGGAGTCGCCAAATTGTGGACATGACATAGGTCCACCCCGACGCGGCCACGCGCGGGTTTGGGTAGGCGAATGAATCTCCATATGAAACGGGTCGAATTGAAATTTAGGTCGAAGTGGAGTCGCCACCGAATTTTGTGGTTATTCGGAACCATTCGAGCCCACTCTATGTCGTAGTGGTCCGTATACAAAATACGGCCCATTTTCGATGTCAGAGTTTATTGGGCTCGTCCCTTTGCATTTGATACCAATACTGACATTATCGGATATTGTGTATTGAATGACTCTCGTGCGCCAACGGTTTCGGGCATCCGGAAACCAAGGTTCTGAGTAAGGGGTGAGGGTACGTGTTGGGAAGCCCACGAAGGACACCCAACCCCGCCCGCACGTTAGCGGCCTCTACTAAGAATTCGAATGACTTACAATACGCGCGCTAGTTAAACGGGAAAATGCTTATGCAAACATTGTTTTCCCTAAACATGTGAGAAATTGAAAGGGTTTCTAGGTCGATTTAATGCAATTAATTCTACTTCAAAGTGGAATTTAGCATGTGGGTTCATTTAGTACAATAAACGGACGAGAATTAAATTGACAAAAGAAACAAGCAAACGATTAGTAACGGTAAATCGATATTAACGGTTTGTGCACACAATGAATTGAATTGAATAATGGACGAGATGATGCATGGTTTGAAAGGATAGCATACACGTGATTAATTATGCACGTGCTGACCTAAGTCATAAAATACTATCGGGTTTTGAGAAAAGAAGATGTACGACCCGTGTTTCGGTCGTTATGAGTCCACTCGATCGAGTGGTCGATAAACTCGATCGAGTAGGCCCTGAGAAGATGTTTCTGTTTCGTGTTATAGACCATACTCGGTCGAGTTATTGACCAACTCGGTCGAGTACATGGCCACTCGACCGAGTCACTGTGAGACTCGACCGAGTGAGTGTCGTAACAGACATTCTGATCCGATTTTTGGGGTGCCACTCGACCGAGTGGGTAAGGTACTCGGTCGAGTGCCCCCTGTACGAATTGTAATTCGTTTGCAAATTTAATTGTTGATTTTGAAATTGCTTTTGATTTTTGAGAGTTTGATTATTTTACCGAATCAGACATAAATATTGCACAATTTATGTTCGACTTGGTTTTTTTTAAATCGCGAATTTTGTTGAACCGAATATAAATATTGTTGAACTTATGCTCGATTCTAATTTTGAATACTCGTTGTATTCCACATTCGATTATTTGAATCGATATGGAATATTAGAGTGAAATAGAAAATAAATAAATTGATTTTAGCCGTTTTGAATTAATTATCGCGATATGAACAAATCACATTAATTAATTCATATGACTTGATTACTAGATTCGATATCCAATTATGGGATTAGTATCGAATCTGAAATCGACGCTTTATTTGAATAAATAAAAGAAGAACTTGATTCCCTCGACTTCTCCGACATCGGAATAAATCCCTAGGGATTGTGATGTCGGATCCGTGTCAACGGGTTTCGACCCTTATTGAAATATAATGCTTATTTTTGAGAAATCGATGTGACAAGCGGAAATCAATAATAATACAAACGACATGAGAACTATTGTTGAAGTTGACCCATCTCAATAATCGAGTAATCGGGATATCGGAACAAGCGATCGTCAACGCGTGTGCAGTACACTTGTATATTCGGATTTCCTTATTCTAATATCACTCATACTCAACACAAATTGATGGGTATTTTAATGTATTGATACTAGTATTATACTATCGATATTAATGATGTGATAATAACGATAAAAAGAAAATAAAGAAAACGCGACCCGTAAGAAGACGACATGAGGCGAGAAGGAGGAAGAAAAGAGAAGAAACGGGGTTTTGACACCCTCAACCTACATGTTCTTGTCTCGGTTTAGAGCTCGTAACCGTGGCTTTAACACTAGAGTCTTCGAGGTTTATGGAGGTTAAGTTATGGTGGCTTGGGGTGTGATTCCTAAAACTAGTTTAGGGTTTGCTAGGATGTTTGCTTAGGGTTTGCTTGGGGTGTAAAGATGTGTGTAAAAGTTGTGATTAGGGTTGTAAAGTTGGGGAAAAAAGTTGTTGAAGAGGAGTGCACGGGGGTTCCTTATATAGGAAAAGCTAGGGCTTCGGTTTAGGGTTACTCTACCGAGTAGACAGCTGACTCGGTCGAGTGCCCTAGTGCGTCAGCAGCCGGGCTCAAAACAAGCCCACTCGATCGAGTGGGTGGGTCACTCGACCGAGTGGCCCAGTCGGGTAGCTCGGGTCCATTGTTTTGGATCTTGACTTTGGATATTTGATGGGTTTGCATTTGAATTGGACTTTTGATGTTTGAGGGGTTGTTTGGTATGTCTCGGAAACGACTTTGACCGGGATTGACCCAATCGTGACAAGTCGGTTTTAATTCCGGTGTCGGTTCTGGCCCAAATTAGCCTTATTTGATTGGAAACGGCCCGCTGGGCCTGGATTTGAGGTTGATTTTGTGAGATTTGTACTCTGTAGGTGTGTCAGCCAGCGATTAATGGATTTGAGCCCGTATCCGAGCGCATAGAAGCATGTTAGCGTCCGATCATCATCGGGTGTTGTTTTGGGAAACTACCATAGACACCTGGCAGTCAAAATGCGGGTGTCTACAATCGCCTAAAGTCCGTCTAATCCCTTTACGAGCAACGACGGAGGTGGAGCCCTTTCGAGGAGCCCCGCCCCAATGTACTCAAGGGCGTGACGTGATCGCAATCGGTCATAGTTGAACGCATTTGATCCCATTTCAATTAGTACGAAACCCGTTGACACGAAAACCGACGTCACATAATCCGGAAGGATTAGTTTCGATGTCGTGAGGTAGAGGAACGCAATTTCGTCACTAATTCAAAATTCCTAATCTAGCGAAAACATAATTCGAGTAAATTAACCCACATCGGCACGCGATTATAAAAACGGACGATTTTTCGACAAATAAAAGACACACGGCCAGACCCCCATGCGAGTCGTGCGCCGGTCAGGCGACTCGCGGGGAGGCCTGTTCGGCCGAGTCCTCTTTCTCGTTTTCTCGCCTTTCTATCCTCTTCGATTCTTACATTAATAGGCGACTTTCGCGACATATTTCCATATTTTGAGGCTCGTCTTTTTTTTACGACTTTTAGTCAACGCGTGTAAAGACCATCACGTGAACCCATTTTTCTAAAACTCATGCACATCACGACACTTAAAACGACTTTGATCGACGGTCTCGCACTATTAATTTTGTGTCGACGACTCTTTAGTCGTATCCGACACATAATTAATTTAGACTCTATTCCTCGATGTGATAAGTCGGGACAAGGCATCGGGATTCGGGATCGGGCTAGCACCACGTCTAGATTCCATATCTTCGTCCTCCGTTTAATACACAATATAATGTGTATTTAATCGAAGTTCGTCCGTTTGCACAACTTACGGTCTAGTTTATATTTATTATATACGGGTCCGTTTCTAGTTAACGTTTACCATTTCCTATTCGATTATTCTATTTTGTTGCTCGTTGTATTGTGAATTCCGGGTTGTATTCCGCCCGTGTAATTTGTAATTTATTTACGAGTTTTCTATTTTCGATGTTTGCCATTTATTGCCTTAAATGAACATCACATGCTAAATCACTTTGACGTGAATCAAGATGCATTAAAATGACGTAGCTCACATTTAATTCGCATGCTTAGCCGAAAACGTTGTTTGCATATCATTTAATCGTTTTACTAGCGCGCGCACACGAACACGAATGATGTCTTAGTAGAGGCCGCCATGTGCGGGCGGGGTTGGGTGTCCTTAGTGGGCTTCCCAACACGTACCTTCACCCCTTACTCAGAACCTTGGTTTCCGGATGCCCGAAACCATTGGCGCAGGAAAGTCATTCTATATACGAAAGCCGGTTTAAACGGTATCGATATTGCAATGCAAAGGGACGAGCCCCATAAACTCTGAAATCGAAGTGGGCCGTACTTTGTGTATAGCCCATGACGACATAGAGTGGGCTCGTATGGTTCGGAATAACCACAAAATTCGGTGGCGACTCCATTTTGACTTAAATTTCGAACCCGAGAACAATCTCACCACGAGATTCATTCAACTACCCAAACCCGCGCGTGGCCGCGTCGGGGTGGACCTACGTCATGTCCACAATTTCGCGACTCCGCTGGGGATACCTGATGTACCACATGTCATCGGGGTTCCTAGGGTGAGACTCGAAGAGAAATCGTTCGTATATTAGTGTGCGCGCATTAGTTTAATGATTCATGCATAACCCATTTTTGCCCGGGCCGGTTACTTGTGACCGACGTCCCACTATACCACGGTGCATTCCTACGTGGGTGCGCTAAAGACTTCGATGGTGGAACTCGTCTGGGTTTTGCGGCATGTCCTAAGACCAAATCGGCTTAGGGAGTCCTTCCCGATTCACGAGAATGCCATCGTTGTTGGTATAGACCCTATTTTGACCGACCGAGACTTAGTGTAAAGCATACATAAGCGTCGTTGTAATGCTTGCTTGACTACGTGCTGCTTAGTTTTCGTGTCATTTTTTTCAAAAACCGTCGTTTCAAAAAATACGAAATTTTGAAAAACCCGAAATACTGTCCGTTTCGGGACCCGTCTTTTCAAAATATCCAATATTCAAAATTCGGAATGCACCCGAAATTTAGACTTACGATTTGACTCAAAATAGCCTATTTTCTAGCCGGCATGCTGTACATTTCAAAATTCGAATTTCTGATCCACCATTCGATTTTCGAATTTTCAAATTCCATTTCGATTTTCAAATTTCAAAATTTCATTTCGATTTTTTTTTCAGATCCTCGAGATGTGATTCTCGATTTTCAAATCTCCGAGATGCCGTTTTCGATTTTCAAATCTTCGGGATCTTATTTTCGATTTTCAAATTTTCGGAAATTTATTTTCGATATTCAAATTTTCAAAATTCCAAATATTCAACTTATCAAAAAAAACTCGGCCCTGTCGGCATGCTGCCAATTTCAAAAGACGGGATCGCCTCTTCAATTTTCAAAACGCGAAATTACTCGCAACCATTCTAACATTTCAAAATGCCCAGTCCTATTGGCCCATTACCAATTTCGGGACTGTCTTCTCAATTTTCGAAATTCAATCATTTTTCAAAAACCTTCCTTCTTATAAGACCTACCGTAATCTGTGTGTCGGGTCTTTTCATAATTTGTCGAAGGCCTATAGCGTCGAAACTCCGTCGATCCTACATCACGGGTTTCTTCCCCATCCTAGTCCGCCTTTTTCTAAAGGCGTAACCGACCAAAACGAGTCATACACTCGTAAGTGGAAGGTTCGTCCATACACTCGAGTCCTAACTAGAAAGTCTCACGCGATCTTTTCCTCTAGCAGGACGGTCCCCACGACCTTTCCTAAGGGAATCTCGTCCGTCTTTCAATCCGTTAGTCGAGTCATCCCAATTCAAGTCCTTTAACTTAAGGGACTACCCTAATCACAGGGTCTATCCTTATTCAAGTCAGGTCAAAGGTCTCTAGCGTCGAAACTCTGCCGATCTTACATCGCGAGTTTCTTCCCTTACCCCGTCTGCCTTTCCTCGAGACCGAGTCAACCTTTTACAAGGCATAACCCTATAACAAAAGTTTTGTGGTCCTTACATCTAAGGGTCACTCGTCCGACACTCGATTCTTAACAAAACTTTCAATCTCACTTGGGGGCTACCCTTCAGCAGAGCGATCAGTCACGGTTGCTCTAAGGGTCATGTCTTACACGTGTTGTCTCACGTACCCCGCTTTTGAGTCACTTAGATGTCACACCATCTGAGTCCTACAAGAGTCCTTGGTCTCACTTGGGGGCTATTCTCCGACGGGGCGATTAATCACAATCACTCCGAGAATCGTACCCTACATATTTGTCTTAGGAGAGTCTAACCCGAGTCAAACCAGAGTTGTCTCTCCTCCCGCGCTATTTCCTATGGTGTATTCAAGTTCCGAAGCAACATTTCTGATTACGTGGGTATTCTCGCAGAGGATGGCATCCACAACCGGGAATAGGGAGATGGAAAACACCATTAATGAACTGAAGGCTTTGCTAGAAACCATGGCTAGTAAGCAAGCCATGTTTGAAACCCAACTAGGGTTCATAAGAGCCGACCAAGAGGCCTTGGATGCTCGTTTAACTGTCGTTGAAGAACAAGACTTCAATTACGGGTCGGTAAATACTGGGCCATTTGCCAAACTGATCAGCACGGTGCGTGAGCTCGAACAACAGTTCCATGCCTCCCAAGAGAACAACATCCAAGTTGAAAACTCCCGAGACTATACACCCATTAGTGAGAAACTACCAACAGATCTCAATCTAGAAGGGTTACCCATATTCGAAGGGACGGAGGATCCATTATTACACCTCCGAGCTTTCAAGGCGTTTATGGCGATCAAGGGGGTCAAAGCCGACATGTTCATCAATCTGTTCGGCACATCCCTCGGGAAATATCCAAAAACCTGGCTCTATAGGCTAGACACAAAATGGTTCCCCACTTGGGAAGATGTGGCTACCGAGTTCGCTAAAAACTATTCTGATAATACTGAACTTCAGACTACCATGCGGACTTTAGAAGTCATGGCCCAAGATCCAACAGATAGTTTCACCAAATACCTTCAACGTTGGCGGGCTGAGAGTGTTAAGCTGGTAGACAAGCCCAGCGAGAAGACACTAGTGGAGGCGTTCATCAACAACCTCCTACCCTCCTACCGCATCCATCTTAGGTATGCCGGCATTTCAAACTTTGCGGGGCTTACTGAAATGGGTACTAGGATTGAAGACGATCTTTGACATAATGAAGATCTGGGTAAAGCTTCTACTGAGAGCTATACTGGACATCCACTTAAGTCCTTAGAAGCCGATGACTACTGACAACATCATCCAAGAGTCCGAATTTGATTTAAGTCCGAGTCTGAGTCCGAGTCTAGGATGTTCTATTTCTTTCAATTCCGATGTCAGAGTCAGAGTCAACTGTATTCTGTCCTCTTTTCAAATTCAATAAAATCAGCTTTTCGACCTCTTATATATGTTTTCCTTATGTGTTTCCGAGAACATGATGAACACCATCAAACATTGTGAGTACATGCACGTGACTATTATAGGCACATCTATAATGACTGCAGGAACTGAGACCCGTGTTTTCCTTTACCTGTTCCATGTCTGGTATAGAAAGCCACATAACTACTCCTAGCAGGAGCGGTATCGAATCCTATGACAAATCTAGGTAGTCTCCTAGTTCGGGTTCAAGACGGTAGGCTAGCCCAATTCCCACAATAAATACCCTTCCAATAAGACTAACCAATCCCTACCTTAGGTGTTAGTCTGACCAGAAGAAAAAAGAAGCATTGTGACTCAATAGACTTGATGCCAAAAATACCCAACTCGGGACGATGCTCCCACCAAGCCTGCTCGGAATTATGATGACAATACCGAGATCCAAACCACCATGCTTACCGTAGAGTACTCCACCATGAGTTGCACTCACACAAATACCAACTAGGCTTACACCTTACAAAGGTTTGGCTCCACAAGCTTAATTCAACCGATGGGCCCACCCCCATATCCACCCACAACATCAAAGGGAGGGATAGCTGAAAAAAAAAAAACTGGACAAAAAATAGAAGTCCAAAGAAAAAAAGCAAAAGGCCAAAACAAAAGAGCTGACCATGACCAAAAAAGAACTCTCAACATCCCTCGACCAGATACGATCAATCCCTTGACCGGGACACAGTCAACTCAAGTGAAGGATCCCACGACCGGGGCTAAGAGGTCAACCCAAAAAAAAAAACAAAAACAAAAAAATTCAAATACCCATGATCGTGGTCAACGTTCAACTCAAGTGAAAATCCCTTGACCGGGGTACAGTCAATTCAAAAATTATCAAAGCCCATACCATCAAATAGGAGAGAAACAATCAAGCTGGTTAGCTAACACCACACTTAGCCTTCCCACATTACAACCTTCAAGACCTTCCCGAGACTTAGGCTAAGAGACAGCCCAAAATTTTGAGGATTCAAGCTCCATAGGATACCCCTAACCATTAGGGCGAGACATGGAAATCTGATCCCGCATTATCAAACCTACCCTGATCGAAGTCCGAGTCATTTTTACTCGACTTCCCCCTTTCCTACCACATTGCAATACCTTACCCTCGAAGCCTTAGCTCCACAAAATCGAGCTCCAGATTTCGAATCATCAAAGCCACTTGCGACCTAGCTCCACATTTCCAAAAACATCCAAACCAGTTACCAACCCCAAACACGGGAACTCAACCTGCGGTCGCATAGAACATGCCCAAATAGTTCACACCACCTCTGGGGGGCTACCCCGGGGAACGCTCACAGTCACGGGATCAACATCCTAACTGTTCTAGCCCTTTGATCAAGACATCATTGGGAATTCACCTAGCCTACACCATCGCTATGGCTAGTTACACACAAAGCCCTAATAAACTAGGCACCATAATATATCTTCCAATCCACTGAACTATGGCTTGGATTGATTTCACTACACGTGGATATGTAGGCAGCCTTTCAACAAAGGCACAACCACCCATATTGACACAAGTTCAAAAAAGCACCATCATTCCGATCACGACACTGTCATGTTCTCAACAGTTAGCTTTGTCGTCCAGGAGGCTTCTCTTAGACAGAAGATCTCCATCCACTCACAAAATCCAAAGACTTTCAAAAACTAGCCTCCTTTCTATAGAGTGTCCTAATACTCGGCTCAGTCGAAGACGAGAATCCGTCAGGGACTCGATGCGGCACCCACTTTGGGAATGTACCCCAAAATCAATAATTCAAAAAAAGCACTAGACTATAGCATTGCTACTGCTAAGCCTTGTCATGCAAAAACAGTCTCATTATAGACTACTGCAATCCCCCTATTACACATCCTTCCCATTTTGATGTTCGACCGTGTTGCCACTCGCCTAGGCTACGGAATAGCGCAGCTTAAGAGTCTTGTCATCTTAGGTGACCCACCCCCTACCGAGTCGCGGTCCAACCCATCGAGAGTCCAGTCGTGTCTGTCAACTCGTCGTCCTATCATGTCCAGAGTCGAGTCTGTCGGTACCTCCCTCCTCAAATTTTCACTTCAAAGTTTGCAAAACTTAGCCATTTGATAAAATCCTTTTTGACAAGGTCAAATTTCAGTCTATTTAAACTGCAAATTTCTTTTCTACCCCTTTCAATTTTGAAAACCTATCTCCTAGCACGTGAGTTGCATTCAGGACTTCGATTTCAAAATGAAGCAAAAACCATTTTTCTCAGCGCAAGTCAGTCTATAGATGCTAACTGCATTTCCTATGTGCTATCTTGCTATCTGCTATGCCTGCTATTTCTGCCTATGTATCTAACATTTCAGGTACCAGCTAGTGCTTCCCAACGAAACATCAAAGGCGGTGTTTCTCCTGGAATGTTACATGCAAGTTGTCATGTGTCGGCATACGGGTACACCCAAGACTTCAGAAGCAAGTCCCGTGCAACTACTCTACTCCCCAGCGTGCGTCGGTGTTTCTCCTTTAATGCTACATCCAAAATGAGATGTGTCGGCATGCGGGTACACCTATGACTTCAAAGGCAAGTTCGACTCCCCACGGAGCTATCATCATCAGGACAGGTATGATCCTCTGCTTATGGCTGGCGAGCCCTTCACGCAAGTCTACTGGACTATAAACGACCCAACCGGAAAGCTGCCAGGTCGTAATCTGCGATTGGCCTGGTAGCTACTCTGACTTTCGCCTTGTCCAAGCCTCAGTCAGAGTGGGGGCTCTGTAGACACCCGCATTTTGACTGCCAGATGTCTATGGTAGTCTCCGACAAACACCCGATGATGATCGGACGCAAACGTGACTTGGTATACTCGGATTTGGGCTCGGAATCAATAATATCCGACATGGACTTTTAGCGGAGTAATAATCTCACAAAACAGACCTCAGATCCAGGCCCAGTAGGTCGTTCCGAGCAAAATAAGACTAATTTGGGCCAAAACCGACACCAAACATAAATCAGCCAAAACTGGCGCACAAAATCAAAATTCAAAAAGCAAATCAAATCCACAAGAATCAACTTCTTCCTAAAATGACTCAACTCACTTGATTCACTTGATCAAGTCTATAAATACACCCCCTAACCCTTTGCATTTTTCAGTTTTGGAGGGCTTAAGAAGAGCTTTTGCAACCCTCATTCACCCTACATTTTCTACCCTAATCTACCTAAACATCCTACACTACAACCCCAAGCAAAACCATACAAAAAAACCGAGCCCCTCGTCCTTCGAAAAACCGACGGCACACACACACATATACACACCATAACTCACGTACATCCTCGATTCTCCGGCGTTCCGTCGCTATTTACGAGTCTATTTCCGAGGCCTATACCAAGCATGTATGTTGAGGGTGTCCTAAACCCCATTTCGATCCTTACTACTTTGTTTCTATTTACATTTTCGCATTATTTATATTATAACTATACTAGTATCATAATACTAACTTTAACGTAACACTAACATTTTTATTTCTCGTATACTAACTTTATCTTTCCGTTACTAACACTATCATACCGTGTATATATATATACTAATACTAAAATTCGGTTTCAAATACGTTTGACTATGATGATCGCCTAAAGTCCGTCTAATCCCTTTACGAGCAACGACGGAGGTGAAGCCCTTTCGAGGAGCCCCGCTCCAATGTACTCAAGGGCGTGACGTGATCGCAATCGATCATAGTTGAACGCATTTGATCCCATTTCAATTAGTACGAAACCCGTTGACACGAAAACCGACATCACATAATCCGGAAGGATTAGTTTCGATGTCGTGACGTAGAGGAACGCAATTTCGTCACTAATTCAAAATTCCTAATCTAGCGAAAACATAAATCGAGTAAATTAACCCACATCGGCACGCGATTATAAAAACGGACGATTTTTCGACAAATAAAAGACACACGGCCAGACCCTCATGCGAGTCGCGCGCCGGTCAGGCGACTCGCGGGGAGGCCTGTTCGGCCGAGTCCTCTTTCTCGTTTTCTCGCCTTTCTATCCTCTTCGATTCTTACATTAAGAGGCGACTTTCGCGACATATTTCTATATTTTGAGGCTCGTCTTTTTTTACGACTTTTAGTCAACGCGTGTAAAGACCATCACGTGAACCCATTTTTCTAAAACTCATGCACATCACGACACTTAAAACGACTTTGATCGACGGTCTCGCACTATTAATTTTGTGTCGACGACTCTTTAGTCGTATCCGACACATAACTAATTTAGACTCTATTCCTCGATGTGATAAGTCGGGACAAGGCATCGGGATTCGGGATCGGGCTAGCACCACGTCTAGGTTCCATATCTCCGTCCTCCGTTTTAATACACAATATAATGTGTATTTAATCGAAGTTCGTCCGTTTGCACAACTTACGGTCTAGTTTATATTTATTATATACGGGTCCGTTTCTAGTTAACGTTTACCATTTCCTATTCGATTATTCTATTTTATTGCTCGTTGTATTGTGAATTCCGGGTTGTATTCCGCCCGTGTTATTTGTAATTTATTTACGAGTTTTCTATTTTCGATGTTTGCCATTTATTGCCTTAAATGAACATCACATGCTAAATCACTTTGACGTGAATCAAGATGCATTAAAATGACGTAGCTCACATTTAATTCGCATGCTTAGCCGAAAACGTTGCTTGCATATCATTTAATCGTTTTACTAGCGCGCGCACACGAACACGAACGATGTCTTAGTAGAGGCCGCCATGTGCGGGCGGGGTTGGGTGTCCTTAGTGGGCTTCCCAACATGTACCTTCACCCCTTACTCAGAACCTTGGTTTCCGGATGCCCGAAACCATTGGCGCACGAGAGTCATTCTATATACGAAAGCCGGTTTAAACGGTATCGATATTGCAATGCAAAGGGACGAGCCCCATAAACTCTGAAAGCGAAGTGGGCCGTACTTTGTGTATAGCCCATGTGTAGACACCCACTTTTTGACCGCCAGGTTTCTATAGTAGTTCCCGCCAAACACCCGATGATGATTGGACGTAAACGTGCTTTGATAGACTCGGATATGGGCTTGTAATCATGGACATTTGGTTTAGACTTTTTAAGGAGTACAAATTTCATAAAACCAACCTCAAATCAAGGCCCAGTGGGTCGTTTCGAGTCAAATAACACTAATTTGAGTCGAATCCGACACCAGGGGTAAAATCGTCTTTTAGCGACCGAGTCAAAACCCGATCAAAGATTTTCCCGAGACACGTGAGTCAGCCGTGACACCTCACACGGTTGATTCCTACCCAAATTCCTACAAAATTTCAGATTCGTTAAAGCATTAAACAATTCCGTTAAAGGTAGAATTCGACCTCAAGTAGGAATTCTATCCGGAAACCGAATCAGACATCGACCGAGTACCAAATACTCGGCCAACACACCCCCAACCAGCCGAGATACCCTTTCTTCTTTGCTAAGAAAGCGGAATTCTCATGCTCCTCAAACTCTTACGTTTCCTATCCTAAGCGGTATTCAAACTCTCCTAAGCCAAGGTCGGAAATTCCCTATAAATAGGACCTACCGTACAACACTTTGGAAGACCGAAAATCACATCACAACATCAGAAAAATCAGAAACACACAATTTTTACACAACAAAAACACCGAAAAAACAGCCTCATAACACGGTTTACACATCCTACATCCTCGATATCTAGTAAATCCCTACACCTTCCCGAAGTAGCCTCGAAGCCCCGAGAAAACCATCCAACCACACGTCCCATTACACGACCAAATCAACACCTTAACTCATCCCCATCATCTCGACGCTCCCAAGTCTAAGCCACTTTCCGACGAGCCTTATCCCGAGAAAACAAAGCATGTAGGTTGAGGGTGTAAATCAAACCCGACTCTTCTCTTTTCTCTCTCTCTTTCTCGTTTTTTTGTCTTTGCGTCGAGTCGTCGGTCTTTTTAATATGGGTCGTTCATCACGTATTTTTCATTATTTCTAATATCGATACTACGAAAAACTACTTTTTTTATACAACGTTCTTAAAATACGATATCGATTTTATAATCGAATATCGTATCTAACAAGAACAAAATTAATTATTTCTCGTTGATGCTAATAAAATCGTTACATCTTTTTAAACAAAATTTGACGATTTTATACGCGGAGAGAATTAACATCTTTTTCGTTCAAAATGCTTTTTTACTTTTCGTTCAAAACAAGTCTTTTTTCAAAACCTTTTCTAAAGTCATTCCGACTATTCGATATCGATTTCATAATCGAATATCGAATACGACGAATATCGAAAATATGAATCGGGTATGAATTAATCCATACTTGTACGCGATTTATAAAATTAACGATTTTCGACAAAAATAATAAAAATGGGCAGACCCGCACGCGAGTCGCGCCACGCCCAGGCGGCTCGCGCACGGGCCTGAAACCCGAACCTTTTTTTAGCCTTTTCGATCGTTTTATTTTATTTATTCTACGAAACGATTTCTAAAATTTATATCTTTTCCAAAACTATTCCAAATATTTGATATTGATTTCGTAGCCAACTATCGAATATAACGAATATCGAGAATATTAAGTCGGGTACGAATTATGCAATATTCGTACTCGATTTAATCGAAAATTTCCAAAAAAAACCGCTTTCGAAAACAGGCCGCCACGCGACCCGCCGACGTCCCGGGCGAGCCGCGCGGCCGGCTGCCACGACGCGCCTTTTTCGTTCTTTTTTTATTATTTTTCGAACTTCGTTTTTTATACAAAACAACGTTTTAGCAATATTTTTCAGATTTCGATTAATATTTATTTTCTCGATTTCGTATGTTTATTTGCTATTATTATTCAATCGTTACTAACTCGTTTTCTCGTGTTTGTAGCAATTTACTTTGTTTTTATCGTTTTATTAGACTAAAACGAATTCACATGCTAAAATAACTTTGACGTTATTAGTTTAACATGCATTAAACGACTTAGCAACCCATTTATTTATTTTCCTCACATGTCTTAGGAAAATAATCTCTGCATATCATTCAATCGTCGAACTAACGCGTGTACACAAAATCGAACGATATCTTAGTAAAGACCGCTAAGTGCGGGCGGGGTTGGGTGTTCTCAATGAACTTCCCAACACGTACCCTCACCCCTTACTCAGAACCGTGGTTTCCGGATGTCCGAATCCATTGGCAGCGAGAGTCATTCAATATACGATTAACCGCTCAAGTCGGCATCGGTATCGAACTACAAAGGGACGAACCCGATAAGCTCTGACATCGGAAATGGGCCCGGTTTTAAATATGGCCCACTACGATATAGAGTGGGTTCGAATGGTTCCGAATAACCACAAAATTCGGTGGTGACTCCTACTTCGATTTAAAATTCTATTCGATCCATCTCATATGGAAATTCAATCGCCTCCCCAAACCCGCGCGTGGCCGCGTCGGGGAGGACCTATGTCATGTCCACAATTTGGCGACTCCGCTGGGGATTAACTGATATGTCACTTACCATCGGCATCCTCAGGGTGAGACTCGAAAAGAAATCGTTCGATTAGTAATGTGCACGTTTTAGTCCAATGATTCATGCATAACCCCGTTCCATCCCGGGCCGGTTACTTGTGACCGACGTCCCACTATACCACGGTGCAGTTCTACTTGGATGCACTAAAGACTTCGATGGCGGAACTCGCTTGGGTTTTACGGCAGATTCTAAGACCAACTCGGCTTAGGAGGTCCGTCCTGATTTGCGAGAATGCGATCGTTGTTGGTATAGACCCTATTCGACCGACCGAGACTTAGACTAAGAGCATACATGGCGTCGTTATACTGTTTCTATGACTACATGCTACTTGATCTTCTTTGGTCTTTTCAAAAACCGTCATTTTTTCAAAAAACTTACATCTTTTCAAATCCATTATTTTTCAAAACCCGGAAAGCTGCCGAATTTAGGGCTTATGATTTTGACTCAAAATAGCCTATTTTTAGCTGGTATGCTGTCCAAACCTTTTAAAAAAAAAAGCCCGAAATCTCGGCCCGATAACCCTTTTCTCGGTTTTCAAAAAAAAAATCGGGCCTTCCAATCCGACTTTGCTCGGTTTTCAAATCCAAATTCTCTTTTCAAAACCCTCTTCTTCTTAGGACTTCCCGTATTTAGCAGTGTCGGGTCTTGTCATAAGTAAGAATCAATAGCGTCGAAACTCCGTCGATCTTACATCACGGGTTTCCACCCCATCCCAGTCCGCCTTACTTGTCAAGGCACGGCCCACCTTCGTAGGACAGACTCCTACAAAGGGAAGCCCGTTTATACACTTGAGCCCAAAGTCTGGGGAATTCTCACATAGACCTTTCTTCGAACAGGACTAGGCCCACTTTGCCGAATCCTAAGGAAGGCCCACCATTCACGCGTCATCCGTCTAGAAGTCGGTTTTCAGTCTTTTTCTAGTCTAGTCTTTTCCTTGCTCGGGATGTACTTTTGATTCTAAGATCTGGGTCAGTTACTGATTACGCGGTGCTCTTACAGACAGGCCACCCCACACTCGAGCCATGACGCAACAAGCCATCGATGACATGAAGGCCTCATTGACCAAACTTGAAAACATGATCACCTCGATGAGAGGGGAGCAGATCGCCATCCTAACCTGGGTAAGTGCCGTGGAGCAAGGAACTCCCAGCGGCAATGTCGATACTACCTGGCCTTTAGCTGAATTGGCCAGCGCAGTCCACAAACTGCAAGAACAGGTCCATCTGACAACCCAAAGCTCCATCCATACGGAGAATGCTCGGACCTACACCCCACTGACCGATGAACTACCCGCCAATCTCAATCTGACGGGTCTGCCAATGTTCGAGGGTACTGAAGACCCGGTCCACCATATCCGGGCTTTCAAGGAGTTCGTGGCCCTTAAGGGGGTTAAGTCCAACATGTTCAAACACCTGTTTGCTTCTTCTCTCGAAAAGCACCCAAGAGCCTGGTACTACCGGCTCGATTCCAAGAAATACAAAACTTGGGATGACGTGGCAACGAAATTCGCTCGGAATTACGCCGACAACACAGAAATCCAGACCACTATGCGCACCCTGGAAGTAATGGCCCAGGAACCTAAGGAAGGATTCACGAAATATCTTCAACGTTGGAGGGCTGAAAGCGTCAAACTGGTCGATAAGCCCAGTGAAAAAGTACTGGTCGAAGCCTTCGTCAAGAACCTCCTTCCTGCTTACCGGGTCCATCTCCGGTACGCCATCATACCTAGCTTCGCGATCCTAACTGAAATGGGAACGAGAATCGAAGATGATTTAAGATTGGAAAGCCTCACTAAGGCCTCCACTAAGGGATACCAAGGGGCCAGCTCGTCAACAAGCAAGCCCACAACTACTGCTGCCACTCGTAGCATTTTTGACGAGGTAAATGCACTTGATACCTCATCCCAGAAGACTACCACTCCCCGGGTATTCACCGACATAGGCACCACCTATGAGAATGCCCTGCAGAGGCTATCATCAAAAGGCCTAATCACCCCGATAGGCCCAACACCTGATCTCCCGGTCGAGCGACGCTCCAAGGCCTACAACCTCCAGGCCTACTGTCACTATCATCGTGGTAAGGGGCACGATACCGAGAAATGTTGGAAGCTAAAACACCTTATCCAAGATATCATTGAGAACGGGAAGATTCCTTTGCCTGGGGGTAAATCCAACAACAAGGATAACCCGTTGGCCACTCACGCCATCTTTTCCGGAGAAGTAATGGATTGCTCACACCTCGTTTCTCCATTTGTCCCGCAGATAAACGGGATCTGGTGCGACGACGAAGACGACGTCTACCTCACCAAAGGGGAAGTTGTCCCCATCACGCCAGAGGAGATTCAGAAGCTTAAGTCCAAGGCCTTAGCCACTAGTCATGCCCTCATCATTGCCGAGCCACTTAGGGTTGAGCCCGCCCCAGAAGAGCCTACTCCTGAAAAGGCTCTTGTAAAACAGCTAAACAAGACTTGAGTTGACCTCTCTATATGGCAACTCCTAGTTAGCTCCCAGGAACATCGAGAGGCACTCACTAAGGCCCTCGATCAAGTCAAAATCGACTCTATGGCTACTCCAGCTGAAATGGTAGCCACAGTTCTACCCCACCTAAAAGGGAGATCCATAGAGGAAGGCCCACTGATCACTTTCTCTAATGCTGACCTACCGCCATTTGGGCCGGCCCACAACATGGCCCTCTACATCACGGTCATCTGCAGTGGAAAGTATTTACCCATGACCCTAATTGACGACGGGTCAGCAGTCAATGTCCTTCCCTTGAGGACCGCCAAAGCCCTCGGCATTACCGAGGCCGACTACATTCCTACAGCTCAAACCATTCAGGCTTTTGACGGAAGCCCAAAGTCAGTCGCTGGAGCCACAAAACTCACTATCATAACGGGCCCGATAGAGAAAGAGCTGAAGTTTCAAGTGATCGACATGACTTCTTCCTTCAACCTTCTTTTAGGAAGACCTTGGATCCACGCAACCAGGGCTGTATCCTCCACTTTGCATCGGAAAATCAAGCTTCCTTTGCATGACACCGTCATCACTCTAGAAGCCACACCTATGACTGTCGCTAACTGCAACACCTCGGGCCGCACCGATCTCTGGGGGTTCGACTTCGTAGGGGCCATCGAAGAAGATCATCTCTTCCGTCCTTACTTCACGGTCCACCTTGACCGAATGTTGCAAAATCTGGGCTTTCTACCTGGGGTTACATCAAGGCCCGATCTCCCTGCAGGAAAAATTCTCGAAGTTCTGGACAATGGGAGGACTCAAACAGGCTTGGGCTACACCCTAACCCCGGAAAACATGGGCCAAACTGAAACCGGTAAGGTTATCTTTGTCACTCCAGTGTTCGAGACTGTCCAAACTGGCCTATATCGGCCTGCCACCACACGCCTTGGGACCCACTTGGCCCAGGACTACAACTACATACCAGACGACATCTTCGCTCTCATCCAGTCCGAAGATCCTAAGAATGCTGAGCCCGCGCTAGGGCTACTGTTTGGAGAGGAACTCGCGGTCCCAACACCGAAGGAAGAGCTAGTCAGCCTCATTCTCCGAAGTCGCACCTTCGACCCGTCTAAGCTAATCTCAGAAGTCGGGTCCGGGACCAGAGCTTGGAGGAAAACTGTCAAATGGACTGACAGTCAAGGAAGGACCTACAAGCTAATCACAGGAGAAGGAGAGATGCCAGAATCTGAGTCTGAGTCAGAGTCGGAGTCCGAGTCAGAGTCTATTGAGTCTAGTGAGTCCGGTGCTAGGGTCAATCCTGTAACTCCCCCTCTCCCTTTAGCTATTCCTGGTGCCTCGGGGTCTGTCCCAGGCACCCTGCCTATCCCGCCACTGACTAGCGATCAGATGGCAGCTCTTATCGAGCTCTTTTCCCAATTTATGATCAATAATAACAACCGTTCTGCTTACGACTTGTCTCATTTTCAAAACAATTTCAAAAATTTTATATGCAATGACATTGAGAAACCCGACGAACAGGTATCCTTACCTCCACATCTGATCGAGCAACTAGAGCAAAGGGAATCCCGCAATCCGGTAATCAAAGAAACCGAATCCATCAACGTGGGAACAACCTTAGAACCTCAGATGCTTAAGATAGGGCTATCCTTAGATCTCGAGGAGAAACAACAATTCATAGTTCTCCTTCAAGAATTCAAAGACGTCTTCGCATGGTCCTACAAGGACATGTCAGGGATTGATCGCAAAATAGCCGAGCACCATATACCGATTAAGGAAGGGTTCAAGCCGGTTAAACAAAAACTCCGACGCATGAGGCCCGAATGGTCCCTCAAAGTCAAGGAGGAAGTCGATAAACAATTTAAGGCTGGGTTCATACGAGTCTCCGAGTATCCAGATTGGGTTGCAAACATAGTACCAGTCCCTAAAAAGGATGGTAAGGTTCGGGTCTGTGTGGACTTTTGGGATCTTAACAAGGCGAGCCCGAAAGACGATTTCCCATTACCACACATCGATATACTGGTGGATAACACAGCAGATCACACTCTTCTATCATTTATGGACGGGTATGCAGGGTATAACCAGATAAAAATGGCAGAAGAAGATATGGATAAGACCACCTTCATTACACCTTGGGGTACTTATTGCTATACTGTTATGCCATTTGGTCTCAACAATGCCGGGGCCACTTATCAACGAACCGCCACAACTTTATTACATGACATGATGCATAAAGAAGTGGAAGTCTACGTGGACGACATGATCGTCAAATCCAAAGACAGGGACGGTCACATCACCGCCCTGAGAAAATTCTTCACCCGATTACGCAAATACAACATGAGGCTAAACCCTCAGAAATGTAGTTTTGGGGTAACATCTGGCAAATTTATGGGTCACATCGTTAGCCAACGAGGTATCGAGGTCGATCCAGCCAAAATCAAGGCCATCACCGAGATGCAGCCCCCTAAAACCGAAAAGGAGATAAGAGGGTTTCTCGGAAAAGTCCAATACATCAGTAGGTTCATTTCAAAGCTAACCATGGTGTGTGAACCGATCTTCAAGAAGCTTAAAATAGGAGAACGGTTACTATGGGACGATAAATGTCAAGCAGCCTTTGATAGAATCAAGGAAATTTTGGCCTCACCACCGGTCCTGATGCCACCTCAGCACCGTTTGCCTTTGTCGCTATACCTAACCACGACAGAGACAACCATGGGGGCAATGCTAGCTCAAACG
This sequence comes from Agrostemma githago, assembly GCA_958450325.1. NCBI lineage: Eukaryota > Viridiplantae > Streptophyta > Magnoliopsida > Caryophyllales > Caryophyllaceae > Agrostemma > Agrostemma githago. The sequence continues at coordinate 24,875,827 of OY288244.1, read as the reverse complement.
GTCAATTCCGAAGAACGAGCCATATACTACATCAGCAAGAAGTTTTTAGAATACGAGTGTAAATACACCATGCTCGAAAAGACGTGCTTAGCTCTGGTCTGGGCCACTAAGAAACTCCGACATTACATGCTCAGTTACGAGGTACAAGTGTTGTCCAGAATGGATCCAATCAAGTACCTTTTTGAAAAGCCCATCCTCAACGGCAGGATATCAAGATGGATCCTGATGTTGGCAGAATTCGACCTAAAATTCGTACCATTGAAAGCCATCAAAGGACGAGTAGTAGCCGAATTTCTCGCTGACAGTCCCATAACCGAAGAAGGACTCACCGACACTTGGTCCTTCCCAGATGAAGACATTTTCCACACTGACACCGAAGCGTGGGACTTATACTTTGACGGGGCATCCAATTTTCGCGGATTTGGAGTCGGGATTCTTCTAATCTCACCGAGAGGGGAACATACTCCCGTATCCATCAAATTAGACTTCGACGTCACTAATAATGCCGCTGAATATGAAGCATGTATCCACGGGCTACAAGCCGCCGCCGACTTAGGGGTCACAAACCTCCGAGTACATGGTGATTCATCTCTGGTCATTAATCAAGCACTCCAAAAATGGAAGACTCGAAATGTTAATCTCGTGGCCTATCAGGCACGAGTAAGGGATCTCGAGAAGCAGTTCCACAAGGTAGAATATATATACCTACCTCGGGAAGAAAATCAATTCGCAGATGCACTGTCAAAACTGGCATCTTTGCTAAACATTCCCGATCATATGACCAGTATGCCAATATGTGTCGAAAGACGATCCGAGCCAGCATATATCCACGACATCGAAGAAGTCGAGATACCTGATCCCGAGCCGTGGTATCAAGTTGTGTTGACGTACCTAACAACCGAGGAATACCCACCCGGAGCTGACAACCGAGCCAAAAAGGCCCTGTGAAGACTGGCAACCCAGTTCATCCGCACCGACGATGGGCAACTTTACAGAAAGACAGCACAGGGGGCTCTCCTTCGATGTGTTGATAAAACCAACGCTGAAAAAGTTATGGTTGAGGTACATGATGGCGAATGCGGCCCACACATTAATGCCCAGATGTTAGTCCGGAAAATCATGAGGCTCGGATACTACTGGAATAGCATGGAAACCGACTGTCAACTATATGTTAGACATTGCCATAATTGTCAATTTTTTGCCAATGTACAACATACGCCACCATCCCTGCTATACACCATGACATCACCATGGCCATTTTCAACGTGGGGAATCGATATAATTGGAAAGATAAACCCCTCGGGAACCGGAGGACACTGCTTCATTTTGGTAGCAATCGACTATTTCACCAAATGGGTCGAAGCTGAATCCTATCGCATTCTCAACGCCAGCCATGTTGCCAAATTCATTCAAAATAAGATAATATGCCGGTATGGGATCCCTCATGAGTTCATTAGTGACCAAGGGACCCATTTTCAAGCCGAAACAGCAGCCTTGCTGACCAAGTATAAAATTCAAAGGCATACATCTTCACCCTACCGACCCCAAACCAATGGAGCGGTAGAAGCGGCTAATAAAACAATTGTCACCATACTCAAAAAGATGGCTGATAATTACCGAGACTGGCCCGACAAAATACCATTTGCACTTTGGGGATATCGGACCTCGATACGTACTGCAACCGGGGCAACACCGTATTACCTTACATACGGCATGGAAGCAGTCCAACCTGTCGAATTAGAAGTGTCATCACTCAGAATCCTACTCAAAAGTCAAGTACCTGAAGCTGATTGGGTTCGGGCACGATATGACTCGCTAGTCCTTTTAGACGAACGACGATCTCGTGCCCTCAATAATATTCAAATCTATCAGAAGAGAATCCGACGGGCTTTCAACAAAAGGGTGAGGCCCAGAAACATCAAAGAAGGAGATTTGGTTCTCAAGTCTGTTCGAGCTTTATTACCAGTAGACCCAAGGGGAAAATTCAAACCTAACTGGGCTGGGCCATATCTGGTAAAGAAGATTCTATCAGGTGGAGCGGTAATGCTAACGGATCTGGACGGGAATGAGTTTGTCAACCCAACTAACCTGGACCAGCTGAAACGCTACTACCCTTAACCCACCTCTCTCAATGTCATTTGCAAAAAGTTTATTAGAAATATCTTTTTTTTAAAACTTTTAAAGACAAGTCAAAAGCTAGAATTACTTATCCTACTGTTACAAACATCTTGAACCAATAGTCGTGATGTGTTTCGAAAATGCAAATTAATTCAGTCTGAATTACGGATACGGAGGCAGTCCCTCAAAAGGGCACAACCACTGCAATCGAAAAAAAACAGGAACGGTTCTTTAATAAACCTTTCTTATTTATTTTTAAAAAAAAAGTCTCTTCGACAAATTCGGAGAAATTACAAAAAAAAAATCAATCAAAAAAAAAATCCAACACAAAATAAATAATACTAATACTTAAATAATAAAAACTAGGGCATTTTTCCCTTTCCTTTGCCCTTAGCCTCCTTTTCCATCCACCGGCGTCGACGTGGAGGTGAACGCTCCCTAATCACCAAGGGAACCTTCTTAACCCGGGCTCGTTTCTTCAAACTCGACTCCCCGGTCACTTCGTTATCACGCGGGCCTAGCCTGTCTTGGACCACTAGCCTCGGTCCAAGTCTTCTCTCCAAATCACTAGCACCGGTCTCATTAGCCTGAGTCTTAGTTTTTGACTTAGAACCCGACCCCGGCTCAGCAAAGGAAGTTGGAGTCTCTTCGAAGAACCGCCTGTTGTCTTTGGCCGATTCTCGGCGGGCCAAGTCAAGAGCTTCTTCAGTCTTCAAAGTTTTACGGGCCTCCTGGGATTCCTCAGAAGTCCATTTTCGGTAGGATTCAGAAACCCAAGTGGTCTGACAAGGACGAGATATAGTCCACATGACACGGGTGAACCATCACTGTAGCCACGTGTCACACTTAGCGTCCGTCAATTGGATCGAAACGCTAATAATTGCCTCAGTCTCAAGGATCTGTTGAAACGAACCGAACTGTCTCAGAATACGGTCCGGATAGATATGGACAGTCCAGTCCAAAGACAAGATCACCAGATAACGGGCCTTGTCCCTCCTAGCTAACCCCGTCAGCCTCGAAAGGAACCACCAGATGACATTCCATCTGATCAAAGGCCCACCATGGAACGTTAGCTCTTCATCCCAATATTTTTGAGTTATGTGATGACTTGATCTTATTCGACGAGACCTTGAGCCGATTTGACAACTACGATATCTGGATATGTTCACCGGGGGCTCTATGATCGACAGCCGCTCGGATAACCAGATCTGCAAAATTTTCGAAAAGTCAAAAACTTTCGAAAAATCGAAAAATCAAAATTTTCGTAAAAATTGGAAATTTTCGAAAATTTCGGGAAAATCAAAAGTTTTCAGAAAAATTGAAAATTCCAAAAAACCCGAAAAAATTGAAAAATTCCGGAAAATTCCGAAAAATTCAAGATTACCGCAAAAATCAGGAAATCGGGCAATTATTCGAAAAACGGTTAAATACCTGCAGAAGACGGATGCTCCCTGTCAATTGTCGATCCGGATCGAGTCTTCTAGCGTCAAGGCCCATAATAATCTCCCCAGTTATCAGCCAAGCCGGGTTGTGACCTGTCTCCATTTGGTCAACTATGCTGATTAGCCTGATCTCACCCAAGCACGAGTCAGCATCCATCCGACTTTCAAAGGCATATCTATGCAGCATACAAAAGGCAAAAGTCCGACGCCTATGGGTAGAAGTAATTCTTTCACCAACTGGGTCCATGAATTTGTCAGCCAAGTCAAATAGGAAAACTGAATCTCCCTTCACCATACGGGCTGTCTCAGCATGCGACAAGCCTAGAAAATCCCTTAACGGCTTCCTTGGGTCAGGATAAAATGGGGGAATAGCAGGACGAGCACTAGGGCACCAACCGCCTATAGCTGCAATTTCTTCAGGAAGAGGACACATTTCTCCTCGAGAAAATGCAAAAACATGATTGGTAGTATCCCAAAAGGCTAAGCAAGCTTCAAGGAAATGCGAATCTACCTTAAGTCGCTGAAGTGGGAATAAAGCCACAATTCCCATTTGAGTTAGCTGAACTTTATCTTCATCTCGAAAATCCTGGGCCCACGCATGAAGCATCGCGGTCAAATGATCGATACCCATTACAAGAATAGTTTCTTTTATTTATCCTAAAAGTCTAAGGGATTTTAAGATAAAAAGATTCGGATGGGAATATGAAAAATAAGAAGCCAAAGCCCTCTATTTATAATAGAGAATATCCCCTTTCCTAGTCATCACAGGAATATGCTTTATATCACTTCCTCTACTTCACCTAGGCATACAGGCCTAACCAGGGAATTCCAGGAATCCATGTCAAAATCAGATTAGGAATCAAAGTCATCCCAAGCATCCTTATTTCCAAATTTCCAAAAAAAATTCAGCATTCTTCTTTTCAAAAATTTTCGAAAAATTCATTATTTCTTCCCCAGCATGAGTCAGTGTTTCGCCTAAATGTTACATGCAATTTGTTATGTATTAGCATACAGGTACACCCAAGACTCCTGGAAAATTCTAAGAAAAATTCCCCAGTGGAAAGTCCAGGCGACATTTTATATCTGTAAACAGGTATACCCATAGCTTCCAAAGCAAGCTCCCGCGCAATTCCAAGACAGGATATACCTGTAAACAGGTATACCCATGTCTTCCAAGGCAAGCCCCCACGACATTATCAGCATCAACCCAGGTATGATTTCTATCTTATGGCTGGCGAGCCCTTCACGCAGGTCTAATGGACTCTAAACGACCCGATCGGAAGTCTGCCAGGTTTTAATCTTTGATTGACCTGGTGGCTACTCTGACTTTTGCCTTGTCCAAGCCTCAGTCAGAGTGGGGGCTCTGTAGACACCCACATTTTGACCGCCAGGTGTCTATAGTAGTTCCCGCCAAACACCCGATGATGATTGGACGTAAACATGCTTTGATAGACTCGGATATGGGCTTGTAATCATGGACATTTGGTTTAGACTTTTTAAGGAGTACAAATTTCATAAAACCAACCTCAAATCCAGGCCCAGTGGGTCGTTTCGAGTCAAATAACACTAATTTGAGTCGAATCCGACACCAGGGGTAAAATCGTCTTTTAGCGACCGAGTCAAAACCCGGTCAAAGATTTTCCCGAGACACGTGAGTCAGCCGTGACACTTCACGCGGTTGATTCCTACCCAAATTCCTACAAAATTTCAGATTCGTTAAAGCATTAAACAATTCCGTTAAAGGTAGAATTCGACCTCAAGTAGGAATTCTATCCGGAAACCGAATCAGACATCGACCAAGTACCAAATACTCGGCCAACACACCCCCAACCAGCCGAGATACCCTTTCTTCTTTTCTAAGAAAGCGTAATTCTCATGCTCCTCAAACTCATACGTTTCCTATCCTAAGCGGTATTCAAACTCTCCTAAGCCAAGGTCGAAAATTCCCTATAAATAGGACCTACCGTACAACACTTTGGAAGACCGAAAATCACATCACAACATCAGAAAAATCAGAAACACACAATTTTTACACAACAAAAACACCGAAAAAACAGCCTCATAACACGGTTTACAAATCCTATATCCTCGATATCTAGTAAATCCCGACACCTTCCCGAAGTAGCCTCGAAGCCCCGAGAAAACCATCCAACCACACGTCCCATTACACGACCAAATCAACACCTTAACTCATCCTCGTCATCTCGACGCTCCCAAGTCTAAGCCACTTTCCGACGAGCCTTATCCCGAGAAAACAAAGCATGTAGGTTGAGGGTGTAAATCAAACCCGACTCTTCTCTTTTCTCTCTCTCTTTCTCGTTTTTTTGTCTTTGCGTCGAGTCGTCGGTCTTTTTAATATGGGACGTTCATCACGTATTTTTCATTATTTCTAATATCGATACTACGAAAAACTACTTTTTTTATACAACGTTCTTAAAATACGATATCGATTCTATAATCGAATATCGTATCTAACAAGAACAAAATTAATTATTTCTCGTTGATGCTAATAAAATCGTTACATCTTTTTAAACAAAATTTGACGATTTTATACGCGGAGAGAATTAACATCTTTTTCGTTCAAAATTCTTTTTTACTTTTCGTTCAAAACAAGTCTTTTTTCAAAACCTTTTCTAAAGTCATTCCGACTATTCGATATCGATTTCATAATCGAATATCGAATACGACGAATATCGAAAATATGAATCGGGTATGAATTAATCCATACTTGTACGCGATTTATAAAATTAACGATTTTCGACAAAAATAATAAAAACGGGCAGACCCGCACGCGAGTCGCGCCACGCCCAGGCGGCTCGCGCACGGGCCTGAAACCCGAACCTTTTTTTAGCCTTTTCGATCGTTTTATTTTATTTATTCTACGAAACGATTTCTAAAATTTATATCTTTTCCAAAACTATTCCAAATATTTGATATTGATTTCGTAGCCAACTATCGAATATAACGAATATCGAGAATATTAAGTCGGGTACGAATTATGCAATATTCGTACGTGATTTAATCGAAAATTTCCAAAAAAAACCGCTTTCGAAAACAGGCCGCCATGCGACCCGCCGACGTCCCGGGCGAGCCGCGCGGCCGGCTGCCACGACACGCCTTTTTCGTTCTTTTTTTATTATTTTTCGAACTTCATTTTTTATACAAAACAACGTTTTAGCAATATTTTTCAGATTTCGATTAATATTTATTTTCTCGATTTTGTATGTTTATTTGCTATTATTATTCAATCGTTACTAACTCGTTTTCTCGTGTTTGTAGCAATTTACTTTGTTTTTATCGTTTTATTAGACTAAAACGAATTCACATGCTAAAATAACTTTGACGTTATTAGTTTAACATGCATTAAACGACTTAGCAACCCATTTATTTATTTTCCTCACATGTCTTAGGAAAATAATCTCTGCATATCATTCAATCGTCGAACTAACGCGTGTACACAAAATCGAACGATATCTTAGTAAAGGCCGCTAAGTGCGGGCGGGGTTGGGTGTTCTCAATGAACTTCCCAACACGTACCCTCACCCCTTACTCAGAACCGTGGTTTCCGGATGTCCGAATCCATTGGCAGCGAGAGTCATTCAATATACGATTAACCGCTCAAGTCGGCATCGGTATCGAACTACAAAGGGACGAACCCGATAAGCTCTGACATCGGAAATGGGCCCGGTTTTAAATATGGCCCACTACGATATAGAGTGAGTTCGAATGGTTCCGAATAACCACAAAATTCGGTGGCGACTCCTACTTCGATTTAAAATTCTATTCGATCCATCTCATATGGAAATTCAATCGCCTCCCCAAACCCGCGCGTGGCCGCGTCGGGGTGGACCTATGTCATGTCCACACCATGACGACATAGAGTGGGCTCGTATGGTTCCGAATAACCACAAAATTCGGTGGCGACTCCATTTTGACTTAAATTTCGAACCCGAGAACAATCTCACCACGAGATTCATTCGCCTACCCAAACCCGCGCGTGGCCGCGTTGGGGTGGACCTACGTCATGTCCACAAACCTAATGTTATATTTTTCAACTGTTTATTATTATAATTATTGTAGATGTAGATTGTAGATTAGGTGGACTATGAAAATCAATAAAAACAATGGGTTGGCGTTTTTCAAGAAAATATATTCATTGTTTGAACCCTTTATATTTACTTACCTTTTCGACTGGAATCAAAGATTAGGTAATGAGAGATTAGGTGGACTATGAAACGATGTGGAACAGAATATTGTATTGTATATAATAAAAAACAAAGATTAGGCGGACTATGAAAACATAAGATTACTTAATGAGAGATTACCTTGATTTACTTAATGTGGAACAAAGATATTGTGTAATCAAAGGCAACCTCTTAAATACGGTATAATGAAAGGTAATCAGGTGTAATCAAAGATAATGTGCTACTACTTAAGTACCTATATGATTTACTTTGTTGTATTGTATAATGAGAGATTACCTTTGATTTACTTACCTTTATATATATATATATATATATATATATATATATATATATATATATATCGGGTGACGCTCTCACATCATAAAATATCTCTTGTATTGTATTGTATTGTACGACTTTATTCTTTCTTAAACATAACTAATTTGAACTAATTCGTACATATTGAATTGAAAAACAAAATTGAACTGAATAGAAACGACTTCAATTGAATTGATATAAACATGTATTCTGTATAGCGAAAACTGATGATATATTAGATACGGAGTAGCTCTCAATGCGAGATACATATATTATTAAGTAGGTAAGTTCTTCGAAAATAAGTGAAGTAGGGAAGGTTATGTAGGACAATGATGGCTATATATATTATTAATAATATTATTAATCTAAATATAAAAAGCATAATGCTTGATATAAGGATAAAAAGTAGTTAAGGTAAGAGCAGCTATAATATTATTGGGTTTATTGTTGAAGGATCTTCGGCATGTGCTGTCCGGTGTATCTTGGCTTCTTCACTTGTGGGCTGCATTAAAGTAAAGATTTTGTCATTGTATAAAGGAGATGAACGTTATATTTGTATGCAATAAGAGTGAAGATACGTACCTTCAACTTTTTACGTTTTTTGCTCGTAGAAGAAGCAGTCTCACACTGCTTTGGGTCAGTGACTTGACAATCAGAATTAAGTCTCCTTTTGAGTGATGGTAAATTATCATCAAGGGTTGAAACTTCATTCAGAAGCCTACAAAAAAAAAATCAATCACTTGAATCTATCATTTAATACTCGTATATTAAAGTCAAAGTTACTTTATACTCGTACATGGTTAGTTATATGAACATTACCTTGCTTAGGCTTTCGTCAACAATTTTCAATAAACTAAATGTTTCTCTATTATTTTGATCATGATTATATCTAGTGATTTTCAGCTTAAATAAAAACACTTTTTCCTCGAATGTAATGTGTATCAGCTATGGTATCGGGCTAGAATCTTCGGCATCTTCATCAACCTACATAAAATATAAAGAGATTATCAATTGTACGTTCTGCCTTCGGTTATAGATACTTAAAAAGTTTAATTAATGTGTCATACTTACGTCATTCATGTGTGTATCATACAAACTTATTGCATCTTGTCCTATTAACTTCTTAGCTTCTTTATCAAGTACGGTGAAAACTGTAGAGCCAGTGTCGTCTTCAATGCACATCTCAATACGATATCTATAATATTAAAAAGAGATAATCGATTTGAATCAGGTGGAAATTAAAAGACATACTATTATCAAAATAATGCACGAACCTAATAGTTTGCCTCTCAACTGTCTTCACACATTTGAAGCACCAGAAATCAGTAGCCCTTTGATGTGGTTTGGAATTGCAATCAATGCATGAAGAGTAGTACCATGGTTGCTTAGTATTGATTTTGGTAACTCTAGCAACACAATCAACTATGGAGTCTTATAATTTAAAACATGTAAAATAATATGTAAGCAATTAAGAGGTAGTAATAAAAATAAGAAAGAATATGAATTCAAACAAAGATTTATTCTAACTTATAATTTTAATTATACTCTGTACTAACTTATAATTAAGATGTAGTAATAAGAATATGAATTGAAGCAGAAGCTAACCTGTTGATACTCCGTTTAGCAATGATCCTTGATAGCCTGAATATTCTTTCGATCCCAAGCAATATTTGGGGATCTGTAGACAACCGCATTTTGAGTGCCAGGTGTCTATGGTAGTTTCCAAAAAACACCCGATGATGATCGGACGCTAACGTGTTTCTACGCGCTCGAATATGGGCTCAAATTCATTAGTTGTTGGCTTAAGCACTTATGGAGTACAAATCTCACAAAACTGACCTAAAATCCAGGCCCAATGAACCGTTCCGAGTCAAACGAGACTAATTTGGGCCAAACCGACACCGGAAATAAAACCGACTTTTAGGGATTGGGTCAACCCTGGTCAAAGTCGTTTCTGATACATACAAAACAGCCTCTCAAACATCAAAAAGTTAGTCCAAATACAAAAGCCCATCAAACATCCAAAGCCACGGTCCAAAAATTGACCCGCGCGACCCAGCTGAGCCACTCAATCGAGTGCTCAGCCCACTCGATCGAGTGGGCCCTCAATTGAGCCTGGCTGCTGACGCCTGGCCCACTCGACCGAGTCCAAGGGCTACTCGGTCGAGTAACCCTAGCCGGGGTCTTAGGCAATGCCTATATAAACACCCCATGCAACACACAATTCAATAACTTTTGATCATTAAAAATAACCCTAATTCTAATCAAACCCTAATCAATACTACACTAGCAAACCCTAAACCTAGCTTTAGGAATCAAAACCCTAACCACCACAACTTAGCCTACATACTCGATACTCCCGTGCTAGCCGCAACTACGAGTCCATACCGAGAACAAGAACATGTAGGTTGAGGGTGCAAAATCCCATCTTTTCTCTCTTCTCCTCCTTTCTTGCGTCATTTATCGATATAAGGGTCGTTTTCTTACTTTTATCGCATCATAATATCGTTAATATCGCTAGTATTAAACGATACTAAAATACTTGTCGATTTGTGTCAAGTATGAGGGATGTCGGAATAAAGAAACCCGAATATACAAGTGTACCGCACACAGCGTTGCCGGTCGCTTATTCCGACACCCCAATTACTTGATTATTGAAACAAGTCAACTTAAACAATAATTCGTTATTTTTTTGTTTTCATCATCATCAATCGCATACTTCATCAATTTTCTATAAGATATTTTCAAAACGGGTATTTTATTTAATAAGGGTCGAAACCCGTTGATGCGGATCCGACATCAAGCAATTCGCGAGAATTAATTGTGATGTCGGGATGCGGAGGGAATCAAGTCTTTCAATTCTAGCATAGCGTCAAACTTTTAGATTCGATGCTAATTTCATAATTAGACGTCGAATCTAACGATCTAGTCACATAAATTAATTAACGCGATTTCTATTGATGCTAAAATAATTGTCATACAATTCATTAGAATTCTGACATTATTAAACGCGGAGGAAATCCACTCATATCGCGATAGTTAATTTAAGACGACTTAAAGCAATTTTCTTTTATTTTTACTCTAGTATTCCATATCGATCCAATAATCGAGTATGGGATACGACGAGCATTCAAAGTTAGAATCGAGTATAAATCCCATAATATTTGTACCCGATTCAACGCAATCAATGATTCACCAAAATCCAAACCGAGCACAAATTGTATAATATTTGTGTCCGATTCGACAAAATCATCGAATTATCGAAAATCAAAAGGCAATTTTGAAACCGATACAAAATTGCGAGCGAGCCCCAGTTCGTACAGGGGGCACTCGACCGAGTGTTTAGCCCACTGGGTCGAGTGGCACCCCAAAATCGAGACAGAAGGGTCTGAACGACCTCCACTCGGTCGAGTCTCACAATGACTCGTTCGAGTGGCAACGTACTCGGTCGAGTTCGTCAATAACTCGACCAAGTAAGGTCCAAAATCATAGACAGAACCCCTTTCGAGGGTCCACTCGGTTGAGTCTTGCAATGACTCGGTCGAGTGGCCCCTTATCACGACAATACCGTGAGTCTTAGATCCTCTTTTAGTCTCGATAATGTTTTTTTTCGTGACTTAAGTCAACATGTGCCTAATCCATCACGTGAAACGTCATTCTTATAAACTATGCATCCTCATATTTACATCATTCAATAATTTGCAAACCGTTATTATCGTCATGCCGTTACTAACCGTTTGTTACTTTTTTTTGTTGATTTATTGTTCGTTTTATTGTACTAAAATGAACCCGCATGCTAAAATACAACTTTGACGTTAAGATTTTAGTTGCATTAAATCGACATAGAAACCCTTTCAATTTCTCACATGCTAGGGAAAACAATGTTTGCATAAGCATCTTCCCGTTCAACTAGCGCGTGTATTAGAAAGTCACTCGATATCTTAGTAGAGGCCGCCAATGTGCGGGCGGGGTTGGGTGTCCTTTGTGGGCTTCCCAACACGTACCCTCACCCCTTACTCAGAACCTCGGTTTCCGGATGCCCGAAACCGTTGGCGCACGAGAGTCATTCAATACACGATAACCGGTAGTGACGGTATCGGTATCGCAATACAAAGGGACGAGCCCAATAAACTCTGACATCGGAAATGGGCTGTATTTTGTACACGGCCCACTACGAGATAGAGTGGGTTCGAATGGGCCTGAACTCCCACAAAGTTCGGTGGCGACTCCACTTCGATTTAAATTTCCATTCGATCTATTCTCATATGGAGATTCATTCGCCTCCCCAAACCCGCGCGTGGCCGCGTCGGGGTGGACCTATGTCATGTCCAAAGGATCTAGTATCTAGCCCAGTTGTGGTAATATTCTCATATCCATCCCTATGAAGCAAGGTAAAGGGAAAAAAACAATGCAATTGAGGTGATGATGTTAAGTATTACTTTAGGTTAAACATAGTTGTTTAACATTAGTGGTTAGTTGTACCATCACTAAGCCTAATATAATAATAATAAGCAATATTGTTGAATTTTGAGTTACCGTTATAATCTCTTGCCAAAAGAGATGTTATTGTCACTATCTTAAGATTATCTTCAAGATCAAGTTGTTGTTTTTGTGCAATATAGTCGGTGGAACATTGACCCCATAATTTAACTTTTACACGTTGTCCTCTGTAGCAAAAATTTGTAATGTTATTAGATAATACTCCATATTAGATAATTTTTCACAATTGTATAAGGAGAGATTTTTTATTTTCTCTTGAAAAAAGATACCGTTGGTCTTCTATTTCAATTTTTTTTGTTGACATTTTCTCCTGAATCATCGACAACCTTTCCAAATATATCTGTAAATATTTAAATGGTAATTTATATTGTTGACTAAATCATATATATATATATAATAATGATGTGAAATAGAAATACTTATAACAAAGTAAGTAAAAGACAACTTAAAACCGAGAAGTTGTCATGACGGTTGTCAAGATGATGAAATTGCACAAAGTCAAATTTATGCTTAGGAATAATGACTTCCGATTCTTCACTAACAAACTTAACAAAAGTATCAAACTGAAAGTTGAGCATTATTTTGTTGTCGCTTACGACACGATACTGTTCCTTGTTAGGAAGAACCTCAAAATTTTTAATGATATATATTTTTCCTTCCACAAGCTTTTGACGCAATCGTGAATTCTGACCACTGCGTAGTGTTGCATGACCACTGCGTAGTGCAATGCAAAAAGGTTGAAAATTATTATGTAGGATGCAAACAATTTAAGTTCAGTTAATCATAATTTTCACAATACATCTATTATTTAGATAACAATAACATATAAGATTATGAATAACATATATTCTTTACCTCTTCATCAATAAGAACCATATCGGTACAAATCACGAATCCTTTTTTCTTAATGCTTTCCACGTCCCACAATCTGGAAACACGGACTCTGATTTTCCAATCGCTCCTTTTCGAGTTTAATTCATTAATAAATGAATACGACCTAAAATATAATGACCTCATATCGTTATTACAATTTAAAAATACTACGTAACACATTCGAATAAAAAAATAAATAAATAAAATAAATAAAATAATAATAATAATAATAATAAAATGCATTGTGTATACGTAATAGTGGAAAATAGACAAATCTTGTAGATACGTACCTGGGTGCTGGGTTTGACATTGACATTGTAGTTATTGAGAATTACGTACTTGGATGAATGATTTTTTGTGACAAATTCAACCCGTATTTATATATTATTATTTTCCATATGTTTGAGAAAATAAATAAGACAACCCTTTCATATCTTATTATTTATATTTATTATTTTTCATATGTTTGAGAAAATAATAAAGACAATCCTTCCATATCTTTAATAGTATATTAGTATATTATATAGTAATAATAGTAGTAGTACTATTATATTATTATTAGTATGTAGTACCCTATTCTACTATTATTATGGTAACAAAATATTATTTTTATTATTGTTATTATTATTATATCATATTATTTTTCATATTATTATTATATGCTATTACAAAATATTATTTTTCAAGTAAAATATTATTTTTCATATTATTATTATTATATCATATTATTTATTTATTATTGTTATTATTATACTACTATTATTATTTCCTATATTATACTATTATTATTATTATTATTATTATTTTTTAATTTTTTTTTTTGCAAGAAAGATATCATTTCATTTCAATGTGAAAAGAAATTACAATATTGCAAAAAGATCTACCGCACTACAAGGCGTTTAAGCCACAAGAGGAAGCCTTCCAAATATCCTTGCATACTTAGGATTTGATTTATAACAAGCAAATCGGATAACTACAATGAATTTTACTTGACTAACAATAGCCTCTACCAGACTTTCATGCTCGGTAAATATCCTCTTGTTGCGCTCATTCCACAAAAGATTAACTGAAGAGCTCAGAGATACACTTAGCCACAAATGTTTCCAATGAGCTTTATGATATCTATGGAGCATCCATTTGATAATTTCCTTCAATTTGACGACTGGTATATCAACATTAATCCAATCAGGAACAACATTCCATAGCTCCTTGGAGAATGAACAGCTAAAGAATAAATGATCATGTGTTTCCTCATCCTTCTTACATAAGACACATCTATTTACCATGTGAAACCCTCTTCTGCGAAACATATCTACTGTAGGTAGCTGCTTTTGTAAAGCCAAGGACATAACAACCTTGCTGTTTGGTTTATGAACTGCAGTCTGCAAAACCTTCGTCCAATGTCTGGTTTGCCAATCCTTCATTCCCTTATAAGCTGCCTGCACTTTGAATTTAGATCCACTTGTGCAGCTATCCACAAAAACTTGCGCTTGAGATAATCCTTTCCCTTCTACTAAAAGATCCCTGACTGCAAGAATGCTTTTGATGCTATTAGGGAAGAATTCCTTGCATTTAACAGTCCAAATTGAATCTTTTGCTAGAATGTAAGCTTTGCACCACCTACTCCAGATAGAACAAGGCTCCTTAGATAACACCCAAATCCATTTAATCATTAAAGCTTCATTCCACGCCCTCAAATCCTTTATATTAAGACCACCAGCATCCCAAGGATTGCAAATCTCAGACCATCTCTTGAAAACTAGTCGCCTAGCACCTTCATCAATCCCCCAAAAGAAATCTTTGCTTATCTTATTGATCTTCTTAATAACAGTTTTAGGCAAAAGGATTCCTGAACACCAGTAATTCTCCAGGCCAAACAAAACCGAATTAAGAAGTTGAATCTTTCCTGCGTAGGATAGAAAACTAGTGGACCAATGATGAATAGCATGCTGAATCTTAAGTATAAGAGTATCAAACATATCGATGCTCAATCTAGCATCAGAAAGAGGAATCCCAAGGTATCTAAAGGGGAACACACCCTTAGTAAAACCCGTAGCCTGTAGAATTTCTACTTGGATCTCATCTGCTACCCAAGTAGAAATTCTACAGGCTACGGGTAAGACCACCACCACCACCACCACCACTACGTAGTACCTTATTTACTATAATATAATATATAATAATAGTATATTAGTATATTATAGTAATAATAGTAGTAGTACTATTATTATTATTACGTAGTACCCTATCTACTATTATTATAATAACAAAATATTATTTTTATTATTATATCATATTATTTATTTATTTATTATTATTATACTAATATTATTATTACAATTCTATATACTTTCCTAATAATATTATTATACTTTATGATTATGTTTTTCCATATTAATTAATAAACTTAAATAAAAAATAACCAATGAGCATATACTTTTCTATATTATACTATTATTATAGTATATTATTATTATTATATCATATTAATAAACGGACCAATGAGATCGCTCAAAAAAAGCCTAATATATATATATATTGATTATTATTCGAAGTCGTCTTATTATTTATGAGATCGTCTTATAGTGATCTAATATCATTTGTATTAGATTTCGACTTATTCCGTAATGAGGTATCTCTTAATCCCGTCTTAATTAATCTTGTGACTTTCATGTTGTTCAAAGATTTATGAGAATTATATTTTATTTATGTCATGTTAATAATATGCTAGCATGTGGTATCAGAGTTTAGGTTATTGAACTCATGATTGTCCATTAATTAAGATTGTTATTATTTCGGCACTGTCTAATTACCGTATGAAATTGGAGTTAATTATTGGCCGCATAAATATGGATCAACTGCACCACCTTAGGGTCTAATTTCTTGCTTGATTTTGTACAAGTTGTAACACGTGGCCTTATTTTGCATTACAATTTTGCATGTTAGTCATGTAATCATACGTATGATTTTGTACTAAGCAAATAGAATGAACATACATGATTAATGAATTAAGATCATGAACCATTTGATATTGATATTATGTATGAAAATTTTCCATATTCATGTAATTTTCCCTAGTATATTCACATGAGAAAGTTGATGAATTATCGTACTACCTCCATAATGCATACATATGTCGCTTACATATTCAATTAATCCATTATGTATACATGTTGCTCAATTATTTATTTTTTATGCACTACTTATGTATTGGATAAAAGTTTGAGTTTTTCGTAATAATAATAATTTGGACTTAGTTAACGAGCATGGTATTGATGAATTGTTGTCAAATTTACGGTTATCTTGTCATTATTATTGTTGTTGTTATGATATACGGAAACTTTGATGAACATGATATTATGACTTAAAATTTTATTGATAAGTAATTTCATGACATTATGAATTATGATAATACTTCGTATGATAATGATTTACTGAAATATGGTTTCTCCGTATTGTTTATGCTCATTCGATATAATTATTCGTTTGACTAATAATGATTTATAATAATTATAATTTCATATTCGTTTTTAGATAATGTAAATATGAAATTCTTATGGCTAAATTTCATTGCAGTGAATTTACAACTCAAGTTTGATTTTGACTTTAAGACTGTCATTATATCGTTCACAGATAAAAAAATATATTTATCCGCAAATAGATTATATTGTCATGTGTAACCTTCTATTTATTTAAATATTTTAGTGACTACCCACAGGAGCACTATTATTAAAGATGTGTTGTTTCACATATTGAAGCCTTATTTTTTATGTTGTCTTATTTTATTACAACTAAAATTTACCTAATCAAGTGCAATCTTATGGTATAACTCTGTTGTTGAGCTTAAAGAAACGAACAAACTACTCTGAATGAAAAAAGAGTAATTTAAGTTCACTTCGAAGTTAATGAAACTGGATACTTGTCTTCGCAAAGACTAGCCGACTGACTTAACTTCTGAAAGTACTGCTCAAATATCTTTCCATGAAGCTTGGGAGAGATCTGACAGATTATTATTTTATTCTTGTGTTGGATAATTGTAATCAACATTAAGACTTAAGAATTTTCATTGTATGGACTGAAACAAGCATTGAAACAATGATACTTAAAGCTCGATAAAATCATTACAGATTTTAAAGAAAATATCATTGATCTATGCATAAATCTCAAGATCAGTGGGAGTAAGTTCATATATTTGATTCTATATGATGATATTTTATTAGCCAGAAACGATCTTGGTTTATTACAATAGAACCAATACTTATGTCTTAAATGGCTAAATAATATCCTTATGCATGGTTGGGAACTTAATGTAACACCCGCAATTTTTCTTGCATTTTTATCATTTCCGTTATGACTTCGTCATAACTCTGTCACATTTCGGCCTTATGTTTCATCATTATTCCAAGCTCTATTTTCATTTTTGAGTCTAATGGTATTTATTTTTATTTTGAAAGATTTTAATTCTTTTAAATCTATTTATTTGATTTTCTTCGTAAACTAATTATTTTTCTGCGAGAAATTCTACTTCTCTACGAATTAACGTTTTTAAACTCTGATTTAAGCTATTCCTTTTCCTACAAATGTCTAGATATATTTATATAATATTTTCAACTAAGAAATATTTTATTTACGAAAATTTAGCCTTTAATGATTTTATTACGAAGTTTCGTAAATAATTATTTTCGAACGAGCGATTTACTCGAATAGCTTTGAAATGCTTTTAATAATTTTATGATCCTTATTTTTATCAACCTACAACTAAAAAGAAATCTTTTTGGACCGTGACACCATGTAGTAACACATTTGATTACAACTTTTATTTACATAACACTTTATGTTTAAACTTTAAGTAAAAAGATATTTTTCTCTTTAATTGATTTACATGCTTAAATTACAAACTTTTCATGCTACCATCACATTTATTTTGGCTGAAATTTTAAGACTACATTCACATTTTTTTTTTTATCAATTTTAATGCTTCATTCATCCACCATCCTTTCATATTTTTATTATTCATTTTTACATCAATTTTATTTTAACAAAAGCCTCTTCTTTCTCCCTCTTTTTGGCTGGTGTTCCTGCCCATTTTCAGCAGCCATTTTCATCCATAATCAAGCTTTGATCGTCGTATTTTCATTTTCTAAATTATCGATTTTCTTTTCCCTTCGTTAAGGTAATAATCGATGTTATTTCCGATCGTTATTTACCTTGATTCTTTTAGTTTTCTCATGGTATTTTTGTACCATGTATGTCATGTGAATTAGGATTCTTGGTAGATCCCGAGGCCGACGAATATATAATCGATTCAGACTTGGAGTAGAGGTAACGTTGATGTTACTCGGTATTTCATGATTTTAATGGAGTATTTGCATGTATATATTTTTATATTTTATTTTGGCAATATATATATATATATATATATATATGTCATATAATCTGGAAAAATTTTAAAAGTTGAAAATTTGCATGTTTCGGTATTTTTTATCGCTTTTACGAGATTAACGATTAAACCGTCATATTAATATGTAAAATCGTAATATTCGGCCTAAACATGTAATATATGTTTATATTCTGTAAAAATGATGTTTTTGATGATTTTTGATAATTTAATATTTTTCTGATATTTTAGTTATCGATTATTGAATTATTACCGTTTACGGACAAAAATGATTAAAAGCCGATTTTTAGTTCTAGTACCTAAACATTTTATTTTAATCTGATTTTTGACGTGGTGAAACTTTTTGATGAAATAGAATTTTATAAATGTTTTCATAATATTTCGGAATTGTTAAGTTGATTAATTAATTAATCACTTTAAATCATTGTTTTTCGTTAAAACCGTATTTGTCTTTTAAATCCTCGATTTCTGGTCCTATGATTAAATCTGGAAAAAATGTGATTCCGATGATTTCGTAATAAAATGTAATTTTATGATTTTTAGTGCTTTAATAAAATGTTAGGAACGATAAGTTTTATTAATGAAATCGTTAATTGTTAAAACGGGTTTTAAAGACGGTTTTAACGGGATTTTTTACATCTGGAGTTTTTGGAAATATGGAAAAAAATGGTAGATTCTTTAAAATCATGATTTTTAAGTTTAATAATAATTTTTGGATATTAACACTTAAATCGTTTTGTAATTACTATTTTTATTAATTGTTATTGTCGAGATTAGACGATTAACGAGAAAACCCCTTTAAAAACCGAGTTTAAGAATTCTGGAAAATTTTCTTTTATGGACAGAATGTCCAAAAATATATTTTTGCTATTTTACGTAATTTTTGTACTATTAATTAAAGTCTTTAATTAACAGTAATGGTTTTTGGACAAAATTACGATTTGTCGTTAAAATGCTTCGTCTTACCTAAAAGAATTATTTTTCCAGCAATTTTGAAAATATTTAAATCTGAAACTTTAAGAATTAAATCATCCCTTAACAAACTCTAAATATGTTCATTGGTTTAATTAAATAGAAGATGTTAAAGTATTTAATTTGACATTTGCCGTAAAATTCTATTTATGTTCGTTTTGTCGAAACTATTAGTAATTAGGGAATTTTAATTTTATATTTTGAAAACACCCTGATTAGTAGTATTAAAATGTTTAAGACATTTTTATTCATTTTATAAACACTTGGAAGATATTTTAATAATTTCATAAACCTAAATGCTCTCACTTTGATAATTAATATCGTTAAGGCCGAAAGTATTAGTTTTATAAATCTATATTGTTTACTAAAAATGTTGTATTAGTATAAACTAATATTTTCGATATTTTTTTATGATGCTATTTTTAGTAAAGTTTCTAAAAATAGAAAGTTTCCTAAAATAGAAATTGCCCTCTTTTAGAATATAATGGTTACTCCTTTTGTTCTCTTATTATTTTAATGATTATATCTTTTGAATATCGATAATGTCTTTGTTTTGGAGTTATGGAATAAGAACAAACGTGAGGTTAGAGTAATATTGTAGACACCCACATTTTGACCGCCAGGTGTCTATAACAGTTTCTGACAAACACCCGATGATGATCGGACGCAAACGTGCTTTAACGTACTCGGAAATGGGCTCGAAATCATGGATATTTAGCTTGGGCTTTTTAAGGAGTAGAAATCTCACAAAACCGACCCCAAATTCAGGCCCAGTGGATCATTTCGAGTCAAATAAGACTAATTTGGGTCGAATCCGACACCGGGGGCAAAACCGTCTTTTAGCGACTGAGTCAAAACCCGGTCAAAGATGTTTTTGAAACGTGTGAGTCAGCCGTGTCACCTCACGTGACCAATTCGAGCTCAAACACTACAAAAATCAGCTACACAAAATATTAAACAAACCCGTTTAAGGATAGAATTTGATCTCGAGTAGGAATTCCATCCGAAAACCGAATCAAACACTCGACCGAGCGTAGGATACTCGGCCGAGCAGCCTATTCCAGTCGAGATTCCTTGCCTTCTTCACCAAGAAAGCGAGTTCTCGTTCATCTCAACTTCCTACGTTACCTATCCAAATCGGTATTTCTTGTCGTGCAAGCAAGGCTACCTCTTCTCCTATAAATAGGACTTTCCCATCACACATTATTCACACACGATTAATTCATACAATCCCCGACACACACAATATTCATACACATTCAACACATCAACCAATTATTCATACACCTCGAGACTCTCACACTTAGCATCGAGAAACCGATAGTGTAACCCGAGACTACAAAAAACCGGCCTTAGATCCGTCACCCTTCACGTCCAAACCAAAACCACCACAACTCACCGACATTAACCCGACGCTCCCGTGCCTTAGCCACATTCCGACGAGCCCCGATCCGAGTTAACAAAGCATGTAGGTTGAGGGTGTAAAATCAAACCCGATTTCTCTCTTCTCTCTTCTCTTCTCTCGTCTTTCCCTCGTCTTTTTCTCGTCCTATCTAGCGTCGTCTTCGGTCTTTTTTTATTATGGGTCGTTCGTCGCATTTTTTTATTTCTAATATCGATACTACAAAATTATTTTTATAAAACGAAACGTTCTTAAAATACGATATCGATTCTCTAATCGAATATCGTATCTAACAAGAACTAAATTAACTCTCGTTGATGCTAAAAAATCGTTACATCTTTTTTAAAATAAAATACGACGATTTGAACGCGGAGAGAATCGACATTATGTTTTTTAGTTCAATTTTCGAAACGATTTATTAAACACTTTTTTTCTTTTTTTTCTCAAATTTCATTTCGAATATTCGATATCGATTTCATAATCGAATATCGAATATAACGGATATCGCGAGATTAAGTCGAGTATAAATTATGCAATATTTGTATGCGGTTTAATAAAAATATTGACTTTCCAAAAAATCCCGAGGCAGCCTGTCACGCGACCCGCCGGCGTCCCAGGCGAGTCGCGCGACCGTCGGGAAGTGCGGCACAATTTCGTCTTTTTTATTTATTCTTCGAGCATCGTTTTTTAGACAAAACAGCGAGTTTTCAGACATACTTCAGATCTCGATATATTTTTTCCTTGACTCGGTCAACACGTGTTAATCCATCACGTGTCATAAACTTTTTCATAATCATGCATATCGTCATATTTGCGTCTTTTATTCGATTTATAACTCGTTACTAACACGTTTGTTCATCTTCTTAGCAACTCTTTTCATTATTTGTTTTATTAAACTAAAACGAACCTCATATGCTAAAATAAAACTTTGACGTTAATTTTAGTTGCATTAAACCGACTTAGCAACCCATTCAATTCTCGCATGTTTAGGGAAAACAATGTTTGCATATCATTCATCGTATTACTAACGCGCGTATTCAAAAGTCATTCGATATCTTAGTAGAGGCCGCTAATGTACGGGCGGGGTTGGGTGTTCTTTGTGAACTTCCCAACACGTACCCTCACTCCTTACTCAGAACCTCGGTTTTCGGATGTCCGAAACCATTGGCAACGAGAGTCATTCAATACACGATATCCGATAACGTCGGTATCAGTATCAAATGCTAAGGGACGAACCCAATAAACTCTGACATCGAAAATGGACCGTATTTTGTACATGGCCCACTACGACATAGAGTGGGTTCGAACGGGCCCGAACTCCCACAAAGTTCGGTGGCGACTCCAACTTCGATTTAAATTTCAATTCGATCCATTCTCATATGGAGATTCATTCGCCTCCCAAACCCGCGCGTGGCCGCGTCGGGGTGGACCTATGTCATGTCCACAATTTGGCGACTCCGCTGGGGATTAACTGATGTGTGACTTACCGTCGGCATCCTCAGGGTGAGACTCGAATAGAAATCGTTTGACTAGTACAATACGCGTTTTAGTTTTACGATTCATGCATAATCCCATCTTTTCCCGGGCCGGTACTGGTGACCGACGTCCCACTGTACCATTGATGTAGTCCAAATTGGATATGTCAAAAGGTGTGCATAGCAGATTCGTATGGGTTTTACGGCATGTTCTAAGCTCAATTCGACTTAGGAAGTTCACCCCGATTCTCGAATAGGCTATGTACACTGGTATAGACCCTTATAGACTGACCGAGACTTAGTTTAAGAGCATACATGGCGTCATTATACTGTTTCCATGACTACATGCTACTTAATCCACATCTTTTTCAAAAAACCGTTTTTTTCAAAAATTACATCCTTTTCAAAATTTCCAATTTCAAAACCTCGGGCATATACCGAATTTAGGACCTACGATTTTACTCAAAATAGCCCTTTTTCTAGCCGGTATTATGCCCAATTCAAAACTCGAAATTATTTTCGAACTTACAAAACCGTCGCCCGATTCGATTTCCGTTTTCCTTCGAAAAAAAATGGGCCATTCCCCCGAATTTTCTTTCGGGCTTTCAAAAATCCATTTCAAAATTTCAAAATTTCTGACTTTTCAAAAAAATTCAAGCCCGATGACATTTTCGTCAATTTTAAAAGTTGAGATCCTGTTTTCGATTTTCAAATCTTCGGAAATTCATCCTCGATATTCAAAATTCCGAAATTCCAAAAATGCATTTTAAAAAAAAAAATAAAAATCGGAAAGCTGCCGAAATTTAGACTTAAGATATGACTCAAAACAAGCTTATTTTCTAGCCGGCATGCTGCCCATTTCAAAATTCGAATTTCCGATCCACCATTTGATTTTCGAATTTTCAAAATTCAATTTCGATTTTAAAATTTTCGAGATGCCAGTTTCGATTTTCAAAATTTTCGAGATACCAATTTCAATTTTCAAAATCTTCGAGATGCCATTTTCAATTTTCAAATCTTCGAGATGCCGTTTTCGATTTTCAAATCTTCGGGATCTCATCTTCAATTTTCAAATTGTCGGAAATTCTTTTCGATACTCTAATTTCAAAATTCCAAATATTCAACTTTTCAAAACCCCGGAATGCTACCGAAATTAGGATTTACGATTTGACTCAAAGTAGCCTATTTTCTAGCCGATATTATGCCCAATTTAAAATTCGAAATTATTTTCGAAACTTTCAAACCGTCACCCGGCCCACCTTTTCCGTTTTTTCTCGAAAAAGGGCCGGTTCTCCCCGAATTTTTTGGGCTTTTCAAAAATCATCATATTTTAAAACTTCCTCTTCTTAGGACTTCCTGTATTTAGCAGTGTCGGGTCGTGTCATAAGTAGTCGAAGTCTTTAGCGTCGAAACTCTGTCGATCTTACATCACGGGTTTCCTCCTTATCTCAGTCCGCCTTATTTGTCAAGACAAGGCCTACCTACGTAGGACATACTCCTACGAAGGAAGGCCCGTTTACACAATCGAGTCCAAGGGTCTGGGGAATATCTCACGTGGGCCCTCCTTCGAACAGGACTCGGCCCACACGCCGAATCCTAAGGGAGGCCCACCTTTCACGAGTCACCCGTCTAGGTGTCCTTTCCGAGTCATTTCCTTTTCAGGCCTTTTCCCATTCGGGGGCTACCCTTCAGCAGAGCGATCAATCACGGTTGCTCTAAGGGTCATGTCTTGCGCGTGTTGTCTCACGTACCTCACTTTTGAGTCACTGACGGACGGGGATTTGTCGTGAATCCCGATCGATCAAAGTAAAAACCAACTAATCCTAAACTTGGGTAGTCGAGGGTAAGTCGGGTCGAATCCACGGGGACGGTCTAGCTAAATAAGGGTCTCGGTCTATGTAAGGTATTAGTCAAGAAAAGATAAGTTTTTGGTCGGAAGAATGTTCTAAACTAGTGAGCTAAACAAGTCAAACAAACAAACAAACAAATGAAATAAATACGATAAAAAGGACTAGGGTTAAGGTCAACGAGGTAGTCTCAAGGGATTTGTCGGAGTTCACAAACGAGTCGAATACGGTCGGTAATTGGGAAGATAAAGGGTCTCTCTCGAGTCTCTATCTACCCGGGACGGTCCTAATAACGGGCTCTCGCACTTATTACTAGGTCGACCCACCTCAAAGAAAGCTCGACGAAATACGATTCACCCATCGCGGCCAAGACGAGTAAATCATACAAAAGTCGCAATCAAAGGAGAACACCAACAATAATAGACAAGAACGTAAACCCACAACAAAACCCACAAATATGAGACAAACCAAGTCTTCCTCAACCCTAGAAATTAACTACTCAATCATGATTAAAAGTAAACTAATTAAGTTACACACTACTCTAATCATAATAATAAACATGAATAACTCATAAAAAAATAAACTTTAAACTAATTAAGCAATAAAAGAAGGTAAAACCCATAAATATAAAAGAAGAACAATAAAGAAAAGGGAGAAGAAATTGTACCAAACTTAAGATGAAGAATTGTATAAATGATGGAGAAATAGACTTCAAGGATTATCCCAAACTAATTAACACTAATTCCATCTAATTAACCATGGATTAAGACTAATAAAGGTGGAGAATTAAGATGAAATGAGTTCCTTATGATACACTAATCTACTCCTACGGTATGCTGCGTCTGCTGTTTGCTACTTCTGCTACCTTCCTCCTCTTCCCCTCCTGCTGCCTGTCTCCACTACTCTACGTATCCCCCTTCCTTTTTCTTTCTTCCTATTTCCTCCCTTCTTGCCAGCTGCCCCACTGCTCAAATCAGCCCTAACCCATTCTTTGAATATTGGGCCGGTAGTCCACCTCTATTTGGTGTTTTAGGCCCGACTTTCACCTTGATTCAATAGCTGCTGCTTTGTAGCTCGATTTAGACCCATGATAAAACATAATTGAGTCTCGCTCCCTTCTACAAACTTTTAGGTCTCGAACTTAACTTTCCAACGCATCTTGAATCACTTAATTCTGATGTCGTATGAGTGAGATATCACCATTTCAAGACAGCCCGATTGAGTTGGCCTTTGATTTTTGCTTGACTCGTCTTAACCCACTTTGATCATTAACTCGGTTTCTTTTCTCTTCTTTACTCGGTCATTCCTTCAGACGGTACCTACAAAAATACACACGAGACAAGGCAGTAACAAATTCTCGGAAAATAACAATTATTACGATAATTATAACTAAAACGACTAATTAACACTTAATATCGTATAATAACCTATATTGAACTATAATATCAATTAAGCACACAAAATCGACCCGAATAAGCAAATAAATGTGGGTAAAATAATGACTAAAATGACGTTTATCAACTCCCCACACTTAAACCTTACTCGTCCTCGAGTAAGCTCAAATAGTCTACGACAAAAGCAATTTATTCACTTAATAAAACTAAAAACGTAATAGCCGTTACGAGACAATAAACGGGCTCGCTCCGTCCCTTCAACTCACAACGAGATACTATGAGGAGAGTATCTCCTTGCAAGGCAAGTGGGGTCTTGCCAAAATTGCGAGACGACCAAACAATAAAGCACGAAACTCGATAATAAAATGGTCGACTCTAACAAAACGAGTCACCTCCCTCAATAAGGCAACTAAGCAAATCCAAATCGATAGTCAAAGTTCTAAAATCCAACTAAAACATAAAGGATGACTAAGAAATACTTCACAAGTTGCATATTTTCATTGTACATCTACTAATCTATAACTTCGGTAAGCAAAATAGGGTGTATGGCGGAGATGGAGTGAACTAACATGGCGTTATTACCGAAAATGAAACACAAAGTCCCTCCTCCCGCATAATGAGAGGTTCGGGTCGTCCCGGTACCAACTTAGTGACTAGAAAGGAGAATAAATTTATTTGTGAGATGGATAAGGAATAATAAAAAAACATAAGCTCACTTATTTGAATAAACTTTCTTTTCTTTTGATTTTCTTCTTTTTCATTTTTCTTTCTTTTCTTTCTTTTCATTTTTTTTCCTTTTCATTTGGTTTCGAAACACTTCGAATTATTTGAGAAGTGACTTTTTTTTCTTATGATTTTTTGATTTTGTCACTTTGAGTTGAAATATGAGCTATTATTAAACACTTTGTTTTTGTGTTTTTCTTGGATTTTCTCATTTTTGTGGGATTTTTGTGATTTTTATATGGATATAATGTCACCAAGTCGGGATCCGGTCACCATAGGACAAAATGAACAAATGAAAATATCACACCATGAGATGAATATGTGGAAAATAATGATGGTATACACCCTAAGTCACTAATTAAAGCAAAGATTAGTTGATTCACAATATTAATATGCAACACTAAGTATTTCCAAATCATTCTTTTCATCAAAGTTGAAATCTAGAAAATTGACTAAACTCTTAGGAAAATGCAAAACTTCTTTTTGGATTTTTCGAATTTTCAAATCTTTAAGAGTTTTTGAAACTTTTTCGACAAAATAAGAAACAAAACTAACACACAAAAGAGAAATAAAGAAAATCCACAACACATATTCACAAGGAGCAACATAAATAAACAAACTACTTCCAACATCCCACCACAACACATATTTACAACAAAATCACACCACCAAATCCACAATTTCCACCAAAATTCATCCAAGTATGATCCAACAAGCAACAATCTCCCCCACACTTAAACGAAACATTGTCCTCAATGTTTAAGACTAGGGAGGGAGAAAAGAGAGGGTGGGTGAAGAATTTACCATTTCAAACTCGATCGTTCATCACTTGGTGAGTGATTCTTGATCTTTTCCCTTTTATCCACCATCTTGTTGTTACTTCTTCAAGATCATAAGTTGATTCCTACACACAAGAAGAAAACAACACAAAAACACACACAAAAGAAAATATATACACTAAACACAAATGAAACAAGTGAGTAATCTAAATACCCTACCAAAGATCTCATTAACTTATCATAAGCATTTGAACAATCCTCACCAACATGGTCATAGTGAGGCAAGTAAGACAATCCACAAAACCAAGAAATAAGAGTGTTAGTGTAGGGTTTGTGGATATGGTAGGCATTATCGAACTCAAATTCCCAAAATTTATCACTAAACTCCAAAATCACAAGAGGAGAGACACTCATACAATCATTCTCCCCATTTTCACTCATATTGGGGGTTTTAATAATCTCTCCGACCTCAAGTGTCTCAATCAAAGAACCATCAAGTGACAAATCATGATCCAACACAAACTCCTCTAAAAGAGGTTCACAATCTTCATCTATAATCATAGGCTCAAGTAAAGGAGTAAGAGAAATAAGATCCAAATCATCAATGGGTGAAAGAGACTCAAAATTCATACAAGGGAAAGGCTCAAATTTCTCAAAAATTGGTTCCTCAAAGAAATCAACCTCACAATCCCAAGTATCCTCGATCTCAATACTCTCATCACTCAAAGCAACATCCAATAACTCATTATCCTCTCTTTGCTCCTTCCTTTCAACCTCAAGAGTCCCTCTTTCGCTCAACTCCCTTTCCAAGCTCTCATAATCAACCTCAAAAGATATGCCCTCCAACTCACACAAGCTAAGATCTTCGTGGTTTTCCTCTCTACAAAGATCATAAAACTTATCCAAGCACACATTTTTCTCAAAAAGCATACATTCCAACTCACAATCATTAACACTCACAACAAGAGGTGTAAGTTGGACAAGGGAATATGGAAATTGTGTTGAAGGAAGACAAGTAGGTTCACAAGAGTCAATAGCATGCAAATCATCATTAACATCATTCAAAGGGGTTTGGGGAACATGTGGAACAACATGCAAATCATCGTCATCCTCCTCATCATCAATAAGAGGTGGAAATGAACAAGAAGTAAGAGCATTAAAAGTAATTCCCAAATCACCACAAGAAGCAAAAGTAGATGAAATGTCATGCATAGCATTCACGGTTACAAGGGGAGAAGAAGCTTGACGAATAGGAGAATCATGCAGAATATCAAGAGAATAAGAGTCTACCCTAGCACTCAACTCATGTTGCGAAGAAAGCATATGTGAGTTATCTCTAGGTTCTCTCACTTGAGGTCGCACTCTCACAAATCCCCATTGATCATTGACACTAGCCACTCTTTCAATTAAACCGGAAACTTCATCATCATCTAACTCATTGAATTTTCTCTCGGATGAAAAGATGATTAAGTTTCTATGGTGAGGAAGCAAACCTTGAAGAAAGGTCGAAGTGGTTAGCCAAAGTGGGATTCCATGAATTGGACAAGCTCTCAATAAACCCTTAAACCTAACCCAAGACTCACTCAAACTCTCAAACTTGCCTTGTTCAAAGTTAAGAATCTCATCTCTAAACTTGGCGACCTTCGAGGGAGGGAAAAATTTCCTAAGAAATGCAAGGGCTAGTGGGTTCCAAGAGGTGAAGGTGTTAGGAGGGTGTGAACGAAACCATCTCTTAGCTCCATCCTTAAGAAAAAATGGAAACAATATGAGCTTAATGGTATCAAGGGGCACTCCATCCCTTTTAAACACACAACACAAGTCCACAAAATTCTCAAGAAGACCATAAACATCCTCACTCTCAAGCCCATGAAAGGCATCCCGCTCCACCAAATCAATATAATAAGGCTCAATATCAAAGCAAGGACCCTCAAAAACCCCAATGTTAATGGGTGAGGCAAACAAGTCGGGATCCGGTCTACTATGGTCGGCAAGAGAAGGCATTACAGATAAGAAGGGAAGAAGAGATTAAAGAAAAGTCACAAGAAAGCACGAAAACACACAAGTATGTACAAAACAAGTAACAACTAATAACTAAAAAAAACACAATGAAAGACTAATTCCAAACCAAACTAAGACAAAAATCTAACTTAGCACCGTCCCCGGCAACGGCGCCAATTTGACGGACGGGGATTCGTCGTGAATCCCGATCGATCAAAGTAAAAACCAACTAATCCTAAACTTGGGTAGTCGAGGGTAAGTCGGGTCGAATCCACGGGGACGGTCTAGCTAAATAAGGGTCTCGGTCTATGTAAGGTATTAGTCAAGAAAAGATAAGTTTTTGGTCGGAAGAATGTTCTAAACTAGTGAGCTAAACAAGTCAAACAAACAAACAAATGAAATAAATACGATAAAAAGGACTAGGGTTAAGGTCAATGAGGTAGTCTCAAGGGATTTGTCGGAGTTCACAAACGAGTCGAATACGGTCGGTAATTGGGAAGATAAAGGGTCTCTCTCGAGTCTCTATCTACCCGGGACGGTCCTAATAACGGGCTCTCGCACTTATTACTAGGTCGACCCACCCCAAAGAAAGCTCGACGAAATACGATTCACCCATCGCGGCCTAGACAAGTAAATCAAACAAAAGTCGCAATCAAAGGAGAACAGCAACAATAATAGACAAGAACGTAAACCCACAACAAAACCCACAAATATGAGACAAACCAAGTCTTCCTCAACCCTAGAAATTAACTACTCAAACATGATTAAAAGTAAACTAATTAAGTTACCCACTACTCTAATCATAATAATAAACATGAATAACTCATAAAAAAAAAAACTTTAAACTAATTAAGCAATAAAAGAAGGTAAAACCCATAAACATAAAAGAAGAACAATAAAGAAAAGGGAGAAGAAATTGTACCAAACTTAAGATGAAGAATTGTATAAATGATGGAGAAATAGACTTCAAGGATTATCCCAAACTAATTAACACTAATTCCATCTAACTAACCATGGATTAAGACTAATAAAGGTGGAGAATTAAGATGAAATGAGTTCTTTATGATACACTAATCTACTCCTACGGTATGTTGCGTCTTCTGTTTGCTACTTCTGCTACCTTCCTCCTCTTCCCCTCCTGCTGCCTGTCTCCACTACTCTACGTATCCCCCTTCCTTTTTCTTTCTTCCTATTTCCTCCCTTCTTGCCAGCTGCTCCACTGCTCAAATCAGCCCTCACCCATTCTTTGAATATTGGGCCGGTAGTCCACCTCTATTTGGTGTTTTAGGCCCGACTTTCACCTTGATTCAATAGCTGCTGCTTTGTAGCTCGATTTCGACCCATGATAAAACATAATTGAGTCTCGCTCCCTTCTACAAACTTTTAGGTCTTGAACTTAAATTTCCAACGCATCTTGAATCGCTTAATTCTGATGTCGTATGAGTGAGATATCACCATTTCAAGACAGCCCGATTGAGTTGGCCTTTGACTTTTGCTTGACTCGTCTTAACCCACTTTGTTCATTAACTCGGTTTCTTTTCTCTTCTTTACTCGGTCATTCCTTCAGACGGTACCTACAAAAATACACACGAGACAAGGCAGTACCAAATTCTCGGAAAATAACAATTATTACGATAATTATAACTAAAATGACTAATTAACACTTAATATCGTATAATAACCTATATTGAACTATAATATCAATTAAGCACACAAAATCGACCCGAATAAGCAAATAAATGTGGGTAAAATAATGACTAAAATGACGTTTATCAGTCACTTAGATGTCACACCATCTGAGTCTCTAGCCTTACTCGGGGGGCTGTCCTCCACCCGACCAGTCAACCACGGTTACCCTAGAGAGTACCCTACGTTCATCCTACACCGGCGTCCTTATGATGCCTTCTTCGAGTCGTACCCACGCTACGAATACTCGGGTCACCTAGGGTTAGGTCACCACGGTTGGTCCAAGCACACGGCACGGTCAAATACGGTCGCCCCATTTTCGGACTTATCCTTGTACAGCTCGAGTCTCGTGGTCGAGTCTAGGTCACAGTCGTTATTTTGTCTGGATTAACGTTTAAGTAGCCCGGTCATAGAATCTTAGTCATTCCCGCCCCCGGGCCGTACCTAGTTTGACTCTTTCTTGCATTTGCGCAAAACCGAGTTTAGGCGAGTTCTAACACCTGTCGTTTCTTCCGATCAGGGACCCTATGAACGAGACACTACCAAACCATAACAAATCTCGCGCCGTCGAGAAAGGGGATATCCAGGGGAGTATGCTTATGCTATCTTGCTCCATTAACAATATCTTCTCGAAAATCAATACTGCCCTAGATAACCTAAGTTCCAGGGTACCCATCGTCGAAGAGGATCTTGTAAGAACCCGATCCCGTCTAGCACAACTAGAGCGGGTAAGACAGCCTATCACCCAACTGAGCCATTTAAAGGGTGAACACTCTTACGAAACTATCCGGTACCCTCAAGATGGCAAGACCGAGAGAGGTAACCCTCAAGTCACCTCTCCAAAAATCAAGAACCAGTCAAAGGAAAGGACATTTACCCACTTGGATATGTCCTACACCGTCGCTTTCCAGAGGTTGGTTTCGAAGGGCCTAATACTACCTATAGGCCCAACAGCCGACCCACCTCTGGAAAAACGCTCCAAAGCATGGAACGCCGAGCATTACTGCAAATTCCACAGAGGGAGGGGACACGATACATGATAAGTGTAGTTTGTAGTGCCTATTTCGTAGTGTTTTGGTCCCATTTTCCTTGTGGAATCGCTCCTTGGGAGCGATTTATGGGCTACTTATGCTTCCTCTATCTCGTTTCAGGTTCCCGAGACCATTCCTGAAGAGTTGGAGCGATTCCGACTCAATACATACACTTTTTGGAGCCAACGAAGTGAAGGAACGATCACTCGATGCCTTGGATTCGACCCCGAGACCTTGGGACCCAATCCCGAGCCTCCGAGACCCGATCCAGAGTCCCGAGAATCTATGAGAAACCCATGAGAGGCAAGGAGGGACCAAAAAGATCATATTGGAGGCCTACAAGACTCATCCCCGACGGGTATGGCCTCATCCCGTCCGGGATGAGGTGTACAAAAGAGGAGGCTACTGTTTTAAGCCCTTCCCGACCGGGAGCACCTCATCCCGGCCGGGACCGACCCCTTCCCGACCGGGAGCACCTCATCCTGGCCGGGACCGACCCCTTCCCGACCGGGACCACCTCATCCCGGCCGGGAAGGCCCAGCTGCAGCCCGTGTTCACTTTGTTTCTTCTCCTCTCCACTTGGAACCCTATATATACCCTTCCTCTTGTATTCCTATAATATGTTAGACATTACCCATAAACCCTAGACTAGTTTAGCATAGTTTAGCATAGATTAGTGTAGATTAGTCGGTAATTAGTCCTTAATCTTAGTTTAGCTCTTGTATTAAGGGAATTCTTGAAGAATCCAACCGAGATTGACAACCCTGGGTGATGTATTTGGGTTTTCTCTTTTATGCAAGTTTTTCCTTCTTTCATTCATCTTGTTAGTAGGTATAATTTTCTTTTCCCTTCTCTTAATCTCGTTTATTCATCTAAGTTTTAATCTTTGTTCATTGTTTTGTTCATAGTTCATTGTTTACTAGTTTCATTATGCAAGTTTTGTTGTTTGTGTTGATTCATCTTGTTCTTGTTAGTTTTAGCATTAGATAAGTTTGAGTAGAATCTTGCTAGGGTTAGTAGGGTGATTGGTTGTGATTGTGGATGATTAGGGTGAGATGGGTGGTATTAGATGTTGTTTTTGTTGTTTCCCATTTACCTTGCACTCCACATGTTCGATGAATTGCTTGTGAGACTAGAGACGATCAATCCTTGTTTTTCTTGCATATTCTCTTGTATTTGTGTGTTTGGTTGGTTGGTTTGGTTTCCTTATTAGTAGCGAGAGCCCGGTGAGGATGACCCCTAGGCCGATTACGTAGCGAGAGCCCGATCAGCGTTACCTAGGCTACGAAAGCATGCTAGCAACCCCGTTTTTCCCCTCTTTGTTTTCTTTGCACCCATGAACCCGACCTAACCCTAGTTTTCTTCCTTATTGTCATCTTTGCTTCCCTTAGCCACTAGTTAGTTGTCTTGCCTTCCTTTTCCGCGTTTTAGACTTAGCCTAGTCATTAGCCTATCCCCTAGATTAGCTTGTCTTGAACCTAGTCTTTGACCGTAGCATACCTTAGTCCGACACCCCGTCCCTGTGGATTCGACCCGACTTGCCCTAGCTACCCAGTTAGGTTAGTTGGTTATTATTTGGTGGCGGGATCCACGACAAATCCCGCCCATCAATACAGAACAGTGCTGGAAACTGAAACACCTCATTCAAGACTTTCTCGATGCCGGGAAGACTCCCGTTTTGGAAACTTTGTCACTTGCAAAGCCCCTCATGGACTATACAGGGCCCGATGACCAAAGCATCCAATCTACCTCTTATGCATCCAAGAGTCCGGATTTGATTTAAGTCCAAGTTTGAGTCCGAGTCTAGGATATACTATTTATTTCAACTTCAAAGTCAGAGTCAGAGTCAATTGTATTCTGTCCTCTTTTTCAAAATTCAATAAAATCAGCTTTTCTATTTCTCATATATACTTTCCTTATGTGTTTCCGAGAACATGATGAACACCATCATACACTCTGAGCACACGCACGTGACTATTATAGGCACATCTATAATGACTGCAGGAAACCGAGCCTGTGTTTTCCTTTTACCTATTCCATGCCTGGTATAGAAAGCCACATAACTACCCTTAGTAGGAGCGGTATCGAATCTTATGACAAATCTAGGTAGTCTCCTAATTTGGGTTCAAGACGGGAGGCAAGCCCATTTCCCACAATAAACACCCATCCCATAATACTGACCAATCCCTACCTT
Source organism: Agrostemma githago (assembly GCA_958450325.1). Lineage (NCBI taxonomy): Eukaryota > Viridiplantae > Streptophyta > Magnoliopsida > Caryophyllales > Caryophyllaceae > Agrostemma > Agrostemma githago. The sequence goes on along the minus strand of OY288244.1, from coordinate 24,841,493 downwards.
AGGTGTTAGTCTGACCAACAAAAAAAAGGGAAAAAACTGGACAAAAAAAAAATCAAAAGTCCAATACAAGAAAAAACAAAAGGCCAAAACAAAAAAGCAGGCCATTATCAAAAAAGAGAGGCACCCATGACCGAGGTTAAGCGGTCAATCCAAATGAAGAATCCCGAGACCGGGGCTAAGAGGTCAACCAAAAAATATTCAAAAAACCATGACCGTAGTGAACACGATCAATTCAAAATTATCAATACTCATACCATCCAATAAGGGAGAGACAATCAAGCTGGTCAGCTAACACCACATTTAGCCTTCCCACATTACAACCCTCAAGACCTTCCCGAGACCCAGGCTAGAGACAGCCCGGAATTTTAAGGATTCAAGCTCCATAGGATACCCCTAACCATTAGGGCCAGACATGGAAATCAGATCTCGCATTATCAAAACCTATCCCGATCAAAGTTCAAGCCATTTTACTCGACTTCCCCTTTACATAACAGAATTCACAATCACCATACGCAAACCCGAGAGCAAAACTCGTCAAATCCTCGAGAACAAAACTCGTCAAATCCTCGAGAGCAAAACTCGTCAAATCCCCCAAGAGCAAAACTCGTCAAATCCCCCCAAGAGCAAAACTCGTCAAATCCCTCGAGAGCAAAACTCGTCAAATCCCCCAAGAGCAAAATTCGTCAAATCTCGTTAAAATCCTCGAGAGCAAAACTCGTTAAAATCCCCGAGAGCAAAACTCATCAAATCCCTGAGAACAGAACTCGTTAAAATCCCCGAGAGCAGAACTCGTTAAAATCCCATACCAATTCTTCTCATTCAAACCAATTACCAACCTCGAACACGGGAACTCAACTTGCGGTCGGCATAGAACATGCCCAAATAGTTCACACCACCTCTGGGGGCTATCCCGGAGAGTTCTCACAGTCACAGGATCAACATCATAACTAGTCTATCCCCTTGATCAAGACATCATTGGGAATGCACCTAGCCTACACCATCGCTATGGCTAGTTACACACAAAGCCCTAATAAACTAGGCACTATAATCCACTGAACTACGGCTTGGTTTGATTTCACCACACGTGAATACGTAGGAAGCCTTTCAACAGAGGCACAACCACCCACATTGACACACATTAAAAAAGCACCATTATTCCGGTCACGACATCGTCATGTTCTCAGCAGCAAGCTTTGTCATCCTGGGGGCTTCTTTTATACAGAAGACCTCCATCCACTCACAAAATCCAAATACTTTCAAAAACTAGCCTTCTTTTTATAAAGTGTCTTAGTACTCGGCTCTATTGAAGACAAGAATTTGTCAGGGACTCAAATAAGCACTTACCTTGGGAATATACCTCGAAACCAAAGAAGATCCAAAAGAACACAAGTCTACTACTAAGTTCTGTCGTACAAGAATAGTCTCATTACAGACTACTGCAACCCCGTATAGCATATCTATCCCATTTTGACGTTCGACCGTGTTACCACTCGCCTAGGCTACGGAATAGCACAACTTAAGAGTCTTGACATCTTAGGTGGCCCACCTCCTACCGAGTCACGGTCCAACCCTTAGAGAGTCCAGTTCGTGTCTGTCAACTCGTTCTGTCACGTCCAGAGTCAAGTCTGTCGGCAGGCCTCTTTCTTCAAACTCTCATTTTAAAACTTGCAAAACTTAGCCATTTGAGAAAATCCTTTTCGGCAAGGTCAAATTTCAGTCTATTCAAAACTGCAAACTTCTTTTTCACCTCTTTCAATTTTGAAAACCTATCTCCTAGCACATGAGTTCTTTCAGGACTTCGATTTCAAAATGAAGCAAAAATCATTTTTCCCCAGCGCAAGTCAGTCTATAGATGCTAAATGCATTTCCTGTATGCTATCTTGATATCAACTATACTTGCTATTTCTGCCTACATATCCGATGTTTCGGGTACCAGCTTGTGCTTCCCAAAGGAACGTCAAGTTTCACTTCCCCGGTGTGAGTCGGTATTTCGCCTAAATGTTACATACGAATTGCTATGTTTCGGCATCATACAGGTACACCCAGACTCGAGAAGGAAGACTCCTCGCAAAAACTCCCCAGCGGCATTTAACGGGATGGGCCCATATATAGGCGCATGATAAGTGTATTTTGTAGTGCCTATTTGTTGTGTTTTGGTCTCATTTTCCTTGTGGAATTGCTCCTTGGGAGCGGTTTATGGGTTACTTATGCTCCCTTTAGTTCGTTTTAGGTTCCCGAGACCATTCATGAAGAGTTGGAGCGATTCCGACTCAATACATACACTTTTCGGAGCCAACGAAGAGAAGGAACGATCACTCGATGCCTTGGATTCGACCCCGAGACCTTGGGACCCGATCCCGAGCCCCTTAGAATCGATCCCGAGCCCCGAGAATCGATGAGAAATCCATGAGAAGCAAGGAGGAACCTTAAAGATCATATTGGAGGCCTACAAGACCCATCCCCGACGGAAAGGAACTCATCCCGTCCGGGATGAGGTGCGCAAATTACGGTGGTTCTGTTTTGGACCCGTCCCGGTCGGGACCAACCCGTCCCGGTCGGGATCAGACCGTCCCGGTCGGGACCATCTCGTCCCGGACGGGATGGCCCAGCTGTAGCCGCGTGACTTTTATCTTCCTCCTTCATTCTTGTAATCCTATAAATACTCCTCCCTTGTATTGTTTAAGCATGATACCTTACCCTAGATTATTTTAGACCTCTCTTAAGAATTCAAAACCCTAATTAGCCTCTTTTCATCTCTAGTTAATCTTTAATTAATCTTTGTTTAATCTAGTAATTAGTCTTGTATTAAGGAGATTCTTGAAGATTATTTCCAAGCTTGACAACCTGGTTTCTTATTAATTCAAGTTCTCATCTTTTTCATCCTATTGTTGTGGGTATAATTACTTTTCTCTTAATCTTTGTTAATCTCTCAAGTTTTAATCTTTACATATTCTTTATTGTTTTTGTTTGTTCATAATGAATGTTTGGTTGTTTGTGATGGTTCCTCTTGTTTATGTTAATCTTAGTTTGATTATGAGTGAGTAGATTCCTTGTGGGGTTAGTAGGGAGATTAAGTGTGGATTATGGGTGATTAGGGCTTGATTGTGGGTAAAGGTGATTCATTTGTTGCTAGTCACCTATTGGGCACACTATGTGTTTGTTGTATTGCTTGTATGGGTAGTAGTGGCCAATGCTCCTCATGCTTGTTCTCTCCTTCTCATTGTGTATTCAATTTGTGGTTGAATGTTTGTGTTTTGAGTAGCATCTTGCATGAATGTTCGGGTCTAGTCTTAGACACGAGAGTGCGGACTTTGGCTTTGGCGCGAGAGCGCAAACCGACCTTAGTGACTAAGTGGCACCTACACCCTTGATTACCCAATCATCCTACTATGCTTATGAACCCGACCTAACCCTACTCTTTTCCATATTTGATTTCTCTATCTCTTTAGTCGATCATCTTCTCTAGTTTATTTGCTTAGTTAATCTTTAGTTGTTCATTAGTTTTTGTTATAGCTTATTCATTGTTAGTCTTGTTCATACCTCTTCTCCCATAATAATTTATCAATTATCATTTCTTTGTGTTTGTTTGTGACTTAGCCTTGTTTGTTAGTAGACCATAGTCTAGACACTACAATACCGTCTCCGTGGACACGACACGACTTACCCTAGCTACCGTTAGGATTAGTTGGTTATATATTGATCGGTAGGACTCGCGGCAAATCCCTACCATCAATTTGGCGCCGTTGCCGGGGACGGTGCATGTTTAGACTTAGTTTGCTTATTAGCTAGACTTAGTTACCCTTCTTGTGCCCTTCTTCTGTCTCTTGTGCATATTGTGTAGTTTTTCTTAGTTTCTTTAGCTTCTTTTTCTCTTTGTCTTGGGAAGTGCTTGTTTATTGTCTTTGCCTAGTGCCCATAGAGCACTAGGTGTTCTCACGTTTGCTCTAGTGTGTAGTGTATGCCTAGGGGGGGGGGGGAGGCAAGTTCTTTCTCTTCAATCCAGAGCCGGAAAGACTCTTTAGAGCCTATCGCCAACGGACGATTGACCGGGTTAGAATCTCTCAACCAAGTGCTAGCAATACCACCGAAGAACAAGCTCAAGGATCCGACTTTATCGAGCAACCTCAAGGCAATACCGAAGGGATCTTCATAAATCCTTTTGGTACTTCTCAACCTAGTTCCCCCTCTACTTCTACATCAACACCGTCTACACCGTCCTCTCCCGCATATCCAATAATGCCTAAGTTCTCTTCTCACTCGACGTTTACGGAGGATGTCTTGCCCGGTCCAACTGCTTTACCGGAGGCATATACCGGCAATTTTGTGGCAAAGACTCAATTTATCCAATTGGTCGAGCGAAGCCAATTTAGCGGGTTACCAACCGAAGATCCTCATCAACACATGGAAACCTTTTCAGACTATTGCGATGCTATCTCACAAACGGGAATAACCCAAGACCAAATCCGGTGGGTACTATTTCCTTTCTCTTTAATCGGTAAAGCAAAGCAATGGTTCAAGGGGTTGGACAATGCGACTCTAGGTATTGATACTTGGAAGAAGCTAGCATTGGATTTTTACCAACAATTCTATCCCCCGGAGAAGACAAATCTATTGAGAGCTTCTATCACGGGATTCCAACAACGTGATGAAGAAAGCCTCTACGAAGCATGGGAAAGATTCAAAGCCTTGATCCGCTGTTGTCCTCACCATGGTTTATCACAATGGTTCCTTGTTCAAAAATTTTGGAACGGGTTATATGAAGACTCAAGGGCCATACTCAATATGGGATCTAATGGAAGGTTTACCGAGGTGGATGATGACCAAACTTGGTCAAGAATTGAAGAGATGGCGGTCCACAATTCCCAATACTCAAGGCCAAGGAAGGCGAATCGAGGAGGTAGGGGAGGTCGATGCCATCACACAACTAAGCATTGACCTTGGGGCTCAATTAAAAACTCACATGGAGACCATTGACAAGAAGCTCCAAAGCCACCTCAATCAAGTTCAAAGCGCTAGTTCCTCCAACCAACACTCGATTTATGAAGTAAATGCTTTGGGAGTTGTGCCTCATACACCTTATTATGGGATGTGCGATACTTGTGGGATAGTTGGACATGAGCCTATACATTGTCGGGGAAGTATTGAGCAAGTGAACGCCTTTCAAGCGTTCAAGCAAAGTGCCCCTTATCCTAATATGTACCAAGCTTCCCATCAAGCTTCTCAACAACAAGCTCTACAACACCGTCCCTATGTTCCACCTCCCTTAAGGGACAAAAATCAAGGATACCAAGGTTATCAAGGCAACCCAAGGCCATTCAACAACTTCAAGCAAAATAACCAAGGTACCTTCAACAACAATCAAGGGTTCCAACAAGGGAATTTCAATCAAGGACATCAAAGTTACAACCATGGCAACAATCAAGGCCTTAGTCAAGGCAACTCTCATGGGTTCCAAGGGAACCATCAACAACAACAAGCAAACCAAGCTAATCGACAAGAAAGCAAGCCAAGGAGTCGGTCTCCTACTCATGATTATGGCATTCCTCTAGCCATCACAAGCACTCCTCATAACCAACAATCTCCCCCTCGGGATTTCGACATGCAAAAGTCAATGTTGGACATGCAAAGGAGTCAATTGGAGACACAAAGAACCCAACAAGAAATCATTACTCAACTTCAAAGGGATAACTTGGCAAGAGATGCTCATATGAAGATGCTCGAGGCCCAAATAGCTCAACTCGCTTCGGGTAGCTCTTCAAGGCAAAAGGGGCAATTACCTCCTCAAGGTGAAATAGCGAAATTCGAGCATGTGAATGCTATTACCACGAGGAGTGGTTCATCTTATGACTCCCCCTTACCCCCTAATGAGCATGTACCAATGGAAGAAGTTATGTCTCCAATTCAAGAAGATCCAAGCTTGGGAAATCCAATGGAGGAGCAAGTCTTATGGGAGATTCAGAAACCCCAAGAAGACAAGCTTCCCCCGCTTCAAGGAAAAGATAAGAGTAAAAGGAAAGTGTCATTTGAGAAGTCCACCCCTATTGAGCAAAACAATGTTCAAATCAAGTTGCCTTTCCCAACAAGGCAAATGAAGACCAAGGTGGATGCCCAATATGACAAGTTCCTTAATATTGTGAAGAAATTGGATGTGAGTGTCCCATTTACCGATCTACTTACCCAAATCCCGACATATGGAAGATTCATGAAATAAATCTTGGCTAGGAAGAGATCCGTCGACAAGGAAGAGACCATAGCGTTCACAAGAGTGGTGAGCGAGCTTATTCAAGGTTCTACGCTTCACAAGTTGAAGGATCCGGGTAGTTTCTCGATCCCGTGCACCATAGGCAACTTCAAGATCGAGAGAGCACTATGTGATTTGGGTGCGAGTGTAAGCATCATTCCCTATTCCATTTGTGAGCGACTCGGGATGAAGGAGCTCAAGAGTACTTCCATTACACTCTAAATGGCCGATACTTCCCTCAACCAACCTTTGGGGATGTTGGAAGATGTGCTAATTAGAATCAGGAAGTTCTTCATTCCGGTCGACTTCCTTGTACTTGACATGCCGGAAGATGCTATAACTCCCATTATCCTTGGGCGCCCATTTCTACACACCACCGGTGCTATGATCGATGTAAAGAATGGTAGGATCACATTTGAGCTAGGCGACGAGAAGCTCGTGTATGACCTCCAAGGCAACACTTCGCCTACTAATGATGAGTCTTGTAAAATGATCACCGCCATGAAGGACATCGGTCTAGGGGATGGGACGAGTAAAAGCTTGAAGAACGACTTCTATGGAATTGAGGACGATGATTCCGAGATTGAGGCGGATGAGTGCCCATATCATGAGTTTGAAGACAAGTGCCAAGACAAGAAGAAAGATGAGCCTCCCTTGGGGCCACATGAGGATAGATGGACGTTTGGGTATATACCGAAGGATCGAAAGTACAAGTTCAAGCCATTGAACTTAGTAGATCGGGATGCCCCGGGAACGTCGAAGCTAGGATGTGATAATCCTTGGAGTGGAGGTTGGTATTCCACTAGCTTGATTGAAGACTTTGCAAGAGCCTTCGATTTGTTTCTTCGAGCCCTTGATGGAGATGGAGTTGGTTATAGTGTTTTTGAAAAAGAATTGAAGAGTGCACCATCCTTGGTTTGACGGAGTTCCAAAAGAACCGTCTTATTGTATATAGTTCTTTCTTATTCTTTTAGATTTTGTGAAATTCTTATGATTTGGTATTTTGATGAGTGATGTGAGGGAGGGACTTTAATGATTGTGTTTTGAGCTTATTTGATAGGTGCGAAGTGAAGATGAATCCTATGAGGAGTGGTTATTGTTAGAGCTTGGATCGTGCGAAGGGGAGTCGGTTTTTGAAGCTTGGAACGAGCTTTTGGAGTTATAGAGGGTAAGAGGACTCTTCCCGGCCGAGAAGAGTGCATCCCGACCGGGAAGGATGAACCATCCCGACTGGGAAGGATGTCATCCCGATCGGGATGAGTGTGCCAAAAATGGGGTTCTCTGGAGTGTCATCCCGACCGGGATGCGGGCTTCCCGACCGGGACCATCCATCCCGACCGGGATGATGCCTTGTTCTTCCTTTGGTCTTTTCTTTGTCATTTGAGCCCACCCTACCACTTTATACCCCCTCCCAACCTCCCAACCTATCCTTGCCCTTCATATGACCCCTACACTCCATATACACATTCACCTCATTTTCTCTTCACTTTACACCGACTTTCACATCAAAACCCACCTCCTTATACCTTTGTACCCCAACCATGGATCCATATCGTGATTGGAGGGGATTAGCAATGACGACAACTAGCTACGTGCCGATATTGACTTATGAGACGATGGAGCGAGTGAGTTGCTAACCGCACGGTACGGCAACTATCCTTTCTTTTCCGTCTTTTATAGATTGTTTTCCTTTGTTTGTTCCCCTCCCCTTGTACACTTTTGTGTCATGGTGGCCCTCGGGGCCTTGGTAATTGTTGCTCCCGACTCTCGATGATGTGATTACATCGAGAGTCATTTCAAAATCCAAATTTTACAAGATTTTCACCCTTTTTGGTGGGATTTAGTCGGATTTGGGCGGAATCCGGGCTAGGTGGCTTGATTACACCTAGTCATTCCCTCCCATTTCCTTTTATTTCTTTCTTTTTATTTCTTCCCCCTTACCATATCTTTTCTTGTCTCGGCCCATGGTGACTTGACTACACCCCGGCCGGACACATTCTACTCTTTTCTCCACTTTTCTTTTTGATTTTTAGCTTTATTTTCGTAATTTCTTTTCTTTTCTTTTTTTCGTCTCCATACACTACGGTCGAGCATGAGGACATTGCTCGGCTTAAGTGTGGGGGAGCGATATTCTATCATAGTTAGTTTTGTTTTCGTAGTTTTCCAAAAAAATCTTTAAAAACCCTAAAAATTTGAAATTTTTTCACAAAAATCAAAAAAGATTTTCTTTTGTGTGTTTTCCTGTTGTGTCGTTATGTCGTATATTTGTTGTGTTGTGCGTGTTTTTCCTCCCTTTTTCCTTATAGGTTGCTTAATCAACGATAGGTTTGGAGAGCTTTCAAGACATCCGGTAACATCTTTCATCCCTTTTCCTCTTTTCTCTTGTGGAGTGTGGAGGATATTTGTGATGATGTGTGCTCGGGTGGAGCCTTGTAAAGATTTGTGGTTGATTGGTTGCTTCTTTAGAAATCCGGGGTGGTGTTTGTTCTCTTTGTATGTTTGTTTTGATTTGTTTTGTTTTGTTGCCTTTTGTCTCCTTTTCTTTCGTTTTTGTCGTGTCTTTGTTTTGTCATGTGTACTTGTGTCTAGTGTGTAAACGGTTTTCGAAAACCCGGTTTAGAGGCTAGTGTGCAAGTGTTTACTTTCCCTTTCTAGTAGTATGAATCGAGTCTTGGACTTTAGTCTAGTAGAATGACCCTAAATCAATGATTTCGTTCGTTTCTTACCTTGAGTCCACCTAGCTTACTAGGGATTTACTACGGGATTTGCATTTTGACCATTATGACCACCCATGGTGTGAAAAGGCCTTGGTTGCCGAGTCCCGTCCCCCAGGTGACCGTGTTCGGAATTGTTTGATTAGTCCAAGTTTCTCCCCTTTTTGTGGGTTTGAAGGGAAAGCGCGCTCCCGACTCTCCCATTCCCTGACCTCCTACACATATCCACGAAATAAAGTTGCGAATTGTTGAAATCTCTTTCTTAGTTGCAAAAAGAAATGCCTACAACCAAAAGGGCAAAGAGAAGAAAATGAAAGAAAGAAAAGATTGAAGAAAAAGAAAAGGCGCAAAAAGCCAAAAAGAAAATACAAAAGATGAAAAAGAAATGGCATAGCAACACACAAAACAAAAATGCAAAAGAAAGAAAAATGCCAAAAGAAAACCGTCTCACAAAAAGATTCTCACCCTCTCAAAATAAGCCTTTTTTCCGATCATTATCGTGAAGAGCCTACCAAAGGACCGAGTCCCTAGGAAGGATGATAGCGGTAATGATCGGTCTTCCCTCATTTTGCAATCATATCCACCTTTTTACTTGGACTAGTTGGGCGGTTTTGGGCATGGGACGACCCTCTTGGCACATCGCTAAAGGGGGTGGGGTCTCACTTACCTATAGTGTCGACTAACACCGTGGTTCATCCTTTTTCCACCCCGCCGTTCGTCCCGTAGTACGTTCGTAGAAGGTTAGGAGGAACCAAGGTAAGTTACCAACGTTTTTGTTGCTTTGTCGTCATACTATTAGGGTTTTGTCCATTTTGGTTTGTATTGCTAGCTTGGGAACGTTGTCACTTGCCTTGAGTCCTAAACTGGTGCTTCTTTCACCGCTTTTTAGAGGGAAGCGGTATTCATTTATTTTTGGGTGCAACCTTTTGTGCGTTTGTTTGTATATTTGTTTGTTTTTGTGTTTTTGTGTTTTTGTGTCCGGTTGCATCCACGGTTTTGTCGCAAGACCTCACTTGCCTTGCAGAGAGCACTTATCCTCTAGGTGTTCTCACATGAGTTGAAAGGGCTTAGGGTGCGCTAATACCCGCTCGGTTAGTTTAGTAGTTAGTTTGTGCTTACTCGAGGGCGAGTAAGGGTTAAGTGTGGGGGAGTTGATAAGTGTAGTTTGTAGTGCCTATTTGTTGTGTTTTGTCTCATTTTCCTTGTGGAATCTCTCCTTGGGAGCGGTTTATGGGTTACTTATGCTCCCTTTAGTTCGTTCTAGGTTCCCGAGACCATTCATGAAGAGTTGGAGCGATTCCGACTAAATACATACACTTTTCGGAGCCAACGAAGAGAAGGAACGATCACTTGATGCCTTGGATTCGACCCCGAGACCTTAGGACCCAATCCCGAGCCCCTTAGACTCGATCCCGAGCCCCGAGAATCGATGAGAAGCCCATGAGAAGCAAGGAGGAACCTTAAAGATCATATTGGAGGCCTACAAGACCCATCCCCGACGGGAAGGAACTCATCCCGTCTGGGATGAGGTGCGCAAATTGCGGTGGTTCTGTTTTGGACCAATCCCGCTCGGGACCAACCCGTCCCGGTCGGGATCAGACCGTCCCGGTCAGGACCATCTCGTCCCGGACGGGATGGCTCAGCTGTAGCCGCGTGACTTTTATCTTCCTCCTTCATTCTTGTAACCCTATAAATACTTCTCCCTTGTATTGTTTAAGCATGATACCTTACTCTAGATTATTTTAGACCTCTCTTAAGAATTCAAAACCCTAATTAGCCTCTTTTCATCTCTAGTTAATCTTTAATTAATCTTGGTTTAATCTAGTAATTAGTCTTGTATTAAGGAGATTCTTGAAGATTATTTCCAAGCTTGACAACCTTGGAGTTTTATTTGGGTTTCTTATTAATTCAAGTTCTCATCTTTTTCATCCTATTGTAGTGGGTATAATTTCTTTTTCTCTTAATCTTTGTTAATCTCTCAAGTTTTAATCTTTACATATTCTTTATTGTTTTTGTTTGTTCATAATGAATGTTTGGTTGTTTGTGATGTTTCCTCTTGTTTATGTTAATCTTAGTTTGATTATGAGTGAGTAGATTCCATGTGGGGTTAGTAGGGAGATTAAGTGTGGATTATGGGTGATTAGGGCTTGATTGTGGGTAAAGGTGATTCATTTGTTGCTAGTCACCTATTGGGCACACTATGTGTTTGTTGTATTGCTTGTATGGGTAATAGTGGCCAATGCTCCTCATGCTTGTTCTCTCCTTCTCATTGTGTATTCAATTTATGGTTGAATGTTTGTGTTTTGAGTAGCATCTTGCATGAATGTTCGGGTCTAGTCTTAGACACGAGAGTGCGGACTTTGGCTTTGGCGCGAGAGCGCAAACCGACCTTAGTGACTAAGTGGCACCTACACCCTTGATTACCCAATCATCCTACTATGCTTATGAACCCGACCTAACCCTACTCTTTTCCATATTTGATTTCTCTATCTCTTTAGTCGATCATCTTCTCTAGTTTATTTGCTTAGTTAATCTTTTGTTGTTCATTAGTTTTTGTTATAGCTTATTCATTGTTAGTCTTGTTCATACCTCTTCTCCCATCATAATTTATCAATTATCATTTCTTTGTGTTTGTTTGTGACTTAGCCTTGTTTGTGAGTAGACCATAGTCTAGACACTACAATACCGTCTCTGTGGACACGACCCGACTTACCCTAGCTACCGTTAGGATTAGTTGGTTATATATTGATCGGTAGGACTCGCGGCAAATCCCTACCATCAGCGCACCCAAGACTTATACGACAAGTCCAATTCCCCACGGGGTTATCATCATTAGCTCAGGTATATTTCTAATCCATGGCCGGCGGGCCCTTCGCGCAGAGTCTAATGGACTTTAAACGACCCGATGGGAAGTCTGCCAGGTTTTAATCTTTGATTGGCCTGGTAGCTACTCTGACTTTCGCCTTGTCCAAGCCTCAGTCAGAGTGGGGGCTCTGTAGACACCCACATTTTGACCGCCAGGTGTCTATAGCAGTTTCCGACAAACACCCGACGATGATCGGACGCAAACGTGCTTTAACGTACTCGGAAATGGGCTCGAAATCATGGATATTTAGCTTGGGCTTTTTAAGGAGTACAAATCTCACAAAATCGACCTCAAATTCAGGCCCAGTGGGTCGTTTCGAGTCAAATAAGACTAATTTGGGTCGAATCCGACACCGGGGGCAAAACCGTCTTTTTGCGACCGAGTCAAAACCCGGTCAAAGATATTATTGAAACGTGTGAGTCAGCCGTGTCACCTCACGTGACCAATTCGAGCTCAAATACTACAAAAATCAGCTACACAAAATATTAAACAAACCCGTTTAAGGATAAAATTTGATCTCGAGTAGGAATTCCATCCGAAAACCGAATCAAACACTCGACCGAGCGTAGGATACTCGGCCGAGCAGCCTATTCCAGCCGAGATTCCTTGCCTTCTTCACCAATAAAGCGAGTTCTCGTTCATCTCAACTTCCTACGTTTTTTATCCAAATCGGTATTTCTTGTCGTGCAAGCAAGGCTACCTCTTCTCCTATAAATAGGACCTTCCCATCATACATTATTCACACACGATTAATTCATACAATCCCCGACACACACAATATTCATACACATTCAACACATCAACCAATTATTCATACACCTCGAGACTCTCACACTTAGCATCGGGAAACCGATAGTGTAACCCGAGACTACAAAAAACCGGCCTTAAATCCGTCACCCTTCACATCCAAACCAAAACCACCACAACTCACCGACATTAACCCGACGCTCCCGTGCCTTAGCCACCTTCCGACGAGCCCTGATTCGAGTTAACAAAGCATGTAGGTTGAGGGTGTAAAATCAAACCCGATTTCTCTCTTCTCTCGTCTTTCCCTCGTCTTTTTCTCGTCCTAGCGTCGTCTTCGGTCTTTTTTTATTATGGGTCGTTCGTCGCATTTTTTTATTTCTAATATCGATACTACAAAATTATTTTTATAAAACAAAACGTTCTTAAAATACGATATCGATTCTCTAATCGAATATCGTATCTAACAAGAACTAAATTAACTCTCGTTGATGCTAAAAAATCGTTACATCTTTTTTAAAATAAAATACGACGATTTGAACGCGGAGAGAATCGACATTATTTTTTTTAGTTCAATTTTCGAAACGATTTATTAAACACTTTTTTTCTTTTTTTTTCTCAAATTTCATTCCAAATATTCGATATCGATTTCGTAATCGAATATCGAATATAACGGATATCGCGAGATTAAGTCGAGTATAAATTATGCAATATTTGTATGCGGTTTAATAAAATTATCGACTTTCCAAAAAATCCCGAGGCAGCCTGTCACGCGACCCGCCGGCGTCCCAGGCGAGTCGCGCGACCGTCGGGAAGTGCGGCACAATTTCGTCTTTTTTTATTTATTCATCGAGCATCATTTTTTAGACAAAACACCGAGTTTTCAGACATACTTCAGATCTCAATATATTTTTTCCTTGACCTCGGTCAACACGTGTTAATCCATCACGTGTCATAAACTTTTTCATAATCATGCATATCGTCATATTTGCGTCTTTTATTCGATTTATAACTCGTTACTAACACGTTTGTTCATCTTCTTAGCAACTCTTTTCATTATTTGTTTTATTAGACTAAAACGAACCTCACATGCTAAAATACAACTTTGACGTTAATTTTAGTTGCATTAAACCGACTTAGCAACCCATTCAATTCTCGCATGTTTAGGGAAAACAATGTTTGCATATCATTCATCGTATTACTAATGCGCGTATTCAAAAGTCATTCGATATCTTAGTAGAGGCCGCTAATGTGCGGGCGGGGTTGGGTGTTCTTTGTGAACTTCCCAACACGTACCCTCACCCCTTACTCAGAACCTCGGTTTCCGGATGTCGGAAACCATTGGCAACGAGAGTCATTCAATACACGATATCCGATAACGTCGGTATCGGTATCAAATGCTAAGGGACGAACCCAATAAACTCTGACATCGGAAATGGGCCCTATTTTGTACACGGCCCACTACGACATAGAGTGGGTTCGAACGGGCCCGAACTCCCACAAAGTTCGGTGGCGACTCCAACTTCGATTTAAATTTCAATTCGATCCATTCTCATATGGAGATTCATTCGCCTCCCCAAACCCGCGCGTGGCCGCGTCGGGGTGGACCTATGTCATGTCCACAAATATATTCTGGGGTTTACATTTTTGCCATCAACTATAAGGCTGATGTGTCTTTATGGGGCACACTGGTTGTTGAACCGAGCATATATGGTGTTCGGGAGTGTGTGTATATTTTCTTAAGCTCGTGCCTCGCAGTGTAAGGCGCCGTCGGGTTGAACTGAGTATTTATGGTGGTCGGGAGGGGTGTACATATCATCTTAAACTAGGGCCACGCATTTATAAGTCGCCGTCCTATTATGGTTGAGTAGCCTAGTTAGAGATCGAGGTTTGATTTGTTTGAACTAAGTTCTCGGAGCTAGTTTTAGTATTCTCCTAGTGAAAGTCTAGCCGTCTACACTAATCCTATCCAAAACACCATTTTGAATATTTTATTATTATCGGTATAATTTGGTTCGCAGGTTGGCAAATGTTTTCTGTTTTCTCCGGAAAACTCATTTTTTATTATATTGTTTCGATACGTGAAATTCTTCACTGAAAGCTTATTTTTATTATACTTTTTTTTTTTACTATTTTTCGTTTTTACTATAATTCTATAATAGTAATTATAGTTTTAAAATCCTGTTATACGGCTGGGAGAACGTTGACGTTACTCCCCACTGATTGTGGCTGTTATGGTTTTTTTAACATGGCAGGTATATGTGTTTCCCTTCAGGTGGGCTAACGAGCAGTTGTGGATCCTGCTTGTTTTATTAAGATCACTGTATTATGGATTGTTAAAACCCGTTTTATGGATTTTATTATATTTTTATTTTGTAGCCATTTTTTATTTTATGGCTTATGTATTGACTTACCGTTTTTATTTAATCAAGACATAGTTACAGTGTGTTATAATCCCACTTCTACAGTGTTTCCGCCACTGTATTGCGTTAGAATTTCTAGGGGATTACAGTTGGTATCAGAGCATCACTGCTCCCAACGCTTACACCTGAAATTAAGGAAAATACCAGTAAATTATTTAAACAGTAAATAAAAATATTATTAGAGATGGGTAGAAACAAGTAAGGACTTATTTGATTAGTCTTCCTGTTTCTGAAACTCAATGATTAGCATTGAATATTTGTTTTATATGTCAAAGAAGATGATGAGTGGACAAGATGTTGACTTGATGCTGCTCCAAATTGGGACAAGACCTACCTAACACTCTCAACGCCTGCTGACTCGAGTGGACAACTTGGTGCTCTAAGAAAGATACAAATGGTGACTTTCCAGCCCCAATTCAGTTTTCTCAAGCTACAAGCCAGATGGTCAAGAGTAGATCCTAGTTCCATCATGGTGTAGTAGACTCAGATGTGAAATCACTTTGGATCCAGATGGAGCGACTCAACACTAGTGTGCTTGTTTCTCTACTCGAATTGAAGAAATCCAACGAGTTCCCCAATGAACTCTGCAGGCCCGAAGATTCTTCTCTGGTTCGTGATCTGAAGTATTTAGGATCATTGATTCTTTTCTTTCATCTTCCACCCTCTGCTTTTCCCAATTCTTCTCTTATATTCTCATTTTCATTTTTTTGGTAAGTCCTTGTTCTATTCTTCTACTTTACCATCTTCCCTTTTGAGATTCTTTGGTTAGACCAAATTCTGTTTTAGTGAACCTTTTTAGAAGTAATATGTTGGAGGTTTAGTTAACTTTTTATTACTAATGGTTTGAGAATTGTGAGTTGTGCCCTGTTATCTAATCTAGTGAGTTTTTGAGGAATTGATTTGAATGGTATTAGTTGATTAATGGAATTAGGATTATACCATAGAGATTGCTCAAACTTGGGTCAAGAATTACTTGATCGTAGAGAGGACTAAGAGTTGAGTAAATTATTGGATAGTGAGAATTATATCATATTTTGATGGATACCTAATACCCAACATAGAACCTAATCAAGTGTAAATAATAATATCACTTTGGGATTCTTACCTATTGCTTATTTGGTGGATGCATCGTGAATATTTGGGATCTTAGAATATCGTTTAAAATGTTAGCCTGAGTGTTGTGGTACCATTAAAGGTTTTCATTAATGTCGTTAGAAATTTTGGTGGACATAGATTTCCCGTGTTTCTTAAGGATTATTTCGTGGATCGTTGATGTAAGGTTGTAACCTACAAACTTTGAAGTTGAATGACCTAAATTTTGGATATATCATTGTTAACCTTGAAGGAGAGAAACATATTGCACAATTAAAGTTTAGATTTATCGCGTTGATTTGAGGAATACTTAATGCCTATCATCTTAATGGATTTACAGTTCAGTACCCTTAGACCAACGAGATTGTGGCTTCGTTGATTTAATAAATATTTTAGTGGTTTCGTTGTTACGATATGAAATTTGATGGAATTCTCAGAAACCTTAGCCGAATGACGTGTTTGGAAATGTGAGTATCTGTCGTTACATGTCAGGCTGAGTGTGTTTAAGGTTTGGCGTACTTTCCTAACCTCTGTCTATTGATGATCTGAAGAATATGTTGATGATCATTTTTGAAGTTTTCGTGTCTGAACCTTGTTAATTGGTGGATTTTATTTAGTGTTCCTTACTCGAGAAATTTGAGGTATACCTCGAGCTCGCACTTTGAGCTTTGAATTTATGAGCCTTAGTGATTACCAGTTTTGGTATGTTTTGATGACCGTTGAAATCTTAATTAATGGATTAGTCTAAATCATTAGCGAATTCTTACCATACTAATTAAAAAATTATATAAGTATGTAAGACTTAATTTTGGAGGCTATGGCAGTTGATAATTTTGGAGGTTGTAGATTGAGTAGGATCACCCTGTACCGATATTGGACTTAGCGTAGTTGATGGGCCAATTGGGAACCGTGTTTGTGAGAATCGTGCTAGGAATCTGGAGATGGTTAATTTCTTCTCTAATCCTTGAGAGTTATTTTTGACTCTAAACTCCGCCTTTTATTCTGCTTCTCTTGAATTCTGTTACCGCATCTGCTGCTAATCCCTTCGACCTCTATCGATTTTGTAAGCTCTTATTTTTAATTTATTTATCCTTGTTCTTTTTATCCGTTGACCATTTTTTTCGAACTTCCTATTTTTATAAAAAGTTTGACTTGTTTAAAAAAAATTGATTATCGTAAAATTTTAACAATTTGAGTTATAATTTCAAATTGTGATTTTGCCCGTTTTGTAAGAAGTTTGACTAAATTAAACTTTTTGGATGTCGTGAAATTTAATAATTTTTGAATTATAATTTAAGAACTTTATACTTCACTTTTGTTTTATTGGTTGATACTTATATTTAGATCAGCATCAAAATGCATTAATAATTCATCTTAAATTATTTCAATTTTTGATTTTCAAGCGATCGGAATTTTATGAAGACTTTCATATTTCCAAATACTTCGATTTCTATAGGATTATTTAAAACGTTGTCGAAATTATTTTTTATATTCAAGTTTGATAATATTTTTGAAAACTTTCATAATTACTTTGATAACATTTTCGAAATTTTAACATTTTGAAATTAGTTTTCGTTTTATTGTTGGTGGACATTTGAATCTGTTATTGAAAATATTTGACGACTGGTTCGATTTTTACTAACTACAAAATTTGATTTCTCCGAACTAAATTTTGTTTCTTCATAAAAAAATAAAATAAACATTTTCGAATTTATTAATCAAATTGTTTTACTTTTGTTTTGAAAATGTTTTGGTTACCCTATTTTCTTTAAGCTCGTTACAAATGCTATTTAGCGTCGTTATTTTATCAAATAACTTTACTTTATGATTTCACTAATTTAGAAGATTTTAAACTCCGAGTAGCTTAGCCCAGTTCCTCTTTGAATAGATATTTGCGTACGATTTCGTATCACTTTGAAAGTTATTAAATTTTCTTTTAAAGCAAGTTCTTATACAAATTTGTATCCTCATCTTTTCGAGTGGGCTAATCTTGATTCCCTTCTGCTTATTCATAGTTTCGAGGACGAAAATTTCTTTTAGTGGGGAGGATTGTAACACCCGCTATTTTTCTAGCATTTTTATCATTTCCGTTATGACTTCGTCATAACTCTGTCACATTTCGGCCTTATGTTTCATCATTATTCCAAGCTCTATTTTCATTTTTGAGTCTAATGGTATTTATTTTTATTTTGAAAGATTTTAGTTATTTTAAATCTATTTATTTGATTTTCTTCGTAAACTAATTATTTTTCTGCGAGGAATTCTACTTCTCTACGAATTAACGTTTTTAAACTCTGATTTAAGCTATTTCTTTTCCTACAAATATCTAGATATATTTATATAATATTTTCAACTAAGAAATATTTTATTTACGAAAATTTAGCCTTTAATGATTTTATTACGAAGTTTCGTAAATAATTATTTTCGAACGAGCGGTTTACTCGAATTGCTTTGAAATGCTTTTAATAATTTTATGATCCTTATTTTTATCAACCTACAACTAAAAAGAGATCTTTTTGGACCGTGACACCATGTAGTAACACATTTGATTATAACTTTTATTTACCTAACACTTTATGTTTAAACTTTAAGTAAAAAAATATTTTTCTCTTTAATTGATTTACATGCTTAAATTATAAACTTTTCATGCTACCATCACATTCATTTTGGCTGAAATTTTAATACTACATTCACATTGTTTTTATCAAATTTAATGCTTCATTCATCCACCATCCTTTCATATTTTTTTATTCATTTTTACATCAATTTTATTTTAACAAAAGCCTCTTCTTTCTCCCTCTTTTTGGCTGGTGTTTCTGCCCATTTTCAGCAGCCATTTTCATCCATAATCAAGCTTTGATCGTCGTATTTTCATCTTTTAAATTATCGATTTTCTTTTCCCTTCGTTAAGGTAATAATCGATGTTATTTCCGATCGTTATTTACCTTGATTCTTTTAGTTTTCTCATGGTATTTTTGTACCATGTATGTCATGTGAATTAGGATTCTTGGTAGATCCCGAGGCCGACGAATATATAATCGATTCAGACTTGGAGTAGAGGTAACGTTGATGTTACTCGGTATTTCATGATTTTAATTGAGTATTTGCATGTATATATTTTTATGTTTTATTTTGGCAATATATATATGTCATATAATCTGGAAAAGTTTTAAAAGTTGAAAATTTGCATGTTTCGGTATTTTTTATCGCTTTTACGAGATTAACGATTAAACCGTCATATTAATTTGTAAAATCGTAATATTCGGCCTAAACATGTAATATATGTTTATATTCTGGAAAAATGTTGCTTTTGATGATTTTTAATAATTTAGTATTTTTCTGATATTTTAGTTATCGATTATTGAATTATTACCGTTTACGGACAAAAATGATTAAAAGCCGATTTTTAGTTCTAGTACCTAAACATTTTATTTTAATCTGATTTTTGACGTGGTGAAACTTTCTGATGAAATAGAATTTTATAAATGTTTTCATAATTTTTCGAAATTATTAAGTGGATGAATTAATTAATCACTTTAAATCATTGTTTTTCGTTAAAACCGTGTTTGTCGTTTAAATTCTCGATTTCTGGTCCTATGATTAAATCTAGAAAAAAATGTGATTCTGATGATTTCATAATAAAATGTAATTTTATGAATTTTAGTGCTTTAATAAAATGTTAGGAACGATAAGTTTTATTAATGAAATCGTTAATTGTGAAAACGGGTTTTAAAGACGGTTTTAACGGGATTTATTAAATCTGGAGTTTTTAGAAATATGGAAAAAATGGTAGATTCTGGAAAATCATGATTTTTAAGTTTAATAATAATTTTTGGATATTAATACTTAAATCGTTTTGTAATTACTATTTTTATTAATCGTTATTGTTGAGATTAAACGATTAACAAGAAAACCCCTTTAAAAACCGAGTTTAAGAATTCTGAAAAATTTTCTTTTCTGGACAGAATGTCCAAAAATATATTTTTGCTATTTTACGTAATTTTTGTATTATTTATTAAAGTCTTTAATTAACATTAATGGTTTTTGGACAAAATTACGATTTGTCGTTAAAATGCTTCGTCTTACCTAAAAGAATTATTTTTCCAGCAATTTTGAAATTAATTAAATCTGAAACTTTAAGAATTAAATCATCCCTTAACATACTCTAAATATGTTCATTGGTTTAATTAAATAAAAGACGTTAAAGTATTTAATTTGGCATTTGCCGTAAAATCCTATTTATGTTCGTTTTGTCGAAACTATTAATAATTAGGGAATTTTAATTTTATAAACTTTGAAAACACCCTTATTAGTAGTATTAAAATGTTTAAGACATTTTTATTCATTTTATAAACACTTGGAAGATATTTTAATAATTTCATAAACCTAAATGCTCTTACTTTGATAATTAATATAGTTAAGGCCGAAAGTATTAGTTTTATAAATCTATATTGTTTACTAAAAATGTTGTATTAGTATAAAATAATATTTTTGATATTTTGATATGATACTATTTTTAGTAAAGTTTCTAAAAATAGAAGTTTCCTAAAATAGAAACTTTCCTCTTTTAGAATATATTGGTTACTCCTTTTGTTCTCTTATTATTTTAATGATTATATCTTTTGAATATCGATAATGTCTTTGTTCTGGAGTTATGGAATAAGGACAAGCGTGAGGTTAGAGTAATATATTCTGAGGTTTACGTTTTTGCCATCAACTATAAGGCTGATGTGTCTTTATGGGGCACACTGGTTGTTGAAACGAGCATATATGATGTTCGGGAGTGTGTGTATATTTTCTTAAGCTCGTGCCTCGCAGTGTAAGACGCCGTCGGGTTGAACTGAGTATTTATGGTGCTCGGGAGGGGTGTACATATCATCTTAAACTAGGGCCAATAATATTTATGGTCCCTTATCGCCTCGCACAAGTCAGAGCCAATAATATTCCAAGCCTTCTTGAAGAACCCAGAAGTAAAACCATCGTGGCCCGGCTTTTGTTCTCGTTAATACTCCATAAAGCTGTTTTAATCTCCTCATTAGTGATTCTGGTATCGAGAGGTATTGCCTCGTGACTATTATTATTATTATTATTATTATTATTATTATTTTTTTTTTTTTTTTTTTTTTTTTTTTTTTTTTTTTTGCAAGAAATGGTACGTCTTATTGATTAACAAGACAAGATCTTACAAAAGAGATAACCACTAATATGACAGTCTAACAATTACTAATCAACCTCTTAGTAGCTAAATCAATCCCCTTAGAACGCAACCTAACAAACACCTCAAACTTAATCTGTTCCATAATACTCTTAAAAGAACAAAGAGAATTACTAAATAATCTATTATTTCTTTCCCTCCAAATACTATAGATAGCAGCCATCAAACTACACTTATACCATTCATTCTTCCAGTGCTTTCTGTTTTTCCTTCTAGTGCACCACTTGAGCTCTTCCTGCAAATTCATGCTTCTTCCAGTTATTTGCATCCAATTTAGCAAATGCTGCCAGACCTGTCTAGAGAAGGTACAGTGGAAAATTGAAGCCAAGCAACATTTCTTTAATAAAACTCCATTGTAAGGAGTCAAAAGCTTTCCTCAAATCAACTTTCATTAGACATCGAGGTGTTAGATATTTCCTCCCATAACTCTTGACAAGCGCTTGAGATAAAGCGATGTTCTCGTGAATACTACGCCCCTGGATAAACGCAGCTTGTTCATTACCCACAATATCATTTAAAACTCCTTTAATCTGATTGGTAAGTAGCTTACTTATAGTCTTATAAAAAATTGAACAACAAGCAATTGGTCTATAGTCCAAGACCGAGAAGCAAATTTCCTTCTTTGGTATGAGTGTTATGATAGTGGTATTAGCTTGCTTAAGCATCCTCCCTCGGAGGAAAAACTCTTTAACAGCTTCATAGAAGTCTCTTTTAATTATGTTCCAAGAAGCTCTGAAGAATTTAGAAGAGAAGCCATCAGGCCCTGGGCTTCTATCTACTCCTATAGAGAAAACAATTTCTCTTACTTCTTGCTCTGAAGGTAGTTTGAGCATACCCTCCCAATCTTCATTCCTTACTAGTTTTCCCCTAGTAAAAATATCAGGATCTATGGAAGAGACATGCTTAGCAGTACCCAAAAGTCCTATATAGTATTCTTCAAACCCTTTTGCCACTTCATCCATTCCTTCTCGAAGCTTACCATCACAATCATGAATGCTCCCTATTATTTGCTGCTGCCTCCTCTCCTTTAGTCTAGAGTAAAAAAATTTAGTAGATTCATCCCCTTGAATGATGTTCTCCATCTTAGCGCGTTGCTTCAAAATACTCAGTTCAGCTCCAACCATTGCCAAATAATTAGCAGTGATCTCTTTTTCCCGAGTGATTAGATCCAAGGAAAAGGGATCCTCCTGTAATTGCCCATGACAAGCAGCTAAGTCAGATTTGATGATTTCGATTCTTTTGCCAATATCCGAGAAATTCTTATTATGCATTATCTTTAAAGCCCGTTTTACTCTCTTAAGCTTCCAAAAAAACTTAAAACTAGCTGTACCATGACCGTTCCCTTTCCAAGCTTCCTGAACTATGCCTTGATAAGAAGAACACTCAGTCCAGCAGTTTAAAAAAGTAAACATTCTCTTAACATTACTATACTGCAGCACAGTAACTTGTATAGGAGCATGATCAGAGATGCCTGGGTCCAGAACAGAGGCATATGAGCTAGGAAAAGAGTCAAGCCATGCCCCATTTATTAGGGCTCTATCTAGCCTCGACCACACCCTATCCTCCGGATTTTGTTTATTCGTCCAAGTATACTCCTCTCCCTGACCAACAAGCTCCTGAAGTCCATTAGCAATTATACAATCATTAAAATCTGCCATTTCCTTAGTCTCAGGAGCAGAACCTCCAATCTTCTCATCAACATTTCGAACAATGTAAAAATCACCCATTACTAGCCAGCTCTCTCTATTCACCCGCAAACTACTCAAAGTCTGCCAAAGATGAACTCTTTCATTACCATCATTACTACCGTAAATAATTGACATATACATCTCTTGCCTAGATGCATAGTGATGCACATGACAATGAATAAGTTGAGCATGAGTAAAGAGGATATTAATCCTTACTGTACTCTTATTCCATAAAAGCCAGATTCGACCATTGTAGTGCTGATCATAATTCCACGCAACCCCGTAGTCCTTAAATTTCCTTTTGATTATTGATGGCGCTTTAGCCAGCTTTATGCGAGTCTCAATTAATCCAATTGCATCTAACTTCTTAGCCATAATAAGCGATATTATTTCATTTTGCTTTATCTCTTCATTCCCCCCCCCTCACATTCCAAGCTGCTAGTCTCATCTTAAATCTGGCGGGATTACATTTTGGACCTCTGGTCCCTTCTCTTCCTTATCTTCCTGTTCTTGCAAGATTTCAAACTGATTCCTATGAATAATAATAATAATAATAATAATAATAATAATTATTATTATTATTATTATTATTACTATTATTACTATTATTATTATTATTATTATTGTTTTTTTTTGCAAGAAAAGTTATGACTCTTATTCATCCATGAAGGGCAAAAAGAGACTAGCCTTACAAAAAAGTATAACCCCTATCAAAGCAAAACTACTAATAGGATAAGCTATTAAGCTCCAATCTTCTATTCTTAAGACGGACCAAAACTTCAAACATAATTTGTTTAACTATGGATTTACAAGGCCTCTCTTCCCCAGTGAAAATTCTCATATTACGTTCCATCCAAATTCTGTAGACAGCAGCCCCTAAAGTACTACAGTACCAATCATGTTTCCAATGCTTCCTTCTCCGTCTTGTAGCAGCCCACTTCAGCTCTTCCCTCATGTTATTCGATCGTCCTGTCATTCCCAGCCATGTTTTGAGTTCAATCCAAATCTCTCGTGCATAAGTGCAATTGAAGAAAAGGTGGTCATGATTTTCATTGTCCTCCTTACACAAAACACATCTATTAATGATAATTATTCCTCTCATCCTCATCTTATCTATAGTAGCAAGCTTCCATTGACTAGCTAAAGAAGCAATAATCCCTTGTTTAGGAATTACATGAGGCCCCTTAAGAACCTTTAGCCATCTACACACCGGAGCTTTTGTCCTGAACCATTCGTAAGCATCCCCTACCTTATACCCCTGCAGATTATGCCAACTTTGGACACGAGCTGCAGTCGTTTCAGCAGTCCCTTCTTTTTCCCTGATTTCATCTCGTACCTGCAACATACTATTGATACAAGAGGTGTATCTATCCTGCTTTCTAATATCCCATATAGTTTGCCCATTCAGGATGTAATTATGCACCCATTTACCCCAAATCCCACCTCCTCCATTAAGTATCTTCCATAGCCACTGACTGATTAGTGCTTTATTCCAGGCCATAATGTCTTTAATGTTAAATCCTCCCTCCTCCCAAGGGGTACACATACTCTCCCAACTCTTGTAGTAGATGCCTCGATCATCCTTCCCCCCAAACCAAAAATACCGTCGACAAAGCTGTATTAACTTTAATCGGACATTCCCAGGCAGGATAGTATTATTACACCAGTAGTTCAGAATACCAAAATGCATAGAATTGATTATCTGAACTCGACCTGCATACGATAAACACCTAGATGACCAGTGACTAAGAACATTCTGAACTGTAGTAGTAAGTCCATTATAATGCATCAGTCGATTGTTAATATCAGTTAAAGGCAATCCCAAATACCTACAAGGAAACGTGCCTTGTTTAAAACTAGTAGCCTGCAATATCTCGTGTTGAATTTCCACCTTAACCCCGCCAAAGTAGATATCTGTCTTATCTCTATTGACATGAAGCCCAGAAACTTTGGCAAATCTGTCTAACTTCTGCAATGCTGCTGTAACTGATGGCACATCACCCCGAACGAAAATCATAAGATCATCCGCAAAAGTAAGATGATTCAATCCTATTCTCTTACATTTAGGGTGAAAAGAAACTTGTGGCTTCCCAATCATACTTCTAAGATATCTTGATAATACTTCCATACTTAAAACAAATAGATAAGGAGACAAGGGGTCTCCATGTCTAATTCCACTTTGACCTTTAAAAAATCCATGAGAATCGCCATTCATCTTAATAGAAAACCACGAACCTGTAATACATCCTTTGATCCATCCAATTAGTTGGGTAGGAAAGTTAAGCTCCAATAACATTGCCTCGATAGAGTCCCATTGCAACGAATCAAATGCCTTGCGTAGATCAATCTTCATAAGGCACCTAGGGGTTAAATGCTTACGCCCATAACCCTTAACTAAAAGCTGCGACAAGGCAATGTTTTCGTGAATGTTGCGCCCTTGAACAAATGCTGCTTGTTCTGGGCCCACAACTTCATGAATGACCCACTGCATCCTGTGAGTTAGAATCTTAGTTATAGTCTTATATAAGACAGAACAACAGGAAATTGGCCGGTAATCGAGCGCAGAGAGACAAGTTGCCTTCTTAGGAATTAAGGTGATTAACGTTGTATTAGCCTGCTTAATCAATCTACCCTTCCTGAAGAATTCCCAAACAGCTTCATTAAAATCCTTCTATATAATCGACCAAGATGCCTGGAAAAACCCAGATGAAAACCCATCCGGGCCCGGACTTCTATCAACTCCAATTGAAAAGACTGCTTGTTTAATCTCCCCTTCAGAAGGAAGAGCTGTAAGAGCCTCCCAATCCTCCTTCTTGACTTTAGGACCTTGCAAGTTCCCTAATTCTGAAGTTTCAGTTCGTGTTCCCAATAGATTGGTATAATATTCAACAAACCCACTAGCAACATCTTGTATTCCCCTTCTTTGCTTTCCATGGCTGTCCTGAATTTCCCCCACAATCTGCTGTTGTCGGCATTCTTGTAATCTGGAATGAAAAAATTTAGTTGAATCATCATCCAATGCAATACCCTCCATCTTTGCTCGTTGCTTTAGAATACAAACTTTAGCCTGTTTTAATGTTTTCCCCTCTATCTGTATCTTCCTATGCACTAAGGAATATATTATTATTATTATTATTATTATTATTATTATTATTATTATTATTATTATTATTATTATTATTATTTTTATTTTTTTGCAAGAAGATATGACTAATATTATTCATCCAATTTGGGAACAACATGAACCTAACTTACAAAAGAAATAACCCCTATGAAGAAATCACTCAGAAGAACATCTTCCTACTTAAATCAATGTTAATCCGCCTCATCCTAATGAAAACATCGAACTTAATAAGTCTAATTACAGTTTCAGGATTCTTTACGCTACTCTCAAAAATTCTCCCATTTGTCTCGGACCAGATATAATAGATTGCAGCAGCCAAACATGACCTGTACCATCTACACTTCCAATGTTTTGCACACCGTCTAGTTGCAGCCCATTTCGTTTCCTGTAAGAGTTTGACGCTTCGACCTCGAACCCTCATCCATTCCTGAAACCCTACCCAGATCTGAGAAGAAAAGGAGCAAGAGAAAAACAAATGTTCATGGCTTTCAATAGACTGACAGCACAATGCACACCTGTTTACCATAATAGCTCCTCTTCCCTGCAAAATATCCACAGTAGGAAGCTTACCCTGACAAGCTAAGGAAGCAATAATCCCATGTCGAGGAAGAATTTGTTGCTCCTTAAAGATTCTTAACCACAGTTTCCTTCTAAATTTTCCCCTGAACCATGAGTAAGCTAATGCAAGGCAGAACCTTCCCCCTTTTGTCCAAGCCTGCAGCAGCTGCATAGCATTACTAACATCCCCCTCAGAATCCAAAATCTCTTGCTTCAATTGCAGTATGCTCGCAAGTGTGCCAGCATACCATTCGTGCTTGTGAATTTCCCAAATAGTTCGCGGACCTATCACATACTTTTTAAGCCATAAAGTCCACAGATCATTATCATCCTGCAAAATTTTCCACAGCCTACCCGCAATATGCGCCTTGTTCCAAGCAACTAAATCTTTAGCATTAAAACCCCCTTCCTCCCAAGGAGCACAAATCTTTAGCATTAAATCATCATTATTATTATTATTATTATTATTATTATTATTATTATTGTTGTTATTATTGTTATTATTATTGTTATTATTGTTATTATTATTATTGTTATTATTGTTGTTATTGTTGTTATTGTTGTTATTATTGTTATTATTGTTATTATTATTATTATTATTATTATTATTATTATTATTATTATTATTATTATTATTTTATTTTTATTTTTATTTTTTTTATTTTTATTTTATTTTATTTTATTTTTTTGCAAAAATGTTATTATTTCATTAATTTCAATGAAATTACAAGGTTGCAAAAAGATCTATCTCACTAGAAGTCAAAGATTAGCTATAATCCTACTATACTTAGGATTTTGCTTACAGGGTACAAAACGAACTGATACTACAAATTTGATTTGTTGTATTATAGTACTTTCAGATGCCCTAGAAGTCGAAAATATTCTAGAATTCCTTTCCTTCCATATCGAGTAAACAGATGCTGCTAAACTCACTTGAAACCATCTTGCTTTCCAATGTTTCCTCTTCTGCTTATTAGATATCCATTTAAGTGTATGGTGTAGATCCAATCTTGGACAAGTAACACACATCCACTTCAGTATGTTTTTCCAAATAGTCGCAGAGAAAGAACAAGAGAAGAACAGATGCTTTGTTGTCTCTTCTCCTTCTTGACATAAGCTACATCGATTTGCCAACTGCAAGCCTTTTTTCTGAATGTTATCCACTGTTGATAGCTTATTCTGTCCTGCAAGAGAAAGAATTACTTTGTGTCTTGGCAGAATAACTGAGGACAAAAGAATCCTGAGCCATTGCTGAGTAGGAGGATTAGTACAGAAGAAATCGTATGCTACAGACAGACGGAATTTATCCCCTGCTGCACAACTCGAAAGAAAGTCTATGGCTGTTTGAATAGAACCACACTTGCTAATATATTCATCCCTAACTCGCAGAATATGCTTCATACCAGATGAGAAGTATTCCTTGGACTGTACTAACCAAATAGACTCACTAGCAGTAATATAATGCTGACTCCATTTGATCCATATGCTTCCTGTACCAGTTGTAAGCTGCCAAAGCCATTTAGAAAGAAGAGCTTTATTCCAAGGAGTCAATTGCTTCATGTTTGCACCACCATTTAGCCATGGAGAGCAGAGGTCCTTCCATTTTTTAAAGATCATTTTCCTAGCCTCTGGATTTATACCCCAGAAGAAGTCTTTACATAGCTTTTCAATAGATTTCACCACAGTTTTGGGCAGCAAAATACTAGAACACCAAAAATTTTGAATACCAAACACCACTGAGTTAATTAATTGAACCTTTCCTGCATAAGAGAGTAGACTAGATGTCCAATGTTTGATGCAATTCTGAATCTTTAATATCATGGAGTCGAACATGTGAACTTGTATAGTAGCATCATGTAATGGGACTCCTAAATATCTGAATGGGAATGAGCCTGAAGAAAATCCTGTGCTTTTAAGTATCTCAAATTGGACTGCTTGGGATACTCCTCCAAAGTAGATACAAGTTTTCTCCAAATTAGCTTTTAGTCCAGATTGCAAACCGAACTTATCCAAAGCATTCTTAACAGCAGTTACAGATGGTACATCCCCTCTGACAAAAACCATCAAATCATCTGCGAAAATCAAGTGAGTGAGCCTTATTTTGCAGCATTTAGGATGGAATGAAACATTATTCTGCTTTGTAATCACTCTTAAGGCCCTAGAAAGCAATTCCATACTTAGCACAAATAGGTAGGGTGATAATGGATCACCTTGCCTTATCCCACTTTGCCCCTGAATAAAGCCATGTACTCCTCCATTTATTCTAAAAGAATACCAAGGAGTCAAAATACAACCCATAATCCAAGAAATGAACATAGCAGGAAACCCCAATTGCCTCAACATGTTGCAGATAAAATTCCACTGAAGAGAATCAAAAGCTTTCCTAATATCAACTTTGATCATACTTCTTGGAGTTAAAAATTTTCTAGTGTAACCTTTAACCAAAGCTTGTGACATCAAGGTGTTCTCGAACAAATTTCTCCCTTTAATAAATGCAGCTTGTTCCTCTCCAATAAGCTCAGGAAGAAGAGGTTTTAATCTGTTAGAAATAATCTTGCTTACAGTTTTATAGAAAACTGTACAACACGAGATTGGTCGAAAGTCTTGAACTGAAGAAGCTTCCTTCTTTTTAGGTATTAAGGTTATAAGAGTTGAGTTTGCTTGTTTAGACATTAGCCCCTTCCTGAAAAAACTTAGTACAGCCTTGCAAAAATCCTCCTGAATTATCAACCAAGCAGCTTTATAGAAGCCTGCAGAGAAGCCATCGATTCCTGGGCTTCTGTTATTATCCATGCTAAAGATAGCATTTCTAATCTCCATTTTACTAATAGGCAAAATTAAACTATCCTTCTGATCTTCTTTTAAACAAGGACCCGAGGTTATAGGCTTAGAATCCATCTCCTGAACTTCTGCTTTACCCAGTAACTCCTTATAATAGCCTTGGAAAGCTTGTGCAACTGATTTAGTACCTTCATGTATTTGTCCCTTTTCATCAACAATAGACCCAATCATCTGGTTATTTCTTCTTTCTGCAATTTTAGCATAAAAGTATTTTGTAGAACAATCAGTTAACTGTAGATCTTTAATTTTAGCTCTCTGAGCCAGCATCTTAAGTTCAGCAGCCTTCACCATATTATAATTCTGCAACAACTTCTTCTCTTCTAACATAAGGAAAGGAGAAAAAAGATCCTTGCTCAACTTCTGTTGACAAGTAAGAAGAGCTTCCTTAGCATCTTTGACCCTTATAGTAATATTAGAAAAATTGTCCTTATGAAACTTTAGTAAAGCTTGTTTTACTCTTTTGAGCTTAGCAAAGAAGCGGTATATGGGAGAACCAGTCACTGATGATCTCCAAGCTTGGGCCACAGTAGCCAAAAAACTTGGATGTTCAATCCAACTATTAAGAAACTGAAACTGCTTTTTAACATATATAGTCTCCATCACAGATACAACAATTGGAGCATGATCAGACAGTCCTGGCTCTTTTATAACTGCAATAGAATTAGGAAACATACTATACCAATCTTGATTAACCAAAACCCTGTCCAGTTTTGACCAAATCCTGGTGTCAGGTTCTCGCTTGTTAGTCCAAGTAAGAGCATCACCAGAACAAGAGAAGTCTTCAAGCTTGCTAGCCAAAATACAATCATTAAATGCCATCATATCAAGAAGAGAAGGAGGGGAGTTACCTACTTTCTCCTCAGGATTTCTGACTATGTTAAAGTCACCCATAACAATCCAAGCCTTATCAATTGCTTGAGAGATTAAAGAACTCCAAAGTGGTTCCCTATCAGTAGCTTCATTCTAAGCATAAATCATACTCCCTCCGTTCCAATGAATTGTTTGCCTATTCCATATTGGGGCGTCTCAATGAATTGTTTGCCTTTCTATTTTAGGAATGCTTTTTATATGTAATTTGACTCTTGGCTCCACATGTCACCTTTTAATTGGATCTCTTGCCCTTGGTGTCAAAAGCAAAGGCAAACAATTCATTGGAACGGAGGGAGTACTTATTTGACAGGATGCTTTAGTACCCAAATGAAATAGCAGACTAGTAATTGATTGATCAGTAATTTGCAGATTTGAGAAAGATACAGTACTTGGGTCAAAAATGATCCAAACTTTGCCATTATGATGATGAGAATAGTTAGTCAAGACTGACCAAGACTTGAAATTATTCTGAATGATTTTGTTAGCGTTTTTCTCCTTTACCCTTGTCTCCAAGAGCCCAAGAACATCCAATTTATTCTCAAATATAAAATCTCTAACTTCACACTGCTTAATGGGATCATTAAGACCCCTAATGTTCCAAGAAGCTATTTTCATTGTTTATCAGGAGGGATTGGTTCCTCTAGACTATCAAATCTTGTCTCCGTCTTAGAATATTCCTCAAAGTCTTTCTTATCAGAAAATACATGATAAGAGTTTATTAGAGCCATAGGTTCAATGTCAGGATCCTTTCTAGTTTTTTGTGCGGATGAATTCCTTTTTTGGACTGGTATAAACCCATGCTCATCATTAACAACATTAGCAACCAGAAGAGATTTTCCGGCAAATAAGACATGCCTGACAACTCCTGACCCAGCTGTCTCTATCCCTTCGTACTTATCATCCTCTGGTTGCCTCATGGTGGGATTTCCGGCAGATGAACCTGTACTGACTACTCCAGACCCAGTAGGCTTCATCCCTACGTACTGTCCCGTGAAGGGCTTTCCATCAGATACTCTGCTGTCTACTCCCGACCCAACAGGCACTGTGTACTCACCTGCTCCCATGGTATGCTCAGCTGTTATACTGGCATCTGCTGTATCCATCTTCTTTACTGTTGCAACAATTTTTTTCTTTTCCCATTTACAACTTGCAATAGTATGCCCAACTTTCCAGCAACCCTTACAATGAAACGGGATCCATTCATATTGGATTTTTTGCACTGAGTGATCACAGAATGGAGTGGAAATGACTATTGTATCGGGCAATTCCTGAGATACATCAACCTCAATGAGCACTCGAGCAAAAGACAATTTTGCTTTAGTTGTAGTTGCCAAATCGGCACAAATTGGTCTCCCAATCTTGCTTGCTAGCTTACCCAACACTGCTTCAGACCAAAGGAAGGGATCTAAATCAGGGAAGAGAACCCATATTGGAACCACTGCTAGTTTATCCATAGTACTTGAGAAGATAGGAGACCACTCTTTTAGGATGAGAGTAAAT
This sequence comes from Agrostemma githago, assembly GCA_958450325.1. Taxonomy (NCBI): domain Eukaryota; kingdom Viridiplantae; phylum Streptophyta; class Magnoliopsida; order Caryophyllales; family Caryophyllaceae; genus Agrostemma; species Agrostemma githago. The sequence goes on along the minus strand of OY288244.1, from coordinate 24,809,617 downwards.
CTTCCCAAACTCCATGGCCCCCCACTCAAGACTCTCTCCATGTCTTATTTGGAATTGAATCTAAAAGAAAACCATCCTCGTTTAAAGTATTGGACAAATGGAGCATTCTCTGCCCAATTTTCAGTCACAAATTTCTGCATTTGCTGCAAGGATGGTTTAGTTCCTATTACATTCCCCATTAGTGTATTGCTCCAAAGCTGTAGTTCATCCTTAAATTCAGAGAAGTCAATTCTGATTTCCGAATCATTCAAAACATCTTCATAATACGGAAGACTCATCCCTAATTGTTTGGACTTAGAAACAACCTTAGCCCATGAAGAATTATCAGGTTTATCAGCAGAATTATCAATAGAGTTTATCTTAATTGCATTCTCCTCTACTAAATCTCCTATTTCTTTCTCTGAAACCATATCATTTTCAGCTTGAGTATGAATTTCTGAAGAAATTTTACCAGAATCAACCATGGCATCAAGAATCATGTCATTCAGAGTGCGGGTTTGCGAAGAGCTCTGTTCATTCTTCTCCTGCAGAACTGTTTCTCGAGGTTCAGCCAAAATGCGAGGCGGAATCGAGGTTTGTGACTTCTTAGGAGGCCTTCCAGGCCCACGCTTCGCTTCGGAAGCCATGGGAGAAAAGCTTCAAAAGTACGTAACAGAATCGCAGTTTAGAGAGGAAATTCTAGAGAGAGAAACTGTTTCTCTCACTTCGCAGTCTGTTATTATTATTATTATTATTTATTATTATTATTATTATTATTATTATTATTATTATTTTATTTTTTATTTTTTTATTTTTTGCAAAAAAATTATCATTTCATATCAAAAAGATGTGAAATTACATGATTTGTGCAAAAAGTATATCACACAAGATTACATCAATTAGAATCATCTAATTGAGCTAATATCCTAGAGTATTTAGGATAATCAAATGCTTTAAACCTTGAAACAACTACTAGCTTGATTTTTGAAAAAAATTGCTCCACAGGTGTGTCTTTGCTAGTAAATAGTCTTTTATTCCTTTCCTTCCAAATAGCATCAACCGAGGCAGCAAGAGCAACATGTAACCAAGGTATTTTCCAATGTTTCCTATGCGTATGATGGAGGCTCCATCTAATGATACTCTTTAATGAAACAGAAGGAATACAAACACCAATCCACCCTTTACAAAGATCCCAGACTTGGTGTGCCACTGAACAGCCAAAGAAGAGGTGCATATGGGTTTCAGATGCCTGCAGACACAAAGAGCACCTGTTTACCCAACAAAATCCCCTCTTAGCAAACTGATCTACAGTTGGTAATTGTTGTTGCATTGCAAGAGATAATGTGATCCTGTTCCTAGGCTTAAAAATACTGGCAGATCGGATAGCATTGACAGTAACAGAAGGTCTTCTTAGTATTACCAAATAGGCCTTCTTAACCAGAAACTTCACTTGACTACAGCATGATTTTAGGAAGCACTGAGCCTGCTGCACAGACCCACACATGTTCACTATTAGACCAAATAGATTCATGTTGCAAAACATAGGCCTTGCACCATTGAATCCAAATGCTGCTGTTATCTTCATCAAATTGCCATACCCATCTGCAAATTAAAGCTTTGTTCCAGGCTTCCAAGTTCTTGAGATTGAAACCTCCACAAACCCAAGGAGTACAAATATTCTTCCACTTCTTAAAAACCAATCTTTTTTCTCCAGGTTTAATCCCCCAAAAAAAATCTTTGCAAAGCTTATTAATGCTATGAATGACAGCTTTGGGAAGAAGAACACTGGTACACCAGAAATTCTCAATCCCAAAGATCACAGAATTTGACAATTGTACTTTGCCAACATATGATAGCAGACCAGCAGACCAATGAGGAATAGACCTTTGTATCTTCAAAATGAGTTGATCAAACATACTGACAGAGATCCTGGAATCACTTAGAGGGATACCCAGGTACCTGAAAGGGAATGTACCAGGCTTGAACCCTGTCTGATCAAGAATGAGCTTTTGAATGTCAGGAACCACTCCTCCAAAATAAATGTTTGTCTTCTCTGGATTAGCACAGAGACCAGAAACCCTTCCAAAGTGTGACAAAGCATCCTTTATAGCTAATATAGAGGGGAGATCCCCTCTAGAAAAGATCATCAAATCATCAGCAAACACCAAGTGAGTGAGTCCCAACTTAGTGCACTTAGGATGAAATGACACATTGGTATTAGTACATAACAGTCTGAGATGCTTGGATAAGATTTCCATGCTAAGCACAAAAATATAGGGGGAGAGGGGATCTCCTTGCCTAATTCCACTAGCCCCTTTGAAAAAACCTTGTACCTCCCCATTTAATTTGAAAGAATACCAAGGATCCTTAACACATCCCATAACCCATTTAACAAAAAGTGAAGGGAAACCCAAAGCTAAGAACATTTTTTCAATAAAATCCCATTGCAAAGTGTCAAATGCTTTCCTAATGTCCACCTTAACAAGGCATCTAGGAGTCAAATTCTTCCTGCAATAACCTTTCACCAAGGCCTGAGAGAGAAGAATGTTGTCAAATATGTCCCTATTTTCCACAAAAGCTCCTTGCTCCTTTCCAATGATAGAAGGAAGCAAAGTTTTAAGCCTATTGGCCAGCACTTTAGAAATAGCTTTGTAAAAGACAGTGCAACAAGAGATAGGCCTAAAATCAAGCACACTACTAGCTTCAGTCTTTTTAGGAATAAGAGTTATAAGAGTAGAATTAGCATTCTTTGACATTTTACCAGTTTTAAAGAAGTTATCAGCAGCTTTACAAAAATCCCCACCAACAATATGCCAAGTGGATTTGAAAAAACCCGCTGAGAATCCATCAATCCCAGGGCTACTATTTGAGTCCATTTGGAAAATAGCAGCCTTAATCTCTAAAGGAGACACAGGAGAAATCAAACCAGCAGCACAGTCAGAATTAAGGCCACCAGAAATAGAAGGAAAAAGACTAACAGGAGTACTAGTACCAAGAAGACTAGAGTAATAATCCTGAAAAGCTTTAGCCACCTCTTTAGGTCCAGTTTTGAGAGTACCTGTAGCAGTGGTAATAGCACCTATCATTTGCTGAGGTCTTCTTTCAGTTATTTTAGAGAAAAAATATTTAGAGGAGCAATCAGAAAGTTGAATGTCCTTTACTTTAGCTCTCTGTTGTAAAATGGACAACTCAGCTCTCTTCAGTGTCAGATAAGAGTTGATAAGCATCTTTTCATCATTAATCAGTTGAACAGAAAAAGGATCATCTTGTAGCTTCTTCTGGCAATCAAGAAAAGCATTCTTAGCAGCCTGCACCCTATCAGAAATATTAGAGAAGTATTTTTTATGAAAATCCTGAAGGGCTATTTTAGTAGCCTTGAGCTTAGCAAACAAGCAGAACATTGGGGATCCAGCAACCCTGGTATTCCAAGCCCTCTGAACAGTAGGAAGATATTCAGGATGACTGCACCAAATGTTGAGAAAGCTAAACCTCTTTCTAATAAATTTGTCTTTATTCATCTCCACAATTAAAGGGGAATGATCAGATATCCCAGATTCAGGAATAATGACAGAAGAAGAAGGGAAATCAGTGAGCCAACTAGTGTTAACAAGAACCCTATCAAGCTTAGACCAAACCCTAGTGGTGGGTTCCTGATTATTAGTCCAAGTCATATTGCAGCCACTACTATGCAAATCCTCTAACTGACATTGCAGAATACAATTATTAAAGTCCATCATATCCTGAAGTGAAGGAGGAGAATTTCCTAACTTTTCCTCAGGAGACCTAACAACATTGAAGTCTCCAAAAACCAACCAAGGAGTAGATGGGTTCAAAGAGAGTAGGTCAGACCAGAGACTTTCTCTATTTTTACCCTCATTAAACCCATAGACAACACTGATCCAGAATGAATTCTGAGAGATGATTTGAGTAACATGACAAGTAATATGTTGAGCATTAATACTGAGCTGACTAACAGTAATAGTAGTAGGATTATAAAAGAGCCAAATTCTCCCATTATAATGGGCCGAGTAGTTGGTTTCCACCTGCCACCCACTAAACTTGTTCTTAATGATCTTCAAGGCCTTGGGACTTTTAACTCTTGTTTCAAGCAGAGCAAAAATCTCAGGCTTATAAGTAACTAAAAAATCCTTAACCTCACTATGTTTTGTAGGATCATTGAAACCCCTTATGTTCCAAGAAGCAATTTTCATTGATCTTTATTAGGAGGTACAGAATCCTCATTTAAAACCACCATTGAACATCCTTGGTGCATTACAGGGAGCTCTCTACTGCTAGCATCAGGGGGGAGTGAGGTAATCTGTTCTATCCCATAACCAGATTCAACCCTACTCACCAATCCCTGAGATAAACTAGAGAGACCTGAGGTACCACCTAGTTCACCCCCACCATCAATCACCTGACTCTCATGGAGCACCTGAAAAGAGTTTTCCAGGACTAAGGGCTTCAAAATAGACTCCTTAGCTTTGATTGAGGAAGAATTCCTCCCTGAAACCGGAATGAATGTATCATCCTGATAAAACTTCTTAGGGCTTTCAGAAGGCTTAGCCTCAACTTGTGAAGGAGATAAATCAGAAGGCTCATTGGATCCACCCTTCTGAGTCTCAATTTGAGCTTTACTCACCACAGTTGGACCTATTACACCTTGCTTCTTATCAGTTTCCTTCTTTCTCTCCCATTTACAAGATTTTACAGTATGACCTAGCTTCCCACAACCATTACAGTAGTAAGGAACCCATTCATATTGCACTTTTTGACAAGAGTGTTCACAATAAGGAGTATTGATTATCACATGCTCAACCAATTCCTTAGAAACATCAACTTCGACCAAGACCCGAGCAAAAGAAAGCTTGGCTTTAGTAGTAGTAGCTAAATCAGCACATAAAGGGGTGCCAATCTTACTAGCTATCTTACTTAGAACAGATTCAGACCAAAGGTAAGGGTCTAGGTCAGGAAAGAGAACCCAAACACGAACAACAGAAATCCTGTCCATCTCAGAAGAAAAAGAGGGTGTCCATTCCTTTAAGATTAAAGAGTAAACTCCCACCTTCCAAGGACCGTCCCTTAGAATCTTATCCATGGCTTCCTTTGATCCAAATCGAAAGGAGAACCATCCCTTTTTATAGTACTGTACGACAGGCTTATCAATAGTAACCCAGTTAGTTTTAACAAACTGCTGAATCAACTGAAGAGATGGCTTTGAACCTATCACATTCCCCATTAAAGTAAATTCCCAAATCTTAAGTTCAGATATAAAATCTTCCAATTCAATGTCAATTTCAGTAGATTTAGAGTTCTCATCACAGTAGAACAGACTCATACCAGATTGCTTATGTGATTGAGCAACCTTTGACCATTTAGGCGGAGGATTAATCGCGGGTTTAACAGGGGGTTCAGCAAATTCATCATTAGAAACAGTAGGATTAACCACAATTGTGTCCGTATTTGAGTTAATAGTAGTATTGATAGAAGAAGAATCGATTTTACCAGAAATATGCATAGCTTTGAGAATGAAATCACTAATCGAAGCCTTTTGCGAAGAACTCTGGGTTTCAGACTTCTCCTGAGATTCAGCAGAGATCGTCTCCATTTCTGCTCCAGAAATAGAGCCAGGGTTAGGAGGAAGATTAGTTTGCAAAGATTTCTTGCTCGGACGACCTGGACCTCGTTTCGTTGGTTGAACAGACGCCATTGAAGGACCTTCGCGCGTAACAGAATTTCAGAGAGAAACCACCTAGAGAGAGAAAGTTTTCTCACTCTTCGATTATTATTATTATTATTATTATTATTATTATTATTATTATTATTATTATTATTATTATTATTATTATTATTATTATTATTATTATTATTATTATTATTATTATTATTATTATTATTATTATTATTATTATTATTATTAATATTATTATTATTATTAATATTATTATTATTATTATTATTAAAATTATTATTATTAATATTAATATTATTATTATTATTAATAATATTATTATTATTAATATTATTATTATTATACCCGCGTAGGGCGTACACTTACAAAGTAAGACCCGTCCATACACTCAAGTCAAAAGTCGGGGAAAATCTCATGTGGTCCTTCCTTCGAATGGGATTCGGCCCACATAGCCGAATCCTAAGGAAGTAACACCACCCACAAGTCACCCGTCTAGGTGTCTTTCTCGAGTCGTTCTCTCGTTCAGTTTTTTCCTTGCTCGGGATGTACTGTACGTTTTGATTCCAAGATTTTGGTTCAAGGTTTCTGATTACGTGGTATTCTTACAGACACGCCACCGTCAACCAGGCTCAGAATGGAGCAAGCTTTGAGCAATTTGAAAACCACGATGGACAGCATGGTTTTCAAGCAAACTGAGATTGAGGGTCAACTGCTAGTGATAAGAGCCGATCAAACGGACATCAATGCTCGTCTAACTGTTGTGGAGAATGGGACTCCTAACACCGAGACCGAAAACACTGGGCCCGTGGCTGAATTAATTAGCGCAGTGCGCCGACTAGAGGAAAAGGTCCACCTATCTTGGGGTAACAACATCCATCGGAAAAATGGCCGTGAGTACTCCCCAGTTAACGACAAGTTTCCCGCAAACCTGAATCTCACGGGTTTGCCGATGTTCGAGGGAACTGAAGACCTGTTACTACATGTGCGGGCCTTTAAGGAATTTATGGCTATCAAGGGGGTGGATTCTAGTATGTTTAAGAACCTTTTTGCTGCGTCCCTTGAGAAGCACCCACGGGCCTGGTACTACAGGCTAGACCCAAAAAAAATACCCAACTTGGGATGATGTGGCTACGGAATTTGCTTGGAACTATGCTGATAACACCAAGATCTAAACCACTATGCGGTCCTTGGAGGTTATGGCCCAGGAGCCCAAAGAAGGTTTTAGTAAATATCTTCAACGCTGGAGAGCCGAAAGTGTGAAGCTGGTCGATAAGCCCAGCGAGAAAACTCTGGTGGAGGCCTTTGTCTAGAACCTCCTCCCCTCTTACTGGGTACATCTTCGGTATGTTGTAATACCCAATTTAACCACCCTTACTGAAATGGGTATGAGGATTGAAGACGATTTAAGGCTAGAGGGCCTATCTAAGGCCTTCGGACAGGGTTACCAAAAGGCCTCCTCTTCCTCTACTAAGGCCTCAGCTGCAGCCCGCAGCATTTTCGATGAGGTCAATCTACTCGATGCCTCGTCCAAGAAGAATACCCCACCTCGGGTATTCACCGATATAGGTACTACCTATACTTATGCCTTAAAGAGACTATCTTCCAAGGGCCTAATCCGACCAATAGGCCCAACTCTCGAAGTTCCAGTCAACCGACGGTCCAAGATCTATAACGCCCAAGCCTATTGCCAATACCACTAGGGCAATGGGCACGATACTGAAAAGTGCTGGAAGTTGAAGCATCTTATCCTAGACCTGATCGAGAGTGGTAAGATCGCGTTGCCTGGGGACAAACCGAGTAACAAGGACAATCCCTTCAGCTCCCATGCCATCTTTGCCGGGGAGGTTATTAACTGTTCCCACCTTGTCTCTCCTTTTCTCCCGCAAGTAAACGGGATCTGGTTTGACGATGAGGACCATGTGTACCTCGTCAAAGGGGAAGCTGTCCCCATTACCAGTGAGGAGGTCCGAAAGGCTAAGTCCAAATTCTTAGCCAGTAACCACCTCACCAAATCTGGTCGCGCCTAGTAAGCCACTAGCTCTAGGGACACCCATATCCCGACAACCGTCACTGAGTTAGTCAGGATGGAAGTCGCCCCTGAAGAGTTGACCCCTGACACGACTCTCATAAAACAGTTGAAGAAGACCCGAGTTGACCTCACTACATGGCAACTCCTGGTTAGTTCGCAAGAGCATCGAGAGGCAGTTACTAAGGCTCTCAATCAGATTAAGATCGACTCCATGGTTACCCTTGCTGAAATGGTAGCCACGGTCCTGCCCCACTTGAAGGGCAAAGCTAAGGAAGAACGACCCTTAATTACCTTCTCCGAGTCCGATCTGCCACCGTTCGACGCTTCTCACAACCTAGCCCTTTATATTATGGTGATTTGCCGCGAGAAGTACCTCCCAATGACCCTAATTGATAACGGGTCTGCGGTCAACGTCCTTCACCTAAGGACTGGCAAAGCCCTCGGCATTATCGGGGCTGACTACATCTCGACTGCTCAAACCATCCAGGCATTTGATGGGAGCCCGAAGTCGGTAGCTGGGGCCATTAAACTGACCATCATAACGGGACCAGTGGAAAAAGAGTTGGAGTTCCAGGTGATCAGTGTCACCTCTTCCTTCAATCTACTCCTAGGGAGGCCATGGATCCACGCTGTCAAAGCGGTGTCCTCCACCCTCTACCGAAAAATCAAGTTGCCCCTGCATGATAGTGTTATCACCTTGGAGGCAAACCCTATAACCGTGGCTAGCTGCAATGCCATGAACCACCTCGGCACGGACTTCTGGGGGTTCGATTTTGTGGGAATGATCGAGGAAGAATACCTCTTCAGACCCTACTTCACCACCAGTATCGACACGATGCTGCAGAACTTGGGATATTTTCCGGGGGCTACTTCAAGGCCATATCTTCCAGCTGGGAAGATTATCGAGGTCGTTAAGGACGAAGACTCTCACTTCGGCCTCGGTTATGCCACAACACCAGGCAACGTTGTCCGAGAAGGTATCGAAAAGGCCTGTAATATCATTAAGGATATCTACTTGAGCCCTTGTAGGCCACCGATGACTGCCTACTTTGTCACGCCAGTATTTGGGGTCATTCAGGTCGGGCTGTTCCGACCAACTATCGTATATCCCGGGACCCAATTTGTAATACCCGCATTTTTTTTTAGCAAGTTAAACCGAGTCATTATTTTATACTAAGTCAAACCCGATCAAGGATAACCCGACACACATACAAATTTTTTTTAAACAACTTGAGCAGGTATCGGACTTGGGCCCAATTGGTGTATGTGTTAACAAACCAAAAACCCACGTACTGGTTATATAACAATACTCCGTAGTACCCTAACCCTACACCCTTTATAAACACCCTACAAACCACCTCAACAAATACACAATACGACACACGCACAACCAGATATACAATACAACACCAGCCGCTCGTAACGAGAGAAGAAGAGGAAGGCCCTAGGAGTCGGATCGAACCATAGGCAGGCTAGACCTTGTCTATACACGTTAGTCGGGTATGCTACACCGTATTTTACGTTTTATAGCATGTTTAGCGTACGTCCGTGTCGAATTATTGAAGTCGGGATTGGTATTGTCGGGATTAGCCATTGTTTTACGTCATTGTTGTTGTTGTACGTATTGGTCTAGATTATCATTGTTGTTATTAACTCATTTTGGTAACAATGTCATACTATTGTTATCGGGAATTGTGTCAGGCCAATACACGGCTATGTCGGCTACTTTGTACTGTCCGTAATTGCTGCTATTGTTGTACTTTTGTGGGAGGACCGAGGCATTAGAGTGTAGACTAGTATTGTGGGTATCGTAATTGTGAGTGGGGCTGTTAAGTTTGAGTTACCGCCATTGTTGTAGTTGAAGGTGCAATGGAATGTTGTGCGTATGGTAAATTCTTTTATTATTAGTGTAGATACTAAAAGGGTGATATTAGCAAGATTAGTTTATAGTAGCATCTTGTTTTGGTGGGTGATAATCATTATTATTATAATAATAATAAGGATTATAATATTGATGATGGTGTTCCTGTGGCGTCTTATGAGTAATCGTACGGAGTAATAAGTATAGTACTCCGTAGATGTGGTGCGCTATAGTACGTACATTAGCATAATTAGAGTAATAGTACGACGAGCAAGTATAATAGGTAAGTTGTGGTAGTCGAATTTAATTAGAATAATACCGGTTCGTGTTACACTCAAATACGTTACGTTGGATATTAATTATATATATATATATAATATTTTATTAGGATCGGACTTTGTAGAATCTCCGTGGTGAATTGGACTGCCGATGTGGTGACCTGCTAATCAGGTAAGGTTTTCCTTACTTGGAATATGTTAATAATATAATGTCGTATGAGCTATGTATTTATGATATGACATTGATATGAACGAGATTGAGTAGTATAGCGAAATCCTGACCGGGAGGTCCATTGAGTAGTGTAGCGAAATCCTGACCGGGAGGTCCACTGAAGTAGTATAGCGAAATCCTGGCCGGGAGGTCCATTGAGTAGTGTAGCGGAGATTATGGGCACAGTGAAGTGCTGAGAATATTGCGATGATATTATCGATTGGTACTGACGATGGTGTTGAGATGATTGAGACTGAATGTTTTATACTCCGTACTGGTATTTTAATGTTAGCATGTTCTAACCGTTTCCTCTGTTTAAATTGTCACCCTATTTTATTGGGGGCCTGCGACGATCCAAATGACATTTCCGGTCTTTTGGGGAGCAGAGTATTGATGCAGATATGGATCCTTGATGTGTGCTTAACTGAAGGGATTTGCTGTTCGGGAAGGGAGTGCGTAACCAACATTGTCATATTCTTAGCGCGTCTCCGTCAATAATACTTAATAGACCCCTTTTTGTTTTATGTAGCCGTTTTGGGTTTTTGTAACCGTACTTAGTTCCAAACTTGGTTTGCATCCTTTGAATAATCTATTAAACTTGGTTGTGTTTCAGTATTGTTTGTGATGGGACTACTGCCTCGGTTAACCCGAGATGGTAACACTCCCATTTATCCGGGAAGGCCTAGTTAAGGCTCTTGGATAAACGGGGGTGTTACAAATTGGTATCAGAGCAATCGATTCTGGAGCCTGAATAAATGAACATAGGAGTTAAAATGAACCCCGGTGATGGACCATTAGGAGCCCAATCTCTGGTTGAGGAGACGTCCTCAAACCAACCTCCGGCCCTTTTGGTTTGGACCCGGTAACCACGTGTGAGATCGAGAGGGGGGTAGAATAGGATGGGTCCGCGATGATGATATGAATTTCCTTTGAATTGCATAATTGTACGAGTAGTTACTAGTGTGATGTTTACAATGATATGATTAATTACAACATTAATAGTAATGTATTGTTATGATGTATGAGCATTTAAGGCTCATGTGTATGTTATTGTTGTTTTGAAGTAATCATGTCAAAGAAAGCGGCTACCGGTTCCACCCCAGCCACTCCGAGTGCCGAGGAAATGGCGCGCTTAAAGGCAACCAACGATGCGCTTTTGGAAGCTCTGAGAAACATCAATGCCCCGAAACCACCGGCCACAGACGCGGCCACCATCAGCGCTGCGATAGCACGCCTTCGTCCCAGTAAGTATGACGGGACAGGTGGGCCGTCGCAGCTAGAGAACTGGGTCAGGGAAATGAAGAAGGTGTTTCAGACCGTAAAGTGTCCGGAGCATTTGGAGCTGAATCAAGCTACATTCTATTTGAGTGGCAAGGCCGATTTTTGGTGGCACCTTAACTACGACAAGCTTATTGCAGAGCATGAGGAAGGGGATTATGGGGAGTATGCCTTTGGGTGGAAGAGTCTCATAGAAGCGCTGAGGACGGAGTTCTTTCCAGAACATATCCGTAGTGCAAAAAGAGCTGAATTTGATCGTTTCACCATGACAGACGATATGACTGTCGAGGACTATTACGACAAATTTATGGAGTTGGCCACGTATTCTGCCGACCTCAATCTGAGTCCTGAACTTCTGGCTTCCCGCTTTGAGAGGGGTCTGTCTATTAGGATCCTGGAGAAGCTACCCATGGGGGATAATGCCGATGTTAAAGATGTATACCTGAGAGCCGGGCACGCCGAGCGAATAGCCGATCGCATTAAGGAGTTGAACAGCCAGAAAAGTGAAAAAAGGAAAGCTGAGTCCGAGAGTGCCGTGCAGGGGGATGCAAAGAGAGGGGGAAATAACCGATCTCAGTGGCAGAGATCCCAATACTCAGGTGGGAACAGTTATAGAGGAGGTAGTTACAACACCGGGAAGAAAGATGTTCGGCACTACAACTGTAAGTGGTGCAACTACAACCACCCCGGTAAGGACTGCAATGGGCAACTAATAACCTGTTACCACTGCGGGAAACTGGGACACCGAGCCTACGAATGTAGGTCGAAGGGAGGGCAACAGCAGGGCAACCCTAATTCCATCCCAGTAACTAGGTCGGAAAGTGTTAACCAAGGGAATCGGTACCAGGGTAACGGGAACCAATCACGGGGGGACTGGAACCGCTCACAGGGGAGTTACTATCAAGGGTCTAGGAGCACTACTCAGTCAACTGCAGGCGTTAAGCCAACTAATTCCGCTGGTGGGGCACCAGAGGGGAGTAAGAATACAGGAAAGCTCTTTGCTATGGGAAAGCAGGCTGCGGAGGAAGACACACAAGTTATCACGGGTACCTTTCTCGTTAACCTGAAACCTTCTTTTGTTCTGTTCGATTCTGGGGCAACCCATTCATTTATAGCCTGTAACCATGTATCGAGTCTGGGGTTAGTAGATTTTGAAAATATAGCTGATAATATAATCACACCCTCGGGGAAGTCGGTTAGGTGTACAAGAGTCTTTCGTAATGTGTCCTTAATAGTTGGGGGGGTTGACTTGCCAGTTAATTTAATAGAGTTTCCCCTAGATGACTTTGACATTATCTTGGGGATGGATTGGTTGGGACGATTTAGAGCCCAAATTGATTGTAATCTTAAGAAAGTGTCGTTAAGAGGTCCGAAGGGCGTTAGAGTGTCTTATAGAGGATTTGCAGTGAAGCCAACTGTGAAGATCATAGCAGCCATTACCCTGAAGATCTACCTGAAGAAGGGAAGTCCGTTATTCTTGTGCCATGTACGGGATACTCGGACAGAGGAGTTGTCTTCTGATTCGATTCCTGTAGTGAGCGAGTTTGGGGACGTATTTCCAGAGGAGATCCCAGGTTTACCACCAAGGCGAGAAGTTGATTTCAGTGTTGAGCTGAAGCCAGGGACGAGGCCGATCTCTAAGGCACCGTACCGTATGGGGCCTAAGGAGTTGACTGAGTTAAAGAAGCAGTTGGAAGAATTGATGGATAAGGGGTATATCAGACCAAGTGTATCGCCGTGGGGTGCTCCTGTTTTGTTCGTACAAAAGAAGGATGGGAGCATGAGATTATGTATTGACTACAGGGAACTGAATAATGTCACTGTGAAGAATCGGTACCCTTTGCCTCGTATTGATGATTTATTCGATCAACTGAGTGGAGCTGGTATCTTCTCAAAGATTGATTTGAGGTCCGGTTATCACCAGTTGAGGGTCAAGAACGAAGATATTCCTAAGACCGCATTCAGAACTCGGTATGGCCACTATGAATTTGTGGTGATGCCGTTTGGTCTAACAAATGCTCCTGCTGTTTTCATGGATTTGATGAACCGAATTTTTCGACCCTACTTGGACAAGTTCGTGGTGGTGTTTATTGATGACATTCTGGTTTATTCAAGGAACCGGGAAGAGCACGCAGAGCATTTGAGACTCGTGTTGCAATTACTCCGAGACAACCAGTTGTATGCTAAGTTATCAAAGTGCGAGTTTTGGTTGGAGAAGGTCGCATTTTTGGGCCACGTTATTTCGAAAGAGGGTGTATCTGTAGACCCGAGCAAGATCGAAGCTGTCTCTAAGTGGCAAGCGCCAAAGAATGTGACAGAGATTCGGAGTTTCTTGGGGTTAGCCGGGTACTATCGAAGGTTCGTGAAGGACTTCTCAAAGATAGCAAGACCATTGACTAACCTTATGCGGAAGGAGATTCGGTACAGGTGGGATGACAGCTGTGAGAGGGCGTTTCGAACCTTGAAGGAGCGTCTGACTACGGCACCAATCCTAGCCTTACCCGAAGGGAGCGAAAATTTTGAGGTGTACACTGATGCGTCGAAAAATGGGTTGGGTTGTGTACTAATGCAGAATGGACAAGTCATTGCGTATGCTTCACGTCAGCTGAAGACTTACGAAGAGAACTACCCAACTCATGACCTAGAGCTTGGGGCAGTGGTGTTTGCTCTGAAAATATGGAGACATTATCTGTATGGGGCAACATTCAAGGTGTTTTCAGACCACAAGAGCTTGAAGTACATCTACACACAGAAGGAGCTGAATATGCGGCAGAGGCGATGGATAGAGCTGATCGGAGATTATGATATGGAGATTTTGTACCACGAGGGAAAGGCAAACGTTGTGGCCGACGCCCTAAGCAGAAAATCGGTGCATCCTCTGTGTTTGGATATGTCCAGATTGAAGCTAAGGAATGAAGTGCGACAGATGGGGATTCATGTGATAAGGAAAGGGGAAGCGATGTCGGACTTGGCGATTCAACCCGAGTTGTACGCCGAAATACGAGATGAGCAGTTTCTGGATCAGAAGTATGTAATGTGGCGAGCTCGCATTGAGAGAGGTGAACCCTCAAATCTCACCATTCACCCAGACGGGAGCCTCAGGTTTAATGGCAGGTGGTGGGTGCCAGAAGGAGGAGAATTAAGGAGAAAAATCATGACCGAGGCACATTGTGCTCCTTACTCGGTACATCCGGGTGGGGACAAGTTGTATAAGGATCTGAAGAAGACATTCTGGTGGGATAACATGAAGAGAGAAGTGGCTGAGTTTGTGTCCAGATGCTTGACTTGTCAGAAGGTCAAGAGTGAACACAAACGACCACAGGGTAAGCTGCAACCCTTAGAGGTACCTGAGTGGAAGTGGGACTCCATTTCCATGGATTTCATTGTAGGTTTGCCGAGAACCCCAAAGGGGAATAATATGATTTGGGTGATAGTAGATCGACTCACCAAGTCGGCCCACTTCGTGCCAATGAAGGATACATGGAGTAAGGCCGAGCTAGCAATGGCCTACCGGAGATATGTTCTGAAATTACATGGAGTACCTAGGGACATTGTGTCAGATCGTGATTCGAGGTTCATATCGAAGTTTTGGCAGGAGCTGCAGAAATCCTTGGGTACACAATTGAAGATGAGTACAGCCTTTCACCCTGCAACTGACGGTCAGACCGAACGTACCATACAGACTTTGGAGGATATGTTGCGGGCATGTGCCTTGGAATTTCGAGGTTCATGGGAGGATCGATTGGACCTGATTGAGTTCTCGTACAACAACAGCTACCATTCTAGTATTCAGATGGCACCGTTTGAAGCTTTATATGGGAGGAAGTGTAGGAGTCCAGTGTGCTGGGATGATAAGGCCGACACAGTGGTGCTTGGTCCCCACATGATTCAGGAAATGGTCGAACAGGTACAAATAATTAGACAGAAGATGCGAGCAGCCCAGGATCGTCAGAAGAGTTATGCTGATCTCCACCGCAGAGAGGTCGAATTCGCTGTGGGTGATAAAGTATTGTTGAAAGTGTCACCTATGAGAGGGGTTATGAGGTTCGGGAAGAAGGGCAAGTTGAGTCAAAAGTTTATTGGGCCGTATGAAATTTTGGATAGGATAGGGGAGGTGGCGTATCGATTAGCACTTCCCCCAGCTCTTGATAAGGTCCATAATGTGTTTCATGTTTCCCAATTGAGGAAATACTTGAGTGACCCATCTCACATCATTGAACCCGAGATGATCCAGTTAGATGATACACTTACCTATGAGGAGGTTCCAAAGGAAATTTTAGATCGGAAAGTTCGAAAAACCCGGGGAGGAGAAACAGCTCTTGTCAAAGTTTTGTGGTCTAACCACAATGTCGAGGAGGCCACCTGGGAAACAGAAGCATCGATGAAGACACGTTTTCCTCATCTCTTCGATCAGGTAACTACTTCGGTTACGGGGACGTAACCTTATCTTTAAGGGGGGGGGGGGGTAGGGTGTAACAGTTCTATTTACTGTAACTAAATTTCATCATATAGATATTTCCGTCTTACTTGCCTTGTTATTAGAAGGATAGTTGTGTCGGGGATCGAACTTCGGGACGAAGTTCCTTATAAGGAGGGTAGATTGTAATACCCGCATTTTTTTTTAGCAAGTTAAACCGAGTCATTATTTTATACTAAGTCAAACCCGATCAAGGATAACCCGACACACATACAAATTTTTTTTAAACAACTTGAGCAGGTATCGGACTTGGGCCCAATTGGTGTATGTGTTAACAAACCAAAAACCCACGTACTGGTTATATAACAATACTCCGTAGTACCCTAACCCTACACCCTTTATAAACACCCTACAAACCACCTCAACAAATACACAATACGACACACGCACAACCAGATATACAATACAACACCAGCCGCTCGTAACGAGAGAAGAAGAGGAAGGCCCTAGGAGTCGGATCGAACCATAGGCAGGCTAGACCTTGTCTATACACGTTATTCGGGTATGCTACACCGTATTTTACGTTTTATAGCATGTTTAGCGTACGTCCGTGTCGAATTATTGAAGTCGGGATTGGTATTGTCGGGATTAGCCATTGTTTTACGTCATTGTTGTTGTTGTACGTATTGGTCTAGATTATCATTGTTGTTATTAACTCATTTTGGTAACAATGTCATACTATTGTTATCGGGAATTGTGTCAGGCCAATACACGGCTATGTCGGCTACTTTGTACTGTCCGTAATTGCTGCTATTGTTGTACTTTTGTGGGAGGACCGAGGCATTAGAGTGTAGACTAGTATTGTGGGGATCGTAATTGTGAGTGGGGCTGTTAAGTTTGAGTTACCGCCATTGTTGTAGTTGAAGGTGCAATGGAATGTTGTGCGTATGGTAAATTCTTTTATTATTAGTGTAGATACTAAAAGGGTGATATTAGCAAGATTAGTTTATAGTAGCATCTTGTTTTGGTGGGTGATAATCATTATTATTATAATAATAATAAGGATTATAATATTGATGATGGTGTTCCTGTGGCGTCTTATGAGTAATCGTACGGAGTAATAAGTATAGTACTCCGTAGATGTGGTGCGCTATAGTACGTACATTAGCATAATTAGAGTAATAGTACGACGAGCAAGTATAATAGGTAAGTTGTGGTAGTCGAATTTAATTAGAATAATACCGGTTCGTGTTACACTCAAATACGTTACGTTGGATATTAATTATATATATATATATATAATATTTTATTAGGATCGGACTTTGTAGAATCTCCGTGGTGAATTGGACTGCCGATGTGGTGACCTGCTAATCAGGTAAGGTTTTCCTTACTTGGAATATGTTAATAATATAATGTCGTATGAGCTATGTATTTATGATATGACATTGATATGAACGAGATTGAGTAGTATAGCGAAATCCTGACCGGGAGGTCCATTGAGTAGTGTAGCGAAATCCTGACCGGGAGGTCCACTGAAGTAGTATAGCGAAATCCTGGCCGGGAGGTCCATTGAGTAGTGTAGCGGAGATTATGGGCACAGTGAAGTGCTGAGAATATTGCGATGATATTATCGATTGGTACTGACGATGGTGTTGAGATGATTGAGACTGAATGTTTTATACTCCGTACTGGTATTTTAATGTTAGCATGTTCTAACCGTTTCCTCTGTTTAAATTGTCACCCTATTTTATTGGGGGCCTGCGACGATCCAAATGACATTTCCGGTCTTTTGGGGAGCAGAGTATTGATGCAGATATGGATCCTTGATGTGTGCTTAACTGAAGGGATTTGCTGTTCGGGAAGGGAGTGCGTAACCAACATTGTCATATTCTTAGCGCGTCTCCGTCAATAATACTTAATAGACCCCTTTTTGTTTTATGTAGCCGTTTTGGGTTTTTGTAACCGTACTTAGTTCCAAACTTGGTTTGCATCCTTTGAATAATCTATTAAACTTGGTTGTGTTTCAGTATTGTTTGTGATGGGACTACTGCCTCGGTTAACCCGAGATGGTAACACTCCCATTTATCCGGGAAGGCCTAGTTAAGGCTCTTGGATAAACGGGGGTGTTACACAATTGGCCCGAGATTGCAATTATATCCCGGATGATGTGTTCACGCTCATCCAATCGGAGCCGAGGGAAGGCACTGAAGATGTTGAGCCCGTGCTGAGGCTACTGTTCGGGGAAGACACGATAGCCCCGACTCCGAAGGAAGACCTGGTCAACCTCATCCTCCGTAGCAACAAGTTCGACCCAACAAAGCTGATCTCGGATGTTGGCTCCGAGATGGGAAATAGGGCTTGAATGAAGACTGTCAAGTGGATTGACCGTTAAGGGAGGATCTACAAGCTGGTCACTGGGGAAGGAGACATGCTTACTTCTGAGTCTGAGTCCGAGTCGGAGTCTGAGTCAGAGTTTGAGGTCAAGTCTAGAGGGTCCGGTGGTAGAGTCACTCTTGTAACCCTTCTCCCTTTAGTTACTCCTGCTGGTGCCTCAGGGTCTGTCCCAAGCACCCTACCTATCTCGCCACTAACCAATGATCAAATGGCTGCCTTTTTCGAGCTGTTTTCTAAATTTTCAATCAATAATAACAATCGTTCTTCTTACGACTTGCCTATTTTTAATTATGGTTTCAAAAATATTTCATGCAATGACATTGAGAAACCCGACGAACAGGTACCCCTACCTCCACATTTGATTGAGCAGTTAGAGCAAAGGGAGTCCCGGAATCCGGTAATTGAAGAAACCGAGTCCATTAATGTGGGAACAACCTTAGAGCCCCAGATGCTTAAGATAGGTTATCCTTAGATCCCGAGGAGAGACAACAGTTCACAAGCCTCCAAGAATTCAAAGACGTCTTCGCATGGTCCTACAAGGACATGCCAGGTATAGACATGGAAATAGCCGAGCATCACATACCAATCAAAGACGGGTGCAAACCGGTTAAACAAAAAACTCCGCAGAGTGAGGCCCGAATGGTCTCTCAAAGTCAAATAAGAAGTCGATAAATAAGGCCAACTTCATACAGGTGTCCGAATATCCGGACTGAGTTGCGAACATCGTGCCGGTTCCTAAAAAAGACGGTAAGGTGCGCGTATGCGTAGATTTTTGGGATCTTAACCAGGCGAGCCTGAAATACGACTTTTCGTTACCACACATCGACATATTGGTGGATAACACGGCCGATCATGCCCTTCTATCATTTATGGACGGGTATGCCGGATATAACCAGATCAAGATGGCAGAAGAAGATATGACTAAGACCACCTTCACTACAGCTTGGGGTACATACTGCTATACCGTCATCCGATTTGGCCTTATCATTGTCGGGGCTACTTACCAACGAACCGATACAACTCTATTGCATGAGATGATGCATAAGGAAGTGGAGGTTTATGTGGACAACATGATCATCAAATCCAAGAGCCGGGAGGGACACATTACCGCCCTAAGAAAGTTCTTCGCCCGACTGCGCAAATACAACATGAGGCTAAACCGTCAAAAGTGCAGTTTCGGAGTAACCTCTGGCAAAGTACTGGGTCACATCGTTAGCCAACGTGGTATCGAGGTCGATCCAGCAAAAATGAAAGCCATCACCGAGATGAATCCTCCTAAAACCGAAAAGAAAATAAGGACATTTCTCGGGAAAGTCCAGTATATCAGCCGGTTTATCTCCAAACTGACCATGGTATGTGAACCAATTTTCAAGAAACTGAAAGTGGGGGAACAAACATTGTGGGACGATAAATGTCAAACGGCTTTCGACAAAATCAAAGAAATCATGTCTGCTCCGCCGATCTTAATGTCACCTCAACCCGGTTTGCCTTCGTCATTATACCTAACAATAACTGAGACAGCCATGGGGGCTACGCTAGCACAAACGGTCAACTCAGAAGAGCGAGCCATCTACTACATCAACATTAGAGTATGAATGCAAATACACCATGCTCGAGAAAAAGTGTCTAGCCTTAGTCTGGTCAACCAAAAAGCTCTGACATTATATGCTCAGGTACGAAGTACAGGTATTATCCAAGATGAACCCCATCAAATACCTCTTCGAAAAGCCCATTCTCAATGGCAAAATTTCTATATGGACTCTATTGTTGGCAGAGTTTGACCTGAAGTTTGTATCGTTTAAAGGTATTAAGGGTCGAGTAGTAGTCGAGTTTCTCGCTGATAGTCCCGTAACCGAAGAAGGATACACCGATACTTAGTCCTTCCCAAACGAAGACATTTTTCATACCGATACAGAAACGTGGGATTTATATTTCGATGGGGCATCCAACTTCCGAGGGTTCGGAGTCGGAATTCTTTTAATCTCGCCAAAAGGGGAACATACTCCATCAAACTGGACTTCGACGTTACTAATAACACCGCCGAGTACGAAGCATGCATCCATGGGTTACAAGCCGCCACCGATTTTGGGGTCACAAATCTCTGGGTACACGGCGACTCATCCTTGGTCATTAATCAGGCACTCCAGAAATGGAAAACTCGGAGTGCCAACCTCGTCGCCTACCAGGCACGAGTAAGGGTTCTTGAGAAACAATTCCAAAAGGTAGAATATATATACCTGCCTCGGGAAGAAAACCAGTTCGCAGATGCACTTTCCGAATTGGCATCTTTATTGAATATTCCCGATCACCTGACTAGTATGCCGATTTGCATCGAAAGACTGTCCGAGCCGACATATATCCACGCCATCGTAGACATTGAAATAGCCGATCCTGAGCCATGCTATCATACTGTTTTAACATACATGTCGACGAGAGAATATCTTCCCTGAACCGACAGTCAGGCCAAGAAAGCCCTACGAAGACTAGCCACCCAGTTTATCCGTATCGATGACGAGCAACTATACAAAAAGACGACGCAGGGGGCTCTTCTCCTATGCGTTGACAAGATTAAGGCTGAAAAGGTTATGGCCGAAGTACATGACGGTGAGTGTGGTCCGCATATGAATGCCCAGATGTTAATCCAAAAAATCTTGAGGCTCGGATATTTTTGAATAATAAGGAAACTGACTGCAGACAGTACGTCAAACATTGCCATAACTATCAAATCTTTGCTAATTTGCAGCATATGCCGTCATCTTTACTATATACCATGACATCACCCTGGCCATTTTCAACATGGGGTATCGACATAATCGGGAAAATAAATCCCTCCGGTACAGGTGGACACTGCTACATCTTGTGTAACACCCGCTATTTTTCCTAAGCATTTTTATTCTTTCCGTAAGGACTCCGTCTTAACTCTGTCAATTTTCGGCCTCGTATTTCATCATTTTACTAAGCTCTATTTTCATTGTTGAGTTTAATGATATTTATTTATATTTTAAAAAGATTTTTAATTCTTTTAAATCCATTTATTTGATTTTCCTCGTAAACTATTTATTTTCCGCGAGGAATTCTATTTCTCTACGAATTAACGTTTTTGAGCTCGGATTTAAGTTATTCCTCTTCCTAAAAATGTTTAAATACATTTGTATAATATTTTCAACTAAGAAATATTTTTGTTTACTAAAGAGTAGCCATTATGATTTTAATACGAAGTTTCGCGAATAATTATTTTCTTACGCGAGGTTTACTCGAATTGCTTCGAAATACCTTTAACAATTTTACGATTTTCTTTTTATCAACATACAAATTATTTTGGGACTTTTTTCCACATTTTGGACCGTGACCCCCCTTGGCTCACCCCTACTACATTTTTTTTATACACTTCATTTTATTATGTTAAACATTAGATATTTATTTCTTTCTTCATTCATTTTGGTGGATTAATACAAACTCTTTACACTCCTCTCACATTCACTCTTGGCTGAATTTTTTGAGGTGAATGTACCTAGTTTTCATCAACTTTTAAGTCACCATTCATTCCATATCTCTTCACATTTTCCTCTTTATTCATTCTTCCATTTTATTTTAGCAAAAACTTTTCTTTCTCCCTCTTTTTGGCTGGTGTTCCTGCCCATTTTCAGCAGCCATTTTCGTCCATAATCAAGCTTTGATCGTCCTATTTTCGCCTTCTAAATTATCGTCTCTCTTTCCCCTTCGTTAAGGTAATAATCGATGTTATTTCCGATTTTTATTTACCTTGATTCTTTTAGTTTTATCATGGTATTTTTGTACCATGTATGTCATGTGATTTAGGATTCTTGGTCGACCCCGAAGCCGACGAATTTATCGTAGACTCGGATTTGGATTGAAGGTAACGTCGGTGTTACTCGGTATTGCATGATTTTATTTGTGTAATTGCATGTATATTATTATAATTTTATTTTTGACAATATATGTATGTCATATAATCTGGAAAATTTTTAAAAGTTGAAAATTTGCATGTTTCGGTATTTTTATCACTTTTACGAGATTAACGATTAAATCGTCATATTAATTTGTAAAATCGTAATATTCGGCCTAAACATGTAATATATGTTTATATTCTGTAAAAATGATGTTTTTGATGATTTTTAATAATTTAGTATTTTCCTGATATTTTAGTTATCAATTATTGAATTATTACCGTTTACGGACAAAACGATTAAAAGCCGATTTTTAGTTCTAGTACCTAAACATTTTATTTTAATCTGATTTTTGATGTGGTGAAACTTTATGTTGAAATAGAATTTTCTGAAGTTTTTCATAATTTTTTGGAATTTTTAAGTGGATGAATTAATTAATCACTTTAAATCATCGTTTATCGTTAAAACCGTGTTTGTCGTTTAAATTCTCGATTTCTGGTCTTTGGTTTAAATCTGGAAAAAAATATGATTATGATGATTTCATAATAAAATGTAATTCTATGATTTTTAGTGCTTTAATAAAATATTAGGAACGATAAGTTTTATTAATGGAATCGTTAATTGTGAAAACGGGCTTAAAAGACGGTTTTACCTAATTTTGTGAAATCTGGAATTTTGACACCTTGGGAAAATTTTAAGTTTCTGGAAAATCATAATTTTTAAGTTTAATTATAATTTTTGGATATTAATACGTAAATCGTTTTGTAATTACTATTTTTAATAATCGTTATTCTCGCGATTAGACGATTAATGAGAAAGCCCTTTAAAAACCGAGTCGAAGTATTCTGGAATTTTTTTTTTCTGGACAGAATGTCCATAAATACATTTTAAAAATTTTACGTAATTTTTGTACTATTTATTAAAGTCTTTAATTAATAAGTATTGATTTTCGGACAAATTGTGATTTATCGTTAAAATGCTTCGTCTTACATGAAAGATTTATTTTTCCAGCTATTTTGAAAGTATTTAAATCTGAAACTTTAAGAGTTAAATCATTCCTTAACATACTCTAAATATATTCAATGGTTTAATTAAATAAAAGACGTTAAAAGATTTTATTTGACATTTGCCGTAAAATCCTATTTATAATCGTATTGTCGAAACTAATAATAATTAGGGAATTTTAGTTTTGTAAATTTTGGAAACACCCTAATTAGTAGTATTTAAAATGTTTAAAACATTTATAAATCAATTTATAAACACTTGTATGACGTTTCAATAATTTCATAAACCTAAATGTTCTTACTTTATCAATTAATATCGTTAAGGCCGAAAGTATTAGTTTTATAAATCTATATCGTTTACTAAAACTGTTGTATTAGTATAAACTAATATTTTCGCTATTTTGATATGATACTATTTTTAGTAAAGTTTCCTAAAATAGAAGTTTCCTAAAATAGAAAGTTTCCTCTTTTGGAAAGTGGTCATTTTTCCTTTTGTTCTCTTATTATTTATAATGATTATATCTTTTGAATATCGATAATGGCTTTGTTTTGGAGTTATGGAATAAGGACAAGTGTGAGGTTAGAGTAATATATTCCGGGGGTTTACATTTTTGCCATCAACTTTAAGGCTGGTGTGTCTTTATGGGGCACAATGGTTGTTGAACCGAGCATATATGGTGTTCGGGAGTGTGTGAACATTTTGACCTTAAACTCGTGCCTCGCAGTGAAAGACGCCGTCGGGTTGAACTGAGTATTTATGGTGCTCGGGAGGGGTGTACATATCATCTTAAACTAGGGCCACGCATTTATAAGTCGCCGTCCTATTATGGTTGAGTAGCCTAGTTAGAGACCGAAGTTTGATTTGTTTGAACTAAGTTCTCGAAGCTAGTTTTAGTATTCTCCTAGTGAAAGTCTAGCCGTCTACACTAATTCTATCCATAACGCCATTTTGATTATTTTATTTATTATCGATATAAATTGGTTTGCAGGTTGGCAAATATTTTTATGTTTCTTCGGAAACCCTTTTGATTATTTTATTTTACGCTAAAACTTATTTTAATATGATGGTTTACTGTTTTCCTTTTTACTATTTTTTCTATAATAATAATTACAGTTTTAAAATCCTGTTATACGGCTGGGAGAACGTTGGGGTTGCTCCCCACTGATTGTGGCTGTTATGTTTTAACATGGCAGGTATACGTGTTCCGGGTGTGGGCTAGTGAGCAGTGTGGATCCTGCTTATTTATTTTTATAATTATGTCCTATGGATTGTTTAAACCCCTTTTGTGGATTGTTTTAAATTTTGGCCATTTTATTTAAGGCCTATTGTTGACTTTACCATTTTAATTTTACTAAGACATAGTTACAGTGTGTTTTAATCCCGACTCTACAGTGTTTCCGCCACTGTATCGCGTTAGATTTTCTAGGGGATTACAGTTGGTATCAGAGCATTGTTGCTCCCGACGCTTACACCTGATTCTAGGAAAAATACCAGTAAATTATTTAAACTGTAAATAAAAATATTATTAGAGATGGGTAGAAACAAATAAGGACTTAACTGTTAGGTTTATATGTTCTTGTAACTCAATGGTTAGCATTGAATATTTGTTTTATATGTCGAAGAAGATGAAAGAACAAGATGCTGATATGCTGCTTCAGATCGGGACAAGACCTACTTAGCACTCTCAACGCCTGCTGACTCGAGTGGACAACTAGGTGCTCCAAGAAAGATTTCGATAATGACTTTTAGCTCTGGTTCAGTTTACTTAAGCTACAAGCAAGATGATCAAGAGTAGATTCATGTTCCATGATGTCACAGTAAATCCAGATAGAGCGACCCATGACTTGCGTGCTCGTTCCTCTACAAGAAGATGAAGTAATCCATTTTGGATCCCCTCGTGAACTCTGGAGGCCCGAAGATTCTCCTCTGGTTCAAGAACTTAGTAATATAGGATCATCGATTCTTTTCTTCCTTCCTCTATTTCTTCCAATTCTTCTCTTATATATTCTCATCTTCATTCTCTTGGTGAATCCTTGTTCTATTCTTCTATTCTACCATCTTTCTCTTGAGATTATTTGGTTAGACTGGATTCTGTCTTAGTGAACCCGTGTTATAGATGTTTGAGGTTTAGTAAACCCTTGTTACCTGGTTTGAGGATTTTGAGTCTGTCCTACTTTCTAAGCAAGTAAGAAATTCTTGAGGATTAATTTGAATAGCAAAATGTTGCTTGATGGAATTAGGATGATACTTTAGACACTGAACCTTGGGTTATAGGTTACCTTGATTATTTTGGCGTACTTAGAGTTGGATATATTTGGGAGTAGTAAGAGAGTATGTCATATTTGATGGATACCTAGTACCTAACCTAGAACCAAACAAAGGGTAACTGATAATATTACCTTGGATTCTTTACCTAATGCTTATTTAATGAATGCATCGCGAATATTTGGGATCATAGAGTATTGTTTAAGGTGTCAGACTGAGTGTTGTCGTACCATTGAAGGTTTTCATTAATGTCGTTAGAAATTTTGGTTGACATAGATTACCCGTATTTCTTAAGGATTAGATCGTTGATCGTCGTTTAAGGTTGTAACCTATGAACTTTGGAGTTGACTGATCTAACTTGGGATAAATTGTTGTTGTCCCTAGAGAAGAGAACTATTTTGCACAATCACAGTTTGGTTTTATTGTGCTGTTTTGAGGAATATTATAATACAGATCATCTTTGGGACTGTTATAACCTTAGACCAACGAGATTGTGGCTTCGTTGATTTAATAAATATTTTAGTGGTTTCGCTGTTACGATATGAAATTTGATGGAATTCTCAAAAACCTTAGTCGAATGACGTGGGTATCTGTCGTTACATGTAAGGCTGAGTGTGTTTAAGGTTTTGCGTACTTTACTAACCTCTGTCTAGTGATGATGTTAAAAAAATATGTTGATAATCATTTTGAAGTTTTTGTGTCTGGACATTGTGAATTGGTGGATTTTATTTAGTGTTCACTACTACAAATGAGCACTTGGGCCACGACTGAATTCGTGGCAAAAGTGCTAAATTTTCGTGGCTAAAGTTCTTTGCCACGGAAAAACCATCCATGGCGCAAGTGGCCGTGGCAAACAAATAGCCACGGGAAAAAAAAAAGTGTGGCAAGTATTGATTTTATTGCCACGGAGTCTCCCGTGGCTAGAATTAATTTTTTGCCACGGATTATCCCGTGGCTAATTATTTTTGTGGCGAAATATTTATTCCGGTGACAAAATATATAATAAATTAAATAAATTAATAACCGTATCACCCATCTTAACACTACTCTCACTCAAGCACGCTTAACTGTGGAGTTCTTATGGGCAGCTACCAGAAATGAAATCGAACTTTATTGACCTAATCATTGGTTTGAATTCTTTTAAAGTGATGTTTTTTTCAAACTACATTTTCTTTTGAGTAATTAATTTTTTTTCCCTTATGATTTACATATTATGATTAAAAAATTATTATTCCGGAAAAAAAAATTCGAAGTTGATTTTCGGACTCATGATTCCATTAATTTATCGATATTTTTATTTTAGTTTCTATTTTCCACGTTCTTTTATTGCTAGTTCTTTCGATATGTTTTTTTCTTTTCGTTATCGGTCGTTATTTTATATCATCAGTTTTTTTATCCTCATTGAGTTTCCTCTAGCCTACTTCAAGTTTTACCCGAATTTTATTTTTTTATTAAGTATATTTTATTTTAAATTCATTTTTTAAAATATCTTCCAAATAAAATTACAGAACAGCTACCGAATTAAACAGTTGACGATAAATTAATTTTTGATTTTCACACTATTAGTCCATAATTATTAGATTTTCTTACTTGTATTTGTTAATTATTTGATTTTGTCAATTATACCTCTCTTTTTTTGAAAAATTATTTTAACTTGTTATTGAACTTAGGCACGACGTTCTAATACGTTAATCTTTCTTCCAAACCAAACAACTTGAAAGACGATTAATTACAAAAATAATTATTGTTTTCGCAGTCAAAGTTAATTCCATAAAAAAATATAGACCGATTAGAATTCTTAAATACGAGTTTAATAAAGCGGTTTTTTTCACACTGAAAATATTGTAAGAAAATCAATAATTTGGACAAGAATCATGCTCAGTCACCTTTTTTTTAAGTTTTTTTGTCTTAAAAAGAAGTGTATTACATGTGAAAAAATTAATTAATTAAGCGGTAAAAATGAAAGAGTCTTAAATAATATTAAATGTCTTAATGATGGATGATCAATCACATACTAATTTTACTTGATATGCTATGTACGCCGCATTTTAGCTAGCATATATTACACTATGTAAATGTTAGTTGTCTTTCAAAAGTCATACTTGAGATTATAAAATTTTAATAAAACATCTTGTCAAATTAAGAGAAATCAATTGCTTCACAAATGATGATTAATAAAAAAATCAACAAATTAGACAACCAGAGTTTTCTTGTATTTTATTTTACCAAAAATCTATTTTTTTTCTTAAAACTAAATAAAATAATACGAATTTCTTTTATTAATAAAATATTTTCAAATTTAATATTTTTTTTTCTTCATATTATCTTTAGCTTTGAATTTTAATGAATTTTTAAGATCAATAATTGACACTGGACTTAACTTGAAAGTAATTTGATTAAAATTTGGAGAACCATTAGCCACATGCGTTTATTACATCTGTGGCTAAAAAATAATTTTGCCACGGAAGTTAATTATGTCGTGCCTAAATAATATTTGCCACTGAACAAATTCGTGGCTAAATATATTTTTGCCACAGGTGTGGCATCTTACGTGGCAAGAGTGATTATTTGCCACGACTTTAATAAAATTCGTGGCGCAAGTGAATTTTTGCCACGGGAAAAATTGTTCCCGTGGCATATTTTATTTCCCAAGTAGTGAATCAAATTTTTCCCGTGGCTAGGTAAAATTTAGCCACAAATAACAAATTTTCGTGGCATAATTCGTCGCGCAAGTGTCAATTTGTTGTAGTGGTTCCTTACTCGAGAAATTTGAAGTATACCTCGAGTTTAGACCTTATGAGCTTTGAATTTATGAGCCTTAGTGATTACAAGTTTGGGTATATTTTGATAACCGTCTAAATCATTTGTGGATTTTTACCGTACTAATTGAAATATTATATAAGTATGTAAGACTTAATTTTGGAGGCTATGGAAGTTGATAATTTTGGAGGCTGTAGATTGAGTATGACCACCCTGTACCGATTTTGGACTTAGCGTTATTTGATGGGCCAATTAGGAACCCGTGTTTGTGGGAGTCGTGCTAGGAATCTCGAGATGGTTAATTTCTTCTATAATCCTCGAGAGGTATGTTTGACTCTCAACTTCGTCCTTCTTTCTGCTTCTCTCGAACTCTGTTACCGTAACTGCTGCCAATCCCTTTGACCTTTATCGATTTTGAAAACTCTTATTTTAATTTATTGTTTATCCTTGTTCTATTTATCTGTTAACCATTTTTCGAACTTCCTATTTTTTAAAAAGTTCGACTAGTTTAAAAAAAAATGGATTATCGTAAAATTTTAACATTTTGAGTTATAATTTCTAGTTGTGAAAATCCCCATTGTGTAAAAAGTTTGACTAACTTAAACTTTTCGGATATCGTGAAAAATATTTTGAATTATAATTTAAGAACTTTATACTTCACTTTTGTTTTATCTTTGGTTGATATTTATATTTAAATCTGTTTCAAAATGCCTTAATAATTTATTTTAAATTATTACGAACTTATTTCAATTTTTGATTTTTCAAGCGAACGGAATTTTATGAAGACTTTCACATTTCCAAAAACTTTGATTTCTATATGATTATTACATAAAAGGTTTTAACATTGTCGAAATTATTTTATGGTTTGATAACGTTTTTGAAAACTTTCACAATTACTTTGATAACCTTTCCGAAATTTTAAATTTTTGAAATTAGTTTCTGTTTTATTGTTGATGGACTTTTGAATCTGTTATTGAAAATTTTTGACGACTGGTTTGATTTTTACTAACTATAAATTTTGATTCCTCCAAACAGAATTTTGTTTCATCATAAAAAGAATTATTATGAAATTTCTTAAGCAAAAATTGTTTTACTTTCATTTTGAAAATACTTTGGTTATCCTATTTCCTTCGAGTTTGTTTACAAATGTTATTTGACGTCATTATTTTATCAAATAACTTTACTTAACGATTTCACTAATTAAAAGATTTTAAACTCCGGGTAGCTTAGCCCAATTCCTCTTGGAAAAAATATTTAATTTGCATTCGATTTCGTATCACTTTGAAAGTTGTAAAATTTTCTTTTACAGCAAAATTTTTATGCGAATTTGTATCCTCATGTTTTCGAGTGAGGTAATCTTGATTCCTTTCTGCTTATCCTTAATTTTGAGGACGAAACTTTCTTTTAGTGGGGAGGATTGTAACACCCGCTATTTCTCCTAAGCATTTTTATTCTTTCCGTTAGGACTCCGTCTTAACTCTGTCAATTTTCGGCCTCGTATTTCATCATTTTACTAAGCTCTATTTTCATTGTTGAGTTTAATGATATTTATTTATATTTTAAAAAGATTTTTAATTCTTTTAAATCCATTTATTTGATTTTCCTCGTAAACTATTTATTTTCCGCGAGGAATTCTATTTCTCTACGAATTAACGTTTTTAAGCTCGGATTTAAGTTATTCCTCTTCCTAAAAATGTTTAAATACATTTGTATAATATTTTCAACTAAGAAATATTTTTGTTTACTAAAGAGTAGCCATTATGATTTTAATACGAAGTTTCGCGAATAATTATTTTCTTACGCGAGGTTTACTCGAATTGCTTTGAAACACCTTTATCAATTTTACGATTTTCTTTTTATCAACTTACAAATTATTTTGGGACATTTTTCCACATTTTGGACCGTGACCCCCCTTGGCTGACCCCTACTACATTTTTTTTATACACTTCATTTTATTATGTTAAACATTAGATATTAATTTCTTTATTCATTCATTTTGGTGGATTAATACAAACTCTTAACACTTCTCTCACATTCACTCTTGGCTGAATTTTTTGAGGTGAATGTACCTAGTTTTCATCAACTTTTAAGTCACCATTCATTCCATATCTCTTCACATTTTCCTCTTTATTCATTCTTTCATTTTATTTTAGCAAAAACATTTTCTTTCTCCCTCTTTTTGCACATTCACCATTCTTTCTTCCTGCCCTTTTTCAGCAGCCATTTTCGTCCATAATCAAGCTTTGATCGTCTTATTTTTGCCTTCTAAATTATCGTCTCTCTTTCCCCTTCGTTAAGGTAATAATCGATGTTATTTCCGATTGTTATTTACCTAGATTCTTTTAGTTTTCTCATGGTATTTTTGTACCATGTATGTCATGTGATTTAGGATTCTTGGTCGACCCCGAAGCAAACGAATTTATCGTAGACTCGGATTTGGATTGAAGGTAACGTCGGTGTTACTCGGTATTGCATGATTTTATTTGTGCAATTGCATGTATATTATTATAATTTTATTTTTGACAATATATGTATGTCATATAATCTGGAAAATTTTTAAAAGTTGAAAATATGCATGTTTCGGTATTTTTATCGCTTTTACGAGATTAACGATTAAATCGTCATATTTATTTGTAAAATCTTAATATTCGGCCTAAACATGTAATATATGTTTATATTCTGTAAAAATGATGTTTTTGATGATTTTTAATAATTTAGTATTTTTCTGATATTTTAGTTATCAATTATTGAATTATTACCGTTTACGGAAAAAACGATTAAAAGCCGATTTTTAGTTCTAGTACCTAAACCTTTTATTTTAATCTGATTTTTGATGTGGTGAAACTTTCTGTTGAAATGGAATATTCTGAATTTTTTCATAATTTTTCGGAATTTTTAAGTGGATGAATTAATTAATCACTTTAAATCATCGTTTATCGTTAAAACCGTGTTTGTCGTTTAAATTCTCGATTTCTGGTCTTTGGTTTAAATCTGGAAAAAAATATGATTCTGATGATTTCATAATAAAATGTAATTCTATGATTTTTAGTGCTTTAATAAAATATTAGGAACGATAAGTTTTATTAATGGAATCGTTAATTGTGAAAGCGGGCTTTAAAGACGGTTTTACCTAATTTTGTGAAATCTGGAATTTTGACACCTTGGGAAAATTTTAAGTTTCTGGAAAATCATAATTTTTAAGTTCAATTATAATTTTTGGATATTAATACGTAAATCGTTTTGTACTATTTTTAATAATCGTTATTGTCGCGATTAGACGATTAATGAGAAAACCCTTTATAAACCGAGTCGAAGTATTCTGGAAAATTTTCTTTTCAGGACAGAATGTCCATAAATACATTTTAACTATTTTACGTAATTTTTGTACTATTTATTAAAGTCTTTAATTAATAAGTATTGATTTTTGGACAAATTGTGATTTATCGTTAAAATGCTTCGTCTTACATGAAAGATTTATTTTTCCAGCTATTTTGAAAGTATTTAAATCTGAAACTTTAAGAGTTAAATCATTCCTTAACATACTCTAAATATATTCAATGGTTTAATTAAATAGAAGACGTTAAAAGATTTAATTTGACATTTGCCGTAAAATCCTATTGTCGAAACTAATAATAATTAGGGAATTTTAGTTTTGTAAATTTTGGAAACACCCTAATTAGTAGTATTTAAAATGTTTAAAACATTTATAAATCAATTTATAAACACTTGTATGACGTTTCAATAATTTCGTAAACCTAAATGTTCTTACTTGATCAATTAATATCGTTAAGGCCGAAAGTATTAGTTTTATAAATCTATATCGTTTACTAAAAATGTTGTATTAGTATAAGCTAATATTTTCGTTATTTTGATATGATGCTATTTTTAGTAAAGTTTCCTAAAATAGAAGTTTCCTAAAATAGAAGTTTCCTAAAATAGAAAGTTTCCTCTTTTGGAAAGTGGTCATTTTTCCTTTTGTTCTCTTATTATTTATAATGATTATATCTTTTGAATATCGATAATGGCTTTGTTTTGGAGTTATGGAATAAGGACAAGTGTGAGGTTAGAGTAATATATTATGGGGGTTTACGTTTTTGCCATCAACTTTAAGGCTGGTGTGTCTTTATGGGGCACACTGGTTGTTGAACCGAGCATATATGGTGTTCGGGAGTGTGTGAACATTTTTACCTTAAACTCATGCCTCGCAGTGTAAGACGCCGTCGGGTTGAACTGAGTATTTATGGTGCTCGGGAGGGGTGTACATGTCATCTTAAACTAGGGCCACGCATTTATAAGTCGCCGTCCTATTATGGTTGAGTAGCCTAGTTAGAGACCGAAGTTTGATTTGTTTGAACTAAGTTCTCGAAGCTAGTTTTAGTATTCTACTAGTGAAAGTCTAGCCGTCTACACTAATTCTATCCATAACGCCATTTTGATTATTTTATTTATTATCGATATAAATTGGTTTGCAGGTTGGCAAATATTTTTATGTTTCTTCGGAAACCCTTTTGATTATTTTTTTTTACGCTAAAACTTATTTTAATATGATGTTTTACTGTTTTCCTTTTTACTATTTTTTTCTATAATAGTAATTACAGTTTTAAAATCCTGTTATACGGCTGGGAGAACGTTGGCGTTGCTCCCCACTGATTGTGGCTGTTATGTTTTAACATGGCAGGTATACGTGTTCCGGGTGTGGGCTAGCGAGCAGTGTGGATCCTGCTTATTTATTTTTATAATTATGTCCTATGGATTGTTCAAACCCCTTTTGTGGATTGTTTTAAATTTTGGCCATTTTATTTAAGGCCTATTGTTGACTTTACCATTTTAATTTTACTAAGACATAGTTACAGTGTGTTTTAATCCCGACTCTACAGTGTTTCCGCCACTGTATCGCGTTAGATTTTCTAGGGGATTACATCTTGGTAGTCATCGACTATTTCACCAAATGGGTCGACACTGAATCCTACTGTATTCTCAACTCCAAGCATGTAGCTAAGTTCCTCCAGAACAAGATAATATGCTGGTACGGGATCCCGAATGAGTTCATTAGTGATCAAAGGACATTTAGGCCGAAACAGTGGCCCTATTAACCAAATACAAGATTCAGGGGCATACA
This sequence comes from Agrostemma githago, assembly GCA_958450325.1. NCBI lineage: Eukaryota > Viridiplantae > Streptophyta > Magnoliopsida > Caryophyllales > Caryophyllaceae > Agrostemma > Agrostemma githago. The sequence continues at coordinate 24,776,421 of OY288244.1, read as the reverse complement.
TCCTCACCCTACTGTCCCCAAACAAATGGAGCGGTAGAAGTGGCCAATAAAACAATTGTCACCATTCTGAAAAAGATGGCTGATAATTACCAAGACTGGCCCGATAAAATACCTTTCGCTCTATGGGGATACCGGACTTTGATCTGCACCGCAACCGATGCCACGCCCTATTACCTGACATACGGGATGAAAGCAGTCCAACCGATCGATTTGGAAGTACCGTCCCTCAAGATCCTATTGGAGAGTCAAGTACCTGAAGCTGATTGGGTCCGAGCGCGGTATGACTCGTTAGTTCTATTAGACGAACGACAATCTCGTGCCCTCAATAATATTCAGATAAATCAGAAGAGAATCTAACGGGCCTTTAATAAAAGAGTGAGGCCCAGGAACATTAAAGAAGGGGATTTGGTTCTCAAGTCCATTCGAGCTTTATTACTAGTAGACTCGAGGGGAAAATTCAAACTTAATTAGGCCGGGCCATATCTGGTGAAAAAGGTTCCATCCATTGGCTTCCGTTAGTGGACGCTGTATGGGTCCGGGCGTCCGCAAACAGACGCCAGAAAGTGGATGCCACGACCAGTCGCCGATTTTTTGACCGGGCGTCCACTAATGGACGCCAATAATATTGGCGTCTGACAGCGCACGCCATACATGGCGTCCGACTGTGGACGTCAGGTGTCCCTGGATGGCGTCCACAATCAGATGCCATGTGCATCATGGTGGCGTCCGACTGTGGACGCCATCCAGGGATACCTAGCGTCCACAGTCGGACGCCATGTCTGCCAATCTTCATCGCGTTTCGCTTGCTCCGGCGTCTGGCTTGGCGTCCGTTATTGGACGCCATATATGATGATGCATGGCCGTAGACAAGCGTTCGATGTCTAGCCAAAACCTGCAAAATAAACCAAGTCCACAACTCTCATCCAACCACAACTGTCGACCATCCACAAGACATCAATCTCATTCACTCTCAATCAACCAAAACATTTGATCTCCCGCCACATTTATGCTCAAAAAACATTCATATAAAAAGTTTTAACATATGGTTTAAAGGTACATAAATCTAAACTCGGACAAAGATACATAATCCATAAATCCAGTTACAACAAGAAACAATCAGCTAATTGTGAAGCTAGCTGAAGCACCAGAGTTACCGACATCCCCGCTAAAGGGGTCTCTGTCGTCTGGAGGGGAAGGGGGACGACCTTGGTTGCATTTGTTGAAAAATGGCCTGAAACATGGCCATCTGTTCCTGCATCTTCTTTATGTGCTCCGTCTGCTCCTTCAGTTACTGCTGCTGCTGGGTCAGTTGTTCCTTCATGGCCTCCTTTTCTGGGTCGGGCTGCTAAGATCCGGCTGGCGTATACTCCATCTGTGTGGAGGTGCCGAGACGCGCTGGAGGAGGTGTGAAGTAGATCCCGTGTGCATTCCCAACACCATACACACTACCTTTCTTGTACCCCTTCACGACCTTGAAATAGGTCTCATTCGGGTCTACTTCGGCAGCATCAGGAGCAGTCTCGTGATTTGCTAGCTCCTCTTGGTAGGCATCCTGCGTACACAACAGTGATTTCAATTCAAGTTATTAGTAGATGAAATCAATAAAGATACTTATCTACCACCTAAAGTATATATATAGACACAGTTGATTTATTTGAAATAGTAAGTACTCACCCAGATTGCCTGATCTTTACTCGTCATAACAGAAGTCCCTTCCGAGTCGGTCTTCCCATGCATGTCCAGGAACACCTCAGGGGCGGTTGGCGTCCTCCCGAGTTCAGCTTGTAGCTGTTAAATAAGTACGACCGTTAGGCGAACGTATATTACGTGAACGTAGTTTATGATTAATCAAGTAGGAGTACGATATTATTGGAAATCATACCCTCTTGAGACGAAGAAACGAAGACTGTGAACCCCGATGATGTGTCGGGTCGGCCTTCCCCTCCTTCTCGGAGTTCTTCATTTTGTTTCGGGATGCCCTTTCAAATCTGACCTTGAAGTCCTTGTCGTCGTGGTACTTAACCCACCTCTCCAACGCTTCACCTGAAGTATGACAACACTAATATATTATTAGTTAATACAGTAAAAGATAGAAGTTAGATTGTTCTTTAAAATTGAGTAATATAAAAAACTACACCTTTCAGGTTTTTTAGCGCAGTCCCCCGGGTGTGGCGCTTGTTCATTACGTCAGCGAAGCGGCGTGTGCAAGTCTCGTTGTACCGCTCATATACCCTTCCTTCGAGCTCCGGCTTCCAAAAGAACTTCAGCTACAAAATCAAGGCGGATTAGTAATTAGTGAAAGAAATAATTACAAAGTCCACATTATGAATGCGGAACTTGGTAGCAAAAAGAGTCAACGAACCCGGAAGTTGTTGAACCACTGCTCCCGTTGATCCGTCGGCACCTGATACCAACAATCATACCCTAGACCTTTGTCGACCATGTAGCTGTTAGTACAGCCAGTGGTCACCTCCCCATGGAGGAACCTGCACCAAGTCGAGAGACACAGACATGTACGAAATATTACAAGATGTATATAGTCCAAAAATTCATATGTTACAAAAGAATGGGCATGTTAGATTATATTACCATACGCGACCGGGGTCGAGAATCACCCGACCGTTCTCGTCCTTCTTTAGCTCCTCCGTGTCCCCCTGCCGCTGCTACTCGTTGTTCTGCTCCTGTCCCGGCGTTTCAAGGACCACTTCCTCCTCCTCCTGCTGCGAGGTGGATGCATGCACAGACCTACTACCTCCGCCACGTCTACTCGTCGATCTACCGCCTGCCATTATCTTAACCTTGCAACAAATTAGCAGCAATTAGCAAATACAATCTAACACAATTGAAATAACGTACACAATAAGTAACACAATGATTAATATGGTTAACCTACAACAACAAGTCTAGCAGTCATCTTTGTTGTCGTTATTGTCTTCAGCCTCATTGTCCTCACTCTGATCCTCCTCCTCCGTTTCCTCGCCCTCCTCTTGATCGTCCTCCAAATTCTCTTCATCTTGTCCGTCATCCTCCTCAAGGATCTCCGGAACATCCTTAACCATGTAATCTCCTTGTCCATCTTCAGTATCATCCTCAGAGTATTCATCTGCCCCTACATTCTGATCTTCTTCGGAGAGTATGGTCTCATCAATAGGAGACAAGCAAGTACCACTTGAAGCCGCATCTTCCTGGAACAAAGAACTGTCTATTTTCCCTCGTGGTTTTGTCGTAAAGACTGCCCACCATTGACTTTGATTTCTGTCATTTCTCGTGTACGGAGAAGGAGCAAAGTAGACTTGCTTTGCCTGATGCGCGAGTATGAACGGATCGTACGTAGGATATTTCCGGGTGTGGTTAACTTTCACGATCTTGTAACGTTCATGCACCCGGGTTCCGTTCACGGAGCTGTCTTTCCACTCACATTTGAACACCACAGCTCTATACCCCCGTTCTTTGCCGGCATAACACAACTCAAAAATATCCTCCAAAATGCCGTAGTACTCATCACCATCAAGAGATGTCACACTGACACCAAAATTACATCTAGCCTTGTTCTTACCATAATTGAATGTGTGAAAATTGAACCCATTCACTGTGTACCGGTTCCAGGTTTTAACCACTCGCACTGGTCCGTAAGCCAAACTTCTAACCAAATCATCACGTATGTCTCAGGCAACTACGTGATCCTTTAGCCACTTAGGAAAATGTTCATCGTGCTTACTCCAAACGTCATCAGGGTTCACGTCAGGGTTCACAGCGACATATTCAGTTACAAATTGCTTCTCATAAGGCTCTAAGATCTCACAATTAGAGAGTAGGTAAAGGTGCGCTCGGTTGTACTCTTTCTCATCTAGTACCCTAGAACCCTCGATGGATGAAGTTCCTTCATCGTCCTTCTTTGGAAAAAACTCTGGTATAGTAGGATCAACGGAAATCGAATGTTCTAGGTTCAGGTTCTTGGTTTTTGTTTGGACGTCTTTCTCGAAGTATAGGGAGCAGAAGTTCGCAATCTCTTCTGTCAAATATGCATTACAAATAGAACCCTCTACCCTAGCCTTGTTACCAATTTTCTTCTTCAGATGATTGAGGAACCTAAATAAACAAGTTATGTATTTTAATTAATAAAAGTTAGCTATGTTTAAATTAAATTTATAAATAAAGTTAAAAAAATTTATGTACCTTTCAAATGGGTACATCCATCTATACTGGACAGGTCCTCCAACCTTAGCCTCGTAGGGCAAGTGGACAGGTAGATGCTCCATGGAATTAAAGAACGACGGTGGGAAGATCATCTCGAGTTTGCATAGTATCCGTGGAATCTGATCCTCCAGCCGAGTCATGTCCTCACTTGTTACTGTAGAAGAACACAAATCTCGAAAAAACTGAGATATCTCAGTTATAGAATTCCACACCGTCGGTGGCAGAAGTTGCTTTAGAGCTACCGGAAGTAACCTCTCCATAAAGACATGGCAGTCGTGACTCTTTAACCCTTGCAGTTTTAGGTTCTTAAGATCAACACAGCGTTTGAAGTCAGAGGCGTACCCATCATGAAACTTCAACTTCTCTACCCACTCCAACAACGCCTTTCTCTGGGCCTTGTCAAGTGTGAGAAAAGGCTCTCGGTTTGAACCCATCCCGTTTTATGTGCAGCTGAGGACGGTCACAAAAAATCTTTACATCTCGCCGGGAGCCGGTAATGTCACAATTCTTCCCCTCCACATCCATCACAGTGTAAATCAACTGCTCGAAGAAGTTTTTCTCTATGTGCATCACATCTAAATTGTGACGAAGTAACAAAGTCCTCCAATATGGTAGGTCAAAGAATATGCTACGTTTAAACCAACCATTTTTCAACTTTTTCAGTTTTTTGAACTCTTGCTCGGTTCCGTCAATAGTGGACGGGTACTCGGAAATCAACTCCCATATTTCATCTCCTGGGAGTCGATCAGGTGCGTCGTCAAGCACAACCCCACCCTTCTTGAACGCCTTCTTATTCTTCCTATATGGGTGACCCTCTGATAGGAACTATCTATGACAGTCAAATCAACTAATTTTACTAGAATTTGGAAGATAAAAAGCTTTGCTCTCTTCCATACAACACGGACACGCTTTCTGACCCGCAGTAGACCACCACGAGAGCATACCGTACGCGGGAAAGTCGTTTATAGTCCACAACAGAGCTGCTTTCAACTGAAAGTTTTGTCCCAAAGAGACATCATAAGTTTCGACCCTTACCTCCCACATTTGTTTCAATTCCTCAATAACAAGTTGCAAGTAAACATCCAAATGATTTTTCGGATTTTTGGGACCAGGCACAATAAGAGATAGAAAGATGAAAGGCTGCTTCAAACAAAACCAAGGAGGTAGGTTATAAGGTGTGATCATCACAGGCCAGCAAGAGTACGACTTACCAAATTGGCCGAAAGGTGCAAACCCATCAGTACACAATCCTAGCCTTACATTTCGGGGTTCTGACGCAAAGTGGGGATGTAGTCTATCGAAACGCTTCCACTCCTTGCCGTTACTCAGATGACACATCTTCCCTGGTACCCTAATATCCTCCTTGTGCCACCTCATTTGCTCTGCTATGGTTTTTGTGGCATACAATTTTTGAAGCCTTGGTGCAATAAGGAAGTACATAAGCTGACTTATTGGGATCGGTTTCTTACCCCTAACACCGCTTTTCCCTTTTCTACCCCTCAAAACAATATCCCCCTCAACCATCTTATATCTACCCTTACCACATCTCTTACATTCATCTAGCATCGCATCGTCCTTCCAAAATAACATACATCCATCTGGACAAGCATCAATCTTCTGATGCGGGAGTTGAAGGCCCTTCACAACTTTTTTGGTTGTGTAGAAAGTTCGGGTCATGATATTGTCTTTCGGGATTAATCTCTCGAGCAAGGCAGCAATACCATCGACACAGGCAAGGGGTAGGTTGAACTCACATTTAAGGCTGACTACCATAGATGCGACTTCTAACAAAGTCACCTCGCACCCTCCGTATAACGGTTTCTCCGAAGCGTTCAACTTGTCGAAGAACGCCTTCGCTCGTGGGTTAGGTTCTTGTGGGTTAGGTGAGTCGTGTTGGTTGGGTGAGTCATTCCCATATGTGTTCTCGTTGTTAAACAAGTTGCACTCTACTACGTCAACTATCATACCTCTCAAACCCTCCATTTTGACGGTTTTCGGGTTCCTCAGACTGAAGTGGCTCACCATGACAAATCCAATTATAATAATTGGATGAAAAACCATTATAGATGACATGTTCCTTAACTACAAGGACATCAAAAAATTTATTGTTCTTGCATTTAGTGCACGGACACCTAACCTCCCCCCTCAATGCATAGTCTACTGACTTTTTAGCGACCTCGACAAATGATTCCACACCCCTCAAAAATTCTACGGTGGGACGTCTCTTCTTATCAAGTCTTCCCTCATACATCCATTTCTGTTGAATTCTCTTCATTTTCTATGTTAAAAAAATATATATAACAAATTAAAGTTTAATTTCTCTAACTTAATTTAGAACTTACTAAACAAAAATTTAATCACCATTTAACTTAAACTTAGATTCTCTAACTTAACTTCCATAAATCACTAATACGTCAAAGTGGACCCGAATGACTTCTTAATTTAAAATTGATCTTACAAAGATTAGTCACCGAATTTAATCACAAATGTAACCACAATTTAATCCCAATCTTCGAAAACCCTAGCTAATTTATCAATTAAATCTCAATGTAACTAAAAAAAACAGAAAAATTCATGGCTTAGGTCAGACAGAAACAGCTTAATCAGGTCAAATAAGGTCAAATTTTAGGATACAGATATGGGAATTCCGAAAGCACCGTTAACACCTATTTAGACCCCGATCATGATGAAAATGGTTTCGAAAAAATCCGGCATTATTACGACACTTTTTGGTCCGTCCTAAGTCACACAAAACCTCAAGGAAAACCCTAGAGGTCAGTCTAGCTCAATTCAACCAAATTCATCACACCCTAATCAAAGTTGGGCTAGCAAACTACTCAATTTATTAGCCCTACACAATATTAACTAATCTACCACATCTAATTTGGGCTAAACTAATCAACCTAATCAAAATTTATTAGCCCTAAACAATATTAATTAGCAAACTACTAATAAATAACAATAACAATCAAACACAAAAACTAGTTATAATGAATAAGAATTAAGTTAAGTAAGAAAACATACCAAAATATAGAGTAGAAGAATGAAAAATGGAGGAGAGGATTGGAGAGGGGCTCGGCAAGTGAGGGAGGATGGATGTAGAGAGTGTTTTTTTTAGAGAGTGATGGGGGAGAGGGGGGTTGGCGAGTATTTGACGAGAAATGAAGACTGACGGGCGTCCACTATCGGACGCCACAAGTGGACGCCAAATACCCTAAATGGCGTATGACAGTGGACGCCATTTAGTGTATATGGCGTCCGCTTGTGGACGCCCGTTAGGCCCAATTTTTTCCTCCCCAGCTCAGTCGGGCGCCAAATTTGGCGTCCGATGGTGGACGCCCAGAAGTATTTTCAGACGCCATTCAGGCGTCCATATGCCAAGGACGCCAACCAAGAGACGCCCGGAAGTGGTTTTCTTGTAGTGAATGAATTTACCAATCGTACCAACCTAGACCAGCTAAAACGCTACTATACCTGTTTCTTTCTCAATGTCATTTGCAAAAATTTTATTAAATTTGTTTTTAAAAATAAACTTTCAAAAAGCAAGCCAATAGGCTAGAATTATTTATCCTACTGTCGTAAACATCTCGAACCATTAGTCTTGGTGTATTTCGAGATTGCAAATCATACGAAGCCTGAACTACGTTTGGTTTGATTCCGCTAATTGTAAATACGTAGGCAGCCCCTCAAAAGGGCACAACCACTGCAATGGAGAAATAGAGACATGAACGGTTTAATTAATAAACTTCCTTTGTTTATTACTAAAATTCCGATAAATTCAGGAGATTACAAAACACACAAAATATCAAAATATAAAAGCACACGACACTACGAATAAATAATAATTATAGAATAATAAAACTAAGGACTCGGGTATTCATGGCATCTTGCCCTTACCCTTATCCTTGGCCTCTTTGGCCGTCCACTGACGACGAGGTGGAGACAAACATTCCCGAATCACTACGGGAACTTCCTTGACCCGGACCCGTTTCTTCGAGAGGGGATCCTCAGCCACGATAGTCGGCCCAAGTCGAGCCCTCACAGGCTCACATATTCGGGCAACCTGTCACGTGGGCCCAGTCGATCCTTGGCCGCCAGTCTTGGCCCAAGCCTCCTCTCTAAGTTAGTTTGGGGGCTCAGTCGCCCCCACACGCTGCTAGCACCGACATCCTTAGTTTGAGTCTTAGTTTGTGACTTAAGACCCGACTCCAACCGAACCAGAGTAGCAGGAGTCTCTTCTTCGTCGTAGAAACCCCGATTGTCTTTCCCCGTCTCCCGGCGAACCAAGTCAAAGGCCTTATCGACCTTCAAGGCCTTACGTGCCTTCTCCGACTCCTAGGAACTCCACTTCCGATATGACTCGGAAACCCAAGCAGAATGGCAAGGGTTGGGTATGGTCCAGATGGCACGGGTGTACCACCGCTATAACCATGTGTCACACATTGCTTCCGTCAATTGGAGCAGAACGCTGATGATGGCCTCAGTCTCGTGGATTCGCGGAGACCAACCGAACTGCCTCAGAATGCGGTCCGGGTAAAATGGACAGTGCAATCAAGTGATAGGACCACAAGGTAACGAGCTTGATCCCTCTTGGCCAGCCTCGTCAATCTCGAGAGGAACCACGAAGCAACATTCCACCAGATCAAAGGACCACTGTGGAACACTAGCTCCTCATCCCAATAAGTTCGGTTTATGTCACGACTCGAACTTATGCGTCGCCTTCGTGAGCTAACTTGGCTGCTACGATAATTGGGTACATTCATGGGAGGTTCCATGATCGACGAACGCTCGTACAGCCAAATCTGACAAGACAAATTATACAAGATTCCGTGAGTAAATATGGGGTTCACCAGAAGGCACTCGATCGAGTGTCATGGTGTAACACCCGCTATTTTCCTAGCATTTTTATTCTTTCCATTATGACGTCGTTATAACTCTATCACATTTTGGCTTATGTTTCATCAATTTTTCAAGCTTATCTTCAATTTTGAGTTTAATGATATTTATTTTTATTTTAAAAGATTTTAATTCTTTTACATCTATTTATTTGGTTTTCTTCGTAACTAATTAATTTTCCGCGAAGAATTCTATTTCTCTTTGAGTTGACGTTTTTAAGCTCGGATTTAAGTTGTTCCTTTTCCCAAAAATATTTAAATACGTTTATGTAATATTTTCAACTAGGAAATATTTTCAGTTACTAAAAAACAAGCCATTTATGATTTTATTACAAAGCTTCGCGAATAACTATTTTCTTACGCGAGGTTTACTCGAATTTCTTTGAAATGACTCTAACTATTTTACGATTCTTATTTTTATCAACTTATAAATCATTTGAGACCTTTTCCTCATATTTTGAACCGACAAAGCTTCTTGTCGCAATTTAACTACGTTTTACTAACACGTTTCATTTTATCACTTTAAACCGTAAACATAAGATTCTTCTCTTTTCATTTAGTAGAGGCTTTAATACTCAAACTATTCCTACTCCCTCTCTTTTACTCTTGGCCGGCCAACTTAAGTCTAGGTTCACTTTGGATTCTTCATTTTGGAGGTTTTAATCTCATTCATGCTCTTTAAGTGTAGTAACCCCTTTTGGGGATTGTTTTAATTTTGGCCATTTCTATTTAAGGCCTATTGTTTGACTTTATCATTTTAATTTTACTAAGACATAGTTACAGTGTGTTTTAATCCCGACTCTACAGTGTTTCCGCCACTGTATCGCATTAGATTTTCTAGGGGATTACAGTTGGTATCAGAGCATCATTGCTCCCAACGCTTACACCTGAAATTAGGGAAAATACCAGTAATTTATTTAAATAGTAAATAAAAATATTGTTAGAAATGGGTAGAAACAAATAAGAACTTAATTGCTAAGATTATTTGTTCCTGAAACTCAATGATTAGCATTGAATATTTGCTTTATATGTCAAAGAAGAAGACGAATGAGCAAGATGCTGATGTGATGCTTCTCTAGATCGGGATAAGACCTACTTAGAATTCTTATACACCTGCTGACTCGAGTGGACAACTCGGTGCTCCAAGAAAGATGCCGATGGTGACTTTTAGCTCCGGTTCAGTTTACTTATGCTAAAGGCCAGATGATCAAGAGTATATTCCTGTTCCATGATGTCACAGTAGATCCAGATGGAGCGACCCAAGTCTTGTGTGCTCGTTCCTCCACAAGAAGATGAAGTAATACATTTGGATCCCTCGTGAACTCTGGAGGACCGAAGATTCTCCTCTGGTTCAAGAACTTAGTAATATAGGATCATCGACTCTTTTCTTCCTTCCTCTACTTATTCTAATTCTTCTCTTTTATATTCTCTTCTTCATCCGCTTGGTGAATCCTTGCTATTCTTCTACTTTACCATCTTTCCTTTTGAGATTCTTTGGTTAGACCGAATTCCGTCTTAGTGAACCTTTTTGAAAGTTATATGTTGGAGGTTTAGTTAACTCCTTATTTCTAATGGTTTGAGAATTGTGAGTTGTGCTCGGTTATCTAATCTAGTGAGCTTTTGAAGAATTGATTTGAATGGTATTAGTTTATTAATGGAATTAGGATTGTACAATAGAGATTGCCCATTATTGGGTTAAGAATTACTTGATCGTAAAGATGACTAAGAGTTACGTAAATTTTTGGGTAGTGAGAATTATGTCATATTTTGATGAATACCTAATACCCAACATAGAACCGAACTAAGTGTGACCGATAATATTACCTTGGGATTCTTACCTAATGCTTATTGAATGGATGCATCCTGAATATTTGAGATCATAGAGTATTGTTTAAAGTGATAGCCTGAGTGTTGTGGTACCATTAAAGGTTTCCATTATTGTAGTTAGAAATTTCGCTGACATAGATTTCCTGTGTTTCTTAGGGATTAGATCGTTGATTGTTGTCTAGGGTTGTAACCTACGAGCTTTGGAGTTGAGTGATCTAACCTGGATGAATTACTCTTAACCTTGTTGAAGAGAAATATCTTGCACAATCATAATTTGGGCTTATCGTGTTGTTTTGAGGAATACTATAATACAGATCATCTTATTGGGACTTTCAGGTTAGAACTTTTTGACTAGCAAGATTGTGCCTTTGTTGAGTTATTAAATATATTGTGGTTGCACCGTGGTGATTTAAAATTTGATGGAATTCTCATAAACCTTAGTCGAATGACGTGTTTGGAAAATGTGAGTATCTATCATTACATGTCAGGCTGAGTGTGTTTAAGATTTGGCGTACTTTACTAACCTCTGTCTGTTGATGATGTTAAGAATATGTTGATGATCATTCTTGAAGTTTTCGTGTCCGAACATTGTTATTTGGTGGAATTTATTTAGTGTTCCTTACTCGAGAGTTCAGATCTTATGAGCTTTGAATTTATGAGCCTTAGTGATTACAAGTTTGGGTATGTTTTGATCACCGTTGGAATCTTAATTAATGGATTAGTCTAAATCATTTGTGGATTCTTACCATACTAATTGAGGAATTATATAAGTATGTAAGACATAATTTTGGAGGTTGTGGCAGTTGATAATTTTGGAGGTTCTAGATTGAGTAGGACCACCCTGTACCAATATTGGACTTAGCGTTAGTTGATGGGCCAATTAGGAACCCGTGATTGTGAGAGTCGTGCTAGGAATCTCGAGATGGTTAATTTCTTCTCTAATTCTTGAGAGCTCTCTTTAACTCTCAATCTCGTCCTCCACTTAGCTTTTTCCTAAATCCCTTCTTCGACCTATCCCTTCGACCTTTATCGATTTTGAAAACTCTTATTTTAATTTATTGTTTATCCTTGTTCTATTTATCCGTTAACCATTCTTCAAATTTCATATTTTATAAAAAGTTTGACTAGTTTTAATATATATATATATATATATATATATTGTTCCGGTCACGGAAACAATTAACCCGGCTTTGGATCCGGGCAGAGTAATCGGGTTGTTGGTGAACTATTGAGCGTCTGATTCCCTTAGACCTCTCCTTTGTCTCGCTCCCTTGATCGGACCTCCCCGACGGAGTTGGCCTGCTCCCTGCACAATGAACGCACAGGGCCTCGGAGGTTGTCCGAGGGAACCCTCTCCGATGCCTAAGTCAGTCCGTGAAATGCCTTAATGAACCTAGCTCGTGAGGAACTAGGTGGCGTTTTTAGGAGTGAGAGTCTAGAGAGAGAAAATCCAACCCCTTTCTTGTGGGAAAGGGTTGAGTATTTATACCTTCCCACAAGAAAGAGAAGTGGGAGAGGAATGGATGGATAAGGAAGTGACAAGTGGCGGCTTCCCATCCACCCATTCTTAATTACCTTAGGCGAAATGACGGGAGGGCCCCTGGGGATCCTGACCCTGTCGACCAAGGACTCCCCCAGGGCAGGCGGACTTCGTGCCGTGGTCGCTAGGCTCCAGCAGGCTGTGTTGGCCTGTGGTCTCAGTGGCCGACTGCTATCCTTAGCGTTTTATGCTTCTATTTTAGCTTCTTGCCATGGGCTGACCTTTTGAGCTTGATAGAGATCCTCCAGGGGCCTGCCCAGCAGGCGATTGTTTGACAGGCTGCCGACCCCAATCAATTGGCCTTCGTCAGTAGGAGGAAAGTAAGGCTTTTCTTCTACTGGCGATTCTTGCTTGGAGGGCGGTTGACTTATTTCCATGTCTGCTACTGCATTTAATGCTTCGCGCCTTCCCAAGGAATGAGGCGCAGCTCACGTCAGGTATACAAAGAGTTGAGGATGCTTTTGAAATGATTACACTTCTTCTCTAGGTGGATTTTTGGGAACCGTGAAGGGTTCCTGATTGGTGGTTCTCCTTCCAGGGTGGTTGGAAATTCATTAATGCCATGTTTTCCCCTGTATAAAATCTTAGCTTTCTTCATCATTTCTGCTTTAACCCATCTTCAATCTTTCCACTTTCTTTGTCTTAATCATGGTTTAGATCAAGAAATTCGTAACTCGCCGCGGAACTCGTTATGTTACTTTCCTTTTTAGAGGATTTTGGAGACTTCGGTACGCTCGAGCTGCTTATCGAGCTGTTCATCGTAGCCGTCTTTCACGGCTTCGTTCTCGTCGGAGTGGCAGGAAGGTCCCTTCCAGGTTGAGCAAGCATCTCAAGAGATCCTCACCCCTTGCTGCTCCCAGATTCAGGCGTTGCCCTCAGGGAGGGGGCTGCTTTGACAGGGGATGCCACGAATGCTTCCCGTGGCTGCACCCTGAGCAGTTTAACCCTAACTCTTCTGACACCGACTCCTCCCTGGCGTCGGGCCCCTCCTCGCCTGTGAGGAGGACAGGTTGTCGCACCTGCGACGAATCCCAGGCCGTTCCCTTTGGCAGGGACTGGGAGGATAGCAGCCGTGACTCCGATGATAGCGAGGGTCTCGGTTGCCTGAGCGACAAGGATGGGGACGGAGCTCCTGATGATCCTTTCAAGGATTCCCCAGACTGGGACTGGGGCTCGGATTTCGGGAGCCCAGGCGGTCCTGGGGACCATTCCCCAGACTTGGATGACGATTAGGCCTGCGTAGCAGGGTGTTTGATTTTGTCAGGCCGGAATTTTTGGGCCTTATGTATTTTCTTTTCGTATTCGGTTCAAGATGTAATTTTTCCCCTTTTAAGGCTTAATGGAATGAAAGTTAATCAGCTTCGCTCTTTTTTTTTTCTTTTTTTTTTGAATGCGGAGGTGACGTCGTCGGTCGATCTTTTCCTCTGCCATTTTAGTCTTTCGAGGCCCTTCTTGGGAAGGGATGAACAGCCCGTGTTCAGTGCGCGACACGTGGATGACAGTTGAGGGTCTTGTCAGGGAAGTCGCCTCTTGGGCTTCTTGGGCTTTATATAAACCCTTCTCCCCCTTCATTTTCTTCTTTTACTTTTCCTAAGACTTCAAACCCCTTACACTCTTGAATTACTTTTGTTGCTGGGCATTCTTCGAGGAGCAAGGAGTACCCTCTGTCACTGTTTTCCGGCGACTTTATCGGCGTCTTTAGGCTAGAACTTCTTTAAACCTTTTTCCACCTCTTTTTTCCCTTCCATAGCCAATATGTCGCGAGTTCTTCCCCTTTCTTTTAATTCTTTGCTCGGGGGAACTGGGGGCGGCGACGGTGGCCGGTGTGACATAGCTTCTTCCTCCGGGGTCGGCCCTAGGGAGGAGGATGATCATCACAGGGGGGAGGGTGCTGAATCACCCGAACCAGCTCCCTTTGATGCAATCGACTCCGATGACGAGGCCCTGGAGGTGGACCCTTCCAGGGTTGCCGGCCCCGTCATCCGCAAGGAGAGGGGGAGGACCTATTACTTGGACAAGAAAAAATATGTGATCCCTCTAAAGACCTACCCTGAGGCCAAGAACAGGGACCTGATTTTGGAGAGTAATGCTGCTAAGGCCATTGAACAATTTTATAACTTCGAGGAAGGGTACACAGTCATAATTTCGGGGGAAAGGGACACAGTATGCTATCCTCCAGAAGGGTGTGTGGCCGTTTATCACAAGGCCTTGGAATTTGGCCTGCGATTCCCACTACATTCTTTCCTGGAGGAAGCCCTCAGAAGGATGAACGTCGCTATCGCCCAGCTGACTGCAACTGCCATTAGATCTTTATTAGCTTACACCTGGACCTGCCTTTTCCATGGCGAGAGGCCTTATATTGACGCCCTTCGCTTTATGGTCGGTCTTCAAATGGTGTCTTCGTCCGGGGGGGATGGCTCCCCTGGTTATTGGTCTCTACAGAGGCAGAAAAAGTACGCCTTGGTCTGGCCGGCTCTGAGTAGCCTGAAAGACTGGAAAAATAACTTTATATACGTCCATAGCGCGTCAGGGTGGAAGATTCCTAGACATTTTAAGAATCATGTCCACACTCGTATGGAGACGCGCGAGGAGTACCATCCAGGCGTCGGGGGGAAGGCCCTGAAGGTCAAGCTGAACGAGAAGGAGGAGATTTTGATTAAAAAGTTTGAGATTGTGGTGGATAAACATGGGAACTTTGGCCCTGCCTTTTGGCTCCCTCATGCGGAGCTCATTACGACAGACGAGTACTTGCTTCCCTTGGGCCTGATTCCTGGCCTTGAAGGTAGTTCTAGGGATTTTTTGTTGTTACGATTTTCCAGAGACTTTATTTCTCCCTGTTTTTTAGATGACCGCCTTTCCTTTTCTGCAGATTCCTACACTTGGCGCTGGACAAAGAAACAAGTCAGGAGATTGGGCCTGAGTGAGGAATTAGTCGTTCTTTCAAAGCGTCCTTCTCTCCCTGCGAATTTCAGGAAGGGGAGCAAAGCCTTGATGAAGCTTTTAAAAGACTTTGCTGCTGGTCGAAGATTGCCTCTTCCTCCCCGGCTGCCTTCGTCGAAGCCGGCGACTCCCACCCCCAGCATCCATGAGGGGGAGGCTGAGGTTACTTCTGGAGCTACACCCTCCTGTGGTCAGAATCAGGGTGCTTCTCCGGCTGGACCTCGGGCTTCGCTGGGAACGCAGCCTGGGAATTCCGAGGGAACTGGGGAAAGTGTTCCCTTGGAGTTGAGGAGGAAAAGAGACAGGGAACCTCCTAGTGCTGACGTGGTGGATCTGGAGGCGGATGTTGCCACCCCTGAGGCGAAGCGCCCTGCCCGTGAGCCTCCAAGTACCCCCTTCCCGGAGGAAAATGCAGAGTTCCACTACACGGCTGGTGACAGCGTGGACGTGTCGGGCCTGCTTTCTGATTCCGGAGCTGTCTTGGCTGACCGCCTCACCAAAACTGTGACTTCAACTTCTCATCAAGTGCTTCAGTACATCCAGCGCACCTCCAAGGTTCTGCTGGCGTCTGCCGAGCTGGCGGCTCTCAGCCGCCTGAGTGATGAGGACCTGACGATCGCACCCGGGGCTCCTCCTCCTGACCGCCTGGCCATGGTAGAGAGGGATATCTCCTTGATAAGCTCTTTGAAGGACAAGCTGGCAAGGCAAGACGGCGAGTTAGAGGAGGTAAAGAAGCAGGCTGGTCAGTGGAGGCTGCAGGGTGAGATGGCTGTGAAGGAGGTTGCCAAGGTGGAGGCTGATCTGAAGGAGAGCCGCCTGTCGTTGGACCGAGCTAACCTCTCTTTGGCTGAGATGGGGCATTTAAAGGGGAGAGTGGCTGACTTGGAGGAGCAGCTGTCAAGAGCTAAGTCAACTTTTGAACAGGCTAAAGGGGAATGGACGAAGGAGAAAGAGTCCCTGGCTGAGGAGGCTGAAGCTGCGGTGGATGCCAGTTTCACGAGCGGTGCCAACTCCTCTCTGGAGTTGGTGATGGAGGTGATAGGGGAGATGTTCCCTACCTTTGATGAGGACACCTTCCGGAGTCTTTATACCGCTAAGAATGAAGCTCGGGCGGCCAATCAGCCTGAGGCAGATGCCGACGCTCGCCAAGATGCTACGTGACGCCTTTTCTTTGTAATAGTCTTTATCCTTCTGTGCTGAGCCAGTGTTATGGCCAACCTACTTGTAATATTTGCCACTTTGGTTTCTTCTCTTTAACTTTGTAAAGACCTTCTGCCCTTCATGGGTCCTGTTTGTGGAATATTTCTCTTTGCTTTTTATGATGAGTTTTGATTTAGAATTCGGGGAATCTTTCTTTGGCGTTAGTCGCGCCTGGCACAGCTCGTCCCTGGCTTTTGTTCAAAGTCCAGGGGGCCTGCCCCCTGCCTGCCTAGAGGTAATTCGGGGGACTGTTTGCGTTTTATGCAAGGTTGGGGGGCTTGCTCCCAGCTTTTGTCGATTCGGCCTGTCCTTGGTTTTTGTTCAAAGTCCAGGGGGCCTGCCCAGGGGAAAGCGGGGGGGCTTTTTGGTGTTTTTTATACAAGGTTGGAGGGCCTGCCCCCAGTCCTTGTTGATTTGGCCTGTCCCTGGCTTTTGTTCAAGGTCCAGGGGGCCTGCCCCCTGCCTGCCCAGAGGTAAGCAGGGAGGTTTTTGCGTTTTTTATACAAGGTTGGGGGGCCTGTCCCCAGTCCTTGTTGATCTGGCCTGTCCCTGGCTTTTGTTCAAAGTCCAGGGGGCCTGCCCCCTGCCTGCCCAGAGGTAAGCAGGGAGGTTTTTACGTTTTTTATACAAGGTTGGGGGGCCTGCCCCCAGTCCTTGTTGATCTAGCCTGTCCCTGGCTTTTGTTCAAAGTCCAGGGGGCCTGCCCCCTGCCTGCCCAGAGGTAAGCAGGGAGGCTTTCGCGTTTTTTATACAAGGTTGGAGGGCCTGCCCCCAGTCCTTGTTGATCTGGCCTGTCCCTGGCTTTTGTTCAAAGTCCAGGGGGCCTGCCCCCTGCCTGCCCAGAGGTAAGCAGGGAGGCTCAGATTTTTTGTTGGGGGGTTCATTTTTCCTAACTTTGGCAACAGGGGGGCCTCCCCTTATTGCCCCCTGCTCGTTTGTGTGTGAAAAACGCGAGTGTGAACAGGCAACGAGTATAAATCTGAATCTTCTCATTTCTTTTACGAAACTTGACATTAGGGTGGTCGGAGCCGTTGACATTCTTTGACCGTCCTCCGCCATTTTTTTTAGCAAAAAATAAAAACTATCTTTAGACCAGGTTCAGACATAATATTTCTTCAGGGTGTCCGCATTCCAGTGAGCGTGCAATTCTTACCCTTCAAGGTTGGCGATTTTATATGTGCCTGGCCCCAGGATTTGAGTCACTTGGTATGGACCTTCCCAGTTGGCACTTAGCTTTCCATGTTCCCTTGATTTTCCAACCGCCTGCGTTTTTCTAAGAACCAGATCACCCATCTGGAAGTTTCTCTGGCGCACTCTGCTGTTGAAGGCTTTCCTCATTCGTTGCTGGTAGGCAACGATGTTGGTACTGGCCTCCTCCCTTATTTCATTGACCAGATCTAAGGTTTCAACCATTACAGCTTCATTCTCAGTTCGGTTGTATTGCAGGGAGCGTAGACATGGGATCCTTGCCTCAATAGGTAATAGAGCCTCTGCTACATATACTAGACCGAACGGGGTTTGGCCTGTAGACTCTTTTTGGGTGGTCCTGATTGACCAGAGTATGCTGGGAAGCTCGTCAGCCCACCTACCCTTGAGGTCATCTACCATTTTCTTCAGACCATTTAGGATTTGCTTGTTGGCTGCCTCTGCCTGTCCGTTGGTTTGAGGATGACAAACGGCCGAGTAGGCAACTGCGATGTTGTGGCTTTCTAGCCAGATTCTCAGGGGATCATTGTCAAACTGCCTGCCATGATCAAATACCATCATTTTTGGTAGGCCAAATCTGGTGATAACATTTCGCCAGATCACCTTTCTAACTGCCGGCTCGGTAATATTGGGCACCGCTTCAGCTTTTATCCATTTGGTGAAGTAATCTATGGCAACAATTAGGAATTTCCTGCCCCCAGTGGCCACCGTGAAGGGCCCTAGTATGTCCATCCCCCATTGAGCGAAGGGGATGGGGGATAGGATTGGCCTGAGTTCCTGGGCCGGGGCATGGATTGACGGGGCAAAGAGTTGGCACTTTCTGCACTTCTGGGTCAGGCTCTTGGCGTCTGCCAGCATGGTAGGCCAGTAGTAGCCTGCCCTTAGGGCTTTGTGGGCCAGCGATCTCCCTCCGATGTGATGTCCACAAATACCAGAGTAGATATCGTCCAATACTTCAGCAGCCTGGTCTGCCTGTAGGCATTTGAGCAGAGGGTAAGTAAAAGATTTCTTATAGAGTTCTTCACCAATGATTATGAACCAGGCTGCTTTAGCCTGTACCTTTCTCTTTTGCATTGTGTCTGATGGTAGGATACCATGTTTTTTGAACTGGATGAAGGGGGTCATCCAATTTTACGGCCCTTCCTCAACGGTGCTAATCGCCTGATATGCGCTGGTAGATTTTTCGTGCAAAACATCAACCCATACCGACCTCCGTATGTCTTGTAGACTGGAGCTGGCCAGTTTTGACAGAGCGTCGGCTCGGTTGTTCTGTGATCGAGGTATTTGTTGGATTTCGTAGGATTTCAGACCTGACAGCTCCTGTTTTACTTTCTCAAGGTAGGTGGCCATGGTCTGATCTCTGTCTTCATATTCTCCGTTAATTTGATTGGCAATGAGCTGAGAATCAGTAGCTAGTGTAACTCGCTCTGCCCCTGCAGCCTTAGCAATTTTATCCCTGTGATTACAGCCTCATATTCCGCCTCATTGTTTGACGCCGGGAAAGTGAACCTGAGCGCATGCTCAAAATCCACCCCCTCGGGGCTGGTTAATACGACGCCTGCGCCTGCACCGTTGGTCGTTGAGGACCCATCAGTATGTACGATCCACTCCTCAGCAGGGGGCTCCTCTTCCCCTGAATGGGAGCATTCAGCCAAAAAATCAACCAAGGCTTGGACTTTGATGGCTGTTCTTGGCTGGTAAGATATCCCCAGCCCACTTAGCTCAATCGCCCATTTCAGCAGTCTCCCTGATTTCTCAAACTTTTCCAACACTTTTTCCAGTGGTTGGTCGGTGAGGACCACGACAGGATGCGCGTCAAAGTAGGGTCTGAGTTTCCTGGCCGCTATGATGACTGCGTAGGCGGCTTTTTCTATCAGGGGGTAATTTCTTTCGGCTGTCCCCAGGGCGTGACTCACAAAGTAAATAGGTTACTGTGAGTTTGCTTCCTCCCTTAGGATGACAGCGCTTACTGTCGTGTTTGTGACGGCGATGTACAGATATAGCTTTTCTCCGGCTACCGGTCTTGCCAGGGTAGGGAGCTTTTTCAGGTGATCCTTTAATTGCTCGAAAGCTTTCTTCTGTTCGTCTTCCCATTTGAACTGTTTGTTGCCTTTTAATATTTTGAAGAAGGGGGTGGACTTGTCTGCTGACCTGGCGATAAACCGGGCCAGGGCGGCCATTCTGCCTGTGAGCCTCTGAATGTCCCTGATGGTTTTAGGCTCCGGGAGGTCTAGGACCGTTTGTATTTTCTCAGGGTTGGCGTCTATCCCCCTGGAGCTGACCAAAAAACCTAGGAATTTCCCGGATCGGACCCCGAATGTGCATTTTTTCGGGTTCAACTTCATTTTATATGATCTCAGGGAAGAGAAGGTCTCTTGAAGATATATCAGATGCTCCTTGTCCCCCTTACTCTTGACGATCGCATCGTCAACATAGGCCTCTAAGTTTCTTCCTTTTTGACTTTCGAAGACTCTGTCCACCAACCGTTGATAGGTGGCGCTTGCATTCTTCAGCCCAAATGGCATCATCTTGTACATGTAGGTGCCATGGCTGGTTATGAAGGCGCACCTCACTCTGTCTGGCTGCCAGAGGTACACTTGATGGTACCCTGAGAACGCGTCCAAAAAACTCAGGGTGGTGTATCCACTGGTGGCGTCCACTAGTTGATCTATCCTGGGCAGAGGGTAGCAGTCTTTAGGGCATGCCTTGTTAAGGTTGGTAAAATCCACGCACATTCTCCATGCGCCTGACGATTTCTTTACCATGACCACGTTTGCCAGCCATTCAGGGTAGTCACATACTTCGATGAAGCCTGCCTTCAGGAGTTTGTCTATTTCCTCTTTTATTGCTGCATCTTTCTCCGCGGACATGTTCCTTTTCTTCTGCTTTAGAGGGCGAGCCTCCGGATTAATGTTCAGCTTGTGAACAATAAAGGCCGAGTCGACCCCTGGCATCTCGTCTGCAGAGTAGGCGAACACATCCTTATTTTCTCTTAGGACTGCAATTAGCTCCTTTTGATAGGACTCCTCCAGGTCGGCCCCTACAAGGACCTGCCTCCCTGGCTCTAAGTCCACTAGCATGCTCTCCCCTTCAGGCTCCAGGCGGATTGGCTCTTGCTGAGCAGTCGGAATCTCGCCTTCCCTGCTAGGAGAGCACTGGGCTTTTCTCTTCCCTTTTCTTTCTGTCTCATGGGCCTGCAGGGCCACGGAATAGCAGTGTCTGGCCGACTCCTGATCCCCGTGGACCTTCCCTTCCATGCCAAAGTCTGTTACATAGGCTATGGTGAGGTCCCTAATTGATACGGCAGCCTCTATTTCATCCAGGGTGGCTCGGCCTATCAGGGCGTTGTACGCGGATTTGGCGTCCACCACGACAAATGACGCCCTGATGTTTCTTGCTGAGGTCCCCTCCCCAAATGTAATAGGCAGGTCGATAACTCCCATGGGTAGCATGCCTGCTCCATTGAACCCGTACAGAGATCCGGGGGCTGGCTTCAGGTGCCTTATCTCAAGGTTCATCTTCTCAAAAGCGTCTTTGTATAAGAGATTTGTGTAGGCGCCAGTATCCACCATACACCTTTTGACAATATGATTGCTGATTTCCAGAGTTAAGACCAGAGGGTCATTATGTGGGTACACGACTCTCCCTGCATCCTCAGGGGTGATGCTTAGGGTAGTGCCCCTTGGGCTGCTTGCTTTTTCGGCGTAGCAGATTTGGTTCCTTAGTTCGCGGATCTGCCTTTTCTGGCTGCGCCTGCTGGTCTGCCCCTCTGCATCCCCGGAAACTACATGGATGACCATGCGATTTTGGGTTGAGCCCTCAGGTTTGTCTGCTACCTCTTTCTGGGGTTTGTTTCTTGCTGCATAGTTACTCAGCCAGCCGTTTCTTATTAGCTTTTCAATTTCGTCTTTTAAGTGGCGGCATTCTTCTGTGGTATGGCCTATGCAGTCATGGAACGTGCAGAATTTTTTGGGGTCTCCCTTAGGGCTGCGAGGCTTGTTTGGACGAGACCATTTTGCTGTTTTTTTTTCTAACTCGAAGATTTCTGCTCTCAGCCTATTGAGGGCCGTGTAGCTGTCGAATCTTGGTTGGTATGTGGTATGTTCTTTTTTGGGAGTGTCTCCCTCCTCTCTCTGCTTGCCCGGCTCACTTCTGCCACGCCCACCCTGCGGTCCTCCCTGCGGCTTTGTTTGGCCTGCAGGGGTATCCGGCAGGCTGTGGAACTCTTCCTGCAGAATGAATCCTTCAGCAATTTTCCTGGCCATGGCCAAGGTTTCTGGCTGGGCCCTGATCATCTGATTTTTCATTTCTCCTGGAAGCAGGGAGATTGTCAGGGCGTAGGCAGCGGTGGAATCATCGATCTCCCTGACCTGCTGGTAGGATAGGTCAAACCTCCTCAGGTACTCCCTTACACTTTCACCCTTTTTCTGTTTTAGGGTCATAAGATCAAAGCGAGTGAGGCGTCTTCGTTTATTCCCAGCATATTGTTCGAGGAAGATCTCGGCCAACTCTATGAAGAATTTGATTGATCCCTGGCGGAGATCTCTGAACCATCCTTGTGCGAGTCCTACCAGGGTGGTTGGGAAAACTTTGCACCAGATGGCGTCATCCACGTCGTACATGCCCATGTGGCTCTCGAATGCCGCCAGGTGGTCTTCAAGGTCTGTTGTCCCATCAAACTTAATGGTGGGCATCTTAATTTTTGGAATGGGGTATTCTTGTACCTCAGGATGAAGTGGGGTTTTTGTGGGCCTGCCTACCAGTCGTGACCTGCTTTCCCCAGACTGGTTACCGTAAGAATCCCATTGTCTATGGGTCGGTTTCCTTGTACTGAGGGAGCGGTGCCTTGGAGGCGGTCTGCTTGCTGCTTCATCTTCTGTTTCAGGGGAAACCTGCCTGGGTCTCTTCCTCTGAGAGTGGCAGAGGTTCTCTCCCTGGTGATACTTAGATTCAAGCGGTTGCCCCCGGTTGAGGCTGGATTGCAGGCTTTGGGATAAACCGGGGGTTGACTGTTCTTTAACTGCCGGTGTTAACCTAGAGAAAACCCCGCCTGGCTTTTCTCCCAGGCGCCTTGACATGGGCTCCCTGGGCCTCATCCTCTCCTGCAATTCCCGGGATAAGCCTCTTTGTTCTCCAGACGCAGATTCTGTTGTATGAATGGAGAATGCCTGCTGTTGAGCGGGTAGTTCTGGGCTGCCTGTTGTGATACGCCTTTGCACTTGCGCGTACACTTGGGCCGTCCTTCTTGCTTTCCTCTGAGCATTTCTGGCGGCGTTCCGCTTCGTGCCCCCAGCTCCATCCTTGCTTATTGAGGGTGGCTGCCTGGGGGCCGATGAGACCCTGCCTACCAGATCCCCAGGAGTAAACTCCTGGTTCAGCATTGCAGAGAAGAAAGCGGCTGTCTGCGCCATCTGAGCTGGGGTCAGATTTAGAGTGTGCCCTGGGTGTGTCCCCAGCTCAGGCGCTGCAGCAGCGCTCGGTATGCCTAGGAGATTGGTTCCCCCCACCCCCAGGATCGTGGCGGGAGGAATCCCCTCAGGCTGTGGCATACCATACAGGGGGGTCACCGGTGGGACCGTCGGACCCGCCCCTGTACTGGTGTCAATGATTTCCGGCATGATTAATTTGATTGTCTTAGTTTTTTGTGATTAGGAATGGTTGATATTTTGTGGGTAACTCGTGAGCACAACCGTTATCCTCCCCACAGACGGCGCCAAATTGTTCCGGTCACGGAAACAATTAACCCGACTTTGGATCCGGGCAGAGTAATCGGGTTGTTGGTGAACTATTGAGCGTCTAATTCCCTTAGACCTCTCCTTTGTCTCGCTCCCTTGATCGGACCTCCCCGGCGGAGTTGGCCTGCTCCCTGCACAATGAACACACAGGGCCTCGGAGGTTGTCCGAGGGAACCCTCTCCGATGCCTAAGTCAGTCCGTGAAATGCCTTAATGAACCTAGCTCGTGAGGAACTAGGTGGCGTTTTTAGGAGTGAGAGTCTAGAGAGAGAAAATCCAACCCCTTTCTTGTGGGAAAGGGTTGAGTATTTATACCTTCCCACAAGAAAGAGAAGTGGGAGAGGAATGGATGGATAAGGAAGTGACAAGTGGCGGCTTCCCATCCACCCATTCTTAATTACCTTAGGCGAAATGACGGGAGGGCCCCTGGGGATCCTGACCCTGTCGACCAAGGACTCCCCCAGGGCAGGCGGACTTCGTGCCGTGGTCGCTAGGCTCCAGCAGGCTGTGTTGGCCTGTGGTCTCAGCGGCCGACTGCTATCCTTAGCGTTTTATGCTTCTATTTTATCTTCTTGCCATGGGCTGGCCTTTTGAGCTTGATAGAGATCCTCCTGGGGCCTGCCCAGCAGGCGATTGTTTGACAGGCTGCCGACCCCAATTATATATATATATATATATATATATATATATATATATATAAAGATTATCGTAAAATCTTAACAATTTGAGTTATAATTTCCAATTGTGAAACTCCCTGTTTCGTAAAAGTTTGACTAACTTTAAGTTTTTGAATATCGTGAAATCTAACATTTTTGAATTATAATTTAAGAACTTTATACTTCACTTTTGTTTTATCTTTGATTGATATTTATATTTAGACCTGTTTCAAAATGCTTTAATAATTAATCTTAAATTATTTTGAAATTATTTCAATTTTTTATTTTCAAGCGATCGAAATTTATGAAGAATTTCATATTTCCAAATACTTCAATTTCTATAGGATTATTATGTAAAGCGTTTTAACATTGTCGAAATTATTTTGTATGTTCAAGTTTGATAACATTTTTGAAAACTTTCGTAATTACTTTGATAACATTTTTGAAATTTTAACGTTTTGAAAATTGGATTTCTGTTATAATATGAGAGAGAAAGAGGAGAGAATAAGGTGTCATATTCCATTGATCATTAACGTATATATATACATATACAGATATCTAGGGTTTCTTCTAGGTCTAGAATATTCTGTGTAGATATGATGTCGACATAATGTCGTCATAGTGTGGACATCCACCAATACAGTATATTACATTATAACACTCCCCCTTGGATGTCCATCAGTGAAGTCATGTCTCATTAAAACTTTGCCTAGAAAAACCCAATGGAAAAACACTAGTAAAGTAAACGAGTACATAAATCTTCAAAACACGCCTAACATGCTGCCTCGTTAAAACCTTTCCATGGAAAACCCAGTGGGACAAAACCATGGCTTAGGAAAAAGAGTACAGCGCGTGATTACTCCCCCTGATGATTGCACGACTTGATATGTCTTGAAATTATCCATGTCTTCATGTAGCTTCACGGCATTGAAATGGATTTGTCGTAACCGATAAACTTGGTATCTTCTATCAATAGAAATCCTTGATAATTCGATATCATATTTCTTCGGAACCACAATCTGGATAGTGGTTCATGACTCTTAGATCTTCATTTCAAATAATATTTCCACAATTGTGAACTTGTTCTCAATGCACGCCATAACATAATATGTCTAGAAAATTGTCATCTCAACAATGACGATTATAACTATAGCGTTATTAACACGTCTATAACGCTATCTCGTTAAAAACCTTGCTAGGAAAAACCCGTTTGGACAAAAACCTAGTCGAAGGGAAAAATAGTGTAGCTAATATTTACAATTTAAATATCTTAAATAATAATTGATCTTTCTTGTCAGATTTTCTTATTGTACAGATTGACATACTAATTATAATCTTTCACTATATTATTTTCAAACTATTATGGTGCTTCTGGACCATAAAATATTCTCATATAATCGGAAAGGAACTTACTCATGTATGAATTCTCATACACTCAAACTTCAAGTTGAGATAATAAAACCGTGCATTCACAACTGTTGAATACTTTTATAAATACACTTATGGCTAGAGGTTCATATCCTTAATCATGAGTCATTCTGGAATTCATCTGATCAACTATCATTATCTTTTGATCATTTATAATATGCTCCTTCAGGGAGTTATCAATCTGGGAGTATAAATCTCCTTATAACTTATAAGTATGTATCCTGCAATATTATAACAATAATAATCTTGTGCATGCCTATAATTTGAACAATTCTCGATAGTATATGGAATATGTACTAAACTAATACAACGAGGTTTTATGAAACTAATATATAGTATCTAATATGCAATGATAAAATAACTATGTTACATGCACATGAGACTCAAATGCAAACTGTACAGTATCTTCACCGATATTATTCATAATTGGATTGATCACTTCGAGTCAATACGTGGACCTCAAGTCCATGAGCTCATTTTTAACCATAGATTGTATGTCAACAATCAAGATGAACGCTTATATAAGATCCCCATTAAACTGTCCATCACATATCGCGCGCAAGTATTATTCGGTTCCATGAATTAACATATCGATATAATTACGTATACTGCCGGCACTGCTTAAAAATATCTGAATATATTTGGTACCAATATTTTCATATAGCTAGGCCATCTATTATCGTTCAGATATCTATGTCACTTCAACGACATCCAAGTTTCATTACTTTCATGAGTACCAACTGCACATGCTTGCCATTTTCTTTCACTCATAACCTATGAACCGAATATGACATTCACACTCTGCCGTGTGTGATTATTGAAAATATGGCAAGAATCTCAATGTTCATACATTTTACTATCCATGACGGAGCTATAGCTCGCTCTACCTCAAGGAGGGTAAATCTGTCTATAGTCAAATCATAAATTTCAATGTATAACATATCTTGATAAGATAAGGTGATCAAGCTGATATATCCTGGTATATCATCAAAACCAAATGATATAAATCATTGTTAATATTTCTTGAATCTCTAGGTGATGTATTTCATATCCAAAATAAGTCTCTGAACTTCAGATTCAGATGGGATCAACCTTACTTGTTTGTTTTTACCAGCTTATTCTTATCAGCAATCTCCCCCTTAAGGTGGTAAAAACTATCATTACTTGATAGATTTAAAGGGCAATATCCACCTTAGAATTCATCTCATATTTTTTTTTTACACACTTTAATCAACTGATTTTCTTCAGTAGAGTAATATATTGGGGAGCTCGACTTATCGCAGTTGGTTTTTCCACGTGCTGTCTTAAAATTGCCCATTTGGGAGACATCATGTTCACATAATACTCAAATGGTGAACTCTTATTACAAGAACTACTCGTAAAATTCTGTGTGACTACAGGTCACGTAATTCAACCATGCATAAACGTTCATGTTCATTATGCAACTCCGAGCAGTATTCAAATCTCCAACATAATAATATTCCATCTCAGTGTACTGTCTTGCCAAAAATATAATTCTAATGATAGATGAGAGGGGATTCAGCACGTTGTTACGTTTCTTTTAAGATAAACATCAGGTTTATCAAAACGGGTGTAACAAGAACCCGGATGGCCTAAATTTGTCATATCTTTAATATTTGTGTCGACTTTGCATTGCCTAAAACTCATGTCATTTTTCTTATTCATTTGGCTATGTCTTGATAAATTCACTTGTTGTACGCCATATTTTCAGTCGACTGAATCTCATCACGCTAAACTTTTGTTTAACTACATTATATATTATGGGCACAACAATTTTATTTTCTCATATGGCCATGAAAAATTATAGATGTGACATGACACAAGTGGTGTCTCATATACATAGGCAAGACTCGTCAATATTCCTTCCGGGAATATGCTATATTACTCACTTGTAATTGTCATAAAATACGATCAATAATTATAATTGTCAACATATACAATGATGACATTCACTTAATCAATCTCTTTTATTCGATGTCATATTCGCTTTGGAGAATGATCATCGTTAATCGAATACATTATTTCAAGTCATATCCGAAATTATGACTATTAACCAATGATACGTTACTCACAATTTTTAATAACTCAATGTAGAATTTTGTCTCAATTAAGGTCATTTCATTAGACTCGTTTTAATTATGCCAGTCCTATCCCGACTCCTGCTTGTGGCAGAGTCTTTATTAAAAATGTCATAATTACGCTTTACCAAAAAAAAAAAAAATTACACTTGTTCAACGCGAATGAACAAGAAATTAATTGACAATATTTCTCAAAATCTTTATTTACCTACTATATGTTGCCTCTAGGCTTCAGGCCAATATTATTTCAATTCAAAGAAATATAAATTTTCTCCTCACATAATACGTGATACTCCGTATTAAACACGGTACTGTTTCATGTACGTACTCACACAAAATATTATTTATTTATTTATTTATTTTACGATACAATGTCTTCAAGACTACTTTATTCCCATGATATCGTGTTTTCGCGGCTGCTGTATTTGCCGTATTTATTATCCATAATAATCTTGTATATTATTTCAGGCATAAAAATTCTTATAAGGAGCTTCTAGTCTAAAAATACTTATTATCTCACCGGATAACATTATTAGCTCTGATCATGATCGTATATGAGCCTTTTAATATATGGATATTTGACTCCAAAGTTGATTCATATATGTATGTATGTATGTATATACAATAATGCTTAATTGATTTCATTTTATAATATAATTGTATGAAAAGTATAACGATTATGGAATCAAATTTACAAACATATTAATTGAGAAATTAATCAACACAATATGTACTGTCAAATCCACATAAAATAGGCAAAAATGACGATTAAATTATGCACTCAAATATGTATGTACAAATCATGTTCGATCTTTATATAAGTATCAAATTTTCATGAGATAAACGGAGTCCATGCTCGAAAGATATAATCAAATTTGCAAAGATACTTTTGTATATATAAACAATTGAATGATAAATGGAGTCTACGTTCTTGATTTTTGATAGTAAAATTAAACAATTGAATTCATCTCAACATACATCTATTAGTTGACAAATAATCTTGTACAAGAAACAAATAATATTCATAATTTAATAAAACTAATATAAAGATTATGATATAAAACGAATTAGTGCATATGAATATGAATTACGAAATTTCTAGAAAACATCGATCATCCATCCATATTTGTATAAGTTAATACATCGATTAATATGAAAGAATACATGTTTGTTTTAATATTGTTGTTGGTTAATAAAATACTCCGTAACATAATTGCGAGAATTTGACCTTATTCCATCCACGGTAATAGTATTGTACTTTACTACGATTCAATTAATTAAATTGATGATAAAAGAAAGTACCTTATTAGATATATAATAAAATAGAATAAGATTTGATTTGAATCTCCATATTATCAAATCTGAATAATAAATGCTCAGTCGGCTCAATAATAAGTGCTCACTCAATCGGCTAGAATCAATGCTTGCTCAGTCGGCTAGAAACTCGTGCTGATAACGTGTTATAATATGAGAGAGAAAGAGGAGAGAATAAGGTGTCATATTCCATTGATCATTAACGTATATATATACATATACAGATATCTAGGGTTTCTTCTAGGTCTAGAATATTCTGTGTAGATATGATGTCGACATAATGTCGTCATAGTGTGGACATCCACCAATACAGTATATTACATTATAACAATTTCGTTTTATTGTTGGTGGACTTTTGAATATGTTATTGAAAATGTTCGACGACTGGTTCGATTTTTACTAACTACAAAATTTGATTTCTCCAAACTAAATTTTGATTCATCAGAAAAAGAAATATTATCAAATTTCTTAATCAAATTGTTTTACTTTTGTTTTGAAAATGTTTTGGTTACCCTATTTCCTTCAAGCTCGTTACAAATGCTATTTAGCGTCGTTATTTTATCAAATAACTTTACTTTACGATTTCACTAATTAAAAGATTTTAAATTCTGGGTAGCTTAGCCCAATTTCTCTTGGAATAAATATTTGCATTTAATTTCGTATCACTTTAAAAGTTGTAAATTTTTCTTTTTATTGCAAAATTTTTATGCGAGATTTGTATCCTCATCTTTTCGAGTAAGATGATATTGATTCCTTTAAGCTTATTCTTAGTTTCGAGGACGAAACTTTCTTTTGGTGGGGAGGATTGTAACACCCGCTATTTTCCTAGCATTTTTATTCTTTCCGTTATGACGTCGTTATAACTCTATCACATTTTGGCTTATGTTTCATCAATTTTTCAAGCTTATCTTCAATTTTGAGTTTAATGACATTATTTTTATTTTAAAAGATTTTAATTCTTTTACACCTATTTATTTGGTTATCTTTGTAACTAATTAATTTTCCGCGAAGAATTCTATTTTCTTTGAGTTGACGTTTTTAAGCTCGGATTTAAGTTTTTCCTTTTCCCAAAAATGTTTAAATACGTTTATGTAATATTTTTAACTAGGAAATATTTTTAGTTACTAAAAAACAAGTCATTTATGATTTTATTACAAAGCTTCGCGAATAACTATTTTCTTACGCGAGGTTTACTCGAATTTCTTTCATATGCCTCTAACTATTTTACGATTCTTATTTGTATCAACTTATAAATCATTTGAGACCTTTTTCTCATATTTTGGACCGACAAAGCTTATTGTCGCAATTTAACTACGCTTTACTAACACGTTTCATTTTATCACTTTAAACCGTAAACATAAGATTCTTCTCTTTTCATTTAGTAGAGGCTTTAATACTCAAACTATTTCTACTCCCTCTTTTTTACTCTTGGTCGGCCAACTTAACTCTAGGTTCACTTTGGATTCTTCATTTTGGAGGCTTTAATCTCATTCATGCCCTTTTGTGGATTGTTTTAATTTTGGCCATTTCTATTTAAGGCCTATTGTTTGACTTTACCATTTTAATTTTACTAAGACATAGTTACTGTGTGTTTTAATCCCGACTCTACAGTGATTTCGCCACTATATCGCATTAGATTTTCTAGGGGATTACACATGGTCGACTCGATCGAGTGCCATGGTCGACTCGATCGAGTGACCCCCCTAAAAACAGGCAAAGTGTCTTTGCCCAGGTCACTCGATCGAGTGACGGGTCTACTCGGCCGAGTGACCCTCACACGTCAAGATTTCGCGAAAAAAACGCGAGACGTATACTTGCAAAAGGTAGATACTACCCGTCAATTGATGGTCCGGGTCAACTCTTTTAGCATCGAGACCCATAATGATCTCTCCCGTTATCAGCCAAGCCGAGGTGTGACCCGTCTCCATCTGATCAACTACACCAGCCGAATTTGACCCAAACAAGAGTCAGCCTCCATCCGCCCCTTAAAGGCATACCGGTGCAGTATACAAAAGGCGAAGGCCCTACGCCTGTGAGAAGCAATAATTCTCATCTCCTTGGTATTCATAATTTTTTCAGCCAAGTCAAACAGGGAAACGAAATCCCCTCGCACCATCCGATCCGCCTTAGCATGAGACAGACCCAGAAATTCCCTCAACTTCCTCATCGGGTCGGGATAAAATGGAGATGTGGACGCCCGTCCGCACCACCCGGCTCCCCGCACGCGCCTACGCGGGACCAACCCGGTTAACACGGCGGCCACCCACGCGGCACTCCTCCCGTCGAGAGGGCCAGACCGACCTCGCGTACGGGGCGACGTGTCAGACCTCGATTTGGTTGATGATTCGGATAGTACTAGATGGGTGCGGGCACCCGTGTTTTCGTTAGAATCGATCGAGACGTGGTTGTAAGTGTTTAAAGGCCGATATGTTTGGTAAGACGACCTCTTTAGTGAATCGAATTCGTTGCCAATTTGTGGAGTCGCCACCGAGTCAATTATGGGGACTCGGAAACCGTGCAAGTAAACTTTGATCCTTAGCCGGCTCAAAGCTGAGTGGCACGGGACCTAAAGATAAAGACTTGTACCCCTAAGCACTCCATGCCTGGAATGACTCTCATTGCCAATGGTTTCGGACATCCAAAAACCGTCGATTCTGAGGAAGGGGTAAGGGTACGTATTGGGAAGCCAACGTCCGCTAGACATCGACACCCAATCTCGCCCGCCCATAGCGGCCTATACTAGTCAATCGGTGGGCGGATAACTTCGTTCCTTTATTGTGGCGGAAGTACGGTAACATCCATTGTTTTAACCATATGTCTTTGCTATGTTGGTTGTTTAAGGACAAGTAAGTTTTTGTAGTCGAAGTAGTTGTGTTTATTTTCTTTGCATGCGATTTCACGTGACAAGCAGGCCATGAAATGATGCACATAGGAGAGTAGAGAGTACTAAGTATTATACGTATTAGCTAATCAGGTTTAACGTGATAATACGGATATTAGTCATTCTCGTGATATACCTTACCTGGTATTCTGCTTAAGATGCGTCGGTTCAGTATTAATAGATATGCATCGAACCATGCATGGTGAGCACCAAAATTAATATGGAACCCGACCATTGCTTTGTTCAGTTTTAGCTTATTTACCTTTTGAATTCCATGTTAGGTGATTTAGCATGCGATTATAAGGTCATAAAAGTAATAAATCTTACGAAAGCGGTAAAATGCGAAATGTATGTATATCATATAGTGAGGAGTTGCACCCTCGTAGTGTACACTAAACAAGACACGATGCGTAGAAGGTTGAGAACGGATGTCGGAACTACTCGGGTTCAGTTAGAGTGTTTTAGTGCTTAGGATTGAAGTTGAGGACATTACGTATGTTTATAACATGCCATGGACCTAGTGTCCACGTTTGATATTATCGAAGCGCATCATAAAAGTACAAAAATGTAATGTTTTGTTTAGACGAAAACCTAGTGACGGTTCGACTTCGAGGCGGATCCTCCTAACTCGTCCTGTGGTGATTTCGGCAGAGCTTCGTTATTATGGCTAGTTCTGCGGTTAATCCGGCAGAGCTTCGCTGCGAGACCCGGGGTTAGTAAGTCAAACGCGGGTTTCTCCTCTGGTCGAGTGGAGTGCTTGAGAGTGAGGAGTAGTGTTGATTCTCTTAACGATCAAGTGGATCGTACTTAGTTTTGGAGTGCGACCTAAGTTAGAGAACAAGAGGGGGAGAGCAAGTAGTGAGAGAAGCAAGTCACGGACTCGTTAGATGATGTGTTATTGTGTCGAAATGAATGAAGTAAGGAGGGTATTTATAGTTGTTCGCGCAGTTCAAATCGCCCCTTAGGACACTTGAGCTCCGGTGCACCAGAACTCAGTCGCTTTGAAACACCCCACATTGATTGAAGATATACTATTTATGAGCTTTGCTTAAAGGGATTTGAAGTACTACTCATATCAACAAAGTGCACTTTCTTTCCTGGTTTGCCCGTGATAAGAACTCTGCAGTTAAGCGTGCTTGACTGGGAGCAATCTTAGGATGGGTGACCTCCTGGGAAGGTTTCCGGGACGCGCATGAGTGAGGACAAAATGTGTTGGAAAGGACTCGTGTTGGTTTGTGGGACCAGTACAAAGCCTGGCGGGCTACCGCCGTTAACATTTCCGGTCCTAGGATTGGGCCGGGGTGTTTCAAATGGTATCAGAGCAACCCTGCGACCGTGCATTTGGTACCCAGCGGGGGTGGATTCTGGGTCAGCGGTTATGCTGCCAGGCGCAACGAGGACGTTGTGTTCTTCAAGTGGGAGTGATTGAAACACCCCACATTGATTGAAGATGTCTGATAAGGCTAAAGTCGTATCACCTTAATCAAAATAATCCTAACGAACAACTAACAGGTAGCTAGCAGTAAGTAAGGGTCGAATCCACAGAGAGACGGATGAAAATCGCTAATTATCTAATGATTGATTCTAAACTATTTAAATTTTGGCTTGTTGAATTGTTATCTAAATTAATGCAATAATATAAACTAAGAGGTTCTAACAATATTAAAAGGATCTAGGATTTTCCGGTTCACTATACAATTAAATTGGGTAAAGTTAATTAATCATTCAATCAATCAATCAAAGTTATTTAGGGCAAAGACACGGCCTCTCGGATCTTATGTCAACCTTAGGATAGATTCTGACGGGCTCTCGCAACTTACCAGATTATCCTACCCACTTACTTGTAAGTCTACCCTTACCAGGCTTTCGATCTTAGGTTCGGGTTCCTAAACATTCAACTAGTTCAACGTCTCAAACTAATCAAACGATAATACAAGACAAGTAGTAAGGCAATAACATATGAATGATCAATCAAATAAGTAATTAAACTAACATCCCCAATTCAATTAACATAGATCCCCTTCAACCCTAGATAAATAAATT
This sequence comes from Agrostemma githago, assembly GCA_958450325.1. Lineage (NCBI taxonomy): Eukaryota > Viridiplantae > Streptophyta > Magnoliopsida > Caryophyllales > Caryophyllaceae > Agrostemma > Agrostemma githago. The sequence goes on along the minus strand of OY288244.1, from coordinate 24,742,461 downwards.
AGCCACTCATAATAAACGATAAAGCAATAAAGAAATTAAGCATAATAAAGAACAATATGAAAATAAAAGAATAAGAAAAGGTACCAATTCAGTAGAACTGAAAGATTAACGGTCTAAAAGTATGAGTACAAACTTGAAGAATTCTAATGCTAATAAAAAGTCTAAACTAAACTAATGAATATGAAAGTGTAAAAGTGAAAGGTGTCCTTAAACCTAACCCTAAGAAGGGTATTTATACTTATTAAAATCGGTCTAATTAGGAAATAGAACGTAATTTAATAAAATAATCCCGTAGGATTTTAATTAAGGCAGAATACGGATTGTTCAGAAGATTAGGAAAGTCACTCTGACGCATCATGAACCGCTCGGTACAAAAACAAACCGCTCGGTACAAAAACGAACCGACCGGTTCACAAACGAACCGATTGGTTCAACATCAAACCGACCGGTTCGGTTTTCCTGCACTGCGCGACGAATTTGAAATGCTTGCTGTTTCTTTGTTACTTATCGGATTTGGACGTATAATATACCGTTGGAAAGCTAAGAGAAAGAGCTTTCCAACGCCACAAACATCAGCTCAATCAGAGTTGCAAAACCCAAGATATTCATGTTTGAAGTTGACCCTTGTTTTAGCGATCGTTCTTTCTTCTCGATTTGCATTTGTTTGAGCTTTCCAACTTATTTCTTTGTCGGTTTCTTATTCTTTCTTCACTTCACGTCATTCCTCAAGTATTCACTTAGTATCCTCTTTTATCACTTCTTTCTTGTAGATTTCATGGCTCGACTCTCGTCATTGCCCAAATATAGCTCAATCGCCTTTATTTGTTTCGTTTCCTACAAAACGTAAACAAAATACCCGGCATAACAAAGAAGAATAAAAATTTAGAAAAACAACTCCTAGGACACATAAAACGAACCAAAATAAAGGAAAAGTTGGGGTCAAATATATATACGAAATGAGTTCATCAAATCCCCCAAACCAAACATTTGCTTGTCCCTAAGCAAAACAATCATCAAAGAGTATGGACAAGACTAAAAACAATGGCTCCGAACTAATTACCAACACGAATCCCAACATCGAATACTCCAACAAGCGAATGACACGTAGGCTAAAGAAACGAATTCTATTGCAAAGATGAAGAGTAGAGAATTCCAAAGATCAAGCTCCAATCAATATTCAAATGCCAAACTTTTAATCTTGCAGAACCTTCTATGTCGAGATTCCTCACGGTTTACACTCAGCACTCAATAAGGGCAATATTGTGAGTTTATGTAGAATCGGAAAGACAAAACACTCACCTAACTGCGACTTATAAGAACATGTATGCAATCTAACATGATATCAATATCTACCAACCGTACATACACATTCAATTGGACCAAGACACATGTTGAGGACTTACATATGGTATAAAGTGAGGCTAATCGGGTAAGAAGGGGCAAAATTATTTGGATATGTGGAGGTAAAAGCCAAGCTAGTCCAACCGTAACCAAACTAAACTCATTCCATTCTTAACCAACTTCAATCAAAGGAATTACAAGTAGTACCAAGCACCTTATTTTTAACTTTTCATAACCGACTTCGCACCAACAACTACGAAAACAGAGCGATCAATTCTTTTCTCATAGCAAAAACACATTCCTTTTCTTGTTTGACTTTTTTTTTCTTTCTTTTCAACTATCTCCTTTCCTTTTCTTTTCTTTCATTGATTTTTTTTCAATCATTCATCATTTTTTTCCTTCTCTAATCAACGTGACATAGTACCAAATTTCACCCGAAAAAAACAATTCCGTCCAATTAACCAAACTAGCTTGACTAGGGTAAGCAATTTATGGGATGTAGTTAATAAACGGGTCAAAACAGGTTAAATTATGGCTATGTGAAGTTCATGGGAATTAGATAAAAGAAACGAGATTGCCTTTTCTACATATGTCACAATCACAAACCGAATGCATACAGGTATTTAAGAGACGAATATCATGCTTATGCAATTTGATGTTACATGTCTCATAAGGAGTACTACTCTCAACCTATATAAAACTGATCATAGATGTCAACAGTTTAGGCTCTAAGTCTCACAATATAAGTAGTTTACTTGACAACAGGTCAATTTACTCATTTGGCATTCAAAACATAATTAGCGACAAGATCAAAGAAATCCCAAACTCAAATAACGGGAAATAAGTGTCTTTCACAAGAAAGAGCAAAGAACTAGGGAAAAGCATGCGACAAACGCAATGTCATCATCACCGACGCGACTCTATACTAAAATACACAAAAATTCGAAAAAATATAAATAAATAAAAAAACGTTTATTTTTTTATTTTTTAAATTAAAACACACCCAAAAGAAAAATACATAAAACACAAAATATTCCCCCAAACCAAATTACACAATGTCCTCATTGTGAACCAAGAGAAATAAAATAGGACAAAAATATAACGGGTAAAGGAAGACACAAAAAAAACAAAAATAAAAAATAAAATAAGCGAGAAAAGGGAAAGGTACCGACAATATATTTATGCTGCAAATAATTTTCCCCAAACCAGCAACAAACATGGGGTGAATTAGACTCATAACCATCAGTATCAAAATCATAGCAGGTCAAGGCTCGCAGGAGTAGATCAAATGCCTGCGCATGTGCTAAACAGAAGCATAAGTAGCACCAAGATACAAAGAAGACATCATATAAAATCAAAGTTAAAGATCGTCTTAGTCTATCAAACGAGCTGGGCCAATCCTGAACAAGGTGGTCATAGTATATAAGAAGATTAAGACTGCTAATAGGCGGCTCGTAAGGAAAGGTAGCGTACACACCAAATTTCTCAAATTTCCTCCAAGGCTTATCATCGAGTATAAATTGCATAAGAGAATAGTTAGAATTCTCAAAACCAGTCAAAGCATCAATTTTACTTGCCTCACTTTCTTTAGGGAGGTTGTCTAAATTCGACAAGTCTAAACTCAAACAAATCTGCTTCAAAGAATTATCACAATCCTCCTCACAAATCATAAGTTCAAACAAAGGGTCAAGAGAAATCGGATCAAGACAATCAATGGGTGAAAGGGATTCATCCTCAATATAAGGGAAAAACTCAAATTTCTGTAAAATGGGTTTCTCAAATAAATCATCCTCCATATCCCATTTATCCACATTTTTTTCACTTAAGAATCATCAAAAAGTGTATTCTCCTCCTCCCTTTGATTTTTCCTCTCAAGCTCAAGATCCTCTTTTTTATTCAATTCCTTCTCCAAAATCTCATAATTGACATCAAATGACACTCCCTCAAAATCACACAAATCAAAATCCTTAATGTTGTCCTCAATTGAAAGAGCAATATTTGGAACATCCAAACACACATTATCCTCAAAAAACACACATTCCAACTCAGTATCATTGACATTCACAAAGTTGGGTGAAGGTTGGATTAAAGTGTGTGGTAGTTGGTTTAAAGGAGGATGAGATGGTTCACAAGGATTAAATTCATGGAAATCGACATCATGCATAATATTATCATTCATGGGGGATTGAGAAACTTGGATAGATTGAACATTATACACATCATCATCATCAATTATGTTCACAGGAGATGGAGATGAAACACTTACCTGAAGATTATTTGCTACTTCCATAGGCGAACCCGATTGACTTTGTTGCTTTTCGTCGGCTAATTGGGTAAGAGCTAGCAACTGACCTTTTAGAGTCTCTTGATTTTGTAGAAGTTGCGTGAATTGTAGCATCAAAGCCTTGATTTCCGCCATTTCATTATTCCACCTTATCTCTGACTCAACACTGTTTCGGGCTAAATATTTAAGGAGTTCCCATCGCTCCTCAAAAGGCATATAATTAAACATCCCATCGCAATTTGCCTCGATATTAGCCCGTCTCTCATCATCCACACCATCATAAATCATATGACACATCTCCCAAATATCAACATGATAGCCACTTTGATAAATAAAAGACTCAAGTCTACCCCAATAAATATGCAGTGACTCATGATTAAATTGAGGAAAGTAGAGGATAGTCATAATGATGAGATAAATAAATAATTGAAAAAAAAATATATATACAAAATAAAAATAAATAAATATATACAAAATAATCTAGAACCCAAAACAAATAATAAGCAATAATACAAAACCGTCTCCCCGACAACGGCGCCAAAATTGATAAGGCTAAAGTCGTATCACCTTAATCAAAATAATCCTAACTAACAACTAACAGGTAGCTAGCAGTAAGTAAGGGTCGAATCCACAGAGAGACGGATGAAAATCGCTAATTATCTAATGATTGATTCTAAACTATTTAAATTTTGGCTTGTTGAATTGTTATCTAAACTAATGCAATAATATAAACTAAGAGGTTCTAACAATATTAAAAGGATCTAGGATTTTCCGGTTCACTATGCAATTAAATTGGGTAAAGTTAATTAATCATTCAATCAATCAATCAAAGTTATTTAGGGCAAAGACACGGCCTCTCGGATCTTATGTCAACCTTAGGATAGATTCTGACGGGCTCTCGCAACTTACCAGATTATCCTACCCACTTACTTGTAAGTCTACCCTTACCAGGCTTTCGATCTTAGGTTCGGGTTCCTAAACATTCAACTAGTTCAACGTCTCAAACTAATCAAACGATAATACAAGACAAGTAGTAAGGCAATAACATATGAATGATCAATCAAATAAGTAATTAAACTAACATCCCCAATTCAATTAACATAGATCCCCTTCAACCCTAGATAAATAAATTAGCCACTCATAATAAACGATAAAGCAATAAAGAAATTAAGCATAATAAAGAACAATATGAAAATAAAAGAATAAGAAAAGGTACCAATTCAGTAGAACTGAAAGATTAACGGTTTAAAAGTATGAGTACAAACTTGAAGAATTCTAATGCTAATAAAAAGTCTAAACTAAACTAATGAATATGAAAGTGTAAAAGTGAAAGGTGTCCTTAAACCTAACCTTAAGAAGGGTATTTATACTTATTACAATCGGTCTAATTAGGAAATAGAACATAATTTAATAAAATAATCCCGTAGGATTTTAATTAAGGCAGAATACGGATTGTTCAGAAGATTAGGAAAGTCACTCTGACGCGTCATGAACCGCTCGGTACAAAAACAAACCGCTCGGTACAAAAATGAACCGACCGGTTCACAAACGAACCGATCGGTTCAACATCAAACCGACCGGTTCGGTTTTCCTGCACTGCGCGACGAATTTGAAATGCTTGTTGTTTCTTCGTTACTTATCGGATTTGGACGTATAATATACCGTTGGAAAGCTAAGAGAAAGAGCTTTCCAACTCCACAAAAATCTGCTCAATCAGAGTTGTAAAACTCAAGATATTCACGTTTGAAGTTGACCCTTGTTTTAGTGATCATTCTTTCTCCTCGATTTGCATTTGTTTGAGCTTTCCAACTTATTTCTTTGTCGGTTTCTTATTGTTTCTTCACTTCACGTCCTTCCTCAAGTATTCACTTAGTATCCTCTTTTATCACTTCTTTCTTGTAGATTTCATGGCTCGACTCTCGTCATTGCCCAAATATAGCTCAATCGCCTTTATTTGTTTCGTTTCCTTCAAAACGTAAACAAAATACCCGGCATAACAAAGAAGAATAAAAAGTTAGAAAAACAACTCCTAGGACACATAAAACGAACCAAAATAAAGGAAAAGTTGGGGTCAAATATATATACGAAATGAGTTCATCAATGTCCTATTTATGAGCTTTGCTTAAAGGGATTTGAAGTACTACTCATATCAACAAAGTGCACTTTCTTTTCTTGTTTGCCCGTGATAAGAACTCTGCAGTTAAGCGTGCTTGACCGGGAGCAATCTTAGGATGGGTGACCTCCTGGGAAGGTTTCCGGGACGCGCATGAGTGAGCACAAAATGTGCTGGAAAGGACTCGTGTTGGTCTGTGGGACCAGTACAAAGCCTGGCGGGCTACCGCAGTTAACATTTCCGGTCCTAGGATTGGGCCGGGGTGTTACACGCTTGGTGTCATGCGCATCAGTCCTGGGACGCCTGGTATGGGGCCTTGAATTTTTGAAGATCCTATTTCGAAACTTTCCAAAACGAAGAAGATGCGTATATTGCGTTATCTTGGGGATTAAGCATTCTCGTTAACCCTATCGCGTCGAGCACTGGGTGGGCCTCGGGCGCGTGTCTCGAGGTTTGCTCGGCTCGACGTGCTGACTCGAGTTTGACTTTGCATATTTCGGGACCTATTCGGGGTCCCGGTGTTGGAATTGACTCTAATTAGTGTCAACGCGTCCGTAATGACATGACTAAGGTTGTCTCGATGTTAAATTACTTTTTCCGAGTAATTATTTGATCCATTCTATAGAAAAACTATCTAAAACATTGTAATCTCACGTCGCGTTGCAGTCCGATCGCATCGGGTGATTTTCGGGCACCCGTGCAGCCACCAGGTCCAAATCAGGGTGTCTACGGAAGCCTCTACTTTGACTGAGGCTTGGACAAGGAGAAAGTCAAAGTATAGCCGCCTAGGTCAATTGAGGATTACAACCTGGTGGCTGTCCGTTCGGGTTGTTTTAAGTCCTTTAGACTACCTATTTGAGGCTCGTCAGCCAAGGCTTAGAAATCATACCTGACATCCTTGCCTGCGGTTGCTGGTTGGAGCTCGGGTCCGGTATTGCTGGTCTGTTTTGGGTTTGCTGTTGTAGTGATTTCGTTTTTTGACATGGGTCTTTTGTTGGTGTCTTAGTCTTGGTTTAATATCCTTGGCAGATGGTTGTGTTGATTATGCTTTGTCTTTTGCTTTGGGTATCCCTCTAGGGTGCGTGGATTGAGTGCTTAAGGACTCGTTAGGTTCACGGATTTTTAAGATTTTCTTTTTGATTGTGTCAGGAGTCAATCAGGTTTGTTGACTTGACTTGACTTGAATTGCCTTCAGATTGCTTTGGGGTTCGTTAGGCTCACGGGTTTAAAATTCTCGAATGTGTAGGGGTCCATTCGAACTTGAATTACCTTCAGAATGATTTGTAACTTGTTAGGCTTATGGGTTAAAAAATTTCGAATGTTTATGGGTCCATTCGAACTTGAATTGCCTTCAGAATGCTTTATGACTCGTTAGGCTCATGGGTTAATTTTTTTTAATGCGGAGGGGTCCATTCGAACGTGAATTGCCTTCAGAATGCTTTGTGACTCGTTAGGCTTATGGCTTTAAAGATTCGCGGATGTTCACTTGAATTTTTTTCGGTCAGATTCGTTTTTAGATTCGCGGATGTTCACTTGAATTTGTTTCGGTTAGATTCTTTTTTTTAATGTTTAAAAATTCACTCGAATTTGTTTCGGTCAGATTTGTTTTAGATTCGCAGATGTTCACTTGAATTTGTTTCGGTCAGATTCATTTTTAGATTCGCGGATGTTCACTTGAATTTGTTTCGGTCAGATTCTTTTTTTCGAATGCTTCAGGATTCACTCGAATTTGCTTCGGTCAGATTTGTTTTAGATTCGCGGATGTTCACGTGAATTTGTTTCGGTCGGATTCATTTTTTCGAATGCTTTAGGATTCACTCAAATTTGCTTCGGTCAGATTTGTTTTAGATTCGCGGATGTTCACTTGAATTTGTTTTCTTCGAGATAGTTTCTGACCATCTCTAGTCTATTGCTTTCTTCGGGATAGTTTCCGACTATCCCTGGTCTGTTGCTCTCTTCGAGATAGTTTCTGACTATCTCTGGTCTATTGCTTAGGTGAGTGATTGTTCGGGTCTTGGTGGTAGTTTTGCTTTGGTCAGATTTTTGAATGTTTCAGGATTCAATCGAATTTGTTTTGTTCAAATTTGTTTTTTGCTTAATTTGTCATGTGCTTGAGTATGAGTAGTCATGTTAGCTAGAGATTTTCATGTTCGTTTTTTGTTGGGGGCAGATTTTGACTAGAGGAGTTTTCGAGGCTTGCCTTACTGGTCAGGGTTAGTAAATTGTCCTGTCGTCGTTTATTTTGCTTGATATAGAAGTGTGTGTCTTTCGGCTATTAGATACCGTGTCCCATTTGTTCTCTTTTTTGCTTAAGGCCGAACAGTCAGATGCGCGACCTTGTGCGCCTTAATCTTCGGACGCCTAGCCCCCAGCAATTCAAAACAAGGACGCTTGACTTGGGGCGCTCGGGGTTTTGAGGATCGGGTTTGTTTAAAGTCAGCGAAGGAAAGGAGGTACGGGTCATTCGCCTTAAAACCAAAACGCGCGACCTCTCTCGACTCAATCTCGCTTTCTTGACTCAATCAACCGATTTTCGTCTCGATTTCTGCCATACACGATTATGTCGGCCTCGGCTAAGTGTTCCTTACTCGCCTATTATCGATTTGCACTTAGTTAGATTGATTGTGGGTCGATTTTGCTTAAACCCTAAAAATTTATTTGGGCTTTTTGAATTTGCTAGGTTTTGATGTTCATTCTTGCTCCCATTGTTAAATTAGGGTTGAATAGAGCTTGATAGCATAGTTATAAGCTTGATAGGATGTTTTGAGGTGCACTAATGGCTTCCCATGGGGTAAATTCGAAATATTAGGGTCTAAGGATCGCTTTCCCGGTTATCCCCGTACTTGACCTTCGTAATTGCGCTCAATTATTGTTTGTGACGTTATGGGTGACTTCCATGTTGACCTTTATGAGTTAGAATGCACTCTAAGGCATTCCGTGAGGGTTTGTGTGACTTACGACATACCAAATAGTGTCGTAATGATGTCGGATTTTCCCAAAACGACTTTTATCGTGACCGGGGACGAAAATGGGTGCTAGTGGACTTTTCGAAATTTTGATATCTCTGTTCGAAATTTTGAACTTATTTTGACCTGTTTGTGCTGCTTTCACCTTACCTGAGGCGCACTTTTGTGTTTTTGTTTGGTTTTGCAGCTAGAGATGATACTAAGCGTCCCGAGGGGGCTCCTTTGACTGGTGCGAGTGGTGAGGCCGCCGAGACGAGCTCGCTGACTCCCCGGGGGGTTCGTAACAGGCGACGAAATGTTCCCTCACAACGTCGTGAACCAGGGGCCATAAATGAGGCCGACTTTGATAGAGTCACGAGGCGCGGGCAACCTATGACGGTTTCCAGGAGGGCCCACGTACATGAGGGTGAGGAGGTTGGTTACCAGGATCCCCCTTGGGCTCAGGATTGGGACGATCATCAGTTACTGTTTCGCCCTGATTTGCACGTCTCTAGCCGTGTCGTGAACGGCCTGGTGAGTACCTTGACTCGTGCTTATTATTTTAGGTTTTAATTTTGGTTTGGGTTGGTTTGGTTTGGCTTGTTTATGCTTGTATTATCTCGGTTTGCAGCCCCCAGGTCCGATGAGGACCTTCTCGGGTTTCATGACGTGCTTAGAGATCTATTCTCAGAAGCTCAACCCCGCGACAAAGGAGATTATCGTGGGGACGACTTTAGGTCCCGTGGTCGGACACTGGGTCCGATTAGTAGGTTGCAAGACCAAGTGCAACCTTATGGTGATTAGAGCGATGATAGATCGCTTTCACGACACTACCTCGACATTCCATATGCCTTTTGGGGAGGTCGGGATGACTTTGGAGGACTTCGGGGTTATCACGGGTTTACCCTGGGGTCTGGAGGTGATTAGGTGGGCTGTTGAAGGCCCTAGGTTAGATAGTGACGAGGTTCGGGGTTGGATCGGGGATTGCTTGGAGCGTGAGGCTTACAGTAGTACGTCTCATGCTTTGGTGAGTTCGCACATTACCAACCACTTCGAGAGAGTGGTGGTACTAGAGGGTTGAGTACCTAACACGCCGGTGCAGAATGCCCATCTGTGGTTGTAGTACTTCTTTGGATCGACCCATTTCTCCGATAAAGGCGAGAGGTTTAGTACTAGGATTTTGCCTTTCCTGGCTGATTTAGATAAGTTGGGACGTTTTGATTGGGTAACCGCGACTTTTGCGGAGATGACCCGTCGCTTACAAGTCATGGTGAGACCTCTGAAGGTGGATTCAGACTCGGCTTTGCCCATCGTGTGTCTAGGTTTGGTGCTGGAGGTTAGTTATTGCCTCTGTATTTGATTTTGGGATTTTTCTTAACTCGGTTTGGTTTCGCTAATGATGTTTTGGATTTTTTGTAGTCTTGGATTTATTCCTATTTCCCTCGATTGGCACCTAGGACGATGTGTACTCGTCCAGTTAGGTTTCCGGCGGGGATTGAGTGGAGATTGGCTCAGGCCAAGAGCACAACGAGTCACTATTCGTTGGAGAATGTGATGGTGAACCAGCTGCGTATCGAGGATTTAAGTTTTCTTCTTACGGCTTGTTTTACTTAGTAGCCCCCAAGGTTTAGGATTATTGAAGTATCGGTTTTGTTTATGTAGTTTGTGGCCCATCCTTGGGCCGACTACGAGGGTCTACCCGAGTATGTCGGGGCGAAGTTGAGGCCTAGGAGCTATAGGAGGATGCTCCTCCCTGCGTTGTTTCGCCCGGTGTGGTATCTGGGCGAAAGGTTGGTGCGTCAGTGCTTATATGAAAAGTTTAGGGTGCCGGTCGATCCTCCCCGGACTATGTTTAGACCACCGACCGCCGCAGAGGTCCGCGAGGGTAGGGACGGAGAGGGAGGCGATGCACTACTAGTGTCGGGTGCCTCTTATCTGTCTGCCAGCGATTAGCTTGCCACCGCCTTGTGGTGAGTACTCGGTTCTTTGTGTTATGGCTTGTTTCGTTCTATGGTTTAGTGTCGGCCTACATCTTGATCGGTTCGCTTTTCCTTTAACTGGCTGACAGTCTAAAGTCGTATGCCTCAAATTACAATTTATAATCACTCAAATCTAAATACTGAAAACGTAGTAAAGTAGAAATAAGGGTCGAACCCAAAGAAATCAGATTAATCTAATTATGCTAACTAAAGTGTAGAAATTGACCTTTAACGTAATTAAAGACCGTAGTAACCAAAGGGGGGTTTTGTATGATTAATTATCTAACAAACTAAAATAAATAATGCAATAACTTGAGGTATCATGATGAAAAAGAACTTAGATACAAGCACAAATCCACACTCAATAGCGATTGATCATCGTAAGACGGTTTCAATTAATAACCTTAACCACTCTATCGTGAATATGAAATTCCAATTTTCTTAAGAATAGTTAACTAAAACGAATCTCGTTCTTAATTACCCCTAACCGTAAAACAACCTAAACAATCCAGTTCTAGGTTCAATTATACGGAAGCAATATAGATCTGAGAATTCGATAGAGAATAAATAGCACGTACAATCCAGTCGCACCTTAGATATTTATATGAATTGCTTCTAAGTACTAATATCAACGTATCCCGTTCAATATTAATTCCTAGTTGTTACTAATGTAAAGTTAATCAATAAATCCTACTCAATTAACGATACTAACGATAGAACGATGCAATTAAATACTAGTTGTACACCTAGCAATCAACAACAACATTCATGAGATTAATAACAACGCAATTCATAATAATCAAGGTTAATAATTAAAACATTCAAACTCACAAATGATTATCAAGTGCTTCAAAGGCTTGAATCTAAGTAGAGAAGATTAGTTACACATACTTGCAATGGAAAATTAGAGTTCTTCAAAGATTTCCCTTTTTCTCTCTAATCTTACGTTGAACCTTGATGTGATGAATGAATGATAATCCTAATCTCAAACTCAAACTTAACCTAATAATAGTTTCCTAATAATAATAAAATAATAATATATCCTAAGGATACTAAATACTAATAAAAATAAAGACTAGTAATAAAGTTTCCTAAATAAATCCAAAGTCTTAAAACATAACAAATATCACGAGATAGGATGAAACGCGTAGGACTTTCTAGACCACCGCGCGACTCGCTTGGGCGTAGCACGACTCGCGGGACTTCTGCGCGACTTGCCTGACGAGTTGTTGCTGCTTCGTGTGATCCTTCGGTTCTGTCATTCCGGGTCTTCAAGTGGGCTTTCTTCTTCTTCATGTTTTAATCGTTCTTAGTCCAAATTGACGGTCCAATGATTAGCATCCTCAAAATAGCCTATATTACATTCATACCAAATCGACACAAATGCAATACAAGACAACCGATTTAGCTCACAAAATAAACCAAAACCGTCATAAAAACTACGACTAAATACGGCCCATCAAATATCGCCACGCTTAAACCTTTTCTCGTCCTCGAGTAAAACTCGAAGAACACCATAAACACAACCATCACTGATCCAATATGCGTGAGAATAATAAATAACACACCGGCCCTCACTCGTCTTCCACCAATCTCCCTCGTTATGAGTTAAAGCACCTTCTAATCCAACATTCTCATGAAATTCAACTCAAAGGCTCAATTGACTTAACGCACCCAATATCAAACTCTTATCATTGACCCAATTCATCAAAACAAGGTACATTAGCAAATAAATATAAGCTAAAATTCACATCTAACGCCCCTTATTTCTCCAATCCTAGAACGTATCACATGTGCTACAAATGTCACCGGTGGTACAAAACATATACCACAATATTCCACAACCCACACATGTGATCAATCCTAAACGCCTCTAATAGTTCAATATACCAAACAAACATCACCAATCGCGTAGAATATAGTGCTACGACTACACCGCACCGCGATTCTTCTCACCTTAGCCAACTAATCCTACCCTTCCGACCTTCTTTGTCACCCTTCTTATGACGCCAACACCAAAAAATGGAGCAAGTAGTAGTGTTTTTTTTCCTAATTCCCTCATTTTGGCTAGAGCGTCCGGCCTTGCGGATTTTCACTCTAGCTTTCATTTTTTTCCTCACACTATTCTCGTGGCACGCAACTCGATTTTTCTTTTTACCCGGAGCGCCCTTTCGGGTTTTCACTCCATCCTCGGCCACATTCCCCATTCTTGCCTAGGCGCCCTTTCGGGTTTTCACCTAGCCGGGTTTATTTATTCCTTTTTGTTTTTTTTTCCAAATTTTTTTTTTCTTCTTTTTTTTCCGATTTTTTTTTTAAAATTGAAATAAACGATGTAATACAAAATAACTACTATATACAACGAGATAATTTCCCTCCCCACGCTTGAATAACACATCGTCCTCGAATGTGTGAATTAAGGACAACAAAATAAATGGGAAGAGAAATACCTCGGAGGCTCAAGAGTGAGAAGAGAAGCCGACGTCACGTGACTTAGCCTCACGTGCCGCCCTCCTAGATGATCTCGCTTGCTCACGGGCCGCAACCTCTTCATAAAACTCAGGAGATGGTTCCGAGTAGTCATTAGGATGCAACTTCAATTGTAACCGATTCATACATCGACCGAACGCAGCTGCCAATCTACTGTTATCAACAGATTCTTCCACTCGGTCTTCTATTGATTCGCGCCAACCGCTCCAACGATCAAAATCAGACTTACCCTCGGGCTCCTCCACAACCGGGACACTAGACTCGGTAGTCGGCTTAGGAAATTGTGCATCATGAGGAAGGTAAAGCGCAGCTGCAGTAGGCCCTAATGGAAACGGTTTCCCATCCGGACGAGGCAAAATCATGAAATGACGGTGGGACGTGCCGAGCGTCCAGATTAGGTGGTGTTCACCAATCGGTTGCGAAATCATAGAACAACTCCACATGAACTTCATACTAATAGTAATATCACCTACAACAGGAGAATCCGTCATCTTGCGTAGGCCAAGATACTGAGCTAGAAGAGTAACCATACCCCCCACCGAAATGTTTATCGTAACCGCCTTCTGGTGCTTCTCACAACAAGTCAAGAATATATCGATCCAATCCGGGGTTCCCAAACATCGGGCATCATGGCCCACAAGTACATCAAATCCGCCCTAGGTAGATGTGTCGGTTCACCTTTGCAAAGAAATGTGAAGTTCAAAAGTCGGTAAACATAACGAAGGGTAGGATGACGAATATCAGCATTTTTAGCCCCCTCATAAGCACTCCTAGCAATTTTCAACCAAAACTCATCCATCATACGCGTAGTAGGAGTCAGAAATGCCGCCCCCCTCTCAGTGCTATACCCAACGCCTCCCTCAACTCAGTAAAGTCTACATCTCGTTCTGAATCTCCGAGATGAAAAGTAATGTGAGGGGGGTCGTCTTCGCGATGGACTTCTAAGGTGGACAAGAATTCACGTGTGTAACGCTTATACGTGTTCGCGTGCATATCATAAAAGTTTGCTAACCCAATACGTGTAATCCCCTAGAAATTCTAACGCGATACAGTGGCGGAAACACTGTAGAATCGGGATTAAAACACACAGAACTATGTCTTATTAAATTAAATTGGTAAAGTCAAACATGCGCCATACATAAAAAAAAATGGCTAAAATTTAAAACAATCCATAAAGAGGTTAAACAATCCTTAAGACATGATTATTAAAAAGATCAAGTAGGATCCAAGACTGCTCGTTAGCCCACACCCACCGGAAAATAAACACGTATACCTGCCATGTTAAAACATAACAGCCACAATCAGTGGGGAGCAACATCAACGTTTTCCCAGCCGTATAACAGGATTTTAAAACAGTAATTACTAATATAGGAAAAATAGTAAAAATGGAAAACAGTAAAACAGCATATTAAAATAAGCTTTAGTGTGAAACAAATTAATCAAGAGGGTTTCCGAAGAAACATAAAAATATTTGCCAACCTGCAAACAAATTTATATCGATAATAAATAAAATAATCAAAATGGCGTTATGGACAGGAGTAGTGTAGACGGCTAGACTTTCACTAGGAGAATACTAAAAACTAGCTTCGAGAACTTAGTTCAAACAAATCAAACTTCGGTCTCTAACTAGGCTACTCAACCATAATAGAGCGGCGACTTATAAATGCGTGGCCCTAGTTTAAGATAATGCACACCCCTCCTGGGATTACCTGTCACCCAGTTCAACTTATGACGGCGACTTACTGCGAGGCCTAAGCTTAAGGTCAAAATGTACAAAACTCCCGGGATACCTGTCACCCGGTTCAACAACCAATGTACCGATTCCTGATATATTAGCCTTATAGTTGATGGCAAAACCGTAAACCCTAGAATATATTACTCTAACCTCACACTTGTCCTTATTCCATAACTCCAAAACCAAGCCATTATCGATAATCAAAAGATATAATCAATATAAATAATATGAGGATAAAAGAAGTAAACATTTATATTCTAAAAGAGGAAACTTTCTGTTTTAGGAAACTTTCTATTTTAGGAAACTTCTATTTTTAGAAACTTTACTAAAAATAGCATTATATCAAAATAGTGCAAATATTAGTTCATACTAATACCAATTTTTAGTAAACGATATAGATTTATAAAACTAATACTTTCGGCCTTAACGATATTAATTATTAAAGTAAGATCAGTTGATTTTATGAAATCATTAAAATATCGTATAAGTGTTATAAAATGATTAAAAATGTCTTAAACATTTTAATACTACTAATTAGGGTGTTTTCAAAAGTTAAAAACTAAAATTCCCTAATTATTACTAGTTTCGACGATAAAATTATAAATAAGATTTTACGGCAAAGACTAAATTAAATATTTGAGCGTCTTTATTTAATTAAACCAACAAATATATTTAGAGTATGTTAAGGGATGATTTAACTCCTAAAGTTTAAGATTTAAATACTTTCAAAATTGCTGGAAAAATAATTCTTTTAGGTAAGACGAAGCATTTTAACGATAAATCACAATTTGTCCGAAAACCAATATTTATTAATTAAAGACTTTAATAAATAGTACAAAAATTACGTAAAATAGTTAAAATATATTTATGGACATTCTGTCCAGAAAATAAAATTTTCCAGAATCCTAAAACTTGGTTTTTAAAGCGTTTTCTCATTAATCGTCTAATCTCGACAATAACGATTAATAAAAATAGTAATTACGAAACGATTTAAGTATTAATATCCAAAAATTATTATAAAACTTAAAAATCATGATTTTACAGAAAATACTTTTTTTTCCAGATTTCCAAAAATTCCAGATTTAATAAATCCCATCAAAACCGTCTTTAAAACCCGTTTTCACAATTAACGATTCCATTAATAAAACTTATCGTTCCTATCATTTTATTAAGGCACTAAAAATCATAAAATTACATTTTAATATGAAATCATCAGAATCATATTTTTTCCAGATTTAAACCAAAGACCAGAAATCGAGAATTTAAACAACAAACACGGTTTTAACGATAAACGATAATTTAAAGTGATTAATTAATTCATCCACTTAACAATTTCGAAAAATTATGAAAAAATTCAGAAAATTCTATTTGACCAGAAAGTTTCACCACGTCAAATATTAGATTAAAATAAAATGTTTAAGTACTAGAAATAAAAATCGGCTTTTAATCGTTTTTGTCCGAAAACGGTAATAATTCAATAATCGATATCAAAAATATCAGAAAAATACTATATTATTAAAAATCATCTAAAACAACAATTTTCCAGAATATAAACATATATTGCATGTTTAGGCCGATTATTACGATTTTACAAATTAATATAACAATTTAATCGTTAATCTCGTAAAAGCGATAAAAATACCGAAACATGCAAATTTTCAACTTTTAAATTTTTTCCAGAATTCGTGACATACATATATTGCCAAAATAAAACATAAAAATATATACATGCAAATACTCAATTAAAATCATGAAATACCGAGTAACATCGACGTTACCTCTACTCCAAGTCTGAGTCGATAATATATTTGTCGGCTTCGGGATCGTCCAAAAATCCTACCAATCACGAAAATCATGGCAGAAAAATACCATGAGAAAACTAATAAAAATCAAGGTAAAAATTGATCGGAAACGACGTGGATTAATACCTTAACGAAGAGAACGGAAAGAGGATTATTTGACGAAGAATTTGAGTCGATTAAGGCTAGAATTGAAGCAAAATAATCCTAGAATGGAGGGAGAGTGCCACGGCCAAGTGTAGATGAAGATAGTTTTTTTTACTTGATGAATGAATAAAGTGTAGTATGGAAATGGATGGTTTTTCAAAATATAAATGAGAATAAATTGTTGATGAAAACTATGTGATATCCACATGAAGTGGCCGGCCAAAATGATGTGGTGAGGAGCATGAAAAGTTTTGATAATAATGCCACAATTGAATGAAAAAAAATTATCTTATGTTTACGTTTTAACGTGATAAAATGAATCGTTTAAATAAAACGTAATAAAACTTGTGACCAAGAGCTTAGTCGGTCCAAAATGTGAGGAAATGGTCTCAAATAATTTATAAGTTGATAAAAAGTATAATCGTAAAATAGTTAAAGGCATTTCAAAGTAATTCGAGTAAACCTCGCGTAAGAAAATAATTATTCGCGAAGCTTCGTAATAAAAATCATTAACAACTAATTTTTTGTAAATAAAAATATTTACTAGTTAATAATAATAATAATAATAATAATCCTCTCTCTCTCTAGAGAAGGTTCTCTACGCGAAGAAGCTTTGACGGGGATGACAACTGCCGCGCCAACGGGGAGAGGTCGGGGAAGACCACGGAAAAATGTTTCGACCAATTCGTCTAATCAAGGGGGTCTTATTGATCCTGAAGTTAATGACGCTCCCTCATCAACGGAGGAGCACAGTGAAGTTCGTGAAGCAGAGCAGGGTAAGCATTCGATTAATGATCTGATTAATTATGCGTTTCAATCAGCAAAGAGCTCTCTTCACCCTGCTACAAGTAAGGTAGTGGTGGAAAAGGGCTCTAATGCTGAATTGGATGGTAATTTGGGAGCTAAGGACCCTCTGATTGGTGGGAGAGGGGAAAAGGATGCTGAAACTAATGTAATAGCCTCCGATCCTGGCGATAAAGCTCCGGGTGAAACTTCTTGGAGTGCTAAAGCTAAGGAAAACAAGATTGGTATGGGATTGTTTTTTGATACAGATTCTGCAAATTCCACAGAGGTGGATATTGGACTTGCTGATTTTGAGTCTGAATTGAGTTTATGGTCTAACACACTTATGGGGAATGTAATTGGTGCTAAACCTACAGTAAAGCAGATGATGGATTATGTCTCTAAACATTGGAATCAGGGCAGGGGTCCGGTTGTCCAGTACTTCAAGAAAGGGTGGTTTGCATTTCGGTTTGGCCGGAAGGAGGACATGGATCTGGTGTTGCGTGGTGGACCTTGGATGATGGGTAACAATACCATTATCTTGAAGCAATGGAGTCCACTGTTTTCTCAGGAAATGGATAGGGTGTCTGTGGTACCGGTGTGGGTTCTTTTCCCGGATCTAGACCCGTTTCTATGGACTGATATCGTGCTGAGTAAGATGGCAAGTAAAGTGGGTACTCCTTTGTTTGCTGATAAAACGACTACGTATAAGGAGCGGTTATCCTTTGCTCGGGTATTAGTTGAAGTGGATGTTGCTAAACCTTTGCTGGATTCTCTTGTCATTAACATTCCTATGTTGGGGCAGATGGTTCAGCGGGTTGAGTATGAATGGGTTCCGTATCATTGTGAGGGGTGTGGCAAGCTTGGCCACACCAAGCAGTTTTGCAAGAAGGAGAAGAAGGTAGGTGATAAACCTGTTACACAACGTTATACCCCAAAGAAGAATGTCTCTCAGGGGGGAGGTGGTATCTCAGTTGATTCCTCAACTGTAAGGCATCGTGGATCCCCTGAGAAAGAGCCTGTTGGAGGCCAGACCACTGACTCAGGACCCCAGGAGCTAGGTGTTCTTGGGACGGGAGACCCACTGGTTGGCCAGTTGATTGCACAAACTGACTCAGAATGCCATGGGCTAGGTCAGGATGCATCTTCTGAAGCTGACCCTGGGTTCATTCCTGTTGCCAGACGCTCAGGATGCTCTGGGATAGGTCTTAAGGTGAGAGGCTCCAACAGTCGCTGTGATGAGGAGGACTTGGAGGTTCAAGGTGCGGTTTTATCTAATAGATATAGTATATTACAGCATGATGAGGCTGAGATGGAGTCTGCTCCATTAGTTGAGACTGTTCCCCCAGATAAATTTACATGATTATCTCTTCATGGAATATTAGAGGGGGGAATGAAGCCTTTAAGCAGAATGCGGCTCTTCATCTTATGAAAGGCAAGGGTATTGATGTTTTGGGACTTTTAGAAACTCGAATAAAGGAGAAGAAAGCTAAGAGTATTGTGGATTCTAAGTTTAAGATTTATAATGTTGTTACAAATTACTGTTCTCATACTAATGGCAGGATTTGGGTCATTTGGAACCCTAGCACGGTTAGGGTAACTGTTGTCGCTAAAGGTGAGCAGTTTATCCATTGTGAGGTTTTTCATTTTGGTTCCAACTCTTTGTTTTTGATGACAATGGTTTATGGAAAGAATGATTCTATTGGGAGGGAGGCTCTTTGGGAAGCTTTGCAGAGGTTCTCTTCTCTCTCTAATAGCTGGATAGTATTAGGTGACTTCAACATAATTAGATATAGGGACGAGAAGATTGGTGGTTCTGAGCCAGTTGAGGAGGATATGAATGCTTTTAATGACTGTTTAAATAATAGTGGATTGCAGGAGTTATTAGGTCAAGGGTGTGAATTTACTTGGACCAACAAGCAGGACCCTTCTTCAAGGGTTTGGACTAAATTGGATCGAGCTTTGGTTAATTTTCAGTGGGTTTTGGATTTTCCCAACTCCAATGTTCAGTTTCTTCCTTCTGGGGTTTCTGACCATTCACCTGTGATGGTTACTTTGTTTCAGGAGAGATGTACTCGTAGGCGCTTTAGTTTCCTTAATTGTTGGACACAACATCCTTGTTATCATGATGTTGTGAGGTTGGCTTGGGGGAAGAGGGTCTTTGGGACTGAGGGATATAAGTTGTTTCAGAAGTTAAAGAATGTTAAAGTAGCTCTTAAGGAGTTGCATAGATTAAATTTTTCTGATATTTCTGCCAGGATTGCTCTCCTTGAAAGGGAGCTGGAGGTATGTCAAATTAGTCTTCAGAGTTCTCCTCTCTCGGCTGAGTTGGGTACTGAGGAGTGTAGAATTAGGGAGGATCTTCTACAATTGCGGAAGGCTGAAATTAGTATATTACAACAAAGGGCTAAGATGGTTAAAATTGGATTTGATGATGATTCCACTTCCTATTTTCATGCGAGAGTTAAAGAGAGGCGTTTGCAGCAGGTTGTGGGAACAATTATTGACCATAAAGGTCGGCATAGGGTTGGGGTTGATGAGGTTGCTCAAGGATTTGTTCAATATTATGAATCTTTACTAGGCAATTCAGTTGAGGTTATTCCCCTGGATAGAGAGATTCTGGGTAAGGGTGAAACTGTACAGGAAGAAGACTGGAACAATCTCTTATGTTTTCCTACTGAGGATGAGGTTAAGAGGGTTATTTTTTCTATGGGTGCTCATAAAAGTCCAGGTCCGGATGGTTTTTCGGCAGGTTTCTTTCAAGCTTCATGGGATATTATTAAGGAGGATTTTGTGAAGGCAGTGATGGAGTTTTTCACTAAAGGGAAGATGGTGAAACAAGCTAACACCACTATTATTTCGCTTATTCCTAAAAAGAAGGTCTGTCAATCGGTTCTAGATTTTAGGCCTATTTCATGCTGTTCTATCCTTTATAAGACGATTAGTAAATTGCTTACTAATAGAATTCAGACTGTAATTAGTAAGTTGGTGGGATGGGAACAAGGTGCTTTTGTTAAGAATAGAAGTTTGCAGGATAATATTTCATTATCCCAAGCTTTAATTAAAGGATATGGAAGGAAATATCTTTCACCAAGATGCCTTATGAAGGTCGATTTGCGTAAGGCTTTTGATTCTGTTCAATGGACTTTTGTGAGGGATATGCTTGAGGGTCTCAATTTTCCTCCGAGATTCATCAGTTGGGTTATGGAATGTATTCAGGGGCCTTGGTACTCACTTAAGGTTAATGGTTCTGTGCATGGTTTCTTTAAAGGAAAGAGTGGAGTTCGGCAAGGAGACCCTATTTCTCCGTATATTTTTGTTCTTAGTATGGAAATGCTCTCTAGGAGGTTGAGGTTGATTGGCTATGAGAGTCAAGTTTCTTATCATCCTAAATGTAGGAAACTTAGACTCAATCACTTAATTTTTGCGGATGACCTAATGATTTTTATGAGAGGTGATGTTCCCTCTGTTCATGCTGCTCTTAAGGCTCTGGATGGTTTTGCTAATGAAGCAGGTTTGCTGGCTAATAAGGAGAAGACTGATATCTATTTCGGGGGCGTACACCAGGATATTAAGGAGCAAATACTAGTGCTCACTGGTTTTACTGAAGGGGTTTACCCTTGTCGTTACTTGGGTTTGCCCCTTAATGATGTCTCTAATAGGCTAACCCATTATTCTGGGTTGATACAGAGGATTCAGGATTTGATTGGCAGGTGGTCGTCTAAAACTCTTTCTTTTGCAGGCAGAATCCAGCTTATTAACTCGGTGATTTTTGGCATTATGAATTTTTGGTCCGTTAATACTCTACTGCCCAAGAACGTTACTGAATGTATTATCAGGCTGTGTAGGAACTTCTTCTGGACAGGTACGCTGGAGAGGAAAGGCCTTGTCTTTAAGAGTTGGGAGTCGATTTGTGCTCCATGGGAGGAAGGGGGTTTTCAAGTAAAAGATGTCATTGCTTGGAATAAGGCTCTTATTTGCTCTAGATTATATGATTTCATTAAAGGGGGTCCTGGAATATGGCACTATTGGTTCAAAGCTTATATTCTTGGGCCTAGAACAATTTGGGAAATTCATAAAAAAGAGGGTTTTACTGGTACTATCAATAGCATGATTGGTGTCAGAGACGAGCTGATTGGGTCTGTTGGTGGCTGCAGTACTGTAGAAGGGCTTCTATGTAGCTGGGTTAAGAATGATAAATTGCAGGTTGGTGAAGCGTATAATTGGTTTCGGAGTAAGCATAGCTGTTATGGTTGGCTTAAGGTTTTGAAAGAGAGGTGTATCTTGCCTAAACATGGTATTGTTACCTCCTTGGCTTGCCAAGGACAACTGGCTACGCAGGATGCTTTGCAAAGGAGAGGCTTTGCTATGGCTAATCGTTGTGTGTTGTGCGCTGCTGCAGTCGAAACTCATGCTCATTTATTCTTCAGGTGTGATTTTTCTAAACATGTTTGGGAAGGTTTAAAACATTGGATGCAGGTTGTTGGAAGAGGGATTGATCTAATTCAGGAGTTACGTTGGTGCTCTTTACGACAACATAGGAAACATTGGAAGCAAGCTTGGTTCAGATCTTGTATTTCAGCTGCTGTTCATTATATTTGGCTGGAACGGAATAGGAGAATTTTTGAAGGGAAGGAACGTACATACACAGTTTTACTCAAACAAATTAGATTTGATGTTTTTACAAAATTGAGATATTCGTGCATTGACATAAGTAGGAGATTGTTGTTGGAGATTGCATACTGATACTTTAGGGGATAATGTTTGTAAGATTGAGTCTCTTTCATTTGCCCTTCATAAGGATGAATAAAGGAGTCATAACCTTTCTTGCAAAAAAAAATATTTACTAGTTGAAAATATTATAGAAACGTATTCAAACATTTTTAGGAAAAGGGATAACTTAAATCCAAGCTTAAAAAATGTCAATTCGAAGAGAAATAGGATTCCTTGCGGAAAAATTAATTAGTTTACGAAGAAACCAAATAAATGGATTTAAAAAGAATTTAAATCTTTGAAATTAAAAATAAAAATTATTAAACTCAAAAATTAAAATAGAGCTTAGTAAAATGATGAAATATGAGACCAAAAGTGACAGAGTTAAGACGGAGTCCTAACGGAAAGAATAAAAATGTTTAGGAAAAATAGCGGGTGTTACAATACGAGTTAATAACGTCAACACGTCTTCCCTAATCCCGAGCAACTCCAATGCCAAATTATCGACAAACTTTGTCGACAAAATAGCTCGATCAAATAGTTGACGCCATAACAATTTCTGTTTTAAACTCAAATTCTTACACCCCATATAATCAACCGCGGTCGTCTTTTGCTTATTTGGGGCCATGACGACAACAAAATGAAACGGTGGGAACCAACTCGAGACACAATGACGACTCAGAACCGACTCACTAAACGGACACTAGACGACTCATCGAGAATTAACCCAACAACTGACTCCGACGCAATGATGTTTTTAAGCTCTATGAGACCAGAGTGCGACACATTTCCAAATCTGAAGTGACGGCACAACTAACACACAACATTTGATACTCAAACGGGATAGGAACTCTCACAACCTAAAATACTAACTCAAAACCTCAAACCACGGAATCACAGTAGCAGCAGAAGAATGAAAGGGGAAAGTTAGGAACTTACAAACTCGACCGACACGGGTACGGGGAATAGCTGAAGACAAAATACCGGAGACGGAATACTGAACACGGACTGAGAACTGAGACAGCAGAGACGACCACCAGAAATAGACCCACACGCGACTCGCCAGACACCCACGCGAGTCGCGTGACCACCCACCGGACCACGAACAGCGACGACGACTCTGACCGGCGACCGACGACTACCAGTAACAAACCAGGCGACGAGCGTGATTTTGAAGTGGGGAGGAGAGGATTACTGGTAAAAGCTTTGTGTTTTGAAATTGATATGGGGAAGAAGTAGATTTAATTGAATTTGGGGAAGAAGGATTTAATTGAGTAGGAAAGAAAAGATTAGGGTTGTAGAATTTGGGAAATTAATTTGGATGGTTGAGGGTTATTAAAATTGATTTGGGGAAATTGGATTAGGTAGGTAAAGATGAAGGGAAGAGAGGGAGTCGGGTAACTTGTTTTAAATTTTCGAATTTTTTGATTTTTTTTAATAATAATAAAATACTGACCTGTGTGTGAAAGGTCCCGCGAGTCGCATAGGGTCCGTGCGACTCGCGCGGAAGCCTGTACCTCGATTCTTTTTTTCTTCAGTTTTGCTCAGATTTCGAGGGATCTCCACGCTAGTTGCCCGGGACCCATGCTAGTCGCCCAGTCTCTTGGAAAATCGACTCCCTTCTCCTATTAAAACATCAAAAGTTAGTATTTAAAACTAAGTTTAAAGAGAAAAAACATACAATTAAGAAAAATAACGAAATTAAGACTACGACCTATGACCCGTAAAATAAAAATTTACAATGAAAATCTACAAAGCGGGTTGCCTCCCGGAAGCGCTTTTGTTTAAAGTCGGTTCGACTGAGACGGAGATTAGGTAGAAAACGTCATGTCCGAGAGCTTGCTTCTCCCGACGCCCGATTCATTACTCCTTTCACAAGTCGGCTTAAGTCTTATACCGACTACATCTTTCACTTTTCCATTTTGAAATTGTAAGACCGTTGGACGCTTGCTTGAGCTCTTTCGAACTGTCCATTTATTGAACCACGACCTTGTTTTAACTTTATTCAGTTCCGCGTCCTTACGTGACTCCCAAAAAATGACACACTTGGGTCCCTTAGAAGGAGATTCCTGCATATGTTCACGAAACAAAAATTCCTTGCTAGAAGGGGTAGATGAAATCAGTTTAGGAACCGATTTCACCACTTCTTCTTGTGAGTTAGGAGATGAATGATCAAAAATATCAACACGAAACAAGGTATTGTCTCTCGGGGAGTGGGGATAGGTTTATTTATGTCAAATTTAACGACTCTACCCTCAAATTCCATGCTAAGTGAACCATTAGGGACATCGATTTTTGTTCCCGCGGTCTTTGAGAACGGTCGTCCTAAAATGATAGGAGTTGCGCTATAATCATGTTCCATGTCTAAGATATAAAAATCGGTCGGGAAAACCAACTTATCAACTTTAACTAGAACATTCTCTACAACTCCCTTGGGATAGACACTCGATCGATCCGCTAGTTGCACTACTTTCCCGGTTCTCTTCATAGGACCAAGTTGAAGAGATTCATAGATGGTAAGAGGAATGACATTAATCGAGGATCCCAAATCTAACATAGACTTGTCAAACAAGGTATCTCCTATGGTGCAAGGTATAGTAAACATGCCCGGGTCGCCACATTTAGGGGTAATTTATTTTGATAAATAGCCGACACATATTCACTAACCTTCCCTTTCTTAGTTCCCTTCAATTTGTTATTCCTTTTAATAGTACATAATTCTTTCAAGAATTTAGCATATTTAGGAATACTCTTTAAAAGATTAAGAAGGGGAATGTTTTCCTCGCACTTTTCAAATACCTCGTAGATATCCTTGTCGTGCTCATAACGACGGGTGCGCTTGAGTGCCTCAGGAAAAGGAAAATATGGTTCTGCCGCCGGTGTGGTAGGAGTAATTAACTCCTTCTCTTGCACATTCGGAGTTCCCTCACCTTCATCGATCACTAGCTCCTCTTCTTGAACCATAGCTTCTTTAGCCTTCCTCTTCGGCTTGTCGGCCTCCACCAATTGTCTCCCATTCCTTAAAGATACCGCACTCATGTTTTTCTTCGAAAGAATGGTTTGACTAGGTAGTTTCCCTGAATCTCGAGCCTTCAACCTACCAATGGCGGTTGCCAATTGGCCCATTTGAACTTCCAAATTTTGAATGCTAGCTTTGTTCTCCGTGTGATTTTGAAGAACCGTAGCTTGGAGATTGGATATTTGACTCGTAACTGTAGCTTGATTAGGAACCAAAGCACGTATCATATCTTCGGTGGACATTTGACCACTAGGTGGAGGCGGAGTAGGAACCGTGTTAGGAACTTGTTTCTTAGCAAAGAATTGTTGTTTCGGTTGACCAATTTGATTTCCATGAGTAATTAGTTGGTCTCCTTGACGAGTTCTCCACCTCATGTTGGGATGGTCTCTCCATCCGGGATTAAAGGTATTAGAGTAGGGGTCCCATACTCCGTTCACCTCTTCTTGACCTTCTTCGTACATGTGAGGGCAACGCTCACTCGGGTGTCCCTCCGTGGAACAAATACCGCACATCATAACTTGATTTGTTTTCCCCGACATCATATTTTGGACAGGAGCCGTTAAGCTATCGACTTTATGTTCAAGGCTTGAGGATGATGAATTACCTACGGCATGCACTCCCCGTTTATATTTTCGAGAAAAATCTCGAGAGCTTTCAGCTAGCTCCTGGATAACCTCTATAGCAGCATCTGGACTCTTGTTCACGATCGATCCCCCACATGCCGCATTCACAGTGCGAGCATCCTCCACACAAAGACCTCTACAGAAATACATCACAAGGTCTTGAGGATTGTAGCCATGATATGGGCATGTAACACACAGCTTCTTAAAACGTTCCCAATACTCATACATCGTCTCACCATCTCGTTGCTCCGCATTACTTATCTGCTTCTTCAACTGGGAGGCTCGAGATGCCGGAAAGTATTTCTCAAGGAACGCCTTCTTCATCTTCACCCATGTATCAATACTTGCCGGTGGCAAGTAATATAACCAATCTCTCGCAGAATCCTTCAACGAAAAGGGAAAGGCCCTTAGCTTAAGCTGCTCATCAGTGACAGACGCCGGTTTCATACTCAAGAAAACAATATGAAAATCCGACAAGTGCTTGTTAGGGTCCTCATCGCTTAAGCCATGAAACATGGGTAATTGAAGGAACAAACCTGACTTTAATTCGAAAGTGGAATTCGCACCCAATGGTGGATACGTAATGCACAAAGGTTGTTGTGCAAGGTCGGGTGCTGTCAGCTGTTTAATTGTGTTGGCCATGATACACGACTCGTCTTCAGATTCGGGTTCGGAAGAAAGTTCAGTGTTCACGGGATTAATAGGAATATCGTCGAAAAACTCTAGATCCTCGAATTCCTGCGTTCCAATAACTATTGCTCCCTCTCCGATTCTCCGTGACCTGTGAAAGGTGCGTTCAATCTCTGAGTCGAATGCCTCGAGGTTCAAGTTAGAAGAACGAGTATTATACATAAACTACACAAAATAAAATAAAATAAAATAAAATTAGCTTAAAAAATAATTAATTACCGATTCCCCGGCAACGGCGCCAAAATTTGACAGGCTAAAGTCGTATGCCTCAAATTACAATTTATAATCACTCAAATCTAATTACTGAAAACGTAGTAAAGTATAAATAAGGGTCGAACCCAAAGGAATCAGATTAATCTAATTATGCTAACTAAAGTGTAAACATTGACCTTTAACGTAATTAAAGACCGTAGTAACCAAAGGGGGGTTTTGTATGATTAATTATCTAACAAACTAAAATAAATAATGCAATAACTTGAGGTATCAAATGATGAAAAAGAACTTAGATACAAGCACAAATCCACACTCAATAGCGATTGATCGTCGTAAGACGGTTTCAATTAATAACCTTAACCACTCTATCGTGAATATGAAATTCCAATTCTCTTAAGAATAGTTAACTAAAACGAATCCCGTTCTTAATTAACCCTAACCGTAAAACAACCTAAACAATCCAGTTCTAGGTTCAATTAGATGGAAGCAATATAGATATGAGAATTCGATAGAGAATAAATAGCACGTACAATCTAGTCGCGCCTTAGATATTTATATGAATTGCTTCTAAGTACTAATATCAACGTATCCCGTTCAATATTAATTCCTAGTTGTTACTAATGTAAAGTTAATCAGTAAATCCTACTCAATTAACGATACTAACGATAGAACGATGCAATTAAATACTAGTTGTACACCTAGCAATCAACAACAACATTCATGAGATTAATAACAAAGCAATCCATAATAATCAAGGTTAATAATTAAAACATTCAAACTCACAAACGATTATCAAGTGCTTCAAAGGCTTGAATCAAAGTAGAGAAGGTTAGTTACACATACTTGCAATGGAAAATTAGGGTTCTTCAAAGATCTCCCTTTTTCTCTCTAATCTTATGTTAAACCTTGATGTGATGAATGAATGATAATCCTAATCTCAAACTCAAAATTAACCTAATAATAGTTTCCTAATAATAATTAAATAATAATATATCCTAAGGATACTAAATACTAATAAAAATAAAGACTAGTAATAAAGTTTCCTAAATAAATCTAAAGTCTAAAAACATAACAAATATCACGAGATAGGACGAAACGCGTAGGACTTTCCAGACCACCGCGCGACTCACCTGGGCATAGCGCGACTCTCGAGAGCGCGCGACTCGTGGGACTTCTGCGCGACTCGCCTGACGAGCTGTTGCTGCTTCGTGCGATCCTTCGGTTCTGTCGTTCCGGGTCTTCAAGTGGGCTTTCTTCTTCTTCATGTTTTAATCGTTCTTAGCCCAAATCGACGGTCCAATGATTAGCATCCTCAAAATAGCCTATATTACATTCATACCAAATCGACACAAATGCAATACAAGACAACCGATTTAGCTCACAAAATAAACCAAAACCGTCGTAATAACTACGACTAAATACGGCCCATCACTGGCCGATCCGGCTGATGCTGTTCAGCCCCCAGACTTCCCCTTGACGCTGCTAAGGATCGATGCGGTTAGGGTAGCCTTTACAGAGCCTCTTCCTCCTCGTTCCGCCGAGGAGATGGAGGCTGGGGTTGAGTGGTGTGATCGGGTGTACCGGGTAAGTTTCAAATTTTGTCTGAAACTTGATTCTCGAGGGTTAGGTTTAGTTTGACTAATTGGTTTGGTTTTGCCTTTCTTAGGTTTCGTCAGCCTCCCATCAGCGGTTGTGGCAAGCTGCCAACTGCTTTCGGGCCTATTCATCGAGGGCCTCCGTGATACTTCGGGGCCTCGATCGGTGAGTATGTGTACCTAGGGTTGGCTTTCTAGGCTGTTTGTATCTTTTCCTAAAGTGTAGGTGTATTTGCAGGATATTCCGGATATGGTGGGGAAGCTGGCGACTCAGGTAACCGAGCTCGAGGTGGAGGAGGCTAAGTTGCGGTCATTTCTGCAATTTTGGGATGATGAGATTGCCCAACTTAGGGAGCGGTTAGCCCGGACTCAGGGCGAGACCTCGGCGCATACTGAGGCTAGGCTTGGAGCTGAGGTGGAGAGGGGGGTTGAGGTAGAGGTTGAGGCTGAGGCTGAGGGTCATCCCACGGGTGCTATCGAGGATGTCAGAGGGATTCCCAAGACAGCTACTCTAGATATGCTGTCGGGCATGGATGACATCGAGTCTCTTCTTTTTGAGCTGGAGAATTTGGGTTTGGATGACGACATCGGTGAGCTCGTGATAGCCATAGACGCGGCCTCTAGGGGTCCTCCCTAGTTTATGAACTCGATTTACATTCGGATTTGTATAATTTGTATATTTTAGCCTTTTAGTATTTGATTGATTTGTCAGTCTTGCGTTTTGTTTTGTGAAATGTTAACTTAGATGACAAGTAATCACTTCAAGTTTGGTTTGTTTGCGGTCTCGTCGTAGCTTAGGATGCGTTAGGATTGCATGAGAGTACAAAAATGATTTTCGGAATTTTGAAATGCGTTAGTTTGAGCCGGGAGTTGGATCAAGTAGTACGTCGGTTAAAATGTTTGACTCGGGACGTGCAAAATGTTTGACTGAGTACGTGTTTGGCGTTGGGAGACAAGTGTTATAGTCTCGACATTCGCGTTTAAAATGGGGCGAAAAGCAAAAAGTTTGACCACTTTTTGTATATTCATGATTATGCCGTACGGGGCTGCAGACGCGGATTGACGATGTCATTAAAGGCTAAAACACGCCTAGGTAGGGTAGCTGATCTCCCTAAAAAAATTAAAAAAAAACGTCTAAGTCTAGTGGATCCAACGGGTGAAATGTGTTGTCTGTATGGTCTTGTCAATCTTGCGTGGGCATTTCGGCTTTTGGAAAGGGTTTTAGTGACTTCAGGAGGACGTTCCCGACGTCGGGGGTTGTCAGGTGGTAACTGATGGGGTAAAGCATGGTTGACGGTGTGGAACTCGAATGTTTGAGGGTTAATGGTCCAGGGTTTCGACGCTTGGGCCTGGGCGGCTCGATCCTGGGTCGCTTAGGCTCGAGCGGCCTGGTCCTAAGGGGCCTGGGCTCGGGCAACCCGATTCTTGGTTATGGAAATTTTCCATAATTTCCTAATTGTGGGATTAGGGCTATATATGCGGTTATGGGTGCTCGTTTAAGACATACTACATCACCCATAGTGTCTTTATAACTTCCTTGTATTATTTTGAGTCATGTCGGATTTTGGGAGTCTCTTGACCGAGTGGATGGGTTGTCTTAGGAAATGTGACCTTGAGACTTGTCTAGGTGATGGTTTGTCTACGGTTACCGCGCTAAGGCAGGTTAAGGTGCAAGATGACTTCTTGTTTGCGTGTTCTAGTTTTTGGGATGTTAAAACCCATGTTTTCGCGGTCCCGGGGGGGGGGGGGGGGGCGTAATGTTTGTCCTCTTCCAGAAGAACTAGACATTATAGGTGGGTGGTGTTCGGTTCGGCCTTGTACACCCCTTGGAGACGACACTCTTGTGGACCAGTTTCACCATTTTTGGACCTTCCTTCGATAGAGGAGGCTAAAGTTTTCTTTGGGAAAGGTGGTATTGACCTAGAGTTACATTTTAGGACATTCTCACTGAAGGGTTTTCGTGATATTTCACCTCTGGTTTGTAGACAAGGTTTTAATATTGCGGTGGCATGTTACTATCTTTTCGAGGACGCGTCGGTACATGAAGGTTGGGGTAATTCCTAGGTTTTTGATGTTATAATGGGAATGGAGCATGAGCGATCACCCTCTCTACTTATTCTGGGCGAACTTATCCTAGGTCTTGATGCTCGTGCCCGGATGCATCGTGCTCCCTTTCGGGGTTCTAAGATCATTTTGAAGGTATATTGAGGTGCTACGTTTTCATTTTTGAAACTTTCCTTAGTTCGAAAGTTTGTCATTGTGTTATGGTTCGTGCAGGTTTGGCTACAAGAGAGGCTTGGTTTGATTGCCCTCCTCGGTCCGTCAAAGGCTATAGCTATAAAGGCTTTATGGGTCCTAAGATGGCGCAAACATGGAATGATGGTCATACCGAAGAAGGATGGCATTCCTACTTGCAGGCTAACGGCGCGGATTGATATCAAGTGGACTATCCCGTGGTGGCATATCAGTGGACAGGGGTTTCCGTTCTCATCATCGACTCATACTATGCAGATATTATCGTTAAGGGATCTGGTTTATATTTACCCGAGCGAGCTATCGCGCCAAATGGGTGTAAGGTGAACTGTATCGGAGGTTACCAAGGGTGCTCCTAAGTCTGATTCGTGGACGGAAAGTTCTCTCGGGAAATTTGGGGTCCCTTGGAGGCAGAGGTCTTCACACCCCATTATTATAGGAAGTGCTCGACCGACAGGCCCCACTGGTTCCCACCGGGGATCTTACGGATATCTGCCAGGGCAGGGCAAGTCGAAAGTTAGGAAGACCGTGGTGCTAGAGGATAAAAAGGCGACTCAAGGCAATGTCACTAAGCGCTTGACCAAAGATAGTGTTACTGATCCTACTGGCGTCAGTTCATCTACACGGGCCAAGAGTGACGAGACCTATATTGAAAATGTAAGTGAGGAGAGGAAGTGGGATTGGTTGGGCTCGCCTTTGGCTAAAGTGATGGAGGCTTGTGTTCGGAGGGGTCGATGGTGAGAGACCCGAATAAGCACACCCGAATGGCAAGAAAAGGGGAAAGTCGGACCGGTAGAGCCCAGCCGTTTAATACTATGTTCTATTAATTGATATTATGTGGCGTATTAGTACTACTTTTTTTTGTAGGGTTTTGTTTGACACGTTGTCATTTTCATGGGTAGCCGGATTTCGGATGCTCGGTGTAAAGGGCCTCGACAAAGGCTTGATTTAACTGATTTTTTTTTTTAATGAGAAACACTTTTTTTTCCTTTTTTTTGTGGTGGCTTGCAACTCGATTCTTCATTTTTTCCGGAGCGCCCTTTCGGGTTTTCACTCCGTCCTCGGCTCACCTCTTTTTTCTCTCTTTTTTTCTTGTTCGTTTTTTTTTTATTCTTTTTTTTAAGGCTCGCAACTCGATTCTTCATTTTACCCAGAGCGTCCTTTCGGGTTTTCACTCCGTCCTTGGCTTGTCATTTTTTTTTCGACGGCTCGCAACTCGTTTTTTTCATTTGCCCGGGGCGCCCTTTCGGGTTTTCACCACGTCCTCGGCTCGTCGTTTGAGCTTCATCATTGAAATCACTCGTTAATCAGAACATAGAGGTGATTCTAATTTGCATGCGAATCGAGTAATTGATTTTGTTAGTTTTGGTGGTTGTACCCTTGGAGGGGTTGCCTACGTATCCGTGTTTAGACGGAATCAAACCATGTTCGTATTTCATATAGAAATGTGAGTGATTTTCCTTTAGACTCGTTATGCCAATTATCGATGCGAATTGTTTTAAGCATTTTGCATGGGTTTTCACCATAGTTTAGAGGTTAGGATGAGGTTGTTTTAGAAGGTTAGGGATTTTATCGTTTAAGCTGGTCCATATTGATTTGGGTTGAGAACTCTTGACCGTCTAGGTCGGTAAGGATCACGGCGCCCCCCGTAAGTATATTCTTAATGAGGTAGGGGGGCCCGCCCAATTTGGTTTAAATTTCCCTCTGAGGTCGACGGGAAGAGGTGATCTAATGGATTTGACCACTAAGTTTCCCTCATGTACGTTTCGGGATTTGACTCGTTTGTTAAAGGCTCGTTGTATTCGTTGTTGGTAGGCTTGCACGTTGGACAGTGCATGTATTCGACGCTCATCTAGGAGTACTATCTCATCGAATCGTTTTTGGTTCCATTCTTCTTCGAGAATGTCGCTTTCGGCTAGTATCCTTAGTGAGGGTATTTCTAACTCTATGGGCTGCACGGCTTTGGAGCCGTATGTTAGGTAGTAAGGTATGGCTCTGATGGAAGTTCGGTAGGAGGTTCGGTATCCCCATAACGCGAAGGGTATTTTGTTTGGTCAATCCCGATAGTTGTCTATCATTTTCTTAAGGATTGTGAAATTGGTTTTGTTTGCTGCCTCCATAGCCCCTTTTTCTGAGGTCTATAGGGTGAGGATTTGTGTCTTTGGATTTTGTATTTATCTAGGAGCTTTTGGGTGTGACCCTAAAGTGAGTCCCCTGATCACTGATGATCTCGTGAGGTTGATGGGAGGGATTTGTCGTGGATCCCCACCGCTCAATAAAAAAAACCAACTATTCCTAACTGGGTAGATAGGATAAGTTGGGTCGAATCCACGGGGACGGTATGAGGTGTCTAGACTAAGGTCACCCAAATACAAGACTAGGTCAACTAAGGAACAATGACTAACTAAGATGACGAATAAATCAAATAAGGAAAGAATAGGGTTAGGTCGGGTTCATAAGTGTAGTAGGATAGTTAGGAGATCGATGGTGCAAGGTTCACTTAGTTACTAAGGTTGGCCAGCGCTCTCGCGTCAAAGCCTATGTCCGCACTCTCGTGTCAAAGATAAAACCCGAATACTTATGCAAGATGTTACCCAATGCACAAGGATTCAACCACAAATCAATTACACAATGAGAAGAGGATGACAAGCAAGAGGAACATTTGCAACTACTACTCTAACAAGCATTTCAACAAACACATAGTGTGCATAATATGTGACTAGTAACAAAGAATCCACCTTTACCCTCAATAAAACCCTAATCATCCATAATCAACACTTAATCACCCTACTAACCCCACAAAAAGTCTACTCACACATATCTAAACAAACATTAACATAAACAAGAGAAATCCACACAAACAACAAAACATACATAATGAAACTAGTGAAAACTATGAACAATGAACAAAGATTAAAACTTGAAAGACTAAACAAAGATAAGGGTAAAGAAGAAGGAAGATTTTATCTACTAACAAGAGGATGAAAGATTGAAACTTGTATTAATAAGAAAAACCCAAAACAATCTCCCAAGATTGTCAATCTTGGTTGAATCTTGAAGAATTCCCTTAATACAAGACTAATTACTAAGATTAACGATAAACTAAAGACTAATCTACACTAATCTAAGCTAATCTAGTCTAAAGTAGTCTAGGGTTTAGTGGGTAATGTCTAACATAAGCTAAGATTACAAGAGGGGGGGGTATATATAGGGTTACAATGAGTAAGTAGATGAAAAGAAGTGAGGCGGAGCTGTATCTGAGCCATCCCGTCCGGGACGGAGTGGTCCCGACCGGGACGGATTAGTCCCGCCCGGGACGGACCCAAAACAGAACCATCGCTTTTAGTACACCTCATCCCGGACGGGATGGGGTCCTTCCCGTCGGGGATGAGTCTTGTAGGCCTCCAATATGATCTTTAAGGTTCCTCCTCGCTTCACATGGGCTTCTCATCGATTCTCGGGGCACAGGATCGAGTCTAAGAGGCTCGGGATTGGGTCCCAAGGTCTCGGGGTCGAATCCAAGGCATCGAGTGATCGTTTCTTCGCTTCGTTTGCTCCGAAAAGTGTATATATTGAGACGGAATCGCTCCAACTCTTCATGAATGGTCTCGGGAACCTAAAACGAACTAAAGGAAGCATAAGTAACCCATAAACCGCTCCCAAGGAGCGATTCCACAAGGAAAATGGGACCAAAACACAACAAATTAGGCACTACAAACTACACTTATCGATTCCCCCCCACACTTAACCCTTACTCGCCCTCGAGTAAGCACATGCTAACTACTAAACTAGCCGAGCGGGTATTAGCGCACCCTACGCCCTTTCAACTCACGCGAGTAAACTTAGAGGAAAAGTGCACTCCGCAAGGCAAGTGGGGTCTTGCGACAAAACTGTGGATGCAACCAGACACACAAAAAACACTCAAACAAACAAACAAACACACACACAAACAAACACCAAACGGTTGCATCCAAGACAAAACAAATACCGCTTCCCTCAACAAAGCGGTGAAATAAGCACCGGTTTAGGACTCAAGGCAAGTGACAACGTTCCCAAGCTAATAGTGCGAATCGAGATGAACTAAACTCTAATAGTATGACAACAAAGCAATAAAAATGTTGGTAACTTACCTAGGTTCCTCCTAACCTTCTAAGAACGTACTACGGGACGATCGGCGGGATGGAAAAAGGATGAACCACGGTGTTAGTCGACACTGTAGGTAAGTGAGACCCCGCCCCCTTTAGCGATGAGCAAAGAGGGTCGTCCCATGCCCGAAAGTCGCCTAACTAGTCCAAGTAAAAAGGTGGATAATGTTTGCAAAGTGTGGGAAGACCGACCATTACCGCTATCATCCTTCCTAGGGACTCGGTCCTTTGGTAGGCTCTTCACGGCAATAGTCGGAAAAAGGCTTATTTTGAGAGGGTGAGAATCTTTTTGTGAGATTGTTTTCTTTTGGCATTTTTCTTTCTTTTGCATTTTGCTTTTGTGTTGCTATGCCATTTCTTTTTCTTCTTTTATATTTTCTTTTTGGCTTTTTGTGCCTTTTCTTTTTCTTCAATCTTTTCTTTCTTTTTCTTTTGTTTGCCCTTTTGGCTTGATATGAGTGTAGGCATTTCTTTTTTTGCAACTAAGAAAGAGAGATTTCAACATATTGCAACTTTATTTCGCGGAAATGTGTAGAAGGTAGGGAAATGGGTGAGTCGGGGAGCGTCCTTCCCTTCAAACTCACAAAAAGGGGAGAAACTTGGACTAATCAAACAATTCCGAACACGGTCACCTAGGGGACGGGACTCGGCAACCAAGGCCTTTTCACACCGTGGGTGGTCATAATGGTCAAAATGCAAATCCCGTAGTAAATCCCTAGTAAGCTAGGTGGACTCAAGGTAAGAAACCAACGAAATCATTTAGGGTCATTCTACTAGACTAAAGTCCAAGACTCGATTTATACTACTAGAAAGGGAAAGTAAACAATTGCACACTAGCCTCTAAACCGGGTTTTCGAAAAACTTTTTACACACTAGACACAACTACACATCACAAAACAAAGACGAGACAAGAACGAAAGAAAAAGAGACAAAGGTAACAAAACAAAAACACATTACAAGAAAAACAGTCCCTGGCGTTCGCTTGGTTGGCGTCCTGGGCATATGGACGCCTACATGGCGTCTGAAAAAACCTACGGGCGTCCACAGTCAGACGCCAAACTTGGCGTCCGACTGAGTTTGGGAAGGGCGAAATTAAGGCCAACTGGCGTCCACAGGCGGACGCCAAATACCACAAATGGCGTCCACTGTCGGACGCCAAAAGGAGGAGTGACGGGCGTCCACCCTTGGCGTCCGATAGTGGACGTCCGTCGGTTTATTTTGGCGACAAATACCCGCCCACCCCCCTCTCCCCCTTCACTCTTTAAAAAAAATTTATCTCTCTACACCCTCTCCACACTCCGTCGCCGATTCCATTCCAAATTCCTCTCCAATTTTCATATTTTTTCTTAATTTGTGGTATGTTTTCTTACTTTACTTAGTTCTTATTCATTATAATTAGTTCTTATTTTTTATTGTTATCGTTATTTATTGATAGTTTGCTCGTTAATATTGTTTAGGTCTAAATTTCGATTAGGTTGATTAGTTTAGCCCAAATTCGCTTAGGTTGATTAGTTTAGTTGAAATTCGATTAGGTAGATTAGATTTGCCCATCACAATTATGATTAGGGTTTGATGAAATTGGTTGAATTTAGCTAGAATCACCTCTAGGGCCTTCCGTGAGGTTTTGTGTGACTTAGGACGGACCAAATGGTGTCGTAATAATGCCGGATTTTCCCGAAACCACTTCTATCCTGATTGGGGTTGTAAATAGGTGTTAGCGACGCTTTTGGAAATTTGATATCTGCATTCGAAAATTTGACCCTTTTTTGACCTGTTTAAGCTATTTCTGTCTGACCTAAGCCATGAATTGTTGTGTTTTGTTTGGTTGAATTGGGATTACATTGATAAATTAGCTAGCGTTTTTGTAAATTGAGATTAAATTGTGATTACATTTGTGATTAAATTCGGTGACTAATTTTTGTAAGGTCAATTAAAAATTAATAAGAGATTTGCAAATTAAAAAATTGGGTTTACTTTGACGTATTAGTGATTAAATTGAGGACACTCAGCTATGGAAATTAAGTTAGAGAAATTAAGTTTAAGTTAAATGGTGATTAAATTTTCGTTTAGTAAGTTCTAAATTAAGTTACGGAAATTAAACTTTTATTTGTTATATATATTTTTTGAACATAGAAAATGAAGAGAGTTGAACGCAAATGGATGTATGAGGGTAGACTTGATAAGAAGAGACGTCCCACCGTAGAATTTTTGAGGGGTGTGGAATCATTTGTCGAGGTCGCTAAAAAGTCAGTAGACTATGCATCGAGGGGGGAGGTTAGGTGTCCGTGCACTAAATGCAAGAACATTAAATTTTTTGATGTCCTTGTAGTTAAGGAACATGTCATCTATATTGGTTTTTCATCAAATTATTATAATTGGATTTGTCATGGTGAGCCACCTCAGTCTGAGGAACCCGAAAACCGTCAAAATGAGGGGGGTTTGAGAGGTATGATAGTTGACGTAGTGGAGTGCAACTTGTTTAACAACGAGAACACATATGGGAATGACTCACCCAACCAACACATATGGGAATGACTCACCCAACCTAACCCACGCGCAAAGGCGTTCTTTGACATGTTGAACGCTTCGGAGAAACCGTTATACGGAGGGTGCGTTGTGCCTTTGTTAGAGGTCGCATCTATGGTAGTCGGCCTTAAATGTGAGTTCAACCTACCCTTTGCCTGTGTCGATGGTATTGCTGCCTTGCTCGAGAGAGTAATCCCGAAAGACAATATCATGACCCGAACTTTCTACACAACCAAAAAAGTTGTGAAGGGCCTTCAACTCCCGCATCAGAAGATTGATGCTTGTCCAGATGGATGTATGTTATTTTGGAAAGACGATGCGATGCTAGATGAATGTAAGAGATGTGGTAAGGGTAGGTATAAGATGGTTGAGGCGGATATTGTTTTGAGGGGTAGAAAAGGGAAAAGCGATGTTAGGGGTAAGAAACCGATCCCAATAAGTCAGCTTACGTACTTCCCTATTGCACCAAGGCTTCAAAAATTGTATGCCACAAAAACCATAGCGGAGCAAATGAGGTGGCACAAGGAGGATATTAGGGTACCAGGGAATATGTGCCATCCGAGTGACGGCGAGGAGTGGAAGCGTTTTGATAGACTACATCCCCACTTTGCGTCAGAACCCCGAAATGTAAGGCTAGGGTTGTGTACTGATGGATTTGCACCTTTCGGCCAATTTGGTAAGTCGTACTCTTGCTGGCCTGTGATGATCACACCTTATAACCTACCTCCTTGGTTGTGTTTGAAACAGCCTTTCATCTTTCTATCTCTTATTGTGCCTGGTCCCAAAAATCCAAAAAATCATTTGGATGTTTACTTGCAACCTGTTATTGAGAAATTGAAACAAATGTGGGAGGTAGGGGTCGAAACTTATGATGTCTCATTGGGACAAAACTTTCAGTTGAAAGCAGCTCTGTTGTGGACTATAAACGACTTTCCCGCGTACGGTATGCTCTCGGGGTGGTCTACTGCGGGTCAGAAAGCGTGTCCGTGTTGTATGGAAGAGAGCAAAGCTTTTTATCTCCCAAATTCTAGTAAAATTAGTTGGTTTGACTGTCATAGACAGTTCCTATCAGAGGGTCACCCATATAGGAAGAATAAGAAGGCGTTCAAGAAGGGTGGGGTTGTGCTTGACGACGCACCTGATCGACTCCCAGGAGATGAAATATGGGAGTTGATATCCGAGTACCCGTCCACTGTTGACGGAACCGATCAGGAGTTCAAAGACCTGAAAAAGTTGAAAAATGGTTGGTTTAAACGTAGCATATTCTTTGACCTACCATATTGGAGGACTTTGTTACTTCGTCACAATTTAGATGTGATGCACATAGAGAAAAACTTCTTCGAGCAGTTGATTCACACTGTAATGGATGTGGAGGGGAAGAGTTGTGACACTACCGGCTCCCGGTGAGATGTAAAAATTTTTTGTGACCGTCCTCAGCTGCACATAAAACGGGATGGGTCCAAACCGAGAGCCTTGTTCACACTTGACATGGCCCAGAGAAAGGCGTTGTTGGAGTGGGTAGAGAAGTTGAAGTTTCCTGATGGGTACGCCTCCGACTTCAAACGATGTGTTGATCTTAAGAACCTAAAACTACAAGGGTTAAAGAGTCACGACTGCCATGTCTTTATGGAGAGGTTACTTCCGGTAGCTCTAAAGCAACTTCTGCCACCGACGGTGTGGAATTCTATAACTGAGATATCTCAGTTTTTTCGAGATTTGTGTTCGTCTACAGTAACAAGTGAGGACATGACTCGGCTGGAGGATCAGATTCCAGAAATACTATGCAAACTCGAGATGTTCTTCCCACCGTCGTTCTTTAATTCCATGGAGCATCTACCGGTCCACTTGCCCTACGAGGCTAAGGTTGGAGGACCTATCCAGTATAGATGGATGTACCCATTTGAAAGGTACATAAATTTTTGTAACTTTATTTATAAATTTAATTTAAACATAGCTAACTTTTATTAATTAAAATACATAACTTGTTTATTTAGGTTCCTCAATCATCTGAAGAAGAAAATTGGTAACAAGGCTAGGGTATAGGGTTCTATTTGTAATGCGTATTTGACAGAAGAGATTGCGAACTTCTGCTCCCTATACTTCTAGAAAGACGTCCAAACAAAAACCAAGAACCTGAATCTAGAACATTCAGTTTCCATTGATCCTACTATACTAGAGTTTTTTCAAAAGAAGGGAGATGAAGGAACTTCGTCCGTCGAGGGTTCTAGGGTACTAGATGAGAAAGAGTCCAACCGAGCGCACCTTTACCTACTCTCTAATTGTGAGATCTTAGAGCCTTATGAGAAACAATTTGTAACTAAATATGTCGCTGTGAACCCTGACGTGAACCCTGATGACGTTTGGAGTAAGCACGATGAACATTTTCCTAAGTGGCTAAAGGATCACGTAGTTGCCTTAAACATACGTGATGATTTGGTTAGAAGTTTGGCTTACGGACCAATGCGAGTTGTTAAAACCTGGAACCGGTACACAGTGAATGAGTTCAATTTTCACACATTCAACTATGGTAAGAACAAGGCTACATGTAATTTCGGTGTCAGTGTGACATCTCTTGATGGTGATGAGTACTACGGCATTTTGGAGGATATTTTTGAGTTGTGTTATGCCGGCAAAGAACGGGGGTATAGAGCTGTGGTGTTCAAATGTGAGTGGAAAGACAGCTCCGTGAACGGAACCCGGGTGGATGAACGTTACAAGATCGTGGAAGTTAACCACACCCGGAAATATCCTACGTACGATCCGTTCATACTCGCGCACCAGGCCAAGCAAGTCTACTTTGCTCCTTCCCCGTACACGAGAAATGACAGAAATCAAAGCCAATGGTGGGCAGTCTTTACGACAAAACCACGGGGGCAAATAGACAGTTCTTTGTTCCAGGAAGATGCGGCTTCAAGTGGTACACGCTTGTCTCCTATTGACGAGGCCATACTCTCCGAAGAAGATCAGAATGTTGGGGCAGATGAATACTCTGAGGATGATACTAAAGATGGACAAGGAGATTACATGGTTAGGGATGTTCCGGAGATCCTTGAGGAGGATGACGAACACGATCAAGAGAATTTGGAGGACGATCAAGAGGAGGGCGAGGAAACGGAGGAGGAGGATCAGAGTGAGGACAATGAGGCTGAAGACAATAACGACAGCGAAGATGACTGCTAGACTTGTTGTAGTAGGTTAACCATATTAATCATTGTGTTACTTATTGTGTACGTTATTTCAATTGTGTTAGATT
The DNA here is from genome assembly GCA_958450325.1 of Agrostemma githago. Classification (NCBI taxonomy): domain Eukaryota; kingdom Viridiplantae; phylum Streptophyta; class Magnoliopsida; order Caryophyllales; family Caryophyllaceae; genus Agrostemma; species Agrostemma githago. The sequence continues at coordinate 24,701,818 of OY288244.1, read as the reverse complement.
GTAATTGCTAATTGTTGCTAATTTGTTGCAAGGTTAAGATAATGGCAGGCGGTAGATCGACGAGGAAACGTGGCGGAGGTAGTAGGTCTGTGCACGCATCCACCTCGCAGTAGGAGGAGGAGGAGGAAGTGGTCCTTGAAACGCCGGGACAGGAGCAAAATGACGAGCAGCAGCGGCAGGGGGACACAGAGGAGCTAAAGAAGGACGAGAACGGTCGTGTGATTCTCGACCCCGGTCGCGTATGGTAATATAATCTAACATGCCCACTCTTTTGTAACATATGAACTTTTGGACTATATACATCTTGTAATATTTCGTACATGTCTGTGTCTCTCAAATTGGTGCAGGTTTCTCCATGGGGATGTGACCACTGGCTGTACTAACAGCTACATGGCCGACAAAGGCCTTGGGTATGCCTGTTGGACTCAGGTGCCGACGGATCAACGGGAGCAGTGGTTCAACAACTTGCGGGTTCGTTGACTATTTTTGCTACCGAGTTCTGCATTCATAATGTGTACTTTGTAATTATTTCTTTTACTAATTACTAATCCGCCTTGATTTTGTAGCTGAAGTTCTTTTGGAAGCCGGAGCTCGAAGGAAGGGTATATGAGCGGTACAATGAGACTTGCTCACGCCGCTTCAAAGACGTAATGAACAAGCGCCACAAGCGGGGGACTGCGCTGAAAGACCTGAAAGGTGTAGTTTTTTATATTACTCAATTTTAAAGAACAATCTAACTTCAATATTTTACTATATTAACTAATAATATATTAGTGTTGTCATACTTCAGGTGAGGCGTTGGAGAGGTGGGTTAAGTACCACGACGACAAGGGCTTCAAGGTCAGATCGGAGAGGGCATCCCAAAACAAAATGAAGAACTGTGAGCATGAGGGGAAGGCCGACCCGACACATCATCGGGGTTCACAGTCTTCGTTTCTTCGTCTCAAGAGGGTATGATTTCTAATAATATCGTACTCCTACTTGATTAATCATAAACTACGTTCACGTAATATACGTTCGCCTAACGGTCGTACTTATTTAACAGCTACAAGCTGAACTCGGGAGGACGCCAACCGCCCCTAAGGTGTTCCTGGACATGCACGGGAAGACCGACTCGGAAGGGACTTCTTTTATGACGAGTAGAGATCAGGCAATCTGGGTGAGTACTTACTATTTCAAATAAATCAACTGTGTCTATATATTTACTTTAGGTGGTAGATAAGTATCTTTATTGATTTCATCTTCTAATAACTTGAATTGAAATCACTATTGTGTACGCAGGATGCCTACCAAGAGGAGCTAGCAAATAACGAGAGTTCTACTGATGGAGCCGAAGTATACCCGAATGAGACCTATTTCAAGGTCGTGAAGGGGTACAAGAAAGGTAGTGTGTATGGTGTTGGGAATGCACACGGGATCTACTTCACACCTCCCACAGCACGTCTAGGCACCTCCACACAGATGGAGTATACGCCACCCGGATCTCAGCAGCCCGACCCAGAAAAGGATGCCATGAAGGAGCAACTGAAGGAGCAGGCGGAGCAGATAAAGAAGATGCAGGAACAGATGGCCATGTTTCAGGCCATGTTCAACAAATGCAACCAAGGTCGTCCCCCTTCCCCTCCAGACGACAGAGACCCCTTTGGCGGGGATGGCGGTAACTCTGGTGCTTCAGCTAGCTTCAAAGTTAGTTGATTGTTTTTTTTGTTGGTGTTGTAACTGGATTTATGGATTATGTATCTTGGAACTAGTTTAGATTTATGTACCTTTAAACCGTATGTTAAAACTTTTTTATATAAATGTTCTTTGAGCATAAATGTGGCGGGAGGTCAAGTGTTTTGGTTGATTGAGAGTGTGTTGTGGATGGTCGACAGTTGTGGTTGGATGACAGTTGTGGATTTGTTTTATTTTGCAGGTTTTGGCTGGAAATCGAACGCTTGTCTACGGCAATGCAACAGCATAAATGGCGTCCAATAACGGACGCCAAGCCAGACGCCGGAGGAAGCTAAACGCGATCATCTATTCAGGGGTATGGCGTGAAACACCCCACATTGATTGAAGATGTCCTATTTATGAGCTTTGCTTAAAGGGATTTGAAGTACTACTCATATCAACAAAGTGCACTTTCTTTTCTGGTTTGCCCATGATAAGAACTCCGTAGTTAAGCGTGCTTGACTGGGAGCAATCTTAGGATGGGTGACCTCCTGGGAAGGTTTCCGGGATGCGCATGAGTGAGGACAAAATGTGCTGGAAAGGACTCGTGTTGGTCTGTGGGACCAGTACAAAGCCTGGCGGGCTACCGCAGTCAACATTTCCGGTCCTAGGATTGGGCCGGGGTGTTACAAATGGTATCAGAGCAACCCTGCGACCGTGCATTTGGCACCTAGCGGGGGTGGATTCTGGGTCAGCGGTTATGCTGCCAGGCGCAACGAGGACGTTGCGTTCTTCAAGTGGGAGTGATTGAAACACCCCACATTGATTGAAGATGTCCTATTTATGAGCTTTGCTTAAAGGGATTTGAAGTACTACTCATATCAACAAAGTGCACTTTCTTTTCTGGTTTGCCCATGATAAGAACTCCGTAGTTAAGCGTGCTTGACTGGGAGCAATCTTAGGATGGGTGACCTCCTGGGAAGGTTTCCGGGATGCGCATGAGTGAGGACAAAATGTGCTGGAAAGACTCGTGTTGGTCTGTGGGACCAGTACAAAGCCTGGCGGGCTACCGCAGTCAACATTTCCGGTCCTAGGATTGGGCCGGGGTGTTACATGGCGTCTGCCTGTGGACGCCAGATGTCCCAGGATGGTGTCCACAGTCGGACGCCAACATGATGCACATGGCGTCCGACTGTGGACGCCATCCTGGGACATCTGGCGTCCACAGTTAGACGCCAATTTTATTGGCGTCCAATAGTCGTGGCATCCACTTTCTGGCGTCTGTTTGCGGACGCCAGGACTCATACAGCGTCCACTAACGGAAGCCAATGGATGGACGCCAGGCCCATCTATTCTTGTAGTGACATAAAGATAACAAAAACCACCCCGAACTTCCAAACAAGCCACCACAACCACCACAAATTTCAACAAGCTCCACCCGAGCACACATCATCACAATTCTCCTCCAAACTTCACAAGAAACAAAGAGGAAAAGAGATAGATTGACGTTACCGGTTGTCTTGAGCTTTCCGAAAATTACAGCGATCAAGGAACCAATAGGGAAAAAGGGCAAACACACACACAAAACACAAAAACACGATCCAAAGACACAAAAGAAAAAGACACAAAGTAAAAATCTTTTTGATTTTTGCGAAAAAAAATTTCAAATTTTTAGGGTTTTTAAAGATTTTTCGAAAAAACTACGAAAATAAAACAAACTACGATAGGATATCGCTCCCCCACACTTAAACCGAGCAATGTCCTCATGCTCGACCGTAGTGTATGGAGACACTAAAAAGGAAAGAAACTACGAAAATAAAGCTAAAAATCAAAAAGAAAAGCAAAGAAAAGGGTAGAATGTGTCCGGCCGGGGTGTAGTCAAGTCACCATGGGCCGAGACGAAAAAAAATATGGATGGGGGAAGAAATAAAAAGAAAGAAATAAAAGGAAAATGGGAGGGGAGGACTAGGTTTAATCAAGTCATCTAGCCCGGATTCCGCCCAAATCCGACTAACTCCTACAAAAAGGTGAAAATCTTGTAAACTTTGGATTTTTCAAATGACTCTCTATGTAGTCAAGTCATCGAGAGTCGGGAGCAACCATTACCAAGGCCCTGAGGGCCACTATGACACAAATGATAAGGGGAAGGGGAACTAACAAAAGAAGACAAGCAATAAAAGACGGAAAAGAAAGGATAGTTGCCGTACCATGCGGTTAACAACTCACTCGCTCCATCGTCTCATAGGTCGGTATCGGCACGTAGCTTGTTTTTGTCATTGTTATTCCTCTTCCTTCTCAATAAGGTCGCATGGTTAAAGTACAAGGATATAAGGAGGTGGGATTTGATGTGAAAGTCGGCGTAAAGTGAAGAGAAAAAGAAGTGAATGTGTGTATATGAAGTGTAGGGGTCATAGGATAAAGGCAAGGATAGGTAGGGAGGTTGGGAGGGGGTATAAAATGGTTGGGTGGGCTCGAATGACAAAGAAGAGGTCAAAAGAAGGAGCATGGTGTCATCCCGGTCGGGATGGATGATCCTGGTCGGGATGACACACCCGTCCCGGTTGGGAAGCTCCCATCCCGGTCAGGATGACACTCTAGAGAACCCCATTTTTTGCACACTCATCCCGATCGGGATGACATCCTTCCCGGTCGGGATGGTTCATCCTTCCTGGTCGGGATGCACTCTTCTGGGCCGGGAAGAGTCTCCTAACCCTCTATAACTCCAAAAGCTCGTCCCAAGCTTCAAAAACCAACTCCCTTGCTCACAATCCAAGCTCTAACAATGACCACTCCTCTCTAGCATTCATCTTCCCTTCACACCTATCAAACAAGCTCAAAACATCCATCAAAATCCCTCCCTCACATCGCTCATCAAAAATTCCAAGATTACAAGGATCCCACAAATCAAACGAATCCTAGAAACAAAATTATAAATAACACAATTACAAACACAAGAACTCTAAAGAATAAGGAAGAAGAATATACAACATGACGGTTCTTTAGGGACTCCGTCAAACCGAGGATGGTGGACTCTCATTCTTCAACCATAGCCCTCAAGGGCTTGGAGGAGCAAGTCAAACGCACGACCGACATCGTAATGAAGGCCCAAAGAGTGCCCAAGCCAAGGTATCCTCCACGGCCTCCAAGGTGGAGGCAAGAAGTAGAAGTCCAACGACCCAACATCATCTTGCATGTTGTCTCCGGGGTCTATCCATCCTACAAGCCTTACCGATCTCTTCCTCCCTAAGCATCGTCTCCTAGCACAACCAAAGCTCAAAATTCTAGCACAAGTGTCGAAAGGGAGCTTAACCCTCTTCTTATCATCAAGCAAACCCAAGTCATCAACAAGTTCCGGCCCAATATCTTCAAATCCTAAAACATCGTTCTTCTCCACATCATTAATAAGAAGAGATTTAAAACTCATACAAGCGGTTTCAACCTCCTCTAAACCAAGATCCAAATTACGCACAAGGGGTTCACAATATTTCATTGGATTATCACATATGGGCGACTTGATTTCTTCATTCATGTCCCATGACTTCACAACACTTATCACCTCACTCAACTCATCCCAAAGTTCAACATCCTCCACAATAGTCTCACAAGAAGCGGCATGAATCTCAAGAGGAGGGCAAGCGGTGGGGATTGAAGGTTCCACAAGTATAAAGGGGGTAGACTCTTGACTTTCCTCTATTATGAAACTCTTCAAATTCCCACTATCCTCACCCAATTCTTCACCAAAAACTCCTCCATCAAGGATTATCTCCTCTTTCGCTTCTTCTAGGGTAGACGATTGAGGTTCTTCAAAGGAAATTTCGCTACCAAAAGGACCTTCATCGGCGGCTTCGTGATTAGGTTGCTCCCTTTGCTCAAGTGAGCACCCTTCTTCGAGTTGCGAAGTTCGGGATAAAAACATTACGGTTTTAATCGATAACGCAAGTAATCGAGCATCCATCGCCTCGGATTCCCTTCGAAAATGGGCCAAGAATTCCTGCATTTGAATGGCCATTTCTTGTTGGCTCCTTTGAAATTGAAGAAATGATTGATATAACTCCAAGTTGGGCGTTCGGTGGTCATTGGGGTTTTGGAGTGCTACTTGGTAGTGAGGTTGAGGTGGTTGGTAATATGTTGGGTTTTGGGGAAATTGGCTTCCATATCCTTGAAGCTCATACCCACGGGTTTCTTGATTACCAAATGAAGATTGGTGGTAGTTCGGAGACATCATGGCATAGTCCCGATTCATGGAGGAAGAGGAGTAGCTTGTTGCGGCTTCTATGGGTGGGGAGTTTAGATCAAACCTCATGCTATACTCGAAAATCGTGGCTCGTACCCGGTTGAGGACCTCTCAATCTAGCAACCGTCCGTTAAAGCGGCTCTAAGTTGTAAAGAAGAAGATGGTCACCACCTCTAGGCACAAACTGTAGAGTAGGAGCAAACGTGAGAAGTCTAGTGCTTTTTGGGCAATAGACAAGAATGAAATAAACTTCGCACACACAAGAAGCAAAGGAACAAAAGGAAAAATGCAAACAAAAAAAACAAAAGACAGTCAAGAAAATAGGCAAACAAGGTCTAAACTAGCACCATCCCCGGCGACGGCGCCAAATTGATGGGAGGGATTTGTCGTGGATCCCCACCGATCAATAAAAAACCAACTATTCTTAACACGTAGATAGGGCAAGTCAAATCGAATCCACGGGGACGGTAAAAAGGGTTTGGACCAAGTTTCACCCAAATACAAGACTAGGTGTCGGGACTAAGCTAATCTAGGACGATAGGAAGGGGGGTAAACTAAGACTAGGACAAAGCTAAGGACAAAGAATAAGGAAAGAATAGGGTTAGGTCGGGTTCATAAGTGTAGTAGGATGGTTGGGAGATTGATGGTGCAAGGTTCACCTAGTTACTAAGGTTGGCTCGCGCTCTCGCGTCAAAACCGAAGTCCGCACTCTCGTGCAAAGACTAAACCCGAAAACACAAGAATTCAATCACAAGTCGACCACAAAATGAGAAAAAGAAGACTAGCATGAGAGGAATGGCCAATTCTACTCAAACAAGCAATTCAACAAACACATGGAGTGTCCAACATGTGACTAGCAACAAAAGGATCAACCTTTACCCTCAATCAAACCCTAATCATCCATAATCAACACTTAATCACCCTACTAACCCCACAAAAAGTCTACTCGCACATATCTAAACAAACATTAACATAAACAAGAGAAATCCACACAAACAACAAAACATACATAATGAAACTAGTGAAAACTATGAACAATGAACAAAGATTAAAACTTGAAAGACTAAACAAAGATAAGGGTAAAGAAGAAGGAAGATTATACCTACTAACAAGAGGATGAAAGATTGAAACTTGTATTAATAAGAAAAACCCAAAACAATCTCCCAAGGTTGTCAATCTTGGTTGAATCTTGAAGAATTCCCTTAATACAAGACTAATTACTAAGATTAACGATAAACTAAAGACTAATCTACACTAATCTAAGCTAATCTAGTCCAAAGTAGTCTAGGGTTTAGTGGGTAATGTCTAACATAAGCTAAGATTACAAGAGGGGGGGGGGTATATATAGGGTTACAATGAGTATGTAAGGAGATGAAAAGAAGTGAGGCGGAGCTGTATCTGAGCCATCCCATCCGGGACGAGATGGTCCCGTCCGGGACGGAGGACCCAAAACAGAACCATCGCTTTTAGTACACCTCATCCCCGACAGGATGAGGTCCTTCCCGTCGGGGATGAGTCTTGTACGCCTCCAATATGATCTTTAAGGTTCCTCCTTGCTTCACATGGGCTTCTCATCGATTCTCGGGGCTCGGGATCGAGTCTAAGAGGCTCGGGATTGGGTCCCAAGGTCTCGGGGTCGAATCCAAGGCATCGAGTGATCGTTCCTTCGCTTCGTTGGCTCCGAAAAGTGTATGTATTGAGTCGGAATCGCTCCAACTCTTCATGAATGGTCTCGGGAATCTAAAACGAACTAAAGGATGCATAAGTAACCCATAATCCGCTCCCAAGGAGCGATTCCACAAGAAAAATGGGACCAAAACACAACAAATTAGGCACTACAAACTACACTTATCAGAGGTATTGCCGTAGCGACAGATAAAGTTGTTTTGTAGGAATTTGACTACTTGTTTGGAGGTTAGTATGGTGTAAGTGGATGCTTCTCCCATTTGGTAAAGTAATCGACGGCTACTAGTATAAAACAGCGTTCGCTGGTTCCGGATGAATGTATCTTTCCTATGATGTCGATTCCCCAGGTAGAGAAGTGCCAGGGTGTTGTTGAGGTGTGGAGTGGGTTTGGTGGTAAGTGTTGGATGTTGGCAAATATTTGACAATTGTGACAGTGACGAACATGGCATCGGCAGTCTACCTCTAGGGTGCTCCTTTTTAGTGAACTGAATTCGTTGCCGATTTGTGGAGTCGCCACCGAGTCAATTATGGGGACTCGGAAACCGTTCAAGTCAACTTTGATCCCTAGCCGGCTCAAAGTTGAGGGACACGAGACCTAAAGATAAAGACTTGTACCCTTAATCACTCCATGCCTGTAATGACTCTCATTGCCAATGGTTTCGGACATCCAGAAACCGTCGATTCTGAGTAAGGGGTGAGGGTACGTATTGGGAAGCCAACATCCGATAGACGTCAACTCCCAATCCCGCCCGCACTATAGCGGCCTCTACTAATCAATCGGTATCTGATAACTTAGTTCTTTTGTTGTGGCGGAAATACTGTAACATCCGTTGTTTTCACCCTATACCTTTTACTACGTCGGTTGTTTAAGGACAAGCAACTTATGTCGTCAAAGTAGTTGTATTTACATTCTTTGCATGCGATTTCACGTGACAAGCAGGCCATGAAAAGATGCACGTAGGAGAGTAGAGAGTAATAATATTATTCGTATTAGCAAAGCAGTTTTAACGCGATAATACGGATATTAGTCGTTCTCGTGATATACCTTACCTGGTATTCTGCTTAAGATGCGTCGGCCCGGTATTAATAGAGATGCGTCGAACCTAATAAGGCGAGCACGCGAACTAATACGGAACCCGACCATCACTTTGTTCAGTTTTAGTTGTTTTACGTTTTGAATTCCGTGTTTAGGTGATTTAGCATGCGATTATAAGGTTATAAAAGCGGTAAATCATACGAAAAAACTATAAATGCGAATGTAAGTAATCACATTATGAGGAGTTGAACCCTCGGAGTATACACTAAACGGGACACGATGCATAGATAGTTGAGAACGGATCTCAGAATTACTCGGGTCTATTTAGTGTATTTTAGTATTTGCGGTTGAAGTTGGGATGTTACGTGTTTTAGTAGATGTTTGTGGACCCAGTGTCCACGTCTAGTGTTGTCGTAGTGCATAATAAAAGAAAGTACAAATATGGAAAGTTTTGTTTAGATGACAACCTAGTGACGATTCGACTTCACGGCGGATCCTCCTAGTGCTTTCGGCAGAGCTCCGTTACCGTTGACCCTTCCTGCGGCTATTCCGGCAGAGCTTCGTTACTATGGACTGGTTCTGCGGCTAATCCGGCAGAGCTTCGCTACTAGACTTGAGCTAGTCAAACACAGGCACCTCGGTATCGAGTGGGGTGCTCGAAGGTGAGGAGTAGCATCGATGTCGCTTTTATCGGAACTACGATCGAGTGGATCGTTTGCCTCGAGTGTCGGAGTGCGATCCGAGCCCGTACCGAGAATGTGGAGGGGTAAGAGAAGAGTTGAGATGTGTCTAATGAATGAGGCGAAGGGGGGTATTTATAGGTGTTTTCGGCCCTCGTCGCCCATATGGACGCCTAAGTTGAGACGCACCAAGACTCAGGCGCCTGGGCTTGGGCGTGGGGAGTCTAAGACGCGTGAGGTGAGGCCGTTGGAATTTTGAAGATACGATTTTGATACTTTCCAAAACCGAGAGGGAGAGTATAATACATATCTCAGGGCCTAAGGCTTCCGGTGTTTACCCTAGCGCCGTGAACTTGGTGGGCCTCGGGTGTGCATCTCGAGGTTTACTTGGCGTGGTGCTGACTCGGTTTGAGTTTCGTTACCGACTCGGGGTCTCGGTGTCAGAATTGACTTTAATTAGAGTCTATGCGACCGTAACGAGACGATAAAGGCTGCCATCATGTTAGTTTTAATTTTTCTGAGTAATTATTTGATCCGTTCTATAGAAAAACTACCTAAACATCGCGAGCCCGCGTCGCGTTGCAGTCCTATCGTCATCGGGTGTTTGTTGGGCACCTCTACAGCCACCAAGTCCAAATCTGGGTGTCTACACTTGTGAGGTTCGTTTGTATATTAATCCTTGGTTTAGGACGTGGTGGGCTGCTTGTATTATTAAGGCTCTTTTATTTCTGGTGATTGTGTTGGGTGGGTATGATCCGTCGATTTTGAAGTCTAGGATCGTTTGGTACCAGCGTTCTTCAGTTGTGTCATCGGTTTCGATGTTGTGGATGTAGGCGTGTTGCTCACTTCTCTCTACGCAGATAGGCATAGAGAAAAGGTTGTCGGGCATGTTTATTTGTGAGGCTAGCTTGGATTGGGCGTCGACGAATTAGTTTTCTTCGCGAGGTATGTGTATGAAGTTGATTTCGTTGAATTCTTGGGATATTGTTTCGATTTCGGTTTGGTATGGAGCTAGACTCTCATTATAGACCTTCCAAGGGCCCGTGGCTTGGTTGAATACTAGGGATGAATCACCGTGTACTCTGAGGTATTTGACTCTTAGAGTTACGACGCCTTTTAGCCTTATTAGGCAGGCTTCGTATTCGGCTGCGTTGTTGGTTACTGGAAAGTCTAGTTTGACTGTGTGGTGTATGGTTGTATGTTGTTGAGGCTTCTTATGCTGGTTTTCTTGGTTAGGAAGTCGGTTATGGATTGAGCTTAGGGTAATTGTTCCTGATCTCTTTTTAGGGTGAAATTAGGTGGGCTGTTAGTTGTAGCCCTTGTGCTTTGATCAATTGTTATCGACAAATGGCATAGTAGCGTGTTTAAAGCGAGAAAGTGCGTTAACAAGCGATTGTCGAGGCACGTTTATAAAAAAAGTCGTTTTATTGATATGATTAATAATCGGGTTCGGTGCCCAAGATATTGTTTAGTGGTGATGGAGGATAGGTCCTCTTGCATCTCCCGACTCGATATGAAGAAAAAGACAATGTTTATTGTTATTACTAAGCCTAGGCCCTACAGATGCACTCAGACCTTAGCTAAGACCGGACTCACTGCCCTTGGGAGCGCCTTTGTCTTGATATGACCGTCATGACTCGACCATATTGTGACATTGACCTGATTTTGGGACCATAACTGTCCTTTGGATCTTAGATCCGTACATAGTCCTCTAGAGACACGCCCCTTGATGGGTGTTTAGGGCTGGTTTTTGTCGGTGGATCATTGAGGGGTTTGAAGTAGCTCGTGACAACTACCGATGTCACTATTTCTCCCTCGGCAATCTTGAAGGTGAAGTCTGCTTTTTGTCATTTCGCGGGAGAGAATGTTCCCTCTTCGATCATGTCCTGGATGATGTGCTTTAACATAAAGCATGCCTTAGTATCATTTCCATTACCTTGATGGAATAGGCAGTAGGCATTTGGACTCCAATTTTTGCTTCGCTTTTCGACTGGCGGGTCCGGAGTAGGACCCATGGGTAAGAGTAAGCTCTGATCTACTAGGTGCTTGAGGGTCTCGGTGTATGATGAGTTGATTTTGGTAAACTTTTTTCATGACATTTTTGCTTCGTCAGGTAGGTCCTTATGGGGCCTCGAGGTTATTTCTGTGTTGGCCCTAGTGGGTTTTGCCCGAGTGGAGCATTGGGATGACCTACTTGGGGTAAGTTCTTGGGTATGGTGATCGCCTAAACTGGCATTTGCTTCGCTCTCAGTGCCCCCACTTTCGAGGAAAATGAGGTGGCTATCGATGTGGCGAACGAAGCAGGTCAGGCAGTCTATCGAAGTGCAGACATCATGAACTACTTCAGTTAGTGTATTGACATCGTTGCATATGTTTTCGATGAATCTCGGATCTAGGGACATGTTTGGGGAATGGTTCTGCAAGAAAATTTCGGAGCTCAGGACGGATCCACTGGACGACTTAAAGACTCGAGGAATGCTCGTAATTAAGCGACACTGAGATGAGACCCTTGATTTGCGCGTGTGTTGCGGTCATCGAATTAGGGACTCGGGTGCTTTAGACTCTTGGTGTGTTCAGCGCAGGGCCTAATAGACTTGTGTCTCTAGAACGAGACGATTTGACATAAATCTCAGGAGTGAGATTTAAGAAAGAGGAATTCTCGAGATGAGACGACCCGAAATGTAAAACCACAAACAGAGGTGACCATAGTAACTAACATAGACAGTTAATCACAGACAGCGCCTAACAGACAGAGTTTTGATATTTTTGAAAATGGACAGGTTTTGAAAACAAACTTTTTCAAAAATGAGGGCTTGTAAAATCGATATTATGATGGTTTAGTGAAATCATTTGTGATGCGTCGAAAAGGTGTTGCTACGTGTGTGTGGAGGATTCGACGATAGCAAAAGTGTAAACTGTGATTTTGTAAAAGCACGGTTTTAGAAGAATCGGTTTTGGAAATAGTGACATTTTGCTTTTATCGAACCCACTATTAATTAGAAGTTTGAAATTTGCAGTGTAGACAGTGTTCTTGAGAGAACGTGGTATATGTGGCATTTTTTTTAAAAAAAATGTGACCAAGTTCTTGTCATGGATCTTCGTGGTGATTGTCTTTTTAGAAAACTTTGAGAATGTGTGACCCTGTTCGTCGATTCCACTGATTGGAATTTCGACAATGGGGATGGTGTGTGTGTAATGTTTTGTGACTATAACCGTGTCCACGTTCCTTGGCTTCATTAATTTAAATTTCGGTAAAGTTAACGGTATGTGCGAAAAGATGTTTTGAAAAATAAAATGTGACCGTTTTAGGTGCCTTAATCCCATTGATTGGGAATTTGGCAGTGGTAACGATGTGTTTTGCGTGCGTGAATGTTTCGAAAGCAAAATGTAACCGTATAAGGTACCTTGATCCCATTAGTCGGGAGTTCGGCGATAATAACGGTCGTCGTTGTTGTTTGAAAATGACGAGTTTTTTTTTTTGCCAAAAAGCAATGGCGCTCAAGAAGGTGTCCCTTGAAAGTGATGAGTGTAAAATCCGCCATGATGACGGTGCTAAAATGTTTTTTTGAAAAAAATCATTTTAATTTGGCTGGAGCATTGGCGCTTAAAAAGCGGTTTTGAAAAGAAGATGTTCTTTTTCGAAAACGGAGTTGGGTGCGGTTGAATATGTATGTTGTCGTGGTTGAATCCAGATTTTAGTGTTTATTTGGGTTGTTCAAACACGCTAAACATAACTAGGAATGCGTACACTCAGGCAGGATGCAGACACGGGTAGGTTAGGGTAGGCTACCGCCCACGAATATTCTTTTCTTAGGTGACGACAGGTCACCTGGGGAGGTGAGTGTCATACCATTTGCTTAGAACCACTCGTTTGGCATATCCACGGAATGCGCGGCTACCTTAGGTGGTTGGAGCGTCAACCGAGAGTCTCTCCGCGTGTTCGTAAAGATCTTACCACGAAGAGGTCGATTGGTCCAAGTATCGGTTAGGGTGGGCTTTTTAGGGCCAAAACCTATAGTAACCACAACAAGGAACTAGAAAATGAGCTTCACCGACCTCGCTCGAGTTACACCACCGCTAGAAACAGGTTTCCAAATCCCTAACGGAGTCGCCAAACTGTGGACGCCTGTCCGTACCGCCCGGCGCCCCGCGCGGGACCTACCCGGTTAACGCGGCGGCCACCCACGCGGCCCTCCTCCCATTGGGGGAAGGGTGGTCCGATCTCACGTACAGGGCGACGTGTCGAACCTCGATTTGGTTGACGATTCGGATAGTACTAGACTGGTGCGGGCACCCGCGTGTTTCCGTTAGAATCGATCGAGGAGTGGTTGTAAGTGTTTAAAGGTCGATATGTTTGGTAAGACGTCCTTTTTAGTAAACCAAATTCGTTGCCAATTTGTGGATTCGCCACTGAGTCAATTATGGGGACTCGGAAACCGTTCAAGTCAACTTTGATCCTTCGCTGGCTTAAAGCTGAGTGGCACGAGACCTAAAGATAAAGACTTGTACCCTTAATCATTCCATGCCTGGAATGACTCTCATTGCCAATGGCTTCGGACATCCGAAAACCATTGATTCTGAGTAAGGAGTGAGGGTACGTATTGGGAAGCCAACATCCGCTAGACATCGACACCCAATCCCGCCCGCACGTAGCGGCCTCTACTAATCAATCGGTGGGCTGATAACTTTTTTCCTTTATTGTGGCGGAAGTACGGTAACATCCATTGTTTTAACTCTGTGTCTTTGCTATGTCGGTTGTTTAAGGATAAGTAAGTTTTTGTAGTCGAAGTAGTTGTGTTTACATTCTTTGCATGCGATTTCACGTGACAACCAGGCCATGAAAAGATGCACATAGGAGAGCAGAGAGTACTAAGTATTATACGTATTAGCAAATCAGATTTAACATGATAATACGGATATTAGTCATTCTCGTGATATACATACCTTACCTGGTATTCTGCTTAAGATGCGTCGGTTCGTTATTAATAGGGATGTATCGAACCATGCATGATGAGCACCGAAATTAATATGGAACCCGATCATCGCTTTGTTCAGTTTTAGCTTATTTACCTTCTGAATTCCGTGTTCGGTGACTTAGCATGCGATTATAAGGTCATAAAAGCTATAAATCATACGAATGCGGTAAAATGCAAAATGTAAGTAAATCACATAGTGAGAAGTTGTACCCTAGGAGTGTACACTAAACAAGACACGATGCGTAGAAGGTTGTGAACGGATCTTGGAACTACTCGGTTTTAGTCAGGGTGTTTTAGTGCTAAGGGTTTAAGTTGAGGACGTTACGTATGTTTATAACGTGCCATGGACCTAGTGTCCACGTTTGACATTATCGAAGTGCATAATAAAAGTACAAAAATGTAAAGTTTTGTTTAGATGACAACCTAGTGACGGTTCGACTTCGAGGCGGATCCTCCCAGCTCGTCCTGTGGTGATTTCGGTAGAGCTTCGTTACTATGGCTAGTTCTGCGGTTAATCCGACAGAGCTTCGCTGCTAGACCCGGGGTTAGCTAGTCAAATGCGGGTGCTCCTCGGGTCGAGTGGAGTGCTCGAGATTGAGGAATAGAGTCGATTCGCTTAACGATCGAGTGGATCGTACTTAGTGTCGGAGTGCGACCAAAGTTAGAGAAGAAGAGGGGGAGAGCAAGTTGTGAGAGAAGCAAGTCACGAACTCGTTAGATGATGTTTATTGTGTCGAAATGAATGAAGTGAAGGGGGTATTTTTAGTTGCTCGCACAGTTCAAATCGCCCCCTAGGACGCTTGAGCTCCAGCGCACCATAACTCAAACGCCTGGTGTCATGCGCATCAGTTCTGGGACGCCTGGTGTGGGGCGCCTGGATTTTTGAAGATCCGATTTCGAAATTTTCCAAAACGGAGAACATGCGTATATTGCGTTATCTTGGGGATTAATCATTCCCATTAACCCTAGCGCATCGAGCGCCAAGTGGGCCTCGGGTACGTGTCTCTAGGTTTGCTCGGCCCGACGTGCTGACTCGGGTTTGACGTTGCATATTTCGGGACCGATTGGGGCCCGGTGCCAGAATTGACTCTAATTAGTGTCGACGCGACCGTAATAACACGACTAAGGTTGTCTTGATGTTAAATTAATTTTTCCGAGTAATTATTTGATCCGTTCTGTAGAAAAACTATCTAAAACATCGTAATCTCGCGTCGCGTTGCAGTCCTATCATCATCGGGTGTTTGTCGGGCACCTCTGTAGCCACCAGGTCCAAATCTGGGTGTCTATAAGAGGAATAGCAGGACAAGCCGCAGAGCACCAACCGCCTACAACCACAATTTCTTCGGGAAGAGGACATATCTTTCCTCGAGGGATTGTAAAAACGTTATGGGTAGTGTCCCAAAACGATAAGCAAGCGTCCAGGAAGTGTGAGTCTATCCTGAGACGCAGTAGCGGGAAT
Organism: Agrostemma githago; assembly: GCA_958450325.1. Lineage (NCBI taxonomy): Eukaryota > Viridiplantae > Streptophyta > Magnoliopsida > Caryophyllales > Caryophyllaceae > Agrostemma > Agrostemma githago. Next base: position 24,686,094 of record OY288244.1, on the reverse strand, counting down.
AAAGAAGAAATCCCCATCTGGTTCAGCTGAACATTTTCCTCGTCCCGGAAGCACTGGGACCATGCCAAGAGCATTGCGGTCAAATTTTCGATACCCATATCAGATATTCGAATCTTTTCTTAGAAGTTTGAAGAATTTTTGAGAAGAGAATATGGAGTTTATTCGAGATGCAAAAAAGTGAAGGAGAGGGTCATGTGTTTATAACATAAAACCCTGACAACCTCAACAACTCCTAGGCCTCCTTAGGCCGCGCGCAGGCTCGATCCCAGTCTTCAGCTCTTTCAAAACCTGATAAAGGAATCGAGTCATCCCGAGCATTCCTACTTCACAAATTTTCGAAAAAATCAAAATTTCAAAAATTTTCAAAACATCAAATTTTTATTTCCCCAGCGTAACCGAGTCGGTGTCTCACCTAAATGCTACATTCGAATTATTATGTGTCTGCATACAGGTACACCCAGGGCTTCAAAGGCAAGTCCAACTCCCCATGTAGCTATCATCATCAAGACAGGTGTACTCTGTACTTATGGCTGGCGAGCCCTTCACGCGAGTCTAATGGACTATAAACGACCCGACCGGAAGGCTGCCAGGTCGTAATCCTCGATTGGCTTGGTGGCTACTCTGACTTTCGCCTTGTCCAAGCCTCAGTCAGAGTGGGGGCTCTTTAGACACCCGCATTTTGCCTGCTCATGTCTGTAGCAATCTCCAACAAAACACCCAATGATGATTGGACCTTAACATGAATCAATACGCTCGAATACGAACTCAGAATCAATAGTATGTTCGAATACAACATCGAAACGCCAAGGATCTAAGTTTGTGACGACAATCAAATTTTCAAATCGAGTATGTTCGATAATGAATTCTGATCAAAGTCCGTTATAATCCTCCGAAAAGTCGTAATGGAGGTGACGCCCTTTGAGATGCGCTGCCTTAAACATTTAAGGGTATAAGGTGATCGCGGTAATTTATTATCGAGCGTATTCGATACCATTTTCAAAATATTGCTCTAAAGGCATGATGTTGACTCCGTAGTCAAACGTCACGCCTAAAGAGTCATCGACAATTGAACTAGCACGGAACCCGTTGACGCCGAATTGATCGTCACACGGTCCATAAGGATTGATAATGACGTCATTACGCGGAGGGAATTGATATTCGTTCTAGTTCGGTTAATTTCGATTTCACATATTCCACTCTAAAGTGCTTGATACCGGTTCCGTAACCGAGCATCGTGCACAACGAGTCATCGAGGATCGAGTAAGTATAAATTATGTAATATTTATGTTTCTCTCGATTATCTCTTGATTTGAATCATTAAATTACGAAAACGCTCATTTTAAAATGAGTCATCACTATTTACAAAGGGCACTCGATCGAGTGCCTAAGGGCCACTCGATCGAGTGACTCCCTCAAAAATGGGCAGGAGGTCTTCACGAAGGGCACTCGATCGAGTCCCCTCAATGACTCGATCGAGTGACCCCTGTAGGTCTCCAACGTGAGCCTAAAAGTGACATAAAGTCCAACTAATACATTTTTACGCCTTTAAGTTGTAACGTGTTAATTCAATCATGTGTTTCCTTTTTCAAAACCCATACATTATATCCGTTATTTTCTGGTAACTTTTACGACTTTTAGCAACGTCTCGTAAGACTAGTCCTATATTGACGACTCTTTAGTCATATCCAATATAGGACGGGTCGAGATATTCTCATTTTGATATGATAAGTCAAGACAAGACTCCGAGACCCGGGATCAAGCTAAACTACGCTTTGGTCTCGTACGCTAAACGCATATTAAAGTCTCCATTCTCCGATCAGGCACAATGCAATGTGAGTGATCGTAGTTCGTCCAACTATTCAATTTACGATTTTAATTATGTTTTCCATTTACGGGTCCGTTTATAGATTACCTTTATCATAACTAACTCATTTATTATTCCGTTTTGTCCAAGTATTGTGAATTCTGGGTTTTAATTCCACCCGTGTAATTTGTAATTTATTTTTAAATTTATTTATTTTTGATGTTTGTCATTTACCATTTTCTAAATGAACATCGCATGGTAAATACAAGTTCGACATGATTTTAGATGCATTAAATGACGTAGCATAACACGTATTTCACATGCGTAGCTAAAAATGTTGTTTGCATATCATTTAACCGTCTTACTAACGCGCGTACACGAAAACCGAACGATATCTTAGTAGAGACCGCTAAGTGCGGGCGGGGTTGGGTGCCCTTCGTGGGCTTCCCAACACGTACCCTCACCCATTACTCGGAACCTTTGGTTTGTGGATGCCCAAAACCGTTGGCGAACGAGAGTCATTCGATATACGATATTCGGTAACCCGATATCGATATCCTTATGAAAAGAGACGAACCCCTATAAGCTCTAGTACTAAAGCGGGCCGTGCTTTGTGCATGATACGCCTAAGTATAGAGTGGGTTCGAACGGGCCCGAACTCCCACAAAGTTTGGTGGCGATTCTTATTTCGATTTAAATTTCGACCCGAGAACAATCTTACCACGAGATTCATTCGTCTACCCAAACCCGCGTGTAGCCGCTTCGGGTGGACCTATATCATGTCCACATACTTCATTCGGATTTTGTCTATTTCTACCAAGGTATACGTTCTTTTGGCAGAATCTGTGAGTATGAGATTTGGATACCCGAATAACCTTCTCTTTTTCCTTTCTATGTCTTCCGAGAGGATATCGAAGTTCTTCTCCCAGAGATCATTGATATCTGTTATTTCGCAGAATAAGAGCATCGTGACAAAGAGGTCTCGTAGTTGTGATGGCATTGCCTAGTGGTTTACTTCCTACATAGCATCATTCCACTCTTTGTCATTATTTTGAAACCCGAGTGCATGGCAAGCATCTTTGAACGTGGGATATACTTGGCCGTTTACAGTTCTTATGTCCTCGTACCGTCTCGTGCCCTTTACTATGTTAAGAAGTAATTGAAGGTAATACCTTTCACCGGCACTCGGGTGCACGTAACAAATCCTGCCAATGCAGGACCCTTGCTTTCTCTTCTTCCACCCCTTATCCCACACATAGTGTGTTGGGAATTCTGCATAAGATAGAGATCTTGCTTCAGGAGTCACTTCATTCATAGCCATCCAAGATGTGAACATCGTCATCGAACTACTTTGTCGCTCTATCACCACCTTAAGTATGTCGTCATCCTTTATCACTACATCTTGCTCTCCTTCTAAGTGGACCGGTAGATGCATAACTGATGGGTTTCTCTCCTGAATATCAAATTCATGTATTCGCCAGGTTGCCTCATATGTAAATAGGTACCTGCATTCTTAGTAGGCCTTTATCTCGTCCATTTTGTCATCGTTTATGATCATTGTGGCCTTGTGGGGACCCTTTGATATGTACTTAAATAGATATTTGATCACATGGGCAGTGTTACACCTTTTATCATTGAAATGAGCATCAAACATCAAAAGAAGTCCCAGATTGTATGGGACGATAGAGCGGTTATCCATCTGATGCTGACATTTGGTGATGAACCTGTTTAGTGGAAATTTCAAAAATGATCAAGTAATTACATCTAGGGACGTCAGTAAAGGAAATGTTCATGCATTAATTTGTTATCTAGTACTTCATGCTAGTGGATATGTCAAACGGGTCGAGTCCAGGTTCGAATCATACAGACTATGCCACATGAATCGAATCAGAATACGTGGCGGTTTCTAAAATAGGCAGATCAGATACGACCAAGGTTATACGGGGCTCGGGTCGGGATAGAGTAAAAAAGTGATCAGAAATACTTCCGAATACTTAACATTTGTAACTTCTATTAACTCAATAAATGGTTTTAATATCAATTTCTAAAATCAATTCCCTAAATTATGTCATTACTAAAATAAGTGTATTAATTGGAATATTTGACTATATTTAGAAATTTGTTGACCCAATGGGTCAAAATGAACTGGTCGGTTCTTGACTGTAGAGTAACGTTTTATCCAGGGATTGGATCAAACGGATCAAGGATGGGAAAAACGTGGTTATGACTCCACTAATACGGACCTGACGGTTCGGGATTCGGGTTGGATCAAGTTGCGACATGGCTACTTGCTAATGATGGATGCACGTATATAAAGAAGATAATGTTTAAAGAATACTGTATGTTGCTAAGAATCATAAGGGAGTACATGTTGTCTTGTCGTCTTTTATAAATAGGATATCCGTTGTTATCCAAAGTCATTTCCTTGTTAAAATTCTTTGGATAATTCTTGCTGCAGTTGTTGTTGATCATACACGGGTACTTTGAATTTGCGGTGCCGCATGGCCCATGTAACATTGACCGGGAGACGATCTCATATAACTCCGGCTCCAAGTTCTTATCGGGTATCTCCACGTGAATGATGCTATCAATAAACTCTGTGGACAGATCAACCTGATCCCTTTTCAACCACAATAAAATATGTGCATGAGGTAATCTTCGCTTCTGAAACTCTATGGTATAAACATTTGCGCACATTAAAAAATTTCAAAACATCAGTGACAAATTTCGATGAAACAACGGTCGGTGATCATTGGATGTAGTGTAGTAATTACCGTCTATTGTCGCACCAAAGTACTGCTCATATTTGAGGACGTGCATTAATTGTTTTAACTTTAGCCTGAAAACACGTGCAACTATATCAGGTCTGTCCGCCGCCCATTGATGTGGAATGTATCGTAACATTGCCTCGATCTCTAGCCACTTGGAATTTCCGGTGAAAGTTATGAACAAATGTGGGTTCCCATACCATCTGTAGATAGGCATGGCATCTTGATAACTTTGTTTCATGTACCTTGGGCCTCTAGTAAATGAGGGAGGTAGATAAATCGTGTTCCTACTGCATGCCCAATCGAATCGCCTTTCTCAACATCGTCGCATATACTATTTAAGACATCACAACGAAATATGTCCTGGTTACTTCTTATATATCGCAGTCTATCAGTTTCGATTGCACAATAACAATCAACCAAAAATTGTTGGAATAACCTTCCCCCGCACTATAATATATGGCCCTCTGAAATCCATTGTTGTATTCTGTACGCGTAGTACTCCCTTATAGTCACATTATTTCGTCTAGATGTCTTCAGTGTCTCCGGATAACCGTAATGAGGAATCTCTATATAGAAGTTATCCCGTCCGTAGGGAAACAATAATGGGTACTGTAAGGCCATATATGACGGGTGTAGTTCACTAATATTTCGTAGTCCTTGTGCTTTGTGATCAGTCACTATGTCTCTACCTTTTGTCGCATCGCCATCAGGGTAGACCAGAACAGCAGCTATCTGAGATGCTATCGGTGCATTATATACCATGTCCTTGTGTTCCCTCGTGCCTAATAACCCAATCGATAATTTTACATCAATGCCCTCCTTGATCCTTTCTCATGCCATCTTGAACGTCTGAGCAAGTGGATTAATCTCATCGAGCATGCTCTTGAGTTGCAACAAAATATGTTGATTTAATCTCGGACTATTTTCTTGTCTCCCTACTGCCTTCTCCCTCAATGTAATCTCACTTGCACTATCGTCAACATCAACATATAGTTGTGAGTAAACAGGTTCCTCACCTTCTGTAGGTAGGAGGGAACCTATACGATGAAGAACTTGACCACTTATTCTAAAAACATATGTTCCAATAGTCATATTTATTGACTTATCTATCCTCGCTCCCATTGAAGTGAACGCGTAGCTTGAGTTGTAACAACGAACATGTTGTCTGAATGTTTTTGCCGTCTCCAGAATAGATGTTGAATTTTATTGATTTTTTAGTGCTGGTCGCCTTTATTCTTTCTTCATACCACATTATAGCGTCACACTTGGTACACTTGAACTCCAGGTTGCCTAAGCTGAGGTATTTGATTCTTGGAATTGCAGGACCTACAATTCACAATTGGTTATTTCTATAAGTAATTAACCATTAAAAAATCAATAATTGTTATTGATGGTATTATTTGAACAAAAAACAATACATCCCAACGAAAAAAGCCAATTATAATGGTTTTCTTTACTACTTGTGGAACTATTCTGGTCGTCACTTCTTAAGTGGTCGCTTGAATGTGACGGTGCTACTATCGGTGGGTTATCAATGCGTCTACGTTGTTGTCTATTTGTTGCGATGTCACCTGGCTGCCTTTTCCACTTGCGCACGGACATTGTTGTATCTCGCGTTGACATTATCGACGAAATCTTGTACAATGTTATATGGAGTAATAAATTATTAGAAGTATAAATTATGAACAACATGATTGTATATATATATATTGTTGCAAGAAGACTTATCGGTTTCTAATCCTAATAGAAGTTGTGATTCTTAAATTCTACAAAGATTATCTCCTTTTAGGAAACATTTAACTCCATACATATACTCGGATTAGGAGATAATCATTGTTAGTTCAGATTTTATTTACTAATTCTAATAAGACAGCTAAGTGTAATTGAGGTTCTGTTTACTGTGGTACACCTTGTCTATCACAAATTATTATTACTCGATATATTTTAATAAACTGGATGATATATATATCTAAAAAAATAAACCAAACTAGTGTACATCTCTCGAATTTATACACAAAGTTCGGAACCTTAACCTAAAACCGTGAAATTTGAGTAGAGCATATAAAATCAGGAATAGTGAGATACCACCATTAAATCACTGATCAGGATAATTCTTCTTTCCTCAGAAATTCATGATTGAAAGCACAAAAAATTACACAAAAAAATCCAACGGTTTAGGAACTAAGACAACAATTTAGGTCACACTTATTAACAATAACGCATCATAAATCATAATCCTAATACTAAATAAAACTGTAGATGAGGAGAAAGAAGGTACCACGAAGAACAATGAAGGTGACAAACTAAGAAGCATGGAAGAAGATTAAGGGGGTGATTAACACCAGAAATGGTGCAGCAATTTTCATCTTCTTTTTTTATTTTTAATTAATTCGGTAATAATTATGAAATGGAAGTTAGATAAATTAGTGTTTTTTTGGGTGAAATGGTGATCTCGAAGTTTTGATCGTTTGGAGAAGAGAAATGAGAAGGAAATTACCAACTAAACATATCATTCTAATCAAAACTACGGTACCTATTTTAGTTCTTAACCGATCCTAAATCCTAGACCTGACAAAACGGGTCAGTTTCGGGTCGGATCACTTTCGGGTTATTAAAATCGGGTTGACTTCTGGTCGGGCTGGGTTATTTAGGGTTCGGGTCAGTTTCATGTTTGCTATTTTCAATTTTTTTAGTTATATCGACTCATTTTCTATAATAATATCCGGGTCAGTTTTGGGTTAAGCCGGGTCAATTCGGGTTACGGGTCTACTTCGGGTCTTTAGTTCGGGTATCGGGTCGGATTTGTGTTAGCCTATATATACACAGAGTATATATACTCCTTCCGTTATATTAAATGTTATCGACTCCGTAATTCTTCTCTCGATTGTATTATTGAGATGTTAAACTGATCCCAAATCCTAGACCTGACAAAACGGGTCAATGGGCCGGGTTTGGGTCGGGTCAGTTTCGGGTCGGGTCACTTTTAGGTTATTAAAATTGGGTTGACTTCGGGTCGGGCTGGGTTATTTCGGGTTCGGGTCAGTTTCGTGTTTGCTATTTTCAATTTTTTTAGTCATATCGACTCAATTACTATAGTAATATTTGGGTCAGTTTCAGGTCTTTAGTTCGGGTATCGGGTCGGGTTTGGGTTAGCTTATATATACACGGAGTACATATACTCCTTCCGTTTTATTAAATGTTATCGACTTCGTAATTCTTGTCTTGATTGTATTATTGAGATGTTATAGTTATGTAAGCTTGTGTGGTCCAAGCATAAAGGAAACGTTGATGCCAAGACTTTTAGTCACCATATATATAATAAGAGCAAATGATTGACTTATGAATTAAAAGAATAGATTAATAATCTGAAACTACAAATAAATTAAATGCGATAAGTAGATAACTTCAACTACTAATAATAATAGTTCTATGCAAATTATTGAAAACTGAATATTAAAACGCTACATGAAGATAACTTCGTCTTCTTATGAGATACTCCATAGATAAATCCCGCTATTGATAAATCTAGATTTCTTGATTAACCTGTATGATACAACAAGAAAATTAATTGGCCGGACTTAGTGTCTTTACGTTTAGTGAGGAGCATATAACAATAATATTGTTGAATCAACTTAAAAACTGGCGATTCTAGGGCGAACTTCGGCGCAGGTAGAATTTTGACGACGACAGAACTGTACTATGTTTCACGACTGCACACTAATGAGGAAGAAGGGACGTGTTGTGGCGAAGGGTCCTAAACCTATGACCCGCGCTGCGAAAGAAGAAATACTACGAAAGTCGTTATCGAACAGTGAAATTGATCATCCTGAGGATCGTTCATCTGAAAATAATGTTGTCAATGGAATTCCTGGTTTGGAATTCGAATCTGAATCAGAGGAACAAGATGAATCGGAATATATTCCTGAAACGGACCCTATCTCTGTGATGAACCATAATGACAACATGGGGTGGAAACAGAGGGAAGGAAAAAAGGTTGTTGATGTGGAAGAGGAAGAAGAACTCCTTAGGTTCTCGGAAGATGACTTGGAAGATGAAGTGGAATATTGGAGCAATGTTGTGTACTGCTTTATCATGGGTGCTAATCCCCCATGGGAAGTAGTGGAAGGGTTCCTGAAACGTATTTGGAAGGAACACGCTATCGATAAGATTTCATTCCTTCCCAATGGAATCTTCATTGTTCGCATCAAGGAGAGGGATGCAAAGGTAAAAAATCTTAATCACGGGTTTTATATGTTCGATAATAAGCCTTTGATTGTGAAAGAGTGGACTCCCGATGCAAAATTAGATAAAGAAGATGTGCAAGAGGTACCCATTTGGATACAATTGCACGAATTACCATTGAAATTTTGGGGTAGTTGACTACCTCGTATTGCCTCATTAGTGGGACCGTACGTTAAATCATATTTAGCTACGGAAGAACGCACTAGGTTGGGGTATGCTAGGGTAATGGTGCTAGCTAAAGTGGGACAGGAATTTAAGAACTCTGTTAAATTTATGGATGAATATGGATATGTTGTCGAAATACTAGTGAAATATGAATGGAAGCCTATATTGTGTTCCAAAATGCAAGGGTTATGGTCATGAGGGGAGTGACTGTAATAAAGAAGAATTGAAAAAGGCGAGGATCGAGGCAAAGCAGAAGAAGCAAGAGGGCGGACCTGCACACCTGCGGCAGCAGGTCAGGATTCAGCCTGCGGCAGCCAAGCTAAGGGGCGTGCTTCAAGGGGCTGCTGTCTCGAATATCGTACCAAGAAAAAGCTCAATAGTAAAGCCAGGGGTTCCTTTCACTGAAATGTTGATTGGATCACCCACAAAGAAGGAGAAGGTAGGAGAAACGGAAGGGTCGGTTTGGAATTAGTTTTACATGGAGGTACATAATATTGGGTGTTGGAATGTGCGAGGCATGTGAAATATAAATAAGCAACGCACCATTTATGAGTTTATTAGGAAGCAACAGGTAGATGTTTTCGGTTTACTTGAAACTAAAATTAAGAATAAAGCGTATGCAAAAGTTCAGCAGAATATCTTCTATGAATGGAGCATTATGACCAATAATCATTGTCATGAAGGAGGGTGAGTTTGGCTTTTATGGAAACATGAAAGGGTAAACTTGACGATTTTGGAGTATAGTAGTCAATGCATCCACGTGAAAGTGACAACTAACTCGGGGAAGGAATATATGCTTACTTTTGTGTATGCATTTAACTCCGCTTTCGAGAGAATTGAACTTCGGCGTAGACTTGAGTCCTATGCTTTGAAGGGGCCTTGGATGACTCTGGGTGACTTCAACTGTGTCCTAGATGCTCGTGAGCGTCTTGGGGGAGCATCTTCAGACGAGGCGATGAGTCAGTTCCGGGATTGTTTGGCGTATTGTGATTGCAAGGGTAATGGGTCTTAGTTCACATGGAATAACAAGCATAAAGTGGTTGAAACAAGAGTGTTTACCCGTATTGACCAATGTTTAATTAATGATGATTTTATGGGGATTTTCCCGAATGGGTGTGCAAATTTCTTGCCGGAAGGTACCTCTGATCATTGCCCATGTATTGTGCAACTCGAACACCCGCCGGCAAGGAGGAATCGAAGCTTCAAATATATGAATATGTGGAGCAAAGCTCCTGAGTACAAAAGCTGTGTCGCTGCTCATTGGGGGGCGAGGATTAGAGGGTCACGCATGTTCCAAACTGTGACTAAAGTGCGCAGCTTGAAGAGGCCATTGAAAGCGTTGAATGCTTCTTGTTTTTCTGACATTGAGAACAGGTGCATTCATGCTGAAATGCGACTTGAGCAGCTGAAAATCAGCCTCCGTACTGACAGTAACCCGGACGCGCTGCAGGAAGAAGCAGAATTGAATGCGGAGGTGCGAGTATTGCAGGCTTTGAGGGCTGATTTTTGGAGCCAGAAATCAAAACAGAAATGGGTCAAAGATGGAGATGTTAACTTGGCATACTTTCATGGGATATTGCGAGCTAGACGAGCACATAATGCTATATCGAAAATTGCTGATGTTGATGGATTGGAGTGCGGGACAAAGGAGGATATTGAAGGGGCTTTCCTTCGGTATTATCCGTCGTTGTTGGGTGAATCTCGAAGCGTGGAACCTGTGAATGTGAAATTAATTCGTAAAGGCAATATGTGCACGGCTGAACACAAAGAATGGTTGGAGGAACCCGTGTCAGCAGATGAGATTAAACAAGCTTTTCATAGTATTCCGCGTGACAAAGCTTCGGGTCCGGATGGCTTTTCGAGTCAATTTTTTATTGATTCTTGGGATATTATTGGAGATGACATCGTGGGAGCAATTCAAGATTTCTTTATCTCGGGTAAGCTTCTTAAACAGATTAATTGTGCTAATATCACGTTGATTCCGAAAGTCAATAGGCCTCAATCGGTGAAAGAGTTTTGGCCAATTGCATGCTGTAATGTTTTGTATAAATGTATTGCGAAAATCATTTGTACGAGAGTAGCTAGAGTCCTACCCCAAATAATATCTCCTACTGAAGGGGGATTTATTGAGGGGCGGAGCATTGTGGAGAATGTACTGATATGCCAAGACCTGGTTCGTATGTATAAGAGGGGGCGTATTTCACCTCGATGCCTTTTTAAAGTTGACATCCATAAGGCGTATGACAGTATAGAATGGAGTTTTTTTGATCAAATGTTGCGTGCCTTGGATTTTCCGGATCATTTTCGTGGCCTGATCATGGAGTGCATCGAAAATGTTTCATACTCGCTTTGTGCGAATGGGGACAATTTCAGGTTTTTTCGAGGGACAAGGGGCTTGAGGCAAGGTGATCCTATGTCACCGTTGCTTTTCATTATATGTATGGAGTACTTTTCTCGAATTATGACGCATGGCAAGATGGAGAGGAACTTCAAATATCACCCGAAGTGTGGCGCAATGAAGCTTAGCCATCTAGTCTTTGCAGATAACCTTCTCTTTTTTTGCAAAGGGGAGACGGAGTCGATGGAATTTTTGTGCGTGCTTTTGCCACCTTTAGTAGAGCCTCGGGATTGAGCATTAGTGTTGGCAAATCCCATGCTTATTTTGCTGGAGTAGATGATGATAGGAAGGCAGCTATCTTACAGTTCTCCGGATGCGTGGAAGGTACGTTGCCTTTTCGTTACCTTGGATTGCCTATTCAAAGTACTAGATTAGGTAAGAATGACTGAAAAATTATTAACTCGCATTGTCTCGAGAATATCTAGTATTGGTGCCCGTAAGCTGTCTTATGCGGGGAGGCTGACTTTGGTTCAGGCTGTATTATCTCAGCTGCGTAATTACTGGACTATGGTTTTTATTATTCCTAAATTTGTTATGGCTCGGATTGGGTCTTTGTGTCGCAATTTCCTTTGGGATGGTGGTGTAGAAGGCACTAACCGGGCGCTAGTGAGTTGGGAGAAAATTTGTTGTCCTAAGGAGGAAGGTGGATTGGGACTAAGGGAGTTGTCAATTTGGAATGAAGCAGCTGTGGCTAAGCTGGCATCGTGGGTGTTTGACCAACCGGATCGATTGTGGGTTCGGTGGGTTAATGCCGTGTATCTGAAGGGTTCATCTTGGCGTGATTATCAGCCGCATGCTGATGTCACGTGGGCTTGGAGGAAAATATGTCAGGCAAAGGAGAAGATTAAAGATATGTATGAGAATGGAGTTTGGCATGGATCATTTACCCATTATTCGATCTCGAGGGCCTATCAGGTTCTTCGGTTTCATAGACCGAAGGTCTCGTGGTCGCGGCTTGTGTGGAGTGCTTGGAGCGTCCCGAAACATAGCTTCATTTCGTGGCTAGTGTTTAGAGGAGCTTTAAACACGATAAAGAAATTAATGAGGTTTGGGGTTGCAGACTCGGACCTTTGTTATCTATGTGAATTGGAGGAAGAGAGCGTAGAGCATCTATTTTTTAGGTGCCCCTGGAGTTCTCGCGTGATAAGGCTGTTGAGCGAATGGGTAAAGAAGAGTATTCCAGGTAACAGGGGCCTCGATTTGGCGATTAAGATGAGAGGGTCGAAGCTGCAATGTAACTAGGGGTGTTCAAAAATTGACCCGGACCGGACCGGACCGTAAGGTCCGGGTCGGTCCAGACCGGGGCACGTACCGGTCCGGTCTCCGGGTCCCAAAAAAGTTGGTAACCGGTCCCCGGTCCGGTCCGGTCCGGTCCACACTTTAAAAAAATATCAAATTTAGTGTATTTTTACGGTCCGGTCCGGTCCGGTCCGGTCTTAAGAGGGTCCGGTCCGGTCCGGTCCGGGTTTCTTTGTTAACCGGTCCGGTCCGCGGGTTTGGGTTTTTGGGTTTCCGGTCTGCGGGTCAAACCGGTCCGGTCCGGTCCGGGTTTGGACCGGTGAACACCCCTAAATGTAACGTTCTTCGAGCAATGATTAATGCAACGATTTATCATGTTTGGAGACAGCGGAATGTGTGCAGGATTGAAGGAACAGTACAGCAGCCACAATGTACTGTTAAAATGATTAAGTTGGATGTCAGGAATAGAATAATGTGTAAGATTGGATATCTCATTCTCGTTAAAGACGCTAAATGGCTACATAATTTGATGTATTCATTTTACTTGTAAATTGGATACACATTATATATATAAAATATATATACTTACCCTTTACCAAAAAAACTTAAAAACCATTCCTTCTTCCTCTGCTTTTGTGATGAGCTGTTTCTCTTGATTTTTTGGGTCTCTTGTTTAGTGGTTGGATCAACATCAATATCAATAATAGAATGTGCTTGTTTACACTCGTTTGATGTGTTTGGTGTAGTATTAATGTCCTTGTAAAAATAAAGGATTAGTCTCATTAATCTTGTGAGTATAAAAGTGATTATGAATTGACAATAACCAGTAATTACATGACATGCCTCTACTTTGTTCTTGTTTGAAATACTGATCACGTTGAAGCTATTATCATTAATTTTGTCAGGATTGTGATGTGCTTTTCCTACTTTAATTTTGAAGAGAAATTCTTTTCCCACAAAGGTATTCAACATTATAGTAGGCACTGGATTATAGTCCTCGTCATTTTCTTCCTATAAAGATGGTACTCATAGATTTAATATTACAATACTAAGTAGAGCTAAAGTGTTGATGATAAGTAAATACACCATCTAACAGTGGACAACCGATACCTCCAAATCTTGCGCGTTGTGAAGGGTAGAAGCATCTTGACCAATTAGCTTATTGGCTTTCTTGTCAAATATGACATAAATTGCGGTGTGATTGAAGCCTTGAACTTTTAAATCAATCCTATATCTGTTAGAAGTAAGAAAGGGTTAATTCAAAAATAACTGCATTGAAGTGAGTTATGAAAACATGCTAAACGGTCTTACAAAAAATATAGCTAAAAACAGAGTAATGTAGTAGCTTGCTTGATAGTTTGAGTCTCCACTTTCTTTTCACAGTTGTTGCAATAAAAATACAACCTTTCAGTGTTTTATCGTGGCCTCGTTGTGCAGTTAATACATGATGGATAATTCCAAGGTTTTTCTGCAATAATATCTTTGACTTGTGCAACACAATAACAAATCATATCCTACATGAACCGCAATATTGTTAGATATAATTATATTTAAAGCGAAGAGGAGAGAAGAATGAACCACAATATCTTTGTATTCTGAAGTGCAATGCATGTAATGCATAAGGATGCTATAATGCATAAGGATGCTATTGAGATCTTTTTCAATAATAGTATGATTAGTAAGACATGGTATATCCGATTCTCCGTGCTTTGCACTAAAAGATTAATAATTAAATTAATGAAGTATGTGTGCAACATAAATTAATTTCTGAATTTGAACTTTAAAAAAAATACCTTCGAGCTTCCGTTAAGCGCTATCACTTCTGGGAGATCAAGATTAATATAAAGATTACTTGATATGGACGTTGAAACACTATTATAACCTTTTATCGTTCAAAAGATTAGACATTCAGTCAGTACGAATAGGATAAATCATGAAAATAACGAATTGAAATAGATCCTTACCATTGTAGTCTTTTACCATAAAAGATGTGATAATTGCAATAGAACCTATGATGTTACCATCGGTGAGTTTTTTCTTCTGATCTTGGAAATCGATACGACATTGATCCCATAGTGTAACCCTTACACGTTCGCCTCTTTATAATGTCATATAAATAATCATGTTACAAAAAAGTAATAAAGTTGATGGTAAATAAAATAAAATATTAAAAATCATACCTTTCATCTTCAATTTCAATGGGGAAATAATTTCCTTTTGAATGTTCATCCACCATGACTCCTATTAAATCTGTAAAGTTCCCAAACAAAGATGTGAATACTTTCAGACTGACAAAATTAGATAAAAAATCTAATAGAGGTTATATATATACTACTCTGTACCTGTTAAAACTGAATGATTGTCCCGTCGATGACTTATATTGTGGAATTTTAGAAAATCAAACTTGTGCTTAGGAATTTTAGAATTATCTTCTTCCAAATCCTTGATATATTTGGTGAAAAAAAATTGATCATTAACTTATTTTCGCCAATGACTCGATATTCGGTCTTATTTGGGAGGATGTCAAATCTTTTAACTAAGTGAATCTTTCCATCGTGAACTTTCAAACTGAATCGATCCCATATGAAGCTCGGAATAGTTGCGTAAATATAATTTTCCTGCAGCAATTAACATTGAACCATATAACACTGAACCAAAATATATTTTACAAATATATAACATTGACCATACACAATAAAAATAAATAAATATATATATATATATATAGAAGTAGGATCTTTTACATTCACCTTTTTTTCCTACATTTTACCTTCTTTTCTAAATCATTGGATATGACTAGATCAATGGATGAGATTAAAACTTCAGACCAAAACAAACCTTAATTTTCTCACTATTCCTCTTTTTTTATTGTTTTCTACTGTACGTTCTTTCTTTAAGAAAGAATATACACACAATTCTTTAATTTATCATCCAATTTGATTTTCATTCAAGATTAATCTTTCAAGTTCATCTAATTTTGCTCTCCAACTCTTTAATTTTGTTTCTTTTTCATATTTGATCGTTTTGTTGATTTTGAGTTCCGATTTTTTTTATTTTAATCCTATAGTTTTGTACGAGTTCTGTAGATATCTTAGCTTGTTATTGTCGTTATTGTTCTTGTTAGTATCTTGTTTTTGTTCAAATCTTTTGCTAATTTTTATAGTTTTTCTGTGTTATTCTACATGTTTGAATATATCGTTTGAGTAATTTTTGTATTTTTATTACAAGATTGGAATTCAAAATTATGAATATTACAATACTTGAATATAAACAATGAAATACTTGAATATGAACATTGAAATAACTACGATTTATTTTAGAGCATGAATTTTTCTGTTTTTGGTACATTATTATTGCTCTGAAATTGTCAGTTATTTTACTATATTGTTCCAGTTATTACAATACATATACATGATTATTGTATTTCAATTGGAAAAATTGTATAATCTATAATTTCTTGGTTTTTTTATTAAGATTTTGTGTTGATTCTGAATTGCCCATTATATAATTCTACACTATATATTGTTGCAATTATTTCAATTCTTACATTATATTATTTGCGTAAATTCTACATCTTTACTTACAAGATTAAAAATTGAAATTATGTTACGATACTTGAATATAAACAATGAAATACTTGAATATGAACATTGAAATAACTAAAAAATATTTTAGTAGGAATTTTCTATTTTGACACATTATTATTTTTACGAAATACCCAATTATTTTATTATATTATTCCAATTATTCTATTATATTGTTAAGGTTATTCTATGGTGGATTTACAGTTATTCTATCGCACATAGGGGTGTAAACGAGACGAGTTGAGCGCGAGCCTGGGGCTGCTCGGCTCGAGCTCGAAAAGAAAAAGGGGAGTCTCGGCTCGAGCTCGAGCTCGTCGAGCTTCAAAAACAAAGGCTCGAGCTCGAGCTCGTTAACTCGACTCGTGGCTCGGGAAAAGGCTCGACTTTGGGCTCGAGTTGAGCTCGACTCACGGGCTCGAGTTGAGCTCGACTCGCGGGCTCGTGTTGAGCTCGACTCGCATGATAGGTTGGGCTGGAGCTTAAGTGCTCAACTTATTTGAGTTTTTGACTAATGAAACGGAAATTAAATCAATGCATTATTGATTTATGGATGTCTTAAGCTATTAGCTTACGATGAAAAGAGAAATAAAAATACAAATTGTAATGATGACAGATAAGAATCGATGTCTTGAATATTGCAATTCGCAACATTATAGTAATAAAATAAAATCGTCTTAATAAGTGGCGTATATGATGTACCAAACATTGCGAAACTAAATTAACTACGAAAGACAAAATATGAACTTGTGAAGTTGTGAGTATGACTCTTGAATTTGACTTTTGACGGGATTTGAATGGTTTAGGATTAATTTGGTTTAGTAATATGAGTAAATTATGGTAACAACTAACAATATATGGGCAAAAATTTAAGGTAATATAAGTAAATTATGATTTGATTTACGATTTACTTTCTTTTTTATGATTAATAGGTATATTTGATTTAGGTAGCGGAAAGGAAAATGTAGCTTTAAAATAATATCGAGCCGCTCGCGAGCTATTCGAGCCGAGCCAGGTCTGTAACACCCCGGCCCAATCCTAGGACCGGAAATGTTAACCGCGGTAGCCCGCCAGGCTTTGTACTAGTCCCACAGACCAACACGAGTCCTTTCGCTCCCAGTCAAGCACGCTTAACTACGGAGTTCTTGTCATGGGCAAACCAGAAAAGAAAGTGCACTTTGTTGATATGAGTAGTACTTTCGATCCCTTTAAGCAAAGCTCATAAATAGGACATCTTCAAACAATGTGGGGTGTTTCAATCACTCCCACTTGAAGAACGAACGTCCTCGTTGCGCCTGGCAGCATAACCGCTGACCCAGAATCCACCCCCGCTAGGTGCCAAATGCACGGTCGCAGGGTTGCTCTGATACCATTTGTAACACCCCGGCCCAATCCTAGGACCGGAAATGTTAACCGCGGTAGCCCGCCAGGCTTTGTACTAGTCCCACAGACCAACACGAGTCCTTTCCAGCACATTTTGTCCTCACTCATGTGCATCCCGGAAACCTTCCCAGGAGGTCACCCATCCTAAGATTGCTCCCAGTCAAGCACGCTTAACTACGGAGTTCTTGTCATGGGCAAACCAGAAAAGAAAGTGCACTTTGTTGATATGAGTAGTACTTTCGATCCCTTTAAGCAAAGCTCATAAATAGGACATCTTCAAACAATGTGGGGTGTTTCAAGGTCTTGCTCGGCTCGACTCATAAATGATCCAAGCCGAGCTCGAGCTCATACGAGTCGAGCTTTGACCGAGCTTTGACCGAGCCGATTTCGAGCTGCTCGCGAGCTGTCTCGGCTCATTTACACCCCTAATCGCACATATGTAATTATTGTATTTCAATTTGTTTTTTTTGTACTTTCATTCTTTCAACTAATCCTCTCTTTTTTGTTTTTTTTTTCCCGTGAGGTTTTGTTTTTTGTTGGGTGCGTCTTCAACAATATACAAGATGTTTCACCCCAATACAATAACCCGAGTTATTTATTTATATAACTGAATTTCTACATCGAAATAATTACGTTAAATCAGATAATTAGCATTAGTCTAAAATGGATTGGAATAGAGGGAGTATATTACAATAACTGGAACAACATAATACAGTAATACAAATTATTCAATACAATAACTGGGTTTTTAAATTGGAATAACTACGTATCTACGTTGTAATAACTACGTATAACCTGATAAAATTAATTGAAGAAATTGAACTTGAATTGAAGAAATTGAACGACTTAATTAAAAAAATTGAACAATTAAACAAATTGAATGCCACTTTTATGCAGAAATTAAAGTGTAAGTTATTTTTTTTTATTTGATTATGATTTTGTATATGATGTGTAACTGTAATATATAGAATATGAGAGAGTTTTTTTGTATGTAAGATACTTATATCTTGGTTCTTCATCCCATGAAATCAATGGCTTAGATTGGAAGGTAAATTGTACCAAATATGACAAATGTACCAGATCCTGTCTATATATATATATATATTCACTATTTTATATTTTCCTTTTTATGTGATCATTGTATCAAAATATTTGAGCCATTATATGATACGGAGTACATACTATCTCACTCGAATTCAAAAAATTATCTTGCAACGAGTTTTTCAGAAGTTTTGAAAAAGTGCATAAAAAGTCCTCGTAAGAGTATTATTATTAAAACATAAAGTCTTATAGACCAGATTAAAGCACGTGCGTTGTACGGGTTAGTTTGGTTAATTACATTGGGAAAAAAAAAGTTATATAGAAATAAAAGATCTCATATGAAGATTATAAAAATACGGGTAAATTGATATTTTATACCTTAAATAACATCATTTTTCAAACTTTATACCCTGAATAACTTTCTATCAAATTAATATTCCGTATTTAATAGATTATTAAGACAAATTAATAGTTAATAACACAAATTTAAACTTTCTTCTAACAAATTTCACTATGTGGAGATCATAATTAAAACTCATTATAATATCTCTCTTTAACACAATACTCGGTAAATATTTGGATTGATAGTTGATATCTAAGAATCAATAATGACTTCAATTTATAATCATAGGATCACCCCTTATGATAATCTTTCAATGTGGTACAATTATACTACGGAGTACTTCCTCCTTCCTTCTATCTTCTTCCATATTCTATTTTCGTCCGCCTTTCTATTTTCTTCTCATCGTAAATATCTCCTATTTGGTCCAACTTTTTACTATAATACCTTCACTTTATTCTTCATATATTTTTCGTATATATAGTCGTATACTCGTAAGTAATTCATTTTATCCCTCGATCGTTGGAAGATTTCGAGATAAGCAAACTGCCAAAGATCACTCGAAAAAATTCAACGAACAAATAGACATAGTACGTTAAATAATTCTAAACACAATAAGATACTTTCACCCTTATTATATACGGAGTATTATCAAATGAGTCTCTAACTTTTTTTTTGAAGTAAAATGAGTCTCTAACTAATAAACCTTAAACCATCACATTTGCTTAAGTGTGATAAAATTAATTGAATTTATATATTTGGCTTGAAGTCTAACGTAATACACATATTACATGTACTTACATATGTAAGCAAAAACAACATACGGAGTATATGATTGTGATAGAGGATTAATGAAGTGGAGAAATTAAGAAGATTCTACACGAAAACATGATATAACAATACCCACTTCATTTGATTCACATAGTTTATGATAAATGCTTGTAATTCACATTGTCATGACCACATCTTATGTACAAAAATAATCTTTTCTTCGATCGCTATTTATTCCATAGAAAAACAATTATTCCAGATAGAGTGCAATCTAATAACCAATGGCAGAACTCCAATTTTTTTTCTATGGATTTGACCATGATATAGAGGGAGATATGATAAGCGTGTTTTGTAGTGTTTATTTCACGTGTTTGGTCCCGCTTTCTTTGGTGAAATCGCTCTTTAGAGCGGTTTCAAGGCTACTTACGTTTCTTCTAGTATGTTTTAGGTTCCTAAAGCCTATCATGGAGCTAAAAATGGGACGATTCCATCTCGTTTCCAACGCATATGGAGCCAATGAAGAGAAGCGACGGTGATTCGGTGCCTTAGACTCGATCCCAAGTCACTTAGAGTCCACTTGATAATATCCTGAGCATCGAGCACCGATAAGAAGCCTAGAAAGAGCAAGTAGGGGCCTACATGACCGTGTCAAAAGCCTACATGGTCGTGATTTAAGATGCAAAAGAAGTCGGCTCCCTGGAGTGAAACACGACCATGTCACACAGGACACGATCGTGTCGACAAGAGGGTCACGACCTGATAGTGGTGGCTCTCGGCCGGGATGCATGAAACACGGCCGTGAGGCCTCTGCTTCCCTCGGGCTTCGTCGATTGATTTCCCTTATTCATGCAACCCTATAAATACCCCCCTCTTGTATTGTTTTAGACACTAAACCCTAGATAGAAAACTCCTACTTTTAGCATAATTTCTCTTTAATCTTTTCCTAATCTTACCTTAATCTTAGCTTAATCTTAGTGGTTGGTTGTGTAATTTGGGATTTATTGAAGAATCTATCAAGATTAACAACCTTGGTGGATGTTTTTGGGTTTCCTTTTATGCAAGTTTCAATCTTTTTCATTCATCTTCTAGTGGGTATAATCCTTCTTCTCTCTTTTTCCTTAATCTTTTATTGCTAGTAAAGTTTCAATCTTTATCTATTGTTTATTGTTTCTCCTTGTTTATTCTTCATAATGAATGTGTTTGTTCTTATGTTTGTTTCTCTAGTTTATGTTAGTTTCAACTTAAGCATGCGTGAGTAGATCCGTGTGGGGTTAGTAGGGGGATTACACTAGAAGAAAAGGTGTCCAAGGCGTCCATCCAGTGGCATCTGTCAGTGGACGCTATACGGGGACTAGGGATGGCAATGGTTCGGATTCGGATCGGGTGAAGCCTCACCCACATCCATCACCCGTCTATATTCGCCCACCCGATCCATCCATCATCCACTAGGAGTGTCATCCATATCCGATCCACCCGTCATCCACGGGTGAAACGGGTGGTTCGGGTGATTTAACGGGTGATTCACTTGTATTACGGAGTATTATTTTGTGAAATAAATACCAAATCGAAAATAATTTCTTACGAGACCTAGCTTGCGACTTACACCTTTCGTCGCCATGGTAGTATTATTTGAGTTATGTCTAGTCTAGGAAATAAAAATAAATAAGGTTTTAGGAAAACATGGGGCATTCTCTTATTTTCGGATAATTTTTATAATATATATATTTTTTAAATGGATGGATGTCGGGTGGTTAATGAATTACAGGTGGGATGATGCTCCACCCGCATCCGACCCAATCCATCACCCGCTATTCATCCATTTAATCGGGTTTTCACCCATTTATTTTTCACGGATGGATCGGGTGCGGGGTGGATTCGGGTGAAATTTTCATCCCTAACGGGGACGGGCGTCCGCAAAGAGACGCCAGAAAGTGGAAGCCACGACCGGTCGCCCATTTTTAAAACGGGCGTCCACTATTGGACGCCAAGAAAATGGGCGACCGACAGCGGACGCCAACACTGGCGTCTGACTGTGGACGCCAGTTACCCCTGGATGGCGTCCACAGTCGGACGACATCTGCTTCATGTTGGCGTCCGACTGTGGACGCCATCCAGGGATAACTGGCGTCCACAGTCAGACGCCATATCCCCTGAATATCTGCCAATTTTGACCGCTTTTAGCTTCCTCCGGCGTCTGGCATGGCGTCCGTTATTGGACGTCATGTATGCTGCTGCATGCATGGCCGTAAACATGTGTTCGATGTCTAGCCAAACCCTGCAAAATAAACCACATCCACAACTCTCAACCAACCACAACTGTCGACCATCCAAAATACCTCAACCTCATTCACTCTCAATCAACCAAAACACTTCATCTCTCGCCACATTTATGCTCAAAAAACATTCATATTAAAAAGTTTTAACATACGGTTTAAAGGTACATAAATCTAAACTAGTTGGAAGATACATAATCCATAAATCCAGTTACAACAACAACAACAACAAAAATCAGCTAACTAAGAAGCTAGCTGAAGCACCAGAGTTACCGCCATCCCCGCTAAAGGGGTCTCTGTCGTCTGGAGGGGGTGGGGGACGACCTTGGTTGCATCGCTCAAACATGGCCTGAAACATGGCCATCTGTCACTGCATCTTCTTTATGTGCTCCTGTTGTTCCTTCAGTTGCTGCTGCTGCTGTGTCAGTTGTTCCTTCATGGCCTCCTTTTCCGGGTCTGGCTGCTGAGAACCGGCCGGCGTGTACTCCATCTGTGTAGAGGTGCCGAGACGCGGTGGGGGAGGTTTGAAGTAGATACCGTGTGCATTTCCGACACCATACACACTTCCTTTCTTGTATCCCAAACCGACCTTGAAAAAAGTCTGATTCAGGTCGACTTCGGTAGCATCAGGAGCAGCCTCGAGGTTCGCTAGCTCTTCTTGGTAGGCATCCCGCATACACAACAACGATCTCAATTCAAGTTATTATTAGATGAAATCATTAAAGGTAGTTATCTACCACCTAAAGTATAGACAAAGTTGATTTATTTGAAATAGTTAGTACTCACCCAGATTGCCTTGTCTTTCCTCGTCCTAAGAGCATGCCCTTTACCACCGCTCTTCCCGTGCATGTCCATGAATATCTCCGGCGCGGTTGGCGTCCTCTCGAGTTCAGCTTCTAGCTATTAAATGAGTACGAACGTTAGGCGAATATATATTATGTGAACATAGTTTATGATTATTCAAGTAAGAGTACGATATTAGTAGAAATCATACCCTCTTGACACGAAGAAACGAAGACTGAGAACCCCGATGATGTGTCGGGTCTGCCTTCCCCTCAAGTTCACAGTTCTTCATTTTGTTTCTCTGTCCCCTCTCGGACCTGACCTTGAACTCCGCGTTGTCGTGGTACGTAACCCACCTCTCCAACGCTTCCCTTGAAATATGACGACACTAATATATTAGTTACTACAGTAAAAGATTGAAGTTAGATTGTTTGTTACAATTGTTTGTCAGCGAAACGTCGTGTGCAGGCCTCGTTATACCGATCCCACACCCTTCCTTCTAACTCCGGCTTCCAAACGAACTTCAACTACACAATTAAGGCGGATTATTAATTAGTAGCGAAAATATTTACAAAGTGTACATTATAAATTATAAACTCGGTAAAAAAAACAATCTACGTACCCGGAAGTTGTTAAACCACCATTCACGTACGTCCAACGGCACTTGAGTCCAGCAGGCATACCCCTGCCCTTTGTCGACCACGTAACTGGCAATACAGCCTGCCGTAACCTGGTCATGGAGAAACCTGCACCAAGTCAAGAGCCACATATATGTACAAAATCTTAGAAGATGTAGCCCAAAAATTCATATGTTACAAAAGAATCGACATGTCAAGAAATATTACCATACGCGACCAGGGTCGATAATCACTCGAACGTTCTCGTCTTTCTCCAGCTCCTCCTCCTGCCCCTGCTGCTGCCCTTCCTGCTGCTCATCGTTCTGCTCCGGATCCGTTTCGGGACCCGTTCCTCCTCCTGCTGAGTGGTGGATGTATGAGCAGAGCTACTTCCCCCACCACGTCTTCTAATCGATTTATCCCCTGCCATCTTAACCTTGCAACAAATGAAACAATGTCAACAACAATTAGCAATTAATATCTAACTTGACTTAAATAATGTACCAAATAAGTAACACAATGATCAATATAACCTAATACAACAACTCTAGTAGTCATCTTCGCTGTCTTTATTGTCGTCAGCCTCGTCCTCCTCAGACTGATCCTCCTCCTCCGTCTCCTCGCCCTCCACTTGATCGTCCTCCAAATTCTCTTCATCGTGTTCGTCGTCCTCCTCAAGGATCTCTCGAACATCCCTAACCATGTAATCTCGTTGTCCATCATCATCATCATCCTCTAACTCTTCCTCTGGCCCTTCATTCTAATCTTCTTCGGAGAATATGGTCTCTTCACTAGGAGATAAGCGTGTACTGCTTGAAGCCGCATCTTCCTGGAACAGAGAACTGTCTATTTGCCCCCGTGGCTTAGTCTTAAAGACTGTCCACCATTGAATTTGATTTCTGTCATTTTTTGTTTAAGGAGAAGGAGCAAAGTAGACTTGCTTTGCCTGATGTGCAAGTATGAACGGATCGTACGTAGGATATTTCCTGGTGTGATTAACTTCCACAATCTTGTAACGTTCATGCACTCGGGTTCCGTTCACGGAGCTGTCTTTCCACTCACATTTGAATATCACAGCTCTATACCCTCGTTCTCTGCCAGCATAGCACAACTCAAAAATATCCTCCAAAATACCATAATACTCATCACCATCAAGAGATGACACACTCACACCAAAGTTGCATCTAGCCTTGTTCTTCCCGTAATTGAATGTGTGAAAATTGAACCCATTCACCGAGTATTGGTTCCAACATTTAACCGCTCTCACTGGACCGTATGCCAAACTTCTAACCAAATCATCACGTATGTCTAAGGCAACTACCTGATCCTTGAGCCACTTAGGAAAATGTTCGTCATGCTTACTCCAAACGTCATCAGGGTTCACGTCAGGGTTTGCAGCGATATATTCAGTTACAAATTGCTTCTCATAAGGCTCTAAGATCTCACAATTAGAGAGTAGGTAAAGGTGCGCTCGGTTGTACTCTTTCTCATCTAGCATCCTAGAACCCTCAACGGATGAAGTTCCTTCATCGTCCTTCTTTTGAAAAAACTCGGGTATAGTAGGATCAATGGGCACCGAATGTTCCAAGTTCAGGTTCTTGGTTTTTGTTTGAACATCTTTCTCAAAGTAGAGGGAACAGAAGTTTGCAATCTCTTCTGTCAAATATGCATTACAAATGAAACCCTCTATCCTAGCCTTGTTACCAATTTTCTTCTTCAAATTATTGAGGAACCTAAATACACAATTTACGTATTTCATTTAATAAAAATTAGATATGTGTAAATTAAATTTATAAATGAAGTTACTAAAACTTATGTACCTTTCAAATGGGTACATCCATCTATACTGGAAAGGTCCTCCAACCTTAGCCTCGTAGGGCAAGTGGACAGGTAAATGCTCCATGGAATTAAAGGACGGTGGGAAGATCATCTCAAGTTTGCATAGTATCTGTGGAATTTGATCCTCCAGCCGAGTCATGCCCTCAATTGATACTGTAGAAGAACACAAATCTCGGAAAAACTGAGATATCTCAGTTATAGAATTCCACACCATCGGTGGCAAGAGTTGCTTTAGTGCTACCGGAAGTAACCTCTCCATGAAGACATGGCAGTCATGACTCTTTAACCCTTGCAGCTTGAGGTTCTTAAGATCAACACAGCGTTTGAAGTCGGAAGCATACCCGTCAGGAAACTTCAACTTCTCTACCCAGTCCAACAACGCCTTCCTCTGAGATTTGTCAAGGGTGAACAAGGCTCTCGGTTTGGACCCATCCCGTTTTATGTGGACGGTCACAAAAATGCTTTACATCTCGCCGGGAGCCTGTAGTGTCACAACTCTTCCCCTCCACATCCATGACAGTGTGAATCAACTTCTCGAAGAAGTTCTTCTCTATGTGCATCACATCTAAATTGTGACGAAGTAACAAAGTCCTCCAATATGGTAGGTCAAAAAATATGCTACGCTTAAACCAACCATTTTTCAAATTTTTGAGGTCTTTGAACTCCTGCTCGGTTCCGTTAACAGTGGACGGATAATCGGAAACCAACTCCCATATTTCATCTCCTGGGAGTCGATCAGGTGCGTCATCAAGCACAACCTCACCCTTCTTGAATGCCTTCTTATTCTTTCTATATGGGTGACCTTCTGGTAGGAACTGCCTATGACAGTCAAACCAACTTATTTTACTAGAATTTGGAAGGTAAAAATCTTTGCTCTCATCCATACAACACGGACATGCTTTTTGACCCGCAATAGACCACCCCGAGAGCATACCGTACGCGGGAAAGTCGTTTATAGTCCACAACAGAGCTGCTTTCAGCTGAAAGTTTTGTCTCAGAGAGACATCATAAGTTTCTACCCCTACCTCCCACAGTTGTTTCAATTCCTCAATAACAGGTTGCAAGTAAACATCCAAATGATTTTTCGGGTTTTTGGGTCCACGCACAATAAGAGATAGGAAAATGAAAGGCTGCTTCAAGCACAACCAAGGAGGTAGGTTATAAGGTGTGATCATCACAGGCCAGCAAGAGTACGACTTACCAAATTTGCCAAAAGGTGCAAATCCATCAGTACACAACCCAAGCCTTACATTTCGGGGTTCTAACGCAAAGTGGGGATGTAGTCTATCGAAACTCTTCCACTCCTCACCGTCACTCGGATGACACATCTTCCCTGGTACCCTAATGTCCTCCTTGTGCCACCTCATTTGCTCCGCTATGGTTTTTGTGGCATACAATTTTTGAAGCCTAGGTGCAATAGGGAAGTACGTAAGCTGACTTATTGGGATCGGTTTCTTACTCCCAACACCGCTTTTCCCTTTTCTACCCCTCAAAACAATATCCCCCTCAACCGTCTTATACCTACCCTTACCACATCTCCTACATTCATCAAGCATCGCATCGTCCTTCCAAAATAACATGCATCCATCTGAACAAGCATCAATCTTTTGATGCGGGAGTTGAAGGCCCTTTACAACCTTTTTGGTTATGTAGAAAGTTCGGGTCATGATATTGTCTTTTGGGATAACTCTCTCAAGCAAGGCAGCAATACCATCGACACAAGCAAAAGGTTAGGTTGAACTCACACTTAAGGCTAACTACCATAGATGCGACTTCTAACAAAGTCACATCGCACCCTACGTATAACGGTTTCTCCGAAGCGTTCAACATGTCAAAAAACGTCTTTGCTCGTGGGTTAGGCTCTTGTGGGTTAGGTGAGTCTTGTGAGTTGGGTGAGTCGTCATTCCCATACGTGTTCTCGTTGTTAAACAAGTTGCACTCCACAACATCAACTATCGTACCTCTCAACTCCCCCCCCCCCCTCATTTTGATGGTTTTCGGGTTCCTCAGACTGAGATGGCTCACCGTGACAAATCCAATTATAATAACCGGGTAAAAAACCATTATAGATGACATGTTCCTTAACTACAAGGATCTCAAAAAAATTTAGGTTCTTGCATTTAGTACACGGACACCTAACCTCTCCCCTCGATGCATAGTCTACTGACTTTGTAGCGACCTCGACAAATGATTCAACACCCCTCAAAAATTCGATGGTGGGACGTCTCTTCTTATCAAGTCTTCCCTCATACATCCATTTCTGTTCAATTCTCTTCATTTTCTATGTTAAAAAAATGTATATAACAAATTAAAGTTTAATTTTCCTAACTTAATTTAGAACTTACTAAACAAAAATTTAATCACCATTTACATTAAACTTAATTTCTCTAACTTAATTTCCATAACTGAGTTTCCTCAATTTAATCAGTAATACGTTAAAGTAAACCCAAATGTCTTAACCGAACAATTTAAAATTGACCTTACGAAAATTTAGAATTGACCTTACGAAAAGTTAAAGTAAACTCAATTTAATCACTAATATGTTCCCTCAATTTAGAATTGACCTTACGAAAATTAGTCACCGCATTTAATCACAAATGTAATCACAATTTAATCCCAATTTACAAAAACCATAATTTATCAATTTAATCCCAATTTAACCGAACAAAAGACAAAAATTCATGGATTAGGTCAGACAGAAACAGCTTAAACAGGTCAAATAAGGTCAAATTTTTGGATAGAGATAACAAAACTCCAAAAAGCACCGCTAACACCTATTTAAAACCCCGATCACGATGGAAGTGGTTTCGGGAAATTTCGGCACTATTACGACATCTTTTGGTCCGTCCTAAGTCACACAAAACCTCACTGAAGGCCCTAGAGGTCATTCTAGCTCAATTCAAGCAAATTCATCAAACCCTAATCAAAATTGTGATGGGCAAAATTAATCTACCTAATCGTATTTGGGCTCAACTAATCAACCTAATCAAAATTTAGACCTAAACAATATTAACTACCAAACTACCAATAAATTACGGTAACAATCAAAAATAAGAACAAATTATAATGAATAAGAACTAAGTAAAGTAAGAAAACATACCAAAAATTAAGAAAAAATATGAAAAATGGAGGAGAGAAAGGGAGATTGGGGTCGGCGAGGGAGTAGAGGGAGTTTAGAGAGTGGTTTATTTTTAGAGAGTGAAGGGGTAGAGGGGGGTGGGCGGATATTTGATACGAGTCAGGCTCACGGGCGTCCACTATCGGACGCCACATCCAGCCAAACTGGCGTCCGACTGTGGACGCCATATCCCCCTAAATGGCGTACGACAGTGGACGCCAATCAGTGGATATGGCGTCCGTTTGTGGACGCCCGTCAGCCTGGATTTCATCCTTCCCCAAATACGTCGGACGCCAAGTTTGGCGTCTGATGGTAGACGCCCGTAGGTATTTTCAGACGCCATTTAGGCGTCTATATGCCCAGGACGCCCACCAGGTGGACGCCCGGAGCTAGCTTTCTTGTAGTGTAAGGCAATAATCATGGGTGATTAGGGTTGATTGTGGGTAAAGGTTGAATCTTTGTTGCTAATCTCATGTCATGCATGCTATGTGTTTGATGAAATGTTAGTTAGGGTGGTAGTGGTCAATGCTACTCTTGCTTGTTTCTTCCTTCTTGTTGTATGCATGATTGGTGGTTGAATTCTCTTATTTTGGGTAGCTTCTTGCATGAGTTTTCGGGTTTGTTCTTGTCGCAAGAGTGTGGGCTTACCTTAATGACTAGGTGACACATTTATCCTCGATTTCCCCACTAGCCTAATACACCTATGAACCCGACCTAACCCTACTCTTCCCTTTATTGATTTCTTCTTCATCTTAGATATTGTTCTCCGTGTTTATTGTTTTAATTTAGCTTTAGTTGAATCTTTTTGTTTATGTCATCCTTAGTTCCTTCATATTCATAGTTTTCTTCTCTTTCATTGTCTTAGTTTGTTTAGTCTTGTTTTATAGTCTAGTGATCGTTTTAGTCATTCAATTCTCGATAATTATCCTTCATTGTGATCTTGTGACTTAGTCTTGTCTCTAAGTGAACTATAGTCTAACCCGTGTTCCGTTCTTGTGGTTCGACACGACTTACCCTTGCTACCTAGCCTAGGTTTGTTGGTTTATTTGGTGTCGGGATCCTGATGGTGGGATTTGCCGTGGGTCCTACCGATCAAGTAATACCAACTATACCTAACGGTATCTAGGGTAAGTCGGGTCGTGTCCACGGAGACGGTTATAGGTGTTTAGACTAGGTCTACTTAGAAACAAGGCTAAGTCACAAACAAACACAAAGAAACGATGATTGACAAACTATGATGGTTGAAGAGGTATGAACAAGACTAACAATGAGCTAGCTATAACAAGAACTAATGAACAACTAAAATAAACTAAACAATTGTTAATCTAAGAGATATTTAGATTATTGATATTGGGCTTGGCCTAATATGGCCTATTATTGTAACTATATATACCTATTGTGATATCTAATAAGATACAAGAATGATTACCATATTATTGATATGGTATCAGAGCCTTTGTCAAACTAAATAAAATTAGAAAATAAACCCTAGTATTAGCCAACGTACTCAGCCGCAATGGCAGGCGGAGATGAGAAGAATGAAAACACCAAGCCAGACCCTTCCTCTCCTTTCTATCTTGGTCCTCAGGACCGTCCCGGAGATTATATTACACCCATACGCTTAAAACTTGACAATTATGACGCATGGGCTCATGCCGTGCGTGTGTCTCTTCGGTCCCGTCGCAAGTTCGGTTTCCTTGACGGAACAATTAAGGCCCCTATCAAGCCATACACCCAAGATGATTGGGAGACGGTGCACTGTATGTTGGTCTCGTGGCTAATGAACACGATTGTTAGTGAGGTGCAGGAACTTCTTCCTAATTATGATAATGCCCACCGTCTATGGATCGATCTACAAGAGAGATTCAGTGTCACTAATGGTCCTCGTATTCAGCAAATTAAGTCATACTTAAACACTTGCAAACAACTTGAAGGTATGACTGTGGCAGTTTATTACGGAAAACTTAGTACGTTGTGGGAAGAATTAGACAAACATGAACCAATTATTACATGTACCTGTAACAAGTGTGATTGTGATGTAGGGAAGAAACATATTACCCGTCGTGAGAACGACCGTTTGCATCAGTTTCTTCTCGGGTTACTCCCCGGAACATACAGGTCTATACGTTCTGTTTTGTTATCGCAGGAACCACTTCCGACCCTTAACCGAGCTTTTCAGGCCATTACTCAGGAGGAACGAGTCCGAGTTATTGACACGGAAAAGGATAGCGCGCGTGTCGAGGTGGCTGGGTTCGCACTTCGACATGCTCCTGTGTCCCAGTCTACTCGTCTTACTCCGTTTCTCACAAAAGCAGAGAAGCGGAACCTAAAATGCACTCATTGTACCAAGTCCGAGCATGATCGATCGATGTGTTTCGATTTATTGGGTGGTACACCAGACTGGTGGTACGAATTGAAGGGTAAGAAACGGCCAACTGGTAGTGGTCCGAACCGTGGTAATAGTCGTATCGTTACTGCTGCTGCTGTTACAGGAGAAAACGTATCAGGTGTGTCTAACGGGCAAGCACACCTGAATAAAAATTTGAATGCTGCTGTGCATGCCATCAAGGTTACAAATGACAATCCAAGTGCCCCTATAAATATATATAGCTCAACTTCTCACACTCATGCGGGTAAGTGGATCATTGATACGGGTTGTTCTAACCATGTCACCGGAGATATTGCTATGCTTATCGATCCATATGATGGGCCATCTTGCCCTGTCGGATTACCTGACGGAAAAACTGTTTTTGGCTCTCGTGTTGGACATGTGGTTTTGACGTCCTCTCTTACTCTTGATAGAGTCCTTTACGTCCCTCAATTAAAATGCAATCTTATATCTGCCTCTCAGCTGAGTGATTCTCTTCATTGTGAATTTATCACTAATTCCTTGCTTTGTACCATACAGGTCCTACCTTCGAGAGTGGTGATTGGCTTGGGTGACCGTCTAGATGGGCTCTATTACCTTCGTCGCGATGATTCGGGTGTTACAGCTAATTCTGTCGCTATTGACTCTTCCGCTGTTCTGTGGCATCACCGTCTGGGTCATCCGTCTGAGAAAGTTGTAAAACTTCTTCCCTTTGTTAGTTCTACTAATAAAACTAGCTTACCGTCACCATGTGAAGTTTGTCATCGAGCTAAACATATACGGGATAGCTTCCCTTCTAGTGTTAGTCATAGCTCTTTTCCGTTTGCACTCGTACACTGTGATTTGTGGGGTCCCTATGACCCACCGGCTCATTGTGGTGGTCGTTATTTTTTAACATTGGTGGATGATTTTTCTCGAGCTGTTTGGATTTATATGTTAAAGGATAAGACAGAAGTATTTGTCAAATTTATGTTATTCATTGCCATGATTGCCAACCAATTTTCCACCACTATCAAAGTTGTCCGCAGTGATAATGGGACAGAATTTAACTGTCTTAAGACATATTTCCAAGAGAATGGGGTGATTTTCCAAACATCATGTGTTGGCACCCCGCAACAGAATGGGAGGGTCGAGCGCAAGCATCAACACATTTTAAATGTCGCTCGAGCTCTCCGATTTCATGCGGGTCTACCAATTGCTTTTTGGGGTGAGTGTGCCCTTGCTGCAGCCCATTTAATTAATCGTACCCCGTCAACTTTACTCAATGGACTCACTCCGTATGAAAAATTAATGGGGACTCCACCATCCTTCAGCGAATTGCGTGTCTTTGTTTGTTTGTGTTTTGCTCACAATCAACGAGCCAAGGGAGATAAATTTGCTAGTCGCTCACGTAAGTGTGTTTTTGTCGGTTACCCGTATGGAAAAAAAGGATGGTATGTTTACGATCTTGAACGGGAAGAATTTTTTGTGTCTCGTGACGTAAAATTTTACGAAACTAGCTTCCCGTATGCTGAACCGAAAACTGCTAATACTAGTACCCCTGAAGAGTTACCATTGGTTGGGCCTGATTTATTTTCTTATGGGGATGATGATTATTTATCTCCTAGTGGGCTGGTCAGTTCTACACAACCCAATACACAAAATGATGTGTCTAGTGCTTCTTCTGGGTCCATGTCAGACTCTGGGCCTGAACCCTCAATTGGGCCTAATATCACTCCTAGTTCAGACCTTCAACTTGACCTCCATAAAGAAATTGGGCCGTCAGAAACTAATGCCCCTCCTAATGCTTCTTCTACTGGGTTGACTTCCTTGGGCCGTGGTCAAAGAAAAAAATCGACACCTTTGGCTCTCAAAGATTATATTGTTGACCTTCCCGGTCATGGTAATAGCCCATCCAACACCGCTTCTGTCACTCTCACGCCACCACTCTCAGGTACGACTCCTTATCCTATAGCTCACTATGTTACATGTACTAAATTCACCCCTGCACATCGTGAGTTTTTAGCGGCGCTAGTGGCCCATGAAACACCACAAAATTTTCATGAAGCTATGCAGGATGCAGGTTGGCGGGCTGCCTTGGCAGCCGAAATGCGTGCTCTTGAGGACAATGGCACGTGGTCCTTAGAGCCTCTACCTGTTGGGCATAAGGCTCTTGGAAGTCGGTGGATTTATAAAATCAAGTACAAATCTGATTCAACTATTGAGAGGCTTAAGGCACGTCTCGTCGTTTTTGGGAATCATCAGACCGAAGGAATTGACTACGACGAGACGTTTGCTCCAGTTGCTAAGATGACTACTGTTCGCACTTTTCTAACGGGCAAGCACACCTGAATACAAATTTGAATGCTGCTGTGCATGCCATCAAGGTTACAAATGACAATCCAAGTGCCCCTATAAATATATATAGCTCAACTTCTCACACTCATGCGGGTAAGTGGATCATTGATACGGGTTGTTCTCACCATGTCACCGGAGATATTGCTATGCTTATCGATCCATAGACGGTGGGCATTATCATAATTAGCAAGAAGTTCCTGCACCTCACTAACAATCGTGTTCATTAGCCACGAGACCAACATACAGTGCACCGTCTCCCAATCATCTTGGGTGTATGGCTTGATAGGGGCCTTAATTGTTCCCAATTAACGGTACGACCAACATACAGTGCACCGTCTCCCCCGGTCAAGGTATCATGTTGCGGGCTGATAATGATTTAACATTAATTGGTTGGTGTGATTCCGACCATGCTGCTTGTCGTACCTCTCGTCGATCGACGACAGGGTGGTATCTTTTTCTCGGTCTTTCCCCTATTTCTTGGAAAACTAAGAAGCAACAGACGGTGTCTCTATCATCTACTGAAGCTGAATATCGTGCTCTTGTTGCTATTACATGTGAAATTAAGTGGCTTAAAGGTTTGTTGTTAAGCTTGGGCATATCTCATCCTCAAGCTGCCCCTGTGAATTGTGACAATCAATCTGCTTTGTATCTTGCTCAAAATCCTGTCTTTCATGAGCGTACCAAGCATATTGAGGTCGACTGTCATTTTGTCCGTGATGCGATTCAAGAGGGTCTAATTGCTCCTTCTTATGTTCCCTCTGATACTCAATTGGCCGATATCCTTACCAAGGCTCTTGATGTTTCACCCTTTTATACTTTGTTAGGCAAGTTGGGTACTGCAAATTTGCACGCTCCCACTTGAGGGGGGGTGTTAATCTAAGAGATATTTAGATTATTGATATTGGGCTTGGCCTAATATGGCCTATTATTGTAACTATATATACCTATTGTGATATCTAATAAGATACAAGAATGATTACCATATTATTGATAACAATGAACTAGAGGAAAGATAGCTAACGAAAAGCATGAATCAAATATGGAAGAGAGTAGGGTTCGGTCGGGTTCTTAAGTGTAGTAGGGTAATTGGGTGATCAAGGGTGTAGGTGTCTCTTGGTCACTAAGGTTGATTTGTGCTCTTGCACCAAAGCCAAAGTCCGCACTCTCGTGTCTAAGACTAGACCCGAACACTCATGCTAGAGGCTACTCAAAACACAAGGATTCAATCACAAATTGGTCAAACAATGAGAAGAAGAATGCAAGTATAAGAAGCATTGGCCACTATTACCCACACAAGCAATACAACAAACACATAGTGTGCCCAATAAGTGACTAGCAACAAAGGAATCACCTTTACCCCTAATCATCCATAATCCACACCTAATCCCCCTACTAACCCCACAAAGAATCTACTCACTCATTATCAAGATAAAACCAACATGAACAAGAGAAAACAACATAATAATCAAAACATCCATAATGAACTAACAATAACAATAAGCAATATGTAAAGATTAAAACTTGAGAGATTAATAAAGGTTAAGAGGAAAGAAATTATACCCACTAACAAGAAGATAAAAAGATGAGAACTTGCATTAATAAGAAACCCAAATAAAACTCCAAGGTTGTCAAGCTTGGAATAATCTTCAAGAATCTCCATAATACAAGACTAATTACTTAGATTAAACTAAGATTAACTAAGGATTAACTAGAGATGAAGAGAGGCTAATTAGGGTTTTGAATGCTTAAGAGAGGTCTAAAATAATCTAGGGTAAAGTATGATGCTTAAACAATACAAGGGAGGATTATTTATAGGGTTACAAGAATGAAGGAGGAAGAAAAAGGAGTCACGCGCAGCAGCTCGTTCATCCCGTCCGGGACGGATCGGTCCCGACCGGGACGGTCTGATCCCGACCGGGACGGGTCCAAAACAGAACCCTCCGCATTTGTGCACCTCATCCCGGACGGGATGAGGTCCTTCCCGACGGGGATGGGTCTTGTAGGCCTCCAATATGATCTTTAAGGTCTCCCCTTGCTTCTCATGGGCTTCTCATCGACTCTCGGGGCTCGGGATCGAGTCTAAGGGGCTCGGGATCGGGTCCCAAGGTCTCGGGATCGAATCCAAGGCATCGAGTGATCGTTCCTTCACTTCGTTGGCTCCAAAAAGTGTATGAAACGAGTCGGAATCGTTCCAATTCTTCATGAATGGTCTCGGGAACCTGTAACGAACTAGAGGAAGCATAAGTAGCCCATGAACCGCTCCCAAGGAGCGATTCCGCAAGGAAAATGGGACCAATAATCAACAAACTAGGCACTACAAACTACACTTATCAACTCCCCCACACTTAACCCTTACTCGCCCTCGAGTAAGCACAAACTAACTACTAAACTAGCCGAGTGGGTATTATCACACCCTACGCCCTTTCAACTCACGCGAGAACACCTAGAGGATAAGTGCTCTCCGCAAGGCAAGTGAGGTCTTGCGACAAAACCGTGGATGCAACCGAACACAAAAACACATAAACAATCAAACATACAAACAAACAAACAAAAGGTTGCACCCAAAAAGAAACAAATACCGCTTCCCTTTAAAAGGCGGTGAAAGAAGCACCGGTTTAAGACTCAAGGCAAGTGACAACGTTCCCAAGCTAGCAATACAAACCAAAATGGACCAAACCCTAATAGTATGACGACAAAGCAATAAAAACGTTGGTAACTTACCTAGGTTCCTCCTAACCTTCTAAGAACGTACTACGGGACGATTGGCGAGATGGAAAAAGGATGAACCACGGTGTTAGTCGACACTGTAGGTAAGTGAGACCCCGCCCCCCTTTACCAATATGCCAAGAGGGTCGTCCCATGCCCAAAACCGCCCAACTAGTCCAAGTAAAAAGGTGGTTATGATTGCAAAATGAGGGAAGACCGATCATTACCGCTATCATCCTTCCTAGGGACTCTGTCCTTTGGTAGGCTCTTCACGGTAACGATCGGAAAAAGGCTTATTTTGAGAGGGTGAGAATCTTTTTGTGAGACGGTTTTCTTTTGGCATTTTTCTTTCTTTTGCATTTTTGCTTTGTGTGTTGCTATGCCATTTCTTTTTCATCTTTTGTATTTTCTTTTTGGCTTTTTTTGCCTTTTCTTTTTCTTCAATCTTTTCTTTCTTTCATTTTCTTTCTTTTTCATTGGTTGCCCTTTTGGCTAGATTTGAGTTGTAGGCATTTCTTCTTGCAACTAAGAAAGAGATTTCAACAATTTGCATCTTATTTTGTGGACATGTGTAGGAGGTAGGGGAATGGGTGAGTCGGGAGTCGCGATCCCCTTACAAACCCACAAAAAGGTGGAGAACTTGGACTAATCAAACAGTTTCAAACACGGTCACCTAAGGGACGGGACTCGACAACCAAGGCCTTTTCACACCATGGGTGGTCATAATGGTCAAAATGCAAATCCCGTAGTAAATCCCTAGTAGACTAGGTGGACTCAAGGTAAAGGACCAACGAAACTATTGATTTAGGGTCATTCTACTAGACTAAAGTCCAAGACTCGATTTATACTACTAGAGAGGGAAAGTAAACACTTGCACACTAGCCTCTAAACCGGGTTTTTGAAAACCGTTTACACACTAGAGACAAGTATACATCACAAAACAAAGACACGACAAAAAACGAAAGAAAAAGAGACCAAAGGCAACAAAACAAAACAAACACACAAAGAGAACAAACACCACCCCGAATTTCTAAATAAGCGACCAATCACCCACTAATATGCACAAAGCTCCACCCGAGCACACATCATCACAAATCTCCTCCAAACTTCACAAGAGACAAAGAGGGAAAAGGGATGAAAGATGTTACCAGATGTCTTGAAAGCTCTCCAAAGCTATCGGTGATTAAGCAACCTATAAGGAAAAAGGGAGGCAAAACACGCACAACACAACAAATATACGACATAACGACACAAAAGGAAAAACACACAAAAGAAAATCTTTTTGATTTTGTGAAAAAATTTCAAATTTTTATGGCTTTTAAATATTTTTCGAAAAAACTACTAAAATAGAACTAACTACGATAGAATATCGCTCCCCCACACTTAAACCGAGCAATGTCCTCATGCTCGACCGTAGTGTATGGAGACACAAAAGAAAAGAAACTACGAAAATAAAGCTAAAAATCGAAAAGAAAAGTGGAGAAAAGGGTAGAATGTGTCCGGCCGGGGTGTAGTCAAGTCACCATGGGCCGAGACAAAAGAAGATATGGTAAGGGGGAGAAAAAAAAAAGAAGGAAATAAAAGGAAATGGGAGGGGAGGACTAGGTGTAATCAAGTCACCTAGCCCGGATTTTGCCCAAATCCGACTAAATCCTACAAAAAGGGTGAAAATCTTGTAAATTTGGATTTTGAAATGACTCTCGATGTAGTCACGTCATCGAGAGTCGGGAGCAACAATTACCAAGGCCCCGAGGGCCACCATGATACAAAAGTGTATAAGGGGAAGGGAACAAACAAAGGAAAACAAGCTATAAAAGACGGAAAAGAAAGGATAGTTGTCGTACCATGCGGTTAGCAACTCACTCGCTCCATCGTCTCATAAGTCAATATCGGCACGTAGCTAGTCGTCGTCATTGCTATTCCCCTCCAATCACGATATGGTTCCATGGTTGGAGAACAAAGGTATAGGGAGGTGGGTTTTGATGTGAAAGTCGGTGTAGAGTGAAGAGAAAATGAGGTGACTATGTGTATATGAAGTGTAGGGGTCATATGGTAAGGGCAAGGATAGGTAGGGAGGTTGGGAGGGGGTATAAAGTGGTAGGGTGGGCTCGAATGACAAAGAAGAGGCAAAAGGAGAAGCAGGGGACCATCCCGGTCGGGATGGATGGTCCCGGTCGGGATGACAAGCCCGTCCCGGTCGGGAAGCCCCCGTCCCAGTCGGGATGACACTCCAGAGAACCCCAATTTTTGCACACTCATCCCGATCGGGATGACATCCTTCCCGGTCGGGATGGTTCATCCTTCCCGGTCGGGATGCACTCTTCTCAGCCGGGAGGAGTCTTCTAACCCTCTATAACTCCAAAAGCTCGTTCCAAGCTTCAAGAACCGACTCCCCTTCGCATGATCCAAGCTCTATCAATAACCCCGCCTCTCTAAGATTCATCTTCACTTCACACCTATCAAATGGGCTCAAAACATTCATCAAAATCCCTTCCTCACATCACTCATCAAAATACCAAATCACAAGAATTTCAC
Organism: Agrostemma githago; assembly: GCA_958450325.1. NCBI lineage: Eukaryota > Viridiplantae > Streptophyta > Magnoliopsida > Caryophyllales > Caryophyllaceae > Agrostemma > Agrostemma githago. The sequence goes on along the minus strand of OY288244.1, from coordinate 24,647,783 downwards.
AAAACCAAAAAATATTACAAGGAAGAGATATATACAATAAGACGGTTCTTTTGGAACTCCGTCAAACCAAGGATGGTGCATTCTTCAATTCTTTTTCATCAACACTAGGCAAATTCCATCTCCATCAAGAGCTCGAAGAAACAAATCGAAGGCTCTCGCAAAGTCTTCAATCAAGCTAGTGGAATACCAACCTCCACTCCAAGGATCATCACATCCTAGCCTCGACGTTCCCGGGGCATCCCGATCTACTAAGTTCAATGGCTTGAACTTGTACTTTCGATCCTTCGGTATATACCCAAACGTCCATCTATCCTCATGTGTCCCCAAGGGAGGCTCATCTTTCTTCTTGTCTTGGCACTTGTCTTCAAACTCATGATGTGGGCACTCATCCGCTCCAATCTCGGAATCATCGTCCTCAATTCCATAGAAGTCGTTCTTAAAGCTTTTACCCGACTCATCCCTTAGATCGATGTCCTTCATGGCGGTGATCATTTTACAAGAATCATCATTAGTAGGCGAAGTGTTGCCTTGGAGGTCAAACACGAGCTTCTCGTCGCCTAGCTCAAATGTGATCCTACCGTTCTTTACATCGATCATAGCATCGGCAGTGTGTAGAAATGGGCGCCCAAGGATAATGGGAGTGATAGCATCTTCCGGCATGTCAAGCACAAGGAAGTCGACCGGAATGAAGAACTTCCCGATTCTTATTGACACATCTTCTAACATCCCCAAAGGTCGGTTGAGGGAACTATCGGCCATTTGGAGTGTAATGGAAGTACTCTTGAGCTCCTTCATCCCAAGTCGCTCACAAATGGAATAGGGAATGATGCTTACACTCGCACCCAAATCACATAGTGCTCTCTCAATCTTGAAGTTGCCTATGGTGCACGGGATCGAGAAACTACCCGGATCCTTCAACTTGGGAAGCGTAGAACCTTGAATAAGATCGCTCACCACTCTTGTGAACGCTATGGTCTCTTCCTTGTCGACGGATCTCTTCCTAGCCAAGATTTCTTTCATGAATCTTCCATATGCCGGGATTTGGGTAAGTAAATCGGTAAATGGGACACTCACATCCAATTTCTTCACAATATTGAGAAACTTGTCATATTGGACATCCGCCTTGGTCTTCATTTGCCTTGTTGGGAAAGGCAACTTGATATGAATCTTGTTTTGCTCAATAGGGATGGACTTCTCAAATGACACTTTCCTTTTACCCTTGTCTTTTCCTTGAAGTGGGGGAAGCTTGTCTTCTTGGGGTTTCTCAATCTCCCACAAGACTTGCTCCTCATTTGGGTTTCCCAAGTTTGGATCTTCTTGAATTGGAGACACAACTTCTTTCATTGGTACATGCTCATTAGGGGATGAGGGGGAGTCATAAGATGAACCACTTCTCGTGGTAATAGCATTCACATGCTCGAATTTCGCTGTTTCACCTTGAGGAGGTAATTGCCCCTTTTGCCTTGAAGAGCTACCCGAAGCAAGTTGAGCTATTTGGGTCTCGAGCATCTTCATATGAGCATCTCTTGCCAAGTTATCCCTTTGAAGTTGAGTAATGATTTCTTGTTGGGTTCTTTGTGTCTCCAATTGACTCCTTTGCATGTCCAACATTGACTTTTGCATGTCAAAATCCCGAGGGGGAGATTGTTGGTTATGAGGAGTGTTTGTGATGGCTAGAGGAATGCCATAATCATGAGTAGGAGACCGACTCCTTAGCTTGCTTTCTTGTCGATTATCTTGGGTTGCTTGTTGTTGTTGATGGTTCCCTTGGAACCCATGAGAGTTGCCTTGATTAAGGCCTTGATTGTTGTCATGGTTGTAGTTTTGATGTCCTTGGTTATGTTGGTTTCCTTGGAAACCACCTTGATTGAAATTCCCTTGTTGGAACCCTTGATTGTTGTTGAAGGTACCTTGGTTATTTTGCTTGAAGTTGTTGAATGGCCTTCGGTTGCCTTGATAACCTTGGTATCCTTGATTGTTGTCCCTTAAGGGAGGTGGAACATAGGGACGGTGTTGTAGAGCTTGTTGTTGAGAAGCTTGATGGGAAGCTTGGTACATATTAGGATAGGGGGCACCTTGCTTGAACGCTTGAAAGGCATTCACTTGCTCAATACTTCCCCGACAATGTATAGGCTCATGTCCAACTATCCCACAAGTATCGCACATCCCATAATAAGGTGTAGGAGACACAACTCCCAAAGCATTAACTTCATATATCGAGCGTTGGTTGGAGGAACTAGTGCTTTGAACTTGATTGAGGTGGCTTTGGAGCTTCTTGTCAATGGTCTCCATGTGAGTTTTTAATTGAGCCCCAAGGTCAATGCTTAGTTGTGTGATGGCATAGACCTCGTGCCTACCTCCTCGATTCGCTTTCCTAGGCCTTGAGTATTTGATCTGAATCAAGAAGCTACTAAGGAGTTCAATGAAGTCACTTTAGCTCCTAATGGTCCTAGTTCAGCTACACGAGCACCTAGTACCAGCTTAGTAGTTGGCCTACTTCAATTGGTGAGCTAGCTCGAGTGTGGACTGAATAAAGGAGCAAATAGTCAAGGAAATTTGAAGGCATTAACTTGGTTTCACACTCATTCAAGCATGGGGAGTGTACTGAAGTTATGAGGATGATTATGGGCTGATTGCTAACTTTGTTTTTAGCTCCATTTTCACACCCTACCCGCGGCTGAATGCTCTTTGTTAGAGCTTTGTTATTAGCTCCTAGTTTACATAGCCTTGTTATTAGCTCCTAGTTTACATAGCTTTGTTATTAGCTCCTAGTTTACATAGCTTTGTTATTAGCTCCTAGTTTACATAGCATTGTTATTAGCTCCTAGTTCACATAAGGTGTAAGCTTTGTTTTTGTCACCCTAACCAGCCGGTTTAAGGGTCTTGTTGTAGGCTGTATATAGCCATCTATTTGAATGAATAAGACATCCAATTTGCATATCAAAAGCCTGAGTAAAGCTAAGCTTTCTTTTACGTTCTTGTTGTTTACAAGACAAAGTCTAGAGTAAGTCGCGTTACAAGCTCTAAACTCGCTATTTCAATCGAGTGTTTGATCTAGCAACCGCTTTGTTGAAGTATAGGTCTACTTCACTAAGCATACTATCCTTTGGTTACGGTTTATTCATCCTCAAACTATCTTTACATTCTGTTTTGGTTACTTTGTTTCACGCTCATTTCAGCATACTAATCATTCAACACATTCTTGTTTCAAAGTTCATATCAACTCACATCAGTATTGGGAATTGTGGACCGCCATCTCTTCAATTCTTGACCAATTTTGGTCATCATCCACCTCGGTAAACCTTCCATTCGATCCCATATTGAGTATGGCCCTTGAGTCTTCATATAATCCGTTCCAGAATTGTTGAACAAGGAACCATTGTGATAGACCATGGTGAGGGAAAGAGCGGATCAAGGCTTTGAATCTTTCCCAAGCTTCATAGAGGCTTTCTTCATCACGTTGTTGGAATCCCGTGATAGATGCTCTCAATAAATTTGTCTTCTCCGGGGGATAGAATTGTTGGTAGAAGGCTAAGGCTAGCTTCTTCCAAGTATCAATACCAAGAGTCGCCTTGTCTAACCCTTTGAACCATTGCTTTGCTTTTCCGATCAAAGAGAAAGGAAATAGTACCCACCGGATTTGGTCTTGGGTTATTCCCGTTTGTGAGATAGCATCGCAATAGTCCGAAAAGGTTTCCATGTGTTGATGAGGATCTTCGGTTGGTAACCCACTAAATTGGCTTCGCTCGACCAATTGGATGAATTGAGTCTTAGCCACAAAATTTTCGGTATATGCCTCCGGTAAAGCGGTTGGACCGGGCAAGACATCCTCCGTAAACGTTGAGTGTGAAGAGAACTTAGGCATTATTGGATATGTGGGAGAGGACGGTGTAGATGGTGTTGATGTAGAAGTAGAGGGGGAATTAGGTTGAGAAGTACCAAAAGGATTTATGAAGATTCCTTCGGTATTGCCTTGAGGTTGCTCGATAAAGTTGGATCCTTGGGCTTGTTCTTCGGTGGTATTGCTAGCACTTGGTTGAGAGATTCTAACCCGGCCAATCATCCGTTGGCGAAAGACTCTAAAGAGTCTTTCCGGCTCTGGATTGAAGAGAAAGAATTCGCCTCCCCCCCTAGGCATACACTACACACTAGAACAAACGTGAGAACACCTAGTGCTTTATGGGCACTAGGCAAAGACAATAAACGAGCACTTCCCAAGACAAAGAGAAAAAGAAACTAATAAAAACTAAGAAGAAAAACTACACAATATGCACAAGAGATAGAAGAAGAGCACAAGAAGGGTAACTAAGTCAAGCTAATAAGCAAACTAAGTCTAAACATGCACCGTCCCAGGCAACGGCGCCAAATTGATGGTGGGATTTGCCGTGGGTCCTACCGATCAAGTAATACCAACTATACCTAACGGTAGCTAGGGTAAGTCGGGTTGTGTCCACGAAGACGGTTATAGGTGTCTAGACTAGGTCTACCTAGAAACAAGGCTAAGTCACAAACAAACACAAAGAAACGATGATTGACAAACTATGATGGTTGAAGAGGTATGAACAAGACTAACAATGAGCTAGCTATAACAAGAACTAATGAACAACTAAAATAAACTAAAAAATGAACTAGAGGAAAAATAGCTAACAAAAAGGATGAATCAAATATGGAAGGGAGTAGGGTTCGGTCGGGTTCTTAAGTGTAGTAGGGTAATTGGGTGATCAAGGGTGTAGGTGTCTCTTGGTCACTAAGGTCGGTTTGTGCTCTCGCACCAAAGCCAAAGTCCGCACTCTCGTGTCTAAGACTAGACCCGAACACTCATGCTAGAGGCTACTCAAAACACAAGAATTCAATCACAAATTGGTCAAACAATGAGAAGAAGAATGCAAGTATAAGAAGCATTGGCCACTATTACCCACACAAGCAATACAACAAACACATAGTGTGCCCAATAAGTGACTAGCAACAAATGAATCACCTTTACCCCTAATCAATCCCTAATCACCCATAATCCACACCTAATCCCCCTACTAACCCCACAAGGAATCTACTCACTCATTATCAAGATAAAACCAACATGAACAAGAGAAAACAACATAATAATCAAAACATCCATAATGAACTAACAATAACAATAAGCAATATGTAAAGATTAAAACTTGAGAGATTAATAAAGGTTAAGAGGAAAGAAATTATACCCACTAACAAGAAGATAAAAAGATGAGAACTTGCATTAATAAGAAACCCAAATAAAACTCCAAGGTTGTCAAGCTTGGAATAATCTTCAAGAATCTCCTTAATACAAGACTAATTACTTAGATTAAACTAAGATTAACTAAGGATTAACTAGAGATGAAGAGAGGCTAATAGGGTTTTGAATGCTTAAGAGAGGTCTAAAATAATCTAGGGTAAAGTATGATGCTTAAACAATACAAGGGAGGATTATTTATAGGGTTACAAGAATGAAGGAGGAAGAAAAAGGAGTCACGCGCAGCAGCTCGTTCATCCCGTCCGGGACGGATCGGTCCCGACCGGGACGGGTCCAAAACAGAACCCTCCGCATTTGTGCACCTCATCCCGGACGGGATGAGGTCCTTCCCGACGGGGATGGGTCTTGTAGGCCTCCAATATGATCTTTAAGGTCTCTCCTTGCTTCTCATGGGCTTCTCATCGACTCTCGGGTTTCGGGATCGAGTCTAAGGGGCTCGAGATCCGGTCCCAAGGTCTCGGGATCGAATCCAAGGCATCGAGTGATCGTTCCTTCACTTCGTTGGCTCCAAAAAGTGTATGAAACGAGTCGGAATCGTTCCAATTCTTCATGAATGGTCTCGGGAACCTGAAACGAACTAGAGGAAGAATAAGTAGCCCATGAACCGCTCCCAAGGAGCGATTCCGCAAGGAAAATGGGACCAATACTCAACAAACTAGGCACTACAAACTACACTTATCAGATCCACGACAAATCACTCCATCAAGATATCGTTCTTGAAGAAAAATTTAAACGAGGGACATAGAATCCGCTAGCTTTTCTTCAGCCTCAAGTCGTCAACATTCATCGAATATACAATTTGGCCCTATCTAAGATGAACATTATCTTCAAATTCAATTTGGAACGTAACAGCATACAGAGTACTCATATAACTATTTCATCTTTAAGATTAAACTTAGAATATCCTATTTCTCAACGATAATAAATCAAACTCATTAAAATACCCTACCAATTGCATGTGGTTACTTGGTAGTGTCAAAGTTTAGCAAGTTTGTAACATGGAGATGGAGTTGTTTATAGCAAGTTTGAGTGGCTCCAAAAGTCTGAACTTAGCTTATGAAAGTATTCCATCTGCTACTATCCTGAAACATGATGTTCTAAGGGCATCCACAATGGATGTCCATGGGAGAGTTTCATACTTATGGACAAACAATGCACCATTGTTGGGTTGAAGTTCATTTAAGTTTGTCCATTGAGGTTCTAAAAGACGGACAAGTTCATGGAGGAAGTTGGAGAGAGAGTGTGGGACCAAGAAATCTTTTACTAAACTTTTTTTTTTTTGAAAACACACTTATTAAATGATATTGGACCCATTTATAAACGTGGATGAGCTTGTATCATTGTTGATACAAGTTAATGAAATTTGAGTTTGTAGTTAAATGATGTGGCGGTGACGTGGCGACAAATGAACCACAATGAAACTCTAACCATTGTGGTTGCTCTAAGTTGGTAAGAACATAGTAGTTTGTTTAATATTTAAGGAGAGATGATTAATTGTACATAGCTAGCAACCACAATTCATCCACTCCAGTTTGAGTCTTTGAGATGCATAAAGAGATACATAGTTGTGAGTAAATTAAAGGTCATAGTACTTCTATATACTCCCTCGGTTCACTATCTTTTGCCCCGTTTCATTAAAATACTCCTCACAAATAATGACCAAATGGGGCAAAAAATTATGAACGGAGGGAGTATATAATTAAAGACAATCCAAAATAAGTTTTTTCTTTATGATTTTAAAAAAATGCAACGTGACAGCTTTGAACACAAACTTTACAAAACAAATTTTTCACAATTTCATATTAGTTGATCTTTCTACCCCACCGAGTTAATGGATCATATGTCCTTTAAAATCTCATAGCTCCGTTTGACTAAATCTAGGTTAAAAGTGGAGGAGAAAGTGATGAGGATTGGAAATAGATGGAAATGAGGTACGTGGGGAAAGTTGGCTTTTTCTTAAAATTGTAGGGGTGGATTAACGCAACGTAATAGGGTCATCTGCCACACAAACCCATTGCCAAAAGACACACCAATTCAAAAGTAGCATATCATTGTCTTGCTGCCTCCACCAAATAAAAGGAATTATTATTACCAGTACGTCCCTTGATATCCAAATAGATCATATTTCTTTTTGATACTGTTCATATGTCAAGAAAATTTTCGATATTCTCGACAATCTACAAGAGAAAATTTAGTTATGTGGGATCTTGTTTGATTCGTCTCTACGAGTTCATTAAGAATATCAAATTTTTATGATGTTTACTAATGCCAAATAAAAGATATCGATAATATAAAACACGACTAGACAAATGTAAAAAAACAAAGGGTGTGTTTGGTTATGAAAGGAAAGGAATATTATTTTATTTTTCATGCAAATTATTATTATTACAAAACCTCAAACAAATAATACTCCGTACTTCATTAATATTAATAAGATATTTTTGATATAATTATGGATCTTACCTTTTTCAATGAAATACTCGTATTACTAGTTCAGGCCCCGTGCAAAATGTTCGGCTTACATTAGAAATAAATTTATTAAATAAATTAATAATAAATTTTATTTATAGTTATCATATAACTATAATGTCATTTTGAAATAAATTTTCAATTGACACTCTCCGGATGATGATGAATATTTTTTTTAGATCTCAATATAATTTAATTTAGTCACGTCATTTTTAATTCTTAAAAATAAAATTATTATACAATTTGTATATTGATGAGTATATGTTTTTAATTTAATTTACGTATTTTTTTCATAACGTAAGTTAAAGTGATTAGGGATTTACATTGGGCTTTATATGAGATTTATGAGATTTACAATTTTATTCATTGTTTAGGTAACTTATTATGGATTAGGAATAACATTAGGCGAGAAAATGAATGGAGGAGGTTATGACACGTGAGCATATTTCTAACTCCTCTTATCCTTTTAGTATATAGGAAATGTTTGAAATATATGAATAATGAATATTATTTTTAGTTAAATCTTTCACTAACTTAGAAAATACGATCTCATGGGTAAAACTAACCAACCTCTTATCGATATTATTACTCCGTACTCGAGTTTTTAGATCTCAAAGACGCCATTCTTTCTCTCTCATTCTTAGGTACACGTGAAAGTTGCCGTACCCAAGAAAGTATCCTCCATGTCAGCACTAAAATCCTGATCACCCAATAAGAAGTCGCCATGTCACTGGATAAGAGAGTTTACCTTGACAAAAGTGTAATTAATGAGTAAGGATTATATTATTGGTAGCATCTCGTAATTGAGACGGGACAACCTCCCCTTTCCCATGATTACGATCAATTTTCGCGACTCCCTCCCTCCGGCTAAACACATTTACAAATTCTTATTTGTATCCACCTATTCTTACGAGTACAATTTTGTGAGGTTGGGTAGTTTGGAGTTCACAAAATGCATAATGTCTAGCAAAATATTTTGTATTTGTCATTATTTATTTATTTATTTATGTGGACAATACTTCATCTTACATAAGTTTATGATGTCAATAAATTTCCAAATCAAATCAAGTAAAAATATTAGCATAGATTTTTTAAATGGACAGTGAACTTAAATGGATACAAAATGTGGATTAATTAATGGATTGAAACGAATCGAGCAGAATATTTGCCTTGATTTGGTTTGAATACCAAATTATTATTTTGTGCTATATTTGATCGGACGAATCAAATTTTTCGAACCAAGCTTTACAAATCAGATCGAATAGTTTGACTTACTCACAGCCTTAGCAATACCAATTCTATAATCGAGATTGTGATTAAGCAGTAACAAATGATTATGATGAACAAATTCACAAATTTCACATTCTCGAGTATTAACGTTGGTTTACTTGGACATATATACAATATTCTTAAGAGCTCGCTTGGAATGGGGGTAATTATTCCGGGGGTAATAGAGCAAAAATGAACTAGAAAATGACGGAAAGTAGTGATGATACTAAGCGGAAATGAAGAAAATTAAGAAAATCTAGCTTATTTAGAGAATTATTACTCCCCTCTCCCCCAACCAATGCATTACCCCCAATGGGGTAATTATTCCCCCTTCATATTCTTTTTACACCATAAAATGTCACAACCAAGCAACAAGCTCATTTATTTTTAGTTCATTTATGTTCTATTACTTCCAGAATAATTATCTTCATTCCAAGCGAGCCCTAAATGTAACTTCCCTGTGTTTCTCGCTTTCTTTGTGCTAATCGTGTTTGATTGTCCTAATCACAAAGTATACCTACGTAAATAGTACTAACATGGACCAGTTGAATCGTTATTAAGATGAGATGAGATGAGATGAGGTGCTAAAAGTTGATAATTTACCACATCAATAATGTTCTCAAAATAATGGCTTCTGACAAATACACAATTCCTCATCAAACACCATACCATACCGGCCACTACTATTTCATTTTTTTATTGGTAAATATCTGCAAGCATAATATATATACGGACTATTACAGGTTTGCATTAATACAGATTATCTGTCTTAAATGTATAACGGGTTAAATAAGTCCTATATATAACGGGTTAAATATATATATATAGAGGTGGGTTCCTATGAGTCCATTATATATATTGAGTCCCTAAGTCCCATTCACATCCGTCGGATGGGAGATGAATCAAGGGACGAGATAAATCACTAGATTAATAAAAAAAAAAAAAAGGAAGATACTGCTCCAACAAAATAGGAAGGAGAATATTATAGTAACGTAACATTCACACACATTCAATCATTCATCCTCTCGTTTCCATCGCTTCATTTTCATCTCTCTCTCGCTCCCTCAATTAATTCTCCCTATTGTTCGTTGTTCTTTCTACAAAATAACACAATCAAAACCTCATTCATCCAGTCACCGGCCTCATATTGCGAAGCTAGAGTTTATTTCAATACAGTCGGGAAGACACTCAATCAATTGTCGCCTTCTACTTTTCATTCAATAGCTGATACGCAAATCATAGGAAAAACAAGAGGTTAGTATATACATTGTAGTTTCTAAATTTCCAGTTTCTGTTTAAAATGATAGCAAATTGTCAGATTCTGTTTAAAATGAACTGCCTATTGATGAAAAGATATCTGCACACACTTTTTCTTTTGTTATTTTAGTTCACATGCAATGTTACTTTGGTGTAGAGTGTCTGTTACTTTAATTCATCCAAGTTGTTACTTTAATTATTCACGCCTAAAATTGTAATACATTAAAGAGTCATTGCGATATATGAAATCGCCGTATTAAAATAATAAACAAAAAAGATATTGTTTCCTAAATTGGAGGGAGTCATTAAGATGATACTGAATTTTTAGTTTCTACTTTTCTACGTTATACATATGTTGGGTTATTTTAGTTCACATACTGTGTTACTTTGGTTTAGAGAGTCTGTTATTTTAATATGAAAATTGTATTACTTTTATGGTCCGTTACTTTAATTTACACTGGTTGTTACTTTAGTTCTCACAATCTGTTATTGTAGCGCATTAGAGAATAATTGGGATATATGAAACCGCCGTATTAAAATAATGATTTAAAAAGATATTGTTTCCTATAATGGTGGGACGTGATTCCCAACAAAATAGGAAACAAAATAAAAATATTAACTGCCCATTCAGAGAAACATACTGCGTTACTATAGTCAACAACATCCAATAAGAATAACCTACAATCCAAATACACAAGTTCAGTAAACGAATTATAATAGACGTCAAGTCATTCATCTTCCAACTTTTGCCGCTGAAGAAATCTCCCTCTATGGCTGATATTCAACCGGTCAAACAAATAAGCCGTAATTTTTTTGTCCTTGATTTATACTGTAGACACCATGGAGGCAATACTCCTTATTATCAGATTCTACGCTCATTGTAGACACCATGGAGGCAATACTCCAAATAATTTTTAAAAAATGTGAATGAAATCTGAATAGCATTACTTTAGTTTACAATAGCCGTTACTTTAATGCACACCACCCGTTACTTCAGCGACCTTCATCAGTTACTCAATACAGTGGTTTTCTTTTCAGATGATGCAGCGGCACACGAATGGTGCAGGGATGTAGGTGAGAGTTTCACGCCATACGTAGGGCAGATATTCAAAGACCAGGAAGAGGCGGTAAACTTTTATAAAATCTACGCATTGGCCTGCGGGTTCGATGTCAAGAGGTACACAACAAAAAGATGGCGGAGTGGTGAGATTAAATCAAAGCTGCTGGTATGTAACAGGCAGGGTTTTAACAAGAAAAAGAAAGTCAGCGAAGATGCGGCGACCAAGGAGGCGACGTCAAAGGGGGAAGAGGTCAAGGAGACGGCAGAGGAAGTCACTGTGAAGGAACCAAAAAGGAAAACTAAGGTCCGTCGTATTGGCTGTATGGCAAGAATTAAGTTGTTCAGCAATGGCGGACCTATGAAAATTGTTGTTTTTCACAGTGGGCACAACCACGAGCTCATTTCAACAAAAGACAGGGAATTTCATAAGTTATCAAGAAACCTCACGAAGTACCACAAGCAAATGATTCTGAACAATTCACGGGTACGTATTGAGTAGCTTCTTGCGGGTTTAATTATATAAGTTCAGGTCACTATGTGTTTAGTACACCGCGCCATGGGTAATATTTTGTTACTGTAATGCATATGCTGTCTTACCGTGGTTCATGGCATCCGTTACTTTAATGAATGTCGTCTGTAAATTAAAAAAAATGTCTAGCTCAGTTAATCAACGGGTCACTTTAATGCCGTCTTACTGTTACTTCAACTGCTGTCACACGTTACTTTAATAAAAGAATTGTTTCAGCTGAAGATCGGTGCGACGCAGACGTACAAGATGTGTAAGGAACAGGTTGAAGGGTTCGCAAACGTAGGTGCCAGCTTGGTCGACTTCAAAAACTTTGGCAGAGATATAAAGTGCTTCATCCATGAGAGAGATGGTCAGCTATTCATTGATCGCTTCAGATGTATGGCGGACAATCGGGAGGGTTTTTTTTTTGATTACGACCTGGATGACGACGGTAATCTGAGCAGGGTATTTTGGGCTGATGGCGTTGCTAGGAGGAACTACAGGTTGTTTGGTGACGCAGTTTCATTCGACCCAACATACGGGACGAACAAATATAAGATGATATTCACCCCGTTCACTGGTGTCGATCACCACAAGCGATCCGTGACTTTTGGTGGCGCTCTCATTGCGCACGAGGACTATGAATCGTTCAACTGGGTGTTCGAAAGGTTCTTGAAGGCCATGGGTGGCAAGGAACCTTCATACATCATCACTGACCAGGATCCCGGGATCATAGCATCGTTCGCGAAGATGTTCAAATCAGCATGGCAACGGTTTTGTATGTGGCATATAATGAATAAGGTACCCACTAAATATGGTGCCTCGAGGGCTGACTACCAGGAATTCCTGAAGAAGCTGAATGCAATAGTGTGGGATGAGGACATCGATGCAGCAGCATTCGACGAGCGGTGGATGGAAATAATGGAGGAGCACGACGTGGGCGATGTTCAATGGTTCACAACTACGTTCTCGATCAGGAAGCAGTGGGTCATGGCACACTGTAGGGATCTGAAGATGGGTGGCTTAATGCGAACGACACAGAGATCGGAGAGCGAAAACAGTTTTTTCAAACGGTTTGAGAACCAGCATGGAACGTTGGTTGAATTCTGGATGCGGTTCGAGAGCGCAATGGAACAGCAGAGGTATAACCAGAAGAAGCTTGACAGCGAGAATCTACAATCTCTGCCGAAGACAATGACCCACCTCCTGATAGAACAGCACGCAACAAGGGTGTACACCCACGCGATTTTTGATGAATTCCAAGAGGAGGTGGCCGGTTCAGTGGGGACGTGCAGTGTGCGAGGATTTGCTGAACGGGATGGGATTGAACTAACTACAGTGAGGGATGCCACCAGGGGTAAAGAATTCCTGGTCAACTACAAACAAGGTACGCAAATGGCCTGATCGTTGTCATCATTTATACGGGATTTATGAGTTAAAGTAACAGAATGAATAAATCAGAGTAACACACAACATTAATTAAAGTAACCGATTTGTATTTTGTGGATCCAGCACAGAATGCTTTTGTTCTGCGTGATTTTGTGTATAAAAGTAACAAAAGGTGTGAATTAGAGTAACACAAGATATGAGTTAAAGTAACGCGGTTTGAGGGTGTTGGTTCTGATAGTCCTAATGTTTTAATAACATCCTGCAGAGACGTCGGACATCAACTGCACATGTAAATTGTTTGAGACAAGGGGAATACTGTGTCGACACATAATTTGGATATATTCATCTAAGGGACTGACAAGTATACCCGACAACTACGTTGCGAGAAGGTGGTCAAGGGATGCACTGCGCAATTCGCGTGTCGGTGACGACGGTCTGGAAGGCGATGATATTGACATTATGGACGGAAAGCAGATAGAGATGTCTAAACTGTGGTCGGAGGTTCATGAGACGATGGGTATCCTACGGTCTGCTAGTAAAGAAGATGTGGAGAGCATGTGCGCTTTGATCAGGATGAAGCTTAAGCCGATTGGGGGTAGCAAGACACTGAATAAAACCCAGGAATTGGAAGAGATGCTGGGATGTACGTCAACAACAGAGATAACGATACTCCCGCCGAAGATTTCCAAGACAAAAGGTAGCGGCAAAAGGTTGTTATCAAGCAAAGCGAAATCCGTTGCACTTGCAAAGAAGCCCAAGCGCATGTGCAACAATTGTAAGCAGATGGCGCATCACGACAAGAGGAATTGCCCCAATCCCTTTGCAAAACGACCGCCAGCGACAGTCGAACCATCCGACGATGAATCAGAATCAGAATCAGAATCAGAGGATGAGGACGAGGAGGATGCAGAAGATGAACCAGTATTCTAATTAGAGATCTGTGGTTCTTAGACCGACGTAGCCTAAATATTACAGTAGCTAATTGAATAAATTACAGTAACACTTTTCAAAGATTTTATTTAAATACAGATATTATTTCTTTGGTGAATATCATGACTAGAGTAAGTTTCGGTTAAAGTAACACACATAATTCATTAAAGTAACGTGCTAGATGAATTAAAGTAACACGGAAAACCTAACTCATTTTTAAAGAGTTGACTGTATTACAGATATTCATTCCTTGGATTAATATTTTACTAGAGTAAGATTCAGTTGAAATAACATACAATATTCATTAGAGTAACATGCTAAATGAGTTAGAGTAACGAGGAATAATGTTGGTCGAATTACAGATATTACAGAAGTTATTCATTTTCTATTTGTTTGTGGAGTACTCAATGAAGAAGGCATTACAATTTTGTTTGAGTATGATGTCGTGTTGATCCTGCGTTGAATTAAGAGACCATGATGCATGGTGAAATATATTAGAGTTGAAGTAACAAATGTCATTAATTGAAGTAACAAACAACACAAGTTAGGGTAACAAGGTTTAAAGTATATAATAACATAGAAATGTGACAGAATGAAAGCAACTGTTTTTCTGACAACACAATTTGTCAAAACCTTGTACTAAACGACGGTTATGTTTTTCGTTAAACGAAAGTACTAGTTAATCCAACCATTTACGGTCTACTGTTTACGGCCCTTTCCTCGCTTATAGGTGTTGAGAGCCTTAGCCTTCGATTCTTCAATTAATTTTGGCCTGGCTGCCACAAACTTTTTCACATAAGCAATCAGCCGCTTCCGGGCGCTATTCAGGTCTGCTAGGAGAAGTGTGGCTGCAAGCTGAACCACCAGGTACCTTCTGTTTACCTTCCTGCCGAGGTCCTCATGTAAGAAATCACGTCCCTCGTACAATAGCATGTGCATCAGAAGAAATGTCCCTGACTCATCCTTGTTCTTGACTTTGTCTTGCCAACCAAGCTTAACCGTGCGGAACTTGTACGCCACAATTTCCTCCGCACCAGGTACTTTATAGAAGTCAAGGAAGTCACTCATATTCCCCACCTGAATGTCATTGGTGATAAAAGTCAAGGAAATCGCTCGTTGGCGCGCAAAGATTGTGACTAAAAACTGACTAAATGAATAAAAGAGAGGCTCACAATTGTCTTGATGCATGCAAAGAGGTCTGTATCTCTGACTGCCGTATAACGACAGTGGTCGAGGAGATCAACTGTCTTTTTAATTCGGTTGATTACTACGCAAGAGAAGTACCCGTCGACATTGATGGGCACAAAGAACAATTCAGCGTCCAGTTGCAACGTACCACCACAATTACTCCTGAATATATGCCATTGCTCCATCAAGGCATCTGCATTCTGAGTGGACGGACTGTCCGGATCTTCGGCAATAATCCTCATTACCGCATCCTGTAAAGAAATGTAATCAAATACAAAAGTAATTGTGGTGAAAATTAACTCAATGCAGTGGTTGGTGTCATTGTGGTTCATTGATCCTTCTGTTACTTTGCAACTGACATTACTTTAGCTCAAAAAGTGTGTTACTTCAATTCATGAGATCCGTTACTTTAACCTGTATCATCTACATTATTGCTCTTGTGACATATATGATGTTACTTTAATAGAAAGAATTTGTTACTTTAGTCAATATTATCTGTTACTTTAGTCAATATTATCTGTTACTTTAGTCAATATTATCTGTTACATTCTGCTGATTGATTATACATTCCATGCACAGTTAATTCAATACATACCGTTTGTCGCAGACCAAAATACGCCATCTTCGGGGAATTACCCGACCCACTGCCGTTTGCAGCGAGGCTGTTCATAAGCATTGACCAGCACTCGACAACAGATGACGACATGTCCTCACCCGGAAGCATGGACATCACATCACCCCAAGTCATCACGGCCAACGGTGAGTACTCCGCAACCATTTTGCTGTTTTCAGAACGGATCGCTAGGCATCGCGAAAACAACATATAGATGACAAAAATTTAGACAACAATATGTTGACGATATGTGTAGCGTTCGTGCTATTACCTGCTGTTGTAATTGTTGTGCTGAATTAAGCAGTAGTCCACGACATTTTTCCGCATGACGGGTAGATTTCCAAGCAGGGTCCTGTTGTTTGAGAGGAACAGACATGCCATCGATACACTGGGATCCGCAACACCACAGTCAATGGAGCATCCTAAGCCGTCCCCGTCACCCCTAGCACGACTACCAAGAACAGATAATGACCCGGTGGTGTCCGGTGATTGATGGGCGGGTTCTGCAGCGGGTGTCCTTGGAGTGGATGGTGGCCCACGGCTCTTTTTAGGGGGCCTACTGTCAGGGATCGCCTCTCCTGACCTCTTTCCAGACTCACTGACGGACGTGGCAACATCTGACACAGTCCTACTGATGGCATGGTTTGCTTTATCAGTTACAAAGGAGGACACCCGCGATATCAACACGTCCCTCTCCTTATTAAAGTCACAGAGACACAGCGTCGCGGCAATTTCTGCCCTATAGAGATTGTTCGCCTCGCAGGTCCCCAAAGGACAGTCGAACTCCACACCGGCGTACAACATCATGTGTATCATGAGGTATACGCCGCAATCATTAGCCGAGAACCCGCTGCCCTGCCATCTGAACGGTACGTTGACGAGAGGGAATGAAGAGACACTGGCCCCCTTGGTGATGCCTCTTTGAACCATATACTTACCCATTTCTTCGGCCTTGATGATATTCAACGAGATAAAATAAAAACATATGAGAATGAGAAAATGACGAAACACCATTCATTTTTATGCCATGTTTATATACGACGATTTATATATAACAAACGGTAAATATACACAACAAAATGACCAGACTTACTGAGAGGCGTGCGATCCCAACGTAAGGAAGACTTTCAAACTCCCCCTCGTCATAGGACCTATTATCAAGGTATTCGATGCGCTGTGACAAAAAATTGATACACGCGCAGCTGTAATGGTCGTTGTTTTCCGACAGCACCGGAATGAATACCTGTTGGTGGGAAATGGGTATCGCGTTCGTAATTATAATAGAGGTGGGAGCTTACAAAACATAGGGCCTAAAATAAAAAATACCAGATCAGAATTTAGATCGAGATTCCCTTCATTTTCCTCGATCCATATGTTCCAGAAGTTGAACAGTGCCTCGCTCATGTCCACAGAGACACCACCCTTTCTGTTCCTCCAAATCTGAAGAGCTGTATCCTGCATGACATTTGTTGAAGTAACAGGTCGCTTTCATTAAAGTAATGCACAAAGTGCCTTACAGTAACAGAACCATAGAACCACAGTAACACACTTTTTTGTATAAATATTTTATATCAACTGATATGATGACATTATATTAATATTACTAGATTTTGTTGATGATGTTGCACTTATTGTATTGGATGAGAAAGGGAATGAGAGAGCTTACACTGTGGCTGACACCAAAGAAGCAACGTGATGTCCGCCGCGGCGCAGACTGAGCAGCTGCCAAGCGATTCATAAGTATGCACCAGCAGTCAATTACAGCATTCGAAAGCTGCTCTCCGGGCGCCAGCGTGGCCAACTCACCACGGGGAATGTTAAAAAAGTCACTAAACCTCACAATCATTTCTCTGCAATTATTCAAACGGACTATGAAACATTTAACAAAAACGACGATAAAACGCATTAAAAAAAATAGAAGATGTAGACCACTCACGATGCAATGTATTTTTCATTTTTGTAGAAGACGTAATCGATTACGTCTTTCCTGACAGACAAAACAGACCTGAAAAGCCTGCTATCCCGACACAGGAAGTCCGACAGCGTAATCTGGTCAGGATCTGGGACATCACAGTCACAAGAGCACCCAAGCCTCTCATCGACGACTTGCATGCAAACCAGCTGCGTTTCAGAATGAAAAAAGAATGGGTGGAAGACCTTCCTTCCGTCTACCACCACCGACAAACACTCACCGACCTCCACATCCCTAATTCTGTCAATATCCCACAGAGAAAGAACTAACTGGCGGTCACTGTCCAAATTCAGTTCCTCCTGAATAACCTCGTTAATCTCAGCCGTCGAGTACGGCTGAATGTTAAGATAGTCCTCCTCACCTTGATTTGAATTTTTGGCCTCAAATACCGGCCCCTGCAACGACAAATCCCTAGCACGACGCAGCGCCTCACAGACTTCATCAATCACCCGGTGTAGCTCTGCTCCTCCCCAGAATGACTGTGATGCTTGTGAAGGCACCGGATCTTCGGGTAATGGATTGCCCGATGTAATCCTCCTGATCTTCGCAGCATGTGAGTCCCACCAATCATGGAATACGATAGCATTCCTACCCATCATCAGATGAATGTGATGGACATCCTGCAAGAAACAATAACTGTGTAGTGAAAAGAGAGTGGACGCTAAAGTATAAACTAAATTAACAAAAATCTTTCAATAAAAGTGTAAACATTACAGTAACGCATAATGTTCACTAGAGTAACGGACTATAAACATTACAGTAACGCATAATGTTCACTAGAGTAACGTCGATTATATGCTAAAGTAACAAAAGATACACCCAAGATTATATGCAAATTTACAGACATCCAAGATTTACACCCTTAATGGTGGACACTAAAAGTAACAGATAACACTAATTAAAGTAAGAGATGGTATAGATCAAAGTAACACATATATGCTGGATCAGCAATGTAGATGATTGAGGTTAAAGTAACGGATTGTAAGAATTAAAGTAACACATATAGTTCACTAAAGTAACGTCAATAATTTGCTAAAGTAGCGGAAGATATGTTAGATATACAGACATCCCAGATTTAAAATCCTTACTGATTCTCCAAGTCAGACACATATAGATTCATTAACAAATTAATGACATGATCACTTACGTCGACAGCCTTGGTCCTCAGCTCACTATCATCTTCAAGGCCCCGAGGAAGTTTGATGGTGGTGAACTTATCGCCCTCTTGACCAGGCAATGTACCATCATCAGCGTGACGGTCCTGTGTAATCCTCAGCGGCGACGGCGCGTCCCCCCCAGTCATCATACGTACACAACGGGGGTACTTAACATCAGATAGGGTAAGCAATCCCAGCCCACCACCAATAAACTCGCCGGCCAAACGTTGAATCATTCGTTGAAAATCCCAGTGCTTGATCAAAGGGAGATCGCACGGGCACGGGAGATTGCGGTAGTCAAACCGCTGGAAGTAGGTTATCATTAAAAACGGCACACAGCCAAGTAGATATGATGGGCTATTGAGCACAAAATCCTCACACGCCCGCGCCAGTCCTTCCAAGATGAACGTGCACCAGTCAAAGTTTTTAATCCGCTGTACATCTTGCACCGCCTTCAGTAGTCTAAGATCAACACCATGGTTGGACGTCGGGTTGAAAAATACCAACATGCTGTAGAGAACGAACAACCTACAAAACATGTCGCCACCCTCTACATCCTCCTGTAGTTTCCTAAGGACCTTTGAGAGAGGGATCGCATCACCGTCATTTGCGACATTAAAATCAGCCCTCCACTTCCTCTTCAGCTCCACGACGGACTCAGATTCAGCTGCCTTCGATCGACCCATCGGCAGCAGCTCAACAGGGTCCGGTCCAACTGGAAGGAGGAAGCAGTCATGTACATCGTTCTTGGTTACCAGGAACTGATTTCTCCCGCACCGAAAAATCAGCGAGTCGTCACTAAATAAAGACATAAAGTCAGTGGCAAACTTTACAGGGAAACTACTAAGGTGCATTTCAAGTACACCGCCAAAACCGATTGTTTTAAGCGCCTCACGCTGCCTCTGATTTAAATTAGATATCAGATCAACGAGGAGCTTCGGGCTGCATCTGACCGACGGCAAACGGTCAACGTTGGATTCACCAGACTCTTCGGTAGCTGTCTTCTTCGACTTCAAAGGCTTGACAGCCGATTTCATCGCCCGTCGAGCTCGATTCTTGACCTGACCATCCTTCACACCATCAGCGAGAATCTTACCTCCTTTCGCCATCTGGAAACGAATTACAGTAACAAAAAATAAGCATTAAAGTAACAACATACATGAATTAAAGTAACAAGAAACACATACATTACAAAAAGCTGCAGGTAATACGGTATCAATAGAAGGGTTGGTTAGTTATATAGCTTATTCTTTAAAATAACGAGTGATACCAGCTAAAGTAACAAACAATGTTCACTAAAGTAACGAAAATAACATGGAGGGGAGCCATGGAAAACAAATCGGACATAAAGAACTAATCAACCATGCATTCTATGTACAAAATGAGAGAAATAAAACAAAAACAACTAAATGTAACCAGCATACCGAACAAACCCAAAATTTACCCTAAAAGTAATTAAAAACCACAGAAAAATCCCCAATTTACTTTAGGTTTAGAATTCAAATAATAGAAGGGTAAGGTTAGTTATATATGTTATTCCTTAAAATAACATATGACAATAATTAAAGTAACATACAACGTTCATTAAAGTAACAAAAATACCATGCAGGGGAGCCACGAAAAACAGAAGACGCATATAATCAAAAACGGAAACAAACAACTAATCAACCGTGCATTCTAGGTAGAAAATGCGAGAAATAAAGAAAAAACAACTAAAGGTAATCAGCACAACGAAAAAACCCAAAAATTACTCTAAAAGTAAATAAAAACCACAGGAAAAAACATAATTTACCTTAGGTTAAGAGTTCAAAAATAGTGCAGCTCAGTCGTTGATGAATGTAGACGATTTGAGCGAAGATGAGCGAGGATGAGCGAGGATGAGAAGATGATGAAGACAGTAAAGAAGGCGGGAGTATTCCAGAAATCAAAATAAGTTCGCTTGATGTGAGGAAGCGGTGAAATTTAGTAAGAAAATTGAGAGAGAGTAAATCGAAAATAGAGGAAGCGGTGAAAAAATGAATGAGCCTGACAGAGAAGGAGAGATAGGCGGTGAAAGTGTGAAGTTGAAACGTTTGACAAAAAAAAATATAATTTGAGAGATAGGCGGGAGATATTAAGGGAGGAGAGAGAAAAAAATATAATTTGAAAGATATTATTGTTATTACCTTAATTATGTGAATAAATCTACACCATTGATCTAACAATGAATCAATGGCTGATATTGGGACTCAAGGACTCAAAACATAATAAGGGACTCACCTGATCCCACTTCTATATATATATATATATATATATATATATATATATATATATATATATATATATATATATATATATATATATATATATATATATATATATATATACTTTCAAAAAAAAAATAAAAAAAATAAAAATTATCTATATATATATATATTATTAAAAGTAAATCTTAAACAATTTTTTTTTGTGCTTTCTAACAATAACCCAAGTTAATTTTTAATATTTTCATATTACTCTTACTTGACCTTTCCACTTACCACAAATTATCACTTCAAGAGTATTACGGACCATATAAAATATGATCACTTTATATATAACCTCCATTGTTACGAGTATAAATCGGGGAGGACACGAAGAAAATTATTGCGTAATGCAATCTTATCTATATAAAAGGTTTAAAAGTGTGGTTTCCATTCTTCCAACCTTTTTTATCGTAATGCAGTTGCATGCATTTGGTGTTTATTGTGTGATTATTTTAGTCGATCGTTATATTTTCGTATTTAGTGCATGTGTATGATTCTTTTGTCTTTTGATGTTGTTCATATTCATTGCTTACTTAATACGAGTATTATTTACACTTCGAAGAAAATAATAATTTTTGTTGTCTATGGTTCCTCGATTATGTGCCTCTATCTCTTAGTAACTCAAAAATAATTAACTGTTTGACACGTTAATTCTTCTAAACGGGTTCGAGTTGTACAAAAATTTCTCAAGTAACCAGACGTAGTTTCTTACTTGTTTTTTATATTTATATCTCAACGAATTGGTAGTACTCACATAATCTTAATTATATATATAGTCCATATATATTGGTTTTTATTCGTCCTTTATTTTCGACTAATAGATTGAAGATAAATTACTGACTCATTCAAATTATTACTCCATCCACTTTTTGTTTACTACTCATTTTACAATTATATGCAAGGACTATTTTAAATAAATCAGAAGAAAATAGAAAAATGAGGTGAGTACTTCCCCTATTTTATTAAATCCATTGCAGTGTATTATTATTTCAAAATAATTTTCATTAAAGTACTCATAAAGGATCCCGTGCATTGCACGGGAACAAAAACTAGTTTGTATTGATAAGACAAAACTTTTACTCTTTCTAAACTTTTTCTTTTTGTCTTTATTCCAAATACTTGTCATACGTTTATGACAAATATACTCATCTTAAATAAGAATTTTCGTTACTCTAATTAATGTCTCAAGGTTCCGCAAATTGTAAGATTATAAAGGGGTATTAGGATAATGCACGCAACCTAACCCTTGTGCTACCAATACAAAAAGGGTGTAATCAAATAATGTACATGATGAAAATTACATCGAGAATAACTATAGAGTGACTTCACAAAAGAAAAGACAAGTAATCTAATTAGCCATTTTGTCTTATGCCATTATTTACACCCTAGAACCAAAGAAGAATAAATCAATTTTGTTGGAGAAAAGATATCTAGCTATTTGGTTAGATATTTAGAAAGTTACTCCTATTTTCCACCGTTTGATACTCCGTAGGATAAAATGTAACTAATGAAAGTAGGGAGAAATTGTTGGTGATTCAAGTGTAATTATCAATTCACTATAGCGTACTTTAGTTTGACTCATGGATAGATAAATTCGATACAATATAATGCATTAGATATATGGCTCGTTTGGTTGATAAGGGAAGTGAAAATTCATGGGAAGTAGAAAATCATGGAAAATAAACTTCTGTTCCTAATTCACGGGAAGTTCTAAAAAAATATTTGGTTCCTATGTGGGAACTCAATTCATGGGTGTAAGTTATCGAGGCCTCGTTTGGTTCATCCAGGAACTTATTTCCTGGAGGAAGTTGCGATTCCCAGGAGGTTACTTCCCACATCAAGAATTTGCAATATTTGTTTGGTTGACATCCTGGAATTCACACTTCCCGAGAATTGAATTACTGCATCTTGTTTGTTTGACTCAACCTAATTCCCATGATTTTGATTACAATGACTATTATGCCTTTATTAATCAAGGGTATAAAAACGTATGAATTTATTTTTTCAGCAACTTATGAAATATCTAAAATTGTTTTCCCTATAATATGCAGTCGTAATCAAATTACATTAACGAAAAAGAATGACAAAAATATATACTCCCTCCTATTCCAAGTATTCCTCCCACGATCGAAGAAACTAATTTACCATGAATGATTTTGGCGGGTAAAATGTTTTTTTTAGAGAAGAAGGCAATGAAGAGAATTGAGAGGAAACCGTAGATGGAGAATTGAATGAGAAATTAGGGTGATAAAGTGAGAAATAGATGAGTAGAGAAGGGTAAAAAAGTCATTTGAAGGAATTGGGATGCGGGAAGTGCAACTCACGGGGGGTCGGTGAGCAACTTCCCGCATCATGCAGGAATTGGAACTGACGGAGTAAGTTTGAGTTACCCAATTTTTGTACTTTTGGGTAACCAAACAACTCACCAGGATTGCAATTCATGAGATGTTGCAATTCCTGGAAAGTAGGTTGGCAACGAAATGAGGCCTTAGTTCCTCCATTTACGTGGGAAGTCAATTATTCAGGAAGTTCCACTTCCCCATATGTGAGGATTTGAGGCAAACAAACAAATTCAATATATATTTTGCAAAATTCAATATATATTTTGCAATTCATGGGAAGTTCTACTTCCCATGATCTTACAAGGCAACCAAACAAGGCCATAATATATAAGGTAAGTTTTGGAATTAGGGAGAGTATGCTTATACGGAGAATATAATTATTTAAGAATTTACGAATTGGGTTCATACGGAACCCTATGACATGGGTGTCGCTGGCTGGTCGTGAGTCGGGGTCCCAGGGGCGAAGCGTCCTGGTTCATGGGTTGGGCTTGGGGGCAATGCCCCCGAAAAATTTTGACACCAAAATCTGTTTAAACATATCTTTGGTGGGAATTTCTGAAGAGTCCAACTCTTCATAAAATCGAACGCCTACCTCTTCGAACTCTATAAATACACATATATGGAGAATGAAGAAGATTTGGAACAACAAGCAACATACTGCACAAACTACTTCAGAATTATATCTTTGTTTTTCCGTGCAAATTACAGTAGGAAATTCGGTACAAAATCTTGCATTGAAAATAAAATAACGATCAAATTGTTATATATATATATTAAGAAAGCATAAAGTCGATTCGATGTTGTTTTTCACTACTTTCATCGTCACATGTAACAGATATATATTGTAAATTTTGGGCCAACATGATGTTTACTGCCCTTGCATTAAATAATGTAAGATGCTAATCAGTGATCTCTGAACTTGGTACATGGAGGACGTACTTCCACAAGTTACAACTGAGGCCAGGGGTATTATAGTCACTGGATTCACTTATATTACGGAGTATGAGTTTATTAGCAAAGTAAAAAGAGAGCAAAGGTAAGAACTAAGAATGGTCCACTTGACATTGTTGGGCATATATGAAAGAAACGGATGTCCCTTGCTCAGTTATGACTCATGACTCCTGAGTTGTGAGCCCATCACTCATCACTCGTAAAACCACCAACACCTCTCTCCCCTTCGCCATCTTTAAAAATTCTCTTTAACCTTGTTGTTTCTTTGTCGAAAAGAGCATTGAATTACATGTTGGTTGACGCTCCTAACCCAACTAAAAACATAACATTTATAGAGGCGTCTAATACGAAAGTGAGTTGACGATCAACGGAAGATTGAACTGAGTTTTTTTTTTTTCATCAAATTTATTTGTTATCTTCAAAGTTTGATCTTTTCCTCATACATACCTTTTCCCTTTACTCGTGACCTACTATTATAAACACTCATTTAAATTTAAGTGACCCTCAACTTTGTTTTGTGGGTCTAACATTTTTTTTCTCTCTCTCTGTGACTCTTTTTCTTCTTCTTCAGCTACTCCTATATTTGCATTCAGCTACCTCACTTCTCAATCTTTCCCTACAAAAAAAAAACCATCCATCTCCTGTTAGTATTTTACTGCATTTCTACATATACCGAATTCATCATAACCAATATCTACTTAAATCAGTGAGTATGTATGTGCTGTTTGTTCTAGGCCTTCAGCTTTTAGCATACATCACTTTTTTATGCTAAACTTTACTGTACTACATACCCACTTTAAACTTGATTAAACTAATAATAGGGTTCAGGGTTTTGGCCCCTGATTTCTGTACGTTTGCACAGTTAGTTTGTTGCAAATTAAGCTTGACATTGTATTGGATCTGAATTTTGACGAGGATTAGGAATAATATTTGATTGAATTTGGATCATTACTTGTCGGAGGATGAGCTCTTGCTTGAGTGGAGGTGGTAACACTGCTGCCTATGGAATCAGCCTGGACATCATTAAATCCCCCTCACCAACATCCTCCAGGAC
Organism: Agrostemma githago; assembly: GCA_958450325.1. Lineage (NCBI taxonomy): Eukaryota > Viridiplantae > Streptophyta > Magnoliopsida > Caryophyllales > Caryophyllaceae > Agrostemma > Agrostemma githago. The sequence continues at coordinate 24,622,070 of OY288244.1, read as the reverse complement.
GACGACGACGACAATGACGTCTCATTCGTCCTCCTCCTCCTCACCGTCATCCACTCTATCAGAATCAAGCAATTCCCAACTGGCTATCTCGACTCGAAAGGCGCGAACTCCACGTAAACGACCCAACCAGACGTACAGTGAGGCAGCTGCACTGCTCTCAACGGCTTATCCCAATATATTCTCAGTTACTACTGATTTGAACAAACCTTGCAAATTCATCAAACCCCATGACTACTCTTCCTTTGAAGATTCCTCAGATGATCAGTTACTTCTCATGCCTTTCGCACCTCATAATGATAATAGACCATCTGCTTTCCAGATTGACTCAACTACTACTACTACTACTGCGTGCTCATATTTGAGACATGAGTATGTTTCCCATCAAATCAGTCATGTATTTGAGGACGGATACGGAGATTTTGATACTGAATCGATCCTTGATGAGGAAACTGAGGAAGGTGCTATCGACAGTATAATGGGTAATAATAAAGAGGAAACTACTGATGATTCCAGTGGTAATGGTAATGGTAATAGTGATTTTTGCTATGGGTATCCGTTGGGGTTAGGATTAGGGTTTGATATTGGATTTGGAATGATTAGAGGAGGATTAGCCAGCAGCAACCCATTTAGGCAAAACGATCAAGGAGACTGGTGGAAATTCCCTGCTGTTAATGTTGGCGAAATCTCGCCTACATTAAACCAGGCGCCTGAGAAGAAGAAGAAGAAAAAGAAGAAGAAGTTGATGAGACTAATAAATGCCCTGACTACTTCTCCGGCACCAGAGGCTAAGGGGGCTGTGTGTTCAGTTACAAAGCAGCAGGAAGATTCCAAAAGCAGTTTAACATCAACCAAGAATAATTCAGTCCCAGTAGCCAAATCCAAATCCAAAGGGGGGAATGGGATGCTGCTTTTGAAACTTAACTACGACGCTGTTTTGGATGCGTGGTCTGATAAGAGCTCCGTTTTTTCGGAAGACCTTACAAGCTCCGAGTTTACAGGAACTGATGCAGCATTGGTATGTTTCAATTTAAATTTCAAACCATTTGTTTAAGTGTAATTAAGTAAAAGTAGTCTCCCAAATAATAATAATAACAACAAATGATTCTATCGGAGGTATATATGTTCCTATTATCCTTTCCAATTTCTAGCTTCCTCAACAGAATACAAGAATATAGAATTAGATGGTTCATTTTATTATATATTTTCACATCCTTTTTGATACGGTATGATTTGTGCTTCTCACCCATATTTTTCGCTACTTTCATTTCCTCCACATATAATGTGATATTATATTATAGAATGAAGGGGAGGGAGTTTAAAATCGTAAGATTTTGATTGCCTTATGAGGATGATCTAACATGAACAAGAAGCACAAAGTGGCAACGAGTAACAATTTGTTTATTTATTTAATTAATGTGCCGCAAAATGAGAGTGAGTGTAGGAGCCTATATATTCCGGCATCACCTCACTCATGATTGAATACTGCTGCATATGAATATAAAAATATTATAGCTAGGGAAATGACAAACTTACTAGAGTAGAAAAAAGTGTTTTGTGTTTAATCATACTCTGAGTATTATTTAACATAAGATTCTGTACTGAAAAGCCCCGTATTAGAGGTTTGTAGTATATGCTGACAATATAATAATGCTTCCTCTACTTGGTACGGATTGCTGTAATAATAATAATAATAATAATAATAATAAGTAAGTGATCATTTTGCAGCAGGCACGTTTGTCGCAAATAGACTTGTTTGGTGAGAGTGGTGCCTTAAGGGAAGCAAGTGTTCAACGCTACAAGGAAAAACGACGAACCCGTCTTTTCTCTAAGAAAATACGGTACCAAGTCAGGAAGGTTAACGCAGATCAGCGCCCCAGAATGAAGGTATTACTTTCTTTACTCATCAATACGCGTTTATTTTCATTCATGCCATTGCCATGCCGGCTAACTGCAAATTTCAGCATTAGATACGGTCCATATTTGTTAGGACTAAAATTGCTGCTGCAGCATGCCTCTTCCCCAGATGTATATATGTCTTGTCTACAGTACAGTTACTGTGATTCATTTTTTTATGACAAAAACTAATAAATAATGTGGACATGATTTTCTTCAGGAGCTTTTATTTGTCACCAAAACTGACTTCACATATATGTATATATTTTCGGTTGCAGGGCCGGTTTGTTAGAAGGTTGAATTCACCCGACTGTGAAGAAGAAACATAAGTAGGGATATATATATATAGAAGCGCTTCTTATATATAGTACGTCAAGTGTCAATTGGTCTATGCTATCCTATTCTCGTCACGATCTTCATTATGTATGTTCATCAGCTTTGTCTGGAAACAAGCTCTATGTATGTGCTTTCAACACGGGTATATATATGCATACGACAAAGACCGCCCATATAATGGAGTGTTTGATAGGTTGGTGGTGGATGTTGTATTGTTAAGGATTTCAGAGATAATGAAAGAGTCGTAGTGTTGGGAGTTAGGATTACACACTCGATTTTTGTAGACTTCGTTCGATCATTGTTTCGCTTAGGACTTTCCCACTACATACAGCTCCTACTATTTTTATATCTTGTACTCAGTTTTAACAATTTCTCTTTGTGATGCATCTATCTCAGTGACAAGATGCAAAAGTTACAAATTCTTAAATGTTATTAGTGGCTGTTAATAGCAAGTGCTTTTTTAATACACTGTCCTGACAGGCAATCGAGAAATCAAATTAAAAGAAGTCCCTTGCAATTTGCTCATAACCTGAATTAATTGTTGGATATCTTAATCATTCATCAAACAAATAAAGAAATAAACGACTGGAAAGAATTGCATAGCGTGGACAACGAAAATAAACTCAGTCAGCCACTCTTCTTCACTCACAGCGCTGAACAAGATGGAAAATAAGTAGCCGTATGTGAGGCTACTTAGATACAACTCTGGTCTCTGTCGACATTATTTTCTGCAGAAGACGATGCAAAAAATAAAAAAATGATACTGCAGTGAACATCCTAATGACATACGACGGGACTATGATCAACATTTAGGAAGATCTGATGGTGGTGGAGGCAGCTTCTGGTGTGGGAGCGCCCCGTCTTGAACTAACCACGCCATCTTCAAACCCCAGCTGGTGTGAACTTCCAGATGGCAGTGCATAAACCACACTCCTGAAAAACCATAATTAATGTTGTTACAATATTATAAAACGATTTAATAAAAAGGGCAGGGCAGCGACATACCAGGGTTGTCGGCAAGGAAGCGAATAGCAACCCATCCTCCGTCAGGCACACCAACAGTGTTCCTCTCAACAGGGTCAATGAGGTTGAACTTTGCTGGATCTTTGGCAGGATTGAAATTTCCAAAGCCTTGACCGACCACGAAGAAGTTAAATCCATGGAGGTGAAGGGGATGGCTCTCAGTGCCAAGGATGCTAGTATCTTGCAGGATAAGCTCGACGCTTGTGTTATAGGGAATAACCTCTACCTTGGTTCGATTGATAACCATTGTGTTGTTGGGTGGTGTACCAGTGTAGTTAAAGGGGTGCAGCGGCGAGGAGGGGAAATCGGCTGTGAACACTCCTGGCGAATTATTCTGTTGGAAATGTGTTTGCAGGAGTGCTTTGGTGGGCATTACAAAGGAGACATTGTTAACTGAACCTGCAAACATGGTGTGATTGGTGGGACCTTTACAGGTTTTATTTTTTGGGCACGGGGTGGTTCCTAAGCCCACGGTGAACAAGAAATGCTTATCGACATTTGTCGGGACATTGGCTGGGTATTGGGCGTTGGCCAGGCTTCGGAGTTTGTTGGTATAGTTGGTGACAAAGGATGTATCCCTAAGGGCTGGAAGCATAGGTTTGAAGAGAGGAAGTTTTTTAATTGAAGATGATTTCAGTGGGCTACTGTACTGGTATTGGAGTATGCCAGCTACTGTGGAGTTGTCGAAGGTTCCATTGCCAGTAACATAAGGCCGAGCCATCATTAGAAATGTGGCACCCGGGTGATACGGTTTGGTCTTGAGAAGGACGTTGGAGGTTTGACCTGGAGTTATGATGATTGTGTCTGTTTCAAAGGGCTTCACATAGACGGCATCAACGTCAACAACAGTAAGGGTGTGGTTGGCAATGCTGAAAAAAAGCTCGTCATTGAGTGCAGCATTGACTAGTCTGAGGAGATAAGTTTTTCCCGGCTTGACGTTCAGCCTGAAGGTGTCTTTAGCGGAGCAATTATATAACGGTCCAGGGAGTCCATTGATAGTGTAGGCATCAGATACATTTGGACCGCCTCCGGTTAGTTGTGCTTGGTTAATGACTGCCTCAGTATCTGCATTCCACCACTCTCCTACAGTTTTCCAAACAGTGTGATCAACAATAAAGCTAGATGGGTTGGTTTCTTAGATAATGAAAAATAAAATAAAGATATATATAGGCCGGCTTACCAAAGACAATGGGAACTTCTTTGTGGGGTGGCTGAAACGGGTAGGGGACGTTGCGCTTAGGAAGGATAATGATGGGACCGTAAAGGGTGGAACGGAGCCATGAAATATGGGCGTGCCACCATAATGTGCCTCTTTGCCCAACAACGGTGAAGTTGTAAACGTAAGCCTGTCCAGTTTGAATGGGGCACTGTGTTATGTATGCTGGTCCATCAGCCCACCCGCTCCGAACCTGTCTGATACCATGCCTGTTCATGTACTTACATACATCAGCTAGCATTGATTTGAGGATGATTATTCAGAATGCGGATTTTGACTTTTTAGGTACAGAAATGGGAAATACGTACCAATGGATGCTGATATTGTTTTGAACATGGTTGACAACTTTGATTAATACTCGATCACCCTCCCGTGCTACAATGCGAGGTCCTGGAAACTGTCCGTTGACTGTGACGATGCTCTTTGTGTGGCATAATCGTGTCACATTTTGTAGCTTGATCTATTAACATACATGCATATAACAATCAAGACGGTAATGTTAGGAAAAATAAAGTAGTTCAATTCCATACACATACATATACGATTGATGCTCATTGGCCGGACTCAGTTAACAACGTAAACAATGCATTGTGAAGATTATCAACTATTCTTAGCTTGCATGATCGAGAGAACTTAAAATCAGAAGTTAACTCATTTTAAACTCTTGAAAAGTTGTGGTTACATAAAGTTGAGAGAGGCAGTGAAAAAATTAAAGGTGATTTGAATTTCAGGGAATGTACATCAAACTTGTAGTGTCTAGTGACACCGGTGAATGTGGCTGCGTCTATGAGGTTGTGAGGAAGAACCCAAAACACGGCAATGCTACAAAGAGCGACAAGCAACCTCAGAGTAGCCATGAATGTATTGCAGGCCGTTTGAAGAGGTCGGGAGTGAAGAGAAATGGAAGGATGTATGAAGTTGGAATGATGAGAAGATATGGGAGAAACAGAGTTATATATATGGCAAGTGATTAGGTGAATAGAGAAGTGAGAAAACATAGCATAGATACAAGTTTGAAGTGTCCAGCGTGGAACCCTTAGCTTGTGGACCAACTTGGTTAGTTAGATTGTTAGTTTCAGAGTGATCGTAAAGTCTCTTTTGCACAAATACAATACACAAGGAAAGGGAAGATTATTGGGTCTCAACTTTCTGTCAACGCTTTCTAATTTCCATTACTATTACTATGCTTTCTAATCTTACGCTACTTTTTATTTTAATAAAACGGTTCGATTTGCTCCTTTGTTTTCACATAGGTGTGACATGGCTAGGTATGGGGTATATATATATATATATATGTATGTATGTATTATACGTATGTAAGTTGTTTATTTGTATGATATACTCCCTTCATATTGTTGAATTAGTTTCATTGGAATTGGACACGAAGTTTAAAATGTGAAAAGTAAGGGGATAGTGTTGATATGGTAGATATGATGAGAGAGAAATAGAGATGAAAATATTTTCTTAAGAACAAATTAGACTTATTCAAAAAAAGTCCATAACAAAAATATTGAGCTAATTCAAAAAGATAGAGGGAGTATAAAATATCGGAAATATTTCCTCAATTTCATTGATTTCTTCCCTCTTTAAAATGACTCATTTCTTAAGAAAAAACAGTAAAATAAATAAAAGTAAAGAGAGTAAACTAAGTGGATCACCTGGGGTGAGAGAAAAATGTGTTAGAAAAAAGAAAAGTGAAAAAAATAAAAAAATGAAGAGAAGAAGATAGGAACTTCGAACTCGGAGGGAGTATATATAATACTCCCTCCGTTCACTATCTTTTGCCCCGTTTCATTAAAATATTCCTCACAAATAATGATGAAATGGGGCAAAAGATTATGAACGGAGGGAGTACTCCGCATATAGGAATTTTTTCTATATGGTAACCTTACACTTTTACAATCACACTTGATATTCTCATTTTTAGTGTATTATGTCTTCCTACCCCTAATGAAATTTTCCGTCTTCTTTGACTTCCTCTTTCAGTGAGTTGTTTTGTTTTAACTATGTTTAATTGACTGTTTATGTTAATATTATCATAACCCACTTTCCCTCAAACCTCTCTTTTTCGTACAAGCAACACAACTAATATACGGGAAAAAAATAAAAAAAGACGGAAAATGTCATTAAGGGTAGAGAAAGATACTCCCTTCCATTCAATTCAAGTTTTACACTTACTATAAATGGACCATCCAATCTAAACTTTACATTCATTTTATGGCAAAAAACTTTACCATACAATCCTTATATTATTAATCTATTTACCCAAAATGTCATTACTTTTTGTCCATTTTAATTTAGGTTGACCCATAAAACTATTTGATTTATCAATAATACTCTTACTTTTTACCTACTTTCTTAATATTGGTGAAATACTCTATGTCAATCATGGATTGGATTGGAGGGTGTAACACACTACAAGTAAAAGTACACGAGTATCATGTACAAAAACTGAAAATACAAAGATACCACGCAGAAAATGTCAAATATATACTCTCTATATGGCGGGGATACGCAAGCTGAGCATAAAGAGGTGCGTATAGTAGGATATGGAATGAAAAGGCGTCACTTAAAGGGTACTCGATCTTGTAAGTTGTAAGCAGTACATGTATGCATTTGCATGGGTGTGAGGTCTACCTCCATCTCCCAATACATGATTGCATTGCAAAATACTACTCGTACTACTACAATACTACTACTACTTGTTCAAGCTATGTCGTTTTAGGTTATGACAATTACATCCAACACCTAGCTATAAGCTATGGGCTGTAATTACAAATTTACCATACAAACCAAACCAAAACTATGTACAACAATGAGTAACAGTATGATGCATTGAATTATCCATCATATTATTATTTTCTAAATGGTTTGCTTTTATCTTTTTATGATGAAATATGTAATATTTGACCTTTGATAAAACTATAACAAGTATTTGTAAAATGCTAATGTCATATACTCACAAGTCACTAGTTAATTCTCCACAATTTCACATATAGTTTGATATTTATTTATTTATTAACTACGGAGTACACATTTAGACTTTACAATTATTTGCAAAAAAAAAAACTCTTAGAGTGCAAACTTTGAAGATAACCTTTGATGACTGCTCGTGTCAACTTTAAATCTGGTTTCTATGCTTTCCGTATTAAGTTAGAGTTAGGATCTGTAAGAATATCTCGAGTATATTCTATATATTATTATGGAAAAATATTATTATATTCTAGTTATTTACTCTAGATAGAATTATAGAGTAGAAGTTTATGATAATTACTAGTTTATGGAAAGATACTAAAAGATTGTAATTCTCAGTATATAAGGATGCTTGTATGATGTTAATTATCAATAAGAAAAACCCTTCCCAAATTATCTTATTTTCTTATTTTATCATGGTATCAGAGCTTAATTAAGCGATCCGTATCAATAAAAAAAAGAAAAAGAAAAGAACGTTCACCATGGCAGGCAGAGGAAGGGTGTAGACACCCACATTTGGCCGCTAGGTGTCTATACCAGTTTCCAAAGAACACCCGATGATGATCGGACGCAAACATGCTGTAACATACTCGAATATGGGCTCAAAATCGCTAGCATTTGGCTTGGGCTTTTAGCGGAGTAAAAATCTCACAAAACTAACCTCAAATTCAGGTCCAGTGGATCGTTCCCAGTCAAATAAGACTAATTTGGGTCAAAACCGACACCAAGGGCAAAACCGTCTTTTAGCGACCGAGTCAAACCCCGGTCAAAGACATTTCCGAGACGTAAATATCAGCTGCGTCACGCTGGAAATCCGACTAGAAGTCGAGTACTACAAAAAAATCATCCACACAAAATAATAAACAAATCCGTAAGAGATAGAATTCGATCCCTAAGAGGAATTCTACCCGAGCTAGACCCACTCGGTCGAGTGAGCTCACGAAACACGCTGAACCGGTGTCAAAACCGGGCACTCGACCGAGTATTAGAGTCACTCGGTCGAGTGACTCCTTTTCCAGCCGGATGAGGAGTTCTCTTCCACCCAACAACGGAATCCTGTTTCCTCTCAAATTACTTGCTTTTCCTATCCAGAGCGGTGTTTCTTCTCACCCAAGCAAGGCTATCTCTCCTAACTACAATCGGGGACCTCTACTATAAATAGACCCCCTCACAACATACAATTAACACAATCTACAACATCAACAACATCCACGACAATTACAACACACATAAATTAACAGCCTTACAACAATCAACATCCTAGGCGATACAATCCCATACAATCCCGTTCCTCTAGAAATCGTTTAGCAAACCCGAGATCAAAACTCGTCAAAGACCCGAGATCAAAACTCGTCAAATCCCTTCCCAATTATAAACCACCATAACTCTTCGTATATCATCTCGCCACTCTCGTGCCTAAGCCACAGCTAGACGAGCCCCGTTCCGAGAGTACAAAGCACGTAGGTTGAGGGTGCAAACTCAATCCCGTCTTCTCCTTTCTCTCTTTCTCTCTCTCTCTCTCTCATTTTTTTTGTCGTTATCAAGTCATCATCACGTTCTTTTATATATTTTCATTTTTCATCGTTTCTAATACCGATATTATCACTACAATCTAATTTCTACATAAAATGGTCATTCTTAAAATACGATACCGACTCTATAGCCGAATATCGTCAAAACCGTGAGTTTTTTTAGCATCTTTTGAGTCCCGATCAAATATATTTATGTCTTCGGTAAACACTTGTCAAGTCAATCACGTGTCAAATCCTTTCAAAACCATGCATTGCATTATATTCACGTCGATTATTCAATTTACAAACCGTTACTAACTTGTTTGTTCATGTTTTCAGCGATTTATTTTATTGTTTGTTTTATTATACTAAAACGAACCTCGCATACTAAATACAACTTTGACGTTAATTTAGATGCATTAAATCGACGTAGCAACTTATTCGAATTTTCACATGCTTAGCCAAAATACAGTTTGCATATCATCTCATTGAATTACTAACACGCGTATTTTAAAATCAAACGATATCTTAGTAGAGGCCGCTAATGTGCGGGCGGGGTTGGGTGTTCTTTGTGAACTTCCCAACACGTACGCTCACCCCTTACTCAGAACCATGGTTTCCGGATGTCCGAATCCATTGGCACACGAGAGTCATTCAATACACGGTATCCGATAATGTCGGTATTGGTATCAAATGCAAAGGGACGAACCCAATAAACTCTGAGATTGGAATGGGCCGTATTTTGTACACGGCCCACTAAGATATAGAGTTGGTTCGAATGGGCCCGAACTCCCACAAAAGTTCGGTGGCGACTCCACTTCGATTTAAATTTCAATTCGACCCATCTCATATGGAGATTCATTCGCCTCTCCAACCCCGCGCGTGGCCGCGTCGGGGTGGACCTATGTCATGTCCACAAAGGGGCCACGGCAATTATGTTGCACACGCAACGACGAGTCAATTCGGACATAAAAAACGTGTCCTTTACAGAGGAAGAGATTAGTCGTATTCGTAGCTTACTAGGTGCTAGCCCCAAGGGTAATGATAAGCTGACAGGTACGAGAATAATTGATAGTGTTCATTGGTTAATAGATAGTGGAGGCTCACATCATATGACATGAAAGCGTGAGATCTTGAAAAATTCTCGGGTCGAGAAAATTTCCACTGTCGGATTGCCAGACGGATGAGAAGTAGAAGCGTCGGTCCATGGAGAAGTGAAGTTGACCAACGACTTCGTATTGAAAGACGTCACTACTAGAAAAGATGGCAAAGACACCATGCTAAAATGCTCTAAGACACCATTTTGGAGAAGATCTCCAGGTCAAAGGTGTCTTAGGGTAAGAAACCATGTGAGAAAAATGATTTCTTTGCTTATGCTTTAGAAATCAATTTTAAGAGATAAATGGTTTCTTTGGTCCATGAGAAAGACACCATTTGGGAGAGATAAATGGTTTCTTATCTAAACTTAATAAATCATGTAGAGTATTTAAATGATTTCCTTTCCTACCAACTAATAAACCATGTAACACACTTAAATGGTTTCTTTGGTAACCATCAAATCGAGAAAAATGATTTATTTGGCATCCTAATTTTTCTTTTTTCTTTTAATATTTTTAATAACTCAAAATTAAATACATGAACACCATACTCAAGAAAATATAATAAATATATTTATTATATATTAATGGCAAAATGTGTACAAATTTACATTGGAAGGGAAATTACATTATTATTATGCATTATAACATCGAAATCTCAAAAAAAAAAAAATTATAAACCTCGGCTAATTCAAGCTTCTCCGATGTCAGACTCGTGTTGTCCATAGTCTTGCTCAGCACCTTCAAACCCAGATCAACAGCTTCCTCCCTCAAGATGTCATCTTTATAATCCTGCTTTAGCATCGACTAAGCTACCTGATTGTTAGTATCAATCACATTCGCTTTCTAGTCTGCGTAGTCCCCGCTTGGGTTGCTCATGAAAATTTGGAACCCTGAGTTCTTGTCCCACCCTACGAACAAGAAGGACACACAAAATGGATGGAACTCAATCAAATGTATCTTACAGCCCAAAATAAACAGATAAATTTAGCAATTCTGCAATCAAGAAACCCTTTAAATCACATATGATCATCCCATTTCACTACAATTCAAGCCCTAAACATACAAATACAGAGTTTATCAGATGAATTCTGCAATTCTTTGAGATAATCATTACCTCAACAGACAAATTAAACAATGTGTGCTTAACTTTCTCCATCACCATAGTCTTTCCAGTCCCAGGATATCCGCAAACATATAAACTCCCAGATTTCTCCTTCTCCACACCGCTCTTGCAAAAGTTCAAAACCTTCTCGAGTTCTTCCTCTCGACAGATCACCTCAGATGGTGCTGTTGAAACATGCATCACCTCTTTTACCACTCTCATTTCCTCTGCATCTATAATAAAAACTCAAAATCACTAATTGCATTCAATATCTTACAACCACAGACAAAACAACATAAATTGATTCATCCAACATGTTAACTTCAAATTCCGAAGATGCGTGATCTAGTGCTTAAGACAGATGTATTGCAGACAACAGATCTTAAAATCTTTTTTTCCATCAATTGTAATGCTACTAAATGCGTGAAATCAAATTTCACACACAAATTAGGAACCTAATTGAATACTCTAAGAATGCTTGTTTGCAATGGATAATCAAATCAATAACACATAGAATTAAGTGAAACTGAGGAATATACTCGATTACCACCCAACAATGAACATCGAAGTGCATTATACCCATCAATTTTTGTACTCATATCATTAAAATAAAGATGAAAAACCTCTAGGATTCCATTTCGGCTTGACGGATAGATTCTCAGATGACTTCTTTAATGGCGATCGACTCGATGTCACTAGCTTTTCACTAAATTCCTTCTTCATTCCCTTACCAAAAATCAAAATCAAAGACGATAATCATTCCAGTAAACACACCGAGGATACAAATATAAAATAAAAATAAAAATAAAAATAAAACACATAAAATACACCGAGTTTCTGATGTCCCTGTCTAGTTTTATCACCCTGTCAAATTCATTATTCATAATATGCTGGAGTACTAGCTTCTAGCTGACGGAAATCATGCCCTAATTACTCGATTAGGGCACTAAATTTAACACAAACTCGATATCCAAACACTCATATTTCAATCAGAATCAAGAATTAAGATTCAAAGCAGTAATCAAATGATCAAAACTTCCAACAAAAACCCAATATCCAAATTTCAAATTCATCAACTTTATAGTTCATACAACAACAATCCCATGACAAAAAAAGATAAAAAATCCTGATGAGAAAGGGAGACACATTGGATTTGTATGTACACACCCTCGCACTTCCTTCACGATTAATCACCTAATTTCACATCATCAACACAATTTCAAGTTTCTACACAAAACAATACTCTAACACATCAAATTCAAGAACAATCATTGCGTCAAAACCGATAACTAATCCAAATCAAATCAAATGAAATTACAAAGAAAGAAAGAAACTAAAACTTGTAAAATGAGCTGAGAATGATGAACAACATCATCAGCGTTGCCAAAAACCGTAGAATACGAACCACGACGAAGAGAACTTGTAGCAGTACCACTAACCGCACAACCCTTAGAGTCAGGTTCCGATTTAGGGTAACCGGAGTCAGATCTGATAGGGATAGGATAATGAAGAGAAGGCCGAGTTGGGGTAGGAGGAAGAGGTGAATCGGGAGGAGGGGAGTCGGAATCGGAGGAGAATCAAGTTAGGGTTCGAGAGAAATGGGTAAACAAGTTAGAGAAATGAGAAATCGAGAAGGGGTTGTGTACGATAAAAGATTTTTTTTAAGTGTGACAAAAGAATTATTCAGTGAGTTGATTAGAAATTAATTTTTTGGAAAAAATGATGCCTTTGTACTAGATTCAATTTCTTTAGAAATCATTTTTATGAAAAATGATGTGTTTATATAAAATTGATTTTATTTAGAATTCATATTTTTGACAAATGATGTCTTTGTATTAGATTTAATTTGCTTAGAAATCATTTTTTTTAAATGGTGTCTTTGATAGTAGATAAGAGACCATTTATTTGAGATAATTGATTTCTTTAATCAAAGACACCATTGAGTATACTCAAATGATTACTTATTAATGATTTCTTTTTGTCTTATTCTAGTACGTAGTGCGTGCTTTATGTTCCTACCCTTACTTGCGATTTAATTTCCATCCAACAATTAATTCATGAGAACAATTGCGTAATAACTTTCTGTCATGATTATTGTGTAATGCACGACCAGACTACGAGGATAGCGATTGGACGGGGTGAGGAACGACAAGGGGTTTATTACTACGAGACTAAGAAGAATGAGGTTGCAGGACAAGTTGCCTCTTCTAAGGATAGCCGTCTTTGGCACAGAAGACTTGGGCATCCTTCTAAAAGTATTTTTCCACATTTTAATTGTTTAGTTGGTTGCAATTTGAATTGGGTATCCGATGAGGCTTGTGACTCTTGTTGTAGGGCTAAGAAAACTTGTACACCTTTTAAGCTTAATAACAAAAGAAGCAATACTTTGTTTGGAGTTATTCATTGTGATATATGGGGACCATACAAAGTAGCGAGTTTGACCTGGGCACACTATTTTCTAACCATTGTCGATGACCATAGTAGAGGAGTTTGAGTCTACCTCATGAAAGAAAAAAGTGAAGCTGGTAGCTTACTTAAAACCTTTTGTCAAATGACCAAAACCCAATTTGAAAAGGGAGTGAAAATTATCCAAAGGGACAATAGAGCAAAATTATTATCGGGAGAGATGAGAGAGTATTATGCGGAAAACGGAATTTTATTCCAAACCAGTAATGTTGACACACCCTAACAAAACGGACGGGTAGATAGAAAATACGGTCACATCCTAGAAAAAGCGAGAGCATTACGTTTTCAAGGAGAGTTGCCTGTACAATTTTGGGGATAATGTGTTTTAACAGCTGCATACTTACCCACTCCTTTATTGGACGGAAAGACTCCGTATGAAATTTTATATCGAAAGCCACCAAAATTGGAGAACCTTAGAATAATCCTAGGTTGTCTATGCTATGCACATAACAAAGACAAACCTCGTGATAAGTTTGGGGAACGGAGAAAACGATGCATATTATAGGATACCCAAGTAGTAAAAAAGGATGGAAAATGTATGATTTAAAGGAGAAACACACTTTTGTATCTCGGAATGTTCAATTTTATGAGCATACTTTCCCTTTCTTCGTCTCTCAAACTGAAACCCAACCACCTCACACGTCTTCCATTGACCAAAATATGTCATATTATGATATTATAGATCAGACTGTTGAGGTGAGAGGGAGTGAACAGGAGGAACAAGAAAATTTTGGAGAAAAAGAAGAAGCGGCCGTGTCGGCCGACTTACCAGGCAAGAGTGAGCAGAGAACTGGGTCGGTCGGCTCGTTCGAGCATGATGAGAGAAATCAGGGACATCAAATAACCCCTGATATGTCCAACGAAGGGGATCCGGAAGTGGAGTCTCGTGAGCCCAGAATGGGTCGGGGAGCACGTGACAAATTTGAACCAAGTTGGAAGAAAGATTACTATTGCAAGTCCACAAGAGTAATTAACCCTGAGTCGCATGTTCATCCCGCACATGACACTTCCTCACGGTCAGGTACTCGTTATCCTCTAATTAATTATGTTATCACCAATTGTTTTTCGAATTCCCACAAAGCATTCATGGCTACGATTGAAAAGGATCGATAACCCAATCATTACCATGAAGCTGTACGGAAAAGGGAATGGCATGAAGCTATAAAAAAGAAGATAGAAGCATTGGAAAAGAATGCAACAGGGAAGATTGTTAATTTGCCAAAGGGGAAGAAACCCATAGGATGCAAATGGGTTTACAAGATCAAGTACAAAGAAAACGGGACGGTAGAACGCTACAAAGCGTGGCTTGTAGCACAAGGTTTCACACAATTCGAAGGGATAGACTATCACGAGACCTATGCTTCGGTGGCAAAGATGACAAGTGTACGATGTATGTTGGCCGTCGCAGTTCACAAAGGATGGCACGTTGAGCAATTGGGCGTAAACAACGCCTTCTTGCATGGTGATTTAGATGAGGATGTGTACATGAAGATTTCACAGGGATTTGATCGGGGCCAAGATGGCAAGGTACGTAAGTCACTTAAATCCATTTATGGCTTGAAATAGGCATCACGAAATTGGTTCGCAAAATTGACCGTGTCCATGAAAGAATACAGGTTTATTCAGCCATTGGCCAATTATTCGTTATTCACATTCAATCGTGATAGTATTTTTATTGGGGTGCTAGTATATGTTGATGATATGATTGTGGTTAGTAATAATGTTGGAGCGTGCAAGAATTTCAAAACTTTCTTAGACAAGAAATTTGGAATTAAAGACTTGGGTAAAATTAAGTATTTCTTGGGAATAGAAGTAGCACATAGTAAAGATGGACTATTTCTAAACCAACAAAAATATGCAATGGGTATCATCGAGAAAACAGAGATGCGAGGCGCACGTCTGGCATATACTCCCATTCCGACTGATCACAAGCTAGCATTGGCAACCGATTTTGTGTTGAAAGACGTGATGAAGTATCGAAGATTTGTAAGGCTATTTTGTGTTGATAGGCAAATCACCAATTTCTTCGAAAGCAAAGAAGCAACTGACGGTTTCGAAATCTTCAGCAGAAGCTGAGTACAGACCATAGGTTTGGCCACTAGTGAACTGATCTGGTTAAAGTCTTTTTTTTTTGCATCATTGGGAATCTTTCACAAGAAACCAATGCAGTTATATTGTGATAATCAGGCGGCTATAAACATAGCTAAAAATCCTGTATTTCATGACAGAACGAAGCATGTCGAGATTGACTGTCATTTTGTTCGTCAGCATCTGGTTGAGAAGACAATCAGTTTATCATATGTCAGAAGCAAGGTGCAAATTGCAGATTTATTCACCAAAGCATTAGGAGGTGAAGCGTTTGACCATTTGCAGTTCAAGTTGGTTCTCGGTTTACCAGGAGCACCAACTGAGGGGGAGTGTAAGAATATCTCGAGTATATTCTGTATATTATTATGGAAAGATATTATTATATTCTAGTTATTTAATATAGATAGAATTATAGAATAGAAATTTATGACAGTTACTAGTTTATGGAAATATACTAGGGGATTGTAATTCTCAGTATATAAGGAGGCTTGTATGATGTTAATTATCAATAAGAAAAACCCTTCCCAAATTATCTTATTTTCTTATTTTATCAGGATCTTTTCCATTACTTTAAAATTAATAGATGGTCTATTACCTTTAATAGATCCATTTTAATATATTATTTACATTACCATTATTTAATGCTGGAACCGTTAGATCGTTCCGGTATACTTTTTAGACCGTTAAAAAGTAATGCAGAGGGAAGTAATGGAGAGAATTATAAATTTATAACGTAAACGTTGTAATCCCCCAACATTTCTAATGTAATATAGTCCCGCCACGGTAGAGTGAGATTATAAATTTATAACGTAATGAATATGTGAAAGACAAATGGATTAAAATATGATATTCTATTAGGATTTTTTTTTATTTATTTATGAAATGGTCAGTCAAAATAGTAGTACTAGTATGTAGTAACTAAAGATACAATTCGGCAGAAGTACAAAGACAAGAGTTTGTCAAAATAATTCAACATAAATATAAATGCTGTTAGGCTTCTAGCTAGCTAACACACCAAAATTTAACATAAGCATGTCATGTTATAAACATAACAGTACTGTTAATCAGAGAGAAAACTGATATGTAAATTATTGAGAGTTGTGTCAGAATACATATTACAATAGTCTATATATAAACTGTACATGTGAGATAACAAAGGAAGGTGAATAATGTTAAGCCTAAATATGGATACTTGCCGTTTGAGTATTATATAGTATGATAATCTTACTTAATATACGAATATCACAATATTCTTGACATCCCCTCTCAAGATGAAGATGGAGAGATAGAACCCATGTTGAGATTGGGTCCTAGATCAACAAATCGTCCGGGAAGATGAGCATTGGTGAATAAATCCGCCTTCT
The DNA here is from genome assembly GCA_958450325.1 of Agrostemma githago. Taxonomy (NCBI): domain Eukaryota; kingdom Viridiplantae; phylum Streptophyta; class Magnoliopsida; order Caryophyllales; family Caryophyllaceae; genus Agrostemma; species Agrostemma githago. The sequence continues at coordinate 24,604,998 of OY288244.1, read as the reverse complement.
GTTTTTCAGAAGAAACCAAAACGAGGGACAAGTTGTTTTGTAGCAAATGTTGACGGGTGAAGTGACAATCAACCTCGATATGCTTCGTTCTCTCATGGAAAACATCATTATGAACAATTTGAATGACACTCTTATTGTCACAGTAAAGAGAGGTCGGTGATCCTTGGCTTGCTCCCATATCTGATAAGAGCCACCGTAACCATATAAGTTCAGAGGTGGTATCTGCTAGAGCTCGGTACTCAGTTTCAGTGCTCGATCGCGACACCACATTTTGCTTTTTGCTACGCCATTAAAACAAACGAGTCGCCAAGAAATAAACAATAGCCATTAGTAGAACCTTTATCGAAGGTATCACCCGCATAATCAGAATCCGAGTAAGCATGTAGTTCAAGAGGGGAATCAAACATAAATCGAAGACCGTGAAACATTGTTCCCTTGACATAACGAAGAATACGCAACACAATAGCATAATGTGTAGTATGCGGAGAAGACATAAACTGACTTACAATGTGGACCGTATATGCTAGATCTGGGAGAGTAACCATTAGGTAAATCAGGCTTCCAATAAGTTGTCTATATAGAGTAGGATCTGACAACGGAACTCCATCAGTAGGTGTGAACTTCACATTTACTTCAATCGGAATGGAAACAATTGTTGTATCACTTAAATTTGCTTTAGACAAGACCTCACTCGCATATTTTGTCTGGGTAAGAAGGTAACCGTGTGCATCGACTGAAATTTATAATCCAAGGAAATAATTCAAATGTCCAAGGTCTTTCATTTCAAAATTTTTGTTAAAAAACAACTTCAAATTTTTTATACCATCTATATCATCACCTATGATTATCATGTCGTCGACAAATAGTAATAAAAGTATAACTCCTTTCTCTGTGTGGCATATTAAAAGAGCATGATCATATGGACTATAAGCAAAACCAAGACGTTTAACAGTAGAGCTAAATTTTGCAAACCAAGCTCGAGGAGCTTGTTTCAACCTGTATAAAGCTCGACGAAGGCGACAAACCTTGTTTGGAGGATGATTATAGCCTTGAGGAGGTTTCATATAAACTTCTTTTGTAAGGTTACCATTGAGAAAAGCATTCTTTACGTCCATTTGAAAAAGGTCCCATTTCTTACTAGCAGCTACAGCAAGTAAACTTCACACCGATGTAATACGAGCTACGGGAGCAAACGTTTCTTCGTAGTCAATCCCAAATTCTTTCTTGAAGCCTTGTGCAACAAGGCGTGCTTTATACCTCTCGATAGATCCATCAGACTTGGTTTTTATTTTATAGACCTACTTACTCCCCACAATAGATTTATGAGGTGGCAAGTCAACTAAATCCCATGTATATGCTTTGAGTAAGACATCTAATTCCTTCTTCATTGCTTGTTGCCATTTAGGATCCGTGCTAGCCTCTCTATAAGTAGTAGGCTCATAGAGAGATTCAATAATAGCATAGGCATAATAGTCTTTGTGCCACTCAGAAGGATGACTTACTCTTGACGAATGTCTTCGAGTGAGATCGGATAGAATCATCTCTTTGGTTGTGTCACTAGGAGAAGGGTTATTAGCATTTTGATTCCCAGCGTCATCAATGGAAGAATTTTTTATGTTTAAGGGTATATTGTGGCTTTGCGTGGAAGTCTGAACTTTAGTAATACTGTCAACAGGGAACAAATCATTAGAAAGATCAGTAAAGTATGACGTAGTGGGTTCGGAAAAATAATGAAAACAAGAAATGGAAGAAAACATTTTGTGTTCCCAAAATATCACATGTCTTGAAATTCTAACTCGTCTTGAAATAGGATCCCAACATTTATATCCTTTATGTGTATTCCCATATCCAAGGAAATAACATAACCGGGCACAAGGTTCTAGTTTTGTATGTTCATGAGACTGAAGAAGTACAAAGCTCACACAACCAAAAACACGAAGAAAGTTATAATCAGGAGTTTGACCATATAAGCGTTCATAAGGGGACTTGTTACCAATTGCTGGTGATGGGAGACAATTAATATTATATACGACAGTGAGAGACCCCTCACCCCAAAAATATTCCGGACAAGTTATTGCAGAAATAATTAATGCTCTTACCGTGTCTAGAATATGACGATGCTTTCGCTCTGCTCACCCATTTTGTTGTGACGTACCTGGGCAAGAGTATTGTAGGAGTGTACCATTGTTGGTCATGAATCCCATAAAATTCTTTTCTCTATACTCCATTGCATTATATACACGAAAGGTTTTGATCTTGTAACCAAATTGAGTATTTATCATAGTAGAAAAATTATAATACAATTGTGGTAATTCAGACCGACTTTTAAGCAGGTACAACCAAGTATATTGAGAATAGTCATCAACAAAAATTACAAAATACCGTGATCCATCGTATGCAACATTAAGAGATGGTCCCCATATATCTGAATGCACAAGATCAAAAGGAGCAACGAAAATAGATTCATTATTATTAAAAGTTAAAGCATGATGTTTGGCAAGTCGACAAGAAATACAATCCAATTTATCTTGTTTAACTGATCCTAAGACGCCACTAGAAATTAGAGAATTTAATCTAGTTCGAGAGTCATGGCCTAATCTGGATTGCCAAACTTCCGAAGATACCATACCAACATAGGAATCAGACCCTACTTCTTTTTGAGGAACATTAAGAGAAATAGCTTCATAGAGACGACAAAGTCTACGCCCGGTCCCTATTATCTGACCATTCCGAGGATCCTGCACACAACAACTATGTTTTGAGAAGTGTACTTCCAACCCATTATCACATAGTTGACCCACAGAGATAAGATTTGTTGAGAGTTCAGGAACAAGAAATGCATCATTGAAAGACAAATTGATGGTTGAGATGTCACCAACATGAGTAATGTTTATTGGTGAATTATTAGCCGTTCTAATTAATTTGTTTTTAGACGAGGTTTTCTTATTTATCAGGTCTGCAATATTAGAAGTCATATGGTTACAACACCAGAGTCAAAGAACCAAGGTTGAGAGGTACCTGTAAGTGTAGGATTTGGAGTACCTGAAGTCGGAGTAGCTGATAGTATAGACATGGGCGTACCACCACTCACCTGACTAAAAAAATATTGTAAATCATTTAAAGTAGTAAATGGTTTAGAAGAGCCAACAACTGCACTGGAGGTGTTAAATCGTTGCTTGAATGGCCTATTATAAATCTTGTCTTTCTTGTTTTTAGCTTCAAGCTTAGGACATTTAGAGATTAGATGACCAGACTGCTTACAATTGTGGCAACTGGGCTCGGTCGTAATGGAGGATGAGCCTGTTTTGGTGATAGATGTTGTTGCCATTACAAGATTGGGTATGTCATGCTCCATGTTTGGTTTCATAATTTTGAGACGTGTCTCCTCTGATAATAACTCAGCAACCGCACTTTCAAGTGTAGGGACTTTTTCTTTATGAAGTAGAGAAGCGCGTACAGGCTCATAATCATCATGTAACGCCATAATAAACTGCATAAGTCTCATATCATCAGGATAAGTGCAAAACGTGGCAATATCCTTAGCATTTTTAAATTGCGGTTTCTGAGAGGGATAATTGGTCCCATAAGAAACACATTTCGGAAAGAAAATCATTTATAGACCGCCCCTTTGCTTGTTTCATGGTACGAAGAGAATCATTGAGTTGATATTGATGTGTAATATCAGTGATGGGATATTCAAGAGACAATAAATCCCAAACTTGGTTGGCAGTTTCAAATATACCAAATTGAAGTTTTATAGATGGAATGCAAGTATTCCTAATCTAGGTTAGTATTTGGTGATTTTTACTGTCCCATAACTCAAGTTTCTCCATAAAAGAGTCAACAGTGTCATCTTTTTCCTTAATGGGTTTTGTAATGTCACTGGTAGCATAACGCCAAAGTCGTCGACCTTTCAAAAAACTGGACATCTCTTGTGCCCAAGACAGATAATTTGTACCATCTAATACAATTTTAATAGGTTGATGGACATCCATCTTCTCCATCTAATCCAAAAACAAAAAAAAAATTGATAAAGAAGAAGGATGATAAAGTGACTGGAAAATAACATCTGAGAGGTAGATTGAAAAAGCGGTTCAACTGAAATGGAGAAGTGCAGAGCAATAGAGGAATCCAAATGCCAACAACGAACCTTCAACAAACCCAAAATACAACGGAGATCACAGCAAGATTGGGTGAAAACTGTCGTTGAAAGGGTCTAATACACCAAGCAATTGGTAAAGTTCAGTGTAATAGAAATGGATTGGCAAGATTGAATTGAAAAAAAAAATTGCAAATGGAATGAGAGAAGCAATAATGAAGAACTCCTCAAAACCCTTGTATTTGGGTGAAAAAATACGGTGATTGTGAACAAGAAAAGTCAAAAAAAGCTTTTCTTTAAAATAAATCAGTCGTAGGGTAAGAAAACCGCTCTGATACCATGTTAATCAGAGAGAAAGTTGATATGTATATTATTGAGAATTGTGTCAGAATACATATTACAATAGTCAATATATAAACCGTACATGTGAGATAACAAAGGAAGGTGAATAATGTTAAGCTTAAATATGGATATTAGCCGTTGGAGTATTATACAGTATGATAATCTTACTTAATATACGAATATCACAATATTCTTGACAAGTACGTCATAGTGAGTGTGGAATAAGTGAGTATGTCAAGCGTTTTCCCAGTAATATTACATGGAATGTAAATCATTAGAAGCTTTAATATACAAAAATACAGTATATTGGAAACATTAAAATAGTGTGTAAAAATATGATTGAAAGATAATTCAATTTTATACAAGTAACAAATCTCAAAACATTATAATTTCTTATAGAACTTAACGCAGTCTTTGTGTATAAATTTTCACCGAGGAATATTATACTCTTTCGGTCTCAGTTATTTGTTTACCATTTACTCCCTCCGTTCACAAACGACTGCCTTATTTCAATATAATACTCCTCATATATATATTCATGGAATTCGGCAATCATTTATAAACAGAGGAAAAGTATATTATCTGTGAGCAATATTTTAATCAAGGTAAACCAATGAGAGAGGGAGGGGGGGGGGGGTTTGAAGCTCCGTGTAACACGCAACAATTATTTAAGGGCTCTAACTAAGCAACTGAACTATAATAGGATTGCATTCAACGATGTCCTAGCTTAAGATCAGATATGTACACACTCGTGGATATGAGTCATACTTAGTTTGTGAAATTGTGAGATGAGCTTTGAAGATACGTCCCAAGATTGATAGACCCTCAAAGATTAACTACAATCGTTGAACTAGAATAACACTAATTATTCTATCCTAAACCAATTGATACGAAAAGGTTTAGCCAAGGTTCCCATATGAACTGTCTTCTTCGTAAGACGGATAAAACATTTTAAGCTTCAAAATATTTTTGCTTTGGACTTTAAAACTCAATGGAAAGAATGCGTGAGTAACATGAAAACTGAACATGACTTAAATAGTAAACCAAGTGAGCGCCCTAGAGGAGAGTTAGAAGGAAAGTGAAATACTTTAAACATTAGGAAAATATCTGTTCCGGTACTGGAATCAATTAACCCGATTCGGAATTTGGGTTCGTATTGTTCGATGTTGCTTCGAATAACAGTTAGTCGGTCCTGCCTACCTCTCCTTCCTTCTCCTCCACTAGTCGGACCTTCCCGGCGGAATGGGCCTGCTCCCTGCACACAGAACGCACAGGGCCTCGGAGGTTGTCCGAGGAAACCCTCTCCGATGCCTAAGTCAGTCCGTGAATGCCTTAAGGAACCTAGCTCGTGAGGAACTAAGTGGCGTTTTTAGAGTAGAAGTCTAGAGAGAGAAAATCCAACCCCTTTCTTGTGGGAAATGGGAGAATATTTATACCTTCCCACAAGAGAGGGAAGTAGAAGGAGGATGGGTGGATGAGGAGGTGACAAGTGGCTTCACCCCATCCACCCATTTCTTATTTACCTTAGGCGAAATGACGAGGAGGTCCCTTGGTGATCCCTGCACTGCCTGCGGATATTTCCCCAGAGGGCAGGCGGGTAGGGGTTGCGAAGGCTGGGTTTGAGCAGACCGCGTCGCCCTGCTGGGCAGGCGGTCATCTGAAGTCCCCAATGGGTTCTCTGTTTAGTGACTTTGCTCTAATTGTCTGCCAAGTCGGTTCCCGGGGCTCCTTGGGTGGAGCCTTCTGGGGGCCTGCTTAGTAGGCGGTCCGAAGCAGGCTGCCGACCCTCATCAATTGGCCCTCGCAAGCTGGGGGGAGCTAGGCTTCCTTCCAGCTGGCGACTTTTGCTTAGATGGAGGGAGGTTGACTTGTTTACGGCTTTACTGCTGCATTTAATGCGTTTGTACTTTCCCGAGGAAATAAGCGTTAATTGCGTCAGGTATGCAAAGAGTTGAGAGGTCTTTTGCAATGAATACCCCTCATGCTTGGTGGATTTTCGGGCAATGTGAGGGCTTCACGATTGGTGGCATTCCCTACCAGGATGGTTGGGATGCCATTTAATGCTCCATTTTCCTTGTATAAATTCCAGCTCTTTTTGCCATTTTGTTGATTCATCCTCAACTCTTCCACTTTTCTTTGTTGAATTATGGTTTGGATCAAGAAATCTGTTACTCGCCACGGAGTTCGTACTGTTACCTTCCTCTTTAAAGGATTTTGGAGGCTAAGGTATGCTCGGGCGGCTTTCCGGGCCCTTCGCCGCAGCCGCCATCCACGGCGACATCCCCGTTGGAATGTTGAGAAGGCTCCTATCAGGGCAGGCCATCGCCCTAGAAGATCCTCGCCCCCTGCTGCTCCCAGGTTCAAGCGCTGTTGTAGACACCCGCATTTTGCCTGCTAGTGTCTATAGCAGTTCCCGACAAACACCCGATGATGATCGGACGCAAACGTGACTTGGTATACTCGGATTTGGACCCGAAATCAATAATATCCGACATGGACTTTTAGCGGAGTAATAATCTCACAAAACAGACCTCAAATCCAGGCCCAGTGGGTCGTTCCGAGCAAAATAAGACTAATTTGGGCCAAAACCGACACTGAAAATAAATCCCGTCTTTTGGCGACCGGGTCAAAACCCGGTCAAAGACGAACCCGTCACAAAAACCAGCCAAATGCACCTTCTAGAAGCTGGCGCCCAGATTAAATTCAAAAAAGATAACCAAATCAACCAATTCAACCCCTTCCTAATTTACCTCGATTTACCTGATCCACTCGATCGAGTGGATTGACTCACTCGGTCGAGTGGAGCGTCAAAAACCGGATCAGGCCCATTTTCTAGGGCACTCGACCGAGTGCACTAGGGCCACTCAATCGAGTGACCCTAGGTCGTGGGGTAAACTCTATAAATATCCCACGACCCTCACTCATTTGGGAGACTTTTTTACACAATTTTTTCACCCATATTCTACCTACATTTTACCCTACATTCAACTATACTACAACCCTTAGCAAGCCTAAGCACTACACACAAAAAAACCGAGCCCTTCGTCCCTCGAAAACCGACGAATCACCCAAACACACACACATATACACATACACACCATAACTCGCGTACATCCTCGATACTCCGGCGTCCCGTCGCTATTTACGAGTCCATTTCCGAGGTCCCTACTAAGCATGTATGTTGAGGGTGTCCTAAATCCCATCTCGATCCTTGTTACTTCATTTTTTTTATTTACGCTTTTGTATCGTTTATATTATATCTATACTAGTATTATAATTCTAACTTCTAACATAATACTAACATTTTAATTTTTCGTATACTAACTTTTTACATTCTCGTTACTAACACATTACTATACCGCGTACGTATATATAAACTAGTATCAAAATCCGGTTCTAAATCCGTTTGACTATGATGTTTGCCTAAAGTCCGTCTAATCCCTTTACGAGCAACGACGGAGGTGGAGCCCTTTCGAGGAGCCCCGCCCCAATGTACTCAAGGGCGTGACGTGATCGCAATCGGTCGTAGTTGAACGTATTTAATTCCATTTCTACAATTAGTATGGAATCCGTTGACACGAAAACCGACATCACGTAACCCGAAAGGGTTAGTTTCGATGTCGTGACGTAGAGGGATGCATTCCGTTGCTAATTCAAATTTTCTAATATAAACGTTTTCATAAAGTCCCGACAACGGTATTATAATCGTACGTATACACGATTATAGTACCGGAGGTCAAGTTAAATTCAAACGTGCGATATTTGTATTTAATTTGACCGACCGTCGATTTTTGAACCCAAAAACGAAACGAGTTGACACTCGTACAGGGGCTACTCGACCGAGTACGTAGGCTACTCGATCGAGTAGCGTCCATAAAACTGGGCAGACCACTTTTCGAGGACACACTCGACCGAGTCAGACCATGACTCGACCGAGTGGGTCCTGTAACCCAGGAAACCGAGAGCTTAAATGCAACATTTAAGCCTCGTCTTTTTTACAACTCTTAGTCAACACGTGTAAAGTCAATCACGTGAACCCATTTTTCAAAACTCAAACGTATCACGACACTATAACGACTTTGATCGATTTTTCGACGTGATAAGTCGAGACAAGGTATCGAGGCATAGGATCGGGCTAGCATCACGCTTAGGTCCTATGTCTCCGTCCTTTGTTTAATACACAACGCAATGTGTATTTAATCGGGGTTCGTCCATTCACACGGTTCACGGTCTAGTTTGTATACGGGTCCGTTCCTAACTTTTTATTATTTATTATTCCATTTCTATATCGCTCATGATTTTCGTATTGGCCGGGTTGTATTTCCGCCCGTGTAACTTGTATATTATTTACTTTCGAGTTTTATTTATTTATTTGCTTATCGCTTTATAAATGAACCTCGCATGCTAAACCATTTCGACCATAATTAAGATGCATTAAATGACGTAGTTCACATACTATTCATATGCTTAGCCCGAAAACGCTGTTTGCATATCATTTAATCGTTTTACTAGCGCGCGCACACGAACACGAACGATGTCTTAGTAGAGGCCGCCATGTGCGGGCGGGGTTGGGTGTCCTTAGTGGGCTTCCCAACACGTACCCTCACCCCTTACTCAGAACCTTTGGTTTCCGGATGTCCGAAACCCTTGGCGCACGAGAGTCATTCTATATACGAAAGCCGGTTTAAACGGTATCGATATTGCAATGCAAAGGGACGAGCCCAATAAATTCTGAAATCGAAGTGGGCTTACTTTGTGTATAGCCCATGACGACATAGAGTGGGCTCGTATGGTTCCGAATAACCACAAAATTCGGTGGCGACTCCATTTTGACTTAAATTTCGAACCCGAGAGCAATCTCACCACGAGATTCATTCGCCTACCCAAACCCGCGCGTGGCCGCGTCGGGGTGGACCTACGTCATGTCCACAGCGGTCTTCAAGGAGGAGGGTGTTTTGATCGGGGTTGCCATGAGTGTTTCCCATGGTTGCACCGTGAGCAGTTCGACCCCGACTGTTACGATGCAGACTCTTCTCTGGGGTCAGGTCCTTCTTCTCCAATGAAGAAGACGGGCTGCGGTACTTGTGACGACTTCCAGACAGTTCCCTATGGCAGGGACTGGGACGTCAGCAGCCGGGACTCTGGAGACAGTGAGGGTCTGGGCTGCTCGAGTGACAGAGACGAGGACGGACTCCCTGACGATCCCTTCAGGGATTCCTCTGACTGGGATTGGGGATCTGACACTGGAAGCCAAGGCAGCCCTGGGGACTATTCTCCAGATTTAGGTGATGACTAAGCCTGTTTGCAGGGTGCAGGCGTGTTGAGCCGGAAATCCAGGCTCCTTTTGTATTTTCTTTCTTTGCCAAGCATGACATGTAACTTGTCCATTTTCCATCAAAGTTAATGAAAAATCCGAGCGGCTTCGTTACTTGTTTTTTTTGAATGCGGGGATGACGTTGTTAGCTGACTATCCCTCTGACACTTTTTGGTTTTTCGAGGCCCTTCTTGGGAAGGGGTGAGTGGCTCGTGTTTAAAGCGTGACACGTGGGGTAGTTTGTTGGGGACGTTTTGTCAGAGAGGCGGCCTTTTTGGCTTCCTGGGCTTTATATAAGCCCTTCCCCTCCTTCATTTCTTTCTTTTACATTTTTCGAAATTTGCAGTCCCTCTCATATTTCCAAACCGTCTTTGTTGCTGAGAACTTAATGAGATCAAGGAGCGCCTACTATCACATTTTCCGGCGACGACCACCGTTCTAGGTTAGAATCTCTCTTTAAATCTTTGCTTTTTTTCCCTTTCCTCAACACTTTTTCTTCATAAACCAGTATGTCTCGCGTTCGCGCTTTCTCTTTTGGTCCACTGCCTGAGAGGACTGAGGGTAGAGATGAGAGTAGACGTGATCTAGCCTCCTCTTCTAGGGTTGGGCCCAGGGAGGAGGATCGCCTTGAAAGGGGGGAAGGTGCTGAGTCCCACGAACCCGCTCCCTTCGACGTTGTTGATTTTGACAACGAGGCACTGGAGGTGGACCCCTCCAGGATTGCCGGCCCCCTCATTCCCAGGGAGAGAGGGAGAACTTATTATTTGGATAAGAAAAAAATACTTGATTCCTCTAAAAACCTACCCCGAAGCCAAGAATAGGGATTTGATTTTAGAAAGTAATGCTGCTGAGGAGATTGAGAAGTTTTATAATTTCGGGGAGGGGTATACAATCATAGCTCCAGGGGAAAAGGACACAGTATGCTGCCCCCCTGAAGGTTGTGTGGCTGTTTATCATAAAAGCTTGGAATTCGGCCTGCGATTCTCTCTTCACCCTTTCCTGGAGGAGACCTTCAGAAGAATGAATGTGGCTATAGCCCAACTGACTGCCACAGCCATTAGGTCCCTGATAGCCTATACCTGGACCTGCCTTTTTCACGGTGAGGGGCCTTATATCGACGCCCTTCGTTTTATGGTTGGGCTACAAATGGTGTCTTCGTCACGGGGAGATGGTTCCCTTGGGTACTGGTCCCTCCAGAGACAGAAGAAATATGCTCTAGTCTGGCCGGCTTTATGTAGCCTGAAAGACTGGAAGATCAATTTCTTGTATGTACATAGTGCTTCCGGGTGGCGGATTCCTAGACACTTTAGGAATCATGTTCATACCCGCATGGAAACTCGCAAAGAGTACCATCCAGGCGTCGGGGGGAAGGCCCTCGAGGTAAAGCTGAGTGTGAAAGAAGAGATACTAGTCAAGAAGTTTGAGATTGTTGCGGATAAGTCTGGTGTTTTTGGCCCTGCTTTCTGGCTCCCCCACGTGGAGCTCATTGCCACAGACGAATACTTGCTCCCATTGGGCCTGATCCCTAGCCTTGAAGGTATTTCTAGGGGGCTTTTGCTGGCGCGATTTTTCTGAGACTTTTTATTTCTTTGCTTTCTAGCTGACTGCCCTTCTTTTTCTGCAGATTCCGCTTCTCGTCGTTGGACAAGGAAGCAGGTTAAGAGGTTAGGTTTGAGTGAGGAGTTTGTCATTGTTTCGAAGCGTCCTTCCCTCCCTTCAAATTTCAAGAAAGGGGAGAAAAGTTTAATGAGGCTCGTAAAGGATCTCGCTGCTGGCCGGAGGCTGCCTCTTCCCCCACGACTGCCGTCGGCAAAGCCAGCGACTCCTTCCCCCAGTATCCAGGATGGGGAGGCTGAGGTTACCTCAGGGGCCACTCCTTCCCCTGGATGTAGGCAAGGTGACCCTCCAGCCGGGACTCGTGTTCCCCAGGGATCGCGTCCCGCGAACTCTGAGGGGACTGGGGAGAGCGTTCCCCTGGAGCTGAGAAGGAAAAGGGATAGGGAGCCCTCAGGGACTACTCCTGTGGTGGACTTGGAGGCTGACGTTTGTACTCCTGAGGCAAAACGCCCTGCTCGTGATATTCCGAGCACCCTTTTTCAGGAGGAGAATACGGAGTTTCACTATACTGCTGGCGACAGCGTAGATGTGTCGGGCCTGCTCTCCGATTCTGGCGCCGTTTTGGCCGACCGTCTTACCAAGTCTGTAACTCCAACTTCTCACCAAGTGATTCAGTATATCCAGCGTACCTCCAAGGTGTTGCTGGCATCTGCTGAGCTGGCGGCTCTTAGCCGCTTGAGCGACGAAGAGCTGACTGTCACGCCCGGGGCTCCCCCTCCTGACCGTCTGGCTATGGTGGAGAGGGACATAACTTTGATAAATAATTTGAAAGATAAGCTGGCGAAGCATGAGGGCGAGCTAGAGGAGGCGAAGAGTCAGGCAGGCCAGTGGAAGCTTCAAGGAGAGAGAGCTGTGAGGGAAGCAGCCAAGTTTGAAGCTGAGCTGAAGGAGAGTCGCTTGGCGATGGAGCAGGCTACCCTTTCTCTGGCTGAGATGGAGCACCTAAAAAGGAAGACAGCTGACCTGGATGAACGCCTGTCCAAAGCTGACTCAACCTTTGAGCAGGCCAAGAGTGAATGGAAGAAAGAAAAGGATGCCCTTGTGGAGGAGACCGATGCTGCGGTGGACGCAAGTTTTGTGAGTGGGGCCAACTCTTCCCTAGAGCTGGTGATGGAGGTGATTGGGGAGATGTTCCCTGTGTTTGATGAAGAGGCCTTCCGAAGTCTCTACTCTGCTAAAAACGAGGCTCGGGCGGCCAAACCCTCTGAGGCGGCTGCCGGTCCAACCCAGGATGCTTCATAATGTTTATCTTTTCTTGAAATAGCCCTGTTCTCTGTGCTGAGCCTTGCTATGGCCAGCTGTTTGTAATATTTAGTTTTTCGGATCTTTGCCTTTGTCACTTTGTGAAAACTTTTTACTCTTCATGGGTTTGTTATGGAATGCTTTTCCTTGTTTCAGTGTGCTTTTTTTAAGGTATGGCCTGACCCAAGGTTGGGGGAATTGCCCCCAGTCTTTGTTAGCTGTGCGTAGCCTGGCCTGTCCCTGGCCTCTGCTCGGAGTCCAGGAGGCCTGCCCCCTGCCTGCCCAAAGGTGGGCAGGGAGGACTTTTGCGTTTTTTATACAAGGTTGGGGGAGTTGCCCCCAGTCCTTGTCAGTTGGGCGCAGCCTGGCCTGTCCCTGGCCCCTGCTTGGAGTCCAGGGGGTCTGCTCCCTGCCTGCCCAGAGGTAGGCAGGGAGGGCTTTTGCGTTTTTTATACAAGGTTGGGGGAATTGCCCCCAGTCCTTATTAGCTGTGCGTAGCCTGGCCTGTCCCTGGCCCCTGCTTGGAGTCCAGGGGGCCTGCCCCCTGCCTGCCCAGAGGTAGGCAGGGAGGGTTTTTTTGCGTTTTTTATACAAGGTTGGGGAAGTTGCCCCCAGTCCTTGTTAGCTGTGCGTAGCCTGGCCTGTCCCTGGCCCCTGCTTGGAGTCCAGGGGGCCTGCCCCCTGCCTGCCCAGAGGTAAGCAGGGAGGGCTTTTGCGTTTTTTATACAAGGTTGGGGGAATTGCCCCCAGTCCTTGTTAGCTGTGCGTAGCCTGGCCTGTCCCTGGCCCCTGCTTGGAGTTCAGGGGGCCTGCCTCCTGCCTGCCCAGAGGTAGGCAGGGAGGGCTTTTGCGTTTTTTATACAAAGTTGGGGGAGGTGCCCCCAGTCCTTGTCAGTTCGGCGTGTGAGGCCTGCACCCTTCCTGCCCAGAGGTAGGTAGAGGGTTTAGAATTTTTGTTGAGGGGTCCATTTTCCTCGGTTCTGGCAACAGGGGGCCTCCCCCTATTGCCCCCTACTCGTTTGTGTGTGAGAGCGCAAGCTTAAACAGACAACGAGTATGAATGTTTGAGTGTTATATATAAAAACTTTGTTAAAACATAAGAGTGGTCGGAGCCGTCGACATTCCATTCTGATCGTTCTCCGCCAGTAGTTTTTCCTAAAGACGAGATTTTCCTAAGACTCGGTTAAACATAGTATCTTTTCAGGGTGTCGGCGTTCCAATGTGCGCTCAGCTCTTGGCCTTCTGGGTTGGCGATTTTGTATGTGCCTGTTCCCAAAATCCGGGTCACCTGGTATGGGCCTTCCCAGTTGGCACTTAGTTTGCCATGCTCCCTAGATTTTCCTATAGCCTGTGTCTTCCTTAGTACTAGGTCGCCTATCTGGAACCTTCTCCCATGTACCCTTTTGTTGTATGCCTTTCTCATACTTTGCTGATAGGCGGCTATGTTGATGCTGGCCTCCTCCCTGACCTCATGGACCAGGTCTAGGGCCTCGGCCATTGCTGCATCGTTGTCAGCTTTGTTGTACTGCTGAGACCGTAGGGTAGGAATTCGCACTTCGATGGGTAGTAAAGCTTCTGCTCCATACACCAGGCCAAATGGCGTCTGACCTGTTGATTCTTTTCTGGTGGTCCTTATTGACCAGAGTATACTTGGTAGCTCGTTTGCCCATCTTCCTTTGAGATCATCCACCATCTTTTTGAGCCCATTTAGGATCTGCTTGTTGGCGGCCTCGGCCTGCCCATTGGTTTGTGGGTGGCAGACGACAGAATAGGCGACGGTTATTCCATGCCCTTCTAGCCAGTCTCTTAGGGGGTCATTATCAAACTGCCTCCCATGATCAAACACTAGCATTTTTGGTAGGCCGAATCTGGTTATGATGTTTCTCCAGATGACCTTCCTGACTGCCGGCTCGGTGATGTTTGGGACTGCTTCGGCTTCAACTCACTTTGTGAAGTAGTCAATCCCCACGATCAGAAACTTTCGTCCCCCTGTGGCTGTAGCAAAGGGACCTAATATGTCCATCCGCCATTGAGCGAAAGGAAAGGGAGATAAAATTGGTCTGAGTTCTTGGGCTGGGGCATGAATTGATGGAGCAAAGAGTTGGCATTTTCTGCATTTCCGAGTTAGGCTCCTTGCATCTGCTAACATGGTAGGCCAGTAGTAGCCTGCCCTTAGAGCTTTGTGGGCTAACGATCTTCCACCAATCACTACTACAAAATCCTTGGTTTCTTGACGCTTTAAAGGTGGGTTCTTGACGTATTAAAGTGTCGCAAATTTAATTCTCGACGCTTCTAGAAAGCGTGGAGATTTTGGGCGTCGGGAATTCTCGACGCATTTTTATGTCGTCATTCTCGACGCATTAAAACGTTGAATATTTTATTTAAGACGCTTTTTTGCGTCACTACGTGGTACACTAAAATATGCAATCTCGACGCTTTTCTATGTCGCTATTTTTTTTTCCCGGGCAATTTTTTTTCTAAGCGGGAGACTTTCTACTACTTAAAGTGTCGAGAAATAATAATATAAAATTCAGTTATCGACACTTTGATATCGTAAAAGCGTCGAGAATCTTATCATAAAGAATATAATAATAATTATATATTTCCAACAACTGAATACTGCTTGCGATTACATATTTATGTTGTCTAAAAAGCGCGAATGCACATTTACTGAATTGATATCCATATACACAAAGATCGAGTTGGTCGTTCAGAAAACAAACACTTAATTAGAATAATCTCCAATCATATATATATATTTCGCAATCCAAAGTAAAATAAAAAAAATACTGAAAAACTACAGTATTATTTTAAAAGGTACGTGTTTTCCTCCGAAAAAATATTGAATTTAAATTCGATGTTCAAAAACAGTGAGTCGATTTTATCATCCATCAATTCCATCATCATCTCCCTTTTTGTGTTGTACAATGTCCTGTAGTGGTAAAAAAAATATAATAAGGAAAACTGAATAGACCATATAATGAACCATAAATAGGTAGAAAATATAAATGCATATTAGAGAAATAAATTACCTCAGGATCAGCAATGTTGTACAAGATTGTCTTTGCCATATTTGCACTCTCATCTGATGTTCCCTCACTACTCATTACATTCAAAATGTTTTTTAGTAACGAATTAGTCTCAGCATACTTCAATTGTAACTCTTCATTTTTTTTTTCTTCATTCCCTTATTCTCCTCTGTCAACTTATCCACAACTTTTTGCACATCCCGAAAAGTTGAAGTATCTTTTTCACTGCACTTAAACTTAAGATACTCTTTGAAGTATCTTTAAAGCAGTTGAAGTATCTTTTCTGTAACCCAAGGGACGTACAGGGACCTCCTCCCCAAACATTAGCTTGTTAAAAACATCATTCTCAATTTTTACTTGGGACTTTTTAGGATATAACATAGTTTGAGTGTCAACATTAATATCTGCATCAATCTTAACAAAAAATTATTTAACAGATATACCTCTAACCTTTAAAAAAAAGAAATAGAAAAATGAAAAGCAATTGGGTTGTAGAAGTTTATAACTATAAGCTTACTAGAAAATCCTCTGTTAGTGTATCTTTCACAAAGGTTTCATCTTTCCTCGTATGAGTTTGCTTAAATATCTCTAATTCACTTGGGTCTATCTTATTCTTCTCTTCCTGTTCATTGTCAAAACTAATCAGTTATTATACACACCCAACTAATCAGTTGAACAGTGTATGACACATAAGAATGATAGTATATCTTTCACCGAGAGGTTATAGGAAGTGAAAATGCTTACATGTTAACTGGAAGAATGCTATTTACAATAAGAAACAATGTGGCCAATAGCAGAAGTCCGACAGTAGACGAGATAAATGTCCGTCCACTTAGAAAAAACCAGTAAAATATTGCACGAGTGATAAGGAAAAATGAAAAAGATTCCATCTCATCTCTCCAGAGCAGTATATCAGCAACTGCAACATGAATGACAACAATTAAACGATTAGAGAGACATCAGCATTCAACAGTGCCTGAGGAAGTATTCCACGGACGAAAAGGAGGGCAAAGCGTATACTCTTTAAAGCAAAACACGTAATATAATCCAACTACAAATCAAGCAAGATTCAGAGGTGAAGGAGGTCATGAAGGCGCCAAAAGAGAGAAACAATATGACATAACTATTAAACCTCGTAAATAGATTCAATTGGAGATTTTTGATGAATTGAAAACAAATTCCTAAGAGTAAAGAACACAAACCTTTTCCATATCCTAATAATTCTTCTGCTTTTGAGAAGTCGTTGATTTGAGATTCTCGAGAGGGTAAGGAGCCTTTTGCCAAATGAGGATATGACTTGGCTGTCAAAGCTATACCTTCCTGTAGATCAATAAGTGCAAAAAACTGTAAACATCAACCA
Organism: Agrostemma githago; assembly: GCA_958450325.1. Classification (NCBI taxonomy): domain Eukaryota; kingdom Viridiplantae; phylum Streptophyta; class Magnoliopsida; order Caryophyllales; family Caryophyllaceae; genus Agrostemma; species Agrostemma githago. The sequence goes on along the minus strand of OY288244.1, from coordinate 24,587,995 downwards.
TAAGCGAACGAGGAAAATTGACGAGTTCTTTACAGGTGAATTAACGCACCGAATTATAGTAATTTAGTCTTTCTCAGGTGCACTTTGCCATGCTTCACGGACAAGATTAAAGAACCAGCTAACGGTGATGGGCAAAAGCAAAAAGCGGAGCCACAAAAGGTGCACTGAACAGAAAATTTCTTGCTCATTATGCACACTATTAATCTACCATAGGTTCTCTAGATATTAAGGAATTCACAATTACGATACTATTGAAAACCATACATGTGCTACCTTGAAAACCCACATACTGCAGTTGAAACTATCAAGTCCACCAAATTCAAGAAGCAAACACAACCTGTATGTACAACCTTAGTGCCTTACGAACTGTAACAATGATCTACCATACAAGCCATTAAATTGGACCGAGCAGAAAAAGAGCCTTAGCCTAAAAAGAGTTGGAGTCAGCTAACATGACCTCCTTGTGAAACATGCAGAGACCAATCTCTAATTAAATAACAGGAATCTACCATTGTTAATAGGACTTAAAGACACTCATTAGTCACTACACAGTAGCCATTTCAGCCACATCCTAATCTTATAAACTCATTAATATAGCTAAAACCCATACATATTCATTAATTTCAAAGGCTTTTAATCCTAGCACTCAAACAATAGCTACATTTAAAATGAGGCTGATACAGAGTGCAGTTGAAAAAAAATGGCGTATAAACTACAAAGCTCAACGCAAGTTCACCTTCACCGTCGTCACTAAATTTGTATCTGCTTCTAAAAAGAGATATCCACAATTAAAATCACCTCTAAAATGAGAAAATATCTTCTCTGGAGGAAAGATTAAATTACTACTATATCCACCATAAAAAAAAATTTGAATCTTATAATTGATAATTTCGCACAAATGTATCGTCATTTCTGAGATCAAAGTGAAAACGCACAAATTGAACGAAGCAGAATACGAGTAATTGATTCATCCTCGTAATAATTCACACATTATCAAGATTCAAGAAACAGTAGAAAGCAAGAACACGTACTACGAAGCGAAGAACGTTCCTAATTTCAATTTCAATTGAATTACTTATTCCAGACGAAAATCAATGATTCATAAAGCGAAAAAGCAAGACGATCATTTACAGTCGCATCATAATTCAAAAGATTCAAATTAATTCACAAAAATCATGCACTGAATCAAATCCGCAGCGAGTAATTGAAAATCGGCAAATTTTGAGGAGAACGAGATCGAATTAAATTAAAGAAGTAGGAACCTGAGCAAAAGGATTGAAGAGTGAAATTATGGAATAGAGCATAATTCTTGAGGCGAGGAGCAATCGGACAAGCAGAAGAAAGCGAGAAGAGTGAAATTTAGGGCTTCTCGAAATTACCCGCGCGAAGGATGAAGATGGAAAGGATGAAACGGACAGTTGAGCGCTGAAGGATGAAGACAGAAAGGATGAAACGGAAAGGATGAAGATGTAAGGATTTAAGGTTGAGTTGAGGATGAAGATGTAAGGTTGAGTGAGGATGAAGATGCGAGGAGCGCTGAAGGGTTTGAGTTGAAGGGTTCAGTTTTTCACAAATTCTCATATGAAACGGTCTCATGATATAATTATTGTGAGACCCTTCACATGGGAGGAAGTTATTAAAACAATAAAATACTCTTATGTGAGAGGTCTCACAATAATCGTATTGTGAGACCGTCTCACAGGAGACTAAGTGGGGTATAAAGTGTAAAAAGTAGGGTATGAAGTGAAAAGACGTTGGGTTTAAGTGTGGAGGAAAAGAATAAAGAATTGAGGGAAAAATAAAGAATAATTAAAAGTACATCCAAAAAAGAAAATTGAGAAGAAAACCAAACTAAGCTCAAAAAAGGAAGTGAGAGGAATACTCAAACTATGAGGGAGCATTACTCTAGGATTGTTTTAATAGGACTGTTCTATATTTAATAGGATAGGTGTAATATATACCCGCGCTATTAAAATATCTTTAATAGCACGGGTATAACCTATAACCGTCCTTTTATATTATTTAGGACGGTTCCATTGACCAACCGCGCTAATAATAAATATTAAAGGACGGTTCTTATGCTGAACCGTGCTATTTAACCAATGTCATGGGGCGCCAAAATTTATCATGTTATAGAGGACGGTTCCTTATATAAGCGTCCTATTTTGGGCGTCTTCTAATATCAAAATTGTAGTAGTGTTGGCTACGGTTCCATGAAAAAACACGTTGCCAATTCAAATCACTTTTAGCTACGGCTTAGAAACTCAACCGAAGCATTTTATATTTGGCTACGGTTCTTTTATTACAACCGTAGCCATTTATAAATCTTATTCCTATATAATCTTGTGGTTACGGTTATTAAACAACCGTATGTAGTCTTTTCCACTAGCCAAATGTGTTTTTTGTACTAGTGGAAGTAGCGCAATATATTTGGGGATTTCGTTTGATTGATTAGGGCGGTATTTTGGTTTCAATTTCGTTTTATGTTTCAGCAACTGCGCTCAGTTCTATCGCGGGATAGAATTTGGGAATATTTCCTTTTTCATATTAAGCTGTATTATATGTTTTAATTTGTTTCTGAATAATACTCTATGTTTTAATTTGTTTCATTCACCGTGCACAATGTGTTTCGTTTTAATATGTTTTAATTTGTTTAATTTATGAATTATTATACTCCGTATTAAATATATAATTCTCGACACATTAAAGGGTAGACAAAGAAATTTTGATAAAGGGAAGGGTAGACACTTATAAAAGTGTCGAGCTTAAAGCGTCAAGAAACTAATGATTTTGTAGTAGTGAATGTGATGCCCCCAGATCCCTGAGTGGATGTCATCCAAAACTTCCGTGGCCTGCTCCGCCCTCAGGCATCTGAGCAGGGTGAAAGTGAAAGATTTCTTGTATAGCTCTTCATCAATTATTACGAACCATGCTGCTTTGGTCTGTACCTTCTTTTTTTGCACTGGATCAGATGGTAGGGTGCCGTATTTTTTGAACTGAATGAGGGGGCTCATCCAGTTTTCCTGCTGCTCTTCGACAATGTTGACTATCTGATAGGTAGCAGTGGATTTCTCCTGCACAACATCTACCCAAACTGACCTCCTTATGTCTTGCAGGCTGGAGCTGGCCAGCTTTGACAGGGCGTTGACCCGATTATTCTGTGATCTGGGTATTTGCCTGACTTCGTAGGACTTTAGGTTTGACAGTCTTTGCTTCACTTTGTCTAAGTAGGCGGCTATGGCTTGATCCCTAGCTTCATACTCCCCGTTGATTTGATTGGCAATGAGCTGGGAGTCAGTCGCTAGTATGATCCGCTCTGCTCCTGCTGCCTTGGCTAGGTTTATCCCTGCAAGTACAGCATCATACTTCGCCTCGTTGTTTGATGCAGGGAAGGTGAATTTGAGCGCATGCTCAAAGTCCACTCCTTCAGGGCTGGTCAGTACGACACCTGCCCCTGCACCATTGGCCGTCGAGGACCCGTCGGTGTATACTATCCATTCTTTGGCGGGGGGTTCCTCTTCCCCTGAATGAGAACATTCAGCCAGGAAGTCCGCCAGGGCCTGTGCCTTGATGGTTGTCCTGGGTTGGTACGATATCCCTTGTCCGCTTAACTCAATTGCCCATTTTAGCAGCCTCCCTGATTTTTCGAATTTTTCCAATATCTTTTCTAGCGGTTGGTCGGTGAGGACCACAACAGGTTGTGCGTCGAAGTAGGGCCTGAGTTTTCTGGCTGCTATGACTTACAAAGTAGATGGGCTGCTGTGAGCCTGCTTCTTCTTTCAGGATGACTGCACTCACCACTGAGTTGGTGACAACAATGTATAGGTATAGTTTTTCTCCGGCCACTGGTCTCGCAAGGTAGGGAGCTTTTTCAGATGTTCCTTCAATTGTTCGAAGGCTTTCTTTTGCTCATCCTCCCATTTGAATTGTTTATTGCCTTTCAATACTTTGAAGAAAGGGGTTGATTTGTCTGCTGATCTGGCGATGAAGCGAGCCAGGGCAGCCATCCTGCCTGTGAGCCTTTGAATGTCTCTTATGGTCTTAGGTCCTGGGAGGTCTAGGACCGCCTGAATCTTCTCAGGATTGGCGTCTATCCCCCTGGAGCTGACTAAGAATCCTAAGAATTTGCCATATCGGACTCCGAACGTGCACTTTTTCGGATTCAACTTCATTTTGTACGAGCGCAGGGATGAAAACGTTTCCTGCAGGTCCGCTAGGTGCTCCCTGTCTCCTTTGATTTTTACGATAGCGTCGTCGACATAGGCTTCCAAGTTTCTCCCCTTTTGATTTTCAAAGACCCTGTCCACCAATCGCTGATAGGTAGCGCCTGCATTCTTCAGTCCAAATGGCATCGTTTTATACATGTACGTTCCATGGCTGGTTATGAAGGCACACTTCTCCCTGTCAGGCTGCCAGAGGTACACTTGATGGTACCCTGAGAACGCATCCAGAAAACTTAGCGTGGTATATCCACTAGTGGCATCCACCAGTTGGTCTATCCTGGGCAGGGGGTAGTAGTCCTTTGGGCAGGCTTTGTTGAGATTTGTGAAGTCCACGCACATTCTCCATGCGCCTGATGACTTCTTCACCATCACAACGTTCGCCAACCACTCAGGGTAATCACAGACTTCAATGAAATCTGCTTTCAAGAGTTTTTCTATCTCCTCTTTTATCGCCGCGTCTTTTTCTGCGGACATATTTCTTTTCTTCCGCTTTACAGGGCGGGCCTCCGGGTTAACGTTCAGCTTGTGAACAATAAAAGTCGGGTCGACCCCTGGCATCTCATCTACAGAGTAAACAAATACGTCCCTGTTTTCTCTCAAGACTGCAATCAACTCTTTTTGGTAGGACTCCTCCAGGTCGGCCCCTATGAGGACCTGCCTCCCTGGTTCTAAGTCTACCAGCATGCTTTCCCCTTCAGGCTCTAGGTGGGCTGCTTTTTGCTGAGCAGCCGGGATTTCACCCTCCCTGCTGGGGGAACCTTCGGCTTTTTGTTTTCCCTTTCTTTCTGTTTCATGGGCTTGCAGGGCCACGGAATAGCAATGTCTGGCTGACTCCTGATCCCCGTGAATCTTTCCTTCCATGCCAAAGTCTGTCACATAGGCTATGGTGAGGGCCCTGATTAATACGGCAGCTTCGATTTCGTCCAGGGTGGCCCGCCCTATCAGGGCGTTGTATGCAGACTTGGCATCCACCACAACGAATGATGCCCTGACATTCCAGGCAGAGGCCCCTTCCCCGAACGTTACCAGTAAGTCGATAATCCCCATAGGAAGTACACCTGCCCCACTGAACCCATACAAAGATCCAGGGGTGGCTTAAGATGTCTTTTTTCTAAGTTCATTCTTTCAAAGGCGTCCTTGTACAAGAGGTTTGTGTACACGCCAGTGTCCACCATGCACCTCTTGATAATGTGATTACTAATCTCAAGAGTTAGGACCAAAGGATCACTGTGTGGGTATATTACTCTCCCTGCGTTCTCAGGGGTGATGCTCAGGGTCGTGCCCCTCGGACTTCCTGCCTTTTCGGCGTAGCAAATCTGGTTTCGTAATTCGTGGATCTGCCTTTTCTGGCTTCGTCTGCTTGTCCGTCCCTCTGCGTCCCCAGACACTACATGAATTATCATGCGATTTTGGACTGAACCTTCAGGCTTGTCTGCTACCTCTTTCTGGGATTTGTTCCTTGCTGCATAGTTACTTAGCCAGCCGTTTCTTATGAGTTTTTCTATCTCGTCTTGTAAGTGTCGGCATTCTTCAGTGGTGTGGCCTATGCAATCATGGAACGTGCAGAATTTTTTAGGGTCCCCCTTTGGGCTGCGCGACTTATTTGGGCGATTCCATTCACTACAAAAAACAGATGAAATTGCGGCGGACCTTTTGCGGCGGACTAAATATCCGACACATGTTTCTACTCGCGTCGGATTCGCGTCGGATTGGGCGACGCGAAGGACTTGCGTGGGAATAGCCCACGCAAAATGGACGCAGGGTAAGGGCGCCCAAGAGGGGGAGTTTCGCGCTTAATTATGCGGCGGAAAAGCCGCCGCATAGTATGCTTTATACCGACGCAGGGGACATTAAATTTTAAAAAAATAATCATGCGATGCGGCGGACAATCCGACGCATAAATGTTGACACGCGGCGGATTTCGCGTGGGATTGTCCGCCGCATAGGTCTTCCATATATAAAAAAAAAAGACGCGGACACTTACTAAAGACACAACCCAAAATCGATTTCCCCAAATCGATTTCCCCAAATCGATTCCCAACCCTAATCTACCCAATTCCCCTCCCCCTTCCCGTCTCTCCCACCGGCCGGCCGGCGACAAGTCCACCACCGGCGACAAGTCCACCGCCGGCGCAACTCCCGCCGTGTCCTCCCCCCTGACGCGCGCCCTTCTTGTTTTTCGGTTCATTTTTCCGTCCTTTCTCCATCAAAGTATGTTCAAACTGTTAAATTTCTTAAATATTTGTTATTGTTAATGTTATTGTTGATTAGGTTATTGTTGTGGTTTGTTGTTGTTGGTTGTGTTAGTGTTAGGGTTAGTTTGTGTGAGTGGTGGGTTGTGTTAATTTAATGGTGGTAGTGTTGGTTTGTATGAAATAATATTGGTTGTGTTAGTGTTGTTATTGTTGTTATAATGATGGTAGTAGTAGATTTAGAGGTGAACTTGCTGATGTTGTGTTAGTGGTTTTGTTGTATTGGTGGTGGGTTGTGTTAATTTTGCTGATTTTGTTGTTACTGTTGCTGTAAATATTGGTTTGCTGATTAGTATTGTTGCTGATTAGTTCTATTTAGTTCAGTTGTGTTCAGTTCAGTTCAGTTCAGTTCAGTTCAGTTCAGTTCAGTTCAGTTCAGACACATTCAGTTCAGTTCAGTTCAGACACATTCAGTTCAGTTCAGTCAGTTTAAGTTCAGGAGAACAGGGTCTAATACTACTAATCTATTACTACTAATACTACTTAACTACTACTAATATTCTACTACTAATACTACTAATATACTACTACTAATCTACTACTACTACTAATAATACTACTAGTACTACTAGTACTACTAGTACTACTAATACTACTAATACTACTTAACTACTACTAATCTTCTACTACTAATACTACTAATATACTACTACTAATACTACTTAACTACTACTAATAATACTACTAATCTACTAGTACTACTAATTTACCACTACTAATACTACTACTATTAATCTACTACCACTACTAATACTACTTAACTACTACTAATAATACTACTAATACTACTAATCTACTAGTACTACTAATACTACTTAACTACTACTAATCTTCTACTACTAATACTACTAATATACCACTACTAATCTACTACTACTAATACTACTTAACTACTACTAATAATACTACTAATACTACTAGTACTACTAATACTACTAATACTACTTAACTACTACTAATCTTCTACTACTAATACTACTAATATACTACTACTACTAATACTACTTAACTACTACTAATAATACTACTAATCTACTAATACTACTAATTTACCACTACTAATACTACTACTATTAATCTACTACCACCACTAATACTACTTAACTACTACTAATAATACTACTAATCTTCTAGTGCTACTACTAATACTACTAATATACTACCACTACTACTACTAATCTACTACTAATACTACTACTACCACCACTAGTACTAATCTAATACTACTAATACTACTTAACTACTACTACTAATAATACTACTAATCCACTACTACTAATCTACTACTAATACTACTACCACCACTACTAATCTACTAATACTACTAATACTACTAATATACTACTAATAATACTACTAATCTACTACTACTAATACTACTTAACTACTACTAATCTTCTACTAATACTACTAATTTACTACTACTAAACTACTAGTACTACTACTACTTAACTACTACTACTAATACTACTAATCTACTAATACTACTAATATACTACTAATAATACTACTAATCTACTACTACTAATACTACTTAACTACTACTAATCTTCTACTACTACTACTAATACTACTAATTTACTACTACTAATCTACTACTACTAATACTACTTAACTACTACTAATAATACTACTAATCTACTAGTACTACTAATTTACTACTACTAATACTACTACTACCACCACTACTATGGATCTACTACTACTACTACTAATATTATTTAACTACTACTAATAATATTACTAATCTTCTACTGCTACTACTAATACTACTAATATACTACCACTACTACTACTAGTCTACTACTAATACTACTACTACCACCACTAGTACTAATCTACTACTACTAATACTACTTAACTACTACTAATAATACTACCAATCCACTGCTACTAATCTACTACTACTACTTAACTACTACTAATAATACTACTAATCTTCTACTACTACTACTTAACTATTACTACTACCACTACTAATCTTCTACTACTACTACTAATACTACTAATATACTACTACTAATACTACTACTAATACTACTAGTAGTAATTTGTTGTGTGTTGATACATGATTGTTGTTGTTTACAGTTTAGGTTACGTATTGTTAGTAAGACATGTTATACATCTACTCAGACCTACCTAGTACCCGTTCAAGAATTACTTGTTAGGAGTAATTCTTGAATAGTCCCCGTTTTGGGACTGTCTTTGTACTTTTCATGTCACTTAGGTGGTAAACACGAAATTTTGTTATGTCGATAAGAAAAAGTCTTGTGGCAATTCCCTCATTGTTCTCCGAATGCACATGTGGACTTTTCATATTTCCACATAGTTCATTTGGAGAACTGGGGCGAATTGCTGCCGGATTTTTATATTATCGGCATAACAAAATTTTGTGTTTATCAGTGGCATGGAACGTACAAGGATGGGTTTAAGTTGGAGTGATAAGGTCCCAAGGTGGTGAAACTGTTTCTAAATGATGTCTAAATGGGTTTACGGATTTATGAAAGCATGTTCAATTGACTGCACTTGGTTTACATTGTTCTGTAGATAATGTCCATTATATTAGGCGTCGTTGAATGTTCTTCCCCACGCTCAACTAATTTAATAATTTCTACGTACTTTGCATGCACATATATATATATATATGAATATATATATATAGTCCTCACAAAGAATGAAGAGAGTAGAAAGGAAGTGGATGTACGAGAGATTAGATGAGCGAAAGAAGCCTAAACATGAATACAAAGACGGTGTGTTGAAATTTATCGACTATTCCATAAACAATAGCGTCCACTACACGAAACAACAACTTAGGTGTCCTTGTAGTAAATGCAAAAACTTTGCCATACTACATGCCCTTGATGTTAGAGATCATCTCTACAAAAACGGGTTTGTTCCAAACTACTACGTCTGGACGTATCATGGTGAGGATTCTGATGGTGCAAGTGATAGTCACGGAGCGGGTAGTAGTAACCCATATCGGGAGTTCGTGGAGGATGCGTTACGTCCGACCGTTGAGGACATAATGGAGGCGGAGCGTAACCCGGACGAGCTAAGCGATGAGGAAGTTCAGCATGAACCCAACCCAGAAGTTCTATCCTTTTTTGAAATGATGAAAAATGCTGAGTTACCAGTTTGCGACGGATGTGACATGAGTTTGTTGGAAGCCGCTTCAAGGATGTTGACCCTTAAGTGCGAAGGTAACATGTCTTTCAGATTACTCGATGGTTGGATAGCGTTTATAGCTGACCTACTCCCCAAAAAGGATAATGTCATGTCCCGAAATTTTTACGAGGTCAAGAAAGTGTTAAAGGGTCTTCAACTTCCTCATAAGAAGATAGATTCCTGCCCCCACGGGTGCATGTTGTTTTGGAAAGCAGATTCTGATCACGAGAAGTGCACAAAGTGTGGCGCGGATAGATTTAAGAGTGCGACGAAAAATACGAGGGGAAATAGAGTAGCGAGTAAGGTGTTGACTTATTTCCCGCTAGGTCCTAGATTACAACGCCTGTACGCGACAAAGAACGTAGCCGAGCAAATGCGTTGGCATCACAAAAACTCACGACTAAGGGTAGATGGTACCATGGTGCATCCTAGTGACGGTGAAGCTTGGAAAATGTTTGACCTTAAATATCCCGAGTTTTCAAAAGAGCCGCGCAATGTTCGCTTAGGTTTATGCACTGATGGGTTTTCCCCTTACGGACAATTCGGTAAATCTTACTCGTGCTGGCCAGTTATGGTGACACCCTACAACCTCCCTCCTTGGTTGTGTTTAAAGAGACAATTTATGTTCTTGTCTCTCATCGTTCCTGGACCTAAGAACCCGAAGTCAAATATGGACGTGTATCTCCAACCTTTGATTGAGGAATTAAAATGTTTGTGGGAGACAGGGGTTTACACGTACGACGTCTCCACGAAGAAGGGCTTTAATCTCAGGGCAGCAATAATGTGGACCATCAATGACTTCCCTGCTTACGGGATGCTCTCCGGTTGGAGTACAACGGGTTATCGTGCTTGCCCGTACTGTCAAGGTAAGAATAGAAAATCCTTTTATTTGCCAAGAAGTTGTAAGGTGTGTTGGTTTGACTCCCACAGACAATTTCTACCAGCCGACCATCCATTTAGAAAGAACTGCAAAGGTTTTCTAAAGAAGAGACTCAGTGAAAGTTCAGTCGCCTCCAACAGGTTGTCAGGCGATGAAATATGGGAGGAAGTAAAACATTACCCTACCATTGTTCATGCTTCTTTCGACGAGTTGAAAAAGTTGAAAGATAAAAAAGAAGGATGGTGGAAACAAAGCATATTCTGGGAACTTCCATACTGGAAGACTCTGCTGATTAGGCACAACCTAGATGTCATGCACATTGAAAAGAACTTTTTTGAGCAACTTATGAACACCATTATGGATGTACCCAATAAGACGTCATTCGGACCGAAAGGCAAAGCCGACTTTAAGGAACTGTGTTTCAGTCGACCCAAGTCAATGTCATTCGTATTGGACAGAAGTGATAAGAAGGCGTTATGTGACTGGGTATCTGGGTTAAAGTTCCCGGACGGTTACGCATCTGACTTGTCTAGGTGTGTAGACCATTCGAAAATGATATTGCATGGCATGAAAAGTCATGACTGCCACGTGTTCATGGAGAGGTTGTTGCCTGTAGCATTGAAGCAGTTAGTCCCTGTAAACACATGGAATGCCATAACTGAGATTAGTCAATTTTTTCGCGATTTGTGTTCATATACCATCTCCGTGGACTCCGTTAATCGGTTGGAGAAGAACATTGCCGAGATCATTTGTAAGTTGGAGAAAATATTTCCTCCGTCTTTCTTCAACTCGATGGAACATTTACCAGTTCACCTTCCATTTGAAGCAAAAGTTGGGGGTCCTGTTCAATACCGTTGGATGTATCCATTTGAAAGGTATGATTGCGTTAACAACTGTGCCCAGCTTGTAGCATCTAAAATGAAAGTAATTGTACTTTGTATTATTGTTATGCAGGTTTCTCAATCATCTTAAAAAAAAAATTGGAAATAAAGCTCGGGTAGAAGGGTCAATATGTAACGCTTATTTGTTGGAGGAAACGTCAAATTTTTGTTCCTTTTACTTTCAAGAGCATATTGACACGAAAGCGAAGGATATTGATATCGGTGTCAATGAAAATGACGAATCTGATGACACTGTAGAACCATTTCGAAAGGATGTGGGCAGCACTACGGGAAAATGTAAGGAAAGATTTCTCACAGAGGTTGAGTACAATCAAGCGCACACTTACGTCATAAGAAACTGTGGTGCAATCATAAGGCCGTACGAGGAGTAAGTGACAGATGTAGTGCAATAACTCTTTATTGTTTTGCAAATATAAAACCCCGTACAATAATTTTTTTTTTTTCATCTGATGACTTGAAACAAATTTAGGAAATTCGAGGCGTACATCATGACCAAACATGCTGAGGTTAGATCATGTGACGCAGTTTGGAGCAAATATGAGTCATTGTTCTCCACTTGGCTACGAGATCAAGTACGTGAAAATGATAGTTGTGACTTTAAGTTACTTGGAACTGTTTATTAAAATAATTTATTGACTTATTATATCTTCATGAAAGCCTGAAGTGCTGCTCGACCCCCTCATGAAAACTCTTGCGACTGGCCCTTCTTCACGGGTGAAGACTTGGAAACGTTATTCAGTGAATGGGTACAAGTTTCGTGCTTTCAAAGATGGTGTCGACGTCCCTAAATCTACAATTAGTAACGGGGTCTGTGTGAGTTCCACGGAAGGGTCAGATTATTATGGAACACTAGAAGAGGTGGTTGAACTCCACTATTTTGACAGTGACAGGACCTGTAAACCCGTACTATTCAAATGTGATTGGATTGATAACTCTGCACAAGGAGTTAATGTTCATAAGTTATACAATCTTGTAGATGTGAATCGCTCAAAAAAACTGCGAGGGCACAATCCTTTTGTGTTGGCGTACCAAAGCGATCAAATTTGCTTTGCCCCTTATCCAAAGGGAAAAAAGGATACACAATGGTCGGCGGTGTTTAAGATCAAGGCGAGGTCACAAATTGACAACCCAATCACCGACGATAACGTATACCAAGAGGATGTCGTTTCTAATGTACAACCACTTTCATCTATTGTAGTTTCAGACACCGATGACACTGATGAAATTGAGGAACAAGTAGGGAACGTTGGTGAAGAGGATGGGGGCGAGGAAGAGGAAGAGGAAGAAGAAGAAGATGAGTTTCACAATTGGATCGTGCCTGAGGGTGAGAGTGAGGATGAGGGTGAGGAACAGGTTGTAATAGAAGCAGATGAGGAAGAGGTGGACAGTGAATGGGATGATGATGAGATCGAGGAAGACGGTTTCAATGAAGTGAACACAGATGGGGAGAATGATAGTAGCGACGATGAGTAGTGTCCATTATCATTTTAATACCGTAACTTTAATTTGTTTATTTTCATTGTAACTAATAAAAAGCATTTTAAGCAAACAGATGTACGTATTATAGATTGGTTAATGTATTACATTTTCTGTGTGTATGTACCTTCAGTATTGTACATTGTTAATGTTTTTTCATGTTTTGCAACTATGGTTCTCGTAGCGGAAACGTAATAATGGCAGGTGCTGGGAACAACGACGATATACCGGATGCCGATAAGAAATACCTTTCGCGGAACGAAAATGGCGTTTGGTAAGAATTCTCGTACTGTATGAATGTTTTCATTTACGATGGAATATAACTCGTTAAATTGTCGTTGTAGGTGGGAAGATAGCGACATTGTCAATTACCTACGCGAGTCCATCGTCGGCACTTACATGAACACCCCTGGCGTTTATAGGAACTGGACTGAGGCGCCTCAACTGGCGAGGGACGCCATGTACTCCCACTTCGAAGTGAGATTTTTTTTTGGGCTAATACATGAACTATTTATGTAATTTGTAAATTTTCTAATAATTTGTTTGTTTTTTGCAAACAGAAACGGGTGAGGATCGATCCGGGTTATGAGCTGCGAAACGCGTACGAGGTAAGGATCAAGAAGCGTCTCTCCGACATTTTCCAGAGAGCAATGAAGGCGAAGGAAAGGCCTACTTGGATCCCGGAGAACAAGTACCAGGAGCTGCAACGTAGGGCAATGGATCCTAAATTCCTGAAGAAAGTAGAAGTGAACAAAGCGAACCGTCGTGGCGGAAACAAAGACGGAGTAGCGAAAGGGACCAACTGCCTAGGGCGTAATAGTGCGACAAAAGCTTTCAATAAAATGGTATGTGTTATGAAAATAAATTATTAGTTTTTTATGTTCAATATAACATGGCTTGTACGTGTTCTGACATTTTATTTCGAAGGGACCGAATGCGACCCCGATTCAGCTGCTTCACAAGTTAAAGAAGAACAAGAAAGGTCTTTGGGTTGATCCCACTGCAGAGGAGGTGGACGTAAGTACTCCGACAATAGAATTCAAATCATATTAAATTATCTCAACTTCATCATTTGGTGTTAAGCTATATAATTTAACATTTGAATGTCATTTCAGCAAAAATTTGTACAAGCGAGGGAAGAGGCAATGTCCCAAGGAGGGGAGGCGATATCACGTGTGGACGAGTTTCGCTTATACCATGACGCCTCGGGGGGGTTCAACAAGAAGAAACGTGTGTTCGGGGTTGGAAGTGCAGCCAAAGAACTGTTCAAACCGTGCATGAACCATACCAGTACCGCGGTTGATGACTCGTACGTACCCACCGCCGCCACCCAGCAACGGACCGAGAACATGAGAATGAAAGAGGACTTGAAGAAAATGGAGGAACGGCAGCTGCAGCATGAGCGCGAGATGCAGGACCAGAGGAGGACGATAGAGATGCTGAAGGAGAGGATCGCTATGTCCGATGAAGGCTGCAGTTCTATGCCACGGGGTCAGAGGCGTGACGACAACGCTGACGATGGTCACGCATTTGGTAGTAACATGGAGGTAGACCCGTCCCATTAGGTAGACTAGGTAATATGTATTTTCTAATTACTAGTCCTCGAACTTGTTAACGGAATATATATTAGTTTCTTGGGAATTAGGTGGACTTGTAAACTTGGGGATTAGGTAGACTTGTGAACTTGACTTGGGAATTAGGTAGACTTGTGAACTTGGTAACTTGTGAACTTGTGATTAGGTAGACTCGGTAATATATTAGTTTCTTTTCGATCATTGAGCATGTTCAGCTTCTGCGTGAAAGATTCGATGTGGAATTTGCTCGGGAGGAGCACATTTGGTTGCACGTTGTGTGCTTTTATTTTTTTCAGGTCGATTTTCTGTTTTGGGGACGTTTTATATCCAGCAAATATTGCCGTACAGACCCTGTTTGCAAGGGAAAATCCCACGCAAAACTGGACGCACACCCAGTTTGTTTGCAAGGGAAAATCCCACGCAAAACTGGACGCACACCCAGTTTCTGCAAGGGACAATCCCACGCAAAAGTGGACGCACACCCACTTTTTGCAAGGGAAAATCCCACGCAAAACTGGACGCAAACTTATTTTTGCGTGGGACTATCCGCCGCAAACCATCCAATTTCCGCCGCTTAAACAGTTGACTTCAAGTCCCCTTTGACCTTCCTAGTGTCGCCTTTTCCGCCGCATGTCCCACGCGAAATGGTATGCGGCGGACTATCCGCCGCAAGTGTTCCTCTTTGCGTCCAAAATTAATGGCGGCCTTTCGCGGCGCGAAATCCGACGTAAACTTGATTTCGCGTCGGAATTTCGCGATTCGCGGCGGATTTTTCCGCCGCGACAGACCCTTCATTTTTGTAGTGATTTTGCTGTCTCCTTCTCCAGCTCAAAGATTTCTGCCCTCGGCCTGTTGAGGGCCGTATAGCTGTCAAATCTTGGCTGGTAGGCTGTGCGCTCTTTCTTGGGGGTATCCCCCTCCTCTTTCTACTTGCCTGGCTCGTTCCTGCCCCGTCCACCCTGCGGTCCCCCGTGCAGCCTTGCTTGGCCTGCAGGGGTGTCCGGCAGGCTGTGAAACTCTTCCTGCAGAATGAACCCTTCAGCAATTTTTCTGGCTTTTGCCAAGGTTTCAGGCTGGGCCCTGATCATCTGGTTCTTCATCTCCCCTGGGAGTAGGGAGATTGTCAAGGCGTAGGCAGCAGTTTAATCATCAATCTCCCTGACTTGTTGGTAGGACAAGTCGAATCTCTTTAGGTACTCCCTGACGCTCTCGCCCTTGTTCTGCTTCAGGGTCATAAGATCAAAACGAGTGAGTCGTCTCCTCTTGTTCCATGCATATTGTTCAAGGAATGCCTCGGCTAACTCTATAAAGAAACTGATTGACCCCTGGCGAAGGTCCCTGAACCATCCCTGTGCAAGCCCTACAAGGGTGGTTGGGAAGATTTTGCACCAGATCGCATCATCCACATCATACATGCCCATGTGACTTTCAAATGCCGCTAGATGGTCCTCTGGATCTGCAGTCCCGTCAAACTTGACTGTGGGCATTTGGATCTTTGGGATGGGGTACTCTTGTACGTCAGGATGGAGAGGGGTCTTCGTGGGCCTGCCTACCATCCGTGACCTGCTTTCCCCAGACTGATTACCGTGAACATCACATTGTCTAGGGGCCGGTTTCCTCGTACTGGGGGAGCGGTGCTTCGGTGGTTGTCTGCTGGTCGCCTCGTCCTCTGTGTCAAGGGAGGGTTGCCTGGACCGCTTTTTCCGGGACTGACCGAGGTTGTCATCCTGGTGATACCTTTACTCGAGCGGCTGCCCCCGGTTAAGCCTAGACTGCAGGCTTTGGGACAGCCCTGGGGCTGGTTGTCCTTTTGCTGCCGGTGTTAACCTGGAAAAGACCCCGCCCTGCCTTTCTCCCAGGCGTTTAGACGTAGGCTCCCTGTGCCTCATTCGATCCTGCAGTCCCTGGGACAGGCCCCTTTTCTCTCGGGACGTGGACTTCGTAGTGTGTATAGAGAATGCATGTTGCTGAGCAGGCGGTTCCTGGCTGCCTGCTGTGATACGCCTCTGCGCCTGTGCGTACACTTGAGCTGTTCTCCTCGCCTTTCTCTGGGCGTTTCTGGAGGCGGTTCGCTTCGTACCTCCAGCCCCCTCTCTGCTTACTGAGCGGGGCTGTCTGGGGGTCGTTGCGACCCTGCCTACCAGGTCTTCAGGAGTGAACTCCTGGTTGAGCATTGCGGAGAAGAAGGCAGCTGTCTGGACCATCTGAGTTGGGGTTAGGTTCAGGGTGTGCCCTGGATGTGCCTCCTACCCTGGTGCCACAGCTGTATTTGGCATGCCCAGGAGACTGGCTCCCCCATTCCCAGGATCGTGGCGGCTGGAGCTCTCTCAGGTTGCGGCATGCCGTATAGGGGAGTCACCGATGGGACCGTCGAACCTACCCTTACACTAGTATCCACAATCTCAGGCATGATTGCTTCATTGGGTTAGTTTTTTGTATTTGGGAATGGTTGATTTTTTGTGGGAAATTCGTGGATACAACCAGATCTTCCCCACAGACGGCGCCAAATTGTTCCAGTACTGGAATCAATTAACCCGATTCGGAATTCGGGTTCGTATTGTTCGATGTTGCTTCGAATAACAGTCAGTCGATCCTGCCTACCTCTCCTTCCTCCTCCACTAGTCGGACCTTCCCGGCGTGGGCCTGCTCCCTGCACACAGAACGCACAGGGCCTCGGAGGTTGTCCGAGGAAACCCTCTCCGATGCCTAAGTCAGTCCGTGAATGCCTTAAGGAACCTAGCTCGTGAGGAACTAGGTGGCGTTTTTAGAGTAGAAGTCTAGAGAGAGAAAATCCAACCTCTTTCTTGTGGGAAATGGGAAAGTATTTATACCTTCCCACAAGAGAGGGAAGTAGAAGGAGGATGGGTAGATGAGGAGGTGACAAGTGGCTTCACCTCATCCACCCATTTCTTATTTACCTTAGGCGAAATGATGAGGAGGTCCCTTGGTGATCCATGCCCTGCCTACGGAGATTTCCCCAGAGGGCAGGCGGGTAGGGGTTGCGAAGGCTGGGTTTGAGCAGACCGCGTCGCCCTGCTGGGCAGACGATCATCTGAAGTCCCCAATGGGTTCTCTGTTTAGTGACTTTGCTCTAATTGTCTGCCAAGTCGGTTCCCGGGGCTCCTTGGGTGGAGCCTTCTGGGGGCCTGCTTAGCAGGCGGTCCGAAGCAGGCTGCCGACCCTCATCAATATCTATTACAGATAATATAAAAGATAACCAAATAATATAAGATTCCTAATCATGGTAAGTATGCAAGGTCTCATGTGTGGTTAGGAATCACTTTCCTAAACACAATGTGAACTTTGTTCACTAAGTAACTTATTCCAACTGAAAAAGATTTTATTTCCAAAAAAAAGTTTTATTTGGAATAAAATGCAATAGAATATTTCCAAAACTTAATGAAATATTATTTCCATAAAATATAAAGAAGATATTTTAGAAAAATACTTTTAGGAAATATTTTCACCTTAAAAATATTTTAGCGTGCAACTTGAAATCTTTGACACGGAATACATCCCGGACTATCACAGACTGTAACATCCGACGCGAAGTCAGACTGTATCAACTGGTTTCAGACTGTAACATTTCCAACTCTACACGTTCCTAAAATCACCTCAAGTACTCAACACACCCAACGAATCTTTATCCCAAGAGCACGATTCATAACGTCGAGTTAAAGGCTTATATTTGAAAGGCTCTTTGTTCATTTTGCCTTTTCCTTGTCCTATTAACATATGGAATCCGTTTGAACTCCATGTTAGGCATCTTCACTTCTTATCTTGTTCAAGTTTCAATATGATCTTCTACGAACATCAACACTTGACTTTATCTTCACTTTCTTCTTGTGCATGTTTCAACACGAGTCTTCAATTAAAACTTGATACTTGAGTTCTTTTCTCTATCCGGTACGATCCTTTAAATCTTAGCATATACGACTAGGCATACAAACCGTTACGTGCCACTTGGTAATCATCAAAACATAAATACAAGATTGTCATAAATAGAAGTTACTATATAAGAACAAAACCAATCTCGAGTCTTCAAATTCCTCCTTTTTGATGATGACAGGTCTATACTCACATAACCTAGGTCCCCCTTCAACCCGAGCATGTAGTTAAAGGAAGTCAACGAAAAGAGTACGTCAATACTACATATCGCATTCCCGAACAAATTTAGTCTAAATTATGCTAAGGGGTCGATAAGAGAAGTTATGGTCTTGATAAGGAGCAATAGCAAGCAAGTGAAATCTATCTAAAGAGATATACATCTACACCGAGACTTCTTCCCCCTCTTGGCATCATCAAAATGGAGAAAGTGTATAAGGGACCGTCAGCGAAGATCCCCGCCCCTAGCAAGAGTTAGTATAAGAAATATAGGAGTTCATACCAAACAAAATAAATATCATACACACAATATATAACAAACGTAAACTATTAAGTACGAAGTTTGCGTAATCCGAGCATAAGAGTGAGAAAGGCAAAGTGTTAGTTACAACCATATCGAATAAGAATTCAAATCAAGGTTGTTCAAAATAAGGCACTGTTTAAAGAGAGATTTAGGGTAAGGTAGAGGGTGGTGGTGGAGGTGGGCCACGAAGGAGAGTCAAGATCTGGTGGCGGAGGATGTGTATCTCGCGTGCACTGACCATAGCATGATTAGTCGAGTTCTGCAGCTCCTCAACCATGATCATGAGACTGTCGACCTTTCGATGAACAGTTGTGACCATCTCCCTTAAGATCCCCGACAATTGACCGAATTAAGGAAATTGCTCTACAAGATAAGCCAATTGAGTCCCCGAGTTGGAATGAAAAGTCTCGTGTGTAGACAAGACTTGGCGAATTTCAGGCACTTGGACCTTGGATAGGTTCTCCAATAGGACTTGATTAGCTTGGAGACCCGGTTCATAGACCTTTTGTGGACGCCCGTCTGCACTGCCTGGCGCCCCGCACGTACCTGCGCGGGACCGACCCGGTTAACGCGGCAGCCACCTACGCGTCCCCCTCCCGGTCGGAAGCCGGTCCGATCTCGTGTACGGGGCGACATGTTGGACCTTGATTTGGTTGACGATTAGGATAGTACTAGACGGGTGTGGGCACCAGTGTTTCCATTGGAATCGATCGAGACGTGGTTGTAAGTGTTTAAAGACCGATATGTTTGGTAAGAAGACCTTTTTAGTGAACCAAATTCGTTGCCGATTTGTGGAGTCGCCACCGAGTCAATTATGGGGAATCGAAAACCGGTCAAGTCAACTTTGATCCTTAGCCGGCTTAAAGTTGAGTGGCACGGGACCTAAAGATAAAGACTTGTATCCTTAAGCACTCCATGCCTGGAATGACTCTCATTGCCAATGGTTTCGGACATCCAGAAATCGTCGATTCTGAATAAAAGGTGAGAGTTCGTATTACGAAGACAACGTACGCTAGACATCGACACCCAATCTCATCTGCACGTAGCGGCCTCTACTAATCAGTGGTGGACTGATAACTTTATTCCTTTATTGTGGCGGAAGTACGATAACATCCATTGTTTTAACCCTATGTCTTTGCTATGTTGGTTGTTTAAGGACAAGTAAGTTTTTGTCGTCGATGTAGTTGAATTTACATTCTTTGCATGCGATTTCACGTGACAAGCAGGCCATGAAAAAATGCACGTAGGAGAGTAGAGAGTACAAAGTATTATACGTATTAGCAAATCAGGTTTAACGTGATAATATAGATGTTAGTCATTCTCGTGGTATACCTTACCTGGTATTATGCTTAAGATGCGTCGGTTCGGTATTAATAGGGATGCATCGAACCATGCATGGTGAGCACCGAAATTAATACGGAACCCGACCATCGCTTTGTTCAGTTTTAGCTTATTTACCTTTTGATTTCCGTGTTAGGTGATTTAGCATGCGATTATAAGGTCATAAAAGCGGTAAATCAAACGAAAGCGGTAAATGCAAAATGTAAGTAAATCACGTAGTGAAGAGTTGCACCCTCGGAGTGTACACTAAACAAGACATGATGCGTAGACGGTTGAGAACGGATCTCGGAACTACTCGGGTTTAGTTAGGGTGTTTTTGTGCTTAAGGCTGAAGTTGAGGATGTTACGTATGTTTATAACGTGCCATGGACCTAGTGTCCACGTTTGACATTATCGAAGTGCATAATAAAAGTACAAAAATGTGAAGTTTTTTTAGACGACAACCTAGTGACGGTTCGACTTTGAGGCGGATCTTCCTAGCTCGTCCTGTGGTGATTTTGGCAGAGGTTCGTTACTACAGCTAGTTCTGCGGTTAATCTGGCAGAGCTTTGCTGCTAGACCCGGGGTTGGCTAGTCGAACGCAGGTGCTCCTTGGGTCAAGTGGAGTGCTCGAGATTGAGGAGTAGCGTCGATTCGCTTAACGATCGAGTGGATCGTATTTAGTGTCGAAGTGCGTCCTAAGTTAGAGAAGAAGAGGGGGAGAACGAGTTGTGAGAGAAGTAAGCCACGAACTCGTTAGTGACGTGTCGAAATGAATGAAGTGATGGGGTACTTATAGTTGCTCGTGCAGTTCAAATCGCCCTCTAGAACGCTTGAGCTCTAGCGCACTAGAACTCAGTTGCCTGGTGTCATGCGCATCAGTCTTGGGACGCCTGGATTTTTGAAGATCCGATTTCAAAATTTTCCAAAATGGAGAGGATGCGTATATTACGTTATCTTGGGGATTAATTATCCTCGTTAACCCTAGCGCGTCGAGCGCCGGGTGGGCCTCGGGCGCGTGTCTCGACGTTTGCTCGGTCTGACGCGTTGCTTCGGGTTTGACTTTGAATATTTCAGGACCGATTCGGGGTCCCGATGTCGAAAATTACTCTAATTAGTGTCGACGCGATCGTAATGACACGACTAAGGTTGTCTTGACGTTAAATTATTTTTTCTGAGTAATTATTTGATCCGTTCTATGGAAAAACTATCTAAAACATCGTAATCTTGTGTCGTGTTGCATTCTGATCGTCATCGGGTGTTTTTCGGGCACTCCTGCAGCCACCAGGTTCAAATCTGGGTGTCTATGGAAGCCCCCACTTTGACTTAGGCTTGGACAAGGCGAAAGTCAAAGTATAGCCGCCCAGGTCAATCGAGGATTACGACCTGGTGGCTCTCCGTTCGGGTCGTTTTAAGTCCACTAGACTTACGTATTTGAGGCTCGTCAGCCGAGGTTTAGAAATCATACCTGACATCCTTGCCTACAGTCGCCGGTCGGAGCTCGGGTCCGGTATTACTGGTCTGTTTTGGGTTTGCTGTTTTTAATGATTTCGTTTTCTTTTGCTTAAGTCTTTTGTTGGTGTCTTAGTCTTGGTTTAATATCCTTGGTGGATGGTTGCGTTGACTATGCTTTGTCTTTTGTTTCGGGTATTCCTCTGGGGTGCGTGAATTGAATGCTTAAGGACTCGTTAGATTCACGGATTTTAAAGATTTGCTTTTTTATTGTTTCAGGATTCAATCGGGTTTGTTAGCTTGACTTGACTTGAATTGCCTTCAGAATGCTTTGGGGTTCGTTAGGCTCACGGGTTTAATTTTTCAATGTGTAGGGGTCCATTCGAACTTGAGTTGCCTTCAGAATGCTTTGTGATTCGTTAGGCTCATGGATTTAAAGATTCGCAAATGTTCACTTGAATTGCCTTCAGAATGAATTGGGGTTCGTTAGGCTCACTGGTTTAAACATTTTCGAATGTGTAGGGGTCCATTCGATCTTGAATTGCCTTCAGAATGCTTTGTGACTCGTTAGGCTCATTGATGCGTGTCGTTCCTATTCGATTTTTCACCTAATTTTCTCCCATATACGCTACTCGGGTATTCTTTTGTTGTTCTGCAGATAATCGAGACCGAGTAGTTAAAAGAGCTAGAAATTGCATCAAAAATCTTAAAGCTCTAAAACCGATTCGTTGTAGACTAAGAAGGAAGCTAAGTCTATAGACTAGACTGTGAGTCTATAGACTGAGAAGAAGGAAGCAAGAAAGTTGTAGACTAAAACACAAGTCTATAGACTGGGAAACAAGTCTATAGACTGCGAAAGTGCAGCAAACAGTCCGTAGACTAAGGAGAAGTCCGTTGGAGGCCTAGACTGAAGAACTTAATAGGCAGACTTGGATCTCAAGTCTACCAACCTAAAATCCAAGTCTGTAGAATAGGATACCGCCACCAATTCAGGACAGAAGCTACTCACCTTTCCCCTCTTACGCTCTTCAGTTCTTCCCACTACCTAGTTAATGGGATTGAAGATAGCAGGAAAGAAAGGACAGTTATTGAGGGCTTGAGCAGTTTAAATACAGCTTTAATTTTATGATCTGATCTATCTTTCATCTTCATCTCATCTTTCATCTTCATCTCATCTTTCATCTTTTTCCTCAGTCTATCATTCTTCATTCACATAATTCCTGTAAATAATTAGTTAGATTTATTTATGTTATCAGAGATTTTCTAGTTTTTATTATTTTCCGTCAAGAATCGAGTTTTATTATTTTCCTTCTTTACATTCTACTTTATTCTTATTTCAGTAATTCCCTCTTCTTCCCTAATCTCCCTCCTCTCCAGTTACTGTTATTTTCATATTCTCTTTTTTCTCTTCTTTATTTTTACTGTTTCTTGTAATTTAAATTATTTCCTCTGTAACTTCTCTACTTCTGTTCTTTTTAGTTATTTCTTTTATTTAATCCATTCATGTCTTATATCTTTATTATCACTGTAAATATGCTTAGCTAATTTTCCGTCACTAGAGTTTAGGTGAACTACGAATTGAACCGAGTTTATATGTGATGACTAAATAATCGACCTTTACGAGTTAAATCGCTCTTGCAACATTATAACGACGAATAATTAATTATAGGCCGTAATTGATTGTTTGTATCTCGTAATCCCGACCTAAGTAGCGAAAGCCCGGGAACGGATAAGACACGTTGTAATCGATAGAATTCCCTAATACGTAGCGAGAGTCCGTTACTTGACTTCTAGGATGACTAGCGATCCGAGAGGACCGTGTCGATATTCTTTAACTCGTCTTAACTGATTATTTGGAAATCATTTATATGCTTGTTTTAATTTGTGGTGATCCGACGACTCTGATGTTTTTCTTATTTTTGATTAATTCACTATTTTTATTATTTAGATTTTATTAGACTGTCATTCACCCAACCAATTATAATCGTGACTCGATAGATTAATTGACTAGCATATAATTTTCATCCTGCCTCCCTGTGGAATCAACCCTACTTGCCACTAGCTATTTATTTGTTAGTAGTAATCTAGGATTATTTTGATATCGGTGACGCGACTAACCCGTATCACTCATGGGTTTAAAGATTCGCGGATGTTCACTTGAATTGCGTTCAGAATGCATTGGGGTTCGTTAGGCTCACGGGTTTAAAATTTTTCGAATGTGTAGGGGTTCATTCGAACTTGAATTGCCTTCAGAATGCTTTGTGACTCGTTAGGCTCATGGGTTAATTTTTTTTGAATGTGTAGGGGTCCATTCGAACTCGAATTGCCTTCAGAATGCTTTGTGACTCGTTAGTCTCATGGGTTAAACGATTCACGGATGTTCACTTGAATTTGCTTCGGTCAGATTTGTTTTTTGGTTCGCGGATGTTCACTTGAATTTGCTTCGGTCAGATTCGTTTTAGATTCGTGGATGTACACTTGAATTTGTTTCGGTCATATTTGTTTTTAGAATGTTTCAGGATTCACTCGAATTTGCTTCGGTCATATTCGTTTTAGACTCGCGGATGTTCACTTGAATTGTTTCGTTAAGATTTGTTTTGCTTAATTTGTCATGCGCTTCAGTATGAGTAGTCTTGTTAGTTAGAGATTTTTATGTTTGTTTTTCGCTGGGGGCAGATTTCGACTAGAGGAGGTTTTGAGGCCTGCTTTACCGGTCAGGGTTAGTAAATTGTCCTGTCGTTGTTTATTTTACTTGATATAGGAGTGTGTGTCTTACGGCTATTGGATACCGTGTCCCATTTGTTCTTGTTTTTGTTTTGAGCCGAATAGTTAGATGCGCGACCTTGTGCGCCTTAATCTTAGGACGCCTAGTCCCCAGCAATCAAACCAAGGACGATTGACTTGGGGCGCCCGAGGTTTTGAGGATCGGGTTTGTTTAAAGTCAGCGAAGGAAAGGAGGTATGGGTCATTCATCTTAAAACAAAACGCACAACCTCTCCCAACTCAATCTCACTTTCTCGACTCAATCAACCGATTTTCATCTCGATTTCTGCCATACACGATTATGTCAACCTCGGGTAAGTGTTCCTTACTCGCCTATTGTTGATTTGCGTTTAGTTAGATTGATTGTGGGTCGGTTTTGCTTAAACCCTAAAAATTGATTTGGGTATTTTGAATTTTCTAGGTTTCGATGTTTATTCTGGTCCCATTGTTAAATTAGGGTCGAATAGAGCTTGAAAGGGTACTTATAAGCTTGATAGGAGGTTTTAGAGTGCATTAATGGCTTCCCATGGGGTAAATTCGAAATATTAGGGTCTAGGGATCGCTTTCCTGGTTATTCCCGTACTTGATCTTCGTAATTGCACTCAATTTGTGTTTGTGACGTTATGGGTGACTTCCATGTCGACCCTTGTGAGTTAGAATGCACTCTAGGGCATTCCGTGAGGGTTTGTGTGGCTTACGACGGACCAAACGATACCGTAACGATGTCGGATTTTCCCGAAACCACTTTTATTGCGACCGGGGTTGAAAATGGATGCTAGTGGACTTTTCAGAATTTTGATATCTTTGTCTGAAATTTTGAGCTTATTTTGACCTGTTTGTGCTGCTTTGACCTGAACTGAGGCGCACGTTTTGTGTTTTTTGCTTGGTTTTACAGCTAGAGATGACATTGAGCGTCCCGAGGGAGCTTCTTTGACTAGTACTAGTGGTGAGGCCGCCGGGACGAGCTTGCTGACTCCCTGGGGGGTTCGTAATCGGCGACGAAGCGCTTCTTCGCAACGTCGTGAACCATGGGCCATAAATGAGGCCGACTTTGATAGGGTTACGAGGCGTAGACAGCTTGTGACGGTTGCCAGGAGGGCTCATGTCCCGGATCCGGTACACGAGGGTGAGGAGGTTGGTAACGAGGATCCCCCTTGGGCTCAGAATTGGGACGGTCATCGGTTATTGTTTCGTCCTGATTTGCACGTCTCTAGCCGCGTCGTAAACGACCTGGTGAGTATCTTGGCTCCTGTTTTTTAGTTTAGGTTCTAATTTTGGCTTGGGTTGGTTTGGCTTGTTTATGCTTGTATTATCTCGGTTTGCAGCCCCCAGGTCCGATTCGGACCTTTTCGGGTTTTACAACGTGCTTAGAGATCTATTCTCAGAAGCTCAGCCCCGCGACAAAGGAGATTATCGTGGGGATGATTTTAGGTCCCGTGGTCGGACACTGGGTCCGATTGGTAAGTTACAAGACCAAGTGCAACCTTATGGTAATTAGGGCGATGATAGATCGCTTTCACGACACTACCTCAACCTTCCATATGCCTTTTAGGGAGGTCGGGATGACTTTGGAGGACTTCGGGGTTATTATGGGTTTACCCTGGGGTCCGGAGGTGATTAGGTGGGCTCCTGAGGGCCCTAGGTTAGTTAGTGACTAGGTCCGGGGCTGGATCGGGGACTGTTTGGAGCGTGAGGCTTACAGTACGTATCATGCTCTAGTGAGTTCGCACATTACCGACCACTTCAAGAGAGTGGCGGTACTAGAGGGTCGAGTACCCAACACACCGGTGCAGGATGCTCGTCTGTGGTTGTGGTACTTCCTAGGATCGACCCACTTCTCGAATAAGAGTGAGAGGTTTAGTATTAAGATTTTGCCTTTCCTGGCTGATTTAGATCAGCTGGGACGTTTTGATTGGGTGACCACGACTTTCGCGGAGATGACCCGTTGCTTACAAGTCATGGTGAGGCCATTGAAGGTGGATTCAGGCTCGGCTTTACCCATTGTAGGTCTAGGTCTTGTGCTGGAGGTTAGTTATTGTCTTTGTATTTGGATTTAGGGTTTTACCTAATTCGGTTTGGTTTTGCTAATGATGTTTATGGGTTTTCACACGCTTGGATTTATTCCTATTTTCCTCGATTGGCACCCAGGACGGTGCGTGCTCGTCCGGTTAGGTTTCTGGCAAGGATTGGCTCAGGCCAAGAGTACGACGAGTCACTACTCGTCGGAGAATGTGTTGGTGAACCAGGTGCACATCGAAGATGTAAGTTTCCATCTTACGGTTTGTTTTACTTTGTAGCCCCCAGGATTAGGATTATTGAAGTGTTGGTTTTGTTTATGTGGTTTGTGGCTCGTCCTTGGGCCGACTACGAGGGTCTGCCCGAGTATGTCGGGCGGAGTTGAGGCCTAGGAGCTACAGGAGGATGCTCCTTCCCGCGTTGTTTCGCCCAGTGTGGTATCTGGGCGAGCGGTTGGCGCATCAATGTTTATATGATGAGTTTAGGGTGCCAGTTGATCCACCCCGGATTACGTTTATACCACCGACCGCCGCAGAGGTCCGTGAGGGTAGGCAAGGAGAGGGAGGCGAAGCACTAATGGTGCCGGGTGCCTCTTATCTGTCTCACGTCTGCCAGAGGCTAGCTTGCTGATATGCATGTTTTGTAGTGTTTATTTCACGTGTTTGGTCCCACTTCCTCTGTTGGAATCGCTCTTTAGAGCGGTTTTCGAGGCTACTTATGCTTCTTCTAGCATGTTTTATGTTCCTAATGCTTATCATGGAGAAGTGGAACAATTCCATTTCGTTTCCAACGCATATGGAGCCAATGAAAAAAAACGACGATGATTCAGTGACTTAGACTCGATTCCGAGTCCCTTGGAGCACATTTGAGAATATCACGAGCACCGAGCATCGATAAGAAGCCTAGGAAGAGCAAGTAGGGACCTACATGACCGTGTCAGAAGCATACATGGCCGTGTAGTGAGTCGGGAAGCAAAGACGAGAGAAAGCGAGCTACAGTAGCAGCTCACGGCCATGAGCCACCACCCTCACGACCGGGACGGGCACCCCTCACGACCGTGAGGCCCCTATCACGGCCGTGAGGCTTTATTCCACCTACGTTTTGCTTCCTCGCTTCCTCCTTATTCATGCCACCCTATAAATACCCCCTCTTGTAATGTTATAAGAACAAAAACCCTAGATAGAAAACCATCATCCTCAGCCTAGTTTCTTCTTAATATTTCCTTAATCTTTCTTAAATCTTAGCATAATCTTAGCTAGTTACTCCTATTTATTGGAATTCACGAAGAATCTATCAAGATCGACAACCTTGTGTAAACACCTAGATTTGGATCTGGTGGCTGCCGGAGTGCCCAACAAATATCCGATGACGATCGGACTGCAACGCGACGCAAGCTCGCGATGTTTTAGATAGTTTTTCTATAAAATGGATCAAATAATTACTCGAAAAAATTAAATTAACATCAAGGCAGCCTTAGTCGTGTCATTACGGTCACATAGACACTAATTAGAGTCAATTCTGACACCGGGACCCCGAGTCGATCCCGAAATACGAACCGAGTCAACACCGCGCCAAGCGAACCTCGGGATGCGCACCCATGGCCCACTCGGCGCAACGACGATAGGATAAGGGGGGGGGGAAACCTTAGTCTCCAAGTCACGAATAATACGCACAACTTGGTTTTGGAAAGTATCAAAATCGTATCTTCAAAATCCCGAGTGCCTCACTTCGCGCGCCTCAGTCTTCACATGCCTAAACCCAGGCGCCTGAGTTCTGGTGCGCCAGGACTCAGGCGTCCATCCAGGTGATGAGAGCCAAAAACAACTATAAATACCCCCCTTCACCCGAAAGGGCGCTCCGGGCAAAATGAAGAATCAAGTTGCGAGCCGCCGTAAAAAAAATGATGACGAGCTAAGGACGGAGTGAAACCCGAAAGAGCGCTCCGGGCAAAATAAAGAATCGAGTTGCGAGACGTCAAAAAAAAAGAGAGAGCAAAAATAAGAACAAAAGGTGAGCCGAGGACGGAGTGAAAACCCGAAAGGGCGCTCCGGGCAAAATGAAGAATCGAGTCGCGAGCCACCATAAAAAAATATAAAATAAATGTGCTTCTCATTAACTATAAAATTCGGTTAAGTCGAGCCTTTTTCGGGGCCCTTTTACATCAAGCACATGAGAACTAACTATCTCGAAAAATGACGGCACGTCAAAACACCACAGAAAACTAGTGCTAATCACATAATATCAACTAATAGAACATAATACAAAACGGCTGGGCTCTACCGGTCTAACTTCTTGCTTTCATCGCCATCTGGGCAAGCTTGTTTGGGTCTTTCACCATTGACCCCTCATAATACAAGCTTCTACCGCCGTAGCCAAAGACGAGCTCATCCAACCATGTTTCTTCTCATCACTAGCACCTTCAATATGAGTCTCATCAGTCTTGGCCCGTATAGATGAACTGAAGGTACTAGGATCGGTAACGCTGTCTTTGGTCAGGCGCTTAGTGACATTTCCTCGAGTCACCTCCTTATCCTCTAGTGTCGCTATCTTCCTAACTTTCGAATTGCCCTGTCCTGACGGGTGTTCACAAACCCCCGCCGGATGGAAGTAATGTCGGTCGGGCGAACACTCTCTATGACAATGGGACTTGAAAATTTCTGTTCTCAAGACACCCTAAACTCCCTGAACAAGTTCTCCGTTCACGAGTCGAACCTAAGAACGCCCTTAGTAAAATCTGAGGTGGTAGGCCTTAAACCCATTTCACTACAAGAATTTAAGTCTGGGGCGACTGATCTTAGCCACTGTCATCTGTCGCTAAAGAGAGACGCGCGACAGTTGACAGTCGATAAGAAAAAGTCGCACCAGATAGTCGCATCTAGCGACTGAAATCGGTCGCTAAATTATACGCGACTGATTTCAGTCGCTAAAGTTAGCGACTGATTTCGGTCGCTAAATCATCCCTTTAGCGACCGATTTCAGTCGCTGAGAGCGTCAGATTAGCGATCAATATCGGTCGCTAAGGGGTGTGACGTGGCGTTCTTTGAGTGTCCTACAGCGACTGACGTCGGTCGCTAAATGAAAATTTTAGCGACTGATATCAGTCGCTGCCTAACCTGAAAAAGGCCGGTTGTATTTGTTTCTTTTCTAGCCAAAATCTGCACAATAAAACAAACCAACAACCACAATACGTCCCAAACATCATTCCAAACGTTGTTCCAAACGTTACGCAAGCTTCACACTCCAGAATTGGCAACCAAGTAAGCAAACGTCGTGAATACACTAAATTAAAAGTGTTGTTACAAACTGGTTTCAAAAAACATTCACAAACTACAAACTGTTTTCAATCTACTCAGCTAACAGGGAAACTAGCTGAAGAGCCACTACCACCCCCATTGAAGGGGTCTCTAGGATCTCGGTGTCGGGGAATGGGGTCGGAGTTACAGTTCTGTTGCTGCATGCTCTTAAGGCGCTGTAGCTCTTCCAGAATTTGCAGGTTAACGGGCTCCTGCATCTTCAGCCTCTCATCCTGCTCCTTCATCTTCTCAGCCATAGCCGCCCGTTGCGCCCTCTCCTCTCGAAGTTCCGACCTCATCTCAGCAACGACGGATGGTACACACTCCGTCGAGGTCGCATGCCCACCCCCCCCCCCCCCCACCCCCCCCCCCCCGGGCATTTAGTGGTGTCTAGTACAGGGAATGAGCATTCCCCGTACCGTACATCGCTCCCTTGCGATATCCCTGCGCGACTCTGAACCAAATTTCGCTCGGGTCCACACCTTCAGCCTCGGGCGCTCTAGTGGCCTCTATATACGATCTCTACAAGAAATTGGAGTCATGATTAGGTGAGTTGTAAAGAAAAAAAAGTAAAGAAGCCTTAAGTTTGAAACTTACCCAAATGGCGGCGTCCTTCCTCGTAGCGAATGTTCGAATGGTGGTTGACGGGAAGGATTTTGTCGTCTATCTGATGGGAGGGATTTGTCATGGATCCCCACCGATCAATAAAAAAAACCAACTATTCCTAACACGTAGATAGGGCAAGTCGGGTCGAATCCACGGGGACGGTAAAGAGGTGTCTAGACTAAGGTCACCCAAATACAAGACTAGGTCTCGGGACTAAGCTAATCTAGGACGTTAGGAAGGGGGGTAAACTAAGACTAGGACTAAGCTAAGAACAAAGAATAAGGAAAGAATAGGGTTAGGTCGGGTTCACAAGTGTAGTAGGATGGTTGGGAGATCGATGGTGCAAGGTTCACCTAGTTACTAAGGATGGTCCGCGCTCTCGCGTCAAAGACTATGTCCGCACTCTCGTGTCAAAGACAAAACCCGAATACTTATGCAAGATGTTACCCAATACACAAGGATTCAACCACAAATCAATCACACAATGAGCAGAGGAAGACAAGCAAGAGAAGTATTTGCAACTACTACTCTAACAAGCATTTCAACAAACACATAGTGTGCATAATATGTGACTAGTAACAAAGAATCAACCTTTACCCTCAATCAAACCCTAATCATCCATAATAAACACTTAATCACCCTACTAACCCCACAAAATGTCTACTCACACATATCTAAACAAACATTAACATAAACAAGAGAAATCAATACAAACAACAAAACATACATAATGAAACTAGTGAAAACTATGAACAAAGAACAATACAATGAACAAAGATTAAAACTTGAATGAATAAAAAAAGATAAGAGTAAAGAAGAAGGAAGATTATACCTACTAACAAGAGGATGAAAAATTGAAACTTGTATTAATAAGAAAAACCCAAAACAATCTCCCAAGGTTGTCAATCTTGGTTGAATCTTGAAGAATTCCCTTAATACAAGACTAATTACTAAGATTAACGATAAACTAAAGACTAATCTACACTAATCTAAGCTAATCTAGTCTAAAGTAGTCTAGGGTTTAGTGGGTAATGTCTAACATAAGCTAAGATTACAAGAGGGGGGTTATTTATAGGGTTACAAGAGTGAAGGAGAGGAAAGGAAAGTCACGCGGCTACAGCACAGCCCATCCCAACCGGGATGAAATGGTCCCGTCCGGGACGAAATGGTCCCGTCGGGGACGACCCCAAAACAGGCGTTGTTCAATTTGTGCACCCCTTCCCGGACGGGATGAGGTCCTTCCCGACGGGGATGGGTCTTGTAGGCCTCCAATATGATCTTTAAGGTCCCTCCTTGCTTCTCATGGGATTCTCATCGATTCTCGGGGCTCGGGATCAAATCCTAGGGGCTCGGGATTGGGTCCCAAGGTCTCGGGGTCGAATCCAAGGCATAGAGCGATCGTTCCTTCACTTCGTTGGCTCCAAAAAGTGTATGAAACGAGTCGGAATCGTTCCAATTCTTCATGAATGGTCTCGGGAACCTGAAACGAACTAGAGGAAGCATAAGTAGCCCATAAACCGCTCCCAAGGAGCGATTCCACAAGGAAAATGGGACCAATACACAACAAATTAGGCACTAAAAACTACACTTATCACTATCCTACCGATCAAATAATAACCAACTAACCTAAGCTAGGTAGCTAGGGCAAGTCGGGTCGATCCACAGGGACGGGAGTTCAAAACAAGAGGGTGCTATGGTCTAAGACTAGGTTCAAGGCTAACTAAACTAGGATGATGGCTAAGATCGACTAAGGACTAAGCTAAACAAGTAACTAATGATAAATGGAAGCAAATTAAATCAATAAGAAGAAACTAGGGCTAGGTCGGGTTCATGGATGCCAAGGAGATCAGAATGAGGAAACTAGGGTTACTAGCATGCTTTCGTTGCCTAGGTTACGATCGGGATCTCGCTACTTAAATGGCTTAGGGGTCATTCTCACCACGCTCACGCTACTAATGAGGGAACCAAACCTACAACCAAACAAACACATACAAGAGAAGAGGCAAGAAAAACAAGGATTGATCATCTTAAGTCTCACAAGCGTTTCATCAAACATGTGGAGTGCAAGGTAAATAGGAAACAACAAAAACAACAACTAGTACCACCCATCTCACCCTAATCATCCCTAATTACACCCAATCCCCCTACTAACCCTAGAGGAAAACTACTCACTCATATTCAAGATGACAACCACAACACACATCACAAAACAAGCATAACAATGGAGGCTCATGATATGAGATTGAGTATTATCAAACAAGAACATAAACAAGATAAAACTAAAGTAAAGAAGATTAAAGAGAAGAGAAATTATACCACACACAAATGAAAGGCAAAAGATTGAATCTTGTATAAAAATCAACCCAAGAAGTATCTTCAATGTTGTCAATAGAGAAGAATTCTTCAATAGATCTTCAATTACACAAGAACTAACTAGGATTAAACTAAGATTAAGGACTAATCTACACTAATCTAAGCTAATCTAACCTAAAGTAGTCTAGGTTTTAGTGGGTAATGTTTAACATAATGAATGGTTACAAGAGGGGGGGGGGGAGGGTATATATAGGGTTACAATGAATAAGGGAAGCGGAAAAGCGAAACAGCCCCGATCTGGGCCCATCCCGGCCGGGAAGAGGCTCATCCCGACCGGGAAGGGGTGGTCCCGACCGGGAAGGTGGTGATCCCGATCGGGATCATTCTCCAGTAGCTCGTCTTCCTTTGCTTCTTCATCCCGGTCGTGATGGATGTGCTCCCGACCGGGATGGGTCTTGTAGGCTTCAAATATGGTCTCATAGGTCCCCACTTGCTCTCCCTAAGCTTCTCATCGATTCTCGGTGCTCGGGAATGGGTCCCAAGGGCTCGGGATTGGGTCTAAGCTACCGGGTGATCGTCGCTTCTCTTCGTTGGCTCCAAATGTGTCGGAAACGAATTGGAATCGTTTCATTTCTCCAATATTGGCCTTAGGAACCTAAAACAAACAAGAAGAAGTGTAAGTAGCCTCGAAACCGCTCCAAAGAGCGATTCCACAAGAGAAACCGGGACCAAACACAAGGAAAAAGCACTACAAAACACACTTATCAACTCCCCCACACTTAACCCTAACTCGCCCTCGAGTAAGCACGAACTAACTACTAAACTAATAAGAACTAAAATACTAGCCGAGCGGGTATTAGCGCACCCTACGCCCTTTAAACTCACGAGAGAACACTTAGAGGACAAGTGCTCTTCGCAAGGCAAGTGGGGTCTTGCGACAAAACTGCGGATACAACCGAACACGAAAACACACAAACAAGCAAGCAAACAAACAAGCAGTCGGTTGCATCCAAGAGGAAACAAATACCGCTTCCCTCAACAAAGTGGTGAAAGAAACACCGGTTAAGGACTCAAGGCAAGTGACAACGTTCCCAAGTTAATAACACAAATCAATACGGACAAAACCCTAATAGTATGACAACAAAGCAATAAAAATGTTGGTAACTTACCTAGGTTCCTCCTAACCTTCTAAGAACGTACTACGGGACGATAGGCGGGATGGAAAAAGGATGAACCACGTAGTTAGTCGACACTTTAGGTAAGTGAACCCCGCCCCCTTTAGCGATGAGCCAAGAGGGTCGTCCCATGCTCAAAAATCGCCTAACTAGTCCAAGTAAAAAGGTGGATATGGTTGCAAAGTGAGGGAAGACCGACCATTACCGCTATCATCCTTCCTAGGGACTCGATCCTTTGGTAGGCTCTTCACGGTAACAGTCGGTAAAAGGCTTATTTTTGAGGGGGTGAGAATTTTTTTTTGTGAGATGATTTTCTTTGGCAATTTTCTTTTGTATTTTGCTTTTGAGTTGCTATGCCATTTCTTTTTGTTCTTTTCTATTTTGTTTTTGAATTGTTGTGCCTTTTCTTTTTCTTTCTTTTTTTTCTTTTTTTTTCTTTCTTTTTCTTGGTTTGCCCTTTTGGCCAAATTTTGTTTTCTAGGCATTTCTTGCAACCAGGTAAGAACTTAGACAATTTGCAACTTATTTTTAGAAATGTGTAGGAGGTAGGGAAATGGGTAAGTCGGGGGTCGCGATTTCCCTTCAAACCCACAAAAAAAGGGAAACTTGGACTAATCAAACGATTTCGAACACGGTCACCTAAGAGACGAGACTCGGGAACCAAGGCCTTTTCACTCTGTGGGTGGTCAAAATGGCCAAAATGCAAATGCCGTAGTAAATTTCTAGTAGACTAGGTGGACTCAAGGTAAGAAACCAACGAAATCATTGATTTAAAGTCATTCTACTAGACTAAAGTCCAAGACTCGACTCAAATTACTAGAAAGGGAAAGTAAACACTTGCGCACTAGCCTCAAAACCGGGTTTTCGAAAACCTTTTATTACACACTAGACACAACTAAACAAGACAAAACAAAGACACAACAAAAACGAAAGGAAATGAGACAAACACAACAAAACAAAACAAAAACAAACACACAAAATAAACAATCACCACCCCGAAACATCCAAACAAGCCGCCACATCAACCACAAACTTCAAAAAGCTCTACCCGAGCACACACCATCACAACACATCCTCTAAACTTCACAAAAAGGAAAAAGGAGAAAGAAATGAAGGGGTATTACCGGATGTCTTGAGCTTTTTTAAACTTGTCGACGATCGGGCAACTTACAAGGAATTAGGGGAGCAAAACACACAACACAACAAATATACGGCACAAGGACACAAAAGAAAAAGACAAAAAAAAGAAAATCTTTTTGATTTTTATGAAATTTTTCAAATTTTTAGGAATTTTTTAAGATTTTTCGAAAAACTACAAAAATAAAACTAAACTAGACGCCCATAAGGGTGTTGCCTAGTGGTTAAAACTTGTGGTCATCGGCATAAGGGTCTCAGGTTCAAGCCCCTGCAAGCGCGAACTTGTGGGAGTTGTATGGCTTGAGACTATGCCTCTAGACTTCGAGCCTGTCGCCCACGGGCGGTTTACCTTGGTGTGCGTGGTTTGCAGGCTATGCGTACACCCGTGGGTTTACCCAGTGCGCACCAGAAAGGTAGCGGCTGCGGGTTCCCTCGTTCATCAAAAAAACTAAACTAGACAAAGATATCGCTCCCCCACACTTAAACCGAGCAATGTCCTCATGCTCGATCGGTAGTGTGTGGAAGACACTAAAAAAAAAAAAAAAGGGAAAATAAAACTAAAAGTCAAAAATGAAAGTGAAGAAAGGGTAGAATGTGTCCGGCCGGGGTGTAATCAAGTCACCAAGGGCCGAGACAAGAAAAGATATGGATGGGGGAAGAAATAAAAAGAAGAAAATAAAAGGAAATGGGAGGGGAGGGCTAGGTGTAATCAAGTCACCTAGCCCGGATTCTGCCTAATTCCGACTAAATTCAACCGAAAAATAAAGAAAAAGTGAAAAGGCTCGTCAATTTGGATTTTTCAAATGATTCTCGATGTAATCACGTCACCGAGAATGGGGAGCAATGACCACCAAGGCCCCGAGGGCCACCATGATACCAAAATGATAAAGGGAAGGGGAACAAACGAAGAAAGACTGAGCAACAAAAGACGGAAAAGAAGGAGAGTCGCCTTACCAAACGGTTAGCAACTCAATCAACTCCATCGTCTCAATGATCGTTACCGGCACCTTACTTGTCATCATCATCATTATTCCTCTTCCTCAATGTAGTCTTAAGTATCGAGCTTGCATAGGTGTAATGAGGTTGGGATTATGGGAAAACTCGGTGTATAGTGATGAGAAGATGAGATGAAGGTGTATAATTGAAGTGTAAGGGTGGAATGATAGTGGAAAAGGTTAGTAGGGAGGTCGGTTGGGGGTATAAAGTGGTGGGGTGGTGCTTAAATGAAGAAAAGAAGGCGAAAGAGGAAGCTGGCACCCTTCCCGACCGTGACAGACTTCATCACGGTCGGGAGGAGTCCTTCCCGGTCGGGAAGGCCTTGATCCCGGTCGGGATGACACCTTTCCTAAGCCTTGAAGCCTTCATTCAATACTAGTTCCACCCAAAAGACAAGTAATACCTCGGGATCCAAAATCCCGTCCCCAAAAGCTTGTACCAAGCACAAAAACCGACTTCCCCCACCAAGCCTTGAATCTTCTATCATCAATACCCTTCTCTAATTCTTCATCTTCACTTCAAACCTATCAAGTAAGCTCAATAAACACATCAAAGATCCCTCCCTCACATCGCTCAAGAAAATTCCAAATTACAAGAATTCCACAAAAACTAACAAATCCTAGAAACCAAACTATCCAATCAAACGTATACAAATACAAAAGCTCAAAAGAAAAGGAAAAGATATTTACAATAAGCCACTCTCACCATCTACGCCTCCATAGCCATCAAGAGCTCGGAGAAGTAAGTCAAATGCTCTAGCAACATCTTCATTAACGCTCATGTGGCTGATCCTAGCCATCAACAAGAGTTTCCAAGTTGAAGTCGAGAAGCAATCATCCAATCCATTACGCTCGGGTTTCTTGTGATCTTTCGGGTCTTCTGAACCATCATAGCAACGATTCTTATGACCATCTGGTAGGTATAGTGATAAGTGTAGTTTGTAGTGCCTATTTTGCTATGTTTTGGTCCCATTTTCCTTGTGAAATCGCTCCTTGGGAGCGATTTATGGGCTACTTATGCTTCTTCTAGTTCGTTTTAGGTTCCCGAGACCATACATGAAGAATTTGAACGATTCCGACTCGTTTCATACACTTTTGGAGCCAACGAAGAAAAGGAACGATCACTTGGTGCCTTGGATTCGATCCCGAGGCCTTGGGACCCATTCCCGAGCCCCTTAGACTCGATCCCGAGCCTCGAGAATCGATGAGAAGCCCATAAGAAGCAAGGAGAGACCGAAAAGTTCTTATTGGAGGCCTACAAGACCCTTCCCGGGCGGGATAGTGGCTTTCCCGACCGGGAAGGGGTGTACAAAGCGAGAGGTTGCTGTTTTGAGCCGTCTCGGTCGAGACCAACCTTGTCTCGGTCGGGACCAGCCCTTCCCGGCCGAGATGGGGCCGTCTCGGTCGGGACGGAGGTGCTGCAGCGTGACTCCACTTCCTTTCTTCTCCTTTCATTCTTGTAACCTTATATATATACCCCCTCTTGTTATTTTGTGTTATGTTCTTCATTACCCACAAAACCCTAGACTACTTTAGGTTAGATTAGCTTAGATTAGTGTAGATTAGTCCTTAATTACTCGTTAATCTAATGATTACTCTTGTATTATTGGATCTCTTAAAGAATCTATCAAGCTTGACAACCTTGGTGGAATTGGTTGAGTTTTCTTCTATGCAAGTGTTCTTCTTTTCATCCTTTGTAGTTGGTATAATCTTTCTCATCCTTTTTACTCTTAATCTTGTTTGTTCCTTCAAGTTTCAATCTTTGATTATTGTTTATTGTTCTTGATTGTTCTTCATGGATGTTTTTATGTTTGTGATGTTTCCTCTTGTTTATGTTTGTCTTAGTTTGATTATGAGTGATTAGATTCCTTGTGGGGTTAGTAGAAGGATTAAGTGTGGATTATGGGTGATTAGGGCTTGATTATGGGTAAAGGGTGAATCTTTGTTGTTAGTCACATGTTGGGCACACTATGTGTTTGTTGAAATGATTGTTTGAGTTGTAGTGGCCATGCTTCTCATGCTAGTCTTCCTCTACTCATTGTTTGTCTAGTATGTGATTATGTTGAGAATAGTCTTAGACACAAGAGTGTGGACTAGGGTTTAGACGCGAGAGCGCGAACCCACCTTGACATCGGTCTACGTAGCGAGAGCCCGGATCGACTCTAGCAACTAGGAGACACCTACACCCTTGATTACCCAAATCATCCTACTATGCTTATGAACCCGACCTAACCCTACTCTTTCCTCGTTTGATTTCTTTAGTTCGATAGATTCGTTTAGCCTTAGTTGTTACCCCTAGCTTAGCCATAGTCTTAGTTCATTCCCTTCTTATCGTTCTAGTTTAGTTTAGCGTCGAGACCTAGTCAAGTCTTTAGGTGGAACTTGGTCCAAACCCTCTTTACCGTCCCCATGGATTCGACCCTACTTGTCCTAGCTACCCACTAGGAATAGTCAGTTTTATATTGATCGGCGGGACCCACGACAAATCCCACCATAAATTTGGCGCCGTTGTCGGGGACGGTGCTAGTTTAGACCTTGTTTGCCTAGTTACTTGACTTTGTCTTTTGTTTTGTGTTTTTCTTTTTTTTTGTTTCTTTGCTTCTTGTGTGTGTGAGGTTTATTTCTCTCTTGTCTAGTGCCCAAAAAGCACTAGGCTTCTCACGTTTGCTCTTAGTCTACATTTTGTGCTTAGAGGTGGTGACCATCTTCTTCTTGCAACTTAGAGCCGCTTTAACGGACGGTTGTTAGATTGAGAAGTCCTCAACCGGGTACGAGCCGCGATTTTTGAGCAAGCATGAGGTTTGATCTAAACTCCCCACACTCGGGAGCCGATATGAGCTACTCCTCTCCCTCTATGAATCAAGGGTATGACATGACGTCCCCCTACCATAATCAAGCTTCTTGGGGTAATCAAGACTCTAGTGGGTACGATATTCAAGGATATGGAAACGGCTACCAACAAGTGAATGCTTATCACTCCTATAATCATGGTGACTATTACTCAAGCTATCAATGTGAACCCACCATGTTTCATCATGATTCACCTTATGGAAGCCAATTTCCCCAAAACCCACCACATTACCCTCCACCCCAACCACAATATGAACCCCAAAACCCACAAGACTACCAATCATCTCAACCTCACTACCAACAATATGATGCCCCACCTCTTGGGCATCATCAAGATTTTCAAGGAGCTTTACAAAAACCCAATGACCACCAAATGCCCAACTTGGAGTTATATCGGTCGATTCTTCAATTGCAAAAGAGCCAACAAGAAATGGCCATCCAAATGCAAAAGGAACAAGATGAATTCATGGCCCAATATCGAAGACAAGGGGAGGCGATTGATGCTCGATTAAATCTTATATCGGCTAAAATCGTGATGTTTTTAACTCAAACGTCACAACTTGACGAAGGGTGCTCGCTTGAGCAAAGGGAGCAACCCAATCGTGAAGCCGCCGATGACGTCCCCTTTAGAAGCGAAACTTGCTTTGAAGAACCTCGATCGTCTACCCAAAAAGAGACGAATGAGGATATGACCCTTAGTGAAAGCAATGTTGGTAAAAAATTGGAGGAGGTTAGTGAGTTGGATGAGTTGGTGGAGTTTGTGAAGTTGTTGGGTGAAATTGACAAGCCCAAGTTGCCCATGTCCGAGAATGTGGATATGCATCAAGAACCCCTTGTAAGTAAACCGAGCAATGGTTTGGAAGAGATTGAAACCGCCGGTAGAAGTTTCAATCCTCTCCTCCAAGATGATGTGGGGGCAAGTGATGAAGATGAGGAACCACAACTTGAGGAAAGTGTGGGGGTGTGCAACAAGGAAACGAGGCCAAAGCCGCTTTTTGTGCCTCTTGTCAAGGATTTGAAGCTTGCTAGTGATTGGAGACGATGCTTAGGGAGGAAGAGGTCGGTGAAGCTCGTAGGATGGATAGACCCCGGAGACAACACGAAAGATGACGTTGGGTCTTTTGAGGACTACTTCTTGCCTCCTCCTTGGAGGCCGTGGAGGATAGCTTGGCTTGAGCACTCTTTAGGCCTTCATTACGATGTTGGTCGTGCGTTTGACTTGCTCCTCCAAGCCCTTGAGGGCTATGGTTGAAGAATGAGAGTCCACTATCCTCGGTTTGACGGAGTTCCTAAAGAACCGTCATGTTGTATATTCCTCTTTGCTCTTCTCTTTAGTTTCTTGTTTTTGTAATTGTGTTTGCGTGTTTTGGTTGTTAGGTTCTAGGACTTATTTTATTTTGTAGAATTCTTGTAATTTGGAATTTTTTTTTTGAGTGATGTGAGGGAGGGGATTCTAATGATTATTGTGAAGTTGTGTAGGATGATTGATGTTTGAAGGTGACTATATGAGTTTTGGAGGTGAATGCTTGAAGCGGTCTTGGGAGCGGTTCTATTATTGATTTTTGGGAGCTTTGATGAAGCTATGTGCTTAGGTGAATATTTGAAAATCAAGAGAAGCTCCACTTATATCTCCCATGATTAGCATCAAGTATTTCATACACGGTCTTCTATTTTTTTCCGTCAAGTCTCGGCTCGGTGGGATTTTTATTGGAAGACGGGAGCTAGATGGTTGTTTTTGAGCTTACAATAAGCTTTTTGGGATGAGATTTCGGATCCCGAATTGTTATTTGTGGATTGGGAGGAAGGCTAGGTGAGTTCTTATTGAAAGGAGGCTTCAAAGGCATCCCGGGCGAGAACGGGTTTTACTTGGGCGAGAAATGGTATCATCTCGGGCGGGATGACAGCTCTTCCCGGGCGAGACGAAGACCCGTCCCGGCTGAGACGAGACCGTCTCGGTCGGGAAGGTGTGGCACAAAATCGCAGCTACTGGAGTACCGTCCCGGGCGAGACGAGTTCGTCCCGGGCGAGACGAGGACCTGTCCCGGCCGAGACGAGACCGTCTCGGTCGGGAAGGTGTGGCACAAAATGACAGCTACTGGAGCATCGTCCCGGGCAAGACGAGTTCGTCCCGGGCGAGACGAAGACCCGTCCCGGGCGGGACGAACCCTTCTTGGGCGAGACGGGTTTGTTACAGCAGCCATGTTTTCTCTTGCAGCCCGAACCCAGTCCACCCTCACCCAAGCCCGCCCCATGCTTCCCTCTCACATATCTACCCAACCCAACCCAACCCATTCCCATCTCACACTAACTCATCTTCAACCTCCTTCATCTTCATAACACACAAAATAAACCCCAATTTCAAAACCCCCAAAACACCATAAATTTACAAATACTCCACCAAATCTCATCAAATCACTTCCAAAACCACCCAAAATCAGTTTCTATCACTTTAATACCTATCCTAGACCCATTTTCTACCATTTAAATCACCAAAAACGAAAAAAAAATCGAGTTTTTATAACCATTTTTTCCAAAATCCGAGTTTGGGGTTTTGGTTTCAAACTCGATTTAG
Organism: Agrostemma githago; assembly: GCA_958450325.1. NCBI lineage: Eukaryota > Viridiplantae > Streptophyta > Magnoliopsida > Caryophyllales > Caryophyllaceae > Agrostemma > Agrostemma githago. Next base: position 24,546,623 of record OY288244.1, on the reverse strand, counting down.
CTTGTTGGAGTTGGTGTTGGAAGCTTATTACACCATTTTTAAGCTTCTATTGTGTGTTTTTGTGGGTTCTAGCTAGTGTTTTTGGGTAAAATCCGAGTTTGGGTGCTCACCATTTTTTAAGCTTCTTCATCATTAATGACTCCAAAGAAAAGAGAAAATGTGGTAGCAAGCAAGAAAAGGAAGAGCGCTTCCACTTCTAGAGCCGAAATCGAGCCCGAGGTCGAGGTTGAAGAGCCGGAAATTCCTTGCCATCCGGATTTTCCTACCCTTATCTTTGGTTCGGAATGGCAAAAGGAGCAATTCTACAAGCTCCTTGGTAAGCCTCTTGAGCCAACTCGTTTTATTTGCAAAATCATACTTAGGAAGCTTGGCATCCTTGATCAATGTAGACAATTGTTTGTGGGTATGGGGTTGGAAATGTTATTTAACATGCATGAGCGGACCTACAAGCAACTCACCCTTGAGTTCTTTAGTAGCTTTGTTCTAAATACTAGAGTCGATCCACCCCGGGTTGCTTTTCGAGTAAACAATGGTGACTACAATTATACCCTCCCCGAGTTTGGCGATATTTTTGGTCTTCCCCTAGATTCTAATTGTAACCCACCCGCCGGTTTTAGTGAGATTGATGTATGGAAAAGTATAACCGGTCTTAGCCTTGTAGACTTTCGACGGTTGTCTAACCGTCACGTCCACCACCCAGTTTTGCGCTTTTGGCATCGATTAATTGCGGGTACGATATTTGGGAGGCCCGAAATGAACACCTTTACTCAACAAGAGTTAACCATACTCGGGGCCTATTTAAATGTTAAGAGTCAACCTAGGTTCACCCCCGACCTTTCCCTTGCCTTGGCTAAGCACTTTCTTAAGATAAGTAAGGCGGGGAAGAATGTGAGTGAGATTGTTCTCGGGGGGCTTATAACACACATAGCTAAGGCGGTAGATGAGAATTTCAGCGAGGAGGACTTGATCCCCGTACCGGGGGATACTACCATAGATGAGGACCGTTTGACTAGGTTCCATAAATGGATCGCCTATGAGAGGGAGCACAAGAGGTATCAATGGTTGATAAGTGTGGTTTGTAGTGCCTATTTTGTAGTGTTTTGGTCCCATTTTCCTTGTAGAATCGCTCCTTGGGAGCGGTTTAGGGGCTTCTTATGCTTCCTTTAGTTTGTTTCAGGTTCCCGAGACCGATTTGGAAGAGTTGGAGCGATTCCGACTCGATACATACACATTTTGGAGCCAACGAGATAAAGGAACGATGACTCGATGCTTTGGAATCGACCCCGAGACCTAGGGACCCAATCCCGAGCCTCCGAGACCCGATCCCGAGTCCCGAGAATCGATGAGAAGTCCATGAGAGGCAAGGAGGAACCAAAAGGGTCATATTGGAGGCCTACAAGACTCATCCCCGACGGGTATGCACCTCATCCCGTCGGGGATGAAGTGCACTTTGGAGGAGGCTACTGCAGGGCCGTCCCGGTCGGGATGGTGGGTCCGTCCCGGTCGGGATGACCCGTCCCGGTCGGGACCAAGTGCTGCAGTCTGCATTTCCTTTCTTTCTTCTCCCTTCCATTTGTAACCCTATATATACTCTTCCCTTGTTTTGTAAAGCTGATGCACTACATTAGACATTAAACCCTAGACTATTTTTAGGTTATATTAGTTTAGATTAGTGTAGATTAGTCGGTAATTAGTAGTTAATCTTAGTTTAGTACTTGTATTAAGGGAATTCTTCAAGATCTTCACCAAGCTTGACAACCTTGGTGGTTTGTTTTGGGTTTTCTTCATTAATGCAAGTTTCAATCTTTCTCCTTCACTAGTATGGTATAATCCTCTTCCTTTTTACTCTTTATCTTGTTTAATTCATCCAAGTTTGCATCTTTGATTGTTGTATTGTTCTTAGTTCATCTTTTTCAATAGTTTCATTATGGATGTTTTGTTGTTTGTGTTGATTTCTCTTGTTCTTGTTAGTATTAGTTTGATTATGTTAGAGTAGTGTTCTTGCTAGGGTTAGTAGGGTGATTAGGGTGTTAATTGGATGATTAAGGGTTTGTTGGAGATGTTGGTGGAAGATTTGAGGTTTCTTCTTGAGTGATGCATATTACATGTTTGTTGGAATGCTTGAATGACTAAGTAGGTTGGAATGCTTGTTTTTCTTGCTTTCCTTTGTCGTGTGCATCGCCGGATGGGTTCCATGAGGAACCTCTAGGTCGTGTGTCCTAGATTACCCTACTACCGCTTTCACTCTAACTCCTCCTTGGTCATTCCGTTACCCCATTGACCCCGACCTAATCCTAGCCCGTTTTCCTTAGTTGTTCTCCTTAGTCTTAGTCTAGCCCTCTCTCCCTCTTATCATTCTCTAGCTTAGCTCGTTGACTTAGTCTAGTATTTGGGCCGACCTAGTCTAGGCTATACATTACCGTCCCCGTGGATTCGACCCGACTTACCCTAGCTACCCTAGTTAGGTTTTGCCGGTTTTATTTGATCGGTGGGATCCACGACAAATCCTACCATCAATGGTTTACCTCGGGTCGGCCACACTTCACTTTGCCATGCCCTACGCTTCCGACCCTTATGCCTTTGCGACATTCCCTAGTCCCGGTCCGAGAGCCTAACCTTCTAATGCCCGGTGCGGGAGGTGACCCCGGTGCCTCCTCCTCCCTTAGTCCGCATACACATGCTAGTGTGAGGCCTCGACAGCAACCAACCCAACAACAACAACAGTAAGCTACCCGACCACTCCCCTCTTATCCTGCGCCCCCGGCATCTATGTGCGTTCCTCCGTACACCCCCTACACTCCATTTGCCTACCCTTCGCTCCCGGCCGATCCAGCTATGGCCGCTATGCTTAATGCTCTGCACATTGGGCAATAAGAGCATAGGAGGGACGATTATTATGCTCAGTACCCCGGGTATCATCTTTTGGCTCAGCAGGGGTATATTGATCCACGTGGCAACCTTCCATCATGGTATAGACCCGAGTATTTCCCTAACCACGGTAATCCTAGTGGTAGTGGTACTATGGTGGATGACGAGGAGTACGAGGCCGAGGATGCCTTCGATATAAATGCGGGGATGGGTAATCAGGAAGCCGGTGAAGAAGATGAAGCTGGAAATGATGATGATGATGGCAACAATGTAAGTGAGCAAGGGGATGACGACGAGCATGGTGATGACTTTGATTAGTGAAGCGATGGAGATGCGTAAGTTGCTAACCTTTGGTATGGCAACTTTCTTTTCTTTTCCGCTTTTGATGCTCGTCTATTTTCTTTCCCCTTGTTATGAGTATTTTGTTGGCCCTCGAGGCCTTTGTGGTGATCGATCCCGATTCTCGATGACGTGATTACATCGAGAATCATTTGAAAAATCCAAATTTACAAGTCTTTTCCCTTTTTTTTTTCTTTTAGTAGGTATTAGTCGGATTTAGGCGGAATCCGGGCTAGGTGACTTGATTACACCTAGTCCTCCCCGCCCATTTCCTTTTATTTTCCTTATTTTTATTTTCTTCCCCCTTCCATATCTTTTCTTGTCTCGGCCCATGGTGACTTGATTACACCCCGGCCGGACACATTCTACCCTTTTCTCTGCTTTTCTCTTTGATTTTTAGCTTTATTTTCGTAGTTTCTTTTCTTTCCTTTTGTGCTCTCATGCACTACGGTCGAGCATGAGGACATTGCTCGGCTTAAGTGTGGGGGAGCGATATTCTATCGTAGTTAGTTTTATTTTCGTAGTTTTTCGAGAAATCTTGAAAAAACCCTAAAAATTTGAAAAGTTTCTCAAAAAATCAAAAATATTTTCTTTTGTGTGTTTTCTTTTTTATGTCATTGTATCGTATATATGTTTTGTTGTCCGTGTTGTGCCTCCCTTTTTCCTCTTAGGTCACCCAATCGCCGCTAGCTTTGGAAAGCTTTCAAGACATCCAGTAACGCCTTTTATCCCTTTTTCCTCTTTACCTCTTGTGATGTTTGGAGGAGATTTGTGATGATGTGTGCTCGGGAGGAGCTTTGTAAAGTTTGGTGTTGGTTGGTCGCTTGTTTGGATGTTCGGGGTGGTGTTTGTTTTGTTTATGTGTTTGATTTGTTATGTTTTGCTTTTTGTTGCTTTTGTCTCTTTTTCGTTCATTTTCGTCATGTCTTCGTGTTGTGTGTGTAGTTGTGTCTTTTGTGTAAAAAGGTTTTCGAAAACCCGGTTTAGAGGCTAGTGTGCAAGTGTTTACTTTCCCTTTCTAGTAGTATAAATCGAGTCTTGGACTTTAGTCTAGTAGAATGACCCTAAATCAATGATTTCGTTGGTCCTTTACCTTGAGTCTACCTAGCTTACTAGGGATTTACTACGGGATTTGCACTTTTGACCATTATGACCACCCACGGTGTGAAAAGGCCTTGGTTGCCGAGTCCCGTCCCTTAGGTGACCGTGTTCGGGATTGTTTGATTAGTCCAAGTTCCCCCCTTTTTTGTGGGTTTGAAGAGGGAAAGCGTGCCCCCTACTCTCCCATTTCCCTACCTCCTACACATTTCCACACAATAAAGTTGCAAATTGTTGAAATCGTCTTTCTTGTCGCAAAAAGAAATGACTATCATTCAAATCAAGCCAAAAGGGCAAAGAAAAGAAAATGAAAGAAAGAAAGATTGAAGAAAAAGAAAAGGCACAAAAAGCCAAAAAGAAAATAGAAAAGAAGAAAAAGAAATGGCATGGCAACATACAAAGCAAGAATGCAAAAGAAAAGAGAAAATGCCAAAAAAATCGTCTCACAAAAAGATCCTAACCCCACAAAAATAAGCCTTTTTCCGACCTTTGCCGTGAAGAGCCTACCAAAGAACCGAGTCCCTAGGAAGGATGATAGCGGCAAAGGTCGGTCTTCTCTCACTTTGCAATTATTTCCACCTTTTTACTTGGACTAGTTAGGCGGTTTCGGACATGGGACGACCCTCTTGGCTCATTGCTAAAGGGGCGGGGTCTCACTTACCTACAGTGTCGACTAACACCGTGGTTCATCCTTTTCCATCCCGCCGATCGTCCCGTAGTACATTCTTAGAAGGTTAGGAGGAACCTAGGTAAGTTACCAACGTTTTTGTTGCTTTGTCGTCATACTATTAGGGTTTGGTCCATTTTGGTTTGTATTGCTAGCTCGGGAACGTTGTCACTTGCCTTGAGTCCTAAACCGGTGCTTCTTTCACCGCTTGTTTGAGGAAAGCGGTATTTCTTTTCTTTTGGGTGCAACCTTTTGTTTGTTTGTTTATTTGTATGTTTGTTTGTTTATGTGTTTTTGTGTCCGGTTGCATCCACGGTTTTGTCGCAAGACCTCACTTGCCTTGCGGAGAGCACTTATACTCTAGGTGCTCTCGCGTGAGTTGAAAAGGCGTAGGGTGCGCTAATACCCACTCGGCTAGTTTAGTAGTTAGTTTATGCTTATTCGAGGGCGAGTAAGGGTTAAGTGTGAGGGAGTTGATAAGTGTAGTTTGTAGTGCCTATTTTGCTATGTTTTGGTCCCATTTTCCTTGTGGAATCGCTCCTTGGGAGCGATTTATGGGCTAATTATGCTTCTTCTAGTTTGTTTTAGGTTCCCGAGACCATACATGAAGAATTGGAACGATTCCGACTCGTTTCATACACTTTTGGAGCCAACGAAGAGAAGGAACGATCACTTGGTGCCTTGGATTCGATCCCGAGACCTTGGGACCCATTCCCGAGCCCCTTAGACTCGATCCCGAGCCCCGAGAATTGATGAGAAGCCCATAAGAAGCAAGGAGAGACCGAAAAGTTCTTATTGGAGGCCTACAAGACCCTTCCCGGGCGGGATAGTGGCTTTCCCGACCGGGAAGGGGTGTACAAAGCGAGAGGTTGCTGTTTTGAGCCGTCTCGGCCGAGACCAACCTTGTCTCGGTCGGGACCAACCCTTCCCGGCCGAGATGGGGCCGTCTCGGTCGGGACGGAGGTGCTGCAGCGTGACTCCGCTTCCTTTCTTCTCCTTTCATTCTTGTAACCTTATATATATACCCCCTCTTGTAATTTTGTGTTATGTTCTTCATTACCCACTAAACCCTAGACTACTTTAGGTTAGATTAGCTTAGATTAGTGTAGATTAGTCCTTAATTACTCGTTAATCTAGTGATTACTCTTGTATTATTGGATCTCTTAAAGAATCTATCAAGCTTGACAACCTTGGTGGAATTGTTTGAGTCTTCTTCTATGCAAGTGTTCTTCTTTTCATTCTTTGTAGTTGGTATAATCTTTCTCATCCTTTTTACTCTTAATCTTGTTTGTTCCTTCAAGTTTCAATCTTTGATTATTGTTTATTGTTCTTGATTGTTCTTCATGGATGTTTTTATGTTTGTGATGTTTCCTCTTGTTTATGTTAGTCTTAGTTTGATTATGAGTGATTAGATTCCTTGTGGGGTTAGTAGGAGGATTAAGTGTGAATCTTTATGGGTAAAGGGTGAATCTTTGTTGTTAGTCACATGTTGGGCACACTATGTGTTTGTTGAAATGATTGTTTGAGTTGTAGTGATCATGCTTCTCATGCTAGTCTTCCTCTACTCATTGTTTGTCTAGTATGTGATTATGTTGAGAATAGTCTTAGACACAAGAGTGTGCACTAGGGTTTAGACGCGAGAGCGCGAACCGACCTTGACATCGGTCTACGTAGCGAGAGCCCGGATCGACTCTAGCAACTAGGAGACACCTACACCCTTGATTACCCAAATCATCCTACTATGCTTATGAACCCGACCTAACCCTACTCTTTCCTCGTTTGATTTCTTTAATTCGATAGATTCGTTTAGCCTTAGTTGTTACCCCTAGCTTAGCCATAGTCTTAGTTCATTCCCTTCTTATCGTTCTAGTTTAGTTTAGCGTCGAGACCTAGTCAAGTCTTTAGGAGGAACTTGGTCCAAACCCTCTTTACCGTCCCCGTGGATTCGACCCTACTTGCCCTAGCTACCCACTAGGAATAGTCGGTTTTATATTGATCGGCGGGACCCACGACAAATCCCACCATCATATAGTGGTCTAAAGTCGTGCTTGGCGTTATGATTTGGGAGATCACACCCTAAGGGTGTTGCTTCTTCTACGGGGTCAAGAGTAGCACTCTTTTCCACCGTCCGATAAGGATCCACTTCATCAACCGTCTCACAAGACAAGGGACTTGAAATCGAGTGCGATAAAGGAGGTGAAGGCATCAAGTTTTCTCATTGGAGGCTTTAGGGGAGACCTCATCGTCATTCTTACTAGAATTCTCACCATGAAGAAACTCAAGGCCTTTGATGGCGGCCTCAATTTCTTCGACAGTTTGGTCTAGCATAGCATCTCCAAATCCCCTAATCGGCTCCTCCAATTTCCCATTCAAGGCAAGTTCTAAGGCATCTATCTCTTTCTCTCAAGTATTACCTTCCTTTTCACTCACCTTGTCAATTTGGCCTAGAGGAGTCTTATCTTCACTTGGCTTTGGATTGTCAAGATCCGGTTCATCACGAAGAAAATCATACAAATCCAATTTGATAGCCAATAAATTGGCTCCCCAAGAGTTACCTTGAGAATCATGTTCAATTTCCTCCTCATTGTCAACCCTTAAAGCTTCAACTTCTTCCATTATTCTCATATCTTCACCATCCAAGCAACTCTCAACAATGATCTCTCTGATTGACCCTCTCTTCTTCATTCATGGCTTCATAATTGGGTTGATTTCCTTATGGAGACAACCGATCTTCTTGCCCAAATGAACCTTCCTCAACAATTTGTGGAGCTCGAGTGACCAACATCGTGAAACGAGCCATGAGTGCATTGATTCGAGCATCTTGCACCTCTTTTTGGGCCTTAGACTCCTCTTTATCCCTTTGCATTTGAATCATCATTATCTCTTGTTTACTCTTTTGCAATTGAATCATCATCTCTTGTTGACTCTTTTGCATTTGAATCATCATTTGACAAAGCTCAAAGTTGGGGATTTTTGGTTGTGGGTTATTTGAGGGTATTTGGTAGTTGTTAGGATGTTGGAATGATCCTTGACAACTTTCATGGTAGTCATATGAAGAGGGTTCATATGATTGTTGATGAGATTGGTAAGGTTGGTAAAGTTGTGGGTCTTGGGAATTTGCCCCATGATTGTCCCATGATGATTGATGGTAGCTTGGATACGCCATTGACATAACGATGCTTTGATACATTGAATGCACTAGAAGCACTTGAGCAAACGTTAGTAGCCTAGTGGTTTTGAGGCACTAGGATGAGAGAATAGCGCACAAGAAGTAGAACGGAGATACACAAGGAGAAGAAAACACAAAAATCAAGAACAAAGTCTAAAACTAAGCACACAAAAGTCTAAACTACGTCGTCCCCGGCAACGGCGCCAATTTTACAGGAAGGATTTTGTCGTCTATCCTACCGATCAAATAATAACCAACTAACCTAAGCTAGGTATCTAGGGCAAGTCGGGTCGATCCACAGGGACGGGAGTTCAAAACAAGAGGGTGCTATGGTCTAAGACTAGGTTCAAGGCTAACTAAACTAGGATGACAGCTAAGATCGACTAAGGACTAAGCTAAACAAGTAACTAATGATAAATGGAAGCAAATTAAATCAATAAGAAGAAACTAGGGCTAGGTCGGGTTCATGGATGCCAAGGAGATCAAAAGGAGGAAACAGGGGTTACTAGCATGCTTTCGTAGCCTAGGTTACGATCGGGCTTTCGCTACTTAAACGGCCTAGGGGTCATCCTCACCACGCTCTCGCTACTAATGAGGGAACCAAACCTACAACCACACAAACACATACAAGAGAAGAGGCAAGAAAAACAAGGATTGATCATCTTAAGTCTCACAAGCATTTCATCAAACATGTGGAGTGCAAGGTAAATAGGAAACAACAAAAACAACAACTAGTACCACCCATCTCACCCTAATCATCCCTAATTACACCCAATCCCCCTACTAACCCTAGAGGAAAACTACTCACTCATATTCAAGATGACAACCACAACACACATCACAAAACAAGCCTAACAATGGAGGCTCATGATATGAGATCGAGTATTATCAAACAAGAACATAAACAAGAGAAAAGTAAAGTAAAGAAGATTAAAGAGAAGAGAAATTATACCACACACAAATGAAAGGCAAAAGATTGAATCTTGTATAAAAATCAACCCAAGAAGTATCTTCAATGTTGTCAATAGAGAAGAATTCTTCAATAGATCTTCAATTACACAAGAACTAACTAGGATTAAACTAAGATTAAGGACTAATCTACACTAATCTAAGTTAATCTAACCTAAAGTAGTCTAGGGTTTAGTGGGTAATGTCTAACATAATGAATGGTTACAAGAAGGGGGGTATATATAGGGTTACAATGAATAAGGGAAGCGGAAAAGCGAAACAGCCCCGATCTGGGCCCATCCCGGCCAGGAAGAGGGTCATCCCGACCGGGAATGGGTGGTCCCGACCGGGAAGGTGGTGATCCCGGCCGGGATCATGCTCCAGTAGCTCGTCTTCCTTTGCTTCTTCATCCCGGTCGTGATGGATATGCTCCCGACCGGGATGGGTCTTGTAGGCTTTAAATATGGTCTCATAGGTCCCCACTTGCTCTCTCTAGGCTTCTCATCGATTCTCGGTTCTCGGGAATGGGTCCCAAGGGCTCGGGATCGAGTCTAAGTTACCGGGTGATCGTCGCTTCTCTTCATTGGCTCCAAATGTGTCGGAAACGAATTGGAATCGTTTCATTTCTCCAATATTGGCCTTAGGAACCTAAAACAAACTAGAAGAAGCGTAAGTAGCCTCGAAACCGCTCCAAAGAGCGATTCCACAAGAGAAACTGGGACCAAACACAAGGAAAAAGCACTACAAAACACACTTATCAGTGGTGTCGTCCCCCTTGGTCTTCGTGTCGAGAAATTGCTGCGCAGGTGGGGGGAGTTCTCCGGATTGCTTCTTCAAATGTTGACAGTACATGTAGATTTCTCATTTATATTTATAATGAAAACATTAAATAAGAATCCAAAATAAAAATCAAAGGTAAGGAAATACTAACATTCATAGCCCGCTGGTGCATCGACCGCGACCCACCGTAGTGGGTGCGCTTCGCATCCACCTCGGGGTCCCCTCCCCGCCTCTTGTTCTTCTTCGCCTGGAGGGATCTCTTAAGGAACTTCGGGTTGGAGCGGGCTTTTTTGAACTGTTGAATGGCGTCACCTACAATTTATACACTTTGAGATCAATAAGCGTTTTGAAGATATATACAACTTTCTATTCAAGTACGAACACTAATTGAGTAATCAAACCTTTAAGGTATTTATGTGCCCTTCCCTCGTTCGCCAACTTCCACATGTTGTCTTTGTATCTTGGCTTTGCGACATCCATGTATCTGTCTCTCGCAGCCACCTCGAGACCTTCGTTCCAATAGTGTTTCATCTGCAAGATCGTTTGTTGTTATTGTATTAGTAATCCGTAAACAATAATAGATAATTAATAAAACAAAAAATTTGGTGCACCTTAAAGTTGGCAAACCACTTTTCCCGCTGCCACTGAGGCACCTGGGTCCAACTAGTGCAATAAGTAGTCAACTCTTTTAGGAAACTGTCCGAGACACCAGTCACCACCGCACGAGTCCAAAACCTACACCAAAGAGTGAAATAAGATGATGTCTCAAAAAAAAAGGAAATATAATGTCTCACCATGTCTTCTCGGGGCTCATAATTAGGCGCCCGTCGTCTAAATATCGAAGCTCGTCATCCTGTTGTGGTTGTTCAGGTTGCTGCTCTTCGTTCGACTCCTCCTCCTCGTTATCCTCCTGTTGGTCCTCGTTCTGGTCCTCCAGCCGGTTCTCCTCCTGGTCCTCCTGCTGCTGCTGCCCCCTGTTCCCGCTCCCACTACCATACCGCAGTCTGCTGCCCAACGTCATATCTGCAGACAAAGTATAAAGTTAGAAATTGACATCATAATATTGAAATAATTTGCCCAAAATATATAATGCAGATTACTGTATCGAAATAATATAACTTACTATAACTATACCCTTCTAGGAATCATCGTCAATATCGTTGTCACCTTCCACTTGCCTACTCGAACCAACCACATCCTCTTCCTCGTAGTCATCTTCCTTCCCCTCGTCGTTGACCTCTAAATCATTGGTATCTTCCTCCTCCTCGACCATATCACTAGAAGAACCTTCCTCCTCCTCACCACCTTCATCGTCTTCAGAATCCTCCCCCACATCCACCTCATTATTGTCATCATCGTCGTCAATTGCGAAAAGATTCTCATCAACTGGAGACAATGTTGTACCACTAGAAATGACCTCCTCTTGGAAGAGGTCAGTGTCGTAGTGCCCCGTGGCTTAGTTTTATACACCGCCCACCACTGGTTTACAGTTCTATCGTTCTTTGTGGTTGGATAAGGCGCAAAGTGCACTTGGTGTGCCTGATGTGCAAGTATAAACGGATCGTACTTGGAGTATTTTTTTTGTATGATTAACTTCAACTAGTTTGTACCTTTCATTTACTCTAGTACCATGCACTGATTTGTCCTTCCAATTGCATTTAAATATCACAGCTCCATACCCACGATCATTTCCAACATAGCACAACTCGAATATGTCCTCCAATAGACCGTAGTAATCATCACCCTCAAGTGACGACACACTCACACCGAAATTACATCTACTCCTACTGCTACCATGGGCAAATGTATGAAAATTGTAACCATTAACCGAATACCGGTTCCAAGTCCTAACCTTTCACAAAGGACCTAATGCTAGACTCCTAACCAAATCATCCTGAATATTCTCTGAAATTACATGCTGCTTAAGCCAACTGGGAAACTGTTCCTCATGCTTATTCCAAACATCATCAACATTTAAATGTGGATTAGCAGCTACAAATTCAGTTACAAACTGCTTCTCGTACAGCTCCAAAACTTCACAGTTTGATAACAAGTACAAGTGAGCACGATTGTACTCTTTCTCATCTAATGTCCTCCACCCGCCAGCTGATGACGATCCCTCACCTACCTTACTTTGAAAAAAGTCTGGTATGTTGGGATCAATCGTCTCGGGTGTTTCTACGTTAAGATTTTTGGCTTTGGTGTTCACTTCTTTCTCAAAATACAGAGAACATAAGTTGGCTATCTCCTCTGTTAAATAAGCATTATATATGGAGCCCTCGACCCTCGCCTTGTTGCCAATTTTTTTCTTCAAATGGTTGCAAAATCTATGACAATCATCAAGCAATTAAGTTATTAACAAATTATAGTGTCTAACGTTAGTGGGTAAGTAAATAGTTGAAAGTTCTCACCTCTCGAACGGGTAAATCCATCTAAATTGTACCGGTCCTCCCACTTTAGCTTCGTAGGGCAAGTGGACTGGTAGATGCTCCATTGAGTTAAAGAAGGAGGGTGGGAAGATCATCTCAAGTTTGCATAGTATTGTGGACGTCCGTCCGCACCGCGCGGGACCGACCCAGTTTTCATCATGTGGTGGCGGCCACCCACGTGCCTTCCTCCCTGCCGGGGGCCGGTCCGATCTCGCATACAGGGCGAAGTGTCGGACCTCGATTGGGATGACGATCCGGACTTGTACTCGAAGGGTGCGGGCACCCGTATTTCCGTTTGGGAATCGATCGAGACGTGGTTGTAAATGTTTAAAGACCGATTTATTTGGTAAGGTGACCTTTTTAGTGAACTGAATTCATTGCCGAGTAGTGGAGTCGCCACCGAGTCAATTATGGGGACTCGGAAACCGTTCAAGTCAACATTGATCCCTTACCGACTCAAACTTGAGTGACACGGAACCTAAAGATAAAGACTTGTACCCTTAAGCACTCCATGCCTGGAATGACTCTCATTGTCAATGGTTTCGGACATCCGGAAACCGTCGATTCTGAGTAAGGGGTGAGGGTACGTATTGGGAAGCCAAAATCTGATAGATATCAACACCCAATCCCGCCCGCACTATAGCGGCCTCTACTAATCAATCGGTGGGCTGATTTCCTAGTTCTTTTGTTGTGGTAGAAGTACTGTAACATCCGTTGTTTTAAACCCTATGTCTTTGCTATGTCGGTTGTTTTAAGGACAGGTAAGTTTTATCGTCAAAATAGTGTTGTTTATATTCTTTGCATTTGACTTCACGTGACAGGCAGGCCATGAAAAGATGCACGTAGGAGAGTAGAGAGTACTAATATTATAGGTATTATCAAATCGGTTTTAACGTGATAATACGGATATTAGTCATTCTCGTGGTATACCTTACCTGGTATTCTGCTTAAGATGCGTTGGTTCGGTATTAATAGAGATGCGTCGAACCTAATAACGCGAGCACCGGGACTAATACGGATCCCGACCATCACTTTGTTCATTTTTAGTTATTTTACGTTTTGAATTCCGTGTTAGGTGATTTAGCATGTGATTATAAGGTCATAAAAGCAATAAATCATACGAAAAACTGTAAATGCGAATGTAAGTAAATCACATTGTGAGGAGTTGCACCCTCGGAGTAAACACTAAACGGGACTCGATGCATAGATAGTCTTGAGAACGGATCTCAGAATTACTCGACTCTATTTAGTGTGTTTTAATATTTGTTGTTGAAGTTGGGACGTTACGTATTTTAGTAGACGTTCGTGGGCCTAGTGCCCACGTCTAGTGTTGTCGTAGTGCATAATAATAAAAAGGTACAAATATGGAAAGTTTTGAATAGATGACAACCTATTGACGACTTGAATCAACAGGCGGATCCTCCTAGTGACTCCGGCAGAACCCCGTTACTGTTTGACCTTTCCGCGGCTACTCCGGCAGAGTTTTGTTACTAGGGACTAGTTCTGCGGCTAATCCGGCAGAACCTGGGTACTAGTTTTGTGCTAGTCGATCACAGGCACCTCGGTATCGAGTGGAGTGCTCAAAGGTGAAGAGTAGCGTCGATGTCGCTTTTATCGAAACTATGATCGAGTGGATCATTTGCCTCGGGTGTCGGAGTGCGAGCCCTTAGCGAGAGTTTTTGAGGGAGAAGAAAGAGTTGAATTGTGTGAAATGAATGAGGCGGAGGGGGTATTTATAGGTGTTTTAGGCCCTCGTCGCCCATATGAACGCGTGACTAGGGGCGCACCAGGACTCGGGTGCCTGGGTCCGAGCGTGGGGAGACCCAGGCGCCTCAGGTGGGGCGGTTGGAGTTTTGAAGATACGATTTTGATACTTTCCAAAACCGAGAGGAGGGTGTGTGATATCTTGCTTGGTCGCGAAGGCTACCCCACGGCTTGACCTAGAGCCGTGGGTTTCGTGAGCCTCGGGTGTTAATCTCGAGGCTCACTTGACTCGGAGTTGACTCGGTTCGAGTTTCGGGGCCGACTCAGGGTCCCGGTGTCGGAATTAACTCTACTTAGTGTCTATACGACCGTAACGACACGACTAAGGCTGCCATCATGTTAGTTTTAATTTTTCCGAGTAATTATTTGGTCCGTTCTATAAGAAAACTATCTAAAACACCGCGAACTCGTGTCGCGTTGCAGTCCTATCGTCATCGGGTGTTTGCTGGGCACCTCTGCAGCCACCACGTCCAAATTTAGGTGTCAACAGAAGCCTCCAGTTTGACTGAGGCTTGGACAAGGCGAAAGTCAAAGTATAGCCACCTGGTGGCCGTCCGGTCGGGTCGTTTTAAATCCGTTGGACTACGTAGTGAGGCTCGCCAGCCAAGGCTGAGAAGTCATACCTGACGTCTTCGCTTGTGGTCGATTGCTTGGGGCCCGGGCCGTTGCTTGACATCTTGTTCTTGATTCTTTGCGCGCGCGCTTTGTCTTCTTCTGTTTATTTAGAGGTTTCGTTTAATTTTAAGTGTTTTTTGCGCGCTAGCAACGCATTAAGTTGGCCTTTATTTGTACGAGTAAATTTTGGGCTGCTTGTGAACCCTTGATGACATAAAACGTTCGAGGGCGTTAGTCTCCTCTCGAATAAAAATTTATGTGGAGGTATAAGACTCCTTCGAGAGCGTTAGTCTCCTCTCGAATAAAAATTGTTGTGGAGGTATAAGACTCCTTCGAGGGCGTTAGTCTCCTCTCGAATAAAAATTGATGTGGAGGTATAAGACTCCTTCAAGGGCGTTAGTCTCCTCTCGAATAAAAATTGTTGTGCCTCCGGGATATCTCTGACCCTTGGGCAAAAGTGTTGTGCCTCCGGGATAACTCTGATCCTTGGGCAAAATGTTGTTGCTGTGCCTCCGGGATAACTCTGACCCTTGGGCAAAATGCTGTTGTTGTGCCTCCGGGATAACTCTGACCCTTGGGCAAAAATGTTGTGCCTCCGGGATAACTCTGACCCTCGGGCAAAAACGCTGTTTGTCTATTCGTTTTAGTTGAAATGCTGCTTCGTGAGTTTGTCTTAGTTAATTTTGTCTTGCATGCTTGTCTTATTTCGTTCAGGTTTGTTCTTGCTTCTGTTTTGATTTTGAGTTTGCTCAGGGTTTGCTTATGTTAATCTCGGTTGCTTTTTTTTTTGTTACGCGTCCGGATGCAGCGTTAAGCGTTTGTTTAATTAGTCGAGAGTGTATTATTGATTTTAATTAGTAGTCGTCTCGTTATTTGATGTTTTGTTTGTCTTAGTAGGTGCATGCTTATGTGTATTGTCTTTGAGTTGCGTTTGTTTTGTTTCGTTTTAATTTGTTGTGTAGTTGAGTCTGCTCAGATTTTGTTTAGATTATTTTGAATTGTTATATTATTCGTTCGAGTGTAGTATCTAGGTTAAGTGTGGTTCTTGTTTGTTTCATTATCGAGAATGTATTACCGGTGTCTTCTAGTAATTATTCTGTTTATTGTTACTTTGTTTGTTTTAAAGGTTGTGTGTATTGACCCTCGAGTTTGCTTGTTTTGTTTTGTTTTAGTTTCGACTAGGCCGCTTAGGCGCGCATTCTTCTGCGCTCCAAGACTCAGGCGCTCAGCCCCCAGCGCACCAGGACCCGAGCGCGTAAGCTGAAGCGGTTGGATTTTTGTGGATCTGGCCTACTTAAGTAATGCGACATATGGGGCGCTCGTTCATTTCACCAGAAATTCGAACGCGTCGTTGCCTTCGCCCCCAAACTCGACTTTCTCGATTCTTCTCTCCAAATTTCGTTTCGATTCCGCTTTTTACGACAATGTCGACTCCAGGTTAGTGTTCTTTACTTGCTTTTTGTCAGTTTTGCTTGATTGGATTGATTATGAGCCTGTTTGTTGAAAACCTTAGAAAATCGATTTGGGTATTTTTTACTTGTTAAGTTTCGATGCTTGTGCTTGATTTTGTTGTTAAATTGAGGTCGATTAGAGCCTGTTGAAGTAGTTATAAGCTTGATAAGGATGTTCGAGGTGCGA
Organism: Agrostemma githago; assembly: GCA_958450325.1. Classification (NCBI taxonomy): domain Eukaryota; kingdom Viridiplantae; phylum Streptophyta; class Magnoliopsida; order Caryophyllales; family Caryophyllaceae; genus Agrostemma; species Agrostemma githago. The sequence goes on along the minus strand of OY288244.1, from coordinate 24,530,308 downwards.
TAACGATTCTTTTATGGAAATGTGTTTGGAAAGCTAGGGTTAAGGACCGTTTTCCGATTATTCCTGTATTTATTTTACGTGCTCTTGTTCGAATGGCGCTTATGAGGATATGGGTTAACTCTATTGTCGATTGCTAGTGTTAGGATGACCTTTAGGACCCTCCGCGAGGTTTTGTGTGTCTTAAGACGGACCAAAAGGTGTCGAAACGTTGCCGGATTTTCCCGAAACCACTTCCATTGTGACCACGGTCAAAAATGTGTGCTAGCGGCTCTTTCAAATTTTGATATCTTCATTCGAAATTTTGACCTTATTTTGACCTGTTTGAGCTGATTTAGTATGATTAGAGCTATCTCTTGTGGTGTTTTTGTTTGTTTTGGGTTCGTTCTACAGCTAGAGGTAACACCGAGCGTCCCGAGGAAACTTCCTCGGTTGGTACCAGTGAGGAGGTTGTCGGGGCGAGTTCCCAAACTCCCCGAGGGATTCGCAGAAGACATAGGAGTACCTCGTCTCAGCGTCGTGATCCCGAGAATATTAACGAGGCTGAGTTTAGTAGAGTGAAGAAACGTAAGCTCCCGAAGACAGTGGCTAGGAGGGCTCATGTTCTGGTTCCGGTACCGGAGAATGACGAGGAGATCGTTTACGAGGATCCAGAGTGGCCTCGGGACTGGGAAGGTCACCAGTTGATGTTTCACCTTGACCGACATGTTTCTAGCCGTATTGTGCGCGGCTTGGTGAGTGTCCTATTCGTACTTATTTGGTTATGATTCGAGTTTTACTATCGTTATTTTATTTGGGGTAGGCTAGATCTGTGTGTTTTTTTGTTTATCTTAGTATTGTTTGGATTGGCAGCTCCTAGATCCTATGAGGACTTTTTCGGGTTTTACTACATGCCTTGACGTTTATCATCAGAAGTTGACACCCACGGTAAGGGAGATTATTGAGAGGACCGTTCTAGGTCCCGTGGTCGGGCAATGGGTTAGATTGGTGGGTTGCCAAACTAAATGCAACCTTATGGTGATCCGGGCGATGATAGATCGCTTCCACGATACTACCTCGACCTTCCACATGTCTTTTGGGGAGGTCGGGATGACCCTAGAGGATTTTGGGATGATCAGTGGTTTGCCCTGGGGTCCGGATAGGATTAGGTGGGCTGCTAAAGGCCCTAGTCTAGATAGTGATGAGGTGCAGGGCCTTATTGGAGATTGTTTGCCGCGGGAGGCATATAGTACGCCTCATGCTATAGTTTGCTCGTACATCACCTACCACTTCAAGCGAGTGGCGGTGCTAGAGGGCCGGGAGGCTAACACGCCGGAGCAGGATGCTCGGCTGTGGCTGTGGTATTTCCTAGGGTCGACTCACTTCTCGGACAAGGGCGAGAGGTTTAGTACTAGGATTTTACCCTTCCTAGCCGACCTGACTCAGCTGGGGCGTTTCGATTGGGTGACTGCGGCTTTCGCGGAGATGACTCGCTGCTTGAAAGTCATGGTGAGGCCGCTGGTGATAGGGTCGGGTTCAGCTGTGCCCATCGTAGGTCCCGGCCTCATACTGGAGGTTTGTTTTTTCGCTCCTGTGTCTTGAGTTCTACCTAGTTTTTGACTTGAATTGCTAAGGTTGTTTTGGGATCCTACAGGCTTGGATTTATTCCTATTTCCCTTGTTTGGCGCCCAAGACGGTACGGGTGCACCCGAAGAGGTTCCCGGCGGGAATCGAGTGGAGGCTGGCTTAGCCTAAGAGCACGATTAGCCATTACCAGGTGGAGAATGCGTTAGTCAACAAGCTACGCATTGAAGATGTAAGTTTCCCTCCATAGTTTATTTGCTCAATAGACCCCAAGGCTTGGGATTTACTAGGATGTTGGTTTTGTTTGTGTAGTTTGTGGCCCGCCCTTGGGCTGATTACGAGGGCGTGCCACAGTACGTGACTGTGGAGCTGAGGCCGCGGAGCTATAGGAGGATGCTTCTCCCTGCGTTGATTCGCCCGGTTTGGTACCTGGGCGAACGGTTGGTGCGTCAGTGTCTGTACGACGACTTTAGGGTACCGGTTGATCCTCCCCGAACCATGTTCAGACCGTCGACCGCCGCAGAGACTCTCGAGGATAGGGACGGAGAGTGAGGCGATACACTTTTGGTGCCTGGTGCCTCCTACTTGTCCCATGTCACCCGGCGACTGGCTTGGTACCGCCTCGTGGTAAGGTTCTAATCTTGGTTCTAAGACTTGTGTTACGGTTTATCGTCTATTTGCCCTCTGACCGACTACTCTGTTGTCTTCTCAGTTGGCCGATCCGGCTGATGAGATCCAGCCCCCATATTTTCCTTTGACACTACTTAGGGTGGATGCGGCTGGGATACCTTTCACTGAGTCTCTCCCCCCGTGTTCTGCTGAGGAGATGGATGTCGGGATAGAGTGGCGTGACCGGGTATACCGGGTGAGTTTTTTTTGTTTTTCGTTTGGGCTCTAAGAATTAGGGTCAGTTTGCCTAACTTTTATGGTTGCCTTCTCAGGTTTCTTCGGCTTGCCATCAGCAGTTGTGGCAGACAGCCAACCGTTTCCGGGCCTATGCCTCGAGGGTCTCCCGTGACACTTCGGGGCCTCGATCGGTGAGTTTACGTGACTAAGGTGGCTTTCTAGGCTGTTTATGTACTTTCCTAATGCTCGAGTGTATTTGCAGGATGTTCCGGATATGGTGGGTCAGTTGGAGACTCGGGTTACCGAGCTTGAGGCGAGAAAGGCTGAGGCACAGCGGCTCCTACAATCTCGAGCTGACGAGATCGCCTTCTTGAAGGAGCAGCTGGCGCGGTCCCGGGGTGAGACCTCAGCTCAGGGTGAGGCTAGGCATCAGGTCGAAAGGGAAGCTGAGGTCGATGCTGAGGCTACGGGTGCTATGGAGGAGGCTGGAGGGATTCCCGAGAGGGCTACCCTAGATATGCTGTCGGGGATGGACGGTAGTGAGTCTCCCCTTATAGACTTGGAGGACCTAGAGTTAGATGATCAGCTTTGTGAGATCGTGATTGCCATCGGCGCGGCTTCTAGGTTTCCTTCTTAGCCTTGATTTGTATAAGGATTTGTATAAGGATTTGTATATCTGTTATAGATTTTAGTATTCGAATTAGTTGGATTAGTCTTGTGCTTGGCGGATTTGTTTACCTAAATTGATACGTAATCACTATTGCGTTCATTCCTTTGCGATTCGACCTAGTTTAGGGCGTATTAGTGTTGTATGAGAATATGAAAATCGTTTGTTTCGTATGTTTTTTTTTTAAAATGCGTTCGTTTGAGCCGGGAATCGGATCAGGTAGCACGTCGATTAAAATGTTTTTGACTCGAAATGTAAACTATTGATGTGATTTGATCAGATGTGTTAAGAAGTGAGCGTGGTTATTTTGACATTCAGAACGAGGCCGAAGTTGAAATTTGGTCGACTTTAAAAAAAAAAATAGACCAGTTTTATTTGCTCGTAAAATTGCCTTGTCAGGCTACAGACGCGACTCGACGAAGGCTACGACACGCCTTGGTGGGGTAGCTTATCCCCTTAAAAAAACAAAAACGTCCAAGTCCCGTGCATTCGACGAGCGAACTCGCGTTCCTGCAGTTTCAGTATGATGTCTCGATTTTCGGGGTGGGCTCTAGTGATTTCGTGAGGTTGTTTATGACGCAAGATGATAGCCATGGCGATTACGGGGGGTTCAAGTTTCTATCCTTGGGTTGCTCGGGTTGAGTTATGCTTGGCTTCAGGCGCTCGGGCTGAGGCAATTAACTTCCGGGTCGCTTGGGCTTAGGCGGCCGGAGACCCGGGCGCGTGGGCCGGTGCGGTTCGGGTTTCGGGTTATGGAAATTTTCGTTGTTTCCTAATTCTTGTAGGATTAGGGCCATATATACGGGTTATGGGTGCATGTTCTAGACATAGTAGGATATCCGTAAGGTATAGAACCATATTTGGGATCATGTCGGGTTTCGGAAATGTCTTGACCGAGTGGGCGGGTTTGTTTAAGAAATGTCATTCCGTAGTTAGTTCAGATGATGGTTTGTCGACGGTTGTTGCGTTGAGTCGGGTCAAGGTACAGGACGATTTTCTACGGGCATGTTCTAGGTTTTGGGACCCGAAACATCATGTTTTTGCTTTCCCCGGGGGTAAAGTTTGCCCTTTGCCCGAAGAAATAGACGCTCCAGGCGGATGGAACTCGATTCGACCTTGTGTTCCGTATGGGGATGGTGCTTACGTGGAGCGACATTACCACCTTTTAGACTTTTCTTCATGGGAGGAGGCTAAAGGCTATTTTGGTGTGGGTGGTCTTAATTTAGAGTTGCTCTCAAGGACGTTCTCGCAGGTTGGTTCCCGTTATGTTTCGGCCTTAGCATGTAGGCGTGCTTTTAACATTGCTATTGCTTGCTATTATCTTTTTGAGGACACGAGGTCACGCGAAGGTTGGGGCAATCCTCAAGTGTTGGATGTGGTAGCAGCTATGGAGCATGGATGATCACCCCCTTTGCTCATTTTAGGTGAACTTGTTTTGGGTCTTGACGCTAGTGTTCCGGCACAGGGGTTACTTTCTCGGGGTTCTAAGGTTACTCTTAGCTCGGTTTTATTTGTTTTGTGGTTGTTTTGACTTCGGGGGTGTGATGCTTCGTCGTATTTTGTGCAGGTTTGGTTGCAAGAGCGGCTCGGCTTAATTGACCCTCCCCGGTGTTTCAAAGATTACAACTATCGGGGTTTCACGGGCCGGAAGATGGTGCTAATGTGGAATAAAAGTCCTGAAGAGGAGGATTGGTCTTCCTACCTAGTTAGGGGAGAGGTTGTCATCAGGTGGTTCATCCCGTGGTGGAATATCAATGGGTGTGTCGGGTTTCCAATTTCGTCTTCGACCTGGGCTTTGTTACTATTATCCATGAGGGATCAGGTTTATATTTACCCGAGCATGTTGTCAAATCAGATGGGTGTCCGACCTTCTCTTCCAGATGACGCTAAGGTCGTTTCTAGTTCAGATCGATGGACCGAGGATTTGCTCAGGGGGTTTAGGGTGTCTTGGGAACAGAAGTTTTTGCATCCCTTTGATCGACCGACCGACAACACTTTCGTCCGGCAGAGGCTTTGTGAACGCTCATCAGGACAAACCATTTCAAAAGCTAGAAAGACAGCTCCGCTAGGAGGCGAAGAGGAGACCCGAGAGATTAGGTTCCTAACCAGAGACAGTGGGACCGATCCTAGTTTAGTCAGTTCGTCCGAACGGGCTAAGACCGACAAGACCCATGTTAAGGTTGCGAAAGAGCAGTGGAAGTGGGATTTGCTGAACTCACATTTCGATAGGGCGTTAGAATCGTGCTTTCGGAAAATTGAAGAGGAAGAACGCAAGCGATCATGCCCGAATGGTGAGGATAAGGAAGGGTTGGACCGGTAGAGCCCAACTGTTTAGTACTATGTTTTATTAATCGGTATTATGTGGCGTATTAGTACTAGTTTTTGGGAAGTTTTGACACGTTGTTAACTTTTCGGGATGTCCGGATTTTGGATGCTTGATGTAGGTGCCTCGACAAAGGCTCGATTTAACCAGTTTTGTTTTTTTTTTTTAATGAGAAGCACGTTTATTTTTATTTTTTTTGTGACGGCTCGCAACTCGATTCTTCATTTTACCCGGAGCGCCCTTTCGGGTTTTCACTCCGTCATCGGCTCACCCTTTTTTTTCTTTTTTTTGTTTTGTTTTCTTTTTTTTTTTACGGCTCGCAACTCGATTCTTCATTTTGCCCGGGGCGCCCTTTCGGGTTTTCACTCCGTCCTCGGCTCGTCACTTTTTTTTTACGACGGCTCGCAACTCGTTTCTTCATTTTGCTCGGGGCGCCCTTTCGGGTTTTCACCCCGTCCTCGGCTCGTCGTTCGTGCTTCGTCATTTTAACTCACTCATTGACCGGGTCGTGGGATGAATCCCGGTTTGCTCACGAATCGATTAATCGACTGCTTTGTTTAGTTGTTTGGTTGTACCCGGGAAAGGGTTGCCTACGTATCCGCTTTTAGACGGAATCAAACCATGTTCGTAGTTCTTTTGAAGAGCGTGAGTGATTTTGCTTTAGACTCGTTTATGCCAACTATCGATGCGAACTTGACCTTTTTTTTCGTGTCGTTATTTTTGTTGCTTTTTTTTGTTTTCCCCTAAGTCGGAGGTCGGGACGTGATTTCCAAGGTGTTTACGGGTAGTATCGCTTGGGATGAGAATTCTTGTCCGTGTTGGTCAGTAGGGATTACAGCACCCCCTGGGAGTATTTTCTTAACGAGGTAGGGGCCCGCCCAGCTTGGTTTGAATTTCTCTCCAGGGTCGATGGGAATGGGTGCTCTAATGGGTCGGATGACTAACTTTCCCTTCGTGAATGTTTCGGGATTCCACTCGTTTGTTAAAGGCTCGTTGGATGCGTTGTTGGTAGGCTTATACGTTGGATAGGGCATGTATCCTACGTTAATCTAGGAGTACTAGCTTGTCGTACCGTTTTTGGTTCCATTCTTATTCAGGGGTGCCACTTTCGGTTAATATTCTTAGTGATGGTATTTCTAGCTCTACTTGGTTGAACGGCTTCGGAACCGTAGGTTAGGTAATATGGCGTGGTTCCGATAGGTGTTCTATAGGATGTTCGGTATTCCCATAAGGCGAAGGGATTTTGTTCGGCCGATCTCGGTAGTTGTCTATCATTTTCTTAAGGATGGTGGTGATGGTTTTGTTGGCAAATTTTTGGCAATTATGGCAGTGTCGAACGTGATGTCGACAGTCTGTCTCTAAGGTAATCTAGTAATAACCTTGTCTCATTATTTTCGGGCTAGTAGGTGTGCACTCATGTGGGGTCTGTGTACCTCTTCCATGACTCTCTTGGATTGGGGTTTTGTTTACGTGTCTAAGGAGCACTCCTTGTGGGGTTCGTTTGTACAGTAGGCCTTGATTCGGGACGTAATGGGTGGCTTGTATTCGTAGGGCCCTGTTGTTTTTTTGGCATTAGTGTCAGATGGATATGACCCGCGGGTTCTAAGGTCTAGGATTGCTTTGTACCAAGGTTCTTTGGTGGCGTCGTCGGTTTCTAGGTCATGGATATAGGCTGGTTGTTTGCTTTTCTCCAGGCAGGTAGGCGTGAAAGAGAGGGGATCAGGCACGTTTATTAGTGAGGCTAGTTTGGATAATGCGTCGGCGAGTTGGTTCTCTTCGCGGGATATGTGTATGAGGTCGAATTCGGTGAATTTCTTAGGCATTGCTTCTACTTTAGTTTGGTATGGGGTTAGGCTTTCGCTATGAACCATCAATTAACCGTGGCGTGGTCGGCTTACTAAGGATGAGCCTTCGTGGCCTCTAAGGTTTTTTTTGTTTTTGTGTTTTTCTTTCTTGACTCCCAGAGACATGGCTGTTTCCAGACTTATTCGACAGGCTTTGTATTGTCGGTAAGTTTGGTCGGGTGGCGTTTTGAGTCTAAGGTTGCTATTCCCGATTTCCTTCTTAGAGTGAGGTCAAGTGGGCTGCTTGCGGTAGCCCTTGCATTTTAGTCAGTTGTTATCGATAATTGGCATAAAGTCGAGTTTTTTTAAGCATTTTAAGGTAGATTGCTAAAAGAAAGATTAAGCAGTTGTCGAGGCATATTTTTTATTGATAATATAGTAGATGGGCTAGGCGCCCATGATTTGTTTTGGGGGAGATGGAAGACATGTCCCTCACACTTCCCTAGACTCGACGAGAAAAGAGACATTTATTATTATTATTAGTGTAGTCTAGGCCCTAAGATGAACTAGACTCTGACTCGGACCGGTCATGCCTTTAGAGGTACCTTCGGTGGTTGGGCTCCCGGCGTTCTCGCTGATCGCTCTCTTGATACCTGGGGCCAGCTCTCCTCCGAAGACATCCTACGGGGACGTAGACACCCTTGTCGATGAGGTCCTGTACTTCATGCTTGAGTTCGGTACATACTTGGGTCTCATGTCCCCGACCTTGATGATACAAGCAGTAAGCATTCAGATTCCAACCCGCTTCCCTCTTTCCTATAGGTGGGTCTGGGGTAGGACCTACTAGCCATAGTAGCCAGGCCTCCTGCAGTTTCCGAAGGGCCTCAGCGTAAGATTCCCCTAGTTCGGTGAATTGCCTAAAGGGATGGCGGAGATTCGTAGGCTCGACAGGGCGTGCGAGCCTGGCATACTCGACATATGGATCCCCACTAAGCACCAGCTCTTGACTTGTTGGTCCTCCCTGGGACTTCCTCTTGGGCCCTTTAAGAGTCTCAAGGCGACGCCTAACGTCGTCGATGGAAGAGGAAATTGATGACACTATTCTTAGTATCCCACGGACCACGTTCATCAGAGCATTGAGCTGGTTGATGCTACCCTCGTTGCTACTTGGCGCCATTCCTAGACGAAAGAAAGGGACATGAGGTTGGGGGCCTACCAGGTCATTTAGGGACCCGATGGATGCTCTGAAGGAGCGACGCGAAGAAGAGACCCTTGACCCGGGTGTGCGAGGTCATTAATTAAGGGATTCAGGTGCTTTAGACTCTTGGTGTATCTAGCAAACCACCTACGGAGTTTCCTGTCTCTGTAACGAGATGATCTAACACGAACCTCGGTGGTGAGGTTTAAAGAGGACTTCTCGAAGCGAGATGACCCAAAAACGTAAGACCTTGAGGAGAGATGATCCTAATAGCTAGCATAGACAGTTAAACACACTGTTGTACGACGTAAGAGTTTGATCACGATCCCGGTTCAGGATCAGGGAACTAGGATGTATGTTTCTTTCAAAAACGACCATTTTTGCAAAATTTTGAAAAAGGGGGGTTTGTAGAAATAGCGTAATGACGGTGTGACGACATTGTTCGTGGAGTGCGAGTGCGTTGTCATGTGAGTGCATCGGAAATGACGACGAAATGTAAGTATTTTTAAGAGGAATGCATTTTCTTCTTAGGGGAAACGTTTTTTTTAAATAATTATGTGATGCTTCTATCGAAACTACTATTAATTAGATAGTTCAATGTCTGCGGGGTGCGTGAGGCTTGTGATGGAGCGCGAAGTCTGATGACAGTCTCCCTAAAGGTGTGACTAAATTCTTAGTAAGGGACTTAGGTGGTGAATGGTGTCTCTTATAAATTTTTGCTTTTTTGAAAAAGAACTTTTAAAATTGGTGACCCACGTTTGTCGGTCGTACTAATTAGCATTAGACGGTGGGGGTGTGCATTGTAAAAAGTGTTTTGAGGGTGTAACCGTTTTGGGTTCCTTGACTTCATTAATTGAAGCTTTGGTTGAGCTAAACGGTAAGTATATAAAAGTTTTTCTTTTTTTTTGAAATAGAATGTGACCGCGTGGTGGCCTTTACCCCATTAATTGGGAGTTTTGGTTGTGTTAACGGTAACCATTGTTTGTTAGCAGGTTTTGAATTGGTCAAGGTGATGGCATTAAAAAAGCTTTTTTTTTTTTGAAATTAGTGAATGTGCACTTGGCCATGGTAAAAAAACGTTTTCCTTTTTTAGAAACCATTATTTGGTCGGAGTATTGGTGTTTAAACGGTCGTTTTGAAAAGATAAGGTATTTTCGAAAAACGGAATTGGGTGCGGTTGAATATGTTGGCGTGGTTGAATCCAGATTTTAGTGTTTTATTTGGGTTGTATTGTTCAAACACGCTACACATAACTAGGAATGCGTACACTCATGCAGGATGCAGACTCGGGTAGGTTAGGGGAGGCTACTGCCCACGAATAGCCTTTACTTAGGCATTGACAATGATCTGGGGAGATGAATGCCATACCGTCCGTTTGGACTATCCGCTTATTAATCCCGTGGGTTACGCGTTGGGCCGCCGGAGCGTCAATCGAGGGTTTCTCCGCGTGTCCCTAGAGATCTTACCACGAAGAGGTCGATTGGTCCTGATATCGGTTAGGGTGGGCTTTTTAGGGCCAAAACCTGTAGTGATCACAACTAGGAACTAAGAAATGGACTTTACCGACCTCGTTCAAGTTACACAACCGCTGGAACTTGTTTCCAAGTCCCCAGTGAAGTCGCCAAACTGTGGACGTCCGTCCGTACCGTCCGGCGCCCCGCGCGTGCCCGCGCGGGACTGACCCGATTTTCATCTTGTGGCGGCGGCCACCCACGCGGCCTCCTCCCTGCCGGGGGCCGGTCCGATCTCGCATACGAGGCGAAGTGTCGGACCTCGATTTGGATGACGATCCGGACTTGTACTAGACGGGTGCGGGCACCCGAGTTTCCGTTTGGGAATCGATCGAGACGTGGTTGTAAATGTTTAAAGGCCAATTTATTTGGTAAGGCGACCTTTTTAGTGAACTGAATTCGTTGCCGATTTGTGGATTCGCCACCGAGTTAATTATGGGGACATGGAAATCGTTCAAGTCAACTTTGATCCCTTACCGGCTCAAAGTTGAGTGGCACGGGACCTAAAGATAAAGACTTGTACCCTTAAGCACTCCATGCCTGGAATGACTCTCATTGCCAATGGTTTCGGACATCCGGAAACCGTCGATTCTGAGTAAGGGGTGAGGGTACGTATTGGGAAGCCAACATCTGATAGATATCAACACCCAATCCCGCCCGCACTATAGCGGCCTCTACTAATCAATCGGTGGGCTGATTTCCTAGTTCTTTTGTTGTGGTAGAAGTACTGTAACATCCGTTGTTTTAAACCCTATGTCTTTGCTATGTCGGTTGTTTTAAGGACAGATAAGTTTTATCGTCAAAAAAGCGTTGTTTACATTCTTTGCATGTGATTTCACGTGACAGGCAGGCCATGAAAAGATGCACGTAGGAGAATAGAGAGTACTAATATTATAGGTATTAGCAAATCGGTTTTAACGTGATAATACGGATATTAGTCATTCTCGTGGTATACCTTACCTGGTATTCTGCTTAAGATGCGTCGGTTCGGTATTAATAGTGATGCGTCGAACCTAATTAGGCGAGCACCGGGACTAATACGGATCCCGACCATCACTTTGTTCAGTTTTAGTTATTTTACGTTTTGAATTCCGTGTTAGGTGATTTAGCATGTGATTATAAGGTCATAAAAGCAATAAATCATACGAAAAACTGTAAATGCGAATGTAAGTAAATCACATTGTGAGGAGTTGCACCCTCGGAGTAAACACTAAACGGGACTCGATGCATAGATAGTCTCGAGAACGGATCTCGGAATTACTCGGGTCTATTTAGTGTGTTTTAATATTTGTTGTTGAAGTTGGGACGTTACGTATTTTAGTAGACGTTCGTGGGCCTAGTGCCCACGTCTAGTGTTGTCGTAGTGCATAATAATAAAAAGGTACAAATATGGAAAGTTTTGAATAGATGACAACCTATTGACGACTTGAATCAACAGGCGGATCCTCCTAGTGACTCCGGCAGAACCCCGTTACCGTTTGACCTTTCCGCGGCTACTCCGGCAGAGTTTTGTTACTAGGGACTAGTTCTGCGGCTAATCCGGCAGAACCTGGGTACTAGTTTTGTGCTAGTCAATCACAGGCACCTCGGTATCGAGTAGAGTGCTCAAAGGTGAGGAGTAGCGTCGATGTCGCTTTTATCGAAACTATGATCGAGTGGATCATTTGCCTCGGGTGTCGGAGTGCGAGCCCTTAGCGAGAGTTTTTGAGGGAGAAGAAAGAGTTGAATTGTGTGAAATGAATGAGGCGAAGGGGGTATTTATAGGTGTTTTCGGCCCTCGTCGCCCTTATGAACGCGTGACTAGGGGCACACCAGGACTCGGGCGCCTGGGTCCGAGCGTGGGGAGACCCAGGCGCGTTAGGTGGGGCGGTTGGAGTTTTGAAGATAAGATTTTGATACTTTCCAAAACCGAGAGGAGAGTGTGTGATATCTTGCTTGGTCGCGAAGGCTTCCCCACGGCTTGACCTAGCACCGTGGGTTTTGTGGGCCTCGGGTGTTCATCCCGACGCTCACTTGACTTGGGGTTGACTCGGTTCGAGTTTCGGGCCCGACTCGGGTCCCGGTGTCGGAATTGACTCTACTTAGTGTCTATACGACCGTAACGGCACGACTAAGGCTGCCATCATGTTAGTTTTAATTTTTCCGAGTAATTATTTGGTCCGTTCTATAAGAAAACTATCTAAAACACCGTGAACTCGTGTCGCGTTGCAGTCCTATCATCATCGGGTGTTTGCTGGGCACCTCTGTAGCCACCAGGTCCAAATTTGGGTGTCTACAAGTATCTGAGAAATTTGATCCTCCAAACGTGTCATGTCGTCATTTGTAATTGTCGACGAACACAAATCTCGAAAAAACTGAGATATCTCAGTGATAGGATTCAAACACCTTCCGGCAGCAGGTGCTTCAACGCCACAGGTAGTAACCGCTCCATGAACATGTGGCAGTCGTGACTCTTCAAGCCTTGGAGCTTCAGGTTCTTAATGTCCACACACCGACTAAAATCAGATGCATACCCATCAGGGAACTTCAGTTTCCCTGCCCACTGGGGAAAAGCTTAAAATGGCAACCAAAGGTTACGGCCATTGAGGAAGCTGAAGATTTATCCACTTTGACTCTTCAAGAACTAATGGGATCACTCATGGCACACGAGTTAAACCTTGTGAAGCGTTCGAATGATAACCAAAGAGGAAAGTGTCTCTCTCTAAAGTCCGCCTCAAGTGATGAGGAAGAGGACGACGAGGATGGATTCGCCATATTCTCTAGGAACATTATTAGTATGGTAAATGGCCAAGGGAATCGTCGCTTTAACAATAATTTTACTAAGAAATGATTTCCTAAAAAAATACTTAGCTCGACCATAGGATGTTTCAAATGCGGTGATATATCTCAACAAATTAAAGAGTGTCCTAAATGGGATGATATTCGGTCTAAAGATAAGCGAGATCATTTGGGGAATATAAAAGCAAGGTCATGTCCGCCATTTAGGGAATGTCTGATTCCAAAGAAGACGAACCTATTGGGGAAGAATTGGAAGCTAAAATGTGTCTTGCTAATAACACAAACTTCACTAACTCCAAAAATGAAAATCTTGGGTGTCTTATAGCTAATTTCGACAATGAGGTACAAAATCTTAAAGCTAAAGTCCGTACTTACTCTAAAGAAAAAGTTTGCAAGTTACTATATAGTCTTTTCGATAGATGTCGTTATCAAACAAAAAGGTTTTTTGCTATGCAAGAAGAAATAAAGGAAATAGCTATAGAGAAAGTGCGTCTTAAAGAACGGATCAAACAGAAAGTGAAACTATGACTGATGAGGTTAAACTTGATTTAAGAAATCTAAAGAAGACTAACAAAAGTCTTTTAAGTGAGCTAGATGACCTAAAAACAGCTATGGTCAAATCTATCGATCCCTATGAGTCTCCTAACTCTCAAGTGCTTGAATTGTCTAAAGAGAATGAAAGTCTCAAAGTTGATCTCGACTCGACTAAAGAGGAGTTAAGGATACTCCAAGATAAATTTGTTAGTAATGATGTTCCCGAGTCTAGTTCATCGAGTTCTAGAATTGTGTATCTAGAGGCGTGTGCTCATAACCTACAGTGTCTAATTGAACAAAGAGATAGAATCATACGTGAGTATAAAGTTAACTGTGGAACACTTAAAGAAATGTTCAAAAAGTCTCAAAAAGAAAATGAGTGTCTCACCCTCTCGATTCAAACCACATTGATGAACTAATCAAAGCTACAAGAGTCTATAGAACGTGGGAGGGAAGTCAAATCGTGTTAAATTTTCTTGCTAAACAAGATGACTTGTATCGTAAAATTGGTGGGCTATGGTTTAAATGGAACAGACAACTTGACTGCAACATCCACGACCCAGACCCCACTAAAAGAGACTTTAGAAAAAGAAAATATGTAGCACTTCTTGAATACATCGTTTGTCACTATTGTGGTAAAACTGGTCATGTTAGAAATGCTTGTATTATCAATATGTAGCAATATGTAGCAATATGTAGCTCAAACTATATTGCTATGTAGTGAGCTACCTAGAAACATTTAGGCCGAAGCGGTAAACATTGCTTGCTACATTCATAATAGAGTCATGATTAGAAGTATTATCAATAAAAACACCCTATGATTTGCTACATGGTTGAAAACCGAACATTTTCTATTTTAGATGCTTTAGAAGCAAATGTTTTGTGCATAATAATGTTAAAACTAATCTAGGAAAATTTGACTCGCGTACTGATGAAGTCGTGTTTATAGGGTATGCCGATCATAGTAAAGCTTATAAGGTCTATAATAAGAGACCTATGATGATTGAGGAAAGTGTGCATGTCATCTTTGATGAATCTACCCTTCTTGAACAGGTACCAGTTGATATTGATGTTGAACAAGATGATGAGGAGTTCGAGATAACGCTTGCTAGAAAGGAAAACACACTTCAAGAAGACGCACAAAATGGAGGTGATGAGCAACAGTCATCCAGATAGGTGTCTGATGAGGAGGACACTTGTTCAGGGGGAACTAACAAACCTCCTTACAATGCATTTGTCTCCTCTATTGTTGCAGCCATTAATGTGGAAGGACCAGGAGAGTTCTCTGGATCTGGTGTGGAAGCGTCAACTTTCAGCCATGAAGGAACAGTCGAAGAGACTGTTACAGTTGAGGGGGAAGATACTTTCATTCCAAGGAAGTGAAAGCATCACATCTCACATCCTCTCTTGAATCTGACCAATGACATAAGAGCTGGTGTACACACAAGGTCATCCCTCAGAAGAAACAACTTCTTTGCATGCAGTGCCTTCGTCTCTCAAATCGATCCGCCTAATGTAACAGTCGCCCTGACTTATGCTGACTGGCTCATGGCAATGCAAGAAGAACTAGTTCAATTCAAGAGGAATGAAGTATGACATCTTGTCCCTAGACCCTCTAATCCTACTGTTATTGGTACTAGATGGGTCTTTTGCAATAAGCTAGACGATTCCGGTGAAATCGTAAGGAACAAAGCTAGACTAGTAGTGTAAGGTTATAATCAACAAGAAGGTATCGACTACGATGAAACCTATGCACCGGTAGCTAGACTTGAGGCCATAAGGCTCCTAATAGCTTTTGCACCTCACAAAGGCATCACACTTTTTTCAAATGGATGTTAAAACCGCTTTTCTAAATGGTTATTTAGAAGATGTTTTAGTGGAGCAACCACCGAGTTTTATAGAAATTATTATCCCGAACGTGTTCTTAAACTTGATAAAGCACTTTATAGTTTAAACAACCCCTAGACCTTGGTACGATCGTTTGTCAAATTTCTTCTTCAGAGATGAACAAGGATTTTTGAGATGTCATATGGTCTGTTGCCCCCAAGTCCAGAATCCAATCAATAGGGGTACACAAATAATTATTAGTAACATCATTATTTGCCATAATTGTACCTACGAAATTGACAGAACGAAGCAGCTGAGTGATTCACTGCTCAATGAGACTGAAATGTTTGCATTATCTGTTGATGGCAGCAACTAGAATGGGGTCAACTTTGGACTGGTCTGAGTTAGCTGATGCCTCTTTAATCCTCTCTGAACTTGTAGGCAATAGATGAAAAGGAGTATCCTCGTCATAAGCATCTAATGCATTAGTTGCATACTTCTTAGAATTCATCCTATTATTCTTTCTTGCCTGATAACTGGCCTTCGGGTAAGGATGAAGAACAAAACAAGTCTCAGGTGTGTGTCCTCCTTTGTTGCACACATTACACCACCTATCATCAGTTTTTTTTTCTTTCTCCATCTCCTCTCCAGACATTCCTGGCTTGATTTCCAGGTCCATTGCGAGCATTAGATTGTCTGGCTGTATTCAAAGCACTAGAATCTTGAGTTATGTCACAAGCTTACGAAATAGCCTTTTGACTTTCAGCTTGCTGAAAAATAGAGTATACCTTATTGATGATGAGCATGGGATCCATAGCTAGGGCGTATGTCCTGAGGTGTTCATACTTGTCATTCCACCCATAAGAAAGGTGATAAGCTTGTCCTTCGACGCTGCTTCAAGAATTTTCTTCAAAATACTACAGCTGCACTTTTTCAATATTCCACAACTGCATACTGGATAATACTCAATCTCCTCAGTGTCATCCCATCAATGTTTAAGATTAGTATAATAGACGACAACATAATCATTATTCTGAAAAATAATATCCTTCAATTCTTTCTTCAATTGAAACAATAATGGTCCATTAGATTGACCATAGCGCTCTTGAAGTTCCTTCCAAAGTAATTTGACGGATTTAGCTGACATAAAAGATTCTCTCAAGCCTTTGATTATTGTGTTTACAATCCAACACCTCACCATTGAATCGCATCGTAACCACTGATGCAATTCGGTGGACTCAGTCGCGGGTTTCAAGGTTGTTCCAGTGACAAAACCTTGCTTGTTCTTCGATGCTAGAGCTAGCAAAACCTCTCTGATCCAGTGAATATAGTTCTGGCCATTGAATTTGGTGCTAGTTAAGCTCACACCTGAACCATCAGAAGATGATAAGAAGAGTGGATCATCATACGGATTGCGGTAATTAGCATCTGAGTTTTCTGCCATTTTAACAAAGAAAAAGGTGAGAACACGAACGAATGCAAAAAATAATTGAGAATTCAAGAAAATCGGAGCTACTGAGGAAGACTTGTTGAAATCAACACCAAATGATAAAGGCAAAAAATCACTAAAATTTAAGAGATTACAGAGATTTCAATCGAAGATGACAAACGAACGAAAACCTAATTTTGATTTTTAGGAATAATGTGTGATCAAAGGAAGTATTGCTGAAACGCAAGAAGATCGTAACAGACTTATAACAGAACCACAAATGGCTCTAATACCATGTGAAATTGTAAGATGAGCTTCAATCACCAACAGTAGTGGAATAATAGAGTATACGGGTAGAAGATAGCAGAGAAGTGAGGAGTAAATAGAAATGAATGTGATAGATTATTAGTGTTACTGTACATGTATTGATGTATGTATATATACAATACTTCCTCTGTTTTTTTTTATTCTTTCCATCTTTTAAGATTTGTTGGGAGTGTTATATTAAAACGGGAAGAAATATAAACGACGGAAGGAGTAACTTAAAACAGTTGCAAGTAGGGATGGCAATGGGTCCGGGACCCTACCCGGACCCGCCGGGTCTTACCCTAATGGGTCGGGTACGGGTCCTCTTTTTTTTAGACCCTGCGGGTACGGGTCGGGTATGGGTCCTTCAATAATTTTCCGGGTCCGGGTCCTATATATTGGACCCGGACCCGACCCGACCCTTGGACCCGTTAAAATTATTTTTTTTTTAGAAAAGAAAAAAAGAACATAGTGGATGCGGTAATTCAATGTGTAGTATTGTAAATGAAACTAATACAAACCACAATGGGAGACGGAGACCTTCCATTAGCAATAGAAATTAGAAATTAACCGCCAGTTATTCTAATATGTGTACCGAAACTCAGTAAATACCGAATTTCACCTCCTTTATCATTACGTCAGGCGTTTTTAGTGTCTGATTTAAAGTCAATTAAGTCATACAACTTCCGTTTTATTCATTTATTTGCATTTATATTTATTGTGAAGAATATTTTAATCAAAGGTGAACAAATAAACGAGACGGAAGAGTATATATTAAAAAAATGTACAATCGGGTCCGGACCCGTGAAGGACCCGGACCCTACCCGGACCCATCGGGTCCGGGTAAGGGTCTTAAAATTTTGGACCCTTACGGGTCCGGGTCCAACTTGTGAAACACGGGTCCGGGTCCGGGTCCGGCCGGACCCGACCCATACCCGCCCCGTTGCCATCCCTAGTTGCAAGTGATCATGCTTTGACTACTAAAGCTTTGCACAAAGTGTTGGTGGGTTTGATTATGTTGGCAAAAAATATTATAATAATATCTAGATATCTCTATATACATAGCATAATCATTTATGACATAAAATGAAAAATAGGTAAAAGATCAAACTCAGTTCAAAAAGAAATATGTATCAATGGTAGTAACTCGGAGAGAATAGATATTTCCACACAGTTCAACTACCCGTGCACCACGAAATCGATAAAATTAAATATATAGTTGATGACAAAAATATGCATATCTTAGATCGTATTATTTTATTACCGTCCATTCCAACTTTATTCCTAATTCATTAAACCAACTTTATAAATATCTCATTTGAAGGAAATATTCTTATAAAATAACTTAGATGAGTGTAAAAAAACATAGATATTTTATTTCTAAAATGACTTTAAAAGGAAAATTAGTACTCCGTATTTTTTTGAAATTACTTAAATTAGTTGTGGCTCAAATTTAGTTATAGAAAGATCTAAACATAATAACGACAAATGAAGTACTAAAACCGTATTGTAGGAAATTTAACATTTTATTCAAAATACTACGGAGTACTTGGCTGATTGAAATGTACTCCGTATATTATTAATTTCCAAAAATGGGTTTTCTATTTAATATAACAACTCGTAAATCCTTTTATAGTTATTTTATTAATCCAAAATAAGACTAAAAAGCAACTATAGTGAATTCCCCAAGACCTCGTAAGATCCCTCAATAGGGACTCGAGAGTAGCTGAACATTGACCAATATTTTTTGTTTTATGAAACTCCCCGCGGAATTATAATAAATCAATAACCGCCAAGTCCAAAATGGTTGAATCATTAAAACATTAAAATCGCTTCAAATTTGAAGGCCAAGCTCAAAGGAATGAATAAAAAGGTTATTAGTTGAGTCCCCGTACTAGCAACAATTACTCTGCTCCATCAACTAACAACTGATACTTTCTACAAAAACCAAGAACCAGCCTTTGTACAGTTAGATACACTTGGAACATTAAAAACTTTCAGCATAAACTAGCAATTAGGCATAGCTGTTACTTTTTTTCCCGGTACAAAATGGAACACAGAAACGAAACAAAAAAAAAAAGCAAATAGCTCGACCACCTAACAGTAGCACAGCTTCTCAGATGTAGTACAGAGTATAAAAAGACTGGGAACAATTTTCGTTCATTTTCCAGTTTTGTGTGTACATAAGGGCCTCCAGAGTCTAATGAAGGCATTCCTAAGTAAACCTACATTTTTACACACGTAAGCAAAGCCTACGAACCAACAAGTTCAAAACCAACCAGCTAAACCATTAACGAAGCATCAACATGATCCTCTTCTTGCCAACCAGCCCCAGCCTTAAATTTACACACGGGACATGTTCCTTGCTGTCTTAGCCATGGGTCAATGCAATTTGCATGGTACTGCATTAATAGCAATAGATATCAGTAACATGGCTTATCATGAGTTCATGACCAGGGAATCTTTAAGAAACTTATGGTGTCCAGCTATTGGCTCCCCACAGAATGGATAGGGGGATCGGATGCAAACAATCTTTACCCATATGCTACAAACACAAATACTCCGTAGATTGCTTCTGATTGACCATAATAAAAGTCGTCATAAAATGCATTTCTGACGCTTCTATTTCACAATACAAAACATAGAATTTCGGAAACCATTTTTGCTTTCCCACCATTTTGCAAAGTGATG
This sequence comes from Agrostemma githago, assembly GCA_958450325.1. Lineage (NCBI taxonomy): Eukaryota > Viridiplantae > Streptophyta > Magnoliopsida > Caryophyllales > Caryophyllaceae > Agrostemma > Agrostemma githago. Next base: position 24,510,854 of record OY288244.1, on the reverse strand, counting down.
ACTTGTAAGTCTTTATCTCAATTTTGAGCTTGTTTCCTAACTTTTAAAGTTTACAAGCAATAAATAAACTACTGAGAAAGAAAACAAGTGGGTTACTGAGATAAGGAATGGAATATGATTAATCTTATCCTGAAATGAACAAAGCAAGACCATTTCACCCCTGCCACCACACCAGGCCTACCAAGTCACCACCACTTTCCCCACCAAAAGTGGTGGTACCAGGAAAACGGAAGGATAAAAACCGGGAACATATTTTTTTTTAATAATACTACTTTAAAAGATTTAACTAGACTACGGTAACAAAATCTTCAAGGCTTAGCTTTAGTTCGAGAATCTATATCTAGAGAGCAATCTATTGATTCACATACAGCTAAAGCCTAAGAGATGCATTAGAAAATTCTTATGGTGAAACTCACCTGGTGCAAGCACGGCAAGCTGCGAATGAGTTCTCCCACATTCACTTGCTCCAAGCATACACTGCAAGTTAGCTCGTCTTCAGAGCTTCCCTTGGAACTACCAATATTGATAGCAATGTCCAGTGGCTTCTGTTTCAGCAAAAAAGATCAAACCATTGAGTCACAAATACAGAACAACCAACTAAATTGTACAAAATAGAAGTATGAAATCAAGGGAACTGCATCTTAGGACATTTCAAGTCATAAAGTGATTGTATACAATTATGCATCAATTTTTATCAACCTAGCTTTTCATATCAGATTGTCTCATAATAAAATAGTCATAAGTCTAACCCATATTACAGGGTAGCTATTTATTGGTTTTAATTTTTTAGTGGGTCAATAGTACAGCGTATATGGGCGGGGATCCATGTTTAAGTAGGTTTGGTCTCACATTATACTAATATGAAACCATCTCACAAAAGACTAATGTTTCTATCAATTACGAGGTTACAACTCCTTCCTTGTGTACTTGTGCCATTAACTGGCAGATCTAAACCTCTACAATACAGGGTTGTTATCCGTTGAAGCCAAATTTCGAAATAGATCAGTAACATATCAAGGCATCAAAGGGCCCCATTGAGGACATACTTCGTTAACAATCCACATAAGGTTTACTGCAGAAAAAAAGTGGACACAGTATATACTATTTACAGCAAGCTTACACAAACAATCAAAGCTGACCGATGAAAAATCTCTAGCTTAATAGGAAAATGCTTTGAAAGCAATATAAAGAAGTCAGCATAGCGGCGACTGGAAAGAAGAATAGAAGATAATGAGCAGAAGCGTAAAAGTATCGGGTATTCAGAAAAGCTATGGTGCTTAAATTACTCCTTTGAAGACTACCTCGGGAGTTGTTGAAGATGATGCTTGTGGCAACGCTCCTGAATCACTGTAAGAGGATAAGAGTTGGTCAAAATGCGAGCACTGCACAGAATCTAAATATCTAGCACAACACTCTCCCTCCAAAACAAAACACATATCAATCTCAATTGATGTACTTAACCAAGGCCCTACAAAATGGTCGCAAACACAAACACACGTAGAAATCACTATAACATTCAACCCCTAAATATGTAACTCAAATAGAAACATCTACTGTAAACAGTCAGGACTAGAAAGGACATACATACTTCATTCAGATTGCCTTGAACACAGTCAAGACCAACAGATGAACTGTTTACTTCTCTTAGAAGAGTTAATGTTAATCGCAAGAGACGAAGCTCAAATTCACCAAAGTGAACAGCCAACTATTCCCAGCAACCTAAAAATATAGTACTCCTTCCTCCCATTTTTATCATCCTCGTTGACTAAAATGTACTCCATAGTTTTAAGAAATAGTAGGCATATACCATTAATACCCTTTGATTAATTGATTTAAACATGAACCAAATGATATAATGGGGACAAAAAGCTCATTTCTGTAGGGGTAAAATAGGGAGTTTACTATATTTACTTACTATATATGGAAAGAGGAAAATAAATTTGGGATGGATAAATAAAGAAATAGGGACATTAAAAGGAGATGGAAGGAGTAATATACAGAGAACAACAAAGCATTCAGCATGCCAAACTAGAAGGTACTTGTAAATACTAAAGTCCCAAGCATTACATACCGACGCAAACTAGTAAAAACTTTTAGGGGGCGTTTTGTTCATCAAAGGATAAGAGAATGAAATCAACAAATAGAAATAAGGGGAAAGAAATGAGATTACCCCAAATTTAGCTTCTTGTTTGGTTTTCGATGAAAGGGAATGCATTTCACCCAAGTAATGACCCAAACCGCAACATCAGCGGTGTGCCCTCATCAAAATTATTAAAATACTACTCCGTAATATTTACACATTATATTTGAAAATAATTGGAAAATTATTAAATATAAATTACAAAAAAAATTAAAAAATAAATTGTGTAACTTTTATTTCTTTTAATGATAAAATATTTACAAAATAACAAATTTTTAAATATATCAATTATACTAATATTCAAAAAGATTAACATTTTTTTAGTTGGTAAAATTAAGGCGTCAAAAATTATTTTTAACTATAATCCGACTCGTATTGCAAAAAGGGGCTAATGGGACTCGGTAGTGCGTTTTGCTTGGGCCGTACTGGAAGGTGCGGCTGGATCACCTCCTTTTCAAGGAGAGTAGGGAGAGTATGATGATGGTCATAGTGGTGGTGAGTGGACCTTGGTGATGGTGGTGGTGGTTGATGCAATGGTGAGCTATGGATCCAACAATGTGCATTTTGATGATATGGGTGAGTTAGTGGAGAAAGGAAACCCATTACCTATGGGGATCAGGGTTAAGGAGTTTGAGGGTAAGGGAAGGGGAAAGGGAATTATTGAAATGAGTAAACAAACGCAAATCCCTTACCCTTTGTTAAATACCTCAAACCAAATGGCCCCTTAGTTGTGAAAACACATCTTTGTGTTGGGATGGAAACATGTTAAATGTTTCAGTTGGGATGTTTGAAGCGCCAAACTTATACTACAAGCCATAACACAAATGCCTCAAAATGTCTTATGAAATATAAAATCTTTATTTAGAAGCACAGTGTAAATCAGACACCTAACCTTTGGGTACCAGTAGTCTTATACTTGTGGACAGGGAGAGAATTTATCTGTTCCTCGCTCATTGAGTTCACTGAAGGCAAAGTGTCTCCATCAAGCGCTCTCAATGTTTCGTAGTCTATAAAGTAACAGAAAGTAATAGTTAAAAACAGAGAAATAATGGAGTGGCACCCGATACAAAAGGGGCCGCAAATCGTCAAACCTAAATCATCAAACTCCCTGTCAAGGAGAGCAAGCTGCAATCTAAGGCCTTGCAAACGTCCTCTAGATGCAAACGCGATTGATGGTGGCATTTGCAACCGAAATTCAGTACGACGAAGTAGACCACTAGCTGCTACAGCATGTGCTTGTGCCTGAGCTTGAAGTTGTTGGCATGTGGCATACATTCTTAGGCTGGTGGCCATCAAAAAGAAGCCAAATACAAGCCAGAGCTTCACATAGAGTCAAGAAGAGACTAATTAGATCTGTTACACAAAGTCAAGTAGAATATGAGAAGGGGTAAACACCTACCAAAAAATTTGGTGATAGTTGATGTGAATTTAGTACAATGAAGAGCAACAGCACTGCCAAAAATAAATTGAGAAACAAAAATCATCAAACTAAAGAATTGGCAAATCCAAAGCTTATCATTTAAGGATAAAGTTCTACAATTGAAATGAAAAGATAGAACCGTAGATATTACCAGTAACAAGGAAAGTAAGTGAATTAGCGTTGAGTGGCCTAGCTGCATGAATACGCTGACATACGCAAGAACAATGACAAGCATCAGCTGATCAGCATCATAAATTCATAACAAGCCAATATGCCAACATGGAACTGAACTAATAGTACTTGGTAAGAAACATACCATCCGTCGTTCCGGGACTATCCCAGGAAATGGATTTTCAATATCAGCTCGAGCCCCTCTAAAAACAAAACTCATGATCGTAGACTTCACCAAAATAACTCCAGTATCAAGTTCCTCTACAAGACAATGAAGTTGCCTTCCTTTAACAGTGCTCAAAGCAGAACTGCAGTGTATCATATGGTGAATTAAGTTGAGTAAGAAAAAAACACAAACGTACAACGAAACTTCCCCTAAACATAATCTCCTTTGGGCACCTCCGAATCAACTCAAAAGGCACTTAAATTGACTAAGTTTGTGAGTATCAGTATAGCATCCACAGATGGGAGAAGTTCGTCTTCATTACCCCGTCTCTCCATTACTTCTCAGTGGTCTAAATTTTAATCCATAACAATTCAAGGGTTGTCTATTTTGATGAAGTGGGAAGTGAAAAAATAATTTTATATTGTTGTATTAGATTAAATGGAAGGGAATGGAGAGGATTCATTCCCCCTACAGATACGATCCCATGTCTAATTGTAACAATCAAAAACATCACAAGCAACGCTCAACGAGCAGAGAGATGGACCGTAATCTCGAATTTTATAATCAAACATTCCAATCATAGACTTTCAAAACTAAAATCCCCAAATAGATAAACGTAACCCTAATTTCAGCAAACTGAACGTAAATCGTAAATAACTAAAACCACAAACAGAAATCGAAGAATGAGAGAGAGAGAGAGAGAGAGAGATACAAAACCCTAATCCAGCAAAATGAGCTCAATGTACACCATTAAACATCTTGACAATCTAAATCGGAATTCATTCGAATAAAAAATACGTAATAAAAATCGAATCAAATGCAATATTAAATGGGGGGGGGGGGCTTACTATTTTCAAGGATGAGTCGGATGAAACGTATTGATCAAGAAGACATTTGAAGAAACTCAAGAAGACATTTGAAGAAACTAGTTGATATTTTTTTTGGGTACACCAAAAATCGATCGAAGAATCGAAAGTAAAACTGAGTTTCAGTAGCATTCATTCATTCATTATTCAACTCCGCCCTTTTGTTTTTCGTTTACTTATTTCGGACGTTCAAGTTTGGTAGATAGTAGAATGGTAGATTGGTAGGAGATGCATTCATATCATCATATCCCTCCCATATTTGGCAATGTCTCGCATTTGGGTTGGACTTTGTCATCAAATTTGGGTTTGTCCTATGGGTCGATTTGAAAGGTTAAAGCGCGGTCCGTTTGGGTTTTTTTGGGGTTTTGTACCTTTTTCGACTCTTTCCGACCACAACGATTGTTCGAGATTAAGTTAATTTTTTTATGTCATCTCATAAAAAATTATATTCCCTCGTTCCAATCAATTACATACGTTTGTTTTATACACGTATATCAATGCACGTTTTTTTGTCAATATCTGTAGAGTGTAGTTACATACGGAGTATTTCTAAATATCATAAAAATTCAATATTCATAATGCATTCAATTAGACAATTTTAAAAAAATCTCACTTGACCATATTTTATCTTATACGGAGTACTCTTTCCGTTCATAATCTTTTACCTCATTTCATCATTATTTGTGAGAAATATTTTAATGAAACGGGACAAAAGATAGTGAACGGAGAGAGTATATTACTTTAAAAGTTCGAAATTACTTTTTCCTAACGATACTTTACTCAATCTTAACGAATTTATCCCGACTTTTCCAAATTTACCCTCCTCATTTCTTCCCTCCCCTTTCTCCCACTAATCAGTTTTCAAAAAAAAAAACAACCCACCGATGACAGCCACACTTCCGACATCCCTCACCCACGGGCCACACCTGCACAGTTCCACTATCAGTTCCCCTCCGATCCCCTGATATCGATTTACTTACTTAATAATTATTTGCTTTAGGGTTTAGTTAATGTTTGATTAATTTTTTTAATTTATGGTAAATTGTTGGGTGGTTCAAGGTGGAATTGCTGGTGGTTTTGGGTGGTGGTTCTGGATTGTGGGAAACGGATGGGAGGCGTGGTGGGTTAGTCGCGACGGAGGTGGTGCGCCTGGTGGTTGGCGACCGGAGGTGTTCGTCGTCACTCTTGCAAGAATTTGACGGAGTCTATTTAAGGAAGCCTCTACGGTGGGGTACTTTCCGAGTCTGCGGTGCCGGAGAAAATATATTGGTGAGAGACGGTGTGTTGCATGGTGGTCGCGGATCCGGTGGTGGTTGTTGGTGGTTCTAAATTTGGGATTTTGGTTGAGAGAAAACTAACCTATTGAGAATGATAGAAGAAATGACAAGGACAAAATAGTAAAATTTCGTTAGAATTGAGTAAAGTGTCGTTAGGAAAAAGCACTACCCTAAAAGTTATATCGAAGATTCTTCTCATTTATGAATAGTGCTATAAAAGCAAAATGTACGGAATTGATTGGAACGGAGGGAGTATTAGTAATAAAATGTTGAGTCCACGGGTCGGGTCCAATAACTCAGACCCAGACCCCGACCCCGATTTTATAAAACAAGACCCATATCCGACCCACACCCATCAATTCTCAGAAAATGAAACACAGACCCGATCCACTTTGGATCCGATTCATCGAGTCTGGGTCGGGTCTTGGACCCACTGTCATCCCTATTTGCGGGTGATGGTAGACTTGGTAGTCCACTAGTACGACAAGCCAAGACCTTTTTTCACTTCAATTACATTTGTTAATTTTGCATTAATCGCTCCAGTTTAATTTAAACTCAATCGACCTCACAAGAAAAAAAATTCACTACAACCTTAGACGGGCAACAGGGCTAGACTGGACTACATGGGGAATCAAAATCAATGGACATTCCATCCATATTTCAAACTTTATTCTTCTTCACTTTTAGTTCGTCTCAACATATTTTCACCCCAACTGTAAGTACTAGTACGCCTCATCATATATTACCCCCCAACAGTAATTACTAGTATGCCTCATCATGCTTTTACCCCTCAACTGTAATTACCTGTTCATCTCATCGTATTTCCAATCCTGAACAATTTTTTTAAAAAAAAATAACCCTGTCCAAATTATTTCCTTGTGCAAGTAAAATGTGTTCGACCCTATCATTATTCAAATACAAGGTAAAATATATATACTCCGTACTACGTATAAACTGAAATCTATCTATCTATACTTCTCTATAATACAACAACCAAGGCATGAGTTTTCCCGCCCAACTCAACCCCCAATCTATATATGGAATCAAAATTAGATTTATAAAATTTAAATCACATAAATTAATCAATCTATCTATACTTCTCTATAATACAACAACCAAGGCATGAGTTTTCCCGCCCAACTCAACCCCCAATCTATATATGGAATCAAAATTAGATTTATAAAATTTAAATCACATAAATTAATCAATAGATTAAATATAAATTCAATCAATCAATCTATTTGTCTATACTTCTCTATAATACAACAACCAAGGCATGAGTTTTCCTGCCCAACTCAACCCCCAATCTATATATGGAATCAAAATTAGATTTATAAAATTTAAATCACATAAATTAATCCTTCTATATACTAAAAGAGAAACCAATAAAAAAGATGTTGACACATGTCACTTCCGCATTAAATATTTTCCCGCCTAAATGTATACACTAATGAATTACTATAAATACGAAGTATTTCCTAAAAATAACCCACCAAATAAAAACGATACTATTAGAACTAATTTTTTGTTCTCGATAAATTTGTCAAAGCATTCTATTTTTTAATTATTTTGTTGTTTGAATCCTAAAAAATATGACGTTTATTCAAGAAGAAGAAGGGAATACTAAATTAACCCATTAAAATATGTACTTTAATGAGTAAAATATGTATCGAGGAAAGCAATATTTTGTATAAAAAATGATACTCCGTATGCCTGTATGTATTATGATACGCATTAATGTGAATACTAAACTATTTACACACTATCAAGTCAAATTAAATTTAAGATATATATTTATAATTTAAGAGTATATTTCTCTCAAATGATTAATTAAAAAAGTAAATAAATTTGTGTTATTTTAAGGTTATTTTCATTATTACTAATGCATGACTTCTTATATAAGCCGTGCATTTGCACGGGGTTAAAACTAGTCAATAGATTAAATATAAATTCAATCAATCAATCACGTGATAATAATACATGGGTAATTATTATTAAACATCATGTTGGATTGATACATGACTTATTATCTAAAGGCTAATAAATCACTTAGCATACTTCAATGGTTTATTTGTCTCCCACAAAAATGATCTCTTTCATCTCTATTTTTTTTCTTTCATAATATTCGAGGGGCCCACCATCAAATTACATATACCAATTTTTTATCATTCAAAATAGGCAAGGATTTAAAATCTCATAAATTAATAGTAATGTCAAAATGGTTCAAAATCACATTGGAAGCACAATATAATGCATTAGAACACTAATATTCCCAAAAAAATAATGGGCATGTTTTCTCCAAAAAAGTATAATTGGACGAGAGTATCAACCAAATTCCAAAAAAAATAACGGGCATGTTTTTCCAATATAATACATTGGGAGCACAATATAATGCATTTGAACACCAGCCACTTCCATTTCCTGCTTTCGGATCAACCAAATTCTATTCGACCTCAAGTTCAATCTCGGTTAGACACTTAATCTTCAAATCGCTCATGTACTCGGACATTGTGCCATATATACACGCGACCAACACCGTCTCAAAACATTCAGCTGCTGCTGCGCTAGCAGTACTGAATGTCCTTCAATGCACATTTTCCATGTACCTTTGGAATAATGTGCATCCTATATCCGACTGTAGTTTGTTGCCGTTCCTGTACATCTTTGTATAAGTCCATCTCACATGTCAGAACATCTCATATAACTTCATGAGTTCATTCTAATGATCGTTTTGATTCATATACAAACGTTTTGCGAAATTCCACCTTTAAAAAAAAGTTGATTTAATTTAATCTATACCTTAGAATATCCATCATAATCAAGTTCGCTAATCTGATTTACAAGCGACACACTCTAATCATCATCATCATCATCATCTGTGCCTCGGAATTTCATCCTCAAGTTTTTCGATTCCTGAACCTACAGTAGTGCAGACGAAACTATTAAGGAAAAACATTCAGCAAATATTGGTATAAAACAATGCAAGCTTATTACTGTATTATTATTACCTTGGAAGTAGAAAGAGGGGAGCTTGCAGTGTCCTCAAGCTCATAATCAATCGCGACTTTCCATCTTTTCGCAAGAGGCTGCTGCCTCGCTGCAGATACGACATGATACACAGCAGAACATTCAGGTTCAGAACTGAAACTGAAGCCGAAACTGCTGCTACATGCAATGCTACTACTGTCACCTGTAGTAGAATCATTATCAATGTAAAAAGACCATCCAAAAATACTGCAAGACACAAAGAAAAATGACATTAGTAATAAAAAACCAATACACACAACATTCCACTACTGAAAAATGGTAGTGACTTCATTATGTTAAGAATAAATATGAAGCTCTAGACCCATCTTTGCTCACCCAATCCTCAATTACTCATCAAATCAAGGCAACAGTGGAACATATTCCAATCCAAAGATTTGTAACATCATTAAGTGGGTTGTAAATGATACGGAGTAATAAGAAGCACATGGAGTTAATTGAGCTTACAACCCCATACGAGTGATGACATACTTGAACTTTGACGCAAATCTAATCTCATACGTTTTGGAATTAATTACTCCCTCCGATTCTTTAGATTCGCAACATATTCCATATTTGGCAAATTCATTAAGTTTGCAACATTTCTATAATAGGTAGGTTTTTGTTTGTGTAAACTTTTTACTTTATTGGTGAGACCCACCATCTTCACTCACAACCTTATTATTTGTGCAAATAGTAAACGTTGCGAATCTAAAGAATCGGAGGGAGTAGCATGTACTAGAAAACAAATTGAACATAAAACCAAATAACTACTTAGTACCAGCCACAGGGTAATGAAGTATTGAGTAGCTAATAAACAATTTTAGCCAATAAAACAAGATTGACTTAATTTTGACATAACCACTACTCTGTACTTAAGATGATGTAGTTGAACCAAAAGAATGAAAGCACCGAACCTCAAGACCAACACAAACTGGTAACTCTGCTCGACTCTTTTGATCTCCGGTTGTATGAACGTCTTTGTTGTCCAAATAGACAGAGTATCCAACGCAAGCATACCTAAAGTCGGAAAGGTTACGTCCATCTTTAGAAGCTACGACTTCAGACTCACTCACTATATAGTTGGACACTGACCAAAACAAGATAAAAAATGTCATCAAGATGACAACTACATCAGCTGAAAACACAATCAAAAGGGCAACATTATTTTGAGCTCTCTACCAAATCACAAAAGATGACATTTGTACATACAAATGAGTTCAAATCCTACACTAACGATTGTCTTTACATATTTCTAACCGTTACAAATTAAAACCATGGAGTATATTCCCCAAACCTCAGGTGGGGAATAATGAATCTTATGATGAATGATGTCACCCCCCACCCGCCCTTCACCCCACCCTCCGGCCCCGCCCTCCCTGTCTCTCTCCACTCTCTCAATCATGAATTCAATTAATTAATTAATTAATTTGAGATGGTGAAATTACGTTACATTATTCTCCTTTGCCAACGAAAACAAATTAATCAAAATCTAGAGCGTTAAGAACCAAGGAAAGTATAAACAGCTAAATAGAATGCTCAAGTTTCAGTACCTTGTTGGTCTAATAAGTAGGCATTTCAGAGTAGATTGATGATGCATTACAGCAGCAAAATCATTCGCCATCTCTCGTATTCTGTATATGCATATCTTTAGACCTGAGAAAAGTTAAAGACGCTATTTATGTAACACAACTGGTAATATCATTTGACTCATTTTGCCTGACCTGACCTTATTTACTTTGGAGTAACACCAACTAACCGAGGATTGAGATGGGGCACAATTGTATCATAGAGTAAAGACATAACTGAGGATGAAACCATATGCTCAAACAATTGTAAAGTGCGAAGTAACATAGAACATAAAACAATATTTCATAGCTGAAACAAATAAGAAAATTCCTAAAATTAGAGTTTGTAGGCTTGAGTACATGATTTCATCTTCAATTCCACATCACTGAGTTGAATATTTCCTTTTGCTATACTGCAAAACTTACCAATTCAACAATAAAAATGACAACAACAGAATACAAAGATTTCTAAAAATTTCATGTGTTACTTCTCTATTTAATTTAAAGGATTAAGTTACAAATTTAGCAGCAAAAAACTCTCAAATTAACTACAAACAAAGTGGGATGAAAATCAGTGTTCAACAATTCATCTAGCTAAGTGAATATTCGTAGTCAGGTAAACAATAAAAATCAAAAAATTCTCCCAACAATTACAACAGTACAGAAAGGAGGAAACTCAGAAACCCTAGAAATAAACCTTAAACCTTGAAATTGATCACAGATCAGCAGAGATATTGTTGTGATCCATCAAACCATTTCTATATACATATCAAATTAGAGACGAATTGAATCAGGGATATAATCGAGTCACATCAAACAATTTCTATATACAAATCAAATTGATATAGACGAGTAGAAGTCGGCCACAATCACACATAATAGTTTCAAGACTTACACAACGATGGAGATGGCCAGCGATGATGACTTCCACGACGGCGGAGATGGACGGCGACGATGACTGACACGACGTGGCGATGGTCGAACGATGGAAGTCCGAGTGACAATTGAAGTCGGAGTAATGTAAAGTAAAAAAAGATAAGGACAATTTGTTTAAAAATTGCTGAGTAATGGTAGTAAGTAAAAAGAAGGTTTTTCTACACGGTACCCCTGAACTTTTCACTTTTCTACATGGTACCCTTACCATTTTTACGTGTCTACATGGTACCTTTGTACTTTATTATAAACATCGTTGGTACTCCTAAACTTTATTATTACCTTATTGGTACCCCTAAACTTTTTCTTCTGTCAAACTTTGGCACTAAATTTTTTTTTATTCAAGATTAAAACTTAAACGTCATTTAACATGCCCAATTAACCTAAAATTGAACTTAAACTAACATTCTTGTATGTTTTCGCAGTTATGCACCAAATTTAAAATGAGTATATCTTTGATGTTATATTGTCAAATCAAATGATAACACTTAATTTAAGCTCAATTACTTGTTAATTATTTAAGTTAAATGGTATTGAAGTCGTTATTTAAGCTATAAACATAATTTAACGACAAAACATGATGAAAAAACCTCTAAGGGGTACCAATTAAATTAATAGTAAAGTTCAAGGGTACCATGTATACACATAGAAAGAGTAGGGGTACCACATAGAAAAGTGATAAGTTCAGGGGCGCCATGTAGAAAAACCCTAAAAAGAAATAAAAAGGAGAGGAAACTAATATGGAGTATTGAGTTGCAAGTTGTTAGATATCAATAATTTGAGAAATGGTGTCTTTGGTACTCTCGATCCATAATGTTCCGGTATGGAAACAATGGACCCAAAACGGATTTGGATCTCGGATAGAACCTTAATTCCTGGTTAATGTTACTTGATCTCAAAGCCTCACTTTCCTCCTCTCTAGTGATCGGACCTTCCCGACGGAGGGGCCTGACACCTGCACACAGAGAGCGCACAAGAGGTGTCCTAGGGAACCCTCTCCGATGCCTAAGTCAGTCCTTACTCGTGAGGAGTAAGGTGGCATTTTCTAGAGTAAGATTCTAGTGAGAGAAAATCAATTACCCTCTCTTGTGGGAAATAAATGGGTATTTATAGGTTCCCCTAAGAGAGAGCAAAGAGAGAGAGAAAGAGAGAGAGAATAAGAGAGGGGACCCGTGGATACGCCTTCCATATTCATTCTCTTTTTACCTTAGGCATGACCAGGAGGGCTCTTCTTGCCTGACCTGGGCTCAGCAGGGGGAAGTCCCCTGACGTCCGGGGGGGGGGGAACTCTTTCCTCCTCCTGCAATGGTGGCAGTAGCCTGTCTCTGGCGGGTAGGGGGGTGGGCTTCGCATCCAAAGTTCAGTAGGGCCTTCCAGCAACGCCCCAAGGGGCTGCCGGGAGGGGTCTGCTGATTGGACTGCGCAGCAGGCTTCCCGTGACCTAGGTCGGGTCGGCCCCGGGCTCAACTGACGGGTGCCCTAGAGCAGGCGACCGACCCCATCAATTGCCCCTCGTCTGCAGGGGGGAGCTGGGCTCCCTTCGGCTGACGATCTTCGATCAGCCTGGTGGGAGGCTGAGAAGTGAAGAGGAGGGAGATGATGACCCCATGAATGTCTCTGGCGGATGGGATTGGGGGTCTGATGATGAGCGTTGCAGTAACCCCGGAGGTTACTTTCCAGGCTCTAACGAGGATTAGGACCTGTAATGCCCCCTGTATGGCCGGGTTACGCTCCAGGCCCCTTTTGTCTGTAATTGTCTAGGAGTGTACTTATTTCCTGTTTTTTGAGTTTCACTCCCTGACTTGTAATTTTGGCCTTCGGGCCTTTTCTTAATGAAAAAGTGATGGGCTTGGGTTTTACTTGTTGTTTTGTTGTTTTTTTAACCACTTTTTGGGTGACGTATTACAATCATTTCCTGCTGCCTTTTTATGTTCTCGAAGTCCTCGGGAAGTGATGGATGGGTTGATTCGATGTGTGACACGTGTGGGGGGTTTTATGGGGAAGGTGTTTGACAGAAAAGCCTACAGGGGGGCCTTTTCAACTTCCTCCCCTATAAAAGTCTTTCTTTCCCCTTACCCCCCCTTTCACATTTTCAATCTTTCAAAAACTCCATCTCTCTTACACTCTCCACTTTGTCGAGAAATCAGACCGAGGATTTCTCTGGCATTCTTCTCCGGTGGCGTCTGAAGGATTTGACTAGGTTAGAACTTCAATCCTTGACTTCCTCATCTTTTTATTATTCCTGCCTTTTTATTTTTTCGATCATCATGGCGCAAAACCGCCGTCAAATTTTGTCTTTCACTGAACCATTCGCCAAAACCCCAACGGAGGGTGTGGATGAAGTTGACACTGATCTCCCCTCCTCCTCTGCTGGGCTAGGGGTTACTGTAGCTAGGAGGCCGCCCTCAGAGGATAGTGGGGGCGCTAACTCCCCATACCCTACCCCGGTTGACGTGCCTGATACGGATAATGAGGCGTTGGAGGTTGACCCTTCCTCTATCGCCGGCGACCTGATACCTAGGGAACCGGGGGCGTGTTTACTACTTGGATAAGGCAAAATATAGGATTCCCCTGCACACTTACCCTTAACCGGGGCCGCGAGAGGTGATCCTGGCAAAGAATGCCGCCGAGTCTATTGCCGAGTTCTACAACTTTGGGACTGGCTATACTGTTGTTGTTCCAGATGAGAAGGATACTGTGTGCAACCCTCCTGAAAACTGCATTGTTGTTTATCATAAATGCCTGGAATTTGGTCTTCGCTTCCCCCTTCACCCATTCCTTGAAGAGGTCTTTAGGCGTATGAATGTTGCCATTGTGCAGCTGACAGCCGTATCTGTCAGGTCATTAGTGGCTTTTACTTGGGTCTGCCTATTTATTGGGGACCAGCCTTCAATAAACGTTCTTAGGTTTATGATTGGCCTACAAATGGTCGCCTCCCCAGAAGGGGCTTCGGGATATATGTCTATACTTAGGCAGAAGGGCTTTTCACCAGTCTGGCCGGCCATGAACAGTCATAAGAATTGGAAGAACAACTTCCTGTATATCCACAGTGAGAGAGGTTGGTCCATCCCCCGACACTTTAGGAACCACGTTCATACTCGTCTGGAAACCCGTGACGAATATCATCCTGAGGTCAGCGGGAGGGCCATGGAAGTAAAATTGAGTAGGAGGGAGAGTTCCTTGGTTAAGCAGTTTGCTTGTGCGAAGAATGGGAGGGGTGAGTTTGGCCCTACTAATTGGCTTCCCCAGCAGACCTCATTACAACTGATGAATTCTTGACCCCATTAGGGTTACTTCCTGGCCTTATCTTAGGTAGTTTAGGGGTTTAGCATTAGCGTGTTCCTTTCGGGGTATTTTGCTGTGTGCTCACCTAGTTAACTTGCAGATATCTGTAGAAATTCTTGGACGAAGAAGTAGCTAAAGGCTCTTGGGCTGAATACGGATCGCAGGCCCCTTACTTCTCGTCCAGTTGCTCCCTCAGGATTCAATAAAGAGACCCTTATGGGGCACGTGAAAATCATCACAGCAAGCAAGACCAAACTTCCTCCCCCGCCTAGACCAGCCTCGAAGCGGCCTGCGCCTTTCACTCCTGCTCCCAGGGTAGCTGCTCATCAGAGGCCACTCCTTCTCCCTCTGCCAGGCACGAGAGTCATACGCCTCGTCCTCATCCTTTCGTTGTGGCAGGGCCTTCCCCTTCTGAAGAGACAGGGGAGAGCGTCCCTCCCCTAAACAGAAAGAGGAAGGACAAAGAGCCTGTGAATGCTGACCAGGTGGTGGATTTGGAGGCTAATGTCAGCACTCCCCAACCAAAACGCCCTGCTCCCAGCCTTCCAGAAACGTTGTTTAATTAGGGGAATGTTGAGTTTAACTTTGCTGCTGAGAGTGTCGATGTTTCTGCTTTATTCTCAGACTCTAGCTCTGCTTCCCTGGATCAAGCTGCGAAGGCTCTGACTCACACTAGTGCTCAGGCAACATAACTCCTCTATCGCTACTCCTTAGTCTTTCAAGCTTCTGCAGAGCCGACAGCACTCAACCGCTTGAGTGATGAGGAGCTGGCCATTACTTCTGGGTCCTCCCTTTCTGACCGTATAGCGGTGGTTGAGAGGGACGCTGCCTTTATCAGTAGTCTGAGGCTTCAGTTGTCCAAGTGTGAGGGTGAGTTGGAGGAAGCCAAGCGTCAAACCGCCGCCTGGAAGGCCCAAGGGGAGAAGGCCATGAAGGAAGCATCTGAGCTGGAGGTGGGACTGGAACATGCCAAGAAAGGTGCAGCGGAGTTGGAGGGACGTCTAAAGGATTATGCTGACCGCCTTTCCAAGGCTGATTCTGACCTCAGCGCAGCTCAAGGGGAGCTGAAGGCCCAAAAGGACGAATGGCTGAAGGAGAATGAGGAGATTGTTCAAGAAGCAAAAGCGGCGGTCGACGACGCTTTCGTTAAGGGTGCTAAATCCTCTTCTGAGTTCTGATTGGAAGTTATTCGGGAGTTGATCCCAGACTTCGATCAGGATGCCTTCGACGAGCTTTTTGCGGCCAAGAATGAGGCTCGGTCTAGCAGGTCCCCACATGATGGTTCTGATGGACCTGCTGCCCCTAACCAAGATGCCCTTCCTGCATAGGACCCTGGGAAGTCGTCTTTTGAGGACTCGTGTCCCTACCCTTCAGCGCCTTTGTTTCCCCGTTAATTACTTGATCTTTTGCGCGCCGAGCTCGAATGTGGTCGGCTGCCGGCTCTGTAATTTTTATTTCCTTGCTCCTGGATTCTTACTGCTTGTTCTGCAAGCTTTTTCTTTAACTCTATGTTAATTTTGTCGACTTTCTTTTACTGATTGTTCCTTATAGCCTTGTTGACATGCACTCAACCCTTAATAGTGGCGAGTTTTAGCACTTTCAAAGTAGGCTTGAATGTTTATCAACTTTACTGATTTGGCTAAAAGATCTGGCCTGACCCTGACTTCTGGTTGAAGCCAGAGGGCCTGCCCCCTATCTACCTGGAGACAGGTGGGGGACTTAGTGTTTTTTATACAAGGTTGAATGTATATCAATCCTTGTTGGTTCAGCTCTTGCGGCCTGGCCTGACCCTGACTTCTGGCTGAAGTCAGAGAGCTTGCCCCCTGCTTGCCTGGAGGCAGGTAGGGGGACTTAACATTTTTTATACAAGGTTGAATGTATATCAATCCTTGTTGGTTCGACTCTTGTGGCCCGGCCAGACCCTGACTTCTGGCTGAAGTTAGAGGGCCTGCCTGGAGGCAGGTAGGGGGACTTAGCGTTTTTTAGACAAGGTTGAATGTATATCAATCCTTGTTCATTCGACATTGATGCCCGGCCTGACCCTGACTTCTAGCTGAATTCAGAGGGCCTGCCCTCTGCCTACCTGGAGGCAGGTAGGGGGACTTGGCGTTTTTTGTTGGAGGGTCTACTTTCCCTAGGTTTTGCAACAACGAGCCCTCCCCCTATTGCCCCCTGCTCGTTTTTGTGTGAAATGCGAATTTGAACAGACAACGAGTATGATTAAGAGAGTCTTTCATTTCTTGAAATAACATTAACACCTTGGTCGGAGCCGTCGACATTTTAGCATGATCGTCCTTTGTCGGTTTCTTAAGGAAAAGAAAAAAGAACTGTGATTCTAACTCAGACATAATACTTTTTCAATGTATCCGCGTTCCAGTGAGCTGCCAGTTCTTGACCCTCAGCATTGGCTAGCCTGTAGGTTCCAGGTCCCAGGATCCGGGTGACCTGGTACGGGCCTTCCCAATTCGCGCTCAGCTTGTCGTGCTCTCTTGCTTTTCCCACTGCCTGGGTCTTACGCAAGACTAGGTCACCAGCCTGGAAACTCCTTGCGTTTACCTTTCTGTTATAGGCTCTTCTCATCCTTTGCTGGTAGGCTGCGATATTAGAGTTGGCTTCTTGCCTCAGTTCGCTGACCATGTCGAGGGCTTCTGTCATTGCTGCTTCATTGGAGGCTCTGTCGAATTGCTGGAACCTGAGAGTAGAGATTCACGCTTCTATAGGTAGCAAAGCTTCAGCCCCGTAGACCAGTCCGAAGGGGGTCTGCCATGTGGATTCTTTCCTGGTCGTTCTGATTGACCACAGGACGCTTGGTAGCTCGTCTACCCACCTCCCTTTAAGCTCATCCACCATCTTCTTCACCCCATTCATAATTTGCTTATTTGCTGCCTAGGTATGTCCATTGGTCTGAGGATGGCAGACGACGGAGTAGGCAACAATGAATCCCTTGAACTTCTAGCCAGGTTCTTAACGGGTCGTTGTCAAATTGTCTGCCATGGTCGAAAACTAACACCTTCAGCAGACTGTATCTTGTAACTATATTCCTCCAGATGACCTTTCGGACGGCTGGCTCCGTTATGTTTGAGACGGCCTCTACCTCAATCCATTTGATGAATTAATCGATTCCCACTATGAGGAACTTTTCGCCCCCAGTCACCACGACGAACGGACCCAGAATGTCCATCCCCCATTGAGCGAAGGGAATGGGGGACGGGATTGGTCTTGCGCTGGAGCGTGTATCACAGGGGCAAAGAGCTGGCACTTTTTGCATTTTTGGGTCAGGCTCTTAGCACCTGCTAGCATGGTTGGCCAATAATACCCCGCCCTTAGGGCTTTATGTGCCAAGGTTCGTCCACCCACGTGATGTCCGCAGATTCTCGAGTGTATGTCGTCCAACACTTCTGCAGCTTGTTCTGCTCCCAGGCACCTGAGTAAAGGGGTGGAAAATGACTTACGATACAGCTCTTCTTCAATCAGTATCTACCATGCGGCCTTAACTGGCATTCTTTTCTGCTGGGCTGGATCCTGTGGTAAGGTCCTGCGCCTTTTGAATTGAATGATTGGGGTCATCTAGCTTTCGACTTCTGCCTCTTCCATAATCCCGATCAGTTGGCAGGGTGTTGTGGACTTCTCTTGTATCACATCCACCCATACTGACCTCCTGATGTCTTGCAGGCTGGAGCTTGCCAGTTTAGACAGGGCATCGGCTCGATTGTTTTGTGATATAGGGACCTGACTAATTTCATACGACTTTAGCTCTGATAGCTCTTGCTTGACCTTTTCCAGGTATGAGACCATGGTTTGGTCCCTGGCCTCGTATTCGCCATTGATCTGGTTTGCAATGAGTTGTGAGCTCGTGGCTACGATGACTCTCTCTGCCCCTGCTGCCTTAGCAAGGTGGATGCCTGCTAGGACAGCCTCATACTCTGCCTCATTGTTAGATGCTGGAAAGGTGAACCTAAGAGCATGCTCAAAGTCCGCTCCCTCAAGGCTGGTTATCACTACCCCTGCTCTCGTACCGTTGGCTGTGGATGAGCCATCTGTGTATACCATCCATTCGTCTGCTGGGGGGTCGTCCTCCTCTGAGTGAGAGCACTCAGCTAGGAAATCTGCCAGGGCTTGTGCCTTGATGGCGGTCCTAGACTGGTAAGATATTCCTAGACCGCTTAGCTCTATGGCCCATTTCAACAGTCTCCCAGATTTTTCAAATTTTTCCAGTATTTTCTCCAGGGGCTGATAAGTTAGAACGGTGACGGGGTGGGCATCAAAATAGGGTCTGAGTTTGCGTGATGCGATGACTACCGTGTACGGTGCTTTCTTGATGACTGGATAGTTCTTCTCAGCTGCTCCCAGGGCGTGGCTTACAAAGTAAATTGGTTGCTGAGAACCAGCCTCCTCCCTCAGGATGACTGCGCTCACGGTTGTATTTGTCACTGCTATGTATAGGAAAAGCTTCTCCCCTGCCACAAGCCTTGCGAGGGTCGCCAACTGCTTCAGATGTTCTTTTAATTGTTCAAAGGCATCTTTTTGTTCTGCCTCCCACTTGAACTGCTTATTCCCTTTTAGTACCTTGAAGAAGGGTGTTGACTTGTCAGCCGACCTGGCAATGAATCGTGCCAGGGCAACCATCCGGCCTGTCAGCCGCTGTATGTCCTTGATCATTCTTGGCTCTGGGAGGTCTAGGACGGCCTTTACCTTTTCAGGATTGGCGTCAATCCCTCGGGCACTGACCAGGAATCCCAAGAATTTACCGAAGCGGACCCCAAAGGTACACTTCTTAGGGTTTAATTTCATCTGATAGGTGCGCAGGGAGGAGAAAGTTTCCTGCAAGTCCTCCAAGTATTCTGCGTCCCCTTTGCTCTTTACTATGGAGTCATCTACGTACGCTCCCAAATTTCTGCCCTTCTGGCTCTCAAACACCTTGTCTACCACACAATGATAGGTTGCCCCTGCATTTTTTAGGCCAAATGGCATCATCTTGTACATATACGTCCCTGCACTTGTGATGAATGCGCATTTGACTCTGTCCGACTGCCACAAGTATACTTGGTGGTAGCCGGAGAAGGCATCCAGGAAGCTGAGCATCGAGTGCCCGCTGGTGGCATCTACTAGTTGGTCAATCCGCAACAGGGGGTAGCAATCCTTCGGACATGCTTTGTTGAGGTTGGTGAAATCTACACACATCCTCCAAGCCCCTGAGGACTTATTCACCATTACCACGTTGGCGAGCCATTCAGGGGAGTCGCAGCGTTGGATAAAGTCAGCCTTCAGGAGCTTCTCAATTTCCTCCTTGATGGCTAGATCTTTTTCCACTGACATGTTTCTTTTCTTCTGCTTTACAGGCCGAGCCTCCGGGTTGATATTCAACTTGTGAACGATGTGGCTTGGGTAGACCCCCGACATTTCGTCAGCCGAGTAAGCAAAGTTGTCCTTATTATCTTATACGACCTTAATCAGTTTCTCTCGGTAGGGCTCCTCTAGGTCAGCACCGATCAGGACTGGTCTCCCTGGCTCCAGCTCTACCAGCATGCTTTCACCCCCAGGATCTTGGTGATCAGTTTTCTCTGCGGCCCACTGGTCAGCCAGAATCTCTCCTTCCCTGTTGGGGGAGCTGTCTGCCTTTCTTTTACCTTTTCTTTCTGATACGTGGGTGCGCAGGGCAATCGAATAACACTGTCTAGCTGACTCTTGGTCTCCATGAATTTTTCCTTCCATTCCAAAATCCGTGACATAAGCCACAGTTAGTGCTCTGATAGATATTGCGGCCTTTACCTCGTCCAGGGTAGCTCTGCCTATGAGAGCGTTGTAAGTTGACTTCGCATCTACTACCACAAAAGAGGCTCGGATATTTCTGGCCGATGCTTCTTCTCCAAATGTCACCGGTAGCTCGATGATTCCTATTGGGAGAATTCCTGCACCACTGAATCCGTATAGAGATCCAGGGGCGGGCTTGAGGTGTCTCTTTTCCAAGTTCATTTTGTCAAAGGCTTCTTTGTACATCAGATTTGTGTACGCGCCTGTGTCTACCATGCATCTCTTCACTATATGGTTACTGATGACATGTGACGGGACTAGGAAGTCGCTGTAGGAATAGACCACCCGGCCAGAGTCCTGGGGGGTTATGCTCAGGGTCAGACCAACCGGGCTCCCTGCTCTTTCAGCGTAGCAGATCTGATTATGGAGTTCTCGGAGTTGTCTCTTCTGGCCCCTTCGGCTTGTTTGGTCTCCAGCGTCCCCTGACACTACATGGATTATCATACGATCATGCACTGAACTTTCTGGTTTTTCCGTCGCGACTTTCTGATTCTTGTTCCTGGCTGCATAGTTTCTTAGCCAACCATTTCTGATGAGCTAGCTTTTCTATTTCATCTTTCAGGTGGCCGCACTCCTCACTCGTGTGCCCTATGCTGTCGTGGAATGTGCAGAATTTCTTTGGGTCGCCCTTCGGATTATACGGTTTCCTTGGGCGATTCCACTTCACCACCTCTTTTTCCAGCTCGAATATTTCAGCCCTTGACTTGTTAAGGGTAGTGTAACTATCAAATCTTGGCTGGTATGTCACACGCTCTCTGTTTGGGGCATTCCCTTCCTCTATCCTCTGCTTTCCTGCCGTTTCGCCCATGCTGCGCCCACCCTGCGGTCTAGTAGACGCTGCGGGGGTATCCTGTAACAACCCGGATTTTCGATGACTTAAAATAATAGATAATGCGGAAAGTTATCTAAGTCATTTAAGTACAATTATATCAGAGTCTAAATAAATCCGGATCGCTACGGATCCTTACAATAATAAACGACTATTAATTACATAGTCTTGATTCACTTAGTACAGAATATAAATTTCATTTTTTTTACTAAACATATTATTAAATCTCTCTCGCTTGATTCCCCAACGTCTTAGACCTGCACAAATATATAGAGTAGAGAGACCGCTGAGTGGGACAGCAACCAAACCGTTCAACTAATATCACCTCATACACATAAGATAATCATGTGAATAACAAATAATATGCTAATAAAAATATTAAAGGATATCACGTAACAGATAGTTTCCTTTAATTCAATTAACCAACATGTGAGGTGATGAAAACGATAAAGTTTAAAAGATGGGACATTGGCAGCCATTTGATTTTAAAATCCTTTTTCACGTAAACAAAGAATAAACACACGAGTCGTGGCTCCTAGTAACACCGCTACTCCATATTGGCTTGCATCTCACCAATAGAAGTAACCGTAGTACTGACTCGTAGACCGAACCGATCTTATGAGGTTTACATCTCACCCATAAGGCTCAATTGGGCCCAAACTTCTATTATATTATACATTTATTCAAACGGGGCTCTGGGCTGAAATGAAAGCTGATGATTACATTCTCTGCATCACCAAGAGGGAACCCGTAGTTTTCAGAATCCTGTTCTGCTCCCGCTACCTAGGTGGTAATACTGATCAAGTACTTGTCTATATGTGCGCCACATACCCTACGCAGACTCTTGAACCGCAGAACTCACTGCCGTAGGACGACTACCTTAAACACTAGGTCGACTCTCGGACCGCAGCCTCCGAGTCTGATTTTCATTACAAGTGCAGTCGAAACACCACGCATGGTAGGATCCAACACAAGCTATTCTTCCCAGACTCGCATCGTAAACTTTATATAAAAGTCGCCCGTGAACAAGTAGTATTTTATTTGGTGATCTTCAATAATTGGTCGGACTCATTTGAAACAGTCAAATCCTCAAATACTTACTTTCAGTGTGACAACGTTGTACGTTAATCCTCAAGTGTCACCCGAAATATTATATCCCAAATATCGTATAATATTTTTAAAATAGTAAATTATTTAAAATCAAGTTTTATATAAAAATAAAATTTAAGGTATAATAATAATAAAATATTATTTTAAAATTTAAAGTTTCTGTAAAATATAAAAGTTTCTAAAAGAATATGACGTAAAATCATTTTTTTATATTTATGAATGTCGTCTAAAAATTTTGGAATAAAATAAATTCATTTATTATAGAAAATGAAATTTATAAACTTTTCCCTATATAAAACTAATAAGTGAAATTTTATTAAAATAAAACATTTTAGAAGTTACTAATTTACTCTATTATTATAATATATAAACAAATGTAAAAGTACTAAAGAAAATTAAATATGACCAAAATTACAATCATATAAAACACATACAAAATATATAGAATAAACATACATAACAAATAGAATTAAACATACATATAAAATACAATGAAAATGATATAAGTAAATTTTATCATTTTAAGTTCTTTTATTCATTTTCTCATTTTTCATATAAACAGAAATGTAAAGGTGATAAATAAATAAATTAAACAAGTGATAGTTTAGTCAAGTTGAATTTTGTCATAAATAAATATATAACACAAATAAAATATCACGTAACATTTTCTTTCATACATAAGTAATTTAGTCATACAAATCAATATATATATATTTTAGGCTTTTTTCGAGCGATCTCATTGGCCCGTTCCATCAAACCTCAAATTAGGAAAGTATGATAAATAAATAAAAAATCAATTAGAGAATCTTTTGATTATTACCATATATATTTAATCTATTATATTAATGTGATGTTTTACAATTCTGACGTAAAAACCTTTAGAGTTCATTTTTTTAAAACATTATCGTAAAATAAATTATAAAAATGAAATAATTAGATTCGTGGTAAAAAATGCTTTCATTAGAGTATAAATTTTATATCATTTGTTTCACATTATATGATGAATTTATGACATATAACAGTTTTAAAATTATCCCACATCGACAAATTTTAATATGATGATGAAATTCTATGTTATAAATAAAGAGTAATAATTCGTTCTTCGATATCTAACAAAAGTCTTTTGAATCTCAAAAAAAGTTTCTAAGACTATAAACTTAAGTAATTATCCTACATCGAGATGATGAAATTTTTATATTATAAATAAGAGTAATCATTCGGTTTTAAATATTGACCAAGAAAAACTTTTAAATTATCCCACATCGAAAAATTTATGATGCGGTGATAGGAATTCTATATTATAAATATTAGTAATCGTTCGGAAAAATATAATACATTATTAACAAGATTAATGATGTATTTTTTTAATCTTAAAAAGAGCTGATGGAAGACTATAAACTTAAATAAATTATCTCACATCGAAAAATAGGATAAGTTGATAGAATTCTATATCATAAATAAAACCAATCCTTCGTTATTAAATATCAATCAAAAAAACTTTTAAGTCTTAAAAAATCTCTTAATAAGACTACAAATATAAGTAAAAATAATCTTACATCGAAAAATTATAACAAGGTGACAAAACTTTATATTATAAATAATAATACTCCGTAGTAATCATGTGCTCTTAGATATTAACCCAAAATATTTTGAGTCTTAAAATATATATTAAGACTATAAACTTAATTTAAAAAAATTATAATAAGTTTATGAAATTCTATATTATAAATAAAATTTTAAAAAAATCTTTAGACATTAACGAAGTTAAGTATTTCTCCCACATCGAAAAATTGTGACGAGGTCATAAATTTGTAGTCTTGAGTTAAACAAATGTCTTAATAAGACGACAAACTTAAAATTATCCCACATCAAAACAATTAAAATAAGTTACGGTAATGGTTCTATATTATAAATAAGACTACAAATTTTAGTTAAATTTATCCCACATCGACAAATTATAATAAGATGATGGATTTATATATTATGAATAAGACTAATTATTTGTTCTGAGATTCTTAGATATCAATCAAAATCTTTTGAGTCTTAAAGAAGAGACTATAAACTTAAGTAAATTATCCCACATCGAAAAATTATACCCCTCTCTTTTGAGTCTTAAAACACTCTTAAGGCTATAAACTTAAGTAAATTATATATCCCACATCAAAAAATTATACTCCCTCCGGTCATTATTTTTTGCATCATTTCATTAAAATACCCCTCACAAATATTAAGGTAATGGAGACAAAAATAGTGAACGAAGAGAGTATAATAAGACGATGGAATTCTATTATATAAATAAAAGTAGTCATTTCTCCAAATTATGATGAGTGATTAAATTCTATATTATAAATAAGATTAATCATTCGTCCTAATAAAAGTTCTTAATAAGACTACAAATAAAGTTAAATTAGATTATCACATATCGAAAATTTTTAATAAGTGTATCTATATTATAAATAAGATTACAAATTTTAGTTAAATTATCTCACATCGACAAATTATAATAATAATACTAATTATTTGTTCTTAGATATGATATCAATCAAAATCTTTTGAGTCTTCAAAAAACTCTTAAGACCATAATAAGATGATAAAATTTTATTGTAAATAAAAGTAATCATTTCTCCAAATTATGATTAGGTGATGAAATTCTATATTATAAATAAGACTAATCTTTCGTTCTTAGATATTAACGAACAATCTTTGTATAATTAAAGCACATAGTTAATGTATAATTATCCCGCATCGAAAAAGTAAGATGGTGTGATGGAATTCTATATATTATAAATAAGAGTAATCATGCATCCGTCTATAAATAAAAGTTCTTAATTAGACTATATCTAAGCTTAAGTAAAATTATTCCACGTCGAAAAATTATAATAAAGTGGATTTTTCTTATTATATAAATAAGAGTAATCATTCATCAAAAGTATATACTCCAATAAGATGATCAAATTCGATTATATAAATAAAGAGTAATCGTCTATCATTTAACTTAGATATAAAAACAAACTTTTTTAAGTCTTCAAAATAGCTCTTAAAACTATAAACTTAATTAAGTAATTAAATTTTACTTCATCGAAAAATTATGATGAGGTGATGGACTTTATATCATAAATGAGTAATTTTTCGCTTTTAAATATCAACTAACAATCTTTTGACTCTTAAAAAACTTTTTAAAAAGACTACAAACCTAAAATTATCTCATATTGAAAAAATTAAAATAAGGTGATAGATTCTATATCATAAATAAGAGTAATTGTGCGTTTTTCTGGGTCTTAAAAGCATATCTTAAAACTATAAATCTTGAGTAAATTATCCTATATCGAAAAATTATGATGAGGCGATAGAATTTTATATTATATATCAATCAAAAAATTTATTCGTATGTATTCTTTTGAGTTTTAAAATAAGCTCTTAAGACTATAAACTTAGTTGAAATTAAGTTTGATTATTAATATCATGTGATCATCTTATTTATTATAATGATATAGATTGATCAAGTTTCTTATTTAACGAATATACATCATCAATGTAATTGAGTCAATTAACCCGAAACCAATTAACCCATGCATCGCACGGGCTTTAATCTAGTAAGCCTAAATATTTAAGTAAGCAATTTATTAAATTATTAACATAATATACTTATATATAAGAAATGTCGTTAGAAGAAAAGTTTGGTTACCTTAATAGATTACTATTTATTAACGTTATTAAGAATAAAAGGTCGAAATGAATTACAAGTTATTCAATCTCGGGTCATTCTCGAGATTAGGTTTATGGTTTGTCTTATCTCCAAAATATCATGATGTTTATATTCATTAAAATTGAAAGGTGTTGTTTTATAGGTAATACAAGTATTACAAGTTTCTCGTAACATAAAAATCCATTAAAGAAGATTAACATGACGACATCAACATTTTTCGTCAACAAGGCTGATCTCTAAGGTTGATCCTCAAGTATTTTTGTCGGTTAAGACAAGGTTAATCCTCAATTTCTCATGTTGGCTTTCTAAATTTCTCAAAATTCCAAAATTGTTTCTATGTTTTATTCTTCAAACAACGGGTTAATCTTAAATTCATATCAAAATTTTTTGGTTCACAAGTGTCCTTTACAATCATGACACTTGGGGTTTGTAATACTATCAACCATTATTCAATAAAATTGTCTCCCAAATCATTCAATCAATCAATTGGATCTATATATCCGACAAGGTATGTTCAACATATAATTCCTCAAAATAACATTCGATGTATATGATCGTTCTCTTAGCATTCTCAAATACTTAGTTCCCCAAAAAAATATTGATCTATATCACTCGACTTCAAAAGTATACTCTCTCTTCTCATAATAGGGTGATTGAGATCTAGGTTAGAGCATTATGATCCAAGTGTCGTGATAGGTTACTGCTTCGCAAGGTTTAACACATAAGACACATCCAAAAACGTGACTCAAAGTCCCCAATTATGTAAGTGTTTTGTGGTCGGGAAAATTTGTAGGTAAGTAAAACAATACTAGGTTAGTAATGTTCTTAGCATAACGATCTTGGTGGTCATCTCTCTGGCATAGTCCATGATCACGCTTCTGTATTAAAGTTTCTTGGTGACATCCTTTGCAAATAACTCGAGCAGGTTCATCTTGTTGCGGTTTGTTCTTCTGTATGATTTTGTAGAGTTGTTTCTTTGCTTCGTGCATATTTGGTGCGTCATCTACGTTCTCGTGTTAGTACTATACCATAGTGTCAGCGGTTCTAAACAAAATTTCTATCCTAGTGTAGACACCCGCATTTTGCCTGCTAGTGTCTATAGCAGTTCCCAACAAACACCCGATGATGATCGGACGCAAACGTGACTTAGTATACTCGGATTTGGGCTCGGAATCAATAATATCCGACATGAACTTTTAGCGGAGTACAAATCTCTCAAAACCAACCTCAAATTCAGGCCCAGTGGGTCGTTCCGAACAAAATGAGACTAATTTGGGCCAAAACCGACACCAAAAATAAAACCCGTCTTTTGGCGACCGGGTCAAAACCCGGTCAAAGACGAACCCGTCACAAAAATCAGCCTAAGGGGACCTTCTAGAAACTGGCGCCCAAATCAAATTCAAAAAAGACAAACAAATCAACAAAGTCAACACCTTCCTAATTTTCCTCGATTCACTTGATCCACTCGATCGAGTGGATTGACCCACTCGGTCGAGTGGAGCGTCAAAAACCGGATCAGGCCCATTTTCTAGGGCACTCGATCGAGTGCACTAGGGCCACTCGATCGAGTGCACTAGGGCCACTCGATCGAGTGACCCTAGGTCGCGGGGTAAAATCTATAAATACCCCCTCAAACCCTTTGCATTTTCAGTTTTACCTAATGCACATTTACCCTAAACTTCTACCCTAATCTACCTAAACACTCTACACTACCACCCTAAAAAAACCATACAAAAACCGATCCATTTGCTCTTCAAAAACCGACAAACACACACACATATACACATACACACCATAACTTGCATACATCCTCGATACTCCGGCGTCCCGTCGCTATTTACGAGTTCATTTCCGAGGCCCCCACTAAGCATGTATGTTGAGGGTGTCCTAAACCCCATCTCGATCCTTATTACTTCATTTTCATTTACGTTTTTTGTATTATCTATATAATAACTATACTAGTATCCTAACACTAACTTTAACATAATTCTAACACTTTACCTTTTTTTGTATACTAACTTTTTATCTTTTCGTTACTAACATTATCATACCGTATATATATGAACTAATATTAAAATCCGGTTTTAAATACGTTTGACTATAATTATCGCCTAAAGTCCGTCTAATCCCTTTATAAGCAAGGACGGAGGTGGAGCCCTTTCGAGGAGCCCCGCCCCAATGTACTCAAGGGCGTGACGCGATCGTGATTATTAATAGTTGAACGCATTTGATCCCATTTTTATTAGTACGGAACCCGTTGACACGAAAACCGACATCACATAATCCAAAAGGGTTAGTTTCGATGTCGTGACGTAGAGGGATGCAATTTCGTCACTAATATAAAATTTCTAATCTAGCACAAGCATTTTCACAAATCTCCGATAACGGTATTACAATCGCATGCATACGCGATTATAACACCAGAAGCCAAATTGAATACAAATCGTGCAATATTTGTATTTGATTTGGCCGACCATCGATTTAAAACCAAAAAACGACGCGAGTTGGTACTCGTACAGAGGCTACTCGACCGAGTACGTAGGCTACTCGATCGAGTAGCGTCCATAAACCTGGGAGACCCCTTTTCGAGGACACACTCGACCGAGTCAGACCATGACTCGACCGAGTGGGTCCTGTAGCCCAGAAAACCGAGAGTTTAAATGCAACATTTAAGCCTCGTCTTTTTTACGACTTTTAGTCGACACGTGTAAAGCCAATCACGTGAATCCATTTTTGAAAACGCATACATATCACGACACTTTAGCGACTTTGATCGATTTTTCGGCATGATAAGTCGGGACAAGGCATCGAGGCATAGGATCGGGCTAGCGTCATGCTTAGGTCCTATGTCTCCGTCCTTCGTTTAATACACAACGCAATGTGTATTTAATCGGGGTTTGTCCATCTATACAATTCACGGTCTAGTTCACATATGGGTCCGCTCCTAACTTTTTTATTTATTATTCCGTTTGTATGTCGCTTATAATTTTTGTATTGGCCGGGTTGTATTTCCGCCCGTGTAACTTGTACGTTATTTACTTTTGAGTTTCGTTTATTTACTTGCTTATCGCTTTTTAAATGAACATCGCATGCTAAATCACTTCGACCATAACTAGATGCATTAAATGACGTAATTCACATATAATTCACATGTTTAGCCCGAAAATGCTGTTTGCATATCATTTAATCGTTTTACTAGCGCGCGCACACGAACACAAACGATGTCTTAGTAGAGGCCGCCATGTGCGGGCGGGGTTGGGTGTCCTTAGTGGACTTCCCAACACGTACCCTCACCCCTTACTCAGAACCTTGGTTTCCGGATGCCCGAAACCATTGGCGTACAAGAGTCATTCTATATACGAAAGCCGGTTTAAACAGTATCGATATTGCAATGGAAAGGGACGAGCCCAATAAACTCTGAAATCGAAGTGGGCCGTACTTTGTGTATAGCCCATGACGACATAGAGTGGGCTCGTATGGTTCCGAATAACCACAAAATTCGGTGGCGACTCCATTTTGACTTAAATTTCGAACCTGAGAACAATCTCACCACGAGGTTCATTCGCCTACCCAAACCCGCGCGTGGCCGCGTCGGGGAGGACCTACGTCATGTCCACAATTTGGCGACTCCGCTGGGGATACCTGATGTACCACATGTCATCGGGGTTCCTAGGGTGAGACTCGATGAGAAATCGTTCGTATATTAGTGTTCGCGCATTAGTTTAATGATTCATCATGCATAACCCAAATTTTTGCCCGGGCCGGTTACTTGTGACCGACGTCCCACTATACCACGGTGCATTCCTACATGGGTGCACTAAAGACTTCGATGGCGGAACTCGTCTGGGTTTCGCGGCATGTCCTAAGTCCAATTCGGCTTAGGGAGTCCGTCCCGATTCACGAGAATGCTATCGTTGTTGGTGTAGACCCTATTCTTACTGACCGAGACTTAGTATAAAGCATACATAAGCGTCGTTATAATGCTTGTTTGACTACGTGCTACTTGGTTTCCGTGTCATTTCTCAAAAACCGTCATTTAAAAAAAAAGCATCTTTCCAAAAACACCAAATTTTGAAAAACCCGAAATACTGTCCGTTTCGGGACCCGTCTTTTCAAAATATCCAACTTTCAAAAATTCGGAATGCCGCCGAAACTTAGGATCTACGATATGACTCAAAATATCTTTTTTCTCTAGTCGGCATGCTGCCCATTTTAACTCTTGGATTTCCAACACCATTCCGATTTTCTTAATTTTCAAAATTCTAATCTTGGTTTTCGAAATCCCGTTTTCAATTTTTGAACTTTTGAAAACTCGCCCATTTTATATTCAAAATTCAAACATCCAACTTTCCTAGTAAACCTTCCTTATTATAGGACCTACCGTCTAGCCGTGTGTCGGGTCTTTGCATAGTATGTCGAAGGTCTATAGCGTCGAAACTCCGCTTATCCTATATCACTAGTTTCCCCCCTTTCCCGGGTCCGCCTTATCTGTCAAGGCACGACCAACCCGCGTAGGGCATACCCCTACAAGGGAAAGTCCGTCTATACACCCGAGTCAAAAGTTTGGGGAAAAGTCTCACGTGGACCTTCCTTCGAACAGGATTAGGCCCACAAAGCCAGGATCCTAAGGAAGTCATACCACCCATTGAGTCATCCGTCTAGATGTCTTTCTCGAGTCTTTGGTCTTCCCTCTCGGTGTCGCTCGGGATGTACTTTTTTCTTTCTTTTTTCCAAGATCTCGGTGACGCGGTGTTCTTACAAACAGGCCACCGGCAACCAGACACGCCTGAAGGATGGCTACTTTGAACAGTCTGCAAACCTCTCTGGACGCCATGATCGAGAAGCAAACCGACATCGAAGCCCAGCTGACTGAAATGAGGGCTGGCCAAGTGGCCATTGTTGCTCGCCTAGCTACAGTGGAGCAAAGGGCTCCTAATGTCGAGGCTACTAAGCCTCTGGCTGAACTAGTCAGCGCGGTACGCCGGCTAGAAGAACAAGTCCATTTGGCTGGAAGTAACAACATCCATCGGGAGAATAGTCGAGAGTACAACCCGCTGAGTGACAAGCTGCCCGCAAACCTGAATCTCACGGGCTTGCCCATGTTTGAGGGAACTGAAGACCCGTTACTACATGTGCGGGCCTTCAAGGAATTCATGGCCATCAAGGGAGTGGATTCGTCCATGTTCAAGAACCTCTTTGATGCATCTATTGAGAAGCACCCACGAGCCTGGTACTACAGGCTAGACCCGAAAAAATACCCTACATGGGATGATGTGGCTACCGAGTTCGCTCGGAACTATGCTGACAACACCGAGATCCATACCACAATGCGATCTCTGGAGGTTATAGCCCAAGAGCCGAAGGAAGGTTTTACTAAATACCTTCAACGCTGGAGGGCCGAGAGCGTGAAACTAGTTGATAAACCCAATGAGAAGACTTTGGTGGAGGCTTTTGTCAAGAACCTCCTCCCCTCCTACCGGGTTCACCTCCGGTACGCTGTCATACCCAATTTCACCACCCTTACTGAAATGGGTATGAGGATCGAAAACGATCAGAGACTAGAAGGCCTCACTAAGGCCGCTAGCAAAGGATACCAAGGGGCTTCTTCCTCCACCACTAAGCCCCAAGCTGCAACTCGTAGCATTTTTGACGCGGTTAATCTACTAGATGCCCCATCCAAGAAGAACACCCCACCTCGGGTTTTCACTGATATAGGTACCACCTATACCTATGCCTTACAAAGGCTGTCCTCCAAAGGCCTAATCCAACCGATAGGCTCAACTCCTGAAGTTCCGGTCGAGCGACGCTCCAAGAACTACAATGCTCAGGCCTATTGCCAATACCACCGGAGCAATGGGCATGATACCGAAAAGTGCTGGAAGCTGAAGCACCTGATCCAGGACTTGATTGAAAGCGGTAAAATCCCGCTACCCGGAGATAAACCAAGCAACAACAAGAACCCTTTCAGCTCCCATGCCATCTTTGCCGGGGAGGTGATTGATTGCTCTGACCTTATCTCTCCATTTATCCCGCAAGTGAACGGGATCTGGTTTGACGACGAGGATGATGTCTACCTCGCTAAAGGGGAAACCGTTCCCATCACCCCTGAAGAGATTCGCGAGGCCAAAACTCGAGTCCTAGCCACTAGGGACACCCCCATCCCGACAACCATCACCGATCCACTCGGGATGGAAGTCGCCTCTGAGGAGCCGACCGCTGAAACGGCTATTGTGAAGCAACTGAAGAAGACTCGAGTTGACCTCACTATATGGCAACTCTTGGTTAGCTCTCAAGAACATCGAGAAGCACTCACTAAGGCTCTCGATCAAGTTAAGATCGACTCTTTGGCTACCCCTGCTGAAATGGTAGCCACAGTCCTGCCCCACTTGAAAGGCAAAAGTAAGGAAGGAGGCCCAATGATCACTTTCTCTGAAGCCGACCTGCCACCGTTCGGGGCCGCTCATAATCTGGCCCTCTATATTACAGTGATCTGCCGAGGGAAATACCTCCCGATGACCCTAGTCGATGACGGGTCAGCCGTGAACGTCCTTCCCTTAAGGACCGCCAAAGCCCTCGGGATCACCGAGGCAGATTATGTCCCGACGGCTCAAACCATCCAAACCTTTGATGGGAGCCCAAAGACGGTATCTGGGGCCGTGAAGCTGACCATCATAACGGGCCCGATAGAAAAAGAGCTTCAATTCCAGGTGATCGATGTCACCTCATCCTTCAACTTGCTCCTAGGAAGGCCATGGATCCACGCGGTCAAAGCTGTGTCTTCCACCCTCCACCGTTAGATCAAGATGCCTTTGCTCGACAATGTTATTACTTTGGAGGCAACCCCAATGACCGTGGCTAGCTGTAACGCCACGGGCCGCACGGACCTCTGGGGTTCGACTTTGTGGGGACGATCGAGGAAGAGTACCTTTTTAGGCCTTACTTCACCACGAGCATTGACACGATGCTCCAGAACCTAGGGTACCTTCCGGGGGCTACCTCTCGACCCGACCTTCCAGCTGGGAAGATCATCGAGGTCCTTAAGGACGAAGACTCTCACTTCGGCCTTGGCTATGCCGCCACTCCGGGCAACGTTGTCCGAGCAGGAATCGAAAAGGCCTGCAACATCATGAAGGGTATCCACTTGAGCCCTTACAGCCCACGGCTGGCCGACTACTTTGTCACACCCGTGTTTCGGGCTATCCAGGTTGGACTATACCAACCCAATGCTGCGCGCCTCGGGACCCACTCGGCCCGGGACTGCAACTACATCCCGGATGAGGTGTTCACCCTCATCCAGTCTGATGAAGCTGATAATGCTGAGCCCGCACTGGGGCTGCTCTTCGGGGAAGACACCATAGCCCCGACTCCAAAAGAAGATCTGGTCAACCTGATTCTCCGCAGCAACAGGTTTGACCCGACCAAGCTGATCTCGGATGTTGACTCCGAGATGGGAAACAGGGCCTGGAGGAAGGCTGTCAAGTGGACCGACAGTCAAGGAAAGATCTACAAGCTGGTCACCGGAGAGGGAGACATGCCTGAGTCTGAGTCCGAGTCTGAGTCGGAGTCTGAGTTAGAGTCTGAGGTCGAGTCTAGGAAAGTCGGTGCTAGAGTCACTCCTGTAACCCCTCTCCCTTCTACCATTCCTGCTGCTAGCACTTCGGGGTCTGTCCCGAGTGCTTTACCAATTCCGCCACTGACCAATGATCAGATGGCTGCTCTCTTTGAGCTGTTTTCCAAATTTTCAATCAATAATAACAACCGTTCTGCTTACGACTTGTCTCTTTTAAATTCTGCTTTCAAAAATGTTTTATGCTATGACATTGATAAAT
This sequence comes from Agrostemma githago, assembly GCA_958450325.1. Classification (NCBI taxonomy): domain Eukaryota; kingdom Viridiplantae; phylum Streptophyta; class Magnoliopsida; order Caryophyllales; family Caryophyllaceae; genus Agrostemma; species Agrostemma githago. The sequence goes on along the minus strand of OY288244.1, from coordinate 24,476,719 downwards.
CCGACGAACAGGTACCCCTACCTCCACATCTGATCGAGCAACTAGAGCAAAGGGAATCCCGGAATCCGGTAATCGAAGAGACCAAGTCCATAAACGTGGGAACAACCTTAGAGCCTCAGATACTTAAGATAGGGTTATCCTTAGATCCCGAGGAGAAACAACAGTTTATAAACCTCCTCCAAGAATTCAGAGATGTCTTCGCATGGTCCTACAAGGACATGCCGGGGATAGACCGGGAAATAGCCGAGCACCGCATACCTATCAAAGACGGGTGCAAACCGGTCAAGCAGAAGCTTCGTCGAATGAGGCCCGAGTGGTCTCTCAAAGTAAAAGAAGAAGTCGACAAACAGTTCAAAGCCGGCTTCATACAAGTGTCCGAGTATCCGGACTGGGTCGCAAACATCGTGCCGGTTCCTAAAAAGGACGGTAAGGTGCGGGTATGCGTAGATTTTCGGGATCTTAACAAGGCAAGCCCGAAAGATGATTTTCCGTTACCACACATCGACATACTGGTGGATAACACGGCCGATCATGCCCTTCTATCATTCATGGACGGGTATGCCGGATATAATCAAATCAAGATGGCGGAAGAAGATATGAGTAAGACTACCTTCACCACACCTTGGGGTACTTACTGCTATACCGTCATGCCATTCGGCCTCATTAATGCCGGGGCCACGTACCAAAGGACCGCTACCACTTTACTACACGACATGATGCATAAAGAGGTAGAGGTTTATGTGGACGACATGATCGTCAAATCCAAAGAACCAGATGGTCACATCACCGCCCTAAGAATATTCTTCACCCGATTGCGCAAAAACAACATGAGGCTAAACCCTCAAAAATGTAGTTTCGGGGTAACGTCAGGCAAATTACTGGGTCATATCGTTAGCCAACGAGGTATCGTCGACCCAGCTAAAATCAAAGCCATCACTGAGATGCAAGCTTCTAAAACCGAAAAAGAGATAAGGGGATTTCTCGGGAAAGTCCAGTATATTAGTCGATTCATTTCCAAACTAACCATGGTGTGTGAACCAATTTTCAAGAAACTGAAAATAGGGGAACGGATACTATGGGATGACAAGTGCCAAGCTGCTTTCGACAAGATCAAAGAAATTCTGTCTGCTCCGCCAGTCCTGATGCCACCTCAACCCGGTTTGCCTCTATCGTTATACCTAACAACGACCGAGACAGCCATGGGGGTTATGCTGGCTCAGACGGTCGAATCCGAAGAACGAGCCATTTATTACATCAGCAAGAAGTTTTTAGAGTATGAGTGCAAGTATACCATGCTCGAAAAGACGTGTTTGGCTCTAGTCTGGGCCACTAAGAAGCTCCGACACTATATGCTCAGCTACGAGGTCCACGTTCTATCCAAGATGGACCCGATCAAATACCTCTTTGAAAAGCTCATTCTCAATGGCTGGATTTCAAGATGGAATCTAATGCTGGCAGAGTTTGACCTGAAATTTGTACCACTGAAAGCTATTAAGGGGCGAATAGTAGCTGAATTCCTCGCCGACAGCCCGGTAACCGAAGAAGGACACATCGACACCTGGTCCTTCCCAGACGAAGATATTTTCCATACTGATGCTGAAACATGGGATTTATACTTCGATGGGGCATCTAATTTTCGAGGGTTCGGAGTTGGGATCCTTCTAATTTCGCCAAGAGGGGAGCATACACCCGTCTCCATCAAACTGGACTTTGATGTTACCAATAATGCAGCAGAGTAAGAAGCATGCATTTACGGGCTACAAGCCGCCGCCAACCTGGGGATCACAAATCTCCGGGTACATGGCGACTCATCCTTGGTCATTAACCAAGCACTCCAAAAATGGAAGACTCGGAATGCTAATCTCGTGGCCTACCAGGCACGACTAAGGGATCTCGATAAACAATTCCAAAAGGTGCAGTATATATACCTGCCTCGGGAAGAAAATCAGTTTGCAGATGCACTCTCAAAATTGGCATCTTTACTGAACATTCCCGACCACGTGACCAGTATGCCAATTTGCGTCGAAAGACGGTCCGAGCCAGCATACGTTCATGACATTGAAGACATCGAGATCACTGATCCTGAACCTTGGTACCAGGCTGTATTAAAGTACCTGACAAATGGAGAATATCCTCCCGGGACTGAGGGTCGAGCCAAGAAAGCCTTACGGAGGCTAGCTAGCCAGTTCATCCGTACTGATGATGGGCAACTGTACAAAAAGACGGCACAGGGGGCTCTTCTCCTTTGTGTTGATAAATATAAGGCCGAGAAAGTAATGGCCGAAGTACATGATGGTGAAAAAGGCCCACATATGAATGCTCACATGTTGGTCCGAAAAATCATGAGGCTCGGGTATTACTGGAATACCATGGAAGCCGACTGCCAGTTATATGTCAAACATTGTCATAACTGTCAAATCTTCGGCAATGTGCAACATATGCCGTCATCTCTGCTCTATACCATGACGTCGCCTTGACCGTTCTCGACATGGGGTATCGACATAATCGGGAAGGTAAATCCCTCCGGTACTGGTGGGCACTGCTTCATTTTAGTAGCTATCGACTACTTCATCAAGTGGGTCGAAGCTGAATCATATCGCATCCTCAATGCTAAACATGTCGCCAAATTTATCCAGAACAAGATAATATGTCGGTATGGAATCCCACATGAATTTATCAGTGATCATGGGACCCATTTTCAAGCTGAGACCGCAGCCCTACTGGCTAAATATAAAATTCAAAGGCACACGTCCTCGCCCTACCGTCCCCAAACGAATGGAGCGGTAGAAGCGGCTAATAAAACAATTGTCACCATACTCAAAAAGATGGCTGATAATTACCGAGACTGGCCCGACAAAATACCTTTTGCCCTATGGAGGTACCGGACGTCAATTCGCACCGCAACCGGAGCAACACCGTACTACCTAACTTATGGGATGGAGGCAGTCCAAACAGTTGAACTAGAGGTACCGTCCCTCAGAATCCTGTTAGAAAGTCAAGTACCCGAAGCCGACTGGGTTCGAGCACGGTACGATTCGTTGGTTCTACTAGATGAACGACGGTCCCGCGCTCTCAACAACATTCAAATCTATCAGAAACGGATCCAACGGGCCTTCAACAAAAGGGTAAGGCCCAGAAACATTAAAGAAGGGGATCTAGTCCTTAAGTCTGTTCGAGCTTTACTACCAGTTGACCCAAGGGGAAAATTCAAAACCAACTGGGCTGGGCCATATCTGGTGAAGAAGATCCTATCAGGGGGAGCAGTAATGCTGACGGACTTGGACGGGAATGAGTTCGTCAACCCAACTAACCTGGACCAGCTGAAGCGTTACTACCCTTAGCCATTTCTCAATGTCATTAGCAAAATTTATCAAAATCTTTTTTTTATAAAAAGCAAGTCAATGAGCTAGAATTACTTATTCTACTGTCGCAAAACATCTTGAACCAATAGTCTTGGTGTAATTCGAGATTGCAAAATTACTGAGCTTGAACTACGTTTGGTTTGATTCTGCTAATTGCGGATACGTAGGCAGCCCCTCAAAAGGGCACAACCAGTGCAATCAAGAAAGGACAGGAACGGTTAAATAATAAACTCCTTTTATTAATTATCACAAAAAAGAGCCCCGATAAACTCGGGGAACTTACAAAATGCAGGAATTCAAAAAAAAATTACAAAAACAAAAATGCACACGACACTCCAAAATAAACAATAATAATATTTAAATAATAAAAAAAGCTAAGGACTCGGTATTTAAGGCATCTTGCCCTTCCCCTTGTCCTTGGCCTCCTTGGCCGTCCACTGACGACGACGCGGAGGAGAGCATTCCCGAATCACCACAGGAACCTCCTTAGCCCGGACTCGTTTCTTGGAACTCGAGTCCTCATCCACCTCGACAGGCCCGAGTCGGGCCCTCACAGGCTCAGGGAGCCGGTCACGCGGACCTAGTCGGTCCCGGGCCGCCAGCCTTGGCCCAAGTCGCCGTTCCAAATCAGTCTGGGGGCTTAGCCGCCTCCGCGTGCCACTAGCACCGGCATCTTTAGCTCGAGTCTTAGTATGTGACTTAAGACCCGATTCTAATCAGACTAAGGTAGCAGGGGTCTCTCCCTCATCGAAGAATCCTCTAATATCCTTCGCCGTCTCCCGACGGACCAGTTCGAAGGCCTCATTGACTTTCAGAGCTTTGCGAGCTTCCTCAGACTCCTCGGAAGTCCATTTCTCATAAGCCCGAGAAACCCAAGCGGATTGGCAGGGGTTGGGAATAGTCCATGTAGGACGAGTGAACCATCTCTGCAACCAGGTGTCGCACATAGCGTCTGTCAGTTGGAGCGAGACGCTAATAATGGCATCAGTCTCAGGAGTGCGCTGAGACGAACTGAACTGCCTCAGGATGCGGTCCGGGTAAATATAAACTGTCCAGTCAAGGGACAAGATCACCAAGTAACGGGCTTAGTCCCTCTTGGCCAGCCCCGACAGTTTAGAGAGAAACCACCAAGCAACCGTCCACCTGATTAAAGGGCCACCGTGGAACACCAACTCCTCATCCCAGTAAGCTCGATTTATATGGTGACTTGAGCTTATCCGGCGCCCTCTTGAACTAATTTGGCTACCGCGGTAGTTGGGAAGGCTCGGAGGGGGCTCTATGATTGACAGGCGTTCCGACAACCAAACCTGCAAAAAAAAGAATATACAAAATTCGTAAGCAACGGAATAGTCCGCTACAGCCCACTCGATCGAGTATACCGTCTGACTCGATCGAGTAAGGCTCTCTAAAGGCAAGCAGAATCTCGTTAAGGGTGCCACTCGATCGAGTAAAACATCTGACTCGATCGAGTAAGCCCTCCACAGATGGGCAGAAGCACTTTGAAGATGTCGCTCGATCGAGTGACAGGTCCACTCGATCGAGTGACTTACGGACCTCAAGAAATCGCGCGAAACACAAAAAATGAAAATCGCGAGACATATACCTGCAGAATAAGGGTACTCTCCGTCAGTTGCCGGGTTGGGTCAAGTCGCCTAGCATCCAGACCCATGATGATTTCTCCAGTGGCTAGCCAAGCAGGGCTGTGACCAGTCTCCATCTGGTCAACCACTCCGATCAGCCTGATTTGACCCAAGCATGGGTCATCATCCATCATCCCCTCAAAAACCTAGCGGTGCAGCATGCAAAAGGCAAAAGCCCTACGCCTATGAGAAGGGGTAGCCCTTACATCTTGACTGTTCATAAACTTGTCAGCCAAGTCGAAGAGGGAAACAGTATTTCCCCGCACCATTCGATCTGTCTCAGCATGAGACAGACCCAGGAAATCCCTCAACCTTCTCCTCGGGTCCGGGTAGAACGAAGGAATAGCAGGACAAGCGACAGGGCTCCAACCCCCAATAGCTGCGATCTCCTCGGGAAGAGGGCATATCTCTCCCCGCGGGAACGCGATGACGTGATGGGTAGTATCCCAAAACGACAGACAGGCGTCCAAAAAATGTGAATCAGGTATTAGACGTCGAAGAGAAAACAGGCTGACAATCCCCATTTGGGTCAGCTGAACTTTGTCCTCGTCCCGAAAGTGCTGGGACCAAGCAAAAAGCATCGAATTAAGATGATCGATACCCATGGCAGGAATTTGAATCTTCTCGAAAGACTAAGAGATTTTGAGGAGAAGAAGGAGTTTTTGATTTGAGATACAGTAAACTGAAGCAGGGAGACCTATATTTATAATAGGAAACCCTAACCGCAACCCTAACTACCTTGCCTCCTCAGCAAACCTGGGCCCCAGCATGCGCAGGCCTGACTGCAGACGAAAACCCAGAATAGGAATCAAGTTGTCCCGAGCTTTCCTAGAAATTTCTAAAAAATCTGTGATAAAAAAAAATCTTTCAAAATTTTCGGCTGTTCAAAATCCAGTTTTCCCCAGCACGAGTCGGTGTTTTGCCTAGGTACTACATGCAATTTGTTATGTGTCAGCATACAGGTACACCCCAGACTTCAGAAGCAAGTCTCCGCGCAACTACTTCACTCCCCGACGTGAGTCAATATTTATCCCCAAAATGCTACAATCAGAGCTATGATGTATCAGCATACGGGTGCACCTACACCTTCAAAAGCATGTTTCACTCCCCACGGAGCTATCAACAGTAGGACAGGTATGACCCTCTGCCTATGGCTGGCGAGCCCTTCACGCTAGTCTACTGGACTATAAACGACCCGACCGGAAGGCTGCCAGGTCGTAATCTGCGATTGGCCTGGTAGCTACTCTGACTTTTGCCTTGTCCAAGCCTCAGTCAGAGTGGGGGCTCTGTAGACACCCGCATTTTGCCTGCTAGTGTCTATAGCAGTTCCCAACAAACACCCGATGATGATCGGACGCAAACGTGACTTAGTATACTCGGATTTGGGCTCGGAATCAATAATATCCGACATGAACTTTTAGCAGAGTACAAATCTCTCAAAACCAACCTCAAATTCAGGCCCAGTGGGTCGTTCCGAACAAAATGAGACTAATTTGGGCCAAAACCGACACAAAAATAAGACCCGTCTTTTGGCGACCGGGTCAAAACCCGGTCAAAGACGAACCCGTCACAAAAATCAGCCTAAGGGGACCTTCTAGAAACTGGCGCCCAAATCAAATTCAAAAAAGACAAACAAATCAACAAAGTCAACACCTTCCTAATTTACCTCGATTCACTTGATCCACTCGATCGAGTGGATTGACCCACTCGCTCGAGTGGAGCGTCAAAAACCGGATCAGGCCCATTTTCTAGGGCACTCGATCGAGTGCACTAGGGCCACTCGATCGAGTGACCCTAGGTCGCGGGGTAAAATCTATAAATACCCCCTCAAACCCTTTGCATTTTCAGTTTTACCTAATGCACATTTACCCTAAACTTCTACCCTAATCTACCTAAACACTCTACACTACCACCCTAAAAAAACCATACAAAAACCGAGCCATTTGCTCTTCAAAAACCGACAAACACACACACACACACACATATACACATACACACCATAACTTGCATACATCCTCGATACTCCGGCGTCCCGTCGCTATTTACGAGTCCATTTCCGAGGCCCCCACTAAGCATGTATGTTGAGGGTGTCCTAAACCCCATCTCGATTCTTATTACTTCATTTTCATTTATGTTTTTTGTATTATCTATATAATAACTATACTAGTATCCTAACACTAACTTTAACATAATTCTAACACTTTACCTTTTTTTGTATACTAACTTTTTATCTTTTCGTTACTAACATTATCATACCGTATATATATGTACTAATATTAAAATCCGGTTTTAAATACGTTTGACTATAATTATCGCCTAAAGTCCGTCTAATCCCTTTATGAGCAACGACGGAGGTGAAGCCCTTTCGAGGAGCCCCGCCCCAATGTACTCAAGGGCGTGACGCGATCGCGATTATTAATAGTTGAACGCATTTGATCCCATTTTTATTAGTACGGAACCCGTTGACATGAAAACCGACATCACATAATCCAAAACGGTTAGTTTCGATGTCGTGACGTAGAGGGATGCAATTTCGTCACTAATACAAAATTTCTAATCTAGCACAAGCATTTTCACAAATCTCCGATAACGGTATTACAATCGCATGCATACGCGATTATAACACCAGAAGCCAAATTGAATACAAATCGTGCAATATTTGTATTTGATTTGGCCGACCATCGATTTAAAACCAAAAAACGACGCGAGTTGGTACTCGTACAGAGGCTACTCGACCTAGTACGTAGGCTACTCGATCGAGTAGCGTCCATAAACCTGGGCAGACCCCTTTTCGAGGACACACTCGACCGAGTCAGACCATGACTCGACCGAGTGGGTCCTGTAGCCCAGAAAACCGAGAGTTTAAATGCAACATTTAAGCCTCGTCTTTTTTACGACTTTTAGTCGACATGTGTAAAGCCAATCACGTGAATCCATTTTTCAAAACGCATACATATCACGACACTTTAGCGACTTTGATCGATTTTTCGGCATGATAAGTCGGGACAAGGCATCGAGGCATAGGATCGGGCTAGCGTCACGCTTAGGTCCTATGTCTCCGTCCTTCGTTTAATACACAACGCAATGTGTATTTAATCGGGGTTTGTCCATCTATACAATTCACGGTCTAGTTCACATATGGGTCCGCTCCTAACTTTTTTATTTATTATTCCGTTTGTATGTCGCTTATAATTTTTGTATTGGCCGGGTTGTATTTCCGCCCGTGTAACTTGTACGTTATTTACTTTTGAGTTTCGTTTATTTACTTGCTTATCGCTTTTTAAATGAACATCGCATGCTAAATCACTTCGACCATAACTAGATGCATTAAATGACGTAATTCACATATAATTCACATGTTTAGCCCGAAAACGCTGTTTGCATGTCATTTAATCGTTTTACTAGCGCGCGCACACGAACACGAACGATGTCTTAGTAGAGGCCGCCATGTGCGGGCGGGGTTGGGTGTCCTTAGTGGGCTTTCCAACACGTACCCTCACCCCTTACTCAGAACCTTGGTTTCCGGATGCCCGAAACCATTGGCGTACGAGAGTCATTCTATATACGAAAGCCGGTTTAAACGGTATCGATATTGCAATGCAAAGGGACGAGCCCAATAAACTCTGAAATCGAAGTGGGCCGTACTTTGTGTATAGCCCATGACGACATAGAGTGGGCTCGTATGGTTCCGAATAACCACAAAATTTAGTGGCGACTCCATTTTGACTTAAATTTCAAACCCGAGAACAATCTCACCACGAGGTTCATTCGCCTACCCAAACCCGCGCGTGGCCGCATCGGGGTGGACCTACGTCATGTCCACACCTAGTCTACGTAAGTAAGACTGGTTAATGTTTACTCGACCGGAGACACATGGCAAAAGTTCAAGACTAAGTATGAAGCTAAGGTTGGTTAAAACAAGAATCCAGAAAACAAAGTGAAAGTCATAAGAATTAGAAAGGATGTGAATGATTATGACAATTTTATTAATAGAATGACATAGCACTCTCTCATAGATCTTCTCTTTCGATGATAAGAGGAGATGAAGTTGGTATTTGTCAAAAAGAAATTTTAAAATCAAGCTGGGTTTTGGAGAGTATATGTGAAAGTGAAATCAACTGTGTGAGGTTCAAATTTCTCAGATATCTGGATAAAATTGTGATAGGTTGATTAAAAGAACATATAATAGATCAATAGGTTGATTGAAAGTAAAACATAATTCAAGACAAATTGGTCAGGGCTGAAGGTTGAATTGAGTCTTTTAAAAATTTATAATATAAAGTAAGGCTAAAAATGTCACCATGAATTTAGAAAATTAATAGGATAGGAATAAAGGATTATCATGATGATCAATAAATGTCTTGCCTTGGTGAATGAACGAGAATGATATCCAATCACAAAAAGTTGATATGAAATAGTTTGGTTCAAGTAAATGGGTCATAACTGAAAGATTGAAGGTTAAAGCTGAAGGTAAAATTCAGGTTAACTAGTTAAGAAAAAATGAAGGAATTGAAGTAATAATAGGATGAACAAAATTTGAAGATATGGTCGAAGGTATATATTTGAGAAATTAATATGGACAAAAGGGTTCGTTCTCGAAATGATACAGGTTAAGTAAACACGTGATCTCCGATATACGAGGTAGGTACGTATGTAGGTCACTAGAGTCTCGATTAGCTATAAGTCGACACATAGATAGGACTCGAGGTTTACTACACTACACGCGTCAGCACGTACTTGATCTTCGTGTGTGCTCCATCTTGACAACTTAACTTGACTTGATTCTTCAACGTGATTCAGTTAGAGTTAGCTCTTATATTTTATTCAGATGATGTCTTCATTATTGGTGCGTCACAATGATGATGTCCAAGTCTCGAGCAGTTGATGGCTCTGAGTGTCAACGTCTTCCATCTTGGTTATCGTATTGATCCAAAAATAAATTTAAAACTAGCCAATAGGCTAAGGTTAGGCAGTCAATTTACAAACAATTAAGCAGATAGCATATCAACAATTATACAGGTAGATATCGTATTCCCCTTAATGAAAATTCTACCCCGATAAATTATTTGATAGGATCCTAATAGTTTCTAAGTGAATCTCTCATTTTAGTGATCTAATATTGTATTAGTATTTTAATAAGTCTACCCAGGCGCGCTCCTCGTTAGGTAAATGAAGCTCAATCCTCACTTACGGTCACAAGGTCGCTCTGATACCAACTGTAACAACCCGGATTTTCGATGACTTAAAATAATAGATAACGCGGAAAGTTATCTAAGTCATTTAATTAAAATTATATCAGAGTGTAAATAAATCCGGATCGCTACGGATCCTTACAATAATAAACGACTATTAATTACATAGTCTTGATTCACTTAGTACAGAATATAAATTTCATTTTTTTTTACTAAACATATTATTAAATCTCTCTCGCTTGATTCCCCAACGTCTTAGACCTGCACAAATATATAGAGTAGAGAGACCGCTGAGCGGGACAGCAACCAAACCGTTCAACTAATATCACCTCATACACATAAGATAATCATGTGAATAACAAATAATATGCTTATAAAAATATTAAAGGATATCACGTAACAGATAGTTTCCTTTAATTCAATTAACCAACATGTGAGGTGATGAAAACGATAAAGTTTAAAAGATGGGACATTGGCAGCCATTTGATTTTAAAATCCTTTTTCACGTAAACAGAGAATAAACACACGAGTCGTGGCTCCTAGTAACACCGCTACTCCATATTGGCTTGCATCTCACCAATAGAAGTAACCGTAGTACCGACTCGTAGACCGAACCGATCTTATGAGGTTTACATCTCACCCATAAGGCTCAATTGGGCCTGAACTTCTATTATATTATACGTTTATTCAAACGGGGCTCTGGGCTGAAATGAAAGCTGATGATTACATTCTCTGCATCACCAAGAGGGAACCCGCAGTTTTCAGAATCTTGTTCTGCCCCCGCTATCTAGGTGGTAATACTGATCAAGTACTTGTCTATATGTGCGCCACATACCCTACGCAGACTCTTGAACCGCAGAACTCACTGCCGTAGGACGACTACCTTAAACACTAGGTCGACTCTCGGACCGCAGCCTCCGAGTCTGCTTTTCATTACAAGTGCAGTCGAAACACCACGCATGGTAGGATCCAACACAAGCTATTCTTCCCAGACTCGCATTGTAAACTTTATATAAAAGTCGCCCGTGAACAAGTAGTATTTTATTTGGTGACCTTCAATAATTGGTTGGACTCATTTGAAACAGTCAAATCCTCAAATACTTACTTTCAGTGTGACAACGTTATACGTTAATCCTCAAGTGTCACCCGAAACATTATATCCCAAATATCGTATAATATTTTTAAAATAGTAAATTATTTAAAATTAAGTTTTATATAAAAATAAAATTTAAGGTATAATAATAATAAAATATTATTTTAAAATTTAAAGTTTCTGTAAAATATAAAAGTTTCTAAAAGAATATGACGTAAAATCATTTTTTTTATATTTATGAATGTCGTGTAAAATTTTTGGAATAAAATAAATTCATTTATTATAGAAAATGAAATTTATAAACTTTTCCCTATATAAAAATAATAAGTGAAATTTTATTAAAAATAAAACATTTTAGAAGTTACTAATTTACTCTATTATTATAATATATAAACAAATGTAAAAGTACTAAAGAAAATTAAATATGACCAAAATTACAATCATATAAAACACATACAAAATATATAGAATAAACATACATAACAAATAGAATTAAACATAGATATAAAATACAATGAAAATGATATAAGTAAATTTTATCATTTTAACTTCTTTTATTCATTTTCTCATTTTTCATATAAACAGAAATGTAAAGGTGATAAAAAAATAAATTAAACAAGTGATAGTTTAGTAAAGTTGAATTTAGTCATAAATAAATATATAACACAAATAAAATATCACGTAACATTTTCTTTTATACATATGTAATTTAGTCATACAAATAAGCCTAAATATTTAAGTAAGCAATTTATTAAATTATTAACATAATATACTTATATATAAGAAATGTTGTTAGAAGAAAAGTTTGGTTACCTTAATAGATTACTATTTATTAACGTTGTTAAGAATAAAAGGTCGAAATGAATTGACCCAAATATGGTTCTCGAAATGTTATTCCGCCAATTATTGGGCAGCTCCACATTCCCGATGCTCCAATTATATAGAAGGACGAGGGAGTAAATATAATATGCAGTATGGAGTAGTAAGTAGTAACTAGTAAGTATTAAATTTGGGACGGAGTAAGTACGTATGCAATAATATGTACATAGGAATAGTAATAGTAATACTCCGTATGTAGGAGTACTATATATAGAGGAGATTTGGGGTGAGTAGTAAGTAGAGTGAGTGGTGGTGTAGACTGTAGAAGTGTAATAGTAGTATGTTAGGTGTAGTGCAGTAAGAAGTAATAGCAATGCAACGTGGAAGGTAGAAAGGAATCCAAGATTTTTGGGTTTCGGTCCGATCTGTTTCTCGTACAAACGTCATTCTTTCTATCTTAAAAAGTTGAAATATAAGAGTACGAGATGAAAATCGTAAAATTTATTTTTGAAACGGAATTTGTGAGATGGTAAGTAAAATAGACAATAGTATTATGAGACAATAGTTATAAGAAATCATTATTTTAAAAATTCGATAAATTATTTCTAAATTTTTACGAGACGAGAAAATGTCAAAAAGACAGATCAATATAAAAATATATTTTCGAGTTTTAAACTTTATTTAACGAAAGATAAAATTTTAATAATTCAATAAATAAATTCTCAATTTTTTTATACGGAATAATTTTTAATTTAAAGAAAATATAATATTTTATTCACGAAAATAAATTTTCAAACGTTAAACTTGGTTGGAATAAATGTTTAAAATTTTAACTCTATTTGAAAAATACGGGGTATTACATATCCGGCAGGCCGTGGTATTCTTCCTGCAGCATGAAGCCCTCGACTATTTTCTGTGCCTTAGCCAAGGATTCTGGCTGGGCTCTGATCAGCTGATTCTTCATCTCCCTTCGGAGCAGCGAATTGGTCAGCGCGTAGACTGCCGTGGGATCATCAATCTCTCTGACCTGCTGAAAAGCCAAGTCAAACCTTTTAAGGTACTCCCTAATGGACTCGCCCTTTTTCTGCTTCAGGGTCATTAAGTCGAAGTGGGTCAGCCTGCGCCTTTTATTTCCTGCATACTGATCCAGGAAAGACTCGGCCAACTCTTCAAAATAATAAATCGACCCCCGCGGTAGGTCCCGGAACCACCCTTGAGCCAACCCCATCAGAGTTTTAGGGAAGATCTTATACCAAGCGGCGTCATCAGCGTCGTATATTCCCATATGGCTCTCGTAAGCCGTCAGGAGGTCTTCAGGATCGCTGGTCCCGTCGAACTTAACCGTGGGCATTTTAATCTTCGGGATGAGGCAACCCTGAACATCTGGGTGGAGCGGGGTTCTGGTAGGTCTGTCCAGCACCTTAGACCGGCTCCCTGTAGAGTGGTAACCGTAGTCGTCCCATTTATCAGGGTCGGTTTTCCAGCACTGAGGGAGCGGTGTTTGGGCGTATGCCTACTTTCCGCGTCGTCTTCTCTCACGGGAGAGCGATGCTGGGGCCGCATCTCCCGGGGTGGCTGAGAATGCTTGGGCTCCGGAGCTCCGGCCTGACGGTGCCTCGGCTCGGTCGACTGACCTTGATTGAGCCTTGCCTGCATGCTTTTGGATAGCCCTGGTGCCTTTTGAGGTTCCCTAGTCGGTGTTAGTCTACTGAACACTCCGGCCTGCTTTGCCCCCAGGCATTTAGAAACGGGTTCCCTCGGTTTCAATAGTTCTTGCATCTCCTGAGATAGGGTCCCCTTTTCTGCCGATGCGGTCGATTCTATGATATGGACAGACCCATCCCTCTACTAAGGTGGCTGCTCCTGGGCGTTAGTCACAAGGCGTTTCTTTACTTGGACGTAGCTTCTGGCTGCCTTTTTTGCCTTCCTCTAGATATTTCTGGTGGCAGTTTACTTTGTGCCCCTAGCTCCTTCTGTGCTCTCAAAGTGCAGGTGCCTGGGGGTTGTTGTTATTCTGCTCACCAGGTCCTCTAGGGTGACTTGTTTTTCGAGCATAGCAGAGAAAAAGAAGGATGCCTGCTCGCCCTCTTGCTCAGCAGCGGGTACTTCATAGAGGGTAGCCTGCCCCACCCCTCGGTACGTGGCAGCAGGCGTTGCTTCTCTTGATGTCAGGGGCATGCCGTACCGGGGGACGATTGTCTGCCCCACCGGATCGACTCCCGATTCGGTTTCTACAATTTCAGGCATCTTCTGACGGCTTTTTGCTCTTTGAGGAATTTTACTCGTAAATTTCCCACAGACGGCGCCAAATTGTTCCGGTATGGAAACAATGGACCCAAAACGGATTTGGATCTCGGATAGAACTTTAATTCCTGGTTAATGTTGCTTGATCTCAAAGCCTCACTTTCCTCCTCTTTAGTGATCGGACCTTCCCGGCGGAGGGGCCTGTCACCTGCACACAGAGCACGCAGGGCCTCGGAGGTGTCCGAGGAAACCCTCTCCGATGCCTAAGTTAGTCCGTGAAAGCACTTGACGGACCTTACTCGTGAGGAGTAAGGTGACGTTTTCTAGAGTAAGATTCTAGTGAGAGAAAATCAATTACCCTCTCTTGTGGGAAATAAATGGGTATTTATAGGTTCCCCTAAGAGAGAGTAAAGAGAGAGAGAATAAGAGAGGGAACCGTGGATACGCCTTCCCTATTCATTCTGTTTTTACCCTAGGCATGACCAAGAGGACTTTTCTTGCCTGACCTGGGCTCAGTAGGGGGACGTTCCTTGACGTCTGGCGGGCAGGGGGGAACTCTTTCCTCCTCCTGCAATGGTGGCAGTAGCCTGGCCCTGGCGGGCAGGGGGCTGAGCTTCGTGCCCAAAGTTCAGCAGTGCCTTCCAGGAACGCCCCAAGGGGCTGCAGGGAGGGGCCTGCTGATTGGCCTGCGCAGTAGGCTTCCCAGGACTTGGATTGGGTCGTCCCCGAGCTCAACTGACGGGCGGCCCAGAGCAGGCGACCGACCCCATCACTTAATATAAGAGACCATTAAAACTAATAAATGGTTTCTTATGTATGTATGATGTAACATAAGAGATTATTGATATCAATAAATGCTCTCTTATGTATTTAAAGAAATCAATTATTATTTCAATGGTTTCTTTATAATCATAAGAGACCATTTATTCATGAGAACAGATTTCTTACATAAAAGAGACCATTTAGTTATTTAATTGGTTTCTTATCAATGATGTCTTTTGCACTTATTCTAGTAGTGAGTGCCAAAATAGGGAGGAATGAAGGTTGTGAAAGGAGAAAAGGGTGAGTTAATTTCTACTAGGACTATCAGTAGTTGGTGTATGTGTATAGATTTTCGAAAGTTGAACACGGCCACCATAAAAGACCATTTTCCCCCTCCCTTTATTAATCAAATGCTTGAACGACTAGCATCTCTCTTATTTTTGTTTCCTTGATGGTCATTTGGGATTCCTCTAAATTCTTATTCATCCCGATGACCAAGAGAAAACTACTTTCACATGTCCCTATGGAACCTATGCCTACCGTCGGATGCAATTGTTCAATGCGATGGGAACGTTTCAACGATGTATAATGGAAATTTTCTCCGATTTTATTGAAAAGTCCATGGAAGTTTTTATGGATGATTTTAGTGTCCATGACACCTCTTTTGATTCTTGCCTCACTCATCTTGATCAAGTGTTAGCTTGTTGTGAGGAATATGGACTTGTCTTAAATTGGGAAAAATGTCATTTTTTGGTAGAACAAGGTGTAGTAGTCCTTGGTCATATTGTTTCCAATAAAGGTGTCGAAGTGGATAAGGCCAAAGTCTCCGTGATAGAGAATTTGCCACACCCAACAAATGTGAAAGGGGTGAGGATCAGAGTTTCTTAGGTCATGTCGGCTTTTATAGGCGTTTCATTAAAGTTTTTTCTAAAATCGCCAAGTCGTTAACTTCTCTTCTTATGAAATATGCACCTTTTGTGTTTGATGACTCGTGTCTTGAGGCCTTTTGCAGAATAAAGACCGCTCTCAATACCGCCCTAATTATAAAAGCTCTCGATTGGAATCTTCCATTTGAGATCATGTGTGATGCTTCCGATTTCGCCATTGGTGCCGTTCTAGGCCAACACGTTGACAAGAAGCTGCATGTGATATATTATGCAAGTAAGACCCTTGATGAAGTTCAATCGAGATATACCACAACCGAAAAAGAAATGCTTGTCGTGGTCTACCCTATGGTAAAATTCCGAACCTATGTTACCGGTTCTAAATTAATCATTCATAACTCTTTTGAGACGAAATCCCAACTCTTTTGATGGGTTCTCCTTCTACAGGAATTCGACATTGAAATCAAAGATAAAGCCGGATCGGAAAATTTGGTAGCCGACCACCTTGGTAGACTAGCGATCAATGGAAGTGGCAATGAGGACGATGATATACCCATCAACGAAGTAATGAGAGATGAGTCTTTGATGGCAATTGAAACTATTACACCTTGGTACGCGGATATCATCAATTTCCTAGTGTCTAACTACATTCCCGACGATTACTCAAATTAAGAAAGGAAGAAACTACTATATAAAGCCCGACGTTATTATTGGGATGAACCTTACTTGTTTCGCCAATGCTTGGATTGTATTTATCGCCGATGTGTCACGACTGATGAAGGATTCGATATAGTGAAGCACCTCCATTCGACCTTCTACGGTGGGCATTTGGCCCTTCAAAAGACAATTGCGAAGGTTCTCCAAAGCGGGTTTTAGTGGCCTTCCATGTTCAAAGACATTCGAGCCTTCATTCTTACATGTGACGCTTGTCAAAGATACAGCAATATAACGAAAAGAAACGAGATGCCCCTTCAAGCCATCCTTAAAATTGAACTATTCGATGTTTGGGGTATTGTTTTCATGGGACCATTCACGTCTTCGTTCGGCAAAAAAATTATCTTTGTCGCGGTTGACTACGTTTCAAAATGGATCGAGGCTGTAGCTTCCCCAACCAATGATTCCAAGGTGGTAATTATACTTTTCAAAATGTGATTTTCCCTAGATTCGGTATGCCTAGAGCCATAATTAGCGATGGAGACTCTCACTTTAGGAAGGACATGTTTGAACATCTTCCTTGAAAATACGGAATCACGCACATGATGTCCTTAGCCTATCGTACGCAATCAAACGGCCAAGCCGAGATTTCTAATCGACAAATCAGGGGAATATTGGAGAAGTAGTAAATACACATCGTAAGGATTGGTCATTGAAGTTAAATGATGCCCCTTGGGCATTGCGAACGGCTTACAAAGCGCCGATTGGAACCACTTCTTATAGACTGGTGTATGGCAAAGCATGTCACTTACCGGTGGAATTGGAGCATAAAGCAAAATGGGCTATTAAAGAGCTAAACATTGACTAGAAGGTTGTCGGTGACAACCACCTTCTCCAACCACAATAGTTAGAAGAGTTAACACTTGAAGCTTACGAAAATTCAAAAATCTACAAGGAGCGACACGCAAATGGCAGGACGCTAGAATCCTTCGTAAAGACTTCTTCATTGGCGACAAGGTACTCCTCTATAACTCTCGTTTCAAGCTTTTCCCCGGTAAGTTAAAGTCAAAATGGTCGGGTCCATTCGAAGTGACCAAGGTACAACCATATGGATCAATTGAGATCTCCAGCCCAGAATCCAGGAAATTTGTGGGTAGTGGACAAAGCTTGATGATTTAACATGTCGGTCACGTTCGTGAGACCTTTGCTATCATCAAAGTTGGTGAGCTCCCAGTTGGGGGCATTAATTAACCTTCTCCTCAATTGAAGTAGGTTTGGTGGTATCCTCAACAACCACCTTGTAAATATGTACCATATACTTTGTCTTAGTTAGTTTTGTTAGCTTTGAGCGGATGGATGAACTTGGATCTCAACTCGGAGCATATATTTGGATGATCATCAAGCTTTTAGAGGAAGTTATGGAGTAATTTGAAGATCACAAGTATGTTTGTGGGAAAAATTGATAATGTAATGTGAGTCGGATCATTATTTGGAACTTTAGGTGATCCTTGAAGGGCCTTAAATTGGCAAAGAGAAAATATGGAACGTACAAGACCGCCGGGTGAAACTTCGCCCGGTGAGATTTTTGGAGCCTTTCCGTCGGGTGAAACTTCACCCGATGGAAATCTGCCACGCCATTGGGATAATTGCTGAAAACGTTTCGTCGGGTGAAACTTCACCCGGTGAAGATTTGACCGGGCGAAACTTCGCCCTACGAAAAATCCCATAAATTGAAAAATTCTGCCAGTATTGTCCAGAAACCGTCGAGCAAAACTTCGCCCTGCGGTGAAAATTTTTGCAGAAGGATTATCATGAGAGAAACCGCCGGGTGAAATTTCACCCGGTGGTATATGACCGGGTGAGACTTCACCCGCCTACTTGGCCGGAACACCCACCACTCACTTACTCACTACAAATTCAATTCTCTCCTTCTCAAATATATACACATAACTTTCCCTCTAATTTATAAACACTAAATATTTTCCCAAACACCAAATCAAACTTTACCTTCTCTCCACAAAACCTTTATATATATATCACCTCCACCTCACTTCCCTTTTCACCTCATCACTTCTCACTTCATCTTCAACATTAACACACCACCTTCCATACCCCAACCATCTTCATAATTCTATTCCATTTTGGTGATTATTTCAGGTTTTGAAGAGATGAAGCGAAGTTATTCCGGAACAATCTTGCAAATCTTTCATCATGGAAACAAGGTCAAGACGAGGCTTTCGGAAACAAAGTAAGCCTTCATCTTCTAAGTCTACCAATTTATCTTGTCTTAATACCTCGTTATCTCGTGTCTTCTCTAAAAAGATCTTTCAGAGTACTAGATGGTCTTGTCCTCACACAATGACTAATTTAGGTATTGTTGACGATATTAAAGAGTTATCGTCGCGAACCGGAACTAGTGAACTCCTTAGTCTTGCGACCTTTACATATAAAGACCTAACATGTGAGTTCCTAGAAACCTTTGCACTGGACAACCCGACCACACCTAGAGTAATTAAATTTTGATTATTTGACAAACCTCATAGACTGACTATTCTCGAGTTTGGCCTCGCACTAGGCCTGCCCTCATCGGGTACCGGACTCGGTGAACCTTCGGGCAATATTCAAGCATGTGTTTCGAGGAGACATTTCTAGAAACAAATCTCACGTTGTAAAGGGGGTTACCCGACCGAATTTTCCTACGCTTCCGAGATACGTAACCCCGTGATTCGCTACTTTTGAGAAATCCTCTCTCACTTCTTAGTGCCCTCTGTCGATAATATATACTCTCTTAATGTGTGCGTCTTGCAATTGGCCATGGTTCTAGACTCTTTAGTCGGTAATTCGAGTCCCCTCGACCTACCCATCGTTGTGACGTTACATTTTCAACGCATCTTCAATGCCCAACGCTCCTCCTTAGATTGTGGAGGTCTAGTGATGGTTATAAAATACAATTGGGTTACTCGACCGACCACCTCACCCCGCTTGACAACTCCATTTGGCTTGACGAGGCCTATTTCCCTACTTGGATTTTCCATGTTCCCCATCATTGCCTCGTCTATATTAGCCGTGGACATGCCTTAATTGTACCCAACACACACTGCACCACCATCCTCATTCACCATAATTGGGACCTACCGCTAGGACCTGGTGAGTATAGATTGACAAAAACATAATCGGGAGGAAGGGTCGTATGGGAGTACGCTCATTGTACATTGCCTAAGGATTGTACGATCTACGATCTCTGCGATATTGAGTCAGACTACGCCCTCTCGTTAAGTGACGGTCCTGAGGAATTTTGTCCTCAAGCGTCTTTCGAGGGTATGTCGTACTTCTCTTGGTCTCCTAATGCTTCGTACGCGTGTGATGATTATTTGTACTAGTCCCTCTCCCTGAGTCGGTAGGCGGTGTTGTGGGTATTTGAGCACGAGTTGGGTACGTGAGTCTAGAAGAGTCTATAATTGCATGTATTGGGATGTGTCCGGTTATTATTTCTGTTATCATTGTGTTGATTATTCATTCTCTAACAAATTTTTGCAAGCTGTCCCTTTGATTGTGGTTGTCTCGGCCTTGGTATTGCTCCCGGTCTTTAGGCGATGTGATTACACCATTGACCACTTTTGAAAATCCAAATCCTCTCATTTCTCTCAAATTTTTCCAATTTGCATGAAATCCGGGCTAGGTGACATGATTACACCTACGCCCATTTTTTCACCCTTTCACTTAATTCTTTTATTTTATTTTATTTTCATTTTCGTTCCCAATTGGCTAGGGTCTAGGTGATGTGATTACACCTAGGCCCGCCACCCTTTTATTATTTATTTTCATTCCCCAAAATTTTGAAAAATCCCAAAAACATTTGAAAAATCATAAAAATACAAAAAGATTTTTCTTATATTTCTTTTTCCATCTTTTTCGATCTTTCTCATACTTGTCCATTGAAGACAATGCACAGTTTTAGTGTGAGGAGGGATCTACTATTTTTTGTTTTTCAAAAATCTTTCCAAAAAACCATAAAAATTCAAAAAACCAATTTTTTTTTTCCTTACCCTCGTTATGTTTTCATGTCTTTTTTATAGTTTTGTCCTCCACTCTTACAGGATAACCACCACCTCAATAGCACGAGATGAGGAGATCATGGAAGCAATCCTCTAGGTAACTTCTTTTCTCTTCGTTTTTCCTTTATTCTTGTATAGGAGTGAGTTGTTGCTATTGGGAGGCTCTCGAGGAGATGAGTATTCTCTCGAGGAGAAGAGTATTTTGGGATTATGGTTGATTGTGTGATTGAATGTCGATGGAGAACGGAGTGCATGCCTTTACTTGTGCTTTCCTTTATTTGTTTTTTCTTTTTCTTGTGTTGTTTTTTATTTCGTATAGTGTGTCTAGGATTAAAAAAATTTGAAAACCCGATTACAAACTTATTGCAAGAATTTACATTCCATTATGGATAACCCATTCTAGATTTGGGACCTTAATCTAGTATAATGACTCTAAAGCAATGAATATGTTGATTTTTAGCTTGAGTCCACCTTTTATACTAGAGGTTTACTTTGGAGTTTGCATTTGACCACCCATGGAGCAGTTAGGCCTTGATTACCGCATCCCATTTTCTAGGTGACCTTGCTCGAATGTCTATTGCACCTTCAGTCCAAATTCTTCTCACCTTTTTGTGGGTTATCCGAGGATGGCGCGCGTTCTTGGATACCTATTCTTCCTTCCACCTAACAAAAATAAACCTCCATGCTTGGTTTTGAACCACATCAAAAAGGCAAAAAGGAAAAAACAAAGCAAGAGAAAAAGAGCATCAATGAAAATCAAAGGAGAAAAAAGGAGCATCAATGAAAATCATATCATCAAAAACATCTTCTCCAAAAAAAGGCCTTTGGAACGACCCTCTTGACCTTAGTCAAAGAGAGCGGGATTGCACCTACCTACAGTGTCAAACGACTCCATGGTTCACTCACTCCACTTTGTTTAACACCCTGTGGTACCCCTTTAAAAGATGAGGAGGACCTAGCTAATTCATAAACACTTGTATTGCTTTAACGTCATACTATAAGACTTTGGTCCATGTCCACTTGGGTGATTTATTTTGGAATGTTCGTGATTGTTTTAGGTGAGTAATCGGCGTTCTTTCCTGCCATCTCGATGAGGGATTCGGTGTTTTATTTCTCTTTGGATGCACCTATTCTTTTGTTCTTATGTGTTTTTGTGTGTTTAGTCACATCTACCATTTTGAGCAAGACTCAACTTGCCTTGCATTGAAGTACCTTACCTTATAGGTATTCCAATGTGAGTTGAGGGGCGGAGCGGGCTCGTTAATTGCCCTATGACGGCTTAGCATAGTCTAGCTTAGTAGTATTAGTACGTAGTTTCTTTTTGGGTCTTTGCTCGAGGACGAGCAACGATCTAGTGTGGGGAATTTGATGTGTGCTAAATGTAGCCCTTTTTTCTTCTAATTTAGACTCGTTTTCCTCCGTTTCTGTGAGGTTAGAATGCGATTATAGCCACATTCTTAGTCTTTCCCGTATTAGCATCTTGCTTCTACATTTCACGTGTTTTTGGTAGTTTTTCTATCTATTTTGATAGGATTCGTCGCCAAGAGCATGTCCAAGCTTCCACGAACACAAGAGAGTGGAATAACTTCCAAAAGAAACACACGAAGCCTAAAGTCCAAACAATTAAATGACAAAGAGCGAAACCGGAAAAGAGGTCAAGGAAATCATCGGGTGAAGTTTCACCCGATGAGATACCATCGGGCGAAGTTTCGCCGACGACATTTTGACCTCTCCGAAGATCTTCAGGAAATTTATCCCACCGGATGAAATGACCAGGCGAAACTTTCACTCATCGGGTGAAGTTTCACCTGACGGAATTGATTCGTAAAAGTCAGTAACTCGCAAGGCGAAGTTTCACCCTCTGAAGATCCGTACAACAAAAGTTTCACTCAAAGTGCAAAAATTAGATTTGGGCTTGGTTAGTGATCCATTAAGTTACTACTATGTATAGTTTAACCTAATTAGACTACCTCATCATTGATAACACTACCACATTGCATTAAAGTTAGAAAGCCATTAGAAAACACTTAGGCGGCTACATAGTTTTTATCAATCTTCATCTAGCTTTAGATTCAAGTTATTTTAAGGAATTCTAGCTTTAATCAAGAAGTTCTTTGGAGATTATCAAAGGATTAGTGACAAATCCATTATCTTCTTCATCAAGGCTTCACCTTTATTACTTGCATTTTCATATTCCTTATTCCTAGTTTTTCTCGATTGTTGGTATAACTCTCTTCCTCTCCCTTTTTTTCTAGATTAGTTTTTACTCTTACCCTCTCTTTATTGCATCGTTATCTTTGATTTTTCTTGCATTGTTTTTAGATCGTTTGGTAGTTTCATTTGTTGATCGTAGTTTCCTTCGTTATTTTAGTCTTAATTCCTTTAGTTTTCATTATTATGCATGTTTTTGGTATTATCACCATTGTTATTGTTTTTGTTATCTTCTTCATGAATCTTGAGTAGTTTCTTGTTAGGGGGTAAAGGGAGGAAGATTTTGGGTAATATGAATTGAGGAATTGTGGTTTGGTTGCATGCTGGTTGATTTATCTTGTTTGAGGTTATTGTGTCTTTGTTGGCTTAGTCCGGCCAACTAGATCGACCTTGACTCACTTCTATAAATATGGGGAAACTCGGAGTAGGAGTTACCTCGACTTGAGACTTTCCATTTTTCACCGTAAAAGCGGGATTTAGATAAGTTGGGCGAAAAAATCGAAAGGTCACATTCTCCATTTTTCAACTTTGTGACCGACCCCATAATTCCTTGACTCATAGAACCCGATTTCCGATTCCCCGACTCCTCCTAACACCTTTTCCTTATTGATAACTATTTGTCATTTATCGCATCACTAGTTCAGACTCGACTCAAAACCCCCCCATTAAGACCCCAAACGCATTCGCTCCTTCTCAATCAACTCACTGTCATCCCTGTGGAACAACCTCGACTTACCACGACTACATTTATTTGTTTTTGTGTTATTTTCGAGTCTTATAAATATTGTCTGATCCACTATCCAATCGTTAACGACCGATCTTAGATAGGCGGAGGTCAACGAGATAAGCGACCGGCGATGCGAGTGTGGTACTCTTGTGTTCCTGTTTCCTTATTTAGTCACCCTTAGTACTCGATACGTAAAAGAACGAGTATTTTATCGTTGGAAAGTTAGTAGTTAGAAGTTAGGAAAGAAAAAATGTTACATGTGAGAAATTAAATGTTAGTGTACGATAATGAAAAGTTAGTATTGTTAGAATACGATAAATACACGAGTTTAGGGATTAGAAATGGGGTCTGGACACCCTCAACGTACATGTCAAATGCTCCAAAATACTGGCTCGCGGAGTATCGTCGTAGACACGGGGAGCGGTTCGAGGTATATAGGAAGAAGGTGTGTTTATGGGTGTATGTGAGAATGGTAGAGCTCTCACATTTGGCTTTTCTAGAGATGAGAAAATCAATTTTTCCGACCTTGAAATTGCTCTCGCACTTTTGATTCGGAATTCAGAAAAGTGAGGAAGTCGACCCCTGAAATGGTGTGCATAAGGGTGTATTTATAGAGTTTTGCGAAATGTTTTGATTTCGAAATTCAGGCGCCTGAAGGCTAGCGCCCTGATATTCAGGTGCCTCAGTCGGGGCGACGTAGTTCTGAAGCGCCTGGGTGCAGGCAGTTGAAATCGCGCCTATTGAAAGTTTCTCAAAATACGGATTGACATCCGGGTTATTCGAGGTATGATTTTATTCCATTTGACTTTGATTTTGAGTGTATTTTGCAATCCCCTAGAAAAATCTAACGCGATACAGTGGCGGAAACACTGTAGAGTCGGGATTATAACACGCTGTAACTATGTTTAGATAAAAGTTTAAATGGTAAAGTCAAACATTAGGCCTTAAATAAATTGGCCCAAAATGAAAACATTCCACAAAGGGGGTTTAACAATCCATAATACAAAATTATTAAAATTAATCGAGCAGGGATCATGTCTGCCCGCTAGCCCACACCCGGAAACATGCATACCTGTCATGTTAAAAACATAACAGCCACAATCAGTGAGGAGCAACGTCAACGTTCTCCCAGCCGTATAACAGGATTTTAAAAATAATAATTACTAATATAGGAAAAATATTAAAAATGGAAAACAGTAAAACATCATATTAAAATAAGCTTTCAGCGCCAAAACCAAAATATAAAAATGGGTTTTCGAAGAAACATAAAAATATTTGCCAACCTGTAAACCAATTTATATCGATAACAAATACAATAGTCAAAATGGCGTTATGGATAAGATTAATGTAGAATCTAGACTTTCACTAGGATAATACTAGAAACTAGCTTCGAGAACTGTACACTTAACTCATAACAGAATCCAGTCTCTAACTAGGCAACTCAACTATAACAGGACTGCGTGCAGCGAGGTCCTGGTTTAAGTAGTGCATACCCCTCCTAGACAACAAATATGTCTAGTTCAGCTGACGGCGACTAACATGATGCGATATCTAGCTTAAGGTCAAAACATACACTCTCCTGGGCGAAACTACGCCCAGTTTAACGACCAAATGTGTCCCAAATAGACACACCGGCTTTATAGCTGATGGCAAAAACGTACAACCCAGACTATATTACTCTAAACCCACACTTGTTCTTATTCCATAATTCCAAAACAAGCCATTATCGATATTTAAAAGATATAATCATTATAAACAATATGAGGATAAAAGAAGTAAACATTTATATTCTAAAAGAGGCAATTTTCTATTTTAGGAAACTTCTATTTTTAGAAACTTTACTAAAATAGCATTATATCAAAATAATGAAAATATTAGTTCATACTAATACCACATTTTTAGTAAACGATATAGATTTATAAAACTAATACTTTCGGCCTTAACGATATTAATTATCAAAGTGAACATTTGATTTTATGAAATTACTAAAATATCGTATAAGCGTTATAAAATGATTAAAAATGTCTTAAATATTTTAATATTACTAATTAGGGTGTTTTCAAAAGTTATAAAGTTAAAATTCCCTAATTATTATTAGTTTCGACAATAAAATTATAAATAGGATTTTACAGCAAATATCAAATTAAATATTTGAACGTCTTTATTTAATTAAACCAACAAATATATTTAGAGTATGTTAAGGAATGATTTAACTCTTAAAGTTTCAGATTTTAATACTTTCAAAATTGCTGGAAAATAATTGTTTTAGGTAAGACGAAGCATTTTAACGATAAATCACAATTTTTCCGAAAATCAATACTTATTAATTAAAGACTTTAATAAATAGTACAAAAATTACGTAAAATAGTTAAAATATATTTATGGACATTCTGTCCAGAAAAGAAAATTTTCCAAAATCCTAAAACTCGGTTTTTAAAGTGTTTTCTCGTTAATCGTTCAATCTCGACAATAACGATTAATAAAAATAGTAATTACAAAATGATTTAAGTATTAATGTCTAAAAATTATTATTAAACCTAAAAATCATCATTTTCCAGAATATAATAATTTTCCAGATTTTCCAAAGTTCCAGATTTACCAACTTCCGTCAAAACCGTCTTTAAAACCCGTTTTCACAAATAACGATTCAATTAATAAAACTTATCGTTCCTAACATTTTATTAAACCACTAAAAATCATAAAATTATATTTTAATATGAAATCATCAGAATCATTATTTCTTCCAGATTTAAACCAAAGACCAGAAATCGAGAATTTAAACGACAAACACGGTTTTAACAATAAACGATGATTTAAAGTGATTAATTAATTCATCCACTTAACAATTCCTAAAAATTATGAAAAAATTCATAAAATTCTATTTCCTCATAAAGGTTCACCACATAAAAAATCAGATTAAAATAAAATGTTTAGGTACTAGAACTAAAATTCGGCTTTTAATCGTTTTTGTCCGATAACGGTAATAATTCAATAATCGATACCAAAAATATCAGAAAAATACTAAATTATTAAAAATCATCAAAAACAACATTTTTCCAGAATGTAAACATATATTACATGTTTAGGCCAATTATTACAATTTTACAAATTAATATAACAATTTAATCGTTAATCTCGTAAAAGCGATAAAAATATCGAAACATGTAAATTTTCAACTTTTAAAATTTTTCCAGATTATAAGACATACATATATTGTCAAAAATAAAATATAAAAATATATACATGCAAATACTCAATTAAAATCATGAAATACCTAGTAACATCGACGTTACCTCTACTCCAAGTCTGAATCGATTATATATTCGTCAGCCTCGGGTCTCCACAAATGCTACCAAACACGAAAATCATGGCAGAAAAATACCGTGAGAAAACTAATAAAAATCAAGGTAAACATTGATCGAAAACGACGTCGATTAATATCTTAACGAAGAGGTCGGAAAGAGGATTATTATGACGATAAAAACGATGCGATTGGGACTCGAAATGGAGCAAATATCAGCCTAAGATAGAGGAGGGAGTACACGGCCAAAAGCAAGAGAGAAAGAAATGTTGAATACTTTTTTATGACAAGAATGAATGAGGAGGATGGAAGGTCTTTGTGTGCATAAATGAGAATGAATATGTTGATAAAAACAAGGCTCACTTTAACATGAAATGACCGGCCAACTTGAAGGAGGAGGAGTATGAAGAGTTTTGACAATAATGCAAGGAATAAATGGAAGAAAATAATGATATGTTTACGGTTTAACGTGATAAAATGAAACGTATTAATAATACGTAGTAAAATTTGTGACCAAAAGCTTAGTCGGTCCAAAAAGTGAGGAAATGACTTCAAATAATTTATAAGTTGATAAAAAGGATAATCGTAAAATCGTTAAAGGCATTTCAAAGTAATTCGAGTAAACCTCGCGTAAGAAAATAATTATTCGCGAAGCTTCGTAATAAAATCATTAACAACTAAATTTTTGTAAATAAAAATATTTACTAGTTGAAAATATTATAGAAACGTATTCAAACATTTTTAGGAAAAGAAATAACTTAAATCCAAGTTTAAAAACGTCAATTCGAGGAGAAATAGAATTCCTTGCGGAAAATTAATTAGTTTACGAAGAAACCAAATAAATGGATTTAAAAAGAATTTAAATCTTTAAAATTAAAAATAAAAATCATTAAACTCAAAAATTAAAATAGAGCTTAGTAAAATGATGAAATATGAGGCCGAAAAGTGACAGAGTTAAGACGGAGTCCTAACGGAAAGAATAAAAATGCTTAGGAAAAATAGCGGGTGTTACAATCCTCCCCACTAAAAGAAAGTTTCGTCCTCGAAACTAAGAATAAGCAGATACTAAAATACTAAAAATATATTTATGGACATTCTGTCCAGAAAAGAAAATTTTCCAGAATCCTAAAACTCGGTTTTTAAAGCGTTTTCTCGTTAATCGTTCAATCTCGACAATAACGATTAATAAAAATAGTAATTACAAAATGATTTAAGTATTAATGTCTAAAAATTATTATTAAACCTAAAAATCATCATTTTCCAGAACATACTAATTTTCCAGATTTTCCAAAGTTCCAGATTTACCAACTTCCGTCAAAACCGTCTTTAAAACCCGTTTTCATAAATAACGATTCCATTAATAAAACTTATCGTTCCTAACATTTTATTAAGGCACTAAAAATCATAAAATTATATTTTAATATGAAATCATCAGAATTATAATTTTTTCCAAATTTAAACCAAAGACCAGAAATCGGGAATTTAAACGACAAACACGGTTTTAAAGATAAACGATGATTTAAAGTGATTAATTAATTCATCCACTTAACAATTCCTAATTATTATGAAAAAATTCAGAAAATTCTATTTCCTCAGAAAGTTTCACCACATCAAAAATCAGATTAAAATAAAATGTTTAGGTACTAGAACTAAAATTCGGCTTTTAATCGTTTTTGTTCGATAACGGTAATAATTCAATAATCGATACCAAAAATATCAGAAAAATACTAAATTATTAAAAATCATCAAAAAAAACATTTTTCCAGAATATAAACATATATTACATGTTTAGGCCGATTATTACGATTTTACAAATTAGTATAACAATTTAATCGTTAATCTCGTAAAAGCGATTATTACGATTTTACAAATTAATATAACAATTCCCTCTCATAGGTAATCCACTTATGGAACCTAACTAAACACTCCTCGTCTATGGTCGTATCCCCCGGTACGGGGGTCAACTCTTCCTCACTAAAATTTTGATCAATCGCCTTAGCCACGTGTGTAATGAGCCCCCCTAGAACAATCTCACTCATATTTTTCCCCGCCTTACTAATTTTTTGAAAATGTTTCGCCAAAGCAAGGGGAAGGTTGGTTTCAAACCTAGGTTTGCTCTTGATATTCAAATAGGCACCTAGTATTGTCAACTCTTGTTGAGTGAAGGTACTCATTTCGGGCCTCCCAAATATTGTACCCGCAATAAGACGATGCCAAATACGCACAACCGGATGGTGGACATGACGGCTAGACAACCGTCGAAAGTTAATGAGGGTTAGACCGGTTATACATTTCCAAACATCGACTACATTAAAGTCGGCGGGTATGCTACCCCTAGGAGAGGAGGGGAGGCCAAAAATGTCACCAAATTGTGGTAGGGTGTAGTGGTATCAACATTATTCAACCGAAAAGCAACTCGGGGAGGGTCGACTCTAGTGTTTAGAGTAAAAGTGCTGAAAAATTCTAGAGTGAGTTGCTTGTAAGTCAATTCATGCATATTGAACAACAACTCCAAGCCCATACCCTCAAAAAACTCTCTAGTTTGCCTAAGAATGCCTAATTTTCTAAGTATGATTTTACAAAGAAATGTAGTAGGCTCAAAAGGCTTACCAAGAAGCTTAATGAACTGCTCCCTTTGCAATTCCGAGTCAAAGACAAGATTAGGATAACCCGGGAGACGAGGAATTTCCGGTTCCTCAACTTCGACCTCCACTTCGGGTCTTGATGTGGATGCACTTTTCCTTTTCTTGCTTTGAATCACCCTACTTTTCTTCTTTGGAGCCATTGAAGATGAAGAAGCTTCAAAAAAGTCAAACACCCAAATTCTAATTTTACCCAAAAACACTAGCTAGAACCCACAAAAACACCCAATAGAAGCTTAAAATTGGTGTAATAAGCTTCCAAGACCAACTCCAACAAGCTAAATTGAGTTTTGAAACAAAACCCCAAACTCGGATTTTGGAAAAAAATGGTGATAAAAACTCGATTTTTTTCGTTTTTGGTGATTTAAATGGTAGAAAATGGGTCTAGAATAGGTATTAATGTGATAGAAACTGATTTTGGGGTGTTTAGGAAGTGATTTGATGAGATTTGGTGGAGTATTTGAAGATTTATGGTGTTTTGGGGGTTTTGAAATTGGGGTTTATTTGGTGTTATGGAGGATGAAGAAGGTTGAAGATGAGTTAGTATGAGATGGGAATGGGTTGGGTTGGGGTTGGGTAATTGTGTGAGAGGGAAGTATGGGGTGGGGCGGGCTGCTTAATGAAGTGGGACTCGGGTTGGGCTGCAAGAAAAGACAAGCTGCGCTGGTAACAGACCCGTCTCGGCCGAGATGAACTCGTCTCGCCCGAGATGAGTCTTCGTATCGCCCGAGACGGTCTCGTCTCACCCGAGATGAGCTCTCAGTAGCTGGGAATTTTTGTCATGTCATCCTGACCGAGATGGCTCGGTCCCGCCCGGGAAGATCTATCATCCCGCCCGAGATGGTTTCTTTTCGCCCGAGAAGACACTATAACAAATTGGCACTTGTGCCACGAATTATGCCACGGGGATTTTCTATTTGTGGCTAAATTTTACCTAGCCACGGGAAAAATTTGATTCGCTAGTTGGGAAAAAAAATATGCCACGGGAACATTTTTTCCCGTGGCAAAAATTCTCTTGCGTCACGAATTTTATTAAAGTCGTGGCCAATAATCACTCTTGCCACGAAAGATGTCACACCCATGGCAAAAATATGTTTAGCCACGAATTTGTTTAGTGGCAAATATTATTTAGCAACGACATAATTTACTTCCGTGGCGAAATTAATTTTTAGCCACAGATTTAATAAATGCATGTGGCTAATGGTTCTCCAAACTTTAATCAAATTACTTTCAACTTAAGCCGAGTGTCAAATATTGATCTTAAAAAATTCATTAAAATTCAAAGTTAAAGATAATATGAAAAAAAATATTAACTTTGAAAATATTTTATTAATAAAAAATTGATATTATTATATTTAGTTTTAAGAAAAAAAATTGATTTTTTTGTAAAATTAAATACAAGAAAACTTTGGTTGTCTAATTTGTTGATTTTTTTACTAATCATCATTTTTGAAGTAATAGATTTCTTTTAATTTGACAATATGTTTGATTAAAATACTGTAATCTTATGTATGACTTTTGAAAAACAACTAACATTTACATAGTGTTATATATGCTAGCTAAAATGTGGCGTACATAGCATATCAAGTAAAAGAAGCATGCGATTGATCATCCATCATTGAGACGTTTAATATTATTTAAGATTCTTTCATTTTTACCGCTTAATTAATTAATTTTTTCACATGTAATACACTTCTTTTTAAGACAAAAAAACTTAAAAAAGAAAGTGACTGAGAATGATTTTTTTTTTCCAAATTATTGATTCTCTTACAATATTTTCATTGTGAAAAAAATTGCTTTATTAAATTCGTATTTAAGAATTCTAATCAGTCTATATATTTTTATGGAATTAACTTTGACTGTGAAAACAATAATTATTTTTGTAATTTAATTGTCTTTCAAGCTGTTTGGTTTGGAAGAAAGATTAATGTATTAGAAAGTTGTGCCTAAGTTCAAAAACCAGTCAAAATAATTTTTCAAAATAAGAGAGGTATAAATAAGAAAATATAATAATTAAGGACTAATAGTGAGAAAATCCAAAATTAATTTATCGGCAACTTTTTAATTCAATAACTATTCTGTAATATTATTTGGAAGATATTTTAAAAAATTAATTAAAAATAAAATTTACTTAATGAAAAATAAAACTCGGGCAAAACTTGAAGTAGGCAAGTGAAAACTCAATGAGGATAAAAAAAATGATGAACTTAAATAATGACCGATAACAAAAAGAAAAAACATATCGAAAGAACTAGCAATAAAAGAACGTGGAAAATAGAAACTAAAATAGAAATATCGATAAATTAATGAAATCATGAGTCCGAAAATCAACTTTAGAACTCTTTTTTTTCCGGAATAATAATTTTTTAGTCATAATATGTAAATCATTGGGAAAAGAAATTAATTACTCAAAAGTAAATGTAGTTTGTGAAGAAAAACATCACTTTAAAAGAATTTAAACCAATGATTATGTCAATAAAGTTCAATTTCATTTCTGGTAGCTGGCCATAAGAACTCCACAGTTAAGCGTGCTTGAGTGAGAGTAGTGTTAAGATGGGTGACCTCCTGGGAAGGCCCTTCGATGTGTATGGTAAATTAAATAATATTGGAATGACTCAGCAATAAAGCTAGTAATCGTTCCAGATGACTACTATAGGGGTAGAGAATTCTTACGGTTATTAATTTATTATATATTTTGTCACCGGAATAAATGTTTTGCTACAAACATAATTAGCCACGGGATAATCCGTGGCAAAAAATTAATTCTAGCCACGGGAGACTCCGTGGCAATAAAATCAATACTTGCCACGTTTTTTTTTTCTCGTGGCTATTTGTTTGCCACGGCCACTTGCGTCATGGATGATCTTTCCGTGGCAAAGTACTTTAGCCACGAATTCAACTGTGGCCCAAGTGCTCATTTGTAGTAGTGAGAGCTGTCAGTAGCTGAGTTCTTTTGCCCACTCGTCCCGACCGAGATGAATCGGTCTCGCCCGGGATGCCTTTTTCTTCCCGACCGAGAAGATCTTGTCTCGCCCGGGATGCCTTCACAGTAGCCTGGATTTTGCACCAACCGATCGAGAAGGGCTCGTCTCACCCGGGAAGAGATTCCTTCCCGTCCGAGACGACCTTAGAATAGCCCGGGATGACGATGGTCATGGCCTTGAAGCTTCTCTTCATTAAGAACACACCGAACCTTCCTCCCAATCAACAAATAATACCTCGGGATCTGAAATCCCGTCCCCAAAAGCTTATTCTAAGCTCAAAAACGACCATCTAGTTCCCGTCTTCCAATAAAAATCCCACCGAGCCGACACTTGTAGGAAAAATAGAAGACCGAGCATGTAGTACTTGATGCTAATCATGGGAGATAAAAGTGGAGCTTCTCTTGATATGCGAATATTCACCTAAGCACATAACCTCATCAAAGCTCTAAAAATCAATAATAGAACCGCTCCCAAGATCGCTTCAAGCGTTCACCTCCAACACTCAACATAATCACCCTTCAAACTTCAATCATCCTACACACCTTCACAAATAATCATTAGAATCTCCTCCCTCACATCACTCAACAAAAATCCAAAATACAAGAATTCCACAAAGCAAAAACAAAAATCCTAGAAACAAAATCACAATAAACACAATTACAAACACAAAAACTAAAGAGAAGAGAGAAAGGGGAATATACAACATGACGGTTCTTAAGGAACTCCGTCAAACCTAGGATGGTGGACTCTTCATTCCTAGCTATAGCCATCAAGGGCTCGGAGGAGCAAGTCAAATGCTCGTGCCACATCGTAATGAGGGCTCAAGCAAACGAGCCAAGCTATCCTCTATGGCCTCCAAGGTGGAAGCAAGAAGTAATAATCCCAAGACCCAACGTCATTTTTCATGTTGTCTCCGGGGTCTATCCATCCTACAAGCTTTACCGACATCTTCCTCCCTAAGCACCGTCTCCAATCACTAGCAAGCTTCAAGTCTTCATCATGAGGCACAAAAAACGGCTTTGGCCTCATTTCCTCGTTGCACACCCCCATACCTTCCTCAAGTTGTGGTTCCCCATCTTCAAGTCCCGGAACAACACTTGTCCCCACATCATCTTGGAGGAGAGAATTGAAACTTCTACCGGCGGTTTCAATCTCTTCCAAGTCATTGCTTCGCTTACTTGCAAGGGGCTCTTGATGCTTTTCCATATTATTGACAAGGGCAACTTGAGGTCGTCATTTTCACCCAAAAACTTCATAAATTCCACCAACTCATCCAACTCACTAACCTCCTCAAATTCTTCACCAACATTGCCTTCAACAAGGGTTATTTCCTCATTAGCCTCCTCTTGGGTGGACAATTGAGGTTCTTCAAAGCAAGCCTCGCTTCTCAAAGGGGATTCAGTAGCGGCTTCGTCATTGGGTTGTTCCCCTTCCCCAAATGAACATCCCTCATCAACTTGTGAAGATCGAGTTAAAAACATGAGGGTTTGAGCCGTTAAAGCATTCAATCTAGCATTACGTTCCTCACTTTCCCTTCGGAGTTCGGCCAAGATTTCATGGTCTTTTTGCAATTGTAAGGTCATTTCTTGTTGCATTTGAAGCATCGATTGTTTTAACTCCAAGTTTGGCATTTGGCGGCCATTGGGGTTTTGAAGTGTTACTTGTGAACCTTGATGATGTCCAAGGGGTTGGGCATCATATGGTTGGTAGTGAGGTGAATATGATTGGTAGTATTGTGGGTTTTGGGGTTCATATTGTAGTTGAGGTGAAGGGTAATGTTGTGGGTTTTGGGCAAATTGGCTTCCATATGGTGAATCATGATGAAACATGGTGGGTTCACAATGATTATTTGAGTAATAGCCACCATGATCATATGACTGATAAGTGTTCACTTGTCGGTAGCCAATTCCATTTCCTTGAAATTCATACCCACGAGTGTCTTGATTATCCCAAGGAGCTTGATAGTGGTAGGAAGATGTCATGTCATACCCTTGATTCATAGAGGGAGAGGAGTAGCTCATGGTAGCTTCTAGGTGTGGGGAGTTTAGATCAAACTTCACGTTGTGCTCGAAAACTAGGCTTGTACCCGGTTGGAAACCTCTCAAACTAACAACCGTCCGTTTATGCGGCTCTGAGTCGTAAGGAAGAGGGTGGTCACCACCTCTAGGCAAAAACTGTAGACTAGGAGCAAACGTGAGAAGTCTAGTGCTTTTTGGACACTAGACAAGAATGAAATAAACTTCACACACAAAAGAAGCAAAAGAAAACAAAAAAACTACAAAAAAAACAAAGACAAAATCAAGTAAAAAGGCAAACAAAGTGTAAACTAGCACCGTCCCCGGCAACGGCGCCAAATTGATGGGAGGGATTTGCCGTGGATCCCTATCAACAAATAATAACCAACTAATCCTAACACGTAGATAGGGCAAGTCGAGTCGAGTCCACGGGGACGGTAAAGAGGGTTTTGACTAAGTTTTACCTAAGAACTTGGCTAGGTCTCGCGGCTAAGCTAAACTAGAACGATAAGAAGGGAATAAACTATGACTATGACTAGGCTAGAAGTAACAACTAAGGCTAAACGAATCTATAGAACTAAAGAAATCAAACAAGGAAAGAGTAGGGTTAGGTCGGGTTCATAAGTGTAGTAGGATGGTTGGGTAATCGAGGGTGTAGGTTTCACCTAGTCACTAAGGTCGGTCCGCGCTCTCGCGTCAAAGCCAATGTCCGCACTCTCGTGTCTAAGACAAAACCCGAATACTCATGCAAGATATTACCCAAAACACAAAGATTCAACCACAAATCATTCACCCAATGAGAAGAATAAAACAAGCAAGAGGAGCATTTGCAACTACTACTCTAACAAGCATTTCATCAAACACATGGGGTGCTCAACATATGACTAGTGACAAAGATTCAACCTTTACCCACAATCAACCCTAATCACCCATAATCAACACATAATCCCCCTACTAACCCCACAAAAAGGTCTACTCACACATGTTCAAACTAATACTAACAATAATAAGAGGAAACAACACAAATATCCAAACATTCATAATGAAACGAACAAGAACAAGAACAAGAACAAAAGATTGAAACTTGAAAGATTAAACAAAGATTAAGAGAAAAGATATTATACCAACTACAAAGTGGATGAAAAGAAGAGAACTTGCATTAATGAGAGAAACCCAAAATAATCTCCCAAGGTTGTCAATCTTGGATGAATCTTGAAGAATTTCCTTAATACAAGGATTAAACTAAGATTAACGACAAACTAAAGACTAATCTACACTAATCTAAGATAATCTAGTCTAGGGTTTAGTGGGTAATCCAGAACATAAACTAAGATTACAAGAGGGGGGCGGGGGTATATATATAGGGTTACAATGAATAAGGAGAAGAAAAGAAGTGAACACGGGCTGCAGCTGCCTCATCCCGGCCGAGAAGGAGGGCGTCTCGGCCGAGACGAGATGGTCCCGACCGAGACGAGGTTGGTCTCGGCCGAGATGGCCCAAAACAGGGGCTGCTGTCTTCGTGCACTTCTTCCCGACCGAGAAGGCACTTGTTCTCGGCCGGGAAGGCTCTTCTAGGCCTCCAATATGATCTCTAAGGTCCCTCCTTGCTTCTCATGAGCTTCTCATCGATCCTTGGGGCTCGGGATCGAGTCTAAAAGGCTCGGGAATGGGTCCCAAGGTCTCGGGATCGAATCCAAGGCACCGAGTGATCGTTTTTTCTCTTCGTTGGCTCCAAAATTGTAGGAAACGAGTCGGAATCGTTCTGATTCTCCATTAATGGTCTTGGGAACCTAAAACGAACTAGAAGAAGCATAAGTAGCTCAGAAACCGCTTCAAAGAGCGATTTCACAAGAGAAACCGGGACTAAACACAACAAAATAGGCACTACAAACTACACTTATCACTCGCGTAAGAAAATAATTATTCGCGAATCTTCGTAATAAAATCATTAACAACTAAATTTGTGTAAATAAAAATATTTACTAGTTGAAAATATTATAGAAATGTATTCAAACATTTTTAGGAAAAGGAATAACTTAAATCCAAGTTTAAAAACGTCAATTCGAAGAGAAATAGAATTACTTGCGGAAAATTAATTAGTTTATGAAGAAACCAAATAAATGGATTTAAAAAGAATTTAAATCTTTAAAATTAAAAATAAAAATCATTAAACTCAAAAATTAAAATAGAGCTTAGTAAAATGATGAAATATGAGGCCGAAAAGTGACAGAGTTAAGACGGAGTCCTAACGGAAAGAATAAAAATGCTTAGGAAAAATAGCGGGTATTACATATTTGGACTCTCTTTTGAATTTGGTTTGTCTCGGGTTTCGACTTTGACCGGGTTTGACTCGGTCGACAAAGACGGTTTTGCCCCCGGTGGCGGTTTTGGCTCAAAGTAGCTTTATTTTATTGGAAATGACCCACTGAGCTTGGATTTGGGGTCGGTTTTGAGATATTTTTACTCCGCTAAGTGCCCACGTCGGATACTATTGACTTTGAGTCCGTATTCGAGTGTATTGATGCTTGTTTACGTCCGATCATCATCGTGTGTTTTGTTGGAAATTGCTACAGAAACGAGCAGGCAAAATGCGGGTGTCTACAATAATATTTACCGATCGAGACCCCGACTTGTCGCGAGCCGAGGCAGTAGCCCTCCCCGATGCATAAGCCCGGAAGTATTTAGCAACCGGCCATAACCGCCGGTGGGTGGTCGACGAAACATGAACAACAAAACTAAACAAGTTAGCCGACGAAACCTAACCAGCAAACGCAACTTCAAAGCAAAATCACATAACTTACTTGGAACACCCGGTCTCGCCACTCCATCCCGGCCTCCATCTCTTCCACAGAGCAAGGAGGAAGAGGCTCGGTAAAAGCCACCTTGGCCGCATCCACCCTAAGTAGTGTCAAAGAGAAGTCTGGGCGCTGAACAACATCAGCCGAGTCGGCCTGCTAGAAAAAAAGACATTGTTCAAAACACAGCAGACCTAAACCATAAGGCAAAAAAAAAAACAATGACCAGATACCTACCACGATGCGGTGGCAGGCCAACCGCCGGCAGACGTGAGACACGTACGAGGCACCGGGCACCAGTAACGCCTCGCTTCCCTCACCATCCTTGTTCTCGCGGGCCTCGATAGTAGTCGGGGGTCTAAACATCCGGGGAGGGTGAACCGACACCCTGAACTCGTCGTAGAGGCACTGGTGCACCAACCTCTCGCCCAGATACCACAACGAGCGGAATAGCATGGGGAGGTGCATTCTCCTTTAACCATTAGGTTGCAATTGGTTTTGCAACCTATCAGCCAAACCCAATGCCCGACTAGGGGATCCAAGGCCATCCCCATAATCACTTACTTAGCCTCAGAGCTAAGATTCTGGGAATATATCTTCAGATACGTCGTAAAGCCCGAGAAGGTCCTCATTAGTTCTGGGGGCTGCAAACCACAACGATGCAAGTATAAAGAAACCTTACAAGTACAAATCAAAGCCAAATAAGAGGCAATAAAAAAATAATCATGGTACACACCTTGCCGTTTACGGTACGGCTAGACGCCTGTAAATCTGAGCGAAGCAACAATTGTTGCCCGTTCCAACCCAAGCCCAAACGGGATCCACATAAGCGGCCTCCTCAGCCCCCTCAGCAAGCCTAGGAACCTGCCTTCTCCTATGAACTGTCACAGGCAAAACACGCCTCGTGACTCGATCGAAATTAGGTTCATTCACCGCCCTTGGCTCAAGTCGAGGCGAAGGAGCACTCCGACACCTCTTTCGGGCCACCCGGGAAGTCAATGAGCTCGAACCGGCAGCCTCGCCAGTAGTACCAACTATGGGGACCTCATTGAGACGTCTCGTACGATCTCCGACTGAAAAATAGAACAAACAATGCTCTTCGGGTCAGGTCAAGATAGCCCAAACAAGTCAAACTAAGCTCAAAATTTTGGAGTAAGGTATCAAAATTTCAAAAATCCCGCTAGCACCTATTTTCAACCCCGATCGTAATAAAATTGGTTTCAGAAAAATTTGACATCATTATGGCCTCATTTGGTCCGTTGTAAGCGTCACCAACTCACACAAAGTGCCCTAGAATGAATTCCGGGTCACGAAAATCGACATACAAGCTACTCATGACGTCACAAGCAATAATCTAGCTAGTTTACAAGAGTGAAGTACCAGAACTGTCGAACAATCGGTCCCTAAACCCTAGCATTTCGATTTTTGGCCATGGGAGACCATTAAAAGACCTTCAAGCTTTCACTTCAAGCAAATAACTACACCTACGAGTTCTATACTACCTTAATTTGTAGAAGGAACCAAGAACAAGCATCAAAACTTAGCAACATTGAAACACTCAAATCAATTTCTAGGGTTTAAACAAATTCAAAATCACACCAATCAAGTACAAATCAACAATAGGTGAATAATGAACACTTACCTGGGGTCGATATAATCAAGTATAGCGAAAATCAAGTTTGAAATCGGTTGATCGAATCGAGAACTTAAGTTTGGGGTGATGAGGGGTGTGCGTCTGAGAATTCGTGTGAATGAGCTTCACCCCCTTTCATTTACGACTTTAAATAAGTATGAGAAACAAACGCTGGGCCGCCTTAGAGCAGGAGCCTTACTCCTGGGGTGCTGAAGTCCAGACGCCTCACTATTGAGTCACTGGAAAAGGTGCGCGTAACCTTTCAACTTAAGACAAAACCGGGTTGATCCAGGCACAGTTCTCTATAGCCGAAAGACATACATTCGTGCACTAGACTAAGAAGCAACGACAATCCAATTTACTTTCCCCCAACGGAATAATCAAGTCAATTTACCCTCCTCAACGGAATGAGCAAGTCATACAAAGTCCCCAGCGAGTACAGCAAACCATACTAAAACCCAGAGCAACCAAATATACTATCCACTCCAGAAGAGCATCTCGTAAGCCGGCACAACCCATAAAGTTCAAGTAGCGAGTCCTTCAGAAAAGTCCTCAGCAAATCCTCAATCCAAAGCAATCAAACTTACATCCCCAGTAGGAGACCACGAACCACAGACCAAGTACAAGAGGGGAAGAAACAATACAAATACAATCGAACACTCGCCAAGAGTTTATGCAACGATTCCAGGAAAAAATCAAAATGTAAATACAATTATCAAAATTTATACAACCACTCGCCAAAATACAAAGTCCAGGAACAGATAGGCAATCTGTTCCAAAGAATACAATATGCAAAGTCCAGAAACAGACAGGAATCTGTTCCAAAGAATACAATGTGCAAAGTCCATGAACAGAC
The DNA here is from genome assembly GCA_958450325.1 of Agrostemma githago. NCBI lineage: Eukaryota > Viridiplantae > Streptophyta > Magnoliopsida > Caryophyllales > Caryophyllaceae > Agrostemma > Agrostemma githago. Next base: position 24,436,850 of record OY288244.1, on the reverse strand, counting down.
AAGAATCTGTTCCAAAGAATACAAAATGCAAAGACCGGGAACAGATAGGGAATCTGTTCCAAAGAATAGAATATGCAAAGTCCAGGAACAGGCAAGGAATCTATTCCAAAGAATACAATACGCAAAGTCCAGGAACAGACATGAATCTGTTCCAAAGAATACAATATGCAAACGCAGCCACCCGAGAGAAATTTATACAATTCAATGCAGCCACTCGAGACGGATTTTTATAATTCAACGCAACCATCCGAGAGGGATTTATACAATTCAAGGACAGCCACCCAAGAGGGATTTATACAACACAAAGACAGCCACTCGAAAGGGATTAACACAATTCAATGCAGCCACCAGTAAGGGCTTAAATCAAAACCATGTCGCCCGAGAAAAACTTATTACAAAGGGTTCATCTTACCAGACTGACCCAAACAAGGAGTCTATTCAGAAGATCAAAACAACAACAAATTATGATAACCCTGCAAACCCAAATCAAGGCAAACAAATCCAGATCAAAGTGGGGGCTTGGAGGTCAGGTTTGATTTTTAAAGCTTGGCTGATGAGCATTAGTACGTAGTCCAACGGACTTAAAACGACCCGAGCGGACAACTACCAGGTTGTAATCCTCGATTGACTTGGGCGGTTATACTTTGACTTTCGCCTTGTCCAAGTCTCAGTCAAAGTGGGGGCTTCTGTAGACACCCAGATTTGGACCTGGTGGCTGCAGAAATGCCCTGACAAACATCCGATGATGATCGAACTGCAGCATGACACGATTTTACGATGTTTTAGATGGTTTTCTATAGAACAGAATCCAATAATTACTCGGAAAAATTAATTCAACATCAAGACGGTCTTAGTCGTGTCATTACGGTCGGAACAACACTAATAGAATAAATTCCAACTCTGGGACTCCGAATCGGTCTCGAAATACGCAAACTCAAACCCAAGTCAGAGCGTCAGGCCGAGTCAAGCCTCGAGACGCGCGCCCGAGGCCCAATGGCGCACGCGCTAGGGCATAGGGTGAAGCCTTAACGACCAAGCAACTCACAAGATTACGTATAATCTACGCTTTGAAAACTTTTCAAATCGGATCTTCAAAATCTCGATCGCCTCCTCTCAAGAGCCTCAATTCTGCACCGCCTGGAGCCAGGCGTCCCAATTCTGGGCCGCACGATGTCTGGCGCCTGAAATCTCGATTTGAACTATGAGAAAAACTATAAATATCCCCCTTCTCCGGTCATAATCGACACAATTTAATTTTTCCTCCCCTCTCTACGAACAACTTGTAGCTCTCCTTTAGCATCGTACTCCGACATTAGGCACGATCCACTCGATCGTTTTCTCTTCGATTAGCATTCCACGAATCAACACTACTCTTCGTAGTTCCTCGAGTTTCTGACTCGACAAGAACGAAAAAGGGAACATGTGTTGACATGGCGACTTGCCTCACCGTAGCGAAGCTCTGTCGGAATTGCCGCAAGAAGCTAGAAGGGTCAGCCCGTCGAAGTCGTTATCGTCACTAGGTTGTCATTTAAACACAATTTTACATATTACACTTTTACTTATGCTTTTCAATAACGTCGAGTCCACCCATGTGGATACTAATTCCACGACGCGTCGTATAACATACGTAACGTCCACAACTTCAACCTCAAGTAACAAAACACCTAAATCGAATCCGAGTAGTCATGAGATCCGTTCTTGATCGTCTACACATCGTATCTCGTTTAGTGTACAGTCTGAGTTGGCAATTCCTCATATAATGTGATTTACTTACATTTCACATTTTACAGCTTCGGTATGATTTACTGCTTTTATGACCATAATCGCATGCTAAATCACCTAACACGAAATTCAAAACGTAAACAAGCTAAAACTGAACAAGCGGTGGTCCAGTCCCGTATTAATCCCGATGCTCACCCCTCACACGTGGTTTGACGCATCCTTATTAATTTCACACCGACGCACTTTAAGCAGAATACCAAGTAAGGTATATCACGAGAATGACTAATATCCGTATTATCACATTAAAGCTGATTTGCTAATACAAACACTATCTACTACTCTCTACTCTCCTAGGTGCATTTTTTCATGGCCTGCCTGTCACGTGAAATCACATGGAAAGAATGTAAAAGCACTTTCTTCGACGACAAAACCTACTTGCCGACGTAGAAAAGGCATTGGGTTAAAACAAAGGATGTTATCGCATTTCCGCCACAACTAGGAACGAAGTTATAGGCCCATCGATTGATTAGTAGAGGCTGCTACGTGCGAGCGGGATTGGGTATTGATGTCTTTCGGATGTTGGCTTCCCAATACTTACCCTCAGCCCTTACTCAGAATATGCGGTTTCCGGATGTTCGAAACCATTGGCAATGAGAGTCATTCTGGAGATGGAATGCTTAAGGGTACAAGTCTTTATCTTTAGGTCCTCATGTCACTCAGCTTTGAGCCGGCTAAGGATTAAAGTTAACTTGAACGGTTTCCGAGTATCCCAAAATTACTCGATGGCGACTCCACAAATCGGCAACAAATTCGGTTCACTAAAAAAGTCGTCAGACCAAACATATCAGCCTTTAAACATTTACAACCACATCTAGATCGATTCAACAAAAAATAGATGTCCCTCACATCTATCTAGTACAATTCAAATCGTCAACCGAATCGAGGTCCGACACTTCGCCCGAATGCGAGATTGGACTGGCCTCCCGGGACGCGAGGTGCCCCGGACGTACATGCCGTGTGGGTGGCCGCCGCGACGGTCCCACGCGGGTAGCGGTTGACAACATCCACAGTTTTATTTATATAATAATATAAGGTGTCTCGAAAAAAACTAACGTCTAAACCGAGAGCTATCTACAAATGATAATGTTATTTAATATAATATACATGTGACGGCATGATCATGCATACATGTGTATTATACACAATAGTATTTAGAGTAAAAGCTTGTTTTATGGAGTACTAATATATTACTACTTCGTAAAATATTTTTAAGAGATAAATTAATACGGAGTATAAATACGTATGCTTACCATATACAACTAATCAAAGGAGGAACTTTTCTAGCAATATAATACCGTTGCATCAAAACTCAATTTAGGAAAGTATCATTGATAATAAAAAAATCAAGTAGAGAATCTTTTAATTTTTATGATATATATTTAATCTACTATATTAATGTGATGTTTTACAAATTTCATCTACAAATATTTGAATTTCACTTAACAAAAAATTTCATATTGTTATTTGTTTCATCAGATTACTTTTAAAAAAAATTATAAAACTGAAATAATTAGATTCATGGTAGAAAATGCTTTCATTAGAGTAAAAATTTCATATTATTTGCTCGAAAAAGTGATGCATCTATTACACATAAAAACATTAAAAATATTAAAAATTATCTCACATCACCAAATTATGATACGAGTAATCCTTCTTTCGTAGGTATCAAAAAAATCTTTCGAGTCTTAAAAAACTCTTAAGACTATAAAATCTTTTGAGTATAAAAAAAACTCTTAAGATTCTAAACTTTTAAGTAAAATTATCCCACATCGACAAATTATAATAAGGTGATTATATTCTACGAGTATATTATAAATAATAATAATAATAACAATAACAACAACAATAATAATAATAATAATAATAATAATAATAGTAATAAGTATGTTCGACAGATGGAAAAAAAATCAGGACAGATTCAACATATTCATGGTTTAGAAACAAGTATATTCGAAGGGTATGGTTTAGGGGATTGACGGAACAGGTAGTGATACCGAAACATTGAGTGATTGCGTCTTTGGCGAGTCAAGGGAAGCTGGCAACCATTGATAGGTTGCAAAGAAGGGGAATTCCTATTGTAAATAGATGCGGGTAATGTAAGCAGGCAACTGAAAGTCACGATCACTTGTTTTTTTTCCTGCTCTCATACTCTCAGCACCATTGGTGGATAATGATGGACTGGATGAATACTCAGGGGCGTAGCTGTGATTTGCGAACTGAACTCACCTGGAGTTCCACTGGCAAGCGACGAAAGCATTGGAAGAGAAAGTGGTATATACCCACAATAGCAGCAACCATGTATCACATATGGGAAAAGCGGAATGCTAGGATCTAAATAGGTCGAGAAAGGGGAACTGAAGTTCTAGCAAAGCAGATTACTTTTGAATGCTTTATTCGTTTACGTAGTAGCAATTTCGACATAACTCGATACATGAGATAGGAGAATTCGATTTCATAGTTTTGCTTGGAGATGTGTATATCACATTATAGGGGATATCTTTTTGTAAGTCTAGGCTTGTTTATTTTCTCGGAATGGAAGAATAAAGAAGTCATAACATTCTTGCAAATAATAATAATAATAATAATAATAATAATTCATTCTTAGATTGGATATCAACAAAAAAACTCCCGAGTCATAAAAAACTATCAAGACTTTAAACTTTTAAGCAAAATTATCTCACATCGACAAAATATAATAAAGTGATAAATTTCTGTTATACAAATAAGAGTAATCATTTGTTCTTAATTAGATATCAACAAAAAATCATCTGGGACTTCAAAAGCTCTTAAAAACTACTCCCTCCGAGTTTCTATTATCGTCCCATTTGCTTTTGGGATGGAAATTAAGGAAGGACAAAATGGGTAGCTCAAAAAAGGAGGAAGAGAGAGAAATGATAGAGTAATTGTGAACCACACAATGATGTCCTAAAAAGAAAAGTGAGACAAATATCAAACTCAGCTCAAAAAGGAAAGTGAGACAAAAATAGGAACTCGGAGGGAGTATTCAATTAAGTAAAGTTATCCTATATCGAAAAATTACAATAAAATGATGGTATTCTATTATATAAATAAGAGTAATTCGTCGTCCTTCATTATCAACAAAAAACCTTAGATATCAACAAAAACCTCTCTTAAAAGACTATAAACTTAAGTAAAAATCATCCCACATCGACAAATTATAATAAGGTGATCAAATTCTATATTATAAATAAGAGTAATCATTCGTTCTTAGATATCAAAATAAAATTGAGTCTTAAAAAAGTTCTCTATAATGAGGTGATGAATTTCTATTATATAAATAAGAGTAACCATTCGTTCTTAATTAGATATCAACAAAAATATTCAGGGTCTTAAAAAGCTCTTAAGACTATAAAGTGAAGTAAAATTATCCACATCGAAAATTATACTCCGTAATAAAGTGATGAAATTCTATCATATAAATAAGACTATAAATAGTACTCCCTCCGTCTCGATCATTTGTTTGCCTTTGCTCCAAGGAAGGGGTGAAGGGTCCAATGATGGAGTCAGATCGAAAAATTATAAGTTTATTGAATTCTATTATATAATTAAGAGTAATCATTCGTCTTTATATCACAACCTGAAATCTTTTGAGTCGTAAAAGAGCTTTTAAGACTATAAGTTTAAGTACAATTATCCCACACCGGGAAATTATGATAAGGTGATGAAAATTCTACATCAAGAGAAATTATTCGTTTTTAGATATTAATAAAAAATCTTTTGAGTTCTATAATAGCAATTAAGACTATAAATTGAAATAAAATTATTCCACATCGAAAATTACAATAAGGTGATGAAATTCTATTGTATAAATAAAAGTAATCAGCGCCTTTAAATCTCAATTAGAAATCTAATTATGATGAGCTGATGAAAAATTATCAGATGAATATGTAGTTGAAGATGTACTTGTGTGCGGGGTACTTTAATTAGTCTTTCTAAGTACAATGCACGTCTATAACTTAATTTGACGTTTACCGCACATATTACCTCCCTAGAAACACAGTCACATATGTGGATAATATTTCTTTACTATTAGACGTACTTTTACTCTTGCGTAATCTCACCAATTTATGCAATCCTCTAATATGGTGTCCTTATCATTGTCACTAAAAATCGGTCCGTGCATCGCATGGGTTTTCCAACTTTGAAACAAGTAGAACATCAAAACTCAATTTAGGAAAGGATCATCAATAATAAAAAAATCAAATAGAGAATTTTTTAATTATTAAAATATATAATATATATATAATCTATTATATTAATGTGATGTTTTATAATTTTTATCTAAAAATCTTTAAATTTCGTTCAGCACAAAGTTATCGTAAATAAAATTATAAAAATGAATTAATTAGATTCCTGGTAGAATTTTTTTTCATTAGAGTATAAATCTCATATTATTTGTTCATATTATTTGCTCGAAAAGTGATGAACATATAAAGATATTAAAGTTATCCCACATTGACGAATTATAATAAGGTGATGAAATTCTATATTATAAATACTATTAATCAACCGTCCTTATATTTCCACCAAAAATCTATTGAGTCACAAAGAACTCTTAAGATTATAACATTAGATAATTATCTCACATCGAAAAATTATGATAAGGCTATGGAATTCTATAATATAAATAAGAGTAATCATTGTTTTTGAATATCGACCAAAAAACTTTTGAGTCTTAAAAAAACTCTTAATAAGACTACAAACTTAAAATTGTCTCACATCAAATAATTAAAATAAGATGATGATTCTATATTATAAATAAGAGTAATCATGTGTTTTTATGGGTCTTAAAAAGAGCTCTTAAGACAGTAGAGTATCCCACATAAAAAAATTATGATAATGAAATTCTATATTATAAATAAGACTAATCATTCATTCTTAAATATCAATAAAAAAACTTTTGAGTCTTAGAAATATCTTAATAAGACTACAAACTTAATTAACGTAATCTCACATCGAAAAATTATAACAAGGTGATGAAACCCTATATTATAAATAAACATAAGAGTAATCAATTCTACAATAAGACGATGAAATTCTGTTATACAAATAAAAGTAATCATTTCTCCAAATTATGATGAGGTGATGAAATTCTAAATTGTAAATAAGTGTAATATTTCTTCCTTAAATATGACTAATCATTCGTTATTAGATATCTTCTAGAACTCAATTGAGTCTTAAAAACATCTTAAGACTATAAACTCAAGTAAAATTATTACAAGAGTTCTTAAGACTATATCTAAACTTATGTCAAAATTATTCTATACCGAAAAATTATGAGGTGATAGAATTTGATGTTATAAATAAGATTAATCACTCGTTCTTAGATACAAAAAAAATGTTTTTTGAGTCCTACAAAAGTACTTGAAACTATAACCTTAGGAAAGATTATCCCACATCGAAATTTTTTAATAAGGTGAACGAATTTGATTATATAAATAAGAGTAATCGTCCAATCTTAAGTTAGATATAAAAACAAACTCTTTTATTATTTTAATTATCCTAACATTGTCTCACATCGAAAAATTATGATGAGGTGATGAAATTCTATATTATATAATAGTCATTTGTCCTGGGATATCAGCTAAAAAAATTCGAGTCTTAAAAATGCTCTTAGGACCGTAAGTTGATGGAAAAGAGAAATCATTCATGTTTAGATTATTATTAACCAAAAATTTGAGTTCTAAAATGAGTTTTTAAGATAAACCTAAGTAGAATTATCGCATATCGAAAAATTATGATGAGGTGATGAAATTCTATATCACAAATAAGAGACATCATTCATTTTTAGACATTAACAAAAATATTGACTTATAAAAGCTCCTAAAGCTATAAATTTAAGTAAAATTATCCCACATCGAGAAATTATTATAAGGTGATGAAATTCTACTATATAAATACGGAGTAAAAGCAATCATTCGTCTTTAGATATCAACGAGAAATCTTTTGAGTCCTAAAAGAACTTTTTAAGATTATAAACTTAAGTAAAATTATCTCACATCAAAAAATTATGATGAGATGATGAAATTCTACATCATCAATAAGAGAAATTATTCGTTTTTACATATTAATCAAAAATCTTTTAAATAATACTCCTCTTAAGCCTATAAATTGAATTAAAAATTATCCCACATCGAAAAATTACAAAAAAGTGATGAAATTCTATTGTATAAATAAAAGTAATCATCGTCTTTAAATATCAATCAGAAATCTTTTGAGTCCTAAAAAGAGTTCTTAAAACTATAAATTTTAGTAGAAATTATCACACATCGAAAAATTATAATGAGATATCATGAATAAGAGAAATCACCCGTTTTAGATAATCATTTGTCGAAAAGTATACACCGTAATAATAATTATATAAACAAGAGTAATCGTTCGTCCTTAATAATTTAGATGGAAAAACAAACTCTTTTGGGTCTAAAAATTATAAACCATAAACTTAATTAAGTAAACCCATCCCACACTTTGGAGTCTTAAAAAAACGCTTAACACTATAAACTTGAGTAAAATTTCTCACATCGAAAAATTATTACAAAGTCATGAATTTCATAGATATAAACCAAACATCTTCGGAGTTTTTGAAAAGCTCTTAGAACTATAATAAACGTAAGTAAAAATTTCTCTTTTGAGTCTTAAAAAAGCTCTTAAGACTATAAACGTGTGTTAAGTTTTCCCACATCGGGAAATTATTATAAAGTTATGAATTTTATATTATTTGCTAAAAAAAGTAATGAATCTATTACATATAGAAATAGTAAAATCATCTAACATCGAAAAATTATATTAAGGTGATAAATTTTTATATTATAAATAGGAATAATCATTTGTTCTTAGATATCAAGAAAAAAATCTTTTGATCCTTAATCTCTTAAGACTATAAAATTAAGTAAAATTATCCACATCGAAAAATTAGGGTGATATAGGTAATGAAAAAAGGCTGTTGATGAGTTGGAGAGAGAAACTCAGGGGAATCTCTGGAATAACCACCAAAACCACCGTCCCTATGAGCAAGCGGCCAGGACGGTCACTGAAGCAACCACAAACGCAACATACCTCCAGCCTAAGCCTCATTCTGGATCATCGGCCACACCGCCTGAGGACGAAGACACTCAGGTACTCAAAACTCCACCACCACACTCACTAAATGATCTTATTATCTTTGGAATTGATACCAATCCGTTGTCCGCCCATCATTCTTTGATAAATCATAGGGATGGTGAGGAGTTGAGGAGTTCGAAGCTTAAAAAGGTCGAGAGCTCTCAGCTCCGCCACATGATATTGATCGATTAGTAGAGAAATATGCGGAGTATTTCTTTGGCTCAGCTGCTACAGGTGACCATCCTACTACAGTAGAGGAAAATGCTTTCATTAGAGTATAAATTTCATATTATTTGTTTCATATTATTTGCTCGAAAAGTGATGAATTTATTGTTTGAATTTAAGGTCTATGAATTTATTATTTGATGAATTTTATTATTTAAGGTCTATGAATTTGCTCGAAAAATAGTAAAGTTATCCCATATCGACAAATTATAATAAGTTGATGAAATTCTATATTATAAATAAGAGTAATGATCTGTTCTTAGATATTCACCAAAAATGTTTTGACTCTTAAAGGGCTCTTAAGATTATAGACCTTAAATAAATATTCACATTGAAAAATTATGATGAGGTCGTGAAATTCTATAATATAAATAAGAGTAATCATTTTTTAAATATCGACCAAAAAATAATTGAGTACTAAAAAACCTCTTAATATGACTACAAACTTAAAAGTGTCCCACATCGAAACAATTAAAATAAGATGATGATTCTATATTATAAATAATAGTAATTATGTGTTCTTGTGGGTCTTAAATAGAGCTCTTAAGACAGTAAATTATCCCACATCAAAAAAGTTATGATAATGAAATTCTATATTACAAAAATAATATAAGACTAATCATTCGTTCTTAAATATCAATAAAAAAAATCGAGTCTTAGAAAATATCTTACTAAGACTACAAAGTTAAGTAAAATAATCTTACATCGAAAAATTATAATAAGGTGAAAGAAATTTTATTATATAAATAAGAGTAATCATTCGTAAAAAAATTATTACAATGTAACAACTCGGTTCTTCCAATGACATTAATTAACAAGGCGGAAAATAATTAAGTCGTAAAAAGTGGTAAAAATTAAAAACCGTCGACTCAAGTGAGTCTTTTACCGATAAATAAACCGTTTGTTAAAATACAACAACTGAAAACCGAATTACAAATTTCTAAATACAATGGTCTGACAAAATTTGTGTTACAGGATTTATAGTTTGACACTCTTATCTGCTACATTGTATCTCTTGCACTCATGCATGACCCCATGTCCAGTCTTCAGAGTTCGTCAACCTGAATGCATATTTAAATATACATGTCCCACTTAGTGGGAGTAACCTAACCGTCCTTCTAACACGGCCCCGAATAATCAATGTAGTATAACGTTTAGGTTATCTAATTAACAGATAAGCAGACATGTCACATTACGAATCGACATGTATACAATGTGAGATAAACATGAAGTGATTTCAGTTAACATGCGAATCAATTTAAATATATAAGACATGTAGGTTATATAGAAATAAGTAATACATACATCATATGAGTATCATGTGAATAATACAGTAAATCATAGATCATGGATTCATAGAAGTGTCATGTGAAAATAGAATAAGATATACATAATACAAATCATATGAAACATAATATCAATCATAATCAATATTTAAGCAAGACGTATAACAAAACATCACTTTCCATTATCAAGCATTTCAATCACATCTTTAGTCATAAGAGTATACAACAGTAACGAAGCATACTAACACATGTGATTTAGAAAACTGTAGTCATTTACTTTTAAAAACAATGGTTTTCTTTCACATAATGCACGGGACGTGACTACTAATGTCTCATGCATACTTAAGGCTTGCATCTCACCATAAGTGCGGATGGGAACATCAATCCTGTAAATCATAGCGATACTAGGAGGTTTATATCTCACCCCTAGTGCTCAATAGGATCTAACAAAAACTATGATTTGATTTAGAACTCTAATCGCAGGGGAGAACAGACTGATGATGATGTAGATGACAACTCGCAGAAGCCTACCACACTACCTCGAGGCCCACTGACAACACACAAAAGTAGGGAAAAGAATCACGTACACAACCGTGAATAAAAGTGCCAAGTTATCGGAAAGAGAGTAGAGCTGATCAGGCCCTTGTCAAATACATGCGCACGTACCCCCTAACACAACTCTCGGACTCCCGCAGTCCCTCAGTGATAGCCGGTTACTACTACTCTAACGACAATCCATCCACACACAGCTTCAGGATGTGTTGTCCGTCCTCTCATAGCAAAAGCTCTCCGAACAATCTCCCGTCACGTCGATCTCTAAACCTTGACATGACATTGCCCAACACGTAACAATACTACGATATAGATTGTCTATAGGAGACATATAAGGATGCTGGACACTTGGACTCCCGTAGGATCATTGGTTCAGGCAACCAGAATGATCGCATACCGTCCCGAAGGTACAGTTGCTACATATGGGTCACTTGGTATCGAACGGTCAGACTCCCGTAAGACCTTAGTTCAGATAGCCGGAATGATGCATATTGTCCCGCAGGTACAAAATCCCCAAGAAATGGAACACTAGGAAGGTCCACTACTGATTCATGTAGGACACTAACTGACCCCGAAGGTACAACAGTTCCTTAAGCTAATTTGGGAACGATTTACTAAACGATCATAATGATTATGTTAAGTGTATCTTAATTGACTGATCATCTTAAGTATATTTGATGTTAGAGATTTGGAACGTTTTATTTGATATATATTATTTGAAAGTTCATTATTTGAGATTTGATTAAAATTCGATTATTTCTAAGTACATTATTTAAGATGGGTTCCTTTATCTTGACTTGGTCCATGTTGACTTGAAAGCCAAAGTTTGACCAAGATAGACTAGTCAACCCTTAATTTTGACTTAGTCACTAATTAGTCCTTAAGTGCTTATTATAAAATTTAAGTGTTGTTTTGCACATTTAAGCATTGTTTAACTTAGTACTTTTTGGACACAAGTATTTAGTACACTTATTGTTCAAGTGTACGTATTTAGTATTTCTATACGGTTTCGTATTTGTACAAGTATACTTATCTCTTAAAACCTATTTATACTTAGTAAAATATTTTAAAAATGAAATAAATTTATAATAATCATAAAAATCATTTTTAACCTTATCATGTATCATATTTCTCAAAACTTAGAGTTTTACACAAATAATTTTAAGTAATAACGAAATCGGTAATATTATTAAGGATACTAAATGAGTCATTTTTCAAATGTTATTTTTAACTTTCGATTTTAGTATTCAACATACTTTTATGAGTTATGTTTCCAAATATAAAGTCATTTTTCAAAAATAATAAGGTTTATTATTTTTATCAAATTAAAAATGAAAACAGTACTGATGAGGGTCGGCAGCCTGCACCGGGTCGTCCACCAGGCAAACCTCCAGGGGAGAACTTCAGACAACCGCCTGCCCGGCAGGGCGATGCGGCCTGCTCAACCCGGCCTTCACATAACCCCTACCCGCCTGTCCTCTGGGGAAATCCCCGCAGGCAGGGCAGGGACCTCCAAGAGGCCCCTCCGTCATTTTGCCTAAGGTAAATGAGAATGAGTGGATGAGGAGAAGCCACTTGTCACCCCCTCATCCACCGATCCTCTTACTTCCCTCTCTTGTAGGAAGGTATATATACACATATATTTCCCACTTGAGAGGGGTTGGATTTTCTGTCTCTAGACTTTCACTCCAAAAACCGCCGCCTAGCTCCTCACGAACTAGGTTTCTTAAGGCATTTTCACGGACTGCCTTAGGCATCGGAGAGGGTTTCCTCAGACACCTCCGAGACCCTGTGCGTTCATTGTGCAGGGAGCAGGTCACTCTCGCCGGGAAGGTCCGATTACTGGAGTGAAGAGAAGGGGAGGCCGAAGGAAATTGAGCGATCAACACATTAGAAGCATTACATCTTAGAGACCCGAATTCGTTGTCGGGTTGATTGTTTCCGATACCGAAACAATTTGGCGCCGTCTGTGGGGAGATCTGATTGTATCGACGAATTACCCACAAAAAATCAACCATTCCCAAAGACAAAAACTAACCAATTGAGGCGATCATGCCTGAGATTGTTGACGCTAGCATAGGGGTAGGTCCGACGGTCCCACCGGTGACCCCCCTATACGGCATGCCGCAGCCAGAAAGAGCTCTTGCCGCCGCGATCCTGGGGGTGGGGGGAACCAGTCTCCTGGGCATGCAAGATACAGTTGTGGCACCAGGGCAAGGGGCACATCCAGGGCATACCCTGAACCTAAACCCAGCTCAGATGGTACAGACAGCTGCCTTCTTCTCCGCAATGCTCAACCAGGAATTCACCCCTGAAGACCTGGTAGGCAGGGTCGCAACGACCCTCAGGCAACCCCACCCAGCAAGCAGAGAGGGGGCTGGGGGTATGAAGCGAACCGCCGCCAGAAACGCCTAGAGGAAGGCAAGGAGAACAGCTCAAGTATACGCACAGGTACAGAGGCGTATCACAGCAGGCAGCCAGAAACCGCCTGCCCAACAACAGGCGTTCTCTATACACACTACGGAGTCCACGTCCAGGGAGAAGAGGGGCCTGTCTCAGGGACTGCAGGATCGAATAAGGCACAGGGAGCCTGCGTCTAAGCGCTTGGGAGAAAAACAGGGCGGAGTCTTCTCCAGGTTAACGCCAGCAGCAAAAGGACAGCCAGCTCCAGGGCTGTCCCAAAGCCTGCAGTCTAGGCTTAACCGGGGGCAACCGCTCGAATCAAGGTATCACCAGGATGACAACCTTGGTCAGTCCCGGAGAAAGCGGTCCAGGCAACCCTCCCCTGACACGGAGGACGAGGCAACGAGCAGACGACCACATAAGCACCGCTCCCCCAGTGCGAGGAAACCGGCCCCTAGACAGGGGGATGCCCACGGTAACCAGTCTGAGGAAAGCAGGTCACGGGTGGTAGGCAGGTCCACGAAGACTCCTCTCCATCCTGACGTACAAGAGTACCCCATCCCGAAGATCAAGATGCCCACCGTCAAGTTTGACGGGACTACAGATCCGAAGGACCATGTGGCGGCATTTGAAAGTCACATGGGCATGTATGATGTGGATGATGCAATCTGGTGCAAAATCTTCCCAACCACCCTTGTAGGACTTGTACAGGGATGGTTCAAGGACCTTCGCCAGGGGTCGATCAGCTTCTTTATAGAGTTAGCTGAGGCGTTCCTTGAACAATACGCAGGGAACAAGAGGAGACGGCTCACTCGGTTTGACCTTATGACCCTGAAGCAGAAAAAGGGTGAGAGTGTCAGGGAGTACCTAAAGAGATTAGACTTGTCCTACCAACAAGTCAGGGAGATTGATGACTCAACTGCTGCCTACGCCCTGACAATCTCCCTGCTCCCAGGGGAGATGAAGAACCAGATGATGAGGGCCCCGCCTGAAACCTTGGCCTAGGCCAGAAAAATTGCCGAAGGGTTCATTCTGCAGGAAGAGTTTCACAGCCTACCAGACACCCCTGCAGGCCAAGCCAGGCCGCAAGGGGGACCGCAGGGTGGACGTGGCAGGAACAAACCAGGCAAAAAGAAAGAGGAGGGGGATACCCCCAAGAAAGAACGCACAGCCTACCAGCCGAGGTTTAACAGCTAAAACGACCCTCAACAGGCCAAGGGCAGAGATCTTTGAGATGGAGAAGGAAACAGCAAAATGGAATCGCCCGAATAAGCCGCGCAGCCCGAAGGGGATCCTAAAAAATTCTGCACGTTCCATGATTGCATAGGCCACACCACTGAGGAATGCCGGCACTTAAAAGACGAGATAGAAAAGCTCATAATAAACGGCTGGTTGAGTAACTACGCAGCGAGGAACAAATCCCAAAAGGAGGCGGCAGACAAGCCTGAGGGTTCGGCCCAAAATCGCATGATAATTCATGTGGTGTTAGGGGATGCAGAGGGACGAACAAGCAGACGAAGCCAAAAAAGGCAGATCCGCGAATTACGGAATCAGATTTGCTACGCTGAGAAGGCAGGGAGCCCGAGGGGCACGACCCTGAGCATCGCCCCTGAAGACACAGGGAGAGTAATATACCCGCACAGTGATCCTTTGGTCTTAACTCTTGAGATTAGCAATCACATTGTCAAGAGATGCATGGTGGACACTGGCGCCTACACAAACCTCTTGTACAAGGACGCCTTTGAAAGAATGACCTTAGAAAAGAGACACCTTAAGCCGGCCCCTGGATCTCTGTATGGGTTTAATGGGGCAGGCGTACTTCCCATGAGGATTATCGACTTGCCAGTAACGTTCGGGGAAGGGGCCTCTGCCAGGAATGTCAGGGCGTCATTTGTTGTGGTGGATGCAATGTCTGCATACAACGCCCTGATAGGGCGGGCCACCCTGGACGAAATCGAAGCCGCCATATCAATCAGGGCCCTCACCATAGCCTATGTGACAGACTTTGGCATGGAAGGAAAGGTTCACGGGGATCAGGAGTCAGCCAGACATTGCTATTCTGTGGCCCTGCGAGCCCATGAAACGGAAAGAAAGGGAAAACGAAAAGCCAATAGTTCCCCCACCAGGGAGGGTGAAATCCCGGCTGCTCAGCAAACAGCAGCCCACCTGGAACCTGAAGGGGAAAGCATGCTAGTGGACTTAGAACCAGCGAGGCAGGTCCTCATAGGGGCCTACCTAGAGGAGTCCTACCAGAAGGAGTTGATCGCAGTCTTGAGAGAAAACAGGGACGTGTTCGCCTACTCGGCGGATGAGATGCCAGGGGTCGACCCGGCTTTTATCGTTCACAAGCTGAACGTTAATCAAAAGAAAAGAAAAGAAAAGAAATATGTCCCGCCTTGTAAAGCAAAAGAAAAGAAATATGTTCGCAGAAAAAGACATGGCGATAAAGGAGGAGATAGACAAACTCTTGAAAGCGGATTTCATCGAAGTCTGCGATTACCCCGAGTGGTTGGCAAATGTTGTGATGGTGAAAAAGTTGTCAGGCGCATGGAGAATGTGCGTGGACTTCACAAATCTTAACAAAGCCTGCCCAAAGGACTGCTACCCCCTGCCCAGAATAGACCAACTGGTAGACGCCACTAGTGGATACACCACGTTGAGTTTTCTAGATGCATTCTCATGGTACCATCAAGTGTACCTCTGGCAGCCTGACAGGGTGAGGTGCGCCTTCATAACCAGCCATGGAACGTACATGTATAAGATGATGCCATTTGGACTGAAGAATGCAGGCACCACCTATCAGTGGTTGGTGGACAGGGTCTTCGAAAATAAAAAAGGGAGGAACTTAGAAGCCTATGTCGATGATGCAATTGTCAAAAGCAAAGGAGACAGGGAGCACCTGACGGATTTGCAAGAAACCTTCTCCTCCCTGCGCTCCTACAAAATGAAGTTGAACCCAAAAAAGTGCACGTTTGGAGTCCGATCTGGCAAATTCTTAGGATTCCTAGTCAGCTCTAGAGGAATAGACGCCAATCCCGAGAAGATTCAGGCAGTCTTGAACCTCCCAGAACCTAAGACTATAAGGGACATTCAACGGCTCACAGGCAGGATGGCTGCACTGGCTCGCTTCATCGCCAGATCAGCAGACAAATCGACCCCTTTCTTCAAAATATTAAAAGGCAATAAACAGTTGAAATGGGAAGACGAGCAAAAGAAAGCCTTCAAATAACTGAAGGAACACCAGAAAAAACTCCCAACCTTGGCAAGACCAGTAGCCGGAGAAAAACTATACCTGTACATTGCTGTTACCAATTCAACGGTAAGTGCAGTCATTCTGAAAGAGGAAGCAGGCTCTCAGCAGCCCATCTACTTTGTAAGTCACGCCCTGGGGGCAGCTGAAAGAAACTATCCCTTGGTAGAAAAAGCCGCCTACGCAGTCATCATAGCAGCTAGAAAACTCAGGCCTTACTTCGACGCACACCCTGTTGTGGTCCTCACCGACTAGCCACTAGGAAAGATATTGGAAAAATTTGAAAAGTCAGGGAGGCTGCTAAAATGGGCAATTGAGTTGAGCGGACTGGGGATATCATACCAACCCAGGACAGCCATCAAGGCACAGGCCTTAGCAGACTTCCTGGCTGAATGTTCTCATTCAGGGGAAGAGGAGCCCCCTGCCGGAGAATGGATAATATACACTGACGGGTCCTCAACGGCCAATGGTGCAGGAGCAGGTGTCGTACTGACCAGCCCTGAAGGAGTGGATTTTGAGCATGCGCTCAGATTCACCTTCCTTGCATCGAACAACGAGGCAGAATATGAAGCCGTACTTGCAGGGATAAATCTAGCCAAGGCAGCAGGTGCAGAGCGGATTATATTAGCGACTGACTCTCAGCTCATTGCCAATCAAATCAACGGAGAGTATGAAGCTAGGGACCAGGCCATGGCCGCCTACCTAGAAAAGGTGAAGCAGGAACTATCAAACATGAAATCCTACGAAGTCAGGCAAATACCCCAATCACAGAATAATCGGGCAGACGCCATATCAAAACTGGCCAGCTCTAGCCTACAGGACATAGGGAGATCAGTTTGGGTAGATGTTGTACAGGAGAAATCCACTGCTACCTGTCAGGCAGTCAACATCATCGAAGAGAAGCAGGAGAGCTGGATGACCCCCCTCATTCAGTTTAAAAAATATGGCACCCTACCGTCTGATCCAGTGCAAAAAAGGAAAGTGCAAACCATAGCAGCGTGGTTCATAATAATTGACGAAGAGCTGTACAAAAAATCATTCACTTTCCCCCTGCTCAGATGCATGAGGGCAGAGCAGGCCGCTGAAGTTTTGGATGACATCCAGTCAGGGATTTGCGGGCATCACATTGGAGGAAGATCGTTGGCCCACAAAGCCCTAAGGGCAGGCTACTATTGGCCTACCATGTTAGCAGATGCAAAGAACTTAACCCGAAAATGCAGAAAATGCCAACTCTTCGCCCCATCGATTCATGCCCCAACCCAAGAGCTCAGGCCAATTCTGTCTCCCATTCCTTTCGCTCAATGGGGGATGGACATACTAGGCCCCTTTACCGCGGCCACGGGAGGACGGAAGTTTCTTATCGTAGGAATTGACTACTTTACAAAGTGGGTTGAGGCCGAGGCAGTCCCAAACATCACTGAGCCTGCAGTCAGAAAGGTCATCTGGAGAAACATCATAACCAGATTCGGCCTGCCAAAAATGCTAGTATTTGATCATGGGAGACAGTTTGATAACGACCCCCTAAGAGCCTGGCTGGAAGGGCACGGAATAGCAATCGCCTACTCTGCCGTCTGCCACCCACAAACCAATGGGCAGGCCAAGGCCGCCAACAAGCAGATCCTAAATGGGCTCAAAAAGATGGTGGATGATCTCAAAGGTAGATGGGCAGACGAGCTACCAAGTATACTTTGGTCAATAAGGACCACCAGAAAGGAATCAACGGGTCAGACACCATTTGGCCTGGTGTATGGGGCAGAAGCTTTATTACCCATTGAAGTACGAGTTCCTACCCTACGGTCTCAGCATTACAACAGAGCTGACAATGATGCAGCAATGGCCGAAGCCCTAGACCTGGTCCATGAAGTCAGGGAAGAGGCCAGCATTAACTTAGCCGCCTATCAGCAAAGAATGAGAAAGACATACAACAAAAGTGTACACGAGAGAAGGTTCCAAATAGGCGACCTAGTGCTGAGGAAAACGCAGGCTGCAGGAAGATCCAGGGAGCACGGCAAGCTAAGTGCCAACTGGGAAGGCCCATATCAGGTGACCCAGATTTTGGGACCAGGCACATATAGAATCGCCAACCCAGAAGGCCAGGAGTTGGGCGCGCACTGGAACGCCGACACCCTGAAAAGATACTATGTTTAGCCGAGTCTTAGGAAAATCTCGTCTTTAGAAAAATACTGGCGGAGAACGATCAGAATGGAATGTCGACGGCTCCGACCACCCTTATGTTTAAACAAGTTTTTTTTATATAAAGCTCAAGAGTTCATACTCGTTGTCTGTTTAAACTTGCGCTCTCACACACAAACGAGCAGGGGGCCGTAGGGGGAGGCCCCCTGTTGCCAGAACCAAGGAAAATGGACCCCCCAACAAAATTCTATACCCCTCTACCTACCTATGGGCAGGAAGGGAGCAGGCCTCACGCGCCGGACTAACAAAGACTGGGGGCAATTCTCCCAACCTTGTATAAAAAACGCAAAAGCCCTCCCTGCCTACCTCTAGGCAGGCAGAGGGGGCAGGCCCCCAGGACTTCGAGCAAAAGCCAAGGACAGGCCAGGCTACGCACAACTAACAAGGACTGGGGGCAATTCCCCCAACCTTGTATAAAAAACGCAAAAGCTCTCCCTGCCTACCTCTGGGCAGGCAGAGGGTAGGCCCCCTGGACTTCGAGCAGAGGCCAGGGACAGGCTAGGCTACGCACAACTAACAAGGACTGGGGGCAATTCCCCCAACCTTGTATAAAAAACGCGAAAGCCCTCCCTGCCTGCCTCTGGGCAGGCAGGGGGCAGGCCCCCTGGACTTCGAGCGGAAGCCAGGGACAGGCCAGGCTACGCACAACTAACAAGGACTGGGGGCAATTCCCCCAACCTTGTATAAAAAACGCGAAAGCCCTCCCTGCCTACCTCTGGGCAGGCAGGGGGCAAGCCCCCTGGACTTCGAGCGGAAGCCAGGGACAGGCCAGGCTACGCACAACTAACAAGGACTGGGGGCAATTCCCCCAACCTTGTATAAAAAACGCAAAGGCTCTCCCTACCTACCTATGGGCAGGCAGGGGGCAGGCCCCCTGGACTCCGAGTAGAGGCCAGGCCACGCACAACTAAAAAGGACTGGGGGCAATTCCCCCAACCTCGCATAAAAAACGCAAAAGCCCTCCCTGCCTACCTCTGGGCAGGCAGGGGGTAGGCCCCCTGGACTTTAGGCAGAAGCCAGGGACAGGACAGGTTACGCATGACCAACCGGGACTGAGGAGCAGGCCTCCCAGCCTTGTATAAAAAGCATAGATTCCCCTCCTTGCCCCCAGGCAGGCAGGGGGCAAGCCTCCTAAGCTTCAACCAGAAGCCAGGATCAGGCCATACCCTAAGGAAGGAAAAAAGCAGACTGAAACAAGAAAAAACATTTCATAGCAGATCCATGGAGAGTAAAGTGTTTTCATAAAAAAAACAACAAGGCAAAGATTCGAAGAAACTAAATATTACAGACGACTGGCCATAGCAAGGCTCAGCACAAAAAACAGAGTTATTTCAAGAAAATCTAAACATTATGAGCATCCTGGCTTGGACCAGCAGTCGCCTCAGGAGGTTTGGCTGCCGGAGCATCGTTTTTGGCAGAATAAAGATTTCGGAAGGCCTCTTCGTCAAAAACAGGGAACATCTCCCAAATCACCTCCATCACCAGCTCCAGGGAAGAGTTGGCCCCGCTCACAAAACTTGTGTCCACCGCAGCTTCAGTCTCCTCCAAGAGGGCATCCTTTTCCTTCTTCCATTCACTCTTGGCCTGCTCAAGGATTGAATCAGCTTTAGACAGACGTTCCTCCAAATCAGCTGTCCTCCTCTTGAAGTGCTCCATCTCAGCCAGGGAAAGGGTAGCTCGCTCCATCGCCAGGCGACTCTCCTTCAGCTCAGCCTCAAACTTGGATGCTTCCCTCACAGCCTTCTCCCCTTGAAGCTTCCACCGGCCTGCCTGATTCTTCACCTCCTCTAGCTCGCTCTCCTGCTTCGCCAGCTTATCTTTCAAATTATTTATCAAGGCTGTATCTCTTTCAACCATAGCCAGACGGTCAGGAGGGGGCGCCCCGGGTGTAACAGTCAGTCTTCATCGCTCAGGCGGCTGAGAACTGCCAGCTCAGCAGATGCCAGCAACACCTTGGAGGTACGATGGATATATTGAATTACTTGGCGGGAAGTCGAAGTCACAGACTTAGTAAGACGGTCAGCCAAAACGGCGCCAGAATCGGAAAGCAGGCCCGACACGTCTACACTGTCGCCGGCAGTATAGTGAAACTCCGTGTTTTCCTCCGGAAAAAGGGTGCCCGAAATGTCACGAGCAGGGTGTTTTGCCTCAGGAGTATCAACATCAGTCTCCAAGTCCACCACAGGAGTAGTCCCTGAGGGCTCCCTATCCCTTTTCCTTCTCAGCTCCAGGGGAACATTCTCCTCAGTTCCCTCATAATTCGCGGGACGCGATCCCTGGGAAATACGAGTCCCAGCTGAAGAGTCACCCTGCCTACATCTAGGGGAAGGAGTGGCCCTTGAGGTAACCTCAGCCTCCCCATCCTGGATACTAGGGGAAGGAGTCGCCGGTTTTGCTGACGGCAGACGTGGAGGAAGAAGGAGCCTCCGGCCAGCAAAGAGATCCTTTACGAGCCTCATTAAACTTTTTTCCCCTTTCTTGAAACTTGAAGGAAGGGAAGGACGCTTCAAAACAATGACAAACTCTTCGCTCAAACCTAGCCTCTTAACCTGCTTCCTTGTCCAACGACGAGAAGCGGAATCTGCAGGAAAAAAGGGCAGTCAGCTAAAAAAGCAAAGAGATGAAAGTCTCAGGGAAATTGCGCCGGCGAAAGCCCCCTAAAACTACCTTCGAGGCTAGGGATCAGACCCAATGGGAGCAGATATTCGTCTGTGGCTATGAGCTCCGCGTGGGCGAGCCAGAAAGCAGGGCCACAAACGCCAGACTTATCCACAACAATCTCGAACTTCTTGACTAGTTCCTCTTCTTTCTCACTCAGCTTTACCTCCAAGGCCTTCCCTCCGACGCCTGGATGATACTCTTCACGAGTCTCCATGCTGGTATGAACATGATTCCTAAAGTGCCTAGGAATCCGCCACCCGGAAGCACTATGTACATACAAAAAATTGTTCTTCCAGTCTTTCAGGCTACTTAAAGCCGGCCAGACCAGAGCATATTTTTTCTACCTCTGGAGGGACCATCACCCAGGGGAACCATCTCCCCCTGACGAAGACACCATTTGCAGCACAACCATAAAACGAAGGGGGTCAATATAAGGCCCCTCACCATGAAAAAGGCAGGTCCAGGTATAGGCTATCAGGGACCTAATGGCTGAAGCAGTCAGTTGGGCTATGGCCACATTCATCCTCCTGAAGGTCTCCTCCAGGAAAGGGTGAAGAGGGAATCGCAGGCCGAATTCTAGGCTTTTATGATAAACAGCCACACAACCATCAGGGGGGCAGCATACTGTGTCCTTCTCCCCTGGAACTATGACCGTATATCCCTCCCCGATATTATAAAACTTCTCAATCTCCCTAGCAACATTACTTTCTAAAATTAAGTCCTGGTTCTTGGCTTCGGGGTAGGTTTTCAGAGGGATCACGTACTTTTTCTTGTCCAGATAATAAGTTCTCATTTTCTCCCTGGGAATAAGGGGGCCGGCAATCGTGGAGGGGTCCACCTCCAGTGCCTCGTCGTCAGAATCAACGACGTCGAGGGGAGCAGGTTCGGGGGATTCAGCACCTCCCTCCCTTTCAAAGCGGTCCTCCTCACTGGGCCTAACCCCATAAGAGGAGGCTAGGTCACGTCTACTCCCATCTCTACCCTCAGTTCTCTCAAGCGATGGACCAAAAGAGAGAGCACGGACGCGAGACATGTTGGTTTATGAAGAAAAAGTATTGAGGAAAAAGAAAAAGGGCGAGTATTTAAGGAAAGATTCTAACCTAGAACGATGGTCGTCGCCGGGAAATGTGATAGTAGGCGCTCCTCGGTCTTATGAAGTTCTCAGCAGCAAGGAGAGTTTAGAAGTATGAAAATGGATTCAAATTTCGAAAAGATGCGAAAGAAGGAATTAAAGGGGGAGAAGGGTTTATATAAGCCCAGGCAGTTGAAGGGTTGCCCCTCCTGCACGAGCCTCCCCACAAACTGCCCCACGTGTCACGCCTCAAACTGCCCACCGCTTCCCGAGAAAGGTCTCGGGAAGACCAAAAAAGGTATCAAAGGGATTAACCTCCCAGTGACGTCATCCCCTTTCAAAAAAAAACAACAAACAACAAGTAACAAAGCCGCTCGGATTTTTCATTAACTTTGAAGAAAAATGGACAAGTTACGTGCCATACTTAGCAAAGAAAGAAAATACAAAAGGAGCCTGGATTTCCGGCTCAACACGCCTGCACCCTGCAAGCAGGCCCAGTCGTCATCTAAGTCCGGGGAGTAGTCCCCAGGGCTGCCCTGATCTCCTATGTAAGATCCCCAATCCCAGTCAGAGGAGTCCTTGAAGGGATCGTCAGGGAGTCCGCCCTCGTCTCTGTCACTCGAGTAGCCCAGACCCTCACTATCTCCAGAGTTCCGGCTGTTGACGTCCCAGTCTCTGCCGTAGGGAACTGTCTGGGAGTCGTCACAAGTACCGCAGCCCGTTTTCTTCACTGGAGAGGAAGGGCCTGACCTCGGAGAAGAGTCCGAATCAGAACAGTCAGGGTCGAACTGTTCAGGGTGCAGCCATCGAAAACACTCATGGCAATCCCTATCAAAACACCCTCCTTGAGGGCAGCGCTTGAACCTGGGAACAGCAGGGGGCGAGGATCTTCTAGGGCGCTTGTCTGCCCTAATGGAAGCCTTCTGGACGTTCCGGCGAGGATAGGGCCGTGGACGTCGGCTGCGGCGAATGGCCCGAAAAGCCGCCCGGGCATACCTTAGCCTCCAGGACCCCTTGAAGAGGAAGGTAACAGTGCGAACTCCATGACGAACAACAAATTTCTTGATCCAAGGCATGATTTAAAGAAAAGTGGAAGAATTGAGGATGAATTGTCAAAATGGCAAAGAGAGCCAGAATTTATACAAAGAGGATGAAGCATTAAATAGCCTCCCAACCATCCTGGCAGGGAATTCCACCAATCGTGAAGCCATCACACTACCCGAAAATCCACCAAGCATGAGAAGTAATCATTGCTAAAAGACATCCCAACTCTTTGCATGGCCAATGCAATTAACGCTTCCTTTCTCGGGAAAGTACAAACGCATTAAATGCAATAGTAAAACCAATAAGCCAACCTTCCCTTCATCTGAGCAAAGGTCGCCAGCCGGAGGGAAGCCTTGCTCCCCCCGGCTTGCGAGGGCCAATTGATGAGGGTCGGCAGCCGGCACCGGGTCGTCCACCAGGCAAACCTCCAGGGGACAACTTCAGACAACCGCATGCCCGGCAGGGCGATGCGACCTGCTCAACCCGGCCTTCACATAACCCCTACCCGCCTGTTCTCTGGGGAAATCCCCGCAGGCAGGGCAGGGACCTCCAAGGGGCCTCTCCGTCATTTCGCCTAAGGTAAATGAGAATGAGTGGATGAGGAGAGGCCACTTGTCACCCCCTCATCCACCCATCCTCCTACTTCCCTCTCTTGTAGGAAGGTATATATACACATATATTTCCCACTTGAGAGGGGTTGGATTTTCTCTCTCTAGACTTTCACTCCAAAAACCGCCGCCTAGCTCCTCATAAACTAGGTTTCTTAAGGCATTTTCACGGACTGACTTAGGCATCGGAGAGGGTTCCCTCGAACACCTCCGAGGCCCTGTGCGTTCATTGTGCAGGGAGCAGGTCACTCTCGCCGGGGAGGTCCGATCACTGGAGTGAAGAGAAGGGGAGGCCGAAGGAAATTGAGCGATCAACACATTAGAAGCATTACATCTTAGAGACCCGAATTCGTTGTCGGGTTGATTGTTTCCGATACCGGAACAAGTACGGTTTTCAATACTTTCTTTTAAATCGTTTAAAATACTTAAACTTCATAAAAGTGAACCAAAATTTTATTTTGGATACCTATACTTTCACATAACTTATCCCCAAAAATTTAGATTAAAATACTTTAGAAATGTTCTTAAATAAAATCTTCTTTCCAGATCTGACCCATTGTAGTAAAATTTTATAAATGAAATTATATATGATGGATTTATATGAAATTTGACGTACACATAATCATCAGAAACATAATATAATTTTTCCAAGTCCAAACAAAATGCTTAACATCAGGAAACATATTATTTTCTCAGACAGTACATAAAATCATACAATAACAATTAAAGAAATAAATCAATATTAAATATATATTTTCATTAAAACTTACTTTTCATATTTTTATCATATTCTAGACATTCAGATCTACAAAGTTCATGAAGGAACCTAAGGCTAATTCGAAACATAATTTACACAGAAAAATCGTGAACATACATCATACATCACAGCATCCATTTTACAGCATGTATTGTTAAGTGATAATCAACAAATACTTAACTTTGAACTTGGTGATCTAATGATTTAGTCCTAAACATGATGTTATATGTTAATTAGAGTCTAAAAAATATACTACGAGATTTGAGGGCGAAGAAAAGTTAGGTTACCTTGAGCAAAAATAATCGAATCTACAACATATAAGAAAACGAAGATCGATGCTCCTTTTCTCTTGCTCCTCTTCATAAATTAGTTAGAATGACACAAAAACAAACTAAGTTAGTAGTTATACTATTAAATAACTTTGAAAATAAGTAGTATAAGATAAGGGAAAGAAGGGATTAATTCTCTTCAAAATGATGGTGTAAAGGCTTAAGAACTTAGGAAAACTTGTATGATTTTCTTTGGTTTTTAGATGGATCTTTGAAGGAGTGTTTAAGTGAGTGAATGGATGAGTAAATCAAGAGAATAGGGCTGGTTATAAGCATCCAAGTCGTGGCTTTGATGAGGGAGCAAAGGGTGGACAAGAATTTGACAATTACTCAAAGTAACTGATCATACTTTAAGAAGTACATTACTAGAAATGGTGTTTTTGATTAGTTAGGCATATTTTGTGGCTAGGACTTCAAAGTGACGGTTTGGCATGCCTTAGGGTGATAGTTTTGAGTTTATTTGGTCACACAATGGTTAGGAAAGAAGTACGGAAATCGAATGTCGAGAAACGATTCGTCGGGTGACAATTTTCGTAGTAAAGGAGCTGTCCAGTACAATATTTATATGATGCACTTATAAATTGTAGTTTTGAATATCACCATTATGTATATCTTGTATTATTAATAAAGTTAGGCTTTTGAAACGCCTCAATCGGAGTCCGTATGAGAAAATAGGAACCGTTTTACGAAATCGCGCAGAATTGCGATAACAATAGAAATTTCAGTTTTGCAAACAATGAAGTGAAATACAAAGGTTCCAAAGGCAAAAGAATTGAATATTACTATATAAAATGGTTTGTCGAGACTCGATTTATTAATATTAATCGTTATTATAAATAACTAAAATGGTAAAAAACACGGGGTGTTACAAATAAAGCATAGAATTTTATTATATAAATAAGAGTAATCGTCTGTCCTTAAGTTGGATATAAAAACAAATTCTTTCATTATTATAATTATCCTAATGTTGTCTCAAATCGAAAAATTGAAAATCGAAAAATTATGATGAGGTGATGAAATTCGATATTATAAATAATAATCATTTGTCTTTGGATATGAGCTAAAAAAATTTGAGTCTTAAAAATGTTCTTAGGACCGTAAGCTAATGGAAAAAAGAAATCATTAGTGTTTAGATATTAACCAAAAATCTTTGAGTTCTAAAAATATTTTTTAAGACTATAAACCTAAGTAGAATTATCGCATATCGAAAAATTATGATGAGATGATGAAATTCTATATCACAAATAACAAACATCGTTCGTTTTTAGATATTAACCAAAAAAAATTGTTTTATAAAAGCTCTTAAAGCTATAAATTTAAGTAAAATTATCCAACATCGAGAAATTATAATAAGGTGATGAATCTACTATATAAATACGGAGTAAAAGCAATCATCATTCGTCTTTAGATATCAAAGAGAAATCTTTTTAGTCCTAAAATGCATTCTTTAGACTTAAATTCAAGTAGAATTATTCTACATCAAAAATTTATAAGTGAATTTAATTACGGAGTATTATATAATTAAGAAAATTCATTCGTCTTTATATCTTAACCTGAAATCTTTTTAGTCTTAAAATAGTTTTTTAAGACTATAAACTTAAGTAAAATTATCTCACATTAAAATATTATGATAGAAGTAAAAATTAGCGCACATTGAAAAATTACAAAAAGGTGATGAAATTCTATTATATAAATAAAAGTAATCATCGTCTTTAGTTATCAATATGAAATCTTTTGAATCTATTATTAATAGATCCTTAAGATGAATTTATTATTTAATCGAAAATGTGTGTTGAATCTATTACATATAAAAATAGTAAAATTATCCCACATCGAAAAATTATAATAATGTAATGGAATTCTATATCATAAATAAGAGTAGTAATTTGTCATTAGATATTAACCAAAACTCTTTTGAGTCTTAAAAAGAGTTCTTAAGATGACTATGAACTTAAACAATCTCACATCGAAAAATTATGATGAGATTAATAAATTTTATATTATAAATATGACTAATAATTCGTTGTTAGATATCTTTCAAAACTTTATTGAGTCTTAAAAAACTCTTAAGACTATAAACTCAAGTAAAATTATCACAAGAGTTTCTTAAGACATCTAAACTTTAGTCAAAATTATTCTATATCGAAAAATTAAGATGAGATGATGGAATTTTATATTATAAATAAGATTAATCATTCGTTCTTAGATAGAAAAAAAAATTAAGTCTTAAAGAAGTACTTGAGACTATACATAAACATAGGTAAGATTATCTCACATCGAAATTATAATAAGGTGAAGAAATTCTATTATATAAATAAGAGTAATCATTCAGCAAAATATTATAATAAGGTGATCGAATTTTATTACATATAAATAAGAGGAATCGCCCATCCTTACCTTAGATATAAAAACAAACTCTTTTATTATAATTATCCTAACGTTGTTTCACATTGAATAATTAAAAATTGAAAAATTATGTTGAGGTGATGAAATTCTTTAATATAAATAATAATCATTTGTCCTTCGATATCCGCTACAAAAAAAAGTCTTAAAAGTGCTCTTAAGTAAGCTAATGAAAAAGAGAAATCTTTCGTGTTTAGATATTAACTAAATATCTTTGAGTTCTAAAAAGAGTTTGTAAGACTATAAGTCTAAGTAAAATTATCGTATATCGAAAAATTATGATGAGTTGATGAAATTGTATACTCTTATGTCACAAATAAGAGACATCATTTGTGTTTAGATATTAACAAAAAACATAGCCTTATAAAAGTTCTTAAAGATATAAATTTAAATAAAATCATCCAACATCGAGAAATTATGATAAGGTGATGAAATTCTACTATGTAAATAAAAATAATCATTCGTCTTTAGATATTAACTAAAAATCTTTTGATGTCTAAAAAGTGTTCTTAAGATTATAAGTTCAAGTAGAATTATCCCACATCAAAAAATTATAATGAAAGTTGATTAAATTTTGTTATATACTGTAATTAAGAATAATCATTCGTCTTTATATCTCAACCTGAAATCTTTTGAGTCCTAAAAGAGGGCTTTTAATACTAAACTTAAGTAGAATTATTCCACATCAAAAACTTATAATAAGGTGATGAAATTCTACGATATATAAAAATAACCATTCGTCTTTCGATATCAACGAGAAATCTTTTGAGTTCTAAAAAATATTCTTAAGACTATAAAATTCAACTAGAATTATCTCACATCGAAAAATTATACTTCGTAATAAAAGTTTATTGAATTCTATTTGATGGGGTTAGCTACCTGCTGGTGAACACCCGCCAATCGAAGACCCGGGTCCGACCCATTTCTGGGTAGGCCCAGACCCTGCAAAGCTGACACATAAGTGTCAGGTCGGACCCCTGCGGCCAACCCCCAGAAGTGCGCCGCTAGGGGGAGCCGGCTCCACAACCCTCGGCCCAGTCCCGAGGTCTGACTCCCAGTTAGACCGGCCGAGCCCCCTCATGAGCCCTCGTCGAGGCATCCTTGACCATCGGTCTTTCCAACCTCGAGGGTGTGTTCCATAGTGAACCCCCCGACTCCTGCCTATGGTAAGGGGCACACATAAATCATGTGCCCCCCTTTCGTCTCTTTCTCCCTCCCTCCCTTAAGGAAACCTATAAATACCCCTTAATGTTCTCTCATTAAGGGGTAATTAAATTTCTCTCACACTAGATTCTTTCTCTAAAACGTCACCATGTTCCACACGAACAAGGTTCATTAAGTATATTCACAGACTTACTTAGGCATCGAAGCGGGTTCCCTCGGACACCTTCGAGGCCCTGTTTACTTCTTATGCAGGCACGGGCGACCCGCTCCACCAGGAAAGTCTGATCCTAGGAGAGGATGAAGTGAGACGCGAAGGTTAAGACAAGATCCAAAGTACAATTCGATTTAGATCCAAACTTGATTTGGATAAGATTGTTTCCGACCCGGAACAGTGTGGTGCCGTCTGTGGGGATTGGAGAGTTAATACCTCAGAGAACAAACGTCGCGACAAAAGATGAACAAAATCGAAGAGGTTAACACGGCAATAGGTCCGACGGGGCAGGCTAGCTGTTGTCCCACGCCGTTACGGAATACCGACGACGCCGTGAAACGTTGTGCCAGCTGCCGCCCCCTAGAGGTGGCGGGCAGGCCACGACTCGCGGTACTCCGAATAAGTGGGAAGGGGTTGCGAGGGCGCAGGAGGCAGAGCGAGGAATCAACCTCGAGCTCGCGCTTGCCGAAATCGCGTAGGCCGCAAGCTTATTTACTGCAATGCTGAACAAGGATGTTACTCCGGAGGATCTGGTCGGCGGTCTAGCGACGTCCCCAAGGTGTCTTGAGTTCCCAAGCTCAACGCCTATAGGTGGAACTAAGCGAACTGTCACCAGGAGAATCCAAATGAAAGCAAGAATAGTTGCCAGGGGGTACGTTTAGGCTAAGAGGCGTCTGCAGATCATTCCCCCCGAGCCAGAACCTCCCCGAAAGGATGGGTCGGTGCATACTATAGAATCCACTGCCTCCACAAAGAAAAGATCCTTGTCCCAAGGCATGCAGGAACGGCTTAAGCCGCGAGAGCATGTCTCAACACGTCTGAGCCTAAAGCGAGCCTGAGTGTTTGACAGGATAACTCCTACGGAGAAGCATCCGAAGACGAAAGGTTTTTCCAAGAGCATGCAAGATAGGCTCAACCAGGGCCCGCCGCCTGAGCCGAGCCACCACCAAGCTGGGGGCACCAAGGAAGGTCTGAAGACAAGGTTTGAACCGCCGCCCCATGGCAAACGCTCGAGGTTCCAGTACCGATCCCCCGAAAGGTAGAACGAAGCTGTAAGCCGACATAGCCACTCCTGTCAACACCACCCCCGAGCAATAGAACCCCGACTCCGAGCAAGTGGGAGGATTAGGGAACCTATAATCACTAGTCAGAGGAAGGTCGGACAATAATTCTTGGCAGGTCCACCAAGACTCCACTGCATCCAGACGTCTAAGGATGTCCCATCCCCAAAATCAAAATGCAAACGGTTTCGTTTGATGGAACCACGGATCCCGAGGATCATTTGGCGGCCTATGAAAGCCATATGGGGATGTATGACGTGGAGGATGCAGCATAGTGTAAAATTTTCCCGACAACCCTCGTGGGACTCGCTCAAGGGTGGTTCAGAGACCTTCACCAAGGGTCCATCTACACATTCCAAGAGCTGACCAACGTCTTCCTGGATCAGTATGTTGGGAATAAGAGACGCAGACTTACTCGTTTTGACCTTATGACGTTGAAGTGGAGGAAAGGTGAATCTATCCGAGACTATTTGAAGAGATTTGATCTCGACTTCCAGCAAGTAAGAGAGATCGATGACCCCACTGCAGCCTATGCACTGACCAATTCGCTTGTACCAGGCGAGTGCTCAGCCCGAGTCTCTCGTGAAAGCTCGGAAGATAGCCAAATGGTTTATGCTCGAGAAAGAATTTCTCAGCCTACGTGATCCCCTACCGGTGTCAAACCAGGCTCAGGGTACGCCGCAGAGCACCCGCGACAAAGGCGAGTCGGCCTGCAGGCCAAAAGGAGAGGAAAGCAGTGCCCATATGAAGGAGAGAGTGCCTTATCAGCCCAAGTTTGACAGTTACACCGCCATCAATAGGTCGAGGGCTGAGATCTTTGAATTGAAGAAGAAGGCAGCCAAGTGGAATCGTCCGAGCAAGCCCCGGCACCCTAAGGACCACCCAAAGAAATTATGTACCTTCCATGATACCATAGGACACACCACTAAGGGATGCCGACATCTCAAGGATGAAATTGAAAATCTCAATAGAAACAGTTGGTTGTCCGCCTACGCTGCCCGAGCGAAAAATCAGAAAGCAGCATCTGAAAGACCGAAACGGTCAAAGCAGGACCGGTTAGTTATCCATGTGCTGTCAGGGGACACCGAGTGTCAAATGAGTCGGAGGGTCCAAAAGTGGCACTTGTGTGAGCTTCATAATCAAATCTGCTATGCCGAAATAGCTGGGACCCCCACCACTCTAACCCTAAGTATTACACTAAGTGACAGCGGGCGCATTGTGTATCCACACAGCGAGCCATTAGTCTTATCCCTTGGTATGAGTAACCATATTGTCAAAAAGTGCATGGTAGATACAGGTGCATACACCAATCTACTTTACAAAAGACGCTTTCGAGAAGATGAGCCTGGAAGTCAGACACCTAAAGCCCGCCCTGGGATCATTGTACGGGTTCAGCGGCACAGGTGTCGCCTCTATGGGTACCAATGAACTACCTATTACATTTCGAGAAGGAGTCTCGGCTCGCAATATCAGGGCGTCATTTGTCGTTATCGATGCAAAGTCAGCCTACAACGCCATGATAGGCCAAACCACCCTGGACAAAATTGAGGCGCCATCTCTATCCGAGCGCTTACAACGGCCTATGTCACTGACCTTAGAAATGAGGGCAAGATATATGGCGATCAAGAGTCAGCCCGCCATCGCTACTCAGTGGCTATATAGGGCCATGAGGCCGACCGAAAAGGAGAGAGGGTGAGATCCCGGCTGAGCAACTCACCATTAAGCAGCCAGCTGAGCGCCCGAAACTTGGGGGCAAAAGCATGCAAGTAGAGCTAGAGCCCGGACGACCCGTCCTGGTGGGCACCGATATGGAAGAATCGTACAAGGAGAAGTTGATAAAAGTGCTACAAGACAACAAGGATGTCTTCGCATACTCGTCCGATGAGATGCCGAGGTGGATCCGAGCCACATCGTGCACAAATTGAATATTGACCCAAACGCCAGACCAGTCAAGCAAAAGAAGAGAAACGTGTCCGTCGAGAAGGACCAGGCCATCAGGGAGGAAATTGAAAAACTCTTGAAGGCCGACTTCATCGAAACCTGCGACTATCCAGAATGGCTGACCAACGTTGTCATGGTAAAGAAGGCCTCGGGGGCATGGAGGATGTTTGTGGACTTTACCAATCTCAATAAAGCTTGCTCGAAGGAATGCTACCCCCTGCCAAGGATCGACCAGTTGGTCGACGCAACGAGCGGGCATTCAACGCTGAGCTTTCTGGATGCCTTTTCAGGGTACCACCAAGTCTACCTGGGGGCCGGACAGGATAAAATGTGCATTTATCATGAGTGCAGGTACGTATATGTATAAAATGATGCCCTTCGGCCTTAAGAACGCAGGTGCCACCTACCAGCGCTTGGTAGATCAGGTCTTTCGGAACCACAAAGGCAGAAATCTGAAAGCGTATGTGGATGACACCATAGTGAAAAGCAAGGGGGACGAGCAGCATCTTGAGGACTTGAGAGAGACCTTCGCCTTGCTCCGAGCCTATCAAATGAAACTAAACCCCAATAAATGCACCTTCGGGGTCAGGTCGGGAAAGTTCATCGGGTTCTTGGTCAGTGCCCGAGGGATAGATGTCAACCCCGAAAAAGTTAAAGCCATTCAGAACTTACCAGAACCAAAGACAACCAGGGAGATTCAACCGCTGATCGGCCGAATGGCCGCCTTTGCGTGGTTCATAGCCAGGTCGGCCAACAAAACAACACCCTTCTTCAAAATTCTCCAGGGTAACAAATAGTTTAAATGGGAAGCCGAATAAAAAGAAGCATTTGAGCAGCTGAAAGAGCATCTTAAGCGGCTATCGACCTTGGCTAGGCCGGTGACTGGCGAGAAACTGTTTCCGTACATAGTCGTTCCCAACACAACGATAAGTGCAGTCATCCTGAGAGAGAAAATAGGAGCCCAGCAGCCCGTCTATTTCGTAAGCCACGCCCTCGGGCTAGCCGAGAAGAACTGTCCGGTGGTCGAAAAGGCGGCGTAAGTAGTTGTTGTGGAGGCACGAAAGCTCCGAACATACTTTGAAGTGCACCCCGTCACCGTACTTACAGATCAGCCCCTAGAAATGATCCTGGAAAAGTTTGAAAAATCTGGAAGACTGCTGAAGTGGGCCATCGAACTTAGCGGCCTCGGCATATCTTATCAACCCAGAGCCGCCATCAAGGCTCAGGCTCCGGCTGACTTCCTCGCTGAATGTTTCCACTCAGAAGAGATCAACCCCCCCCCCCCCCCCACCGGGGAATGGCTGGTGTTCACTGACGGATCTCCACAGCTAATGGTGCGGGGGCAGGTGTCCTACTGACAAGTCCAGAGGGAGTCAATTTTGAGAATGCACTCAGGTTCACTTTCCCCGCATTGAATAAAGAAGCAGAGTATGAGGCTGTACTAGCCGGAATTGATCTGGTCGTGGCCTCTAGAGCGGAGAAAATCGTCATAGCCACAGACTCCCAACTCATTGCTAACCAAATCAATGGGGAGTACGAAGCCAAAGATCTGACTATGGCCTCGTATTTAGAAAAATTAAAAGAGAAGTTGTCAAAGATCAAGTCTTATGATGTCAGACCAGTCTCCAGGTCGTAGAAAAACCGAGCTGATGCCATAGGACTCTGCAAATGTAACAAGGAGAGATGAGCATACAAATATATCAATAAGATAATACGTATATAGGAAGGACCCCCAACTACCTTAGGGGCGCGAGGGTTCAGCCCTAAAGGGGTCAGGAACTCATCAGTCGCTATAAGTTCCGCCGGAGGGAGCCACCTTATAGGATCCACACTGTTCCCATACTTCTCGCACTTGAAAAGTGCCACAATCTTCTTCTGCTCCTGGGTCAGCTTTACTTCCATCCCGTTCAGACTCACCTCAGGGTGATACTCCTCGTCTATCTCCATACCGGTATGGACATTGTTCCTGAACCGGCGAGTGATGGACCACCCCCCTTTCACGTCGAACATAGAGGAAGTTGGCTTCCCAATGCTGAACACTTGGCAGCACCGGCCAAACCGACGAATAACCCTTCATCCGGTTTAAAGACCAATAGCCTGAAGCACCTTTTGTCGAGTTGCCCATCGACAGACCCATCATATATCTAAAAGCATTGATGGA
The DNA here is from genome assembly GCA_958450325.1 of Agrostemma githago. Classification (NCBI taxonomy): domain Eukaryota; kingdom Viridiplantae; phylum Streptophyta; class Magnoliopsida; order Caryophyllales; family Caryophyllaceae; genus Agrostemma; species Agrostemma githago. The sequence continues at coordinate 24,402,625 of OY288244.1, read as the reverse complement.
AGGCTGGTGCTCTTCAAACAAACAGACCCAGGCGTAAGCCACTAGGGTTCGGACCGACAGCACCGTCAGCTGGGTGATGGCCACGTTCATGCGTTTAAAAGCCTTCTCAAGGAAGGGATGAAGAGGGAATCGAAGCCCGTAATCTAGGCACTAGTGGTACACCGCAATGCATTCCTTCTGCGGATTGTAAACCGTGTCCCCAGGCACAACGATTGAATACTCTGACCCAAAGTCGTAGTAATTGGCAATCGCTTCGACGGCGTTCCTAATAAGGATCTCATTACGCGCCGCCGCGTCCGTATACTGGTACAGAAGGATTCTTTATTTAACCTTATCCAGACAATAAGAGCCCTCAACTACTTTCGCCCTTAAAGGCCCAACTATGGAGACCGGATCAACCTCCAAGGCTGCGAGTCTGAATCTGAGACGTTGGAAGGACCAGGCTCAGGGGAGCTCGCTCCCTCACTTTCTTCAATAATACGGTGCGTCGTAGGCACCGTTGAAGGCGGCGCTCGCGCTACATTGATGCCCTGGCCCGCGGAGGGGGAGGGGCGAGTAACACAGGCCTCCTCATCATCTCCCTCCGGAACGTCAGAGGAGGGGTCGTAAAACAGCAGTGACCGTCGACGGGATTGCGTCATTTTCTCAGAAACGCTAGAGTTGGGAAAAAGAAAAGGCGGAAAAGAAAGAGTATAGGGTCGAGTTTCTAACCTAGTTAAGGCTCCGAAGTCACCCAGAAAGAATGCTTGAACAACCAAAGGCAAGCTCACTTCAGAATCGAAGAAGGTTCAAGGAAGGAGATGAAGTGGGTTAGGTTTTATGAAGAAGTAAAAGGGGGAAAGAAAGGAGTAAGGGGTATATATACAGACGGAGGAAGCGAAAAACCCCCCACTGTCAGAACACCCTCCATGACATCCTTACACGTGTCACTCTTCAAACCAACCTACCCACCACATCCCAAGACGTCGAAATTTAAAAAGGCAGTAAGTTGGAAAGCCACATTACGTCACTCAAGGCAAGCGTAATTTTTTTGGAAGAAGCTCAAATTAAAAAGGATTAACTTTCCATTAAGCAAAAGACCCCCAGGGGTCGGATTACAAGGTCATTACATGGCAAAATAAGTCAGAAAGGCTAAAATACGCCTTGGGTTCGGCTCGGCTAAAGGGAAGGCAGGAGAAGCTTCAGTCCTCCCCATCAGAGTCAGGAAGATGATGCTCCCTGGGGCTGTCTCGGTTTTCACCATCAGATCCCCAGTCCCAATCAGCAGGAATATCCATGGGGTCATACACCCCCTTTGTATCACTCTCCTCTCCCTCTCCTTCCTCGGAATCATCCGCGTCTCCACTATCATCCAAGGCGCTGTTACCATCATCATCTCAGTCATCACCGAGTTCGGAGAGCTCAAGGCCCTGGCGATAGTCAGGGCCATCTCTCAACTCCCTGAAGAAGTCCAGCAGTTCACCCACTTCTCCATGAGTAACCTCCGCTGGAGGGGAGTGAGGGGGAGAGTGAGGTGGGGAAGGGACAGGACTCCACTGGTGGTCATCGTCCCTAGGAGTGGTCGGAGTCGCAGGGGAGGACCTAGAGTCTGGGATGTCTGAATTAGCATTCTCCGTTCTTAACCAGGAAAAGCACCGGCGGCAGCCCCGATAGTCACAGCCCTGGACCCAAGTGCAGGGGTCAGGCTTCGGCCTCATATAGAAAGATGCCTTCCTTGGGCGGCGAATGGCCGCATGCAGCTCACTAGATCCAGGGGCAAAAGGTGACCGACATGCTATAAGTTTATACCGGTCCAGGACCCCCAGAACCAGCCGAGGGTATCTAAACTTAGAAGGAACACCAACGTGCCTAGTGACCTTGGTGTTAATACCTCTTTTGAAAATGTGATCAACAATCTAAACCATAATTGTTAGAAAGAAGAGGAGAATACAAAAGAGCGGAAAAGTTTTCGGAAAATGAAGGAACTTGTGCAAATGACCCCCTTTTTATAGCCAAAAGGATGGGAAGCAGGGTATTTAATGAAGCCCCAACCATCTCTGAGACAGATGCCACGCGTTGCCCAAGGTTCATATCTCGAGGGATTTCCTGAGAAATAATCATTACAAGGAAGGATGTTCTGATGCCTCATTCACCCCAAATATCTGAGAAAATCCACCTTGGAAAGAAACACACAATTAATGCAAGGAGTTGATGGCGCAGCTTCCCACCTGTACAACCGAGCATCGACGGCCGGCAGGAGCCCTGCTCCCCCAACTGCCGAGGGCCAATTAATGGGGTCAGCTACCTGCTGGTGAACACCCGTCAATCGAAGACCCAGGTCCGACCTATTTTCTGGTAGGCTCGGACCCTGCAAGGCTGACACCGAGGTGTCAGGCCGAACCCCTCCGGCTGACCCCCGGGAGTGCGCCGCTAGGAGGAAGCAGCTCCACGACCCTCGGCCCAGTCCCGAGGTCTGACCCTTGGTCGGACCGGCCGAGCCCCTTCATGAGCCCCCGCCGGGGCATCCTTGACCCTCGGGCATTCCAACCTCGAGGGTATGTTCCATAGTGAAACCCCCCTGACTCCTGCCTAAGGTAAGGGGTATGCATAAATCATGCGCCCCCTTTCTTCTCTCGCTCTCTCTCTCTCTTGAGGAAACCTGTAAATACTCCTTAATGTTCTCTCATTAAGGGGTAATTAAACTTCTCTCACTAGATTCTCTCTCTAAAATGCCACCTTGTTCCTCACGAACAAGGTTCATTAAGTTCATTCACAGAATTACTTAAGCATCGGAGAGGGTTCCCTCAGACACCTCCGAAGCCCTGTTTGCTTCTTGTGCAGGCACGAACAACCCGCTCCACCAGGAAAGTATGATCCTAGGAGAGGAGGAAGTGAGACGCGAAATTTAAAATAAGATCCAAAGTACAATTCGATTTAGATCCAACCCCGATTTGGATAAGATTGTTTCCGACCCGGAACACTATTATATATTTAAGGGTAATCATTCGTCTTTATATCTCAACTTGAAATCTTTTGAGTCCTAAAATAAAGCTTTTAAGACTAAATTAAACTTAAGTAGAATTATCCCGCATTGAAAGCTTACGAAGAGGTGATGAAATTCTACATCATCAATAAGAGAAATTATTCGTTTTTAGATATTAATAAAAAATCTTTTGAGTCTTATAATAGCTCTTAAGGCTCTAGATTGAATTAAAATTATCCACATCAAAAAAATTGCATAAATGTGATGGATTTCTATTATATAAAATAAAAGTAATCATCGTTTTTAGATATCAATAAGAAATCTTTTGAGTCCTAAAAAGAGTTCTTAAAACTTTAAATTTAAGTAGAATTATCACACATCGAAAAATTATGATGACATGATGAAATTTTATACTATATCATAAATAAGAGAAATCATTCGTTTTAGATATTAACCAGAAAAATATTTTGAGTCTTATAACAACTCTTAAGGCTATAAATTGAAGTAAATTATCTCACATCGAGAAATTATAATAAGACGATGAAATTCTATTATATAAACGAAAGTAATCGTTCGTCTATAGATATCAACGAGAAATCTTTTGATTCATAAAAAGCATTCTTAAGACTATAATTAAATTCAAGTAGAATTATCTCACATCGAAAAATTATAAGTTGATTGAATTATATTGCGAATGTATAATTAAGAGCAATCATTCGTCTTTATATGTCAATATGGACTCTTTTGAGTCCTAAAAGAGCTTTTAAGACTATAAACTTAAGCAAATTTATCCCACATAAAAATTATGATGAGGTGATGAAATTCTGCATCTCAATAAGAGAAATTATTCATTTTTAGATACTAATCAAAAATATTTTTAGTCTTATCATAGCTCTTGAGGATATAGATTGAATTAAAATTGTCCCACACAAAAAATATTGCAATAAAGTGATGGAATTCTATTATATAAATAAAAAAAATCATCGTCTTTAGATATCAATCAGAAATCTTTTGATTCCTAAAAAAAGTTCTTAAAACTATATATTTAAGTAGAATTATCACACATTGAAAAATTATGATGAACTAATGAAATTTTATACTCTATCATACATAGGAGAAATCATTCGTTTTAGATATTAATCAGAAAAATCTTTTGAGTCTTATAACAATAAATCTTAAGGTTATAGATTGAAGTAAAATTTTCCCACATTGAGACGATGAAATTCTATTATATAAATAAAAGTCCGTCAACCAATAGTTTCACCAATTTATGCAATTCTCTAACTTGGTGTCATTATTATTGTCACTGAAATTGTCTCGTACATCGCACGGGCTTTCCAACTAGTATATTACTAATATCGTTATTCTTCAAATGTTATGTTTTTAGAAACCATATTAGTTAAGGAGACCAATTGTAGTTGTATTAGTATGCAAAGTAGATTTTAATTACATACGAAGTATAACAATAGTAGTAGTCAGGGGCGGATCTTAAGCCCAATCACGATCCTTCTATTAGATTCGGCCCAAGAACTTGTTTAAAATAAAAATAATTTACTTAGATTCTATATCACTGGCTTAGTGTGTCACATTTGGTTAGGAACTTTGGTACCATTGCAATGACCCAGTTTCAATTCCTACTATATGGATTTTGTACCCATATGCAATGTTTTAATTAGACACTTTAATTACTACTGTATATTTTCAATTTGTAAATCTATTTTTCTTTAAACTAGTTATTGACATAATATCATAATTAGTACTCCCTCCTATTTTGATTATTCCTCCCACTTTTCTTTTTGAGCTTAGTTTTGTTTTCTTCCCACTTTTCTTTTTTAGAAATAATTTTAATCATTCTTAATTCTTTCTTCAATTCTTTTTCTTTTCTTCCGCACCTAAACCCAACACCTTTTCACTTTATATACCACACCTTTTACACTTCATATCCCACTTTCTATTCATCTCTCTTACTTTATCTCCATGCTTATTATTATTTTACTCCCCTCCTTGGTTTCCCCCCCAAAAAAAATGGGGAGGAATACTCTGAATAGGAGGGAGTACAATATATACTCCGCGTTTCTCAATAAAAATTACTAATCCATATATGAGTTTTATCGATTTTTTTTAAAATTTCAGTGTTATCTGTTTTTGAGAGTTTAAAAAAGAATTACTCTGTATTTAATACCAAAAACTAGAAATTTACATGAGTGATAAAAATTTACGGAGTGATAATTTAAGAAAAAATTATTCGGCCCCCCTTCATTTTTTTTCTCAAGATCCGCCACTAGTAGTAGTACTGTTCGGAATAAAAATCCGCATCTTCAAAATAACGACATGGCGTATTGCGATTGGACGATTGTGAAAGACGAAAGTCAAAAGTCAAATTAATGAAGAACGATGGGTCGATTGGGCTAAGGAACACAAATAGACCCGCTAAGAGGACAACTAACGAACTAAGGAACGGGTCAACAAACAATCTCCTATCTTCAAGGAACCCCTCCTAGACATTAGGAGCAGAATATTGAGGACTATGCCAACAAACCCGAGAAGGAAACAATATTAAAAGCAAGGCAACACTTCAAGGAAGACTATCCAACATACTCACAGCACACTATCATCAAGCGAAATCATAAGAGCAATATAGTACTCCATAGCTAATTATTATCAATCACAAACACTTGTATTTTTAATACTTTTCGTAGTTCTTTTGGTCATAGTAGAATATTGGTGGGATTTCGACTCCCCCCGCGGTTTTTCCACATCGGGTTTCCGCGTCACCAAAATTCCTTGTGTCGTTTTCTTTTCGTTTTCATCGCTCTCCGCTCACTAATGTCGTCGTAATACCATTAATTCGTAGTTATAGACCGATCGCTTTAACCCGCTACCTAAAACGATAACTCGGTAGATTTTTTACCAAAACAAATTGGTGCTTACCGTGAGGCAAAGTGATCATTCCCTATAGCCAAATCTCACAAAAAATAACTTACATATCGTCATGTCCTTATCCAGCCAGAATTCCTCCAGCAGCCAAGGAGCGTCAACCCAGCCTTCTGGAAGAGGGCCTATCTCAGCACTAACCGGACAAGTTCTCAGACCCCTCGTCCAGGCGGTTCCCACCAGTCTGACATCTAAGCTCCCTCAGGCGCCTAAGGCATCAGGAGTATCCAGCTCTTCCAGATCTAACAAGAAGAGAAGTCCAGCCAGAACTCTAGCCCAAGGAGGACCACCTGGAGATACTCCTAGAGGCGCAACACCACCAGACCTGATGCAGAACATGATCCAAGGAATCAACGCCCTACGCCAGGCAGTGGAGACCCTACAGAAGGACAACCAGGACCTCAGGGCCCAGATCATAATGGGGATCAAACCTCCAGCAGAAAAAACAAGCATCCTTGGAGAGCCAGACACCAGCAGGAGATCCACCAGAACAATCTCCTCAAAATTGGTCACCAGGCTGGAGCTCGGATTGGCACCACCTAACGGAGTCATCGATCCTCAGGGACCAAGCTGTCTGTCCTACAATCGCACACCCAACAGATAACAAACTGCAGGTAACACTCTCTCTGATATCGAAAGGCAGAAAACTAACTTGCTGTCTCTCGCATGTACCTCTATCCTCCAGACACCAGGATGGCAATCCGCAACTCAACCAGGAATAGTCGACCCATCCAGCAGTCAGTCCTCTAAAGGAGCATGGCCAACAGCCATTTTCACCCAGCAGATGCTAGGATGGCAGCCAGAAGCTCTAAACAGCACGACAGTCCAATTCAACAACCGGTATCCTGGAGGAGTCTGCCCAGCTGGAGTCTCATTCCAGCAAGCAACAGGGTAGCAATCTGTATGTAGACACCCGCATTTTGACCGCCAGGTGTCTATGGTTGTTTCCAAAAAACATCCGATGATGATCGGACGCTAACGTGTTTCTACGCGCTCGGACATGGGCTCAAAACCATTAGTTGTTGGCTTAAACACTTATGGAGTACAAATCTCACAAAACAGACCTCAAATCCAGGGCCAGTGGACCGTTCCGAGTCAAACAAGATTAATTTGGGTCAAAACCGACACCGGAAAAAAACCCGACATTTTATTGATTGGGTCAACCCCGGTCAAAGTCATTTTCGAGACATACAAAACAGCCCAAATACAAAAACCCATCAAATTTCCAAAGCCACGGTCCAAAAGTCGACCCGCGCGACCCAGTTGAGCCACTCGATCGAGTGCTTAGCCCACTCGATCGAGTGGGCCCTCATCCAAGCCCGACTGCTGGCACAAAGGGCCACTCGACCGAGTCCAGGGGCTACTCGGTCGAGTAACCCTAGCCAGGTGCACATGACTTTGCCTATATAAGCATCCCCATGCACACAACTTTTCACAACTTTACAAAACCCTAATCGAACTTTTTTGCAACCCTAATTCAACCCTAATCAAACCCTAGTACTACACTATTAAACCCTAACCCTAGCGTTTAGGACTTCAAACCCTAACCACCACAACTTAGCCTACATACTCGATACTCCCGTGCAAACCGCCACTACGAGTCCCGTCCGAGCATAAGAAACATGTAGGTTGAGGGTGCGAAACCCGTCTTCTTCTCTTCTTTTCTCTCTCTTTCGGCTTTTTTTTTTTTTTTCTTTTTTTTTTCTTTTTTTTTTCTTTTTTTTTCTTTTTATTTATTTTACCATCGCTTTCTAATATCGATAGTATTATTAGTATAAAACATTAAAATACTCGTAGATTTGTGCCGAGTGTGAAGGATGTCGGAATAAGGAAACCCGAATATACAAGTGTACCGCACACAGCGTTGCCGGTCGCTTATCCTGACACCCTAACACCTTATTAGTGAAACGAGTCAACTTAAACAATAATTTTTGTTTTCGTTCGCATAGTTTTTCATTCAATCGCATATTTCGTCATTTACAAAACTATCTTTCAAATCGAGCATCTCTTAATAAGGGTCGAAACCCGTTGACGCGGATCCGACATCACATAATCCCTAGGGATTCGTTACGATGTCGGAAAGGCCGAGGGAATCAAGTCTTTCAATTCAAGCAAAGCATCGATCTTTTAGAATCGATACCAATTCCATAATTGGATGTCGAATCTAATGATCTAGTCAAAAAAGTTAACCAATTCGATTTTTCGTTGAAGCTAACGTAGATGTCATTAAATTCGCTAGAATTACGACACTATAAACGCGGAGGAAAATTCATATCGCTTAGGCCGACTTTAAACGACTTATAGCTTTTTCTTCAATTTTCACTCTAGTATTCGATACCGCTTCAATAGGCGGATATCAGGCACGACGAGAATCGTAGATATGAATTGGTCATAAATTATACAATATTTATGCCCAATTCCTCGAATCATCAAAATCAAAAGCAATTTCGAAATCGATAACAAAATTGCAAGCGAACCCTAGTTCGTACGGGGGGCACTCGATCGAGTGCCTAGCCCACTCGGTCGAGTGGCACCCCAAAAAACCAAACAGAATGTTTTTCGACCTCCACTTGGTCGAGTTTCACAATGACTCGGTCGAGTGGCAGCGTACTCGGTCGAGTTCATCAATAACTCGATCGAGTAGGGTCCAATATACGAGACAGAATACTTTCATGACAACCACTCAGTCGAGTTTCGTAATAACTCGATCGAGTGGCCATGCACTCGGTCGAGTTCCCTCATAACTCGGTCGAGTACCGTCACGAAATCTGGACAGAAGACTTTTTTAGAGGTCCACTCGGTCGAGTCCCTCAATGACTCGGTCGAGTGGCCCCTTTATCACGTCAAACCGTGAGCCCTACAAGCCATTCGAGTCTCGTTAATACCTTTTCACGACTTAAGTCAACGCGTGTCTAATCAATCATGTGAAAACCTCACTTTTCAAAACTTTGCATCATCCCATTTGCATCATTCCATATCATATTACATCTTTGCAAACCGTTATTATCGTTACACCGCTACTAACCGTTTGTTCTCTTGTCGATTTAATTCTTGTTTATTTTATCGTACTAAAATGAACCATCATGCTAAAATACAACTTTGACGTTAAGATTTTAGTTGCATTAAATCGACATAGAAACCCTTTCAATCTCTCACATGCTTAGGGAAAACAATATTTGCATAAGCATTTCCATCGTTTAACTAACGCGCGTATTCAAAATTCATTCGATATCCTAGTAGAGGCCGCTAATGTGCGGGCGGGGTTGGGTGTCCTTAGTGGGCTTCCCAACATATACCCCCACCCCTTACTTAGAACCTCGGTTTTCGGATGCCGGAAACCGTTGGCGCACGAGAGTCATTCTATACACGATAACCGGTAGTGACGGTATCGGTATCGCAATGCAAAGAGACGAGCCCAATAAACTCTGACATCGAAAATGGGCCGGATTTCGTACACGACCCACTACGACACAGAGTGGGTTCGAACGGGCCCGAACTCCCACAAAGTTCGGTAACGACTCCACTTCGATTTAAATTTCAATTCGATCCATTCTCATATGGAGATTTATTCGCCTCCCCAAACCCGCGCGTGGCCGCATCGGGGTGGACCTATGTCATGACCACAATTTGGCGACTCCGCTGGGGATTAACTTATGCGTGACTTACCATCGGCATCCTCAGGGTGAGACTCGAATAGAAATCGTTTGACTAGTACAATACGCATTTTAGTTTTACATGCATAACCCCATATTTTCCCGGGCCGGTACTCGCGACCGACGTCCCACTATACCGTGATGTACTCCAATATGGATATGTCAAAGGTGTCGATTGTCGATTCGAGTGGGTTTCGCGGCATGTTCTAAGCTCAACTCGACTTAGAAAGTCCGTCCCGATCAACGTCTAGACTATGTACACTGGTATAGACCCTTTTTAGACCGACCGAGACTTAGTTTAAAACATACATGACGTCGTTATAATGCTTGCCTGATTACATGCTACTTGGTTTCCGTGTCGTTTTCAAAAACCGTCAACTTTTCAAAACCGGGACGTATACCGAATTTAGGACTTATGATTTTACTCAAAATAGCCTATTTCTAGCCGGTATTCTGCCCATTTCAAAACCCAAAAATATTTTCGAACTTTCAAAACCGCGGCTGTAGACACCCACATTTTGACTGCCAGGTGTCTATGGCAGTTTCCAAAAAAACACCCGATGATGATCGGACGCAAACGTGTTTCTATGCGCTCGGATACGGGCTCAAATCCATTAACTGCTGGCTAACACACTTACAGAGTACAAATATCACAAAATCAACCTCGAATCCAGGTCCAGTGAGCCGTTTCCAATCAAATAAGACTAATTTGGGTCAAAACTGACACCGGAAATAAAACCGACTTTTAGCGATTGGGTCAACCCCGGTCAAAGTCGTTTCGAGGCACATACGAAACAGCCACCCAGGTATCAGGGGTCCATCTCAAAAATCAAAACCCACAAAACATCCAATGTACAATCCAAAAAGACAGACCTTTACACTACAACTGACCCACCCGATCGAATGGGCCCGACCGGACGGACCGTGCTGCTCAACCAAGCCCGGGGGCTACCCTGTCACCTAACCCTAGCTAGGGGATGTATAGCCTTGCCTATATAAGCAACCCCCATGCAATGCATTATACAACTCTTCACAACCTCAAGAACCCTAATCTTACACATACAACCCTAATCAAACCCTAGCAATTCTACATTAGCAAAAACCCTAAACCTAGTTTTAGGAATCAATCCCGAGTCACCATAACTTAACCTCCATAAAACCTCGAAGACTCTTGTGTTAAAGCCACGGTTACGAGTCCGTTCCGGGACAAGAACATGTAGGTTGAGGGTATCAAAACCCCTTTCTCTTCTCTTTCTCTTCTCGTCGTCCGTCTTCTTTTTCTCCGTCCTTTTTCCGTTTTTTTTATTTTTTTTCATCGCACCATAATATCGATAATATAATTAGTACAAGATATTAAAATACTTATCGATTTGTGTCGAATAAGAAGGATATTGGAATAAGAAAACACGAATATACAAGTGTACTGCACACAGCGTTGACGGTCGCTTATTCCGATACCCCGACTATTTGATTATTGAGATGAGTTAACTTAAACAATAATCTTTATATTGATTGCATCATTATTATTAGTCGCATATTTACATTAATTTTCAAAAAATAAGCATTATATTTAATGAGGGTCGAAACCCGTTGACGCGGATCTGACATCCTAATCCTTAGGGTTTTATTTCGATGTCGGAAAAGCCGAGGGAATCAAGTCTTCATTCAAGCAAAGTGTCGATACGTTAGATCCGATGCCAATTCCATAATTGGATGTCGAGTCTAATAATCTAATCAAACAATTTAGCCAATTCAATTTTTCGTTGATGCTAACGTAGATGTTATTTAATTCGTTCGAATCATGACACTACAAACGCGGAGGAATATTTATATCGTCTTGGTTATTTTAAACGATTCAAACCAATTTTCTTTATCTTTTTCACTCTAGTATTCCATATCGATTCCATAATCGAATATGGGATATGACGAGCGTCACAATTAGAATCGAGTATAAATCATTCCAAGTATTTAATATCGATTTCATAATTGAATATTGAATATAACGAATATCGAAAATATAAATCGGGTATAAGTTAATCCATACTTGTACGCGATTTATAAAAATTGACGGTTTTCGACAAATAAAAAAAAAGCGGACAGACCCCCACGCGAGCTGCGCGCCTCCAGGCGAATCGCGCGGAGGCCTGGTTCGTTGGGTCTTTTTTTTGGTTTTCTCGTCTTTTCTATTCTTTTCCGATCTTACATAAAACAGCGACTTTCGCGACATATTTTCCAGAATTCGATAAATATTTTTCTTGACCTAGGTCAACACGTGTTAATCCATCATGTGACATATAAAGCTTTCCAAAATCATGCATTCATCACATCTATATCTTTATTCAATTTATTACTCGTTACATCGTTACTAACGGTTTGATTGTTTCCTTTGTCGATTTTTGTCGTTTATTTTATTTTATTAAAATGAACCCACATGCTAAAATTCCACTTTGACGTAGAATTAATCGCATTAAATTGACATAAAAACCCGCTTTTCAATTCCTCACATGCCTAGGAAAATAATCTTTGCATATCATTTTCCCGTTTAACTAACGCGCGTATTGGAAAGTCATTCGAATTCTTAGTAGAGGCCGCTAATGTGCGGGCGGGGTTGGGTGTCCTTTGTGGGCTTCCCAACACGTACCCTCACCCCTTACTCAGAACCTCGGTTTCCGGATGCCCGAAACCGTTGGCGCACGAGAGTCATTCAATACACAATATCCGATAATGTCGGTATTGGTATCAAATGCAAAGGGACGAGCCCAATAAACTCTGACATCGGAAATGGGCCATATTTTGTATACGGATCACTACGACATAGAGTGGGCTCGAATGGTTCCGAATAACCACAAAATTCGGTGGCGACTCCACTTCGACCTAAATTTCAATTCGATCCATTTCATATGGAGATTCATTCGCCTACCCAAACCTGCGCGTGGCCGCGTCGGGGTGGACCTATGTCATGTCCACAATTTGGCGACTCCGCTGGGGACTAACTGATGCGTGACTTACCATCGGCATCCTCAGGGTGAGACTCGAATAGAAATCGTTTGACAAATACAATACGCGTTTTAGTTTTACGGTTCATGCATAACCCATATTTTCCCGGGCCGGTACTGGTGACCGACGTCCCACTATACCATTGATGTACTCCAATATGGATATGTCAAAAGGTGTCCATAGTCGATTCGAGTGGGTTTCGTGGCATGTTCTAAGCTCAATTCGACTTAGAGAGTCCGTTCCGATCAACGTCTAGACTATGTACACTAGTATAGACCCTCTTAGACCGACCGAGACTTAGTGTAGAGCATACATGGCGTCGTTATAATGCTTGTGTGACTATGTGCTACTTGGTTTCCGAGTCGTTTTCAAAAAATGTCAACTTTTCAAAAATTGCATCTTTTTCAAGACATTCGATTTCAAAACCCAGGACATACCGAATTTAGGACTTATGATTTTACTCAAAATAGCCTATTTTCTAGACGGTATGCTGCCCAATTCAAAACTCAAAGCATTTTCGAACTCTCAAAATCGAGGCTCGATACACTTTCCGATTTCTTCTCGAAAAATCGGGCCTCTCCACCGAGTTGTCTCGGAACTTTCAAATCAATCAATTTTCAAAACTTTCCTCTTCTTAGGACTTCCCGTATTTAGCAGTGTCGGGTAATGTCTTAAGTTGTCAAGTTTCTCTAGCGTCGAAACTCTGTCGATCTTACATCACGAGTTTCTTCCCTATCCCAGTCCGCCTTATTAGACTAAGGCAAGGCCCACCTAAGTAGGACATACTCTTACGAAGGAGGGCCCATCAACACAATCGAGTCCAAAAGTCTGGGGATGTCTCACGTGAACCTTCCTTCGAACAAGACTAGGCCCACTTGCCGAATCCTAAGAAAGGCCCACACTTCACAAGTCACCCGTCTAGGTGTCTTTTCTCGAGTCATTTCCCTTTTTAGTCTTGTTCGGGATGTACTTCCTATTCCAGGATTTCTGGGCTAGTTTCTGATTATGCGGTGTTCTTACAGACAGGCCACCCGCAACCCGACATCAACGCAAAATGGAAGAGTTGAAAGATGCCATAACCAAGATCGAGACTCAACTGACCTCCATCCTTGCTAACCAAGAAATTTTGGACACTCGCCTGAGCACTGTGGAGAAGACGGTCCCTGTTGCAGGAGCTGAGCCCACTGGGCCCATAGCCGAATTGGTCAGTGTTGTTCGCAGGCTCGAGGAGCAAGTTCACTTATCGACAAGCAACTCAATCCACTCCAAAAATGCTCGCATTTATTCACCTTTATATAACGAGCTACCTGCCAACCTCAACTTGACGGGAATTCCTATGTTTGAGGGTACCGAAGACCCGGTCCATCATATCCGGGCCTTCAAAGACTTAATGGCAGTCAAAGGGGTAAAGTCCGCCATGTTCAAGCACCTATTCCCTTCCTCCTTGGAGAAGCATCCCAGGGCCTGGTTCTACAGACTCGATCCCAAGAAATACAAGACTTGGGATGATGTGGCAACCGAATTTGCTCGGAACTACGCCGATAACACTGAAATCCAGACTACAATGCGTACTCTGGAGGTCATGGCTCAAGTGCCCAGAGAAGGGTTCACAAAATACTTGCAAAGATGGAGGGCCGAGAGTGTGAAGCTGGTCGACAAGCCCGGCGAGAAGGCCCTAGTGGAAGCCTTCGTCAAAAATCTACTCCCACCCTACCGGGTCCATCTCCGGTATTCTATCATCCCAAACTTCGCTGTCCTTACTGAAATGGGCACGAGAATCGAGGATGACTTGAGACTAGAGAGCCTGACTAAGGCCTCTACCAAAGCCTATCAAGGGGCAAGTTCATCTACGATCAAGCCCACACCTGCAGTTGCAACTCGCAGCATCTTTGACGAGGTAAACCTGCTCGACACCTCATCTAAGAAGAATACAGCAAATCGGGTATTCACAGATATAGATACTACCTATACTTATGCCTTACAAAGGCTATCATCAAAGGGCCTGATCCAGCCGATAGGCCCAGCTGCAGAACCTCCAGTAGAAAAGAGGCCCAAAACTTACAATGCCCAAGCCTACAGTCAGTATCACCGGGGTAACGGGCATGATACTGAAAAGTGTTGGAGGTTAAAGCACCTGATCCAATATCTTATCGAGAGCGGGAAAATTCCGTTGCCCGGAGACAAGCCAAGCAACAAAGAAAACTCGTTCAGCGCCCATGTTATATTCACAGGGGAAGTAGTCGACTGTTCTCACCTCATTTCTCCTCTTATCCCACAAATCAATGGGATATGGTTCGATGACGTGGACGACGTGTATTTAGCCAAAGGGGAAGCCGTCCCCATCACCCTTGAAGAGGTCCGAAAGGCTAAGTCCAAAGCCTTAGCCACCAACCACCTTGCCGCAGCGGGGCGCTCTACCCCTATATCCGTCACTGAACCTGCCAGGACGGAACCTACCCTCGAAGAACCCAGCGCTGATACGGCTCTGGTCCAACAAATGAAGAGGGTCCGAGCTGATCTAACCATATGGCAACTATTGGTTAGCTCGCAAGCTCATCTGGAAGCACTGACTAAGGCTCTCGATGAAATCAAGGTCGATTCACAAGCTACCCCTTCTGAAATGGTAGCCACTATTATGCCTTTTCTGAAGGGCAAGTCAAAGGAAGAAGCCCCACTCATAACCTTCTCTGAAGCTGATCTGCCACCATTTGGGCCCAATCACAATCTGGCCCTATACATCACGATCATCTGCAAGGGTAAATATCTCCCGATGACCCTTATCGACGATGGATCAGCCGTGAATGTCCTTCCTCTAAGGACCGCAAAAGCACTTGGCAACACCGATGCCGATTACCTTCCGACGGCGCAGACTATCAAGGCTTTCGACGGAAGCCCAAAACCTGTCGCCAGGGCCGTGAAATTGAAGATCATAACGGGCCCAATCGAAAAGGAGTTGGAATTTCAGGTGATAGATGTCACCTCATCATTCAATCTCTTACTAGGAAGGCCTTGGATCCACGCAGTCAAGGCCGTGTCATGTACCCTCCATCGAAAAGTCAAGATGCCACTTCGGGACGGCATCATCACACTAGAGGCTACTCCAATTAACGTGGCAAGCTGCAATGCTACGGGTCGGGCCGACCCACGAGGATTTGATTTCGTGGGCATGATCGAAGAAGAGTATCTCTTTAGGCCCTACTTTACAACTAGCATCGACACGATGCTACACAACCTAGGCTATCTACCGGGGGCTACCTCAAGGCCATATCTTCCAGCTGGGAAGATCATCGAGGTCCTAAATGATGGCGAATCACATTTCGGATTGGGATATGCTATAACCCCGGAAAACGTGGTTCGGGCCGGTATTAACAAGGCCATCGACATTCTCAAGGGTACTTACATAGGCCCTTATAGCCCGAAGTTAACCGATTACTTCGTCACTCCAGTCTTCGGAGCTATCCAAGTGGGCCTCTACCAACCCACCATCACATACCCCGAGACCAAAACGGCTCGGGAGTGCAATTTCATCCCCGATGATATATTTGCCCTCGTTCAAAGCGAGTCCAAGGAAGGGGAAAACAACTCCGAGCCCGTACTGGGGCTCCTATTTGGAGAAGACAAGGCCGTCCCCGCTCCGAAAAACGACTTGGTCAACCTGATCCTTCGCAGCGATCGGTTTGACCCAACGAGGCTGATCACCGAAGTTGGTGCCGATACAGGGAAGCTGGCCTGGAGAAAGACCGTCAAATGGACCGACAGCCAGGGGTGGATCTATAAGCTGACCACCGGCAAGGGAGACATGCCAGATACCGAGTCAGAGTCAGAGTCAGAGTCAGAGTCTGAGTCCGAGTCTAGAGGGTCTGGTGCTAAAGTCGAGTCTGTAACCCCTCTTCTCTTATCCACTGAGGTCTCCGGGCCTGTCCCAAGACCTCTCCCTATCCCGCCACTGACCAATGATCAGATGGCAGCTCTATTCGAGCTATTCTCAAAATTACCATCAATAATAATAACGAACACCGTTCTGCTTACGACTTGTCTTATTTCCAAAATTTTCTCAATTTCAAAAATTTTATATGCAATGACATTGAGAAACCCGACGAACAGGTACCTTTACCTCAACATCTGGTCGAGCAGCTCGAGCAAAGGGAATCCCGAGATCCGGTAATCGAAGAAACCGAGCCAACAATGTGGGAATCACTTTAGAGCCCCAGAAGCTTAAGTTGGGCCTATCTTTAGATCCAGAGGAGAGAAAACAATTCGCAGACCTCCTCCAGGAATTCAAAGACGTCTTTGCATGGTCCTACAAGGACATGCCGGGTATAGACCGGGAGATAGTCGAACATCGAATACCCATCAAAGATGGGTGCAAACCGGTAAAGCAGAAGCTCAGAAGGATGAAGCCCGAGTGGTCTCTTAAAGTCAAGGAAGAGGTTGATAAACAATTCAAAGCGGGCTTTATACAAGTGTCTGAATATCCAGACTGGGTTGCAAACATCGTGTCGGTACCCAAGAAGGACGGCAAGGTGCGGGTATGTGTAGACTTCCGGGACTTAAATAGGGCCAGCCCAAAAGGCGATTTTCCGTTACCACACGTCGACATACTGGTGGATAACACGGCCGATCATACCCTTCTATCGTTCATGGACGGGTATGCCGGATACAATCAGATTAAAATGGCAGAAGAAGATATGAGTAAGACCACCTTCATTACACCTTGGGGTACTTACTGTTACACCGTCATGCCATTTGGGCTTATCAATGCCGGAGCCACTTATCAACGGACCGCCACTACTTTGCTCCACGACATGATGCATAAGGAAGTGGAGGTCTATGTGGACGACATGATTGTCAAATCCAAGGACCGAAGCGGGCACATCTCGGCCCTAAGAAAATTCTTCACCCGGCTACGTAAGTACAATATGAGACTAAATCCACAAAAATGCAGTTTTGGGGTAACGTCGGCAAATTACTGGGCCATATCGTTAGCCAACGTGGCATCGAGGTCGACCCAGCTAAAATCAAAGCCATCACCGAGATGCAACCACTTAAGACCGAAAAAGAAATACAGGGGTTTCTCGGGAAAGTCCAATACATCAGCCGGTTCATTTCAAAATTAACCATAGTATGTGAGCCCATTTTCAAGAAACTGAAGATAGGGGAACAGGTACTGTGGGACGACAAATGTCAAGCGGCTTTCGATAAAATCAAGGAGATTCTGTCTGCTCCGCCAGTATTGATGCCACCTCAACCCGGCCTGCCTCTGTCGTTATACCTAACAACGATCGAGACAGCCATGGAGGCTATGCTGGCCCAGACAGTTGTTTCAGAGGAACGGGCTATTTACTACATCAGTAAAAAGTTCCTCGAATATGAATGCAAATATACAATGCTCGAAAAGACGTGCCTAGCATTGGTTTGGGCCACTAAAAAGCTCTGACATTACGTGCTGAGTCATGAGGTACATGTGTTATCCAAAATGGATCCAATCAAATACCTGTTTGAGAAGCCCATCCTCAACGGCAGGATGTCCAGATGGACTTTAATGCTATCCGAGTTTGACCTCAAATTTGTACCATTAAAAGCCATCAAGGGACGAGTAGTAGACGAGTTCCTCGCCGATAGCCCAATATCCGAAGACGGACACACCGATACTTGGTCCTTTCCTAATGAAGACATATTCCATACCGATACCGAAACATGGGATTTGTATTTTGACGGAGCGTCCAACTTTCGAGGATTCGGGGTCGGAATTCTGCTAATCTCACCACGAGGGGAACACACTCCCTTATCCATCAAATTGGACTTTGACGTGACCAATAACGCCGCTGAATACGAAGCATGCATTCACGGGTTGCAAGCCGCCGCCGATTTAGGGGTAACAAACCTCCGGGTTCATGGTGATTCGTCGTTGGTCATAATTCAAGCACTCCAAAAATGGAAAACTCGGAACGCCAATCTCGTGGCTTACCAAGCACGGGTACGAGTTCTAGAGAAACAATTCCAGAAGGTGGAATATATATACCTGCCCCGGAAAGAAAATCAATTCGCAGATGCACTTTCCAAATTAGCATCTCTACTGAACATCCCGGATCACCTGACCAGCATGTCGATCTGTGTCGAAAGACGGTCCGAGCCGGCTTATGTACACGCCATCCAGGACATCGAGCTAGCTGACCCAGAACCTTGGTATCAGTCAGTCCTAACTTACTTGGCAACGGGAGAGTATCCCCCGGGAACTGAAAACCGTGCCAAGAAAGCCCTGCGGAGATTGGCAGCCCAATTTGTTCGCACGGATGATGGGCAATTGTACAAAAAGACGGCACATGGGGCTCTTCTCCTATGCATCGACAAAATACAGGCTGAAAAGGTTATGGCCGAGGTACACGATGGTGAAAACGGTCCGCATATGAACGCCCATATGCTAGCCCGCAAAATCATGAGGCTCGGGTATTATTGGAACACCATGGAAACAGACTGTCAGTTATATGTCAAGCACTGCCATAACTGTCATATCTTTGCTAATGTACAACACATGCCATCTTCCCTATTATATACCATGACATCACCATGGCCATTTTCGACATGGGGTATAGACATAATTGGAAAAGTGCATCCTTCCGGGACGAGAGGTCATTGCTTCATTTTGGTGGCCATCGACTACTTCACCAAATGGGTCGTAGCCGAGTTATACGGTGTCTTGAACGCCAAGCACGTGGCCAAGTTTATACAGAACAAGATCATATGCCGCTACGGGATCCTACACGAATTCATCAGTGATCACGGGACCCACTTTCAAGCTGAAACTGCCGCATTGCTGGCAAAATATAAAATTCAAAGGCATACATCTTCGCCTTACCGACCTCAAACAAACGGAGCGGTAGAAGCGGCCAATAAAACAATTGTCACCGTACTTAAAAAGATGGCTGAGAATTATCGGGACTGGCCTGACAAGATACCCTTCGCCCTATGGGGATACCGAACTTCAATTCGCACTGCAACCGGAGCAACCCCATATTACTTGACATACGGAATGGAAGCGGTCCAACCAGTTGAGCTTGAGGTACCATCCCTCAGGATTTTACTTGAAAGCCAAGTACTTGAAGCAGATTGGGTCCAAGCCCGATACGATTCGCTAGTCCTTCTAGACGAACGGCGATCACGGGCCCTCAACAACATTCAAATATATCAAAAACGGATCCAACGGGCTTTCAATAAAAGGGTTAGGCCCAGAAACATCAAAGAAGGGGATTTGGTCCTAAAATCGGTTCGTGCCTTACTACCGGTTGACCCAAGGGGTAAATTTAAACCCAATTGGGCTGGGCCATACTTAGTCAAGAAGGTCCTATCAGGAGGAGCGGTGATGCTGAGAGACTTGGACGGGAACGAATTTGTCAACCCAACCAACTTGGACCAGCTGAAGCGCTACTACCCTTAAAACCCCCCATCTCAATGTCATTTGCAAAAATTTATAAAAATTTGTCTTTTTTTTTTATAAATTTTCAAAACTTATAGACAAGTCAATAAGCTAGAAATAATTATTCTACTGTCGCACATCTCGAATTAACAATCTTGATGTATTTCGAAAATTGCAAAAAAAAATCAATCAAATCAAGTTTTGAACTACGTTTGGTTTGATTCCGCCATTTGTGGATACGTAGGCAACCCCTCAAAAAGGTACAACCACTGCAATAAACGAAAGACGGGAACGGTGTTCAATAATATGTCTTTTTATATCGATTATCAAAAAAAAAACGCCGGACACGGCATACACACACCCAAAAAAAATCACACCACAAAAATAATAGTAATATTCAAATAATAATAACGGAGACTAATATTCGGGCATCTTCCCCTTCCCCTTGTCCTTCGAGTCACGTGGAGCCTGAGGTCTTCGGGGTGGTGGCGAGCGTTCCCGAATCACAAGTGGAACCTCTTTAGCACGAGCCCGTTTCTTCGGCGACGAATCTTCTATCACGGTCTTCGGTCCAATACGAGCCCGCACGTGCTCGGGTAATCTATCCTGTGGGCCAAGTCGGTCCTGCACGGGTAGTCTTGGGCCCAGTCTCCTTCCCAAGTCAGTCTGGGGGCTCACTTTCCCCCAAGCACCTTTAGCACTATACCCTTCAGCTTGAGTCTTAGTCTTCTTTTTGTGACCTGACATTAGACGAACCATGGTAGCCGGGGTATCACCATCATCGAAGAATCCCCTGTTGTCTTTAGCTTGCTCCCTTCTCAGCAGATCGAAAGCTTCGTCAACCTTCAGCGCAGCTCGGGCTTTAGTATCAACTGCTTTGGTCCACTTCGTGTAAGAATCTGAAACCCAGATTGAGTGGCGAGATTTGACAATGGGCCAAGTATGCCGTGTGTACCATCTTTGCATCCAGGTATCACACATCACATCAGTCAGTTGGGTAGGGTCACTCACAACTGCTTCAACTTCAGGGATTCGCTGGGTCCACCCATAATGCCTTAGTATGCGATCTGGGTAGAGATGAACCGTTTGCCTAAAAGATATAATCACCTGATAGCGGACTCTGTCCCTCGGGTCCAAGCTACTCCAAAGATAGATGGGCCACCACGGAATGACCCATCGAATTAGCGGACCACCATGGAAAGACAAAACCTCGTCCCAATACTTTTGCGTAATCTGACGAGAGAAATCAATGGCCCGCCTCCTCGTCATCACCTGGTTATGACGATAGTTGCCCGCATCTAGGGGAGGATCTATCACTGATAGCCTCTCATAAAGCCAAATCTACAAAAGGAAACAAAAACATGATTTTCCGAGGTGAAATAGGCGTCCGCCTAAGGCCACTCGGTCGAGTGCCTAGGACACTCGGTCGAGTGGTACCCCTGAACACAAACTGGGGGCTTTTTACGAGAGCACTCGATCGAGTACCGGGGTGACTCGATCGAGTGCCCACTGTAGCAGATCCTTCGCGAAATAAATCGAAAAATCGAGAAATCAAATAATAATAATAATAATAATAATAATAATAAGTTGCAAAGTAACATACTTGCAGCAAACGGGTGCTCCCGGTAAGACGAATTGATGAGTCCCTCTTGCGGCTGTCCAATCCTTGGATAATCTCGCCCGTGATCAGCCAAGTCAAACTGTGTTCAGTCTCCATCAAATCTACTACGGTCAGAAGACGGGTGCTCCCCATGCAGGATAACAAATCCATGTGGCCCTCGAAAGCATATACGTGGAACATACAGAAAGAAAAGGCCCTACGGCTGTAAGCCGGTCTGACCCGGACATCAAGAGAATTCATAAATTTCTCAGCCAAGTCGATTAGAGAAATTTTATCACCTTCCATCATGCGGGATACCTCATTGTGGGAGAGCCCCAGAAATTCTCTCAGCTTCCTTCTCGGGTCAAAGATCGAGTACGGGACAGCGGGACGGAGTATTGGGTTCCATCCTCCTATAGCTGCAATCTCCTCAGGTAAAGGGCAGACTTCGCCCCGAGAAAAGGCAAAGACATGATATATGTTGTCCCAGTAAGCCAAGCATGCATCCAAAAAGTGACGATCAACCACCATCTGACGGAACGGGTACAGCTGAGTTATACACGTCTGGTTAAGCGCCACCCTATCTGCGTCCCTGAAGCGCCGGGACCACTCCTGCAGCATAACGGTCAATCTATCGATTCCCATGACTGATTCCTTAAGAAAATAAGGGGATTTTCTTTTTGCCTTGAGGGAAATAAAGAGACTTCCTTTAAAGAAGGGATTGATTTGTGATGAGAATTGTGAAGAAATCAAGAGCAAGAGGGGGGCTATATATAGCATTAGCCTTGCAAAATGTTTAAGAAAATTTCCTAATCCCAATTGGAATCAAACCGCAAGCCTAGTCTCGATACTAGCACGGAAATTTCCATCCCGAACTTTCCTAATCTTTGTTAGGAGTCAAAAATCTCAAAGTTTCCAAAATTCAAAAATCTCAAACTTTCAAGATTTCAAAAATTAAAAAATTCAAATTTTCGAAAAATCATTTCTCCCCAGCGCGAGTCATTTTGCTACCTACGTGTTGCATGCATTTTATGTGACTTATACAGGTATGACTCAAACAGGGACATGCAAGCCACTACACCTCCCCAGCATTTCACGGGATGGGCCTACACACAGGCACACCCAGGACTTACGCGACAAGTCTAAATGCCCCACGGAGTATCGTCATCAGCTCAGGTATGACTTCTAGCTTATGGCTGGCGAGCCCTTCACGCGAGTCTAATGGACTATAAACAACCCGACCGGAAGTCCGCCAGGTTTCAATCCTCGATTGGCCTGGTGGCTACTCTGACTTTCGCCCTGTCCAAGCCTCAGTCAGAGTGGGGGCTCTGTAGACACCCGCATTTTGACTGCCAGGTGTCTATGGCAGTTTCCAAAAAAACACCCGATGATGATCGGACGCTAACGCGTTTCTATGCGCTCGGATACGGGCTTAAATCCATTAATTGCTGGCTAACACACTTACAGAGTACAAATCTCACAAAATCAACCTCCAATCCAGGTCCAGTGAGCCGTTTCCAATCAAATAAGACTAATATGGGTCAAAACCGACACCGGAAATACAACCGACTTTTAGCGATTGGGTCAACCCCGGTCAAAGTCGTTCCGAGACACATACGAAACAGCCACCCAGGTATCAGGGGTCCAACTCAAAAATCAAAACCCACAAAACATACAATGTACAATCCAAAAAGACAAACCTTTAAACTACAACTGACCCACCCGATCGAATGGGCCCGACCGGACGGACCGTGCTGCTCAACCAAGCCCAGGGGCTACCCGGTCACCTAACCCTAGCTAGGGGATGTATAGCCTTGCCTATATAAGCAACCCCCATGCAATGCATTATACAACTCTTCACAACCTCAAGAACCCTAATCTTACACATACAACCCTATTCAAACCCTAGCAATTCTACATTAGCAAAAACCCTAAACCTAGTTTTAGGAATCAATCCCGAGCCACCATAACTGAACCTCCATAAAACGTCGAAGACTCTTGTGTTAAAGCCACGGTTACGAGTCCGTTCCGCGAAAAGAACATGTAGGTTGAGGGTGTCAAAACCCCTTTCTCTTCCTTTCTCTTCTCGTCGTCCGTCTTCTTTTTCTCCATCCTTTTTCCATTTTTTTATTTTTTTTCATCGCAATATAATATCGATAATATAATTAGTACAAGACATTAAAATACTTATCAATTTGTGTCGAATAAGAAGGATATCGGAATAAGAAAACAGGAATATACAAGTGTACTGCACACAGCGTTGACGGTCGCTTATTCCGATACCCCGACTATTTGATTATTGAGATGAGTTAACTTAAACAATAATTTTTATATTGTTTGCATCATTATTATTAGTCGCATATTTACATTAATTTTCAAAAAATAAGCATTATATTTAATGAGGGTCGAAACCCGTTGACGCGGATCTGACATCCTAATCCTTAGGGTTTTATTTCGATGTCGGAAAAGCCGAGGGAATCAAGTCTTCATTTAAGCAAAGTGTCGATACGTTAGATCCGATGCCAATTCCATAATTGGATGTCGAGTCTAATAATCTAATCAAACAATTTAGCCAATTCAATTTTTCGTTGATGCTAACGTAGATGTTATTTAATTCGTTCGAATCGTGACACTACAAACGCGGAGGAATATTTATATCGTCTTGGTTATTTTAAACGATTCAAATCAATTTTCTTTATCTTTTTCACTCTAGTATTCCATATCGATTCCATAATCGAATATGGGATATGACGAACGTCACAATTAGAATCGAGTATAAACTATTCCAAGTATTTAATATTGATTTCATAATCGAATATTGAATATAACGAATATCGAAAATATAAATCGGGTATAAGTTAATCCATACTTGTACGCGATTTATAAAAATTGACGGTTTTCGACAAAAAAAAAAAAAGCGGACAGACCCCCACGCGAGTCGCGCGCCTGTCAGGCGACTCGCGCGAAGGCCTGGTTCGTCGGGTCTTTTCTTTGGTTTTCTCGTCTTTTCTATTCTTTTCCGATCTTACATAAAACAGCGTCTTTCGCGACATATTTTCCAGAATTCGATAAATATTTTTCTTCACTTCGGTCAACACGTGTTAATCCATCACGTGACATATAAAGCTTTCCAAAATCATGCATTCATCACATCTATATCTTTATTCAATTTATTACTCGTTACATCGTCACTAACGGTTTGATTGTTTCCTTTGTCGATTTTTGTTGTTTATTTTATTTTATTAAAATGAACCCGCATGCTAAAATTCCACTTTGACGTAGAATTAATTGTGTTAAATGGACATAGAAACCCACTTTTCAATTCCTCACATGCCTAGGAAAATAAGCTTTGCATATCATTTTTCCTTTTAACTAACGCACGTATTGGAAAGTCATTCGAATTCTTAGTAGAGGCCGCTAATGTGCGGGCGAGGTTGGGTGTCCTTTGTGGGCTTCCCAACACGTACCCTCACTCCTGTGGACATGACGTAGGTCCACCCCGACGCGGCCACGCGCGGGTTTGGGTAGGCGAATGAATCTCGTGGTAAGATTGTTCTCGGGTTCGAAATTTAAGTCAAAATGGAGTCGCCACCAAATTTTGTGGTTATTCGGAACCATACGAGCCCACTCTATGTCGTCATGGGCTGTACACAAAGTACGGCCCACTTCGATTTCAGAGTTTATGGGGCTCGTCCCTTTGCATTGCAATATCGATACCGTTTAAACCGGCTTTCGTATATAGAATGACTCTCGTGTGCCAATGGTTTCGGGCGTTCGGAAACCAAGGTTCTGAGTAAGGGGTGAGGGTACGTGTTCGGAAGCCCACTAAGGACACCCAACCCCGCCCGCACATGGCGGCCTCTACTAAGACATCGTTCGTGTTCGTGTACGCGCGCTAGTAAAACGACTAAATGATATGCAAACAGCGTTTTTAGCTAAGCATGCAAAGTATTGGTTAACTACGTCATTTTAATACATCTTGATTCACGTCAAAGTGATTTAGCATGTGATGTTCATTTAAGGCAATAAGCAAGCAAATAAATAAACTCGAAAGTAAATAACGTACAAGTTACACGGGCGGAAATACAACCCGGCCAATACAAAGATTACAAATAATATACAAACGGAATAACAAATAAAAAAAAGAAAAGACCCGTATGTAAACTAGACCGTGAATTGTGTAGATGGACGAACCCCGATTAAATACACATTGCGTTGTGTATTAAACGAAGGACGGAGACATAGGACCTAAGCGTGACGCTAGCCCGATCCTATGCCTCGATGCCTTGTCCCGACTTATCACGTCAAAGAATCGATCAAAGTCGCTATAGTGTCGTGATATGTATGAGCTTTGAAAAATGGGTTCACGTGATTGACTTTACACGTGTCGACTAAAAGTCGTAAAAAAGACGAGGCTTAAATGTTGCATTTAAGCTCTTGGTTTTCTGGGCTACAGGACCCACTCGGTCGAGTCATGGTCTGACTCGGTCAAGTGTGTCCTCGAAAAGGCTACTGCCCAGATTTATGGGTGCAACTCAATCGAGTAGCCTACGTACTCGGTCGAGTAGCCCCTGTACGAGTACCAACTCATGTCATTTTTTGGTTTAAAATCGATGGTCGGCCAAATCAAATACAAATATCGCACGATTTGTATTTAACTTGGCTTCCGGTGCTATAATCGCGTATGCATGCGATTATAATACCGTTATCGGAGTTTTATGAAAATGCCTTTGCTAGATTAGAAATTTTGTATTAGTGACGAATTTCTTAGTAGTCACGACATCGAAACTAATCCTTTCGGATTATGTGATGTCGGTTTTCGTGTCAACGGGTTCCGTACTAATAAAATTGGGATCAAATGCGTTCAACTATTATTAATCGCGATCACGTCACGCCCTTGAGTACATTGGGGCAGGGCTCCTCGAAAGGACTCCACCTCCGTCGTTGCTCGTAAAGGGATTAGACGGACTTTAGGCGATCATTATAGTTAAACGTATTTAAAACCAAAATTTAATACTAGTATATATATACACGGTATGATACTGTGTTAGTGACGAAAAGGTAAAAGTTAGTATACGAGAAATAAATGTTAGAGTTATGTTAAAGTTAGTGTTAGGATACTAGTATAGTTATTATATAGATAATACAAAAACGTAAATGAAAACGAAGTAATAAGGATCAAAATGGGGTTTAGGACACCCTCAACATACATGTTTAGTAAGGACCTCGGAAATGGACTCGTAAATAGCGACGGGACGCCGGAGTATCGAGGATGTATGCGAGTTATGGTGTGTGTGCGTTTATGTGTATGATTCGTCAGTTTTCGAGGGACGAGTCACTCGGTTTTTTGTGTGTATTTGCTTAGGGTTGTAGTGTGTAGAGTATGGGAGGGTTAAGGTGAAAATGTAGGGTGATTATGCATTAGGTAAAACTCTTAATGCAAAGGGTTTGAGGGACTATTTATAGATTTTACACCACGACCTAGGGTCAGTCGATCGAGTGGCCCTAGTGCACTCGATCGAGTGCACTAGAAAATGGGCTTGATCCGGTTTTTGGCGCTCCACTCGACCGAGTGGGTCAATCCACTCGATCGAGTGGATCAAGTGAATCGAGATAAATGAGGAAGGAGTTGACCTTGTTGATTTGATTGATTTATTTGAATTTGATTTGGGCGCCAGTTTCTAGAAGGTCCCTTTAGGCTGATTTTTGTGACGGATTCGTCTTTGACCGGGTTTTGACCCGGTCGCCAAAAGACGGGTTTTATTTTTGGTGTCGGCTTTGGCCCAAATTAGTCTTATTTTGCTCGGAACGACCCACTGGGCCTGAATTTGAGGTTGGTTTTGAGAGATTTGTACTCCGCTAAATGTCCATGTCGGATATTTTTGATTCCGAGCCCATATCCGAGTAAGTAACGTTTGCGTCCGATCATCATTGGGTGTTTTGTCGGGAACTGTTATAGACACTAGCAGGCAAAATGCGGGTGTCTATAGAGCCCCCACTCTGACTGGGGCTTGGACAAGGCGAAAGTCAGAGTAGCTACCAGGCCCATCGCAGATTACGACCTGGCAGCCTTCCGGTCGGGTCGTTTATAGTCCAGTAGACTAGCGTGAAGGGCTCGCCAGCCATAGGCAGAGGGTGATACCTGTCCTGCTGATGATAGCTCCGTGGGGAGTGAAACTTGCTTCTGGAGGTGTAGGAGTACCCGTAAGCTGATACATCATAGCTCTGATTGTAGCATTCTGGAATAAATATTGACTCACGTTGGGGAGTGAAGTAGTTGTGCGGAGACTTGCTTCTGAAGTCTGGGGTGTACCTGTATGCTGACACATAACAAATTGCATGTAGCACATAGACAAAACACCGACTCGTGCTGGGGAAGATGTACTGAATTTTGAAAAGTCGGAAATTTTTGAAAGAGATTTTTTCGAAATTTTTATATCACAAGATTTGTCATAGAGTTTTTTTTAAAAAAAATTCCAGGCAAGCTCGGGACGACTTGATTCCTACTCTGGGTTCTTGTCTGAAATCAGGCCTGCGCATGTATAGGGCTCAGGTTCGCTGAGGGGGCAAGGTAGTTAGGGTTACAGATAGGGTTTTCTGTTATAAATACAGGTCTCCCTGCTTCAGTTTACTGCATCTCAAATCAAAAACTTCTACTTCTCCTCAAAATCCCTCAGACTTTCAAGAGGATTCAAACCCCTGTCATGGGTATCGATCATCTTACTTCGATGCTTTTTGCCTGGTCCCAGCACTTTCGGGACGAGGACAAAGTTCAGCTGACCCAAATGGGGATTGTCAACCTGTTTCCTCTTCGACGTCTAATAACTGATTCACACTTTTTGGACGCCTGCCTGTCGTTTTGGGATACTACCCATCACGTCTTCGCGTTCCCGTGGGGAGAGATATGCCCTCTTCCCGAGGAGATCGCAGCTATTGGGGGTTGGAGCCCTGTCGCTCGTCCTTCCATCCCTCCGTTCTACCCGGACCCGAGGAGAAGGTTGAGGGATTTCCTGGGTCTGTCTCATGCTGAGACAGATCGAATGGTGCGGGGAAATATTGTTTCCCTCTTTGACTTGGCTGACAAGTTTATGAACAGTCAAGATGTAAGGGCTACCCCTTCTCATAGGCGTAGGGCTTTCGCCTTTTGCATGCTGCACCGCTACGTTTTTGAGGGGATGATGGATGTTGACTCGTGCCTGGGTCAAATCAGGCTGATCGGAGTGGTTGACCAGATGGAGACTGGTCATAGCCCTGCTTGGCTAGCCACTGGAGAAATCATCATGGGTCTGGATGCTAGGCGACTTGACCCGACCCAGCAACTGACGGGGAGCACCCTTATTCTGCAGGTATATGTCTTGCGATTTTCATTTTTTTTGTGTTTCGCGCGATTTCTTGAGGTCCGTAAGTCACTCGATCAAGTGGACCTATCACTCGATCGAGTGACATCTTCGAAGTGCTTCTGCCCATCTGTGGAGGGCTTACTCGATCGAGTCAAATGTTTTACTCGGTCGAGTAGCACTCCTGACGAGATTCTGCTTACCTTTAGAGGGCCTTACTCGATCGAGTCAGACGGTGTACTCGATCGAGTGGGCTGTAGCGGACCACTCCGTTGCTCACGGATTTTGTATATACTTTTTACAGGTTTGGTTGTCGGAACGTCTGTCGATCATAGAGCCCCCTCCGAGCATTCCCAACTACCGCAGCAGCCAAATCAGTTCGAGAGGGCGCCGGATAAGCTCAAGTCACCATATAAATCGAGCTTACTGGGATGAGGAGTTGGTGTTCCATGGTGGCCCTTTAATCAGGTGCACTGTCGCTTGGTGGTTCCTTTCTAAGCTGACGGGGCTGGCCAAGAGGGACCAAGCCCGTTACTTGGTGATCCTGTCCCTTGACTGGACATTTCATATTTACCCGGACCACATCCTGAGGCAGTTCGGTTCGTCTCAGCGCATTCCTGAGACTGAAGCCATTATCAGCGTCTCGCTCCAACTGACAGACGCTATGTGCGACACTTGGTTGCAGAGATGGTTTACTCGTCCTACATGGACTATTCCCAACCCTTGCCAATCCGCATGGGTTTCGCGGGCTTACGAGAAGTGGACTTCCGAGGAATCTGAGGAAGCTCGTAAAGCTCTGAAGGTCGATGAGGCCTTCGAATTGGTCCGTCGGGAGATGGCAAAGGACAATAGGGATTCTTCGATGAGGGAGAGACCCCTGCTACCTTAGTCCGATTCGAATCGGGTCTTAAGTTACATACTAAGACTCGAGATAAAGATGCCGGTGCTAGCGGCACGCGGGGGCGGCTAAGCCCCCAGACTGATTTGGAACGACTACTTGGGCCAAGGCTGGCGGCCCGGGACCGACTAGGTCCGCGTGACCGGCTTCCTGAGCCCGTGAGGGCTCGACTTGGGCCTATCGAGGTGGATGAGGACTCGAGTTCCAATAAGCGAGTCCGGGCTAAAGAGGTCCCTGTGGTGATTCAGGAACGCTCTCCTCCACGTCGTCGTCAGTGGACGGCCAAGGAGGCCAAGGACAAAGGGAAGGGCAAGATGCCCTAAATACCGAGTCCTTAGTTTTAATTATTTAAATATTATTATTATTTATTTTGTAGTGTCGTGTGTTTTTTTTTTTTTTTTGTAATTTTTTGAATTCCTGCATTTTCTAAGTTTCCCGAGTTTATCGGGGCTTTTTTTTTGTGATAATTAATAAGAGAAGTTTATTATTTAATCGCTCCTGTCTTCTTCTCGATTGCACTGGTTGTGCCCTTTTGAGGGGCTGCCTACGTATCCGCAATTAACGGAATCAAACCAAACGTAGTTCAAACTCAGTAATTTTGCAATCTCAAATTACACCAAGACTATTGGTTCAAGATGTTTTGTGACAGTAGAATAAGTAATTCTAGCTCATTGACTTGCTTTTTTGTAAAATAAATGATTTTGATAAAATTTGCTAATGACATTGAGAAATGGCTAAGGGTAGTAACGCTTCAGCTGGTCCAGGTTGGTTGGGTTGACGAACTCATTCCCGTCCAGGTCCGTCAGCATTACTGTTCCCCCTGATAGGATCTTCTTTACCAGATATGGCCCAGCCCAGTTGGGTTTGAACTTTCCCCTTGGGTCAACTGGTAGTAAAGCTCGAACAGACTTAAGGACTAGATCCCCTTCTTTAATGTTTCTGGGCCTTACCCTTTTTTTGAAGGCCCGTTGGATCCGTTTCTGGTAGATTTGGATGTTGTTGAGGGCGCGGGTCCGTCGTTCGTCTAGTAGAACCAACGAATCGTACCGTGCTCGAACCCAGTCAGCTTTGGGTACTTGACTCTCTAACAGAATTCTGAGGGACGGTACCTCTAATTCAACTGGTTGGACTGCCTCCATCCCATAAGTTAGGTAATACGGTGTCGCCCCGGTTGCGGTGCGAATTGACGTCCGGTACCCCCATAGGGCAAAAGGTATTTTGTCGGGCCAGTCCCGATAATTATCAGTCATCTTTTTTAGTATGGTGACAATTGTTTTATTAGCCGCCTTAACTGCTCCATTCGTTTGGGGACGGTAGGGCGATGACGTGTGCCTTTGAATTTTGTATTTAGTCAGTAGGGCTGCGGTCTCAGCTTGGAAATGAGTTCCGTGATCACTGATGAATTCATGTGGGATTCCATACCGACATATTATCTTGTTCTAGATAAACTTGGCAACATGTTTAGCATTGAGGATGCGATACGACTCAGCTTCGACCCATTTGGTGAAATAGTCGATAACTACTAAAATGAAGCAGTGTCCGCCAGTACCGGAGGGGTTTATCTTCCCGATTATGTCGATACCCCATGTCGAGAACGACCAAGGCAACGTCATAGTATAAAGCAGAGATGACGGCATATGTTGCACATTGCCGAAGATTTGACAGTTGTGACACCGTTTGACATATAACTGGCAGTCAGCTTCCATGGTGTTTCAGTAATACCCGAGCCTCATGATTTTTCGGACTAGCATGTGAGCGTTCATATGTGGGCCGTTTTCCTCGTCATGCACTTCGGCCATCACTTTCTCGGCCTTATATTTATCAACACAAAGGAGAAGAGCCCCCTGTGCTGTTTTTTTGTACAATTGTCCATCATCGGTGCAGATGAACTGGGTGGCTAGCCTCCGCAAGGCTTTCTTGGCTCGACCTTTAGTCCCGGGAGGATACTCTCTGTTTGTCAGGTATTTTAATACAGCCTGCTACCAAGGTTCGGGATCAGTTATCTCGATGTCTTCAATCATGAATGTATGCCGGCTCGGACCGTCTTTCAACGCAAATTGGCATACTGGTCACGTGGTCGGGAATATTCAGTAAAGATGCCAATTTTGAGAGTGCATCTGCAAACTGATTTTCTTCCTGAGGTAGGTATATGTACTTCACCTTTTGAAATTGTTTCTCGAGATCCCTTACTCGTGCCTGGTAGGCCACGAGATTAGCATTCCGAGTCTTCCATTTTTAGAGTGCTTGGTTAATGACCAAGGATGAGTCACCATGTACCCGGAGATTTGTGATCCCCAGGTTGGCGGCGGCTTGTAGCCCGTAAATGCATGCTCGTACTCTGCTGCATTATTGGTAACATCAAAGTCCAGTTTGATGGAGACGGGAGTATGCTCTCCTTTTGGTGAAATTAGGAGTATCCTGACTCCGAACCCTCGAAAATTAGATGCTCCATCGAAGTATAAATCCCACGTTTCAGCATCGGTATGGAAAATATCCTCGTCTGGGAAGGACCAAGTGTCGGTGTGTCCTTCTTCGGCTACCAGGCTGTCGGCGAGGAATTCAGCTAATATTTGTCCTTTAATAGCCTTTAATGGTACAAATTTCAGGTCGAACTCTGCCAACATTAGAGTCCATCTTGAAATCCGGCCATTGAGAATGGGCTTTTCAAAGAGGTATTTGATTGGATCCATCTTGGATAGAACATGGACCTAGTAGCTAAGCATATAGTGTCGGAGCTTCTTAGTGGCCCAGACTAGAGCCAAGCACGTCTTTTCGAGCATGGTATATTTGCACTCATACTCTAAAAACTTCTTACTGATATAATAAATGGCTCGTTCTTCGGAGTCGACCGTCTGAGCTAGCGTAGCCCTCATGGCTGTCTCGGTCGTTGTTAGGTATAACGATAGAGGCAAACCGGGTTGAGGCGGCATTATGACTGGCGGAGCAGACAGAATTTCCTTGATCTTGTCGAAAGCAGCTTGGCACTCGTCATCCCATAGTATCCGTTCCCCTATTTTTCAATTTCTTGAAAATTGGTTCACATACCATGGTTAGTTTGGAAATGAATCGACTAATATACTAGACTTTTCCGAGAAATCCCCTTATTTCTTTTTCGGTTTTAGGAGCTTGCATCTCGGTAATGGCTTTGATTTTAGCTGGGTCGACCTCGATGCCTCGTTGGCTAACGATATGACCCAGTAATTTGCCTGATGTTACCCCAAAACTGCACTTTTGAGGGTTTAGCCTCATGTTGAACTTGCGCAATCGGGTGAAGAACTTCCTTTGGGCGGTGACGTGACCGTCCCGTTCTTTGGACTTGACGATCATGTCGTCTACATAAACCTCTACCTCCTTATGCATCATGTCGTGTAGTAAGGTGGTAGCGGTCCTTTGGTATGTGGCCCTGACATTAATGAGACCGAACGGCATGACGGTGTAGCAGTAAGTCCCCCAAGGTGTAGTGAAGGTAGTCTTACTCATGTCTTCTTCCGCCATGTTGATCTGATTATACCCGGCATACCCGTCCATGAATGATAGAAGGGCATGATCGACCGTGTTATCCACCAGTATGTCGATGTGTGGTAACGGAAAATCATCCTTTGGGCTTGCTTTGTTAAGATCCCGAAAATCCACGCATACCCGCACCTTACCGTCCTTTTTAGGAACCGGCACGACGTTTGCAACCCAGTCCGGATACTCGGACACTTGTATGAAGCCGGCTTTGAACTGTTTATCGAATTCTTCTTTTACTTCTGATTGGTATGCGATGCTCGGCTATTTCCCGGTCTATCCCCGATATGTCTTTGTAGGACCATGCGAAGACATCTTTGAATTCTTGGAGGAGGCTTATGAACTGTTGTTTCTCCCCGGGATCCAAGGATAACCCTATCTTAAGTATCCGAGGCTCTAAGGTTGTTCCCACGTTTATGGACTCGGTCTCTTCAATTACCGGATTCCGGGATTCCCTTTGCTCTAGTTGCTCAATCAGATGTGGAGGTAGGGGTACCTGTTCGTCGGATTTCTCAATGTCATAGCATAAAACATTTTTGAAAGCAGAATTTAAAGGAGACAAGTCGTAAGAAGAACGGTTGTTATTATTGATTGAAAATTTGGAAAACAGCTCAAAGAGAGCAGCCATCTGATCATTGGTCAGTGGCGGAATTGGTAAGGCACTCGGGACAGACCCCGAAGTGCCAGCAGCAGGAATGACAGAGGGGGGAGGGGTTACAGGAATGACTCTAGCACCGACTTCCCTAGACTCGACCTCAGACTCTGACTCAGACTCCGACTCAGACTCCGACTCAGACTCAGGCATGTCTCCCTCTCCGGTGATCAGCTTGTAGATCTTTCCTTGACTGTCAGTCCACTTGACAGTCTTCCTCCAGGCCCTGTTTCCCGTCTCGGAACCAACATCCTAGATCAGCTTGGTCGGGTCAAACCTGTTGCTGCGGAGAATCAGGTTGACCAGGTCCTCCTTTGGGGTTGGGACTATGGTGTCTTCCCCGAAGAGCAGCCCCAGCGCGGGCTCAGCATTATCAGCTTCATTAGACTGGATGAGGGCGAACACATCATCCGGGATGTAGTTGCAGTCCTGGGCCGAGTGGGTCCCGAGGTGCGCAGCATTGGGTTGGTACAGTCCAACCTGGATAGCCCCAAACACGGGTGTGACAAAGTAGTCGGCCAACCGTGGGCTGTAAGGGCTCAAGTGGATACCCTTCATGATGTTGCAGGCCTTTACGATTCCTGCTCGGACAACGTTGCCCGGAGTGGCGGCATAGCCAAGGCCGAAGTGAGAGTCTTCGTCCTTAAGGACCTCGATGATCTTTCCAGCTGGAAGATCGGGTCGAGAGGTAGCCCCCGGAAGATACCCTAGGTTTTGGAGCATTGTGTCAATGCTTGTGGTGAAGTAAGGCCTAAAAAGGTACTCTTCCTCGATCATCCCCACAAAGTCGAACCCCCAGAGGTCCGTGCGGCCCGTGGCGTTACCGCTAGCCACGGTCATTGGGGTTGCCTCCAAAGTAATAACATTGTCGAGAAAAGGCATCTTGATCTTACGGTGAAGGGTGGAGGACACGGCTTTGACCGCGTGAATCCAGGGTCTCCCTAGGAGCAAGTTGAAGGATGAGGTGACGTCAATCACCTGGAATTCAAGCTCCTTTTCAATCGGGCCCGTTCCAATGGTCAGCTTTACGGCCCCAGATACCGTCTTCGGGCTCCCATCAAAGGCCTGGATGGTTTGAGCCGTCGGGACATAATCGGCCTCGGTGATGCCGAGGGCTTTAGCGGTCCTTAAGGGAAGGACATTTACAGTGGACCCGTCATCGACTTGGGTCATCGGGAGGTATTTCCCTCGGCAGATTACCATAATGCAGAGGTCCAGATTATGAGAGGCCCCGAACGGTGGCAAGTCGGCTTCAGAGAAAGTAATCATTGGGCCTCCTTCCTTGCTTTTGTCCTTCAAGTGGGGTAGGACCGTGGCTATTATTTCAGCAGGGGTAGCCAAGGAATCGATCTTAACTTGATCGAGAGCCTTAGTGAGTACTTCTCGATGTTCTTGTGAGCTAACAAAGAGTTGCCATATGGTGAGGTCAACTTGGGTCCTCTTCAGTTGCTTCACAATAGCTGTTTCAGCAGTAGGCTCCTCAGGGGCGACTTCCATCCCGAGTGGATCGGTGATGGTTGTCGGGATGGGGATGTCCATGGAGCTTGTGGCTTGATAGGGACGACCAAGGTGGCTGCTGGCTAGGACTCGGGATTTGGCCTCGCGAATCTGCTCAGGGGTAATGGGGACGGTTTCCCCTTTAGTGAGGTAGACATCATCCTCGTCGTCAAACCAGATCCCGTTAACTTGCGGGATAAATGGAGAGATAAGGTGAGAGCAATCAATCACCTCCCCGGAAAAGATGGCATGGGAGCTGAAAGGGTTATCTTTGTTGCTTGGTTTATCTCCGGGTAGCGGGATTTTACCGCTCTCGATCAAATCCTAGATCAGGTGCTTCAGCTTCCAACACTTTTCTGTATCATGCCCATTGCCCCGGTGGTGTTGGCAATGGGCCTGAGCATTGTAGTTCTTGGAGCGTCGCTCGACCGGAACTTCAGGAGTTGGGCCTATCGATTGGATTAGGCCTTTAGAGGACAGCCTTTGTAAGGCATAGGTATAGGTGGTACCTATATCAGTGAAAACCCGAGGTGGGGTGTTTTTCTTGGACGGGGCATCTAGCAGATTAACCGCTTCAAAAATGCCGCGAGTTGCAGCTTGGGGCTTAGTGGTGGAGGAATAAGCCCCTCGGTAGCATTTGCTAGCGGCCTTAGTGAGGCCTTCCAGCCTCAGATCGTCTTCGATCCTCATACCCATTTTAGTAAGGGTGGTGAAATTGGGTATGACAGCGTACCGGAGGTGAACCCGGTAGGAGGGGAGGAGGTTCTTGACAAAAGCCTCCACCAAAGTCTTCTCATTGGGTTTATCGACCAGTTTCACGCTCTCGGCCCTCCAGCGTTAAAGGTATTTAGTAAAACCTTCCTTCGGCTCTTGGGCCATAACCTCCAGAGATCGCATTGTGGTTTGGATCTCGGTGTTGTCAGCATAGTTCCGAGCAAACTCGGTAGCCACATCATCCCATGTAGGGTATTTTTTCGGGTCTAGCCTATAGTACCAGGCCCCTGGGTGTTTCTCAAGAGATGCAGCAAAGAGGTTTTTGAACATGGACGAATCCACTCCCTTGATGGCCATGAATTCCTTGAAGGCCCGTACATGCAGTAACGGGTCTTCAGTTCCCTCAAACATGGGCAAGCCCATAAAGTTCAGGTTTGCGGGCAGTTTGTCGCTCAAAGGGTTGTACTCTCGGCTATTCTCCCGATGAATGTTTTTACTCCCAGCCAAATGGACTTGTTCTTCTAGTCGGCGTACTGCGCTGACTAGTTCAGCTAGAGGCCCAGTAGCCTCGGCATTAGGAGTCCTTTGCTCCACTGTAGCTAGGCGAGCAACGATGGCCACTTGACCAGCCCTCATTTCGGTCAGTTGGGCTTCGATGTCGGTTTGCTTCTCGATCATGGCATCTAGAGAGGTTTGCAGACTGTTCAAAGTTGCCATCCTGCTGGCGTGTCTGGTTGCCGGTGGCCTGTCCATAAGAACACCGTGTAATCAGAAACCGAACCCAGATCTTGGAAAAAAAAAGTACATCCCGAGCGACACTAAGAGGGAAGACCAAAGACTCGAGAAAAAACATCTAGACGGATGACTCAATGGGTGGTATAACTTCCTTAGGACTTTGGCTTTGTGGGCCTAATCCTGTTCGAAGGAAGGTCCACGTGAGACTTTTCCCCAGACTTTTGACTCAAGTGTATGGACGGACTTTCCTTTGTAGGGGTATGCCCTACGCGGGTTGGTCGTGCCTTGACAGATAAGGCGGACTCGGGAAAGGAGGAAACTCGTGATATAAGATCAACGGAGCTTGACTCTATAAACCTTCGATATACTATGCAAAGACCCGACACATGGCTAGACGGTAGGTCCTATAATAAGGAAGGTTCACTAGGAAAGTTGGACGCTTGAAATTTGAATATAAAATGGGTGAATTTACGAGAGTTCGAAAATTGAAAACGGAATTTCAAAAACCAAGATTAGAATTTTGAAAATTCAGAAAATCGGAATGGTGTCGGAAATTCGAGAATTAAAACGGGCAGCATGCCGACTAGAGAAAAAGGATATTTTGAGTCGAATCGTTGATCCTAAGTTTCGGCGGCATTCCGAGTTTTTGAAAGTTGGATATTTTTGCAAAGATGGGTCCCAAAACAGGCAGTATTTCGGGTTTTTCAAAATTTGGTATTTTTGGAAAGATGCATTTTTTGAAATGACGGTTCTTTGAAAAAAAAATGACACGGAAACCAAGTAGCACGTAGTCAAACAAGCATTAAAACGACGCTTATGTATGCTTTACACTAAGTCTCGGTCGGTCAAAATAGGGTCTACACCAACAACGATAGCATTCTCGTGAATCAGGACGGACTACCTAAGCCGAGTTGGTCTTAGAACATGCCGCAAAACCCATACGAGTTCCGCCATCGAAGTCTTTAGCGCAGTCATGTAGGAATGCACCATGGTATAGTGGGACGTCGGTCACAAGTAACCGGCCCGGGCAAAATTTGGGTTATGCATGAATCATTAAACTAATGCGCGCACACTAATATACGAACGATTTCTTTTCGAGTCTCACCCTGGGAACCCCGATGGCATGTGGTACATCAGGTATCCCCAGCGGAGTCACCAAATAGTGGACATGACGTAGGTCCACCCCGACGCGGCCACGCGCGGGTTTGGGTAGGCGAATGAATCTCGTGGTGAGATTGTTCTCGGGTTCAAAATTTAAGTCAAAATGGAGTTGCCACCGAATTTTGTGGTTATTCGGAGTCATACGAGCCGACTCTATGTCGTCATGGGCTGTACAGAAAGTACGGCCCACTTCGATTTCAGAGTTTATGGGGCTCGTCCCTTTGCATTGCAATATCGATACCGTTTAAACCGGCTTTCGTATATAAAATGACTCTCGTGTGCCAATGGTTTCGGGCATCCGGAAACCAAGGTTCTGAGTAAGGGGTGAGGGTACGTGTTGGGAAGCCCACTAAGGACACCCAACCCCGCCCGCACATGGCGGCCTCTACTAAGACATCGTCCGTGTTCGTGTACGCGCACTAGTAAAACGACTAAATGATATGCAAACAGCATTTTTAGCTAAGCATGCGAATTATTGGTTAACTACGTCATTTTAATGCATCTTGATTCACGTCAAAGTGATTTAGCATGTGATGTTCATTTAAGGCAATAAGCAAGCAAATAAATAAACTCGAAAGTAAATAACGTACAAGTTACACAGGCGAAAATACAACCCGGCCAATACAAAGATTACAAATAATATACAAACGGAATAACAAATAAAAAAAAGAACAGACTCGTATGTAAACTAGACCGTGAATTGTGTAGATGGACGAACCCCGATTAAATACACATTGCGTTGTGTATTAAACGAAGGACGGAGACATAGGACCTAAGCGTGACGCTAGCCCGATCCTATGCCTCGATGCCTTGTCCCGACTTATCACGTCGAAGTATCGATCAAAGTCGCTATAGTGTCGTGATATGTATGAGCTTTGAAAAATGGGTTCACGTGATTGACTTTACACGTGTCGACTAAAAATCGTAAAAAAGACAAGGCTTAAATGTTGCATTTAATCTCTCGTTTTTCTGGGCTACAGGACCCACTCGGTCGAGTCATGGTCTGACTCGGTCGAGTGTGTCCTCGAAAAGGCTACTGCCCAGATTTATGGGTGCAACTCGATCGAGTAGCCTACGTACTCGGTCGAGTAGCCCCTGTACGAGTACCAACTCATGTCATTTTTTGGTTTAAAATCGATGGTCGGCCAAATCAAATACAAATATCGCACGATTTGTATTTAACTTGGCTTCCGATGCTATAATCGCGTATGCATGCGATTATAATATCATTATCGGAGTTTTATGAAAATGCCTTTGCTAGATTAGAAATTTTGTATTAGTGACGAAATTGCATTCCTCTACGTCACGACATCGAAACTAATCCTTTCGGATTATGTGATGTCGGTTTTCGTGTCAACGGGTTTCGTACTAATAAAAATGGGATCAAATACGTTCAACTATTATTAATCGCGATCACGTCACGCACTTGAGTACATTGGGGCGGGCCTCCTCGAAAGGGCTCCACCTCCGTCGTTGCTCGTAAAGGGATTAGACGGACTTTAGGCAATCATTATAGTCAAACGTATTTAAAACCGAAATTTAATACTAGTATATATATACACGGTATGATAATGTGTTAGTGACGAAAAGGTAAAAGTTAGTATACGAGAAATAAATGTTAGAGTTATGTTAAAGTTAGTGTTAGGATACTAGTATAGTTATTATATAGATAATACAAAAACGTAAATGAAAACGAAGTAATAAGGATCGAAATGGGGTTTAGGACACCCTCAACATACATGTTTAGTAAGGACCTCGGAAATGGACTCGTAAATAGCGACGGGATGCCGGAGTATCGAGGATGTACGCAAGTTATGGTGTGTGTGCGTGTATGTGTATGATTCGTCGGTTTTCGAGGCACGAGTGACTCGGTTTTTTGTGTGTATTTGCTTAGGGTTGTATTGTGTAGAATATGGGAGGGTTAAGGTGAAAATGTAGGGTGATTATGCATTAGGTAAAACTCTTAATACAAAGGGTTTGAGGGGGTATTTATAGATTTTACCCCACGACCTAGGGTCACTCGATCTAGTGCCCTAGAAAATGGGCCTGATCCGGTTTTTGGCGCTCCACTCGACCGAGTGGGTCAATCCACTAGATCGAGTGGATCAAGTGAATCGAGATAAATTAGGAAGGAGTTGACCATGTTGATTTGATTGATTTATTTGAATTTGATTTGGGCGCCAGTTTCTAGAAGGTCCCTTTAGGCTGATTTTTGTGACGGATTCGTCTTTGACCGGGTTTTGATCCGGTCGCCAAAAGACGGGTTTTATTTTTGGTGTCGGTTTTGGCCCAAATTAGTCTTATTTTGCTCGGAACGACCCACTGGGCCTGAATTTGAGGTTAGTTTTGAGAGATTTGTACTCCGCTAAATGTCCATGTCGGATATTATTGATTCCGAGCCCATATCCGAGTATACTAAGTCACGTTTGCGTCCGATCATCATCGGGTGTTTTGTCAGGAACTGCTATAGACACTAGCAGGCAAAATGCGGGTGTCTACAACCCCTTACTCAGAACCTCGGTTTCCGGATGCCCGAAACCGTGGGCGCACGAGAGTCATTCAATACACAATATCCAATAATGTCGGTATTGGTATCAAATGCAAAGGGACGAGCCCAATAAACTCTGACATCGGAATTGGGCCGTATTTTGTATACGGACCACTATGAGATAGAGTGGGCTCGAATGGTTCCGAATAACCACAAAATTCGGTGGCGACTCCACTTCGACCTAAATTTCAATTCGATCCGTTTCATATGGAGATTCGTTCGCCTACCCAAACCCGCGCGTGGCCGCGTCGGGGTGGACCTATGTCATGTCCACAGCGGCCCGATATATTTTCCGATTTTTCTCGAAAAGTCGGGCCCCTCCACCTTCTTCTCCAAAAACAATCCATTTTCAAAACTCTCCTTTTCTTAGGACTTCCCGTATTTAACAGTGTCGGGTCATGTCATAAGTCGTCGAAGTCTTTAGCGTCGAAACTCTGTCGATCCTACATCGCGAGTTTCTTCCCTATCCCAGTCCGCCTTATTAGACTAAGGCAAGTCCCACCTACGTAGGACATACTCCTACAAAGAAAGGCCCATTTACACATTCAAGTCCAAAGTCTGAGAAATATCTCACATGGACCTTCCTTCGAACAGGACTTGGCCCACATAGCCGAATCCTAAGGAAGGCCCACCTTTCACAAGTCATCCGTCTAGGTGTCTTTTCCGAGTCAACCTTTTACAAGGCATAGCCCTATAACAAAAGGTTCACGGTCCTTACGTCTAAGGGTCACTCGTCCGACACTCGAGTCTTAACAAAATCTTCAATCCCACTCGAGCTCTAACCTTTAGCAGAGCGATCAATCACGGTTGCTCTAAGGGTCATGTCTTACATGTGTTGTCTCACGTACCCCACTTTCGAGTCACTTAGATGCCACACCATCTGAGTCCTTAGTCTCACTTGGGGGCTATTCTCCGACGGAGTGATTAATCACAGTCACTCCGAGAATCGTACCCTACACATTTGTCTTAGGAGAGTCTAACCCGAGTCAAACTGGAGTCGTCTTTCTTCCCGCGCTATTTCCTATGCCTTGGTGAGTTTGAGTTCCGAAGCAACTTTTCTGATTAGGCAATATTCTTACGGACAGGCCACCCGTAACTAGAAGCCAACGCAAGATGCAAGAAACCTTGGACGAACTGAAAGCCTCACTGGCTAAGATGGAGGCCCAATTGACGGTCATCCGAACCGACCAAACCACTCTTGCCACCCGCCTGAGTGCCATAGAGAAAGGGACTCCCAATACTAGATCCGAACCCACTGGGCCCATAGCTGAACTAATCAGCGTTGTTCGCAAACTTGAAGAACAGGTCCACTTGTCAACTAACAACACTATCCACACGGAAAATGCCCGTGCCTATTTACCCCTGAATGGTGAACTGCCCGACAACCTCTACCATACGGGCATACCAATGTTTGAGGGTACTGAAGAACCGGTTCATCACATTCGGGCTTTCAAAGAGTTCATGGCCATCAAGGGAGTAAAATCCACTATGCTTAAGCACCTGTTCGCTGCTTCCCTCGAGAAGTATCCAAAAGCCTGGTACTACAGGCTCGATTTCAAGAAATACCCGACTTGGGATGATGTGGCAACGGAGTTCGCTCGGAACTACGCTGATAATATTGAGATCCAGACTACAATGCGTACTCTGGAAGTCATGGCCCAAGAGCCCAAAGAAGGGTTCACTAAATATCTTCAAAGATGGAGGGCCGAAAGTGTGAAGTTGGTAGCCAAGCCCAACGAGAAGATACTAGTGGAGGCGTTCATCAACAACTTCTTACCTTCCTACCGCGTCCATCTTAGGTATGCCGGCATTTCAAACTTTGCGGTGCTTACCGAAATGGGCATTAGGATTGCAGACGATCTTCGACATAATGAAGATCTGGGTGAAGCTTCCACTGAAGGCTATACTGGACATCAACTCGAGACCTTAGAAGCCGACGACTAATGACAACATCATCCGAGAGTCCGGATTTGATTTTAAGTCCGAGTCTGAGTCCGAGCCTATGATGTGCTAGTTCTTCCAAAGTCAAAGTCAGAGTCAGAGTCAGTTGTATTCTGTCCTCTTTTTTTCAAAATTCAATAAAGTCACCTTTCAATATTCTATCTCTACTATATACTTCCCTTATGTGTTTCCGAGAACATGATGAACACCATCATACACTGTGAGCACACGCACGTGACTATTATAGGCACATCTATAATGACTGCAGGAACTGAGACCCGTGTTATCCTTTACATGTTCCATGTCTGGTATAGAAAGCCACATAACTACCCCTAGCATGAGCGGTATCGAATCCTATGACAAACCTAGGTAATCTCCTAGTTTGGGTTCAAGACGGGAGGCAAGCCCATTTCCCACAGTAAATGCCCATCCAATAAGAGATCAACCAATCCATACCTTAGGTTTTAGTCTGACCAAGGAAAAAAAAGAAAAAAAGCTGGACAAAGAAAAATTCAAAAAACCCATGACAGGGGCTAAGAGGTCAACCAACAAAAAATCAAAAAACCCATGACCGGGGCTAAGAGGTCAACCAACAAAAAAAAAATTCAAAAAACCCATGACCGGGGCTGAGAGGTCAACCAACAAAAATTCAAAAAACCCATGACCGGGGCTAATAGGTCAACCAACAAAAATATTCAAGAACCCATGACCGTAGTGAAAACGGTCAAATTCAAAATTATCAATACTCATACCATCCAATAGGGGAGTGACAATCAAGTTGGCCAGCTAACGCCACATCTAGCCTTCCCACATTACAACCCTCAAAACCTTCTCGAGACCTAGGCTAAGGGACAGCCCGGAATTTTGAGGATTCAAGCTCCATAGGATACACCCTAACCCTTAGGGTCAGACATGGAAATCAGATCCAGCATTATCAAACCTACCCTGATCGAAGCTCGAGTCATTATTACTCGACTTCCCCCTTTCCTACCACATTACAATACCTTACCCTCGAAGCATTAGCTCCACAAAATCAAGCTCCAGATGTCAAAACATCAAAGCCACTTACAGCCTAGCTCCACATTTCCAAAATTATCCAAACCAGTAACCAGCCCCAAACACGAAAACTCAACCTGCGGGCGTCATAGAACATGCCCAAATAGTTCACACCACCTCTAGGGGCTACCCCGGAGAACGCTCACAGTCACAGGATCAACATTCTAACCATTCTAGCCCTTTGATCAAGACATCATTGGGAATGCACCTAGCCTACACCATCGCTATGGCTAGTTACACATAAAGCCCTAATAAACTAGGCACCATATTACATCTTCCAGTCCACTGAACTACTACTTGGTTTGATTTCACTACACGTGAATACGTAGGCAGCCTTTCAAAAAGGGCACAACCACTCACATTGACACACATTCAAAAAAAAGCACCATCATTCCGATCACGACACTGTCATGTTCTCAGTAGCTAGCTTTGTCGTCCTGGGGGCTTCTATTAGACAGAAGTTCTCCTTCCACTCACAAAATCCAAAATACTTTCAAAAACTAGCCTCCTTTCTGTAGTGTGTCCTAGTACTCGGCTCCGTCGAAGACAAGAATCTGTCAGGACTCGAAGCTATACCCATTTTTGGACTGTACCCTAAAATCAGAGATCCAGAAGGGCACCAGACTAAAACAGTCTCATTACAGACTACTGAAGTCCCCTATAGCATATCCATCCCAATTCGATGTTCGACCGTGTTGCCACTCGCCTAGGCTGCGGAATAGCGCAACTTAAGAGTCTTGTTAGGTGGCCCACCCCCCTACCGAGTCACGGTCCAACCCCTCGAGAGTCCAGTCGTGTCTGTCAACTCGTCCGGTCACGTCCAGAGTCGAGTGTGTCGGTAGGCCTCTCTTCAAATTCCACTTTGAAATTTGCAAAATTTAGCCATTTGAAAAAAGATCCTTTTCGACAAGGTCAAATTTCGGTCTATTTAAATTGCAAATTTCTTTTCTACCCCTTTC
Organism: Agrostemma githago; assembly: GCA_958450325.1. Lineage (NCBI taxonomy): Eukaryota > Viridiplantae > Streptophyta > Magnoliopsida > Caryophyllales > Caryophyllaceae > Agrostemma > Agrostemma githago. The sequence continues at coordinate 24,358,057 of OY288244.1, read as the reverse complement.
CATTTTGAAAACCTAGCCCGTGAGTTGCTTTCAGGATTTCAATTCAAAAAAATTCAAAAACTTTCAAAACTTTCAAGAATTCCAAAAATTAAAAAAACTTTTTTTCCCCAGCGCGTCATTTTTCTACCTACGTGTTGCATGCAAAATTTTATGTGACTTATACAGGTACGACTCAAGCAGGGACATGCAACCCACTGTATCTCCCCAGCGGAAAGCCCTAGGTGGCATTTTCCCCGGAATGGCACGGGATGGGCCCGCATATAGGCACACCCAGGACTTATGCGACAAGTCCGATTCCCCACGGAGTTACTATCATCTACTCAGGTACGACTCGAGGCTTCAAAAGCAAGCCCGTACAGCTCACATATCTCCCCAGCGGAAAGCCCTAGGTGGCATTTTCCCCGGAATAATATGGGATGAGCCTACATACAGGCGCACCCAGGACTTATGCGACAAGTCCGATTCCCCACGTAGTTATCATCTTCAACTCAGGACTATAAACGACCCGATCGAAAGTCTGCCAGGTTTCAATCCTTGATTGGCCTGGTAGCTACTCCGACTTTCACCTTGTCCAAGCCTCAGTCAGAGTGGGGGCTCTGTAGACACCCGCATTTTGACCGCCAGGTGTCTATGGTAGTTTCCAAAAAACACCCGATGATGATCGGACGCTAACGTGTTTCTACGCGCTCGGACATGGGCTCAAAACCATTAGTTGTTGGCTTAAACACTTATGGAGCACAAATCTCACAAAACAGACCTCAAATCCAGGCCCAGTGGACCGTTCCGAGTCAAACAAGACTAATTTGGGTCAAAACCAACACCAAAAAATAAAACCGACTTTTTAACGATTGGGTCAACCCCGGTCAAAGTCGTTTCCGAGACATACAAAACAGCCCAAATACAAAAACCCATCAAACATCCAAAGCCACGGTCCAAAAGTCGACCCGCGCGACCCAGCTGAGCCACTCGATCGAGTGGGCCCTCATCCAAGCCCGACTGCTGGCACAATGGGTCACTCGACCGAGTCCAGGGGCTACTCGGTCGAGTAACCCTAGCCGGGTGCACATGGCTTTGCCTATATAAGCATCCCCATGCACACAACTTTTCACAACTTTACAAAACCCTAATCGAACTTTTTTGCAACCGTAATTCTACCCTAATCAAACCCTAGTACTACACTAGTAAACCCTAACCCTAGCGTTTAGGACTTCAAATCCTAACCACCACAACTTAGCCTACATACTCGATACTCCCGTGCAAGCCGCCACTACGAGTCCCGTCCGAGCATAAGAAACATGTAGGTTGAGGGTGCGAAACCCGTCTTCTTCCCTTCTTTTCTCTCTCTTTCGGCTTCTTCTTTTTTTTCGTTTTTTTGTCTTTTTTTTTTATTTTACCATCGCATTCTAATATCGATAGTATTACTGGTATAAAACATTAAAATACTCGTAGATTTGTGTCGAGTGCGAAGGATGTCGGAATAAGGAAACCCGAATATACAAGTGTACCACACACAACGTTGCCGGTCGCTTATCCTGACACCCTAGCACTTGATTATTGAAACGAGTAAACTTAAACAATAATTTTTGTTTTCGTTCGCATAGTTTTTCATTAAATCGCATATTTCGTCATTTACAAAACTATCTTTCAAATCGAGCATCTCTTAATAAGGGTCGAAACCCGTTGACGCGGATCCGACATCACATAATCCCTAGGGATTCGTTACGATGTCGGAAAGGCCGAGGGAATCAAGTCTTTCAATTCAAGCAAAGCATCGATCTTTTAGATTCGATACCAATTCCATAATTGGATGTCGAATCTAACGATCTAGTCAAAAAAGTTAACCAATTCGATTTTTTGTTGAAGCTAACGTAGATGTCATTAAATTCGCTAGAATTACGACACTATAAACGCGGAGGAATATTCATATCGCTTTGGCCGACATTAAATGACTTATAGCTTTTTCTTCAATTTTCACTCTAGTATTCGATACCGCTTCAATAGGCGGATATCGGGCACGACGAGAATCGTAGATATGAATTGGACATAAATTATACAATATTTATGCCCAATTCCTCGAATCATCAAAATCAAAAGCAATTTCGAAATCGATAACAAAATTGCAAGCGAACCCTAGTTCGTACAGGGGGCACTCGATCGAGTGCCTAGCCCACTCGGTCGAGTGGCACCCCACAAAACCAAACAGAATGTTTTTCGACCTCCACTTGGTCGAGTCTCACAATGACTCGGTCGAGTGGCAGCGTACTCGGTCGAGTTCGTCAATAACTCGATCGAGTAGGGTCCAATATACGAGACAGAATACTTTCATGACAACCACTCGGTCGAGTTTCGTAATAACTCGCTCGAGTGGCCATGCACTCGGTCGAGTTCCCTCATAACTCGGTCGAGTACCGTCACGAAATCTGGACAGAAGACTTTTTTAGAGGTCCACTCGGTCGAGTCCCTCAATGACTCGGTCGAGTGGCCCCTTTATCACGTCAAACCGTGAGCTCTACAAGCCATTCGAGTCTCGTTAATACCTTTTCACGACTTAAGTCAACGCGTGTCTAATCAATCATGTGAAAACCTCACTTTTCAAAACTTTGCATCATCCCGTTTGCATCATTCCATATCATATGACATCTTTGCAAACCGTTATTATCGTTACACCGCTACTAACCGTTTGTTCTCTTGTCGATTTAATTCTTGTTTATTTTATCGTACTAAAATGAACCCGCATGCTAAAATACAACTTTGACGTTAAGATTTTAGTTGGATTAAATCGACATAGAAACCCTTTCAATTTTTCACATGCTTAGGGAAAAAATGTTTGCATAAGCATTTCCATCGTTTAACTAACGCGCGTATTCAAAAATCATTCGATATCCTAGTAGAGGCCGCTAATGTGCGGGCGGGGTTGGGTGTCCTTAGTGGGCTTCCCAACACGTACCCTCACCCCTTACTCAGAACCTCGGTTTTCGGATGCCCGAAACCGTTGGCGCACGAGAGTCATTCTATACACGATAACCGGTAGTGACGGTATCAGTATCGCAATGCAAAGGGACGAGCCCAATAAACTCTGACATCGGAAATGGGCCATATTTCGTACACGGCCCACTACGACATAGGGTGGGTTCGAACGGGTCCGAACTCCCACAAAGTTCGGTGGCGACTCTACTTCGATTTAAATTTCAATTCGATCCATTCTCATATGGAGATTCATTCGCCTCCCCAAACCCGCGCGTGGCCGCGTCGGGGTGGACCTATGTCATGTCCACTCAATATGGGTCCACAATCGACGCAACACCGTGGCCTAACCCTCATAACAATCAGTACCCTGGAGGAGCACGGTCAGGAGGTACCCCTGTCCACCAGACACCAGGATGGCAATCCGTAGCTCAATCAGGAGCAATCGCCTTATCCAGCAATCAGTCCTCTGGAGGAGCATGGTTAGCAGCTACCCCCCATCCAGCAAATGTCAGGGTGGCAGCCTGGAGCATTAGTCAACACGACAGCCCAAATCAGCAACCTGCACCTTGGAGGAGTCTGGCCATCAGGAGTTCCATCTCAGCAAGCCATAGGGTGGCAATCTGGGTCCGCAATCAACGCAACACCATTTCTTAACCCTCCTAACCACCAGTACCCTGGAGGAGCATGGTCAGGAGGTACACCCTTTGGCGTCTTTCCGCCAGTCTCTAACCCTCTTGCAGGAACATGTAACACGATGGACCAACAGTATCAGGAACTAAGGGACCTGATCAACAAGATTCTCAAAATGCCTCGTCCCTTAGAAAGAGCAGCGAGAGATAGCTACGCCGACTCACCTTTCATCGACGACCCCTTTTGCGCCAGATGGAATGTCACATTGAGCAAATCTACTCCCAGAAACCCTCAATTTAATGGACAGGCAGAGTCTAGCAACAAAATTGTGATGAACAACCTGAAAAGGAGGCTGGAGGAAGCTGGGGGTAGATGGGCAGAAGAACTCCCCCTGGTGCTATGGTCTGACAGAACCACGCCCAAAGAAGGTACAGGACAAACGCCGTTCAGTTTGGTTTTTGGTGCTGAAGCAGTCATTCCTTCAGAAGTCAGGGTGCCTACTCACAGATATGGCCGCACAACAGAAGACAAAAATCAGGTGGAGATGGCAAGTAGTCTTGACACCATAGATGAGCTCAGGACTGATGCTCAAATCAGAATGGCCTCTTACAGGCAAACGGTGGCCAAGAGTTACAACAAGAATGTCAAAGTCAGAATCCTGCAGAAGGGAGACCTGGTTCACAGAAAAGTCTTCCAGAACACCAGAAATCAGCAGGCAGGAAAGTTTGCCTATAATTGAGAAGGACCATACCAGGTGGAGAAGGTAGTAGAAAACGGGGCCTACCGACACATGACAATGGAAGGGGAGATCATCCAGAAACCTTGGAATATCATACGCTTGAAGAAGTACTTCCCTTGGATGGCCAATGTCGCCAAAAACAAGGCATCCATTCTGCCAGACGTACCTCCACCAGAACCCAGGTTTTGCCTCATCAGATGTTTTCCAACACACATTTACTTTTTGTTGCTTTAAATACATAAAGTTTTTACAACTGTTTTTTGAATAATTTATTTTTTAAATAATTTATTTTTTGAATGACTTAAATACATAAATTAATTTGAATAATTCACCCATTTTATGGTAGCATCACAAAGGATTGATGGAAAATCTGGTGGAGTGCGTATTTCTCTACAAAAGGTGTGCGCCTGTGACTGAGTGCCTACAACCGGGACATTACAGTCTCCCGCGCCACTTAGCACCCACGCAAGCGTGGCTCCTCTGACAAATTGGGCGAACTAAATCCCATGGCCACCATTTTAAGTGTCGACCATACAACACAAGGCATGCATAACATACAGTCGCACATAAAAAAGTGACATTACAAAAGCTACTTCAATTTCACACAACGAAAGTTAAGGCACGGAGTGCCACAAAAGGCTAACACACTTTGCTCCCCTGAGCAAAGACAAAGGTACTGCGGAAAAAGTCTTACAGAAGTTCACACCACGCAGGGTTCACAAGCCGAAAACAGAGTACAACAAAAGAGGAGTAGCATCACTCTAGCAGAACTTGGTCCATAACCTGGACATTCTCCTTTGGTGGAGGTAGAACTGTAGCAGATCCTCCTACAGGAACCTGGGTCTCTGGATAATTAAGATGAACAGCAGCGGAACCTCTCCCAGGATCATCAGCGGCATCCTCCTTGTCCACACCCTCTTGCCCATGAGCCTCCTAGTCAGCAATGGGGGAATCAACGAACTCCTCCAGATCCTCCGCCTCCATGTCAGAGAGAGCATCCAGGTTAGATGCCATAGGAAATTCCTCATCCAGTCGCTACTTCTCTACAACCAGGTCCCAATCTCTGTGCTTCTCCGCCAGATATTCGTTCCTTGATTTTCTCAACCCTGGTATACTTGTCCGACCAATCAAGAGCATCCCTCAGAGTCTTCTTCAGCTCAGCATTCTTCCCCTACAGGAAAAAATTGGCATCCAGGGCCTGGGCAAGCTCATTCTTTACCTCCACTAGATCTGCACTAATCTTTTGTCTTTTGCCAGATTTCTCCGCCAACAATCCGCGAACCAAGTCCAACTCCTTCAGAGAGCTTTTCTCTAGCACGGTCCTGGGACCAGGAAGTAGCATCTGGTCCCGAAGAGCCATGTCATCTGTAGACTTGGACGTGCCGAAGACTTCCGGAAATTTGAGCACCACTCCCGCAGGAACGTCATCAACGGATTTGGGGGCAGAATAAAAGTGAGGCTCAAAAAGATCTACCACTTGGGGTTCACTTTCTGGAGGAGTAATTTCTAAGGGAAGGCACGGGTTACGCCTTGTCCTAGAACCAACAGGGCCAGCAGAAGCAGAACCAACTTTTCTCTTGGAGGCCACCCTAGCAGCAACGCCCCGCCCTCTAGCAGCCACAACTTGCTCTAGGGTCACACGAGGCTTAACAGATCCTGAAGAAGGGGCAAGCGAAAATAAGTACCATGAAAATCCGAGGTCAGGCAAACTTAGCCAAGCATGGACGTATCTTACCCAAAGACATGTTCTCACCAGACTCTTCGTTTTCTTCTTCTAGGGAAGGAGAGAGGAAGGATCACCTATGGAAGGATAGAGCAAATTGCGAAATGTCCTCTACTCCGGGTCTAGGCTGAATAGTCGGGTGAAAGAATCAATCGTCACGCAAACCGTCTACAGTCTAAGCAAACGGAAATTCCCGCCTAAGACGAACTTATCTGAGAATTTGGGGGCATTTGTTCGAGATAAAAATACGCATCTTCAAAATAACGACGTGGCGTATAGCGATTGGACGATTGTGAAAGACAAAAGTCAAAAGTCAGAATTAATGAAGAACGATGGGTCAATTGGGCTAAGGAACACAAATAGGCCCGCTAAGAGGACAACTAATGAACTAAGGAACGGGTCAACAAACAATCTCCTATCTTCAAGGAACCCCTCCTAGAGACTAGGAGCAGAATATTGAGAACTAGGCCAACAAATCCTAGAAGGAAACAGTATTAAAAGCAAGGCAACACTTCAAGCTAAGGAAGACTATCCAACATACTCACAGCACACTATCATCAAGCGGAATCATAAGAGCAATATAATACTTCATAGCTAATTATTATCAATCACAAACACTTGTATTTTTAATACTTTTCGTCGTTCTTTTGGTCATAGTAGAGTATTGGCGGGATTCCGACTCCCCTCGCGGTTTTTCCCACATCAGGTTTCCGCGTCACCAAAATTCCTTGTGTCGTTTTCTTTTCGTTTTCATTGCTCTCCGCTCACTAGTGTCATCGTAATACCATTAATCCGTAGTTATAGACCGATCGCTTTAACCCGCTACCTAAAACGATAACCCGATAGATTTTTTACCAAAACAATTACTATCTTAGGAGATGATGTATGCTTACTTAAGCTCTTAAGGATAACATATACTCAATAACACTATTAAGGAGTATATGATTATGAAATATGAAGCATGATATGACGTATTAGATATTAAAGAGTATAAGGATATATTAATATTATATTCTATATTGATTTGTAAGGATATTATATTTTAATTTTAATTTATTTGGTAGTGTTTCGCAAAAGTTGGATTTAACCACGACGCTCGAAAAAAGTCTCTTTTGTTGGTGATTTAAGTGTAAATACCGATTCATTTTAGCATACTCGGGTTTGTTTTATGAATGTGTGAATTCAATATAATATACTGTAGTATAAGTTCGGAGAAGTACGGAATGTACGCTTATATATAATTAATTTTGGTGGGAATTTCTGAAGAGTCGCAACTCTTCTGAAACTTGTCTCACTGTTCCTTCAAACTCTATATAATAGAGGATTGATCAATTCGAAAACACAAGCAAAAATATGCACATAAATACTTCATATTTACATCTCTGTTTACTGTGCAAATCCAGAGGAATACCGTCTTATCTCAATAGAAAATTCGGTACAACCCTACACTAAAATAAGGGTCGAATTGTTCTATTAGGAAACCGATCAGTCGATTCGGCGTTGTTTTTTAGTCCTTTTCTTATTAGCACATAACAACTTTTATATATATATATAGATAGATTTTTATTTTTATTTTTATTTTTATTAATAATTATAAAAATTATATAATTGTATTATTGTTAATTATTACTCCGTACTATGATTATTATGATTTTTTATTATTATTATTATTATTATTATTATTATTATTATTATTTATTTATTTATTTATTTTATAGTTATGTTAAGGTTAGTTTGGGTCAGACTCGTTAAGTCCAGTTAAGTTCGTACTCCTTCACTTCCATTCAGACACTTTTACGAAAGATTTAAATATTAAGTATCTTCCTAAAAATTCTTGATTTTTCAAGTGTTATCGTAGTAGTTTGTATTGCTTTTAATTAATTTATTCATTTCTTTTTATAAAACATAATAAGCCAAATTAAAGGGGGAAAATGTTAAAAGAAGGAAATTTGACAAAAGTGAGAAAGCTAACAAGGAGTATTACTATTAAAATGGAAGCTGCTAGAGTTACACGGCATGTATGGGGCCTTTCATACACGCCCACTCCCAGCTTGCCTAGTGTCCTTCTTGGTGGAATCTTTCCTCGGATTCCTTCCAAGATTCTACCTAACCTTCCACTTACCTCAATTGATTTGTTTTCTATTTATCTTTATTTATTTACTTTTCCCCCACTTTCTCTATTTCCCAACTTTTTTGGTTTTCAACACTAATACATTTTGTATGTATTTGTACCTCACTTCCCATATACGGTGTATATGTACGGTATATGTATACGGATCGTATTTTTGTTGTATAAATTTTTTAAAAAATTGTTTTTTTTTTCTGTTTCTTTAATTCTTTTGTGGTATTTTGTTTTATACGTTTTGCGTATGTTTACGGTTTTCGTATATATACGATTCGTATTTTTGCCAGTTTTTTGTTTTTGTTTTTTTTGTTTCTTTAATTATTTTGTAGGTAACCTTTTATACGGTATACGTATTTATATACAGTGTCCATTTTTTATTTTGTTTTATTTTAAAAAAATGCTTGTTTCATCAATTATTTTCTCTTAAGTAATTTATTTTACTGTTTCCCCTCTTTCCGTACACTTGTTCCTTTTTAGTATTTATTTGTTTCTGTAATTTTGTTGCATTTAAAACCCTTTTATACAATGTACGTATTTATACGATTTACATATTTATACGGTGTCCGTTTTTTATTATATATTTTCGAGAAAAAAAAACTTGTTTCAGCAGTTATTTTCTTTTTATTAATTTGTACGGTAATTTTTTTGTACAGTTTACAAAACAACATGTTTGATAAATTATACAGTGTCACCATTTTTTTTCCTTTTTATCTCTTTATACGGTGTTCTATTAATTTTTTTTTTAACACAAATTCATGTTTGTTTAATTAATTTTTGTTTTTTGATTACTTATACGGTATATAATTTGTTGATTATTTTTATATTTATTTTCTTTATTTTTCGTCAACGCTATTTTTTTCAATGCGCTTTTCTTGTGTTTATAAATTATTCTTTATAAAAAACAAACATATCTTATTTTAAAAGTAAGAATCATACTTTCATCACGAAAATAACACAGTACTTGTTCTTCAGTTAACATATATATTCGGTTGTTTGTAGTATCTTAGTTGGTTGTTCAGTCCTTGATAAGTTAACTCTTTGCTTTATAGGTTTCGTGTTCGAGCCTTCATTCAGACCTTTTTTTATTTCTAAAAATTTTCAAACTCTTCCGCCTTTTCATCCTCACTTAACTATTTTGACACTCATTCACCTCGTCCATTACTTAACAATTTTGAAATTATTTTACCTATTCTTCCATACATTTTTATTTTGACACTCTTTAGATTATTACGACAATACTAATCGTAGTACCCCCTCCGTCCTAATGAATTCTTTACGTTTGCTTTTTCACACTTGTCGAGTTACATTTCATTTCGTTCATATCTTTATTTACGTGTTATTAAAAATTCTAAAAAATTGATAATCTTATTGTACTTATTAAGACCATTCGAAAAAGATCTCACATGACTATGTTTTACGTTATATATTTGAAATTATATTCGAGATCATTTCATCGATGAATAGTGCCAAAAGCAAACGTAAATAATTCACTGGGACGGAGGGGGTAGATTATTACTCCGTATTATTATTATTATTATTATTAGACGAAGCTAAAATTTAGAACCAAATAAAAGAAAATAAAATATTCATCATAAAGTATTGGAATGACTAATAACAACAATCCAAACTTCACATCAATCTTTTGACATAAAGTGCATTGAAAAAATGCACCATTTCTTTTCTTCCCCTTGAAGTAATAAATTCAAACCGTGAATGAACGGATACAAAACTGAATTACGGGTGCGTTTTCTTCAAATTTCATTTTATAAATACCGTTACAGAACGCACAATATGACCGTGATGTGTAAATATATACACGAGTAACGAATCGACACTAGTACTCCGTAACATTTTCTTCGAGTTTATGGGTTTCCACGTATTGCATTAAGGACCACGCGGACACACAACACGAAAAGACTAGCATTTACATTTTCTTGTCGACCAAACTAAACTTTAATCGACCGACTACTACAAACTACTTCGACCTAACACAAACTACACAATGCTAGTAACATGCAACACGACTACATATGAACAACAACTTGAAGAGAAATTCACGAGTGACTACATCCGAAGCATGAATCGAACTTCAGTTTTCCCGACTCACGGTCCACTACAATACTAATCGTAGTACATTATTACTTTGTATTCTTATTATTAGTAGACGAAGCTAAATCTTAGAACCAAATAAAATAAAATAAAATACTCATCATAAAGTATTGGAATGACTAATGACAACAATCCAAATTTCACATCAATCTCTTGACATAAAGTGCATTGAAAAAATGCACCATTTCTTCCACTTGAAATAAGAAATTAACACAATACTTCTTCTTCAGTTAACAAATATAATCAGTAGTTTGCAGTATCTCGGTTGGTTGTTCAATCATTGATACGTTCACTCCTTGTTCCGTAGGTCTCGTGTTTGAGCCTGCACTTCGTATGTTTTTTTCTCTAACTTACTCATCCCTACTTAGTTATTTTCAAACTCTTCTACCTTTTCATCCGCACTTAATTATTTTGACACTCATTCACCTTGCCCATACGCAACAATTTTGTAATTAATTTACCTATTCATCCATACTTTAATATTTTGACACTCTTTTACTTATTTACCGATACTTAACTTTCTTCACACTATGATTAAATATCTTCACTCTTTTTGTTGTTCATCCGTACTTGGCTATTTCTGTCACATGTTGACGCATTGATGATATTTTACTCCTAGTATGTAGTTAAGTCAGTTTGTCGAAATTACAAAGTACGCAATCATAATTCTACTAAGCTACCGTTATCATCCTAACCTAGTGTAGTGGTTGTACATAGAGTTGAGGTATTGCGACCTATACTGTTGAGAGGCCGATTGCAGTGAAGTGGTGTAGTGGTTGGTCGGGATCCAATATTGGCTCGACCCGTTTATCATCGGAGTTGTCTCGTATTGTTCGAAGATCCGGGTGACGTTCGTCGGCATAGTGCCACTGAAACTGCTCATGAGCGACGAAGCATCACGAGTAGGGGATTGGTCTATCGGGGCCTTATTCCTCGGGAGCACATTCCCCACCGCGTTGACAGCCTTGGGGTTAGCCCTCCGCCTTTTCTGCCTGACGTTAATTCTTCTTCCAATACCTCGCCTGTTAGGAGGGTCTTCAATGTCGTCCGCCCGTCAGGTTCCGTTAGGCTTTGACTGCCGGCACTGTACTCTATTACGACCCCACACCCTCAACGACACGCCACCCTCCGAAAAAGAGTCCACAGCCTCTATCCCAGCAAGTGTCTCGAGTTCCTTGATTAGTATGTCCGTATGACTGTTGTATACGTCTGAGGCCTCATCAGACAGCATCGCCAACCTCTTGACGTAGTCATTCTTCATGTTGATCTGGACGGACTTCCTGTTGCGTTCATTCTCCTCCAGACCATAATAACCAACACGGATGTTCTCGTATCCCCTTACCAAATCCTTACACCACCGATCGAGGATGTACTTATCTGGGATACCCCTCACGTTCAGCACGTCGAGGCATTTCATGATATGGCGACACAAGATCCCTCGGAATTCAAACATCTTGCAGCCACTGACGTACTCACCGTTCATGCTGTCAATCTGCACTTTGAATGTCCTCCGATCTTTCCTACAGATTAGTTCCGTCACCTTCGAGGTGGCCCGAAACACCGTCAAACCGTCGCTAGGGCCTGGAAGTGTCTCGATGTTCGTGTTAATGCAACCGTACACCTCGTCCTTCACCTCCTTAAATTTACGGTTCGTGTACACCTTGCTATAGACATCCTCGAACAGTAAGTTGGGATCCCATTTTAGGGGACTCTTGAGGTCCTTCGCATTGAGAACTCTCTCGTCCTCCACTTTCTTGCGGATGACATGGTCGAACTGTTCGATGAACTGCAGCAGCCCAGTTTCAACGCTCACATGGCCTTTGATAAGTCTGTTGGTCTGCTCGCTCCTCTGGGTTGAAGACGTACCCGCGGAGAAGGTTTTGTTCCAGTAAACCGGCATCCACTTCTCTTTGTTCTTCCACGCTTCCATCAACCAGTTGTTCCCCTTCAAGTTGTACTTGCCCAGAAACTGGCCCCACAACTCGTGGAGCTCACCCACCGTCACACTTTTGTGCACAATCGTCCGCATATCTTTGTTGATGTCATCAAACTGAGGATGGTGTCTCAAGTGATGATCAAAGTTCTGGAGACTATGCCACAGGCAGAACCTGTGGTTGGTGTCTGGGAATACCTCCTTAATGGCCCCCATAATCTTCCCGCACTGATCGGTCAGCAGTACAGTCGGAGCTCTGCCCATGCACTTCACCCAGTTCTTGAACACCCAAATGAAGGTGATCATCTCTTCGCGCGACAGTAAGGCCGCTGCATATATCACCGTACTGCCGTGATGGTTGACACCTACAAAGAGGCAGAAGGACATCGCGTACTTGTTGTTTAGGAAGGTCCTGTCGAACGATACCGGGTCACCGAATGCCTTGAACATGGCACGACACCGTGCGTCAGCCCAGAAGATATTAAGCAGCTTATTTTTGACGTCCCTCTGAACGTCGTAGTAGAAATCCAGATTCTGAACCTGCACCTTCTCGAAGTAATCTACGACCGCCTGAGCGTCGCCGTGAAATACATTCCTGAGGTGTTCAGCGTTCACCAGATTTTTGGCGTCCACCCCGGTGAAGGAAAGATTCTCAAGTCCCCCGACCTTCCTTGCCAAAGCATTGAAGCTGTGGGTGATGGAGATCCCTGCCCTGTCGTTCATCACCAACCTTTGCTTGAAATATTCGCTTATGTGCCGGTAGTGGAAGACATGCCTGTGAGTTCAGGATGTACTTCGTGGTTGTGTTCCAGATTACAAGTTCGTACGTCAAACTTTCCGGTCTCGTCGTCAATGATACCGCAGACGAACGTCTTGCAGGGGACCGAGCTCTTCTTTTTCTTGTTGCTATTACCCTCTGAATACATGAGCCTAATCATCCTCATCATGTGGAACCTCGGCTCTGCCTCTCCGGTACCGTTCCGCCGCACGCCCTGCTCCTTGAAAGACGGGATGATGGTGCTACTCCGAACATGTATTTCGAAACCCGTCTTGTAAGCGTACGTGAAACAGAAAGCGGCGAATGGTTCCCCACAGTCGAACTCCATACCCACACTTGGCTCTACCGCAGGGCGATCGTCGGGTTCCGATCCTCTGCTAGAACCTCCGACGCATGCCGCACGAAGTCAGTCGCCTGGTCACCCTCATCTGTGACGTCATTTTCTCCCGGTTCCGACACCTCATAGTCTGCGTTCAAATCCAACATTTTCTGGATTATGAAAGATGACGATGGTGTGGAGGAGACGGAGGAGATGAGTTCATCAGGGTAGGGGTGGACAGATTTTTGGCTTTCAGAAGGACTATGGTCACTTGAAGAAGGTAATATCTTATTTTTATTTGTTTAGCTACACTGGTGAGGGTGATGCAATGGTGACTTTGTTTATCCTCAATATAATTCAAGTTTAGATTACAAATTCAATGAATGGTTGTGGAAACCTGTGATACAATTAAATATTTGGATTAAATCACCCTCCTGCTGTCATGAATGACCACTCACTATTTCCATTTTCAATTTTCAATATTTTCACCAAATGAAAATGAACACTCTAGAAGTGGACGAAACTTAATGGGGAAGATTCATTTAGTTGGATTGTACACGGTCGTATGCCCGTATTTGAAACACAAACCCTTAAACTTTTATTTGTAGACGGAGTGCTTGATATAACCCATGAAAATAAGTTGTTAAGATAACATAAACAAGAGTTCTTAGTTCTCCTTGATGAACATAACCATATTCTTATGAACATATGAAAGATAACGTAACCATACCATATACATAACGACAAGATACGGGAGTACATAGTGTTCAAAACCATTTTCTTCGTAACACCTCCTCATCTGGGACCTCATTCTCTCCCCGGTCCGACTCTTCATATTCTGTGTTCAAATCCAACATTGCCTGGATTAGGAAAGACGATGGTTTTCTGGAGAAGACGAAGAAGATGAGTTTATCATGGATTTTGGCTCTGAGAATTAACGGTGAATTTGTTTACCCTCACTATTAATTCAAAAGTTAACTACAAATTCAATGAATGGTTACGAGAAGATTCGTTCAGTTGGACTCCGTAACAGTGAAGATTTTAAATATTGTACTTAAATTACATAGAAGACAACACATTCTTAAATTACTTAGATCACATCAACGAGTAGAAACGAAAAAATAAATTACTGTAGAGTGCATATTCTTAAGTAGATATGAGAAGTGATGCGTGCAATTTATATATGATTATTCCGTCTTTTACGCACGCATTTTCATGCATATCGAGTAGCATTGTCAACTATTTTCTCCCGAATTTGATACTTTGTGATCATGTTGCATCTTATGCAGGTTTGAACCCGTGGACGGATAAACAAGGCAAAAATAGTGCTTAAAGATGAAATCTTTTGCGAAAAAAGAAAAGAGAATGATCGTTTCCAAATGGGTCCACTTAAAACGTGAATATCTTGAGTTCATCAACTTCAATTGAGCTGATTCGAGTTGAGTTGGAAAGCTCTTTCTCTTAGATTTCCAACGGTATATTATACGCCTGATTTGAAGAAGTAACGAAGAAATGACAAGCGTTTGAAGTTGAGCGCACAGTGCTGAAAATGGAAACAGGTCAATAATAGTCGAACGACTATCCACTATAGTCGACCGACTATTCTCGAGACTGTACGAAGACCGAGTGTAACACCCGCAAATTTTCTAGCTTTGCTATCTGTTCCGTTACGATTATATCAAAACTCTGTAATATTTCGTCAATTACATTTATTTTTCCTTTTCAAGGTCTTTTTCATTATCGAGCCTAAAATTATTTATTTTTGTAAGAGGATTTTAATTATTTCTATATTTATTCGAAAACCCATTTAATTCTTTTCATCGCAAGTATGTTTAATTATTTTTGAAAAATCATATTTTCTATGAACAATAGTTTTAAAATCGAGTTTGAACTATTTATTTTTCTAAAAATGCTCGGTTAAATTTATAATTAATTTCTTGCTCAAAAATTTTTTATTTTCAAAAAATGGCTGTTTAATTATTTTACCACGCGATTTCGTAAATAATTATTTTCTAACGCGTTTTAATCTGATTTCTTCGTAAACGCTTATATTATTTTACGAAGCTTCTTTTATCGACTTGAGAAATATTTTCACACACCTTTTATTAACACTACATATTATATTTATCCTATTTATTTTAAACTATTTATTTTAATCGGAAACTTGTCACATAGATTTGTTGCTTGTTCTTTCCATCTCAACCCTCTCGTCTCCAAGTTGAGTTAAGAGTCTTGTGACTTGTTTATTCCTATCTTTTAGTTTCCCAATTTCTCCTTATATTCTCATTCATTTTAGTCTATTTTATTCGCAACACAAGTCTTCTTTTCTTCTCTATGTTTCACGTTAAATTTCTTATTTTTATTCATCAATCCGAGCCTAATTCGTCTCTAATTCTTTCCAATCTCGAGGGTAATTTAATTACTCTTATTCATTCTTCATCTCGTTTTCTCCTTTCTATTCCCTTATAATGTGGTTTTAATACCATATGTTTAATTATTTCGTAGGCTATCGTGCTAGATCCGACGAAGACGATGATTTAATTAATTCGGATCTCGGTTAAGGTAACATTGACACGTTACTCGGTATTATGTGATGTTACTGTTGTAGTTGCATGTATAGAAAATAGTTTTTTGTTAGACAATATATCTATGTCACGTTTTTAAAAACAAAAACTTTAAAATCGTAAGTGGGCCTCTACCAACCCACCATCACATACCTCGAGACCAAAACGGCTCGGGAGTGCAATTTCATCCCCGATGATATATTTGCCCTCGTTCAAAGCGAGTGCAAGAAAGGGGAAAACAATGCCGAGCCCGTACTGGGGCTCCTATTTGGAGAAGACAAGGCCGTCCCCGCTCCGAAAAAGGACTTGGTCAACCTGATCCTTCGCAGCGATCGGTTTGACCCAACGAAGCTGATCACCGAAGTTGGTGTCGATACAGGGAAGCGGGCCTGGAGAAAGACCGTCAAAATGACCGACAGCCAGGAGTGGATCTACAAGCTGACCACCGGCGAGGGAGACATGTCGGATACCGAGTATGAGTCAGAGTCAGAATCGGAGTCTGAAGCCGAGTCTAGAGGGTCTGGTGCTAAAGTCGAGTCTGTAACCCGTCTTCCCTTATCCACTGAGGTCTCCGGGCCTGTCCCAAGACCTCTCCCTATCCCGCCACTGACCAATGATCAGATGGCAGCTCAATTCGAGCTCTTCTCAAAATTTTCCATCAATAATAATAACGAACACCGTTCTGCTTACGACTTGTCTTATTTCCAAAATTTTCTCAATTTCAAAAATTTTATATGCAATGACATTGAGAAACCCGACGAACAGGTACCTTTACCTCAACATCTGGTCGAGCAGCTCGAGCAAAGGGAGTCCCGAGATCCGGTAATCGAAGAAACCGAGTCCATCAATGTGGGAACCACTTTAGAGCCCCAGATGCTTAAGTTGGGCCTATCTTTAGATCCAGAGGAGAGAAAACAATTCGTAGACCTCCTCCAGGAATTCAAAGACGTCTTTGCATGGTCCTACAAGGACATGCCGGGTATAGACCGGGAGATAGCCAAACATCTAATACCCATCAAAGATGGGTGCAAACCGGTAAAGCAGAAGCTCAGAAGGATGAAGCCCGAGTGGTCTCTTAAAGTCAAGGAAGAGGTCGATAAACAATTCAAAGCGGGCTTTATACAAGTGTCTGAATATCCAGACTGGGTTGCAAACATCGTGCCGGTACCCAAGAAGGACAGCAAGGTGCGGGTATGTGTAGACTTCCGGGACTTAAACAGGGCCAGCCCAAAAGGTGATTTTCCGTTACCACACATCGACATACTGGTGGATAACACGGCCGATCATACCCTTCTATCGTTCATGGACGGGTATGCCGTATACAATCAGATTAAAATGGCAGAAGAAGATATGAGTAAGACCACCTTCATTACACCTTGGGGTAGTTACTGTTACACCGTCATGCCATTTGGGCTTATCAATGCCGGAGCCACTTATCAACGGACCGCCACTACTTTGCTCCACGACATGATGCATAAGGAAGTGGAGGTCTATGTGGACGACATGATTGTCAAATCCAAGGACCGAAGCGGGCACATCTCGGCCCTAAGAAAATTCTTCGCCCGGCTACGTAACTACAATATGAGACTAAATCCACAAAAAAGCAGTTTTGGGGTAACGTCGGGCAAATTACTGGGCCATATCGTTAGCCAACGTGGCATCGAGGTCGACCCAGCTAAAATCAAAGCCATCACCGAGATGCAACCACCCAAGACCGAAAAAGAAATACAGGGGTTTCTCGGGAAAGTCCAATACATCAGCCGGTTCATTTCAAAATTAACCATAGTATGTAAGCCCATTTTCAAGAAACTGAAGATAGGGGAACAGGTACTGTGGGACGACAAATGTCAAGCGGCTTTCGATAAAATCAAGGAGATTCTGTCTGCTCCGCCAGTATTGATGCCACCTCAACCCGGCCTGCCTCTGTCGTTATATCTAACAACGATCAAGACAGCCATGGGGGCTATGCTGGCCCAGACAGTTGATTCAGAGGAACGGGCTATTTACTACATCAGTAAAAAGTTCCTCGAATATGAATACAAATATACAATGCTCGAAAAGACGTGCCTAGCATTGGTTTGGGCCACTAAAAAGCTCCGACATTACGTGCTGAGTCACGAGGTACATGTGTTATCCAAAATGGATCCAATCAAATACCTGTTCGAGAAGTCCATCCTCAACGGCAGGATGTCCAGATGGACTTTAATGCTGTCTGAGTTCGACCTCAAATTTGTACCATTAAAAGCCATCAAGGGACGAGAAGTGGCCGAGTTCCTCGTCGATAGCCCAATATCCGAAGACGGACACACCGATACTTGGTCCTTTCCTGATGAAAACATATTCCATACCGATACCGAAACATGGGATTTGTATTTTGACGGAGCGTCCAACTTTCGAGGATTCGGTGTCGAAATTCTGCTAATCTCACCACGAGGGGAACACACTCCCTTATCCATCAAATTGGACTTTGACGTGACCAATAACGCAGCCGAATACAAAGCATGCATTAACAGGTTGCAAGCCGCCGCCGATTTAGGGGTAACAAACCTCCGGGTTCATGGTGATTCGTCATTGGTCATAATTCAAGCACTCCAAAAATGGAAAACACGGAACACCAATCTCGTGGCTTACCAAGCACGGGTACGAGTTCTAGAGAAACAATTCCAGAAGGTGGAATATATATACCTGCCCCGGGAAGAAAATCAATTCGCAGATGCACTTTCCAAATTAGCATCTCTACTGAACATCCCGGATCACCTGACCAGCTTGTCGATCTGTGTCGAAAGACGGTCTGAGCCAGCGTATGTACACGCCATCCAGGACATCTTGCTGGCTGACCCAGAACCTTGGTATCAGTCAGTCCTAACTTACTTGGCAACGGGAGAGTATCCCCCAGGAACTGAAAACCGGGCCAAGAAAGCCCTGCGGAGATTGGCAGCCCAATTTGTTCGCACGGATGACGGGCAATTGTACAAAAAGACGGCACTGGGGGCTCTTCTCCTATGCATCGACAAAATACAGGCTGAAAAGGTTATGGCCGAGGTACACGATGGTGAAAACGGTCCGTATATGAACGCCCATATGCTAGCCCGCAAAATCATGAGGCTCGGGTATAATTGGAACACCATGGAAACAGACTGTCAGTTATATGTTAAGCACTGCCATAACTGTCATATCTTTGCTAATGTACAACACATGCCATCTTCCCTATTATATACCATGACATCACCATGGCCATTTTTGACATGGGGTATAGACATAATTGGAAAAGTGCATCCTTCCGGGACGGGAGGTCATTGCTTCATTTTGGTGGCCATCGACTACTTCACCAAATGGGTCGAAGCCGAGTCATACCGTGTCTTGAACGCCAAGCACGTGGCCAAGTTTATACAGAACAAGATCATATGCCACTACGGGATCCTTCACGAATTCATCAGTGATCACGTGACCCACTTTCAAGCTGAAACTGCCGCATTGCTGGCAAAATATAAAATTCAAAGGCATACATCTTCGCCTTACCGACCTCAAACAAACGGAGCGGTAGTAGCGGCCAATAAAACAATTGTCACCGTACTTAAAAAGATGGCTGAGAATTATCGGGACTGGCCTGACAAGATACCCTTCGCCCTATGGGGATACCGAACTTCAATTCGCACTGCAACCGAAGCAACCCCATATTACTTGACATACGGAATGGAAGCGGTCCAACCAGTTGAGCTTGAGGTACCATCCCTCCGGATTTTACTTGAAAGCCAAGTACCTGAAGCAGATTGGGTCCAAGCCCGATACGATTCGCTAGTCCTTCTAGACGAACGGCGATCACGGGCCCTCAACAACATTCAAATATATCAAAAACGGATCCAACGGGCTTTCAATAAAAGAGTTAGGCCCAGAAACATCAAAGAAGGGGATTTGGTCCTAAAATCGGTTCGTGCCTTACTACCGGTTGACCCAAGGGGTAAATTCAAACCCAATTGGGCTGGGCCATACTTAGTCAAGAAGGTCCTATCAGGAGGAGCGGTGATGCTTAGAGACTTGGACGGGAACGAATTTGTCAACCCAACCAACTTGGACCAGCTGAAGCGCTACTACCCTTAAAACCCCCCATCTCAATGTCATTTGCAAAAATTTATAAAAATTTGTCTTTTTTTTTTATAAATTTTCAAAAATTATAGACAAGTCAATAAGTTAGAAATAATTATTCTACTGTCGCACATCTCGAATTAACAATCTTGATGTATTTCGAAAATTGCAAAAAAAAAAATCAATCAAATCGAGTTTTGAACTACGTTTGGTTTGATTCCGCTATTTGTGGATACGTAGGCAACCCCTCAAAAGGGTACAACCACTGCAATAAACGAAAGACGGGAACGGTGTTCAATAATATGTCTTTTTATATCGATTATCAAAAAAAAAAACGCCGGACACGGCATACACACACCCAAAAAAAATCACACCACAAAAATAATAGTAATATTCAAATAATAATAACGGAGACTAATATCCGGGCTTCTTCCCTTTCCCCTTGTCCTTCGGGTCATGTGGAGCCTGAGGTCTTCGGGGTGGTGGCGAGGGTTCCCGAATCACAAGTGGAACCTCTTTAGCACGAGCCCGTTTCTTCGGCGACGGATCTTCTATCACGGTCTTCGGTCCAATACGAGCCCGAACGTGCTCGGGTAATCTATCCCGTGGGCCAAGTCGGTCCTGCACGGGTAGTCTTGGGCCCAGTCTCCTTCCCAAGTCAGTCTGGGGGCTCACTTTCCCCCAAGCACCTTTAGCACTATACCCTTCAGCTTGAGTCTTAGTCTTCTTTTTGTGACCTGACATTAGACGAACCATGGTAGCCGGGGTGTCACCATTATCGAAGAATCCCCTGTTGTCTTTAGCTTGCTCCCTTCTCAGCAGGTCGAAAGCTTCGTCAACCTTCAGCGCAGCTCGGGCTTTAGCATCAACTGCTTTGGTCCACTTCGTGTAAGAATCTGAAACCCAGATTGAGTGGCGAGATTTGACAATGGGCCAAGTATGCCGTGTGTACCATCTTTGCATCCAGGTATCACACATCACATCAGTCAGTTGGGTAGGGTCACTCACAACTGCTTCAACTTCAGGGATTCGCTGGGTCCACCCATACTGCCTTAGTATGCGATCTGGGCAGAGATGAACCGTTTGCCTAAAAGATAGAATCACCTGATAGCGGGCTCTGTCCCTCGGGTCCAAGCTACTCCAAAGGTAGATGGGCCACCACGGAATGACCCATCGAATTAGCGGACCACCATGGAAAGACAAAACCTCGTCCCAATACTTTTGCATAATCTGACGAGAGAAATCAATGGCCCGCCTCCTCGTCATCACCTGGTTATGACGATAGTTGCCCGCATCTAGGGGAGGATCTATCACTGATAGCCTCTCATAAAGCCAAATCTACGAAAGGAAACAAAAACATGATTTACCGAGGTGAAATAGGCGTCCGCCTAAGGCCACTCGGTCGAGTGGTACCCCTGAACACAAACAGGGGGCGTTTAACGAGAGCACTCGATCGAGTACCGGGGTGACTCGATCGAGTGCCCACTGCAGCAGATCCTTCGCGAAATAAATCTAAAAATCGAGAAATCAAAAAATAATTATAATAATAAGTTGCAAACTAACATACTTGCAGCAAACGGGTGCTCCCGGTAAGACGAATTGATGAGTCCCTCTTGCGGCTGTCCAATCCTTGGATAATCTCGCCCGTAATCAGCCAAGTCGGACTGTGTTCAGTCTCCATCAAATCTACTACGGTCATAAGATGGGTGCTCCCCATGCAAGATAACAAATCCATGTGGTCCTCGAAAGCATATACGTGGAGCATACAGAAAGAAAAAGCCCTACGGCTGTAAGCCGGTCTGACCCGGACATCAAGAGAATTCATAAATTTCTCAGCCAAGTCGATCAGAGAAATTTTATCACCTTCCATCATGCGGGATATCTCGTTGTGGGAGAGCCCCAGAAATTCTCTCAGCTTCCTCCTCGGGTCATAGATCGAGTACAGGACATCGGGACGGAGTATTGGGTTCCATCCTCCTATAGCTGCAATCTCCTCAGGTAAATGGCAGACTTCGCCCCGAGGAAAGGCAAAGACATGATATATGTCGTCCCAGTAAGCCAAGCATGCATCCAAAAAGGGACGATCAACCACCATCTGACGGAACGGGTACAGCTGAGTTATACCCGTCTGGTTAAGCGCCACCCTATCTGCGTCCCTGAAGCGCCGGGACCACTCCTGCAGCATAACGGTCAATCTATCGATTCCCATGACTGATTCCTTAAGAAAATAAAGGGATTTTCTTTTTGCCTTGAGGGCAATAAAGAGGCTTCCTTTAAAGAAGAGATTGATTTGTGATGAGAATTGTGAAGAAATCAAGAGCAAGAGGGGGGCCATATATAGCATTAGCCTTGCAAACTGTTTAGGAAAATTTCCTAATCCCAATTGGAATCAAACCGCAAGCCTGGTCTCGATACTAGCACGGAAATCTCCATCCCGAACTTTCCTAATCTTTGTTAGGAGTCAAAAATCTCAAAGTTTCCAAAATTCAAAAATCTCAAACTTTCAAGATTTCAAAAATTCAAAAATTCAAATTTTCGAAAAATCATTTCTCCCCAGCGCGAGTCATTTTGCTACCTACGTGTTGCATGCATTTTATGTGACTTATACAGGTATGACTCAAACAGGGACATGCAAGCCACTACACCTCCCCATCATTTCACGGGATGGGCCTACACACAGGCACACCCAGGACTTACGCGACAAGTCCAAATGCCCCACGGAGTATCGTCATTAGCTCAGGTATGACTTCTAGCTTATGGCTGGCGAGCCCTTCACGCGAGTCTAATGGACTATAAACGACCCGACCGGAAGTCCGCCAGGTTTCAATCCTCGATTGGCCTGGTGGCTACTCTGACTTTCGCCCTGTCCAAGCCTCAGTCAGAGTGGGGGCTCTGTAGACACCCGCATTTTGACTGCCAGGTGTCTATGGCAGTTTCCAAAAAAACACCCGATGATGATCGGACGCTAACGCGTTTCTATGCGCTCGGATACGGGCTCAAATCCATTAATTGCTGGCTAACACACTTACAAAGTACAAATCTCACAAAATCAACCTCCAATCCAGGTCCAGTGAGCCCTTTCCAATCAAATAAGACTAATTTGGGTCAAAACCGACACCGGAAATAAAACCGACTTTTAGCGATTGGGTCAACCCCGGTCAAAGTCGTTCCGAGACACATACGAAACAGCCAACCAGGTATCAGGGGTCCAACTCAAAAATCAAAACCCACAAAACATCCAATGTACAATCTAAAAAGACAGACCTTTAAACTACAACTGACCCACCCGATCGAATGGGCCTGACCGGACGGACCGTGTTGCTCAACCAAGCCCGGGGGCTACCCGGCCACCTAACCCTAGCTAGGGGATGTATAGCCTTGCCTATATAAGCAACCCCCATGCAATGCATTATACAACTCTTCACAACCTCAAGAACCCTAATCTTACACATACAACCCTAATCAAACCCTAGCAATTCTACATTAGCAAAAACCCTAAACCTAGTTTTAGGAATCAATCCCGAGCCACCATAACTTAACCTCCATAAAACGTCGAAGACTCTTGTGTTAAAGCCACGGTTACGAGTCCGTTCCGAGACAAGAACATGTAGGTTGAAGGTGTCAAAACCCCTTTCTCTTCTCTTTCTCTTCTCGTCGTCCATCTTCTTTTTCTCCGTCCTTTTTCCATTTTTTTTATTTTTTTTCATCGCACTATAATATCGATAATATAATTAGTACAAGACATTAAAATACTTATCGATTTGTGTCGAATAAGAAGGATATCGGAATAAGAAAACACGAATATACAAGTGTACTGCACACACCGTTGACGGTCGCTTATTCCGATACCCCGACTATTTGATTATTGAGATGAGTTAACTTAAACAATAATCTTTATATTGTTTGCATCATTATTATTAGTCGCATATTTACATTAATTTTCAAAAAATAAGCATTATATTTAATGAGGGTCGAAACCCGTTGACGCGGATATGACATCCTAATCCTTAGGGATTTATTTCGATGTCGGAAAAGCCGAGGGAATCAAGTCTTCATTCAAGCAAAGTGTCGATACGTTAGATCCGATGCCAATTCCATAAATGGATGTCGAGTCTAATAATCTAATCAAACAATTTAGCCAATTCAATTTTTCGTTGATGCTAACGTAGATGTTATTTAATTCGTTCGAATCATGACACTACAAACGCGGAGGAATATTTATATCGTCTTGGTTATTTTAAACGATTCAAATCAATTTTCTTTATCTTTTTCACTCTAGTATTCCATATCGATTCCATAATCGAATATGGGATATGACGAGCGTCACAATTAGAATCGAGTATAAATGATTCCAAGTATTTAATATCGATTTCATAATCGAATATTGAATATAACGAATATCGAAAATATAAATCGGGTATAAGTTAATCCATACTTGTAGGCGATTTATAAAAATTGACGGTTTTCGACAAATAAAAAAAAGCGGACAGACCCCCACGCGAGTGCGCGCGCCTGTCAGGCGACTCGCGCGGAGGCCTGGTTCGTCGGGTCTTTTTTTTGGTTTTCTCGTCTTTTCTATTCTTTTCCGATCTTACATAAAACAGCGACTTTCGCGACATATTTTCCAGAATTCGATAAATATTTTTCTTGACCTCGGTCAACACGTGTTAATCCATCACGTGACATATAAAGCTTTCCAAAATCATGCATTCATCACATCTATATCTTTATTCAATTTATTACTCGTTACATCGTCACTAACGGTTTGATTGTTTCCTTTGTCGATTTTTGTCGTTTATTTTATTTTATTAAAATGAACCCACATGCTAAAATTCCACTTTGACGTAGAATTAATTGCATTAAATTGACATAGAAACCCACTTTTCAATTCCTCACATGCCTAGGAAAATAATCTTTGCATATCATTTTCCCGTTTAACTAACGCACGTATTGGAAAGTCATTCGAATTCTTAGTAGAGGCCGCTAATGTGCGGGCGGGGTTGGGTGTCCTTTGTGGGCTTCCCAACACGTACCCTCACCCCTGTGGACATGACGTAGGTCCACCTCGACGCGGCCACGCGCGGGTTTGGGTAGGCGAATGAATCTCGTGGTGAGATTGTTCTCGGGTTCGAAATTTAAGTCAAAATGGAGTCGCCACCGATTTTTGTGGTTATTCGGAACCATACGAGCCCACTCTATGTCGTCATGGGCTGTACACAAAGTACGGCCCACTTCGATTTCAGAGTTTATGGGGCTCGTCCCATTGCATTGCAATATCGATACCGTTTAAACCGGCTTTCGTATATAGAATGACTCTCGTGTGCCAATGGTTTCGGGCGTTCAGAAACCAAGGTTCTGAGTAAGGGGTGAGGGTACGTGTTGGGAAGCCCACTAAGGACACCCAACCCCGCCCGCGCATAGCGGCCTCTACTAAGACATCGTTCGTGTTCGTGTACGCGCGCTAGTAAAACGACTAAATGATATGCAAACAGCGTTTTTAGCTAAGCATGCGAATTATTTGTTAACTACGTCATTTTAATACATCTTGATTCACGTCAAAGTGATTTAGCATGTGATGTTCATTTAAGGCAATAAGCAAGCAAATAAATAAACTCGAAAGTAAATAACGTACAAGTTACACGGGCGGAAATACAACCCGGCCAATACAAAGATTACAAATAATATACAAACGGAATAACAACTAAAAAAAAGAACAGACCCGTATGTAAACTAGACCGTGAATTGTGTAGATGGACGAACCCCGATTAAATACACATTGCGTTGTGTATTAAACGAAGGACGGAGACATAGGACCTAAGCGTGACGCTAGCCTGATCCTATGCCTCGATGCCTTGTCCCGACTTATCACGTCGAAGAATCGATCAAAGTCGCTATAGTGTCGTGATATGTATGAGCTTTGAAAAATGGGTTCACGTTATTGACTTTACACGTGTCGACTAAAAGTCGTAAAAAAGACGAGGCTTAAATGTTGCATTTAAGCTCTCGCTTTTCTGGGCTACAGGACCCACTCGGTCGAGTCATGGTCTGACTCGGTCGAGTGTGTCCTCGAAAAGGCTACTGCCCAGAATTATGGATGCAACTCGATCGAGTAGCCTACGTACTCGGTCGAGTAGCCCCTGTACGAGTACCAACTCATGTCATTTTTTGGTTTAAAATCGATGGTCGGCCAAATCAAATACAAATATCGCACGATTTGTATTTAACTTGGCTTCCGGTGCTATAATCGCGTATGCATGCGATTATAATACCGTTATCGGAGTTTTATGAAAATGGATTTGCTAGATTAGAAATTTTGTATTAGTGACGAAATTGCATCCCTCTACGTCACGACATCGAAACTAATCCTTTCGGATTATGTGATGTAGGTTTTCGTATCAACGGGTTCCGTACTAATAAAAATGGGATCAAATACGTTCAACTATTATTAATCGCGATCACTTCACGCTCTTGAGTACATTGGGGCGAGGCTCCTCGAAAGGGCTCCACCTCCGTCGTTGCTCGTAAAGGGATTAGACGGAGTTTAGGCGATCATTATAGTCAAACGTATTTAAAACCGAAATTTAATACTAGTATATATATACACGGTATGATACTGTGTTAGTGACCAAAAGATAAAAGTTAGTATACGAGAAATAAATGTTAGAGTTATGTTAAAGTTAGTGTTAGGATACTAGTATAGTTATAATGTAGATAATACAAAAACGTAAATGAAAACAAAGTAATAAGGATCAAAACACCCTCAACATACATGTTTAGTAAGGACCTCAGAAATGGACTCGTAAATAGCGACGGGACGCCGGAGTATCGAGGATGTACGCGAGTTATGGTGTGTGTGCGTGTATGTGTATGATTCGTCGGTTTTGGAGGGACGAGTGACTCGGTTTTTTGTGTGTATTTGTGATGGTGGGATTTGTCGTGGATCCCACCGCCAAATAAGTAACCAACTAGCACCTAACGGTAGTTAGGGTAAGTCGGGTCGTGTCCACGGAGACGGTATTGCTAGGTTTAGACTAAATCGGCCTAAAACAAGACTATGCTACCAAACAAACACAAAGAACTAAAACTAAATGAATTATGATGAAGGGAGAAGTAGGAAGTAAACTAACAATCAACTAGGCTAAACAAGGCTAAGCTAGAATGACTAAGCACAAACCAAATAGTAAACTAAAGAGAAAGGCTAAACAATGATAACAAACCAACTAACTAGCAACCTAAAGAAACGATGACTATCTAGCAAGATGAATCAACTATGGAAAAGAGGTGGGTTAGGTTGGGTTCATAAGAGTAGTAGGGTGACTTGGGTTGATTAAGGGTGTAGGTACCTCCTAATTGCTAGGTTCGGTCCGGGCGATAGCAACTTAAACCGATGTCGACGACAATGCTCAACATGCCCACACACAAAGCATACAATGGGTAGAAGAAGACTAGCATGAGAAGCATGGCCACTACAACTCATACAAGCATATCAACAAACACATGGTGTGCCAAATATGTGACTAACAATAAAGACTCACCCTTTACCCCCAATCAAACCCTAATCACCCATAATCTACCCTTAATCCCCCTACTAACCCACAAATAAACTACTCACTCATGGTCAAACTAACTACAACAATGAAAGGATAAAACAACTTCACAATCCAAACATTCATCATCAAGAACAATATAAACAATAACAACAAAGACTAAGTAAAGATGCAAACTTGATTCAATAACAATAAACAAGATGAAAGAAAGATTTTACCAACACTAGGATGAAGAAAAGATGATATCTTGCATAAAAGAGAAACCCAAATAATCCCAAGGTTGTCAATCTTGGAGAAGTCTTCAAGTATCTTCTTAATACAAGCACTAATTAACTAGGATTAACTAAGATTAACTAAGGATTAATGAGAGATTCAAACTAATTTGAGGAACTAAATCTAGGGTTTATGTGATGTAGAGAGGCTTAAGAGAGGCTAAACTCCTGTCCCATCCCTAAAACAATACAAGAGGGAAGTATTTATAGGGTTACAAATGGAAGGAAGAGAAGACAAAAGCCACGCGGGCAGCAGCGGTACAATCCCGATCGGGAATGGGCAATCCCGATCGGGAAACCTCACTTTCCCGATCGGGAAATCTGGGACCCGGTCGGGAACTTTCTCCAGTGACCGTCTCCTTTGTGCACTTCATCCCGATCGGGTTTTAGGCCTTCCCGATCGGGATGGGTCTTGTAGGCCTCCAATATGAACTTTTTGGTCCCTCCTTGCTTCTCATGGGCTTCCCATCGATTCTCGGGACTCGGGAATGGGTCTGGGAGGCTCGGGATTGGGTCCCAAGGTCTCGGGGTCGATTCCAAGGCATCGAATCATCGTTCCTTTACTCCGTTGGCTCCAAAATGTGTATGTATAGAGTCGGAATCGCTCCAACTCTTCCAAATCGGTCTCGGGAACCTGAAACGAACTAAAGGAAGCATAAGAAGCCCCTAAACCGCTCCCAAGGAGCGATTCTACAAGGAAAATGGGACCAAAACACTATGAAAATAGGCACTACAAACTACACTTATCAATTTGCTTAGGGTTGTAGTGTGTAGAGTATGGGAGGGTTAAGGTGAAAATGTAGGGTGATTATGCATTAGGTAAAACTCTTAATGCAAAGGGTTTGAGGGGGTATTTATAGATTTTACCCCACGACCTAGGGTCACTCGATCGAGTGCACTAGAAAATGGGCTTGATTCGGTTTTTGGCGCTCCACTCGACCGAGTGGGTCAATCCACTCGATCGAGTGGATCAAGTGAATCGAGATAAATGAGGAAGGAGTTGACCTTGTTGATTTGATTGATTTATTTGAATTTGATTTGGGCGCCAGTTTCTAGAAGGTCCCCGTAGGCTGATTTTTGTGATGGATTCGTCTTTGACCGGGTTTTGACCCGGTCGCCAAAAGACGGGTTTTATTTTTGGTGTCGGTTTTGGCCCAAATTAGTCTATTTTGCTCGAAACGACCCACTGCGCCTGAATTTGAGGTTGGTTTTGAGAGATTTGTACCCCGCTAAATGTCCATGTCGGATATTATTGATTCCGAGCCCATATCCGAGTATACTAAGTCACGTTTGCGTCCGATCATCATCGAGTGTTTTGTCGGGAACTGCTATAGACACTAGCAGGCAAAATGCGGGTGTCTATAGAGCCCCCACTCTGACTGAGGCTTGGACAAGGCGAAAGTCGGAGTAGCTACCAGGCCAATCGCAGATTACCACCTGGCAGCCTTCCGGTCGGGTCGTTTACAGTCCAGTAGACTAGCGTGAAGGGCTCGCCAGCCATAGGCAGAGGGTGATACCTGTCCTGCTGATGATAGCTCCGTGGGGAGTGAAACTTGCTTCTGGAGGTGTAGGAGTACCCGTATGCTGATACATCATAGCTCTGATTGTAGCATTCTGGAATAAATATTGACTCACGTTGGGGAGTGAAGTAGTTGCGCGGAGACTTGCTTCTGAAGTATGGGGTGTACCTGTATGCTGACACATAACAAATTGCATGTAGCACATAGACAAAACACCGACTTGTGTTGGGGAAGATGTATTAAATTTTGAAAAGTCGGAAATTTTTGAAAGAGATTTTTTCGAAATTTTTATATCAAAAGATTTGTCATAGAATTTTTTTTTTAAAAAATTCCAGGCAAGCTCGGGACGACTTGATTGCTACTTTGGGTTCTTGTCTGAAATCAGGCTTGCGCATGCATAGGGCCCAGGTTCGCTGAGGGGGCAAGGTAGTTAGGGTTACAGTTAGGGTTTTCTGTTATAAATACAGGTCTCCCTGCTTCAGTTTACTGCATCTCAAATCAAAAACTTCTACTTCTCCTCAAAATCCCTCAGACTTCCAAGAGGATTCAAACCCCTGTCATGCGTATCGATCATCTTACTTCGATGCTTTTTGCCTGGTCCCAGCACTTTCGGGACGAGGACAAAGTTCAACTGACCCAAATGGGGATTGTCAGCCTGTTTCCTCTTCGACGTCTAATAACTGATTCACACTTTTTGGACGCCTGCCTGTCGTTTTGGGATACTACCCATCACGTCTTCGCGTTCCCGTGGGGAGAGATATGCCCTCTTCCCGAGGAGATCGCAGCTATTGGGGGTTGGAGCCCTGTCGCTCGTCCTGCCATCCCTCCGTTCTACCCGGACCCGAGGAGAAGGTTGAGGGATTTCCTGGGTCTGTCTCATGCTGAGACAGATCGAATGGTGCGGGGAAATACTGTTCCCCTCTTTGACTTGGCTGACAAGTTTATGAACAGTCAAGATGTAAGGGCTACCCCTTCTCATAGGCGTAGGGCTTTCGCCTTTTGCATGCTGCACCGCTACGTTTTTGAGGGGATGATGGATGTTGACTCGTGCCTGGGTCAAATCAGGCTGATCGGAGTGGTTGACCAGATGGAGACTGGTCATATCCCTGCTTGGCTAGCCACTGGAGAAATCATCATGGGTCTGGATGCTAGGCGACTTGACCCGACCCAGCAACTGACGGGGAGCACCCTTATTCTGCAGGTATATGTCTTGCGATTTTCAATTTTTTTGTGTTTCACGCGATTTCTTGAGGTCCGTAAGTCACTCGATCGAGTGGACCTGTCACTCGATCGAGTGACATCTTCGAAGTGCTTCTGCCCATCTGTGGAGGGCTTACTCGATCGAGTCAGATGTTTTACTCGGTCGAGTGGCACTCCTGACGAGATTCTGCTTGCCTTTAGAGGGCCTTACTCGATCGAGTCAGACGGTGTACTCGATCGAGTGGGCTGTAGCGGACCACTCCGTTGCTCACGGATTTTGTATATACTTTTTACAGGTTTGGTTGTCGGAACGTCTGTCGATCATAGAGCCCCCTCTGAGCATTCCCAACTACCGCAGCAGCCAAATCAGTTCGAGAGGGCGTCGGATAAGCTCAAGTCACCATATAAATCGAGATTACTGGGATGAGGAGTTGGTGCTCCATGGTGGCCCTTTAATCAGGTGGACTGTCGCTTGGTGGTTCCTTTCTAAGCTGACGGGGCTGGCCAAGAGGGACCAAGCCCGTTACTTGGTGATCCTGTCCCTTGACTGGACAGTTCATATTTACCCGGACCGCATCCTGAGGCAGTTCGGTTCGTCTCAGCGCATTCCTAAGACTGAAGCCATTATCAGCGTCTCGCTCCAACTGACAGACGCTATGTGCGACACTTGGTTGCAGAGATGGTTTACTCGTCCTACATGGACTATTCCCAACCCTTGCCAATCCGCTTGGGTTTCGCGGGCTTACGAGAAGTGGACTTCCGAGGAATCTGAGGAAGCTCGTAAAGCTCTGAAGGTCGATGAGGCCTTCGAATTGGTCCGTCGGGAGATGGCAAAGGACAATAGGGGATTCTTCGATGAGGGAGAGACCCCTGCTACCTTAGTCCGATTCGAATCGGGTCTTAAGTAATATACTAAGACTCGAGCTAAAGATGCCGGTGCTAGCGGCACGCGGGGGCGGCTAAGCCCCCAGACTGATTTGGAACGACTACTTGGGCCAAGGCTGGCGGTCCGGGACCGACTAGGTCCGCGTGACCGGCTTCCTGAGCCCGTGAGGGCTCGACTTGGGCCTATCGAGGTGGATGAGGACTCGAGTTCCAATAAGCGAGTCCGGGCTAAAGAGGTCCCTGTGGTGATTCGGGAATGCTCTCCTCCACGTCGTCGTCAGTGGACGGCCAAGGAGGCCAAGGATAAAGGGAAGGGCAAGATGCCCTAAATACCGAGTCCTTAGTTTTTATTATTTAAATATTATTATTATTTATTTTGGAGTGTCGTGTGCTTTTTTTTTGTAATCTTTTGAATTCCTGCATTTTGTAAGTTTCCCGAGTTTATCGGGGCTTTTTTTTGTGATAATTAATAAGAGAAGTTTATTATTTAACCGCTCCTGTCTTCTTCTCGATTGCACTGGTTGTGCCCTTTTGAGAGGCTGCCTACGTATCCGCAATTAACGGAATCAAACCAAACGTAGTTCAAACTCAGTAATTTTGCAATCTCGAATTACACCAAGACTATTGGTTCAAGATGTTTTGTGACAGTAGAATAAGTAATTCTAACTCATTGACTTGCTTTTTTGTAAAATAAATGATTTTGATCAAATTTGCTAATGACATTGAGAAATGGCTAAGGGTAGTAACGCTTCAGCTGGTCCAGCTTGGTTGGGTTGACGAACTCATTCCCGTCCAGGTCCGTCAGCATTACTGCTCCCCCTGATAGGATCTTCTTTACCAGATATGGCCCAGCCCAGTTGGGTTTGAACTTTCCCCTTGGGTCAACTGGTAGTAAAGCTCGAACAGACTTAAGGACTAGATCCCCTTCTTTAATGTTTCTGGGCCTTACCCTTTTGTTGAAGGCCCGTTGGATCCGTTTCTGGTAGATTTGGATGTTGTTGAGGGCGCGGGTCCGTCGTTTGTCTAGTAGAACCAACGAATCGTACCGTGCTCGAACCCAGTCAGCTTTGGGTACTTGACTCTCTAACAGAATTCTGAGGGACGGTACCTCTAATTCAACTGGTTGGACTGCCTCCATCCCATAAGTTAGGTAATACGGTGTCGCCCCGGTTGCGGTGCAAATTGACGTCCGGTATAGGGCAAAAGGTATTGTGTCGGGCCAGTCCCGATAATTATCAGTCATCTTTTTGAGTATGGTGACAATTGTTTTATTAGCCGCCTCTACTGCTCCATTCGTTTGGGGACGGTAGGGCGAGGACGTGTGCATTTCAATTTTGTATTTAGTCAGTAGGGCTGCGGTCTCAGCTTGGAAATGAGTTCCGTGATCACTGATGAATTCATGTGGGATTCCATACCGACATACTATCTTGTTCTAGATAAACTTGGCGACAAGTTTAGCATTGAGGATTCGATACGACTCAGCTTCGACCCATTTGGTGAAATAGTCGATAACTACTAAAATGAAGCAGTGTCCGCCTGTACCGGAGGGGTTTATCTTTTCGATTATGTCGATACCCCATGTCGAGAACGGCCAAGGCGACGTCATAGTATAAAGCAGAGATAACGGCATATGTTGCACATTGCCGAAGATTTGACAGTTGTGACACCGTTTGACATATAACTGGCAGTCAGCTTCCATGGTGTTTCAGTAATACCCGAGCCTCATGATTTTTCGGACCAACATGTGAGCGTTCATATGTGGGCCGTTTTCGCCGTCATGCACTTCGGCCATCATTTTCTAGGCCTTATATTTATCAACACAAAGAAGAAGAGCCCTCTGTGCTGTTTTTTTGTACAATTGTCCATCATCGGTGCGGATGAACTGGGTGGCTAGCCTCCGCAAGGCTTTCTTGGCTCGACCTTTAGTCCCGGGAGGATACTCTCTGTTTGTCAGGTATTTTAATACAGCCTGGTACCAAGGTTCGGGATCAGTTATCTCGATGTCTTCAATGTCATGAATGTATGCCGACTCGGACCGTCTTTCGACGCAAATTGGCATACTGGTCACGTGGTCGGGAATATTCAGTAAAGATGCCAATTTTGAGAGTGCATCTGCAAACTGATTTTCTTCCCGAGGTAGGTATATGTACTCCACCTTTTGGAATTGTTTCTCGAGATCCCTTACTCGTGCCTGGTAGGCCACGAGATTAGCATTCTGAGTCTTCCATTTTTGGAGTGCTTGGTTAATGACCAAGGATGAGTCACCATGTACCCGGAGATTTGTGATCCCCAGGTTGGCGGCGGCTTGTAGCCCGTAAATGCATGCTTCGTACTCTACTGCATTATTGATAACATCAAAGTCCAGTTTGATGGAGACGGGAGTATGCTCACCTTTTGGTGAAATTAGGAGTATCCCGACTCCGAACCCTCGAAAATTAGATGCTCCAGTGAAGTATAAATCCCACGTTTCAGCATCGGTATGGAAAATATCCTCGTCTAGGAAGGACCAAGTGTCGGTGTGTCCTTCTTCGGCTACCGGGCTGTCGGCGAGGAATTCAGCTACTATTCGTCCTTTAATAGCCTTTAACGGTACAAATTTCAGGTCGAACTCTGCCAACATTAGAGTCCATCTTGAAATCCGGCCATTGAGAATGGGCTTTTCAAAGAGGTATTTGATTGAATCCATCTTGGATAGAACATGGACCTCGTAGCTGAGCATATAGTGTCGGAGCTTCTTAGTGGCCCAGACTAGAGCCAAGCACGTCTTTTCGAGCATGGTATATTTGCACTCATACTCTAAAAACTTCTTGCTGATATAATAAATGGCTCGTTCTTCGGAGTCGACCGTCTGAGCCAGCATAGCCCCCGTGGCTGTCTCGGTCGTTGTTAGGTATAACGATAGAGGCAAACCGGGTTGAGGCGGCATTAAGACTGGGGGAGCAGACAGAATTTCCTTGATCTTGTCGAAAGCAGCTTGGCACTCGTCATCCCATAGTATCCGTTCCCCTATTTTCAGTTTCTTGAAAATTGGTTCACATACCATGGTTAGTTTGGAAATGAATCGACTAATATACTGGACTTTTCCGAGAAATCCCCTTATTTCTTTTTCGGTTTTAGGAGCTCGCATCTCGGTAATGGCTTTGATTTTAGTTGGGTCGACCTCAATGCCTCGTTGGCTAACGATATGACCCAGTAATTTGCCTGATGTTACCCCGAAACTGCACTTTTGAGGGTTTAGCCTCATGTTGTACTTGCGCAATCGGGTGAAGAACTTCCTTAGGGCGGTGATGTGACCGTCCCGTTCTTTGGACTTGACGATCATGTCGTCTACATAAACCTCTACCTCCTTATGCATCATGTCGTGTAGTAAGGTGGTAGCGGTCCTTTGGTATGTGGCCCCGACATTAATGAGACCGAACGGCATGACGGTGTAGCAGTAAGTCCCCCAAGGTGTAGTGAAGGTAGTCTTACTCATGTCTTCTTCCGCCATGTTGATCTAATTATACCCGGCATACCCGTCCATGAATGATAGAAGGGCATGATCGGCCGTGTTATCCACCAGTATGTCGATGTGTGGTAACGGAAAATCATCCTTTGGGCTTGCTTTGTTAAGATCCCGAAAATCCACGCATACCCGCACCTTACCGTCCTTTTTAGGAACCGGCACGACGTTTGCAACCCAGTCCGGATACTCGGACACTTGTATGAAGCCGACTTTGAACTGTTTATCGACTTCTTCTTTTACTTTGAGATACCACTCGGGCGTCATTCGGCGGAGCTTCTGTTTAACCTGTTTACACCCGTCCTTGATTGGTATGCGATGCTCGGCTATTTCCCGGTCTATCCCCGGCATGTCCTTGTAGGACCATGCGAAGACATCTTTGAATTCTTGGAGGAGGCTTATGAACTGCTGTTTCTCCCCGGATCCAAGGATAACCCTATCTTAAGTATCCGAGGCTCTAAGGTTGTTCCCACGTTTATGGACTCGGTCTCTTCAATTACCGGATTCTGGGATACCCTTTGCTCTAGTTGCTCGATCAGATGTGGAGGTAGGGGTACCTGTTCGTCGGATTTCTCAATGTCATAGCATAAAACATTTTTGAAAGCATAATTTAAAAGAGACAAGTCGTAAGAAGAACGGTTGTTATTATTGATTGAAAATTTGGAAAACAGCTCAAAGAGAGCAGCCATCTGATCATTGGTCAGTGGCGGAATTGGTAAGGCACTCGGAACAGACCCCGAAGTGCCAGCAGTAGGAATGACAGAGGGGGGAGGGGTTACAGGAATGACTCTAGCACCGACTTCCCTAGACTCGACCTCAGACTTTGACTCAGACTCCGACTCAGAATCGGACTCAGACTCAGGCATGTCTCCCTCTCCGGTGATCAGCTTGTAGATCTTTCCTTGACTGTCAGTCCACTTGACAGTCTTCCTCCAGGCCCTGTTTCCCGTCTCGGAACCAACATCCGAGATGAGCTTGTTCGGGTCAAACTTGTTGCTGCGGAGAATAAGGTTGACCAGGTCCTCCTTTGGGGTTGGCATTATGGTGTCTTCCCTGAAGAGCAGCCCCAGCGCGGGCTCAGCATTATCAGCTTCATCAGATTGGATGAGGTCGAACACATCATCCGGGATGTAGTTGCAGTCCCGAGCCGAGTGGGTCCCGAGGTGCGCAGCATTGGGTTGGTACAGTCCAACCTGGATAGCCCCAAACACGGGTGTGACAAAGTAGTCGGCCAACCGTGGGCTGTAAGGGCTCAAGTGGATACCCTTCATGATGTTGCAGGCCTTTTCGATTCCTGCTCGGACAACGTTGCCCGGAGTGGCGGCATAGCCAAGGCCGAAGTGAGAGTCTTCGTCCTTAAGGACCTCGATCATCTTCCCAGCTGGAAGATCGGGTCGAGAGGTAGCCCCCGGAAGATACCCTAGGTTTTGGAGCATTGTGTCAATGCTCGTGGTGAAGTAAGGCCTAAAAAGGTATTCTTCCTCGATCATCCCCACAAAGTCAAACCCCCAGAGGTCCGTGTGGCCCGTGGCGTTACAGCTAGCCACGGTCATTGGGGTTGCCTCCAAAGTAATAACATTGTCGAGCAAAGGCATCTTGATCTTACGGTGAAGGGTGGAGGACACGGCTTTGACCGCGTGAATCCAGGGTCTCCCTAGGAGCAAGTTGAAGGATGAGGTGACGTCAATCACCTGGAATTCAAGCTCCTTTTCAATCGGGCCCGTTCCAATGGTCAGCTTTACGGCCCCAGATACCGTCTTCGGGCTCCTATCAAAGGCCTGGATGGTTTGAGCCGTCGGGACATAATCGGCCTTGGTGATGCCGAGGGCTTTGGCGGTCCTTAAGGGAAGGACATTTACAGCGGACCCGTCATCGACTAGGGTCATCGGGAGGTATTTCTCTCGGCAGATTACCGTAATGTAGAGGGCCAGATTATGAGAGGCCCCGAACGGTGGCAAGTCGGCTTCAGAGAAAGTAATCATTGGGCCTCCTTCCTTGCTTTTGTCCTTCAAGTGGGGTACGACCGTGGCTATTATTTCAGCAGGGGTAGCCAAGGAGTCGATCTTAACTTGATCGAGAGCCTTAGTGAGTGCTTCTCGATGTTCTTGTGAGCTAACAAAGAGTTGCCATATGGTGAGGTCAACTCGGGTCCTCTTCAGTTGCCTCACAATAGCTGTTTCAGCAGTAGGCTCCTCAGGGGCGACTTCCATCCCGAGTGGATCGGTGATGGCTGTCGGGATGGGGATGTCCATGGAGCTTGTGGCTTGATAGGGACGACCAAGGTGGTTGCTGGCTAGGACTCGGGATTTGGCCTCGCGAATCTGCTCAGGGGTAATGGGGACGGTTTCCCCTTTAGTGCGGTAGACATCATCCTCGTCGTCAAACCAGATCCCGTTCACTTGCGGGATAAATGGAGAGATAAGGTGAGAGCAATCAATCACCTACCCGGCAAAGATGGCATGGGAGCTGAAAGGGTTATCTTTGTTGCTTGGTTTATCTCCGGGTAGTGGGATTTTACCGCTTTCGATCAAATCCTGGATCAGGTGCTTCAGCTTCCAACACTTTTCGGTATCATTCCCATTGCCCCGGTGGTATTGGCAATAGGCCTGAGCATTGTAGTTCTTGGAGCGTCGCTCGACCGGAACTTCAGGAGTTGGGCCTATCGGTTGGATTAGGCCTTTAGAGGACAGCCATTGTAAGGCATAGGTATAGGTGGTACCTATATCATTGAAAACCCGAGGTGGGGTGTTTTTCTTGGACGGGGCATCTAGCAGATTAACCGCGTCAAAAATGCTGCGAGTTGCAGCTTGGGGCTTAGTGGTGGAGGAAGAAGCTCCTTGGTAGCCTTTGCTAGCGGCCTTAGTGAGGCCTTCCAGCCTCAGATCGTCTTCGATCCTCATACCCATTTCAGTAAGGGTGGTGAAATTGGGTATGACAGCGTACCAGAGGTGAACCCGGTAGGAGGGGAGGAGGTTCTTGACAAAAGCCTCCACCAAAGTCTTCTCATTGGGTTTATCGACAAGTTTCACGCTCTCGGCCCTCCAGCGTTAAAGGTATTTAGTAAAACCTTCCTTCGGCTCTTGGGCCATAACCTCCAGAGATCGCATTGTGGTTTGGATATCGGTGTTGTCAGCATAGTTCCGAGCAAACTCGGTAGCCACATATCCCCATGTAGGGTATTTTTTCGGGTCTAGCCTATAGTACCAGGCCCGTGGGTGTTTCTCAAGAGATGCTGCAAAGAGGTTTTTGAACATGGACGAATCCACTCCCTTGATGGCCATGAATTCCTTGAAGGCCCGTACATGTAGTAACGGGTCTTCAGTTCCCTCAAACATGGGCAAGCTCGTAAGGTTCAGGTTTGCGGGCAGTTTGTCGCTCAACGGGTTGTACTCTCGGCTATTCTCCCGATGAATGTTGTTACTCCCAGCCAAATGGACTTGTTCTTCTAGTCGGCGTACTGCGCTGACTAGTTCAGCTAGAGGCCCAGTAGCCTCGGCATTAGGAGTCCTTTGCTCCACTGTAGCTAGGCGAGTAACGATGGCCACTTGACCAGCCTCATTTCGGTCAGTTGGGCTTCGATGTCGGTTTGCTTCTCGATCATGGCGTCTAGAGAGGTTTGCAGACTGTTCAAAGTTGCCATCCTGCTGGCGTGTCTGGTTGCTGGTGGCCTGTCTGTAAGAACACCGCGTAATCAAAAACCGAACCCAGATCTTGGAAAAAAAAAAGTACATCCCGAGCGACACTGAGAGGGAAGACCAAAGACTCGAGAAAAAACATCTAGACGGATGACTCAATGAGTGGTATAACTTCCTTAAGACTTTGGCTTTGTGGGCCTAATCCTGTTCGAAGGAAGGTCCACGTGAGACTTTTCCCCAGACTTTTGACTCAAGTGTATGGACGGACTTTCCTTTGTAGGAGTATGCCCTACGCGGGTTGGTCGTGCCTTGACAGATAAGTCGGACTCGGGAAAGGGGGAAACTCGTGATATAAGATCAACGGAGCTTCGACTCTATAAACCTTCGATATACTATGCAAAGACCCGACACATGGCTAGACGGTAGGTCCCATAATAAGGAAGGTTCACTAGGAAAGTTGGACGCTTGAAATTTGAATATAAAATGGGTGAATTTACGAGAGTTCAAAATTGAAAACGGAATTTCAAAAACCAAGATTAGAATTTTGAAAATTCAGAAAATCGGAATGGTGTCGGAAATTCGAGAATTAAAACGGGCAGCATGCCGACTAGAGAAAAAGGATATTTTGAGTCAAATCGTTGATCCTAAGTTTCGGCGGCATTCCGAGTTTTTGAAAATTGGATATTTTTGCAAAGACGGGTCCCAAAACGGACAGTATTTCGGGTTTTTCAAAATTTGGTATTTTTGGAAAGATGTATTTTTTGAAATGATGGTTTTTTGAAAAAAAAAAAAATGACATGGAAACCAAGTAGCACGTAGT
This sequence comes from Agrostemma githago, assembly GCA_958450325.1. Classification (NCBI taxonomy): domain Eukaryota; kingdom Viridiplantae; phylum Streptophyta; class Magnoliopsida; order Caryophyllales; family Caryophyllaceae; genus Agrostemma; species Agrostemma githago. Next base: position 24,318,706 of record OY288244.1, on the reverse strand, counting down.
CAAACAAGCATTATAACGACGCTTATGTATGCTTTACACTAAGTCTCGGTCGGTCAAAATAGGGTCTACACCAACAACGATAGCATTCTCGTGAATCGGGACGGACTACCTAAGCCGAGTTGGTCTTAGAACATGCCGCAAAACCCATTCGAGTTCCGCCATCGAAGTCTTTTGCGCAGCCATGTAGGAATGCACCATGGTATAATGGGACATCGGTCACAAGTAACCGGCCCGGGCAAAATTTGGGTTATGCATGAATCATTAAACTAATGCGCGCACACTAATATACGAACGATTTCTTTTCGAGTCTCACCCTGGGAACCCCGATGACATGTGGTACATCAGGTATCCCCAGCGGAGTCGCCAAATTGTGGACATGACGTAGGTCCACCCCGACGCGGACACGCGCGGGTTTGGGTAGGCGAATGAATCTCGTGGTGAGATTGTTCTCGGGTTCGAAATTTAAGTAAATATGGCGTCGCCACCGAATTTTGTGGTTATTCGGAACCATACGAGCCCACTCTATGTCGTCATGGGCTGTACACAAAGTACGGCCCACTTCGATTTCAGAGTTTATTGGGCTCGTCCCTTTGCATTGCAATATCGATACCGTTTAAACCGGCTTTCGTATATAGAATGACTCTCGTGTGCCAATGGTTTTGGGCATCCGGAAACCAAGGTTCTGATTAAGGGGTAAGGGTACGTGTTGGGAAGCCCACTAAGGACACCCAACCCCGCCCGCACATGGCGGCCTCTACTAAGACATCGTCCGTGTTCGTGTACGCGCACTAGTAAAACGACTAAATGATATGCAAACAGCATTTTTAGCTAAGCATGCGAATTATTGGTTTACTACGTCATTTTAATGCATCTTGATTCACGTCAAAGTGATTTAGCATGTGATGTTCATTTAAGGCAATAAGCAAGCAAATAAATAAACTCGAAAGTAAATAACGTACAAGTTACACAGGCGAAAATACAACCCGGCCAATACAAAGATTACAAATAATATACAAACGGAATAACAAATAAAAAAAAGAACAGACCCGTATGTAAACTAGACCGTGAATTGTGTAGATGGACGAACCCCGATTAAATACACATTGCGTTGTGTATTAAACGAAGGACGGAGACATAGGACCTAAGCGTGACGCTAGCCCGATCCTATGCCTCAATGCCTTGTCCCGACTTATCACGTCGAAGAATCGATCAAAGTCGCTATAGTGTCGTGATATATATGAGCTTTGAAAAATGGGTTCACGTGATTGACATTACACGTGTCGACTAAAAGTCGTAAAAAAGACGAGGCTTAAATGTTGCATTTAAGCTCTCGGTTTTCTGGGCAACAGGACCCACTCGGTCGAGTCATGGTCTGACTCGGTCGAGTGTGTCCTCGAAAAGGCTACTGCCCAGATTTATGGGTGCAACTCGATCGAGTAGTTTACGTACTCGGTCGAGTAGCCCCTGTACGAGTACCAACTCATGTCATTTTTTGGTTTAAAACCGATGGTCGGCCAAATCAAATACAAATATCGCACGATTTGTATTTAACTTGGCTTCCGGTGCTATAATCGCGTATGCATGCGATTATAATACCGTTATCGGAGTTTTATGAAAATGCCTTTGCTAGATTAGAAATTTTGTATTAGTGACGAAATTGCATTCTTCTACGTCACGACATCGAAACTAATCCTTTCGGATTATGTGATGTACGTTTTCGTATCAACGGGTTCCGTACTAATAAAAATGGGATCAAATACGTTCAACTATTATTAATCGCGATCACGTCACGCACTTGAGTACATTGGGGCGGGGCTCTTCGAAAGGGCTCCACCTCCGTCGTTGCTCGTAAAGGGATTAGACGGACTTTAGGCGATCATTATAGTCAAACGTATTTAAAACCGAAATTTAATACTAGTATATATATACACGGTATGATAATGTGTTAGTGACGAAAAGGTAAAAGTTAGTATACGAGAAATAAATGTTAGAGTTATGTTAAAGTTAGTGTTAGGATACTAGTATAGTTATTATATAGATAATACAAAAACGTAAATGGAAACGAAGTAATAAGGATCGAAATGGGGTTTAGGACACCCTCAACATACATGTTTAGTAAGGACCTCGGAAATGGACTCGTAAATAGCGACGGGACGCCGGAGTATCGAGGATGTACGCGAGTTATGGTGTGTGTGCGTGTATGTGTATGATTCGTCGGTTTTCGAGGCACGAGTGACTCGGTTTTTTGTGTGTATTTGCTTAGGGTTGTAGTGTGTAGAGTATGGGAGGGTTAAGGTGAAAATGTAGGGTGATTATGCATCAGGTAAAACTCTTAATGCAAAGGGTTTGAGGGGGTATTTGTGGATTTTACCCCACGACCTAGGGTCACTCGATCTAGTGCCCTAGAAAATGGGCCTGATCCGGTTTTTGGCGCTCCACTCGACCGAGTGGGTCAATCCACTAGATCGAGTGGATCAAGTGAATCGAGATAAATTAGGAAGGAGTTGACCTTGTTGATTTGATTGATTTATTTGAATTTGATTTGAGCGCCAGTTTCTAGAAGGTCCCTTTAGGCTGATTTTTGTGACGGATTCGTCTTTGACCGGGTTTTGATCCGGTCGCCAAAAGACGGGTTTTATTTTTGGTGTCGGTTTTGGCCCAAATTAGTTTTATTTTGCTCGGAACGACCCACTGGGCCTGAATTTGAGGTTGGTTTTGAGAGATTTGTACTCCGCTAAATGTCCATGTCGGATATTATTGATTCCAAGCCCATATTCGAGTATACTAAGTCACGTTTGCGTCCGATCATCATCGGGTGTTTTGTCGGGAACTGCTATAGACACTAGCAGGCAAAACGCGGGTGTCTACAACCCCTTACTCAGAACCTCGGTTTCCGGATGCCCGAAACCGTTGGCGCACGAGAGTCATTCAATACACAATATCCAATAATGTCGGTATTGGTATCAAATCCAAAGAGACGAGCCCAATAAACTCTGACATCGGAAATGGGCCATATTTTGTATACGGACCACTACGACATAGAGTGGGATCGAATGGTTCCGAATAACCACAAAATTCGGTGGCGACTCCACTTCGACCTAAATTTCAATTCGATCTGTTTCATATGGAGATTCATTCGCCTACCCAAACCCGCGCGTGGCTGCGTCGGGATGGACCTATGTCATGTCCACAGCGGCCCGATATGTTTTCCGATTTTTCTCGAAAAGTCGAGCCCCTCCACCTTCTTCTCCAAAAACAATCCATTTTCAAAACCTTCATTTTCTTAGGACTTCCCGTATTTAATAGTGTCGGGTCATGTCATAAGTCGTCGAAGTATTTAGCGTCGAAACTCTGTCGATCCTACATCGCGAGTTTCTTCCCTATCCCAGTCCGCCTTATTAGACTAAGGCAAGGCCCACCTACGTAGGACATACTCCTACAAAGAAAGGCCCATTTACACATTCAAGTCCAAAGTCTGAGAAATATCTCACATGGACCTTCCTTCGAACAGGACTTGGCCCACATAGCCGAATCCTAAGGAAGGCCCACCTTTCACAAGTCATCCGTCTAGGTGTCTTTTCCGAGTCAACCTTTTACAAGGCATAGCCCTATAACAAATGGTTCACGGTCCTTACGTCTAAGGGTCACTCGTCCGACACTCGAGTCTTAACAAAATCTTCAATCCCACTCAGGCTCTACCCTTTAGAAGAACGATCAATCACGGTTGCTCTAAGGGTCATGTCTTACACGTGTTGTCTCACGTACCCCACTTTCGAGTCACTTAGATGCCACACCATCTAAGTCCTTAGTGTCACTTGGGGGCTATTCTCCGACGAAGTGATTAATCACAGTCACTCCGAGAATCGTACGCTACACATTTGTGTTAGGAGAGTCTAACCCGAGTCAAACTGGAGTCGTCTTTCTTCCCGCGCTATTTCCTATGCCTTGGTGAGTTTGAGTTCCGAAGCAACTTTTCTGATTACGAGATATTCTTACGGACAGGCCACCCGTAACTAGAAGCCAACGCAAGATGCAAGGAACCTTGGACGAACTGAAAGCCTCACTGGCTAAGATGGAGGCCCAATTGACGGTCATCCGGACCGACCAAACCACTCTTGCCACCCGCCTGAGTGCCATAGAGAAAGGGACTCCCAATACTAGATCCGAACCCACTGGGCCCATAGCTGAACTAATCAGCGTTGTTCGCAAACTTGAAGAACAGGTCCACTTGTCAACTAACAACACTATCCACACGGAAAATGCCCGTGCCTATTTACCCCTGAATGGTGAACTGCCCGACAACCTCGACCATATGGGCATACCAATGTTTGAGGGTACTGAAGACCCGGTTCATCACATTCGGGCTTTCAAAGAGTTCATGGCCATCAAGGGAGTAAAATCCACTATGCTTAAGCACCTGTTCGCTGCTTCCCTCGAGAAGCATCCAAAAGCCTGGTACTACAGGCTCGATTTCAAGAAATACCCGACTTGGGATGATGTGGCAACGGAGTTCGCTCGGAACTACGCTGATAATATTGAGATCCAGACTACAATGCGTACTCTGGAAGTCATGGCCCAAGAGCCCAAAGAAGGGTTCACTAAATATCTTCAAAGATGGAGGGCCGAAAGTGTGAAGTTGGTAGACGAGCCCAACGTGAAGATACTAGTGGAGGCGTTCATCAACAACCTCTTACCTTCCAACCGCGTCCATCTTAGGTATGCCGGCATTTCAAACTTTGCGGTGCTTACCGAAATGGGCATTAGGATTGCAGACGATCTTCGACATAATGAAGATCTGGGTGAAGCTTCCACTGAAGGCTATACTGGACATCAACTCGAGTCCTTAGAAGCCGACGACTAATGACAACATCATCCGAGAGTCCGGATTTGATTTAAGTCCGAGTCTGAGTCTGAGCCTATGATGTGCTAGTTCTTCCAAAGTCAAAGTCAGAGTCAGAGTCAGTTATATTCTGTCCTCTTTTTTTCAAAATTCAATAAAGTCACCTTTCAATATTCTATCTCTACTATATACTTTCCTTATGTGTTTCCGAGAACATGATGAACACCATCATACACTGTGAGCACACGCACGTGACTATTATAGGCACATCTATAATGACTGCAGGAACTGAGACCCGTGTTATCCTTTACCTGTTCCATGTCTGGTATAGAAAGCCACATAACTACCCCTAGCATGAGCGGTATCGAATCCTATGACAAACCTAGGTAATCTCGTAGTTTGGGTTCAAGACGGGAGACAAGCCCATTTCCCACAGTAAATGCCCATCCAATAAGAGATCAACCAATCCCACCTTAGGTTTTAGTCTGACCAAGGAAAAAAAAGAAAAAAAGCTGGACAAAGAAAAATTCAAAAAACCCATGACAGGGGCTAAGAGGTCAACCAACAAAAAATCAAAAAACCCATGACCGGGGTTAAGAGGTCAACCAACAAAAAAAAATTCAAAAAACCCATGACCGGGGCTGAGAGGTCAACCAATAAAAATTCAAAAAACCCATGACCAGGGCTAATAGGTCAACCAACAAAAATATTCAAGAACCCATGACCGTAGTGAAAACGGTCAAATTCAAAATTATCAATACTCATACCATCCAATAGGGGAGTGACAATCAAGCTGGCCAGTTAACGCCACATCTAGCCTTCCCACATTACAACCCTCAAGACCTTCTCGAGACCTAGGCTAAGGGACAGCCCGGAATTTTGAGGATTCAAGCTCCATAGGATACACCCTAACCCTTAGGGCCAGACATGGAAATCAGATCCCGCATTATCAAACCTACCCTGATCGAAGCTCGAGTCATTATTACTCGACTTCCCCCTTTCCTACCACATTACAATACCTTACCCTCGAAGCATTAGCTCCACAAAATCAAGCTCCAGATGTCAAAACATCAAAGCCACTTACAGCCTAGCTCCACATTTCCAAAATTATCCAAACCAGTTACCAGCCCCAAACACGAAAACTCAACCTGCGGGCGTCATAGAACATGCCCAAATAGTTCACACCACCTCTAGGGGCTACCCCGGAGAACGCTCACAGTCACAGGATCAACATTCTAACCATTCTAGCCCTTTGATCAAGACATCATTGGGAATTCACCTAGCCTACACCATCGCTATGGCTAGTTACACACAAAGCCCTAATAAACTAGGCAACATAATACATCTTCCAGTCCACTGAACTACGGCTTGGTTTGATTTCACTACACGTGAATACGTAGGCAGCCTTTCAAAAAGGGCACAAGCACTCACATTGACACACATTCAAAAAAAAGCACCATCATTCCGGTCACGACACTGTCATGTTCTCAGTAGCTAGCTTGGTCGTCCTGGGGGCTTCTATTAGACAGAAGTTCTTCTTCCACTCACAAAATCCAAAATACTTTCAAAAACTAGCCTCCTTTCTGTAGTGTGTCCTAGTACTCGGCTCCGTCGAAGACAAGAATCTGTCAGGACTCGAAGCTATACCCATTTTGGACTGTACCCTAAAATCAGAGATCCAGAAGGGCACCAGACTAAAACAGTCTCATTACAGACTACTGAAGTCCCCTATAGCATATCCATCCCAATTCGATGTTCGACCGTGTTGCCACTCGCCTAGGCTGCGGAATAGCGCAACTTAAGAGTCTTGTTAGGTGGCCCACCCCCCTACCGAGTCACGGTCCAACCCCTCGAGAGTCCAGTCGTGTCTGTCAACTCATCCGGTCACGTCCAGAGTCGAGTGTGTCGGTAGGCCTCTCTCTTCAAATTCCACTTTGAATTTTGCAAAATTTAGCCATTTGAAAAAAGATCCTTTTCGACAAGGTCAAATTTCGGTCTATTTAAACTGCAAATTTCTTTTCTACCCCTTTCCATTTTGAAAACCTAGCCCGTGAGTTGCTTTCAGGATTTCAATTCAAAAAAATTCAAAAACTTTCAAGAATTCCAAAAATTTAAAAAACTTTTTTTCCCCAGCGCGTCATTTTTCTACCTACGTGTTGCATGCAAAATTCTATGTGACTTATACAGGTACGACTCAAGCAGGGACATGCAACCCACTGTATCTCCCCAGCGGAAAGCCCTAGGTGGCATTTTCCCCGGAATGGCACGGGATGGGCCCGCATATAGGCGCACCCAGGACTTATGCGACAAGTCCGATTCCCCACGGAGTTACTATCATCTACTCAGGTACGACTCGAGGCTTCAAAAGCAAGCCCGTACAGCTCACATATCTCCCCAGCGGAAAGCCTTAGGTGGCATTTTCCCCGGAATAACATGGGATGAGCCTACATACAGGCGCACCCAGGACTTATGCGACAAGTCCGATTCCCCACGCAGTTATCATCTTCAACTCAGGACTATAAACGACCCGATCGAAAGTCTGCCAGGTTTCAATCCTCGATTGGCCTGGTAGCTACTCCGACTTTCACCTTGTCAAGGCCTCAGTCACAGTGGGGGCTCTGTAGACACCCGCATTTTGACCGCCAGGTGTCTATGGTAGTTTCCAAAAAACACCCGATGATGATCGGACGCTAACGTGTTTCTACGCGCTTGGACATGGGCTCAAAATCATTAGTTGTTGGCTTAAACACTTATGGAGCACAAATCTCACAAAACAGACCTCAAATCCAGGCCCAGTGGACCGTTCCGAGTCAAACAAGACTAATTTGGGTCAAAACCAACACCAAAAAATAAAACCGACTTTTTAACGATTGGGTCAACCCCGGTCAAAGTCGTTTCCGAGACATACAAAACAGCCCAACTACAAAAACCCATCAAACATCCAAAGCCACGGTCCAAAAGTCGACCCGCGCGACCCAGCTGAGCCACTCGATCGAGTGCTCTGCCCACTCGATCGAGTGGGCCCTTATCCAAGCCCGACTGTTGGCACAATGGGCCACTCGACCGAGTCCAGGGGCTACTCGGTCGAGTAACCCTAGCCGGGTGCACATGGCTTTGCCTATATAAGCATCCCCATGCACACAACTTTTCACAACTTTACAAAACCCTAATCGAACTTTTTTGCAACCCTAATTCTACCCTAATCAAACCCTAGTACTACACTAGTAAACCCTAACCCTAGCGTTTAGGACTTCAAACCCTAACCACCACAACTTAGCCTACATACTCGATACTCCCGTGCAAGCCGCCACTACGAGTCCCGTCCGAGCATAAGAAACATGTAGGTTGAGGGTGCGAAACCCGTCTTCTTCCCTTCTTTTCTCTCTCTTTCGGCTTCTTCTTCTTTTTTTTTCTTTTTTTTGTCTTTATATTTATTTTACCATCGCATTCTAATATCGATAGTATTACTAGTATAAAACATTAAAATACTCGTAGATTTGTGTCGAGTGCGAAGGATGTCGGAATAAGGAAACCCGAATATACAAGTGTACCACACACAACGTTGCCGGCCGCTAATCCTGACACCCTAGCACTTGATTATTGAAACGAGTAAACTTAAACAATAATTTTTGTTTTCGTTCGCATAGTTTTTCATTCAATCGCATATTTCGTCATTTACAAAACTATCTTTCAAATCGAGCATCTCTTAATAAGGGTCGAAACCCGTTGACGCGGATCCGACATAACATAATCCATAGGGATTCGTTACGATGTCGGAAAGGCCGAGGGAATCAAGTCTTTCAATTCAAGCAAAGCATCGATCTTTTAGATTCGATACCAATTCCATAATTGGATGTCGAATCTAACGATCTAGTCAAAAAATTTAACCAATTCGATTTTCGTTGAAGCTAACGTAGATGTCATTAAATTCGCTAGAATTACGACACTATAAACGCGGAGGAAAATTCATATCGCTTTGGCCGACATTAAATGACTTATAGCTTTTTCTTCAATTTTCACTCTAGTATTCGATACCGCTTCAATAGGCGGATATCGGGCACAACGAGAATCGTAGATATGAATTGGACATAAATTATACAATATTTATGCCCAATTCCTCGAATCATCAAAATCAAAAGCAATTTCGAAATCGATAACAAAATTGCAAGCGAACCCTAGTTCGTACAGGGGGCACTCGATCGAGTGCCTAGCCCACTCGGTCGAGTGGCACCCCAAAAAACCAAACAGAATGTTTTTCGACCTCCACTTGGTCGAGTCTCACAATGACTCGGTCGAGTGGCAGCGTACTCGGTCGAGTTCGTCAATAACTCGATCGAGTAGGGTCCAATATACGAGACAGAATACTTTCATGACAACCACTCGGTCGAGTTTCGTAATAACTCGCTCGAGTGGCCATGCACTCGGTCGAGTTCCCTCATAACTCGGTCGAGTACCGTCACGAAATCTGGACATAAGACTTTTTTAGAGGTCCACTCGGTCGAGTCCCTCAATGACTCGGTCGAGTGGCCCCTTTATCACGTCAAACCGTGAGCTCTACAAGCCATTCGAGTCTCGTTAATACCTTTTCACGACTTAAGTCAACGCGTGTCTAATCAATCATGTGAAAACCTCACTTTTCAAAACTTTGCATCATCCCGTTTGCATCATTCCATATCATATTACATCTTTGCAAACCGTTATTATCGTTACACCGCTACTAACCGTTTGTTCTCTTCTCGATTTAATTCTTGTTTATTTTATCGTACTAAAATGAACCCGCATGCTAAAATACAACTTTGACGTTAAGATTTTAGTTGCATTAAATCGACATAGAAACCCTTTCATTTTCTCACATGCTTAGGGAAAAAATGTTTGCATAAGCATTTCCATCGTTTAACTAACGCGCGTATTCAAAAATCATTCGATATCCTAGTAGAGGCCGCTAATGTGCGGGCGGGGTTGGGTGTCCTTAGTGGGCTTCCCTACACGTACCCTCACCCCTTACTCAGAACCTCGGTTTTCGGATGCCCGAAACCGTTGGCGCACGAGAGTCATTCTATACACGATAACGGTAGTGACGGTATCAGTATCGCAATGCAAAGGGACGAGCCCAATAAACTCTGACATCGGAAATGGGCCATATTTCGTACATGGCCCACGACATAGAGTGGGTTCGAACGGGCCCGAACTCCCACAAAGTTCGGTGGCGACTCTACTTCGATTTAAATTTCAATTCGGTCCATTCTCATATGGAGATTCATTCGCCTCCCCAAACCCGCGCGTGGCAGCGTCGGGGTGGACCTATGTCATGTTCACTCAATATGGGTCCACAATCGACGGAACACCGTGGCCTAACCCTCATAACAATCAGTACCCTGGAGGAGCATGGTCAGGAGGTACCCCTGTCCACTAGACACCAGGATGGCAATCCGCAGCTCAATCAGGAGCAGTCGCCTTATCCAGCAATCAGTCCTCTGGAGGAGCATGGTTAGCAGCTACCCCCCATCCAACAAATGTCAGGGTGGCAGCCTGGAGCATTAGTAAACACGACAGCCCAAATCAGCAACCTGCACCCTGGAGGAGTCTGGCCATCAGGAGTTCCATCTCGGAAAGCCATAGGGTGGCAATCTGGGTCCGCAATCAAACGCAACACCATTTCTTAACCCTCCTAACCACCAGTACCCTAAAGGAGCATGGTCAGGAGGTACACCTTTTGGCATCTTTCCGCCAGTCTCTAACCCTCTTGCAGGAACAAGTAACACGATGGACCAACAGTATCAGGAACTAAGGGACCTGATCAACAAGATTCCCAAAATGCCTCGTCCCTTAGAAAGAGCATCGAGAGATAGCTACGCCGACTCACCTTTCACCGACGACCCCTTTTGCGCCAGATGGAATGTCACATTGAGCAAATATACTCCCAGAAACCCTCAATTTAATGGACAGGCAGAGTCTAGCAACAAAATTGTGATGGACAACCTGAAAAGGAGGCTGGAGGAAGCTGGGGGTAGATGGGCGGAAGAACTCCCCCTGGTGCTATGGTCTGACAGAACCACGCCCAAAGAAGGTACAGGACAAACGCCGTTCAGTTTGGTTTTTGGTGCTGAAGCAGTCATTCCTTCAGAAGTCAGGGTGCCTACTCACAGATATGGCCGCACAACAGAAGACAAAAATCAGGTGGAGATGGCAAGTAGTTTGGACAGCATAGATGAGCTCAGGACTGATGCTCAAATCAGAATGGCCTCTTACAGGCAAACGGTGGCCAAGAGTTACAACAAGAATGTCAAAGTCAGAATCCTGCAGAAGGGAGACCTGGTTCACAGAAAAGTCTTCCATAACACCAGAAATCAGCAGGCAGGAAAGTTTGCCCACAATTGGGAAGGACCATACCAGGTGGAGAAGGTAGTAGAAAACGGGGCATACCGACACATGATAATGGAAGGGGAGATCATCCAGAAACCTTGGAATGTCATACGCTTGAAGAAGTACTTCCCTTGGATGGCCAATGTCGCCAAAAACAAGGCATCCATTCTGCCAGACGTACCTCCACCAGAACCTAGGTTTTGCCTCATCAGATGTTTTCCAACACACATTTACTTTTTGTTGCTTTAAATACATAAAGTTTTTACAATTGGTTTTTGAATAATTTATTTTTTGAATGACTTAAATACATAAATTAATTTGAATAATTCACCCATTTTCTGGTAGCATCACAAAGGATTGATGGAAAATCTAGTGGAGTGCGTATTTCTCTACAAAAGGTGTGCGCCTGTGACTGAGTGCCTACAACCGGGACATTACAGTCTCCCGCGCCACTTAGCACCCACGCAAAGCATGGCTCCTCAGACAAATTGGGCGAACTAAATCCCATGGCCACCATTTTATGTGTCGACCATACAACACAAGGCATGCATAACATACAGTCGCACATAAAAAAGTGACATTACGAAAGCTACTTCAATTTCACACAACGAAAGTTAAGGCACGGAGTGGCACAAAAGGCTAACACACTTTGCTCCCCTGAGCAAAGACAAAGGTACTGCGGAAAAAGTCTTACAGAAGTTCACACCACGCAGGGTTCACAAGCCGAAAACAGAGTACAACAAAAGAGGAGTAGCATCACTCTAGCAGAACTTGGTCCATAGCAGATGAACAGCAGCGGAACCTCTCCCAGGATCATCAGTGGCATCCTCCTTGTCCACACCCTCTTGCCCATCAGCCTCCTAGTCAGCAATGGGGGAATCAACGAACTCCTCCAGATCCTCCGCCTCCATGTCAGAGAGAGCATCCAGGTTAGATGCCATAGGAAATTCCTCATCCAGTCGCTACTTCTCTACAACCAGGTCCCAATCTCTGTGCTTCTCCGCCAGATATTCGTTCCTTGATTTTCTCAACCCTGGTATACTTGTCCGACCAAGCAAGAGCATCCCTCAGAGTCTTCTTCAGCTCAGCATTCTTCCCCTACAGGAAAAAATTGGCATCCAGGGCCTGGGCAAGCTCATTCTTTACCTCCACTAGATCTGCACTAATCTTTTGTCTTTTGCCAGATTTCTCCGCCAACAATCCGCGAACCAAGTCCAACTCCTTCAGAGAGCTTTTCTCTAGCACGGTCCTGGGACCAGGAAGTAGCATCTGGTCCCGAAGAGCCATGTCATCTGTAGACTTGGACGTGCCGAAGCCTTCCGGAAATTTGAGCACCACTCCCGCAGGAACAACATCAACGGATCTGGGGGCAGAATAAAAGTGAGGCTCAAAAAGATCTACCACTTGGGGTTCACTTTCTGGAGGAGTAATTTCTAAGGGAAGGCACGGGTTACGCCTTGTCCTAGAACCAACAGGGCCAGCAGAAGCAGAACCAAATTTTCTCTTGGAGGCCACCCTAGCAGCAACGCCCCGCCCTCTAGCAGCCACAACTTGCTCTAGGGTCACACGAGGCTTAACGGATCCTGAAGAAGGGGCAAGCGAAAATAAGTACCATGAAAATCCGAGGTCAGGCAAACTTAGCCAAGCATGGACGTATCTTACCCAAAGACATGTTCTCACCAGACTCTTCGTTTTCTTCTTCTAGGGAAGGAGAGAGGAAGGATCACCTGTGGAAGGATAGAGCAAATTGCGAAATGTCCTCAACTCCGGGTCTAGGCTGAATAGTCGGGTGAAAGAATCAATCATCACGCAAACCGTCTACAGTCTAAGCAAACGGAAATTCCCGCCTAAGACGAACTTATCTGAGAATTTGGGGGCATTTGTTCGAGATAAAAATACGCATCTTCAAAATAACGACGTGGCGTATAGCGATTGGACGATTGTGAAAGACAAAAGTCAAAAGTCAGAATTAATGAAGAACGATGGGTCAATTGGGCTAAGGAACACAAATAGGCCCGCTAAGAGGACAACTAATGAACTAAGGAACGGGTCAACAAACAATCTCCTATCTTCAAGGAACCCCTCCTAGAGACTAGGAGCAGAATATTGAGAACTAGGCCAACAAATCCTAGAACGAAACAGTATTAAAAGCAAGGCAACACTTCAAGCTAAGGAAGACTATCCAACATACTCACAGCACACTATCATCAAGCGGAATCATAAGAGCAATATAATACTTCATAGCTAATTATTATCAATCACAAACACTTGTATTTTTAATACTTTTCGTCGTTCTTTTGGTCATAGTAGAGTATTGGCGGGATTCCGACTCCCCTCGCGGTTTTTCCCACATCAGGTTTCCGCGTCACCAAAATTCCTTGTGTCGTTTTCTTTTCCTTTTCACTGCTCTCCGCTCACTAGTGTCATCGTAATACCATTAATCCGTAGTTATAGACCGATCGCTTTAACCCGCTACCTAAAACGATAACCCGATAGATTTTTTACCAAAACAATTACTATCTTAGGAGATGATGTATGCTTACTTAAGCTCTTAAGGATAACATATACTCAATAACACTATTAAGGAGTATATGATTATGAAATATGAAGCATGATATGACGTATTAGATATTAAATAGTATAAGGATATATTATTATTATATTTTATATTGATTTGTAAGGATATTATATTTTAATTTTAATTTATTTGGTAGTGTTTCGCAAAAGTTGGATTTAACCACGACGCTCGAAAAAAGTCTCTTTTGTTGGTGATTTAAGTGTAAATACCGATTCATTTTAGCATACTCGGGTTTGTTTTATGAATGTGTGAATTCAATATAATATACTGTAATATAAGTTCGGAGAAGTACGGAATGTACGCTTATATATAATTAATTTTGGTGGGAATTTCTGAAGAGTCGCAACTCTTCTGAAACTTGTCTCACTGTTCCTTCAAACTCTATATAATAGAGGATTGATCAATTCGAAAACACAAGCAAAAATATGCACATAAATACTTCATATTTACATCTCTGTTTACTGTGAAAATTCAGAGGAATACCGTCTTATCTCAGTAGAAAATTCGGTACAACCCTACACTAAAATAAGGGTCGAATTGTTCTATTAGGAAAGCGATCAGTCGATTCGGCGTTGTTCTTTAGTCCTTTTCTTATTAGCACATAACATCTTTTATATATATATATATATATAGATTTTTATTTTTATTTTTATTTTTATTTTTATTAATAATTATAAAAATTATATAATTGTATTATTGTTAATTATTACTCCGTATTATGATTATTATGATTTATTATTATTATTATTATTATTATTATTATTATTATTATTATTATTATTATTATTATTATTTATTTATTTATTTTTTAGTTATGTAAAGGTTAGTTTGGGTCAGACTCGTTAAGTCCAGTTAAGTTCGTACTCATTCACTTCCATTCAGAAACTTTTACGAAAGATTTAAATATTAAGTATCTTCCTAAAAATTCTTGATTTTTCAAGTGTTATCGTAGTAGTTTGTATTGCTTTTAATTAATTTATTCATTTCTTTTTATAAAACATAATAAGCCAAATTAAAGGGGGAAAATGTTAAAAGAAGGGAATTTGACAAAAGTGAGAAAGCTAACAAGGAGTATTACTATTAAAATGGAAGCTGCTAGAGTTACACGGCATGTATGGGGCCTTTCATACACGCCCACTCCCAGCTTGCCTAGTGTCCTTCTTGGTGGAATCTTTCCTCGGATTCCTTCCAAGATTCTACCTAACCTTCCACTTACCTCAATTGATTTGTTTTCTATTTATCTTTATTTATTTACTTTTCCCCCACTTTCTCTATTTCCCAACTTTTTTGGTTTTCAACACTAATACATCTTGTATGTATTTGTAGCTCACTTCCCATATACGGTGTATATGTACGGTATATGTATACGGATCGTATTTTTGTTGTATAAATTTTTTAAAAAATTGTTTTTTTTCTGTTTCTTTAATTCTTTTGTGGTATTTTGTTTTATACGTTTTGCGTATGTTTACGGTTTTCGTATATATACGATTCGTATTTTTGCCAGTTTTTTGTTTTTGTTTTTATTGTTTCTTTAATTATTTTTTAGGTAACCTTTTATACGGTATACGTATTTATATATGGTGTCCGTTTTTTATTTTATTTTATTTTAAAAAAATGCTTGTTTCATCAATTATTTTCTCTTAAGTAATTTATTTTACTGTTTCCCCTCTTTCTGTACACTTGTTCCTTTTTAGTATTTATTTGTTTCTGTAATTTTGTTGCATTTAAAACCCTTTTATACGATGTACGTATTTATACGATTTACATATTTATACGGTGTCCGTTTTTTATTATATATTTTCGAGAAAAAAAACTTGTTTCAGCAGTTATTTTCTTTTTATTAATTTGTACAGTAATTTTTTTGTACAGTTTACAAAACAACATGTTTGATAAATTATACAGTGTCACCGTTTTTTTTCCTTTTTATCTCTTTATACGGTGTTCTATTAATTTTTTTTAGCAAAAATTCATGTTTGTTTAATTAATTTTTGTTTTTGATTACTTATACGGTATATAATTTGTTGATTATTTTTATATTTATTTTCTTTATTTTTCGTCAACGTTATTTTTTTCAATGCGCTTATTTTTATGTTTATAAATTATTCTTTATAAAAAACAAACATATCTTATTTTAAAAGTAAGAATCATACTTTCATCACGAAAATAACACAGTACTTGTTCTTCAGTTAACATATATATTCGGTTGTTTGTAGTATCTTAGTTGGTTGTTCAGTCCTTGATAAGTTAACTCTTTGCTTTGTAGGTTTCGTGTTCGAGCCTTCATTCAGACCTTTTTTTATTTCTAAACATTTTCAAACTCTTCCACCTTTTCATCCCCACTTAACTATTTTGACACTCATTCACCTCGTCCATTACTTTAACAATTTTGAAATTATTTTACCTATTCTTCGATACATTTTTATTTTGACACTCTTTAGATTATTACGACAATACTAATTGTAGTACCCCCTCCGTCCTAATGAATTCTTTACGTTTGTTTTTTCACACTTGTCGAGTTACATTTCATTTTGTTCATATCTTTATTTACGTGTTATTAAAAATTCTAAAAAATTGATAATCTTAATGTACTTATTAAGACCATTCGAAAAAGATCTCACATGACTATGTTTTACGTTATATATTTGAAATTATATTCGAGATCATTTCATCGATGAATAGTGCCAAAAGCAAACGTAAAGAATTCACTGGGACGGAGGGGGTAGATTATTACTCCGTATTATTATTATTATTAGACGAAGCTAAAACTTAGAACCAAATAAAAGAAAATAAAATTGATGGGGGATAAAACCCCCTGACGCATAGGCCCGACCTCCTTTACGGGTAGCCATCAACTGACCCAAAAAGACCTATCTACTGATCACTATGCTGATGTCATGGGTGACATCACCCTACTACACTCTTTCCCCTATAAATACCCCACTTAGGGTGAGGGGAAAAGAGGGACATTTAATTTCATTCACACATACTCCTCCCTACTCTCTCTACCTCTCTTATCTCCCTAAACATCTATATTCAGTCATACATTTTACTGACTTGGGCGTCGGAGGCTCCGCCCCGGGGGTTCCCCTCGGGCCGGAGTTCACCTTGCAGGATCACCGTCGGCACGCACCCGGAGCCGAGGAGAACCGCGAAGCTCAAGGTCAGGGACCCGTTGCAAAACCCTGAGAAAATAGACCCCCCAACAAAAAATAAGGCCTGATACACATTCAGCCTTCTACAGAGCATAAGTCCATCTGCCTACCTCTGGGCAGACAGAGGGCAGGCCCCCTGGACTTCGACCAGAAGCCAGGGTCAGGCCCGGCCCCATGCGCCGAACTACAAGTCCCTCTGCCTACCTCTTGGCAGGCAGGGGGCAGGCCACCTGGACTTCGACCAGAAGCCAGGGTCAGGCCCGGCCCCATGCGCCGAACTACAAGTCCCTCTGCCTGCCTCTGGGCAGGCAGGGGGCAGGCCCCCTGGACTTCGACCAGAAGCCAGGGTCAGGCCCGGCCCCATGCGCCGAACGATAAAGTCCCTCTGCCTCCCTCTGGGCAGGCAGGGGGCAGGCCCCCTGGACTTCGACCAGAAGCCAGGGTCAGGCCCGGCCCCATGCGCCGAACCACAAGTCCCTCTGCCTACCTCTGGGCAGGCAGGGGGCAGGCCACCTGGACTTCGACCAGAAGCCAGGGTCAGGCCCGGCCCCATGCGCCGAACTACAAGTCCCTCTGCCTGCCTCTGGGCAGGCAGGGGGCAGGCCCTCTGGACTTCGACCAGAAGCCAGGGTCAGGCCCGGCCCCATGCGCCGAACTACAAGTCCCTCTGCCTACCTCTTGGCAGGCAAGGGGCAGGCCACCTGGACTTCGACCAGAAGCCAGGGTCAGGCCCCGCCCCATGCGCCGAACTACAAGTCCCTCTGCCTGCCTCTGGGCAGGCAGGGGGCAGGACCCCTGGACTTCGACCAGAAGCCAGGGTCAGGCCCGGCCCCATGCGCCGAACGATAAAGTCCCTCTGCCTACCTCTGGGCAGGCAGGGGGCAGGCCCCCTGGACTTCGACCAGAAGCCAGGGTCAGGCCCGGCCCCATGCGCCGAACCACAAGTCCCTCTGCCTACCTCTGGGCAGGCAGGGGGCAGGCCACCTGGACTTCGACCAGAAACCAGGGTCAGGCCCGGCCCCATGCGCCGAACTACAAGTCCCTCTGCCTGCCTCTGGGCAGGCAGGGGGCAGGCCTTCTGGACTTCGACCAGAAGCCAGGGTCAGGCCCGGCCCCATGCGCCGAACGATAAAGTCCCTCTGCCTACCTCTGGGCAGGCAGGGGGAAGGTCCCCTGGACTTCGAACAGAAGCCAGGGTCAGGCCCGGCCTCATGCGCCGAATCAAAAGTCCTTCAGCCTACCTCTGGGCAGGCAGGGGGCAGGCCCCCAGGACTTCGACCAGAAGCCAGGGTCAGGCCCAGCCCCATGCGCCGAACTACAAGTCTCTTTGCCTGCCTCTGGGCAGGCAGGGGGCAGGTCCCCTGGACTTCGACCAGAAGCCAGGGTCAGGCCCAGCCCCATGCGCCGAACTACAAGTCCCTCTGCCTACCTCTGGGCAGGCAGGGGGCAGGCCACCTGGACTTCGACCAGAAGCCAGGGTCAGGCCCGGCCCCGTGCGTCGAACTACAAGTCCCTCTGCCTGCCTCTGGGCAGGCAGGGGGCAGGCCCCCTGGACTTCGACCAGAAGCCAGGGTCAGGCCCGGCCCCATGCGCCGAACGATAAAGTCCCTCTGCCTACCTCTGGGCAGGCAGGGGGCAGGCCCCCTGGACTTCGAACAGAAGCCAGGGTCAGGCCCGGCCCCATGCGCCGAATCATAAGTCCTTCTGCCTACCTCTGGGCAGGCAGGGGGCAGGCCCCCTGGACTTCGAACAGAAGCCAGGGTCAGGCCCGGCCCCATGCGCCGAACTACAAGTCCCTCTGCCTACCTCTGGGCAGGCAGGGGGCAGACCCCCTGGACTTCGACCAGAAGCCAGGGTCAGGCCCGGCCCCATGCGCCGAACTACAAGTCCCTCTGCCTACCTCTGGGCAGGCAGGGGGCAGGCCACCTGGATTTCGACCAGAAGCCAGGGTCAGGCCCGGCCCCATGCGCCGAACTACAAGTCCCTCTGCCTGCCTCTGGGCAGGCAGGGGGCAGGCCCCCTGGACTTCGACCAGAAGCCAGGGTCAGGCCCAGCCCCATGCGCCGAACTACAAGTCCCTTTGCCTGCCTCTGGGCAGGCAGGGGGCAGGCCCCCTGGACTTCGACCAGAAGCCAGGGTCAGGCCCGGCCCCATGCGCCGAACGATAAAGTCCCTCTGCCTACCTCTGGGCAGGCAGGGGGCAGGCCCCCTGGACTTCGACCAGAAGCCAGGGTCAGGCCCGGCCCCATGCGCCGAACCACAAGTCCCTCTGCCTACCTCTGGGCAGGCAGGGGGCAGGCCACCTGGACTTCGACCAGAAACCAGGGTCAGGCCCGGCCCCATGCGCCGAACTACAAGTCCCTCTGCCTGCCTCTGGGCAGGCAGGGGGCAGGCCTTCTGGACTTCGACCAGAAGCCAGGGTCAGGCCCGGCCCCATGCGCCGAACGATAAAGTCCCTCTGCCTACCTCTGGGCAGGCAGGGGGAAGGTCCCCTGGACTTCGAACAGAAGCCAGGGTCAGGCCCGGCCTCATGCGCCGAATCAAAAGTCCTTCTGCTTACCTCTGGGCAGGCAGGGGGCAGGTCCCCTGGACTTCGAACAGAAGCCAGGGTCAGGCCCGGCCCCATGCGCCGAACTACAAGTCCCTCTGCCTACCTCTGGGCAGGCAGGGGGCAGACCCCCTGGACTTCGACCAGAAGCCAGGGTCAGGCCCGGCCCCATGCGCCGAACTACAAGTCCCTCTGCCTACCTCTGGGCAGGCAGGGGGCAGGCCACCTGGATTTCGACCAGAAGCCAGGGTCAGGCCCGGCCCCATGCGCCGAACTACAAGTCCCTCTGCCTGCCTCTGGGCAGGCAGGGGGCAGGCCCCCTGGACTTCGACCAGAAGCCAGGGTCAGGCCCGGCCCCATGCGCCGAACGATAAAGTCCCTCTGCCTACCTCTGGGAAGGCAGGGGGCAGGCCCCCTGGACTTCGAACAGAAGCCAGGGTCAGGCCCGGCCCCATGCGCCGAATCATAAGTCCTTCTGCCTACCTCTGGGCAGGTAGGGGGCAGGCCCCCTGGACTTCGAACAGAAGCCAGGGTCAGGCCCGGCCCCATGCGCCGAACTACAAGTCCCTCTGCCTACCTCTGGGCAGGCAGGGGGCAGACCCCCTGGACTTCGACCAGAAGCCAGGGTCAGGCCCGGTCCCACGTACCGAACTACAAGTCCCTCAGCCTACCTCTGGGCAGGCAGGGGGCAGGCCCCCTGGACTTCGACCAGAAGCCAGGGTCAGGCCCAGCCCCATGCGCCGAACTACAAGTCCCTTTGCCTGCCTCTGGGCAGGCAGGGGGCAGGTCCCCTGGACTTCGACCAGAAGCCAGGGTCAGGCCCGGCCCCATGCGCCGAACTACAAGTCCCTCTGCCTACCTCTGGGCAGGCAGGGGGCAGGCCACCTGGACTTCGACCAGAAGCCAGGGTCAGGCCCGGCCCCATGCGTCGAACTACAAGTCCCTCTGCCTGCCTCTGGGCAGGCAGGGGGCAGGCCCCCTGGACTTCGACCAGAAGCCAGGGTCAGGCCCGGCCCCATGCGCCGAACGATAAAGTCCCTCTGCCTACCTCTGGGCAGGCAGGGGGCAGGCCCCCTGGACTTCGAACAGAAGCCAGGGTCAGGCCCGGCCCCATGCGCCGAATCATAAGTCCTTCTGCCTACCTCTGGGCAGGCAGGGGGCAGGCCCCCTGGACTTCGAACAGAAGCCAGGGTCAGGCCCGGCCACATGCGCCGAACTACAAGTCCCTTTGCCTACCTCTGGGCAGGCAGGGGGCAGACCCCCTGGACTTCGACCAGAAGCCAGGGTCAGGCCCGGCCCCATGCGCCGAACTACAAGTCCCTCTGCCTACCTCTGGGCAGGCAGGGGGCAGGCCACCTGGATTTCGACCAGAAGCCAGGGTCAGGCCCGGCCCCATGCGCCGAACTACAAGTCCCTCTGCCTGCCTCTGGGCAGGCAGGGGGCAGGCCCCCTGGACTTCGACCAGAAGCCAGGGTCAGGCCCGGCCCCATGCGCCGAACGATAAAGTCCCTCTGCCTACCTCTGGGAAGGCAGGGGGCAGGCCCCCTGGACTTCGAACAGAAGCCAGGGTCAGGCCCGGCCCCATGCGCCGAATCATAAGTCCTTCTTCCTACCTCTGGGCAGGCAGGGGGCAGGCCCCCTGGACTTCGAACAGAAGCCAGGGTCAGGCCCGGCCCCATGCGCCGAACTACAAGTCCCTCTGCCTACCTCTGGGCAGGCAGGGGGCAGACCCCCTGGACTTCGACCAGAAGCCAGGGTCAGGCCCGGTCCCAAGTACCGAACTACAAGTCCCTCAGCCTACCTCTGGGCAGGCAGGGGGCAGGCCCCCTGGACTTCGACCAGAAGCCAGGGTCAGGCCCAGCCCCATGCGCCGAACTACAAGTCCCTTTGCCTGCCTCTGGGCAGGCAGGGGGCAGGCCCCCTGGACTTCGACCAGAAGCCAGGGTCAGGCCCGGCCCCATGCGCCGAACGATAAAGTCCCTCTGCCTACCTCTGGACAGGCAGGGGGCAGGCCCCCTGGACTTCGAACAGAAGCCAGGGTCAGGCCCGGCCCCATGCGCCGAATCATAAGTCCTTCTGCCTACCTCTGGGCAGGCAGGGGGCAGGCCACCTGGACTTCGATCAGAAGCCAGGGTCAGGCACGGCCCCCAAGACCTAGACGAGGCCCATAAACTACCCTGGCAGGCCTCTGGCACCCTGACACATCCGTATGAGATGTACCAGGGCATGAGCGTTGACCACAGGACTTAGTGGTTACCTGGTCATGTATAGAATAATAAAATCCCATGTACACCTCCGACTACACAAAAGGCACGACGTCTGACGCCCAGACAGAATCCAGACGATGCTAGGGCAGACGCACCCACAAGGCCTAGTAAATGCTTGGCTTTGTATGAAAAACAAAGTCCATCATTTAGTTTGTCGGTCCAATCATGCTTGGCACCGGACCCGCATACTCAGTATCCGACTCCGCTGAGGGCAAATTGATGGGGGATAAAACCCCCTGACGCATAGGCCCGACCTCCTTTACGGGTAGCCATCAACTGACCCAAAAAGACCTATCTACTGATCACTATGCTGATGTCATGGGTGACATCACCCTACTACACTCTTTCCCCTATAAATACCCCACTTAGGGTGAGGGGAAAAGAGGGACATTTAATTTCATTCACACATACTCCTCCCTACTCTCTCTACCTCTCTTATCTCCCTAAATATCTATATTCAGTCATACATTTCACTGACTTGGGCGTCGGAGGCTCCGCCCCGGGGGTTCCCCTCGGGCCGGAGTTCACCTTGCAGGATCACCGTCGGCACGCACCCGGAGCCGAGGAGAACCGCGAAGCTCAAGGTCAGGGACCCGTTTCCATACCGGAACAATTTGGCGCCGTCTGTGGGGAGAACGGTTGTGCTCACGAAGATCCACACAAAAAAAATCAACCACTCCCAAATACAATTTTTTCCCGGATCTAATCGGACATTTTTGAGATAAATCCACAAAAAATCAATCAATTCAAAATATTATTTTTTCCAGATCTTCTTGCAACTGGGAGATAGATCCACAAAAATGAATACTCCATATAGTAATTTAAGTTCATGGTCGTGGTTCGTCACTGTGAACAAACATGGGTCCAAGAAACAATTGTTTTTGGCAAAAACTTAAACCTTGTTAAACATACTGGGTATACAAGATAGTGAGGAGAAAAGCTCGTTTAGCAATAATTGCCTGCAAAAGAGGATGAAATGCAACTAGAGTTTCCAGATCTGATTCCTTGAGAAGATAAGGACGGAGTAAGCATACTATATTCATCTCACGCTCAAATGTCATACATTAAAAGTTTACATCTACTATATTCTATTGAAAATTCATAGAAAATCAAGGATAAAAAACTTTAGTTCTTGTTAGATCAAGATCTAGTTTCCATGAAAAATTTCATGCTGATTCGATTGTCAACAAAGTTTGCGGGAAACTCTCGGCCATCACCGGTCTTCCCTACCGAGACCGAGACAGTCTCCTACTAAGTGTCAGTGAATGATTAGCTTTGGTCGGCCACCTGAATTGGCATGCCGCCTGAGCCGACCACTCGAGACGACCACCTGAGCCGGTGTGCCACTTGAGTCGGCCACCCAAGCCGACGTGCCACCTCATCTACATGAACGAGAAAACCAATTAAAAATAAGATTATATTATATGTCGGCCTACATTCCGATTCAGCCTCGGACGGAGTATCAATCCGGCCGGGTAGCAAACTAATCCGGGTTCTGGCCAAGTCAAACGCAGAGGAAATCATAAAGATAGAGATCGACTTACCAGGAGATATTTACATTAGGCAAAATGAAGGGGAACAACCTCGTGGAAATTGTGAGAAAGTGGATGGGGCAACCTATGTTGCAAGGTGTTATTCATTTGATAATGGTAGGTGTTCAAACTTGATTTGCATACTTTTACATTTGCAAAAAGTTAAGCTACGGTTAAGACTTACTCCATTTCTTAACCCCGCACATAAGAAGAACAAGTCACGGAATCTATCCGACCTTTTTATTCCTCCATAAAAATTCACAAATACTTCACAAAAGTTAGCCAAAAATTGTCGAAGTTGTGAGACAAAAAATACCAACCACAAGAAATGACCCAACTTTTTGTCCCGTCACAAAAATTTCCAAAAACCCTCCTCAAAAAATATACCCGAAAAATGGTGAAGATAAGTCACAGAAATGGGTAACAAATGAGCTCAAATGTTTGTAGCTTGACAGAGACTTGACCCAGCCCACTTACGGCTCGGCCAAGATGTTGCTCTGCCGATTTACGGTTCGCCCTGCCGACATACGGCTCGGCCCTACCGACTTACGGCTCAGCCAAGATGTTGCCCTGCCGATTCACGGTTCGCCCTGCCGACATACGGCTCGGCCCTACCGACTTGCGGCTCGGCCAAGATGTTGCCCTGCCGATTCACGGTTCGCCCTGCCGACATACGGCTCGACCCTACCGACTTGCGGCTCGGCTAAGATGTTGCCCCTGGCGATTCACGGTTCGCCCTGCCGACATACGGCTCGACCCTACCGACTTACGGCTCGGCCAAGATGTTGCCCTGCCGATTTATGGCCCGACCCTACCAACTTACGGCTCGGCCAAGATGCAGTCCAGCCGACTTACGGCTAAACCTCGACCCCTACGGAGACCGCATAGGTCCGCCAACCACCATGTGTAATTCTACGAAGACAAGACTAATATATACCCATCACCTGTTCATTACTCTCACAGCTAATGGGCAGGGGGCAATAGGGGAGGAGCCCCTGTTGCAAAACCCTGAGAAAATAGACCCCCCAACAAAAAATAAGGCCTGATACACATTCAGCCTTCTACAGAGCATAAGTCCCTCTGCCTACCTCTGGGCAGACATAGGGCAGGCCCCCTGGACTTCGACCAGAAGCCAGGGTCAGGCCCGGCCCCATGCGCCGAACTACAAGTCCCTCTGCCTACCTCTTGGCAGGCAGGGGGCAGGCCACCTGGACTTCGACCAGAAGCCAGGGTCAGGCCCGGCCCCATGCGCCGAACTACAAGTCCCTCTGCCTGCCTCTGGGCAGGCAGGGGGCAGGCCCCCTGGACTTCGACCAGAAGCCAGGGTCAGGCCCGGCCCCATGCGCCGAACGATAAAGTCCCTCTGCCTACCTCTGGGCAGGCAGGGGGCAGGCACCCTGGACTTCGACCAGAAGCCAGGGTCAGGCCCGGCCCCATGCGCCGAACCACAAGTCCCTCTGCCTACCTCTGGGCAGGCAGGGGGCAGGCCACCTGGACTTCGACCAGAAGCCAGGGTCAGGCCCGGCCCCATGCGCCGAACTACAAGTCCCTCTGCCTGCCTCTGGGCAGGCAGGGGGCAGGCCCTCTGGACTTCGACCAGAAGCCAGGGTCAGGCCCGGCCCCATGCGCCGAACTACAAGTCCCTCTGCCTGCCTCTGGGCAGGCAGGGGGCAGGCCCTCTGGACTTCGACCAGAAGCCAGGGTCAGGCCCGGCCCCATGCGCCGAACTACAAGTCCCTCTGCCTACCTCTTGGCAGGCAGGGGGCAGGCCACCTGGACTTCGACCAGAAGCCAGGGTCAGGCCCGGCCCCATGCGCCGAACTACAAGTCCCTCTGCCTGCCTCTGGGCAGGCAGGGGGCAGGCACCCTGGACTTCGACCAGAAGCCAGGGTCAGGCCCGGCCCCATGCGCCGAACGATAAAGTCCCTCTGCCTACCTCTGAGCAGGCAGGGGGCAGGCCCCCTGGACTTCGACCAGAAGCCAGGGTCAGGCCCGGCCCCATGCGCCGAACCACAAGTCCCTCTGCCTACCTCTGGGCAGGCAGGGGGCAGGCCACCTGGACTTCGACCAGAAGCCAGGGTCAGGCCCGGCCCCATGCGCCGAACTACAAGTCCCTCTGCTTGACTCTGGGCAGGCAGGGGGCAGGCCCTCTGGACTTCGACCAGAAGCCAGGGTCAGGCCCGGCCCCATGCGCCGAACGATAAAGTCCCTCTGCCTACCTCTGGGCAGGCAGGGGGCAGGTCCCCTGGACTTCGAACAGAAGCCAGGGTCAGGCCCGGCCTCATGCGCCGAATCATAAGTCCTTCTGCCTACCTCTGGGCAGGCAGGGGGCAGGTCCCCTGGACTTCGAACAGAAGCCAGGGTCAGGCCCGGCCCCATGCGCCGAACTACAAGTCCCTCTGCCTACCTCTGGGCAGGCAGGGGGCAGGCCCCCTGGAATTCGACCAGAAGCCAGGGTCAGGCCCGGCCCCATGCGCCGAACGATAAAGTCCCTCTGCCTACCTCTGGGCAGGCAGGGGGCAGGCCCCCTGGACTTCGAACAGAAGCCAGGGTCAGGCCCGGCCCCATGCGCCGAATCATAAGTCCTTCTGCCTACCTCTGGGCAGGCAGGGGGCAGGCCCCCTGGACTTCGAACAGAAGCCAGGGTCAGGCCCGGCCCCATGCGCCGAACTACAAGTCCCTCTGCCTACCTCTGGGCAGGCAGGGGGCAGACCCCCTGGACTTCGACCAGAAGCCAGGGTCAGGCCCGGCCCCATGCGCCGAACTACAAGTCCCTCTGCCTACCTCTGGGCAGGCAGGGGGCAGGCCACCTGGACTTCGACCAGAAGCCAGGGTCAGGCCCGGCCCCATGCGCCTAACTACAAGTCCCTCTGCCTGCCTCTGGGCAGGCAGGGGGCAGGCCCCCTGGACTTTGACCAGAAGCCAGGGTCAGGCCCGGCCCCATGCGCCGAACGATAAAGTCCCTCTACCTACCTCTGGGCAGGCAGGGGGCAGGCCCCCTGGACTTCGAACAGAAGCCAGGGTCAGGCCCGGCCCCATGCGCCGAATCATAAGTCCTTCTGCCTACCTCTGGGCAGGCAGGGGGCAGGCCCCCTGGACTTCGAACAGAAGCCAGGGTCAGGCCCGGCCCCATGCGCCGAACTACAAGTCCCTCTGCCTGCCTCTGGGCAGGCAGGGGGCAGGCCCCCTGGACTTCGACCAGAAGCCAGGGTCAGGCCCGGCCCCATGCGCCGAACGATAAAGTCCCTCTGCCTACCTCTGGGCAGGCAGGGGGCAGGCCCCCTGGACTTCGAACAGAAGCCAGGGTCAGGCCCGGCCCCATGCGCCGAATCATAAGTCCTTCTGCCTACCTCTGGGCAGGCAGGGGGCAGGCCCCCTGGACTTCGAACAGAAGCCAGGGTCAGGCCCGGCCCCATGCGCCGAACTACAAGTCCCTCTGCCTACCTTTGGGCTGGCAGGGGGCAGGCCACCTGGACTTCGACCAGAAGCCAGGGTCAGGCCCGGCCCCATGCGCCGAACGATAAAGTCCCTCTGCCTGCCTCTGGGCAGGCAGGGGGCAGGCACCCTGGACTTCGACCAGAAGCCAGGGTCAGGCCCGGCCCCATGCGCCGAACGATAAAGTCCCTCTGCCTACCTCTGGGCAGGCAGGGGGCAGGCCCCCTGGACTTCGACCAGAAGCCAGGGTCAGGCCCGGCCCCATGCGCCGAACGATAAAGTCCCTCTGCCTGCCTCTGGGCAGGCAGGGGGCAGGCACCCTGGACTTCGACCAGAAGCCAGGGTCAGGCCCGGCCCCATGCGCCGAACGATAAAGTCCCTCTGCCTACCTCTGGGCAGGCAGGGGGCAGGCACCCTGGACTTCGACCAGAAGCCAGGGTTAGGCCCGGCCCCATGCGCCGAGCTACAAGTCCCTCTGCCTACCTCTTGGCAGGCAGGGGGCAGGCCACCTGGACTTCGACCAGAAGCCAGGGTCAGGCCCGGCCCCATGCGCCGAACTACAAGTCCCTCTGCCTGCCTCTGGGCAGGCAGGGGGCAGGCACCCTGGACTTCGACCAGAAGCCAGGGTCAGGCCCGGCCCCATGCGCCGATCGATAAAGTCCCTCTGCCTACCTCTGGGCAGGCAGGGGGCAGGCCCCCTGGACTTCGACCAGAAGCCAGGGTCAGGCCCGGCCCCATGCGCCGAACCACAAGTCCCTCTGCCTACCTCTGGGCAGGCAGGGGGCAGGCCACCTGGACTTCGACCAGAAGCCAGGGTCAGGCCCGGCCCCATGCGCCGAACTACAAGTCCCTCTGCCTGACTCTGGGCAGGCAGGGGGCAGGCCCTCTGGACTTCGACCAGAAGCCAGGGTCAGGCCCGGCCCCATGCGCCGAACGATAAAGTCCCTCTGCCTACCTCTGGGCAGGCAGGGGGCAGGTCCCCTGGACTTCGAACAGAAGCCAGGGTCAGGCCCGGCCTCATGCGCCGAATCATAAGTCCTTCTGCCTACCTCTGGGCAGGCAGGGGGCAGGTCCCCTGGACTTCGAACAGAAGCCAGGGTCAGGCCCGGCCCCATGCGCCGAACTACAAGTCCCTCTGCCTACCTCTGGGCAGGCAGGGGGCAGGCCCCCTGGAATTCGACCAGAAGCCAGGGTCAGGCCCGGCCCCATGCGCCGAACGATAAAGTCCCTCTGCCTACCTCTGGGCAGGCAGGGGGCAGGCCCCCTGGACTTCGAACAGAAGCCAGGGTCAGGCCCGGCCCCATGCGCCGAATCATAAGTCCTTCTACCTACCTCTGGGCAGGCAGGGGGCAGGCCCCCTGGACTTCGAACAGAAGCCAGGGTCAGGCCCGGCCCCATGCGCCGAATCATAAGTCCTTCTGCCTACCTCTGGGCAGGCAGGGGGCAGGCCCCCTGGACTTCGAACAGAAGCCAGGGTCAGGCCCGGCCCCATGCGCCGAACTACAAGTCCCTCTGCCTGCCTCTGGGCAGGCAGGGGGCAGGCCCCCTGGACTTCGACCAGAAGCCAGGGTCAGGCCCGGCCCCATGCGCCGAACGATAAAGTCCCTCTGCCTACCTCTGGGCAGGCAGGGGGCAGGCCCCCTGGACTTCGAACAGAAGCCAGGGTCAGGCCCGGCCCCATGCGCCGAATCATAAGTCCTTCTGCCTACCTCTGGGCAGGCAGGGGGCAGGCCCCCTGGACTTCGAACAGAAGCCAGGGTCAGGCCCGGCCCCATGCGCCGAACTACAAGTCCCTCTGCCTACCTCTGGGCTGGCAGGGGGCAGGCCACCTGGACTTCGACCAGAAGCCAGGGTCAGGCCCGGCCCCATGCGCCGAACGATAAAGTCCCTCTGCCTACCTCTGGGCAGGCAGGGGGCAGGCCCCCTGGACTTCGAACAGAAGCCAGGGTCAGGCCCGGCCCCATGCGCCAAATCATAAGTCCTTCTGCCTACCTCTGGGCAGGCAGGGGGCAGGCCCCCTGGACTTCGAACAGAAGCCAGGGTCAGGCCCGGCCCCATGCGCCGAACTACAAGTCCCTCTGCCTACCTCTGGGCAGGCAGGGGGCAGACCCCCTGGACTTCGACCAGAAGCCAGGGTCAGGCCCGGTCCCACGTACCGAACTACAAGTCCCTCTGCCTACCTCTGGGCAGGCAGGGGGCAGGCCCCCTGGACTTCGACCAGAAGCCAGGGTCAGGCCCAGCCCCATGCGCCGAACTACAAGTCCCTTTGCCTGCCTCTGGGCAGGCAGGGGGCAGGCCCCCTGGACTTCGACCAGAAGCCAGGGTCAGGCCCGGCCCCATGCGCCGAACGATAAAGTCCCTCTGCCTACCTCTGGACAGGCAGGGGGCAGGCCCCCTGGACTTCGAACAGAAGCCAGGGTCAGGCCCGGCCCCATGCGCCGAATCATAAGTCCCTCTGCCTACCTCTGGGCAGGCAGGGGGCAGGCCACCTGGACTTCGATCAGAAGCCAGGGTCAGGCACGGCCCCCAAGACCTAGACGAGGCCCATAAACTACCCTGGCAGGCCTCTGGCACCCTGACACATCCGTATGAGATGTACCAGGGCATGAGCGTTGACCACAGGACTTAGTGATTACCTGGTCATGTATAGAATAATAAAATCCCATGTACACCTCCGAGTACACAAAAGGCACGACGTCTGACGCCCAGACAGAATCCAGACGATGCTAGGGCAGACGCACCCACAAGGCCTAGTAAATGCTTGGCTTTGTATGAAAAACAAAGTCCATCATTTAGTTTGTCGGTCCAATCATGCTTGGCACCGGACCCGCATACTCAGTATCCGACTCCGCTGAGGGCAAATTGATGGGGGATAAAACCCCCTGACGCATAGGCCCGACCTCCTTTACGGGTAGCCATCAACTGACCCAAAAAGACCTATCTACTGATCACTATGCTGATGTCATGGGTGACATCACCCTACTACACTCTTTCCCCTATAAATACCCCACTTAGGGTGAGGGGAAAAGAGGGACATTTAATTTCATTCACACATACTCCTCCCTACTCTCTCTACCTCTCTTATCTCCCTAAATATCTATATTCAGTCATACATTTCACTGACTTGGGCGTCGGAGGCTCCGCCCCGGGGGTTCCCCTCGGGCCGGAGTTCACCTTGCAGGATCACCGTCGGCACGCACCCGGAGCCGAGGAGAACCGCGAAGCTCAAGGTCAGGGACCCGTTTCCATACCGGAACAATTTGGCGCCGTCTGTGGGGAGAACGGTTGTGCTCACGAAGATCCACACAAAAAAAATCAACCACTCCCAAATACAATTTTTTCCCGGATCTAATCGGACATTTTTGAGATAAATCCACAAAAAATCAATCAATTCAAAATATTATTTTTTCCAGATCTTCTTGCAACTGGGAGATAGATCCACAAAAATGAATACTCCATATAGTAATTTAAGTTCATGGTCGTGGTTCGTCACTGTGAACAAACATGGGTCCAAGAAACAATTGTTTTTGGCAAAAACTTAAACCTTGTTAAACATACTGGGTATACAAGATAGTGAGGAGAAAAGCTCGTTTAGCAATAATTGCCTGCAAAAGAGGATGAAATGCAACTAGAGTTTCCAGATCTGATTCCTTGAGAAGATAAGGACGGAGTAAGCATACTATATTCATCTCACGCTCAAATGTCATACATTAAAAGTTTACATCTACTATATTCTATTGAAAATTCATAGAAAATCAAGGATAAAAAACTTTAGTTCTTGTTAGATCAAGATCTAGTTTCCATGAAAAATTTCATGCTGATTCGATTGTCAACAAAGTTTGCGGGAAACTCTCGGCCATCACCGGTCTTCCCTACCGAGACCGAGACAGTCTCCTACTAAGTGTCAGTGAATGATTAGCTTTGGTCGGCCACCTGAATTGGCATGCCGCCTGAGCCGACCACTCGAGACGACCACCTGAGCCGGTGTGCCACTTGAGTCGGCCACCCAAGCCGACGTGCCACCTCATCTACATGAACGAGAAAACCAATTAAAAATAAGATTATATTATATGTCGGCCTACATTCCGATTCAGCCTCGGACGGAGTATCAATCCGGCCGGGTAGCAAACTAATCCGGGTTCTGGCCAAGTCAAACGCAGAGGAAATCATAAAGATAGAGATCGACTTACCAGGAGATATTTACATTAGGCAAAATGAAGGGGAACAACCTCGTGGAAATTGTGAGAAAGTGGATGGGGCAACCTATGTTGCAAGGTGTTATTCATTTGATAATGGTAGGTGTTCAAACTTGATTTGCATACTTTTACATTTGCAAAAAGTTAAGCTACGGTTAAGACTTACTCCATTTCTTAACCCCGCACATAAGAAGAACAAGTCACGGAATCTATCCGACCTTTTTATTCCTCCATAAAAATTCACAAATACTTCACAAAAGTTAGCCAAAAATTGTCGAAGTTGTGAGACAAAAAATACCAACCACAAGAAATGACCCAACTTTTTGTCCCGTCACAAAAATTTCCAAAAACCCTCCTCAAAAAATATACCCGAAAAATGGTGAAGATAAGTCACAGAAATGGGTAACAAATGAGCTCAAATGTTTGTAGCTTGACAGAGACTTGACCCAGCCCACTTACGGCTCGGCCAAGATGTTGCTCTGCCGATTTACGGTTCGCCCTGCCGACATACGGCTCGGCCCTACCGACTTACGGCTCAGCCAAGATGTTGCCCTGCCGATTCACGGTTCGCCCTGCCGACATACGGCTCGGCCCTACCGACTTGCGGCTCGGCCAAGATGTTGCCCTGCCGATTCACGGTTCGCCCTGCCGACATACGGCTCGACCCTACCGACTTGCGGCTCGGCTAAGATGTTGCCCCTGGCGATTCACGGTTCGCCCTGCCGACATACGGCTCGACCCTACCGACTTACGGCTCGGCCAAGATGTTGCCCTGCCGATTTACGGCCCGACCCTACCAACTTACGGCTCGGCCAAGATGCAGTCCAGCCGACTTACGGCTAAACCTCGACCCCTACGGAGACCGCATAGGTCCGCCAACCACCATGTGTAATTCTACGAAGACAAGACTAATATATACCCATCACCTGTTCATTACTCTCACAGCTAATGGGCAGGGGGCAATAGGGGAGGAGCCCCTGTTGCAAAACCCTGAGAAAATAGACCCCCCAACAAAAAATAAGGCCTGATACACATTCAGCCTTCTACAGAGCATAAGTCCCTCTGCCTACCTCTGGGCAGACAGAGGGCAGGCCCCCTGGACTTCGACCAGAAGCCAGGGTCAGGCCCGGCCCCATGCGCCGAACTACAAGTCCCTCTGCCTACCTCTTGGCAGGCAGGGGGCAGGCCACCTGGACTTCGACCAGAAGCCAGGGTCAGGCCCGGCCCCATGCGCCGAACTACAAGTCCCTCTGCCTGCCCCTGGGCAGGCAGGGGGCAGGCCCCCTGGACTTCGACCAGAAGCCAGGGTCAGGCCCGGGCCCATGCGCCGAACGATAAAGTCCCTCTGCCTACCTCTGGGCAGGCAGGGGGCAGGCCACCTGGACTTCGACCAGAAGCCAGGGTCAGGCCCGGCCCCATGCGCCGAACTACAAGTCCCTCTGCCTGCCTCTGGGCAGGCAGGGGGCAGGCCCTCTGGACTTCGACCAGAAGCCAGGGTCAGGCCCGGCCCCATGCGCCGAACTACAAGTCCCTCTGCCTACCTCTTGGCAGGCAGGGGGCAGGCCACCTGGACTTCGACCAGAAGCCAGGGTCAGGCCCGGCCCCATGCGCCGAACTACAAGTCCCTCTGCCTGCCTCTGGGCAGGCAGGGGGCAGGCACCCTGGACTTCGACCAGAAGCCAGGGTCAGGCCCGGCCCCATGCGCCGAACGATAAAGTCCCTCTGCCTACCTCTGGGCAGGCAGGGG
Source organism: Agrostemma githago (assembly GCA_958450325.1). NCBI lineage: Eukaryota > Viridiplantae > Streptophyta > Magnoliopsida > Caryophyllales > Caryophyllaceae > Agrostemma > Agrostemma githago. The sequence continues at coordinate 24,286,048 of OY288244.1, read as the reverse complement.
GCAGGCCCCCTGGACTTCGACCAGAAGCCAGGGTCAGGCCCGGCCCCATGCGCCGAACCACAAGTCCCTCTGCCTACCTCTGGGCAGGCAGGGGGCAGGCCACCTGGACTTCGACCAGAAGCCAGGGTCAGGCCCGGCCCCATGCGCCGAACTACAAGTCCCTCTGCCTGACTCTGGGCAGGCAGGGAGCAGGCCCTCTGGACTTCGACCAGAAGCCAGGGTCAGGCCCGGCCCCATGCGCCGAACGATAAAGTCCCTCTGCCTACCTCTGGGCAGGCAGGGGGCAGGTCCCCTGGACTTCGAACAGAAGCCAGGGTCAGGCCCGGCCTCATGCGCCGAATCATAAGTCCTTCTGCCTACCTCTGGGCAGGCAGGGGGCAGGTCCCCTGGACTTCGAACAGAAGCCAGGGTCAGGCCCGGCCCCATGCGCCGAACTACAAGTCCCTCTGCCTACCTCTGGGCAGGCAGGGGGCAGGCCCCCTGGAATTCGACCAGAAGCCAGGGTCAGGCCCGGCCCCATGCGCCGAACGATAAAGTCCCTCTGCCTACCTCTGAGCAGGCAGGGGGCAGGCCCCCTGGACTTCGAACAGAAGCCAGGGTCAGGCCCGGCCCCATGCGCCGAATCATAAGTCCTTCTACCTACCTCTGGGCAGGCAGGGGGCAGGCCCCCTGGACTTCGAACAGAAGCCAGGGTCAGGCCCGGCCCCATGCGCCGAACTACAAGTCCCTCTGCCTACCTCTGGGCAGGCAGGGGGCAGACCCCCTGGACTTCGACCAGAAGCCAGGGTCAGGCCCGGCCCCATGCGCCGAACTACAAGTCCCTCTGCCTACCACTGGGCAGGCAGGGGGCAGGCCACCTGGACTTCGACCAGAAGCCAGGGTCAGGCCCGGCCCCATGCGCCTAACTACAAGTCCCTCTGCCTGCCTCTGGGCAGGCAGGGGGCAGGCCCCCTGGACTTTGACCAGAAGCCAGGGTCAGGCCCGGCCCCATGCGCCGAACGATAAAGTCCCTCTGCCTACCTCTGGGCAGGCAGGGGGCAGGCCCCCTGGACTTCGAACAGAAGCCAGGGTCAGGCCCGGCCCCATGCGCCGAATCATAAGTCCTTCTGCCTACCTCTGGGCAGGCAGGGGGCAGGCCCCCTGGACTTCGAACAGAAGCCAGGGTCAGGCCCGGCCCCATGCGCCGAACTACAAGTCCCTCTGCCTGCCTCTGGGCAGGCAGGGGGCAGGCCCCCTGGACTTCGACCAGAAGCCAGGGTCAGGCCCGGCCCCATGCGCCGAACGATAAAGTCCCTCTGCCTACCTCTGGGCAGGCAGGGGGCAGGCCCCTGGACTTCGACCAGAAGCCAGGGTCAGGCCCGGCCCCATGCGCCGAATCATAAGTCCTTCTGCCTACCTCTGGGCAGGCAGGGGGCAGGCCCCCTGGACTTCGAACAGAAGCCAGGGTCAGGCCCGGCCCCATGCGCCGAACTACAAGTCCCTCTGCCTACCTCTGGGCTGGCAGGGGGCAGGCCACCTGGACTTCGACCAGAAGCCAGGGTCAGGCCCGGCCCCATGCGCCGAACGATAAAGTCCCTCTGCCTACCTCTGGGCAGGCAGGGGGCAGGCCCCCTGGACTTCGAACAGAAGCCAGGGTCAGGCCCGGCCCCATACGCCAAATCATAAGTCCTTCTGCCTACCTCTGGGCAGGCAGGGGGCAGGCCCCCTGGACTTCGAACAGAAGCCAGGGTCAGGCCCGGCCCCATGCGCCGAACTACAAGTCCCTCTGCCTACCTCTGGGCGGGCAGGGGGCAGACCCCCTGGACTTCGACCAGAAGCCAGGGTCAGGCCCGGTCCCACGTACCGAACTACAAGTCCCTCTGCCTACCTCTGGGCAGGCAGGGGGCAGGCCCCCTGGACTTCGACCAGAAGCCAGGGTCAGGCCCAGCCCCATGCGCCGAACTACAAGTCCCTTTGCCTGCCTCTGGGCAGGCAGGGGGCAGGCCCCCTGGACTTCGACCAGAAGCCAGGGTCAGGCCCGGCCTCATGCGCCGAACGATAAAGTCCCTCTGCCTACCTCTGGACAGGCAGGGGGCAGGCCCCCTGGACTTCGAACAGAAGCCAGGGTCAGACCCGGCCCCATGCGCCGAATCATAAGTCCCTCTGCCTACATCTGGGCAGGCAGGGGGCAGGCCACCTGGACTTCGATCAGAAGCCAGGGTCAGGCACGGCCCCCAAGACCTAGACGAGGCCCATAAACTACCCTGGCAGGCCTCTGGCACCCTGACACATCCGTATGAGATGTACCAGGGCATGAGCGTTGACCACAGGACTTAGTGATTACCTGGTCATGTATAGAATAATAAAATCCCATGTACACCTCCGAGTACACAAAAGGCACGACGTCTGACGCCCAGACAGAATCCAGACGATGCTAGGGCAGACGCACCCACAAGGCCTAGTAAATGCTTGGCTTTGTATGAAAAACAAAGTCCATCATTTAGTTTGTCGGTCCAATCATGCTTGGCACCGGACCCGCATACTCAGTATCCGACTCCGCTGAGGGCAAATTGATGGGGGATAAAACCCCCTGACGCATAGGCCCGACCTCCTTTACGGGTAGCCATCAACTGACCCAAAAAGACCTATCTACTGATCACTATGCTGATGTCATGGGTGACATCACCCTACTACACTCTTTCCCCTATAAATACCCCACTTAGGGTGAGGGGAAAAGAGGGACATTTAATTTCATTCACACATACTCCTCCCTACTCTCTCTACCTCTCTTATCTCCCTAAATATCTATATTCAGTCATACATTTTACTGACTTGGGCGTCGGAGGCTCCGCCCCGGGGGTTCCCCTCGGGCCGGAGTTCACCTTGCAGGATCACCGTCGGCACGCACCCGGAGCCGAGGAGAACCGCGAAGCTCAAGGTCAGGGACCCGTTTCCATACCGGAACAAAAATATTCATCATAAAGTATTGGAATGACTAATGACAACAATCCAAACTTCACATCAATCTCTTGACATAAAGTGCATTGAAAAAATGCACCATTTCTTTTCTTCCACTTGAAGTAATAAATTCAAACCGTGAATGAACGGATACAAAACTGAATTACGGGTGCGTTTTCTTCAAATTTCATTTTATAAATCCCGTTAGAGGACGCACAATATGACCGTGATGTGTAAATATATACACGGGTAACGAATTGACACTAGTACTCCGTAACATTTTCTTCGAGTTTATGGGTTTCCACGTATTGCATTAAGGACCACGCGCACACACAACACGAAAAGACTAGCATTTACATTTTCTTGTCGACCAAACTAAACTTTAATCGACCGACTACTACAAACTACTTCGACCTAACACAAACTACACAATGCTAGTAACATGCAACACGACTACATATGAACAACAACTTGAAGAGAAATTCACGAGTGACTACATCCGAAGCATGAATCGAACTTCAGTTTTCCCGACTCACGGTCCACTACAATACTAATCGTAGTACATTATTACTCTGTATTCTTATTATTAGTAGACGAAGCTAAATCTTAGAACCAAATAAAATAAAATAAAATACTCATCATAAAGTATTGGAATGACTAATGACAACAATCCAAATTTCACATCAATCTCTTGACATAAAGTGCATTGAAAAAATGCACCATTTCTTCCACTTGAAATAAGAAATTAACACAATACTTCTTCTTCAGTTAACAAATATAATCAGTAGTTTGCAGTATCTCGGTTGGTTGTTCAATCATTGATACGTTCACTCCTTGTTCCGTAGGTCTCGTGTTTGAGCCTGCACTTCGTATGTTTTTTTTCCCTAACTTACTCATCCCTACTTAGTTATTTGCAAACTCTTCTACCTTTTCATCCGCACTTATTTATTTTGACACTCATTCACCTTGCCCATACGCAACAATTTTGTAATTAATTTACCTATTCATCCATACTTTAATATTTTGACACTCTTTTACTTATTTACCGATACTTAACTTTCTTCACACTATGATTAAATATCTTCACTCTTTTAGTTGTTCATCCGTACTTGGCTATTTCTGTCACATGTTGACGCATTGATGATATTTTACTCCTAGTATGTAGTTAAGTCAGTTTGTCGAAATTACAAAGTACGCAATCATAATTCTACTAAGCTACCGTTATCATCCTAACCTAGTGTAGTGGTTGTACATAGAGTTGAGGTATTGCGACCTATACTGTTGAGAGGCCGATTGCAGTGAAGTGGTGTAGTGGTTGGTCGGGATCCAATATTGGCTCGACCCGTTTATCATCGGAGTTGTCTCGTATTGTTCGAAGATCCGGGTGACGTCCGTCGGCGTAGTGCCACTGAAACTGCTCATGAGCGACGAAGCATCACCGGTAGGGGGTTGGTCTATCGGGGCCTTATTCCTCGGGAGCACATTCCCCACCGCGTTGACAGCCTTGGGGTTAGCCCTCCGCCTTTTCTGCCTGACGTTAATTCTTCTTCCAATACCTCGCCTGTTAGGAGGGTCTTCAATGTCGTCCGCCCTTCAGGTTCCATTAGGCTTAGACTGCCGGCACTGTACTAGATTACGACCCCACACCCTCAACGACACGCCACCCTCCGCAAAAGAGTCCACAGCCTCTATCCCAGCAAGTGTTTCGAGTTCCTTGATTAGTATGTCCGTATGACTGTTGTATACGTCTGAGGCCTCATCAGACAGCATCGCCAACCTCTTGACGTAGTCATTCTTCATGTTGATCTGGACGGACTTCCTGTTGCGTTCATTCTCCTCCGGACCATAATAACCAACACGGATGTTCTCGTATCCCCTTACCAAATCCTTATGCCACCGATCGAGGATGTACTTATCTGGGATACCCCTCACGTTCAGCACGTCGAGGCATTTCATGATATGGCGACACAAGATCCCTCGGAATTCAAACATCTTGCAGCCGCTGACGTACTCACCGTTCCTGCTGTCAATCCGCACTTCGAATGTCCTCCGGTCTTTCCTACAGATTAGTTCCGTCACCTTCGAGGTGGCCCGATACACCGTCAAACCGTCGCTAGGGCCTGGAAATGTCTCAATGTTCGTGTTAATGCAACCGTACACCTCGTCCTTCACCTCCTTAAATTTACGGTTCGTGTACACCGTGCTATAGACATCCTCGAACAGTAAGTTGGGATCCCATTTCAGGGGACTCTTGAGGTCCTTCGCATTGAGAACTCTCTCGTCCTCCACTTTCTTGCGGATGACATGGTCGAACTGTTCGATGAACTGCAGCAGCCCAGTTTCAACGCTCACATGGCCTTTGATAAGTCTGTTGGTCTGCTCGCTCCTCTGGGTTGAAGACGTACCCGCGGAGAAGGTTTTGTTCCAGTAAACCGGCATCCACTTCTCTTTGTTCTTCCACGCTTCCATCAACCAGTTGTTCCCCTTCAAGTTGTACTTGCCCAGAAACTGGCCCCACAACTCGTGGAGCTCACCCACCGTCACACTTTTGTGCACAATCGTCCGCATATCTTTGTTGATGTTATCAAACTGAGGGTGGTGTCTCAAGTGATGATCAAAGTTCTGGAGACTATGCCACAGGCACAACCTGTGGTTGGTGTCTGGGAATACCTCCTTAATGGCCCCCATAATCTTCCCGCACTGATCGGTCAGCAGTACAGTCGGAGCTCTGCCCATGCACTTCACCCAGTTCTTGAACATCCAAATGAAGGTGATCATCTCTTCGCGCGACAGTAAGGCCGCTGCATATATCACCGTACTGCCATGGTGGTTGACACCTACAAAGAGGCAGAACGACATCGCGTACTTGTTGTTTAGGAAGGTCCTATCGAACGATACTGGGTCACCGAATGCCTTGAACATGGCACGACACCGTGCGTCGGCCCAGAAGATATTAAGCAGCTTATTGTCGACGTCCCTCTGAACGTCGTAGTAGAAATCCAGATTCTGAACCCGCACCTTCTCGAAGTAATCTACGACCGCCTGAGCGTTGCCGTGAAATACGCTCCTGAGGTGTTCAGCGCTAACCAGATTTCTGGCGTCCACCGCGGTGAAGGGAAGATTCTCAAGTCCCCCGACCTTCCTTCCCAAAGCATTGAAGCTGTGGGTGATGGAGATCCCTGCCCTGTCGTTCATCACCAACCTTTGCTTGAAATATTCGCTTATGTGCCGGTAGTGGACGACATGCCTGTGAGTTCAGGATTGTGGACATGACGTAGGTCCACCCCGACGCGGCCACGCGCGGGTTTGGGTAGGCGAATGAATCTCGTGGTGAGATTGTTCTCGGGTTCGAAATTTAAGTCAAAATGGAGTCGCCACCGAATTTTGTGGTTATTCGGAACCATACGAGCCCACTCTATGTCGTCATGGGCTATACACAAAGTAAGCCCACTTCGATTTCAGAGTTCATGGGGCTCGTCCCTTTGCATTATTATACCGATACCGTCTAAACCGGCTTTCGTATATAGAATGACTCTCGTGCGCCAAGGGTTTCGGACATCCGGAAACCAAAGGTTCTGAGTAAGGGGTGAGGGTACGTGTTGGGAAGCCCACTAAGGACACCCAACCCCGCCCGCACATGGCGGCCTCTACTAAGACATCGTTCGTGTTCGTGTACGCGCGTTAGTAAAACGATAAAATGATATGCAAACAGCGTTTTCGGGCTAAGCATGTGAATTATATGTGAATTACGTCGTTTAATGCATCTTATTATGGTCGAAGTGATTTAGCATGCGAGGTTCATTTATAAAGCAATAAGCAAGTAAATAAACGAAACTCGAAAATAAGTAACGTACAAGTTACACGGGCGGAAATACAACCCGGAATTCACAATACGACGATTATTATAACGGTTGAAAGAAATAATAAACCGAGTAAGAAAAGCGAAAAAAAAAATACACGACTCGACAAAGATCCGTATATAATAAATATTCGCTAGATCGTGAATTAGCTAGACGGACGAACCTTAATTAATTACGCATTATATTGCATATTAATCAAAGGACGGAGGTTCGAGACCTAGGCGTGAATCTAACCCGATCTCGAACCTCGATGTCTTGTCCCCACTTATCATCTCGAAAAATGAAGTCTAAATTAATTATATGTCGGATACGACTAAAGAGTCGTCGACATAAAAATCAATAGTGTGAGACCGTCGATCAAAGTCGTTTCTTTTAGTGATGTGCATGAGTATGAATTTTAGAAAAAATGGGTTCACGTGATGGTCTTTACACGCGTTGACTAAAAAAGTCGTAAAGAAAAGACGAGTTTTAAAATATGGTCGTATGTCGCGGAGGTCGCATGTTAATGTAAGGACCGGAAAGGGTGGAAAGTCGAGAACAAAAAAAATGGACTCGGCCAAACAGGCCTGCCCGCGAGTCGCATGGCTGGTCGCGCGACTCGCGCGTGGGTCTGGTCAGGCATTTTTATTTGTCAAAAAAAAATGAAAAAGTGAGTTCGGCCAAACAGGCCTGCCCGCGAATCGCATGGCCGGTCGCGCGACTCGCGTGTGGGTCTGGTCGGGTGTTATTTATTTGTTGAATTCGATAACTGACCGAGTTAAATAAAAATATTGCATTATTTAAATTCAACTCGGTTCTCGATGTCATAAGCGTGTATTATACGATTATGAGACCGTTATCGGGATTTTATGAAATATGCTATTATGTGATTGAAAATCTTGATTAGTGACGAAATTATAGTCCTCCGCGTCACGACATCGATACTAATCCTAAAGGATTATGTGATGTCGGTTTTCGCCTCAACGGATCTCGTACTAATCTTGAAAATGGGATCAAATACGTTCAACTATGACCGATCACGATCACATCACGTCCTTGAGCACATTGGGGCGGCGCTCCCCGAAAGGGCGCCACCTCCGTCGTTACTCGTAAAGGAATTAGATGGACTTTAGGCGATCGTCATAGTTAAACGTATTCGAAACCGAGATTTTAATACTAGTATGTATATATACACGGTATAATAATGTTAGATGTTAGAATACGGAATTAAACTGTTAGTATACAAAAATGAAAGTTAGTGTTAGAATACATAAATAAAATGTTAGTATGCACAAAATTAAAGGTTAGTGTTAGCGGTTAGTAATAATAATAATAATAATAATAATAATAATAATAATACATAATATATATATAAAAACGGTAAAAAGATAAGGGAAAAAGGAACGGGGTTTGATGACACCCTCAACCTACATGCTTAAACGATCTCGGAAACGGACTCGTAGTGGCGACGTGAGCGCGGGAGTGTTGAGATATGTAAGTAGAGTTATGGTGTATGTCTTTGACGAGTTTTGATCTCGGGATTTTGAATGTATTTGTGTGTGTGTGTGTATGAGTGCCTAGAACTCAAGGGTGATGAACGTTTGAAGGTTGAAGATGTAGTGTAAAATGTGGCTGATTTTGGGTTGCCAAAATGTTGTAAGTGTAAGGTGATTAGGGTTGGAAAAGGTTGAAGAAAGTTGTTTTTTAAGGCTTTTTGTTTCAGCTTTTTTAAGGCTTAATTATGCTGAAAAATGCTTGAAAATGGTGAGGATTAAGGGTGTATTTATAGAGTGGGGGAGTTGGGTGAGTTGAATCAATTTAGGAAGGGTTTGACTTTTTGATTTGATTTGCATTTTGAATTCTGATTTGGGCGCAATCTTCTAGAAGCTGAACTTGGCTGGTTTGTGTGACGGGTTCGTCCTTGACCGGGTTTTGACCCGGTCGCTAAAAGACGGGATTTATTTTTGGTGTCGGTTTTGGCCCAAATTAGTCTTATTTTGCTCGGAACGACCCACTGGGCCTGGATTTGAGGTCTGTTTTGAGAGATTTGCACTCCGCTAAATGCCCACGTCGGATACTATTGATTCAGAGTCCGTATTCGAGCGTATTAAGTCACGTTTACGTCCGATCATCACCGGGTGTTTTGTCGGAAGCTGCTATAGACACTAGCAGGCAAAATGCGGGTGTCTACAGAGCCCCCACTCTGACTGAGGCTTGGACAAGGCGAAAGTCAGAGTAGCTACCAGGCCAATCGAGGATTACGACCTGGCAGCCTTCCGGTCGGGTCGTTTATAGTCCATTAGACTTGCGTGAAGGGCTCGTCAGCCATAAGCAGAGGGTCATACCTGTCCTGATGATGATAGCTCCGTGGGGAGTGAAACTTGCTCCCGAAGGTGTAGGTGTACGCGTATGCTGATACATCATTGCTCTGATTGTAGCATTCTGGGATAAATATTGACTCACGTTGGGGAGTAAAGTAGTTGCGCGGAGACTTGCTTCTGAAGTCTTGGGTGTACGCGTATGCCGACACATCACGTCTTGGATGTAGCATTCCAGGAGAAACACCGCTTTTGTTGTTCCGTTGGGAAGCACTAGCTGGTACTTGAAATGTTAGATACATAGGCAGAAATAGCAGGCATAGCAGATAGCAAGATAGCAAATAGGAAATGCAGTTAGCATCTATAGACTAGTTTGCGCTGGGGGAAATGATTTTTGCTTAGTTTTGAAATCGAAGTCCTGAAAGCAACTCACGTGCTAGGAGATAGGTTTTCAAAATTGAAAGGGGTAGAAAAGAAATTTGCAGCTTAAATAGACCGAAATTTGACCTTGTCGAAAAGGATTTTCTCAAATGGCTAAGTTTTGCAAATTTTTAAAATGAGAATTTGAAGGGAAAAACATATCGACAGACTAGACTCTGGACGTGACCGGACGAGTTGACAGACACGACTTGGCATCTCGAAGGGGTTGGACTGTGACTCGGTAGGGGGGTGGGCCACCTAAGATGACAAGACTCTTAAGCTGCGCTATTCCGTAGCCTAGGCGAGTGGCAACACAGTCGAACATCAAAATGGGAAGGATGTGTAATAGGGGGATTGCAGTAGTCTGTAATGAGACTGTTTTTGCAGGACTCAGCAGTGGCAATGTTGTAGTCTAGTGCTCTTTGAATGTTTGGTTTTGGGGTACAGTCCCAAAATGGGTGTTGCTTCGAGTCCCTGACGGATTCTCGTCTTTGACTGAGCCGAGTACTAGGACACACTATAGAAAGGTGGCTAGATTTTTGAAAGTATTTGGATTATGTGGGTGGATGGAGAACTTCTGTCTAAGAGAAGCCCCCAGGACGACAAAGCTAACTGTTGAGAACATGACAGTGTTGTGATAGGAATGATGGTGCTTTTTTATATTTGTGTCAATATGGGTGGTTGTGCCCTTGTTGAAAGGCTGCCTACGTATTCACTTGTAGTGAAATCAAACCAAGCCGTAGTTCAGTGGATTGGAAGATATATTATGGTGCCTAGTTTATTAGGGCTTTGTGTGTAACTAGCCATAGCGACGGTGTAGGCTAGGTGCATTCCCAATGATGTCTTGATCAAAGGGCTAGAATGGTTAGGATGTTGACCCCGTGACTGTGAGCGTTCTCCGGGGTAGCCCCCAGAGGTGGTGTGAACTATTTGGGCATGTTCTATGCCGACCGCAGGTTGAGTTCCCGTGTTTGGGGTTGGAAACTGGTTTGGATGTTTTTGGAAATGTGGAGCTAGGTCGCAAGTGGCTTTGATGATTCGAAATCTGGAGCTCAATTTTGTGGAGCTAAGGCTTCGAGGGTAAGGTATTGCAATGTGGTAGGAAAGGGGGGAAGTCGAGTAAAAATGACTCGGACTTCGATCAGGGTAGGTTTGATAATGCGGGATCTGATTTCCATGTCTGGCCCTAATGGTTAGGGTGTATCCTATGGAGCTAAAATCCTCAAAATTCCGGGCTGTCTCTTAGCCTAGGTCTCGAGAAGGTCTTGAGGGTTGCAATGTGGGAAGGCTAAGTGTGGTGTTAGCTGACCAGCTTGATTGTCTCTCCCCTTTTTGATGGTATAGGTATCGATAATTTTTGAATTGACCGTACCCCGGTCAAGGAGCTTTCACTTGAGTTGACCGTTAAACATGGTCATGGGTATTTGATTTTTTTTTGTTTTTTTTTTTTGGGTTGACCTCTTAGCCCCGGTCGTGGGATCCTTCACTTGAGTTGACTGTGTCCCGGTCAAGGGATTGATCGTATCTGGTCGAGGGATGTTGAGAGTTCTTTTTTGGTCATGGCCAGCTCTTTTGTTTCGGCCTTTTGTTTTTTTCTCTTTGGACTTCTGTTTTTTGTCCAGGTTTTTTTTTCACGGCTATCCCTCCCTTTGATGTTGTGGGTGGATATGGGGGTGGGCCCATCGGTTGGATTAGGCTTGTGGAGCTAAACCTTTGTAAGGTGTAAGCCTAGTTGGTGAGTGCAACTCGCGGTGGAGTACTCTATGGTAAGCATGGTGATTTGGATCTCGGTATTGTCATCATAATTCTTAGCAGGCTTAGTGGGAGCATCGTCCCGAGTTGGGTATTTTTGGCATCAAACCTATAGAGTCACGATGCTTCTTTTTTGCTTCTGGTCAGACTAACGCCTAAGGTAGGGATTGATCAGTCTTATTGGAGGGGTGTTTATTGTGGGAAATGAGCTTGCCTTCCGTCTTGAACCCAAACTAGGAGACTACCTAGATTTGTCATAGGATTCGATACTGCTCCTACTAGGGGTAGTTTTGTGGCTTTCTATACCAGACATGGAACAGGTAAGGGAAAACATGGGTCTCAGTTCCTGCAGTCATTATAGATGTGCCTATAATAGTCACGTGCATGTGCTCACACTGTATGATGGTGTTCATCATGTTCTCGGAAACACATAAGGAAGCATATATGAGAGATTGAAAAAGTTGATTTTATTGAATTTTGGAAAGAGGACAGAATACAGTTGACTATGACTCCGACATCGGAATTGAAAGAAATAGAACATCCTAGACTCGGACTCAGACTCGGACTTAAATCAAATCTGGACTCAGGGATGAGGTTGTCAGTAATCTTCGGCTTCTAAGGACTCAAGTGGATGTCCAGTATAGCTTTCGGTAGAAGCTTCACCCAAATCTTCATTATGTCGAAGATCGTCTTCAATCCTAGCGCCCATTTCGGTAAGCACTGCAAAGTTTGAAATGCCGGCATACCTAAGATGGACGCGGTAGGAGGGTAGAAGGTTGTTGATGAATGCCTCCACTAGTGTCTTCTCGCTGGGCTTGTCTACCAGCTTAACACTCTCAGCCCGCCAACGTTGAAGGTATTTGGTGAAACCTTCGGTTGGATCTTGGGCCATGACTTCTAAAGTCCGCATGGTAGTCTGAAGTTCAGTATTATCAGAATAGTTTTTAGCGAACTCGGTAGCCACATCTTCCCAAGTGGGGAATCTTTTTGTATTAAGCCTATAGAACCAGGCTTTTGGATATTTCCCGAGGGACGTGCCGAACAGATTGATGAACATGTCGGCTTTGACCCCCTTGATCGCCATAAACGCCTTGAAAGCTCGGAGGTGTAGTAATGGATCCTCCGTCCCTTCGAATATGGGTAACCCTTCTAGATTGAGATCTGTTGGTAGTTTCTCACTAATGGGTGTATAGTCTCGGGAGTTTTCAACTCGGATGTTGTTCTCTTGGGAGACATGGAACTGTTGTTCGAGCTCACGCACCGTGCTGATCACCTTAGCAATTGGCCCAGTATTTACCGACCCATAATTGAAGTCTTGTTCTTCAACGACAGTTAAACGAGCATTCAAGGCCTCTTGGTCGGCTCTTATGAACCCTAGTTGGGTTTCAAACATGGCCTGCTTACTAGCCATGGTTTCTAGCAAAGCCTCCAGTTTATTAATGGTGTTTTCCATCTCCCTATTCCCGGTTGTGGATGCCATCCTCTGCGAGAATACCCACGTAATCAGAAATGTTGCTTCGGAACTTGAATACACCAAGGCATAGGAAATAGCGCGGAAGGAGAGACAACTCTGGTTTGACTCGGGTTAGACTCTCCTAAGACAAATAAGTAGGGTACGATTCTCGGAGTGATTGTGATTAATCGCCCCGTCGGAGAATAGCCCCCAAGTGAGACCAAGGACTCTTGTAGGACTCAGATGGTGTGACATCTAAGTGACTCAAAAGCGGGGTACGTGAGACAACACGTGTAAGACATGACCCTTAGAGCAACCGTGATTGATCGCTCTGCTGAAGGGTAGCCCCCGAGTAAGATTGAAGGTTTTGTTAAGACTCGAGTGTCGGACGAGTGACCCTTAGATGTAAGGATCACGAACCTTTAGCTACAGGGCTATGCCTTGTAAAAGGTTGACTCGGCCTCGAGGAAGGCAGATGGGGTAAGGGAAGAAACTCGCGATGTAAGATCGGCAGAGTTTCGACGCTAGAGACCCTTGACTTGACTTGAATAAGGATAGACCCTGTGATTAGGGTAGACCCTAAAGTTAAAGGACTTGAATTGGGATGACTCGACTAACGGATTGAAAGACAGGCAAAATTCCCTTAGGAAAGGTCGTGGGGACCGTCCTGTCAGAGGGAAAGATCGCGTGTGACTTTCTAGTTAGGACTCGAGTGTTCAGACGAACCTTCCATTTACGAGTGTATGACTCGTGTTGGTCGGTTATGCCTTTAGGATAAGGCGGACTAGGATGGGGAAGAAACCCGTGATGTAGGATCGACGGAGTTTCGACGCTAAAGACCTTCGACGTATTACGAAAAGACCCGACACACGGATTACGGTAGGTCCTATAATAAGGAAGGTTTTTGAAAAATGATTGAATTTTGAAAATTGAGAGGACGGTCCTGAAATTGGTAGTAGGCCAATAGGACCGGGCATTTTGAAAGGTTAGAATGGTTGCGAGTAAATTCGCGTTTTGAAAATTGAGGAGGCGATCCCGTCTTTTGAAATTGGCAGCATGCCGACAGGGCCGAGTTTTTTTTTTTGATAAGTTGAATATTTGGAATTTTGAAAATTTGAATATCGAAAATAAATTTCCGAAAATTTGAAAATTGAAAATAAGATCCCGAAGATTTGAAGATCGAAAACGGCATCTCGGAGATTTGAAAATCGAGAATCGCATCTCGAGGAACTGAAAAAAAAAATCGAAATGGAATTTAGAAATTTGAAAATCGAAATAGAATTTGAAAATTCGAAAATCGAATGGTGGATCGGAAATTCGAATTTTGAAATGGACAGCATGCCGGCTAGAAAATAGGCTATTTTGAGTCAAATCATAAATCTAAATTTTGGCAGCATTCCGAGTTTTTTGAAATTTGGATATTTTGAAAAGACGGGTTCCGAAACGGACGGTATTTCGGGTTTTTCAAAATTTGGTATTTTTGGGAAGATGCATTTTTTGAAATGACGGTTTTTTGAAAAATGACACGGAAACCAAGTAGCACGTAGTCAAGCAAGCATTACAACGACGCTTATGTATGCTTTACACTAAGTCTCGGTCGGTCAAAATAGGGTCTATACCAACAACGATGGCTTTCTCGTGTGAAGGACGGACTCCCTAAGCCGAGTTGGTCTTAGGACATGCCGCGAAACCGAGACGAGTTCCACCATCGATGTCTTTAGCGCACCCATGTAGGAATGCACCGTGGTATAGTGGGACGTCGGTCACAAGTAACCGGCCCGGGCAAAATTTGGGTTATGCATGAATCATTAAACTAATGCGCGTACATTAATATTCGAACGATTTCTCTTCGAGTCTCACCCTAGGAACCCCGATGACATGTGGTACATCAGGTATCCCCAGCGGAGTCGCCAAATTGTGGACATGACGTAGGTCCACCCCGACGCGGCCACGCGCGGGTTTGGGTAGGCGAATGAATCTCGTGGTGAGATTGTTCTCGGGTTCGAAATTTAAGTCAAAATGGAGTCGCCACCGAATTTTGTGGTTATTCGGAACCATACGAGCCCACTCTATGTCGTCATGGGCTATACACAAAGTAAGCCCACTTCGATTTCAGAGTTCATGGGGCTCGTCCCTTTGCATTATTATACCGATACCGTCTAAACCGGCTTTCGTATATAGAATGACTCTCGTGCGCCAAGGGTTTCGGACATCCGGAAACCAAAGGTTCTGAGTAAGGGGTGAGGGTACGTGTTGGGAAGCCCACTAAGGACACCCAACCCCGCCCGCACATGGCGGCCTCTACTAAGACATCGTTCGTGTTCGTGTACGCGCGTTAGTAAAACGATAAAATGATATGCAAACAGCGTTTTCGGGCTAAGCATGTGAATTATATGTGAATTACGTCGTTTAATGCATCTTATTATGGTCGAAGTGATTTAGCATGCGAGGTTCATTTATAAAGCAATAAACAAGTAAATAAACGAAACTCGAAAATAAGTAACGTACAAGTTACACGGGCGGAAATACAACCCGGAATTCACAATACGACGATTATTATAACGGTTGAAAGAAATAATAAACCGAGTAAGAAAAGCGAAAAAAAAAATACACGACTCGACAAAGATCCGTATATAATAAATATTCGCTAGATCGTGAATTAGCTAGACGGACGAACCTTAATTAATTACGCATTATATTGCATATTAATCAAAGGACGGAGGTTCGAGACCTAGGCGTGAATCTAACCCGATCTCGAACCTCGATGTCTTGTCCCGACTTATCATCTCGAAAAATGAAGTCTAAATTAATTATATGTCGGATACGACTAAAGAGTCGTCGACATAAAAATCAATAGTGTGAGACCGTCGATCAAAGTCGTTTCTTTTAGTGATGTGCATGAGTATGAATTTTAGAAAAAATGGGTTCACGTGATGGTCTTTACACGCGTTGACTAAAAAAGTCGTAAAGAAAAGACGAGTTTTAAAATATGGTCGTATGTCGCGGAGGTCGCATGTTAATGTAAGGACCGGAAAGGGTGGAAAGTCGAGAACAAAAAAAATGGACTCGGCCAAACAGGCCTGCCCGCGAGTCGCATGGCTGGTCGCGCGACTCGCGCGTGGGTCTGGTCAGGCATTTTTATTTTTCAAAAAAAAATGAAAAAGTGAGTTCGGCCAAACAGGCCTGCCCGCGAGTCGCATGGCCGGTCGCGCGACTCGCGTGTGGGTCTGGTCGGGTGTTATTTATTTGTTGAATTCGATAACTGACCGAGTTAAATAAAACTATTGCATTATTTAAATTCAACTCGGTTCTCGATGTCATAAGCGTGTATTATACGATTATGAGACCGTTATCGGGATTTTATGAAATATGCTATTATGTGATTGAAAATCTTGATTAGTGACGAAATTATAGTCCTCCGCGTCACGACATCGATACTAATCCTAAAGGATTATGTGATGTCGGTTTTCGCCTCAACGGATCTCGTACTAATCTTGAAAATGGGATCAAATACGTTCAACTATGACCGATCACGATCACATCACGTCCTTGAGCACATTGGGGCGGCGCTCCCCGAAAGGGCGCCACCTCCGTCGTTACTCGTAAAGGAATTAGATGGACTTTAGGCGATCGTCATAGTTAAACGTATTCGAAACCGAGATTTTAATACTAGTATATATATATACACGGTATAATAATGTTAGATGTTAGAATACGGAATTAAACTGTTAGTATACAAAAATGAAAGTTAGTGTTAGAATACATAAATAAAATGTTAGTATGCACAAAATTAAAGGTTAGTGTTAGCGGTTAGTAATAATAATAATAATAATAATAATAATAATAATAATACATAATATATATATAAAAACGGTAAAAAGATAAGGGAAAAAGGAACGGGGTTTGATGACACCCTCAACCTACATGCTTTCACGATCTCGGAAACGGACTCGTAGTGGCGACGTGAGCGCGGGAGTGTTGAGATATGTAAGTAGATTTATGGTGTATGTCTTTGACGAGTTTTGATCTCGGGATTTTGAATGTATTTGTGTGTGTGTGTGTATGAGTGCCTAGAACTCAAGGGTGATGAACGTTTGAAGGTTGAAGATGTAGTGTAAAATGTGACTGATTTTGGGTTGCCAAAATGTTGTAAGTGTAAGGTGATTAGGGTTGGAAAAGGTTGAAGAAAGTTGTTTTTTAAGGCTTTTTGTTTCAGCATTTTTAAGGCTTAATTATGCTGAAAAATGCTTGAAAATGGTGAGGATTAAGGGTGTATTTATAGAGTGGGGGAGTTGGGTGAGTTGAATCAATTTAGGAAGGGTTTGACTTTTTGATTTGATTTGCATTTTGAATTCTGATTTGGGCGCAATCTTCTAGAAGCTAAACTTGGCTGGTTTGTGTGACGGGTTCGTCCTTGACCGGGTTTTGACCCGGTCGCTAAAAGACGGGATTTATTTTTGGTGTCGGTTTTGGCCCAAATTAGTCTTATTTTGCTCGGAACGACCCACTGGGCCTGGATTTGAGGTCTGTTTTGAGAGATTTGCACTCCGCTAAATGCCCACGTCGGATACTATTGATTCCGAGTCCGTATTCGAGCGTATTAAGTCACGTTTACGTCCGATCATCACCGGGTGTTTTGTCGGAAGCTGCTATAGACACTAGCAGGCAAAATGCGGGTGTCTACAAGGATGTACTTCGTGGTTGTGTTCCAGATTACAAGTTCGTACGTCAAACTTTCTGGTCTTGTCGTCAATGATACCGCAGACGAACGTCTTGTAGGGGACCGAGCTCTTCTTTTTCTTGTTGCTATTACCCTCTGAATACATGAGCCTAATCATCCTCATCATGTGGAACCTCGGCTTTGCCTCTCCGGTACCGTTCCGCCGCACGCCCTGCTCCTTGAAAGACGGGATGATGGTGCTACTCCGGCCATGTATTTCGAAACCCGTCTTGTAAGCGTACGTGAAACAGAAAGCGGCGAACGGTTCCCCACAGTCGAACTCCATACCCACGCTTGGCTCTACCGCAGAGCGATCGTCGGGTTCCGATCCCCTGCTAGAACCTCCGACGCATGCCGCACGAAGTCAGTCGCCTGGTCACCCTTATCTGTGACGTCATTTTCTCCCGGTTCCGACACCTCATAGTCTGCGTTCAAATCCAACATTTTATGGATTATGAAAGATGACGATGGTGTGGAGGAGACGGAGGAGATGAGTTCATCAGGGTAGGGGTGGACAGATTTTTGGCTTTCAGAAGGACTATGGTCACTGGAAGAAGGTAATATCTTATTTTCATTTGTTTAGCTACAGTGGTGAGGGTGATGCAATGGTGACTTTGTTTATCCTCAATATAATTCAAGTTTAGATTACAAATTCAATGAATGGTTGTGGAAACCTGTGATACAATTAAATATTTGGATTAAATCACCCTCCTGCTGTCATAAATGACCACTCACTATTTCCATTTTCAATTTTCAATATTTTCACCAAATGAAAATGAACACTCTAGAAGTGGACGAAACTTAATGGGGAAGATTCATTTAGTTGGATTGTACACGGTCGTATGCCCGTATTTGGAACACAAACCCTTAAACTTTTATTTGTAGACGGAGTGCTTGATATAACCCATGAAAATAAGTTGTTAAGATAACATAAACAAGATTTCTTAATTCTCCTTGATGAACATAACCATATTCTTTAGAACATATGAAAGATAACGTAACCATACCATATACATAACGACAAGATACGGGAGTACATAGTGTTCAAAACCATTTTCTTCGTAACACCTCCTCATTTGGGACCTCATTCTCTCCCCGGTACGACTCTTCATATTCTGCGTTCAAATCCAACATTGTCTGGATTACGAAAGACGATGGTTTTCTGGAGAAGACGAAGAAGATGAGTTTATCATGGTTTTTGCCTCTGAGAATTAACGGTGAATTTGTTTACCCTCACTATTAATTCAAAAGTTAACTACAAATTCAATGAATGGTTACGAGAAGATTCGTTCAGTTGGACTCCGTAACAGTGAAGGTTTTAAATATTGTACTTAAATTACATAGAAGAATACACATTCTTAAATTACTTAGATTACATCAACGAGTAGAAACGAAAAAATAAATTACTGTAGAGTGCATATTCTTAAGTAGATATGAGAAGTGATGCGTGCAATTTATATATGATTATTCCGTCTTTTACGCACGCATTTTCATGCATATCGAGTAGCATTGTCAACTATTTTCTCCCGAATTTGATACTTTGTAATCATGTTGCATCTTATGCAGGTTTGAACCCGTGGACGGATAAACAAGGCAAAAATCGTGCTTAAAGATGAAATCTTTTGCGAAATAAGAAAAGAGAATGATCGTTTCCAAACGGGTCCACTTAAAACGTGAATATCTTAAATTCTTCAACTTCAATTAAGCTGATTCGAGTTGCGTTGGAAAGCTCTTTCTCTTAGATTTCCAACGGTATATTATACGCCTGATTTGAAGAAGTAACGAAGAAATGACAAGCGTTTGAAGTTGAGCGCACAGTGCTGAAAACGGAAACAGGTCAATAATAGTCGAACGACTATCCACTATAGTCGACCGACTATTCTCGAGACTGGACGAAGACCGAGTGTAACACCCGCAAATTTTCTAGCTTTGCTATCTGTTCCGTTACGATTATATCAAAACTCTGTAATATTTCGTCAATTACATTTATTTTTCCTTTTCAAGGTCTTTTTCATTATCGAGCCTAAAATTATTTATTTTTGTAAAAGGATTTTAATTATTTCTATATCTATTCGAAAACCCATTTAATTCTTTTCATCGCAAGTATGTTTAATTATTTTTGAAAAATCATATTTTCTATGAACAATAGTTTTTAAAATCGAGTTTGAACTATTTATTTTTCTAAAAAAACTCGGTTAAATTTATAATTAATTTCTTGCTCAAAAATATTTTATTTTCGAAAAATGGCTGTTTAATTATTTTACCACGCGATTTCATAAATAATTATTTTCTAACGCGTTTTAATCTGATTTCTTCGTAAACACTTATATTATTTTACGAAGCTTCTTTTATCGACTTGAGAAATATTTTCACACACCTTTTATTAACACTACATATTATATTTATCCTATTTATTTTAAACTATTTATTTTAATCGGAAACTTGTCACATAGATTTGTTGTTTGTTCTTTCCATCTCAACCCTCTCGTCTCCTAGTTGAGTTAAGAGTCTTGTGACTTGTTTATTCCTATCTTTTAGTTTCCCAATTTCTCCTTATATTCTCATTCATTTTAGTCTATTTTATTCGCAACACAAGTCTTCTTTTCTCCTCTATGTTTCACGTTAAATTTCTTCTTTTTGTTCATCAATCCGAGCCTAATTCGTCTCTAATTCTTTCCGATCTCGAGGGTAATTTAATTACTCTTATTCATTCTTCATCTCGTTTTCTCCTTTCTATTCCCTTATAATGTGGTTTTAATACCATATGTTTAATTATTTTGTAGGCTATCGTGCTAGATCCGACGAAGACGATGATTTAAATGATTCGGATCTCGGTTAAGGTAACATTGACACGTTACTCGGTATTATGCGATGTTATTGTTGTAGTTGCATGTATAGAAAATAGATTTTTGTTAGACAATATATGTATGTCACGTTTTTAAAAACAAAAACTTTAAAATCGTAAGTTTTCACATGTTTCATTATTTTAAGTCGTTTTTACGAGATTTGAGAATAAGTCTTTCTTTTAATTATTAAAAAGTATTATAAGGCCAAGACTAAAACATACCCCTAATAATTTTATTTTATAATTTTCGTGATTTTAAAAGTATGAGTTATCAAATTGAAAGTTTTATTATTTTTAACAAAGTTACAGCATGTTTCAGAATCTGATAGTGTTTTTGTACGAATTAATAATTTATTTTAAATACTTTATTTCCGAAACGTTTGAAAATAGACTACTATTTATTTTAACTCTAATTTATGCCTATTTAATTTTGTAAACTAATTCCAAGTGGTTTGGTCAAACAAATTGTTTATTAACAAGTGTCAAATTAATCCACGATTCTGTCAGTTGTGATAAAATCTAAATTGAAACATATTTTAACCTTTTTATTTAATCTTGGTAATTTACGTACATAAAATATGAAGAGTCTAGTTAATGGTTTCAATTGGATTTTATTTAAAATAAATTTTTAAACGTGTTTAATTAAATAAATACAAACGGGAGTCTAATTCTGACAGCTTTTAAATATACGAATAAAAACCCATGTTTTATTTAGAAATTGTATTTTCCCAACAAATAAAAGTTGTAACTAGGTTTCTAAAGTTTTCAACCTCACTGATCTTACGTTGTTTTGATTTTTAATGATTTAATTACGAATTTTATAGTAAGACAGTGCAATTCTGAAAAATCTGTCAATTTGTTAGTTAAATACTTTTAATTACTTAAACTTCAATCGTTTTATAAATAATTGTGATTTTAACTTTAGTTGACTTTTAATCATTAATTAAACATTTATATAATAAATATAATGTTTACTTCTCGAGGCCTAATATTAACTATTTTATATAACTCCTATTTTAATCTATTTCTATTTATAATAGTACTTACTTTTGGAAAGTAATTATTTTAAGAAAGTTTCTATTTTTTTTTAAAGTTTTCTCTTTTTAGAACGAATTATAATCCTATTGAATTTCGATAATGGCTTTGTTTTGGAGTTATGGAATAAGGAAAGTGTACGGGTAGAGTAATACAGTCTAGAGTATACGTTTTGCCATCAGCTATAAGGCTAGTGTTTCCGAGCGGGATGTATTGGTTGTTGAACTGGGCATGTTCTTGTCCAGGAGTGTTTGTTCATTTTGACCTTAAGCTCGTACCTCGCATGTAAGACGCCGTCGAGTTGAACTGGGCACAATTGGTGTTCCAGGAGGGGTGTGCATATTTACTTAAGCTAGGACCTCGCATTGATAAGTCGCCGTCCTATTATGGTTGAGTTGCCTAGATTAGAGATCGAAGTTTGATTTGTTTAAACTAAGTTCTCGAAGCTAGTTTTTAGGATTCTCCTAGTGAAAGTCTATTCTGTTGCACTGATTCATATCCATAACGCCGTTATTATTATTGATTGGTATGGACTTGCAGGTTGACAATTGTTTTGAATTATTTTACTATATCGTTTTAAAATGTTTTCCGTTTTCGACTATTTTGATATAATAGTAATTATGCCTTAATGTCATGTAATATGGCTAGGAGAACGTCGTCGTTACTCCCCACTGAATTGTGGCTGTTATGTTTATAACATGACAGGTAATTTGCTGCTGGGTTTGGGTGTGAGCTAGCGAGTAGCATGGATCCTACTCTACTTCATTTATATTTGTTTGGATTGTTAAACCCATTTGGAGAATTTTTATTTTAGCCCTTTTGTGAAAAGTGGCATTTGTATTGACTGACCGTTCTTTTTGTAAAATTTAGAACATCAGTGTGTTTTAATCCCAAATCTATAGTGTTTCCGCCACTGTATTGCGTTAGAATATATAGGGGATTACAGTTGGTATAAGAGCATCGTTGCTCCCGACGTTTACACCTGATTTTATGAAAAACACCAGTAAATGATTTGAACATTAGTAAAAGATTAGTGAGAGATGGGTAGAAACGTAAGTAAGGACTTAATTGTTAGGTTTTACATGTTCTTGTAACTCAATGATTAGCATTGAATATTTGTTCTATATGCCCAAGAAGAAGATGAGTGGACAAGACTTGGATTTGATGCTGCTCTATATCGCGAGAAGACCTACTTAGCACTCTCAACATCAAGTTCTATGATGGTGTAGTAGACTTAGATGCGACTTCACTTCACTTTGGATCCAGATGTGGCGACTGAAGACTAGTATGTCGTTCCTCTACAAGAAGATGAAGAGATCCAACGAGTTTCTTTGTGAACTTTGGAGGCCCGAATATTCTCTTCCAGTTCAAGAACTTAGGATCATTGATTCTTTTCTTTCAGTCTCAGCTTCTTCCCAATTCTTCTCTTACAAATTCTTATCCTAATTCTTGTGGTAAATCTCCGTTATATTCTCCTACTTTACCACCTTCCCTCTTGAGATTCTTTGGTAAGACTGACTCTTGTCTTAGTAAAACCTTGTTGGAAGTTAAAGATATTTGAGGATTAGTAACCCCTTATTACCTACGATTGAGGATTGTGAGTTGTACTTGCTTTCCTAACATGGTAAGAGCTTTTGAGAGTTGATATGATGGTATTAGTTAATTAATGCAATTAAGATTGTACCTTAAGTGTTTACTTTGAGTTATAGGTTACCTGATTATATGAAGTACATAGAGTTGAATCAGTTTTGGATGGTAAGGTTATATTTTATTTGACGGATACTTAGTATATATCAAGCTAAGTGTAAATAATAATATTACTTTGGGATTCCTACCTAATGCGTACTTAATGGATGTACCGTTGTTGACATAGATTAAACCTTGATTTTTATGGATTAGAACGTGGGGTGTGATAAGGTCATAACTTATGAACTTTTGAGTTGAGTTATCTAAACTTGTTTTGAGGAATACTTTAGTGCAAACCACGCACCTTAATGGAATTTACAATTAAGAACCCTTACACCAACGGGATTGTGGCTTCGTTGAGATATTAATCATATAGTGGTTGCAACCTTGTGATTAGAACTTTATTGGACTTCTAAGAAACTTTATCTCAATGATGTGTTTGAAAACATGTTGGTGTGATTAATTTTGAGGATTTCGTGTTCGAACATTGTTAATTGGTGGATTTTGTTTAGTGTTCATTACTCGAAAATCATGGAATATCTTTCGAGTACAATCTGGTGAGCTTTAAATTGCTCTAGAGCCTTGTTGGTTAATTGGTTCGGTCGTGTTGTGGCTATTTGTGGAATTTTAGTAGCATGATTATGTGACTTTGAATAATTTGGTGGATTCTTACCTTGTTGCTTGAACAAATATGTAAGACTTTGTATTCGAGGTTGTAGCATTTGATAATTTTGGAGGTTGTAGACTGTGTAGGACCACCTAGTGCCTAATATTAATGGACTTAGTATTGTTTGACGGAAATAGGAACCCGAATTTCGTAGGAGTCGTACTTGGAATCTCGATTTCCTTTTTGCCTTTTTGTCCAGTTTCGAGGACGAAACTTTTTTTTAGTAGGGAGGATTGTAACACCCGCAAATTTTCTAGCTTTGCTATCTGTTCCGTTACGATTATATCGTAACTCTGTAATATTTCGTCAATTACATTTATTTTTCCTTTTCAAGATCTTTTTCATTATCGAGCCTAAAATTATTTATTTTTGTAAAAGGATTTTAATTATTTCTATATTTATTCGAAAACCCATTTAATTCTTTTCATCGCAAGTATGTTTAATTATTTTTGAAAAATCATATTTTCTATGAACAATAGTTTTAAAATCGAGTTTGAACTATTTATTTTTCTAAAAATGCTCGGTTAAATTTATAATTAATTTCTTGCTCAAAAATATTTTATTTTCGAAAAATGGTTGTTTAATTATTTTACGACGCGATTTCATAAATAATTATTTTCTAACGCGTTTTAATCTGATTTCTTCGTAAACGCTTATATTATTTTACGAAGCTTCTTTTATCGACTTGAGAAATATTTTCACACACCTTTTATTAACACTACATATTATATTTATCCTATTTATTTTAAACTATTTATTTTAATCGGAAACTTGTCACATAGATTTGTTGCTTGTTCTTTCCATCTCAACCCTCTCGTCTCCTAGTTGAGTTAAGAGTCTTGTGACTTGTTTATTCCTATCTTTTAGTTTCCCAATTTCTCCTTATATTCTCATTCATTCTAGTCTATTTTATTCGCAACACAAGTCTTCTTTTCTCCTCTATTTTCACGTTAAATTTCTTCTTTTTGTTCATCAATCCGAACCTAATTCGTCTCTAATTCTTTCCTATCTCGAGGGTAATTTAATTACTCTTATTCATTCTTCATCTCGTTTTCTCCTTTCTATTCCCTTATAATGTGGTTTTAATACCATATGTTTAATTATTTTGTAGGCTATCGTGCAAGATCCGACGAAGACGATGATTTAATTGATTCGGATCTCGGTTAAGGTAACATTGACACGTTACTCGGTATTATGTGATGTTATTGTTGTAGTTACATGTATAGAAAATAGATTTTTGTTAGACAATATATGTATGTCACGTTTTTAAAAACAAAAACTTTAAAATCGTAAGTTTTCACATGTTTCATTATTTTAAATCGTTTTTACGAGATTTGAGAATAAGTCTTTCTTTTAATTATTAAAAAGTATTATAAGACCGAGACTAAAACATACCCCTAATAATTTTATTTTATAATTTTCGTGATTTTAAAAGTATGAGTTATCAAATTGAAAGTTTTATTATTTTTAACAAAGTTACAGCATGTTTCAGAATCTGATAGTGTTTTTGTACGAATTAATATTTTATTTTAAAGACTTTATTTCCGAAACTTTTGAAAATAGACTACTATTTATTTTAAGTCTAATTTATGCCTATTTAATTTTGTAAACTAATTCCAAGTGGTTTGGTCAAAATAAATTGTTTATTAACAAGTGTCAAATTAATCCGCAATTCTGTCAGATGTGATAAAATCTAAATTGAAACATATTTTAACCTTTTTATTTAATCTTGGTAATTTATGTACATAAACTATGAAGAGTCTAGTTAATGGTTCCAATTGGATTTTATTTAAAATAAATTTTTAAACGTGTTTAATTAAATAAATACAAACGGGAGTCTAATTCTGACAGATTTTAAATATACAAATAAAAACCCATGTTTTATTTAAAATTTGTATTTTCCCCAGAAATAAAAGTTCTAAATAAGTTTCTAAAGTTTTCAACCTCACTGATCTTACGTTGTTTTGATTTTTAATGATTTAATTACGAAATTTATAGTAAGACAGTGCAATTCTGAAAAATCTGTCAATTTGTTAGTTAAATACTTTTAATTACTTAAACTTCAATCTTTTTATAAATAATTGTGATTTTAACTTTAGTTGACTTTTAATCATTAATTAAACATTATATAATAAATATAATGTTTACTTCTCGAGGCCTAATATTAACTATTTTATATAACTCCTATTTTAATCTATTTCTATTTATAATAGTACCTACTATTGGAAAGTAATTATTTTAAGAAAGTTTCTATTTTTATTTAAAGTTTTCTCTTTTAAGAACGAATTATAATCCTATTGAATTTCGATAATGGCTTTGTTTTGGAGTTATGGAACAAGGAAAGTGTACGGGTAGAGTAATACAATCTAGAGTATACGTTTTGCCATCAGCTATAAGGCTTGTGTATCCGAGCGGGATGTATTCTTTGTTGAACTGGGCATGTTCTTGTCTAGGAGTGTATGTTCATTTTGACCTTAAGCACGTACCTCGCATGTAAGACGCCGTCGGGTTGAACTGGGCACAAATGGTGTTCCAGGAGGGGTGTGCATATTTACTTAAGCTAGGACCTCGCATTGATAAGTCGCCGTCCTATTATGGTTGAGTTGCCTAGATTAGAGATCGAAGTTTGATTTGTTTAAACTAAGTTCTCGAAGCTATTTTTTAGTATTCTCCTAGTAAAAGTCTATTCTGTTGCACTGATTCATATCCATAACGCCGTTATTACTATTGATTGGTATTGACTTGCAGGTTGACAATTGTTTTGAATTATTTTACTATATCGTTTTAAAATGTTTTCCGTTTTCAACTATTTTGAAATAATAGTAATTATGCCTTAATGTCATGTAATATGGCTGGGAGAACGTCGTCGTTACTCCCCACTGAATTGTGGCTGTTATGTTTATAACATGACAGGTAATTTGCTGCTGGGTTTGGGTGTGAGCTAGCGAGTAGCATGGATCCTACTCTACTTCATTTATATTTTTTTTGGATTGTTAAACCCATTTGGAGAATTTTTATTTTAGCCCTTTTGTAAAAAGTGGCATTTGTATTGACTGACCGTTCTTTTTGTAAAATTTAGAACATCAGTGTGTTTTAATGCCAAATCAACAGTGTTTCCGCCACTGTATTGCGTTAGAATTTATATGGGATTACACCGAGACTTTCCTAATTTGATGTTTAGGGTTAATAAGACTTTTGGGCTTTTGTTTTAGCTTAGTATTTAAGAAACTATTAGACTAGAATTCTACCACCTCTTCTTTTATTCTTTTAATTTTCTTTAGACAACTTCTCCCTTATTCTCCTTTACTTCTCCTTAGACTCTTCTTTAGATTTCTCTCTACCCTCAACTTTTAGATCTAAATTTATGAATTCTTTTCTACTCATTCCTTTAAACTCGGTAATCTAATTCTCTCTTTGTTCTTCCTTTATTCCTTTATTCTTAATTGTTTCTTTCTTAATCTTATTAATTCGTTTATGCTTAATTTCTCTTTAGATCTATTCGCTATGCTTAATTTATTTATCATCTTTATTATTGTCGTCGTAAATTTCTCTATGAGTTGCTAATTTCCCTTGCTAGGATTTAGGGGATTCATGAATTGAATACGATTGCTAATTAGTTTATAGATCTGTGAACGATATTGCGTCCGAGTTGTTAATTGTAGCATTTAATTGAGATTGATTGATTAAGTCGACGTAATTGATTAATTGAATTGGTGAACTCGAACCTAAGATCGGAAGCCTGGTAAGAGTTAGACCTGCTACAACATATTTGTTTGCCCTAATAAGATCGAAAGCCGTTAGAAGCAATATAGGGTGAATAGCGGACCGGAAGGACCTTTTCACTACCCCTTAGACCAATATCTGTGATAGACCTGTGACCCATACTGTGACCGTAGGAAATTCATGGTGAACCGATAATCCAAGTTTTCTCTCCATATAAATTCGTCTTAATTCATCCTATTTAGTTTAGTTATTTCCTGTCTTTTAATTTTCTCTCCTTCACTACTTTAGTTTAGTTAACCCAATTACAAACCCCCGATTTGGTTACTTAGATAAACTTTATTTACGAGTAGAATTTATTTGTCTCCTTGTGGATACGATCCTGACTTCCCTAGCAATATTTTTAGTTAGACCTAAGTTGGTTATCTTTGATAGGTGTACGATTAGCCTATCAAATTTTGGCGCCGTTGCCGGGGAGACGAAGTTTTTTTGCTTGTTTATTTTAGTTTGTCTTCTGTCTCAGGAAACTCCAGTTTCTTGAGACGATTATTATTATTATTATTATTATTATTATTATTATTATTTTATTATTATTATTTTATTATTATTATTTTCTCTTAGTTTTATTTTTCTTAGTTTTTTTAATTTTTATTTTTTTTATTCTCAATTTTTTTTTTCATCATTATGACTATTTTCTACTTCCCTCAGTTTGAACATGAACCACTGCATATTTATTTTGATAGACTTGACTCTTTTATTATTCAAAATGGTTATCATGTGAGTGTGTGGGAGGTGAGTCATATGATTTACGATGGTGTCGATAATGCGACACGGGCTTATATTGAGAGAAATTGTGAAGGCATGTTTAAATACATGTCTTATGTGAAAAGATGGGCGCTACTCCAATATTTAATCCGAAACAGTTTTGAGTCTGAGATAAAGAGGAAAAATGAGATATCGGAGCTTAAGGCGATGATGCAACAACTTATAGATATGCTAACTTTAAAGAAAAACGAACATGATACTCCATGTAAGTTAGATACTAGAGTTAATATTTCACATTCTACTGACTATGTTATGACTGAATCTGTTGCATCTATTAGACAGGACATATGCCCATTTGAGGAAGATGATGATGATGTGTATAGTGTTCAATCTAACATCGTTCCCCAAACCCCTATGATTTCTAACTTGATGCAGGATGATGACTTGCATTCCTTGGATACTTGTGAACCATCTTATTCTTCTTCGGAGCAACTTTCACACCCTTTAGTCAAATATTCTTCTCATTTTGTGAATGTTGTTGTGGCAAACAATGATTGTGAGATGGAAAGTTTTATATTTGAGGAAAATGCTTGTCTGGATGCTTTGACTGATGTTCTTTGTGAGGATAACATTGAGTATTTTGGTTCATGTGAATTTGAGAGTGTGTCATTTGATGTCAATTTTGAGGTTTTGGAAAGGGAGTTGAACAATAGAGAAGCCCGTGAGCGTGAGAGGAAAGTTCAAACGGACGAGAGTCGGGAAGAGAATGCAATTTTGAATGACACTTTGAGTGAAGACAGTTTCAATATTGAGGATACTTGGGATTGCGAATCTGATTTCTTTGAAAAACCTATTTTAGAGAAATTTGACTTTTCCCATTGTTTTGAAGAGGGATCTCTTTCACCCATTGATTATCATGATCTCGATTCCCTTACACCTTCGCTTGAGCCTATGATTATGGATGAGGATTGTGAGACTCTTTTAGAAGAGATTGTTTTGGCTCTTGGTTTCTCGTTTGATGGTTGTTTGCTTAAGAACATTGAAGATGGCGACCATAACAACTTTTTCGAAGAAGGTGAAAAATATAAGTTTGATGCTTTGATTAGTTTTGAGTTATTTGACTCTCCTATTGTGCAATTTATGTCAAATGATAAGACTTGGGCTAATTTTGAAATATTTGGTTTGTATGTCTTTTCTCATAAAGTGCTCACTACTCTTCTTACACATCATACTTATTATTGGTCATGCTTGTTAATGTTGATTCCTTATGACCACTTTGGTGCTGATTGGTCTAGCTTGTTTGACAAGCTAATGCGGTCTTTGACCAGTTTTTTAGGCGATTCATTAGGCTGCTGAGATGTGTTCTATATTATTTTCTTTGCTTCCCTTGTGTGTGTGTGTGTGTTTTTTTTTGTTTTTGTGTTTTTTTTGGTTCTTTTGTGTGTAGGTACCGCTTTTGTGAGCTCCAAGGACGACGGAGGTGACAGGGACGGCGACGTTTCCGATTATGAAGAGGATGCTTAGATGCGGTTTGTGGAGGTCTCCTTTATATGTATCTTGTAAGTAGTTTCATTTTTATCCTTTTGCAATTTTATCGTCTTTCGTATCTTTCCCCATATTTTTTTATGCCTCTTATTGTTTGTTGTACACAATGAGGGCATTGTGTGATTTGGTTTGGGGAGGGTATACATCTGTTGTTTTCATCCATCTGCATATTTCTTGCATTTTTGCATGCATAAAAAAATCAAAAATGTCAAAAATATGTTTTTGCATATAGTCGAGTCGGATTGGTTATATAATGATGATGATTTTGCTTTTATGTCTTCATTAGCTTGCTTATGCCTTGCATCGTTATCGTTTTTGTATATAATTACATGCATCATTCTCTTGTCATTGATTGACTGTACTGGACGAATAAACTTGACTCATTGTTGACAAACTACTCAGATTTGTAAGGAATTAGATCCTTAAACTGGTGACATTCATGATCAGTTTCATTTAGGTTGAGATTAGTACTCCTTATGAGACATGTAACATCAAACTGCATAAGCATGATGATAAGTGTAGTTTGTAGTGCCTATTTAGTAGTGTTTTGGTCCCATTTTCCTTGTGGAATCGCTCCTTGGGTATTAGAGGCTCAAAAAGCTTGACACTAACTCGGGACTCACTCAAAGGCATGCCCAAATATCTACAGGGAAAAGAGCCAGAGCTAAAACCTGTGACATCCAGAATTTGCTGCTGAACCTCAAGTGAAACTCCACCAAAATAAATGCAAGTCTTATTTAGATTAGCACAAAGCCCAGATTGCAAACCAAAATTGTGAAGAGCATCCTTAATAGCTACTACAGAAGGACAATCACCTCTGGCAAATATCATAAGATCATCAGCAAAAACTGGATGTGTAAGTTTAAGTTTAGTGCACTTTGGGTGATAAGAGACATTAGGTTTAGTGCAAATCTGTCTAAGCTCTTTAGAAAGTATCTCCATACTTAGAACAAATAGGTAGGGGGATAGGGGATCCCCTTGCCTAATACCACTCTTCCCTTGAAAGAACCCTTTAATTCCTCCATTTAATTTGAAAGAATACCATTGATTTTTAACACAACCCATAACCCATTTAATGAACAAAGGAGGGAAGCCAAAATCATGAAGCATGGATTCAATAAAAGTCCATTGAAGTGCATCAAAAGCTTTTCTAATGTCCACCTTAACTAGACATCTAGGAGTTAAGTATTTCCTAGTGTAGCCCTTTACCAATGATTGAGAGAGCAAAATGTTATCAAAGATATTTCTTCCTTTAATTAAAGCAGCCTGCTCCTCTCCGATAATGGAAGAAAGAATACCCTTGAGCCTGTTTGCTAATACCTTAGATATGGCTTTGTAAAAAACGGTGCAACAGGAAATGGGTCTAAAGTCAATTACTGAGTTAGCACCAGGTTTCTTAGGAATCAAGGAAATCAAAGTGGAGTTTGCTTGTTTTGACATAACACCTGTTTTGAAGAAGCTAAGTGCAGCTTTAAAGAAATCATGCTCAATAATACTCCAGGCAGACTTGAAGAAACCAGCAGAGAACCCATCAATTCCAGGACTGCTATTAGAATCCATTTGGAAAATAGCATTCTTAAGCTCCAAAGAAGTAATAGGAGCAACCAACTTATTTTTGTCATCATCAGGAATATTACCAGGCAAAGAAGAAATAGGGATAACAGGAGTATTCTTACCTATCAATTTCAGATAATACTCTTGAAAAGCTTGAGCAACCTCATTAGGACCCTTTTTTATCAGACCATCAGAATCAATAATAGTGCCTATCATCTGCTGATTCTTTCTTTCAGTGATCTTTGAGAAGAAATACTGTGAAGAGCAGTCAGATAGCTGAATATGCTTGACTTTAGCTTTCTGGTGTAGCATACTTAGCTCTGCTTGCTTTTTATCAAGGTAGAGATTAGTTAAAAGCCTTTCATCATCTATCATGTCTGGGGCAAGAGGGTTATCTTGCAATTTACTTTGACAAGATAAGAGAGAATTCTTTGCTTCCTTAACTCTACTAGAAATATTAGAGAAGTGCTGAGTATGAAACCTCTTCAAAGCCTTCTTAACAGCTTTTAGTTTTGAGAAGAAACAAAACATGGGTGAACCATATATAGGAGTATTCCAGGCTGCCTGAACAGTGGGAATGTAATCAGAATGATCACTCCAACTATTTAGAAAGCTAAACCTTTTCTTTAGTGATTTATCCTGAGAAATGGTGACAATAATAGGGGAATGATATGAAATTCCAGATTCATTCACCTGAGCACTAGAAGAAGGAAAGGAAGATAACCAACTGGGATTAATTAACACTCTATCCAACTTGGACCAAATCCTAGAAGATGGATTCTGTTTGTTTGTCCAGGTCATTGCACACCCTGAACTATTCATATCATCCAACTGGCAATGGTTTAAGCAAGCATTAAAAGCCATCATATCCTGTAAAGAAGGAGCATTATTACCATGTTTCTCCTCAGGAGATCTAATGATGTTAAAGTCTCCTATAACCAACCAAGGGTCATTAGTAGTCAACTTTGCCAAGTCATCCCATAGACTTATTCTATCTTTACCCTCGTTAAAACCATAGACTGCACTCAGCCAGAAGTAAGAACAGGTGAGAATTTGAGTTACCTTACAAGTGATCTGCTATGCACTCAAAGAAAGGTGACTAATAGAAACAGTAGAGGGGTTGTAAAAGAGCCAAATCCGACCATTATAGTGATGAGAGTAGTTGGTTTCAATATTCCACTTACTAAATTTCTTATAAATGATTTTATTGGCCTTAGAGCTTTTCACTCTAGTTTCAATGAGGGCAAACACATCCAACTGCTGAGCAAATAATATCTCTTCCACCTCACTATGCTTGATTGGGTCATTGAACCCTCTAATATTCCAAGAAGCAATTTTCATGTGGAAATATCAGGGGGAACAGCCTCATCAACATTCTCCACTACAGAACATGCTTGGTGCTTTACAGACACACTTCCAAGGCTACCAGTAGAGCAGGAGTTTGGCCTATCAGATCCAGAACCATTCATCCTTTTATCCACCAAATAAGCACAAAGAGGGTCGGAGGTACCACCTAGTTCTTCACCACTACTAATCTTCTGACTCCTAAAGAGTATCTGGACAGGTTTGTCCAGAACTAAGGGCTTCAAGATAGACACCTTAGATTTTTGTGATGATTCCTTCTTATTATCAAAATAGAGATCATCTTGATAAAATTTTGGAGGAGCAGTCTCTTCATTACTTAAAACATTGAATGCATTTCCAAGAGGCATATCCTCCTTGGTGATGCAAGGAACAACCGTTTTTGAAGAGGAATGCCTAGTAACTAGATGAAATTCCTCCTCAAAAGTGTTCTTCAGAGAGCATGCTTGATGCATTATAGCACTGGAAGGTGAATTAGTGACCTCAGTAAGGACAAGTCCATCCTTAGTGAGTCCATCATCCTTCTTAGGTGCTAAGGTACCACCTAGCTCTTCCTGCAATTTAATCTTTCCAGCCTCCTCAACTGCTTTCTTCTTCTTTTCTCTCTTGCAACTAGATATGATATGCCCGAGCTTACCACACCCATGGCAATAGTAGGGTACCCACTCATAATCAACTTTTTGTAAAGACTTCCCAAAGAAAGGAGTATTAATAGCCACATAGTCAATGAGAGGTTGAGACACATCAATCTCAATCAGGACCCTTGCAAAAGATAACTTTGCCTTTGTCGTAGTAGCTAGATCTGCACATAGTGGCTTTCCCACCTTACTTGCTAACTTGCTCAACACCGTTTCAGACCACATAAATGGCTCAAGCTCAGGGAACAGAACCCATACAGGTACTGTGGTAACCCTTTCCATCAATACAGAGAAATTGGGAGACCATTCTTTCAAGATTAAAGAGTAAACTCCCATCCTCCAAGGGCCCTCTTTCAGTACATTGGTGAGATCCTCTTTAGAAGAGAATCTAAAAGAATACCACCCCTTCCTATAGTACTGAACAATAGGTTTATCAATACTTCCCCAACTTTCAGAAACAAATTTCTGCATAGATTGCAAGGTAGGACGAGATCCAATAACGTTCCCCATTAAAGTAAATTGCCAAAGCTTTATTTCATCCTCAAAGTCCTCTAATTCAATGTCTATTTCAGTCGAATTAGCACTTTCTTCACAATAAAAGAGGTTCATCCCCATTTGTTTATCCTTACGAACAATATTAGACCATTTCTTAGTATTATCAGAAACAGGGGGGACGACAATGGATTCCGCAGGATCGGGTTTATCATCAACATTCGAACTTATGTGCTTAGATTGAGCAGAAAAAGAAGGATTAGATTCGAGCGAAGTACTTTTACCAGCAAATTGCAAAGCATTGAGAATAACATCATTGAGCGAAGGACGTTGCGAAGAACTCTGGATTTTAGTTTTCTCTGCCATTTCTGCTTCATTCTCCTGCAAAGCATTGAGAATAACATCATCATTATTATTATTATTATTATTATTATTATTATTTTTATTTTTATTATTATTATTAGTATTATTATTATTACTAATATTATTATTATTATTATTATTATTATTATTATTATTATTATTATTATTATTATTTAAACGGAACTTTCATTAAAACCCAGGACAAATTACAAGAAGTTAGAGGGAAGCCGAGATACTATCTGGGCTCCCACTCCCTTAGCGATAGAAAAACTAAGACGAGTAAATATAAAAGCAGCTGCCCGAGCTCCCGCGTCCTGAGAGATAGAGAACTTCTGAATCCGCTTGAGTAAAGCAGCGGCCTCCGCGTCGAGCTCCCCTAGAGAAGAGAAAGAGAAAGGTAGGAACCCATGCCCAATCTTGGTGCACAAATCTCCATACTTGGCGCACTTGCGCTGAGCAGCATCAGCGACTGCGCGGCCAGGTAGAAAATCAGACATCGCAGACTGGGTCAAAGGGGACGACCCCGTCAAATCGACACACACATCACGGCCCCTATCCCAGGAATAAAGAAGCAAATCCGCGGGGCGTAGGTGCCAGTCGTGCCCATCAATCAAACCGACATCTACCTCCTTACCGGCCGAAATACCAGATCGGAAACAGATATCCAAAAGGGTGTCACGAACCAAGTTATGTCTATGTTTAATACCAACGGTACCAGCACACGACACAACATGATCTCCAAAAATGTCCCCCTCAAAGACTCGGGAACAAGCAGAACATGGCTTGGGAACCGGGAACAAAGGGACACCCAACCGATAGCTAAGGACAGATCGATAAGTCCTCCCATTCATGGTCTGTCCCAGCCCGGAGATAGGAACTGCGCGCAACCAGTCAGACGTGTGAGCACCCTGCAGAGACTTCCACAAAGTCACTTGTCGTCGAGTCAAGGAGAAAACCGATTCTAAAGAAGCAGCAACCTTCGTGAAGTATATATCTGCCAATTTCTTCATGAGTTTGGGGGCAGCGACTTCACTAGGATTACGGAAGATGTCGGAACCGGTGGTCTCGCTAAACAGAGTCAAGGCCGCATCGAAGGTCGGCCCGGGAGTAGAGACGGCTGATGGCCGAAGGAGCGTAGCCTGCAACTCAGAGGTCTGAAGGCGAGAAGCCAAAAAGGCATAGTGTATGACATCCCCGGCGCTATACACACCCAGCCCCCCGAGATTAAAAGGCAGTGTGGAAAGACGCCACTGCCAGTCCCCGAACCCGGGGCCAGACGCGGTGACAATGCGTTCCAGGCTAGACCGCAATGCCGCATCAAAGGTCTTAGCCGAGTCGAAGACCGTAGGGGGACAGGTTCGCAGAGAGAAAGAGAGCTTAGAAATACCGGCACAAGCACGAAGTAACAACAGCTCGCACTGTGGGTCCTCAATCCTGGCAATCGAATCCATAAGCTCAATGGTTCTCGTAACTCTCTTCGTCACAAGCTCACTGCTGAAAGTACGGCAGATACTAACGGGACCACCAAGGACTTTGACACCACGAACCGGTCGAGAAATATCAGGGGGATAAACACCCGGAAGTCGACTCCTAGGGTCTTCCTTAGGCCAAAAAACCTCGGTTTTTCCGACATTAAGGTGAAGACCCAAGCGTCACCTAACATTTTAGGCCAAAAAATCCGTTATTATTATTATTATTATTATTATTATTATTACTAGCACTAACATTTTAATTCCGTTACTAACATTATTTTAATTTTGCTACTAACATTTTATTTATCGCAACCTAACATTTTATTTATGTACTCTAACACCTAACATTTTACTTATGTACTCTAATCACTAACATTATTTATTTATTTATTTACATTTCGTCATTAACAATTAATACCGTGTATGTGTATATGTACATAATTATATTAAAATTCGGGTCCTAACACGTTTGACTATGACGACCATCCAAAGTCCGTTTAATCCCTTTACGAGCAACGACGGAGGTGGCACATTTTCGAGGAGCGCCGCCCCAACGTACTCAATGGCGTAACGTGATCGTGGTCGATCATAGTTGAACGCGTTTGACTCCATTTCTAAGATTAGTGGGAAATCCGTTGATGCGAATATCAACATCACATAATCCGTTAGGATTAGTTTCGATGTTGTGACGCGAAGGGACACCATTTCGTCACTAATCAAATCTTTTCAATCCAATAACAACTTTTCCTATAAAATTCCGATGACGGTATTATAATCGTAATGGTACACGATTATAGCACCGAAAACTGAGTTAAATTTAAATCATGCAATATTTCTATTTAACTCGGCCAACCATCGACTTTGAACAAATAAAACGAAACGAGTCATGCCTCGTACAGGGGGCACTCGACCGAGTGCCATGGGCCACTCGATCGAGTAGCACCCCAAAAACCGGGCAGTAGCCACCTTAAAGGCACACTCGACCGAGTGCGTGCCATGACTCGATCGAGTGGACCCTGTAGCCTGGAAAATCGAGCGCTTTGATCATCATTTGAGCCTCGTCAATTTTTTTTACGACTTTTAGTCGACACGTGTAACGTCAATCACGTGATCCTATTTTTCAAAACTCATGCATATCATATCACTTAAAACGACTTTGATCGACGGTCTCGCACTATTAATCTTGTGTCGACGACTCTTTAGTCGTATCCGACACATGATTAAATTAGACTCTATTCCTCGATGTGATAAGTTGGGACAAGGCATCGAGATACGGGATCGGGCTAGCACCACGTCTAGGTTCCATATCTCTGTCCTCCGTTTAATACACAATATAATGTGTATTTAATCAAAGTTCGTCCGTTTGCACAACTTACGGTCTAGTTTATATTTATTATATACGGGTCCGTTTCTAGTTAACGTTTACAATTTCCTATTCGATTAGTCTATTTTATTGCACGTTGTATTGTGAATTCCGGGTTGTATTCCGCCCGTGTAATTTGTAATTTATTTACGAGTTTTCTATTTGCGATGTTTGCCATTGGGTCAAAACCGACACCGGAAATAAAACCGTCTTTTGGCGACCGGGTCAAAACTCGGTCAAAGACGAATCCGACACAAAAAACAGCCAAGTTCGCTTCTAGAAGCTTGTTCAACAAACAAATCTCATTCAAAAAAGTCAACAAATCATTCCCTAAATATACTCCCTCCATTTTGACCCACTCGGTCGAGTGGTTCACATCCACTCGGTCGAGAAAGGCCACGAACCGGCCGAACCGGACTCGAACCAGGCACTCGATCGAGTACACACGCTCCACTCGATCGAGTGGCCCTCGACCGAGATATTTGTTCTATAAATACCCCGTCACCCTAAGCCATTTCACAAGGTTTTTTTCAACCCTAATCATCCCAATTTGCAACTTTACACTACAACTTCACCACCTTTCAATCACCCATCTACATACACATATACACATTCAAATTCCCGAGATCAAAACTCGTCAAAGACACATACACCATAACTCTACTTATATATCTCGACACTCCCGCGCTCCCGTCGCTATTACGAGTTCGTTTCCGAGGCAATTTAAGCATGTAGGTTGAGGGTGTAATTCAAATCCCGACATCTCCTTTCCCCTTTCTCTTTTTCGATTATATATGTATATGTATATGTATATGTATATGTATATGTATATGTATATGTATATGTATATGTATATGTATATGTATATGTATATGTATATGTATATGTATATTATTATTATTATTATTATTATTATTATTATTGTTGTTGTTGTTGTTGTTGTTGTTGTTCCGGTCACGGAAATAATTAACCCGGCTCTGGATCCGGGTTGTGTAATCGAAATGCTGGTAAGTAACGGATCGCTTGATTTCCTTCAACCTCTCCTTTATCCCTCTCTTGTGATCGGACCTTCCCGGCGGAGTTGGCCTGCTCCCTGCACAATGAACGCACAGGGCCCCGGAGGTTGTCCGAGGGAACCCTCTCCGATGCCTAAGTTAGTCCGTGAAATGCCTTGATGAACCTAGCTCGTGAGGAACTAGGTGGCGTTTTTAGGAGTGAGAGTCTAGAGAGAGAAAATCCAACCCCCTCTAAGTGGGAAATGGCTGGGTATTTATACCTTTCCACAAGAGAGAGACGTGGAGAGGAAAAAGAGTGGGAGAATGGGTGGATGGCAAGGTGACACGTGGACCTGTTTCATCCACTAATTCCCTTTTACCTTTGGTAGAATGGCGGAGGGGCCCTGGGTAACCCCTGCCCTGCTCGGGGGGAGGTCGCCTGGGGGCAGGCGAGTAGGGGGCGCCTGCAGGCCCTTCCCAGCTGGTCGCCTTACCCTGTTGGGTGACCTTCTTGAAGCTACATTCCATGGGGAAATCCGGGTATCTTACATCAACGACCTGTTGGGCAGGCTCCTCGGCTCCCCGGGTCGGGTCTTTGCGGGGCCTGCTAGGCGGGCGAGCTGGTGCAGGCTCCTGACCCTCATCAATTGGCCCTCACCGGTCGGGGGTCAGCAAGGCTTCCCCTTGGCAGGTGGACTCTTGACGGTGGGGAGTTGACTTGTGGCTTTATCTCTGCATTTAATGCGTTCGCGTATTCCCGAGGGGGAAGACTCTTCTGTATTGGGCATGCCAAGAGTTTAATTGCCTTTTGGGTCATGATTGCCTTTTGCACCAAATGGATTTTTGGGCAGCGTGCTGGTGTGCTGATTGGCCGTGCCCCCTGTCAGAGTGGTTGAGGCGTCATTTAATGTCTTGGCCTCCCTTCTTGTATAAATTGCATTTTCCTTTGCCATTTTCACAACCCATCTCCAACCTTCTTTTCTTCTCTTTTTCTAAGAAAATGTCGTGGATCACCAAAGTACTCTTTTGCCAAGGGACTCGCGTGGTGACCCGTCGCTTCAGGGGTCGTTGGAAGCTAAGGTATTCTAGGGCATCCTTTCTCATTCTGCGCCGTAGCCGGCGACCCTGCGCTCGACTTCACAGGAAGCTTAGGAGGAGGATTCTTGTCAGGGCGGGCAAGCGCCCTCAGAGGGCTCCTCCAGCCGTCTCAAAATACAGGCGCTGCCTCCAGGGATGGGGGTTGTTTTGACAGGGGGTGCCATGAATGTTTTCCATGGCTACACCCTGAGCAGTTTGATCCCGACCACTCAGAGTTGGCTTCTTCTTCTGAGTCGGGCCCTTCTTCCCCTTTGAGGAAGAAAGTGGGCTGCGGCTCCTGTGATGACAGTGAAACAGTCCCTTATCGTAGGGACTGGGATGTTAGTAGTCGGGATTCCGGTGATAGTGGCGGCCGGGGTTATTCCTCCGGTCGAGAAGGCGATGATGACTCTGTAGACCCCTTCAAGGATTCTGACGACTGGGACTGGGGATCCGATGCAGGGGGGTGCCGCAGCCCTGGGGACTACTCCCCAGGTTTTGATGACGATTAGGCCCGCCAGTGGGGCGCAGGTGTGGTGAGCCAGAAACAGGGGCTCTTTTTGTACTTTTTGTTTGTCCTGGATGTAACTTGCCCGTTTTCCGGGTTTTCTAAAACTTAATGAAAGAAAGTTCAGGCAATTTGTTTATGTGTTGTATTTTTACTATTTGTTTATTACTTATTGTTTAAATGGAGGGAGGACGTCACAGGGTGATCGATCCTCTGACATCCTTTGGTTCTTTCGAGGCTACCCTTGGGAAGCTACAAGGGGCTAACTTTTGAGGGTATGACACGTGGACAGTATTCTTTGGGCGGATTTTCGAGGGTTGGCGACTCTTTGTATGCCTTCTTTCTTATAAAAGCAATCCGTCACTCATTCCTCCTCTTTTCCTTTTTCAAACCTTCTTTCTTTTTCTCTGCAAATCTTTTGGTGTGATAACTCGAGCCTTCCTTCGTACCCTCGTTTCTCCGGGAGATTTCTCTTTCAAGCTTTCATTCCACCGGCGGGCGACCTTAGGTTAGACATTTAACTTCCAGCTCTTGCTCCCTTTCTTTTCGATTTCTTGTTTTTCATTCCTCTTAGAGTTGCTATGTCTAGAACTCGCGAGCGTATCTTACCTTTTACCGACCCATTGAGGAGGGAGGAAAGGGAAAAGGGTAGGGAGAATTTTGCCTCCTCCTCTAGGGAGGTTGGCTTTGGGGTAGTCGAGGAGGAGAATTCGGCGGGTAGTGGGGGTGGTAACTCTCCTGAACCTGCCCCCTTCGATTTTGTCGACTCGGACGACGAGGCACTGGAGATCGACCCCTCCAGGACCTCCGGCCCCCTTATTCCCCGAGAAAGGGGTAGGGTTTATTGTTTAGACAAAGCCAAGTATCACGTTCCCCTAGGAACTTACCCCGACCCAAAAAACCGGGATTTGATTCTTGCAAAGAATGCCGCCGGTGTGATTGAGCGGTTCTACAACTTTGGGGATGGGTATACAATTGTTGTTCCTGGCGAAAAAGACACCGTATGCAGTCCTCCCGATGGGTGCATAGCGGTTTATCACAAGTGTTTGGAGTTCGGCCTTCGTTTTCCCCTTCATCCTTCCCTGGAAGAGATTTTCAGGCGGATGAACGTGGCCATTGCCCAACTGACAGCCATGGCCGTCAGGTCATTAATTTCATACGTTTGGACCTGCTTGTTCCATCGTGCCGAGCCCTCTATTGATGCATTAAGGTTTATGGTCGGCCTGCAAATGGTTTCTTCTGGGAGTGAAGGCTCTCCTGGATATTGGTCTCTTCTGAGACAGAAAGGGCATACGCTGGTGTGGCCAGCGATGGACAGCCTGAGAGATTGGAAGAACAATTTTCTCTATGTGCACAGCGCCCACGGGTGGAGGATTCCTCGCCATTTCAGGAACCATGTTCACACCAGGCTAGAGACCCACGAGGAATATCACCCTGGCGTGGGAGGGAAAGCCTTGGAGGTGAAGTTGAGCAGGAAAGATAAGGAACTGGTAGACTATTTTGCTGCCCATACCGATAAATATGGGGTGTATGGCCCCTCATTATGGCTCCCCCATGCGGAGCTTATTGCCACTGATAGGTACCTGACCCGGGTGGGCATGAATCCGGGCCTAGACGAAGGTACTTCAGGAGTGCTGATGATTTTTCCTTACCCGCCTTTTTCTTTTTAAATGACCTCTCTAACCGTTCGCCTGTTTGCTTTACAGATCTTGCTACCTTCCTTTGGAAAAAAGGGGAGGTGAGGCGTTTGGGTTTGACCGAGACTCTTACCGTTGTCCAAAGTCGTCCTTCCCTTCCTCCTGACTTCAAAAAGGGCGAGAAGAACCTGATGAAGCATCTGAAAGGCCTGTCGTTTAGCAGGCCAAGGCTCCCTGCCCCCCCTAGATCAACGCCTGCGAAAACGTCGGTCTCTGAAGCCATTCCTTCTCCGGTTGCGAAAAAGGCAATCGCTTCTGAGGTTACTCCTTCCCCTGCTGGCAAGCAGGGAGGCTCTTCTGCAGGGGTTCAGATTCCCCCGGGGCCGCAGGCCGCTGGCTCTGAAGAGACTGGAGAAAGTACTCCTAGGGGCCTGATCAGGAAAAGGAGCAGGGAAGCTCCACATGCTGACCACGTGGTAGATTTGGAGGCTGATATGCCTGGCCCAAAACGCTTTACTCAGGGAGTACCTGGTACCCTCTTTTCTGAGGAGAATACGGAATTCCATTACACTGCTGGCGATAGCCAGGACGTCTCTGCCTTACTTTCTGACTCCGGGGCGGTTTTGGCGGATCACCTTCTCAAGACTGTCCACTCTGCTACCCACCAAGTGACTCAATACATTCAGTGCACCGCCAGAGTTATTCAGGCCTCTGTGGAGCTGGCGACCCTTAATCGTTTAAGTGACGAGGAGCTGGCCAATTCTGACCGCCTGACTACAGTCGAAAGGGATGTTGCTCTTATTGCTGGTTTAAGGGATCAGCTGACAAAAAAGGAGAATGAGCTGGAGGAGGCCAGGGGTCAGGTGATTCACTGGAAGTCTCAAAGCGAGAGAGCAGTCAGGGAGGTGTCTCGCCTGGAGGAGGAGTCGATGAGAGCTAAGCAGGCTTTTGCAGAACTGGAGCAGGCCAAAAAAGCTTTAGCTGAGTTAGACCACGCCAAGAAAGAGGCCGCCGACCTAAGGAAGCGTCTTTCTAAGGCGAACTCAGATCTTCAGGCGGCTCTTGGTGACTTGGCGGTGAAGACTGAGGAGTGGCAGAAGGAGAGGGATGAGATAATTCAGGAGGTGGAAACTGCAGTGTCGGCAGGCTTCGTGAATGGCGCCAACTCTTGCTTGGGGGTGGTTATGGAGGCTGTCAGGGAGATATTCCCTGGCTTTGATGAAGAAGCTTTTCGGGCTCTCTATGCCGCCAAGGATGAGGCCCAGATGCGCAGGCTGGCTGAAGGGGCTGCTACCTCTGGCCCAGAAGCTCCCCCTGCTTAATATGGAGGGCAGTCATCCTCAGAGGGCTCTTGTTCGTCCCCTGCTGCGCTTATGCTGACGTTTTAACTTTTTATCTTTTTGCGCGCCGAGCCCTTTTGTGGCCGGCTGCCGTGTTCATTGTAACTATCTTCTTAACAAACCTTTATCCTGTGTATCCTTGCCACTTTATTCCTTTTTATAAGGATTCTTCCGTTTGTTTTCGTCTGTTTTTGTTTGGTTTTCTGTACAAGCTTTTGAGGTACGGCCTACCCCCTGTCTACCCAGAGGTAAGCAGGGAGGCTTATTGCGTTTTTTTTTATACAAGGTTGGGGAGCCTGCCCCCAGTCCTTGTAGATCCGGCCTGTCCCTGGCTTTTGTTCAAAGTCTAGGGGGCCTGCCCCCTGCCTGCCCAGAGGTAAGCAGGGAGGCTTATTGCGTTTTTTATAGAAGGTTGGGGAGCCTGCCCCCTGCCTGCCCAGAGGTAAGCAGGGAGGCTTATTGCGTTTTTTATACAAGGTTGGGGAGCCTGCCCCCAGTTCTTGTTGATTTGGCCTGTCCCTGGCTTTTATTCAAAGTCCAGGGGGCCTGCCCCCTGCCTGCCCAGAGGTAAGCAGGGAGGCTTATTGCATTTTTTGTACAAGGTTGGGGAGCCTGCCCCCAGTCCTTGTTGATTCAGCCTGTCCCTGGCTTTTGTTCAAAGTCCAGGGGTCCTGCCCCCTGCCTGCCCAGAGGCAAGCAGGGAGGCTTAGAATTTTTGTTGGGGGGTCCATTTTCCTTAGTTTTGGCAACAGGGGGGCCTCCCTCTATTGCCCCCTGCTCGTTTGTGTGTGAAAACGCAAGTTTGAACAGGCAACGAGTATGAACTTGAAGCTTCTTTCATTTCTTTATAAAAATTTTAATACAAGGGTGGTCGGAGCCGTCGACATTCTTTGACCGTTCTCCGCCAATTTTCCAAGAAATAAAAACTATCTTTAGATTTGGTTAGACATAATACTTCTTCAGGGTGTCCGCATTCCAGTGAGCACTCAACTCTTGGCCTCCAAGATTGGCGATTTTATACGTGCCCGGCCCTAAGATTTGAGTTACTTGGTATGGACCTTCCCAGCTAGCACTTAGTTTGCCGTGCTCCCTCGATTTTCCCACAGCCTGTGTTTTTCTGAGAACTAGATCGCCCATCTGAAAATTTCTCTGATGTACTTTCTTATTGTACGCCTTCCTCATTCATTGCTGGTAGGCGACGATATTGGCATTGGCCTCCTCCCTTACCTCATTGACCAGATCTAAAGCTTCAGCCATTGCTACTTCATTCTCCGTCTGGTCGTATTGTAGAGAGCGCAGGGAAGGGATTCTGGCCTCAATTGGTAGTAGAGCCTCTGCACCATATACTAAGCCGAAGGGGGTCTGGCCTGTAGACTCCTTTCGGGTGGTCCGGATTGACCAGAGTATGCTGGGGAGCTCGTCGGTCCATCTGCCCTTGAGGTCATCTACCATCTTCTTAAGGCCATTTAAGATCTGTTTGTTGGCTGCTTCCGCATGTCCGTTGGTTTGAGGGTGGCAGACGGCAGAGTAGGCGACTGCGACGTTATGGCCTTCCAGCCAGATTCTCAGGGGGTCGTTATCGAATTGTCTTCCATGATCAAACACTAGCATTTTTGGTAAGCCGAATCTAGTGATGATATTTCGCCATATCACCTTCCTGACCGCGGGCTCGGTAATGCTGGGCACTGCCTCAGCTTCGACCCACTTGGTGAAGTAGTCGATAGCCACAATCAAGAATTTTCTGCCCCCGGTGGCTACCGTGAAAGGTCCTAGTATGTCCATCCCCCACTGAGCGAAGGGGATGGGGGATAGGATTGGCCTGAGCTCTTGGGCCGGAGCATGGATGGATGGGGCAAAAAGCTGACATTTCCTGCACTTTTGGGTTAGGCTCCTAGCGTCTGCCAGCATGGTAGGCCAGTAGTACCCTGCCCTGAGGGCCTTGTGGGCTAATGACCTTCCCCCGATGTGATGTCCACAGATTTCTGAGTGGATGTCTTCAAGGACCTCGGCAGCCTGGTCTGCCCCTAGGCATCTGAGCAGGGGGTAAGTGAAAGATTTCTTGTAGAGCTCTTCGTCAATGATTATGAACCAGGGGACTTTGGCCTGAATTTTCCTCTTTTGTACGGGGTCAGTTGGTAAAACTCCGTGTTTCTTGAACAGGATGATGGGGGTCCTCCAATCTCCCGGCCCTGCCTCCTCTACAGCGCCGACGGTTGGGCAGGGGACAGTAGATTTTTCCTGGATGACGTCTACCCATACTGACCTCCTTATATCCTGTAGGCTGGAACTAGCCAGTTTTGACAGGGCGTCTGCTCGATTGTTCTGGGACCGAGGGATCTGTTTGACTTCATACGATTTTAGGCCTGATAATTCTCCTTTCACCATTTCCAGGTACGCGGCCATCGTTTGGTCCCTGGCCTCATACTCTCCATTGATTTGGTTGGTGATGAG
This sequence comes from Agrostemma githago, assembly GCA_958450325.1. Lineage (NCBI taxonomy): Eukaryota > Viridiplantae > Streptophyta > Magnoliopsida > Caryophyllales > Caryophyllaceae > Agrostemma > Agrostemma githago. The sequence goes on along the minus strand of OY288244.1, from coordinate 24,241,094 downwards.
CTGGGAGTCTGTTGCCAGGACAATCCGCTCTGCGCCTGCGGCTTTGGCTAGTTTGACGCCTGCGAGCACTGCTTCGTACTCGGCTTCATTGTTTGACGCAGGGAAGACGAACCTGAGTGCATGCTCAAAGTCAGTCCCCTCTGGGCTGGTCAATACTACTCCGGCCCCTGCTCCATTAGCCGTGGAGGACCCATCGGTGTATACTATCCACTCGCCGGTGGTTGGGCTATCCTCCTCAGAATGGGAACATTCTGCCAGAAAGTCGGCCAGGGCTTGGGCTTTGATGGCTGTTCTGGGTTGGTATGTTATCCCCAGTCCACTCAACTCAATAGCCCACTTTAGCAACCTGCCTGACTTTTCAAATTTCTCCAGCACTTTCTCCAGGGGCTGGTCTGTCAGTACTACGACGGGGTGTGCGTCGAAGTACGGCCTCAATTTCCTGGCTGCTATGACAACCGCATAAGCTACTTTTTCGACCATGGGATAATTTTTCTCCACTGCCCCCAGGGCATGACTTACAAAATATATGGGTTTTTGAGCGCCTACTTCTTCCTTCAAGATGACCGCGCTGACTGTCACATTGGTTACGGCGATGTAGAGGAAGAGTTTTTCCCCTGCTACTGGCCTCGCCAGGGTGGGGAGCTTTTTTAGATGTTCCTTCAAATGCTCGAAGGCTTCCTTTTGCTCGTCCTCCCACTTGAACTGCTTGTTACCTTTCAATATTTTGAAGAATGGGGTTGACTTGTCTGCTGACCTGGCGATAAATCGTGCCAGGGCGGCCATGCGGCCTGTCAGACGTTGGATGTCCCTGATGGTCCTGGGTTCAGGGAGGTCCAGAACCGCTTGAACTTTCTCGGGGTTGGCGTCTATCCTTCGATAGCTGACCAAGAAACCCAAGAATTTTCCAGAACGAACCCCAAATGTACACTTCTTTGGATTGAGCTTCATTTTGTAGGCGCGCAGGGAGCAGAAGGTCTCCCGCAGGTCTGCCAGGTGCTCATTGTCTCCTTTGCTCTTTACGATGGCGTCATCAACGTAGGCTTCTATGTTTCTGCCTTTTTGACCTTCGAACACCTTGTCGACCAAACGTTTGTATGTGGCCCCTGCGTTTTTAAGCCCGAATGGCATCATCTTGTACATGTAGGTGCCTGAACTGGTGATGAATGCGCACTTCACCCTGTCCGGCTGCCATAAGTACACTTGATGATACCCTGAGAAGGCATCCAGGAAGCTCCACATAGTATATCCACTGGTGGCGTCTACCAGTTGGTCGATCCTGGGGAGTGGGTAGCAGTCTTTCGGGCAGGCCTTGTTGAGGTTTGTAAAGTCCACGCACATTCTCCATGCGCCTGATGATTTTTTGACCATGACTACATTCTCCAGCCACTCTCGATAGTCACAAACCTCAATAAAATCTGCCTTCAGAAGTTTGTTAATCTACTCCTTGATCGCCACGTCTTTTTCTGTGGACATATTCCGCTTCTTTTGCTTTACAGGGCCGGCGTCCGCGCTTACGTTCAGCCTGTGAACGATACACGCTGGATCGACCCCTGGCATTTCGTCCGCCGAGTAGGCAAATACATCCTTGTTTTCTTTCAATAGCCTGACCAGTTCAGTCTGGTAGGACTCCTCCAGATCAGCCCCTATGAGGACTTGACTCCTTGGCTCTAGGTCCACCAGCATGCTCTCTCCCCCAGGTTCCAGGTGGTCTGACACTTGATTGCCGGCTGGAATCTCGCCCTGTCTGCTGGGGGACCTGTCAGCTTTCCTCTTTCCTTTTCTTTCACTCTCGTGAGTTTGTAGGGCTACGGAATAGCACTGCCTGGCCGACTCCTGGTCTCGCACTTTTCCTTTTAAGCCAAAATCAGTAACATAGGCTATAGTGAGGGCCCTGATTGATATGGCCGCCTCAATTTCGTCCAGGGTGGCCCTGCCAATTAGGGCGTTGTAAGCAGACCTTGCATCCACTACAACAAATGTTGCCCTGACATTTCTGGTAGTAGCCCCCTCCCCAAATGTTACGGGTAGGTCTATGACCCCCATGGGCAGTACGCCTGCTCCGCTGAACCCGTATAATGATCCGGGGGCAGGTCGTAGGTGCCTTTTTTCCAGGCCCATTTTTTCGAAGGCGTCTTTGTATAGCAGGTTCGCGTACGCACCGGTGTCTACCATGCACCTCCGAACAATGTGGTTGCTGATTTCCAAGGATAGCACCAGGGGATCGCTGTGTGGGTACACCACCCGCCCTGCATCCTCGGGGGTGATGCTCTGCGTCACTCCCTTCGGGCTTCCTGCTCTTTCAGCATAGCAGATCTGGTTCCTTAGCTCACGAATTTGTCTTTTCTGGCCTCTTCGGCTGATCTGGCCCTCTGCATCCCCTGATATCACATGGATTACCATGCGGTTCTGTACTGAGCCCTCGGGCTTTTCAGGCGCGTCTTTCTGAGATTTATTCTTGGCTGCGTAGTTGGCCAACCAGCCATTCCTGATCAATTTCTCGATTTCGTCCTTCAGGTGGCGACACTCTTCGGTGGTGTGGCCTACGCAGTCGTGGAAGGTGCAGAATTTCTTGGGGTCCCCCTTCGGGCTTCGCGGTTTGTTCGGGCGATTCCATTTGGCGGTCTCCTTCTCCAGTTCGAAGATCTCTGCTCTGGATTTGTTGAGGGCTGTGTAACTGTCAAACCTGGGCTGGTAGACAGTGCGCTCTTTCTTGGGGGTATCCCCTTCCTCGGCTCTCTGCCTTCCGGGCTCGTTCCTGCCGCGTCCACCCTGCGGTCCCCCCTGCTGCCTGGTGGGGCCTGCGGGGGTATCCGACAGGCTATGGAACTCTTCCTGCAATATAAACCCTTCAGCGATTTTTCTGGCTTTGGCTAGAGTTTCTGGCTGAGCTCTGATTAATTGGTTTTTCATCTCTCCAGGGAGTAATGAGTTGGTCAGTGCTTACGTCCCTGTCGCATCGTCTATCCCCTTGACCTGCTGGAAGGACAGATCAAATCTCTTCAGGTACGTACTCCCGGACAGACTCACCCTTCTTTTGCCTGAGAGTCATTAGGTCGAACCGAGTAAGACGGCGTCTTTTGTTTCCTGCATACTGGTCGAGGAAAGCCTCTGCCAGCTCTATGAAGAAAAATATCGACTCTTGCGGCAAATCCCTGAACCAGCCCTGTGCTAGACCTACCAGGGTGGTTGGGAAGATTTTGCACCAGACCGCGTCATCGGCGTCGTACATGCCCATATGGCTCTCGTAAGCCGCCAAATGATCCTCGGGGTCAGTCGTGCCATCGAACTTAACAGAGGGCATTTTAATTTTTGGGATTGGATATGCCTGGATCTCAGTATGCAGCGGGGTCATGGTTGGCCTGCTCACCATTCTCGACCTGCTTGCGCCTGAATAGTGACCGTAATCGTCCCTTCTGTCAGGGGTCGGTCTCCTATTTTCAGGGGAGCGGTACCTAGGTGGGCGCCTGCTTATTGCCTCGTCATCTTTAGGAGGGGAATGATACCGTGAGCGCTTCATCTGAGAAGGCTCGAGGTTATCATCATGACGATGCCTGGACCTCAGAGGCTGGCCGTTGTTAAGCCTGGACTGCAGACTCTGAGACAGACCTGGCACAGGCGGCATTTCTCCGGCGGGTGTTAACTTTGAGAACACATCTCCCTGTTTCTCCCCCAGGTGCTTGGACACCGGCTCTTTGGGCCTCATTCGATTCCTCAGGTCTTGGGATAAACCCCTTCTTTCATGAGCGGCCGTGGATTCTGTGGTATGAATTGAGAATGCCTCCTCCGGACCTACAACCCCTTGCTACGCAGGCGGCTGCTGACGGGTTTTTGTGATTCGCATTTGCACCTGCGCATACGCCTGAGCCGTCTTCCTGGCTTTCCTCTGAGCATTTCTGACGGCGGTCCGCGTCGTACCCCCGGTTCCCTCTCCACTTTCAAAGTGGAGCAACCTGGGGGTCGTGGCGACCCTGCCTACCAGATCGTCCGGAGTGAATTCCTGGTCCAACATTGCTGAGAAGAACGCCGCGGTCTGTACCATCTGGGCGGGGGTAAGGTTTAGAACTTGCCTCTCATGTGCCCCTTGCCCCGCCACGGCAACTACTCCTTGACCCGGTGCTCCCTAAAGACTGGCTCGCCCCACACCTGGCATGGTGGCGGCGGGGGTTGCCTCTGGCGGCATGCCATTACGGGGAGCATTGGGTGTATTTGCCACAGAGCTGGTGTCGAAAATTTCAGGCATGCTAAATCGTAACTGGTTAACTTGTTAATTTCGCGTTTGAGGATGGTTGATTTTGTGGGTAATTTCGTGGGTACAACCTACTCCTTTCCCACAGACGGCGCCAAATTGTTCCGGTCACGGAAACAATTAACCCGGCTCTGGAGCCGGGTTGTGTAATCGGAATGCTAGTAAGTAACGGAACGCTTGATTTCCTTCAGCCTCTCCTTTATCCCTCTCCTTTGATCGGACCTTCCCGGCGGAGTTGGCCTGCTCCCTTCACAATGAACGCACAGGGCCCCGGAGGTTGTCCGAGGGAACCCTCTCCGATGCCTAAGTTAGTCCGTGAAATGCCTTGATGAACCTAGCTCGTGAGGAACTAGGTGGCGTTTTTAGGAGTGAGAGTCTAGAGAGAGAAAATCCAACCCCCTCTAAGTGGGAAATGGGTGGATATTTATACCTTCCCACAAGAGAGAGAAGTGGAGAGGAAAAAGAATGGGAGAATGGGTGGATGGCAAGGTGACACGCGGACCTGTTTCATCCACTCATTCCCTTTTACCTTTGGTAGAATGGCGGAGGGGCCCTGGGTAACCCCTGCCCTGCTCGGGGGGAGGTCGCCTGAGGGCAGGCGAGTAGGGGGCACCTGCAGGCCCTTCCCAGCTGGTCGCCTTACCCTGCTGGGCGACCTTCTTGAAGCTACGTTCCATGGGGAACTCCGGGTATCTTACTTCAACGGCCTGTTGGGCAGGCTCCTCGGCTCCCCGGGACGGGTCTTTGCAGGGCCTGCTAGGCGGGCGACCTGGTGCAGGCTCCTGACCCTCATCAATTATTATTATTATTATTATTATTATTATTATTATTATTATTATTATTATTATTATTATTATTATTATTATTACTATTACTATTATTATTACTATTATTATTATTATTACTATTATTATTATTATTATTATTATTATTATTATTATTATTATTATTATTATTATTATTATTATTACTAGCACTAACATTTTAATTCCGTTACTAACATTATTTTAATTTTGCTACTAACATTTTATTTATCGCAACCTAACATTTTATTTATGTACTCTAACACCTAACATTTTATTTATGTACTCTAACCACTAACATTATTTATTTATTTATTTACATTTCGTCATTAACAATTAATACCGTGTATGTGTATATGTACATAATAATATTAAAATTCGGGTCCTAACACGTTTGACTATGACGACCATCCAAAGTTCGTTTAATCCCTTTACGAGCAACGACGGAGGTGACACATTTTCGAGGAGCGCCGCCCCAACGTACTCAAGGGCGTAACGTGATCGTGGTCGATCATAGTTGAACGCGTTTGACTCTATTTCTAAGATTAGTGGGAAATCCGTTGATGCGAATATCAACATCACATAATCCGTTAGGATTAGTTTCGATGTTGTGACGCGAAGGGACACCATTTCGTCACTAATCAAATCTTTTCAATCCAATAACAACTTTTCCTATAAAATTCCGATGACGGTATTATAATCGTAATGGTACACGATTATATCACCGAAAACTGAGTTAAATTTAAAGCATGCAATATTTCTATGTTACTAGGCCAACCATCGACTTTGAACAAATAAAACGAAACGAGTCATGCCTCGTACAGGGGGCACTCGACCGAGTGCCATGGGCCACTCGATCGAGTAGCACCCCAAAAACCGGGCAGTAGCCACCTTAAAGCCACACTCGACCGAGTGCGTGCCATGACTCGATCGAGTGGACCCTGTAGCCTGGAAAACCGAGCGCTTTGATCATCATTTGAGCCTCGTCATTTTTTTTACGACTTTTAGTCGACACGTGTAAAGTCAATCACGTGATCCTATTTTTCAAAACTCATGCATATCATATCACTTAAAACGACTTTGATCGACGGTCTCGCACTATTAATCTTGTGTCGACGACTCTTTAGTCGTATCCGACACATGATTAATTTAGACTCTATTCCTCGATGTGATAAGTTGGGACAAGGCATCGAGATTCGGGATCGGGCTAGCACCACCTCTAGGTTCCATATCTCTGTCCTCCGTTTAATACACAATATAATGTGTATTTAATCGAAGTTCGTCCGTTTGCACAACTTAAGGTCTAGTTTATATTTATTATATACGGGTCCGTTTCTAGTTAACGTTTACCATTTCCTATTCGATTATTCTATTTTATTGCACGTTGTATTGTGAATTCTGGGTTGTATTCCGCCAGTGTAATTTGTAATTTATTTACGAGTTTTCTATTTGTGACGTTTGCCATTGGGTCAAAACCGACACCGGAAATAAAACCGTCTTTTGGCGACCGGATCAAAACCCGGTCAAAGACGAATCCGACACAAAAAACAGCCAAGTTCGCTTCTAGAAGCTTGTTCAACAAACAAATCTCATTCAAAAAAGTCAACAAATCATTCCCTAAATATACTCCCTCCATTTTGACCCACTCGGTCGAGTGGTTCACATCCACTCGGTCGAGTAAGGCCACGAACCGGCCGAACCGGACTCGAACCAGGCACTCGATCGAGTACACACGCTCCACTAGATCGAGTGGCCCTAGACCGGGATATTTGTTCTATAAATTCCCCGTCACCCTAAGCCATTTCACAAAGTTTTTTTCAACCCTAATCATCCCATTTTGCAACTTTACACTACAACTTCACCACCTTTCAATCATCCATCTACATACACATATACACATTCAAATTCCCGAGATCAAAACTCGTCAAAGACACATACACCATAACTCTACTTATATATCTCGACACTCCCGCGCTCCCGTCGCTATTACGAGTTCGTTTCCGAGGCTATTTAAGCATGTAGGTTGAGGGTGTAATTCAAATCCCGACATCTCCTTTCTCCTTTCTCTTTTTCGATTATATATGTATATTATTATTATTATTCTTGTTGTTGTTGTTGTTGTTGTTGTTGTTGTTGTTGTTGTTGTTGTTATTTTAATTATTATTACTAGCACTAACATTTTAATTCCGTTACTAACATTACTTTAATTTTGCTACTAACATTTTATTTATCGCAACCTATCATTTTATTTATGTACTCTAACACCTAACATTTTATTTATGTACTCTAACCACTAACATTATTTATTTATTCATTTACATTTCGTCATTAACAATTAATACCGTGTATGTGTATATGTACATAATAATATTAAAATTCGGGTCCTAACACGTTTGACTATGACGACCATCCAAAATCCGTTTAATCCCTTTACGAGCAACGACGGAGGTGGCACCCTTTCGAGGAGCGCCGCCCCAACGTACTCAAGGGCGTAACGTGATCGTGGTGGATCATAGTTGAACGCGTTTGACTCCATTTCTAAGATTAGTGGCAAATCCGTTGATGCGAATATCAACATCACATAATCCATTAGGATTAGTTTCAATGTTGTGACGCGAAGGGACACCATTTCGTCACTAATCAAATCTTTTCAATCCAATAACAACTTTTCCTATAAAATTCCGATGACGGTATTATAATCGTAATGGTACACGATTATAGCACCAAAAACTGAGTTAAATTTAAATCATGCAATATTTCTATTTAACTCGGCCAACCATCGACTTTGAACAAATAAAACGAAACGAGTCATGCCTCGTACAGGGGGCACTCGACCGAGTGCCATGGGCCACTCGATCGAGTAGCACCCCAAAAACCGGGCAGTAGCCACCTTAATGGCACACTCGACCGAGTGCGTGTCATGACTCGATCGAGTGGACCCTGTAGCCTGGAAAACCGAGCGCTTTAATCATCATTTGAGCCTCGTCATTTTTTTTACGACTTTTAGTCGACACGTGTAAAGTCAATCACGTGATCCTATTTTTCAAAACTCATGCATATCATATCACTTAAAACGACTTTGATCGACGGTCTCGCACTATTAATCTTGTGTCGACGACTCTTTAGTCGTATCCGACACATGATTAATTTAGACTCTATTCCTCGATGTGATAAGTTGGGACAAGGCATCGAGATTCGGGATCGGGCTAGCACCACGTCTAGGTTCCATATCTCCGTCCTCCGTTTAATACACAATATAATGTGTATTTAATCGAAGTTCGTCCGTTTGCACAACTTACGGTCTAGTTTATATTTATTATATACGGGTCCGTTTCTAGTTAACGTTTACCATTTCCTATTCGATTATTCTATTTTATTGCACGTTGTATTGTGAATTCCGGGTTGTATTTCGCCCGTGTAATTTGTAATTTATTTACGAGTTTTCTATTTTCGATGTTTGCCATTTATTGCCTTAAATGAACATCGCATGCTAAATCACTTTGACGTGAATCAAGATGCATTAAAATGACGTAGTTAACCTATAATTTGCATGTTTAGCCTGAAAACGCTGTTTGCATATCATTTAGTCGTTTTACTAGCGCGCGTACACGAACACGAACGATGTCTTAGTAGAGGCCGCCATTGTGCGGGCGGGGTTGGGTGTTCTTAGTGGGCTTCCCATCACGTACCCTCACCCCTTACTCAGAACCTCGGTTTCCGGATGCCCGAAACCGTTGGCGCACGTGAGTCATTCTTTACATGATACCGGTGTAGATGGTATCGGTATCGCAATGCAAAGGGACGGGCCCCATAAACTCTGAAATTGAAGTGGGCCGTACTTTGTGTATAGCCCATGACGACATAGAGTGGGCTCGAATGGTTCCGAATTACCATAAATTCGGTGGCGACTCCAACTTTGACTTAAATTTCGAACCCGAGAACAATCTCACCACGAGATTCATTCGCCTACCCAAACCCGCGCGTGGCCGCGTCGGAGTGGACCTACGTCATGTCCACAATTTGGCGACTCCGCTGGGGATATTTGATGTACCACACGTCATCGGGGTTCCTAGGGTGAGACTCGAAGAGAAATCGTTCGTATATTAGTGTGCGCGCATTAGTTTAATGATTCATGCATAACCCAAATTTTGCCAGGGCCGGTTACTTGTGACCGACGTCCCACTATACCACGGTGCATTCCTACATGGGTGCGCTAAAGACTTCGATGGTGGAACTCGTATGGGTTTTGCGGCATGTCCTAAGACCAACTCGGCTTAGGGAGTCGGTCCTGATTTACGAGAAAGCCATCGTTGTTGGTATAGACCCTGTTTTGACCGACCGAGACTTAGTGTAAAGCATACATAAGCGTCGTTATAATGCTTGTTTGACTACGTGCTACTTGGTTTCCGTGTCATTTTTCAAAAACCGTCATTTCAAAAAATGCATATTTCCAAAAACACCAAATTTTGAAAAACCCGAAATACTGTCCGTTTCGGGACCCGTCTTTTCAAAATATGCAATTTCAAAAACTCGGAATGCTGCCGAAATTTAGACTTACGATTTGACTCAAAATAGCCTATTTTTAGCCGGCATGCTTCCCATTTCAAATTTTGAATTTTCGATTCCCTTTCGACTTTCGAATTTTCAAAATTCAACTTCAATTTTCAAATCTTCAAAATTCCACCTCGATTTTCAGGTCTTCGAGATTCCATTCTCGATTTTCAAATCTCCGAGATGCCGTTTTCGATTTTCAAATCTTCGGGATCTTATTTTCAATTTTCAAATTTTCGGAAATTTATTTTCAATTTTCAAAATTCCAAATATTCAACTTATCAAAAAAACACGGTCCTGTCGGCATGCTGCCAATTTCAAAAGACGGGACCGTCTCCCATTTTTTTCAAAATGCGAATTTACTTGCAACCATTCTAACCTTTCAAAATGCCCGATCCAATTGACCCACTGCCAATTTCACAACTGTCCTCTCAATTTTCAAAATTCAATCATTTTTCAAAAACCTTCCTTATTATAAGACCTACCGTAATTCGTGTGTCGGGTCTTTTCATAATACGTCGAAGGTCTTTAGCGTCGAAACTCTGTCGATCCTACATCACGGGTTTCTTCCCCATCCTAGTCCGCCTTTCCTAAAGGCATAACCGACCAACACGAGTCATACACTCGTAAATGGAAGGTTCGTCTGAACATTCGAGTCCTAACTAGAAAGTCATACGCGATCTTTCCCTCCGACAGGACGGTCCCCACGACCTTTCCTAGGGGAATTTTGCCCGTCTTTTAATCCGTTAGTCGAGTCATCCCAATTCAAGTCCTTTAATTAAGGGTCTACCCTAATCACAGGGTCTATCCTTATTCAAGTCAGGTCAAGGGTCTCTAGCGTCGAAACTCTGCCGATCTTACATCGCGAGTTTCTTCCCTTACCCCGTCTGCCTTCCCTCGAGGCCGAGTCAACCTTTTACAAGGCATAGCCCTGTAGCTAAAGGTTTGTGGTCCTTACATCTAAAGGCTCACTCGTCCGACACTCGAGTCTTAGCAAAATCTTCAATCCCACTCGGGGGCTACCCTTCAGCAGAGCGATTAATCACGGTTGCTCTAAGGGTCATGTCTTACACGTGTTGTCTCACGTACCCCACTTTTTGAGTCACTTAGATGTCACACCATCTGAGTCCTATAAGAGTACTTAGTCTCACTTGGGGGCAATTCTCCGACAGGGCGATTAATCACAGTCATTCCGAGAATCGTACCCTACTTACTTGTCTTAGGAGAGTCTAACCCGAGTCAAACCAGAGTTGTCTTTCCTTACGCGCTATTTCCTATGCCTTGGCGCATTCGAGTTCCGAAGCAACATTTCTGATTACGTGGGTATTCTTGCAGAGTATGGCATCCACAACCAGGAATAGGGACATGGAAAACACCATTAATGAACTGAAGGCTTTGCTAGAAACAATGGTTAGTAAGCAGGCCATGTTTGAAACCCAACTAGGGTTCATAAGAGCCGACCAAGAGGCCTTGAATGCTCGTTTAACTGTCGTTGAAGAACAAGACTTCAATTATGGGTCGGTAAATACTGGGCCATTTGCTAAACTGATCAGCACGGTGCGTGAGCTCGAACAACAGTTCCATGCCTCCTAAGAGAACAACATTCGTGCTGAAAACTCCCGAGACTATGCACCCATCAGTGAGAAACTACCAACAGATCTTAATCTAGAAGGGTTGCCCATTTTCGAAGGGACGGAGGATCCATTACTACACCTCCAAGCTTTCAAGGCATTCATGGCAATCAAGGGGGTCAAAGCCGAAATGTTCATCAATCTGTTCGGCACATCCCTCGGGAAATATCCAAAAGCCTGGCTCTATAGGCTAGACACAAAATGGTTCCCCACTTGGGAAGATGTGGCTACCGAGTTCGCTAAAAACTATTCTGATAATACTGAACTTCAGACTACCATGCGGACTTTAGAAGTCATGGCCCAAGATCCAACAGAGGGTTTCACCAAATACCTTCAACGTTGGCGGGCTGAGAGTGTTAAGCTGGTAGACAAGCCCAGCGAGAAGACACTAGTAGATGCATTCATCAACAACCTCCTACCCTCCAACCGCGTCCATCTTAGGTATGCCGGCATTTCAACTTTTGCGGTGCTTACCGAAATGGGCACTAGGATTGAAGATGATCTTCGACACAATGAAGATCTGGGTGAAGCTTCTACTGAAGGCTATACTGGACATCCACTAGAGTCCTTAGAAGCCGAAGACTACTGACAACCTCATCCAAGAGTCCAGATTTGATTTAAATCCGAGTCTGAGTCCGAGTCTAGGATGTTCTATCTCTCTCAATTTCAAAGTCAGAGTCAGAGTCAACTGTATTCTGTCCTCTTTTCAAAATTCAATAAAATCAGCTTTTCTATTTCTCATATAAGCTTCCCCTATGTGTTTCCGAGAACATGAAGAACACCATCATACACTGTGAGCACATGCACGTGACTATTATAGGCACATCTATAATGAGCGCAGGAACTGAGGCCCGTGTTTTCCTTTACCTATTCCATGTCTGGTATAGAAAGCCACAAAACTACCCCTAGTAGGAGCAGTATCGAATCCTATGACAAATCTAGGTAGTCTCCTAGTTTGGGTTCAAGACAGGAGGCAAGCCCATTTCCCACAATAAACACCCCTCCAATAAAACTGACCAATCCCTACCTTAGGCGTTAGTCTGACCAGAAGCAAAAAAAAAAGCATTGTGACTCTATAGGCTTGATGCCAAAAATATCCAACTAAGGACGATGCTCCCACTAAGCCTGCTCGGAATTATGATGACAATACCGAAATCCAAATCACCATGCTTACTGTAGAGTACTCCATCGCGAGTTGCACTCACATAAACACTAACTAGGCTTACACCTTACGAAGGTCTAACTTCAAAAGCCTAATCCAACTGATAGGCCCAACCCCGAATCCACCCACAACACCATAGGAGGGGATTACCGTGAAACAAAAAAAAAGAAAAAAGAAAAAGAATTGGACAAAAAAAAAATCAAAAGTCCAAGGAAAAAAGCAAAGGGCCAAAACAAAAGAGCTGGCCATGATTATCAAAAAGAATTATCAACATCCCCCGACCAAAGCACAGTCAACTCAAATGAAGAATCCCATGACCGGGGCTAAGAGGTCAACCAAAAAAATTCAAAAAATCCATGACCACGTTTAGCGGTCAACTCAAGTGAAAACTCCTTGACCGGGGGACGGTCAATTAAAAAATTATCAACGCCCATACCATCAAATAAAGGGGAGAAACAATCAGCTGGTCAGCTAGCACCACATTTAACCTCCCCACATTACAACCCTCCAGACCTTCTCGAGACCTAGGCCAAGAGACAGTCCGGAATTTTGAGGATCCAAGCTCCATAGGATACACCCTAACCATTAGGGCCAGACATGGAAATCAGATCCCGCATTATCAACCTACCGCGATCGAAGTTCGAGTCATTATTACTCAACTTCCCCATTTCCTACCACATTGCAATACCTTACCCTCGAAGCCTTAGCTCCACAAAATCAAGCTCCAGATGTCAAAACATCAAAGCCACTTACGACCTAGCTCCACATTTCCAAAATTATCCAAACCAGTTACCAACCTCAAACACGGGAACTCAACCTGCGGTCGGCATAGAACATGCCCAAATAGTTCACACCACCTTTGGGGGCTACCCCAGAGAACGCTCACAGTCACGGGATGAACACCCTAACTGTTCCAGCCCTTTGATCAAGACATCATTGGGAATACACCTAGCCTACACCGTCGATACAGGGTAGTTACACACAAAGCCATAATAAACTAGGCACCATAATATATCTTCCAATCCACTGAACTACGGCTTGGTTTAATTTCACTACACGTGAATACGTAGGCAGCCTTTCAACAAAGGCACAACCACCCACATTGACAACAAATTCAAAAAGCACCATCATTCCGGTCACGACACTGTCATGTTCTCAACAGCTAGCTTTGTCGTCCTGGGGGCTTCTCTTAGGCAGAAGACTCCCATCCACTCACATAATCCAAATGATTTTCAAAAACTAGCCTCCTTTCCATAGAGTGTCCTAGTACTCGGCTCAGTCGAAGACGAGAATTAGTCAGGGACTCGAAGCGATACCCATTTTGAGACTGTACCCCAAAACAAAAGATCCAAAAGAGCACCAGACTATAACATTGCTACTACTAAGTCCTGTCGTTACAGTCTCGTTACAGACTACTGCAGCCACCCTATAGCATATCTATCCCATTTTGATGTTTGACCGTGTTGCCACTCGGCTAGGCTACGGAATAGCGTAGCTTAAGAGTCTTGTCATCTTAGGTGGCCCACCCTCCTACCGAGTCGCGGTCCAACCCCTCGAGAGTCCAGTCGTGTCTGTCAACCCGTCCTGTCGCGTCCAGAGTCAAGTCTGTCAGTATGCATCTCTCTTCAAATTTTTTACTTTGAAGTTTGCAAAACTTAGCCATTTGAGAAAATCCTTTTCGACAAGGTCAAATTTCAGTCTATTTAAACTGCAAATTTCGTTTCTACCCCTTTCAATTTTGAAAACTTATCTCCTAGCACGTGAGTTGCTTTCAGGACTTCGATTTCAAAACTAAGCGAAAATCATTTCCCCCAGCGCAAACTGGTCTATAGATGCTAACTGCATTTCCTATGTGCTATCTTGCTATATACTATGTCTGCTATTTCTGGCTATGTATCTAACATTTCAGGTGTAAGCTAGTGCTTCCCAACGGAACACCAAAAGCGGTGTTTCTCCTTGAATGCTACATCCAAGACGTGATGTGTCGGCATACGGGTACACCCAAGACTTCAGAAGCAAGTCCCCGCGCAGCTACTTTACTCCCCAGCATGAGTCGGTGTTTCACCTAGATATTACGTGCAAATACAGGTACACCTAGGACTTCAAAGGCAAGTCCGACTCCCCACGGAGCTATCGTCATCAGGACAGGTATGACCCCTTTTCTTATGGCTGGCGAGCCCTTCACACGAGTCTAATGGACTATAAACGACCCGACCGGAAGGCTGCCAGGTCGTAATCCTCGATTGGCCTGGTAGCTACTCTGACTTTCGCCTTGTCCATGCCTCAGTCAGAGTGGGGGCTCTGTAGACACCCGTATTTTGCCTGCTAGTGTCTATAGCAGTTCTCGACAAAACACCCGATGATGATCGGACGTAAACGTGACTTAATACGCTCGAATTGAAGGGTTCGTTACCCACTAATTAGACTCCTCTAATTAGTTACTAAATTACTTGTTAATTTAGTATATAAAGATCTAGTTACATGCATGACATCAAATGACAAAAACTAGATATAAGAAGAGATTTCCTTACATAAACAATGAGGAAATATTGGGCACAATAAGAAAACTCCTTTTCTTATTGTTCTTGAGCTAATAAAAGTATGGATGATCCTCCAAAACCTTGAATCTCCAATGTAGAAGATCTCCTTTAAGTTGCACCAAGAATCAATCCAAATAATCACCACTATTATTAACTAGATAATAGTAGTGATAAAACAACACTAATATTATGAATCTATTACTACTTTCGTAATGAAGATGAATACTAGTATTAGAGAGAGTTTTGGAGAGATGAGGTAAAAAGCAAAAGCTCATGCATGCAAATGAATTGTTGTCATAAAAAAAGAACAAGGAGTCCCCTTTTTACTACCCCAAAACCGGCCACCCCACATGGGGAAGACTAAAATGCATTATTTTATTTGCATGCTTAAAGTCTAGGGCCTAGGGTAATTATTACTATTATTTATGCATGTAGTAAAAATAAGACCAACCACTATTGCCATTATTTTTACTAGTGTACCATACACATGTACATAAAATGGGTCCATTTTATTTTGTCATTTGTCATACAAATGCAATGTGTGACATGATCAATTATCTCTATAATTGATCACATCAAATAATATACTCTTAACTCTTTAAGTAGTACATTACTATTATATCTATATATAATAGGTCCCATAATAATAATAATAATCAATTAGCTAAATTTACAACTCCTTGTAAATATATTAACGGCTAATTACCACAACTCATAAAAGCATACAAAACCTCCACTAATTTAGTAATTAACGTTTAAATACTAAATTAGGTCTTATTTAATCGTATTAAAATAAGACGTAAAATTTATTCAGTCAATTATCGTATAATAGACTAATAAGCTTAATCGGACAGAGTTCTAAACTCTATCTCCAATAAATAACTCTCATTACCAAACATATATCAAATATATGCGCAAGGTGCTAATTAACTGTATCAGATACAAATAATTAGTCTTCTATTTGGGTCTCATCCTATAGGTGTGATCGAAAGGGATCAGTTGATCACCGCCGTCATACGACAATAACGTCTAACTCTAGTCAGCTGAGCGTTACCGGTTTACGTTAATCAACTGACGTGGAGTATTAATGTACTAATTATCCCAAGTATATTCCGCTCATGAGATTTAATATATCAATGCACTATTGTGGAGGACACTCGCTCCAACAATCTCCCACTTGTCCGATACAAGTTGTGCATGTAGCCACTATATTGCGGAGTACTTCTACTCCATCAATGTCTCCTACTTGTCTACACAAGTTGTGCGCTACCGATTCTCTTGTCTCTTTGATGTCACATCCTACCACTCATCACAAGGTGTCTTTCAGGTCGCACTTGTGATTTAAATATAATAAGAGTGGTTTTCTCGATCTGGAGAATAACTGTTTGACCGGAAAATCTACCGTAGATCTATTTCCGAGCGTGGCCACGCATTTCCAGTTACTTCTCCTCGAGTGGCCCAAGGACGTATGTACCCGACGTGGGTGGACAATTCCTGTTGACCCAACTTATACTGTATAATGCAGATCACCACGACCCAGAAGATGCCCATCAGCCTCCTTTCACGGCACGACTTAGGACACCAACCTAAGCCAATCGGAAACTGCACCGACTCAGATAAATGGTCGCCAGTCTAAAGAATCGACTCATAGGAATAAGATAGAAATCCCCGCCACGACCAGGCTTCAACTAATTTGATAAGGGACTCTATTGTGGTCACTGCCCGGCAGAGTGACAATCAGTCTGCCTATGTAAATGACCAGTCATCTCCATGACCCCATGGTCTTGAACTAACCATCGATCAACTTACAATCTTGTCACTCCGAGTCGTCACCTCATTAAGTGACAAGGGGCAAAAATACTATGTTCAAACATTCACTTGAATAGGGTTCAAGATTGTCTCACAATCCATTCGAATGAACAAAGTATGGGTTTAGTCAAACTAAACAAAAAGTTCATATTGAAACTCGAACAATGAATGCTATTATCATAAATGTAAAAATTGCTACAATATCCAATTATTACATCTTAGATAACTTAAGGAAAATTCGGGACTTTTCTCAATCCCATTGCAACAACATGACCATCATGTTTAGCCTTTGAAAGAGGCTTGGTTAAAGGATCAGCGATATTATCGTCTGTCCCAACCTTACATATATCGATTTCCTTCCTTTCCTCGAGATCTCTTATCACGTGGTATTTCCTAAGTACATGTCTAGACTTATTGCTAGACTTGGGCTCTTTTGCTTGAAAAATGGCCCCGCTGTTATCACAATATATGGTGATAGGATCTTCGACGGAGTGGACTACTCCTAGTCCTTCCAAAAACTGACGAATCCAAACAGCTTCCTTTGCAGCTTCCGAAGCCGCGACGTACTCAGCTTCTGTTGTAGAATCCGCGGTGACACTTTGCTTGGAGCTCTTCCAACTAATGGCTCCTCCATTCAACATATAAACATAGCCGGATTGGGATTTCAAATCATCCCGATCGGTTTGGAAACTGGCATCCGTGTAACCTCTTACACGTAATTCAGTATCCCCTCCAAACACTAAGAACGAATCCTTGGTCCTTCGCAAGTACTTAAGGATGTTCTTCACGGCTGTCCAGTGACTTTCACCTGGATTGGCTTGATAACGACTCGTCATGCTCAAAGCATACGAAACATCGGGACGAGTGCACGTCATGGCATACATGATTGATCCAACCGCGGAAGCATATGGGATCAACTTCATGCGTTCAATTTCTTCGGGTGTGGTAGGACACTGTGACTTGCACAAAATGGTACCTTGACTCATGGGAAGAAAGCCTCTCTTAGAGTCTTTCATTTTGAATCGATCAAGAATCTTATCTATATAAGCTTCTTGACTTAATACCAACGTCCTTTTGGATCTATCTCTATGGATCTGAATACCCAAAATACATTGTGCATTTCCCAATTCTTTCATTTGGAAGTGTTTTCCTAGCCACTCCTTTACGGAAGCAAGCATCAGAACGTCATTCCCGATAAGAAGTATGTCATCCACATACAAGACAAGAAAGGTTACCTTACTCCCACTAAGCTTCATGTACAAGCAAGGTTCCTCGACACTTCGAGCAAAACCATATTGTTTGATAACATGATCAAAGCGATGATTCCAACTTCTGGACGCTTGCTTAAGACCATAAATGGATCTTTTAAGCTTGCATACCTTCCTAGGATTAGATGTATCTACAAAACCTTCTGGTTGTGTCATATACACTTCCTCTTCTAGAATCCCATTCAAGAAGGCGGTTTTGACATCCATTTGTCAAATCTCATAATCATGAAATGCGGCAATCGCTAGGATAATCCTTATGGAGCGAAGCATTGCGACTGGAGCAAAGGTTTCGTCATAGTGAAGACCATGAACTTGAGTAAAACCCTTTGCCACCAATCTAGCTTTGTAGACATCTCTATGTCCATCTATGCCATTCTTGATCTTAAAGATCCATTTACACTGAAGAGGTCTCACCTTTTCAGGTAAATCAACCAAATCCCACACTTGGTTTTCGTGCATAGAATCCATTTCGGATCGCATGGCTTGAAGCCATTGCATGGAATCACGACTAGATATGGCCGCCTTGTAGGTGTTAGGCTCGTCACTTTCGCAAAGCAACATGTCTAACGCATCTTCCTCGACAATACCAAGGTATCGATCAGGAGGATGACTAATCCTCGTCGATTTCCTAGGTTCAAAGGGAACAACAACCGTGTCCGAGGAGGAGGGAACGCTTTCCTCCACTTCATTTTCGGTTTGTGGCTCTTGGACTTCATCAAGTTCAAATTTTCTCCCACTCTGTCTTCTAGAAATGAAGTCATTTTCTAGAAAGACAGCGTCACGTGCCACAAACACTTTGTTTTCGTGACGATTGTAGAAGTAATAGCCTTGTGTTTCCTTTGGATACCCTACAAATAGACATTTGTCGGATCTTGGTGCGAGTTTGTTGTCAGACTTGTTCTGAACATATGCCTCACAACCCCAGATTCTCATGAACGACAAATAAGGAACCCTTCCCTTCCATATCTCATATGGTGTCTTATTGGCTGCTTTAGTCGGGCTTCGATTTAGTGAAAATATTGCGGACAAAATGGCAAAACCCCAAAATGAATCAAGAAGCTCAGTGAGACTCATCATGGACCGAACCATATCTAATAAAGTTCGGTTTCTCCTTTCGGCCACACCATTCAACTGTGGTGTGCCAGGAGGAGTCCATTGTGATACTATGCCACAATCTTTTAGGTGTGAATCAAATTCATTATTTAGGTATTCACCGTTACGATCGGATCGTAGTACTTTAATCTTTTTATCCAATTGGTTCTCCACTTCACTTTGAAACTCTTTGAACTTTTCAAAAGCATCGCTCTTATGCCTCATTAAGTAGACATACCCATATCTACTTAAGTCGTCGGTAAAAGTGATGAAGTAGTTGTAACCTCCCCTAGCGGTGATAGTCATTGGGCCACACACATCGGTATGTATAAGGCCCAATACCTCACTTGCTCGTGTTCCTTTACTTGAGAAAGGAGCACGAGTCATCTTGCCTAATATGCAAGACTCGCATATACCATAAGATTCGTAATTAAATGGTTTGAGAAGTTTCGTTGAAACAAGTCTCTTTATGCGTCGTTCGTTTATGTGTCCTAAACGACAATGCCAAAGGTAGGATTGATTAGGTTCACCCGTTTTGAGCTTCTTGTTCTCTACATGATATACATCATTAACATTATCTAGAACATAAATACCTCCGATAGACGTAGCTTTACCATAAACCATGTCATTAAATGAAAAAGTACAACAATTGTCCTTAATCATAAAGGAAAAACCTTCCATATCAAGTACGGAAATGGAGATAATGTTCTTAGTTAGAGTTGGTACGAAATAACAATTATTCAAATACAACTCAAAACCACTAGCTAGAGTGAGTACATAAGTGCCTACGGATATAGCGGCTACTCTAGCTCCATTTCCCATGCGTAGATCTACATCACCCTTGGCTAGTGCTCGCACGTCCCTCATGCCCTGTAAATGATTACAAAGATGAGAACCACATCCGGTATCTAATACCCAAGTGGAAGTGCAAGTGTAGTTAATGTCTATCATATAGAGGGAAGTGAAGACAATACCTGACGGAGTCTCACTCTCGTCTTTCTTGTTCTTCAATTCCTTCAAATATTTGGGACAATTGCGCTTCCAATGTCCCTTGCCATTACAGTGATAGCAATCGGCGTCGGCATGTTTGTTAACCTTAGCCTTAGGTTTGCTATTCTCAATAGCTTTCCCTTTGTTCTTGTTTTTTTCATGTCTCTTGAATTTGGTCTTACCCTTGTTTTTACCCTTTTGAACCCCAAGGTTGAGATTCTTCATTTTCATGGAGAGCATGTCTCTCTTCTCACTCCCACTAGCCTCCATGTCCCTCTCTGCTTGGTTGAGGAGTGCATGAAGCTCTTGGAAACTCTTGTCCATGCCATGCATATTGTAGTTCACCCTAATTTGGGAGAACTTGGAGGGGAGTGAGTGAAGAATGCGACCGATCGCAAGCTTCTTGGGAATGCTACACCCTAGACGCTCTAGTGTGTCAATATGCTCAATCATCTTGAGCACATGAGGACCCACTTTTTGGCCCTTTTCTAGCTTACCCTCGAAGAATTTCATCATAGCCTCATATTGACGGATATCGGGTGATTGGGAAAAAGCCGTCGTAACCCTTGAGAATATCTCATATGCATTAAGGGTAATGTATTGAAGCTTGAGTTTTGGAGACATTGACCATATCAAGACATTCTTGATATCGTTGGATATCTTCAAATACTCCTCATAAGCGGTCCTTTGTGCCGGGGCGGCTCGAGGACCGGGTTCGTTGGGTGGTGGTTCGTTCAAGTAACGAAGGACGTTGTCGGACAACGCCGCACCTTTAATGGTAGACTCCCACTCGATGAAATTACTTCCATCGTATTTCAAGATACATTTGTCCATAACGGACCTAAGCCAAGAATCCTTTCCGAGTTGAATGGTTGCATTAGTAGCCATAGCGAATTATAAACACTACAACAAAGTTTAGGAAATATTAACATTCATTGTTATATAATTTACTTGTAAAACAATTTTAACAAGTCACTCATATAATGACCCCTCACGAAATTATATAAGCGATTCCAAGACCCGTATCTAGATAAGAACTAACATCGCATGCAATCCTTATGTAAAAACGGTAAGTCATTACTTGACTAATTCTACCCTAGAACTCTCGGTCGACGGATTTCAACCAAATCCATCTTCTAGCCCCGAAATAACTTTTATTTCGTTGAGTCCAACCCAATCTTGGCATGTGATCTTATCACCCTATTTACCCTAGGTAAAAAGGGTCCACGTTGTGGTTGCCCTAATGAACAAGGGGTTCATAGGTGCTTTAATTGGCAAGGCTAAATCTCAATTCTTTCGATGCATGTGAGAGGTCTTGTCAATATTAGGTTACTAATCACTTATAAGTGAACTAAGTTGGTGATTACGTAAATTGGTGAATTGACAATCGACGAATAAAATGCATGATTGGCGATTTTGGCATGAGCGAAAATAAAGCAAGCATCAAACAAATAAATCCTAGTATGGCCATCTAGCTAATCTAATTAACTAGACTATTACAAAATCGGAAACCAACTCCTTGGTCCCTGGCCTCTTCAATGGAACACCACCAAAAGGCTCCGTCTTTTGTCCACCATCTTGTGTAATCTCCGTCTTCATAATAATAAAATACAAATGATACATAGCATTTCCTATTATACATTTGTATAAATAAAACTATTAATTATTACAAACGGGCGATACGAGATCGCAATTAATTACAACCAAATCGATATTCCCTCACATTACGGGTAATACCGATTAAAAGACTAGGCCATACTAGGTACAATCTTGCAAAATAAACAATAAATGATATTCATTCATTCAACAACATTAAAATAAATAAAATGCTGTAAAAATCATGCCAAAATCGCCCCATAATTTATCAAGTTCATCCTAGCTCGGTTTTATGGAATTTATTGATTTTTAACCATTAAAAATCATTAATCAACACTTAATTCTCAATTAAGCTCAAACTAATTTTCCAAACCAATTTGGAATTTCAAGAATTAGTCTCCACCAATTTGAAAAATAAAAATTAGTTTGAATTGATTTTATTTGCTAATTTAATCGGTAAATGGTCAATTTTATGAAATAAATTCAAATTAAATCATAAAACGTCCAAAATTAAAAATGAATAATTTTTTTCATTCTGGAACATTTCCAGGAACTCCAAAACAAAAACTTGTCCACAAATATTCTCGAATAAAATAGGAACAAATAAATGCATGTTTATCGATTCTTATCTCATAAAAAACAATAAACATCCCAAAAGGACAAAATAAATTTCAAAAATTTACACATATGTCCATCAACATATGAAGATATGTACACCAAAAAAACATGCCCAAAAACAACATGCAACTATTTTTAGTTAACTTTTAACATCAAATAGGCATAAAAACTCGGTTTTTAAGGCATAAATGATTATAAATTAGCAAATAAATTCCAAAAATTACCAAACTCGACCACAACCATTTTGAGGTCATTAGGTATGCATGTACCCAAAAATTTCGTGTGAAACCCATTTTACACATAATTTTCGGTTTTTCCAAAGTTATCATATAACCCGAAAAAAATGTCAAAAATCGACATGCATGCAACAACAAAGCTCTGATACCACTTGAAGGGTTCGTTACCCACTAATTAGACTCCTCTAATTAGTTACTAAATTACTTGTTAATTTAGTATATAAAGATCTAGTTACATGCATGACATCAAATGACAAAAACTAGATATAAGAAGAGATTTCCTTACATAAACAATGAGGAAATATTGGGCACAATAAGAAAACTCCTTTTCTTATTGTTCTTGAGCTAATAAAAGTATGGATGATCCTCCAAAACCTTGAATCTCCAATGTAGAAGATCTCCTTTAAGTTGCACCAAGAATCAACCCAAATAATCACCACTATTATTAACTAGATAATAGTAGTGATAAAACAACACTAATATTATGAATCTATTACTACTTTAGTAATGAAGATGAATACTAGTATTAGAGAGAGTTTTGGAGAGATGAGGTAAAAAGCAAAAGCTCATGCATGCAAATGAATTGTTGTCATAAAAAAAAGAACAAGGAGTCCCCTTTTTACTACCCCAAAACCGGCCACCCCACATGCGGAAGACTAAAATGCATTATTTTATTTGCATGCTTAAAGTCTAGGGCCTAGGGTAATTATTACTATTATTTATGCATGTAGTAAAAATAAGACCAACCACTATTGCCATTATTTTTACTAGTGTACCATACACATGTACATAAAATGGGTCCATTTTATTTTGTCATTTGTCATACAAATGCAATGTGTGACATGATCAATTATCTCTATAATTGATCACATCAAATAATATACTCTTAACTCTTTAAGTAGTACATTACTATTATATCTATATATAATAGGTCCCATAATAATAATAATAATCAATTAGCTAAATTTACAACTCCTTGTAAATATATTAACGGCTAATTACCACAACTCATAAAAGCATACAAAACCTCCACTAATTTAGTAATTAACGTTTAAATACTAAATTAGGTCTTATTTAATCGTATTAAAATAAGACGTAAAATTTATTCAGTCAATTATCGTATAATAGACTAATAAGCTTAATCGGACAGAGTTCTAAACTCTATCTCCAATAAATAACTCTCATTACCAAACATATATCAAATATATGCGCAAGGTGCTAATTAACTGTATCAGATACAAATAATTAGTCTTCTATTTGGGTCTCATCCTATAGGTGTGACCGAAAGGGATCAGTTGATCACCGCCGTCATACGACAATAACGTCTAACTCTAGTCAGCTGAGCGTTACCGATTTACGTTAATCAACTGACGTGGAGTATTAATGTACTAATTATCCCAAGTATATTCCGCTCATGAGATTTAATATATCAATGCACTATTGTGGAGGACACTCGCTCCAACACGAATACGGACTCAGAATCAATAGTATCCAACGTGGGCATTTAGCGGAGTGCAAATATCTCAAAACCGACCTCAAATCCAGGCCCAATAGGTCGTTTCCAATAAAATGAGACTAATTTGGGTCAAAACCGACACCGGGAAATAAAACCGTCTTTTGGCGACCGGGTCAAAACCCAGTCAAAGACGAATCCAACACAAAAAATAGCCAAGTTCGCTTCTAGAAGCTTGTCCAACAAACAAATCTCATTCAAAAAAGTCAACAAATCATTCCCTAAATATACTCCCTCCATTTTGACCCACTTGGTCGAGTGGTTCACATCCACTCGGTCGAGTAAGGCCACGAACCGGCCGAACCGGACTCGAACCGGGCACTCGATCGAGTACACACGCCCCACTCTATCGAGTGGCCCTAGACCGGGATATTTGTTCTATAAATACCCCGTCACCCTAAACCATTTCACAAGATTTTTTTCAACCCTAATCATCCCATTTTGCAACTTTACACTACTACTTCACCACCTTTCAATCATCCATCTACATACACATATACACATTCAAATTCCCGAGATCAAAACTCATCAAAGACAAATACACCATAACTCTACTTACATATCTCGACACTCCCGCGCTCCCGTCGCTATTACGAGTTCGTTTCTGAGGCTATTTAAGCATGTAGGTTGAGGGTGTAATTCAAATCCCGACATCTCCTTTCTCTTTTTCGATTATATATGTATATTATCATTATTAGTATTATTACTAGCACTAACATTTTAATTCCGTTACTAACATTATTTTAATTTTGCTTCTAACATTTTATTTATCGCAACATAACATTTTATTTATGTACTCTAACCACTAACATTATTTATTTATTTACATTTCGTCGTTAACAATTAATACCGTGTATGTGCATATGTACATAATAATCTTAAAATTCGGGTCCTAACACGTTTGACTATGACGACCATCCAAAGTCCGTTTAATCCCTTTACGAGCAACGACGGAGGTGGCACCCTTTCGAGGAGCGCCGCCCCAACGTACTCAAGGGCGTAACGTGATCGTGGTCGATCATAGTTGAACGCGTTTGACTCCATTTCTAAGATTAGTGGGAAATCCGTTGATGCGAATATCAACATCACATAATCCGTTAGGATAAGTTTCGATGTTGTGACGCGGAGGGACACCATTTCGTCACTAATCAAATCTTTTCAATCTAATAACAACTTTTCCTATAAAATTCCGATGACGGTATTATAATCGTAATGGTACACGATTATAGCACCGAAAACTGAGTTAAATTTAAATCATGCAATATTTCTATTTAACTCGGCCAACCATCGACTTTGAACAAATGAAACGAAACAAGTTATGCCTCGTACAGGGGGCACTTGACCGAGTGTCATGGGCCACTCGATCGAGTAGCACCTCAAAAACCGGGCAGTAGCCACCTTAAAGGCACACTCGACTGAGTCCGTGCCACGACTCGTCGAGTGGACCCTGTAGCCTGAAAAACCGAGCGCTTTGATCATCATTTGAGCCTCGTCATTTTTTTTACGACTTTTAGTCGACACGTTTAAACTCAATCACGTGATCCTATTTTTCAAAACTCATGCATATCATATCACTTAAAACGACGTTGATCGACGGTCACGCACTATTAATCTTGTGTCGACGACTCTTTAGTCGTATCCGACACATGATTAATTTAGACTCCATTCCTCGATGTGATAAGTCGGGACAAGGCATCGAGATTCGGGATCGGGCTAGCACCACGTCTAGGTTCCATATCTCCGTCCTTCGTTTAATACACAATATAATGTGTATTTAATCGAAGTTCGTCCGTTTGCACAACTTACGGTCTAGTTTATATTTATTATATACGGGTCCGTTTCTAGTTTACGTTTACCATTTCCTATTTGATTATTCTATTTTATTGCTCGTTGTATTGTGAATTCCGGGTTGTATTCCGCCCGTGTAATTTGTAATTTATTTACGAGTTTTCTATTTTCGATGTTTGCCATTTATTGCCTTAAATGAACATCGCATGCTAAATCACTTTGACGTGAATCAAGATGCATTAAAATGACGTAGTTAACCTATAATTTGCATGTTTAGCCTGAAAACGCTGTTTGCATATCATTTAGTCGTTTTACTAGCGCGCGTACACGAACACGAACAATGTCTTAGTAGAGGCCGCCATTGTGCGGGCGGGGTTGGGTGTCCTTAGTGGGCTTCCCAACACGTACCCTCACCCCTTACTCAGAACCTCAGTTTCCGGATGCCCAAAACCGTTAGCGCACGAGAGTCATTCTTTACATGATACCGGTGTAGATGGTATCGGTATCGCAATCCTAAGGGACGGGCCCCATAAACTCTGAAATCGAAGTGGGCCGTACTTTGTGTATAGCCCATGACGACATAGAGTGGGCTTGAATGGTTCCGAATTACCATAAATTCGGTGGCGACTCCAACTTTGACTTAAGTTTCGAACCCGAGAACAATCTCACCACGAGATTCATTCGCCTACCCAAACCCGCGCGTGGCCGCGTCGGGGTGGACCTACGTCATGTCCACAAAAATTAAAATATCTTCATGGTTATCTTAATGGCTAAGGTTATCGGAAGTTGTGACGCATTTAAATATTTGAATTAAATCACTGACTGCTGTGTTTAATGACCACTCTATATTTAAATTTTGAATTTTAAATATCTTAACCAACTGAAAATGAACAATCTAGAAGTGGACGAAACTTACTGGCGAAGATTCACTGAGTTGGATTTGTATACGGTCGTATAACCGTATTCGAGACACGAACCCCAGAATGCACAAGGACTCCCAAAAGGGTCATCCAAACACAAACCCTACTATGTCGTCAGGGTCAAGGTTTCTCTGGCGACGCTCGTTCCATCGTACGGCGGAATGTCGGTTGTCGTCTACTTCTGATCGGAGAGTTTGTCACTGCGGCTTATTTCCCGTGGTTCTGACCTCGTGGACCAGCGCAAACCCAGGTCGAAGGTTTGAGACATGCAACGTCTTCAACAGAACGAACAACGTCGACAGTTGTACCTACTTCAGGTGGCTGGACGAGAACCAGTGTAACTGGCAAAGGGATGTGGTCAAGGATCTAATAAAGGAGAAGGAGATGCTGCACTGCAAAATCGCTTATTTGGAGAACAAGATTAAGATGTTTGAAGATGAAAGGAAAGAACGGGATCTACAAACGAAGAAAGAAGACGCTAGCAGGAACATTAGTAGTGTTCTAGTTTCATGGAGTACTGCAGCTCTAATATTCTGTGTTGTGTTGTTTGCGATGGTGTCATTTCAATCTTAAGACAGTTAAAAGATTCAAAATATTGTTCTCCAATTACATAAACGAGTTCATTTCAGCATATTACATACATGCAAATTAGGCTACGCGATTTCTCAGATACTTTTCATCATAATCCCTAATTAATTTCTCCAAAGATGCCACCTTGTCTTCGAACAACTTCCTTCCCGTCCTAGCTTTTCTGAGCGCTTCGAACATGGAGTCAATGGCTTCCTCCAGAACCCCAACGGAGGGTTGGCGCCCCCACGGATAGCGGTCCGGCGACGGGTCTCTATAGCCCGAGCTAAGGCCTTCACCACCGTTAGTTCTTCCACACAAATAGTTTCAACATACGACTCGTATAATATTTTCTCATCAACCAACTGTTTCCTCACCAAAAGACTCATATTTTCTTTAGGGTTTTGGGTGAAGAAGAATGAATTTTTGTAAGAGAGAGGGGAGACTGATTGAGTGAGAAACTGAGGGGAGAGTTTAATTTATAGACGGATGGGTCGATTTCTATGCGATTCACGAAAATAACTTGGTAACCGTTTCTTGAACAAATTTTTATTAGAGCAATCGCATTGGGATAACTCAGAATGAAGTTTGTCATTGCCATGTAAACTTTTGAAAACACTGAATACACTAAGAACTTTCGATACCAATGGGAGAACTCTATAAAAAGTTCTTACCTCATAAAATTAAAAAAAAAACAAAAATAAACTAAGTAGCAATTGGGCAACCTTATTGGATTTAGCAAGAACTTGTTCTTATTTTCAAACTAAGTTTGCTAATTCTTGAACAAACTTTTTATCACAATGGACAAACTTAACAAAATAAAGTACTTGCAACAACCTCAAGAACAAGAACTCCCCATTGTGATTGCTCCACTAGTGAACAAGAACAAACTTTTTATCACTAGTGGAGCAATCACAATGGGGAGTTCTTGTTCTTGAAGTTGTTGCAAGAACTTTATTTTGTTAAGTTTGTCCATTGTGATAAAAAGTTTGTTCAAGAATTGGCAAACTTAGTTTGAAAATAAGAACAAGTTCTTGCTAAATCCAATAAAGTTGCCCAATTGCTACTTACTTTAATTTGTTTTTTTAAATTTTATTATATCAAGTGAGAACTTTATCTACAGTTCTTGCCTTGTTCTTATTTGTTCTTTTTTAATAAGATAAAACATAACCACAGCACAAACATAACGAAAAGGATACATTTTTAGTCAACTGTGGACCTAAGTAGAGTTATACGGATAATTAATTATTCAACGTACAATTTACCGACGTCACTTATTATACTCTTCCAAACCGTCATCTTATCTTCGAAACCCGTCCTCGCACCCCTAACATCTAACAGTATCGCGGACAGGGAGTCAATGGCTGAGTCCAGGTCACCCAAGAGGGGGTGGACACCACCTTCAACGGCATCCCTCCGAACGCCTTCTGCTTTGGCTAGGGCCTCCGAGATCCTGGACTCCTGGGCACATATAGCGCCGATGTGCTCTTCAAATCTGGAGACTAGCCAGATTACCTGTGCGTTCATTGTTCCCACGTTTTTTTTCCTTTTAGATTTTACAGTGTAGAGAGAAGGGATTGTTTTAGAAACTTTAGGGAGAAGGCGAAATTGCGTTTGAGATATGTGGTACGACTAGTAGAAGATAGAGGTGAACTTTATAAACAAATAGTGGGCTAACTGAGGTGGTCGTGGTCTCCTCCACGTCGACTCTTTACTGTACGCCATATGGTCCTCATCTTATGCCATGTGGCATCCTTATCCTTTGCTATGTGCTATCCTTATCCTTAACCTCTAAGGAAACAATGTGCTACATACACTATTAATGGTATGTGGTAAGTAGTTTGGTAATGACATCGATAAAATAGACACTGAAGCTTTCGGAGGAAGGAAGTTAATTACGATTACAATGGGACATGCACGCCGAACACGGAGAAAGAGTCATTACTTTAGAATAAAATACACGTCGAGATTATGAGTGCCACATTGGATTAAGAGGCATCCTTATCCTTAGTCTCTAATGAAACCATGTGCTACGTACCTGGTTAGTGGTTTGTGGTAATTAGTTTTGTAATGACATCGATAAAATAGACACTGTAGCTTTCGGAGGAAGGAAGTTAATTACGATTACAATGGGACATGCACGCCGAACACGGAGAAAGAGTCATTTCTTTAGAATAAAATAAACGCCGAGATACGGAGTGCTACATTGGATTAAGAGGTCATACATAAACCGAAATAAACTACAATACGATTAACTTGAACATGCATACATGACAACACAACTTAACTACACCCAAAATGCTACAATAGTATTACCACTAACTGAACTTCTAACACTTATCCGATTTACCAATTTTCACCCATCTACCCATTCAACCCCAAACTTCAAAAGGTCGATGTCCTTCTGGAAGGACTCCCTTCGAGCCCTAACTTCTTTCAGTAGCCACCACATGGACTCGATGGAGGAGTCGGTTGAGTCTATCGACACGTCGATGCCACTAAAGATGAGGGTCGTTCGAGTGAATAACGCCTTCATAAGGTTCTGCATCACCCTCATCTCCAGCGTATTAATGGTGGAGATGTGACTCTCATACGTTGAATTTAAATCAAGGCAACGTTGCCTGGTGGTGGGCGCGGTTGGGGAAGGTTCCATTTTTAATGAAGGTTTTTTCAGTTGTTGAGAGAGGGAGGAAAGTATATTTTTCTGGACACAAATAAAAGTGCGTAATGTGAAATGGTTGAGTGAGTTGCATACTTGCATGCAAGGAGTGCCCTTTTTTTAGATGGATGAGAGACCTTCTCTATTGTTAAGTACAGTATATTACGGAGTACAAATATTTGGGAAATGAGTTTAACTTAATAATATTGTCGATGATCTAAAATAACTTAACTTAGTGAAAATAACACAACTTATCTTAGTACAACTTAGGGTTACGTTAACAAAAACAATCCGTTACTACCCAGCCTTATGGTAACCATAAGTTCAACTTAATAAAACTTCAACTTAACTTAGTAAAAACAGATATCACAATAACTGAAACATACAGAAACCACTTATTAAACATTAATACTAGAAACGAGTACTGAACATTACTCCTCCAACAATCCATGCAAATTTCGGATATCTCTCTGAACGGATTTTTTGCGCTCCTGACATTCTTCATACCTCATCATGAGGGTGGTCACCAATTCCTCCCAGCAGGCTTCCCTCCCCTCGTTCCCCAATTGGATACATTAGTTGCGGACCTCTATTATGCGGGCAAGCATCTTGACCGCCTTCAACTCATCTTCCCCTATGTCCTTGTACAGATCTTCGAAGATCATGAGCTACTCCTTAACGGATTCATTGTATGTTTTCATTCTTGGTTGTTAGGGTTGGTGAAGGAGTGTTTTGTGAGGAGTGTTGAAAGCGTAGAGTTTACAGATAGTAGGGGTGCAAGTTGGTGGTGGTGTTGTGTATTGGAAGCTACTCCTACTTTTATAGCAAATTTTCAAAGTGAAGTTCCACTTGGCCGTTTCAGTTTCCTAATTACATAAATTAATTAATTGCATAAAAAAGTCTACCTCGAGACACACACTTGCTTCGAGACACAAAATAACTTTATGACAGTAAAGAGGAATGATGGCTGACAGATGACAGTTCACTGCCAATGAAAAGATAATGGAAAGATTTTGGAAGATATGGGCAAATATATTTTCTACTTTCAAATATACAGAAATATTGCAAGTTTGGATTTTGTGCTTTGCATAATATACCACCAATTTTTATTAACCCGTGTCCTTAGCACCGCCGTAGAAAAAAAAATACTACATTACCCTACAATTAAATGCTGCAAATTATAATTTCATTGATTCCTTCGTTGAACAAAATACATCAACCCCCAATTTTTTTGTCAAGTCGACCATTTCAACCAAGATCAATCGAATTGACTTAAAAAAAATTGGGTACTCCATTCATTAGTAAAACAGCAACCCAAAAACTAAATATATACATCCACCCATTAGACTACGAAGAAACCAATATTACCAACACAAGAGAACCCTAAATTTTATTGACATGCTCTTTGTAAATTCTGACGATGTCGGTGTGGTACTTTAAATTTATCGCGCATCTTTTGTACCCCATCATGTACGTGTCGATGATAGCATCATACGCCTCCAGCATGTCACGGACTTCGAAGTATACAACGAGGTTGCGGTGCTCAATGGTGGACACAACCGACTTCATGAGCGTTAGCTGATGCTGACGTTAAACTCGCATTAGCTTCTCGTAGTCTTCAATCGTACTAAAAACTTGATGTCGACAAGCCTCCATTGTTAGGGTTAGGGTTTTGTGAGAATATGTAATTAATGAATGAATTTATTGAGAGAGGAAGAGATACAGTTGGGCGGTAATTTAGAGACGGAGAGTGGTTGGGATGTGAAAAGTGGGAAGTGTATTTAAGAGGGGAATTTAGTATGAGTAAATGTCATGGATCATTTAATACTCGGTATAGGATTATTTCAATATGAAAATCTATACAAATTTCTCGATTTATGAAAAGAAAATAAGTAGTGGTGTAATAAATGCACATTGTGAAATGATACGGACAACGGAGTATTAGATCAATAAAATGTGACCGGTAATAGTAATAGGTACTCGTAACAATAAGAAATTCATATTAATAATAATACGAGTAATAAATAATAATAATAATAATAATAATAATAATAATAATAATAATAATAATAATATAATATTAACAATGATAATAATAATAAAAATATGAGAAATTACCATTTGTACCCTCTAAGTTTTCACTTTTCCCAGTTGTACCCCTACGTATAAGCAATTCCCAACTGTACCCTTGAAATCTCTTAATTACTCTCAACCGTGACTAAACTAGAATTAGCCGTTAAGTATGGCTGTTAAGTCCCAACTTGCAGTCCTAATCTAATGACATGGGGAGTGACATGTCGATCTAGTAGCCTTTTGGCCATCGTTAATCCCTAATTACCCCTTTATTCTAATTTCATATTTTTTTTTTCATCAACCAACTTTTTCCTCACCAAAATATTTGTACTTTCTTTAGGGTTTCGGGAGAGGGGAAACTGGTTTAGGGAGATGGGGCAAGTGTAATGAGAGTGTAGTGGGAAACCGAGGGGATAGTTTAATTTATAGACGGGTGGGTCGATAATTTATAGACGGATGAACCTAAAGTTCATGAGATAAGATAAAACATATTCTTAATTACGAAAAGATAACATGACCACAAGACAAACATGACGAAAGGATACATATGTCGTCCATCATGGATCTAAGTATAGTTATACCGAAGATATACACTTAAACGTACAATTAATCCAAGTCACTTACTATACTCTTGAAAACCCTAATCTTTTCCTCGAAACGCCTCCTCTCACTCCTAGCATCTTTCAGCATCGCGGACATGGAGTCAATGCCTGAGTCCAGTTCAACCAAGGCTTCCCTCCGAACGCGTTTCGTTTTGGCTAGGGTCTCCGAGATCTTTGACTCCCCTGGGCACATATTCGGCTCGGTGTTCTTCTAATAAGGAGATTAGCCAGATTAATTTTTCCTTCATGGATCCCATTTTTTCCCCTAAAAGGTTTTCAAAGTGTAGGAGAAGGGATTGCTTTACAAAGTGTAGGAGAAGTGATTGCTTTGGAAATATGTGGTACGACTATTAGAATTTCAAGTGGGCTTTATAGACTACTAGTGGGGTGACAGGTCATGGATCCTTATCTTTTGTTATGTGGCATCCTTATCGGATAAAAATCCTTGTGCTACTTACCCGGTTTGGGGTTTGTGGTTAGCGGTTTTATAATTACATCGATGAAATAAATATTCAATTTTTCAGAGAAGGAAACTTAATTAAGATTAGAATGGGAAATGTCATTACAATATTACCAAGGAGACATTATATTAGAATAAGATACATGCTGAATACATTGGATCAAAACATGCGTACATAAGAACACAGTCTAACTACGACTGTTTAGTAATTAGTCCATAAGTAATCCCAGCAAAGTCTCGATGGACTTGTTGATTGTCTTCTTACGATCGACACATTCGTCGTAAGATGCCATCATGTCCCGGATCAACTCCTCCCAGTTGTCAGCGTCACCCTCCTCACTAATCTCATGACAGTAGTTTCGAGTCTCAATTACTCTAGCAAGCAACTTGATTGCTTTCACTTCTTCTTGGCGAGCATTTTTCATGGCCGATTCGAAGTTTGCGATGATATCTCTAACTAATTCATTGAAACCATCCATTTTTCAGTTTTGTATAGGGGAGAAGCGTTTGGATGTGAACGGTTTGTAGGGGATATTTATAATAAGGTGTGCACAGGAAGAGGGTAGCGTGTGGAAGAAGCGTGGAAGTGGTGGGAAGGAAAACTACTTGTTACCTTTGGGGTTTCATGTTTACTACTTGGTGATGTTAATAATATTATTAATAAATGAATACTTAAATAAAGGAAAAACGAAATGACCTATTTAAAGTTGAAATTAAAGAATGACATTTCTATGTAGTACTGTATAATTAATTATTTTATTGATATAAGTTTTTTTATACTTAAAATAAATGACCTTTTTTTTATTTTTCTACTTCACATAATAGTTTTATTGCTTTGAGTTTCATTATTATAGGAAATTAATGGTGATTTGTTCCTTTAATAAGAGTTAACCTCTTAGTGGAAAGATGGTTAGCAATTTCAAACTTGTACACTTTTTAATAATGTGTACGTGACGATATAAACAAAACAGAACGTGCATCGGCATCGCGTGATAAAAGCAAACATAAAGAACGAACAGAATCGGAGCAAGTATTCAAAGTACCCAAATATATTGAAGGTACGAAGACAAGAAACTACTTTACCAAATTGAAAAACGGAATATTTGATAACTAAAGGGGAAGTACATATCCGTAATTACAAAACCATAGATACATATCCGCATTTACACCCAAAATGGTACTACTACTTACCCTAATTGAAAACCCCAATACATAACCGAATAGCGACGGGTACTATTAAACGAAGTTCAACTCGTAACACTTATCCGATTTACCATTATTCATTCATCTAGCCATTCTACCCCGATCTTCAGAAGGTTGACGTCGTTCTGGAAAGACTCCCTCTGAGCCCTGTCATCTTTCAGTAGCGACCACATGGAGTCGATGGAGGCATCGGTTGAATCTATCGAGACGCCGACGCCAGTAAAGATGAAGGTCAGTCGAGTCAACAAGGCCTTCGTAAGGTTCTGCATCACCCTCATCTCCAGCGCATTAATTGTGGAGATGTGACTCTCGTACGTTGAAATTAAATCGAGGTAGTGTTGCTTTTGGTGTGGGATTGGGGAAGGTTCCATTGTTAATGAAGGTTTTCTAAGTTGCTGAGGGAGGGAGGGGAGTAGATATTTGTGGAGACAGATGAAAGTGTGTAATGTGAAATGGTTGAATGAGTTGCATGCAATGTGTGCCCCCTTTATAGACGGATGTTAGACATTTCGTATTCTTTCGTCGGAGTTTAAGAAATACGGACCGCGGAGAAGTTACGGAATCCCTACAAAAATCTTTATAAACAATCCGTTAAGTATATTATACAAGGTCTTTCTATAATGTGCCCAACGGACGCGTGTTAAGAGAGGTAGTGTGGTCACATTTGCAACAATATGTCATGATAGGAAGTGTGGTAAGATTTGCAACAAGATGTCATGATAAATTGTTACTTAAACTCATAATTACAATACTTCGAGAAATAAATATTTGAGTAACGTTTGGCTAATTAGTTGAACTTCAGTCATACGATCGATGACTTCAAATAACTTATCTTAGTAAAAATAACACAATGCACAAACATTCATATTACTTCAACTTAACTTGGTAAAAACTATCTGTCACAGATATCACAGTAACTTAAACATGCAGTAAATATTGAGACATTAATACTAGAAACTACTACTGAACATTTACTCCTCCAACAATCCATGCAAATTACGGATATCTCTCTTAACGGATTTCTTGCGCTCCTAACAATCTTCATACCCCGTCAAGACGGTGGTGATCAGATCTTCCCAGAAGGCTTCCGTCCCCTCGTTCCCCAATTGGATGCAGTAGTTTCGGACCTCTATTACTTGGGCAAGCATCTTTACCGCCTTTAACTCATCTTCCCTTATAGCCTTGTATAGACCTTCGAAGATCGTGAGCATTTCCTTGATGGATTCGTTGTATGTTTTCATTTTTGGTTGTTATGGTTGATATGTTGAAGGAGTGTTTAGAGATAGTAGGGATGCAAGTTGGTTTAGTTGTAGTGTTGGGTATTGGAAGCTGCCTTTATAGCAAATTTTCAAAGTGACAGTCCACTTGTCCGCTTTAAATGACATTAATTAATTAAATAATTCGTAATTTGAAAAGTCTACCTCGAGACACGCAGTTGCTTCGAGACACGCAACTGACAGTAAAGAGGACTGGTGGCTGACAGATGACAGTTCACTGTCAATGAAATGTTAAATGGAAAGATTTTGGATGATTTTGCTTTAACCAAAAAATATGTTCTCATTATTTTTTTAATTTAAAATAAATTGGAATATTGGAATTTACGGTTTCGTGCTTTGTATGAAATAATATACTCTACTACTGTAGAAAAATAAATAATACCATATAATTAAACGCTGCAAATTAGGATAACATTGATTTCTTTGGTTAACAAAATACATCGAACACCAATTTTTTTGGTCAAGTCAACAATTTCAACAAAGATCAATCGAATTGACTTTAAAAAAATGGGTAGTCCGTTCAATAAGTAAACGTCATCCCAAAAGCAAATTACATACATGCATTCCCCCATTACACTACGAAGAAACCAATAATACCATCACAAGAAAACCCTAAATTTTACTAAGACGCTCTTTGTAGATATTGACGACCTAGGTGTGATACTTTAAATTGATCGCACATTTTTTGTACTCCGTCATGTAGTTGTCTATGACAGCATCACTCCCCTCCAAAGATTTTGGGCCTTCCAATTCTACGGCGATGTTGCGTTGCTCAATGATGGAAACAACTGCCATCATCAACGTTAGCTGATGCAGACGCTCTACACGCAGTAGCTGCTCGTAGTCTTCAATTGTACTATGAAGTCGACGTCGATCAGCATCCATTACTAGGGTTAGGGTTTTTAAAATATTCTGTAACTAAAGAATAAATTTATTAAGAGAGGGGGAGAGAGAGTTACGCGGTTTTTAAAGTGAGAGAGGTGGTGGGATTTGAACTGTGGGAAGTGGGGAATATATTAGGAGTATATGTGGTGGATAATTGGAGTAATATATTTTAATAGGAAAATAAACAAATTTCTTGGTTTATGAAAAGAAGGATGAAAGGCTGACAGTGACCCCTAGGGTTCCGTGTTAAATAAGGGAAGGTGTAATAATTGCACACACTACTACAAATGAGCACTTGGGCCACGGAAATCATCACTTGGGCCACAGAAATTTGGTCGCCACAATGACTTGCGCCACGGAAATTTACCGTGACAAATAGTCTAGCCACGGAAATTTTACACTTGCGCCACGAATTATTCTTCCGTGGCTAAGCATTTGGTCCATATATATCCTAGCCACGTTTATTTCTGTGGCGCAAGTGAAAAATTCCCGTGGCTTG
Source organism: Agrostemma githago (assembly GCA_958450325.1). Classification (NCBI taxonomy): domain Eukaryota; kingdom Viridiplantae; phylum Streptophyta; class Magnoliopsida; order Caryophyllales; family Caryophyllaceae; genus Agrostemma; species Agrostemma githago. The sequence continues at coordinate 24,204,106 of OY288244.1, read as the reverse complement.
ACTATTTGCCACGGCAAAATTTCCGTGGCGCAAGTCGTCATGGCGACCAAATTTTTGTGGCCCAAGTGCTCATTTGTAGTAGTGACATTGTAAATTTGATACGAGTATTATAATAACAAGAAATGTGAAGGGTAATGTGAACGTCCGTCCGCACCGCCTGACGTGTAATCCCCTAGAAATTCTAACGCAACACAGTGGCGGAAACACTGTAGAAGTGGGATTATAACACACTGTAGCTATGTCTTGTTTAAATAAAAATGGTAAGTCAATACATAAGCCATAAAATAAAAATGGCTACAATACATTGGCGGAAACACTGTAGAAGAATTATAACACACTGTAGCTATGTCTTGATTAAATAAAAATGGTAAGTCAATACATAAGCAATAAAATAAAAATGGCTACAAAATAAATAAATAAATAAATAAATAAAATCCATAAAAAGGGTTTTAACAATCCATAATACAATGATCTGATTAAAACAAGCAGGATCCATAACTGGTCGCCAGCCCACCCGATGGAAAACACATATACCTGCCATGTTAAAAACATAACAGCCACAATCAGTGGGGAGCAACGTCAACGTTCTCCCAGCCGTATAACAGGATTTAAAACTGTAATTACTATTATAGAAAAATAGTAAAAATGGAAAACAGTAAAACACATTATAATAAAAATAAACTTTCAGTGAAAAACTTCACGTATCAAAACAATATTATAAAAATGAGTTTTCATTCTAAAAATCGTCACTAGGGCCGCGGGAAGGGCCGACGGTAACGGAACTCTGCCGAAATCACTAGGCGAGCTAGGAGGATCCGCCCTTTGAAGTCGAATCGTCACTAGGTTGTCATCTAAACAAAACTTTACATTCTTGCACTTTCATTATGCACTACGATAATGTTAAACGTGGACATTAGGTCCACTACACATACTAAAACACGTAACGTCCCACCTTCAACCACAAATACTAAAATACTCTAAATAGACCCGAGTAATTCCGAGACCCGTTCTCAATTATCTATGCCTCGTGTCCTGTTTAGTGTATACTCCGAGGATGCAACTCCTCACTATGTGATTTAATTATATTCGCATTTACAGTTTTTAGTATGATTTACTGCTTTTATGACTTTATAATCGCATGCTAAATCACCTAACATGGAAATCAAAACGTAAATCAACTAAAATTGAACAAAACGATGGTCGGGTTCCGTATTAGTCTCGGTGCTCACCATGCATGGTTCGACGCATCCCTATTAATATCGAGCCGACGCATCTTAAGCAGAATACCATGTAAGGTATACCACGAGAACGACTAATATCCATATTATTGCGTTAAAACTGATTTACTAACACGTATAATACTAGTACTCTCTACTCTCCAATGTGCATCTTTTCATGGCCTGCTTGTCACGTGAAATCGCATGCAAAGAATGTAAACACAATTACTTTGAATGCAAAACTTACTTGTCCTTAAATAACTGACATAGCAAAAGTTATAGGGTGAAAACAACGGATGTTACAGTACTTCCGCCACAACAAAGGAACAAAGTTATCAGCCCACCGATTGATTAGTAGAGGCCCTATAGTGCGGGCGGGATTGGGTGTCGATGTCTATCGGGCGTTGGCTTCCCAATACGTACCTTCACCCCTTACCCAGAATCGACGGTTTCCGGATGTCCGAAATCATTGGCAATGAGAGTCATTCCAGGCATTGAGTGCTTAAGGGTACAAGTCTTTATCTTTAGGTCCCGTGCCGCTCAGCTTTGAGCCGGCTAAGGATCAAAGTTGAATTGAACGGTTTCTGAGTCCCCATAATTGACTCGGTGGCGACTCCAAAAATCGGCAACGAATTCAGTTCACTAAAAAGGTCGCCTTATCAAACATATCAGCCTTTAAACATTTACAACCACGACTCGATTGACCCCAAACGAAAAGCACGGGAGCATGCGCCCGTCCAGTACAAGTCCGCGGCGTCATTCGAAGCGAGGTCCGAGACATCGCCCCGTACGCAAGATCGGATCGGCCCCCGACCAGGAGGGGGCCGCGTGGGTGGCCGTCGCCATTGGAAAACCGGGTCGGCCCCGCGCAGGCACGCGCGCGGCGCCGGGCGGTGCGGACGGACGTCCACAGAATGATTACTCTTATTTATAATATGTAGAATTCCATCACCTCATCTTAATTTTTTGATGTGGGATAATTATCTTTTAACTATATAGTCTAAGTCTTAGTCTTAGGATCTTTTTTTTAATTCTCAAAAGATTGTTGATTAATATCAAAGAACGAAAGATTACGTAGAATTCTATCACCTCATTATAATTTTTCGATATGTGATAATTTTAATTTAACTTTACTTTTAGTCTTATTAATAACTTTTTTTAAGACTAAAAGTTTTTTTTGTAGACATCTCAGGTTGAATGATTAGTCTTATTTATAATATAGAATTTCATTACCTCATCATAATTTGGAGAAATGGTTACTTTTATTTATAATAGAATTTCATCGTCTTATTATGGTCTTAAAAGTTTTTTAAGACTCAAAAGAGAGTGGGAGTATAAATTTTCGATGTGCGATAATTTACTTAATTATATAGTCTTAAGAGTTTTTTAAGACTCAAAAAATTTTGATTGATATCTAATCTAAGAACAAATAATTAGTCTTATTTATAATATAAAAATCCATTACCTTATTATAATTTGTCGATGTGGGATAATTTAACTAAAATTTGTAATCTTGTTATAATATGGAACCATCACCGTACATTATTTAAATTGTTTTGATGTGGGATAATTTTAACTTTGTAGTCTTATTAAGACTTTTTTAAACTCAAAATATTGTTGGTTGACATTTAAAAACAATGATTACTCTTATTTAGTAGAAATTGATAACCTCATCATAATTTTTTGCTGTGGGAGAATTACTTAAGTTGGTTGATGTCTAAGGAAGAATTATTATTAGTCTTATTTATAATATAAAATTTCATCACCTTATTTTAATTATTTACTTAGTGTATAGTCTTGAGAACTTTTTTAAGACTCAAAAGATTTTTGTTTGATGAAACTTTATAATTTTTCGAATATGAGATAGTTTTACTTAAGTTTACAGTCTTAAAATATTTTTAAGACTCAAAAGATTTTTTATTGATATCAAAGAGCACATGATTATCTTATTTATAATATAAAGTTTCATCACCTTATTATAATTTTTCAATATGAGATTATTTTTACTTAAGTTTGTAGTCTTATTAAGAGACTTTTTAAGACTTAATTTTTTTGATTGATATTTAAGAACGAATGATTAGTCTTATTTATAATATAGAATCCGTCAATTTATCATAATTTTTCGATGTGGGATAATTTATTTAAGTTTATAATCTTCCATCACCTCGTAATAATTTTTCGTGTGAGATAGATAATTACTTAAGCTTATAGTCTTAAGAGCTCTTTTTTAAAACGAACAAAAATACATCATACTCCGACATTACTCTTGATTATAATATAAAATTTCAATGTGGGATAATTTTAAGTTTGTAGTCTTATATATTAAAAGCTTTTTAAATACTCAAAAGTTTTTTTTGCCGATAATTAAAACTGAATGATTACTCTTATTTATAATATAAAGTTTCATCATGTGGACATGACATAGGTCCACTCCGACGCGGCCACGCGCGAGTTTGGGGAGGCGAATGAATTTCCATATGAGATGGATCGAATAGAATTTTAAATCGAAGTAGGAGTCGCCACCGAATTTTATGGTTATTCGGAACCATTCGAACCCACTCTATGTCGTAGTCGGCCATATTTAAAACATGGCCCATTTCCGATGTCAGAGTTTATCGGGCTTGTCCCTTTGCAGTTCGATACCGATGCCGACTTGATCGGTTTATCGTATATTGAATGAATCTCGTTGCCAATGGTTTCGGACATCCGGAAACCACGGTTCTGAGTAAGGGGTGAGGGTACGTGTTGGGAAGCTCATTGAGAACACCCAACCCCGCCCGCACTTAGCGGCCTTTACTAAGATATCGTTCGGTTTTGTGTACACGCGTTAGTTCGACGATTGAATGATATGCAGAGATTATTTTCCTAAGACATGTGAAGAAATAAATAAATGGGTTGCTAAGTCGTTTAATGCATGTTAAACTAATAACGTCAAAGTTATTTTAGCATGTGGATTCGTTTTAGTCTAATAAAACAGAGTATGAAAATAAATTGCTACAACCACGAGAAAAGGAGTTAGTAACGATTGAATAATAATATAGCAAATTAATATTCAAGATCGAGAAAATAAATATTAATCGAAATCTGAAAAATATTGTTAAAACGTTGTTTTCTATAAAAAACGAAGCTCGAAAAATAATAAAAAGAACGAAAAAGGCGGACGAAGGCAGTCGGCCGCGCGACTCGCCTGGGACGCCGGCGGGTCGCGTGACGGCCTGTTTTCGAAAGCGGTTTTTTGGAAATTTTCGATTAAATCACGTACGAATATTGCATAATTCGTACTCGACTTAATATTCTCGATATTCGTTATATTCGATAGTTGACTACGAAATCAATATCAAATATTTGGAATAGTTTTAGAAAAGATATAAATTTTAGAAATCGTGTCGTAGAATAAATAATAATAAACGAACGAAAAAATAAAAAAAGGGTCTCGGGTTTCAGGCCCGTGCGCGAGCCGCCTGGGCATGGCGCGACTCGCGTGCGGGTCTGCCCGTTTTTATTATTTTTTGTCGAAAACCGTTAAATTTTATAAATCGCGTACAAATATGGATTAATTTATACCAGATTCATATTTTTGATATTCGTCGTATTCGATATTCGATTATGAAATCGATATCGAATAGTCGGAAGGATTTTAGAAAAGGTTTTGAAAAAGTTTGTTTTGAACGAAAAGTTTAAAAAAAGGATTTGAACGAAAAAAATGTAACGATATCGTCGAAATCTTAATATAATTCTTTTCGATACAATATTCGATTATAGAAAATCGATATCGTATTTTTAAGAAGGTTTGATATATGAAAATAGTTTTTAATAATATTGATATTAGAAAATAAAAAAGACCGACGAAAGACCCGTAATAATAAAAAAACGAGAAGAAGAGAAGAGAAGAAGGAGAAGCGGGTTTGATTTACACCCTCAACCTACATGCTTTGTTTTCTCGGGATAAGGCTCGTCGGAAAGTGGCTTAGACTTGGGAGCGTCGAGATGATGAGGATGAGTTTAGGGTGTCGGTTTGGGTGGTTGGACGTCGGGTTTGGCCGGATGGTGGTGCGGTTTCGTTGGTATTTCGAGGTTTCTTCAAGAAGGTGTCGGGATTTGCTAGATATCGAGGATGTAGGATGTGTAAACCGTGATATGAGGCTATTTTTTTGGCGTTAATTGTGTCTAAAAACGGTGTTATGAGGCTGTTTTTTTGGTGTTAATTGTGTGTAAAAACCGTGTTATGAGGCTGTTTTTTTGGTGTTAATTGTGTGTAAAAACCGCGTGTTTTGTGTTGGACAAGAGGTCCTATTTATAGGAACTGAGGTAGCCTTGCTTGTGTGACAAGAAATACCGGTTTGGATAGGAAACACGAGAGTTCGAGAGGAAATCAAAGTCTCGTTTCTTGGTGAAGAAGTCATGAATCTCGGCTGGTGGAGGAGTACTTCGGCTGACTTGGGACGCCTAAACCGAGTGTTTGGAGCTCGGTTGATGTCTGATTCGGTTTCCGGATAGAATTCCTACTTGAGGTCGAATTCTACCTTTAACAAAATTGTTTAATGTTTTAACGAAGCTGAAATTTTGTAGGAATTTGAGTATGAATCAACCGTGTGAAGTGTCACGGTTGACTCACGTGTCTCGGGAAAATCTTTGACCGGGTTTTGACTCGGTCGCTAAAAGACGATTTTACCCCTGGTGTCGGATTCGATCCAAATTAGTCTTATTTGACTCGAAACGACCCACTGGGCCTGGATTTGAGGTAGGTTTTGCAAGATTTGTACTCCTTAATAAGTCTAAACCAAATGTCCATGATTACAAGCCCATATCCGAGTCCATCAAAGCACGTTTACGTCCAATCATCATCGGGTGTTTGGCGGGAACTATTATAGACACCTGGCGGTCAAAATGTGGGTGTCTACACATCACCTTATTATAATTTCTCGATGTGAGATTATTTATTACTTAAGTTTGTAGTCATATTAAGAGACTTTTTAAAACTTAAAATATTTTTTTATTGATATTTAAGAATGAATGATTAGTCTTATTTATAATATAGAATTCATCAACTTATCGTAACTTTACGATGTGGGATAATTTATTTAAGTTTATAGTCTTCCATCAGCTCGTCAATTTTTTTTTCCGATTTGAGATAATTGACTTAAGCTTATAGTCTTAAGAGCTCTTTTTAAAACTAAGAAAAATACATCATACATTACTCTTGATTGCAATAAGAAATATAGAAATTCATCACCTGACTATAATTTTTCAATGTGAGATGATTTTATGTTTGTAGTCTTATATATTAAAAGTTTTTTAAGACTCAAAAGTTTTTTTGTCGATATTTAAAACCGAATGATTACTATTATTTATAATATAAAATTTCATCACCCTATCATAATTTTTTGATGTGAGATAATTAAAAAGTTTTTCCTGGTTGATATTTAAAACCAAATGATTACTCTTATTTATAATATAAAATTTCATCACCTCATCATAATTTTTTGATGTAGGATAATTACTTAAGGTTTATAGTCTTAAGAACTCTTTTTGAGATTCAAAAGACTTTTGTTAGATATCAAACAACGAATGATTACTCTTATTTATAATATAGAATTTCATCATCATATTATAATAATTTGTCGATATGTGATCATTTTACAACTGTTATATGTAACCAATTCATCACATGATGTGAAACAATAATATAAAATTTATACTCTAATGAAAGCGTCTTTTACCACGAATCTAGTTATTTTATTTTTATAATTTATTTTACGATAATGTTTTTAAAAAATGACCTATAAAGGTTTTTTACCTAAGAATTGCAAAACATTACATTAATATAATAGATTAAATATATATTATAATAATTAAAAGATTCTCTAATTGTTTTTTTATTATTTAAGATACTTTTCTAATTTGAGTTTTGATGAAATAGACCAATGAGATCGCTCGAAAAAAGTTTCAAATATATACATATATATACATATATATATATATATATATATATATATATATATATATATATGAGAGAGAGAGAGATGATCACATAAGGACAAGAACTCTTGTAAGTTCATAAGTTCCAGTGTTAAAGTTACACGAGATGAGTAATAAAGTTTCACTTTATCACTTGAAGTGATAACAGTGGTGAATGTTATAATTACATATCAATTTTGAACAAATCCAACTTTATCGTATGTCATCTATAACTTTAATATAGACTTAATTACGTATTGTGAACTTACTTGATCTGTAACACCCCGTGTTTTTGACCATTTTAGTTATTTATAATAATGGGGACATGACATAGCACTACTAGAATAACTTCAAAAGAAATCATTAATAAGAAACCATTTAAGTATAATCAATGACTTCTTTGGTTAAAGAAATCAATTATACTAAATAAGTGATCTCTTATATAATGACAAAGACACCATATTTAAGGCAAATGAATTTTTACTCCCATACAAGTTAATATCAAAGAAACCATTTTTAAAAAAAAAATGATGTGTTAATATTACAATACTACGACAAAGACACCATTTTACAAAAAATGGTGTTTAAAATACCAAAGAAATCATTTTTCAAAAATGATTTGTGAAAATCAAAATTAGGTATATCATCAAGTCGCAGCAAACACTCCACTTCCCTTCAATCTTTTCCCCCAAATCGAAGCTCTAAAAATCCATGGCGACTCCTGCTACTGAAGATGAAGTACGTCGTCGTACTGCTCAAGCCGATTACAGCAAGAAGCTTCTTCAACATCGTGAGCTCGAGTCTCGCAATCGTAAAGGTATAAAATATACCTAACTCTCAGTTGCTTGGATTTTCGATTTTCTAGGGTTTCAACTTGGTTCGTCGATGATTTTAGGTTCAATTGCGTCGGACTTGGTGTTTATTGTCATCTTTACACTCAAAATCATTCAATCAAACACACAAAAAAATCAATCGTAAAACTTACAGAATCAGAAAATTTAGGAATTGGGTCAGGAAATTGATACTCTGATGCCCTGCAAACAGGGTTTTTCTTTGAGATTAAGGTGCAATAATTAAGATTAGTACTGTAATTAGTGTGATTATTGAAGATGAAAGATGATGAAGATGGATCTAATTGAGTTGAAGAAGTAGGGAAGAGTGCAGAGAGGGTGTTCGATGAAATGTGAGTTGTTATTATTACATTCCATGAACATGCCATTTTCCTACTTTTCCGGTATTGTCCATGTCTATGTCCATGTCTAGGGATTTTTTTGGGTAGTTCGACAATTTTAACTACTTTTCCGGTATTGTCATTCGCGTTTTGGTGTATTTTTGTGTTTATGATAATTATGGCGAGCTATTATTTGACATCAGATTATCTGTATTCATCCTTGGCACAACTTTTCCGTTGCTTCGATTTTCGATTTTCTAGGGTTTCAACTTGGTTCGTCGATGATTTGAGGTTCAATTGCGTCGGATTGGAGTTGTATAAAAATTTGAGATTTATATCAGGGTTGGGTTTCTCTTATCCGATTTCAGGTCCAAATATTGATCACGTAACTTCTTGTCGAGTTTTCAATTTAGGTTCGAAACAGAGTTTAATCACCTTGGAACCCACTCGATTTTTTCTCCTTTGTCCACGTTATTTGAAGGTTATTATCTCAAATTTTTCTTTCTTTTTGCTTCACCTTGGTCTTGGCTTACTGTCATCGATCACATTCACAGGCTTAGAGCGTCTAGGAGTCTTTGGCTTTTGACAGCGTTCATGAAACTGTCACGCTCCGTGTCTGTTTCAGTCTACAGACAGAAAAATGGCATTCAATTACGAAGGAAAGTGAGCACAGAATGAATAAATACAGTATTATGGCATTCAATTATGGTGTTTTTCCGCACCTTGGTCTTGGCTTATTGTCATCGATCACAGGCTCACAGCGTCTGTCTACAAACAGAAAAATGGCATTCAATCACGAAGGAAAGTGAGCGCAGAATGAATGAATCCAGTATATGGCATTCAATAACTCTAGTTGATTTTTTACGTGATCAATATTGGGTAACTTAGGGGAGATGATACTTTTATAAATAATAAAAGTGGTAGTGGTAGTGGTAGCAACAACATCAACAGCATAGCAGGAGTAGAGGAAGAACACCCAGTTGTTGTTTTCCTCCAACAAGATGCCGTTGGTTTAAGCACAAGTAAGGAGTATCATTCCATCCTTTTCGCACATTTTATTATTTTTATTTTATAATCTGACATAAGATGTACTATACATACATTGCATCACAAGGTGGGTTTTATGGAATGAAATCAAGCAATGTGGCGTTTCCTTCAAGTTTACCTTACCCCAATTACGGCTGCTGCCTAAACCCTTCCGTATGTCTTATACTTTATACTTGTATTTCTATTCTTCACAAAAATGTCTCCACATTCTAATGCAACTGGAGTGTTATATAGAAGCTAAGCAAGTAGTAGTATATTTGGATGCATTTATGTAGAGTAAGTACATGGATGGAACGGGGGAGGAGGTGGGGGATGCAGCAGAGGAATTGCTGATGGCAAAGAAAGCCGCCGCGGTCAGGACAAGGCAACTGGACAGGCGGAGAGACTCAGCTGTAGCCATGCACATGCCCAGGGCAATGAGGTTGTCACAGGTTGTCGCGTTTCCTCATTTGTCTTAATAATGCAATCTCATTTGACTGTTGATGGTTAGAGCTTTTCTGTTTATGTATAATCCTATTTTTCGCTAAGACATCTATGGTTTAGTGAGAAGGAAGATACAAAGGAGTGGAAGGAAGGGTGTTGGGATTGATATGAAAATAGAGTTGAAAACAGAAGAGATAGTGGAAAAGAAAAGATGACAAAAGAGTCCAACATTTATTCACCAAAACCGCTGCATATAAATCTGACACATTTATATTAGTAGTAACAGGTTTTCAACGATAGAAGATGACCTCTTACTCCTCTCTTTCTTTCTTTCTTTCTTTAAACAAAGTAAAAGTCTGAAATTTGAATCATTCATTCATTATTACTTTCTTTTTAAATGCTTTGGTGGAAGTGGAAGGCAGTGATGTGACAAATGTATGTGTGTCGTCAATTGAAACAAAGTAACGGTTTCGTTGTGAAATGCTAACATTTAGATGTGTTATATTATAGGAACTCTCGGCAATTGAAGCTAGAAAGGAGTGAAGTGGATTGGAGAAAATCATCCAGAACAAAGGAACTTCCCGAGATTTTGAAGGTCATTACAAATTTGTATTGGATTTATGCATCAAAGTTGAAACTTATACTATTATCTATTCATCTCTAAATTGTTGCTAAGAGAAGTTTTTTTTTTGTACGAGCATTTTGCACAATGTAAAGATAAAGGGATAGCATCCAAGGATCGTGATGACATTTTAGTTAGAGTGATGAAGAAGGTGGAACGAAGAGGTTGGGGAAAACATACTCATTTTTTGGGATACTTTGTCATAGTGCATAAATTATTGAGTGCTTATAATAATGTAATTTTGATATATCTTGGAATCATTTTATACATATGAGATATTGTATGGAAATTCTTGTCTATTTTTTGGTTGATATATGAAAATGAGTACATTGTATTTTAATATTTGGGGTACCTTAAATATTACTATTTTTTATTTTTATTTTTTAAATATCAAGGTTGCAAAGAAATCATTTAAGTGTTACATGGTTTATTAAGTTGATAAGCAAAGAAACCATTTAAGTGTGTTATATGGTTTATTAAGTTGGTAGCAAAGAAATCATTTAAGTGAAGTACATGGTTTATTAAGTTTAGATAAGAAACCATTTATCTCTGCCAAAAGGTGTCTTTCTCAAGGACCAAAGAAACCATTTATCTTTTTAAATTGGTTTCTAAAGCATAAGCAAAGAAACCATTTTTCTCATATGATTTCTTACCCTAAGACACCTTTGACCTGGAGATCATCTCCAAAATGGTGTCTTAGGGCATTTTAAGATGATTTCTTTGCCATCTTTTCTAGTAGTGTAGGTCCACCCCAACGTGGCCACGCGCGAGTTTGGGGAGGCGAATGAATCTCATGTGAGATGGATCGAATTAAAATTTACATCGAAGTGGAGTCGCCACCGAACTTTGTGGGAGTTTGGGCCCGTTCGAACCCACTCTATATCTTAGTGGGCCGTGCACAAAGTACGGCCCATTAGGATTTCAGAGTTTATGGGGTTCGTCCATTTGCACTGCGATACTGATACTGTAATACCCGTATTTCATAGTAAGTCAAACCGTAAGTCAAACCGAGTCAAGACGTTTGATTTAGGCTAAACCATAAGATAAATCCCAACAAATAATCGTAAGTCGTAACCCACTTAAACCCGAGAAAAAAATACGTGTAACCCGTTTCTTTTAACCCATTTCTAATATGCGTTTATCATGACCCATTTCTTATATAAGTGATATATATATATATATATATATATATATATATATATATATTAACATTTCTTATACTTGTATTTTAATACACAAACAACTTACTCTTATTTAATATACTAACACCAAAAACCCACGTACTCAAATTCTAATGCGAAGCCACCGCACTCACTAATTTCCTTTCTTTCATCCTCTTCGTCCATGCCCTATGAAAACCACCCTTTTGTTGCCGACACTTTGATTCACACTCCCTCCTTCCCCCTTCGATCCATTCGTCTTCAATCTCGCATCCCCTCTTTCCTTTTCGTCCGCTCATCTCCAATCACTTGTCTTCCCCTGCCATCACATATATCCGTTGGTATCTAGGTCACATGTGGTGGACCCTGGATAGAGTTTTGGCGGTCGTTGTCATCGTAGAGGGTGTGTCTGTTTGGTGTTCGAGCCGCGCGTGAGGGATGTGGTTGTTCGGTTTATTTTAATGTGTCAAGTTATTATTGTTGTTAACAGGAATACTGTTGGGTAGTCGAGATTGTTGATCGGGGGTGCGGTGTGCGGTTGATCTCAGGAGTGTTCAGGTCGTGTGGGTTGGTGTCAGGTCATAGTTGTTGTGTCGGGGTTTTATATTGTAGGTGTCATGTTGTTACGTGGTTGCTGTTGCTGTATTAATGGCGGCCATTGTTGTAGTATTTTTGTAGCGGTAGAGATGGGTCGTAGTGTACTATTAGTTGCCTAGAGTAGTGGGCCGAGAGCGTGTCTCGACTAGATCTCAATTTGTCGGGAGGATGCTCGTGTAAAGATTAGTTATATTGTACATTATCTTATAGAATTATGTCGAGTATAGCGAGGAGTCGGGAAGTAGCACGTGTCACGTTTAGATGTTGGTCTCATCTCATAAATTAGTTAAGTCGGGTTGGGTTTCATTTTATTATTTAGTTATGTTAGAGTCGATATTAACTTAAATATATAATATTTTATTAGGACCGGATTTCGTATAAATTCCCTGGTGAATTGTGCTACCGACGTCTTGGTGCTCGCTAACTAGGTAAGTTTATCCTTACTCAGTTTACGTTGTATGTATGCATGTTGTATTATATGTAATGGTATAATGGTGATATTGAGATTGCGGCTGTGTGCCTATTGAGATTGTGGCTGTGTGCCTATTGAAATTCGGCTATGTGCCTATTGAAGTTCGGCAGTGTGCCTATTGAGAGAAGCTAGCTAGGACTAGCTAGGCCCGGTTGATCTCGGGAGCTTCCCTGATGTTTCCTCTTATGAGAGCCTAGGAGGGGTGTGCACACCCGGACTGACGGGGCGTGACTGCGGTCGCGATAGATAATAGGAATGACGATGATGATGATACTAATACTGATGTTTGTGATGTTGGTTGTACTAATGTTATTTAATGTTATCGTAAACTGACCTGGTGTGTATGTCTGACGTGTCTGTGATTATCCGATTGATATTTCCGATCAATTGGGGAGCAGTCTATAATGCAGGTTATGGATATTATGATGTGTTTGGATGCTGGGATACATGTACGGGATTGGGGTAAGCGCAACTTATGAGTCCAGACGTAGTACGAGTGAATGCATAGGCATTCCCGTTTTTTATAGAAGGTGTAGCTTCCGCTGTATAACCAGAGTTGTAATAGTTAATGAGTTGTGATGTTTAAATCATGTGGCCGATTTGGCATTCCATATTGTACTGTAATGAGCTACTAACTCGGGGAACCGAGATGGTAACGTCCTTATTTACTTGGGATTGTCTGGTAAGGCTCCTACGTAAATGGGGGTGTTACAGATACCGACATTATCGGATACCTAGTATTGAATGACTCTCGTGTGCCAATGGTTTCGGACATTCGGAAACCACGGTTCTGAGTAAGGGATGAGGGTACGTGTTGAGAAGTTCACGAAGAACACCCAACCCCGCCCGCACTTAGCAGTCTCTACTAAGATATCGTTTGATTTTAAAATACGCGCGTTAGTACTTCGATTGAATGATATGCAAACAATATTTTGACTAAACATGCGAAGATTTGAATAAGTTGCTATGTCGATTTAATGCATCTAAATTAACGTCAAAGTTGTATTTAGCATGCGAGGTTCGTTTTAGTACAATAAAACAAACAAAATAAATCGCAAAGATATAAACAAGTAAGTTAGTAACGGTAATAACGGTTTGCAAATAGTCTAGAATGATGAAAGTGACGTGATGCATGATATTGAAAGGATTATGACACGTGATTGACTTGACATGTGTTGATCGAAGTCATAAAAATATTTGATAGGGCTCGAAATATGTTGAAGGGCTCACATTGGGTGCGTGAACGAGGCCACTCGATCGAGTCATAAAGAGACTCGACCGACTGGTCCTCGGAAAACCCTTCTGCCCAGTTTTTGGGGTGCCACTCGATCGAGTGGACTAGGCACTCGGTCGAGTGCCCCCTGTACGAACTAGGGTTCGTCTCGCAGTTTTGCATGAATTTCGAAATTGCTTTTAATTTTTGAAAATCGATAATTTTGCTAAGTCGCGTAAAAATATGATACGATTCATACTCTACTTAGATTCTCGATACTCGTCATATTCGATACTTGATTATGGAATCAATATCGAATACTTAGAGTGAAATTTAGAAAAGACGTTATAAGTCGTTTAAATCAAACTAAAATGAAATTAATTATCTCCGCGTTATAATGTCGTAATTAGTTCTTTCGAACTTTGTGACAATTATACTTAGCATCAACGAATTCGTATTAGTTAAATTTATTAACTACTTCTTTTAGACACGATATTCGACTATAGAGTCGATATCGCATCTTTAAGAATAAACGCTTCATACTCGATTGAATTAGAAAATTTGATTCCCTCCGCACCTCGACATCGTAATAAATCCTTGCTATTATGTGATGTCAGATCCGCATCAACGGGTTTCGACCTAACTTAATTAAACATTGTTTGATTCGAAATAACTTTGGAAATTGATGAATGCGCGATTTCGATGATGATTATGCAAAATTTAAAACGAGACTAACGATGCGATGAATAAAAAGAAACAATCTTGTTGACGTTGATTCGCTTCAACAATCAAATACTTGGGGTGTCGGGATAAGCGACCGGCCACATCGGGTGCGAGACCCTTGTATTCGGATTTCCTTATTCCGTCATCCCTTGTATTCGACACGAATAGGCGAATAATTTACTGTGTCTTGATATTAGTAATATTAGCAATATTAGAAACAAAAAAAACAAAAAAAAAACAAGAGAAGACGAGGAAGACGACGCGGGAGAAGGGAAGAGAAAGAGAGGAGAAATCGGGATTATTTTGCACCCTCAACCTACATGCTTCGTATTCTCGGTATGGAACTCATCTAGTTGTGGCTCAGGCATGGGAGTATCGAGATTATGTAGATGAGTTATGGTGGTTTAAGGTTGGGGAAGGATGAATTGTATGTGTAATTGTAGGGTTGAAAGTTGTGTGTAAAAGTTCCAGGGTTGAAAAAGTTGTGTAAATTGTGTTGCAAAGGGGCGCATATATAGGAATTCTCCCCATCCTCGTCTAGGGTTACTCGATCGAGTGCCCTGATGGAGTCGATTGAGTGGCCCAACTGAAAGAAGACATCGGGCCTGTTGGAGGCCCACTCCATCGAGTGAGCTGACACTCGATCGAGTGGATGAGGTGGACGGGATATATTGAAGATTTTGTGTTTGGGTTGGATTCTTGATATTTGCATGGTCGTTTTGTGTCTCGGAAACGACTTTGACCGGTGTTTGACCCGATCGCTAAAAGTCGGTTTTATTTCCGGTGTCGGTTTTGACCCAAATTAGTCTTATTTGATTGGAAATGACCCGCTAGGTATGAATTTGAGGTTGGTTTTGTGAGATTTGTACTCCGTAAAAAGCCCAAGCCAGAAACTAACGATTTTGAGCCCATATTAAAGCGCGTAGAAGCACGTTCGCGTCCGATCATCATCGGGTGTTTGTCGGAAACTGCTATAGACACCTAGCAGCCAAATGTGGGTGTACAAATAACGATTAATATTAATAAATTGAGTCTCAACAAACTATTTTAAATAGTAATATTAAATTCTTGTGCCTTTGTAACCTTTCTATTTCACTTAATTGTTTGCAAAATTGAAATTTCTATCGTTATCGCAATTCTGCCCGATTTCGTAAAACGGTTCTTATTTTCTCATACGGACTCTGATTGTAATCCCCTAGAAATTCTAACGCAACACAGTGGCGGAAACAATGTAGAAGTGAGATTATAACACACTGTATCTATGTCTTGTTTAAATAAAAATGGTAAGTCAATACATAAGCCATAAAATAAAAATGGCTACAATACATTGGCGGAAACACTGTAGAAGAATTATAACACACTGTAGCTATGTCGTGATTAAATAAAAATGGTAAGTCAATACATAAGCAATAAAATAAAAATGGCTACAAAATAAATAAATAAATAAATAAATAAAATCCATAAAAAGGGTTTTAACAATCCATAATACAATGATCTGATTAAAACAAGCAGGATCCATAACTGGTCGCCAGCCCACCCGATGGAAAACACATATACCTTCCATGTTAAAAACATAACAGCCACAATCAGTGGGGAGCAACGTCAACGTTCTCCCAGCCGTATAACAGGATTTAAAACTGTAATTACTATTATAGAAAAATAGTAAAAATGGAAAACAGTAAAACACATTATAATAAAAATAAACTTTCAGTGAAAAACTTCACGTATCAAAACAATATTATAAAAATGAGTTTTCATTCTAAAAATCGTCACTAGGGCCGCGGGAAGGGCCGACGGTAACGGAACTCTGCCGAAATCACTAGGCGAGCTAGGAGGATCCGCCCTTTGAAGTCGAATCGTCACTAGGTTGTCATCTAAACAAAACTTTACATTCTTGCACTTTCATTATGCACTACGATAATGTTAAACGTGGACATTAGGTCCACTACACATACTAAAACACGTAACGTCCCACCTTCAACCACAAATACTAAAATACTCTAAATAGACCCGAGTAATTCCGAGACCCGTTCTCAATTATCTATGCCTCGTGTCCTGTTTAGTGTATACTCCGAGGATGCAACTCCTCACTATGTGATTTAATTATATTCGCATTTACAGTTTTTAGTATGATTTACTGCTTTTATGACTTTATAATCGCATGCTAAATCACCTAACACGGAAATCAAAACGTAAATCAACTAAAATTGAACAAAACGATGGTCGGGTTCCGTATTAGTCTCGGTGCTCACCATGCATGGTTCGACGCATCCCTATTAATACCGAGCCGACGCATCTTAAGCAGAATACCATGTAAGGTATACCACGAGAACGA
Organism: Agrostemma githago; assembly: GCA_958450325.1. Lineage (NCBI taxonomy): Eukaryota > Viridiplantae > Streptophyta > Magnoliopsida > Caryophyllales > Caryophyllaceae > Agrostemma > Agrostemma githago. The sequence goes on along the minus strand of OY288244.1, from coordinate 24,187,168 downwards.
CTAATATCCGTATTATTGCGTTAAAACTGATTTACTAATACGTATAATACTAGTACTCTCTACTCTCCAATGTGCATCTTTTCATGGCCTGCTTGTCACGTGAAATCGCATGCAAAGAATGTAAATACAATTACTTTGAATGCAAAGAATCGTATAATTACTTGTCAATACATAAGCCATAAAATAAAAATGGCTACAATGTAAAAAAAATCCGTAAAATGGTTTTAACAATCCATAATACAATGATCTTATTAAAACAAGCAGGATCCATAACTGCTCGCCAGCCCACCTGAAGGGAAACACATATACCTGCCATGTTAAAAACATAACAGCCACAATCAGTGGGGAGCAACGTCAACGTTCTCCCAGCCGTATTACAGGATTTTAAAACTGTAATTACTAATATAGAAAAATAGTAAAAACGGAAAATATTGAACATTATAATAAAAATAAGTTTTCAGTGAAAAACTTCACATATTGAAACAATGTAATAAAAATGAGTTTTCCGAAGAAAAAATAAAACATTTGCCAACCTACAAACCAAAATATATCGACAATAATAAAAATAGTCAAAATGACGTTATGGATAGGATTAGTGTAGAAGGATAGACTTTCACTAGGAGAATACTAAAAACTAGCTTCGAGAACTTAGTTCAAACAAATCAAACCTTCGATATCTAACTAGGCTACTCAACCATAATAGGGCGGCGACTTATAAATGCGTGACCCTATGTTAAGACAATGCACACCCCTCCTGGAATTACCTTTCACCCAGTTCAACTTATGACGGCGACTTACTGCGAGGTCTAAGCTTAAGGTCAAAATGTACAAAACTCCCGGGATACTTGTCACCCGGTTCAACAACCAATGTACCGATTCCTGATACACTAGCCTTATAGTTGATGGCAAAACCGTAAACCCTAGAATATATTACTCTAACCTCACGCTTGTCCTTATTCCATAACTCCAAAACAAAGCCATTATCGATATTCAAAAGATATAATCAATATAAATAATATGAGGACAAAAGAAGTAAACATTTATATTCTAAAAGAGGAAACTTTCTATTTTAGGAAACTTCTATTTTTAGAAACTTTACTAAAAATAGCATTATATCAAAATAGTGAAAATATTAGTTCATACTAATACCAATTTTTAGTAAACGATATAGATTTATAAAACTAATACTTTCGGCCTTAACGATATTAATTATTAAAGTAAGAACATTTGAGTTTATGAAGTTATTGAAATATCGTACAAGTGTATAAAATGATTAAAAATGTCTTAAATTTTTTTAATAATACTAATCAGGGTGTTTTCAAAATTTACAAAGCTAAAATTCCCTAATTATTATTAGTTACGACAATACGATTACAAATAGGATTTTACGGCAAATGTCAAATTAAATCTTTTAACGTCTTTTATTTAATTAAACCATTGAATATATTTAGAATATGTTAGGGGATGATTTAACTCTTAATGTTTCAGATTTAAATATTTTCAAAATAGCTGGAAAAATAAATCTTTTAGGTAAGACGAAGCATTTTAACGATAAATCGTAATTTGACCAAAAATCAATACTTATTAATTAAAACTTTAATAAATAGTACAAAAATTACGTAAAATAGTTAAAATATATTTATGGACATTCTGTTCAGAAAAGAAAATTTTCCAGAATCCTAAAACTTGGTTTTTAAAGCGTTTTCTCATTAATCGTCTAATCTCGACAATAACGATTAATAAAAATAGTAATTACAAAACAATTTAAGTATTAATATCCAAAGATTATTATTAAGCTTAAAAATCATGATTTTCAAGAAAATACTATTTTTCCAGATTTCCAAAAATTCCAGGTTTAATAAATCCCATCAAAACCGTCTTTAAAACCCGTTTTCACAATTAACGATTCCATTAATAAAACTTATCGTTCCTATCATTTTATTAAAACACTAAAAATCATAAAAATACATTTTATTAAGAAACCATCAGAATCATATTTTTTTCCAGATTAAATCAAAAGACCAAAAATCGAGAATTTAAACGACAAACGCGGTTTTAACGATAAACGATGATTTAAAGTGATTAATTAATTCATCCACTTAGCAATTCCAAAAAATTACGAAAAAATTCAGAAAATTCTATTTCATCAGAAATTTTCACCACGTCAAAAATAAGATTAAAATAAAATGTTTAAGTAGTAGAACTGAAAATTGGCTTTTAATCGTTTTTGTCCGTAAACGGAAATAATTCAATAATCGATAACTAAAATATCAGAAAAATACTAAATTATTAAAAATCATCAAAAATATTATTTTTACAGAATATAAATATATTACATGTTTAGGCCGAATATTACGATTTTACAAACTAATATGACGATTTAATCGTTAATCTCGTAAAAGCGATAAAAATATCGAAACATGCAAATTTTCAACTTTTTTTAAAAAATATTTTCCAGATTATATGACATACATATATTGTCAAAAATGAAATATAAAAAATTATACATGCAAATACACAATTAAAATCATGAAATACCGAGTAACATCGACGTTACCTCTAACCCAAATTCGAGTCGATTATAAATCGTCGGCTTCGGGATCATTCAAAAATCCTTCAACACAAGAAAAGCATGGTGGAAAAATACCATGAGAAAACTAAGAAATCAAGGAAAGTAACGATCGAAAACAACATTGATTATTACCTTAACGAATGGATCGGAATGACGATTATTTAGAAGATGAAAACGAGACGATCGAGACTCGATTTGAGACAAAATTTGGCTAGAAAAGCTGCTGGAAAATCTCAGCCAAGAGAGAAAAAGGGAGAAAATGTTGTTTAATTTTTTGTAAAATGAATGATAAGAAAGTGGATGGTTTTCTAAAGCATAAATGATAAGTAAATTTTGATGAAAACTATGTCATAATACATGCACAAATCAGCCAAAATGAGAGAGGAAGGGAGTGTGAAGAGTTTGTGTTTAAGGCCAAAAATAAATGGGTGAGAAAAAGAAAATATCTAAGGCTTAAACATCATAAAATGAAATGTATACAAAGTTGTATTGTAAAAATGTGACATGGGTGTGTCACTGTCCAAAACATGTGGAAAATCTCCCAAATAATTTCTAAGTTGATAAAAAGATGAATCGTAAAATTGTTAAAGGTATTTCAAATCAGTTCGAGTAAACCGCGCGTTGGAAAATAATTATTTACGAAACTTCGTAATAAAATCATTAAAGGTCAAATATTCTTAAATAAAAATATTTCTTAGTTGGAAATATCATATAAACGTGTTTTGATATTTAGGAAAAATAAATAACTGAATTCCAAGCTTAAAACGTTAGTTCGTAGAAAAATAGAACTTCACGCGCAAAAATAAATAGTTTACAATGAAAATCAAATAAATAGGTTTACAAGAATTAAAATCTTTTAAAATAAAAATAAATATTATTTGACTCAAAAAAAATAATAAGAATTCATAAAGATGAAGGAAATAGAAGACGAAATTGACATAGAGTCATGACAGAGTCACAACAGAATAATTAACGGCACTAGGAAAATAGTTGCTGTTACATGGCGCCCCGCGCGGGATTGACCTGGTTTTCCAACGTGTGGCGGCGGCCACCCACGCGACCCCCTCCCTGCCGGGGGCCGGTCCGATCTCGCATACGGGGCGATGTGTCGGACCTCGATTTGGATGACGATCCAGACTTGTACTAGACGGGTGCAGGCACCCGTGTTTCCGTTTGGGAATCGATCGAGTCGTGGTTGTAAATGTTTAAAGGCCGATTTGTTTGGTAAAGCTACCTTTTTAGTGAACTGAATTCGTTGCCGATTTGTGGAGTCGCCACCGAGTCAATTATGGAGACTTGGAAACCGTTCAAGTCAACTTTGATCCCTAGCCGGCTCAAAGTTGAGTGGCACGGGACCTAAAGATAAAGACTTGTCCCCTTAAGCACTCCATGCCTAGAATGACTCTCACTGCCAATGGTTTCGGACATCCAGAAATCGTCGATTCTGAGTAAGGGGTGAGGGTACGTATTGGGAAGCCAACATCCGATAGATGTCAACACCCAATCCCGCCCGCACTATAGTGGCCTCTACTAATCAATCGGTGGGCTGATAACCTTTTTTTTTTTTGTGGCGGAAATGCTGTAACATCCGTTGTTTTAACCCTATGTCTTTTGCTACGTCGGTTGTTTAGGGACAAGTAGGTTTTATCGTCAAAGTAGTTGTGTTTACATTCTTTGCATGCGATTTCACGTGACAAGCAGGCCATGAAAAGATGCACGTAGGAGAGTAGAGAGTACTAGTATTATACGTATTAGCAAATCAGTTTTAACGTGATAATACGGATATTAGTCATTCTCGTGGTATACCTTACCTGGTATTCTGCTTAAGATGCATCGGTTCGGTATTAATAGAGATGCGTCGAACCTAATAAGGCGAGCATCCGGACTAATACGGAATCCGACCATCACTTTGTTCAGTTTTAACTGTTTTACGTTTTGAATTCCGTGTTAGGTGATTTAGCATGCGATTATAAGGTCATAAAAGCAATAACTCATACGAAGAACTGTAAATGCGAATGTAAGTAAATCACATTGCGAGGAGTTGCACCCTCGGAGTGTACGCTAAACGGGACTCGATGCATAGATAGTTTGAGAGCGGATCTCGGAATTACTCGGGTCTATTTAGTGTGTTTTAGTACTTGTGATTGAAGTTGGGACGTTTACGTGTTTTAGTTGGTGCTCGTGGACCTAGTGTCCACATCTAGTGTTATCGTAGTGCATGATAAAAGAAAGTGCGAATATGGAAAGTTTTGTTTAGATGACAACCTAGTGACGAATCGGTATCAATAGGCGGATCCTCCTAGCTTGACTAGTGACTCCGGCAGAGCTCCGTTACCGTTTACCCCTCCTGCGGCTACTTCGGTAGAGCTTCTTTACTAAGGACTAGTTCTGCGGCTAATCCGGCAGAGCTTCGCTACTAGACTTGAGCTAGTCGATCACAGGCACCTCGGTATCGAGTGGGGTGCTCGAAGGTAAGGAGTAGCGTCGATGTTGCTTTTATCGGAACTACGATCGAGTGGATCGTTTGCCTCGAGTGTCGGAGTGCGAGCCCTTAGCGAGAGTTTAGAGAGGGCAGAGAAGAATGAGAATTGTGTCGAATGAATGAGGCAAGGGGGGAGGGGGGTACTTATAGGTGTTTTTGGCCCTCGTCGCCCATATGGACGCCTGAGCTGGGGCGCACCAAGACTCAGGCGCCTGGGCTTCGGCGCGGTGAAGCTGAGACGCGTGAGGTAGGGCGGCTGGAGTTTTGAAGATACGATTTTGATACTTTCCAAAACCGAGAGGGAGGAGTATAATTTGTTACTTGGGGATTAAGGCTCCCGCGGCTTGACTTAGCGCCGTGAACGTTAGTGGGCCTCGGGTGTGCATCCCGAGGTTCGCTTGGCGCGGTGATGACTCGGTTTGAGTTTCGGGACCGACTCGGGGGTCCCGGTGTCGGAATTGACTCTAATTAGTGTCTATGCGACCGTAACGATACGACTAAGGCTGTCACCATGTTAGTTTTAATTTTTCCGAGTAATTATTTGATCCGTTCTATAGGAAAACTATCTACAACATCGCGAACCCGCATCGCGTTGCAGTCCTATCGTCATTGGGTGTTTGTTGGGCACTTCTGCAGCCACCAGGTCCAAATCTGGGTGTCTACAGGTAATACAAATAGTAATAGTACTCGTAATAGTGAACACGAGTAATAACAGTAAAATAATAATATTACAGTAATATTATAAATAAAAATTAATAATATAGATAAAATTTTGATAATATTATAAATTTTTATTTTCATATGTAAATAGTTTTTTTAATAATAGTTGAATTAATATGTTATCTTTTAATTTGTTATCAAAATATATATTTGATCTGTATATATAAAGTATTTTAATTTGATTCATGTTTGTTGGTTATGTGAATATATATAAAACAAACTTTCAATTGAACAGTGAAGTAAAAATTTGAAACTGTTACTCTCTCCGCTCCGTTTGATTATTTCTGTTTGTGTTTCACACTTCCAATACACATTTTCTATTGTTCATAGTATTATTTAGTTAATAATAATAATAATAATAGTAGTAGTAGTAGTAGTAGTAATGGAGTTTTACAAAATTTGAGTGGTTGTATTGATTGTATCGTCGTATGTGAAATTGATTCTTAAATTTAAAACTTTTGCCAAATATAGGTGTGGACGTCCGTCCGCACCGCCCGGTACCCCGCGCGTGCCCGCACGGGACCGACCCGGTTTTCATCGTGTGGCGACGGCCACCCACGCGGCCCCTCGCAACCGGGGGCCGGTCCGATCTCGCATACGAGGCGAAGTGTCGGACCTCGATTTTGACGACGATCCGGACTTGTACTAGACGGGTGCGGGCACCCGTGTTTCCGTTTGGGAATCGATCGAGACGTGGTTGTAAATGTTTAAAGGCCGATTCATTTGGCAAGGCGGCCTTTTTAGTGAACTAAATTTGCTACCGATTTGTGGAGTCGCCACCGGGTCAATTATGGGGACTCGGAAACCGTTCAAGCCAACTTTGATCCCTTGCCGGCTCAAAGTTGAGTGACACGGGACCTAAAGATAAAGACTTGTACCCTTAAGCACTCCATGCCTGGAATGACTTTCATTGCCAATGGTTTCGGACATCCGGAAACCGTCGATTCTGAGTAAGGGGTGAGGTTACGTATTGGGAAGCCAACATCCGATAGATGTCAACACCCAATCCCGCCCGCACTATAGCGGCCTCTACTAATCAATCGGTGGGCTGACTTCCTAGTTTTTTTGTTGCGGTGGAAATACAGTAACATCCGTTGTTTTAACCCTATGTCTTTTACTATGTTGGTTGTTTTAAGGACAGATAAGTTTTATCGTCAAAATAGTAGTGTTTACATTCTTTGCATGCGATTTCACGTGACAAGCAGGCCATGAAAAGATGCACATTGGAGAGTAGAGAGTACTATGTATTATACGTATTAGCAAATCAGATTTTACGTGATAATACGGATATTAGTTATTCTTGTGGTATAACTTACCTGGTATTCTGCTTAAGATGTGTCGGTTCGGTATTAATAAAGATGCGTCGAACCTAATACGGTGAGCACCTGGACTAATACGGAACCCGACCATCACTTTGTTCAGTTTTGAGTTATTTTACGTTTTGAATTCCGTGTTAGGTGATTTAGCATGCGATTATAAGGTCATAAAAGCGATAAATCATACGAAAAACTGTAAATGCGAATGTAAGTAAATCACATTGTGAGGAGTTGCACCCTCGAAGTATATGTAACTTCCCGGATTTAAACAAAAGGAATAAGATAGGTAATTATAGCGTCTTATATTAATAATTTACCATGGTGGCGTAAACACCATGGTTAACTAAATATGAGTGCTACTAACATAGATAATTAATACGTCTTAACGCATACAACTACTCTCGGAATTGAAACCAGATCAAAATAAAACTACAAGGTTCAATTATTAAACATATTATTCACTATTCATTCTCTCTCAAGTGAACCTCATTCACGACCATTAACACATTTACCTGAAAAAAATAAAAGTCCACTGTCAGTGGGGAGTAACTAGGAGTCCTCCAAGTCGTGACTGATGAAAATCTAATCATAATTACGAGAATATAATAAGAGGTAACATATACTATATTTAAAAACCTGATAACATATAAAGTTCATCAAAGGTGGTAAAAAAAATTACATATATTAGTAGCAAGGAATATATGATAACGTCAATAATACCCAGTCATAGATAAATAAATAAATAAAATAAATATAATGCAAAGCTGATGCACCCTTCCAGAACTCAAACCAAAAACATATAGAATAACACGAGCTAAGAACGAGCACCGTCCAGGGCCAATAACTTGAAACCCCGAACTTCGATGCCAATAACCTGACACCAAAATAACCTTATGGTGGGACACATAACTGTGAACCTGTGTCTAAGACTGGCCAGACTTTCGAGGGACAAAACGTCTAGTTAAGGCGTAAAAGTGCGGACCCTTGACTCTCAAACGACATATCCATAGACTCATAAGATTATTCCATAAGAAACGGTCAACCCTTAGCAGGTCAATAACCTGAAACCATGCCATGGTACTAGGTAGGCCAATAACATGAAACCTACCCAGTTTGATATTGCTCTTCTCGGGTAGACCAATAACCTGAAATCTACTCGATATCTTATACTCTAGCTATATCATATATAAAATGGAACAAGGTCCAAAAGATAATATATGGGCACCATGGATTGTAACACCCCTGATTTTATGAAATAAATTAAATTAAAATTTTTTTCGTATTTTTATTTTTACGATTTAACTCGTAATTCTTAAAATTATTATAAAATGAATTTATCGTTTAACCGTTTCAAACTCCTAAAATTCTATTTGTCTCGAAAACTCTTCTTATATATTTAAAACATATTTTTGTTTCTGTTTCGATTCATTTTATACATTTAATTTAATCAAAAGTCTATTTCGACGATTTGAATTCAAAATTCTTTTTATTCATAATTTTAAGCTCGAAACTAATTTATTTTAAGTTTCGTCAAAATATTTATTTTCTTTCCTCGAGAAATCAATTTAATTCACTTTATCGAAAATTTATTATTTATCGAGAAATACAATTTCATCGTCTAATTATTTATTTCACTAATCTTCGTTTTCGTCTCGAATAATTTATTTATTCATTTTATTCGACGGCCCGATTATTTATTAATTTTATTGACTCATTTTATTTCGACTCGTGTGTCAGTCAACTTGTCGATTCGGAATTTGTTTAAACCGTCTCCTACCCGATTCATCTAATCAATACGTATTTTTCTAACCGCTTTTATTTGAACCGATTCAGCCCCTTTATCCCACTTGTATTTTCTGACACATATACATCCCTATCCTTTCCCATTCCACCGTTTCACCTCTTCATTTTTTTTCATCTTTTTTTCAACCGTCATCCCCTCATCTTCTGCAGTTTCTGGTTTCCCTCTCCTTCCCTTCTACTCGTTCTTCTTCGTCCATCGGTTTTCGTCACCCTGTCTCGCAGCTTCCCCTTCGTTGCCCTGTTTTTCCTCTATTTTCTGTCGTTATGCGGTGCGCCTTTGCTGCTGCGGTTGTACGTCGTTGATGCTGCTGTTCTACGCTGCCGTTACGGTACTGGTTCTGTTGTTTTTCTTTTCTTCTCCCTCCGTTTTCTTGTGCTTATTTTCGTCCTTGACATCACTATTGCTGTCGTTTTTCTGCTGTTGCGTTTTGGGATGTTGCCGCTGTTCTGTTTCTCTTCCTTCTCTGCCTCTTTTCGTCTTCTGCTACTGCTGATCTCGTTGGACTGTTGCTCTCTTCGTTTGTTTCGTATTGATGGGCTGTTTGCTTTGTCCTGTTTCTGCTGTCGTTTTCGTCCCCTTCTCGATTTTGCTGCTACTGCTGTTTTTATTGCCGTTGCCGTGCTGTTGTATCTTGTTCGCTTTTCCTCAGTTTTTTCGAGTCATGATGTGCGTGATCACTGCTGATGTTTGACGTTGTTATACACTTTTACTCCTGTCCTGCTCGTATTTGTTTCCCGTTCCATGATCGTTTCCTCGTGGCTGCTGCGTTGTGCGATGTTTCTCTTCATCTCTTCTGTTCGATTGTCACTACAGGCTGTTATTACGTGCTACTGTTTCTTTTCTTCGTTTTCTTCCTCTCTTATCCTTTGTGCGCTGCTACTACTATCATTGTCGATTCGGTTCCTCTGTTTCTGTTCTTCTTCGGTCGCCGTGGCTGTTAGAGCTTGTTGCTGCTGCTGCTATGCATTATTATTGTTGCCTTTCGGCGTGTTTGTCGACCGGGTTGTCTAGTTCGTTGTTTCTGGTTGCCCGGTTATTGTTTCCGTTCATGTTGTAGTCATGATGTTACTCAATCCTTTGTCTCGGTTCAGAACCTTATCCTTCCTAATCTCAATCTCGATTCCTTTTCCCTCCCCTTCGTTTTGCTTTGTCATTTTCCTTATTTCCTCCGTTTCTTTCCAATCTTCTTTAATTCCGATGTCTTTGTTTCTGTTTCTTTATGTCTCGAATTTCTTAGTGGAGCGTACTTGGAAGGCTAGCGATTCACGACACGAAAGTTAAGGCATGCTATTGAAGATTTGGACTTCGGACTATGCTAGTAGGCAAGTATGAGATCGATTCGAATTTTTGACTCAAGGTAACTTTAGGACGTTACTCGATTTTATATCGTATGTTTGAGTAGTAGTATGTAGTAAATATATTTAACTTCGATTTTCTAATTTTAGCTATTTATTATTTGCTAATTTTTTTTTTTTTAAATTGTGTGCCTTATAAATGTTTTACGACTTTCGATATCATTTTATAAATCGTTAGTAATTTAATTATTTACGGTCGTTATAATATTTTGTTGGTTATCGTGACACTAGTAACTAAATAATAACGATTTCATATTTTCTTCATATTTTGTTGATTTATAATTTTAACTCAAAATCGTATTTTTATATTTTAACCGAAATTTGTATACTTGTTCAATAAATTTATTTTGTTTTACGACTTATATTAATAAATGAGAAAGTAGTCGATTTTGTTTTAAATACATTTTAGTCGAGACTATTTTCCCTAATAATTTTTCATTTGTCTACGATTGATTATTTTTAGTAAAATCAGTATTATTTATTGGTAAAATCTATTTCCTAGAACCAATTTGAAAGCTTTATAAAATCTCGTTTAATTTATAAAACTCGTCGACTCAATTAATTTTGATATTGTTTTTCTTAAAACATCTTTTTCAAGCATTTATAGTTTAACTCGATAATCTAATTATTTATAAAAATACTAAATATTGACTTATTATACTTTATTTATATTTTGGGTAACAAATTTAGAAATATATTAAAGTTACGATAACGACGATAATGATGAAACGCTAACTTCGTTAGAAATGATGTTTCTATACATTTCACTAATTTTAATAACTTACGTATTTTCAATAAGACTATTTCTATTTTTAGTAAGTTACTATTTTTAGAAAGTTTCCCTTTTAATATAAAATGGTTATTCCTTTTATCCATATCATTTATATTGATTATATTTACTTTTGAATATCGATAATGACTGTTTTGGAGTTATGGAATGAGGACAAGTGTATGGGTAGAGTAATACAGTCTAGGGTATACGTTTTGCCATCAACTATAAAGCTGGTGTGTCTATGTTGAGACGCATTGGTCGTTGAACTGAGCATGGTTTGTGTTCAGGAGTGTGTATATTTTGACCTTAAACTTAGATATCGCATCGTGTAAGTCGCCGTCGGGTTGAACTGGATTACGGTTGGTGTCCAGGAGGGGTGTACATTACTTAAGCCAGGACCTCGCTGCACGCAGTCCTGTTATAGTTGAGTTGCCTAGTTAGAGACCGAAGTCTAATTTGTTTTGAGTAAGTTCTCGAAGCTAGTTTGAGTATTATCCTAGTGAAAGTCTATTCCGTTGCACTGATTGATTTCCATAACGCCATTTTTGAATATTATTATTATCGATTGATATTGACTTACAGGTTTGCAAATGTTTTAAGTTTCACTGAAAACTTATTTTTATTATATCGTTTTAATGTTTTCTCATTTTAATTATTTTGATATAGTAGTACTATTATTTTTCCATATGATATAATATGGCTGGAAGAACGTCCGAGTTACTCCCCACTGACGTGGTTGTTATGTTTATAACATGACAGGTATTTGCTGCTGGGTTTTGGGTGTGAGCTAGCGAGTAGCGTGGATCCTACTCTTTCTTCATTATGTAATTTATGGTTTTGTATTAACCTGTTTGGAGATTTTCTTTTTAGCTCTTTTGTAAAAAGTGGCCTTTGTATTGACTGACCGTTCTTTTGTAACATATAGAACATCGGTGTGTTTTAATCCCAATTCTACAGTGTTTCCGCCACTGTATTGCGTTAGATTTTCTAGGGGATTACATGGATAACCCCATGTTAACATGCCAAACGCTCATAAACGAGCAATAATTTTTAATAGCATTAATACGAATAAAGTATAATAAATTGCTAGAGCATAAGATAAATTTTCACCATAAAAATCAATGTCGTTTAAACCAACCATTTATCTAAGGCATATTATTCGAACATGAAGACTAAATAAATTTTATGTTAACCATACATACAATTAAGTAAATAGTATTAGATCATATGATATGTACAACAATTAATTACAATATTTTTTTATATTTTTCTTACACATGAATATAAATTCATTTATTAAATAAATGATCAAATTATTATTTATGATACATAATAAAAGTTGAAAAATATTAAATAATTGATATTTGTAAAAATATTAGATCTAGTTCTTAAAATAAGTATGTCTATATTTTACATCATAACATATAATTTATTCACGTAGTATAATAAATCATTCAATAGTAACTATGAAATTAAATTATAAAAGAAGATGTGAGAGGAAATATAAAGAAGTACAAAAAGATGCTGGCGGTGGGGTTTGAACCATGGCCATCAGGTAGAAGGGCAATGTGTCTAACAACTTTAACACAACTACTATTCCATTTCCTTTCAGAATTAAATTTTACTTAATTGTAAACAAACAGTGTTATTTAGGGTGACGAAAACTTATCTTTTTAATTATTACAATCATGAATATGCTTAATTACACATTATAAATGATTAGATTAAAATTATATACTATCCATGAAAATTTATTTATTATAAAATTAAGTTTTAAGTTCAATTAAATAATGTCACATTAATTATTTAACAAGTTTTTATACTAACAATTTATAATAACATTTTAATAGGAAATTTCATGGATAACTAATTAAATAAATAAAATATTTTATGACACTTATAAATTAATTTTAACAAAAAAAATCTGAATATATTTATATAAAATACCATATGAATTTATCTCATATTTATTATAACTTGAGGGCTTTATTGGCTAGTTACCCATTTAAATCCAAAAATAATTATATAAATTATAAAACCACCATGCAAAATTTTATTACATACTAAAAAGTCATATTATAACAAAAACAATATTTTTTTTCATAATTATTTACATATTGTGGATATTTATGCATGCATGCATGAGTATTCATAAAAAAAATGTGATTACATGGAAAAATAAACTAATGATCCGAAAATCAAATCTAAAAACTTAAAAATCTACATGCAACATCATCAACTTAAAAAAATAGGAATATAATTAAGAACATAATTATTTTAATCATTCATACTCCCTCCGATTACCTGTGTTCTTCCCTATTTCCTTTTTGGGCTGAGTTTGATTTTCTTCCCTCTTTCCATTTAAGGAAAGTTTTATCATTTCATTAATTAATATAATATTCATCTCTCCTACTTTTTCACCACACTTTTTCTAATTTAATTAATATAATATTCCTCTCTCCTACTTTTTCATTCTACTTTTTCTCATTTAATTAATATAATATATCTCTCTCTTACTTTTTCATTTCACCCTTCATATTCTATTAATATAATTACTCTCTCCTTATTTTCTTCCCCAAAAAGAAAGGGGAAGAACACAGGTAATCGGAGGGAGTATAATTTATATATTTAATGCATGATAAATAAATTAGAAGCATGATTAAATAATGAGCAACAAAACCAATCATATATTCATCACAAAAATATATACATAATTTATACAATGAAGTTTATATATTATCAAAAACTTTAAATTTCATATATATCCTCAATCTTATTATAAATTCAAAAAAATATTATAATTTCATAAATCAAGAAAAAGAGTAAACCCATTTACCTTGAGAGAAATTTAGTAGTATTAATATAAGTAGGATATGGATGATATCAACCCAATTGGTTTCCTTCCACCAAGGTTTCTTGGTCACCTAGTTTTAGATTAAGAAAATTTATTAAGAAAACAATACACAATTTAACTAGAAATGAATAAAATTAATGAATAAATAATCTACACTTACTAGTAAATAGGAGTGGTATGAGAAGATGATATGAAAAAGGAATTGTGAGAGATGGGGAGATGTTTTTCACGGTGGAATGGTGGAGGAAGAATTAGGTGTCCATCACAATTTAAGGACAAAATGATGAGATGACTAAGGCTAGGTAGTTTAGGTAGATGATTAGCCATAGACATGCATGGCTATAGACCTATGCTCATAGACCTTGGACTCCAAGGCGCAAGTTGGCAAGTTGCAAGCATGTGACAAAAACAAGTGAAGTGTGAGTGAAATAGATGAGGACGACGGAATTGCGGTCCGCGGATTACGGTGACAGCCTGTCGTATTTTGAGCATAACTTTCTCTATAGAACTCCGATTAAGACGATTAAGGTGGCGTTGGAAAGCTAAGAGAAAGATATAAAACTTTTATATTTTGATCAAGAGCCAAATACGTATCTAACATGACGTAACACGAGCAAATATCTTGCCTTAGTTTATTAGTCCATCTGAACCTAAGGATTTAAGGGTATAAATGAAAGTGTGAAGGAAGGGAACCTAGAACATTAATTCCAAGCATACAAGTTATGAATGGATAAATGGATAATGAGGATGGAATTAAAAGAGATTATATGTGTTTATTAAATTATGAAAACACGGGGTGTTACAGTATACACTAAACGGGACTCGATGCATAGATAGTCTTGAGAACGGATCTCAGAATTACTCGGGTCCATTTTAGTGGGTTTTCGTATTTGTGGTTGAATTTGGGACGTTACCTATTTTAGTAGATGCTTGTGGGCCTAGCGCCCACATGTAGAGTTGTCGTAGTGCATAATAATAGAAAGTACAAATATGGAAAGTTTTGTTTAGATGGCAATCTAGTGACGACTCGATCAACAGGCGGATCCTCCTAACTGATCAGTGACTCCGGCAGAACTCCGTTACTGTTTGAGCCTCCCACGGCTACTCCGGAAGAGCTTCGCTTGCTAAGGACTAGTTATTCGGCTAATCCGGCAGAACTTCGTTACTAGTTTTGAGCTAGTCGAACACAGGCATCTCGGTATCGATTGGGATGCTCGAAGGTGAGGAGTAGCGTCGATGTCGCTTTTTTATCGGAACTGCAATCGAGTGGATCCTTTGCCTCGGGTGTCGGAGTGCGAGCCCTTAGCGAGAGTTTAGAGAGGGAAGAGAATAATGGATTTGTGTGTCGAATGAATGAGGCGGAGGGAGGTATTTATAGGTGTTTTCGGCCCTCGTTGCCCATATGGACGCGTGAGCTGGGGTGCACCAAGACTCAGGCGCCTGGGTTAAGGCGTGGTGAGACCCAGGCGCATCGGGTGGGGCGGTTGGGATTTTGAGGATACGGTTTTGATACTTTCCAAAACCGTGAACACTACTACAATTAAGATTAATTAGGATGGTTTTTAACCGCCCTATATTGAATAATGAACCGTCCTTTAGGTCGACGTCCTATTAAATCAAATAGCACGGTTCCAAGAAGGTCAACCCGTCCTATAAAATTGTTTACAAATAGGACGGTTTAAGGCGGAACCGTCCTATTTAATGCACTACATATAGCACGGTTACAAGCAGAGGGGTGATGTTTAATGGAATAACAAACGGGATGGTTATTGTACTGAACTGTCCTCTTCGATACAATTCATAAATTAAAAAAAAAATATATATATATATATATTAACAAGCATAATAATTCGATCAATATTCATAAACCACAAACTTTCCAAACATTATACACTTGGCTAATTACAGAAGCAACGTTAACCCCATTAACGGTTGGTGCAGTGCTTGTCATGTTCAGAACATAAGCAATGTACTCTCCATAGTGCATTTAATTGCTGAGTTCTGGTATCGAGTCAACCGAATGCTCTTCCGCAGAGATTCTGTAATGATGCCATTAAAACCAGTTTTACGCACAAGTGAGTCAATGGCCTCAAGTTGGGTCCATCCTGAAATTATTAGAAATACTGTGGTCATTGAGAAATTGTTAGTTGAGACTAAAAGATCATTGCCGTTTTTACCGGACTATAATTTGTCGTGGACGAGTATTTTATGAAGCCCGAGTTCTTCAACCATAAGAGAACGGATCTGATCCGTAGTTTCAACAGCAACAAGAAGAAGAAGAAGAATAACAATACAAGTGACCGAAAATATAGTAGGTGTTCACCTGTTCACGACAGTAATCTACTGACTTATCTCCCTCAACAGTTTCTCAATAGCTTCACTTGAGAGAGGGACATACATATAATCTTGACCGTCGGAGTGTTTCCTCGTCTTGACTAACTCATGATCTTTAAATTCCATTAGGTGGTTGTTCAGGGTGACCTGACTACTGACTAGCAACCGCTCACGACAGACTGTATAAAGATCGGTTACTGGCATTCCTGCGGGAGTAAAGAAATTGTCGTAAGAAAAAGTAGGAAAAAGTTCAAAAGGTACAAGTTATGAGTTTAATCACTGTACGCTATTGGATAATGATATAACAAGAACCAGAAATCAGTATTTGTGGTTCTTGCCTAATAACAGATGCTTTAAGTAGTCGATCTCCAATTGTGACGTGACGTGGTAGCACTAGGAAACATAAGATTCACATATATTTTAGTAAAAATGATCCAGAAAACACCATATACAAAATGAAGAAGTTTCAGAAGAGAAATCATCTGCAATTCCAGATGACTTCGAGCAATGGCTTATGAAAGCCAGATTAGAGCCTCCAGTTGTCTTACCGTCATTCTATAAGCAACTCTGCTTCCTAGAGCTGCATCTTCTCTCCGAAGAATGACATAAGACTCAACTAACAATTTACTTGCTTCTGAACTTAGCTGCTCAGAATGAAATGAAGAAATGGTTTTAAAGAGAAGTTGACAAAGCTTGTAAAAGAGGTCTCAAGTGCAACCAACCAAAACCCATGTATCCAGCATATAATTTTAGGGTTGTTGGATTGGTTTCAGATGTAAGATCTCTTTTGTATTTATGAACATTAAGTTACCAAGTTAGAGCCATGTTCTTGGAAAACACCTTTGGTTTCAATGTTTTTGCATATATTATGTATCGTTTTAGCTGAGTAGTAGTTAAGGTCGGTGATAGTGCTTCCTCGCGCTTTTGATGAACACGAACAATGTGATGAGAAATGTGGTAATCAATTTGATTATCTGGACCATCTATCATAACATACACCGGATCAAACCTTGAAAGGATAGCGGGAGGTAGAGTCACATTGTACTGTTGAAAGAAAAAATTAACAGTAAATTTAAAATATAAAAACCCAAAAAAACAACCTTGCTATAATCATATTCACTTTTTAATATAGTTGTAAACATTGGAGTACAATTCAGTATGAAGCATACCCAATCATTAAAACAGATACTCCCTCCGTCCCGATGAATTGTTTGCCTATTCCATATTGGGACGTCTCAATGAATTGTCTGCCTTTCTATTTTAGGAATGTTTTTTATATGTAATTTGACCCTTCTCATGAGTTTTGCTATACATGTCACTCTCTCATTGGACCCCTTACCCTTGGTGTCAAAATGAAAGGCAAACAATTCATTGGAACGGAGGGAGTACATGTTTGATTTTGAACTCCAAGCTCATTACCTTGAGTGGTTTAGTTTTGTCATATCGCCCTCCCACTGGGTTAGCAGCGGCTAATATTGATGTTCTAGCATTCAGGGTAGCCTGGATTCCTACTTTGGTGATGCTAATTGTTTGCTGTTCCATTGCTTCATGGATAGTGACCTATGGTTTTGTACTTTTGTAACAAACACGTTAGCTCACCAAGCACTTTAACTTGGTTAAGTAGTGGGAGTAATATCTATTGTGGACTTGCGGTATTGTCACTATTGTGGATTGTATTACCTGGTCTTTTAAATCCATTCTGTCAAACTCGTCAATAACATACAGGTCTCATGTAAGACATGGTCGAGAGTTCAGATTTTAGGAAATGAATAACAACGTAATTAAAAACAAATCAAACTGCACTCTACTTTTCGACACACCTGCGACTATCTATCCTTAATATCATTTCCAAATAACGTATCAATTCAATATATTCTGCATCATACATATATCCATCAAAAACAAAAATAGTACAAAACTAGTTGTTTAACCATCTCTACACCTTGTTTCAAACTGCACTCTAATTTTCGCTATACCTACGACTTCGTCTATCCTCAATCTCATTCCCAACTACCATATCAATTCAATATATTCTGCAATCCGCATCATACTTCTATCCATCAACAACACAGATTCAAAACTAGCTGTTTAGCCATGCGTACAACAATTTCCAAAATGCACTTTAATTTTCACCATGTCTGCGACTTCATCTATCCTCAATATCATTCCCAAATAACATATCAATTCAATATACTGCATCATACATATCCATCAACAACATAAATAGTACAAGACTAGTTGTTTAACCATCTCTACGCCTTGTTTCAAACTGCACTCTACTCTTCGCTACGCCTTCAACTTCATCTATCCTCAATCTCATCCCCAACTGAGTATCAATTCAAAACATTCTGCATCATACATCTATTCATTGACAACACAAACACAAATCGCGATCGAAAATTCAAGCAAACAAAGTAAACACGCATAACAATTAACAAAACGGCAATAACATGAAGACATGTTGAACTGAGAATCAAATTATACCTTCAAAACCAGAAAAATCACGAGAAGAATAGCTCCATTTACAAGGAACATCATTCCTTCGATTAAACGCGTAAGAAAATGATTGAGTTGAATTATTACCCTGCCTCAAACTAGAAGACGCGTCGTAATTGCGATCCCAATTATTTAGGGTTAGGGTTTGCCGTTGTGGTGCTCCTCCGTGATGAACAAATGTGCGCGGTTTGAATAAATTGTGAGAGTGATGAGATAGTGAGAACAAATTTCTATGTCAATTAGGGTTGTTCATCGTAGTAGAACGCATAATCAGATGTCACAATCAAACACGTCTCAACAACCTAATAAATCGATCACTGGATATCGAATGATCAGAAAATCAATCAATCAATCAATCAGGCAATCAATTAATGAATTAATTTAAATTGATACCGTACATAATAAATGAAGAAAATAGTAAGAAAGTACCTGAAAATACGACGAGAAGAGAGAAGATTACGAGGGGAAGGAGATCGGACGGAAGGCCGCGTAGACGAGGATTTCGCAGCAGAACCAAATTGAGCGACGGTACTACGAACTGAAGAAGAACGGAAAACTGATCTAGCAGCCGCCATTGTCGCCATGGTTGAAGAAGACTGATTGATTTTTGTGGATGGTTTTGGATTTTACTGTTTGTCTATTGATGGGTTTTAGGTGTTCTTAAATCCAAATTGGTTGACACGAGTAGACCTTGCAAACGAGTTTGAGTTGGGTCAATTTTGAAATAGAAAAGTCGGGTTGAGTTCGAATCGGAACACGTCATTTTGGACTTGATATTTTCAATTTTTTTAGATATATCAACTATTAGTTTCGGATTAGGTTGGATCAATTCTATTACGATCTTCAATTTGAAGCACAAGTCGATTTCGGGTTGGGTGATTCGGGTCAGCGAAAGACGTAATACGAATTGACCCATTTTAATCCTGAATTTTTAAAATATGATGATTTTATTCGATCAATTTTACGATAAAATTTTGTTTAATCGATATTAAATTCTAATTATTTGGATAGGTTTTGATAACCAAAACGTGTAACTGTGTCTTACTGGATTGAATAGGACGGGTCCTATATTTTAATAGGATGGGTTTAATGTATAACCGTGCTTTTAAATTTTTTTTAATAGGATGGGTTAACCAACAACCGTGCTTTTATATTAATTAGGACGGTTTCATTGACCAACCGCGCTAATAGTAAAAATAAAAGGATGGTTCTTTTGCTGAACCGTGCTATTTAACCAAGGTCATGTGGAGCCAAAATTTATCATGATATAGAGGACGGTTCCTTATATAACCATCCTATTTTGAGCGTCTTGTAATATCAAAATTGTAGTAGTGCAAGCGGGTGTATGATATGTTTCTTGGACGTTAAGGCTTCCCACGGTTTAACCTAGCGCCGTGGGTTTAGTGGGCCTCTGGTGTTCATCCCAAGGCTCGCCTGACACGGTGTTGACTCGGTTCGAGTTTCGGGGCCGACTCGGGGTGCCGGTGTCGGAATTAACTCTAATTAGTGTCTATGTGACCGTAACGACATGACTAAGGCTGCCATCATGTTAGTTTTAAATTTTTCCGAGTAATTATTTGATCCGTTCTATAGGAAAACTACCTATAACATCGCGAACTCGTGTCGCGTTGCAGTCTTATCGTCATCGGGTGTTTGTTGGGCACTTCTGCAGCCACCAGGTCCAAATTTGGGTGTCTACAGAAGCCCCCACTTTGACTGAGGCTTGGACAAGGCGAAAGTCAAAGTATAGCCACCCAGGTCAATCGAGGATTACGACCTGGTGGCTGTCCAGTCGGGTCGTTTTAAGTCCGTTGGACTACGTGGTGAGGCTCGCCAACCAAGCCTGAGAAGTCATACTGTAGACACCCATATTTTGACCGCCAGGTTTCTATAGCAGTATCCAAAAAACACCCGATGATGATCGGACGCAAACGTGTTTCTACGCGCTCGGATATGGGCTCAAAACCATTGGTTTCTGGCCTGGGCTTTTTACGGAGTAAAAATCTCACAAAACCGACCTCAAATTCAGGCCCAGTGGGTCGTTTCCAATCAAATAAGACTAATTTGGGTCAAAACCGATACCGGAAATAAAACCGACTTTTAGCGATTGGGTCAAACCCCGGTCAAGGCCGTTCCGAGTCACAAAAACTGCCATAAAAATATCAAAAGTCTAATCCAAGTACAAGACCCACAAAAATACCCAACTCAAGGTCCAAAACCCGGACCCCCGCGCTCCAGCTGACCTACTCGATCGAGTGTCAGCCCACTCGATCGAGTGGGCCCTCAATCAGGCCCGACTGCGGTTGTCTAGGCAACTCGACCGAGTCAGCGGCTTACTCGGTCGAGTAACCCTAGACGAGGGTGCATGGCTTGCTTATATATACACCCTCTTGCATGCAATTAAAACCCTAACTTTACACATTCTTTAACAACCCTAATCAACTCTCTACAACCCTAATCTTCACCCATCACAACTCATCATCTTCAACCCTAAACCCTAGCATCTAGGAATCCAAAACCACCATAACTCAATTTACATAGAACCTCGATACTCCCGTGCTAAAGCCACAATCAAGCGAGTCCTATCCGAGACAAGAAACATGTAGGTTGAGGGTGCAATAATCCCATTCTTTTTCTCTCGTCTTCCTCTCGTCCTCTTCGTCCATTTTTTTTCGTTTTTTTATTGTCTATAATATCGATAATATTATAAGTATAAAACATTAAATTACTCGTCAATTCGTGTCGAGCGTGAGTGATGACGGGATAAGAACAACAAGTTGCGAAGCGAACTCTGGTTCGTACAGGGGGCACTCGATCTAGTGCCTAGCCCACTCGGTCGAGTGGCACCCCAAAAACGAGACAGAAGCTTTCTTTGGCCACCACTCAATCGAGTCTCGCAATGACTCGGTCGAGTGGTTTCTCCCTCGGTCGTGTTCTTCAATAAATCGATTGCGTGACGTCTAAAAAGCGGGACAGAAGCCTTTTCCGAGGACCACTCGGTCGAGTCCTTCAGTGACTCGATCAAGTGGCCTTATCACGTCAAAATCGTGAGTCCCACAATACTTTTCTAGTCTCGACAATATTTTTCTATGACTTCGGTCAACGTGTGTTAAATCAATCACGTCTCAAACAACTTTTCAAAACCATGCATCGTGTCATTTAGGTTTTTCCATATCATTCTATATTTTAGCAAACCGTTATTATCGTTATCATCGCTACTAATCGTTTGTTCTATTTTGTTGATTTATTTTTGTTGTTTATTTTAGTGTACTAAAATGAACCCGCATGCTAATATAACTTTGACGTTAAATTTAGATGCATTAAATCGACCTAGCAACCCATTCAATTTCTCGCATGTTTAGGTAAAACAATGTTTGCATATCATCTCATCGTATTACTAACACGCGCATTAAAACGTCAAACGATATCTTAGTTGAGGCCGCTAATGTGCAGGCAGGGTTGGGTGTTCTTTGTGAACTTCCCAACACGTACCCTTACCCCTTACTCAGAACCTTGGTTTCCGGATATCCGAATCCATTGGCACACGAGAGTCATTCAATACACGGTATCCGATAATGTTGGTATCGGTATCAAATGTAAAGGGACGAGCCCAATAAACTCTGACATCCGAATGGGCCATACTTTGTGCATGGCCCACTATGATATAGAGTGGGTTCGAACGGGACTGAACTCCCACAAAGTTCGGTGGCGACTCCACTTCGATTTAAATTTCAATTCGACCCATCTCATATGGAGATTCATTCGCCTCCCCAAACCCGGGTGTGGCCGCGTCGGGGTGGACCTATGTCATGTCCACAATTTGGCGACTCCGCTGGGGATTAACTGATGCGTGACTTACCATCGGCATCCTTAGGGTGAGACTCGAATAGAAATCGTTTGACTAGTACAATACGCATTTTAGTTTTACGGTTCATGCATAACCCCATATTTTCCCGGGCCGGTACTGGTGACCGACGTCCCACTATACCGTGATGTACTCCAATATGGATATGTCAAAGGTGTTCATGGTCGATTCGTATGGGTTTCGCGGCATGTTATAAGCTCAACTCGACTTAGAGAGTCCGTCCCGATTCACGGATAGGCTATGGGCACTGGTATAGACCCTTTATAGACCGACCGAGACTTAGTATAAAGCATACATGGCGTCGTTATAATGCTTGCGTGACTATGTGCTATTTGGTTTCTGAGGTCGTTTTTCAAAAACCGTCAATTTTTCAAAATACGCCTTTTTCAAAATATCCAATTTCAAAACCCGGGAAGCATACCGAATTTAGGACTTATGATTTTACTCAAAATAGCCTATTTTTAGCCGGTATTCTACCCATTTCAAAACTCGATTTTTTTTTTGAAAAATCAGACTCTCCACCGAGTTTTCTCGGATTTTTAAAAAAAATCCCTTTTCAAAACCTTCCTCTTCTTAGGACTTCCCGTATTTAGCAGTGTCGGGTCGTGTCATAAGTCATCGAAGTCTTTAGCGTCGAAACTCTGTCGATCTTACATCACAAGTTTCCTCTCTATCCCAGTCCGCCTTATTAGACTAAGGCAAGGCCCACCTACGTAGGATATACTCCTACAAAGAAGGGCTCGTCTACACGTTCGAGTCCAAAGTCTGGGGATGTCTCACGTGGACCTTCCTTCGAACAAGACCCGGCCCACATTGCCGGATTCTAAGGGAGGCCCACCTTTCACAAGTCACCCGTCTAGGTGTCTTTTTCGAGTCATTTCCCTTTTCAGTCTTGCTCGGGATGTACTTCCCATTCCAGGATTTGGGTTAGTTTATGATTACGCGGTATTCTTACAAACAGGCCACCCAAAACCAGACGTCAACGCAAGATGCAAGAAACCTTGGACAAATTGAAGGCCGCGCTGGTCAAGATGGAAACTCAGTTGACGGCCATCCGGACCGACCAAACCACCCTCGCCACCCGTTTGGGTGCCGTGGAGAAGGGGACTTCTGTTGAAGGATCTGAGCCCACCGGGCCCATAGCTGAACTAATCAGCGTTGTTCGTAAGCTTGAAGAGCATGTCCACTTGTCGACAAGCAACTCGATCCATACTGAAAATGCTCGCTCCTACTCGCCTCTGAATGATGAGCTACCTGCCAACCTCAACCTCACGGGAATACCGATGTTTGAGGGTACTGAAGACCCGGTCCATCACATCCGAGCTTTCAAAGAATTTATGGCTGTCAAGGGGGTGAACTCCACCATGTTTAAGCACCTATTCGCTTCTTCCCTTAAGAAACATCCCAAAGCCTGGTACTATAGGCTCGATTCCAAGAAATACAAGACTTGGGATGATGTGGCGACTGAATTTGCTCGGAATTATGCTGATAATACCGAGATCCAGACTACGATGCGTACTCTGAAAGTGATGGCCCAAGAGCCCAAAGAAGGATTCACCAAATATCTGCAAAGATGGAGGGCCGAGAGTGTGAAACTGGTTGATAAGCCCAGCGAGAAAGTTTTAGTGGAGGCCTTTGTCAAGAACCTCCTTTCTTCCTACCGGGTCCATCTCCGGTATGCCGTCATTCCTAACTTTGCCACCCTAACTGAAATGGGCACAAGGATCGAAGATGATTTATGGTTAGAGAGCCTGACTAAGGCCTCTACCAAGAGATATCAAGGGGCCAGTTCATCTGTGAGCAAGCCCACGCCTGCAGCTGCAACCCGCAGCATCTTCGATGAGGTTAATCTGCTGGATACCTCATCAAAAAAGAATACTCCAACTCGGGTATTCATAGATATAGGGACTACCTATACCTACGCCTTACAAAGGCTATCTTCAAAGGGACTGATCCAATCGATAGGCCCAACTCCCCAAGTTCCAGTTGGAGAAAAGGTCCAAGAGCTACACCATTCAGGCCTATTACCAATATCATCGAGGTAATGGGCACAACACTGAAAAGTGTTGGAAATTGAAGCATCTGATCCAAGATCTAATCAAGAGCAAGAAATACCATTGCTCGGAGACAAGCCGAGCAACAAAGAAAACCCGTTCAGCGCCCATGCTATATTCACTGGCGAGGTAATCGATTGTTCATAACTCATCTCTTCTTTTATCCCACAAATTAACGGGATATGGTTCGATGATGAAGAGGATGTCTACCTAGCCAAAGGGGAAGTTGTCCCCATCACCATTGAAGAGGTTAGAAAAGCTAAGTCTAAAGCTTTAGCCACCAACCACCTCGTCACCACCGGGAATCCTACTCCTGCAACCGTCACTGAACCTGCCAGGACGGAAGCTGACCCTGAGAAACCAAGCAACGACACAGCCCTAGTCAAGCAATTGAAGAGGGTTCGAACCGATCTAACCATATGGCAACTTCTGGTTAGCTCGCAAGCACATCGAGAGGCACTTACCAAGGCTCTCGATGAAATTAAGGTCGATTCACAGGTTACCCTTACTGAAATGGTAGCCACTATCATGCCTTATCTCAAGGACAAGCCAAAAGAAGAACGCCCGCTCATCACCTTCTCTCAGTCTGATCTTCCACCGTTCGGGCCCAACCATAACTTGGCCCTATACATCACGGTCATTTGCCGAGAGAAGTACCTCGCAATGACCCTGATCGACGCCGGGTCCGCTGTAAATGACCTTCCCCTAAGGACCGCTAAGGCCCTCATCATTACCGAGGTCGACTACCTCCCGACGGCGTAGACCATCCCGGCTTTCGATGGAAGCCCAAAACCTGTTGCTGGGGCCGTTAAACTGACAATCATAACGGGCCCAATCGAGAAAGAACTTGAGTTTCAGGTGATTGATGTCACCTCGTCCTTCAACTTGCTACTGGGAAGGCCTTGGATCCATGCAGTCAAGGCCGTGTCCTTTACCCTCCATAGAAAAGTCAAGATGCCTCTTCAAGACGGTGTCATCACACAGGAGGCGACCCCCATCACCGTGGCAAGCTGCAACGCTACGGGCCGCGCCGACCCACGAGGATTTGATTTCGTGGGAATGATCGAGGATGAATATCTCTTCAGGCCCTACTTCACTGCTAGCATCGAATCGATGCTACAAAACTTGGGCTACTTACCGGGGGCTACCTCGAGACCATATCTTCTAGCTGGGAAGATCATCGAGGTCCTAAACGATGGCGAGTCACGATTCGACTTGGGGTATGGTATAACCCCGGAAAACGTGGTCCGGGCCGGAATTCAAAGGGCCACAAACATCATCAAGGGCACCTACTTGGGCCCTTAGAGCCCAAAGCTAACCGATTACTTCGTTACACCGATTTTCGGGGCTATTCAAGTGGGGCTATACCAGCCCACTATTTCGTATCCCGAGACCAAAACGGGTCGGGAATGCAATTTCATCCCCGATGATACATTCACCCTTGTTCAGACTGAATCAAAGGAGGGTGAAAATAACTCTGAGCCCGTGCTGGGGCTCCTATTCGTAGAAGACAAGGCCATCCCTGCTCCAAAAGAAGATCTGGTCAACCTGATCCTTCGCAGCAACAGGTTCGACTCGACTAAGCTGACCTCCGAAGTTGGTGCAGACACCGGGAAAAGGGCCTGGAGGAAGACCATCAAGTGGATCGACAACCAGGGTCGAGTCTACAAGCTCACCACCGGCGAGGGAGACATGCCGGATACCGAGTCCGAGTCAGAGTCAGAGTCAGAGTCGGAGTCAGAGTCCGAGTCTAGAGGGTCTGGAGCTAGAGTCCAGTCTGTAACCTCTTTTCCTTTAGCCACTCCCACTGGAGTCTCGGGGCCTGTCTCAAGAGCACTCCCTACCCCGCCACTGACCAACGATCAGATGACCGCTCTCTTCGAGCTGTTCTCGAAATTTACTATTAATAATAACGAAAACCGTTCCGCTTACGAGTTGTCTTATTTCCAAAATTATTTCAATTTCAAAAATTTTATATGCAATGACATTGAGAAACCCGACGAACAGGTACCTCTACCTCCGCATATGATCGACCAGCTCGAACAAAAGGAGTCCCGAGTTCCGGTAGTTGAGGAGACCGAGTCCATTAACGTGGGAACCACCTTAGAGCCCCAGATGCTTAAGTTGGGCTTATCTTTAGATCCCGAGGAGTGAAAACAATTCACGAACCTCCTCCAAGAATTCAAGGATGTCTTCGCATGGTCCTACAAAGACATGCTGGGGATAGATCGGGAAATAGTTGAACACCGTATACCCATCAAAGATGGGTGCAAACCGGTAAAACAGAAACTCCGTAGAATGAGGCTCGAATGGTCTCTCAAAGTCAAAGAAGAATTCGACAAGCAATTCAAAGCAGGCTTTATACAAGTGTCTGAATATCCAGACTGGGTTGCAAACATCGTGCCGGTACCCAAGAAGGACGGCAAGGTGCGGGTATGTGTAGACTTCCGGGACCTTAATAAGGCCAGTCCAAAAGACGATTTTCCACTACCATACATCGACATACTGGTGGATAACACGGCCGATCATGCCCTCCTATCATTCATGGACGGTAATGCCGGATACAATCAGATCAAAATGGGAGAAGAAGACCGTTATGCCATTTGGGCTCATCAATGCCGGGGCCACTTATCAAAGAACCGCCATAACTCTTTTACATGACATGATGCATAAGGAAGTGGAGGTTTATGTGGACGACATGATTGTTAAGTCCAAAGACCGAAGTGGGCACATTGCGTGTAATCCCCTAGAAATTCTAACGGAATACAGTGGCGGAAATACTGTAGAGTTGGGATTAAAACGCACTGACAAACTATATCTTATTAAAAGAAATGGTAAGTCAATACAAAGGCCACTTTTTACAAAAAGGGCTAAAAAGAAAATTCTCCAAACAGGTTATACAAATCCATAAATTACATGAATAAAGATAGAGTAGGATCAACGCTACTCGCTAGCTCACACCCAAAACCCAGCAGCAAATACCTGTCATGTTATAAACATAACAGCCACGTCAGTGAGGCATAACTCGGACGTTCTCCCAGCCATATTATATCATATAGAAAAATAATATTATTATTATATCAAAATACTTAAAATGAGAAAACATTAAAAACGATATAATAAAAATAAGTTTTCGGAGAAAACTTAAAACACTTGCCAACCTGCAAGTCAAAATCAATCGATAATAATAATATTCAAAAATGGCGTTATGGAAATCCGATCAGTGTGCACAAGGCTAGACTTTCACTAGAACAATACTGGAAACTAGCTTCGAGAACTGTAGACTTAACTCATAACAGAATCAAGTCTCTAACTACGCAACTCAACTATAACAGGACTGTGTGCAGCGAGGTCCTGGTTTAAGTAGTGCACACCCCTCCTAGGCAACAAATATGTCTAGTTCAGCTGACGGCGACTAACACGATGCGATATCTAGCTTAAGGTCAAAACATACACTCTCCTGGGCGAAACTACGCCCAGTTCAACGACCAAATGCGCCCCAAATAGGCACACCGACTTTATAGCTGATGGCAAAAACGTACATCTCAGACTATATTACTCTAACCCCACACTTGTCTTTAATCCATAACTCCAAAACAAAGCCATTATCGATATTCAAAATAAATATAATCATTATGAGGATAAAAGAATAAACATTTTATATTAAAAGGGAACCTATCTATAAATAGAAACTTACTTAAAATAGAAATAGTTTTTTATAGAAAGTACGAAAGTTATTAAAATGAGTGAAATGTATTAAAATAGCATTTCTGACGAAATTAACATTATATTATTATCGTCGTTATCGTAACTTTAACATATTTCTAAATTCGTTACTCAAAATATGAATAAAATATAATAAGTCAATATATAGTATTTTATAAATAATTAGGAAATCGAGTTAAACTATAATTTTTAGAAAATAAATGTTTTAAGAAAACCGACATCAAAATTAATTGAGTCGACGAGTTTTATAAATTAAATGAATTTACAAAGATTTCAAATTATTTTTAGCAAATAGCTTTTATTAATAATTAATGCGGATTTTACTAAAAATAGTCAATTGTAAACAAATAAGAAATTATTAGTGAAAATAGTCTCGACTAAAAATATATTTAAAACAAAATCGAACATCTTCTTATTTATTAGTATAATTCGTAAAACGAAAATTAATTTATTAAACAAGTATATAAACCTTGATTACAAAATAAAAATACGATTTTGAGTTAAAATTATGAATTAACAATATCTGAAGAAAATATGAAAACGTTATTATTTAGTTACTAGTGTTACGATAACTAACTAAATATTATAACGATCGTAAATAATTAAATTACTAACGATTTATAAAACGATATCAAAAACTCGTAAAATAATTAAGGCACACGATTCAAACCTAATATTATTAGCAATAACAAATAGCTAAAATTAGAAAACTGAAGTTAAAATATTTACTACAAACTACTATTCAAACATACGATATAAATCGATTAACGTCCTAAAGTTACCTTCAGTCGAGTCCGAAACGGAGACGTATACGTCCTTCTTGATTAGTTCAAGCTCCAACCTTTGAATTTGAAAGTTATTCCCAGTTCTTGCTATTCAATAGAACTCCGAGGCCTTTCGTGAAATCCATCCGGACGACTTGACAGCAGCGACGGATAGCACTACACCAGATCAGGTATTAGAGAACCAAACAGCAGTAGAAAAAAGAAGGAGAAGAATGAGAACGGAAGAAGGTCGGGAAGAAAAGGAAAAGAGCGCGAAGGAGAAAGAAAAAACGTAAGGGCAGAAACAACAACAAAACGAACACAACACCAACGTAGGCATCAAGCAGCAGCGGACACATGAAATCAGATGGAGAAGTAAGTTGCAGCAGATGCGACATCGAAACAGTACCAGTACCACGTACAACAATCAAATGACGACGAATCGACTCGAATATCAACAACAACAACAACAACAGCGAGGAAAAGCAAATCAAGGACAAAAAAGAAGTAGGATTGAGAACGGATACAAACAAACAGAGGGACAGCAGCATGCCAATAAGAAGAAAAAGAAGAAGACCGACAGAGAGACGAAATCGATGAATAAACCGCATACAACCATAGCAGACAGCAGTAGCGAGAGTATTAGCAGCAGAAATCGAGAGAACAAAACAAGAGAAGAAGAAAACGGAGAAAAAAGGGACAGAGAAATAGCAAACGAGAAACGATATCGAAACGAGCAGTAGCAGCAGCACAAAAGCAACAGATTAGAGTAGTAGTAGTAGTAGTAGAAGAAGAAGAAGAAGAAGAAGAAGAAGAAGAAGAAGAAAAGAATAAAAAGAAGAAGAAGAAGAAGAAGGAAGAATACAAACAACAACAATAGCCAAAACGAGAGAAAGCAAAGAAGAAACCGAGCAACGACGTAACGGCGAAACGAGGTACGACGAAACACAAAAGAAAATAGGGGGAGAAGAAGATAAGGAGGATCACATTCACGACAGCAGCAGGAGTACGGACAGCATCACATCAACAGCGAACTCAGGCAACAACACGGCAGCAGTACGCCGCAGCAGAAAACGTACGCAGCAGCAGCAAAAATAAAAAGAAAACAGAGGAAAACAGAGGGGGCGTGAAAAAAAAGAAGAAAAAGGAGGATGAAAGTGAGGTGGCTGATTCGATAACTTCAAAACGGGTTTATAAAAAGAAATGGGAGAGGTGGTTACGGAGGAATAAGTTGGCAGACAAAAACAAAGTGAATATGAGGGAGGAACGAAGAGGCAGCAAAAGAGGGGGAGTGTACGTGAGTTATGGAGGAAAACAAAGAGATAAGGAAGATGAAAGAAGAGAAGTCAAGCGGTGGAAAAGAAGACAAAGGGGAGTGTACTAAGTGGGAAATGACCAGCTGCTAATAAAGTCGGTAAAACAAAGAAACGGATTAATTAAATGAATTCCGAGACGATAAGTTGACTGACCCACAAACCGAATTAAAACGAGTTAATAAATTAATAAATAATCCGGCCGTCAAATAAAATGAGTAATTAAATTATTCGAGACGAAATCGAAGTTTATAAGACGATGAAATAGTAATTCCCGATAAATAATAAATTTTCGTTAAAATGAAATTAATTGATTTCTCGAAGAAAGAAAATAAATGTTTTTGACGAAACTTGAAATAAATGACCTTCGAGCCTAAAATAGAAATTCGAGCTTAAATACAAATAGATGAAAAGAATTTAGAATTTAAATCGTCGAAATAGACTTTCGATAAGAGTTAATTAAATGAATAAAATAAATCGAAACAGACATAAAAATGTTTAAATATAAGGGTTTCCGAGACAAATAGAATTTTAGGAGTTTGAAATGATTAAAGGATAATTTCGTTTTATAATAATTTTATGAATTACGAGTTAAATCGTAAAAATAAAAAATACGAACAAAATTTTAATTTAATTTAAATTTATAAAAATTAGGGTGTTACAATCTTCCCCACTAAAAAGAAGATTCGTCCTCGAAACTTATAAAAACTTAATCGAAATCGAAGACAAATTTATTTTTCAAGATAAGTTGGGCTCAGTAACCCGAAGTTTAAAATCATTCTATTTAACAAAATCGTAAGTTAAAAATTATTTATAATATAATAACGATAAATAATATTTGTGAACGAAGTCGAGGGGGAGAGTACCCAAATATTTTCGAAGCAACAGAAAAACATTTTGATTAAGAAATTTGAATATATTTTGTTTCGTGACGAAACAAAATTTCGAGAAATCAAGTTTTGGTAGTTAGTTAATAAAAATTGAACTATCGTCAAACATTTTCGACAACAGATTTAAAGTCTATCGACAATGAAATAAAAACTTAGACATACGAAGTTTTTCGAAAATTTTAAACCGTTTTACCTAAAGTCTCATAGAAATCAAAATATCCGCAATTAAGAATGTTTTCATAAAATCTCGATCACTTGAAAATCAAAATTAAAAATTTAAACAATCTCGAAATACTTTAAAATAAAATATTTAGACCCTTTTGAAACGGGACCAAAAATAAAACAAAAACAAAATACAACGTTTTGAAATTTATAACTCAAAATGTTAAAATTTCATGAAAATCAAAACTTTTAATTCAGTCAAACATTTCATAACATAAGTTCGGGGAAATGATAAACGGATGAATAGAGTCAGAGTCAACGACAAACCGAAACAAAAAGTCTTCAAACCAGATAAAGAAGTCGAAAGGGATTGGCCGAAGAAGCAGCAGGATTAAGAAAAGCTAAGGAGAGGAACGAAATTGAGAGTTAAAAAGAGCTCTCAAGGATTATAAAAGAGTAGTTCAACCATCTCGAGATTCCTAGTACCACTCTCACAACACGGGTTCCTAATTTCCATCAAATACGTTAAGTCCAAAGTTAGGCGCTAGGTGGTACTACTCAGTCACCATCTCCAAAAATGTCTTGCGTGATTACCCAATCGTTTAAACGACACGATACTAACCCACAATTGTTTTACAATCTAATCTCATCAATTAAAATTCCAACAGTCATCAAAACACACCCAACTCGCAATCAACAAGGTTCCTAAATCCAAAGCATACTCCAAATTTCTCAAGTAAGGAACGAACACTAAACACAGTCCACCAATTTAACAATACTCAGGTACGAAATCCTCAAAAATGATTACCAACGTAATTATAATGTCACAAGTATAGGAGTCGGGAAAAATATAATAAATCCTCGAACACGCTCAAACCTATAGGTAATGGCGTAAACACTCACATCTTCAAACACGTCTTTCGACTAAGGTTTATGAGAATTCCACCAAATTTCATATCGTATCAGCGAAATCACCAAAATATTAACTCAACGAAGCCACAATCTCGTTGGTCCAAGGGTTCTGAACTATAAATCCATCAAGATGATTCGCATTAAGTATTCCTCAAAACAACGCGATAAATCCAACCTCTAATTGTGCAATATGTCTCTCTTCTTCAACAATTTATCCAAGTTAGATCACTCAACTCCAAAGTTCATAGGTTACAACCTTAAACAACGATCACAATCTAATCCTTAAGAAACACCGGAAATCTATGTCCACCAAGATTTATAACGACATTAATTAAAACCTTGAATGGTAACACAACACTCAGGCTAACACTTTAACAATACTCTATGATCCCGAATATTCACGACGCATCCATCAAATAAGCATTAGGTAAGAATCCCAAAGTAATATTATCACTTACACTTGGTTCAGTTATAGGTTAGGTACTAGGTATCCATCAAATATGACACACTCTTATTATTCCAAAAATATATTCAACTCTAAGTACTCCAAAATAATCAAGTAACCTATAACCCAAGGTTCAGTGCCCAAAGTATCATCCTAATTTCATCAAACAACATTTTGTTATTCAAATTAATCCTCAAGAATTTCTCACTTGCTTAGAAGATAGGGTAGACTCACAATCCTCAGATCAGGTAACAAGGGTTTACTAAACCTCAAACATCGATAACTTAACTCTCATGGGATCTACTAAGACAGAATCGGTCAAACCAAGAATTTCAAGTGAGAAGATGGTAAAATAAGAGAATTAATCAAAGATTTATCACAAGAATGAAAACGGGAATATATAAGGGAAGAATTGGAAGAAGTAGAGGAAGGAATAAAAGAATCGATGATCCTAGCAAAATAAGACCTTAAACGAGAAGAGAATCTTCGGACCTCTAAGGTTTCACAAAGGAAATCGCGGGATATCTTCATTTTCTTGTGGAGAAACGATCACGCAAGTCTTGGGTCGCTCCATCTAGATCTACTGCTACATCATGGAACAAGAATCTACTCTTGATCATCTAACCTGTAGCTTGAGCAAACTAAACCGGAGCTGAAAAGTCACCATCGACATCTTCCTTGGAGCGCGAAGTTGTCCACTCGAGTCAGCAGGCGTTGAGAGTTCCGAGCAGGTCTCATCCCGATCTGGAGCAGCATCCCATCAACATCTTGTCCATTCGTCTTCTCCCAGACAAAAGCAACAAATATTCAATGCTAATCATTGAGTTACAAGAACATATAAACCTAACAGTTAAGTCCTTATTTGGTTTCTACCCATCTCTCACTAATATTTCTTTAATGTTCAAATCATTTACTGGTGTTTTTCCTAAAATCAGGTGTAAGCGTCGGGAGAAACAATGCTCTGATACCAACAGTAATCCCCTAGAAATTCTAACGCAATACAGTGGCGGAAACACTGTAGAGTTGGGATTAAAACACACTGACAAACTATATCTTATTTAAAGAAATGGTAAGTCAATACAAATGCCTCTTTTTACAAAAGGGCTAAAAAGGAAATTCTCCAAACAGGTTATACAAATCCATAAATTACATGAATAAAAAAAGAGTAGGATCCACGCTACTCGCTAGCTCACACCTAAAACCCAGCAGCAAATACCTGTCATGTTATAAACATAACAGCCACGTCAGTGGGGAGTAACTCGGACGCTCCCATCCATATTATATCATATGGAAAAATAATAGTATTATTATATCAAAATACTTAAAATGAGAAAACATTAAAAACGATATAATAAAAATAAGTTTTCGGAGAAAACTTAAAATACTTGCCAACCTGCAAGTCAAAATCAATCGATAATAATAATATTAAAAAATGGCGTTATGGAAATCCGATCATTGTGCACAAGGCTAGACTTTCACTAGGACAATACTGAAAACTAGCTTCGAGAACTGTAGACTTAACTTATAACAGAATCCAGTCTCTAACTAGGCAACTCAACTATGACAGGACTGCGTGCAGCAAGGTCCTGGTTTACGTAGTGCACACCCATCCTAGACAACAAATATGACTAGTTCAGCCGACGGCGACTAACACGATGCGATATCTAGCTTAAGGTCAAAACATACACTCTCCTGGGCGAAACTACGCTCAGTTCAACGACCAAATGCGCCCCAAATAGGCACACCGTCTTTATAGCTGATGGCAAAAACGTACATCCCAGACTATATTACTTTAACCCCACACTTGTCCTTATTTCATAACTCCAAAACAAAGCCATTATCGATATTCAAAATAAATATAATCATTATGAGGATAAAAGAATAAACATTTATATTGAAAGAGAAACTTTCTATAAATAGAAACTTACTAATTTTAGAAACTTACTTAAAATAGAAATAGTTTTTGTAGAAAGTACAAAATTTATTAAAATGAGTTAAATGTATTAAAATAGCATTTCTGACGAAATTAACATTTTATTATTATCGTCGTTATCGTAACTTTAATATATTTCTAAATTCGTTACTCAAAATATGAATAAAATATAATAAGTCAATATATTGTATTTTATAAATAATTAGGAAATCGAGTTAAACTATAATTTTTAGAAATTAAATGATTAAAGAAAACCGACATCAAAATTAATTGAGTCGACGAGTTTTATAAATGAAATGAATTTACGAAGATTTCAAATTATTTTTAACAAACATATTTTATTAATAAATAATACGGATTTTACTAAAAATAGTCAATTGTAAACAAATAAGAAATTATTAGTGAAAATAGTCTCGACTAAAAATATATTTAAAACAAAATCGACTATCTTCTTATTTATTAGTATAATTCGTAAAACGAAAATTAATTTATTAAACAAGTATACAAACCTCGATTACAAAATAAAAATACGATTTTGAGTTAAAATTATGAATTAACGAAATCTGAAGAAAATATGAAATTGTTATTATTTAGTTACTAATGTCAAGATAACCAACAAAATATTATAACGATCGTAAATAATTAAATTACTAACGATTTATAAAACGATATCGAAAACTCGTAAAATAATTAAGGCACACGATTCAAAACAAATATTATTAGCAATAATAAATAGCTAAAATTAGAAAACTGAAGTTAAAATATTTACTACATACTACTACTCAAACATACGATATAAATCGAGTAACGCCCTAAAGTTACTTTTGGTCGAGTCCGAAACGGAGTTGTATACGTCCTTCTTGATTAGTTCAAGCTCCAACCTTCGAATTCGAATGTCGTTCCCAGATCTTGCTATTCAATAGAAGTCCGAGGCCTTTCATGAAACTCATTCGGACAACTTGACAGCAACGACGGATAGCACTACACCAGATCAGGTACGAGAGAACCAAATAGCAGTAGAAAAAAGAAGGAGAAGAATGAGAACGGAAGAAGGTCGAGAAGAAAAGGAAAAGATTGGGAAGGAGAAAGAAAAAACGTAAAGACACGAACAACAACAAAACGAACATAGCACCAACGTAGGCATCAAGCAGCAGCGTACACATGAAATCAGACGGAAAAGTATAAGTAGCAGCAGATGCGACATTGAAACAGTAGCAGTAGCACGTACAACAATCAAATGACGACAAATCGAATCGAATATCAACAGCAACAACAGCGAGGAAAAGCAAATCAAGGACGAAAAAGAAGTAGGATTGAGAACGGATACAAACAAACAGAGGGACAACAGCACGCCAATAAGATGAAAAAGAAGAAGACCGACAGAGAGACGAAATCGACGAATAAACCGCATACAACCATACCAGATAGCAGTAGCAAGAGTATTAGCAGCAGAAATCGAGAGAACAAAACAAGAGAAGAAGAAAACGGAGAAAAAAGAAACAGAGGAATAGCGAACGAGAAACGATATCGAAATGAGCAGTAGCAGCAGCACAAAAGCAACAGATCAGAGTAGTAGTAGTAGAAGAAGAAGAAGAAGAAGAAGAAGAAGAAGAAGAAAAGAAGAAGAAGAAAAAGAAGAAGAAGAAGAAGAAGAAGAAGAAGAAAAGAAGAAGAAGAAGAAGAAGAAGAAGAAGAAGGAAGAATACAAACAACAAAAACAACAGCAGCAGCAAAAGTACAAAGAAAACAGAGGAAAACAGAGGGGGCGTGAAAAAAAAGAATAAAAAGGAGGATGAAAGCAAGGTGGCTGATTCGATAACACCAAAACGGGTTTTTAAAAAGAAAAGGGAGAGGTGGTTACGGAGGAATAAGTTGGCAGACAAAAACAAAGTGAATATGAAGGAGGAACGAAGAGGCAGCAAAAGAGGGGGAGTGTACGTGACTTATTGAGGAAAACAAAGAGATAAGGGAGATGAAAGAAGAGAAGTCAAGCGGTGGAAAAGAAGACAAAGGGCAGTGTACTAAGTGGGAAATGACCAGCTGCTAATAAAGTCGGTAAAACAAAGAAACAGATTAATTAAATGAATTCCGAGACGATAAGTTGACTGACCCACAAACCGAATTAAAACAAGTTAATAAATTAATAAATAATCTGGCCGTCAAATAAAATGAGTAATTAAATTATTCGAGACGAAATCGAAGTTTATAAGACGATGAAATAGTATTTCTCGATAAATAATAAATTTTCGTTAAAGTGAAATTAATTGATTTCTCGAAGAAAGAAAATAAATGTTTTTGACGAAACTTGAAATAAATGAGCTTCGAGCCGAAAATATAAATTCGAGCTTAAATACAAATAGATGAAAAGAATTTAGAATTTAAATCGTCGAAATAGACTTCCGATAAGAGTTAAATTAAATGAATAAAATAAATCGAAACAGACATAAAAATGTTTAAATATTAGGGTTTCCGAGACAAATAGAATTTTAGGAGTATGAAACGATTAAACGATAAATTTGTTTCATAATAATTTTATGAATTACGAGTTAAATTGTAAAAAAATAAAATATGAACAAAATTTTAATTTAATTTAAATTTATAAAAATCAAGGTGTTACAATTGCGGCCCTAAGAAAATTCTTTACCCGACTACGCAAATACAACATGAGGCTAAACCCTCAAAAATGCAGTTTCGGGGTAACATCGGGCAAATTACTGGGCCATATCGTTAGGCAACGCGGCATCGAGGTCGACCCAGCTAAAATCAAGGCCATTACCGAGATGCAGCCACCCAAGACCGAAAAAGAAATAAGGGGGTTTCTCGGGAAATTCCAATATATTAGCCGGTTTATTTCAAGATTAACCATGGTATGTGAGCCCATTTTCAAGAAACTGAAGATAGGAGAACGAACACTGTGGGACGATAAGTGTCAAACGGCTTTCGATAAGATGAAGAAGATTCTGTTTGCACCACCGCTATTAATGTCACCTCAACCCGGTATGCCTTTGTCGTTATACCTAACAACGACCGAGACAGCCATGGGGGCTATGCTGGTCCAGACAGTCCATTTGGAAGAACCGGCTATTTACTACATCAGTAAAAAAGTTCCTAGAATACGAATGCAAGTATACAATGCTCGAGAAAACATGCCTAGCTTTGGTTTGAGCCACTAAAAAGCTCCGACATTACATGCTCAGTCACGAGGTACATGTATTATCCAAAATGGATCCTATCAAGTACTTGTTCGAGAAGCCCATCCTCAATGGCAGGATGTCCAGATGGACTTTAATGTTAGCAGAGTTTGACCTCAAGTTCGTACCATTAAAAGCCGAGTAGTAGCCGAATTTCTCGCCGATAGTCTGATATCTGAAGAAGGGCACACCGATACTTGGGCTTTTCCAGATGAAGATATATTCCATACCGACACCGAGACATGGGATTTGTATTTTGATGGGGCTTCCAACTTCCGAGGATTTGGGGTCGGGATATTGTTAATCTCGCCACAAGGGGAACACACCCCGTTATCCATTAAACTGGACTTTGACGTGACTAACAACGCAGCCGAATATGAAGCATGCATTCACGGGTTGCAAGCCGCCACTGATTTAGGAGTAACAAACCTCCGGGTCCACGGTGACTCGTCCCTAGTCATCAACCAAGCTCTCCAAAAATGGAAAACTCGGAATGCCAATCTCGCGGCTTACCAAGCGCGAGTAAGGGTTCTCGAGAAACAATTCAAAAAGGTAGAATACATATACCTGCCTCGGGAAGAAAATCAATTCGCAGATGCACTTTCCAAATTAGCATCTTTGTTGAACATCCCGGAGCATTTAACCAGCATGCCAATTTGCGTTGAAAGACGGTCCGAGCCGGCCTATATCCACGCCATCCAAGATATCGAAATAACTGATCCGGAACCTTTGTATCAGGATGTTCGAACTTATTTGACAACGGGAGAATATCCCCTGGGAGCTGAAAACCGAGCCAAGAAAGCCTTGCGAAGATTGGCAACCCAATTCGTTCGCACGGACGACGGACAATTATATAAAAAGACGGCACAGGGGGCTCTCCTCCTGTGTATCGATAAAGTACAAGCCGAGAAGGTTATGTCCGAGGTACACGATGGCGAAAATGGCCCGCATATGAACGCCCATATGCTAGCCCGAAAAATCATGAGGCTCGGGTACTATTGGAACACCATGGAAACTGACTGTCAGTTATATGTCAAACACTGCCATAACTGTCGGATTTTTGCCAATGTACAACATATGCCACCTTCCCTATTATATACCATTACATCACCATGGCCATTTTCGAAATGGGGTATTGATATAATTGGAAAGGCGAACCCTTCCGGGATGGGAGGTCATTGTTTCATTTTGGTGGTTATCAACTATTTCACCAAATGGGTCGAAGCCGAGTCATACCGGATCCTGAATGTCAAGCATGTTGCCAAATTCATCCAAAACAAGATCATATGCCGATACGGGATCCCGCACGAGTACATCAGTGATCACGAGACCCATTTCGAAGCTGAAACCGCTGCGATGCTAGCCAAATATAAAATCCAAAGGCATACATCTTCACCTTACCGGCCCCAGACAAATGGAGCGGTAGAGGTGGCTAATAAAACGATTGTCACCATACATAAAAAGGTGGCTAAGAATTACCGGGACTGGCCCAATAAAATACCTTTTGCCCGTTGGGGGTATCGAACGTCAATTTGCACCGGAACCGGAGCAACTCCATACTATTTGACATATGGTATGGAGGCGGTCCAACCGGTCGAACTAGAAGTGCCATCCCTCAGGATTCTACTTGAGAGCCAAGTGCCGGAAGCAGATTGGGTACAAGCCCGATATGATTCGCTAGTTCTTTTGGACGAACGGCGGTCCCGGGCCCTCAACAATATCCAAATATATCAAAAGAGGATCCAACGGGCTTTCAACAAAAGGGGTAGGCCCAGACATATCAAAGAAGGGGATTTGGTCCTAAAATCGGTTCGTGCATTACTACCGGTCGACCCAAGAGGAAAATTCAAACCTAATTGGGTTGGGCCAAATCTAGTAAAGAAAGTCCTATCAGGAGGAGCGGTGATGCTAACGGACTTGGACGGGAACGAATTTGTCAACCCAACCAACTTGGACCAGTTGAAGCGCTACTACCCATAAACCCTATCTCAATGTCATTTGCAAAAAATTCATAAAAATTCGTCTTTTTTTAAATTTTCAAAAACTATAAGCAAGTCAATGAGCTAGGATTATTCATCCTACTATCGCACATCTTAAACTAATAGTCTCGGTGTATTTCAAAAATTTGCAAAAAAAATCTATGTTCGAACTACGTTTGGTTTGATTCCACTACATGTGGATACGTTGGCAACCCCTCAAAAGGGTACAACCACTGCAATAACGGAAAAGACGGGAACAGTATTCACTAATATGTCTTTTATTAAAAAAACCCGATAAACTTGGGAAATCCAAAATTACATCACACACACGAAAAAAAAACGCCAAAAACGGCAATCACACAAAAAGCACACCGCAAAATTAGTATTAATACCTAAATAATAAAATTAAGGAGACTAGTGTTCGTGCATTTTGCCCTTCCCTTTATCCTTTGGGTCACGTGGAGCCCGATGTCCCCAGGGCGGGGGCGAGCGTTCCCGAATCACGAGGGGAACCTCCTTAGCTCGAACCCGTTTCTTCGACAACGGGTCTTCTGCCATTTTCACCGGTCCAAGTCGAGCCCGCACGTGCTCATGTAGCCTGTCTCGCGGGCCAAGTCTCCTTTCTAAGTCAGTCTGGGAGCTCACCTTCCCCCGCCCACCTCTTTGACCTGACATAAGGCGGACCAATGTAACCGGAGTATCACCCTCATCGAAGAAGCCCCTATTGTCTTTAACTTGCTCCCTTTGCAGCAGGTCGAAAGCTTTATCAACCTTCAAAGCGGCTCGAGCTTTAACAGTATTTGTTTTGGTCCACTTCACATAAGAATCTGAAACCCACAATGAATGAAGAGATTTGGGAATGGGCCAAGTGTGCCGGGTGTACCATCTTTGCATCCAAGTATCGCACATCACATCCGTCAGTTGGGTAGATTCACTCACAACTGCTTCAACTTCTGGGATTCTTTGGGTCCAACCATACTGCCTTAGTATGCAATCCGGGTAGAGATGAATCGTTTGCCTAAAAGACAAGATTACCTGGTAGCGAGCCTTATCTCTCGGAGCCAAGCCTGTCCAAACATAGATGGGCCAACATGGCACTACCCATCGAATCAACGGACCGCTATAAAAAGATAACACTTCGTCTCAATACTTTTGAGTAATCTGGCGTGAAAAATCAATAGCTCGTCTCCTCGTCATAACCTGATTATGGCGGTATTTGCTCGAGTCAAGGGGAGGATCTATGACTGATAGCCTCTCAAATAGCCAGATCTGAAAAAAGGAAACAAAATATGAGTTATCGGGACAAAGTGGGTGTCCGCCCAAGGGCACTCGATCAAGGGCACCTCTGAACTCGAAACAGGAGGCTTTTACGAGGGCACTCGATCGAGTGCCAGGGTGACTCGATCGAGTGCCCACTGCAGCAAAAAAATCACGAAAAAAATAAAAAAATAGGAAAATTGAGAAAAATCATAAAAATCCAAAATACCTGCAATAAACGGGTACTTCCAGTCAGACGAACCGATGAATCCCTTTTACGATTATCTAAACCCTGGATAATTTCACCCATAATCAGCCAGGCTGGACTATGCTCCGTCTCCATCAGATCAACCACGGTTAAAAGACGAGCGTTACCCATGCACGACAGCAAATCCATGTGACTTTCAAAGGCATAAACATGGAGCATACAAAAGGAGAAAGCCCTACGGCTGTGAACCGGTCTGACCCGGACATCATAAGGGTTCATAAATTTCTCGGCCAAATCGATCAAGGAAATATTACCATCCTCCATCATGCGAGATACTTCATTATGGGAAAGTCCTAAAAATTCCCGTAGCTTTCTTCTTGGGTCATGGACCGAAAACGGGACGGCAGGCCGAAGTATCGAGTTCCATCCTCCCACAGCAGCAATCTCCTCGGGTAAAGGACAAATTTCTCCTCGAGGAAAG
Organism: Agrostemma githago; assembly: GCA_958450325.1. NCBI lineage: Eukaryota > Viridiplantae > Streptophyta > Magnoliopsida > Caryophyllales > Caryophyllaceae > Agrostemma > Agrostemma githago. The sequence goes on along the minus strand of OY288244.1, from coordinate 24,145,283 downwards.
GCAACAACATGATATGTATCGTCCCAATAGGACAAACAAGCATCAAGAAAGTAACGGTCAACTTGCATCTGACGGAATGGATACAGCTGAGTAATACCCGTCTGATTGAGAGCCATCCTATCCGTGTCCCTAAAGCATCGGGACCATTGTTGCAGCATCGTGGTCAATCGATCGATCCCCATGACTAAAATTCTTGAAAGGAATAAAGAGCTTTCTTTTTGAGGAAAAGTGAATTGTGAGGAAGTCGTGAAGAAAATTAAGACAAGGGGGGGTATTTATAGTATTAAATCCACAACTCTCTTTCCATATCTCCTTCCCACAAAAGGTTTCCTAATTCTAACGGGCTTTAGCATATAGGCCTAGTCTCAGATTCCGCGACAGGAATTAGTCATCTCGAGCACTCCTAATTTTTTTATGGAGTCAAAACTTTTCAAAATTTTAAAAAATATCGAAACAAAAATTCAAATTTTCATTCCCCAGCGCGAGTCATTTTTTTACCTACGTGTTACATGCAAAAATTTATGCAACTGATACAGGTACGACTCGAGACTTCAGAGGCAAGCTCGCATATCTCATATATCTCCCCAGCGGAAAGACCTAGGCGGCATTTTACCCGGAATAGCACAGGATAGGCCCATATATAGACGCACCCAGGACTTATACGACAAGTCCGATTCCCCACGGAGTTATCATCATCTACTCAGGTATGATTTCTGTCTTATGGCTGGCAAGCCCTTCACGCAAGTCCAATGGACTATAAACGACCCGACCGGAAGTCTGCCAAGTCTTAATCCTCGATTGGCCTGGTAGCTACTCTGACTTTCGCATTGTCCAAGCCTCAGTCAGAGTGGGGGCTCTGTAGACATCCACATTTTGACCGCCAGGTGTCTATAGCAGTTTCCAAAAAACACCCGATAATGATCGGACGCAAACGTGTTTCTACGCGCTCGGATATGGGCTCAGAACCATTGGTTTCTGGCTTGGGCTTTTTATGGAGTAAAAATGTCACAAAACCGACCTCGAATTCAGGCCCAGTGGGTCGTTTCCAATCAAATAAGACTAATTTGGGTCAAAACCGACACTGGAAATAAAATTGACTTTTATCGATTGGGTCAAACCCCGGTCAAGGCCGTTCCGAGTCACAAGAAACATCCATACAAATGTCAAAAGTCCAATCCAAATACATGACCCACAAAAATACCCAACTCAAGGTCCAAAACCCGGACCCCCGCGCTCCAGCTGACCCACTCGATCGAGTGTCAGCCCACTCGATCGAGTGTCTGCCCACTCGATCGAGTGGGCCCTCAATCAAGCCCGGCTGTGGTTGTCTGGGCCACTCGACTGAGTCAACGGCTTACTCGGTCGAGTAACCCTAGAGGAGGGTGCATGGCTTGCCTATATATACACCCTTTTGCATGCAATTAAAACCCTAACTTTACACATTCTTTAACAACCCTAATCAACTCTCTACAACCCTAATCTTCACCCATCACAACTCATCATCTTCAACCCTAAACCCTAGCATCTAGGAATCTAAAACCACCATAACTTAATTTACATAGAACCTCGATACTCCCGTACTAAAGCCACAATCAAGCGAGTCCTATCCGAGACAAGAAACATGAAGGTTGAGGGTGCAATAATCCCATTCTTTTTCTCTCGTCTTCCTCTCGTCCTCTTCGTCCATTTTTTTCATTTTTTATTGTTTATAATATCGATATTAGTATAAAAAATTAAATTACTCGTCAATTCGCGTCGAGCGTGAGTGATGACGGGATAAGAAAATCCGAATATACAAGGGTGTTCCACCCAACATTGCCGGTCCCGACATACCGATCGTTTGATTGTTGAGGCGAGTTAACATCAACTATAGTTTTCTTATTTCATCATTATCGTCGCATATTCATCGTTCTTTAACTATTTTCAATAAAACACTTTTTTTTCAGTTAGGGCCGAAACTTGTTGATGCGAATTCGACATCATACAATCCGCAAGGATTTATTACGATGTCGGGATGCGGAGGAAATCAAATTAAGTCTTTAATTCAAGCGTCATTCTTTAGATTTGATGCCAATTCCATAATTGGATGTCGTATCTAAACGAATTAATCAAGTAAATGTAACTAATACGAAGTCATTGATGCTAAAAATAGTGATCATATAATTCGAAAGAATTGGTTACGACACTATAAACGCGGAGACAATCTATTTCGTACTTAGTTGGTTTTAAATGATTTACAAACATATTTTTTAGATTTAACTCTAAATATTCGATATTGATTCAATAATCAAATATCGGATACTATGAGTATCAAAATCCGAATCGAGCCTAAATCGTACAATATTTATGCCCGATTCAACAAAATCATCACTTTTCCCAAAATCAGAAGGCCATTTCGAAACTAACAACAAGTTGCGAAGCGAACTCTGGTTCGTACAGGGGGCACTCGATCGAGTGCCTAGCCCACTCGGTCGAGTGGCACCCCAAAAACGAGACAGAAGCTTTTTTTGGCCACCACTCGATCGAGTCTCGCAATGATTCGGTCGAGTGCTTTCTCACTCGGTCAAGTTCTTCAATAAATCGATCGCGTGACGTCTAAAAAGTGGGACAGAAGTCTTTTCCGAGGGCACTCGGGCGAGTCCTTCAGTGACTCGAGCGAGTGGCCTTATCACGTCAAAACCGTGAGTCCCACAATACTTTTCTAGTCTCGACAATATTTTTCTATGACTTCGGTCAACGCGTGTTAAATCAATCACGTGTCAAACAAATTTTCAAAACCATGCATCGTGTCATTTTGGTTTTTCCATATCATTCTATATTTTGGCAAACCATTATTATCGTTATCATCGCTACTAATCGTTTGTTCTATTTTGTTGATTTATTTTCGTTGTTTATTTTAGTGTACTAAAATGAACCCGCATGCTAAATATAACTTTGACGTTAAATTTAGATGCATTAAATCGACCTAGCAACCCATTCAATTTCTTGCATGTTTTGGCAAAACAATGTTTGCATATCATCTCATCGTATTACTAACGCGTGCATTAAAACGTCAAACGATATCTTAGTAGAGGCCGCTAATGTGCGGGCGGGGTTGGGTGTTCTTTTTTAACTTCCCAACACGTACCCTCACCCCTTACTCAGAACCTCGATTTCTGAATATATCCGAATCCATTGGCACACAAGAGTCATTCAATACACGGTATCCGATAATGTCGATATCGGTATCAAATGCAAAGGGACGAGCCCAATAAACTCTGACATCCGAATGGCCATACTTTGTGCATGGCCCACTAAGATATAGAGTGGGTTCGAACGGGCTCGAACTCCCACAAAGTTCGGTGGCGACTCCACTTCGATTTAAATTTCTATTCGACCCATCTCATATGGAGATTCATTCGCCTCTCCAAACCCGCGCGTGGCTGTGTCGGGGTGGACCTATCTCATGTCCACACATACCTGACGTCTTCGCTTGGGGTTCAGGCCGTTGCTTGTCATCTTGTTCTTGATTCTTGGTGCGCGCGCGCTTTGTCTTCTTCGGTTTATTTAGAAGTTTTGTTTAATTTTAAGTATCTCTGCGCGCTTGCAACGCATTGAGTTGGCTTTCATTTGTACAAGTATATTTTGGGCTGCTAGTGAACCCTTGATGAAATAAAACATTCCAGGGCGTTAGTCTCCACTCGAGCGGTCGTCTATGTGATGCTTATGACCCTAGGACTAAACAAAGATATATAAAACTATTCGAGGGCGTTGGTCTCCACTCGAATGGCTGTCTTTCGGGATGCTTTTGACCCCTATGACCAAAATAAAGTGAAATAAAACCATTCGAGGGCGTTAGTCTCCACTCAAATAACTGTCTTTCGGGATGCTTCTGACCCCTAGGACAAAACAAAGGAATATAAAACCATCCGAGGGCGTTAGTCTCCACTCGAATAGCTGTCTTTCGAGATGCTTCTGACTCCTAGGACAAAACAAAGGAACCAGTCGAGGGCGTTAGTCTCCACTTGAGCGGTCGTCTTCGGGATGCTTATGACCCCTAGGACTAAAATTGCTGTGCCTCCAGGATAACTCTGACCCTCGGGCAAAAATGTTGTTGTTGTGCCTTCAGGATAACTCTGACCCTCGGGCAAAAATGTTTTTGTTGTGCCTTCGGGATAACTCTGACCATCGGGCAAAAATGTTGTGCCTCCGGGATAACTCTGACCCCTCAGGCAAAAATGTTGTGCCTCCGCGATAACTCTAACCCTCGGGCAAAAATGCTGTGCCTCCAGGATAACTCTATCTGACCCTCGGGCAAAAAACTCTGACCCTCGATCAAAAATGATGTGCTTCCGGAATAACTCTGACCCTCGGGCAAAAATGTTGTGCCTTCGGGATAACTCTGACCCTCGGGCAAAAAATGTTGTTTGTTTATTCGTTTTAGTTAAATGCTTGTTTCGTGAGTTCGTCTTAGCTAATTTGGTTTTGCAGCTTGTCTTGCTTTGTTTGGGTTTGTTATTGCTCTTGTTCCAGTTTGTTTATGCATTTGGGACTTGTTTAGTGTCTATTAAGATTAGTTTGTCTAGATTTGCTTTGTTACGCGTCCGGGTGTAGCGTTTAGGTTAAGTGTGTTTCTTATTCTTATTTTATTGTCGAGAGTGTATTATCGATGTTGATTAGTAATTGTCCCATTATTGTTGTTTTGCTTTGTCTTAGTAGGCGCATGTTTTATGTTTATCGACCTTGAGTTTGTTTGCTTAAGTATTTATTGGTGTTTTTGATTCAATCCCTTGCCGGTGATTACGTTAAGTTAGATTTATCTCTCTCGGGTGGCTGCGTTAGACTAACCCTGGTCTATGACTTTCTTCGGGAGATTTCTGACTAACCCTAGTCTTATTGATGAGTGGTTGTTTAGGTTTAGCGACTTTTTTGCCTTTAAATTACTAGACTTGATGTGTAAGCTCTTAATGAGTGCATAATGGTGTTTGCGTTAGTTCTTGGGCTTACATTTGCTTAGTGAATTCTTCCGGGGATGTGCTAAAATAATAATTCCTTGGGACGTAAGCTGAGTGCTTAGTGTAATCCCCTAGAAAATCTAACGCGATACAGTGGCGGAAACACTGTAGAGTCGGGATTAAAACACACTGTAACTATGTCTTATTAAATTAAATTGGTAAAGTCAAATGTATGCCATACATAAAAATGGCTAAAATTTAAAACAATCCACAAAGTGGTTAAACAATCCTTAAGACATAATTATTAAAAAGATCAAGCAGGATCCAAGACTGCTCGTTAGCCCACACCAACTGTAATCCCCTAGAAAATCTAACGCGATACAGTGGCGGAAACACTGTAGAGTCGGGATTAAAACACACTGTAACTATGTCTTATTAAATTAAATTGGTAAAGTCAAACGTATGCCATACATAAAAATGGCTAAAATTTAAAACAATCCAAAAAGACGTTAAACAATCCTTAAGACATAATTATTAAAAAGATCAAGCAGGATCCAAGACTGCTCGTTAGCCCACACCCACCGGAAAACAAACACGTATACCTGCCATGTTAAAACATAACAGCCACAATCAGTGGGGAGCAACGTTAACGTTCTCCCAGCCGTATAGCAGGATTTTAAAACAATAATTACTAATATAGGAAAAATAGTAAAAATGGAAAACAGTAAAACAGCATATTAAAATAAGCTTTAGCGTAAAACAAATTAATCAAAAGGGTTTCCGAAGAAACATAAAAATATTTGCCAACCTGCAAACCAATTTATATCGATAATAAATAAAATAATCAAAATGGCGTTATGGAAATTCGATCAGTGTGCACAAGGCTAGACTTTCACTAGGATAATACTGGAAACTAGTTTCGAGAACTGTAGACTTAACTCATAACAGAATCCAGTCTCTAACTAGGCAACTCAACTATAACAGGATTACGTGCAGCGAGGTCCTGATTTAAGTAGTATACACCCCTCCTGGATACCAAATGTATCCAGTTCAACTGACGGCGACTAACACGATGCGATATCTAGCTTAAGGGCACAATGCACACTCTCCTGGGCAAAACTACGCCCAGTTCAACCACCAAATGTGCCCCAAATGGGCACACCGGCTTTATAGCTGATGGCAAAAACGTACACCCCAGATTATTACTCTAACCCCACACTTGACATTATTCCATAACTCCAAAACAAGCCATTATCGATATTCAAAAATAAATATAAACAATAGGAGAACAAAAGAAAAAGGAATCACTTTCCAAAAGAGTAAACTTTCTATTTTAGAAAACTTCTTTTTTAGAAACTTTACCAAAAATAGCATCATATCAAAATAGCAAAAATATTAGTTTATAATAACATCACATTTTTAGTAAACGATATAGATTTATAAAACTAATACTTTCGGCCTTAACGATATTAATTACCAAAGTGAACATCTAATTTTATGAAATTATTAAAATATCGTATAAGCGTTATAAAATGATTAAAAAATATCTTAAAAACTTTAATATTACTAATTAGGGTGTTTTCAAAAGTTAAAAAGCAAAAATTCTCTAATTATTATTAGTTTCGACAATAAAATTATAAATAGGATTTTACGGCAAACATCAAATTAAATATTTGAACGTCTTTATTTAATTAAACCAACAAATATATTTAGAGTATGTTAAGGGATGATTTAACTCACAAAGTTTCAGATTTAAATACTTTCAAAATTGCTGGAAAAAAAATTATTCTTTTAGATAAGACGAAGCATTTTAACGATAAATCACAATTTGTCCGAAAATCAATATTTATTAATTAAAGACTTTAATAAATAGTACAAAAATTACATAAAATAGTTAAATTATATTTATGGACATTCTGTCCAGAAAAGAAAATTTTCAGAATTCTAAAACTCGATTTTTAAAGCGTTTTCTCGTTAATCGTCCTATCTCGACAATAACGATTAATAAAAATAGTAATCACAAAACGATTTAAGTATTAATATCCAAAAATTATTATTAAACGTAAAAATCATGATTTTCCAGAATCTACCATTTTTCCAGATTTCCAAAAATTCCAGATTTAATAAATCCCGTCAAAACCGTCTTTAAAACCCGTTTTCACAATTAACGATTCCATTAATAAAACTTATCGTTCTTAACATTTTATTAAGGCACTAAAAATCATAAAATTACATTTTAATATGAAATCATCAGAATCATAATTTTTTTCCAGATTTAAACCAAAGACCAGAAATCCAGAATTTAAACAACAAACACGGTTTTAACGATAAACGATGATTTAAAGTGATTAATTAATTCATCCACTTAACAATTCCGAAGTTTTTTGAAATAATTCATAAAATTCTATTTTACCAGAAAGTTTCACCACGTCAAAAATCAGATTAAAATAAAATGTTTAAGTACTAGAACTAAAAATCGGCTTTTAATCGTTTTTGTCCGAAAACGGTAATAATTCAATAATCGATATCAAAAATATCAGAAAAATAATAAATTATTAAAAATCATCAAAAACAACATTTTTCCAGAATATAAACATATATTACATGTTTAGGCCGAATATTACGATTTTACAAATTAATATAACAATTTAATCATTAATCTCGTAAAAGCGATAAAAATACCGAAATATACAAATTTTCAACTTTTAAAAATTTTACAGATTTTATGACATACATATATTGCCAAAATAAAACTTAAAAATATATACATGCAAATACTCAATTAAAAACATGAAATACCGAGTAACATCGACGTTACCTCTACTCCAAGTCTGAGTCGATAATATATTCGTCGGCTTCGGGATCGTCCAAAAATCCTACCAAACACGGAAATCATGGCAGAAAAATACCGCGAGAAAACTAATAAAAATCAAGGTAAAAACTGATCGAAAACGACGTTGATTAATACCTTAACGAAGAGGACGGAAAGAGGATTATTTGACGATGAATTTGAGTCGATTAAGACTAGAATTGAAGCAAAAATAATCCTAGAATAGAGGAAGAGTGCCACGGCCAAGAGGATAAATGTAGATTTTTTTTAACTAGATGAATGAATAAAGTGTAGTATGGAAATGGATGGTTTTTCCAAAATATAAATGAAATTGATGTTGTTGATGAAAACTAGGTGAAACATGTTAAAGTGGCCGGCCAAGTAGAGAAAAGAAAGGAGTACGAAGAGTTTTAATAATAATGCAACAATGAATGGAAAGAAATTATCTTACGTTTACGTTTTAACGTGATAAAATGAAACGTTTAAATAAAACGTAATAAAACTTGTGACCAAGATCTTAGTCGGTCCAAAATGTGAGGAAATGGTCTCAAATAATTTATAAGTTGATAAAAAGTAAAATCGTAAAATAGCTAAAGGCATTTCAAAGTAATTCGAGTAAACCTCGCGTAAGAAAATAATTATTCGCGAAGCTTCGTATAAAAATCATAATGGCTACTCTTTAGTAAACAAAAATATTTCTTAGTTGAAAATATCATACAAATGTATTTAAACATTTTTGGGAAGAGGAATAACTTAAATCCGAGATTAAAAACGTTAATTCGTAGAGAAATAGAATTCCTCGCGGAAAATAAATAATTTACGAGGAAAATCAAATAAATGGATTTAAAAGAATTAAAAATCTTTTAAAAATATAAATAAATATCATTAAACTCAACAATGAAAATAGAGCTTAGTAAAATGATGAAATATGAGGCCGAAAAGTGACAGAGTTAAGACGGAGTCCTAACGGAAAGAATAAAAATGCTTAGGAAAAATAGCGGGTGTTACAATCCTCCCCACTAAAAGAAAGTTTCGTCCTCGAAACTAAGAATAAGCAGAAAAGAAATCGAGATCATCTTACTTGAAAAGATGAGGATACAAATTTCGCAAAAAAAAAAAAATATTGGTTTAAAAGAAAATTTTACAACTTTCAAAGTGATACGAAATCGAAGGCAAATATTTATTCCAAGAAGAATTGGACTAACCAACCCGAAGTTTAAAATCTTTCGCTTAATGAAATCGTAAAGTAAAGTTATTTGGTAAAATAACGACGTTAAATAACATTTGTAAACAAAGTCGAAGAAAATAGGGTAACCAAAACACTTTCAAAACAAAGTAAGGTAATTTGATTAAGAAATTCGACAATATTTCGGTTCTATGACGAAACAAAATTTAGTTTTGAGAAATTAAATTTTGTAGTTGGTAAAAATCGGAGCACTCATCAAACATTTTGAATAACAGATTCAAAAGTTCACTGACAATAAAACGAAAACTAATTTCAAAATATTAAGGTTTCGAAAATGTTATCAAAGTAATTATGAAAGTTTTCAAAAATGTTATCAAACCCGAACATTCAAAATAATTTCGACAATGTTAAAATGTTTTACACAATAATCTTTTAGAAATTGAAGTATTTGGAAACAGAATTTAATATAAACATCAACCAAAGATAAAACTAAAAAAAATGGAGTAAAAAGTATTTAAATTAAAATTCAAAAATGATAAATTTCACGATATTCAAAAGTTTAAGATAGTCAAACTTTTACAAAACATGGGGTTTCGCAATATGAAATTATAACTCAAAATGTTCAAATTTTATGGTAGTTCAAAGTTTTTAAACTAGTCAGACTTTTTATAAAAATATGGGGGTTAAAAAAAATGGTTGACGAATAAATAGAACAAGGGTAAACAATAAATCAAAGCGGGAGTTTTTAAATAAAACAAAGGGTGGTCCATGGGATGGGAGGTAGCTGAACCAAAGGAGTTAAAACGAATAAGATTAGCGGGGTAGGATGCACCTACAACAGGGGGGGAAGAAGGCACGAGAAGAAGAAAAAAAATTGATGTTTGAAAACATACCCGTGACGATCTCCGGGTGTGCTTCAGCATCGGCTCTGCTCATCATAAAGATACGACCCTTGCGCTTAGTTGTAGCAACAGCACTGGCGACTGTGGCAGTAGTGGCAGTAGTCTTCTTCGAACAGTTGTAGGAGCGATGACCAGGTTCTCCACAAGTGAAGCATGTGAAAGGAGTACCGTCACAGTTTTTTCCTGCGTGGTAGTCCTTGTTGCATTTGTAACAAACGTTCTTCTTCTTGTTTGCGAACAACGGCGTGGAGTTGGACTTCTTGTAATCATTGTCTGCAACAAGTAGGCAACGATGGATTTCAACGCCATAAAAGATATTGGGTGGAAAAGCAAGGGAAAAGACAAGGGAAGTGTTTCGAACATCCTGAAGAATGGAATTTCTTCGAAGAAGAGGTTTGGTTATTCTCAGAGTGAGAGAAAGGTCGTTTATAACCAGATGATGGGTTCATAGATTTCACCCGCTCAATTGAAGACTCTGCGTAAAGCGCAGCATTATAGAGCTCATTAACAGTTGTGAGACTCCGAGGCATGTTGAGGGTAATATCGGCTCGAAGTCCTCCACGATAAAAGAAAGCTCGGGAATTCTCATTTGGTAGCAGGTCTCCAGCATAATTCGCCAGGAAGTGGAACCGAGTGGTGTAAGCTTCAACCGACATGGTATTCTGGCGTAGAGCGTTGAATTCAGTCATCCTCTGATGCCTCAGCTCCTCGGGATAAAATCTCTGCTCTAAGAGAGCCTTGAACTGAGTCCAGTTGAATCCTGGAGTTTGAAGTGCAGTCGGGCCAACCAGGGTCCACCATCGATCCGCATCGTCTAACAGGTAAAGCACAGCTAGGCCCACCTTCTGATTCTCGGGGGCGGAGTAAATTCCAAACTGTCGTTCCATCAGTCAAAACCAACAGTTCATGACTTCGGGATCCACGGAGCCATCATAATAGTCCAATCTGCTTTTAGCCATTCCCTCAGCTGCGTGAGAGAAGCTAAAGGGTCTCTGTTGGTTCCGGTTGTTCATCTCGTTCATGGCCTGTGATATGTTGCGTAGCGTGTCAGCTAGAGCTTCGATACCTCCCTGATCATTGTTGTTGTTGTTGTTGTTGTTGTTTCGGTTGCCTCTTCCGGCCATCTTGAAGTTCACAAATAACAACATAAAATCAATGCTAATCATCGAGTTCAGGAACAGACAATCTTAACAGTTAAGTCCTTATCTGTTTCTACCCATTTCTATTAATATCTTTATTTACTGTTTAGATAATTTACTGGTATTTTTCCCTAATTTCAGGTGTGTAGGCGTTGGGAGCAGTGATGCTCTGATACCAACTTTAATCCCCTAGAAAATCTAACGCGATACAGTGGCGGAAACACTGTAGATTCGGGATTAAAACACACTGTAACTATGTCTTATTAAATTAAATTGGTAAAGTCAAACGTATGCCATACATAAAAATGGCTAAAATTTAAAACAATCCACAAAGTGGTTAAACAATCCTTAAGACATAATTATTAAAAAGATCAAGCAGGATCCAAGACTGCTCGTTAGCCCACACCAACTGTAATCCCCTAGAAAATCTAACGCGATACAGTGGCGGAAACACTGTAGAGTCGGGATTAAAACACACTGTAACTATGTCTTATTAAATTAAATTGGTAAAGTCAAACGTATGCCATACATAAAAATGGCTAAAATTTAAAACAATCCACAAAGAGGTTAAACAATCCTTAAGACATAATTATTAAAAAGATCAAGCAGGATCCAAGACTGCTCGTTAGCCCACACCCACCGGAAAACAAACACGTATACCTGCCATGTTAAAACATAACAGCCACAATCAGTGGGGAGCAACGTTAACGTTCTCCCAGCCGTATAACAGGATTTTAAAACAGTAATTACTAATGTAGGAAAAATAATAAAAATGGAAAACAGTAAAACAGCATATTAAAATAAGCTTTAGCATAAAACAAATTAATCAAAAGGGTTTCCGAAGAAACATAAAAATATTTGCCAACCTGCAAACCAATTCATATCGATAATAAATAAAATAATCAAAATGACGTTATGGAAATTCGATCAGTGTGCACAAGGCTAGACTTTCACTAGGATAATACTGGAAACTAGCTTCGAGAACTGTAGACTTAACTCATAACAGAATCCAGTCTCTAACTAGGCAACTCAACTATAACAAGACTGCGTGTAGCGAGGTCCTGGTTTAAGTAATATACACCCCTCCTGGATACCAAATGTATCCAGTTCAACTGACGGCGACATAACACGATGCGATATCTAGCTTAAGGGCACAATGCACACTCTCCTGGGCGAAACTACACCCAGTTCAACGACCAAATGTGCCCCAAATGGGCACACCGGCTTTATAGCTGATGGCAAAAACGTACACCCCAAATTATTACTCTAACCCCACACTTGACTTTATTCCATAACTCCAAAACAAGCCATTATCGATATTCAAAAATAAATATAAACAATAGGAGAACGAAAGAAAAGGAATCACTTTCCAAAAGAGGAAACTTTCTATTTTAGGAAACTTCTATTTTTAGAAAATTTACCAAAAATAGCATCATATCAAAATAGCAAAAATATTAGTTTATAATAACATCACATTTTTAGTAAACGATATAGATTTATAAAACTAATACTTTCGGCCTTAACGATATTAATTACCAAAGTGAACATTTAATTTTATGAAATTATTAAAATATCGTATAAGCGTTATAAAATGATTAAAAAATATCTTAAACACTTTAATATTACTAATTAGGGTGTTTTCAAAAGTTAAAAAGCAAAAATTCCCTAATTATTATTAGTTTCGACAATAAAGTTATAAATAGGATTTTACGGCAAACATCAAATTAAATATTTGAACGTCTTTATTTAATTAAACCAACAAATATATTTAGAGTATGTTAAGGGATGATTTAACTCACAAAGTTTCATATTTAAATACTTTCAAAATTGCTGGAAAAAAATTATTCTTTTAGGTAAGACGAAGCATTTTAACGATAAATAACAATTTGTCCGAAAATCAATATTTATTAATTAAAGACTTTAATAAATAGTACAAAAATTACATAAAATATTTAAATTATATTTATGGACATTCTGTCCAGAAAAGAAAATTTTCAGAATTCTAAGACTCGGTTTTTAAAGCGTTTTCTCGATAATCGTCCTATCTCGACAATAACGATTAATAAAAATAGTAATCACAAAACGATTTAAGTATTAATATCCAAAAATTATTATTAAACGTAAAAATCATGATTTTCCAGAATCTTCCATTTTTCCAGATTTCCAAAAATTCCAGATTTAATAAATCCCGTCAAAACCGTCTTTAAAACCCGTTTTCACAATTAACGATTCCATTAATAAAACTTATCGTTCCTAACAATTTATTAAGGCACTAAAAATCATAAATTACATTTTAATATGAAATCATCAGAATCATAATTTTTTTCCAGATTTAAACCAAAGACCAGAAATCCAGAATTTAAACAACAAACACGGTTTTAACGATAAACGATGATTTAAAGTGATTAATTAATTCATCCACTTAACAATTCCGAATTTTTTTGAAATAATTCATAAAATTCTATTTTACCAGAAAGTTTCACCACGTCAAAAATCAGATTAAAATAAAATGTTTAAGTACTAGAACTAAAAATCGGCTTCAATCGTTTTTGTCCGAAAACGGTAATAATTCAATAATCGATGTCAAAAATATCAGAAAAATACTAAATTATTAAAAATCATCAAAAACAACATTTTTCCAGAATATAAACATATATTACATGTTAAGGCCGAATATTACGATTTTACAAATTAATATAACAATTTAATCGTTAATCTCGTAAAAGCGATAAAAATACCGAAATATACAAATTTTCAACTTTTAAAAATTTTACAGACTTTATGACATACATATATTGCCAAAATAAAACATAAAAATATATACATGCAAATACTCAATTAAAATCATGAAATACCGAGTAACATCGACGTTACCTCTACTCCAAGTCTGAGTCGATAATATATTCGTCGGCTTCGGGATCGTCCAAAAATCCTACCAAACACGGAAATCATGGCAGAAAAATACCGTGAGAAAACTAATAAAAATCAAGGTAAAAACTGATCGAAAACGACGTTGATTAATACCTTAACGAAGAGGACAGAAAGAGGATTATTTGACGATGAATTTGAGTCGATTAAGACTAGAATTGAAGCAAAAATAATCCTAGAATAGAGGAAGAGTGCCACGGCCAAGAGGATAAATGTAGATTTTTTTTTAACTAGATGAATGAATAAAGTGTAGTATGGAAATGAATGGTTTTCCAAAATATAAATGAGATTGATGTTGTTGATGAAAACTAGGTGAAACATGTTAAAGTGGACGGCCAAGTAGAGAAAAGAAAGGAGTACGAAGAGTTTTAATAATAATGCAACAATGAATGGAAAGAAATTATCTTACGTTTACGTTTTAACGTGATAAAATGAAACGTTTAAATAAAACGTAATAAAACTTGTGACCAAGAGCTTAGTCGGTCCAAAATATGAGGAAATGGTCTCAAATAATTTATAAGTTGATAAAAAGTATAATCGTAAAATAGCTAAAGGCATTTCAAAGTAATTCGAGTAAACCTCGCGTAAGAAAAGAATTATTCGCGAAGCTTCGTATAAAAATCATAATGGCTACTCTTTAGTAAACAAAAATATTTCTTAGTTGAAAACATTATACCAATGTATTTAAACATTTTTGGGAAGAGGAATAACTTAAATCCGAGCTTAAAAACGTTAATTCGTAGAGAAATAGAATTCCTCGCGGAAAATAAATAATTTACGAGGAAAATCAAATAAATGGATTTAAAAGAATTAAAAATCTTTTTAAAATATAAATAAATAACATTAAACTCAACAATGAAAATAGAGCTTAGTAAAATGATGAAATATGAGGCCGAAAAGTGACAGAGTTAAGACGGAGTCCTAACGGAAAGAATAAAAATGCTTAGGAAAAATAGCGGGTGTTACACTTAGGGACTTGCTAGGATAACTGGTTGCTTTGAGTGCTTTGGGGTTGTGGATTTGTTTTATCATGCGGTCAAACGCAAGCATCCTTATTAATCATGGCTCCCGTGTTTGTTTCCTTATGGGGCTTGAATTTACTCCTAACTTCCTCGATTGGCATCTAGGACAGTGTGTGCTCATCCGGTTAGGTCTTCGGCAGTGGTTGAATGGAGGTCGGTTCAGGCTATGAGCACTATTCGTCTGGCGAACTACCTGCGCCTTGCAGATGTAAGTTTCTTTCTTACAGTTTGTTTTATTTAGTAGCCCCCAAGGTTAGGATTATTGAAGTATTGGTTTTGGTTTTATCATTTGTTTTGTACTGTCCTATGGTTTAGTATTTGCTTCCATTTGGAACAGTTCGCTTTTCTTTTAGCTGGTCGATTTGGCTGATGCTGTTCAGCCCCCAGTCTTCCCCTTGACACCACTCAGGGTCGATGTGGTTGGGGTAGCCTTTACTAAGCCCCTCCCCCCTTGTTCTGCTGAGGAGATGGATGCCGGGATTGAGTGGCGTGAACGGGTGTACCGGGTGATTTTTTTTTGTGTTCTTCGTTTGGGTTCTAAGAATTAGGGTCGGTTTGCCTAACTTTTATGGTTGCACTTTCAAGTTTCCTTGGCTTGCTATCAACGATTGTGGCAGGCTGCCAACCGCTTTCGGGCCTATGCTTTGAGGATCTCCCGTGACACTCTGGGGCCTCGATCGGTGAGTTTACGCGACAAAGGTGGCTTTCTAGGCTGTTGGTGTACTTTCCTAATGCTTAAGCGTATTTGCAGGACGTTCCGGACATGGTGGGGCAGTTGGAGACTTGGGTGACCGAGCCCGAGGCGAGAGTGGTTGAGGCACAACGCTGCAATCTCGAGCTGACGATATCGCCTTCCTAAAAGAGCAGCTAGCTCGGTCCCGGGGCGAGACCTCAGCACAGGGTGAAGCTAGGCATTAGATCGAAAGGGAGGCTGAGACTGAGGCTGAGGCTGCGGGTGCTACGAAGGAGGTTGGAGGGATTCCCGAGACAGCTACTCTAGATATGCTGTCAGGGATGGACGGTAGTGAGTCTCCTCTTATAGACCTGGAGGACCTAGGGTTAGATGACCAGCTTTGTGAGATCGTGATTGCCGTCGGCGCGGCTTCTAGGGGTCCTTCCTAGCCTCGATTTATATAAGGATTTGTGTATTTTGTGTATTTGTTTTAGATTTTTAGCGTTTGAATTGGTTGGATTAGTCTTGCATTTTCGTTTGGCGAATTGTTTACCTAGATTGACAAGTAATCACTTTTGCATTCGTTCGTTTAGCGATGTGACTCGGTTTATGGTGTGTTAGCATTGCATGAGAGTACGAAAATGGTTTCTTTCGAGGGTTTTGAAATTCGTTAGCTTGAGCCGGGAAACGGATCGGATACTACGTCGTTTAAAATGTTTTGGGTCGATTAAAATGTTTTTACTTGAGAAGGACGAGACGTAAAATGTTAAAGTAAAACATTAACGTGTTTTGACCACATATATTAGGAGATGAGCTCTAGTATGAAATCGGAATTTAAAATCCGAGCACCTTTTTTAAAATAAAAAGTTAGACCACTTTTTAAATACTCATAATATTGCCTTGTTAGGTTACAGACGTGACTCGACGGTAATCGTTTAAAGGCTACGACACGCCTAGGTGGGGTAGTTTATCCCCCTAAAAAAACGTCTAAGTCTTGTTCGTCCGACGGGTAGATCCACGTTCTCGCAGCTCTTGCGTGGGTATTTCGGTTTTCCGGATGGGTTTTAGCGACTTCGGGAGGTCGTTCCCGATGTCCGGGGTTGAGGATGATAGCTACGGTGATAATGGAGGTTTGAATTTCTATCCTTGGGTTGCTCGGGATGTCGCTTGCATGACTACAGGCATTTAGGCTGAGGCAACTGGCCTCTGGACCGCCTGGGCTTGGGCAGCCGAAAATTCGGGCGCGTGGGTCATTGCGGACGGGGCCCCAGTTTATGGAAACTTTTGTTGTTTCCTAATTCTTGTGGGTTTAGGGCTATATATACGGGTCATGGGTGTTTGTATTAGACATACTTGGGTATCCATAGGGTCTAGCACATCTATATTTAGCGTTATGTCGGGTTTTGGGAAAATCCTTGCCGAGTGGGTTAGTTCTTTCAAGAAATGTGACCCCGAGGTTTGTTCAAATGATGGTTTATCAGTGGTTATCGTGCTTAGTCGAGTCAAGGTGCAAGATAACTTTTTGCGGGCATGTTCTAGGTTTTGGGATCCGAAATACCATGCTTTTGTCTTTCCCGGGGGTAAAATTTGTCCTTTGCCCGAAGAGATAAATGCTATAGGCGGGCGGAGCTCAGTTCAACCTTGTGTTCCTTATGGGAATGATGCTTATACGGAGCGGTTTTATCATTTTTTGGACCTTTCTTCGCTAGAGGAGGCTAAGAGTTATTTTGGTACGGACGGTCTTAACTTAGATTTACTTTCTAGGACGTTCTCACAGGTTGGCTCTCGTCACCTTTCGACCTTGGCATGTAGGCGCGCTTTTAACATTGTTATTGCTTGTTATTATCTTTTTGAGGATGCGAGGTCACGTGAAGGCTGGGGTAATCCTCGGGTTTTGGATGTGGTGATGGCAATGGAACATGGACGGTCACCCTCTTTGCTTATTTTGGGTGACCTTGTTCTGGGTCTTGATGCTACTATCCGGCTACAAAGGACACCTTCTCGGGGTTCTAGGATCATCTTACAGGTGTGTGTTTTTTTTGTATTGTCCCCCCCCCCCCCTTTTTTTGGTTTTATTTTATGGTTGTGATGTTTTGTAGTGTTTGCACAGGTTTGGCTGCAGGAACGACTTGGTTTGGTGGTCCCTCCCCGGTGTTTTAAAGATTATAATTACAGGGGCTTCACGGGCCGGAAAATGGTGTTGTTGTGGGGTAAAATTGTTGAGGAAAAGGATTGGCTTTCCTATTTGGCTGAAGGGGACGTGGTTATTAGGTTGTCTATTCCGTGGTAGAACACTAGCGAGCGTATCGGGTTTCCATTTTCGTCTTCGTCATGGGTTTTTCTAATACTATCCATGAGGGATCAAGTTCGTGTTTACCCGGGCCTATTGTCACATCAAATGGGTGTCCAGCTTCCTATTCCAAAGGATGTTGAAATTGTCTCTATTTCTGACTCATGGACGGGGAATTCGCTTAGGGAGTTCAGGATTTCTTGGGAGCAGAAATTCTTGCATCCCGTTGTTATTGAGGGTGTTCGACCGACTAACAATGCTCCTATTCGGCGAAGGGCTCGTGAACACTCGTTGGGGCAGACCGACTCAAAAGTTAGGAAGACAGTACCACTAAGAGGCGAGGAGGTGACTCGAGAGACCGTTACCAAATGCCTACCCAGAGACAGCGAGACCGATCCTAGTTTAGTCAGTTCATCTGAACGGGCCAAGACCGACAGGACTCATATTAAGGTTGTGAAAGAGCAAAGAAAGTGGCATTTGCTGGACTCACGCTTGGATAGGGCGTTAGAAGCTTGCTTTCAGAAAATTGCGGAGGAAGAACGCAAGCGATGACACCCGAACGGTAAGGGTGAGGAAGAGTTGGACCGGTAGAGCCCAACCATTTGTATTATGTATTACTAGTTGATAATATGCGGCGTATTAGTACTAGTTTTTTGTGGGGTTTTGACACATTGTTAACTTCCGGGGTGTCCGGACACGGATTTTTGATGTATATGTCTCGACAAAGGCTCGTTTTAACTGAATTTTGTTATTAATGAGAAGCACAATTTTATTTTTTATTCTCTTTTTTTTTGTGGTGGCTCGCAACTCGATTCTTCATTTTACCTGGAGCGCCCTTTCGAGTTTTCACTCCGTCCTCGGCTCACCCTTTTTTGTTTTTTTGTTTTTGCCCTTTTTTTAACGACGGCTCGCTACTCGATTCTTCATTTTGCCCGGGGCGCCCTTTCGGGTTTTCACCCCGTCCTCGGCTCGTCGTTTTTTTTACGACGGCTCGCAACTCGTTTCTTCATTTTGCCCGGGGCGCCCTTTCGGGTTTTCACCCCGTCCTCGGCTCGTCGTTTGTGCTTCGTCATTTTAAATCACTCGGGGGTCGGGTCGTAAAAGGAATCCCGGTTTATACATGGATTGATTAATCGATCTTTGTTTTTTTTTCGGTTGTTTGGTTGTACCCGGGGAACGGGTTGCCTACGTATCCGCTTTTAGACGGAATCAAACCATGTTCGTAGTTCTTTAGAAAAGTGTGAGTGATTTTACTTTAGACTCGTTTATGCCATTTATCGATGCGAACTTGGTTTTTTTTGTTTTGTGTTGTTGTTATTGTTTTTTGTTTCCCCCTAAGCCGGAGGTTGGGACATGGTTTCCAGGGTGTTTATGGGTAGTATCGTTTGAGTTGGTCCATATTGGTTGGGGTTGAGAACTCTTGACCATCTAGGTCGGTAAGGATCACGGCGCCCCCCGAGAGTATTTTCTTAACGAGGTAGGGGCCCGCCCAGTTTGGTTTGAATTTTCCTCTAGGGTCGATGGGAAGGGGTGCTCTAATGGATTTGATCACTAAATTTCCCTCGTGTATGTTTCGGGATTTCACTCGTTTGTTAAAGGCTCGTTGAATGCGTTATTGGTAGGCTTGTACATTGGATAGGGCATGTATCCTACGTTCATCTAGGAGTACTAGCTCGTCGTACCGTTTTTAGTTCCATTCTTCTTCAGGGATGCCACTTTCGGCTAATATTCTTAGTGATGGTATTTCTAGCTCTATTCGTTGGACGGCTTCGCAACCGTAGGTTAGGTAATATGGTGTGGCTCCGGTGGGTGTTCTATAGGATGTTCGGTATCCCCATAAGGCAAAGGAAATTTTTTTTGGCCAATCCCGATAGGCGTCTATCATTTTCTTTATGATTGTGGTGATGGTTTTGTTGGCTGCTTCTACGGCCCCGTTGGTTTGTGGTCTATAGGGTGAAGATTTATGTCTTTGGATTTTGTATTTGTCTAGGAGTTTTTGGGTGTCGGCCCTGAAGTGAGCCCCCTGGTCGCTAATGATTTCATGAGGTATACCGTAACGGCAAATGATGTTGTTTTGCAAGAATTTGACAACTTGTTTCGAGGTAAGTACGGTGTAAGAGGCGGCTTCTGCCCATTTGGTGAAGTAATCCACGGTTACTAAAATAAAGCAATGTCCGTCGGTCCTGGATGGGTGTACTTTCCCTATGATGTCTATTCCCCAAGTAGAGAAAGGCCAGGGTGTGGCTATAGTGTGTAGAGGATAAGGAGGTAGGTGTTGGATGTTGGCGAATATTTGGCAATTGTGGCAGTGCCGAACGTGACGTCGACAGTCTGCCTCTAAGGTAATCCAATAATAACCCAGTCTCATTATTTTTCGGGCTAGTAGGTGTGCACTTATGTGGGGTCCGCACTTTCCGTCGTGTATCTCTTCCATGACTCTCTCGGATTGGTCTTTGTTTATGCATCTAAGGAGGACTCTTTGTGGGGTTCGTTTGTACAGTAGGCCTTGATTCAGGACGTAATGGGTGGCTTCTATTCGTAGGGCTTTTTTGTTTTTGCTATTAGTGTCGGGTGGATATGACCCGTGGGTTTTAAAGTCTAGGATTGCTTTGTACCAAGGTTCTTCGGTGGCGTTGTTAGTTTTGAGGTTGTGGATGTAGGCTGGTTGTTCGCTTCTTTCTACACAGATAGGCATGGAGAAGAGGTGATCGGGCATGTTTATTAGTCAGGCTAGCTTGGATAATGCATCAGCGAATTGGTTCTCTTCGCGGGGTATGTGTATGAAGTCAATTTCGGCGAATTCCTTAGGCATTGCTTCTACTTTAGTTTGTTCTGGGGTTAGGCTTTCATTATAACCCTTCCAATTACCCGTAGCTTGGTTGACTACTGAGGATGAGTCTCCGTGGACTCTAAGGTTTTGGACTCCTAGAGATATGGCCGCTTTTAGACTTATTATACAGGCTTTGTATTCGGCTTGTGTTGTTGGTAAGTTTGGTCGGGATGCGTTTTGTTTGTTTCCGAGTTTATTGCTGTTTGGTCGGTGGCTGTTTGAGTCTAAGGTTATTATTCCCGATTCCCTTCTTAGGGTGAAGTTGAGTGGGCTACTTGCGGTAGCCCTTGCATTTTAGTCAGTTGTTATCGATAATTGGCATAAAGTCGAGTTTTTAAGCGTTTAAAGTAAATCTTTGAAAGAAAGTTAAGCGATTGTCGAGGCATATTTGTAAAAACAAATAACTTTTTTATTGATAATAGTAGTCGGGCTTGATGCCCGTGATTTTGTTTGGGGGGGGGGGGTTTGAGGACATGTTCCTCCGCACCTCCTCTGGACTTGATGACAAAAAGGAAGACAAGAGATTTATTATTATTATTCTAGTCTAGGCCCTAAGACGAACTAGACTTTGACTAAGACCGATCATGCCTCTAGAAGTACCTTCGCTGGTTGGGCTCCCGGCGTTCACGCGAATCGCTCTCTTGGTACCAGGGGCCAGTTCTCCTCCGAAGACATCCTACGGGGACGTAGACACCTTTGTCAATCAGGTCCTGTACTTCATGCTTGAGTTTGATGCATACTTGGGTCTCATGCCCCTGACTTTGATGATACAGGCAGTAAGCATTTGGATTCCAACCCGCTTCCCTCATCTCTATAGGTGAGTCCGGGGTGGGACCTGCCGGCCATAGTAGCCAGGCCTCCTGCAGTTTTCGGAGGGCCTCAGCGTAAGATTCCCCTAGTTCGGTGAATTGCCTGAAGGGACGGTGGAGCCTTGTAGGTTTGATAGGGCGTGCGAGCCTGGCATACTCGACATATGGATCCCCACTAAGCACCAGTTCTCGACTTATCGGTCCTCCTTGGGGTTTCCTCTCGGGCCCTTCGAGAGTCTCAAGGCGACGCCTAACGTCGTCGATGGAGGAGGAAATCGATGACACTATTCCTAGTATCCCGTGGACCACGTTCATTAAGGCATTGAGGTGGTCGATGGTACCTTTGTTGCTACTTGGCGCCATTCCTAGACGAAAGAGAGGAGTAAGAGGTTGGGACTTACTGGGCGATTTAAGGACTCGAGGAATGCTTATGGTTGAATGACACGGAACTAAGACCCTTGACCCATATGTGTGTGGTCATTAGTTTAGGGATCCAGGTGCTTTAGACTCTTGGTGTATCCGGCGAGACACTTATGGAGTTTTCTGGCTCTGTAACGAGACGATCTGAAACAAACCTCGGTGGTTAGGTTTAAAGAGGACTTCTCAAAATGAGACGACCCAAAACGTAAAATCTCGAGTAGAGATGATCCTAGCAGCTAACACGCACAGTTAAACATACTATTGTACGACGTAAGAGTTTGATCACGATCCCGGCTCAGGATCAAAGAATTTGGACGTATGCTTCTTTCGAGAACGACCGATTTTGCGAATTTCAGAAAAGGATAGTTTGTGAAAATAGTGATGGTGTGTCGATATAGTCCGCGGCGTGTAGGCGTGTTGCTACGTGTATGCATCGGAATTGATGACGAAATGTAAATATGCTTTTTTGAAAATAATTACGTGATGCTTCTATCGAAACTACTATTAATTAGCTAGTTCGATACTCGCAGGGTTCGTGACGCTCGTGATGGAGCATGAAGTCTGATGACAGTCTCCTTAAAGGTGCGACTAAATCCTTAGTGAAGGACTTAGGTGGTGAGTAGTGTTTCTTGTAAAAAAATTTTTTGCTTTTTCGAAAAAGAACTTTTAAAATTGATGACCCACGTTCGTCGGTTGTACTAGTTAGCATTAGACAGTGAGGGTGTGCTTTGTAAAAGAAAAGTGTTTTGAAGTGCAACTACTCTTTGAGTTCCTTGACTTCGTTAATATAAGCTTCGGTCGTGCCAACGGTATGTGTGTAAAAAAAGTTTTTTTTTTTGAAATAATATGTGACCGCGTGGTGGCCTTAACCCCATTAATTGGGAGTTTCGGTTGCATTAACGGTAATCATTGTTGTTAACGGGTTTTAATTTGGCCAAGGTGATGGCACTAAATTTTTTTTCTTTTTTTTGAAATCAGTGAGTGTAAATTTTGCCATGATAACGACATCTAAAAAAAAATGTTTTCCTTTTTTAGAAACCACAATTTGGTCGGAGTATTGATGCTTAAACGGTCGTTTTGAAAAGATGAGGTATTTTCGAAAACAGAATTGGGTGCGGTTGAATATGTTGGTGTGGTTGAATCCAGATTTTTAGTGTTTTATTTGGGTTGTATTGTTCAAACACGCTACACATAACTAGGAATGCGTACACTCGTGCAAGATGCAGACACGGGTAGGTTAGGGTAGGCTACCGCCCACGAATAGTCTTTTCTTAGGTATTGACAATGATCTGGGGAGATGAGTGTCGTACCTTCCGTTTGGACTATCCACTTATTAATCCCGCGGGTTTCGCGTTAGGCGGCCGGATCGTCAACCGAGGATCTCTCCGCGTGTCCCTAGAGATCTTACCGCGAAGAGGTCGATTGGTCCTGATATCGGTTAGGGTGGGCTTTTTACGGACTAAACCTGTAGTGACCACAACTAGGAACTAAGAAATAAGCATCACCGACCCCGTTCAAGTTACACCACCGCTGGAAACTTGTTTCCAAATCCCCAGCGGAGTCGCCAAACTGTGGACGTCCGTCCACACCGCCCGGCGCCCCGCGCGTCCCCGCGCGGGACCGACCCGGTTTTCATCGTGTGGCGGCGGCCATCCACGCGGCCCCCTCCCAACTGGGGGCCGGTCCGATCTCGCATACGGGGTGAAGTGTCGGACCTCGATTTGGATGACGATCCGGACTTGTACTAGACGGGTGCGGGCACCCGTGTTTCCGTTTGGGAATCGATCGAGACGTGGTTGTATATGGTTAAAGGCCGATTCATTTGGCAAGGCGACCTTTTTAGTGAACTGAATTTGTTACCGAGTCGCCACCCGGTCAATTATGGGGACTTGGAAACCGATCAAGTCAACTTTGATCCCTTGCCGGCTCAAAGTTGAGAGACACGGGACCTAAAGATAAAGACTTGTACCCTTAAGCACTCCATGCCTGGAATGACTCTCATTGCCAATGGTTTCGGACATCTGGAAACCGTCAATTCTGAGTAAGGGGTGAGGGTACGTATTGGGAAGCCAACATCCGATAGATGTCAACACCCAATCCCGCCCGCACTATAGCGGCCTTTACTAATCAACCGGTCGGCTGATTTCCTAGTTTTTTTGTTGTGGTGGAAATACTGTAACATCCGTTGTTTTAACTTTACTATGTCGGTTGTTTTAAGGACAGATAAGTTTTATCGTCAAAATAGTAGCGTTTACATTCTTTGCATGCGATTTCACGTGACAAGCAGGCCATGAAAAGATGCACATTGGAGAGTAGAGAGTACTATGTATTATACGTATTATTAGCAAATCAGATTTAACGTGATAATACAGATATTTTTAATTCTTGTGGTATAACTTACCTGGTATTCTGCTTAAGATGCGTCGGTTCGGTATTAATAAAGATGCGTCGAACCTAATACGGTGAGCATCTGGACTAATACGGAATCCGACCATCACTTTGTTCAGTTTTGAGTTATTTTACGTTTTGAATTCCGTGTTAGGTGATTTAGCATGCGATTATAAGGTCATAAAAGCGATAAATCATACGAAAAACTGTAAATGCGAATGTAAGTAAATCACATTGTGAGGAGTTGCACCCTCGGAGTATACACTAAACGGGACTCGATGCATAGATAGTCTTCAGAACGGATCTCGGAATTACTCGGGTCCATTTTAGTGGGTTTTAGTATTTGTGGCTGAAGTTGGGACGTTACGTATTTTAGTAGATGCTTGTGGGCCTAGCGCCCACATCTGGAGTTGTCGTAGTGCATAATAATAGAAAGTACAAATATGGAAAGTTTTGTTTAGATGGCAACCTAGTGACGACTCGATCAACAGGGGGATCCTCATAGCTTGACCATTGACTCCGGCAGAACTCCGTTACTGTTTGACCCTCTCGCAGCTACTCTGGCACAGCTTCGCTTGCTAAGCACTAGTTCTGCGGCTAATCCGGCAGAACTTCGTTACTAGTTTTGAGCTAGTCGAACACAGGCACCTCGGTATCGAGTGGGGTGCTCGAAGGTGAGGAGTAGCGTCGATGTTGCTTTTTTATCGGAACTGCGATCGAGTGGATCGTTTGCCTCGGGTGTCGGAGTGCGAGCCCTTAACGAAACTTTAGAGAGGGAAGAGAAAAAAGGATTTGTGTGTCGAATGAATGAGGCAGAGAGGGGTATTTATAGGTGTTTTCGGACCTCGTTGCCCATATGGATGCGTGAGCTGGGGCGCACCGAGACTCAGGCACCTGGGTTTAGGCGTGGTGAGACCCAGGCGCGTCGGGTGGGGCGGTTGGGATTTTGAGGATACGGTTTTGATACTTTCCAAAACCGTGAAGCGGGTTTATGATATGTTTCTTGGACGTTAAGACTTCCCACGGCTTGACCTAGCGCCGTGGGTTTAGTGGGCCTCCGGTGTTCATCCCGAGGCTCGCCTGACACGGTGTTGACTCGGTTCGATTTTCGGGGCCGACTCGGGGTCCCGGTGTCGGAATTAACTTTAATTAGTGTCTATGTGACCGTAACAACACGACTAAGGCTGCCATCACGTTAGTTTTTAATTTTTTTCGAGTAATTATTTGATCCGTTCTATAGGAAAACTACCTATAACATCGCGAACCCGTGTCGCGTTGCAGTCCTATCGTCATCGGGTGTTTGTTGGGCACTTCTGCAGCCATCAGGTCCAAATTTGGGTGTCTACAATAGGTGATAAACTAATTAGAGTAGGAATCGTCTTGATATGGTCCAAGTATGGTAAATATCAGATAATATTTTTGTTCCGGTACGGAAACAATTTAACCCGAATCGGATCCGGGTTTCTGTATTCGATATCGTAGCTTTGGTAATGACGGTTTAAATCCTTCGGATCTATCGTTCCTCTCACTCCAGCGATCGGACCTCCCCGGCGGAGTTGGCCTGCTCCCTGCACAGGGAACACACAGGGCCCCGGAGGTGTCCGGGGGAACCCTCTCCGATGCCTAAGTCAGTCCGTGAATGCCTTAAGAAAACCTAGCTCGTGAGGATCTAGGCGGCAATTTTAGAGTAAGAGTTCTAGAGAGAGAAAATCCAACCCCCTTCTTGTGGGAAATGAAAGGGTATTTATACCTTCCCACAAGAGAGGGAAGTAGGAGGAGAATGGATGGATAAGGAGATGACATGTGGCGTCTTCTCATCCACTCATTCCCAATTACCTTAGGCGAAATGACGAGAGGGCCCATGGGGATCTTGGCCCTGTCAGCAGGGATGTCCCCAGGGTAGGCGGACTTTGAGCTGTGGGCGCTGGGCTCCAGCAGGCTGCGTTGGCCTGCTGGCCCGGCGGTCGGCTGTTTTCCTTAGCTTTTATGTTCTTTTACTTTGGCTGCTAGCCTGGGGCTGGCTTTTGGGCTTTATAGGTGATCCTCTGGGAGCCTGCCTTGCAGGCTGTTAGTGTCAGGCTGCCGACCCCAATCAATTGGCCCTCGCCAGCTGGGAGGAAAGCAAGGCTTCCCTTCTGCTGGTGACTCTTTTTTGGAGGGAGGTTGACTTGTTTTTATTTTGGCTGCCGCATTTAATGCATTGTGCCTTCCCAAGGAATGAAGCACAGTTTGTGTCAGGTATACAAAAGGTTGAGAGTGTCTTTCTAATGATTACACTTCTCTTCTTGATGGATTTTTGGGAACCGTGAAGAGTTTGTGATTGGTGGTTTTCCCTTCCAGGGTGGTTGGGATGTTATTAATGTTGCGCCTTCACTTGTATAAATCCCAGTTTTCTTCGCCATTTTGCTTGACCCATCCTCAATCTCTCCACTTTCTTTGTTTAATCATGGTTTGGATCAAAAAAATCGTGACTCGTCGTGGAGTTCGCTCTGTCATTTTTCTTTTCAAAGGATTCTGGAGACTTCGGTACGCTCGAGCTGCTCACCGAGTCATCCGTCGCAGCCGTCGTTCACGGCCTTATTCTCATCGGAGTGGTAGGAAAGCCTCCATCAGGTCGAGCAGGCGTCTTAAGAGATCTTCGCCCCCTACTGTTCCTAGATTTAGGCGCTGTCCTCAGGGAGGGGGTTGCTTTGATCGGGGGTGTCACGAATGCTTTCCGTGGTTGCACCCTGAACAATTTAACCCTGACTTTTCTGACGCAGATTCCTCCCTGGGGTCAGGCCCCTCTTCTCCTGTGAGGAGAACAGGTTGTCGTACCTGTGACGAGTCCCAGGCTGTTCCCTTCGGCAGGGATTGGGAGGATAGTAGCCGAGACTCCGATGACAGTGAGGGTCTTGGTTGCTTGAGCGACAAGGATGGGGATGAACTCCCTGATGATCCTTTCAAGGACTCCCCAGACTGGGATTGGGGGTCGGATTTTGGGAGCCAAGGTACCCCTGGAGACCACTCTCCAGATTTAGATGATGATTAGGACTGCTTAGCAGGGTGCGGATGCGTCGGGCCGGAAGTTTAGGCCTTATGTATTTTCTTTTTCTTGCTCGGCATGATATGTAATTTGCCCTTTTTCCCTTTAAGGCTAATCGATCAGGAATATAAGCAACTTTGGCTCTGTTATTATTTTTTTTATTTTTTTTTTGAATGTGGGGATGACGTCGTCAGTCGATTTTCCCTCTGACATTTTAGTTTTTCGAGGCCCTTTTTGGGAAGGAGTGAACAGCTTCTTGGCCTTCTTGGGCTTTTTGGGAAGGAGTGAACAGTTTTTCGAGGCCCTTTTTCGAGGCTTTTTTGAATGTGGGAGGTTGTTGGAGGCGTCTTGTCAGAGAGGTCGCCTCTTGGGCTTCTTGGGCTTTATATAAGCCCTTCTCCTCCTCCATTCTTTCTTTTTACCTTTTCTGAAATTCATAAATCCTCTCACACTCCCAAACCGCCTTCGTTGCTGAAAAATTCTGCGAGGAACAAGAAGTGCCTTCTGTCACTTTTTCCGGCGACTATCGGCGTTATAGGTTAGAAGCTCTTTTTTTAAGCCTTTCCCCCTCTTTTCCCTTCCATAGGTATTTCCCTTCATAGCCAGTATGTCGCGAGTTCGCCCCCTTTCTTTTAATTCTTTACTTGGGGGAACTGGGGATGGCGACGGTGGTAGGCGTGACCTAGCCTCTTCCTCCGGGGTCGGCCCCCGGGGAGAGGATGATTATTACAGGGGGAGGGTGCTGAATCACCCGAACCTGCTCCCTTCGATGTAGTCGATTCTGATGACGAGGCCCTGGAGGTGGATCCTTCCAGGATTACCGGCCCCCTCATCCGTAGGGAAAGGGGGAGGACTTATTACTTGGATAAGAAGAAGTATTTGATCCCCTTAAAGACTTACCCTGAGGCCAAGAACAGGGACTTGATACTGGAAAGCAACGCTGCTAAGGCAATCAAACAGTTCTATAACTTTGGGGAAGGGTATACAGTCGTAATTCCGGGGGAAAAAGACACAGTGTGCTGTCCCCCGGAGGGTTGTGTGGCCGTCTACCACAAGGCCTTAGAATTTGGCCTGCGATTCCCTCTTCATCCTTTCCTGGAGGAAACCTTCAGGAGGATGAATGTCGCCATTGCTTAGCTGACAGCTACAACTATTAGGTCTTTAGTAGCTTACACTTGGACCTGCCTTTTTCGCGGCGAGGGGCCTTATATTGACGCCCTTCGCTTCATGGTCGGTCTTCAAATGGTGTCCTCGTCAGGGGGGATGGCTCCCATAGTTATTGGTCTCTGCAGAGACAAAAGAAATATGCCCTCGTCTGGCCGGCTTTGAGCAGCCTGAAGGACTGGAAAAATAATTTTTTGTACGTCCACAGCGCGTCAGGTTGGAAGATTCCTAGGCATTTTAGGAACCATGTCCACACCCGTATGGAAACACGCGAGGAGTACCACCCAGGTGTCGGGGGGAAGGCCCTAGAGTTCAAGTTGAGTGCGAAGGAGGAGATTTTGGTTAAAAAGTTTGAAATTGTCGCGGACAAACATGGCACCTTTGGCCCTGCTTTCTGGCTCCCTCACGCGGAGCTTATAGCGACAGACGAGTACTTGCTCCCCTTGGGCCTGATTCCTGGCCTTGAAGGTAGTTCTAGGGGGTTTTTACTGTCACGGTTTTTCAGAGATTTTATTTCTCTTTGCTTTTTGGCTGACTGTCTTTCCCTTTCTGCAGATTCCATCACTTGGCGTTGGACAAAGAAGCAAGTTAGGAGATTGGCTTGAGTGAGGAACTTGTTATTCTCTCGAGGCGTCCTTCTCTCCCTGCGAACTTCAGGAAAGGGAGCAAAAGCCTAATGAAACTTGTAAAGGACTTTGCTGCTGGTCGAAGACTGCCTCTCCCTCCCCGGCTGCCGTCGTCAAAGCCGGCGACCCCTACTCCCAGCACCCATGAGGGGGAGGCTAAGGTTACTTCAGGGGCCACCCCTTCCCCTGGTCAGAAGCAGGGTGCTT
Source organism: Agrostemma githago (assembly GCA_958450325.1). Classification (NCBI taxonomy): domain Eukaryota; kingdom Viridiplantae; phylum Streptophyta; class Magnoliopsida; order Caryophyllales; family Caryophyllaceae; genus Agrostemma; species Agrostemma githago. The sequence continues at coordinate 24,115,910 of OY288244.1, read as the reverse complement.
CTCCAGTTGGGCCTCGAGCTTCTCAGGGAGCGCCCCCTGTGAACTCTGAGGGAACTGGGGAGAGTGTTCCTTTGGAGCTGAGGAGAAAGAGGAGTAGGGAACCTTCTGGAGCTGATGTGGTGGATTTGGAGGCGGATGTTACCACCCCTGAGGCGAAGCGTCCCGCTCGCGAGCTTCCGAGCACTCCTTTTCCGGAGGAGAATGCGGAGTTCCACTACACTGCTGGGGATAGTGTGGACGTATCAGGTCTGCTTTCCGACTCTGGTGCTGTCTTGGCTGACCGCCTTACAAAGTCTGTGACCTCAACTTCTCACCAGGTGCTTCAGTATATCCAGCGTACCTCTAAGGTTTTGCTGGCGTCCGCCGAGCTGGCGGCCCTCAGCCGCCTGAGTGACGAAGAACTAACGGTCACACCAGGGGCTCCTCCTCCCGACCGCCTGGCTATGGTAGAGAGGGATATTACCTTGATAAACAATTTGAAGGATAAGCTTGCAAGGCAGGAGGGTGAGCTAGATGAGGTAAAGAATCAGGCTGGTCAGTGGAGACTTCAGGGAGAGAGGGCTGTGAAGGAAATAGCCAAGCTGGAGGCTGATCTGAAAGAGAGCCGTTTGTCAATGGAGCGGGCTAATCTCTCTCTGGCTGAAATGGGGCATTTGAAGGGGAGAGTAGCTGACTTGGAAGAGCAATTGTCCAGAGCTGACTCGACCCTTGAACAGGCCAAGGGAGAGTGGAAGAAGGAGAAGGAGACCCTTGCAGAGGAGACCGAGGCTGCGGTGGATGCCAGCTTCGCGAGTGGTGCCAACTCTTCCCTGGAGTTGGTGATGGAGGTGATCGGCGAAATGTTTCCCACTTTTGATGAAGAAACCTTCCAGAGTCTTTATTCTGCTAAGAATGAGGCTCGGGTGGCCAGATCACCTCAGGCGGATGCCGGCCCTCCCCAGGACCCTTCATGATGCTTCTTTCTTGTAATAGTCTCATTTTCTGCGCTGAGCCTTTGTCATGGCCAGCTGTCTGTAATATTTGCTCTTTTGGATTCTCGCCTTAGCTTATTTTGTAAAGACTTCCTACCTTTCATGGGTTTTGCTATGGAATACTTTTTCTAGTTTTACTTTTCTTCTTTTAAGGTATGCTTGATTTAGGACTCGGGGGATCTTTCCCTTATTTTCGTTAGTTGCGGGCTTCTTGCCTATTGTTGGCCTCTGCTCGGAGTCCAGGGGATTTGCCCCCTGCCTGCTCAGAGGTAGGCAGGGAGGGACTTTTGCGTTTTTTATACAAGGTTGGGGGAATTGCCCCCAGTCCTTGTCGGTTTTGTGTGTAGCCTAGCCTGCCCTGGTTCTGCTTGGAATCCAGGGGGCTTGCCCCCTGCTTGTCCAAAGGTTGGTAGGGAGGGCTTCATGCGTTTTTTATACAAGGTTGGGGGAATTGCCCCCAGTCCTTGTCGGTTTGTGCGTAGCCTAAGCTGTCCCTGGTTTCTGCTCGGAATCCAGGGGGCTTGCCCCCTGCCTGCCCAGAGGTAGGCAGGGAGGGCTTTCTGTGTTTTTTATACAAGGTTGGGGGAATTGCCCCCAGTCCTTGTCGGTTTTGTGCGTAGCCTAGCCTGTCCCTGGTTTCTGCTTGGAATCCAGGGGGCTTGCCCCCTGCCTGCCCAGAGGTAGGCAGTGAGGGCCTTCTGCGTTTTTATACAAGGTTGGGGGAATTGCCCCCAGTCCTTGTCGGTTTGTGCGTAGCCTAGCCTGTCCCTGGTTTCTGCTTGGAATCCAGGGGGCTTGCCCTCTGCCTGCCCAGAGGTAGGCAGGGAGGGCTTTTTGCGTTTTTTATACAAGGTTGGGGGAATTGCCCCGAGTCCTTGTCGGTTTGTGCGTAGCCTAGCCTGTCCCTGGTTTCTGCTCGGAATCCAGGGGGCTTGCCCCCTGCCTGCCCAGAGGTAGGTTGGGAGGGCTTTCTGCTTTTTTATACAAGGTTGGGGGAATTGCCCCCACTCCTTGTCGGTTTGTGCGTAGCCTAGCCTGTCCCTGGTTTCTGCTCGGAATCCAGGGGGCTTGCCCCCTGCCTGTCCAGAGGTAGGTAGGGAGGGCTTTCTGCGTTTTTTATACAAGGTTGGGGGAATTGCCCCCAGTCCTTGTTGGCTTTGCGTTTTTGTTGGGGGGTCCATTTTTCTTGGTTCTGGCAACAGGGGGGCCTCCCCCTATTGCCCCCTGCTCGTTTGTGTGTGTGAGCGCAAGCTTGTACAGACAACGAGTATAAATCCTTGAGTGTTATAGAAAAATATAAGATTGGTCGGAGCCGTCGACATTTCTTTTTTGATCGTTCTCCGCCAGTACTTTTTCCTACAGATGCGATTTTTAAGACTTAGTTACACATAGTACTTTTTTAAGGTGTCGACATTCCAGTGTGCGTTCAGCTCTTGGCCGGTCAGGTTGGCGATTTTGTACGTTCCTGTTCCCAAGATCTGGGTTACTTGATATGGGCCTTCCCAGTTGGCGCTTAGTTTGCCATGCTCTTTAGACTTTCCAACAGCCTGTGTTTTCCTTAAGACCAGGTCGCCTACCTGGAATCTTCTTTCGTGCACCCTCTTGTTGTATGCCTTCCTCATCCTTTGCTGGTAGGCTGCTATGTTGATGCTGGCTTCCTCCCTGATTTCTTGGACCAGGTCAAGAGCTTCGGCCATTGCTTCGTGATTGTCAGCCTGGTTGTATTGCTGAGTTTGCAGGGTAGGAATTCGCACTTCGATGGGTAGTAAAGCCTCGGCTCCATATACCAAACCAAATGGTGTCTGGCCTGTTGACTCTTTTCGGGTGGTCCTTATTGACCAGAGGATACTTGGCAGCTCGTCTGCCCATCTTCCTTTGAGGTCATCTACCATTTTTCTGAGCCCATTCAAGATCTGCTTGTTTGCGGCCTCAACTTGTCCATTGGTCTGGGGGTGACAGACGGCAGAATAGGCGACGACTATCCCATGCCCCTCTAGCCAGGCTCTTAGGGGGTCATTATCAAATTGCCTCCCATGATCAAATACTAATATTTTTGAGATGCCAAATCTCGTTATAAAGTTCCTCCAAATGACTTTCCTGACCGCCGGCTCGGTGATGTTCGGGACTGCTTCAGCCTCAACCCATTTTGTGAAATAGTCTATCCCTACGATCAGAAATTTTCGCCCTCCTGTAGCTGTGGTAAAAGGACCCAGTATGTCCATCCCCCACTGGGCGAAAGGAATGGGAGACAGAATTGGTCTGAGCTCTTGGGCCGGGACATGGATTGATGGAGCGAAGAGTTGGCATTTTCTGCACCTCTAGGTTAGGCTTCTGGCATCTGCTAGCATGGTAGGCCAGTAGTAGCCTGCCCTCAGGGCCCTGTGGGCCAACGATCTTCCCCGATGTGATGTCCACAGATTCCTGAGTGGATGTCCTCTAGGACTTCGGCAGCCTGTCCTGCCCCTAGGCATCTGAGCAGGGGGTAAGTGAAAGATTTCTTATAGAGTTCCCCGCCAATGATTATGAACCAGGCTGCTTTGGCCTGTATTCTTCTTTTTTGTACCGGATCTGGTGGCAGGATGTCGTGCTTTTTGAACTGGATAAGGGGGGTCATCCAGTTTTCCGTTCCTTCCTCGATGGTGCTGATTGCCTGATAGGCGCTGGTGGACTTTTCATGCATAACATCAACCCACACCGACCTCCTTATGTCTTGTAGGCTGGAGCTGGCCAGTTTCGACAGAGCGTCGGCTCGATTATTCTGTGATCGGGGTATTTGCTGGACTTCGTAGGACTTCAGGCTTGATAACTCTTGCTTCACTTTTTCAAGGTATGTGACCATGGTCTGATCTCTGGCCTCATATTCCCCGTTAATTTGATTAGCAATGAGCTGAGAGTCCGTTGCTAGTATAACTCGCTCTGCCCCTGCGGCTTTAGCCAGTTTTATCCCTGCGAGTATAGCCTCGTATTCTGCCTCGTTGTTTGATGTCGGGAAGGTGAATCTGAGTGCATGCTCAAAATCCACTCCCTCCGGGCTGGTTAGTACGACGCCTGCACCTGCACCATTGGCTGTTGAGGATCCGTCAGTGTGTACGATCCACTCTTCGGCGGGGGGCTCTTCTTCCCCTGAATGGGAGCATTCGGCCAGGAAATCAGCCAAGGCTTGTGCCTTGATGGCTGCCCTTGGCTGGTATGATATCCCCAACCCACTTAATTCGATCGCCCACTTCAGCAGCCTTCCTGATTTCTCAAACTTTTCCAACACTTTTTCCAGTGGCTGGTCGGTGAGGACCACAACGGGATGCGCATCAAAGTAGGGTCTGAGTTTTCTGGCTGCGATAATGACTGCATAGGCGGCCTTTTCTATCAAAGGGTAATTTTTCTCAGCTATTCCCAGGGCATGACTCACAAAGTAGATGGGTTGTTGTGAGTTTGCTTCCTCCCTTAGGATGACGGCACTTACCGTCGTGTTGGTGACTGCAATGTACAGATACAACTTTTCTCCGGCCACTGGTCTTGCCAAGGTAGGGAGTTTCTTTAGGTGTTCCCTCAATTGCTCGAAGGCTTTCTTTTGCTCATCCTCCCATTTGAATTGCTTGTTGCCCTTTAATACTTTGAAGAAGGGGGTGGACTTGTCTGCCGATCGGGCGATAAACCGGGCCAGGGCGGCCATTCTGCCTGTAAGCCGTTGAATGTCCCTGATGGTTTTAGGCTCCGGGAGATCTAGGACCGCCTGAACCTTTTCAGGATTGGCGTCGATCCCCCTAGAGCTGACTAAGAATCCCAAGAATTTCCCGGATCGGACCCCGAATGTGCATTTCTTCGGATTCAGTTTCATCTTGTATGACCGCAGGGAGGAGAATGTCTCTTGAAGGTCTGCTAGGTGCTCCTTGTCCCCCTTGCTCTTGACAATCGCATCATCGACATAGGCTTCCAAATTTCTCCCTTTTTGATTTTCAAAGACTTTGTCCACCAACCGCTGATAGGTGGCGCCTGCATTCTTCAGCCCGAATGGCATCATTTTATACATGTAGGTGCCATGGCTGGTTATGAAGGCGCACCTCACTCTGCCTGGCTGCGAAAGGTACACTTGATGGTACCCTGAAAATGCATCCAGAAAACTTAGCGTGGTGTATCCACTAGTGGCATCCACCAGTTGATCTATCCTGGGCAGGGGGTAGCAGTCCTTCGGGCAGGCTTTGTTAAGATTTGTAAAGTCTACGCACATTCTCCATGCACCTGACGACTTTTTTACCATGACAACGTGTGCCAACCATTCAGGGTAGTCACAGACTTCGATGAAATCTGCCTTTAGGAGTTTGTCTATTTCTTCTTTTATCGCCGCATCTTTTTCTACGGACATGTTCCTTTTCTTCTGCTTCATAGGGCGAGCGTCCGGATTAATGTCAGCTTGTGAACAATAAAAGCCGGGTCGACCCCTGGCATCTCATCTGCAGAGTAGGCAAATACGTCCCTATTTTCTCTCAGGACTGCAATTAACTCCCTTTGGTAGGACTCTTCCAGGTCGGCCCCTATGAGGACCTGCCTTCCTGGTTCTAAGTCCACTAGCATGTTCTCCCCCTTAGGCTCTAGGTGGACTGATTCTTGCTGAGTAGTCGGGATTTCACCTTCCCTGCTGGGAGAGCTTTCGGCCTTTTACTTTCCTTTACTTTCTGTCTCATGGGCTTGCATAGGGCCACGGAGTAACAATGTCTGGCCGACTCCTGATCCCCGTGGACCTTCCCTTCCATGCCAAAGTCTGTCACATAAGCTATGGTGAGGGCCCTGATTGACACAGAAGCTTCTATTTCATCTAGGGTGGCTCGACCAATCAGGGCATTGTACGCAGACTTGGCATCCACCACAACAAATGACGCCCTGACATTTCTGGCCGAGGCCCCCTCCCCAAATGTTACCGGCAGGTCGATAACTCCCATGGGTAGCATGCCTGCCCCATTGAACCCATACAAAGATCCAGGGACCGGCTTCAGATGTCTTTTTACTAGATTCATTTTTTCAAAAGCGTCTTTGTATAAGAGGTTTGTGTAGGCGCCGGTGTCCACCATACATCTCTTAACAATGCAATTGCTAATTTCAAGGGTTAAGACCAGAGGGTCACTATGCGGGTACACGACTCTCCCTGCATCCTCAGGGGTGATGCTTAGGGTAGTGCCTCTTGGACTCCCTGCCCTTTCGGCGTAGCAAATTTGGTTCCGTAATTCGCGGATAAGCCTTTTCCGGCTACGTCTGCTGGTCCGCCCTTCCGCATCTCCTGATACTACATGGATGACCATGCGATTTTGGGCTGAGCCCTCAGGTTTGTCCGCCGCCTCCTTTTGGGGTTTGTTCCTTGCTGCATAGTTACTCAGCCAGCCGTTTCTTATAAGTTTCTCTATTTCGTCCTTTAAGTGTCGGCATTCCTCCGTGGTATGGCCTATGCAATCGTGGAACGTACAAATTTTTTTGGGGTCTCCCTTTGGGCTGCGTGGCTTGTTTGGACGAGTCCATTTTGCTGTTTTCTTTTCTAACTCAAAGATTTCTGCTCTCGGCCTATTGAGGGCCGTGTAGCTGTCAAATCTTGGTTGGTAGGCTGTGCGCTCTTTCTTGGGGGTGTCTCCTTCTTCCCTCTGTTTGCCTGGCTCATTTCTGCTACGTCCACCCTACGGTCCCCCTTGCGGCTTTGTTTGGCCTGCAGTGGTGTCCGGCAGGTTGTGGAACTCTTCCTGTAGAATAAATCCTTCAGCGATTTTTCTGGCCTTGGCCAAGGTTTCTGGCTGGGCCCTGATCATCTGATTCTTCATTTCCCCTGGGAGCAGGGAGATTGTCAGGGCGTAGGCAACGGTGGAATCATCGATCTCCCTGACTTGCTGATAGGATAGGTCAAACCGCTTTAGGTACTCCATTACACTTTCACCCTTTTTCTGCTTTAGGGTCATAAGATCGAAGCAAGTGAGACGTCTCCTTTTGTTCCCTGCATATTGTTCGAGGAAAGCCTCGGCCAACTCTATGAAGAAGCTGATCGATCCTTGGCGAAGGTCCCTGAACCATCCTTGTGCGAGCCCTACCAGGGTGGTTGGGAAGATTTTGCACCAGATTGCGTCATCCACGTCGTACATGCCCATGTGACTCTCGAATGCCGCCAGATGGTCCTCTGGATCCGTTGTCCCGTCAAACATAACGGTGGGCATTTTAATTTTCGGGATGGGGTATTCTTGTACATTAGGATGAAGAGGGGTTTTTGTGGGCCTGCCTACCATTCGTAACCTGCTTTCCCCAGACTGGTTACCATGGATATCCCATTGTCTATGGATCGGTTTCCTCGAGCTGGGGGAGCGGTGCCTCGGTGGCGGCCTGCTTGCTGCTTCGTCCTCTGTCTCAGGGGAGATTTGTATGGGTCTCTTTCTTTGAGAGTGACAGAGGCTATCGTCCTGGTGGTATCTGGATTCAAGCGGTTGCCCCCGGTTAAGCCTAGACTGAAGGCTTTGGGACAAACTTGGGGCTGGTTGTCCCTTGGCCGCCGGTGTTAACCTGGAGAAGACCCCGCCCTGCTTTTCTCCCAGGCACTTAGATACGGGTTCTTTGTGCCTCATCCGCTCCTGCAACCCCTGGGATAAACCTCTCTGCTCTCCAGACGCGGATTCTGTTGTGTGAATGGAGAACGCCTGTTGTTGGGCAGGTGGCTCTTGGCTGCCTGTTGTGATACGCCTCTACACCTGCGCGTATACTTGGGCCGTCCTTCTTGCTTTCCTCTGAGCGTTTCTGGCGGCGGTTCGCTTCGGGCCCCCAGCTCCATCCCTGCTCATTGAGGGTGACTCCCTGGGGGTCGTTGCGACCCTGCCTACCAGGTCCTCAGGAGTGAACTCCTGGTTTAGCATTGCAGAGAAGAAGGCAGCTATCTGTACCATCTGAGCTGGGGTCAGGTTCAGAGTGTGCCCTGGGTGTGCCCCCAACTCCGGCGCTACAGCAGCGTTTGGTACGCCTAGGAGGCTGGTTCCCCCCACCCCCAGGATCGTGGTGGGAGGAGCCCTCTCAGGCTGTGGCATGCCGTACAGGGGGGTCACCGGTGGGACCGTCGGACCCGCCCCTATACTGGCGTCAACGATTTCCAGCATGACTACTTTGATTGGTTTATTTTTGTAGTGTGGAATGGTTGATTTTTTGTGGGTAATTCGTGAGCACAACCGTTACTCCCCACAGACGGCGCCAAATTGTTCTGGTACGGAAACACTTTAACCCGAATCGGATCCGGGTTTCTGTATTCGATATCGTAGCTTTGGTAATGACGGTTTAAATCCTTCGGATCTCTCGTTCCTCTCACTCCAACGATCGGACCTCCCCGGCGGAGTTGGCCTGCTCCCTGCACAGAGAACACACAGGGCCCCGGAGGTGTCCGGGGGAACCCTCTCCGATGCCTAAGTCAGTCCGTGAATTTTAGAGTAAGAGTTCAAGAGAGAGAAAATCCAACCCCCTTCTTGTGGGAAATGGAAGGGTATTTATATCTTCCCACAAGAGAGGGAAGTAGGAGGAGAATGGATGGATAAGGAGATGACAAGTGGCGTCTTCTCATCCATCCATTCCCAATTACCTTAGGCGAAATGACGAGAGGGCCCCTGGGGATCTTGGCCCTGTCAGCAGGGATGTCCCCAGGGTAGGCGGACTTTGAGCTGTGGGCGCTGGGCTCCAGCAGGCTGCGTTGGCCTGCTGGCCCGGCGGTAGGCTGTTTTCCTTAGCTTTTATGTTCTTTTACTTTGGCTGCTTGCCAGGGGCTGGCTTTTGGGCTTTATCGGTGATCCTCTAGGGGCCTGCCTTGCAGGCTGTTAGTGTCAGGCTGCCGACCCCAATCCATTTTCATTAGACATGATAATATCAAGGCGATTGTTAACGATAGTAGAGGTAAATGGTTAATTGAAATGGGACTGAAGATTGGGAAAGAGTAAACTTAATTCAACTAAATAGACGGTAAACGGTACAAATGTTGATGTGTTCTGCATCATGAAAACTACTGATTTATTATAGCCCATTTTTATATAATGGTGATTGAACAACTTAATGTATTCGACGACCGTAATTCGTAATCAACTTATATTTAACTCGGTTACTGAAAGAAACTTACCTAAGGTAGCATAGACAACAAAAAACCTAAATTATCTATTTTGGTCTCGAAGTTCATCCTCAACTCGTAGACCTCGTCGATGTAGTCCTGGAATGTCTGTATCATCTCCTCAAGTGTTTTGTCGAAGTCCGTAACTCCCAGTTCATGCCAGCGGTTGAGCCGTTGAATTAACGTCTCATCTCCTTATTGTAACGAGCCTCCCTTGAACGGAGTTCGTACACCAAAGACTGCTTCGACTCTATCATCCTCCTAATCTGATTGGCGGGGTCGAAATCCATCTACAAAACAAGAATCGAAAATGAATTTTGTAAAGTAAATTAAAGGGGGAGGGGATAAATGAACAAAAAATTATTTCCAACCTAGAAATATGGTCGAAAATGTAGTAGAGAATTTTTGGTTTTTATGAAAACAGAAGTTGAATAGGTGGACTAAGCTTCTATGGGAAACTTTTAGAATCACAACTAAAGAAACACAATTCGGTGATCCTTAAGAAGTAATCCTATTGGTCAATATTACATTCAATGGATGAGATCCTTTGGAAATGGTAGTACATTGTAAATGAGTGGACAGGATCTGATTGCACTTCTCTTTCAAGAAACTCGACCGTCAGACGTAACATCTGATTGGGGGTGGGCCGCCTGACAATCAACCGCCTGCTATGCAGGCGCCGGGACAATTCCTGTCGGAGAGTCGAAAGACCAGCCCCCGGCAAGGACCGGGAACGAAGCATGAAAACGCTAGGGGTTGGCCGTCAGCCGCCGAGAGTGCCGACCGATGCAGCCTGTCAGAGCTTGGCAGCCCCCTACTTGGAGACTGTCTGCCCTGAGGAAATCCCCGGCCGACAGGGCCAGGATCCCCAGGGGCCCTCTTGTCATTTTGCCTAAGGTAATTGGGAATGGATGGAGGGGAAGCCGCCACTTGTCACTTTCCCATCCAACCATTCCTCTTTCTCTTCTCTCTCTTGTGGGAAGGTATAAATACCTCCCCATTTCCCACTTGAGAGGGGTTGGATTTTCTCTCTCTAGACTCTTACTCTTAAAACGCCGCCTAGTTCCTCACGAGCTAGGTTCGTAAAGGCATTTCACGGACTGACTTAGGCATCGGAGAGGGTTTCCTCGGACAACCTCCGAGGCCCTGTGCGTTCACTGTGCAGGGAGCAGGCCGCTTTCCGCCGGGGAAGTCCGATTCCAGGAGTGAGAGGAAGGGGAGATCAAGGGAATCAAGCGATTAGTTATTCGTTATCAATTCAATTACATTACCCGAATTCCAAGCCGAGTAAATCGTTTCCGTAACCGGAACAATTTGGCGCCGTCTGTGGGGAACTTACGGTTGTGCCCACGAGTTACCCACTAAAATCAACCACTCGTAACCACAAAAATTAAACACAATCATGCCAGAAATTGTTGATGACAGTGCAGGAGCGGGTCCGACGGTCCCTCCGGTGACCCCCCTGTACGGAATGCCGCTGTTGGAGAAGTTTCCTCCTGCCACAATCCTTGGGGTTGAGGGAACCAATCCCTTCGGTGGACCCAACACTACTGTGACACCCGAGCTGGGGGCACGCCCTGGACGTGCTCTTAATCTGACCCCAGCCCAGATGGCACAGGCGGCCGCGTTCTTCTCTGCAATGCTGGATCAGGAGTTCACGCCGGAGGACCTGGTGGGCAGGGTCGCATCGGCTCCTAGGCAACCGTCCCCAGGCAGCAGGGACGAGGCCGGGGGCACGAGGCGGACCGCCGCCAGAAACGCTCAGAGGAAGGCGAGAAGAACAGCCCAAGTGTATACGCATGTGCAGAGGCGCGTTACCACTGACAAACCAGGATCACCTGCCCAGCAGGCGGTCTCTATTCACACGACAGAATCGGCGTCTGGAAGGCAGGGAGGCTTATCTCAAGGACTACAGGAGCGCATGAGGCCCAGAGAGCCTGTGTCAAAACGCCTAGGAGAGAGGCCAGGCGGAGTTTTCTCCAGGTTAACACCTGCGGCCAAGGAACAGTCAGCCCCCGGCTTATCGCAAAGCTTGCAATCCAGACTCAACCGAGGACAACCGCTCGAGTCCAGGTACCATCAGGGTGAAAGCCTCTGCCACTCCCAGAGGAAGAGGCCCAGGCAGACCTCCTCGGGAACAGAGGACGAAGCAGCTAGCAGGCCGCCGCCGAGGCACCGCTCCCCCAGTACGAGGAAACCAACCCATAAACAATGGGAATCTCATGGTAACCAGTCTGGGGAGAGCAGGTCACGACTGGTGGGCAGGCCTACGAAAACCCCGTTGCACCCTGAGGTACAAGAGTACCCCATTCCAAAAATCAAAATGCCCACCATCAAATTTGACGGGACGACGGACCCTGAAGACCACCTGGCAGCCTTTGAGAGTCACATGGGCATGTATGATATAGATGACGCCATCTGGTGCAAAGTTTTCCCTACTACCTTGGTGGGGCTTGCGCAGGGGTGGTTCAGAGATCTCCGCCAGGGGTCAATCAGATTCTTCATTGAGCTGGCTGAAATCTTCCTTGAGCAGTATGCCGGAAATAAGAGAAGACGTCTTACCCGCTTCGATCTCATGACCTTGAAACAAAAGAAGGGCGAAAGTGTGAGAGAGTACATGAGAAGATTCGATCTATCCTACCAGCAGGTTAGGGAGATCGACGATTCCGCCGCCGCCTACGCCCTGACAATCTCCCTACTTCCAGGGGAAATGAAAAACCAGATGATCAGGGCCCAGCCAGAAAACTTGGCCATGGCCAGAAAGATTGCTGAGGGGTTCATTTTGCAGGAGGAGTTCCACGGCCTGACGGACACCCCAGCAGGCCAAACAAAGCCTCAAGGGGGACCGCAGGGTGGAAGGTCCAGAGGTGAACCAGGTAAGCAAAAAGAGGAGGGAGACACTCCCAAGAGAGAGCGCCCAGTCTACCAACCCAGATTCGATAGTTACACCGCTCTGAACAAGTCCAGGGCGGAAATCTTCGAACTGGAAAAAGAAACTGCCAAATGGAACCGTCCAAGCAAACCTCGCAGCCCAAAGGGCGACCCAAAGAAATTCTGCACTTTCCACGACTGCATTGGCCACACCACTGAAGAATGCCGTCACCTGAAGGATGAAATTGAGAAACTAATCAGGAACGGATGGTTGGCCAACTACGCAGCTAAAAACAAGTCTCAGAAGGAAGTGTCTGAGAAACCCGAGGGGTCAGTGCAGAACCGGATGGTAATCCACGTGATTTCAGGGGGCACTGAGGGCCAGCTCAGTCGAAGAAGTCAAAAAAGGCAAATGCGCGAGCTGAGAAACCAGATCTGCTACGCTGAGAAAGAAGGGAGCCCAAAGGGAGTGACACTAAGCATCACCCCTGGTGATGCAGGGCGGGTGATATATCCGCATAGTGATCCTCTGGTGCTGTCTTTAGAAATCAGCAACCATATTGTGCGAAGATGTATGGTAGACACAGGTGCATACACAAATCTTTTGTACAAGGATGCTTTCGAAAAAATGGGCCTGGAAAAAAGGCATCTACGGCCTGCTCCCGGATCCCTGTATGGATTCAGTGGGGCCGGCGTGCTGCCCATGGGCGTCATCGACTTGCCCGTCACCTTCGGGGAAGGTTCCGCAGCCAGAAATGTCAGGGCAACCTTTGTTGTTGTGGACGCAAGGTCTGCCTATAATGCCCTGATTGGCAGGGCCACGCTGGATGAAATCGAGGCCGCAATCTCCATCAGGGCTCTCACCATCGCTTACGTCACAGACTTCGGGATGGAAGGAAAGATACGTGGGGACCAGGAGTCAGCTAGACAATGCTACTCCGTGGCCCTACGGGAGCATGAGAAGGACAGGAAAGGAAAAAGAAAAGCTGACAGTTCCCCCTGCAGGGAAGGCGAAGTCCCAGTTGAGCACCCGATTCCCGACCGCCTGGAACCGGGAGGCGACAGCATGCTGGTGGACTTAGAACCAGGAAGACAGGTCCTGGTAGGAACAGGCTTGGAGGAATCCTACCAGGCCGAACTGGTCAAACTTCTGAGAGAAAACAAGGACGTGTTTGCCTATTCCGCAGACGAAATGCCCGGCGTCGATCCCTCATGCATCGTTCACAAGCTGAACGTAAACACGGATGCTCGCCCTGTAAAACAGAAGAAACGAAACATGTCTGCAGAAAAAGACGCAACAATCAAGGAAGAAATCAACAAACTCTTGAAAGCAGACTTTATCGAAGTCTGCGACTACCCAGAATGGCTGGCAAATGTTGTTATGGTCAAAAAGTCGTCTGGAGCATGGAGAATGTGCGTCGACTTTACGAACCTGAACAAAGCCTGCCCGAAGGACTGCTATCCGCTCCCTCGGATCGATCAATTGGTAGACGCCACTAGTGGCTACACCATGCTAAGCTTCTTGGACGCCTTTTCAGGCTACCATCAAGTGTACTTATGGCAGCCGGACAGGGTGAAGTGTGCGTTCATCACTAGTTCGGGCACGTACATGTACAAGATGATGCCCTTCGGGCTCAAAAATGCGGGAGCTACGTACCAGCGTCTGGTTGATAAAGTGTTTGAGAAGCAAAAAGGTAGAAACATCGAGGCTTATGTTGACGATGCCATCGTAAAAAGCAGGGAAGACAAGGAACACCTGACAGACTTGCAGGAAACCTTCAGTTCTCTGCGCACTTACAAAATGAAACTGAATCCGAAAAAGTGCACGTTCGGAGTCCGCTCCGGAAAATTCCTAGGATTCTTGGTCAGTTCTCGGGGTATTGATGCCAACCCGGAAAAAATTCAGGCGGTTCTAGACCTCCCTGAGCCCAAGACCATCAGGGACATCCAGCGCCTGACGGGACGAATGGCCGCCTTGGCACGATTTATTGCCCGATCAGCAGACAGAGCCACTCCTTTTTTCAAAATTCTGAAAGGAAACAAACAGTTCAAATGGGAAAACGAGCAGAGAGAAGCCTTCGAGCAACTGAAGGACCATCTTAAGAGGCTCCCTACCCTGGCAAGACCAGTAGCAGGAGAGAAGCTTTTTCTCTACATCGCAGTAACTAACATAACTGTCAGCGCGGTCATCCTACGGGAAGAGGCAGGCACCCAGCAACCCGTATACTTTGTGAGTCATGCGCTGGGGGCAGCTGAGAAGAATTATCCTATGGTTGAAAAAGCTGCCTACGCGGTCATAATTGCAGCCCGGAAGCTCAGACCTTATTTTGACGCGCATCCAGTCATGGTCCTCACCGACCAACCCCTGGAAAAGGTGTTGGAAAAATTCGAAAAATCGGGAAGATTGTTGAAATGGGCAATTGAGCTGAGTGGGCTGGGTATATCTTACCAGCCGAGAACAGCCATCAAAGCCCAGGCCCTGGCAGACTTTTTGGCTGAGTGCTCCCATTCAGGGGAAGAGGAAGCCCCTGCCCAGGAGTGGGTCGTACACACTGATGGGTCCTCAACGGCCAACGGCGCAGGCGCAGGCGTTGTATTAACCAGCCCAGAAGGGACCGACTTTGAGCATGCTCTCAGATTCGTCTTCCCAGCATCAAACAATGAAGCAGAGTACGAAGCAGTACTCGCAGGCATCAGGTTAGCTAAAGCTGCAGGGGCAGAACGAATTATCTTGGCGACGGATTCCCAACTCATCGCCAACCAGATTAATGGAGAGTACGAAGCAAGAGACCAAGCGATGGCCGCATACCTAGAGATGGTAAAAGGAGAGCTATCCAGCCTGAAATCATACGAGATCAAACAAATTCCCCGATCACAGAACAACAGAGCAGATGCCCTGTCAAAACTGGCAAGCTCCAGTCTGCAGGACATCCGGAGGTCGGTATGGGTTGACGTTTTACACGAAAGGTCTACTAATCCTGGCCAAGAAATTAATGCCATAGAAGAAGAGCCAGAAAGCTGGATGACCCCTTTCATCCAATACAAGAGGCACAGTGTCTTACCACCAGATCCATTGCAAAGAAGGAAGGTACAGGCTAAAGCAGCCTGGTTTATATTCATTAATGGAGAACTCTACAAAAAATCTTTTACTTATCCCCTGCTTAAATGCCTGCGGGCGGATCAGGCCACTGAGGTATTGGATGATATCCACTCAGGGATTTGTGGACATCACATTGGCGGGAGGTCACTAGCCCACAAGGCCCTAAGGGCAGGCTACTACTGGCCTACCATGCTGGCAGATGCCAGGAGCCTGACCCAGAAATGCAGAAAATGTCAACTCTTTGCCCCGTCAATCCATGCCCCGGCCCAGGAGCTCAGGCCAATCCTATCTCCCATCCCCTTTGCTCAATGGGGGATGGACATTCTAGGGCCCTTCACAGTGGCCACAGGGGGCAGAAGATTTTTGATAGTCGCCATAGACTACTTCACCAAATGGGTGGAGGCTGAAGCAGTGCCCAACATCACTGAACCGGCTGTCCGGAAGGTAATCTGGCGAAATGTCATTACCCGGTTCGGTGTACCAAAGATGCTAGTGTTCGACCACGGCAGGCAGTTCGATAATGACCCACTAAGGATCTGGCTAGAAAGCCATAACATCTCAGTCGCCTACTCAGCAGTCTGTCACCCTCAAACCAATGGACAGGCAGAAGCAGCCAACAAACAAATTCTGAATGGCCTGAAGAAAATGGTGGATGACTGCAAAGGTAGGTGGGCTGATGAACTCCCCAGCATACTCTGGTCCATCCGAACTACCAGGAAGGAGTCTACAGGCCAGACCCCATTTGGCTTGGTGTATGGAGCAGAGGCTTTATTGCCGATTGAGACAAGGATTCCCTCTCTGCGTTCCCTACAGTACAACCGGGCTGAGAATGAAGCTGCGATGGTCGAGGCCCTGGACCTGGTAAGTGAGCTAAGAGAGGAAGCCGGTACAAATATCGCTGCCTACCAGCAGCGAATGAGGAAAGCCTTCAATAGCAAAGTCCGGCGGAGGAGCTTTCAGGCGGGCGAGCTAGTCCTGAGAAAAACACAGGCAACTGGAAAATCAAGAGAGCATGGGAAACTAAGTGCCAATTGGGAGGGCCCATACCAAATAACTCAGGTTTTGGGTCCAGGCACGTACAGGATATCCAATCTGGAGGGACAAGAGCTGAGCGCTCATTGGAATGCAGATACGCTGAAGAAATACTACGTCTGAGCAGAAACGTAGGCAGTTTTCACTTTTACAGTAAAAAGGCGGAGGACGATCAAAAAATGTCGACGGCTCCGACCACCCCAATGTCAAAAGAATTTTTAAAGAAATGAGAAGATACAGATTTATACTCGTTGTCTGTTCACTCTTTCACAAACAAACGAGCAGGGGGCAATAGGGGGAGGCCCCCCTGTTGCCAAAATCAGGAAAAGTGAACCCCCCAACGCAAACCCAAAAGCCACCCTGCTTGCCTCTGGGCAGGCAGGGGGCAGGCCCCCTGGACTTTGAACGAAAAGCCAGGGACAAGCCAGGCTAACAAGGACTGGGGGCAGGCCCCCCAACCTTGTATAAAAAACGCAAAGGCCACCTTGCTTACCTCTGGGCAGGCAGGGGGCAGGCCCCCTGGACTTTGAACGAAAAGCCAGGGACAGGCCAGGCTAACAAGGACTGGGGGCAGGCCCCCCAACCTTGTATAAAAAACGCAAAAACCACCCTGCTTACCTCTGGGCAAGCAGGGGGCGAACCCCCTGGACTTTGAACAAAAGCCAGGGATAGGCCAGACGAACAAGGACTGGGGGCAAGCCCCCCAACCTTGTATAAACAACACAAAAAGCTACCTTGATTGCCTCTGGGCAGGCAGGGGGCAAGCCCCCTGGACTTTGAGCGAAAAGCCAGAGATAGGCCATGACAGGCGCAATCAAACATACGGGAAGAGGATCCTTAAAACAGCAACGTCATAGAAAGTAAAGGAAAATATCCTACAACCAACCCGTGGAGGGTGGAAAAATTTTACAAAGTCAGAAGAAATCGAGTAGCAAAATATTACAAGAAAAACCATGAAACGCTGGTTCAGCACAAGAAAATGCAAAGTTTTTATAAAAGAGAAGGGGCATCATGCGGCATCCTGGCGGGCGTTGGCGTCTGCTTCAGGCTGCCTAGTCACCCGGGCTTCGTCCTTAGCAGAATAAAGGCTCCGGAAAGTGTCCTCGTCAAAAGAAGGGAACATCTCCCCTATCACTTCCATGACCAACTCCAGAGAAGAGTTGGCGCCACTCACAAAGCTGGCACCCACTGCTTCCTCGTTCTCCGCAGCCAAGGACTCTTTCTCCTTCGCCCATTCTCCCTTGGCCTGGTCAAAAGCCGACGTTGCCTGGTCAAAAGCCGACTTTGCCTGTAACAGCTGCTCCTCCAAAACAGTCACCCTTCCCTTCAAATGCCCCATCTCAGCCAAAGATATGTTAGCACGGTCCAACGATTGTCGGCTCTCCTGCAGATCGGCCCCCAGCTTGGCAACTTCCTTCACAGCCATCTCCCCCTGCACCCTCCAGTTATCAGCCTGCCTCTTGGCCTCCTCCAGTTTGTCTTTCAAGGAGCTTATCAAGGCGGCGTCCCTCTCTACCATGGCCAGGCGGTCAGGAGGAGGAGCCCCGGGGGTAACTGTTAGCTCCTCATCGCTCAGACGGCTGAGAGCCGCCAGTTCTGCAGAGGCCAACATAACCTTGGAGGTGCGTTGGATATATTGAAGCACTTGGTGGGAAGTAGAAGTTACCATCTTTGTAAGGCGGTCAGCCAAAACAGCCCCAGAGTCAGAAAGTAGGCCCGAAACGTCCACGCTATCCCCAGCCGTGTAGTGAAACTCCACATTCTCCTCTGGGAAGGGAATGCTCGAAGGCTCACGAGCAGGGCGCTTTGCATCCGGGGTAGAGGCATCCGCCTCCAAATCCACCACATCAGCGCTGGGGGGCTCCCTCTCCCTTTTTCTCCTCGCTTCCAAGGGAGTACTCTCCCCGGTCCCCTCCGAATCTCCAGGCTGCGCTCCCTGCGAGATCCGAGGGCCAGCTGAAGAAGCACCCTGCTTCTGGCCAGGGGAAGGAGTAGCCCCTGAGGTAACCTCCGCTTCCCCCTCATGAGTGCTGGGAGTAGGAGTCGCCGGCTTCGACGAAGGCAGCCGGGGAGGAAGAGGCAATCTTCGGCCTGCAGCAAAGTCTTTCACAAGCTTCATCAGGGCCTTACTTCCTTTCTTAAAGTTTGGCGGAAGAGAAGGGCGCTTTGAAAGAACGTGCAATTCCTCGCTCAGGCCTAACCTTCTGACCTGCTTCTTGGTCCAGGTCCAAGAGTAGGAATCTGCAGAAAAGGAGAGGCGGTCATTTAAAAAGCAGGGAGAGATAAAATCCCTGGAAAACCGCGACAACAAGAAAACCCTAGAACTACCTTCAAGGCCACGAATCAGGCCCATGGGAAGCAGGTACTCGTCAGTAGTGATAAGCTCCGCGTGAGGGAGCCAGAAAACAGGGCAAAAGTTCCCATGTTTGTCCGTCACGATCTCAAACTTTTTAATCAAAATCTTCTCCTTTTCGGTCAGCCTGACTTCCAGAGCCTTCCCCCCGACGCGAGGATGATACTCCTCACGCGTCTCCATGCGAGTATGGACATGATTCCTAAAGTGTCTGGGAATTTTCCACCCCAACGCACTGTGGACGTATATAAAGTTGTTTTTCCAATCCTTGAGACTGCTCAGGGGTGGCCATACCAGGGCGTATTTTTTCTGTCTCAGCAGAGACCAGTAGCCAGGGGAGCCATCCCCCCCTGATGAAGACACCATTTGGAGGCCAACCATGAAGCGAAGGGCGTCGATGTAGGGCCCCTCACCATGGAACAGGCAGGTCCAAGTGTAGGCCACTAAAGCCCTAATGGCTGTTGCAGTCAGCTGAGCGATGGCGACGTTCATCCTCCTGAAAGTATCTTCCAGGAAGGGATGCAACGGAAATCGCAGGCCAAACTCTAGGGCCTTATGAAAGACAGCTACACACCCATCTGGGGGACAACATACCGTGTCTTTTTCCCCAGGGATCATCACAGTGTACCCCTCCCCAAAGTTATAAAACTGCTCGATGGCCCTAGCTGCGTCGCATTCCAAGAGCAGGTCCCTATTTTTGGCCTCGGGGTAGGTCTGCAAGGGAATCGCGTACTTCTCCTTGTCTAAAAAATAGGTCCTCCCTCTCTCCCTGCGGATGAGAGGACCGGCCACCCTGGCGGGGTCCACCTCCAGGGCTTCATCGTCAGAATCGATCACATCGAAGGGAGCTGGGTCGGGTGACTCAGCCCCCTCTCCCCTATAATCATCTCCCTCCCGGGGGCCAACCCTGGAGGAAGAAGCTACGTCACGACGACCACCGTCGCCGCCGCTAGTCCCTCCGAGCAAAGAATCGAAGGAAAGAGGGCGGGCTCGCGACATTTAGGCTATAGAAGGGAAGAAAAGAAGCGAAAGATTCAAAAAAGGAAAAAAGGGTTCTAACCTAAAAAACGCCGGTGAGGTTATCAAAGATGGCGACAAGAGATGATCCTTGCTCCTCCAAGAAAGAAACGCTCGATCAATGAAGGGAATTCAAGAAGTGTTAGGGGGAGTAAGAGTGTCAAGAAAAGTAAAAGAAAATAATGAAGGGAGAGATGGGTTTTTATATAAGGGCCCAAAGAAGTTCGAAAGGTTGAACCCCTGACAAAATCTGCGAAGATTTTCCACGTGTCGCACGCTGAACACCGACTGCTCACCTTTTTCAAGAAGGGCCTCGGTAAACGGAAACGTCAGAAAGAAAGGTCAATCAAACGACCTCATTAAAAAAAAAAAAAAAAAAAAAAAAAAAAAAAAAATTCAAATACCCAAAATATTCATTTCATTGAAAGCCCCGCAAGGGGAAGATACATCATGAGACAGGCATGAAAGAAAAATTACATAAGGCTCGGTAAATTCCAGCCTGACAGAAATTAAAGGCCCTGCCACGCAGGCCTAGTCGTCCCCCAAATCTGGAGAATAATCTCCAGGACTGCCTGGACTCCCGAGAGCCGAACCCCAGTCCCAGCTTGGGGAATCCTGAAAGGGGTCAGTTGCAGCCCCGTCCTCGTCCCTATCACTCAGGCAGCCGAGACCTTCACTGTCGTCAGAATCATGGCTGCTGTCTTCCCAATCCCTTCCAAAAGGGACGGCTCGAGACTCGTCGCAAGTGCGACAGCCTGTTTTCTTTACAGGCGAAGAAGGGCCCGACTCCAGGGAGGAGTCGGTGTCAGAATTAGGACCGAATTGTTCAGGGTGCAACCATGGAAAACACTCATGGCACCCCCTATCATAGCAGCCCCCTCCCTGGGAGCAACGCCTAAATCTAGGCGCGGCAGGGGGAGAAGACCTCCTGGGGCGTTTGCCCATCCTGATAGAGGTCTTCCCTCTCCTCCGGCGAAGGCGAAGACGTGAGCAACGGCTCCGGCGAACAGTTGAATAAGCAGCTCGTGCATATCTAAGTCGCCAAAACCCTCTGAAGATAAAGGAAACATGTTTGACTCCACGGCGAACTACGCTTTTCTTGATCCAAGCCATGTTTAAAGTGAAGAAAATGGAGAGATTGAAAGTGAAATGAAGCACAAATGTTCAAGGAAGCTGAAGATTTTATACCAAGGTGAACTCCGCATTAATGAGCGCTCCAACCACCCTGGGAGGAGAGCCACCAATCAGGAACTCCTCACAGTTCCCCAAAATCCGCCCAGAAGAAAAGAGCAATCATTACGGGAGTATTCTTGCCTCTTTACATTCCTGACAGGAACAGTACAAAGTTCCATTGGGAAGGCGCGGAGCATTAAATGCCGCAACAGACATGGAAGTCAACCCCCCTCCAAGCAAGAGTCGCCAGCAGAGGAGAAGTCTCACTTCCCTCCTACTGACGAGGGCCAATTGATTGGGGGTGGGCCGCCTGACAATCAACCGCCTGCTATGCAGGCGCCGGGACAATTCCTGTCGGAGAGTCGAAAGACCAGCCCCCGGCAAGGACCGGGAACGAAGCATGAAAACGCTAGGGGTTGGCCGTCAGCCGCCGAGAGTGCCGACCGATGCAGCCTGTCAGAGCTTGGCAGCCCCCTACTTGGAGACTGTCTGCCCTGAGGAAATCCCCGGCCGACAGGGCCAGGATCCCCAGGGGCCCTCTTGTCATTTTGCCTAAGGTAATTGGGAATGGATGGAGGGGAAGCCGCCACTTGTCACTTTCACATCCAACCATTCCTCTTTCTCTTCTCTCTCTTGTGGGAAGGTATAAATACCTCCCCATTTCCCACTTGAGAGGGGTTGGATTTTCTCTCTCTAGACTCTTACTCTTAAAACGCCGCCTAGTTCCTCACGAGCTAGGTTCGTAAAGGCATTTCACGGACTGACTTAGGCATCGGAGAGGGTTTCCTCGGACAACCTCCGAGGCCCTGTGCGTTCACTGTGCAGGGAGCAGGCCGCTTTCCGCCGGGGAAGTCCGATTCCAGGAGTGAGAGGAAGGGGAGATCAAGGGAATCAAGCGATTAGTTATTCGTTATCAATTCAATTACATTACCCGAATTCCAAGCCGGGTAAATCGTTTCCGTAACCGGAACAACATCCAAATGTAAAAATTAAATGAACATAAAATACGTATTCGATGGACGTCGTTTACAATTCCCAAACGTAGTCGCTCATGCTCGTTACACTCTTTCGGGAGTGTACGATATGATTTGCCATACGTCCTCGGTCCCGATCGCTATGGTATTTCAGAAGTTTACATTATTATTCGTAGAACGTAGACGGTCATGATCGGTAAACCAATTCAGCAGTACGCTACGGACTATATGATTTGGCAAACATACTCGATACTCATCGCTAAACCATTTCAACGGCGTACATACGATTTCTTATACGTACTCGGGCATATACCGACTAGCCGACCATAGTAGTCAAGCATATTTAAATAACAAACATAATTACCACCACCGTCAACGAGCCTACTTAATTGTGCAAAGCGTACGTATTTAACCAAATCCTCTAACTACTTAACCCTGAATGTAACCCTAAACCCTAAATGTAACCCGAAACCCTGAATGTAACCATTAACCATAAACGTAACCCTAAACCCTTGGACGTTCCTTCTTACTATTCATTTACCAAAATTTAAACTACCATCAAACTCTTTCGTACTAGTATCGTGCATAAACGTTATTTACAATTACAACTATACGCGCATACGTTTAGTCCGACTAAATATCGCATATACGTTATCCGTTAACGTAAACTATGTTATTTCTAAAGAAACACAACTCACTAAAGAAGCACAACTTGGTGATCCTTAAGATGTCATGCTATTGGTCGGAGTACAATGAATGAACGGCCCAGATTTGTCAAACAAGCTTCAACAAGCACAACTAAAGAAACAGAACTCACTAAAGAAGCACAGCTTGGTGATCCTTAAGATGTCATGCTATTGGTCAGAGTATAATGAATGAACGGCCCAGATTTGTCAAACAAGCTTCAACAAGCACAACTAAAGAAACACAACTCACTAAAGAAACATAACTTGGTGATCCTTAAGATGTCATCCTATTGGTCAGAGTACACTGAATGAACGGCCCAGATTTGTCAAACAAGCACAACTAAAGAAACACAACTCACTAAAGAGGCACAACTTGGTGATCCTTAGGATGTCATCCTATTGGTCATAGTACAATGAATCAACGGCCAAGATTTGTCAAACAAGCTTCAACAAACACAACTAACTAAGGAAAAACAACTTGGTGATCATTAAGCCCTAAACCCTAAACCCTAAAAGCCCTACAAACCCTAAACCCTAAACCCGAAACCCGAAAACCATGAGGACCGTTAATCGTAAAATATGTATGTTCCCAGTCATTTATACTCCCTACTACTGTGTGTACTTTTATTGGATACATTTTACGAAGGATATTTATGAATATACACATTTTACACGAACGTTGATCACTTGTACGTTTAATCTCTTCTGCTATGTGTTCAAAGACAACTATTCCTCAAGGACGAACGGTATTTTTTTAGGAGGACGTCCACCATCCGTAGATGATGTCGCCTTATGATCTTCCACGAGTTACATTACCATGTGACAATTGAAAAGTGGCCACTCTTGAACGTTACCGTCCGCACATGAACCGTGTATACCAATTTTGTTCTCATAATAAATTCCGGACTTAAGATCCAATACAACACTAATCTTAGTAGGTTATTATTAATATTACACGAAACTAAATCTAATAACCAAATAAAAAAGTCATCAAGAGGTGTCATGTATTCGAATGACTATTGGCAACAATCCAAATTTTAAATCAATCTCTTGACATAAAATGCATTGAAAAAATGCACCATCTCTTCCTCATGAAATACAAATTTCAAACTGTGAATGAACGGATACATAACTAATTGACGGGTGTGTTTTCAAAAAAATTTATTTTCTAATTCCCGTTATCGGATGCATCATTTTACAATATGACAGAAAACGTATATACATGGGTAACGTATCAACACACTATTACTCCGTAACATTTTCTTCGAGTTTTTGGGTTTCCACGTAAAGTTCATGCATGTTCTGTTATTTCGTTTACCACAAGGAAGAATATCGACTACGAAATACAATCGACATTAGTAGGGAAAAAGGGAAACGTAGAAGAAGGATATCGGATTTTACATATTGAAAAAAGGACCACGCGTAAACATAACACGAAAAGACAAGCGATTACATTTTCTTGTCGACCGAACAAAACTTTAATCGACCGACTACTACAAACTACACAATGCTAGTAACATGCAACACGACTACATATGAACAACAACGTGAAGTTCACGAGTGACTACATCCAACACATGAATCAACCTTAAGTTCTCCCAACTTACGATGCAATACAACACTAGTCGTAGTAGATTACTATTAATATTAGACGAAATTAAATCTAATAACCAAATTAAAAAGCCATCAAGAGGTGTCATGTATTCGAATGTCTATTGACAACAATCCAAATTTCAAATCAATCTCTTGACATAAAGTGCATTGAAATACGCACCATCTCTTCCATATGAAATACAAATTTCAAACTATATGAATTAACGGATACAGAACTAATTGATGGATACGTTTTCTTAAAATTTCATTTTATAAATCCCGCTAGAGGATGCATCATCTTACAATATGACGGTAATGTGTAAATAGTTACAAGGTTGACGTATCAACAAACTATTACTCCGTAACATTTTCTTCGAGTTTTTGGGTTTCCACGTAAAGTACATGCAAGTTTTATTAATTCCTTTACCACAAGGACGAATATCGACTACGAAATACAATCGACATTAGTAGTAAAAAAGGGGTACGTAGAAGAAGGATATCGGATTTTACATATTGAAAATAGGACCACGCATTGCACGATAAGACTACCGATTAATTTTTCTTATCGACCGAACTAAACTAAAATCGACCGAACTAGACTTTAATCAACCGGCTACTACAAACTAGTTCGACCTAACAAAAATTACACCATGCTAAAAATATGCAAAACAAAGTCGCATATATGCAACAACGTGAAGAGAAATTCACGAGTGACTACATCCAACGCATGAATCGAACTTAAGTTTCTTCGAATTCGCCCTTCTAGATTGTATGGTGATTATGTATGGTTAATTAGGTTGATTATAGGGTGATTATGTTGATTATAGGTTAATTAGGTTGATAATTAGTTAATTAGATTGTAGGGTGATTATGTTAGTCTGTTAATTAGGTTAATTAGTTTAACAATAATGTTAATTACGTTACTTAGCATGTTAATTAGGTTAATTAGTATGTGAATTAGGTTAATTAGTATGTGAATTTGGTTAAATTTCGTTTTATTGTTAGACGGTAATCGTTAATTACGTTAATGGTTAATTATATTAAATCTTCACTATGTTAGTATTTGTTGATTACGTTAGTGTTTTACGGGTAATCATCGTATTGTATTAGTGATTATTGTATTAGGTTAGCAATTGTGTTATTAGATTAGTAGTAGTAGTATGTAGTAGTGTAATGAATTAGATTTGTTGGAGTAGATGAGTAGTAGTATTAGTAGTAGATTAATTAGTAGTGTTAGTAGTAGTAGATTATTAGTGCTAGTAGTAGTATTACTAATAGTAGCAGTAGTAGTATTAGTAGTACTATGAAGTAATAAAATACTTCATTACTACTACTAATACTACTACTAATACTAATAACCTACTACTAACACTACTAATTCATGTTGTACTACTAATACTACTACTAATAATCTACTACAACAAATCTTACTACTACTAATCTAATATTGTACTAATTTACTACTATTCTACTATACTACTACACAACTACTAATCCTCTTCTTCTACTTCGCAACTACTAATTTTCTACTACTACTAATTTTTTACTTCTACTACTACTAATTTTCCACTACCACTACTACTACTACTTTTCTATTTCTACTACTACTACTAATTTTCTACCACTACTACTACTACTAATTTTCCACTACTACTACTACTACTACTTTTCTATTTCTATTACTACTTCTAAACTACTACTACTACTACTAATTTCTACTAGTACTACTACTACTACTAATTTCTTCTTCTTCTACTACTACTACTACTACTACTAATTTTCCCCTACTACTACTTTTCTATTTCTACTACTACTACTACTACTACCACTATATCTTGATCGCATAGAATCGACGAATGCGACGAATTCATAAACAATTTATAGATGAAAAAATTGGAAAAAAAAGAAAACATTTATTGCTTTTCTATATCTTGTATCTATAGTCTTTTTACCTTGGTGGATCGCGCTATCATGTCAAAAAAGTATAAAAGCTTGGGTTACTAATTGGTGGAATACTAAAGAATCAGATACTTTTTTGAATGATTACTACTAATTTTCTACTACTACTACTACTTTTCTACTACTACTACTACTACTACTACTACTATTCTATTTTTACTACTACTACTAAACTACTACTACTACTACTACTTTTCTACTACTACTACTACTACTACTACTACTACTATTCTATTTTTACTACTACTACTAAACTACTACTACTACTACTACTACTACTAATTTTCTACTACTACTACTACTACTAATTTTCTACTCTTACTACTACTACTATTTTTCTATTTCTACTACTACTACTAAACTACTACTACTACTACTATTACTACTACTACTACTATTACTACTACTACTACTACTAATTTTCTACTACTACTACTACTACTAATTTTCTTCTTCTTCTTCTTCTTCTTCTTCTTCTTCTACTACTACTACTACTACTACTAATTTTCCACTACTACTACTACTACTACTACTTTTCTATTTATACTACTACTACTAATTTTCTACCACTACTACTACTACGAATTTTCCACTGCTACTACTACTACTACTACTACTTTTCTATTTCTATTTCTACTACTACTAAACTACTACTACTACTAATTTTCTACTAAACTACTACTACTACTACTAATTTTCTACTACTACTACTACTACTACTACTACTAATTTTCTACTACTACTACTACTTTTCTATTTCTACTACTACTACTAAACTAATTCGTTTTCGTTTTTTAAATTCCTATTCTTATTAATTTTCGTTATGTATTGTGCATGAGGATTGTTTGAAATTTACTCGAACCTACCTAGTGCTCGTTCAAGAGTTACTCATTAAGAGTAATTCTTGGGCAGTCCCCGTTTTGGGACTGTTCTTGTGCTTTTCATGTTGCTTAGGTGGTAAACATGGAATTGTGTTGTGTTGGTAAGAGGAAAATTTGGTGACAATTCCCTCAATGTTCTTCGATTGCATATGTGGATTTTTCATATATTTCACATTGTGCTTTTGGAGAACTGAGGCGAACTACTGCCGAATTTTCCTCTTATCGACATTACACAATTTCGCATTTATCAGTGACATGGAACGCACAAGAATGGGTTTAGGTTGGAGTGATAAGGTCCCCGGTGATGAATCGTTTCTAAATTGAATGTTTTGAGAGTTCAAACTGATGGTGAAATTCCCGAACTTTTTTTCAATGCGCATTTCCCCTGTTGTTGTTGCCTACTTCAAATTCCATGTTGTTGACTTCTTTCCCCACGCCATTCTGTTCATGTGTACATACCGTAATCATTCATAGTTTAATCCATATAGAATGAATAGAGTAGAACGGAGTTGGATGTGCGAGAGACTGGCCGACAATGAGCGGCCGAAAATAGAATTTAGAGACGGTGTTGAGGAGTTCATCAAGTTCTCCTTAGATAATAACCTCCACTACACCAGCAAGCAGCTTAGGTGCCCATGTAGAAAATGTCAAAACTGTGCCTTAAAAACATGAAGTAGATGTCAAACAACATCTATACAAGCAAGGTTTTGTTGAGAACTACTACGTGTGGACGTATCATGGTGAAATAGAAAATAGTCGCCCGCAAGAACCTGTTCACGAAAATCCGTACCGAGACTTCGTGGAGGACGCACTGCGTACAACGGTTGAGGACATCATGGAGGAGGAGTGTAACCCGGACAACTTAAGCGACGAAGAAGTGCAACACAAACCCAACCCACAAGTGCGTTCCTTTTTCGAAATGCTAAAAAATGCTGAGCTCCCAGTTTATGGCGGGTGCGATATGAGTCTGTTGCAAGTTGCTTCAAGGATGCTGACTTTGAAGTGCGAGAGTAACACGGCCTTAAGACATTTAGACGGTTGGATCCAACTGATGAGTGACCTTCTACCAAAAAAGGACAATGTCTTGTCAAATAATTTCTACGAGGTTAAAAATGTGTTGAAGGGCCTCCAACTCCCCCATGAAAAGATAGACTCGTGTCCGAACGGATGCATGATGTTCTGGAAGGGAGATTCGGACCTCGACGCGTGTAGGAAATGTGGATCCGAGAAGTACAAGAGTCGAACTGCAAATACTAGGGGGAAGAGAGTACCAACTAAGGTTCTGACTTACTTCCCAGTAGGTCCGAGGCTGCAAAGACTGTATGCGACAAAGAATATTGCGGGCGAGATGAGTTGGCACCACAGTAACTCCAAAATAAGGGTTAGTGGTATGATGACACACCCTAGCGACGGTGAAGCTTGGAAGACATTTGATGTCAAACATCCCGAGTTCTCGAAAGAGCCGCGCAACGTACGTTTGGGTTTGTGCACAAATGGTTTCTCATCGTACGGGCAGTTTGGCAAGTCGTACTCATGTTGGCCGGTTAATTTAAAACCGTATAACCTACCTTCGTGGTTATGCAATAAGAGACAATTTATGCTCCTGCCACTTATTGTTCCTGGCCCTAGGAACCCGAAAGCCAATATGGACGTGTATCTCCAACCTCTTGTTGAGGAGTTAAAAGTTTGTGGGATAATGGGGTTTACACGTCCGATGTGTCGAGGAAGAGTAGTTTCAATTTAAGGGTTGCATTAATGTGGACCATCAACGACTTCTCAGCTTACGGGATGTTGTCTAGTTGGGGTACAACGAGTTACCGTGTTTGTCCTTACTGTCAAGTGAAGGACCAAAAATCCTTTTGGCTTAAAAATAACGGAAAGGTGTCTTGGATTGACTGTCACAAACAGTTTCTAACTTCCGACCATCCATTTAGGCATAACTGTAAGAGTTTCCTGAATAAACAACCCAATGAAAGTAGGATCGCATGTAAACGGTTTTCAGGCGATGAGATATGGGCAGATGTCCAGAAGTACCCTACAATAGTACACGCTACCCACCAGCAGTTGAAAAAATTGAAAGACAAGAAGGAAGGTTGGTGGAAGCAGAGCATATTCTGGGAACTTCCGCACTAGCACACTCTGCTTATCAGACACAACCTTGATGTTATGTATATCGAGAAGAATTTCTTTGAGCAGATTATCAACACCGTAATGGATGTACAAAACAAGACAGCCTTCGGACCAAAAGGCAAACCCAAGTCGTCGTCGTTTGTTATGGACAAAAAAGAAAGGAAGGCTTTGTGCGATTGGGTGGCTGGTTTGAAGTTCCTGGATGGTTACGCATCCGACTTATCCCGGTGTGGGGACCAGTCGAAGTAAATTTTGCATGGCATGAAAAGCCACGACTGTCACGTGTTTATGGCGCGCTTGATGCCAGTAACTTTGAAGCAGCCGGTGCCAACGAACACGTGGAATGCATTGACAGAGCTCAGTCAGTTCTTCCGTGATTTGTGTTCCACTATGGTATCAGTCGAGTCCATGAGTCGGCTGGAGAACAATATTCCCGAGATCCTTTGCAAGTTGGAGAAAATATTTCCTCTATCATTCTTCAACTCAATGGAGCATCTCCCACTTCACTTGCCGTATGAGGCAAGGGTTGGTGACGGGTGGGATTTGCCGTGGATCCCACCGATCAAATAAAACCAACTAACCTAAGCTACGTAGCTAGGGTAAGTCGAGTCGTTCCACAGGGACGAGAGTTCAAAACAAGAGGGTGCTATGGTCCAAGACTAGGTCCAAGACAAACTAAACTAGGGTGATTGCTAAGGTTGACTAATGACTAAACTAGAGTCTAAAAGAACAAATAAAAAGGCTAAACAAGCAACTAATGGCTAATGGAAGCTAAAAAATCAATAAGAAGAAGCTAAGGGTAGGTTGGGTTATTCATGGATGTCAAGGAGACCAAAAGAGGAAAACGGGGGTTACTAGCATGCTCTCGTAGCCTAGGTTCCGATCGGGCTCTCGTTACTTAAACGGCCTAGGGGTCACCCTCACCACGCTCTCGCTACTAATGAGGTTACCAAACCTACAACCAAACACACACATACAAGAGAAGAGGCAAGAAAAACAAGGATGGATCGTCTCGAGTCTCACAAGCATTTCATCAAACATGTGGAGTGCAAGGCAAATGAGAAACAACAAAAACAACATCTAGCAACACCAATTTCCACCCTAATCATCCCTAATCAACACCCAATCCCCCTACTAACCCTAGGGGATAACTACTCACACATATCTAAACTAAAACAAGCACAAACAAGAGAAACAATCACAAGGACAAAAGAAACATTCATAATGAAGAACAAGGATGAACAACAAACATAAACAAAGATGAAAACTTGAATAACAATAAAGATTAAGAGAAAAGAGTAGAGAAGGATTATACCAAACTACAAAGGATGAAAAGATGAGAACTTGTATATAAAGAACACCCAAAAATCCACCAATGTTGTCAAGATTGAATGGATTCTTCAAGAGATCCCTTAATACAAGATTAACTAACTAGATTAAGGACTAATCTATACTAATCTAAGCTAATCTAACCTAAAGTAGTCTAGGGTTTAGTGGGTAATGTCTAACATAAGCATAAGACTACAAGGGGGGGTATATATAGGGTTACAAGAGTGAAGGAAAAGAAAAGAAGAGTCACGAGCTGCAGCTGCTCCTTCCCGGCCGGGAAGGTGGTGGTCCCGATCGGGATGGAGTGGTCCCGGTCGGCACGGATCTGGTCTCGATCGGGATCATGCATAACACCGGGAGGTGTTATTGCTCTTCCCGATCGGGATGGATGGTCCCGATCAGGATGGGTCATCCTTACCGACCGGGATGAATGATCCCGACCGGGATGGCTTCATGGTCCCGACCGGGACAGGTTGGTCCTGACCGGGACTGGTTGGTCCCGACCGGGATGGCTCATCAGAAGAGCTGCTTTCTTTGCTCTTCATTCAGACCGGGATGGGTCTTGTAGGCCTCCAATATGATCTCAAAAGTCCCTACTTTCTCTTCATAGGCTTCTCATCAATTCTCGGTACTCGGGATCGAGTCTAGAGGGCTCCAGAATGGGTCCCAAGGGCTCGGGATCAAGTCTAAGCTACCGAGTGATCATCGCTTCTCTTCGATGGCTCCAAATGTGTCGGAAACGAGTCGGAATCGCTTCATTACTCCAATAATGGTCCTAGGAACCTAAAACAAACTAGAAGAAGCAGAAGTAGCCTAGAATCCGCTCCAAAGAGAGATTTCACGAGAGAAACCGGGACCAAACAGAGCAAATAAGCACTACAAACCACACTTATCAACTCCCCCACACTTAACCCTTACTCGCCCTCGAGTAAGCACAAACTAACTATTAAACTAATAAAAACTAAAATACTAGCCGAGCGGGTATTAGCACACCCTACGCCATTTCAACTCACGCGAGTACACTTAGAGGAAAAGTGCACTCCGCAAGGCAAGTGAGGTCTTGCGATAAAACTGTGGATGCAAACCGAACACGAAAACACATAAACAAACAAACACATAAACAAACAAACAATCGGTTGCATCCAAGACAAAACAAATACCGCTTCCCTCAACAAAGCGGAGAAAGAGACACCGGTTAAGGACTCAAGGCAAGTGACAACGTTCCCAAGCTAGCAATACAAACCAAAATGGACAAAACCCTAATAGTATGTTGATAAAGCAACAAAAACGTTGGTAGCTTACCTAGGTTCCTCCTAACCTTCTAATAACGTACTACGGGACGATCGGTGGGATGGAAAAAGGATGAACCACGGAGTTAGTCGACACTGTAGGTAAGTGAGATCCCGCCTCCTTTAGCGATGAGCCAAGAGGGTCGTCCCATGCCCAAAAGTCGCCTAACTAGTCCAAGTAAAATGGTGAATAATGGTTGCAAAGTGAGGGAAGACCGACCATTACCGCTATCATCCTTCCTAGACTCGGTCCTTTGGTAGGCTCTTCACGGTAATAGTCGGAAAAAGGCTTATTTTGAGAGGGTGAGAATCTATTTTGTGAGATTGTTTTCCTTTGGCATTTTTCTTTCTTTCATTTGGCTCTTGAGTTGCTATGCCAATCCTTTTTCTTCTTTTGTATTTTGTTTTTCATTTGTTGTGCCTTTTCTTTTTTTTTTTCTTTTTTTTCTTTCTTTCTCTTTTCATTTTTATTTCTTTTCTTGGCTTGCCCTTTATGGCTTGATTTTGTAGGCATTTCTTGCAACCAAGTGAGAATTTTCAGCAATTTGCAACTTATTTGTGGAAATGTGTAGGAGGTAGGGAAATGGGTGAGTCGGGACGACGTCTTCCCTTCAAACCCACAAAAAGGAGGAAACTTGGACTAATCAAAGCAATTTCGAACACGGTCACCTAAGGGACGGGACATGGCAACCAAGGCCTTTTCACTCCGTGGGTGGTCATAATGGTCAAAATGCAAATCCCGTAGTAAATCCCTAGTAGACTAGGTGGACTCAAGGTAAGAAACCAACGACATCATTGATTTAAAGTCATTCTACTAGACTAAAGTCCAAGACTCGACTCATATTACTAGGAAGGGAAAGTAAACGCTTGCGCACTAGCCTCAAAACCGGGTTTTCGAAAACCTTTTCTTACACACTAGACACAACTAAACAAGACAAAACAAAGACACAACGAAAACGAAAGGAAAAGAGACAAACACAACAAAACAAAACAAAACAAAACAAAACAAACAAACAAATAACCCCACAAAATAAACAATCACCACCCCGAAATATCCAAACAAGCCACCACATCAACCACAAACTCCAAAAAGCTCCACTCGAGCACACACCATCACATAACAACCTCCAAACTCCACAAAAAGGAAAAAGGAGAAAGAAATGAAGGGATATTACTGGATGTCTTGAGCTTTTCGAAAGTTGTCGACGATCGCGTAACCTACAAGGAATTCGAGGGAACAAAATACACAACACAACAAATATACGGCACAAGGACACAAAAGAAAAAGACACAAAAAGAAAATCTCTTTGGTTTTTTTATGAAAAATTTCAAATTTTTAGAGATTTTTTTAAGAATTTTTCGAAAAAACTACGAAAATAAAACTAAACTAGCCTAAGATATCGCTCCCCCACACTTAAACCGAGCAATGTCCTCATGCTCGATCGGTAGTGTGTGCGGAGACACTAAAAAGAAAAGAAAAGGGAAAATAAAGTTAAAAATCAAAAAGAAAGTGAAGAAAGTGTAGAATGTGTCCGGCCGGGGTGTAATCAAGTCACCAAGGGCCGAGACAAGAAAAGATATGGATGGGGGAAGAAATAAAAAGAAGAAAATAAAAGGAAATGGGAGGGGAGGGCTAGGTGTAATCAAGTCACCTAGCCCGGATTCCGCCTAAATCCGACTAAATTGACCAAAAGAAAATAAAATAAAGAAAAAGTGAAAGGACTTGTAATTTGGATTTTTCAAATGATTCTCGATGTAATCACGTCATCGAGAATCGGGAGCCCCGAGGGCCACCACGACACAAAAATGATAAGGGGAAGGGGAACAAACGAGTAAAGACTAGCAATAAAGACGGAAAAGAATGAAAGTCGCCTACCAACCGGTTAGCAACTCATGAACTCCATCGTCTCAATGATCGATTACGGTACAATGCTTGTCTTCATCATCGATACTCCTCTTCATGCTCAATGTAATCGCGCGGTAGAAGCTCTAGGCTTGCAATGGTATAATGAGGGTGGGATTTGGTGTGAAACTCGGTGTGTAGTGAAGAGAAGATGAGGTGGGAATATATATAAGAAGTATATGGGTCCTAGATAGTTGCAAGGGTAGGTAGGGAAGTTGAGAGGGGGTATAAAGTGGTTGGGTGGGCTCAAATGTCGAAGAAGAGACAAAGGAGGAGCTGGGCACCATCCCGGTCGGGAAGGCTCCTTCTCGGTCGGGACGAACTTGGTCCCGGTCGGGATCACACTCCAGAGAACCCATTTTTCAGCACACTCATCCCGATCGGGATGACATCCTTCCCGGTCGGGATGAGTCTTCTAGCCCTTCATTCCCTTGATAGCTTCACCCACAAGGCCACCAATACATCGAGATCTAAAATCTCGTCCCCAAAAGCTTGTCAAAAGCTTCAAAACCCGACTCCAAAGCCCAAATCCAACCTTCTATCATCAACAACTCCTCTCAAAACTTCATCTTCACTATCAACCTAACAAGTGAACTCAATAAACACTATCAAAATCCCTCCCTCACATCACTCAAGAAAATTCCAAATTACAAGAATTCCACAAAGACTAACAAATTCTAGAAACCAAACTATCCAAACAATCATATACAAAGACAAAAGCTAAAAAGAAAAGGAAAAGATATTTACAATAAGATACTCTCACCATCTACGCCTTCATAGCCATCAAGAGCTCGGAGGAGTAAGTCAAATGCCCTAGCAACATCTTCATTAACGCTCATGTGGCCGATCCTAGCCATCAACAAGAGTTTCCAAATCGGGGTCGAGAAGCAATCATCTAATCCATTACACTCGTGTTTCTTGTGATCTTCCGGGTCTTCCGAACCATCATAGCGACGACTTTTATGACCATCCGGTAGATATTGTGGTCTAGAGTCAAGCTTGGCATTATGAGTTGGGAGATCACACCCAAAGGGGGTTGCTTCTTCTACGGGGTCAAGAATGGAATCCTTTTCCACCGCCCGACAAGGATCCACTTCACCAACCGTCTCACAAGACAAGATACTTGAAATCGAGTGCGATAAAGGAGGGGAAGGCATCAAGTTTTCTTCATTGGAGGCTTTAAGGGAGACCTCATCGTCATTCTTACTAGAATTCTCACCATGAAGAGACTCAAGGCCTTCGATGGTTTGGTCTAGCATTGCATCTCCATATCCCCTAATTGGCTCCTCCAATTTCCCATTCAAGGCGAGTTCTAAGGCATCTACCTCTTTTTCCCAAGTATTATGTTCCTTTTCACTCACCTTGTCAATTTGGTCTTGAGGGGTCATCTCTTCACTTGGGTTTGGATTGTCAACGTCCGGGTAATCTAGATAGTTACTCTTGTATTAAAGAATCTCTTGAAGAATCCATTCAATCTTGACAACCTTGGTGGAGGTTTTGGGTGTTCTTTCTATACAAGTTTTCATCTTTTCATCCTTTGTAGTTTGGTATAATCCTGTTCTCTTCTCTTTTCCTCTAATCTTTATTGTTATTCAGGTTTTCATCTTTGTTTAGTGTTTGTTGTTCATCCTTGTTTTCCAAATGTTCCTTTTGTTCTTGTGTTTGTTTTTCTTGTTTGTGCTTGTTTTAGTTTAGATATGTTTGAGTAGTTATCCCCTAGGGTTAGTAGGGGGATTGGGTGTGATTAGGGATGATTGGGGTGAGATGGGTGGTACTAGTTGTTGTTTTTGTTGATTCCTATTTGCCTTGCACTCCACATGTTCGATGAAATGCTTGTGAGACTCGAGATGATCAATCCTTGTTTTTCTTGCCTCTTCTCTTGTATGTGTGTGTTTGGTTGGTTGGTTTGGTTCTCCCATTAGTAGCGAGAGCGTGGTGAGGAGACCTCTAGGCCGTTTAAGTAGCGAGAGCCCGATCGGAACCTAGGCTACGAAAGCTTGCTAGTAACCCCGTTTTTCCTCTTTTGATCTCCTTGACATCCATGAACCCGACCTAGCCCTAGTTTCCTTCTTATTGATTTCATTTGATTCCATTAGTCACTAGTTGCTTGTTTGGCCTTGTTAGTTCATGTTTTAGACCTTAGCTTAGTCATTAGTCAATCTCAACCTTAGCCATAGTTTAGTTTCTCTCGAACCTAGTCTTGGACCGTAGCACACCTTAGTTCGACACCCCGTCCCAGTGGATCGACTTGACTTGCCCTAGCTACCTAGCTTAGGTTCGTTGGTTATTATTATTTGATCGGTGGGACCCACGGCAAATCTATACCATCAAGCCAAGCAACAGCCTTCGCGCAACTGGTAAGTGCTTATAACACAAGTAAACAGTTTGAGTATAATTCAATATATACTATTGGTAAATAAATGCTGAAAGTTTTAACGCTGTTATATGAAGGGTCCATCTGCATCCCCGGTCCAGCTCTTGGAGAAGACGAAGAAGGGGAAAGATGGCAAGTGGGTTGACCCTCGAGGACCGCAGATCGTTGTGAGTGGTAGTAATGTTTTTCAAAAATATACTAGGCATGAAAATTACGATGTGATAGTATGTGTTGTTCTAAAAGTTATAACACTGTTTCATGTTGTTGTTTCAGGAGAGCTATGAGAAAGCGGTGGAGGAGGCATGAGCTTCTGATCAGGCACCCAACACCTTGAAGATCTTCCACGATGTCACGGGTGGTTACAACCAGAAGAAAAGGTTCTGGGGGATAGGTAACGCGGCGAAAGATCTCTTTCGCCCATGCCTGAACTGTGGTAAGGATCCATCTGCGGACACATACATCCCCACCGCCGCCTCGCAGGAACGCGCAGTTAACGAGCACATGGATGATAAATTCCAAAGACAAGAAGAGCGCCTGAAGACATTAGAGAAGAGGTGTGAGGAGCAGGACCGATTTATTCAGATGATGAGGGAACGGTTCGCCATGGAGACCGAAAACTGCAGTTGAGTACCACACATGAGTAGGTGCGACGATGACGACAACAACGATGGTCATCCCCATGGGTCGGAGCAGATTGAGTCCCTTTCGTAGGTAGTTCAACTCTTTTATGTTACTTGCTTAGACTATGCTTGTGAACCCAGATATTTCTCCAACTCCAACATAGAATTGTGAACCCACCACCGGTTTTCTTTGTAATATATTTTCATTTTCTATAACAGTTCACTGGTTTTCAATTGTTGAGTGTTGTGGAGTTTGGTTGAGTTTCATCGAGTTTTGTTGAGTTTTGTAAGGTTTTGAGAAGTTTTGTGAAGTATTGTTGAGTTTTGTGAAGTTTACCGAAGAAGATATGTACGGGCACTTAGATTGGAGTTATTGGGTCATTTGCTGTTATATGTGGGTAGTGCTCCTGTTGTTATTTGTTGTAGGAGTGGGGTGTAATTACAGGTCGTTTAATTTCGCGCATATGCGGATCTAAAACCAAAAAGTAGACGTCAATTTACAACCAGCCCTGCGTCGGATTAGCCGACGCAAAGGCGAATCCTCTGGAGACGTTGCGTGTAACAACCCGGTTCTTCCAATGACATTAACTAACAAGGGGGAAAATAGTTTTGTCATAAAAAGTGGTAAAAATTTAAAACCGTCGACTCAAGTGTGTCTTTTACCGGAAAATGAACCGTTTGTTAAAATACAACAACTAAAAACCGAATTACAAATTTCTAAATACAATAGTCTCACAAAATTTTTGTTACAAGATTTATAGTATGACACTCTGTGGACATGACGTAGGTCCACCCCGACGCGGCCACGCGCGGGTTTGGGTAGGCGAATGAATCTCGTGGTGAGATTGTTCTCGGGTTCGAAATTTAAGTCAAAATGGAGTCGCCACCGAATTTTGTGGTTATTCGGAACCATACGAGCCCACTCTATGTCGTCATGGGCTTTACACAAAGCAAGCCCACTCCGATTTCAGAGTTCATTGGGCTCGTCCCTTTGCATTGCAATATCGATACCGTATAAACCGGCTTTTGTATATAGAATGACTCTCGTGCGCCAAGGATTTCGGACATCCGAAAACCTAAGGTTCTGAGTAAGGGGTGAGGGTACGTGTTCGTGTTCGTGTGCGCGCGCTAGTAAAACGATTAAATGATATGCAAACAGCGTTTTCGGGCTAAGCATGTGAATAGTATGTGAATACGTCATTTAATGCATCTTAATTATAGTCGAAATGGTTTAGCATGCGAGGTTCATTTATGAAGCGATAAGCAAGTAAATAAATAAAACTCGGAAGTAAATAACGTACAAGTTACACGGGCGGAAATACAACCCGGCCAATACAAGAATAAACGAAACAAAAGGTAATAAAAAAGATAAGAACGGACCCATATGTAAACTTGACCGCGAAATGTGTAAGTGGACTAACCCCACTTGAATGCACATTATGTTGCACATCAAGCGAAGGACGGAGACCTAGGGCCTAAGCGTGATGCTAGCCCGATCCTATGTCTCGATGCCTTGTCCCGACTTATCACGTCGAAAAATCGATCAAAGTCGTTAAGGTGTCGTGATGAACGTGAGTTTTGGAAAATGGGTTCACGTGATTGGCTTTACACGTGCCGACCAAAGGTCGTAAAAAAGGACGAGGCTTAAATGTTGCATTTAGGCTCTCGGTTTTCTGGGTTACAGGACCCACTCGGTCGAGTCATGGTCTGACTCGGTCGAGTAGCTCCTCGAAAAAAGGTCTGCCCAGTTTTATGGACGCTACTCGATCGAGTGGCTTATGCACTCGGTCGAGTAGCCCCTGTACGAGTGTTGACTCGTCTCGTTTTTGAGGTTTAAAATCGACGGTCGGTTGAATTAAATGCAAATATTGCATGATTTGAATTTAACTCGACCTCCGGTACTATAATCGCGTACATGTACGATTATAATACCGTTGTCAGGATTTTTATGAAAACTTTTACGTAGAAAATTTAAATTAGTAACGGAATTCATCCCTCTACGTCACGACATCGAAACTAACCGTTTCAGGTTATGTGATGTCGATTTTCGTGTCAACGGGTTCCGCACTAATTAAAATGGGATCGAATGCGTTCAACTACGATTTGTCGCGATCACATCACGCCCTTGAGTACATTGGGGCGGGGCTCCTCGAAAGGGCTCCACCTCCGTCGTTGCTCGTAAAGGGATTAGACGGATTTTAGGCGACAATTATAGTCAAACGTATTCAAAACCAGATTTTGCTACTAGTTTATACATATACACGGTATGATAGTAATATGTTAGTAACGCGAATAAAAAGTTAGTATGCGAAAATGTAAAGTGTTAGAATGTTAGAGTTACAATACTAGTATAGGTATAATATTAACGATACAAAAACGTAAATAAAAGTAACAAAGATCGAAATGGGGTTTAGGACACCCTCAACATACATGGTTAGTAAGGACCTCGGAAACGGACTCGCGAATAGTGACGGGACGTCGGAGTATCGAGGATGTATGCAAGTTATGGTGTGTGTGTGTGTGTGGATGGATTGTCTGTTTTTCGAGGGACAAGGGACTCGGTTTTTGGTGTGTGTTTGCTTAGGGTTGTAGGGTAGAGAGTATGGCTGAAATGTGAGGTGAATGTAGGTAAAATGGATGAGCCAAAACTTGTCAAATGAGTGAGGGTCATGGGGTATTTGTAGAGTTTACCCCACGACCTAGGGTCACTCGATCGAGTGGCCCTAGTGCACTCGGTCGAGTGCCCTAGAAAATGGGCCTGATCCGGTTTTTGACGCTCCACTCGACCGAGTGGGTCAATCCACTCGATCGAGTGGATCGGGTAAATCGAGATAAAAGAGGAAAGGGTTGACTTGGTTTGATTGTGTGATCTTTTTTGAATTTAGGAATGGGCGCCAGCTTCTAGAAGGCGTACTTGGGCTGTTTTTGTGACGGGTTTGTCTTTGACCGGGTTTTGACCCGGTCGCCAAAAGACGGGATTTATTTTTGGTCTCGGTTTTGGCCCAAATTAGTCTTATTTTGCTCGAAACGGCCCACTGGGCCTGGATTTGAGGTCTGTTTTGTGAGATTATTACTCCGCTAAAAGTCCATGTCAGATATTATTGATTTTGGGTCCAAATCCGAGTATACTAAGTCACGTTTGCGTCCGATCGTCATCGGGTGTTTGTCGGGAACTGCTATAGACACTAGCAGGCAAAATGCGGGTGTCTACAGAGCCCCCACTCTGACTGAGGCTTGGACAAGGTGAAAGTCAGAGTAGCTACCAGGCCAATTGCAGATTACGACCTGGCAGCCTTCCGGTCGGGTCGTTTATAGTCCAGTAGACTAGCGTGAAGGGCTCGCCAGCCATAAGCAGAGGGTCATACCTGTCCTGCCGATGGTAGCTCCGTGGGGAGTAAAACTTGCTTTTGGAGGTGTAGGAGTACCCGTATGCTGATACATCATGGCTTTGACTGTAGCATTCTGGGATAAGTATTGGATCACG
This sequence comes from Agrostemma githago, assembly GCA_958450325.1. Classification (NCBI taxonomy): domain Eukaryota; kingdom Viridiplantae; phylum Streptophyta; class Magnoliopsida; order Caryophyllales; family Caryophyllaceae; genus Agrostemma; species Agrostemma githago. Next base: position 24,076,073 of record OY288244.1, on the reverse strand, counting down.
TTGGGGAGTGAAGTAGTTGCGCGGGGACTTGCTTCTGAAGTCTTGGGGTGTACCTGTATGCTGACACATGATAAATTGCATGTAACACATAGGCAAAACACCGACTCGTGCTGGGGAAAATGTACTAGATTTTGAAAAAAGCTGAAATTTTCGAAAAAGATTTTTTTTTGAACTTAAGGAATTTTTAGAAAAAAATTAGGAAAGCTCGGGATAACTAGATTCCTATTCTGGGTTGAAGTCAGGCATGCACATGCTGGGGCCCAGTTTGCTGAGGAGGCAGGGTTAGCTAGGTTACAGTCAGGCTTCCCTATTATAAATACAGGTCTCCCTGCTTCAGCTTACTGCACCTCAAATCAAAACCCTTCTTCTCAAAAATCTCTCAGTCTTTCAAGAGAAATCAAGTTCCTGCCATGGGTATTGAGCATCTCACTTCAATGCTTTTCGCCTGGTCCCAACACTTTCGGGACGAGGACAGAATTCAGCTGACCCAAATGGGGATTGTCAGCCTGTTTCCTCTTCGGCGTCTAGTGCCTGATTCACACTTCTTGGACGCTTGTCTGGCGTTTTGGGATACTACCCATCATGTCTTCGCATTCCCGCGGGGAGAGATATGCCCTCTTCCCGAGGAGATTGCAGCCATCGGAGGTTGGAGCCCTGTGGCTCGTCCTGCCATCCCTCCGTTCTACCCGGACCCGAGGAGAAGGTTGAGGGACTTCTTGGGTCTGTCTCATGCTGAGACAGATCGAATGGTGCGGGGAGATACGGTTTCCCTCTTCGACTCAAGTTTATGAATAGTCAGGACGTAAGGGCTACGTCTTCTCATAGGCGTAGGGCTTTCGCGTTCTGCATGTTGCACCGCTACGTTTTCGAGGGGTTGATGGATGCTGACTCATGCGTGGGTCAAATTAGGCTGATTGGAGTGGTTGACCAGATGGAGACTGGTCACAGCCCTGCTTGGCTAGCCACTGGGTCACTCATCATGGGTCTGGATGCTAGGCGACTTGACCCAACCCGGCAACTGACGGGTAGCACCCTCATCCTGCAGGTATACGTCTCGCGATTTTTTTCAATTTTTCTTTTCTCTTTTTTTTTGTTTCGCGGTCTCTTGAGGTCCGTAGGTCACTCGATCGAGTGGACCCATCACTCGATCGAGTGATGCCTGCAAAGTGCTCCTGCCCAACTGTGGAGAGCCTACTCGATCGAGTGGGATGCTTTACTCGATCGAGTGTCACACCTGACGAGCTTCTGGTTGTCTTAGGGAGTTTTACTCGATCGAGTTAGATAGTGTACTCGATCGAGTGGTACACTTAACGAGATTCTGTTTTTCTTCAGAGAGCCTTACTCGATCGAGTCAGATGGTGTACTCGATCGAGTGGGCTGTAGCGGACCATATTGTTGCTTACGAATTTTGTATATACTTTTTGCAGGTTTGGCTGTCGGAACGCTTATCGATCATAGAGTCTCCTCCGAGCGTTCCCAACTACCGCAGCAGCCAGATCAGTTCAAGAGGGCGCCGGATAAGCTCGAATCACCATATAAATCGAGCTTACAGGGACGAGGAATTGGTGTTCCACGGTGGCCCATTGATTAGATGGACGGTTGCTTGGTGGTTCCTTTCTAAGCTGACGGGGTTGGCCAAGATGGACCAAGCTCTTTACCTTGTGATCCTGTCCCTTGACTGGACAGTTCACATCTACCCGGACCGCATCCTGAGGCAGTTCGGTTCGTCTCAGCGCATTCCTGAGACTGAAGCCATTATTAGCGTCTCGCTTCAAGTGACGGACGCTATGTGCGACACCTGGTTGCAGAGATGGTTTACCCGTCCTACATGGACCATTCCCAACCCTTGCCAATCCGCTTGGGTTTCTCTGGCCTATGAGAGGTGGACTTCTGAGGAGTCCGAGGAGGCTCGCAAAGCTCTGAAGGTCGATGAGGCCTTCGAACTGGTCCGTCGGGGGACGGCAAAGGACAATAGGGGATTCTACGATGAGGGAGAGACCCCTGCTACATTAGTCCGATTAGAATCGGGTCTTAAGTCACATACTAAGACTCGAGCGAAAGATGCCGGTGCTAGTGGCACTCGGGGGCGGCAAAGCCCCCAGACTGACTTGGAGCGACGACTTGGGCCAAGGCTGGCGGCCCGGGACCGATTAGGTCCGCGTGACCGTCTCCCAGAGCCCGTGAGGGCCCGACTCGGGCCTATCGAGGTGGATGAGGACTCGAGTTCCAAGAAACGAGTCCGAGCTAAGGAGGTTCCTGTGGTGATCCGGGAACGCTCCCCTCTGCGTCGTCGTCAGTGGACGGCCAAGGAGGCCAAGGACAAGGGGAAGGGCAAGATGCCCTAAATACAGAGTCCTTAGTTTTTTTTTATTATCTAAATATTATTACTATTTTTGTCGTCTGTTTTTTTTTGTAGTTTTTTTTTTGGAATTCCTGCGCTTGTAATTTTCCCAAGTTTATTGGGGCTCTTTTTTGTGATAATTAATAAAAGGAAGTTTATTATTTAAACCGTTCCTGTCTTTTCTCGATTGCATTGGTTGTGCCCTTTTGAGGGGCTGCCTACGTATCCGCGATTAGCAGAATCAAACCAAACGTAGTTCAAACTTAGGAAATTTGCAATCTCAAATTACACCCAGACTATTGGTTCAAGATGTTTTGCGACAGTAGAATAAATAATTCTAGCTCATTGACTTGCTTTTTGGTAAAATAAGCGATTTTGATAAAAATTGCAAATGACATTGAGAAATGGCTAAGGGTAGTAACGCTTCAGCTGGTCCAGGTTGGTTGGGTTGACGAACTCGTTCCCGTCCAGGTCCGTCAGCGTTACTGCTCCCCCTGATAGGATCCTCTTTACCAGGTATGGTCCAGCCCAGTTGGGTTTGAATTTTCCCCTTGGGTCAACTGGTAGTAAAGCTCGAACAGACTTAAGGATTAGATCCCCATCTTTGATGTTTCTGGGCCTTACTCGCTTGTTGAAGGCCCATTGGATCCGTTTCTGGTAGATTTGGATGTTGTTGAGAGCGAGGGACCGTCGTTCGTCTAGTAGAACCAACGAATCCTACCGCGCTCGAACCCAGTCAGCCTCGGGTACTTGACTTTCTAGCAGAATTCTGAGGGATGGTACCTCTAGCTCAACTGGTTGGACTGCCTCCATCCCATAGGTTAGGTAATATGGTGTCGCCCCGGTTGCGGTGCGAATTGATGTCCGGTACCCCCATAGGGCAAAAGGTATTTTGTCGAGCCAGTCCCGATAATTATCAGCCATCTTTTTGAGTATGGTGACAATTGTTTTATTGGCCGCCTCTACCGCTCCATTGGTTTGGGGACGGTAGGGCGAGAACGTGTGCCTTTGAATTTTGTATTTAGCCAGCAAGACTGCGGTCTCTGCTTGGAAATGGGTTCCATGATCACTGATAAATTCATGTGGAATTCCATACCGACATATTATCTTGTTTTGGATAAATTTGGCGACATGTTTGGCATTGAGGATGCGATATGATTCAGCTTCGACCCATTTGGTGAAATAGTCGATAGCTACTAAAATGAAGCAGTGCCCACCAGTACCGGAGGGATTTACCTTCCCGATTATGTCGATACCCCATGTCGAGAACGGCCAAGGCGACGTCATGGTATAGAGCAGAGATGGCGGCATATGTTGCACATTGCCAAAGATTTGACAGTTATGGCAATGTTTGACATATAACTGGCAGTCGGCTTCCATGTTGTTCCTGTAATACCCGAGCCTCATGATTTTTCGGACCAACATGTGAGCATTCATATGTGGGCCGTTTTCACCATCATGTACTTCGGCCATTACTTTCTCGGCCTTATATTTGTCAACACAAAGGAGAAGAGCCCCCTGTGCCGTCTTTTTGTACAGTTTTCCGTCATCAGTACGGATGAACTGGCTGGCTAGTCTTCGCAAGGCTTTCTTGGGTCGACCTTCCGTCCCGGGAGGATACTCTCCGTTTGTCAGGTATGTTAACACAGCCTGGTACCAAGGTTCGGGATCAGTGATCTCGATGTCTTCAATGTCATGGAAGTACGCCGGCTCGGACCGTCTTTCGACGCAAATTGGCATACTGGTCACATGGTCGGGAATGTTCAGTAAAGATGCCAATTTTGAGAGCGCATCTGCAAACTGATTTTCTTCCCGAGGCAAATATATATACTCTACCTTTTGGAATTGTTTCTCGAGATCCCTTACTCGTGCTTGGTAGGCCACGAGATTAGCATTCCGAGTCTTCCATTTTTGGAGTGCTTGGTTAATGACCAAGGATGAGTCGCCATGTACCCGGAGATTTGTGATCCCTAGGTTGGCGGCGGCTTGTAGCCCGTAAATGCATGCTTCGTACTCTGCTGCATTATTGGTAACATCAAAGTCCAGTTTGATGGAGACGGGAGTATGCTCCCCTCTTGGTGAAATTAGGAGGATCCCGACTCCGAACCCTCGAAAATTAGATGCTCCGTCGAAGTATAAATCCCATGTTTCGGCATCGGTATGGAAAATATCTTCGTCTGGGAAGGACCAGGTGTCGGTGTGTCCTTCCTCGGTTACCGGGCTGTCAGCGAGGAATTCAGCTACTATTCGCCCTTTAATAGCTTTTAAAGGTACAAATTTCAGGTCGAACTCTGCCAACATTAGAGTCCATCTTGAAATCCGGCCATTGAGGATGGGTTTTTCGAAGAGGTATTTGATCGGGTCCATCTTGGATAGAACATGGACCTCGTAGCTGAGCATATAATGTCGGAGCTTCTTAGTGGCCCAGACTAGAGCCAAGCACGTCTTTTCGATCATGGTATATTTGCACTCATACTCTAAAAACTTCTTGCTGATATAATAAATGGCTCGCTCTTCGGAGTCAACTGTCTGAGCCAGCATAGCCCCCATGGCTGTCTCGGTCGTTGTTAGGTATAACGATAGAGGCAAACCGGGTTGAGGTGGCATCAAAACTGGCGGAGCAGACAGAATTTCTTTGATTTTATCGAAAGCAGCTTGGCACTTGTCATCCCATAGTATCCGTTCCCCTATTTTCAGTTTCTTGAAAATTGGTTCACACACCATGGTTAACTTGGAAATGAATCGACTAATGTACTGGACTTTCCCGAGAAATCCCCTTATTTCTTTTTCGGTTTTAGGAGCTTGCATCTCGGTAATGGCTTTGATTTTAGCTGGGTCAACCTCGATACCTCGTTGGCTAACGATATGACCCAGTAATTTGCCTGACGTTACCCCGAAACTGCACTTCTGAGGGTATAGCCTCATGTTGTATTTGCGCAATCGGGTGAAAAATTTCCTTAGGGCGGTGATGTGACCGTCCCGCTCTTTGGATTTGACGATCATGTCGTCCACATAAACCTCTACCTCTTTATGCATCATGTCGTGTAGTAAGGTGGTAGCGGTTCTTTTGTATGTGGCCCCGGCATTAATGAGACCAAATGGCATGACGGTGTAGCAGTAAGTACCCCAAGGTGTAGTGAAGGTAGTCTTACTCATGTCTTCTTCCGCCATCTTGATTTGATTATATCCGGCATACCCGTCCATGAATGACAGAAGGGCATGATCGGCCGTGTTATCCACCAGTATATCGATGTGTGGTAACGGAAAATCATCCTTCGGGCTTGCTTTATTAAGGTCCCGAAAATCAACGCACACCCGCACCTTACCGTCCTTTTTAGGAACCGGCACGATGTTTGCAACCCAGTCCGGATACTCGGACACTTGTATGAAGCCGGCTTTGAACTGTTTGTCGACTTCTTCATTTACTTTGAGAGACCACTCGGGCCTCATTCGACGAAGCTTCTGTTTGACCGGTTTGCACCCGTCTTTGATAGGTATGCAGTGCTCGGCTATTTCCCGGTCTATCCCCGGCATGTCCTTGTAGGACCATGCGAACACATCTTTGAACTCTTGGAGGAGGTTTATGAACTGTTGTTTCTCCTCGGGATCTAAGGATAACCCTATCTTAAGTATCTGAGGCTCTAAGGTTGTTCCCACGTTTATGGACTCGGTCTCTTCAATTACCGGATTCCGGGATTCCATTTGCTCTAGTTGCTCGATCAGATGTGGAGGTAAGGGTACCTGTTCGTCGGATTTCTCAATGTCATAGCATAAAACGTTTTTGAAAGCAGAATTTAAAAGAGACAAGTCGTAAGCAGAACGGTTGTTATTATTGATTGAAAATTTGGAAAACAGCTCAAAGAGAGCAGCCATCTGATCATTGGTCAGTGGCGGAATTGGTAAAGCACTCGGGACAGACCCCGAAGTGCCAGCAGCAGGAATGATAGAAGGGAAGGGGGTTACAGGAGTGACTCTAGCACCGACTTCTCTAGACTCGACCTCAGACTCTGACTCTGACTCCGACTCAGACTCGGACTCAGACTCAGGCATGTCTCCCTCTCCGGTGACCAGCTTGTAGATCCTTCCTTGACTGTCAGTCCACTTGACAGTCTTCCTCCAGGCCCTTTTCCCGGTCTCGGAGCCAACATCCGAGATCAGCTTGGTCGGGTCAAACCTGTTGCTGCGGAGAATCAGGTTGACCAGGTCTTCTTTTGGGGTCGGGGCTATGGTGTCTTCCCCGAAGAGCAGTCCCAGCGCGGGCTCGGCATCATCAGCTCCATCGGACTGGATGAGGGCGAACACCTCATCCGGGATGTAGTTGCAGTCCCGGGCCAAGTGGGTCCCGAGGTGCGTAGCATTGGGTTGGTATAGCCCAACCTGGACAGCCTCGAATACGGGTGTGACAAAGTAGTCAGACAACCGTGGGCTATAAGGGCTCAAGTGGATACCCTTCATGATGTTGCAGGCCTTTTCGATTCCTGCTCGGACAACGTTGTCCGGAGTGATGGCATAGCCAAGGCCGAAGTGAGAGTCTTTGTCCTTAAGGACCTCGATGATCTTCTCAGCTGGAAGGTCGGGTCGAGAGGTAGCCCCCGGAAGGTACCCTAGGTTTTGGAGCATCGTGTCAATGCTCGTGGTGAAGTAAGGCCTAAAGAGGCACTCTTCCTCGATCATCCCCACAAAGTCGAACCCCCAGAGGTCTGTGCGGCCCGTGGCGTTACAGCTGGCCACGGTCATTGGGGTTGCCTCTAAAGTAATAACACTGTCGAGTAGAGGCATCTTGATCTTGCGGTGGAGGGTGGAGGACACGGCTTTCACCGCGTGGATCCACGGCCTTCCTAGGAGCAAGTTGAATGATGAGGTGACATCAATCACTTGGAATTCAAGCTCCTTCTCTATCGGGCCCGTTATGATGGTCAGTTTTATGGCCCCAGCTACCGACTTTGGACTCCCATCAAAGGCTTGGATGGTTTGAGCAGTCGGGATATAATCGACCTCGGTAATGCCGAGGGCTTTGGCGGTCCTTAGAGGAAGGACATTCACGACTGACCCGTCATCGACTAGGGTCATCGGGAGGTGTTTGCCCCGGCAAATCACCGTGATGTAAAGGGCCAGGTTGTGGGAGGTCTCGAATGGCGGCAGATCGGCTTCGGAGAATGTGATCATTGGGCCTCCTTCTTTGGCCTTACCCTTTAGGTGGGGTAGGACCGTGGCTACCATTTCAGCGGGAGTAGCCAAAGAGTCGATCTTGACTTGATCGAGAGCCTTTGTAAGTGCTTCTCGATGTTCTTGAGAGCTAACAAGGAGTTGCCATTTAGTGAGGTTAACTCGGGTTCTCTTCAGTAGCTTCTCAATGGCCGTTTCAGCGGTCAGCTCTTCAGGGGCGACTTCCATCCCGAGTGGATCGGTGATGGTTGTCGGGATAGGGGTGTCCCTAGTGCTTGTGGCTAAGTAGGGACGACCAAGGTTGTTGCTGGCTAGGACTCGAGTCCTGGATTAGGTGCTTCAGCTTCCAACACTTTTCGGTGTAATGCCCATTGCCCCAATGATATTGGCAATAGGCCTGAGCATTGTAGTTCTTGGAGCGTCGCTCGACCGGAACTTCAGGAGTTGGGCCTATCGGTTGGATTAGGCCTTTGGAGGACAGCCTTTGTAAGGCATAGGTATAGGTAGTACCTATATCAGTGAAGACCCGAGGTGGGGTGTTCTTCTTGGACGGGGCATCTAGTAGATTAACCGCGTCAAAAATGCTGCGAGCTGCAGCCTGGGGCTTAGTAGTGGAGGAAGAGGCCCCTTGGTATCCTTTGCTAGCAGCCTTAGTGAGGCTTTCTAGTCTCAGGTCGTCTTCGATCCTCATACCCATTTCAGTAAGGATGGTGAAATTGGGTATGACAGCGTACCGGAGGTGAACCCGGTAGGAGGGGAGGAGGTTCTTGACAAAAGCCTCCACCAAAGTCTTCTCATTGGGCTTATCAACCAATTTCACGCTCTCGGCCCTCCATCGTTGAAGGTATTTAGTGAAACATTCCTTTGGCTCTTGGGCCATGACCTCCAGAGATCGCATTGTGGTTTGGATCTCGGTGTTGTCAGCATAGTTCCGTGCGAACTCGGTAGCCACATCATCCCATGTAGGGTATTTTTTCGGGTCTAGCCCGTAGTAACAGGCCCGTGGGTGCTTCTCAAGGGATGCAGCAAAGAGATTTTTGAACATGGTAGAATCCACTCCCTTGATGGCCATGAATTCCTTGAAGGCCCGCACATGTAGTAACGGGTCCTCAGTTCCCTCGAACATGGGCAAACCTCTGAGGTTCAGGTTCGTGAGCAACTTGTCACTCAGCGGGTTGTACTCTCGACTATTCTCCCGATGAATGTTGTTACTCCCATCCAGATGGACTTGTTCCTCTAATCGGCGCACCGCGCTGACTAGTTCAGCTAGAGGCTCATTAGCCTCGACATTAGGAGCCCTTTGCTCCACCGTAGCTTGGCGAGCAACAATGGCCACTTGGCCAGCCCTCATTTCGGTCAGTTGGGCTTCGATATCGGTCTGCTTCGCGACCATGGCGTCCAAAGAGGTTTGTAGGCTGTTCAACGTAGCCATCCTTCGAGCGTGTCTAGTTGCCGGCGGCCTGTCTGTAAGAACACCGCGTAATCAGAAACTGAACCCAGATCTTGGAAAAAAGAAAGGAAATGTATATCCCGAGCGACACTAGGAAAGAAGACTAGAGACTCGAGAAAGACATCTAGACGGATGACTCGATGGGTGGTATAACTTCCTTAGGACTTTGGCTTTGTGGGCCTAATCTCGTTCGAAGGAAGGTCCACGTGAGACTTTTCCCCAGACTTTTGACTCGAGTGTATGGACGGACTTTCCTTTGTAGGGGTATGCCCTACGTGGGTCGGTCGTGCCTTGACGGATAAGGCGGACTCGGGAAAGGGGGGAAACTCGTGACATAGGATCAACGGAGTTTCGACGCTATAGACCTTCGACATACTATGCAAAGACCCGACACACGGCTAGACGGTAGGTCCTATAACAAGGAAGGTTTACTAGGAAAGTTGGATGTTTGAAATTTGAATATTAAGTGGATGAATTTCTGAGAGTTCAAAAATTAAAAAGATGGAATTTCGAAAACCAAGATTAGAATTTTGAATATTCAGAAAATCGAGATGGTGTTGGAAATTCGAGAATTAAAACGAGCAGCATGCCGACTAGAGAAAAAGGATATTTTGAGTCAAATCATTTGATCCTAAATTTCGGCGGCATTCCGAGTTTTGAAAGTTGGACATTTTGAAAAGACGGGTCCCGAAACGGACAGGCATTTCGGGTTTTTCAAAATTTGGGTGTTTTGGAAAGATGCATTTTTGGAATGACGGTTTTTAAAAAAAAAATTGACACGGAAACCAAGTAGCACGTAGTCAAACAAGCATTATAACGACGCTTATGTATGCATTACGCTAAGTGTCGGTCGGTCAAAGTAGGGTCTATACCAACAACGATAGCATTCTCACGAAACGGGACGGACTTCCTAGCCGATTTGGAACTAGGACCTGCCGTAAAACCCCGGTGAGTTCCGCCATCGAAGTCTTTAGTGCACCCATGTAGGAATGTACCGTGGTATAGTGGGACGTCGGTCACAAGTAACCGGCCCGGGCAAAATTTGGGTTATGCATGAACCATTAAACTAATGCGCGCACACTAATATTCGAACGATTTCTCTTCGAGTCTCACCCTAGGAACCCCGATGACATGCCCCAGCGGAGTTGCCAAATTGTGGACATGACGTAGGTCCACCCCGACGCGGCCACGCGCGGGTTTGGGTAGGCGAATGAATCTCATGGTGAGATTGTTCTCGGGTTCGAAATTTAAGTCAAAATGGAGTCGCCACCGAACTTTGTGGTTATTCGGAACCATACGAGCCCACTCTATGTCGTCATGGGCTTTACACAAAGCAAGCCCACTCCGATTTCAGAGTTCATTGGGCTCGTCCCTTTGCATTGCAATATCGATACCGTATAAACCGGCTTTCGTATATAGAATGACTCTCGTGCGCCAAGGGTTTCGGACATCTGGAAACCTAAGGTTCTGAGTAAGGGGTGAGGGTACGTGTTGGGAAGCCCACTAAGGACACCCAACCCCGCCCGCACATGGCGGCCTCTACTAAGACATCGTTCGTGTTCGTGTGCGCGCGCTAGTAAAACGATTAAATGATATGCAAACAGCGTTTTCGGGCCAAGCATGTGAATAGTATGTGAACTACGTCATTTAATGCATCTTAATTATAGTCGAAATGGTTTAGCATGCGAGGTTCATTTATGAAGCGATAAGCAAGTAAATAAATAAAACTCGGAAGTAAATAACGTACAAGTTACACGGGCGGAAATACAACCCGGCCAATACAAGAATAAACGGAACAAAAGGTAATAAAAAAGATAAGAACGGACCCATATGTAAACTTGACCGCGAAATGTGTAAGTGGACTAACCCCGCTTGAATGCACATTATGTTGCACATCAAGCGAAGGACGGAGACCTAGGGCCTAAGCGTGATGCTAGCCCGATCCTATGTCTCGATGCCTTGTCCCGACTTATCACGTCGAAAAATCGATCAAAGTCGTTAAGGTGTCGTGATGAACGTGAGTTTTGGAAAATGGGTTCACGTGATTGGCTTTACACGTGTCGACCAAAGGTCGTAAAAAAGGACGAGGCTTAAATGTTGCATTTAGGCTCTCGGTTTTCTGGGTTACAGGACCCACTCGGTCGAGTCATGGTCTGACTCGGTCGAGTGCGTCCTCAAAAAAGTTTCTGCCCAATGTTATGGACGCTACTCGATCGAGTGGCCTAAGCACTCGGTCGAGTAGCTCCTCGAAAAAGGGTCTGCCCAGTTTTATGGACGCTACTCGATCGAGTGGCTTATGCACTCGGTCGAGTAGCCCCTGTACGAGTGTTGACTCGTCTCGTTTTTGAGGTTTAAAATCGACGGTCGGTTGAATTAAATGCAAATATCGCATGATTTGAATTTAACTCGACCTCCGGTACTATAATCGCGTACATGTACGATTATTATACCGTTGTCGGGATTTTTATGAAAACATTTACGTAGAAAATTTAAATTAGTAACGGAATGCCTCCCTCTATGCCTCCCTCTCGTTTTTGCTCGAAACGGCCCACTGGGCCTGGATTTGAGGTCTGTTTTGTGAGATTATTACTCCGCTAAAAGTCCATGTCAGATATTATTGATTTCGGGTCCAAATCCGAGTATACTAAGTCACGTTTGCGTCCGATCATCATCGGGTGTTTGTCGGGAACTGCTATAGACACTAGCAGGCAAAATGCGGGTGTCTACAAAATCGTTACATCTTTTTTTAAACAAAATTCGACGATTTTATACGCGGAGAGAATTAACATCTTTTTCGTTCAAAATTCTTTTTTTTACTTTTCGTTCAAAATAAACTTTTTTTCAAAACCTTTTCTAAAATCATTCCGACTATTCGATATCGATTTCATAATCGAATATCGAATACGACGAATATCGAAAATATGAATCGGGTATAAATTAATCCATATTTGTACGCGATTTATAAAAATAAACGATTTTCGACAAAATAAAAAAAAATACCGAACAGACAGTCACGCGAGTCGCGTGCCTGTCAGGCGACTCGCGCGGTGGCCTGTTTTGCCGGATCCTTTTTCTCGTTTCCTCGCTTTTCTATTTTTTATTCTTCTCGAGTCTTACATAAAAAGCGACCTTTCGCGACATATTTTGATAAATGCCTTTTTGACCTCGGTCAACGCGTGCTAATCCATCACGTGACATAAATCTTTTCCAAAATCATGCATATTATTTATTTACATCGTTATTCGATTTATTCATCGTTACTAACCCGTTTTCTCGTGTTTGTAGCAATTTATTTATTTCTTTTGTTTTATTAGACTAAAACGAACTTCACATGCTAAAATAACTTTGACGTTATTAGTTTAACATGCATTAAACGACTTAGCAACCCATTTATTTTTCTCTCACATGTCTAGGGAAAATAATCTTTGCATATCATTCCACTATCGAACTAACGCGTGTACATAAAAAACGAACGATATCTTAGTAAAGGCCGCTAAGTGCGGGCGGGGTTGGGTGTTCTTAGTGAACTTCCCAACACGTACCCTCACCCCTAACTCAAAACCATGGTTTCCGGATGTCTGAATCCATTGGCAACGAGAGTCATTCAATATTCGATTACCAATAATGTCGGTATCGATATCAAATGTTAAGGGACGAACCCAATAAACTCTGACATCGGAAATGGGCCGTATTTTGTACATGGCCCACTACGACATAGAGTGGGTTCGAACGGGCCCGAACTCCCACAAAGTTCGGTGGCGACTCCTACTTCGATTTAAATTTCAATTTGACCATCTCATATGGAGATTCATTCGCCTCCCCAAACCCGCGCGTGGCCGCGTCGGGGTGGACCTATGTCATGTCCACAGTTACAAAAAGATCAGCTTATTCTCAAAGAAATTCAATTTCTACTTTTCTATTGGTTGCTAAATATATATTTCAATTGAGGCTTGTAGGTTCAAGGTTTTGTAGAAGACAACAGAACTGGTGAAAACATTGCGATGTTGATAAGAAAATAGGATGAAGCTCTATATTACGTGCTTGGTGACCCAACCACCAAGCCAAATGGGTACGATCCGATGACAGAAGCGATTTTATTGTGCCCCTTTTGTGATGAATGTCATTTTAAAAAGCTTCTTTGAATCTTCAGGTTGGCCCTCGGAATACCATTGGAGTTGTTCCTTTGGAGTTTTAGAAAGATGAGGAACACACAAACACACATATATATATAGATATAGATATCAGATATGATTTCTCAGGGAAGAAGCTTAAGAAGAAGGAACAGAAAGATAAGCTTGATAAGTTTCTTACTAATGTTGATGACAAGAAAGCCTGGATTGAATTGAGACCACTGTAATCGTTGAGTGTTCAATTAGTCATTTGTTTTCACGATGAATCGAATGAATTTTGCATAGTTCACAAACGAGAGGTTTGAAAGGTAATTGGTAAAAGTATAACCTTAATTTCATCAACGTGAACTACTGTTAATTTTGTTTCCTTTCAACTAAAATTAAGCATTTTTTTCATTTTATTAATTTTAACCTTTATTTCCTTGTTGTCAGATTTGGGTTCATGCTATTATCGCCACTGGGTTTGGCCTGTAGAAAGGTAATATGTATTCTTTAGTTTGTATTGTGTATTCATACTCATACTCATATAGTTTCATTTGATTACTTCTAATGTGATAATAAATGAGTTTCTAAGATAGTTTTAACTTAGAAGATGCAAGCTTTGTAAACGTAAAAGGATATGATAGTGAATTTGATTATATCAGCTACTTAACTTGTCGGAATTAAAAGTTCAAGTGTTTACGTGATAATTGACTGTTTCTTGATTATTGTTTACGGGATTAAAAGTTCAATTGTTTACGGGATTAAAGGATGTTCATTTGTACTGTAAGGTACAGCTTCAACATTTTTAACGGGTTCATGTGAGCCAATCTCTAATTGTTTTGGACTAAGCTTTTTTGTTATTTCCATCCAGGGTGATGATAATGTTATACGGAGTATATGAAAGATGAGGGTAGGGAACGATGATCTGAAAGTTGCAACCATGGAACACTTGGAACAATTTGGGTCATCTGGTTTACGCACGCTATGTGTGTCGTATGATCCAAATAAATTCCTTTTGGTCAGGCCACTAGGTTAGGATATTCCACACAAATCTATAGGAATTTTGGTGTTCTTGGTCAGGCCACTGGCAATCCATTACTTGCTTCTGGTCCCACAAAGAACTCACAAAACCCTAAGATTTTGCCCGGTGAGAAGAAAGCATCCGCCCATGCTTCTAATCCCGCTGTTGGAATTGATAAGCGGACTTCTTGAAGCAATTTTTTAAAATTAATGAGAGAGGTCTCTGAACAATACTTCGGGACCCATTGATTCTCAAGCGTCTGCCTTATCTGATGTGGTAGACAAGTCCGATAAAGAAGCAAACAAACTGGTTTGTGACCAAATAACTTGTGCCGAAACTGTACTATGTCTAAATTAAAAGGGTCAATCAAGTAGTACATTTTCGCCCACTATTCATTTTTATGGTAACCTTGATGCACAAGGTAAAAATGTTAAGTCTAAATCATTTCGAAGGTGTTATACCGTTCGGCACAAGTCTTTTTTGTCCAAAAATATCCCTTTTCGTATGTTTGAGCTTGCATCAGTTGAAAGTTTCAATGAGTGAGGTCAACCAGGTAGCTCCGGTGTGTTTGCTTGCTTTTACATGTTCTCTTATCTTACATGTAGCCAAATTAAGTGTTTGGATCTTTTTTCCTCTAACTCTGGGTTGTTGGGTACTTATTACAGGTCCGAGTTATATATAGTGATATTGTTCAAAGTTTAAGAGGGTGTATAGTGCGAATGACTGAGGATAAAGTAAAATGTACTCCATAAACAGCACTTTATATTGAGAAACACGGAGTATGTGTTACTTAGATAATGAGAATTCTTAGCTACAGTCAAGCACATGAAGATCCAATGTAACTACTTAGGAGCAATTTGAGACAGTTTTTGTGTTGTATGGTCATTTTATTTTACGCTATATATAGTGACAATGTTCGAAGTTTAAGAGGGTGTATAGTGAGGCTGGCTGAGGATAAAGTATAATGTACTCCAGAAACCGCACTTTATATTGACCGTCTTCAGGCAAAAAAAAACGCACATTTTCTAATTGGGAGTTCAATGTTTTAAACTGTTGTGGGAATAGTAGAAGCATGATTTCTCAAAGGTCAAGTGACGAGGTCGTTGAACATTTGCACTTACGCATTTTTATTGTCTTTTAATTTCCCGTACAATCTCTCTTATCCTGTACATTACTATTGCGATATGTTAAAAGTTTTAAAACACAGAAAATTGTTAAAAATAAAAAAATATTTCCTAATAACGTTTATAAAAGATGCCTCATGTAATGGGATAATTACCAAATTAATTTAAGAAAATTAAATGTAATAGAAGTATGTGTTATCTTAATTTAATCAATGTGAGACGAGATTTACTTATGTAAATAATGTGAAAATGATTTGTTTGATTGTTAATTACTCTGTTAAGTATAGTATTAGTGTGATAATTATAATAATATAGGGAGTAGAGAATAATTTAGATTTAGTGGAGTACGTAGATAATTAGGTTCATTGATCAAATTTTTTTAAATTTAGGAAAACCAACAGAAAAATCGCAGAAGAAAGATTTTGCAATGCATTATTTCTTCTCTCAATCATCTGATCCGTGTCATTTTACTGTCCTAATATAATAAATGTTTTATCATTATTTAAGCGAGAAAGTAGTGATTGAACCTCTTTACTTTGCTCAATTGTGAAATCAAACCCCTTAGCTATTTATTGGAACAATTAGACCTCTTACCTTTACTAATACATGAACTTGAACTTTTTTTTAATTCTCCTGATCAATAGCTCAATTTCTCGTCGATTTCTCGTCAGTAGTAGAAGTTTGGGGGTAGGTATGAATAGGAAACGAGAGGGTGAGGGTTTGAGCACTGCAGGGAGAAGATTTTGGTTAAGATAGAATGACAAATGTGAGGGGAGGTAGAGAAGGATGATACCCTCACTAAACTAGATGACAGAAGCAAGTTATTTTTAAGGACGAAAAGTGGGAGATGAAGGGAAGGGAAAACGATAAAGAGGAACATCGGATGGAGATAGGGAAAAAAGAAGAGGAGAGGGTAAATGAGCTATAGAGACAACATGCCCACAAAATTATATACGTCCAACTTTTAATGCTTCTCCCACCCAAAATGGCATAAAGTTTTTTTGTTGGATTAAAATAATGAAAAAATAATAAGGAAGTATGGGTTGGTGATGAAAGAGTAATGAAAAATAATACTCCCTCCGTTCCAACGAATTGTATACATTCGCTTTTTTAACACTATTTATAAGTGATGAGATTCTTCAATATAACTTCTAATATATAAGATAAAAGATAGTCGTGTGAGATCTTGTTTAAATCGTCTAATAAAATAAATTATGAATATCAAATTTTTATAATTTTTAGTAACACGTAACTAAAGATATAGACAAAAGAAAATGAGTATCGACATACGTGCATATAGCAAACGTATACAATTCGTTGGAACGGAGGGAGTAAAGTTAGTGTATAAATGGATTAAAATTATGAAAAAATATGGACAAATAATGAAATAAATGAAATGGGTTTTATAGACTATGTACGACTCTAGGAGTAGTTTTTTTAAGGTAAAACTAGTTGTAATTTCGAGGTTAATTTCTCAATTTATAGTTACTAGTAAAGGGGAATACCGAGTCTACTTCTTATATAGAAGTAATATTCATTTCTATTAATTTGTCCCACGATAACTGTTATCGTGATACGGTCAACTCCACTCAGCGCACGAGGAAACGATTGCACGAACCACCGTAAATTGAAAAGGAGGGAATCTGAAGGAACTCAAAAACGCGTAGGTGTAAGCATAAAAGAAGAGCATAACACACACATTCCGCACCACGATTTGTTTTTTCAAAGGTGCGTTGTGCTGTTGGCCTCTTGTTACTAATAATTTCCATCCTCTCCCCTGTTTCTCTGTTTCCTCTCTCCCTCTCAGAAGAAAAGAAAAGAAAACAAGTGACCAAATTCAATATGGGTAACTTTCTCTCAAAAGACAACTAACTAGAACCTAATTCAAACTTTTTTCAGGGTGAAGTGTCATTTTTGGATGTGTTTTTTCAAACTTTCTTAGGGATATCGGTTTGTATGTGATAATAAACCTGTGTGTCGTGTTCGGCCGTTCGGGTTATTCGGGTCGGGTTAGTTGTCAGTTCTAGTTAGGGTAGAGCAACAAATAAAACTATTTACGTTATGTCTTTTGAGGCATAATAAACTTGTGCTGTTGACTCGTCATTTTCACGTTATGTCTCTAACTTTCTACTAATTTGCTGGAAAACGATTTCTCTCAAAAGACTACTTACGGTTTCTTTTAACCAATTGAATAAACTCTTACTCCATATATTACGATTATTACCTAATTCAAGTCAAGGTTTTCAATTCAATTTGATTTTCACCCATTGAATCAACTCTTCCTCCATATTTTTACCCATATTTTTAACCAATAACGTTATTACTGAGAAACCTGCAGTAGCGGTGACTCTAGCATAATAAAGAGAGGAACTTATTTGAAAACTGTTTTCCATGTTATATTTTTACTAACTAAATAAAAAACTATCTCTCTCAATATTTTTTTGTTGGATTTGTGATAGGGTGAGTGTTTTTTTTGCTTCGTTTTTTTTGCCTTAACTGCATCTTGTTAATAGCGCGACCAAGCGAGATGCATAGTGTAGACACCCGCATTTTGACTGCCAGGTGTCTATGGTAGTTTCGAAAAAACACCCGATGATGATCGGACGCTAACGTGTTTCTACGCACTCGGATATGGGCTCAAATCCGTTAGTTGTTGGCTAAAGCACTTATGGAGTACAAATCTCACGAAACTGACCTCAAATCCAGGCCCAGTGGACCATTCCGAGTCAAACAAAACTAATTTGGGCCAAAACTGACACCGAAAATAAAACCGACTTTTTAGCGATTAGGTCAACCCCGGTCAAAGTCGTTTCCGAGACACACACAAAACAGCCTTTCAAACATCAAAAGTCCAATTCAAACACAAAACCCACAAGACATCCAACTCGGGGTCCAAAACGAGAGACCCGCGCGACCCAGTTGGGCCACTCGATCGAGTGCCCCATCCACTCGATCGAGTGGGCCTGTTTCAGGCCCGACTGCAGGCACGCTGAGCCACTCGACCGAGTCAGCTGGTTACTCGGTCGAGTAACCCTAACCGGGGTCCTTGGCTTTGGTTATATAAGCAACCCCATGCACACACTTCAACACGCCTTTTGCAACCCTAAACTTTTGACAAACCCTAAGAACACACTTTACAACCCTAATCAAACCCTAATACTACACTCAAGCCCTAACCCTAGTACTTAGGAGGCAAACCTAAACCACCACAACTCAACCTCCATAGACCTCGAAACTCCCGTGTTAAAGCCACGACTACGAGTCCTATCCGAGACAAGAACATGTAGGTTGAGGGTGCAAAACCCTATTCTTCCCTTCTTCTCTTCCTCTCGTCATCTTTCTCTTCCTTTTCTTTTTGTTTTTTTAATTTAATTATCGCATCTGTAATATCGATAATATAATTAGTATTAAGACATTAAAATACTTGTCGATTTGGGTCGAGTATGAGGGATGTCGGAATAAGGAAACCCGAATATACAAGTGTACCGCACACAGCGTTGCCGGTCGCTTATTCCGACACCCCAATTACTTGATTATTGAGACAAGTTAACTTAAACAATAATCTTCGTCTCGTTCGCGTTATTATCGCATTAATTTCAAAACCTTTTTTTCAAATCTAACATCTTTTAACAAGGGTTGTAACCCGTTGACGCGGATCCGGCATCACATAATCCATAGGGATTCATTACGATGTCGGAAAAGCCGAGGGGATCAAGTCTTTCAATTCTAGCATGGTGTCAAACTCTTAGATTCGATGCTAATTTCATAATTAGACGTCGAATCTATCGATCTAGTCAAATAAGTTAACCAGCGCGATTTCTATTGACGCTAAAAATAATTGTCATACAATTCGTTAGAATTACGACATTATTAAACGCGGAGGAAATCTATTCATGTCGCGATAGTTAATCCAAAACGACTTACAACGATTTTTTATCTCGCTCAAACTATTTAATATCGATTCAATAATCGAATAAGGGATACAACGAGCATTCAAATTCAGAATCGAGTATAAATTCCACAATATTTACGCCGAATTCATCAAATCATCAAAACCAAAAGCAATTTCGAAATCGATAACAAAATTGCAAACAAACCTGGTTCGTACAGATTTCACTCGACCGAGTGACTATGCCACTCGATCGAGTGACATCACAAAAACCGAAACTGAATGTCTTTTCGACCTCCACTCGGTCGAGTCTCACAGTGACTCGGTCGAGTGGCAACGTACTCGGTCGAGTTGGTCAATAACTCGATCGAGTAGGGTCCCAAAACCTGGACAGAACGCTTTTCAGAGGTCCAGTCGGTCGAGTCCCACAATGACTCGGTCGAGTGGCTCCTTATCTCGACAAAGCCGTGAGTCCTACAATAGCATTCAAGTCTCGTTAACCGTTTTGTATGACTTAGGTCAAACAGGTGCCTAATCTATCACGTGAAACATCATCCTTTCAAACCATGCATCGTCATATTTACATTATCCCATTTCATTCTATATTATTCGCAAACCGTTACTAACCGTTTGTTTTTCTTGTTGGTTTATTGTGTTTATTTTATTGTACTAAAATGAACCCACATGCTAAAATTCAACTTTGACGTTAGAATTAATTGCATTAAATCGACATAGAAACCCTTTCAACTTCTCACATGCTTAGAGAAAACAATGTTTGCATAAGCATTTTCACCATTTAACTAACGCGCGTATTAGAGAGTCTTTCGATATCTTAGTAGAGGCCGCCAATGTGCGGGCGGGGTTGGGTGTCCTTCGTGGGCTTCCCAACACGTACTCTCACCCCTTACTCAGAACCTCGGTTTCCGGATGCCCGAAACCATTGGCGCACGAGAGTCATTCAATACACGATATCCGATAATGTCGGTATCGGTAACAAATGCAAAGGGACGAGCCCAATAAACTCTGACATCGGAAATGGGTCGTATTTAGTACACGGCCCACTACGACATAGAGTGGGTTCGAACGGGCCCGAACTCCCACAAAGTTCGGTGGCGACTCCACATAGATTTAAATTTCAATTCGATCCATTCTCATATGGAGATTCATTCGCCTCCCCAAACCCGCGCGTGGCCGCGTCGGGATGGACCTATGTCATGTCCACAATTTGGCGACTCCGCTGGGGATTAACTGATGCGTGACTTACCATCGGCATCCTCAGGGTGAGACTCGAATAGAAATCGTTTGACTAAGTACAATACGCGTTTTAGTTTTACGGTTCATGCATAACCAATATTTTCCCGGGCCGGTATTGGTGACCGACGTCCCACTATACCGTTGATGTACTCCAATATGGATATGTCAAAAGGTGTCCATAGTCGATTCGAGTGGGTTTCGCGGCATGTTCTAAGCTCAACTCGACTTAGAGAGTCCGTCCGGATCAACATCTAGACTATGTACACTGGTATAGACCCTCTACAGACCGACCGAGACTTAGTATAGAGCATACATGGCGTCGTTATAATGCTTGTGTGACTACGTGCTACTTGGTTTCTGTGTCGTTTTCAAAAAACCTTCACCTTTTCAAAAAAATACATCTTTTTCAAGATATTCAAATTTCAAAACCCGGTACGTATACCGAATTTAGGACTTATGATTTTACTCAAAATAGCCTATTTTCTAGACGGTATGCTGCCCAATTCAAAACTCGAAATTACTTTCGAACTTTCAAAACCCGTGGCCCAATACTCTTTTCGTTTTCTTTCGAAAATTGGGCCCTCCACCGAGTTCTCTCGGGCTCTCTTCAAAAACAATCCATTTTCAAAATCTTCCTCTTCTTAGGACTTCCCGTATTTAGCAGTGTCGGGTCATGTCGTAAGTTGTCGAAGTCTTTAGCGTCGAAACGCCATCGATCCTACATCGCGGGTTTCTTCCCTATCCCAGTCCGCCTTATTAGACTAAGGCAAGGCCCACCTACGTAGGACATACTCCTACAAAGGAGGGCCCGTCTACACAATCGAGTCCAAAGTCTGGGGATGTCTCACGTGAACCTTCCTTCGAACAGGACTAGGCCCACCCGCCGAATCCTAAAGAAGGCCCACTTTTCACAAGTCACCCGTCTAGGTGTCCTTTTTCGAGTCATTTCCCTTTTCAGTCTCGTTCGGGAAGTACTTTCTATTTTGGGATTCGGGCTAGATTCTGATTACGCGGTGTTCTTACAGACAGGCCACCCGAAACCAGATATCAACGCAAAATGAACGCATTGAAGGATGCCCTAGAGAAGATCGAAGCCCAATTGACTGCCATCCAGAAGGATCAAACCGCACTCCCCACTCGTGTGGGCGCAATGGAGAAGGGAACTCCTCCTCCTGGCTGAGCCCACTGGGCCCATAGCTGAACTAGTCATCGCTGTTCGCAGGCTCGAGGAACAAGTTCACTTGTCAACAAACAACTCGATCCACACTGAAATTGGTCGTTCCTATTCACCCTTGAATGACGAGCTACCTACTAACCTCAACCTTACGGGAATTCCTATGTTTGAGGGTACCGAAGACCCGGTCCATCATATCCGGGCTTTCAAAGATTTTATGGCTGTCAAGGGGGTGAAGTCCACCATGTTTACACATTTGTTCCCTTCCTCCCTGGAGAAGCATCCTAAGGCCTGGTACTACAGGCTTGATTCCAAGAAATACAAAACTTGGGATGATGTGGCAACCGAATTTGCTCGGAATTACGCTGATAATACCGAGATCCAGACTACAATGCGTACTCTGGAAGTGATGGCCCAAGAGCCCAAAGAAGGGTTCACAAAATATTTGCAGAGATGGCGGGCCGAGAGTGTGAAGCTGGTCGACAAGCCTAGTGAGAAGGTCCTAGTGGAGGCTTTTGTCAAGAACCTCCTCCCGTCCTACCGGGTCCACCTCCGGTATGCTGTTATCCCCAATTTTGCTACCCTAACTGAAATGGGTACAAGGATCGAGGACGACTTAAGGTTAGAGAGCCTGACTAAGGCATATACCAAGGGCTATCAAGGGGCAAGCTCATTCACGAGCAAGCCCACACCTGCAGCTGCAACTCGCAGCATCTTTGATGAGGTAAATCTGCTTGACACCTCATCCAAAAAGAATACACCAAATCGGGTATTCACGAATATAGGGACTACCTACACTTATGACTTACAAAGGCTATCTTCAAAGGGTCTGATCCAACCAATAGGCCCAATGCACGAGCTTCCAGTGGAGACGAGGCCCAAAAGTTATAACGCCCAGGCCCACTGCCAATATCATCGTGGTAATGGGCATGATACTGAAAAGTGCTGGAAACTGAAGCATCTAATCCAGGACCTGATCGAGAGCGGGAAGTTTCCGTTGCCAGGAGACAAGCCGGAGCAACAAAGAAAACTCGTTCAGTGCCCACGCAATATTCACCGGTGAGGTAATTGACTGTTCTCACCTCATCTCCCCCTTTATCCCACAAATCAATGGGATACGGTTCGATGACGAGGATAATGTTTACCTAGCCAAAGGGGAAACTGTCCCCATCACCCTTGAAGAGGTCCGAGAGGCTAAGTCCAAAGCCTTAGCCACCAACCACCTCGCCGCAGCTGGGCGTTCTATTCCTACGTCCGTCACTGAACCTGCCAGGACGGATCCTACCCTCGAAGAACCAAGCAACCACACGGCCTTGGTCCAACAAATGAAGAGGGTCCGAGCTGATCTAACCATATGGCAACTACTGGTTAGCTCACAAGCACATCGAGAAGCACTGACTAAGGCTCTCGATGAAATCAAGGTCGACTCACAGGTTACCCCCACTGAAATGGTAGCCACTATTTTGCCTTATCTCAAGGGCAAGTCCAAGGAAGAAGGTCCACTTATCACCTTCTCCGAGTCTGATCTTCCATCATTCGGGCCCAATCATAATCTGGCCCTTTACATCATGGTCATTTGCCAAGGGAAGTACCTCCCAATGACCCTTATCGATAATGGGTCTGCTGTAAATGTCCTTCCCCTAAGGACCGCTAAAGCCCTCGTCATCACCGATGCCGACTATCTCCCGACGGCGCAAACTATTCAGGCTTTCGACGGAAGCCCAAAGCCAGTTGCCGGGGCCGTTAAAATGAAAATCATAACGGGCCCAATCGAAAAAGAGTTAGAGTTTCAGGTGATTGATGTCACCTCATCCTTTAATTTACTACTAGGAAGGCCTTGGATCCACGCGATCAAGGCCGTATCCTCTACCCTCCATCGGAAAGTCAAGATGCCACTTCAAGATGGTGTCATCACACTAGAGGCTACTCCTATTACCGTGGCAAGCTGCAACACTACAGGCCGGGCCGACCCACGAGGATTTGATTTCGTGGGCATGATCGAAGAAGAGTATCTCTTTAGGCCCTACTTCATCACTAGCATCGACACGATGCTACAAAATTTGGGCTACTTACCGGGGGCTACCTCAAGGCCATATCTTCCAGCGGGGAAGATCATCGAGGTCCTAAACGATGGTGAGTCCCAATTCGGCTTGGGGTATGCTATAACCCCAGAAAACGTAGTCCGGGCCGACATTCACAAGGCCATCAACATTCTCAAGGGTACTTACATAGGCCCTTATAGCCCGAAGTTAACTGACTACTTCGTCACTCCAGTTTTCGGAGCTATTCAAGTGGGCCTCTATCAACCCACCATCACATATCCCGAGGCCAAAACGGCTCGGGAATGCAATTTCATCCCCGATGATATAATCACCCTTGTTCAAGCTGAGTCCAAGGAAGGGGAAAATAACTCCG
The DNA here is from genome assembly GCA_958450325.1 of Agrostemma githago. Lineage (NCBI taxonomy): Eukaryota > Viridiplantae > Streptophyta > Magnoliopsida > Caryophyllales > Caryophyllaceae > Agrostemma > Agrostemma githago. Next base: position 24,052,127 of record OY288244.1, on the reverse strand, counting down.
AGCCCGTGCTAGGGCTCTTATTTGGGGAAGATAAGGCCGTCCCCGCTCCAAAAGATGACTTGGTCAATCTGATCCTCCACAGCGATCGGTTCGACCCAACAAAGCTGATCACCGAAGTTGGTGCAGATACAGGAAAAAGGGCCTGGAGGAAGACCATCAAGTGGACTGATGGCCAAGAACGGACCTACAAGCTGACCACCGGCGAAGGAGACATGTCGGATACCGAGTCTGAGTCAGAGTCGGAGTCCGAGTCCAAGTTTAGAGGGTCTGGTGCTAGGGTCGAGTCTGTAACCCCTCTTCCCTTATCCACTGAGGTCTCGGGGCCTGTCCCATGACCTCTCCCTATCCCGCCACTGACCAACGATCAGATGGCCGCTCTTTTCGAGCTTTTCACAAAATTTACCATTAATAATAATAGCGAAAACCGTTCTGCTTACGACTTGTCTTATTTCCAAAACTTTCTCAATTTCAAAAGTTTTATATGCAATGACATTGAGAAACCCGACGAACAGGTACCTCTGCCTCCCCATCTGATCGAGCAGCTCGAACAAAGGGAGTCCCGAGATCCGGTAATCGAAGAAACCGAGTCCATCAATATGGGAACCACTTTAGAGCCCCAGATGCTTAAGTTGGGCCTATCCTTAGATCCAGAGGAGAGAAAACAATTCGCAGACCTCCTCCAAGAGTTCAAGGACGTCTTTGCATGGTCCTACAAGGACATGCCGGGTATAGACCGGGAAATAGCTGAACACCGAATACCCATCAAAGATGGGTGCAAACCGGTAAAACAAAAACTCCGAAGAATGAGGCCCGAATGGTCTCTCAAAGTCAAAGAAGAACTCGACAAGCAATTCAAAGCAGGCTTTATACAAGTGTCTGAATATCCAGACTGGGTCGCGAACATCGTGCCGGTACCCAAGAAGGACGGCAAGGTGCGGGTGTGTGTGGACTTCCGGGACCATAACAAGGCCAGCCCAAAAGACGATTTTCCGTTACCCCACATCGACATACTAGTGGATAACACGGCCGACCATGCCCTTCTATCATTCATGGACGGGTATGCCGGATACAATCAAATCAAGATGGCAGAGGAGGATATGAGTAAGACCACCTTCATTACACCTTGGGGTACTTACTGTTACACTGTTATGCCATTTGGGCTCATCAATGTCGGGGCTACTTATCAACGGGCTGCCACTACATTATTACATGACATGATGAACAAAGAAGTGGAGGTCTACGTGGACGATATGATCGTTAAGTCCAAAGACCGGAGTGGGCACATTGCGGCCCTAAGAAAATTCTTTACCCGACTGCGCAAATACAACATGAGACTAAACCCTCAAAAATGCAGTTTCGGGGTAACATCAGGCAAATTACTGGGCCATATCGTTAGCCAACGCGGCATCGAGGTCGACCCAGCTAAAATCAAAGACATCACCGAGATGCAGCCACCCAAGACCGAAAAAGAAATAAGGGGGTTTCTCGGGAAAGTCCAATACATCAGCCGATTTATTTCAAAACTAACCATGGTATGTGAGCCCATTCTCAAAAAACTGAAGATCGGAGAACGAGTACTATGGGACGACAAATGTCAAACGGCTTTCTATAAAATCGAGGAGATTCTGTCTGCACCGCCGGTATTAATGCCACCTCAACCCGGTTTGCCTTTGTCGTTATACCCAACGACGACCGAGACAGCCATGGGGGCTATGCTGGCCCAGACAGTCGATTCAGAAGAGTGGGCTATCTACTACATCAGTAAAAAGTTCCTCGAATACGAATGCAAGTATACAATGCTCGAGAAAACGTGCCTAGCTTTGGTTTGGGCCACTAAAAAGCTCCGACATTACATGCTCAGTCACGAGGTACATGTATTATCCAAAATGGATCCTATCAAGTACCTGTTCGAGAAGCCCATCCTCAATGGCAGGATGTCCAGATGGACTTTAAGGTTATCTGAGTTCGACCTCAAGTTTGTACCATTGAAAGCCATCAAGGGCCGGGTAGTGGCAGAATTCCTCGCCGATAGCCCGATATCCGAAGAAGGACACACCGACACTTGGGCCTTTCCTGATGAAGACATATTCCATACCGATACCGAGACATGGGATTTGTATTTCGATGGAGCATCCAACAACCGAGGATTCGGGGTCAGGATTCTTTTAATCTCACCACGAGGGGAGCACACCCCGTTATCCATCAAATTGGACTTTGACGTGACCAATAACGCAGCCGAATACGAAGCATGCATTCACGGGTTGCAGGCCGCCGCCGATTTAGGGGTAACAAACCTCCGGGTCCACGGTGACTCATCACTGGTCATCAATCAAGCGCTCCAAAAATGGAAAACTCGGAATGCCAATCTCGTGGCTTACCAAGCACGGGTAAGGGTTATGGAGAAACAATTCCAGAAGGTAGAATATATCTACCTACCTCGGGAAGAAAATTAGTTTGCAGACGCACTTTCCAAATTAGCATCCCTGCTAAATATACCAGATCATCTTGCTAGCATGCCAATCTGTGTCGAAAGACGGTCCGAGCCGGCGTATGTACTCGCCATCCAGGATATCGAGATAACTGACCCAGAACCGTGGTATCAGTCAGTCCTAACCTACCTGACAACGGGAGAATATCCCCCGGGAACTGAAAACCGGGCCAAGAAAGCCCTGCGGAGATTGGCAACCCAATTTGTTCGCACGGTTGACGGGCAATTATACAAAAAGACGGCACAGAGGGCTCTCCTCTTGTGTATCGACAAAACACAGGCCGAAAAGGTTATGGCCGAAGTACACGACGGTGAAAATGGCCCGCATATGAACGCCCATATGCTAGCCCGAAAAATCATGAGGCTCGGGTATTACTGGAACGCCATGGAAACAGATTGTCAATTATACGTCAAGCACTGCCATAATTGTCAGATCTTTGCTAATGTACAGCATATGCCATCTTCCCTATTATATACCATGACATCACCATGGCCATTTTCGACATGAGGTATTGATATAATCGGAAAGGTGCACCCTTCCGGGACGGGAGGTCATTGCTTCGTTTTGGTGGGCATCGACTACTTCCCCAAATGGGTCGAAGCCGAGTCATACCGTGTCTTGAACGCCAAGCACGTGGCCAAATTTATCCAGAACAAGATCATATGCCGATACGGGATTCCACACGAGTTCATCAGTGATCACGGGACCCATTTTCAAGCTGAAACCGCTACGTTGCTAGCAAAGTACAAAATTCAAAGGCATACATCTTCTCCCTACCGTCCCCAAACAAATGGAGCGGTAGAAGCGGCCAATAAAACAATTGTCACCATACTTAAAAAGATGGCTGAGAATTACCGGGACTGGCACGACAAAATACCCTTTGCCCTATGGGGATATCGAACCTCAATCCGCACCGCAACCGGAGAAACTCCATATTATTTGACATATGGAATGGAAGCAGTCCAGCCGGTTGAGCTAGAAGTGTCATCCCTCAGGATTTTACTTGAAAGCCAAGTACCTGAAGCAGATTGGGTCCAAGCCCGATACGATTCGCTAATCCTTTTAGACGAACGGCGATCTCGGACCCTCCACAATATCCAAATATATCAAAAGAGGATCCAACAGGCTTTCAACAAAAGAGTTAGGCCCAGAAACATCAAAGAAGGAGATTTGGTCCTAAAATCGGTTAGTGCCTTACTACCGGTTGACCCAAGGGGGAAATTCAAACCCAATTGGGCTGGGCCATACTTAGTCAAGAAGATCCTATCAGGAGGAGCGGTGATGCTGACAAACTTGGACGGGAACGAATTCGTCAACCCAACCAACTTGGACCAGCTGAAGCGCTACTACCCTTAAACCCCATCTCAATGTCATTTGCAAAAATTTATAAAAATTTGTCTTTTTATAAATTTTCAAAAATTATAGGCAAGTCAATAAGTTAGAATTAATTATTCTACCGTCGCACATCTCGAACCAATTGTCTTGATGTATTTCGAAAATTGTAAAAAAATCAAATCAATTTGAACTACGTTTGGTTTGATTCCGCTAATTGTGGATACGTAGGCAACCCCTAAAAAGGGTACAACCACTGCAATAAACAAAAAGACGGGAACGGTATCCATTAATACGTCTTTATTAAAAAACCGATAAACTCGGGAATTACAACAAAAAAAAACGCAAAAACGGCATATCACAAAAAATATCACACCCAAAAAATAATAATAATACTTAAATAATAATAATAAAGGAGACTAATATCCCGGCATCTTGCTCTTTCCTTTATCCTTTGGGTCGCGTGGAGCCCGAGGTCGCCGGGCCGGGGACGAGCGTTCCCGGATCACGAGGGGAACCTCCTTAGTTCGAACCCGTTTCTTCGACAACGGGTCTTCGGCAACAGTTTCCGGTCCAAGTCGAGCCCGCACGTGCTCGGGTAGCCTATCCCGTGGGCAAAGTCGGTCCTGCACGGCTAGCTTTGGGCCCAGTCTCCTCTCCAAGTCAGTCTGGGGGATCACCTTCCCCCAAGCACCTTTAGCACTAGACCCTCCAGCTTGAGTCTTGGTCTTCTTCTTTTGGCCTGACATTAATCGAACCATAGTAGCCGGGATGTCTCCTTCATCAAAGAAGCCCCTGTTATCCTTAGCTTGCTCCCTTCGCAGCAGGTCGAAAGCTTCATCGACCTTCAGAGCGGCTCGGGCTTTAGCAACACCCGCTTTAGTCCACTTCATGTAAGAGCTTGAAACCCAAGTCGAGTGACGAGATTTGGTGACGGACCAAGTGTGCCGGGTATACCATCTTTGCATCCAACTGTCGCACATTACATCGGTCAGTTGGGTAGGGTCACTCATAACTGCTTCAACTTCTGGGATTCGCTGAGTCCATCCATACTGCCTTAGTATGCGATCCGGGTAGAGATTAACCGTCAGCCTGAAAAATAGTATTACCTGATAACGGGCTCTGTCCCTCGGGTCCAAGCCGGTCCAAAGGTAGATGGGCCACCATGGTACTACCCATCGAATTAACGGGCCGCTGTGAAAAGACAACACCTCGTCCCAATATTTCTGGGTTATCTGACGAGAAAAGTCGATGGCCCGCCTCCTCGTCATCACCTGGTTAGGACGGTAGTTGCCCGCATCAAGAGGAGGATCTATCACTGATAGCCTCTCATATAGCCAAATCTGAAAAAAGAAACAAAACATGAGTTCCCGAGGCGAAATAGGTGTCCGCCTAAGGGCACTCGGTCGAGTGCCCGGGACACTCGATCGAGTGGTACCCCTGAACACGAACAGGGGGCTTTTTACGAGGGCACTTGATCGAGTGCCAGGGTGACTCGATCAAGTGCCCGCTGCAGCAACGAAATTCCGCGAAAAAAAAATAAAAAAATCAAGAAATCGAAAAAAATACAAAGTAACATACTTGCAGTAGACGGGGTACTTCCAGTGAGACGTACCGACGAATCCCTCTTGCGATTATCTAAACCTTGGATAATTTCGCCCATGATCAGCCAAGCCGGGCTATGTTCAGTCTCCATCAAGTCCACTACGGTCAAAAGACGGGTGTTTCCCATGCATGATAGCAAATCCATGTGACCTTCGAAAGCATAAACATGGAGCATGCAGAAAGAAAAAGCCCTACGGCAGTAAGCCGGTCTGACCCGGACATCGAGAGGATTCATAAATTTCTCAGCCAAATCGATCAGAGAAATATTATCACCCTCCATCATACGGGATACCTCGTTGTGAGAAAGCCTTAGAAATTCCCGAAGCTTCCTCCTCGGGTCATAAATTTAGTACGGGACAGCGGGACAAAGTATCGGGTTCCATCCTCCTATAGTTGCAATCTTCTCAGGTAAAGGGCAGACTTCGCCCCGAGGAAAGGCGAAGACATGATATATGTCATCCCAATAGGCCAAACATGCATCCAGAAAGTAGCGATCAACTTGCATCTGATGAAACGGGTACAACTGTGTGATACCCGTCTGGTTGAGAGCAACCCTATCTGTATCCCTGAAGCGTCGGGACCATTCCTGCAGCATAACGGTCAATCTGTCGATTCCCATGGCTAATTTTCTCAAACGGAATAAGAGTTTTTTTTCTTTTTGAGAAGGATGAATTGTAATGATATTGTGAGGAAAATCATTGACCAGGGAGGGGTATTTATAGTACTAATTCTATAACACTCATTCCATATCTTGCCTTGAACAAAGGTTTGCTAATTACAAAAGGAATCAAGCCGCAAGCATAGTCCCGATACTAGCACAAAATATTCATCCCGAACTTTCCTAATTTCTTTAGGAGTCAAAAATTTCAAAAATTGCCAATTCCAAAATTTTCAAAAATTCAAAATATCATTTTTCCCCAAGCGCGAATCATTTTACTACCTACGTGTTGCATGCAAATTTTATGTGACTTATACAAGTACGACTCGAACACGAACATGCATCCCACCATATCTCCCCAGCAGAAGCCCAAGGTGGCATTTCCCCGGAGTAACACGGGATGAACCACCATACAGGCGCACCCAGGACTTATGCGACAAGTCCAATTCCCCACGGAGCTATCATCATCAACTCAGGTATGATTTCTATCTTATGGCTGGCGAGCCCTTCACGCGAGTCTAATGGACTATAAACGACCCGACCGGAAGTTCGCCAGGTTTCAATCCTCGATTGGCCTGGTGGCTACTCTGACTTTCGCCTTGTCCAAGCCTCAGTCAGAGTGGGGGCTCTGTAGATACCCGCATTTTGACTGCCAGGTGTCCATGGTAGTTTCCAAAAAACACCCTATGATGATCGGACGCGAACGTGTTTCTACGCGCTCGGATATGGGCTCAAATCTATTAGTTGTTGGTTAAAGCACTTATAGAGTACAAATCTCATGAAACTGACCGCAAATCCAGGCCCAGCGAACCATTCCGAGTCAAACCAAACTAATTTGGGCCAAAACCGACACCGGAAATAAAACCGACTTTTTAGCGATTGGGTCAACCCCGGTCAAAGTCGTTTCCGAGACACACACAAAACAGCCTTTCAAACATCAAAAGTCCAATTCAAACACAAAACCCACAAGACATCCAACTCAGGGTCCAAAACGAGAGACCCACGCGACCCAGTTGGGCCACTCGATCGAGTGCCCCATCCACTGGATCGAGTGGGCCTGTTTCAGGCCCGATTGCAGTCACGCTGAGCCACTCGACCGAGTCAGCTGGTTACTCGGTCGAGTAACCCTAACCGGGGTCCTTGGCTTTAAGCAACCCCATGCACACACTTCAACACACTTTTTGCAACCCTAAACTTTTGACAAACCCTAAGAACACACTTTACAACCCAAATCAAACCCTAATACTACACTCAAGCCCTAACCCTAGTACTTAGGAGGCAAACCTAAACCACCACAACTCAACCTCCATAGACCTCGAAACTCCCGTGTTAAAGCCACGACTACGAGTCCTATCCGAGACAAGAACATGTACGTTGAGGGTGCAAAACCCTATTCTTCCCTTCTTCTCTTCCTCTCGTCATCTTTCTCTTTCTTTTCTTTTTGTTTTTTATTTAATTATCGCATCTGTAATATCGATAATATAATTAGTATTAAGACATTAAAATACTTGTCGAATTGTGTCGAGTATGAGGGATGTCGGAATAAGGAAACCCAAATATACAAGTGTACCGCACACAGCGTTGCCGGTCGCTTATTCCGACACCCCAATTACTTGATTATTGAGACAAGTTAACTTAAACAATAATCTTCGTCTCGTTCGCGTTATTATTAGTCACATATCGCATTAATTTCAAAACCTTTTTTTTCAAATCTAACATCTTTTAACAAGGGTCGAAACCCGTTGACGTGGATCCGGCATCACATAATCCCTAGGAATTCAATACGATGTCAGAAAAGCCGAGGGGATCAAGTCTTTCAATTCTAGCATGGTGTCAAACTCTTAGATTCGATGCTAATTTCATAATTAGACGTCGAATCTATCGATCTAGTCGAATAAGTTAACCAGCGCGATTTCTATTGATGCTAAAAATAATTGTCATACAATTCGTTAGAATTACGACATTATTAAACGCGGAGGAAATTTATTCATGTCGCGATAGTTAATCCAAAACGACTTACAACGATTTTTTATCTCGCTCTAAATATTTCTTATCGATTCAATAATCGAATATGGGATACAACGAGCATTCAAATTCAGAATCGAGTATAAATTCCACAATATTTATGCCCAATTCATCAAATCATCAAAATCAAAAGCAATTTCGAAATCGATAACAAAATTGCAAACGAACCTGGTTCGTACAGGTACCACTCGACCGAGTGCCTATGCCACTCGATCGATTGACATCACAAAAACCGAAACAGAATGTCTTTTCGACCTCCACTCGGTCGAGTCTCACAGTGACTCGGTCGAGTGGCAACGTACTCGGTCGAGTTGGTCAATAACTCGATCGAGTAGGGTTCCAAAACCTGGACAGAACGCTCTTCAGAGGTCCTCTCGGTCGAGTCCCACAATGACTCGGTCGAGTGGCCCCTTATCACGACAAAGCCGTGAGTCCTACAATAGCATTCAAGTCTCGTTAACCGTTTTGTATGACTTAGGTCAAACACGTGCCTAATCTATCACGTGAAACATCATCCTTTCAAACCATGCATCGTCATATTTACATTATCCCATTTCATTCTATATTATTCGCAAACCGTTACTAACCGTTTGTTTTTCTTGTTGGTTTATTGTGTTTATTTTATTGTACTAAAATGAACCCACATGCTAAAATTCAACTTTGACGTTAGAATTAATTGCATTAAATCGACATAGAAACCCTTTCAACTTCTCACATGCTTAGGGAAAACAATGTTTGCATAAGCATATTCACCATTTAACTAACGCGCGTATTAGAGAGTCTTTCGATATCTTAGTAGAGGCCGCCAATGTGCGGGCGGGGTTGGGTGTCCTTCGTGGGCTTCCCAACACGTACCCTCACCCCTTACTCAGAACCTCGGTTTTCGGATGCCCGAAACCGTTGGCGCACGAGAGTCATTCAATACACGATATCCGATAATGTCGGTATCGGTATCAAATGCAAAGGGACGAGCCCAATAAACTCTGACATCGAAAATGGGCAGTATTTCGTACACGACCCACTACGACATTGAGTGGGTTCGAACGAGCCCGAACTCCCACAAAGTTCGGTGGCGACTCCACATAGATTTAAATTTCAATTCAATCCATTCTCATATGGAGATTCATTCGCCTCCCGAAACCCGCGCGTGGTCGCGTCGGGGTGGACCTATGTCATGTCCACACATTGCTGAACATTTTCATATATTTTTTTTGAAATATGCTATTTTCTTTGCCATGTTATCCATTTCTTTTACTCCTTTACATGTTAGTCTCCTTTAAAATCCAAAAAGCGCATTGGTGCACAAACAATCATCAAGAATTCAAGAGTAATTCGGCTAATAGTAGACATAGGTTTTTCTATTAACCCATGTCTATATCGGGTTAACCCATGTCTATAAAAACTATAGACATGGGTTTTTTGTTCGCCCTATGTCTATTTATAAATATAGACATAAGTTTTTTTTGCCCTATGTTTATTGTCATAGTACAGACATGGGTTTCTTGTTCGCCCTAAGTCTATTTATAAATATAGACATGGGTTTTTTGTTCGCCCTATGTTTATTGTCATAGTGATCAGTCCAAAAATGATATCAATTATTAATGCTTTTCGTATTTTTCTTAAAAAACTGCAATCCAACCGAAACCAGAATAAATCTCATAAATTATACAACACCCAATTGGACGATCAAACGTTCCATATTTCATAAAAGTAGTCATCATCCCAAACAAATAAGTAGCTAAGATAAAAAACCACACAAGTACGCGATGAACCAATAATAAAATCTCTTCCTACTACAACCAATTATTTAGCAAATACATTGAATACTACATGCATGTCTCTCATACTTCTAATTTTGGAAGATAATAGTTAGCCCACAAATCGCGAACCTCATCGATGTCTTCTTGTGAATACATGGCAAGTACTTTGAAGTGCTGCAACAATTTCAATATAATTGAAAGCGAATACTTCAAGAACATAAATACTTTGATTATAACATAGAGAAAATGTGTATGTGCTCGAAGTCTTATTACCTTATCAATAGTTCCCTTCAAATTAGAAGAAGTGATTAAGTCGGTCATGTACTTCATTATGTAGTAGCCACATTCTGTGTTTATCTTCAAATATGAACAAAACAGATCCAAACAAAAATATGCCAATTATTAGTAAAACCAGTGAACTATGGTCATAAAAAAAAAAGGGTTGACTCCAGTGACCACTTATTATGATATGCATGTGACTTTATTCCATCCTAATGAATATGTAGACAACACATCTTAGATACTAATTGATGTTAAATTGGGCATATTTGGAAAAGATTCCGCAAGCTAGGCGCTCAATCCGAGCATTACAAACGAGAACCAAACCCGATAAACCATCTGAATTGTTATCTGATTGTAGAGTTCAGACAAACTTATTGAGATAAATTCATAAGCAATCACTATATTGACAAATAAATTCATTTTCGATAAGTTGATTGAGTTATCAAAACTTTAGCCGTGGATGTTGTAGCCTGCTAATAATTATTGGGTATCTATTTTTTGGTGCCAAGTACAGTAATATTCAGGTTGATTCACATTGTGAAATATACAGTGCTAATGTGCTATAGTATGGTTCAAATGCTGTCTTACCCCCACCTCTCATCACTTTAAGCAAGGTAAATAAAATCATTTTTGAACCGTAAAACTCTACTTAATGTTGAACTTAAACCGAGTAAAATAAGGAGCAATACAGGAGCATTCTATAATTCAAACAAACCAGGTGATTTGCGACAGAAGTAAGAAGCTTAATCACAACAACAAATAGTTCTTCACTCTTCCCAGACTGCTCACCGATATTAGTTTCAATGGATCGCTTTAATTGAATTACCTCAAGACAGAATAATATCATTAAATTCACAATTTATGACTCATTTGGCTTGCTCAAAACTCAGTGCATTCAGACCTTAAGCGACATTAGATCTCTGCCAAAAAATCAGGGCATAAACATAATGGGTGGTCAGACCCAACATGCATGAAAGAAACTTCAAGAATTGGAAACAAACCTGAGTATGTAAGTAGCTTAAACTAGTGTATGTGCGACAACTAAGACTGAGTATGTAAGTAGTCGTATTATTGTACTACTATATTGAGTAGTAAGTAGTAGTAGTTGCGTGCATAATCATCGCAATAATTTAGCATAAGATAATGCCCTTCTTCATCGACTACATCCAACCTGCTAGAATTCTTAATTTATTTGGATTATTGTTATTATTATTAATGCTGCAAAATGCAAATCTACAATAGCTAGTCGGCAGCTTAAAGTACGTAGTATAAACGTAACATGCATCAACTACGGAGTATTATATACTATTCCGTACTTATTATTACTCCTTATACAATGTGCATTCTTAGTTCAATCGTTTATTTACCTTTAGTTCAATACGTTCTACTTAACTACTACCAAAGAGTCACACTATATGGATAGACATTATAAACCCACAAATGAGGAATTGCCAAGGCTTTCTACCGAGAGGTTTGGGGTCAAATATCAATCTTATAGGCCAAAAGTTCTCATAGCACGATCTGGGATGGTATGGGGGGTGTTATAAGCGGGTCAAATCAAGATCAACTCATTCCAAAAAACTTACAAGAGACATACGAGTAATCAATAAAGGCTCTCATAGAAGATGTTGTGATAGAAGTGAGAATCAGCAGTGTCAAATTAGTAGAATGCTAAATTTCAGTAAAATGACTATTATGGATATGAATTAAAAATAGATATTGGATAAGATATATTTTGAAGGGTAAGAAAGTCATTTTCGTACATATTCCCAATATGCCAACTGAATATGCTGGGGTGAGCAGCATATTGTAAAACAATACATTGCGCCCAAATCTACTATTTGAATATGACGTTTACCAAACACCCAAAATAGCATATTGATTGGTCAAACATGCAAAAAACCCTCAATATGCCAAACAATGGCATATCCGTCGTTTAACAAACACCCTCAACATACATAAAAACTTTATTTATTTTAATCTCACTTAATGTATCATCACATGTCTAAATTTGATTTTGCTTTAATATTTTAGTGTTTAATAAAATAAAATAATATACTTCTAAGTAATTCTCTCTGTTTTTTTAATTACATTTACTCGTACATTTACCTTATTATCCAAAAAATAAAATTGAGATCGAACGCATGCGAGCAAGCATTAAATCATACCTGCTCATGGACATCATCACTCGGTGAACTAAGAAGCTTGACAAAAAGAGGTACAACCCCATTATTAATGACCGTTTGGGTGTTCTCATATGTCCCAGAAGCAATGTTTGTGAGCGCCCAGGCCGCCTCAAACTGAGCAAATAAAGTGATCGAGTGATCAACAGGGGTTAATATAACTTCTTTTTTCTCATTCAATCACAGGAATTTAGAAAAGAGATGCAATAAAAACAAACCTGAAGTTGAGGATAATCATCTCTGCCCAGAAACTCAACAAGACGAGGTACAACTCCAGATTTAACAACTTCCTCAATAGGAGGATTACGTTCTGTAGCAGAAGCAATCTATGTAAGACTATGAACAATTAAACTCAAGAGTAATGTCACTTCTACATTATGTGAAAGCAAGACCTATTTCGTTCAACAGAACTATTATTTTTAAGATGGTGAATTAAGACATCCATCAGCACTCAATTCTGTATTGAAAAACTAATTCAGACTGAAATACTAGATCCCCATGTTTGCTTCTGATCCGACAACCGGCTAATAGATTGAGAGAAAAACAATCATATAACTCACATGAAACAAACTAATCGCATTCCAAGTATTCAAACAAAGTAGGATAACGAAACTTATGAAGCAAATGTGAAGTTGAACGGTCTAGTGTCGGTGTTCCTAACACGTGGTGTTAGCATCAGATCTCCTCCAGCTCCTAGGGCGACTCGTTGGCAAACTTCAAAACTACAAACCAAAACCCGTGGTTATATCTTCTGCAATTCTGCACGTATATCAACAAAACAAACTCGATAAAATCGCAGAAAAGCTCTTAATTTGTATACCTGTGAGGCCAAATCTTCAAATCGTCTTCGGTGGGCTTAAGGATCAGATCAACATAAGATTTGTCATTTGTGGCGGAAGTGATGAGTTATGATCTACACTCCAAATCCGATTTCTGGCGAATCCATGAGAATCAAGGGTTCTGAAATTGCTGAATTGTTTCGTATAAATTAAATATATTACGAGTAATTGATTATAGGAAGAAGACAGTTAACTAAACAGAAAAGATATGACCAAAAGTATAGAGGAAGTACAGACCTGAGGGAAACATATCAGTATGCCACCACGAATAGGTTTCGGAGATGTAAAAAGAGCCTGTAAGGCAAGTGAAGTATCAGTAAATGAAATTCGGAATTGATTTCTCGAATTGTATATCAACTAAACAGAAAGCTACTGCATTCAGACAAAAAAATTAAGTACTAGGTCATCATTAAAAAATTGAAGAACATAAAAAAATCAACACACAATAATTTACTCGACATTCTCAATTCTACTACAAATGCAATAATCGACAAATTTTCGAAAGGCGATAAGAAGAAATGGAAGAAAGAATATATATAACCTGGTACGTAGGGAGTGTAAAACTCAGCAGAAGCACGAGCGAAATGAGTAGGAAGATCAAGATCAGGATAAGGATCATCAAGAGGTGATGATACATCACAGAAACGTGAAGAACTGCTCCAATGCAGCTTATTACAAGCATCAATTTCCCTCATATCAAATCGATTTCTATTAAAAATTAAAAATAGGAGGAATTTGATTATGAAAGAAAATCCAGTAATGCCTAGAAATAACACAAATTCTTCTACAAGACGGTTTATCGTAAGACCGTATTTCATAAGAAGAGATCTGATTAGTGGAGTATACCGTTCGTTGAGAGTATATTTCGATTGAACATAAGAATCAGGATCGAACCTATCAGTACGAAAAACCTTCAAACTTTCATCGAGTTTCGGCAAATTCTGCTTCTCCGGAGCACTGAAATGCGGTCTATGCCTCGGAACTTTCACCGTTGCTGTGAAATTAGGGTTTTGCGGTTTCGCCGACGACCTAATTTGAAACTGGCGGTTGTTTGATTGGAGGAGAGAGAGAAAGTGAGGCGGTGGAATACGAGGAGAGTAAAGAGATAAACACGGTTCCGTTGTACAATCATACAATCATACGATGATACAGTATAGTATTGATCGATAAACACGAATCTAGATTAGACGATTGAAGATTGAAAGAATTGAAGTGATGAGGTAACCTTGTTCTCGGATTTAGCTTTGAGCTTCCTAAAAATGGCGGTTTTGTCAGTGTATGTCTCAGAAGCTGCCATTTTTGCAATGACGAGAATCCAGTGGAGATGAAGATGGAGATGAAGATCTGTGATTGCGGCTTAATTTGGGAAATCTCCGATTAAGTTTATTGATGCGAATTTTGCGTAGTTAGGTCGTGGGTTTCATTTGGGAGGAATAAGTTAGGGAAATCAGGAAATTAGGATGATTGAGGGGCGTTGAATGATAAAATGAAACCCAAAAAAAAAATTATTAGTCTAGGAGTAACAGACATGGGCACCAGTTTATTAGTCTTATTTTTACATGCATGGGTTTTCATATGTCCTAAATCTATTCATATATTATAGACATTGGTTTACTTCGACCTATGTCTAAAATTTATAGACATGGGTTTTAATTTGACCTATGAATATTCTCTTTTATACACATAGGTTTTATAAATAACCTATGTCTATTAAAAATAGATGTGAGTTTTTCATTTAACCTATGTCTATTAGGTCATGTCTATGACTAATTTTTGTAGTAGTGTTGGTGCTTTATTAATTTCCTTTTTTTAGTTATTTTTTCACCTTACCCTTCATTGTATCGCAAGTACACGATGACAATGAATTGTGGATCCTTTGCAAAATCTAAAATATTGATCCAACGAGTCAGATTGGATCACAATATTTTAGGTTGTAAGAAATAATGGATATGGATCAAAATCATATATGTGAAAAAGGTTTCTAATCTTTTCATTTGTTTGCTTTTATGTTCATTGTAAGAAAATATTATGAACATATTTTATTAACTTAGCTTTTGTTCTCCAGCATCAACCAAAACATATTTCACGCTTCCAGGATCTTAGTTTTTGCCTTATCGCACGTCCTTCCCATTTCCTACCTTCATTTTTTATTAACTTCTCTTTAGATATTTTTGGTGGCAGTAGACACGAGACAGTAGTACTAAAGTAAATATTCCTAACATGTTAAAAGTTGTAAATCTTTCGCTGTAACAAAAGGTAGAACCAAGAGTATGTTCAAATATTTCAAATAATTTCAAAGTCTAAACAATTACTCCATAATAAATTCTCTAGATTTGCTTGTACGGAGGAGTAATATGTAAATGGTCCACAAATTAGTGTACATTTTCCATGGAGTACATAAATGATTTCTAATGTTCCTCAAAATATTAGTTAAAGTGTGAAATGTCTTTGATAGCATGTATTGAGTGTGAACGGATTATATAATTAGTAAGAATCGAATCTCAACCGCAAGTGACTTTTGTTCTTTACGATAAACTCGTAACAATTTACCTAGTCTTTCAAAAATATTACTGCATATCCTCTACTACTCGTATTCAGATCCTTCCTTGGTTTGTTTTTTATTTCCATACCATAATTAGCTAAACCGAGAATCTCTTTCTTTCCTTCATTCTTCATTTGATTGAATAAATAAAGAAATAATGTGTGTTCCCTCTCTTCTTCAATTCCTTCTTGGGGCCTTCCATTATTTCTGTTGCTGTATGTATGCCTCTTCAAGGAAATGAATGTGTTGAATTACACTTTGTTATATCCTGAATTCCCTCATGCGGTATGTATGTATGTGTATGTTGTATCTTGTATTTTGTCATTTGTACGACTCTTACACTTTGTTATACTTTTTGCAATGTAGTCGCCTCCTCATGCTCAGAAAACAGAGTGCGGTTATTACGTGATGAGATATATGATCGAAATTATCATTCGTTCTGATTTGAAGAGAACCGTCAATGAGGTAAGACTTGGGTTTTCACACTTTCTCTTGTTTAAATCATTTGTTTTATGCACATAATTGAAACAAAATAATTAGTTCATTTATATTATTGATTTTGTAGTATTTCAACGATATGATGTCATATTCTCAAGAAGATATTGACGAGGTTCGTGGATTATGGGCGGATTATTTTCTTAATAATTAGTCGTATATGATGCATCGCATTACCTTATGCGGACAAGGTGTTAGTTGGATTATGGTTTTAGGTACTTTTGGACATGGATAATGATTTTACGTGTACCTTTTGGATTTTGGATGTTGGATAATGATTTTATGTATCTTTTGAATGTTGGATTTTATAAAAATGTAACTTCTTTTGTTCAATTATTCGCTATGGTATTCCTTTTTTTATGGTTTGTTAATATGTACGTATTTAAGGATTATTAAAAAAACATAAAATATGTATACGTATATAAGAAAATATCTATATATATACGCATTTCAGAAAACAGTTGTCTACTATGTATATGGACAACTGTTGTTTTAGAAAAACAGTTGTCTATATACGTAATAGACAACTGTTGTTCTAGAAAAACAGTTGTTTATTACGTATATAGACAACTGTCGTAAAACAGATGTCTATGCTTATACTAATATACAACTCCAAACTACTCAACTGTTGTAAGTCAGTTGTCTATGGCAAAAAAACAGTTGTCTATTTAATGTTTTGTAGTAGTGTTCAATGATGAATTTATGATGAGGAGGGGGAGAGGTAGAGGAAAAATGAGAAAGAGGGGAAGGAGGGGAAGATTAAAATAGATTTAGTAGGTAAATAAAGAAGTAAGAACATGAATTAAAGCAACGTTAGAGGAGGAGAGAAGAGGGAAAAGTGCAAGATCGAAGGAGAGGGTTAAAATGGTAGGGATAGAAGGAAACGAGAGAAGACACTCTCATTAAATTATATGCAATGAAGTCATATTTAAGAATTGATCTTAAGTAACGAGGAAGAGGAGAATGAGAGAAAGGGTAGGAGAAGGAAATGTGGTGGAGGTAGTGCAGGAGAAAAAGAAAGGGGAAGAGAATATGGTGGAGATGGTGCAGGGAAAAAACTGATTTTAGTAGACAAGGAAAGAGAAACATGAAAAGAAAGAACGTTAGAGGGAGAATCAGGGGATTCCAAATGGGAGGAGTAAAAGGAGTTACGGAAATGACACCGATATGAAGCATATGTGATTATGGAAGACTAATCTTAGTAGATCGACAAGTATGATCTGAAGTAAGTCATATTTGAGGACAAAAAGAAGGGGACGAAGAAAGGATAAAGAGGGAGATAGGGAAAGAAGAAGAGGAGAGGGTGAATGAGCTAAAGGGACAGCACATTCGCTAAACTAAAAAACAAAAGCAAGTTGTAGACACCCACATTTTACTGCCAGGTGTCTATAGCAGTTTCCGACAAACACCCGATGATGATCGGACGCAAACATGCTTTAACGTACTCGAAAATAGGCTCAAAATCATTGGCATTTGTCTTGGGCTTTTTACGGAGTACAAATTTCACAAAACCAACCTCAAATTCAGGCCCAGTGGGTCGTTTCGAGTCAAATAAGACTAATTTGGGTCGAATCCGACACCAGGGGCAAAACCGTCTTTTTACGACCGAGTCTAAACCCGGTCGGAGATATTTCTTCGAGACACACAGGCCGACCGTGACACCTCACGACTCCGGCCTGGATTTGAATACTACAAAAATCAGCCACGACAAATATTAAACAATTCCGTTTAAGGTAGAATTTGATCTCAAGTAGGAATTCTATCCGAATACCGAATCAAACACTCGACCGAGCATCAAATACTTGGCCTAGCAGCCTATTTTCAGCCGAGTTCCTTGCTTCTTCACCATGTAAATGGAATTCTCGTTCTTCTCAACTTCTTACGTTTCCTATCCTAAGCGGTAGTTCTCACCCAAACACTTCTCCTAGCCAAGGTCGGGAATTTTCATATAAATAGGCCCCTTGCACAACACTATTAACACCAACATCAAGCATAAACAACAATTATTCACAACACATTAAATCCCCGACACACTTGAATCAGGTAATCATTGATGGTAAGGATTTGTCGTGGATCCCACCGCCAAATAAATAACCAACTAGCACCTAACGGTAGTTAGGGTAAGTAGGGTCGTGTCCACGGAGACGGTGTCGCATGCTTAGACTAGGTCGGCCTAAAACGAGACTAGGTCACACAAACAAACACAAAGAAGCGATAAATGGAAAACTATGATGGAGGAGAGGTAATAACTAGGCTAATGATGAACTATGCTAGAACAATGCTAAACAATGCTAATAATCAAACTAACTAGCAAACTAAAGAAATGATGCTAACTAAAAAGATGATATCAAATATGGAAAAGAAGTGGGTTAGGTCGGATTCATAAGTGTAGTAGGGTGACTTGGGTAGTCAAGGGTGTAGATGCCTCCTAATTTCTAGATTTGGTCCGGGCGGTCGCAACTTAAACCGATGTCGATGACTATGCTCAACATGTCCACAAACAAAACAAACAATGAGTAGAAGAAGACTAGCATGAGAAGCAAGGCCACTACAACTCAAACAAGCAATTCAACAAACACATGGTCTGCCAAGTATGTGACTAACAACAAAGATTCATCCTTTACCCATAATCAAACCCTAATCACCCATATCCTACCCTTAATCCCCCTACTAACCCACAATAAATCTACTCACTCATAATCAAACTAACTACAATAATAAAAAGAGAAAACAACACATAACCCTAACATTCATTATCAAGAACAATATGAACAATAACAAAGAATACTAAGTAAAGATTCAAACTTCAAATAATAACAAGAATAAGAGAAAAGAAGGTTATACCAACACAAGATGAAGAAAAAGATGCAATCTTGTATAAATAAGAAACCCCAAAATAATCCCAAGGTTGTCAAGCTTGGAGAAATCTTCAAGTATCTTCTTAATACAAGAACTAATTAACTAAGATTAACTAAAATTAACTAAGGATTAAAGAGAGATTAAAATTAATGTGAGAAACTAAATCTAGGGTTTATAACTTGTAGAGAGGCATAAGAAAGTCTAAACTAATGTAGGATACATAAACAATACAAGAGGGAAGTATTTATAGAGGTACAAGAATGAAGGATGGAGGAAAAAGAAGTCCCGGCTACAGCTCGCCGGTCCCAACCGGGACGGGATCATCCCGACCGGGACGGGTTGGTCCCGACCGGGACGACCTGGCAGTGGCACCCTCAAAAGCGCACTTCATCCCCGACGGGATGAGGTGCATACCCGTCGGGGATGAGTCTTGTAGGCCTCCAATATGATCCTTTTCGTCCCTCCTTGCTTCACATGGGCTTCCCATCGATTCTCGGGACTCGGGATCGGGTCTCGGAGACTCGGGATCGGGTCCCAAGGTCTCGGGGTCGATTCCAAGGCATCGAGTCATCGTTCCTTTACTCCGTTGGCTCCAAAATGTGTATGTATAGAGTCGGAATCGCTCCAACTCTTCCAAATCGGTCTCGGGAACCTGAAACGAACTAAAGGAAGCATAAGAAGCCCCTAAACCGCTCCCAAGGAGCGATTCTACAAGGAGAATGGGACCAAAACACTACAAAATAGGCACTACAAACCACACTTATCAATCATACACCTCGAGACTCTTACACTTAGCATCGAAAAACCGATAGTACACAACCCGAGATCACGCCAGACGAAGCCGGCCACCTCGCCCGACACCCTTCACGTCCCATACCACCATCAACTCACCTACTTTACCTCAACGCTCCCGTGTCCAAACCACATTCCGACGAGCCCCGATCCGAGTAAACAAAGCATGTAGGTTGAGGGTGTAAAATCAAACCCGATTTCTCTCTTTTCTTCCTTCCTTTCTCTCGTTTTCTTCTTCTTTTTGTGTCGTGTCTTCGTCGGTCGTTTTTTATGGGTCATTCGTCGCATTTCGTATTTATTTCTAATATCGATACTACAAAAACTATTTTCATATAACGAATATTCTAAAAAATACGATACCGATACTCTAGTCGAATATCGTATTAAAAGAATTACATTAATCTCATCGATGCTAAAAAATTGTTACATCATCTTTTTACAAAATACGACGATTTTAACGCAGAGAGAACTAACATTCTTTTTCGTTTCGTTCAAATTCTTTTCCAAACAATTTTATAAAACCTTTTCTAAAAGTCATTCCGAATATTCGATATCGATTTCATAATCGAATATCGAGTACGACGAATATCAAAAGTATAAATCGAGTATAAATTAGTTCATATTTGTACGCGATCTATCGAAATTAATGACTTTTGAAAATAAACGAGCCGAGACAGCAGCCCACGCGAGTCGCACCCCTCCCAGGCGACTCGCGCGGGAGCCTGGAAACCTCGGCCCCTTTTCTTCGTTTTCTCTATTTTTTTAAGCACCGTTTTTCTAATTCTACAAAACGATTTTTCAAAACCTTTTCTTTTCATCTTTTCCAAAATTATTCCGAATATTTGATATCGATTTCATAATCGAATATCGAATGTAACGAATATCGAAAATATTGAATCGAGTAGAAATTATGCGATATTTGTACGCGATTTAATAAAATCATCGATTTTAAAAAAGTCGACTTCGAAACAGGCCGGGGCGCGAGTCGCACGCACCCCGGGCGAGTCGCACGGCCGGCTGAAACGCGGCGCGATTTTTGTTTTTTATTATTTTTTCGAACAACGTTTTTTAGACAAAACAACGTCTTTTTAATAATATTTCAGATCTCGACTTTATATTTTTCGACCTTGGTCAACACGTGTTAATCCATCACGTGCCATAAACTTTTTCAAAATCATGCATATTATCATATTTACTTTTATTATTCAATCGTTACTAACACGTTTGTTCATCCTTTTAGCAACTTTTTTTTTTCGTTTGTTTTATTGTACTAAAACGAACCTCACGTGCTAAAATACAACTTTGACGTTAATTTTAGTTGCATTAAATCGACTTAGTAACCCATTCAATTCACGCATGTTTAGGGAAAACAATGTTTGCATATCATTTCATCGTTTAACTAACACGCGTATTAAAACATCAAACGATATCTTAGTAGAGGCCGCTGTGTACGGGCGGGGTTGGGTGTCCTTCGTGGGCTTCCCAACACGTACCCTCACCCCTTACTCATCAGAACCTCGGTTTCCGGATGTCCGAAACCATTGGCAACGAGAGTTATTCAATACACGATATCCGATAACGTGGGTATCGGTATCAAATGCAAAGGGACGAACCCAATAAACTCTGACATCGGAAATGGGTCGTATTTTGTACACGGCCCACTACGACATAGAGTGGGTTCGAACGGGCCCGAACTCCCACAAAGTTCGGTGGCGACTCCAACTTCGATTTAAATTTCAATTCGATCCATTCTCATATGGAGATTCATTCGCCTCCCCAAACCTGCGCGTGGCCGCGTCGGGGTGGACTTATGTCATGTCCACAATTTGGCGACTACGCTGGGGATTAACTGATGCGTGACTTACCATCGGCATCCTCAGGGTGAGACTTGAATAGAAACCGTTTGACTAGTACAATACGCGTTTTAGTTTTACGGTTCATGCATAACCCCATTTTTCCCGGGCCGGTACTAGTGACCGACGTCCCACTATACCATTGATGTAGTCCAAATTGGATATGTAAAAAAGTGTTCATAGCAGATCCGTATGGGTTTTACGGCATGTTCTAAGCTCAACTCGACTTAGGAAGTTCGCCCCGATTCTCGGATAGGCTATGTACACTGGTATAGACCCTTATAGACTGGCCGAGACTTAGCTTAAGAGCATGCATGGTGTCATTATACTGTTTCCATGACTACGTGCTACTTGATCCACATCTTTTTCAAAAAAAAAACGTCATTTTCAAAATTTGCATCCTTTTCAAAATATCCAATTTCAAAACCCCGGACATATACCGAATTTAGGACTTATGATTTTACTCAAAATAGCCCTTTTTCTAGCCGGTATTACGCCCAATTTAAAACTCGAAAATATATTTTCGAACTTTCAAAACCTTCGCCCGGTCCGCCTTTTCGTTTTCTTTCTCGAAAAAAAAGGCCGGTTCTCCCCGAATTTTCGGGCTTTTAAAAAAAAATCATATTTCAAAACTTCCTCTTCTTAGGACTTCTCGTATTTAGCAGTATCGGGTCGTGTCATAAGTCGTCGAAGTCTTTAGCGTCGAAACTCCGTCGATTTTACATCACCAGTTTCCTCCCTATCCTCGTCCGCCTTATTTTACTAAGGCAAGGCCCACCGGCGTAGGACATACTCCTACAAGGGTTGGCCCATTTACACAATCGAGTCCAAAGTCTGGGAATGTCTCACGTGAACCTTCCTTCGAACAGGGCCCGGCCCACATAGCTGGATCCTAAGGAAGGCCCACCTTTTCACAACTCACCCGTCTAGGTGTCTTTTCCGAGTCATTACCGTCTTAGTCTTATTCTTTTTCCCTTGCTCGGGATGTACTTTTTTTAGGATTCGGGTTAAGTTGCTGATTACACGGTGTTGTTACAGACAGGCCACCCTTCACTCGAACCATGATGAAAGAAGCCATTGATGAGTTGACAGCTTCGTTGGCTCAGATCCTAAACCAATTGAGACAAATGAGGGAAGACCATATTGCCATCGTCACTCGGGTAAGTGCCGTGGAACAAGGAATCCCCAACGCTTCGATCGATGATGACGGACCTTTGGCCGCACTGGCCGGCGCAGTCCGAAAGCTGCAAGAACAGGTCCACTCGACCACCAGAAACACCATCCTCACGGAAAATGCCCGTACCTATTCGCCCTTGACCGATGAACTTCCCGCTAACCTCAACTTAACGGTCTTACCAATGTTTGACGAGACTGAAGACCCGGTACTCCATATCCGGGCCTTCAAGGATTTTATGGCTGTTAAGAGGGTCAAATCGACCATGTTCAAGCATCTCTTTGCTTCCTCTCTGGAAAAGCACCAGAAAGCCTAGTACTACAGGCTTGACCCCAAGAAATACAAAACATGGGACGATGTCGCAATGGAATTCGCGCGAAACTACGCGGATAACGCCGAGATGCAGACTACCATGCGTACTCTGGAGGTTATGGCCCAAGAGCCTAAGAAAGGTTTCACCAAATACCTTCAAAGGTGGAGGGCTGAAAGTGTAAAGCTGGTGGACAAGCCCAGCGAAAAGGTGCTAGTGGAGGCCTTTGTCAAAAACCTCCTCCCCTCTTACCGGATCCGTCTCCGGTACGCCATCATACCCGATTTCGCCACTTTGACCGAGATGGGTACAAGAATCGAAGACGATCTAAGGTTAGAGAGCCTTACTAAGGCCTCTGCCAAGGGGTATCAAGGAGCCAGTTCATCCTCCAGCAAGCCCGCACCTACAACTGCGGCCCGAAGCATCTTTGACGAGGTTAACTCATTAGACACCTCGACCAAAAAGAATACTCCAAATCGGGTATTCACTTATATAGGAACAACCTATGCTAATGCCTTACAAAGGCTGTCTTCAAAAGGCCTAATCCAACTGATAGGCCCAATCCCGGAAGTTCCCGTCGAAAAGTGATCCAAGAACTACAATATTCAAGCCTATTGCCACTATCACCGAGGCAACGGGCACGACACTGAGAAATGCTGGAAGTTGAAGCATCTCATTCAGGATCTGATCGAAAGTGGGAAGATACCACTACCCAGTGATAAGCCAAGTAACAAAAATAATCCCCTTGCTACTTACGCCATTTTTACTGAAGAAGTAGTCGACTGCTCCCATCTCATTTCCCCTTTCATTTCCCAAATCAACGGGATATGGAATGATGATGAAGACGACGTTTACTTGGCCAAGGGGGAAGCTGTCCCCGTCACCGTCGAAGAAATCCGGAAGGCTAAAGCCAGAGCCCTGGCCGGCACACACGTCATCACGACCGGTCTTTCTATCCCAAAAACCGTCACTGAACCTTCCAGGATGGAACTCACTTCCGAAGAACCAAACGCTGACACGACCTTAGTCAGACAACTAAAGAGGGTCCGAACTGATCTTACTATATGGCAGCTTTTGGTCAGTTCTCAGGAGCATCGGGCAGCACTTACTAGGGCTCTTGATGAAATCAAGGTTGACTCATCGGTTACCCCCACCGAAATGGTAGCCACTATTTTGCCTCACCTCAAAGGCAAGGCCAAAGGAGAAGGCCCACTTATCACTTTCTTCGAATCCGACCTTCCACCGTTTGGGGCCACCCATAACTTGGCCCTATATATCACGGTGATCTGCCGGAATAAATATCTCCCAATGACCCTAATTGATGATGGGTCCGCAGTAAACGTCCTTCCCTTGAGAACAGCTAAGGCCCTCGGCATTACCGAGGCTGACTACCTTCCAACTGCACAAACTATCCAGGCTTTCGATGGGAGCCCAAAATCAGTTGCTGGGGCCGTTAAGCTAACAATCATAACAGGCCCGATCGAGAAGGAGTTGGAATTTTAGGTGATCGATGTCACCTCGTCTTTCAATCTGCTACTTGGAAGGCCCTAGATACATGCGGTCAAAGCCGTGTCTTCCACCCTTCACTGGAAGGTCAAACTACCTTTACAAGATGAGATTGTTACTCTCGAAGCTACCCCCATAACCGTGTCAAGCTGCAACACGGCAGGCTCAGCCGACCCGCGAGGTTTCAACTTTGTGGGAATGATCGAGGAAGAATACCTTTTCCGGCCCTATTTCACCACTAGCATCGACACGATGCTACAAAATTTGGGTTACCTGCCCGGAGCTACCTCGAGACCTGACCTCCCCGCCGGCAAGATCATCGAGGTCTTAACAAATGAAGAGTCAAGATTCGGCTTGGGGTATGCTGTAACCCCGGAAAACGTGGTTCAGGCCGGTATTCAGAAGGCCATCAACATCTTCAAGGGTACCTACTTGGGCCCTTATAGTCCAAGACTTACTGATTACTTCGTCTCTCCAGTGTTCGGAGCTGTTCAAGTGGGCCTCTATCAGCCCACCATCTCATATCCCGAGACCAAATTGGCTCGGGAATGCAATTTCATCCTGGATGACATCTTTGCCCTTATCCAGGCCGAATCAAAGGAGGGCGCAAATAATACTGAACCCGTCCTGGGACTCCTATTCGGGGAAGACAAGGTCGTCCTGACCCCTAAACAGGAGTTAGTCAACGTGATCCTCCGCAGCAACAGGTTCGATCCAACCAAGTTGATCTCCGAAGTAGGTGCTGACACTGGGAAGAGAGCTTGGAGGAAGACAACTAAGTGGACCAGGGTCGAGTCTACAAGCTAACCACTGGTGAAAGAGATATGCAAGGCGCTGAGTCCGAGTCCGAGTCTGAGTCTGAGTCTGAGTCGGAGTCTGAGTCCAAGTCTAGAGGGTCCAGTACTAGGATCGAGTCTATAACCCCTCTCCCTTCTGCAGTCACACCATCGGGAGCCTCGGAATCTGTCCCGAGGGCTCTCCCCATCCCGCCTCTGACCAACGATCCGATGGTCGCTCTCTTTGAGTTGTTTTTAAAATTCACTATCAATAATAACGATAACCGTTCTGCTTACGACTTGTCTTATTTTCAAAACATTTTCAAAAATTTCATTTGCAATGACGTTGAGAAACCCGACGAACAGGTACCGCTGCCTCCGCATCTAATCGAGCAACTCTAACAAAGGTAGTCCCGAAATCCGGTAATCGAAGAAACTGATTCCATCAACGTAGGAACCCCTTTAGAACCTCAGATGCTTAAGCTGGCTTATCTTTAAATCCCGAGGAGAAACAACAATTCACGGATCTCCTCCAGGAATTTAAGGACGTCTTCGCACGGTCCTACAAGGACATGCCGGGAATAGACCGGGAGATAGCTGAACACCGAATACCCATCAAAGACGGGTACAAGCCGGTAAAAAAAAAAACTCCAAAGAATGAGGCCCGAATGATCTCTCAAACTCAAAGAGGAAGTCGATAAACAATTCAAAGCGGGCTTTATTCAAGTGTCTGAATATCCAGACTGGGTTGCAAACATCGTGCCGGTACCCAAGAAAGACGGTAAAGTACGAGTATGTGTAGACTTCCGGGACCTTAACAAGGCCAGCCCAAAAGAAGATTTTTCGTTGCCACACATCGATATATTGGTGGATAACACGGCCGACCATGCCCTTTTATCATTCATGGACGGGTATGCCGGATACAATCAGATCAAAATGGCGGAGGAAGATATGAGTAAGACCACCTTCATCACACCTTGGGCTACTTACTGTTATACCGTGATGCCATTTGGGCTTATCAACGCCGGTGCCACTTATCAACGGACCGCCACAACTTTATTGCACGACATAATGCATAAGGAAGTGGAGGTCTACGTGGACGACATGATCATCAAATCCAAAGATCGAAACGGGCACATCGCGTCCCTAAGAAAGTTCTTTACCCGATTACGCTAGTACAATATGAGGCTAAACCCTCAAAATTGCAGTTTTGGGGTAACATCGGGCAAGCTACTGGGCCATATCGTCAGCAAACGCGGAATCGAGGTTGATCTGGCTAAGATCAAAGCCATTACCGAGATGCGGCCACCTAAGACTGAAAAGGAGATAAGGGGTTTTCTCGGGAAAGTCCAATATATCAGCCGGTTTATTTCAAAGCTAACCATGGTATGTGATCCCATTTTCAAGAAACTGAAGATAGGAGAACGGATACTATGGGACGATAAATGTCAAATGGCTTTCGATAAAATCAAGGAGATTCTATCCTCTCCACCGGTATTAATGCCACCTCAACCGGACCTGCCTCTGTCATTATACCTGACAACGACCGAGACAGTCATAGGGGCTATCCTCGCCCAAACGGTCGATTAAGAAGAACGGGCCATTTATTACATCAGTAAAAAGTTCTTGGAGTATGAATGCAAGTATACAATGCTCGAGAAAACGTGTCTAGCTTTAGTATGGGCCACTAAAAAGCTCCGACACTACATGCTTAGTCACGAGGTACATGTGCTATTCAAAATGGATCCAATCAAGTACCTATTCGAGAAGCCCATCCTCAACGGCCGTATATCCAGATGGAATTTAATGTTAGCTGAGTTCGACGTCAAGTTCGTACCATTGAAAGCCATCAAAGGCCGGGTAGTAGCCGAACTCCTCACTGATAGCCCGATATCCGAGGAGGGACACACCGATACTTGGGCCTTCCCGGATGAAGATATATTCCATACTGACACCGAAACTTGGGATTTATACTTTGATGGGGCGTCCAACTTCCGAGGATTTGGGGTCGGTATTTTGTTAATCTCACCACAAGGGGAACATACCCCGTTATCCATCAAGCTAGATTTTGACGTGACTAACAACGCAGCCGAGTATGAAGCGTGCATTCACGGACTGCAAGCCGCCGCTGATTTAGGATTAACAAACCTCCGGGTCCACGGTGACTCATCTTTAGTCATAAATCAAGCCCTACAAAATGGAAGACTCGGAACGCAAATCTCGTAGCTTACCAAGCACGAGTAAGGGTTCTCGAAAAACAGTTCCAAAAGGTGGAATACATCTATCTACCTCGGGAAGAAAATCAGTTTGCAGATGCTCTTTCAAAATTAACATCTTTAATGAATATCCCAGCGCATCTAACCAGCATGTCTATCTGCGTCGAAAGACGATCCGAGCCGGCATATATCCACGCTATTCAAGATATCGAAATAACTGATCCAGAACCTTGGTATCAGGCTATTCTGACCTATTTAACATCGGGTGAATATCCTCCGGGAGCTGAAAACCGGGCCAAGAAAGCTCTACGAAGATGGGCAACCCAGTTCATCCGCACGGATGATGGACAGTTATATAAGAAGACAACACAGGGAGCTTTACTCCTATGCATTGTCAAAACGCGAGCCGAAAGAGTCATGGCTGAGGTACATGATGGTGAAAATGGCCCGCATATGAATGCCCATATGCTAGCCCGAAAAATCACGAGACTCGACTATTATTGGAATAGCATGGAAACTGACTGTCAGTTGTATGTCAAACACTGCCATAACTGTCAGATTTTCGCCAATGTACAGCATATGCCTTCATCCCTATTATATACTATGATATCACCATGGCCATTCTCGACATGGGGGATTGATATAATTGGGAAAGTGAACCCTTCCGGGACAGGGGGTCATTGTTTCATTTTAGTGGCTATTGACTATTTCACCAAATGGGTCGAAGCTGAGTCATACCGAATCTTGAATGCCAAACATGTGGCTAAGTTCATCCAAAACAAAATTATATGTCGATACAGGATTACTTATCCTACCGTCGCACATCTCGAATTAATAATCTTGATGTATTTCGAAAAATTGCAAAAAAATTCTGAACTACGGAAGGTTTGATTCCATTAATTATGGATACGTAGGCAACCCCTCAAAAGGGTACAACCGCTGCAATAACGAAAAGACGGGAACGGTATTCACTAATATGTCTTTTATTATAAAAACCGATAAATTCGGAAATTTCAAAATACACCACACAAAAAAAAACAACAAAAACAAAAAAAATCACACCACAAAAATAGTAGTAATACTTAAATAATAAATTTAGGAGACTACTCGTACATTTTTCCTTTCCCCTTATCTTTCCGGTCACGCGGAGCCCGAGGCCGACGGGGCGGGGGCAAATGTTCCCTAATCACAAGGGGAATTTCCTTTGCTCGAACCCGTTTCTTCGACAACGGGTCTTCTGCCATTGTCACTGGCCCAAGCCGAGCCCGTACGGGCTCGGAAAGCCTGTCTCGAGGACCAAGTCGGTCTTTGACCGCCAATCTTGGGCCAAGTCTCCTTTTTAAGTCCGTCTGGGGGCTCACTTTCCCCCGTGCACCCTTAGTACTGGACCCTTCAGTCTGAGTCCTAGATTTCCCTTTCTGACTTGCCGGAGTAGCACCTTCGTCAAAGAAACTTCTATTATCTTTAGTTTGTTCCCGACGCAACAGGTCGAAAGCCTCATCAGTCTTCAGGGCAGCTCGGGCTTTAGCAGAATCAGCCTTTGTCCATTTAACATAAGAATCGGATACCAAGATCGAGTGAGGAGTCTTGGGAACGGACCAAGCAGCTCGGGTGTACCACCTTTGCATCCAAGTATCACACATTACGTCCGTCAATTGAGTAGATTCACTCACGACCGCCTCGATTTTCGGGATTCTTTGGACCCGACCATATTGCCTAAGTATGCGATCGGGAAAGAGGTGAATTGTTTGTCTAAAAGATAGGATCACCTGATATCGAGCCCTATCTCGAGACTCTAATCCGGTCCGAACGTAAATGGGCCACCATGGAACGGTCCACCGGATCAATGGGCCTTCGTGGAAACACAGCACTTCGTCCCAGTATTTTTGAGTATTGAGGCGAGAAAAACCAACGGTCCGTCTCCTCGTCATCACTTGATTGGGGCGGTATCGACTTACGTCAAGGGGAGGGTCAATGATCGATAGCCACTCGAGTAGCCAAAGCTGAAAAAATCGAAATCGCGAATTGTCAAAAAAAACCACTCAAAAAGAAATCGAAAAAAAAATCGCAAAAACCGAGAAAATCGGAAAAATCGAAGAAAACCGCAGAAATCGTGAAAAACCGGGAAAATCGGGAAAATTGCGAAAATCGTAAAATCAAAAAATCTATATACCTGTAAAAGACGGGTACTCCCAGTCAACCGGGTTGACGGATCCCTTTTACGATTATCCAAACCCTGGATAATCTCTCCTGTAATCAGCCAAGTCGGGCTGTGCTCCGTTTCCATCAGGTCAGCCACAGTGAAAAGTCGGACGTGACCCATGCAAGATAATAAATCCATGTGACCTTTGAAGGCATAAACATGGAGCATACAAAAAGTAAAGGCCCTACGGCTATGGACCGGCCTGACCCGGACGTCATCAGGATTCATAAATTTTTCAGCCAAATCAATCAAGGAAACAGTATTTCCTTCCAGCATGCGGGATACCTCCATGTGAGAAAGTCCAAAAAATTCCCGTAGCTTTCTCCTCGGGTCATGAACCGAAAATGGGATAGCATGGCGAAGTATGGAATTCCACCCTCCTACAGCAGCAATTTCCTCTGGGATAGGATAGATTTCGCCCCGAGGAAAACCAAAAACGTGATAAGTATCGTCCCAGTAGGACAAGCAAGCATCCAAAAAGTGACGGTCTACTTGCATCTGTCAGATCGTGAATAACTGGGTGACACCATTCTGGTTCAGTATAACTTTATCTGCGTCTCTGAAGTATCAGGACCACTCTTGCAGCATTCCAATTAATCGGTCGATTCCCATAATTAGATTTCTAAAAGAAAGAATAAGGTTCTCAGGGCTTGTTTTTTTCTTTAAGGAAGAGAGGGAATTGTGGGAATTGTGAAAATTATGAAGCAGGGAGATGGTATTTATAGCATAAAACCGGATTCTCCTCCTCACCTAAGGATTCCTAATCCCAGAGGATTTAGCATACAGGCCCTATCCTAGGATCTAGCTAAGTCATCCCGAGCATTCCTATTCCTTTTCAGAGTAAAAAAAAAAATCTCTAATTTTGAAATCCAAAACTCAAAACCTTTCTCAAAATTTTTATTCCCCAGCGCGAGTCATATTTGTTTCGCCTACATGTTGCATGCAAAATTTTATGTAACTTATACAGGTACAATTCAAGACTGCGCAATTCACATAACTCCCCAACGGCATTTAACGGGATGGACCCATATATAGGCGCACCCAAGACTTATATTACAAGTCCAATTCCCCACGGAGTTATTATCATCAGCTCAAGTACATTTCTAGTATGTGGCCGGCGGGCCCTTCACGCAGAGTCTAATGGACTTTAAACGACCCGATCGGAAGTCTGCCAAGTCTTAATCTTTGATTGGCCTGATAGCTACTCTGACTTTCGCCCTGTCCAAGCCTCAGTCAGAGTGGGGACTCTGTAGACACCCACATTTTACTGCCAGGTGTCTATAGCAGTTTCCGACAAACACCCGATGACGATCGGACGCAAATATGCTTTAACGTACTCGAAAATGGGCTCAAAATCATTGACATTTGCCTTGGGCTTTTTACGGAGTACAAATTTCACAAAACCAACCTCAAATTCAGGCCCAGTGGGTCGTTTCGAGTCAAATAAGACTAACTTGGGTGGAATCCGACACCAGGGGCAAAACCGTCTTTTTACGACCAAGTCAAAACACGGTCGGAGATATTTCTTCGAGACACACGGGCCAGCCATGACACCTCACGAGTCCGGCCTGGACTCGAATACTACAAAAATCAGCCACGACAAAATATTAAACAATTTCGTTTAAGGTAGAATTTGATCTCAAGTAGGAATTCTATTCGAATACCGAATCAAACACTCGACCGAGCATCAAATACTCGGCCGAGCAGCATATTTTCAGCCGAGTTCCTTGCTTCTTCACCAAGTAAACGGAATTCTTGTTCTTCTCAACTTCTTACGTTTCCTATCCTAAGCGGTAGTTCTCACCCAAACACTTCTCCTAGCCAAGGTCGGGAGTTTTCCTATAAATAGGCCCCTTGCAAAACACAATTAACACCAACATCAAGCATAAACAACAATTATTCACAACACATTAAATCTCCAACACACTTGAATCAGGTAATCATACACCTCGAGACTCTTACACTTAGCATCGAAAAACCGATAGTACACAACCCGAGATCACGCCAGACGAAGCCGGCCACCTCGCCCGACACCCATCACGTCCCATACCACCATCAACTCACCTACTTTACCTCAACGCTCCCGTGTCCAAACCACATTCCGACGAGCCCCGATCCGAGTAAACAAAGCATGTAGGTTGAGGGTGTAAAATCAAACCCGATTTCTTTATTTTCTTCCTTCCTTTCTCTCGTTTTCTTCTTCTTTTTGTGTCGTGTCTTCGTCGGTCGTTTTTTATGGGTCATTCGTCGCATTTCGTATTTATTTCTAATATCGATACTACAAAAACGATTTTCATATAACGAATATTCTTAAAAATACGATACAGATTCTCTAGTCGAATATCGTATTAAAAGAATTACATTAATCTCATCGATGCTAAAAAATCGTTACATCTTCTTTTTACAAAATACGATGATTTTAACGCGGAGAGAACTAACATTCTTTTTCGTTTCGTTCAAATTCTTTTCAAAACAATTTTATAAAACCTTTTCTAAAAGTCATTCCGAATATTCGATATCGATTTCATAATCGAATATCGAGTACGACGAATATCAAAAGTATAAATCGAGTATAAATTAGTTCATATTTGTACGCGATCTATCGAAATTAATGACTTTTGAAAATAAACGAGCCGAGACAGCAGCCCACGCGAGTCGCACCCCTCCCAGGCGACTCGCGCGGGAGCCTGGAAACCTCGGCCCCTTTTCTTCGTTTTCTCTATTTTTTTAAGCACCGTTTTTCTAATTCTACAAAACGATTTTTCAAAACCTTTTCTTTTCATCTTTTCCAAAATTATTCCGAATATTTGATATCGATTTCATAATCGAATATCGAATGTAACGAATATCGAAAATATTGAATCGAGTAGAAATTATGCGATATTTGTACGCGATTTAATAAAATCATCGATTTTAAAAAAGTCGACTTCGAAACAGGCCGGGGCGCGAGTCGCACGCACCCCGGGCGAGTCGCACGGCCGGCTGAAACGCGGCGCGATTTTTGTTTTTTATTATTTTTTCGAACAACGTTTTTTAGACAAAACAACGTCTTTTTAATAATATTTCAGATCTCGACTTTATATTTTTCGACCTTGGTCAACACGTGTTAATCCATCACGTGCCATAAACTTTTTCAAAATCATGCATATTATCATATTTACTTTTATTATTCAATCGTTACTAACACGTTTGTTCATCCTTTTAGCAACTTTTTTTTTTCGTTTGTTTTATTGTACTAAAACGAACCTCACGTGCTAAAATACAACTTTGACGTTAATTTTAGTTGCATTAAATCGACTTAGCAACCCATTCAATTCTCGCATGTTTAGGGAAAACAATGTTTGCATATCATTTCATCGTTCAACTAACACGCGTATTAAAACATCAAACGATATCTTAGTAGAGGCCGCTGTGTGCGGGCGGGGTTGGGTGTCCTTCGTGCGCTTCCCAACACGTACCCTCACCCCTTACTCAGAACCTCGGTTTCCGGATGTCCGAAACCATTGACAACGAGAGTTATTCAATACACGATATCCGATAACGTCGGTATCGGTATCAAATGCAAAGGGACGAACCCAATAAACTCTGACATTGGAAATGGGACGTATTTTGTACACGGCCCACTACAACATAGAGTGGGTTCGAACGAGCCCGAACTCTCACAAAGTTCGGTGGCGACTCCAACTTTGATTTAAATTTCAATTCGATCCATTCTCATATGGAGATTCATTCGCCTCCCCGAACCCGCGCGTGGCCGCGTCGGGGTGGACCTATGTCATGTCCACACAAGTTATATGTGAATGTGGAAGACTAATCTTAGTAGCTTGACAAGTAGGATCTGAAGAAAGAACATTAAGGTAGGGGGATGGAGGAGAAAGAGGAGTGTGAGAGAAGGGGTAGAAGAAGGTGAAGAGTGATGCTCATACTGAACTAGGTGACAATAACGAATCATATTTAAGAATGAATTTTATGTGATGACGAGGAGAAGAAGACAAATGGGAGGGGGAAGGAGGAGCATGAGAGAAAGTGGAGGAAGAAAAATGATCTTAGTAGACGTGGAAGGAGAAACAAGAAGAGAATGGACATTGAGGGGGATGAAGGAAAAGAGAAGTGAATGAGGGTAAAAGGAGTTAAAAGGACAAGACGCTCTGTGAACTAGACGATAAAAAGAAAGTCATATTTAAGGATGAATTTATGATGAGGAGGGGGAGGGGTGGGGAAAAAATGAGAAAGAGGGGAAGGAGAATGGGATATGGAAAAGGTGGATGGATTACGATCTAATGAAAAAGACACTAAAGTTCGATAATATAGCTCAAACTAATGGGAGAGTCATAGCGTTTCACATTTTTAATTTAGCATTGAGAATCGTATCGCTCTCCTTGATAACAAATGAAAAAACGTAAGCTCTTCTACCATTTGTAGATCTTCCACTACAGCGTTGTCAAAGAAGTGGGTGCAATTATACCCGAAATTCTACAAGGACTAGGAAGCTATTATATGCATCCCAAAAAATAAAAGCATTTTGAAGGTCCCTAGCTTGCTTGTTGTCTCTATTTGTTCTATTAATGTTTGTTTTGTGAAGAGTGTGTTTTATGTTTTTGCTTTCTGATGCATTACTATGTTTTTGCGTTGCATGGAAAAGAATATGAAAAACTCCCCTCTAACACTGAGAAGGCTAATGTGTCGATAGTTTGCAAGAAATGGGCTCATTTTTGTTGCGTTCAAATGCGCCTCGGTAGAATGCTGATAATTACGATAAAAGGCTGCAACCAGTGCACCGTAATGGAATGACATCCATTTATAGGGGCTCTAAACAAGTTTCACAGAGACGTCGGTGCTATCTGACTGATAACACGCACGCTAGGACAATACTACAAAGATTCCAGCTCGCGGCAAACAGTAGCCCGAACCTGGACATTATTAAGTGCTCTACTGAAGAAAATGACGACAAAGTTCCAAATGAAGAAATGTCAACAGTATATATAACAACCAGAATGTTGCTTGATGGAGATGAAATCGGAATGCTCGAGTAATATTTTCTAATACGAGTATCATTACAACACTTATGTTTTGTGAATGCCTGTATGGCAGTTTAGTTTTTTAATGCTCATATTTTATGACTTTCCTTTCCTCTCATCCTTTCTTCTGTAGCCAACTATGATTTTTTCTCGAACGAGAAAGCTATGCTCTCTTTTGTGGTTAAATCAGCTTTCGTTATTGTTCTCTCTTCAAAATTCTGCATTGGAGCAATTAACAAGTCCAACGGTTTCGTTTTAATATAGACGGAATATTTACCTTCATTTACATTTTTGTACAGATATGAATGCAACACGATAAAAAACGAAATAAGAAATATAAGAATCGAACACACTTCTTGTAAATTTAAAAATACAAAAAAAAAATCCAATATAGTCCAAGAAACCCGACCTACCCAATTACGATAGAAGCACACGGCAAGAAACATAAACGTAATCGGTAGAACGCGTTGTACCTACACATTTCACATGCGGGAAAAAAATACTCCACTCTCGCGATTTCGCTAACTCGTGACGCCTTGGAAACCGCGCGCATCGCGGGCAGCTACGCAACTAGTACAAATACTATGTACAGAGATACAAGGAGAATAAAAAAGGAAAAGTATTGTGAATCGAGAATTGTCTAGTATGAATTGATTGTATTTCTGTGTCTCTTTACAAGCAATAACACATGCTATTTAAACAAGTAACATATTTACGGAAACAATATTCTAACAGCTATAATATCTACATATAAGGAATGAATTGATCCTTGCCTTGGATTGAGATAAGATGGAGCGTCCAATACCCCCCCTCAAGTTGGAGTGTGGAGAGTCGAGACGCCCAACTTGGACAATAAATCGTCAAATGAAGTACGACCGAGGGCTTTTGTGAATATATCAGCGAGTTGATTCTTTGTATGGACATAGCTTGTAGCGATTGTGCCCTTCTTTATCTCGTCCCGTATAAAATGACAATCAACTTCTATATGCTTTGTGCGTTCGTGAAAGACCGGGTTTCGTGCAATGTAAAGTGCTGATTGACTATCACAATAGAGTTCAATAGGGTGGTTGTGAGGAATACCGAGGAAGATAAGTAATCCTTTGAGCCATTTAAGCTCACAAGTTGTATAAGCCATAGCTCGGTATTCGGCTTCAGCAGAAGAACGAGAGACCGTTGATTGCTTCTTCGTTTTCCATGAAATAGGAGAAGAGCCTAAGAATACGAGGTATGCAGTAATAGATCGGCGACTAGTAGGGCAACTAGCCCAATCAGCATCGCAGTAAGCGTGAAGAGAAAGATCGCTATCAGACCGAAGTAGAAGACCTTGCCCCGACGAATTCTTTAAATATTTGACGACCTGGAGTGCTGCATTCCAGTGGTCGGTTGTCGGAGCATGCATGAACTGGGCTAAAATGTGAACGGAATAAATAAGTTTCGGGCGAGTGATGGTAAGGTAAACTAAGCGACCCACAAGACGACGATATGGTTGTGGGTCGTTTAAGAGGGCAGCTGTAGATAAGGCCAAACGGTGGTTTGGCTCCATTGGAACAGATGCTGGTTTTGAACCAAGTAGGCCGGTTTCGGTAAGAATGTCAAGGGCGTACTTACGTTGAGAAATAA
This sequence comes from Agrostemma githago, assembly GCA_958450325.1. NCBI lineage: Eukaryota > Viridiplantae > Streptophyta > Magnoliopsida > Caryophyllales > Caryophyllaceae > Agrostemma > Agrostemma githago. The sequence continues at coordinate 24,015,590 of OY288244.1, read as the reverse complement.
ATATCCCCGATTTATTGCGCGCTATCTCAAGGCCGAGGAAATATTTTAGCGAACCCAAGTCTTTCATGTAGAAGCAAGTACTTAGGTACTTTTTGAATTGATCAATTATGTCGGGATTATTACCACAAATAACGAGGTCGTCAACATAGACAAGGACATGAACTTCCGTTGTTGTAGTTGAGATGGAAAAAAGTGAATGATCATACGGACACTGTTTGAAGCCATAAGTAAGCAAAGCGGAAGCAAGTTTAGCATACCAACAACGAGGTGCCTGGCGAAGACCGTAAAGAGATTTCCGTAGGCGGCAAACTTTTCCATCATTTGAAGGATGGAATCCCGGGGGTGGCTTCATGTATACCTCTTCATGAAGGTCGCCATGGAGGAAGGCATTATGAATGTCCATTTGGTAAAGAACCCAGTTCTTGGCGGCGGCAATGGCAAGTAATGTACGAACAGTAACAAGCTTAATGGTGGGAGCAAATGTTTCATTATAGTCTACTCCTTCGACTTGTCGGTTGCCCATGACAACCAATCGTGCTTTGTAACGTTCAATCGTACCATCGGCATTATATTTAATCTTGTAGACCCATTTCGACCCGATCGCCTTTTTGTGCGGAGGAAGTGTCTCGAGAGTCCATGTATTATTCTTTTCGAGCGCTTCAATTTCGAGTTGCATAGCTTTTCTCCATTCGGGAACCTGCATAGCGTCTTTAAACAAACTAGGCTCGTGATGTTTGGTCACGGCCGACAAGAAAATTTGATGATTAGGAGAAAACCTAGCACAATTGACATAATGAGAAATAGGAAACTTAGTACCTGAAGACGGTAATGATGCATTGAAAAAGTGAGATGAGGGGCGTATAGATGGTTGAACAAAATCCTTGAGGTTAGTATTCGGGAATTTCAAGCGGTGACCACGGCCCAAGACTGGTGGGGCCTCGGGTGAAGTGGGTTCGGTTTGGTCAGAGGTGTTATCGATGGTGGAATCAATTGTGACGGTCGCAGGTGTGGGCTGGGTAGATGGTGTAGTGGTCGGAGGCTCGATGGGTTGTTGATTAACAAGCACAACCTCATCAATAGGTGTAAGATTGTCGTGAAGGAAAGAAGACGAAGTGTCATCGTCATCATGAATATTTATGGATTTAAAGGGAAAGTCATGTTCAACAAAGACAACATCTCAAGACTCGAAGTAAGACCCAGTGTCTAAATCATATAAGCGTCATCCCTTTTTGCCGAAAGGGTACCCAATAAATATGCATTTTCGACTTCGAGAAGCAAATTTATCACGAGTTCGATTTATAGTTTTCGTGTAGGCCAGACAACCAAATATACGAATATTGTCCATAGGTGGAGCTTTATTAAATAGCATTTCGTACGGAGTTTTTCCATTAAGAAGGTGTGATGGAGTACGATTTATCAAATGTAAGGCTCCTAAGACACATTCCCCCCAAAAAAATATAGGTAGGCTAGCTTGAAATAAAAGAGCTCGAGCGACATTTAAAATGTGACGATGTTTTCATTCAACCCGACCATTTTGTTGTGGGGTATCGATATTTGAAGTTTGAAAAAAAATACCATTTGTGTTAAAAAAATTTATAAGACATGTGAATTCGTTACCATTATCGCTCCGTAAGGTTTTAATTTTCTTATCAAATTGACGTTCAATCATTGCGAAAAAATTTAATAAAGTTTGTTTAGTATCGCTTTTCTGACGTAATAAATAAACCCATGTAGATCGTGAAAAATCATCAATGATTGTTAAAAAATAGCGAGACCCACATGACCTATTTTCGGAATATGGACCCCAAAGATCACAATGAATTAAATCAAAAACAGAGTCCGCATTATTCGAGCTTAATGAAAAATGTTCACGAGTTTGTTTTGCACGAAGGCAAATATCACACGTTTTGCTATGAAAATTATTACTAGAGTGAGAGTTTTTATTAATAAACGGAAGAAAACGAGAAATATTGGAAGAGAGGTGGCCCAACCTTCGGTGCCACAACTCAGGCGAGTTATTAGTCGAACCCACCATATATGCTTTGGCTATATCAGCCCGAACCCCCTTCAAATAGTATAGCCCCTCACGTTGCTCACCCGCACCAATCACCGTCTTCGAGGAACGGTCCTGAATGAGACAAAGATCATGAGAAAATTGGATGGTTAGAGTACTATTAAGAAGCAAACTAGAGACGGATATTAGATGACACTGTAAATGCGGGGCATATAAAACATTTTTAAGAATGAAACGAGATGATAAAATATATCACCGCATTGTTTCGCGACGGCGATGTCACCGTTTGGTAGACCAACCGATAATGGGTCGATGTCACGAGTATTAGAAAAGTGCGATAAACAACCCGACATATGATGAGATGCTCCTGTATCGATAATCCAAGAAGATAGAGGTACATTACCAGTGAGCCTTTCTGATGAAGTTGCTTTGTGAGACTGCCATAAGCTGGTCAATTCAGCCTATTCAGTCGGATTAAGAGCATTAAGATCGAGATTGTCCAGAGTAGGTAGAGAAGAAGAGGACGATGTAGCATGACCCGTCGCCATATGAGCACGAGGTTTATTATTAGGGCCAACACTACGGTCACGATTACCGCGTCCACGCATATCCGGAACTACAACAGCCTTGCTCATGTCATTATTATCATTAGGATTAAGATAAATACGGTCGCGGGGTCTATCACCCCACCATTCCGGGAAATCGCCAATAACACGAAAACAAGTTTTAAAAAAATGACCATTTCGTTGACACGCAATACAGAAAGGTCGATTATTGGTGTTTTTATTATCAGTTTTCGCAAAATAAACAGATCGTGCATCGGGTTTGTAGTCACCACGAGTCCCCCCCATGAAATCGAGCCCCATGATTTACACGAGTAGCAAAAGCCATTGTGTCGGGTTTAGGGTCAGTTTTGGTCGTATAAGTGAAAGTACGAACACCTTCTTCTTGAAGAAGACGGTTATATACTAAATTGAGATTCGGGAGGGGAGTAGTACCAAGTATTTGAGAACGCGCGTTATCAAAACGATCATCAAGACCCATGAAAAAATCACGTACCCGTTTATTTTCTCGACGAGAGTCGACAATGCTTACCCAATTGCAGGCACACGGGTTACAGGAGCAAGATGGAATCGCATCAAATTCAAGCAAATCGTCCCACAGTTTGGTGATGCGTCCGTAATAAGTCATGAGTGATTCAGTAGAACTTTGGCGACAGGCTATGATTTCAGCCTGTAATTGATAAATACGAGCCTCGTTTCCCTGAGAGAAACGTTGCTTGATATCGGACCATACTTCCTTGGCTTCGGAACGGTATGAGATCGTCTTTTTGACGTCTTTTTCGATTGTGTTAAAAATCCAAGAGCTGACCAATGCATTGGTGGACCTCCAGGACTCGAGGCTAGCTGTCGGATCTGTGGGCTTGGCAACGGTCCCATCGATGTAATCAAGTTTTCCTTTAGCAAGGAGAGCGAGACGAAAGGCACGGGACCATTCGTCGTAATTATTTCCGTTGAAAGCAACTTGTGTAATATTGCTTCCCGAATTTTCCACATGAACAAGGGTATAGGAAGGATTATTTTTTGATTCGTTATTTTTGTGATCATCGGATTTCGTCATTTTCGAAGAAGAATGAAAACAGGGGAAAACAGGGGAAGAATGGAAATATTCAAAGGCTTAGAGAAAAATATTATGCTCTGATACCATATTGTGAATCGAGAATTGTCGAGTATGAATTGATTGTATTTCTGTGTCTCTTTACAAGCAATAACACATGCTATTTAAACAAGTAACATATTTACGGAAACAATATTCTAACAGCTATAATATCTACATATAAGGAATGAATTGATCCTTGCCTTGGATTGAGATAAGATGGAGCGTCCAATAAAAAGGTATTACCGGGGTATAAATACACCAAAAGGCGTACACATACGAAGTACATGTACAAACATACTATACCGTACAAATACGGTAAAATAAGATACCGTAAAAACTGAAATAAAGTTAACAATGCAAAAAGTAGTTTAAATAATTTAAGCAAAATAAAATAAAGATAAATGAATTAAAGGGAGCATTAAATGAAGAGAAAGGAGAGAAGTGAAGATTCCTTCCCCAGCCACTTGTCACCCTCCCATTGTATGTGTATGAAAGGCTCCAAACATGCCGTGTAACTCTAGCCTTTTCGTATTAAAATCGTGAGAACTGACTAAGTGAGAACCAATATAGGAGTAAGAGACAGCCGATTGTAGATTATTATACTCCGCACAAAATTACAACACAACTAGAATTAGTTGACAAAAAAAGAAAGTAAAAGTAGGAGTATAGATTAAAAATCCTCAGAAATTCAAAGATGGAAAATACTAGTGTAGGTACAGGTAGAATTGGTGTTTAGAAAGTGTAGAGGCAGCTGCCATCATCACTCCTTGCAGTAGGATCAAAGTTGTCAGCATTTGGGTCAGTACATCCTTCTGGCACTGGTAGCTTACCTTGCTGAGCTGCTTTCCCTGCAAAATCACACACATGATGACACATGTATTAGAAACCACGCATTCTTTCTTTTACCCAGTTATCTCAGATATATGGCCTGGCCTTGGGCCGGAGACTTAACCGTAAAAGGTTCCTCTTGAAATGGAATCCTGGTTAGCATCTCCAAGGGCGGCCTCGCTCATGTATTTGTCAGCGAGCTGGACTCTCTTGACATTTTCTTGCTCCTGGACGAGCATGTTTCCGTACTCTAGCAGCTTCTCTAATGTCATCTTGGGTTGTGTGAACGTCGGTGGTCCCTCCCTTGAGTTCACTAGCTTCTTCCCCATTCCGTCAATTCCCACCTCAGCCACCCACTTCCTCACCTCGTCGTCATATACCCGAGCTCTCAACGCACCGAAGAAATCTACAACCAAATACTCCGTAATTAAATGACATTAAACCAAAACCAAAACCAATGCAAGGAATATAAATGAAGGTAATTAATTAGTTAAGTTAGGTTACCAATAGATTGGCCAGGGAAAGTGTCAACAATCTTGACAACGTCCTCCTCGGCGACATTGTCAGTCCTGAAGATACCAGAGCAGACACCAATACGGTCCTCGCGGGTGGGGGCCCAGTAGAACTTCTCCATACGACCGTCACGGATAAGGGGAGCGTACAAGGTGGAGAAGTCGTTACCAGTGACGATGATGGGGACACGTGCATTATCCTGTTTGTTGTACATTCCAGGGAGCTGGACGTTGGTGGGGTTGTCCGCGATGTTCATCAGGGTCGCGTTCACCATCTGGTTGTTCACCGTGTACTGGGTGGTCCCCCCCATACGACCAGCACCCGCGTCCAGATCATTGATGAATAAGGCGCACATTTTTCCCTTTGCGATTATGTCCGCCGCCTCGCGGTACCTCTGCCGGATTAATTTCGCTGGTTCTCCTGCGTTTCCACTTTCCAATTCTCCAGCACTCATCATGATTGGGCTGTACAGAAGTGTGAGTCAGTCATATATACATAATTAATACTGTACTCACTTATATAGGTATGTTTGATTGCATTTGTTGATTTCGGGACCGGACTTACTTGATTCCCATCTTGGCAAACACAAGTTCACATTGGAAGGATTTTCCTTGACCCTTGCCTCCCCAAATACCCAAGATCAGTGGAACCTGTTGACATTTTCAGCTTATATAATAGTGTGATTATGATCTCAAAACATCTAAAATTATAGAGAAACTTCTTGACAATGAATGAAATAATAAAGGCAAGAAGTAATTAATTAGTACCTTTATGTTAGGCAAGTTCAAGAAGTTCTTTGCAATATGAACAACAAGCTTATCCATAAAGGCAGGGGCAATGTAGAAGTCACCCACTCTATTGTCCAACCTACGTACATACATAATATTCATTCAATAATCCCCTATTCACTAAAACAAAAACCAAGGGGCAAAGTAGTCATTTCAACTTTCCCGCCTAATTTCAACCCCTTTATTACTTAAATTGGGCTTGAAAAAAATATTTTTTTGTCCAAATTCATTACAAGCTCAATTGTGCAATATCAACCCATACAATAACGAAAGCCCTTATTTAACTATCAATTGATCAATTCAACTAATTACATACATTAAATATGAAAAAAAAATGTACTGTAATAACCCAAAATTTATTCGCATACTTTCTAAAAGACTCGTCAAACGGATCAGGTTATACGGGTTGGACAAAATATGGATCGAGTCAAATAAATGTCATGGGTCGGATTATGGTTAAAATACTGAACATATATAATTTTCGAGACCATGCATTTTATCAATTCAAAATTAACTACTGAAAATTATTAATCATATTTAATATCACTCATGCAATTAAATTTAATACTGTAATTTTTTTTGGTAAAATGCAAGTAGAATTAAATTCAATAATTAGTACTATTGTTATTTAAAAAATTGTATTTATTATATTTCATAAATATTATTATTATTATTATTATTATTATTAAATGTTATAAAAATTATACGGAGTACAAAATTATTATTTTTTATTAGTTTTTAATTTACAATATTAATGTTAATAATTTTTTATATTATTATTTTAAATATGATATACTCACATACACTAATATCATAATAACAGTAATGACACTTCATCAATCCAACGGGTCGACTTGTTCGACGGGTTTTGATCCTAAATTAATGGATCATTCCGGGTTTGCGCCAAATCGATCGTGGGTCAAAATTTCAGGGTCTTGACTCTTGAACCTACAAATTAAAATGGGTCGACTTTACGAGTCAAGTCGAAATTTGACATGTCCATTTTTTCAGATTTAAATACCCGTTATCTAATCATAATCACTTAAATATAGAACAAATTAATTCCAAAAAATACCCTATACTAAAAGTTAAATCTACAAAGTTGTGTAACCTTTTTTAATATAGGTAGAATGATTAATTAAGGCATCCAATAGTATTTCTTACTTATATTTTGACTATATTATGTGATATACAGAATATAAATTAGGCGCAATCCGATCTATTTGCCATGTATACTTTTTATAAAATACTAATTTTATGGACAACATATAAATACTAATTTTATGAAGTAGAAGATAAAATCGTGAACATATCTATTTGTTAATATGACTAATTTTATGGTCATTTCAACCTAATAGAATGCTACTACGTACTAGGGGAGTGACAAATTTTATAGAGGTAGTGACTAATTTTATATTATTTCATTTTAATAGAATGTTACCCCAAATAGAAAAATAATATAGTGATGAATGAAAACATAAACGGTAGACTGAAACACTAAAGAAGAAAAATGTAAATTATTGACTTAATCGAAGAGAATAATTTTTTAGTAACTAAACTATTTATATAAACAAAAATTGTTGAAAAAACCGTGCGTAGGCACGAGTTTTGTACTAGTAATAATAATAATCAAAAATCAAGAATTATGATTTGTGAAGAAATTAGGAAATGAAATAGAGCGGAGTATGTACATACTTTCTAAGGCCTTGAGACTCGTATTCCAAGGAGCTCATGATGGGGACATGAGTGCCGGAGTTCATGGGGGCTTGGAAAAGGCTGTCAACATGACCCTTGGCATTTCGGATATCCAGCTGGTCGTCCGACAAGTCAGTGGCCAAACCGGCCCACCTGTCCGCGTTTGTTTGTTTCTCCTCGGTGTAGTTGGCCATGGCTCGGATGCTCATGCACATGCTACCCACCTTACCACTTGCTGGGGCTGGGATCATCCTCATCTTCTTCATGAAAGCTGAGCTTGGGACCAACGCTCCACCACTTGACCCATTCGAGCTCAACTACACAAGCAAGTAGTACCCACCCATTTGGCCATTTAATTAATAATTAGCTTCGTCACATATATATTTACAGTATGACAGTATGTTGTATACTTGTATGTAACTGTTTTTCAAAACATATACTTCCTCCGTCCCAATGAATTGTTGCCTATTCCATATTGGGGCATCTCAAAGAAATGTTTGTCTTTCTATTTTAGGAATGTTTTTTATATACAATTGGATCATTCTCATGCGTTCTGAACAACATTTCATTTCTTCATTGGATCCCTTACCTTAGTGCCAAAAAGAAAGACAAACAATTCATTAGAACAGGAGTAACTTTTAGTTAGTTGTTCAGATCATGATTAGATGGTTCGTTGAGCATTAAAGCTGTCAGCTGATCTAATGAGAATAGTACACAGGGTAGTAGCTAGTTTTAGGGCCATCCAATGGGAATTTGTGAGACTCAGCCAATATAATTCTGGAAGTTACTCGTAGTTAGAATTGAATTGAGACCCGGCCGGGCCCCCAATATTAGAAAGAATAAATACTCCTACAACAAATCATATATCATAACTTATGGTATATGAGGCTAAGTTTAAAGGGAGTCTGAATATGAGTCTGAAATTCAGATTTGTTGAGTCTGAGACTCATACCTGGATAATGTGATTGGTACGAATTTGAGACTCAGACGGATGGAAGATTAAAGGAGGTCTGAAGTTGAGTCTGAACAAAAGTTTGAGTCTCAGATTCTTTGAGTCTGACACTCATACCTGGTTAAAGTGGTTGAGACGGTCTGAGACTCAGATAAGTCTGAAGTTGAGTCTTGGATTTCAAAGACTCATCCTCAGACTCGTTCATTCAGTTCAGTTCAGTTCAGTTCAGTTCCGTTCAGTTCAGTTCAGTTCAGTTCAAATAAGTTGTTGTTATTATTATTATTATTATTATTATTATTATTATTATTATTATTATTATTATTATTATTATTATTATTATTATTAATTATTATTATTATTATTATTATTATTATTATTAATTATTATTATTATTTGTTAAATATTAAAACTAATGACATTTTTATAAAAATTAATATTAATATAATAATAAAAATTAATATTGTTTTTATTGTTATTGTTATTATTACTATTAATATTAATATTGATTATTAATATTAATATTAGTATTATTATAATATTATTAATAATTAATATTATTAATATTATTATTTATTATTACTATTATTACTATTGTTATTGTTATTGTTATAAATATTATTATTATAAAATATTTTATTAATAATATTTTTATTAAAAATAAAATTAATATAATAATTATAATAATTAATATTTTTGATACAATAATTAACATTATTATTTGTTGTTACAATAATAATTAATAATTTTTTTTGTAACTAGTAAACTTATTATTATTATTTCTGTATTTCAGGTACTTTAGTTCAATTTGTCTCAGCTCAGTTCAGTTCAACTTATTTTACTTTAGCTCATTTCACTTCATTATAAAAGGACATGATCAAAATAATTTGTATTTGATGATATAGTTGTATATATGATAAAAAGCAAATTCGTATAATAAATGATAAATAATACTGCACGTAGTAATAAAAACGGATAATGAATTGATAGTTATTCCCGACCAAACCAAACAAAACCTAGTTTGACCTGAACATGACCAAACCGACCCGAACCAACGATCCGACCCAGACCCGACAACTAGACATGACAAAACTGACTCGACCTAAAATGACCCAACCTTAATAAGCCAACTCGATCCCGATCTGATATCCAAACTAAAGATTCTAGGTGGACTCGTAATCTGAATTGATCCGAGTAAACCCAAAATTGACTCGACTATTATTATAAAAAACGAGTCCATATCCCTAAAAAGATGAAAATAGCAAACCCGAAATGATCTGGCCAAACCCAAAGTCAAAGCGAAACTCACTTAACCCAAACCCGACCCGGTTGACATGTTTGCCAGGTTTATCGACAACCCAACCCGAACTCGACCCACCTGTCCGATTGCCACTACTTTTAATAATGACCACTTGGAACTAAATTTATTCGTATGTCACAAGATTTATTTAACAATTAATTATTTAATTGCAATTATTCGAGTAATTAATCGAGTTATAAAATAAACGTAGATATTAAGGTAATTAAAAAAATAAAATAAGTTACGTAGAAAGTTGAGGTGAGATGATGTAAATAAAAAAATAAAAAAATAAAATAAGGTAAATAAAAAGTTGAGGTGAGATGAATAAAAAATAATATAAAATAAGGTATGTGAGGGGAGGAAGTCTGAGATGAGTATGTGGATAAAGTGTACTTTTGTACTGAGTCTGAGTCTGAAGAATGAAAAGTGAGTGAAAAGCTGAGGTGACCGAGTCTGAGGAAAAATGATGGGTCTGTGGATAAACATAGTCTGAGGTTTGAGCCTTGCTTTCTTTCGGTTCTAAGTACATACCTTTTGAACTTGATGTTAAACGGTACGTACATACGAGTACATATGAGGAAATGCAATGCATACACACTAGATAAATACTCCCTCCGGTTTTTAATTTTCGCCCCATTGTGTTTAGCACATAAATTAAGAAAATTTGATAAATTATTGATAAAGAGATAAATGATGATGAAATTTGGTGACTAGACAACAATGAGTTATCAAAGTGAAGGGAATATAATGTTAGTTTAATCAATTCAATGGCATAATGGGTAAATAATAAAAAAGTATAAGGATAATATGGTAATATATACATGACAAATAAGGAAAGTTAAGAAGTGGGGCAAAAAATAAAAACTTGTCAAATAAGGAATACGGGGCAAAAATAAAAAAACGGAGGGAGTAATATACCAGCGAGCGAGCTACTAACGTTCCATAACTTATACATGTACGTATGTATTCATATGAAACCATTATTATTATTAGATAGATGCAATCAAGAAGACGACATACGGGTGTCCTGTTGACAGTGCCGATGGTGGCGGTAGCCATGGGGGCTGATGTCCCGAGAAGGAAGAAAGAAAGGAAAGGAAGAGAGAGTGATGTAATGGTATGGTATTATGAAACAAATTAACAAAGCTGATAAGCTGGCTCTGAAATGTGGGGGGAGGGCTTTATAATAGAGTAGGAACTACCCCAAGTGTTATACGCTGATTTGGCATTTTGGATTAGCCTTGGGATCTTAACCACCACACAATCAAGAATCAAGATTACCCTTCTGCCACCTGTACACTGACCACGTGTCTAACCAACTTAAGTTTAGAGCATTAGACCATTTACATTAGAGAGGAAGTTTTCTTCCTCTTATTTTTTCTCTTTTATCCTATATTTTTGACACATCTTTTTCTCTTTCATCCACTTCATTTTTCACTATCTTCATCTTCTTCATTTTTTCTTCTCTAATTTTTACCCCACAATAGAGAGGATCCTCCTCATTATCTTTCTTATTATTTATTTTAATTATTTAATGATTAAAATTATTTTTTATTTAATTTAATTTTTTACATGACCAATAGGCTTGATAGCATGCACATGGGCCAATGTTAAAAATCAAAATTAGAGGAAGTACTCAACTTTCTCTAAACAAGAGGACCTTCCATGTTGATCCTACAATGGAGAAGACCTCCTCTTAGAGGAGAGAGGGTGCTAAGAGGAGGACAAATCCTCTCCATTGTACATGCTCTTGGCAATGGTAAGAACTTCATACCATATTTTTTATTGTCACCGCAACATATTCTTCTACATATAAAACTCCTATTTTTTACCTCAATGGTTGAAGTTTCATTATTAGAAAAAAATCTCCTCTTTCATTGGGAGTGCAACACACCCCCCAATCCCCTAATGTTTCATCTTCACACATAATTTTTTTTTTCTCCTCCAACTTATGAAACTAGTTTTTAATTTAAGAAACTAACTCCTTAATAGGGAGCTCCTTATGGTTATAACAATGTCTAAGGAGTTCCTTATTGTATACGGAACTTCTTATAACCCCACTATTGACCTTATCTACGTATCAATACTTTTTCCCTGAACTCTGTCACCTTAATTTTTCATTCATTTTTTATTTTTCAGACTCAGACTCCTGTAAAAATACAGTTTATTTATAGACTCATTTCAGATTTTCTCACATTACCTACCTTATTTTATATTTTTTTTATTCACATCATTTTAACTTTCTACCTACCTTACTTTATTTAATTTTTTGATTTACCTCATCTATCCTCAATTTTATTTTTTATTTATCTCAATATCTGCGTTTATTTTATAACTCGAATAATTACAATTAAATAACTAATCGTTGAATAAATCTTGCATTGTCACATACGAATAATTTTAATTTCCCAGTGGTCATTACTAAAGGCAACAATCGGGCGGGTGGATCGAGTTCAGGTTGGGTTGTCGGTAGACCTGGCAATTCAAACAAGTCAACCGGACCGAGTCATCTTCGGGTCGGGTGAGTTTCGGGTTGAATTTGGGTTGGGCCGGATCATTTCAAAATTACTATTTTCAACTTTTTTAGAGATATTGACTTCTATAATAATAGCCGGGTCAATTCGGGTTACGGGTCAACCTCAGTCTTTAGTTCGAGTGTCGGATCGGGTTCGGGTTGGCTTATTCGGGTCGAGTCAGTTTTGCCATGTCTAGTTGTTGGGTCTGGGTTAGATACGGGTCATTTATGGGTCGGATCGTTGGTTCGGGTTGGGTTGGGTTCGGGTTTGGTCATGTTCAGGTCGAACTAGGTTTTGTTTGTTTTGGTCGAGTATAACTATCAATTCATTATCCGTTTTTTTATTACTATGTGCAGTATTATTTATCATTTATTATACGAATTTGGTTTTTAGTATAAGATTGTATCTCAGCTGCCCACCAATTTTTTGTAAGCTTCGTTTTGATTCATCAATAAAATTTTCCCGTTTTATAAAATAATAATAATAATAATAATATTATTATTATTATTAATTTTAATAACAATAATATTAATAAGATTAATAATAATAATAATAATAATAATAATAAGCTTGACTGCTTTTGAGTCTGGACGGGTCGTTGCTGAGGATGCTCATCGTAAGTGTGCCGAGTACCAGACAGGTTGCACGACGATTGGGTATGGTTTCTTATCTTTCTCCCTCTCCTCTCTCGGCGAGCTCGACACGAATGTTGTTTCTCTGCTCCAGCGTATTCGGAAATTCGTTATTTCACAGGATGCTGGAGCGCGTGTCGCAGTTCATATTTTTACTAGAATTAGTTTTGCGATCGTTAAGGGAGTGGGGGCCAAGATAATATCTCGGCTTCCCGCTAACTTCTTATAATTTTTTTCGATGTTTATTCAAGTTCCGTTTTACAATAAAATAATAATAATAATAATAAAATAAAATAATAATAATAATAATAAAATTATTTGTTATAGCTAATGGAGTGTGGGTCCAAATTATCTAGACTGCTTACCAATTTTTTTGTAAACTACTTTTGATTTTTCAATAAAATTCTTCTATTTATAATATTAAAAAATAATACTAATAATCTTTGGCAGATATATATTTCACGAGGGTTGTGGCGGAATTGGATTTGTCTTTGACCTCCCGTCAGGTTGCATTATGGAAGTCTCAGCAAGGCCGTCATGCTTCTGATTGGCTCCGCGCTGTCCCTATTTTTGGCCTGGGCCAGACTATGAACGGTCGGACGTACCGATGTGTGCTTAGCTATCGGTTGGACATTCCTTTGTTTTCTGTGCCTGGACCGTGTTCTGCCTGCTCTCGGGTTTTTGGCGATGATATTTATGGGGACCATGCGTTGTCATGCGCGGGGGTTTTCGGTGTTAAACATCAACATGACCTCGTTCGTGACACTCTTTTGGATATCTGTTTCCATTCCGGGGTCTCGACAGGTAAGGAGGTCGATATTGGCTTGATTGATGACCATGACAGATCCTTGCGTCCTGCAGATTTGCTTCTTTATTCGTGGGACAGGGGGCGTGACGTTTGTGTAGATCTTACGGGGTCTTCTCCTTTGACTCAGTTCGGGCTCTCTGATTTCGCGCCAGGTCGTGTTGTGGGCGATGCTGCTCGGCGTAAATGCGCTAAGTACAAGGGCCTGTGCTCGGGGCTTGGGTATGAGGTTTTGCCTTTTTTTTTTCTTCACTGAAGGAATCGGAGGCGGATGCTATCGGCTTACTCAAGAGGATTCAAATTTTTTCGATAGCGCAGGCTGCCAGAGCACGCGCTGCTCCTTTTATTTTTATTAGATTTAGCTTTGCTATAGCTAGGAGGGTGGGGGTCTAGATTGTATCTCGGCTACCCACCAATTTTTTGTAAACTGCTTTTTGATCCATCAATAAAATGATAATAATAATAATAATAATAATAATAATAATAATAATCAATAAAATGTTAACTGTAGTATCAAAAATATTAATTATTATTATTATTATATTAATATTAATATTAATATTAATAAAAATATTATTAATATTAATATTTTATAATAATAATTTTTAACAACAACAACAACAATAATAATTAATTATTATTATTAAACAATAATATTAGTAATAGTAATAATAACACTAATATTAATATTGTAATAAGAATATACTCGTAATTAATATTAATATTTAATATTAGTAATATTAACAACAGTAACAGTAATAATAATTAATATTATAAATAATAATAATATTAAAGAATAAAAATAATATGTAATAATAACATTTAAAATAATATTAATTTTTATTACTTCCTCCATTTTTTTTATATCTTCCCATCCATTTAATATATGAGTGTAGTATTATATTACAATGATAAGATATAAAAAAATAGAGGAAGTATTATATTAATATTATTTATTCTAAAATACTATCATTAATATTAATATTTAATAATAATAATAATAATAATAATAATAGTAGTAGTAATAATAATAATAATAATAATAATAGTAGTAGTAATAATAATAATAATAATAATAATAATAATAATAATAATAATAATAATAATAATAATAATAATAATAGATTGCTTCATTTATAATATTGATAATAATAATAATAATAATAATAATAATAATAATAATAATAATAATAATAATAATAATAATAATAACTTGTTTGAATTGAACTGGTGTATCTGAACAAAAATAAACGAAACTGAACTGAACTGAACGAACGAGGCTGAAGATGAGTCTTTGAAATCAAAGATTCAACTTTAGACTTAGCTGAGACTCAGACCGTCTCTACCACTGTAACCAGACATGAGTCTCAGACTCAAAGAACCTGAACCTCAGACTACTTTTGTTTAGACTCAACTTCAAACTCCCTTTAAACTTAGATCAGTCTGAATCTCAGAATCGTACCATCCACATTAATCAAGCCTGAGTCTCAGACTCACAAAATTTGATCCTCAGACTCTTGCAAAGACTTCCTTCAAACCTAGCCTTAGCTAGCTTCTTTCTCTTGCCTACTACAGTACTTAGCCTACATGTTTAGTTTACCCCTCCCCACAGTTGACCCTGCAATTTCAGCTTGTATGTTTAAGGCATAATAAGCTGGCTTCCCATTTTCCACGCGGGTGTAAAAGCTAAGAATATACTCGTCTTAACACGGCCTTTGACACCATCTAACATAAGTATAATATCATCACGACAATAAGCCACATGTGGAACCGTTACAAATCATACAATAGTATAGTTTATTGTGTATAAATATAATGCTCTTAATTAATTGGTTATTTAAGTGACCCAACACTCATTTCAAACCTTTCAATCTTGTAAGCCATGTCATACATTTGTTCCTCTTAGCTTCTATCCAATTACAGAAGAGTAGCCAAGTTTCACTTTCAGTAGATAGTGTGTAAGTTTATCAAGCAATAGCTATCTCATGATTGATCATCTCTAGAATTTTCTCTATTTTAGACTCACTCCTTCTGCACCTCTCGTTTCTCCTCCTCTCAAAATAATTTTGCTCTGCTTTCTCACATTATTCTAACCATTTTGTCCTTTATTTTTGTGTCGAGAGTTCTAGTCAACTTATCATCTCCAATAAATGAATGTTTAACATCCATTCTTCGCTTCATTTTTACGATTAGGGTATGTTACAAGGTAGAAATATAATTTGGATCCGGTTATTTGATACTCCCTCTGTCTCGATCATTTGTTGTCAATGTAAGATAAGATTAATAAATTGGTCCTGGCCTAGTGGTTACATGTGAATTGAACTCAAGTCTTTTGAGTGAGTTTTAACAAGTTAACCCTTTCACCACCACTAAATTTGTGGTTGATGGAGATAAGAGAATTAAAACTTATGGAGTATTTAATAAACCCTAGAAAATGAGACGATGACGCCACCAGATGGTGCCGAATTTGTGCACCACCTAGGGTATTTTAGTAATTTATTGCAATTATATTATTTATCTCTTTTAAAATTTGAATTAAAAATGAATTTGTGTCAATGGGTAAACTAGTAACTCCACTTATATTATAAATGATAATTATATAATTAAAAAAAATGAAAAATCAAAGAAATAACTGAAGATACGTAATCTTTTATATATTAAAGATAAAGAAAATGGAAGCACTACATACACCCAGACAGCCAACTAAGCGCTTACTTGGATTTTACATGGCGGTGAGTTGGCAATATTAATTTAAAAAAAACACAACAATTTTTAAACTCCTCACTTACTGTTACCAATATACATACAATCTTTTCAATTGCATAGAAGTTACATCTTAGTGGGGAGTTACAGTACAACTTCATGCTCATTAAATAAGACATTTATCCCAACTTCTACACAATTTCACTCCACCATGGCTTTCCAACTTCAACAAAAGTCCATTTCAGAAATCAAAGAAAACATGAACGTAGTAACAATTACGGCTAGAGTGATGCACAAGTGGGAACTAAAACAGAAGAAGCCGGACATAAATGTTGGTCAGCAATCATCGAAAAAAAGAAATCATATATGGCGTTGAAATGATCTTACTTGATGCTTCGGTACAATTTTTTTGTTCCATCCACTGATTACTGATGTTGTTTATGAAAATGACTATAAATATAATCAGGGATCCATAATCAACGGTCAATTAAGCAAAAACTACTTAAGTCTTTTAATTTCAATTTCAAAGAGAGCAATATTTATACAATATCAAAGTTCTCCACATCCTCAAACGTGGCAAAAGAGAAAGAAACCTCTCACAATTGTAGGATATGGATTGAATTTAGCACAAAAGTTATGGCTATGCATCCAGACTCTAATATACCGATGTGCGTCTAAAATTTCATCTGTTTTGATGATATAAAACACGGGAATGTTCCAGCCGATGTATACTTGGGTACATAAATGCACTCGCTTTATAATATTCTTAATTTTTGCTTTCATTTCCTCAGCTATTATTCTACTGCAGATGTCATTGGGAAATTTATTGAATATCATCCCATTCAGACTTCAACCAAAAGATTCAATTGGACGACAATAACTTTCGAAAATGCACAGTTAGTATATATTCTTAGGCTGCAGTATATAGTAATATTCATGTAGACACCCGCATTTTGCCTGCTAGTGTCTATAGCAGTTCCCGACAAAACACTCGATGATGATCGGACGCAAACGTGACTTGGTATACTCGGACTTGGGCTCGGAATCAATAATGTCCGACATGGACTTTTAGCGGAGTAATAATCTCACAAAACAGACCTCAAATCCAGGCCCAGTGGGTCGTTCCGAGCAAAATAAGACTAATTTGGGCCAAAACCGACACCAAAAATAAATCCCGTCTTTTAGTGACCGGGTCAAAACCCGGTCAAGGACGAACCCGTCACACAAACCAGCCGAGTTCAGCTTCTAGAAGATTGCGCCCAAATCAGAATTCAAAAAAAGCAAACTAAATCAAAAAGGTCAACCCTTCCTAAATTAAACCTAATCACACCCCTACTCTATAAATACCCCACTAATCCTCACCATTAAAGGATTTTTCAGCATAATTAAGCCTTAAAAAAGCTGAAACAAAAAGCCTTAATCTACCTAAACATCCTACACTACAACCCCAAGCAAAACCATACAAAAAAACCGAGCCTTTTGCCCTCGAAAAACCGGCGGCGGCATACATACACATACACACATATTCAAAATCCCGAGATCAAAACTCGTCAAAGACACACACCATAATTCACCCTACATATCTCGACACTCCCGCGCTCCCGTCGCTATTACGAGTTCGTTTCCGAGGCCATTAAGCATGTAGGTTGAGGGTGTAATTCAAATCCCGACATCTCTTTCTCCTTTCTCTTTTCCTTTTGACTATGTATATTATTATTATTATTATTATTATTATTATTATTATTATTATTATTATTACTAGCACTAACAT
The DNA here is from genome assembly GCA_958450325.1 of Agrostemma githago. Lineage (NCBI taxonomy): Eukaryota > Viridiplantae > Streptophyta > Magnoliopsida > Caryophyllales > Caryophyllaceae > Agrostemma > Agrostemma githago. The sequence goes on along the minus strand of OY288244.1, from coordinate 23,997,417 downwards.
TTTAATTCCGTTACTAACATTATTTTAATTTTGCTACTAACATTTTATTTATGTACTCTAACACCTAACATTTTATTTATGTACTCTAACCACTAACATTATTTATTTATTTATTTACATTTCGTCATTAACAATTAATACCGCGTACATATATATATATTAATACTAAAATTCGGTTTCAAATACGTTTGACTACGACGATCGCCTAAAGTCCGTCTAATCCCTTTACGAGCAACGACGGAGGTGGAGCCCTTTCGAGGAGCCCCGCCCCAATGTTCTCAAGGGCGTGACGTGATTGCAATCGGTCGTAGTTGAACGCATTCGATCCCATTTCAATTAGTACGAAACCCGTTGACACGAAAACCGACATTACATAATCCGGAAGGATTAGTTTCGATGTCGTGACGTAGAGGGATGCAATTTCGCCACTAATTCAAAATTCCTAATCTAGCAAAAACATAAATTGAGTAAATAAACCCACATTGGCACGTGATTATAAAAATTGACGATTTTTTCGACAAATAGAAAATGCCCGACCAGGCCCACACGCGAGTCGCGCGACTGGCCATGCGACTCGCGGGCAGGCCTGTCCGGCCGAGACCATTTTTCCCGTTTTCCCGACTTTCTACCCTTCTCGGTCCTTACATTAATATGCGATCTTCGCGACATTTGACCATATTTCAAGACTCGTCTTTTCTTTGCGACTTTTAGTCAACGCGTGTAAAGGCCATCACGTGAACCCATTTTTCTAAAACTCATGCACATCACGACACTTAAAACGACTTTGATCGACGGTCTCACACTATTAATTTTTGTGTCGACGACTCTTTAGTCGTATCCGACACATAATTAATTCAGACTTCATTTTTCGAGGTGATAAGTCGGGACAAGGCATCGAGATTCGGGATCGGGCTAGCACCACGCCTAGGTTCCATATCTCCGTCCTCCGTTTAATACACAATATAATGTGTATTTAATCGAAGTTCGTTCATTTGCACAGCTTACGGTCCGATTTATATTTATTATATAAGGGTCCGTTTCTAGTTAGCATTTGCTGCTTATAATTCAATTATTCTATTTTATTGCTCGTTGTATTGTGAATTCCGGGTTGTATTCCGCCCGTGTAATTTGTAATTTATTTACCAGTTTTCTATTATTTGATGTTTGCCATTTATTTATTTAAATGAACATCACATGCTAAATCACTTTTACGTGAATCAAGATGCATTAAATGACGTAGTTAATCAACAACTCGCATGCTTAGCCCGAAAACGCTGTTTGCATATCATTTTATCATTTTACTAGCGCGCGTACACGAACACGAACGGTGTCTTAGTAGAGGCCGCCATGTGCGGGCGGGGTTGGGTGTCCTTAGTGGGCTTCCCAACACGTACCCTCACCCCTTACTCAGAACCTTTGGTTTCCGGATGTCCGAAACCCTTGGCGCACGAGAGTCATTCTATATACGAAAGCCGGTTTAGACGGTATCGGTATTGCAATGCAAAGGGACGAGCCCAATGAACTCTGAAATCGAAGTGGGCTTACTTTGTGTATAGCCCATGGCGAATAGAGTGGGCTCGTATGGTTCCGAATAACCACAAAATTCGGTGGCGACTCCATTTTGACTTAAATTTCGAACCCGAGAGCAATCTCACCACGAGATTCATTCGCCTACCCAAACCCGCGCGTGGCCGCGTCGGGGTGGACCTACGTCATGTCCACAATTTGGCGACTCCGCTGGGGATACCTGATGTACCACATGTCATCGGGGTTCCTAGGGTGAGACTCGAAGAGAAATCGTTCGAATATTAATGTACGCGCATTAGTTTAATGATTCATGCATAACCCAAATTTTGCCCGGGCCGGTTATTTGTGACCGACGTCCCACTATACCACGGTGCATTTCTACATGGGTGCGCTAAAGACATCGATGGTGGAACTCGTCTCGGTTTCGCGGCATGTCCTAAGACCAACTCGGCTTAGGGAGTCCGTCCTTCACACGAGAAAGCCATCGTTGTTGGTATAGACCCTATTTTGACCGACCGAGACTTAGTATAAAGCATACATAAGCGTCGTTATAATGCTTGTTTGACTACGTGCTACTTGGTTTCCGTGTCATTTTTCAAAAACCGTCATTTCAAAAAATGCATCTTTCCAAAAATACCAAATTTTGAAAAAACCGAAATACTGTCCGTTTCGGGACCCGTCTTTTCAAAATATCTAATTTCAAAAACTCGGAATGCTGCCAAAATTTAGACTTATGATTTGACTCAAAATAGCCTATTTTTAGCCGGCATGCTTCCAATTTCAAATTTCGAATTTTCGATTCCCTTTCGACTTTCGAATTTTCAAAATTCAACTTCAATTTTCAAATCTTCAAAATTGCACCTCGATTTTCAAGTCTTCGAGATTCCATTCTCGATTTTCAAATCTCCGAGATGCCGTTTTTGATTTTCAAATCTTCGGGATCTTATTTTCGATTTTCAAATTTTCGGAAATTTATTTTCGATATTCAAATTTTCAAAATTCCAAATATTCAACTTATCAAAAAAACTCGGCCCTGTCGGCATGCTGCCAATTTCAAAAGACGGGATCGCCTCCTCAATTTTCAAAACGCGAATTTACTCGCAACCATTCTAACCTTTCAAAATGCCCGGTCCTATTGGCCCACTGCCAATTTCAGGACCGTCCTCTCAATTTTCAAAATTCAATCATTTTTCAAAAACCTTCCTTATTATAGGACCTACCGTAATTCGTGTGTCGGGTCTTTTCGTAATACGTCGAAGGTCTTTAGCGTCGAAACTCCGTCGATCCTACATCACGGGTTTCTTCCCCATCCTAGTCCGCCTTTTCCTAAAGGCATAACCGACCAACACGAGTCATACACTCGTAAGTGGAAGGTTCGTCCATACACTCGAGTCCTAACTAGAAAGTCTCACGCGATCTTTTCCTCTAGCAGGACGGTCCCCACGACTTTTCCTAAGGGAATCTCGCCCGTCTTTCAATCCCTTAGTCGAGTCATTCCAACTCTAGAACTCTTTAACTTAAGGGTCTACCCTAATCACAGGACCACCCTTATTCGAGTCAAGTCAAGGGTCTCTAGCGTCGAAACTCTGTCGATCCTACATCGCAAGTTTCCTCCCTTACCCATCTGCCTTCCTCGAGGCCGAGTCAACCTTTTACAAGGCATAGCCCTGTAGCTAAAGGTTCGTGATCCTTACATCTAAGGGTCACTCGTCCAACACTCGAGTCTTAACAAAACCTTCAATCTTACTCGGGGGCTACCCTTCAGCAGAGCGATCAATCACGGTTGCTCTAAGGGTCATGTCTTACACGTGTTGTCTCACGTACCCCGCTTTTGAGTCACTTAGATGTCACACCATCTGAGTCCTACAAGAGTCCTTGGTCTCACTTGGGGGCTATTCTCCGACGGGCCGATTAATCACAATCACTCCGAGAATCGTACCCTACTTATTTGTCTTAGGAGAGTCTAACCCGAGTCAAACCAGAGTTGTCTCTCCTTCCGCGCTATTTCCTATTCCTTGGTGTATTCAAGTTCCGAAGCAACATTTCTGATTACGTGGGTATTCTCGCAGAGGATGGCATCCACAACCGGGAATAGGGAGATGGAAAACACCATTAATAAACTGGAGGCTTTGCTAGAAACCATGGCTAGTAAGCAGGCCATGTTTGAAACCCAACTAGGGTTCATAAGAGCCGACCAAGAGGCCTTGGATGCTCGTCTAACTGTCGTTGAAGAACAAGACTTCAATTACGGGTCGGTAAATACTGGGCCATTTGCCAAACTGATCAGCACGGTGCGTGAGCTCGAACAACAGTTCCATGCCTCCCAAGAGAACAACATCCGAGTTGAAAACTCCCGAGACTATATACCCATTAGTGAGAAACTACCAACAGATCTCAATCTAGAAGGGTTACCCATATTCGAAGGGACGGAGGATCCATTACTACACCTCCGAGCTTTCAAGGCGTTTATGGCGATCAAGGGGGTCAAAGCCGACATGTTCATCAATCTGTTCGGCACGTCCCTCGGGAAATATCCAAAAGCCTGGTTCTATAGGCTTAATACAAAAAGATTCTCCACTTGGGAAGATGTGGCTACCGAGTTCGCTAAAAACTATTCTGATAATACTGAACTTCAGACTACCATGCGGACTTTAGAAGTCATGGCCCAAGATCCAACCGAAGGTTTCACCAAATACCTTCAACGTTGGCGGGCTGAGAGTGTTAAGCTGGTAGACAAGCCCAGCGAGAAGACACTAGTGGAGGCATTCATCAACAACCTTCTACCCTCCTACCGCGTCCATCTTAGGTATGCCGGCATTTCAAACTTTGCAGTGCTTACCGAAATGGGCACTAGGATTGAAGACGATCTTCGACATAATGAAGATTTGGGTGAAGCTTCTACCGAAAGCTATACTGGACATCCACTTGAGTCCTTAGAAGCCGAAGATTACTGACAACCTCATCCCTGAGTCCAGATTTGATTTAAGTCCGAGTCTGAGTCCGAGTCTAGGATGTTCTATTTCTTTCAATTCCGATGTCGGAGTCAGAGTCAACTGTATTTTGTCCTCTTTCCAAAATTCAATAAAATCAACTTTTTCAATCTCTCATATATGCTTCCTTATGTGTTTCCGAGAACATGATGAACACCATCATACACTGTGAGCACATGCAAGTGACTATTATAGGCACATCTATAATGACTGCAGGAACTGAGACCCATGTTTTCCCTTACCTGTTCCATGTCCGGCATAGACAGCCACATAACTACCCTTAGTAGGAGCGGTATCGAATCCTATGATAAATCTAGGTAGTCTTCTAGTTTGGGTTCAAGACGGGAGGCAAGCCCATTTCCCACAATAAACACCCCTCCAATAAAATTGACTAATCCCTACCTTAGGCGTTAGTCTGACCAGAAGCAAAAAAAAAGCATCGTGACTCTATAGACTTGATGCCAAAAATACCCAACTAAGGACGATGCTCCCACTAAGCCTGCTCGGAATTATGAGGACAATGCCGAGATCCAAATCACTATGCTTACCGTAGAGTACTCCACCGCGAGTTGCACTCACCAACTAGGCTTACACCTTACAAAGGTTTAGCTCCACAAGCCTAATCCAACCGATGGGCCCACCCCCATATCCACCCACAACACCATAGGGGGGGATTACCGTGAAAAAAAAAAGAAAAAAAGAAAAAGAGTTGGACAAAAAAAATCAAAAGTCCAAGGAAAAAAGCAAAAGGCCGAAACAAAAGAACTGGCCATGACCAAAAAAAGAACTATCAACATCCCTCGACCAGATACGATCAATCCCTTGATCGGGACACAGTCAATTCAAGTGAAGGATCCCACGACCGGGGCTAAGAGGTCAACCAAAAACAAAAAAAACAAAAACAAAAAAATTCAAATACCCATGACCGTGGTCAACGTTCAACTCAAGTGAAAATCCCTTGACCGGGGTACGGTCAATTCAAAAATTATCAATGCCCATACCATCGAATAGGGGAGAAACAATCAGCTGGTCAGCTAACACCACACTTAGCCTTCCCGCATTACAACCCTCAAGACCTTCCCGAGACCTAGGCTAAGAGACAGCCCAGAATTTTGAGGATTCAAGCTCCATAGGATACCCCTAACCATTAGGGCCAAACATGGAAATCAGATCCCACATTATCAACCTACCGCGATTGAAGTTCGAGTCATTTTTACTCGACTTCCCCCTTTCCTACCACATTGCAATACCTTACCCTCGAAGCTTTAGCTCCACAAAATCGAGCTCCTGATTTCGAATCATCAAAGCCACTTTCTACCTGGCACCACATTTCCAAAAATATCCAAACCAGTTACCAACCCCAAACACGGGAACTCAACCTGCGGTCGGCATAGAACATGCCCAAATAGTTCACACCACCTCTGGGGGCTGCCCCGGAGAACGCTCACAGTCACGGGATCAACATCCTAACTGTTCTAGCCCTTTGATCAAGACATCATTGGGAATTCACCTAGCCTACACCGTCGCTATGGCTAGTCACACACAAAGCCCTAATAAACTAGGCACCATAATCCACTGAACTACGGTCTGGTTTGATTTCACTACACGTGAATACGTAGGCAGCCTTTCAACAAAGGCACAACCACCCACATTGACACAAGTTCAAAAAAGCACCATCATTCTGGTCACGACACTGTCATGTTCTCAACAGCTAGCTTTGTCGTCCTGGAGGCTTCTCTTAGACAGAAGTTCTCCATCCACTCACAAAATCCAAAAACTATCAAAAACTAGCCTCCTTTCTATAGAGTGTCCTAGTACTCGGCTCAGTCGAAGACGAGAATTTGTCAGGGACTCGAAGCAACACCCACTTTGGGAACGTACCCCAAAACCAAGCATTCAAAGAGCACTAGACTGCAACATTGCTACTGCTAAGCCTTGTCATGCAAAAACAGTCTCGTTACAGACTACTGCAATCCCCCTATTACACATTCTTCCCATTTTGATGTTCGACCATGTTGCCACTCGCCTAGGCTACGGAATAGCGTCGCTTAAGAGTCTTGTCATCTTAGGTGGCCCACCCTCCTACCGAGTCGCGGTCCAACCCCTCGAGAGTCCAGTCGTGTCTGTCAACTTGTCGTCCTGTCACGTCCAGAGTCGAGTCTGTCGGTACCTCCCTCCTCAAATTTTCACTTCAAAGTTTGCAAAACTTAGCCATTTGATAAAATCCTTTTCGACAAGGTCAAATTTCAGTCTATTTAAGCTGCAAATTTCTTTTCTACCCCTTTCAATTTTGAAAACCTATCTCCTAGCACGTGAGTTGCTTTCAGGACTTCGATTTCAAAACTAAGCAAAAATCATTTCCCCCAGCGCAAACTAGTCTATAGATGCTAACTACATTTCCTATGTGCTATCTTGCTATCTGCTATGCCTGTTATTTCTGCCTATGTATCTAACATTTCAGGTACCAGCTAGTGCTTCCCAACGGAACACCAAAAGCGGTGTTTCTCCTGGAATGCTACATCCAAGACGTGATGTGTCGGCATACGGGTACACCCAAGACTTCAGAAGCAAGTCCCGTGCAACTACTTCACTCCCCAGCGTGAGTCGGTGTTTCTCCTGGAATGCTACATCCAAAATGTGATGTGTCGGCATACGGGTATACCTATGACTTCAAAGGCAAGTTCGACTCCCCACGGAGCTATCATCATCAGGACAGGTATGACCCTCTGCTTATGGCTGGCGAGCCCTTCACGCGAGTCTAATGGACTATAAACGACCCGACCAGAAGGCTGCCAGGTCGTAATCCTCGATTGGCCTGGTAGCTACTCTGACTTTCGCCTTGTCCAAGCCTCAGTCAGAGTGGGGGCTCTGTAGACACCCGCATTTTGCCTGCTAGTGTCTATAGCAGTTCCCGACAAAACACCCGATGATGATCGGACGCAAACGTGACTTGGTATACTCGGACTTGGGCTCGGAATCAATAATGTCCGACATGGACTTTTAGCGGAGTAATAATCTCACAAAACAGACCTCAAATCCAGGCCCAGTGGGTCGTTCCGAGCAAAATAAGACTAATTTCGGCCAAAACCGACACCAAAAATAAATCCCGTCTTTTAGCGACCGGGTCAAAACCCGGTCAAGGACGAACCCGTCACACAAACCAGCCAAGTTCAGCTTCTAGAAGATTGCGCCCAAATCAGAATTCAAAAAAAGCAAACTAAATCAAAAAGGTCAACCCTTCCTAAATTAACCTTAATCACACCCCTACTCTATAAATACCCCACTAATCCTCACCATTAAAGGATTTTTCAGCATAATTAAGCCTTAAAAAAGCTGAAACAAAAAGCCTTAATCTACCTAAACATCCTACACTACAACCCCAAGCAAAATCATACAAAAAAACCGAGCCTTTTGCCCTCGAAAAACCGGCGGCATACATACACATACACACATATTCAAAATCCCGAGATCAAAACTCGTCAAAGACACACACCATAATTCACCCTACATATCTCGACACTCCCGCGCTCCCGTCGCTATTACGAGTTCGTTTCCGAGGCCATTAAGCATGTAGGTTGAGGGTGTAATTCAAATCCCGACATCTCTTTCTCCTTTCTCTTTTCCTTTTGACTCTGTATATTATTATTATTATTATTATTATTATTATTATTATTATTACTAGCACTAACATTTTAATTCCGTTACTAACATTATTTTAATTTTGCTACTAACATTTTATTTATGTACTCTAACACCTAACATTTTATTTATGTACTCTAACCACTAACATTATTTATTTATTTATTTATTTATTTATTTACATTTCGTCATTAACAATTAATACCGCGTACATATATATATTAATACCAAAACTCGGTTTCAAATACGTTTGACTACGACGATCGCCTAAAGTCCGTCTAATCCCTTTACGAGCAACGACGGAGGTGGAGCCCTTTCGAGGAGCCCCGCCCCAATGTTCTCAAGGGCGTGACGTGATTGCAATCGGTCGTAGTTGAACGCATTCGATCCCATTTCAATTAGTACGAAACCCGTTGACACGAAAACCGACATTACATAATCCGGAAGGATTAGTTTCGATGTCGTGACGTAGAGGGATGCAATTTCGCCACTAATTCAAAATTCCTAATCTAGCAAAAACATAAATTGAGTAAATAAACCCACATTGGCACGTGATTATAAAAATTGACGATTTTTTCGACAAATAGAAAATGCCCGACCAGGCCCACACGCGAGTCGCGCGACTGGCCATGCGACTCGCGGGCAGGCCTGTCCGGCCGAGACCATTTTTCCCGTTTTCCCGACTTTCTACCCTTCTCGGTCCTTACATTAATATGCGATCTTCGCGACATTTGACCATATTTCAAGACTCGTCTTTTCTTTGCGACTTTTAGTCAACGCGTGTAAAGGCCATCACGTGAACCCATTTTTCTAAAACTCATGCACATCACGACACTTAAAACGACTTTGATCGACGGTCTCACACTATTAATTTTTGTGTCGACGACTCTTTAGTCGTATCCGACACATAATTAATTCAGACTTCATTTTTCGAGGTGATAAGTCGGGACAAGGCATCGAGATTCGGGATCGGGCTAGCACCACGCCTAGGTTCCATATCTCCGTCCTCCGTTTAATACACAATATAATGTGTATTTAATCGAAGTTCGTTCATTTGCACAGCTTACGGTCCGATTTATATTTATTATATACGGGTCCGTTTCTAGTTAGCATTTGCTGCTTATAATTCAATTATTCTATTTTATTGCTCGTTGTATTGTGAATTCCGGGTTGTATTCCGCCCGTGTAATTTGTAATTTATTTACGAGTTTGCTATTATTTGATGTTTGCCATTTATTTATTTAAATGAACATCACATTCTAAATCACTTTGACGTGAATCAAGATGCATTAAATGACGTAGTTAATCAACAACTCGCATGCTTAGCCCGAAAACCCTGTTTGCATATCATTTTATCATTTTACTAGCGCGCGTACACGAACACGAACGGTGTCTTAGTAGAGGCCGCCATGTGCGGGCGGGGTTGGGTGTCCTTAGTGGGCTTCCCAACACGTACCCTCACCCCTTACTCAGAACCTTTGGTTTCCGGATGTCCGAAACCCTTGGCGCACGAGAGTCATTCTATATACGAAAGCCGGTTTAGACGGTATCGATATTGCAATGCAAAGGGACGAGCCCAATGAACTCTGAAATCGAAGTGGGCTTACTTTGTGTATAGCCCATGGCGACATAGAGTGGGCTCGTATGGTTCCGAATAACCACAAAATTCGGTGGCGACTCCATTTTGACTTAAATTTCGAACCCGAGAGCAATCTCACCACGAGATTCATTCGCCTACCCAAACCCGCGCGTGGCCGCGTCGGGGTGGACCTACGTCATGTCCACAATTCACCTTGATTTTAACTTTCTAACACATCTATTAATAACATCGCAGAAAGGAACAATTGTCGTGTTCCATCTTTAGGGAATTCATATCGGATATAATAAGTGATGGTAAGGATTTGCCGTGGGTCCCCACCAACAAGTAGAGTCCAACTAATCCTAACGGGTAGCTAGGGTAAGTCGGGTCGAGTCCACGGGGACGGTAGAAGGTGTCTAGACTATGGTCTACCTAAAAACAAGGCTAGGCTACCAAAACAACACGAAGAGAAGGAGAATTGACAAGAATTGATTAAGTAAGATGATTGGAGGAGGGGAGACTAGATTGACAATGAACTAGATGCAATAAGAACTAAATGGAACACTAAAGCTAAAACAATCAACTAACTAGATGAATATAAGCTAAAAAGATAAAGAATTCAATATGGGAAGGAGTATGGTTAGTTTGGGTTCATAAGTGAAGTAGGATAATTGGGAGATTGAGGGTGTAGGTGTCACCTAGTTACTAAGGTCGGTCCGCGCTCTCGCGTCAGAGCCAAAGTCCGCACTCTCGTGTCAAAGACTAAACCCGAACACTCATGCAAGATGTTACCCAATACACAAGAATTCAACCACAAATCAATCACACAATGAGAAGAGGAAGACAAGCATGAGAAGCATGGCCACTACTACTCAAACAAGCAATTCAACAAACACAAGGTGTGCTCAATATGTGAGTAGCAACAAATAATTCACCTTTACCCACAATCAAACCCTAATCACCCATAATACACACTTAATCTCCCCACTAACCCCACAATAAGTCTACCCACACATTACCAAACTAATACTAACACTAGCAAGAGAAATCAACATAATAATCCAAACATTCATTATGAACTAACAAGAATAAAGAACAATATGTAAATATTAGAACTTGAGTAATTAAACAAGGATTAAGAGTAAAGAGAGTAAGAAGATTATACCAACTAATAAGAGCATGAAAAGATGAAAACTTGTATTATAAGAACACCCAAAATCTCCATCCAATGTTGTCAAGATTGAATGGATTCTTCAAGAGATCCTTAATACAAGATTAACTAACTAAATTAATCTAGGAATAACAAGGATTATGAAAAGATTAATGTAAACTAAACTAAGGATGAAGAGAGTCTAATTAGGGTTTAGAATAATGTAGAGGATTCTAAGGTGCTTAAACAATACAAAGGAAGGGTATTTATAAGGTTACAAGAGTGATGGAGAAGAAAACAAAGAGTCACGACTGCAGCTGCTCCTTCCCGACCGGGAAGGTGGTGGATGGTCCCGACCGGGATGAGGTTGTTCCCGGCCGGGATGGCCCATCAGAACGCGCTTCTTTCTTGCACTCCTTCCCGACCGGGAAGGCTACTCTTCCCGCCCGGGAAGGGTCTTGTAGGCCTCCAATATGATCCTAAAGGTCCCTATTTGCTCTTCATAGGCTTCTCATCGGTTCTCGGTGCTCGGGATCAAGTCTAAGGGGCTCCGGAATGGGTCCCAAGGTCTCGGGATCGAGTCTAGGCCACCGAGTGATCGTCGCTTCTCTTCGATGGCTCCAAATGTGTCGGAAACGAGTCGGAATCGTTCCATTTCTCCAATATTAGTCTTAGGAGCCTAAAACAAACTAGAAGAAGCATAAGTAGCCTAGAAACCGCTCCAAAGAGCGATTCCACAAGAGAAACCGGGACCAAACACAACAAATAGGCACTACAATCTACACTTATCAACTCCCCCACACTTAACCCTTACTCGCCCTCGAGTAAGCACAAACTAACTAAAAACTAAAAGAAACTAAACTACTAACCGAGCGGGTATTAGTGCACCCTACGCCCTTTCAACTCACGGGAGTACACTTAGAGGAAAAGTGCACTCCACAAGGCAAGTGAGGTCTTGCGACAAAACTGTGGATGCCACCGGACACAAAAACACACAAATAAACAAACACACTAACAAACAAACACCAAACGGTTGCATCCAAGACAAAACAAATACCGCTTGATAAGTGTAGTTTGTAGTGCCTATTTCGTAGTGTTTTGGTCCCATTTCCTTGCAGAATCGCTCCTTGGGAGCGGTTCATTGGCTACTTATGCTTCCTCTTGCTCGTTTCAGGTTCCCGAGACCATTCGTGAAGAGTTGGAGTGATTCCGACTCAATACATACACTTTTCGGAGCCAATGAAGCGGAGGAATGATCACTCGATGCCTTGGATTCGACCCCGAGACCCTGGGACCCAATCCCGAGCCTCCGAGACCCGATCCCGAGTCCCGAGAATCAATGAGTAGTTCATGTGAAGCAAGGAGGAACCAAAAGGATCATATTGGAGGCCTACAAGACTCATCCCCGACGGGTATGCACCTCATCCCGTCCGGGATGAAGTGCGCTTTTAGAGGGGTCACTGCCAGGCCGTCCCAGTCGGGACCAACCCGTCCCGGTCGGGATGACAGGCCGTCCCGGTCGGGACCAAACAGCTGTAGCCGCATCTCTTCTTTCCTTCCTCCTTCATTCTTGTACCCCTATAAATACTTCCCTCTTGTATTGTTTATGTATCTTCCTTAACCTAGACTATCTTAAGCCTCTCTACATCATATAAACCCTAGATTTAGTTCCTCTCATTAGTTTTAATCTTCCTTTAATCATTAGTTAATCTTAGTTAATTAGTCTTGTAATTAAGAAGATTCTTGAAGACTCATCCAAGATTGACAACCTTGGGGTTTTATTTGGGTTTCTTATTAATTCAAGTTCTCATCTTTTTTTCATCCAATTGTAGTGGGTATAATTTCTCTTCTCTTAATCTTTGTTTTATCATCAAGTTTTAATCATTTATTATTGTTTATTGTTCTTGAATATTCACCATGAATGTTTTGATGTTTGTGATGTTGTTTTCTCTTTTCATTGTTGTAGTTAGTATGATTATGAGTGAGTAGATTCCTTGTGGGTTAGTAGGGGGATTAATGGTAGATTATGGTTGATTAGGGTTTGATTAGGGGTAAAGGGTGAATCTTTGTTGTTAGTCACATACTTGGCACACCATGTGTTTGTTGAATTGCTTGTTTGAGTTGTAGTGGCCATGCTTCTCATGCTAGTCTTCCTCTACTCATTGTTTGTCTTGTATGTGGTCATGTTGAGGATAGTCTAAGTAGCGAGAGCCCGGACTTACCTTGACTAGAGTCTAAGTAGCGAGAGCCCGGACTCACCTCGACATCGGTTTAAGTTGCGAGAGCCCGGACCGATTCTAGCGATTAGGAGACACCTACACCCTTGGCAATCCCGATTACCCTACTATTCTTATGAACCCGACCTAACCCACTTCTTCTTCATATTTGATTCATCTTATTAGTTAGCCTCATCTCTTTAGTTTGATAGTTGGTTAGTGTTTAGTTATTCTATTTTAGCCTTGTTTAGCCTAGTTCATTGTTAGTCTACTTCCTAATTCTCCTCTCATCATAATTCATCAATTAGTAGCTCTTGTGTTTGTTTGGTAGCGTAGTCTCGTTCTAGGCCAACTTAGTCTAACCCTTGCGACACCGTCTCCGTGGACACGACCCGACTTACCCTAACTACCGTTAGGTGCTAGTTGGTTATTTATTTGATCGGTGGGATCCACGATAAATCCAACCATCACCGCTTCCCTCAACAAAGCGGTGAAATAGACATCGGTTAAGGACTCAAGGCAAGTGGCAACGTTCCCAATCTATTAACACAAACCAAAATGGACAAAACCATAATAGTATGACGACAAAGCAACAAAAACGTTCGTAACTTACCTAGGTTCCTCCTAACCTTCTAAGAACGTACCCCGAGACGATAGGCGGGACGGAAAAAGGATGAACCACGGAGTTAGTCGACACTGTAGGTAAGTGAAGGCCCGCCTCCTTTAGCGACAAGCCAAGAGGGTCGTCCCATGTCCAAAAGCGCCCAACTAGTCCAAGTAAAAAGGTGGTTAAGGTTGCAAAATGAGGGAAGGCCGACTATTTACCGCTATCATCCTTCCTAGGGACTCGGTCCTTTGGTAGGCTCTTCACGGTAATAGCCGGAAAAAGGCTTATTTTTGAAGGGTGAGTATTCTTTTTGTGAGGGGATTTTCTTTGGCATTTTGCTTTTGCACTTGGCTTTTGAGTTTCTATGCCCTTTCTTTTTTTCTTCTTTTGTATTTTGTTTTTCATTTGTTGTGCCTTTCCTTTTTCTTCTTTCTTTTCTTTCTTTCTCTTGGATTGCCTTTTTGATGAATCATGTATTGTAAGCATTTCTTGCAACCAAGTACAAGGACTCAACAAATTGCAACTTATTTGTGGAAAATGTGTAGGAGGTAGGGAAAATGGGTGAGTAGGGAGCACGCTTTCCCTTCAAACCCATAAAAAGTGGAAAACTTGGACTAATCACACAATTCCGAACATGGTCACCTAAGAGACGGGACTCGGCAACCAAGGCCTTTTCACTCCGTGGGTGGTCAAAATGGTCAAAATGCAAATCCCGTGGTAAATCTCTAGTAGACTAGGTGGACACAAGGTAAAGAACCAACGAAACTATTGATTTAAAGTCATTTTACTAGACTAAAGTCCAAGACTCGATTCATACTACTAGAAAGGGAAAGTAAACACTTGCTCACTAGCCTCAAAACTGGGTTTTTGAAAACCTTTTTCCTACACTAGACACAAACCACACAACACAAAACAAAGACAAAAGAAAATGAAACGAAACGAGACAAAACAGAACAAAATGAAAGAAAGGAAAGAAAACACACAAGGAAAACAAACACCACCCCGAAACATCCACATAAGCAACCAAATCAACCACAAACTCTACAAAGCTCCACCCGAGCACACGTCATCACAAAATCTCCTCCAAGCTCCACAAGAGACAAAGAGGAAAAAGGGATAAAAAGATGTTACCGGATGTCTTGAAAGCCCTCCAAAGTTAGAGGTGATTAAGCTACCTACAAGGAAAAGGGAGGCAAAACACACACAACACAACAAATATACTACACAACGACACAAAAGGAAAAGACACAAAAGAAAATCTTTTTGAATTTTATGAAAATTTTCAAATTTTTAGGGGGTTTTAAGATTTTTCGGAAATAACTACAAAAATAAAACTAACTAGGCTAGGTGTGGACATGACATAGGTCCACCCCGACGCGGCCACGCGCGGGTTTGGGTAGGCGAATGAATCTCCATATGAGAATGGATCGAATTGAAATTTAGGTCTATGTGGAGCCGCCACCGAATTTTGTGGTTATTCGGAACCATTCGAGCCCACTCTATGTCGTAGTGGTCCGTACACAAAATACGGCCCATTTCCGATGTCAGAGTTTATGGGGCTCGTCCCTTTGCATTTGATACCAATACCGACATTATCGGATATTGTGTATTGAATGACTCTCGTGCGCCAACGGTTTCGGGCATCCGGAAACCGAGGTTCTGAGTAAGGGGTGAGGGTACGTGTTGGGAAGCCCACAAAGGACACCCAACCCCGCCCGCACATTAGCGGCCTCTACTTAGAATTCGAATGACTTACAATACGCGCGCTAGTTAAACGGGAAAATGATATGCAAAGAGTATTTTCCCTAAACATGTGAATTGAATTTGAAAAGGGTTTCTAAGTCAATTTAATGCAATTAATTCTACGTCAAAGTGGAATTTAGCATGCGGGTTCATTTAGTACAATAAACGAACAAGAATTAAATTGACAAAAGAAACAAGCAAACGGTTAGTAACGGTAAATCGATATTAACGGTTTGTGCAAGTAATGAATTGAATTGAATGGTGTACGAGATGATGCATGGTTTGAAAGGATAGCACACACATGATTAATTATGCACGCGTTGACCTAAGTCGTAAAATACTATCGGGTTTTGAGAAGAAGGATGTACGACTCATGTTTTTGTCGTTACGAGGTCACTCGATCGAGTAGTCGATAGACTCGATCGAGTAAACCCTGAAAATAGGTTTCTGTTTCGCGTTATGGACCATACTCGGCCGAGTTATTGACCAACTCGGTCGAGTACATGGCCACTCGACCGAGTCACTGTGAGACTCGATCGAGTGAGTGTCGTAATAGACATTCTGATTCGATTTTTGAGGTACCACTCGACCGAGTGGGCTAGGCACTCGGTCGAGTGCCCCCTGTACAAATTGTAATTCGTTTGCAAATTGAAAATTGATTTTGAAATTGCTTTTGATTTTTGAGAGTTTGACGATTTGGCCGAATCGGACGTAAATATTGCACAATTTACGCTCGACTTGGTTTTTTATAAATCGCAAATTTTGTTGAACCGAATATAAATATTGTTGAATTTATACCCGACTCTAACCTCGAATACTCGTCGTATCCCATATTCGATTATTTGAATCGATATGGAATATTAGAGTGAAATAGAAAATAAATAAATAAATTGATTTTAGTCGTTGTAAATTAATTATCGTGATATGAACAAATCACGTTAATTAATTCATACGACTTGATTGTTAAATTCGATATCCAATTATGGAATTGGTATCGAATCTAAAATCTACGCTTTACTTGAATAAATAAAAAACTTGATTCCCTCGACTTTTCCGACATCGAAATAAATCCCTAGGGATTGTGATGTCGGATCCGTGTCAACGGGTTTCGACCCTTATTAAAGTACGATGTTTGTTTTTTGAGAAATCGATACGACATGCGAATAAAAACAATGGTGCAAAAATTATTGTTGAAGTTAATCTATCTCAATAATCAAGTAATTGGGATATCGGAACAAGCGACCGTCAACGCTGTGTGCAGTACACTTGTATGTTCGTGTTTCCTCATTCCGATATCACTTCATACTCGACACAAATTGATAGATATTTTAGTGTTTTGATATTAATATTATACTATCGATATTAATGATGCGATAATAACGATGAAAATAAAAGAACGACCCATATGAAGATGACGATACGACGCGAGAAGGAGGAAGAAAGGAAAAGAAACGGGGTTTTGACACCCTCAACCTACATGTTCTTGTCTCGGTGCGGACTCGTAACCGTGGCTATAACACAAGAGTCTTCGAGGTTTATGGAGGTCGAGTTATGGTGGCACGGGTTTGATGAATCCTAAAGCTAGTTTAGGGTTTTCTTAGGGTGTGCTAGGGTTTGTAAAGGATGTAATATGTGTGTATGATTGCTCTAGGGTTTTTGAAAGTTGTAAAAAGAGGTGTTGAAGAGGAGTGCATGGGGGTTGCTTATATAGGAAAAGCTAGGGCTTCGGTTTAGGGTTACTCGACCGAGTAGGTGGCTAACTCGGTCGAGTGGTCCGTTACGCCAGCCGTCGGGCTTGAATAAGGGCCCACTCGATCGAGTGGGTGAGGCACTCGATCGAGTGGCCCAGCTGGGTCGCGCGGGTCGCTCGCTTTGGACCGTGACCAATGGACATTTGATGAGTTTGAGTTTGACTTGGGCTTTTGATGTTTGAGGGGTTGTTTGGTATGTCTCGGAAATGACTTTGACCGGGGTTGACCCAATCGTGACAAGTCGGTTTCAATTCCGGTGTCGGTTTCGGCCCAAATTAGCCTTGTTTGATTGGAGACGGCCCGCTGGGCCTGGATTTGAGGTTGCTTTTGTGAGATTTGTACTCTGTAAGTGTGTTAGCCAGCGATTAATGGATTTGAGCCCGTATCCGAGCGCATAGAAGCATGTTAGCGTCCGATCATCATTGGGTGTTTTTTGGGAAACTACCATAGACACCTGGCAGTCAAAATGCGGGTGTCTACACTAGGATATCGCTCCCCCACACTTAAACCGAGCAATGTCCTCATGCTCGATCGGTAGTGTGCAGAGACACTAAAAAGAAAAGAAACTACGTAAATAAAACTAAAAATCAAAAAGAAAAGCGGAGAAAAGGTAGAATGTGTTCGGCCAGGGTGTAATCAAGTCACCATGGGCCGAGACGAGAAAAGATATGGATGGGGGAAGAAATGAAAAGAAAACAAAAGGAAATGGGAGGGAAGGACTAGGTGTAATCAAGTCACCCAACCCGTATTTCGCCCGAATCCGACTAAATTCTAACAAAAGAAAGAGAAATCAAAGAAAAAGTGAAAATACTTGTAAATTTGGATTTTGAAATGACTCCCGATGTAGTCACGTCATCGAGAATCAGGAGCAATGACTACCAAGGCCCCGAGGGCCGCCATGACACGAAAATGATAAGGGGAAGGGGAACAAACAAAGGGATACAAGCCATAAAAGACGGAAAAGAAAAGAGAGTCGCCTTACCACACGGTTAGCAACTCAAAAGTCTCCATCGTCTCAATGTTCGATATCGGCACATTACTTGTCTTCTTCATTGTTATTCTCTTCGTTCTCAATAAGGTCGCATGATTGAAGTACTAGGCTTTCAATGGTATAATGAGGTGGGATTTGATGTGAAACTCACTATGTAGTGAAGAGAAGATGAGGTGGTGTAGACACCCGCATTTTGACTGCCAGGTGTCTATGGTAGTTTCCCAAAAAACACCCGATGATGATCGGACGCTAACGTGTTTCTACGCGCTCGGATATGGGCTCAAATCCATTAGTTGTTGGCTAAAGCACTTATGGAGTACACATCTCACAAAACAGACCTCTAATCCAGGCCCAGCGGACCGTTCCGGGTCAAACAAGACTAATTTGGGCAAAACCGACACCGGAAATAAAACCGACTTTTTTTACGATTGGGTCAACCCTGGTCAGAGTCGTTTCCGAGACATACAAAACAGCCCCTCACAACATCAAAAGTCCAAGTCAAACACAAACCCAGGTCACGGCCCAAAACAATGGACCCGCGCGACCCAGCTGGGCCACTCGATCGAGTGCCCCACCCACTCGATCGAGTGGGCCTATTTCGAGCCCGACTGCTGGCACAACGGGCCACTCGACCGAGTCAGCTGGTTACTCGGTCGAGTAACCCTAACCGGGGTCCTAGGCTTAGCCTATATAAACACCCTCATGCACAACCTTTCAAACAACGTTTTTTTAACCTTTTGAAACCCTAGTTTCACAACTAATCAACATCAAATTCTACCCTAATTCTACCCTAATACTACACCCAAGCCCTAACCCCAGTACCTAAGAGGCAAACCTAAACCACCACAACTTAGCCTACATACTTGAAACTCTCGTGCAAGCCGCCACTACGAGTCCAGTCCGAGCATAAGGAACATGTAGGTTGAGGGTGTCAAAACCCCATTTCTTCCCTTTTCTCTTTTCTTCTCGCGTCGTGCGTCGTTTTCTCGTCGTCGTTGTCCTTTTTATTTATTTTCTTCGCATACTAATATCGATAATATCATTAGTATCGAAAGACATTAAAATACCCGTCGTTTTGTGTCGAGTGCGAAGGATGTCAGGATAAGGAAACCCGAATATACAAGTGTACTGCACACAGTGTTGTCGGTCGCTTATCCTGACACCCTAGCATTTGATTATTGAAACGGGTCAATTTCAACCATATTTCGTTTATTTTCGTTTGCGTCGCATATTGCATCGATTTTCTAAAAACCTTCATCAAAACACATATTTTTAAGGCTCAAAACCCGTTGACGCGGAACCGGCATCACAATCCCTAGGGATTTATTTCGATGTCGGAAAAGCCGAGGGAATCAAGTCTTTCAATTCTAGCATAGCGTCAAACTCTTAGATTTGATGCTAATTTCATAATTAGATGTCGAATTTAACGGTCTAGTCACATGAATTAATTAACGCGATTTCTATTGATGCTAAAATAATTGTCATACAATTCGCTAGAATTCTGACATTATTAAACGCGGAGGAAATCTACCATATCGCGGTAGTTAATTTAAGGCGACTTAAATCAATTTTCTTTTATTTTCACTCTAGTATTCCATATCGATTCAATAATCGAATATGGGATACAACGATTATTCAAGTTCAGAATTGAGTATAAATTCCACAATATTTATGTCCAATTCATCAAATCATCAAAAATCAAAAACAATCTCGCAATCAACAAAATTGCAAGAAACGAACCTGCTTCGTACAGGTGCCACTCGACCGAGTGCCTATGCCACTCGATCGAGTGACATCACAAAAACCGAAACAGAATGTCTTTACGACCTCCACTCGGTCGAGTCTCACAGTGACTCGGTCGAGTTGGTCAATAACCCGATCGAGTAGGGTCCCAAAATCTGGACAGAACCCTTTTCAGAGGTCCACTCGGTCGAGTCCCTCAATGACTCGGTCGAGTGGCCCCTTGTCACGACAAAATCGTGAGTCCTACAATCGTACTCGAGTCTCGTTAATCGTTTTTCGTGACTTAAGTCAACACGTGCCTAATCAATCACGTGGAGTATCACCTTTTCAAAACTTTATGTCATCTTATCTACATCATTCCATATTTATGCAAACCGTTACTAACCATTTGTCTTTTCTTGTTGATTTATTGTGTTTATTTTATTGTACTAAAATGAACCCACATGCTAAAATTCAACTTCGACGTTAGAATTAATTGCATTAAATCGACATAGAAACCCTTTCAATTTCATTCACATGCTTAGGGAAAACAATGTTTGCATAAGCATTTTTCACCGTTTAACTAACGCGCGTATTAGAGAGTCTTTCGATATATTAGTAGAGGCTGCTAGTGCGGGCGGGGTTGGGTGTCCTTTGTGGGCTTCCCAACACGTACCCTCACCCCTTACTCAGAACCTCGGTTTCCGGATGCCCGAAACCGTTGGCGCACGAGAGTCATTCAATACACGATAACCGGTAGTGACGGTATCGGTATCGATATGCAAAGGGACGAGCCCAATAAACTCTGACATCGGAAATGGGCCGTATTTTGTATACGGCCCACTACGACATAAAGTGGGTTCGAACGGGCCCGAACTCCCATAAAGTTCGGTGGCGACTCCACATAGATTTAAATTTCAATTCGATCCATTCTCATATGGAGATTCATTCGCCTCCCCAAACCCGCGCGTGGCCGCGTCGGGGTGGACCTATGTCATGTCCACAATTTGGCGACTCCGCTGGGGATTAACTTATGCGTGACTTACCATCGGCATCCTCAAGGTAAAACTAGAATAGAAATCGTTTGACTAGTACAATACGTGTTTTAGTTTTACGGTTCATGCATAACCCATATTTTCCCGGGCCGGTACTGGTGACCGACGTCCCATCATACCATTGATGTACTCCAATTTGGATATGTCAAAAGGTGTCCATAGTCGATTCGAGTGGGTTTCGCGGCATGTTCTAAGCTCAACTCGACTTAGAGAGTCCGTCCCGATCAACGTCTAGACTATGTACACTGGTATAGACCCTTTTAGACCGACCGAGACTTAGTGTAGAGCATACATGGCGTCGTTATAATGCTTATGTGACTACGTGCTATTTGGTTTCCGTGTCATTTTCAAAAACCGTCAACTTTTCAAAAATACATCTTTTTCAAGGTATTCAATTTTCAAAACCCGGGACATACCGAATTTAGGACTTATGATTTTACTCAAAATAGCCTATTTTATAGACGGTATGCTACCCAATTCAACACTCAAAAATGTTTTCAAACTTTCAAAAAGCGAGGCCCGCTACACTTTCTGATTTTCTCGAAAAATCGGGCCTTTCCCCGAGTTCTCTCGGACTTTCCAAAACAATCCATTTTCAAAACTTTCCTCTTCTTAGGACTTCCCGTATTTAGCAGTGTCGGGTCATGTCGTAAGTTGTCAAGGTCTTTAGCGTCGAAACTCTGTCGATCTAACATCACGGGTTTCTTCCCTATCCCAGTCCGCCTTATTAGACTAAGGCAAGGCCCACCTACGTAGGACAAACCCCTACAAAGGAGGGCCCGTCAACACAATCGAGTCCAAAGTCTGGGGATGTCTCACGTGAACCTTCCTTCGAACAGGACTAGGCCCACTCGCCGAATCCTAAGGAAGGCCCACACTTCGCAAGTCACCCGTCTAGGTGTCTTTTCTCAAGTCATTTCCCTTTTTAGTCTTTTTCGGGATGTACTTGCTATTCCGGGATTCGGGCTAGTTTCTGATTACGCGGTGTTCTTACAGACAGGCCACCCGAAACCCGACATCAACGCAAAATGGACGCATTGAAGGAGGCCCTAGAGAAGATCGAGACTCAACTGACCTCCATCCAGGCTAGCCAAGCAACATTAGACACCCGTTTGAGCGCCGTAGAAAAGACGGGCCCTGTTGACGGGTCAGGAACCACTGGGCCCATAGATGAACTCATCAGCGTTGTTCGCAGACTCGAGAAACAAGTTCACCTATCATCGAACAACTCGATCCACTCCGAAATTGCTCGTTTCTATTTGCCTTTGAATAACGAGCTACCTGCTAACCTCAACCTTACGAGAATTCCTATGTTTGAGGGTACCGAAGATCCGGTCCATCATATCCGGGCTTTCAAAGATTTCATGGCTGTCAAGGGGGTGAAGTCCACCATTTTTACACATTTGTTCCCTTCCTCCCAGGAAAAGCATCCCAAGGCCTGGTACTACAGGTTCGATTCCAAGAAATATAAAACTTGGGATGATGTGGCGACCGAATTTGCTCGGAATTACGCCGACGATACTGAAATCCAGACTACAATGCGTACTCTGGAGGTGATGGCCCAAGAGCCCAAAGAAGGGTTCACTAAATATCTACAAAGATGGCGGGCCGAGAGCGTAAAACTGGTCGACAAGCCCAGTGAGAAGGTCCTAGTAGAAGCTTTTGTCAAGAACCTTCTCCCATCCTACCGGGTCCATCTCCGGTATGCTGTTATCCCTAATTTTGCTACTCTAACTGAAATGGGTACAAGGATCGAGGACGACTTAAGGTTAGAGAGCCTGACTAAGGCCTCTACCAAAGGCTATCAAGGGGCAAGTTCATCTACGAGCAAGCCCACACCCGCAGCTGCAACTCGCAGCATCTTTGATGAGGTAAACCTACTTGACACCTCATCCAAAAAGAATACACCAAATCGGGTATTCACAGATATAGGGACTACCTATAATTATGCCTTACAAAGGCTATCTTCGAAGGGTCTGATCCAACCAATAAGCCCGATGCCCGAGCTTCCAGTAGAAAAGAGGCCCAAAAGTTATAACGCCCAGGCCTACTGCCAATATCATCGTGGTAATGGGCATGATACTGAAAAATGCTGGAAACTGAAGCATCTAATCCAGGACTTGATCAAGAGCGGGAAGATCCCGTTGCCCGGAGACAAGCCGAGCAACAAAGAAAACCCATTCAGTGCCCATGCTATATTTACCGGTGAGGTAATTGACTGTTCTCATCTCATCTCCCCCTATATCCCACAAATTAACGGGATATGGTTCGATGACGAGGATGATGTATACTTAACCAAAGGGGAAGTTGTCCCCATCACCCTTGAAGAGGTCCGAAAGGCTAAATTCAAAGCCTTAGCCACCAACCACCTCGCCGCAGCTGGGCGTCCTATCCCCGCATCCGTCACTGAACCTGCCAGGACGGAATCTACCCTTGAAGAACCAAGCAACGACACCGCTTTGGTCCAACAAATGAAGAGGGCTCGAGCTGATCTAACCATATGGCAATTACTGGTTAGCTCACAAGCTCATCGGGAAGCACTGACTAAGGCTCTCGATGAAATCAAGGTCGACTCACATGTTAGCCCTACTGAAATGGTAGCCACTATTATGCCTTATCTCAGAGGCAAATCCAAGGAAGAAGGCCCACTCATCACCTTCTCTGAGTCTGATCTGCCAGCGTTTGGGCCCAATCATAATCTGGCCCTATACATTACGGTCATTTGCCGAGGGAAGTACCTTCCAATGACCCTTATTGACGATGGGTCCGCTGTGAACGTCCTACCTCTAAGGACCGCTAAAGCTCTCGGCATCACCGATGCCGACTACCTCCCTAAAGCACAGACTATCCAGGCTTTCGACGGAAGCCCAAAACCGGTGGCCGGGGCCGTTAAGTTAACAATAATAACGGGCCCAATCGAGAAAGAGTTGGAATTCCAGGTGATTGATGTCACCTCGTCTTTTAACTTACTATTAGGAAGGCCTTGGATCCACGCAGTCAAGGCCGTATCCTCCACTCTCCACCGAAAAGTCAAGATGCCACTTCGGGACGGCATCATCACACTAGAGGCTACTCCAATTACCGTGGCAAGCTGCAATGCTACGGGCCGGGCCGACCAACGAGGATTTGATTTCGTGGGCATGATCGAAGAAGAGTATCTCTTTAGGCCCTACTTCAGAACTAGCATCGATACGATGCTACAGAATCTAGGCTATCTATCGGGAGCAACCTCAAGGCCATATCTTCCAGCTGGGAAGATTATTGAGGTCCTAAACGATGGCGAATCCCATTTCGGGTTGGGGTATGCTATAACCCTAGAAAACGTGGTTCGGGACGGTATTCACAAGGCCATCGACATTCTCAAGGGTACTTACAGAGGCTTTTATAGCCGGAAGTTAACCGATTACTTCGTCACCCCAGTTTTCGGAGCTATTCAAGTGGGCCTCTACCAACCCACAATCTCATACCCCGAGACCAAAACGGCTCGGAAATGCAATTGCATCCCCGATGATATATTTGCCCTCGTTCAAAACGAGTCCAGAGAAGGGGAAAACAACGTCGAGCCCGTGCTGGGGCTCCTATTTGGAAAAGACAAGGCTGTCCCCGCTCCAAAAGATGATCTGGTCAATCTGATCCTCCGCAGCAATCGGTTTGACCCAACAAAGCTGATCACTGAAGTTGGTGCAGACACGGCAAAAAGGGCCTGGAGGAAGACCATCAAGTGGACCGACAGCCAAGGACGGACCTACAAGCTGACCACCGGCGAGGGAGACATGCCGGATACCGAGTCAGAGTCAGAATCGGAGTCTGAGTCCGAGTCCAGAGGGTCTGGTGCTAGAGTCGAGTCTGTAACCCCTCTTCCCTTATCCACTGAGGTCTCGTGGCCTGTCCTAAGACCTCTCCCTATCCCGCCACTGACCAACGATCAGATGGTTCTGCTCTTTTCGAGCTTTTCACAAAATTTACCATTAATAAAAATAACGAAAACCATTCTGCTTACGACTTGTCTTATTTCCAAAGTTTTCTCAATTTCAAAAATCTTATATGCAATGACATTGAGAAACCCGACGAACAGGTACCTCTACCTCCACATCTGATCGAGCAGCTCGAACAAAGGGAGTCCCGAGATCCGGTAATCGAAGAAACCGAGTCCATCAATGTGGGAACCACTTTAGAGCCCCAAATGCTTAAGTTGGGCCTATCCTTAGATCCAGAGGAGAGAAGACAATTCACATACCTCCTCCAAGAATTCAAGGACGTCTTTCCATGGTCCTACAAGGACATGCCGGGTATAGATCGGGAAATAGCCGAACACCGAATACCAATAAAAAATGGGTGTAAACCGGTAAAGCAAAAACTCCGAAGGATGAAGCCCGAATGGTCTCTCAAGGTCAAAGAGGAAGTAGACAAACAATTCAAAGCAGGCTTTATACAAGTGTCTGAATATCCAGACTGGCTTGCAAACATCGTGCCGGTACCCAAGAAGGACGACAAGGTGCGGGTATGTGTAGATTTCCGAGACCTTAACAAGGCAAGCCCAAAAGACGATTTTCCGTTACCACACATCGACATATTAGTGGATAACACGGCCGATCATGCCCTTCTATCATTCATGGACGGGTATGCCGGATACAATCAAATTAAAATGGCAGAAGAGGATATGAGTAAGACCACCTTCATTACACCTTGGGGTACTTACTGTTACACTGTTATGCCATTTGGGCTTATCAATGCCAGGGCCACTTATCAACGGACCGCCACTACTTTACTACATGACATGATGCACAAAGAAGTGGAGGTCTACGTGGACGATATGATCGTTAAGTCCAAAGACCGGAGTGGGCACATTGCGGCCCTAAGGAGATTCTTTACCCGACTGCGCAAATACAACATGAGGCTAAACCCTCAAAAGTGCAGTTTTGGGGTAACATCGGGCAAATTACTGGGCCATATCGTTAGCCAACGCGGCATCGAGGTCGACCCAGCTAAAATCAAAGCCATCACCGAGATGCAACCACCCAAGACCGAAAAAGAAATACGGGGTTTTCTCGGGAAAGTCCAATACATCAGCCGGTTCATTTCAAAATTAACCATGGTATGCGAGCCCATTTTCAAGAAACTGAAGATAGGGGAACGAGTACTGTGTGATGACAAATGTCAGGCGGCTTTCGATAAAATCAAGGAGATACTGTCTGCTCCGCCGGTTTTAATGCCACCTCAACCCGGCCTGCCTTTGTCGTTATACTTAACAACGACCGAGACAGCCATGGGGGCTATGCTGGCCCAGACAGTCGATTCAGAAGAACGGGCTATTTACTACATCAGTAAAAAGTTCCTCGAATATGAATGCAAATACACGATGCTTGAAAAAACGTGCCTAGCTCTGGTTTGGGCCACTAAAAAGCTCCAACATTACATGCTGAGTCACGAGGTACATGTATTATCCAAAATGGATCCTATCAAGTACTTATTCGAGAAGCCTATCCTCAACGGCAGGATGTCCAGATGGACTTTAATGTTATCTGAGTTTGACCTCAAGTTTGTACCATTAAAAGCCATCAAAGGCCGGGTAGTAGCCGAGTTCCTCGCCGATAGCCCGATATCTGAAGAGGACCACACCGACACTTGGGCCTTTCCTGATGAAGACATGTTCCATACCGATACTGAGACATGGGATTTTTATTTTTACGGGGCGTCCAACTTTCGAGGATTCGGGGTCGGAATTCTGCTAATATCACCACGAGGGGAACACACTTCCTTATCCATCAAATTGGACTTTGACGTGACCAATAACGCAGCCGAATACGAAGCATGCATTCATGGGTTGCAAGCCGCCTCTGATTTAGGGGTAACAAACCTCCGGGTCCACGGTGATTCGTCATTGGTCATCAGTCAGGCTCTCCAAAAATGGAAAACTCGGAACGCCAATCTCGTGGCTTACCAAGCACGGGTAAGGATTTTAGAGAAACAATTCCAAAAGGTAGAATACATTTATCTGCCCCGGGAAGAGAATCAATTCGCAGATGCACTTTCCAAATTAGCGTCTCTACTGAACATCCCGGGTCACCTGACCAGCATGCCGATCTGTGTTGAAAGACGGTCCGAGCCGGCGTATGTACACGCCATCCAAGACATCGAGCTAGCTGACCCAGAACCTTGGTATCAGTCAGTCCTAACCTACTTGACAACGGGAGAGTATCCCCCAGAAACTGAAAACCGGGCCAAGAAAGCCCCGCGGAGATCGGCAAACCAATTTGTTCGCACAGACGATGGACAATTATACAAAAAAATGGCGTAGGGGGCTCTCCTTCTATGCATCGACAAAATACAGGCTGAAAAGGTTATGGCCGAAGTACACGACGGTGAAAACGGCCCACATATGAACGCCCATATGCTAGCCCGCAAAATCATGAGGCTCGGGTATTACTGGAACACCATGGAAACAGACTGTCAGTTGTATGTCAAACACTGCCATAACTGTCAGATCTTTGCCAATGTACAGCATATGCCATCTTCTCTCTTATATACCATGACATCACCGTGGCCATTTTCGACATGGGGTATAGAAATAATTGGAAAGGTGCATCCTTCCGGGACGGGAGGTCATTGCTTCATTTTGGTGGCCATCAACTACTTCACCGAATGGGTCGAAGCCGAGTCATACCGTCTCTTGAACGCCAAGCACGTGGCCAAGTTTATCCAGAATAAGATCATATGCCGGTATGGGATCCCTCACGAGTTCATCAGTGATCACGGGACCCACTTTCAAGTTGAAACTGCCACACTGCTGGCATAATATAAAATTCAAAGGCATACATCGTCGCCTTACCGACCTCAAACAAATGGAGCGGTAGAGGCGGCCAATAAAAAAATTGTCACCATACTTAAAAAGATGGATGAGAATTACCGGGACTGGCCCGACAAAATACCCTTTGCCCTATGGGGATATCGAACCTCGATCCGCACCGCAACTGGAGCAACCCCGTATTACTTGACATACGGAATGGAAGCGGTCCAACCAGTCGAGCTAGAAGTGCCATCCCTCAGGATTTTACTTGAAAGCCAAGTACCTGAAACAGATTGGGTCCAAGCCCGATACGATTCGCTAGTCCTTCTAGACGAACGGCGATCACGGGCCCTCAACAATATCCAAATATATCAAAAGAGGATCCAACGGGCCTTCAACAAAAGGGTTAGGCCCAGAAACATCAAAGAAGGGGATCTGGTCCTAAAATCGGTTCGTGCCTTACTACCGGTTGACTCAAGGGGTAAATTCAAACCCAATTGGGCTGGGCCATACTTAGTCAAGAAGGTCTTATCAGGAGGAGCGGTGATGCTGACAGACTTGGACGGGAATGAATTTGTCAACCCAACCAACTTGGACCAGCTGAAGCGCTACTACCCATAAAGTCCATCTCAATGTCATTTGCAAAAAAAAGAAATTATAAAAAATTTGTGTTTTTATAAATTTTCAAAAATTATAGACAAGTCAATAAGTTAGAATTAATTATTCTACTTGTTAGTAATAATGATGAATGTCTCATGACATTCCGTCATTAGTATTTAGCTTTATATATTCCCGTCATTAGTATAGCTCTAGATTCGTTGTACCTGGTTATTACCTTCGGTATATATATACCGAGTTAGTTCATTGAAATAATCAAGACATTACGTTATCTTACATGGTATCAGCCTAAATCGATCCTCACAAAAATCCTTCCGCTTGCCACAATCTCGTGATTTAACCGTCGGCCGGAGATGGCTATCTTATTTTTCCATCTCCGGCGGGTACTTCACGTCATCAAAATATTTTATTAGTAAGTTTCTTCAACAACAATATAATAACAATAATAATATACGGAGCAGTAAGTTATGATGGTGCGTGACGACATGGTGTGCACCTTGCTTCGTCCATCCCCTTCGAAGTTCGATGTACATCCTGCCGTTTCGCTACCTTATTTTACTATATACGGAATATATATATATATATATCCTCTTCGTTCAATTATATTATGGTTTTAATTATTTCATAATAAATAATAACACCCTCCATATCGATTATTATATTGTTTTGTCGTCAATCCGTCATCGTGTTCTCCGTTGATCCTCGCCAATACCGCTTCTACCCTTGTCGTTGTTTCGACAATCGCCGGCCGTACTATCCGTATATCGATTACACTACTGTCGCACATCTCGAATTAATAATCTTGATGTATTTCGAAAATTGCAAAAATCAATCAAATCAATTCTGAACTACGTTTGGTTTGATTCCGCTAATCGTGGATACGTAGGAAACCCTTCAAAAGGGTACAACCATTGCAATAAACGAAAAGACGGGAACGGTATTCTTTAATACGTCTTTATTAAATCGATAAACTCGGGAAATACAAAAAAAAAACGGCACACACCACAAAAATCGCACCTAAAAAAGTAACAATAATACTCAAAACGGAGACTAATATCCGGGCATTTTCTCCTTCCCCTTGTCCTTCGGGTCACATGGAGCCTGAGGTCTTCGAGGTGGTGGCGAGCGTTCCCGAATCACAAGTGGAACCTCCTTAGCACGAGCCCGTTTCTTCGATGACGGGTCTTCTACCACAGTCTTTGGTCCAATGCGAGCCCGCACGTGCTCGGGCAATCTATCCTGTGGGCCAAGTCGGTCCTGCACGGGTAGTTTTAGGCCTTGTCTCCTTTCCAAGTCAGTATGGGGGCTCACCTTCCCCCAAGCACCTTTAGCACCAGACCCTCCAGCTTGAGTCTTGGACTTCTTCTTTTGTCCTGACATAAGGCGGACTAGGGTAGCAGGAGTGTCACCTTCATCAAAAAATCCCCTGTTGTCCTTAGCTTGCTCCTTTCGCAGCAGGTCGAAAGCCTCATCAACCTTCAGAGCAGCTCGGGCTTTAGCATCGCCTGCTTTGGTCCACTTCGTGTAAGAGTCTGAAACCCAGATCGAGTGGCGAGATTTGACAACGGGTCAAGTATGCCGTGTGTACCATCTTTGCATCCAGGTATCACACATTACATCAGTCCGTTGGGTAGGGTCACTCACAACTGCTTCGACTTCAGGGATTCATTGGGTCCATCCATACTGCCTTAGTATGCGATCCGGATAAAGATGAACAGTTTGCCTGAAGGATAATATCACCTGATAACGGGCTCTGTCCCTCGGGTTCAAGCCGGTCCAAAGATAGATGGGCCACCACGGAACTACCCATCGAATTAACGGACCACCATGGAATGACAACACCTCGTCCCAATATTTTTGGGTAATCTGACGAGAAAAGTCAATGGCCCGCCTCCTCGTCATCACCTGGTTATGACGATAGTTACTCGCATCAAGAGGAGGATCTATCACCGATAGCCTCTATCTCATATAGCCAAATCTGCAAAAGGAAACAAAAACATGTGTTTTTAAGGCAAAACAGGCGTCCGCCTAAGGCCACTCGGTCGAGTGCCTGGGACACTTGATCGAGTGGTACCCCTGAACGCAAACATGGGGCTTTTACGATGGCACTCGATCGAGTGGTACCTCAGAGAGCTGATCAGAAGATTTCTACGAGGGCACTCGGTCGAGTGCCAGGGTGACTCGATCGAGTGCCCACTGCAGCAGCCAATCCGCGAAAAAAATCAAAAAATCGAAAAATCGAGAAATTGGGAAAAATAAGATGCAAAGTAACATACTTGCAGCAATCGGGTGCTCCCGGTAAGACGAATTGATGAGTCCCTCTTGTGGTTGTCCAATCCTTGGATAATCTCGCCCGTGATCAGCCAAGCCAGGCTGTGTTCAGTCTCCATCAAGTCCACTACGGTCAGAAGATGGGTGTTTCCCATGCAGGATAACAAATCCATGTGACCCTCGAAAGCATAAACGTGGAGCATGCAGAAAGAAAAAGCCCTACGGCTGTAGGCCGGTCTGACCCGAACATCAAGAGGATTCATAAATTTCTCAGCCAAGTCGATCAGAGAAATATTATCACCTTCCATCATGCGGGATACCTCGTTGTGAGAAAGCCCTAGAAATTCTCGAAGCTTCCTCCTCGGGTCATAGATCGAATACGGGACAGCGGGACGGAGTATCGGGTTCCAACCTCCTATAGCTGCAATCTCCTCAGGTAAAGGGCAAACTTTGCACCGAGGAAAGGCAAAGACATGATATATATCGTCCTAGTAAACCAAGCACGCATCCAAGAAATAACGATCAACCACCATTTGACGGAACGGGTACAGCTGAGTTATGCCCGTCTGGTTAAGGGCTACCCTATCTGCATCCCTAAAGCGTCGGGACCATTCTTGCAGCATCATAGTTAGTCTGTCAATTCCCATGATAGTTTCTTGAGAAGGATGAAAAGGTTTTCTTTTTAAGAAGGGAGTGAATTGTGATGGAATTGTGAGAAAATCAAGAGCATTAAGGGGGTATTTATAGTATTAACTCTACAACCTTCTTTCCATATCTTTGCATGCACAAGGGTTTCCTAATCCCGATCGGAATCAAGCCACAAGCCTAGTCTCGATACTATCACAAAATATTCATCCCGAACTTTCCTAATTTCTTTAGGAGTCAAAATTTCAAACAAAATTCAAAATTCCAAAATTTTCAAAATTTCCAAAAATTTCAAAAATCATTTTCCCCAGCGCGAGTCATTTTACTACCTACGTGTTGCATGCATTTTACGTGACTTATACAGGTACGACTCAAACAGGGACGTGCAACCCACTATATCTCCCCAGCGGAAGCCCACAGCGGCATTTCACGGGATGGGCCTACATACAGGCGCACCCAGGACTTATGCGACAAGTCCAATTCCCAACGGAGTTATCGTCATCAGCTCAGGTATGACTTCTAGCTTGTGGCTGGAGAGCCCTTCACGCGAGTCTAAGAGACTATAAACGACCCGACCGGAAGTCCGCCAGGTTTCAATCCTCGATTGGCCTGGTGGCCACTCTGACTTTCGCCCTGTCCAAGCCTCAGTCAGAGTGGGGGCTCTGTAGACACCCGCATTTTGACTGCCAGGTGTCTATGGTAGTTTCCCAAAAAACACCCGATGATGATCGGACGCTAACGTGTTTCTACGCGCTCGGATATGGGCTCAAATCCATTAGTTGTTGGCTAAAGCACTTATGGAGTACACATCTCACAAAACAGACCTCTAATCCAGGACCAGCGGACCGTTCCGAGTCAAACAAGACTAATTTGGGCCAAAATCGACACCGAAAATAAAACCGACTTTTTTTACGATTGGGTCAACCCTGGTCAGAGTCGTTTCCGAGACATACAAAACAGCCCCTCACAACATCAAAAGTCCAAGTCAAATACAAACCCAGGTCACGGCCCAAAACAATGGACCCGCGCGACCCAGCTGGGCCACTCGATCGAGTGCCCCACCCACTCGATCGAGTGGGCCTATTTTGAGCCCGACTGCTGGCACAACGGGCCACTCGACCGAGTCAGCTGGTTACTCGGTCGAGTAACCCTAACCGGGGTCCTAGGCTTAGCCTATATAAACACCCTCATGCACAACCTTTCAAACAACTTTTTTTAACCATTTGAAACCCTAGTTTCACAACTAATCAACATCAAATTCTACCCTAATACTACACCCAAGCCCTAACCCTAGTACCTAGGAGGCAAACCTAAACCACCACAACTTAGCCTACATACTCGAAACTCCCGTGCAAGCCGCCACTACGAGTCCAGTCTGAGCATAAGGAACATGTAGGTTGAGGGTGTCAAAACCCCGTTTCTTCCCTTTTCTCTTTTCTTCTCGCGTCGTGCGTCGTTTTGTCGTCGTCGTTGTCCTTTTTATTTATTTTATTCGCATACTAATATCGATAATATCATTAGTATCGAAAGACATTAAAATACCCGTCAATTTGTGTCGAGTGCGAAGGATGTCAGGATAAGGAAACCCGAATATACAAGTGTACTGCACACAGCGTTGCCGGTCGCTTATCCTGACACTCTAGCATTTGATTATTGAAACGGGTCAATTTCAACCATAATTCGTTTATTTTCGTTTGCGTCGCATATTGCCTCGATTTTCTAAAAACCTTCTTCAAAACACATATTTTTAAGGGTCGAAACCCGTTGACGCGGATCCGGCATCACAATCCCTAAGGATTTATTTCGATGTCGGAAAAGCCGAGGGAATCAAGTCTTTCAATTCTAGCATAGCGTCAAACTCTTAGATTTGATGCTAATTTCAAAATTAGATGTCGAATCTAACGGTCTAGTCACATGAATTAATTAACGCGATTTCTATTGATGCTAAAATAATTGTCATACAATTCGCTAGAATTCTGACATTATTAAACGCGGAGGAAATCTACCATATCGCAGTAGTTAATTTAAGGCGACTTAAATCAATTTTCTTTTATTTTCACTCTAGTATTCCATATCGATTCAATAATCGAATATGGGATACAACGAGTATTCAAGTTCAGAATTGAGTATAAATTCCACAATATTTATGCCCAATTCATCAAATCATCAAAAATAAAAAACAATCTCGCAATCAACAAAATTGCAAGAAACGAACCTGGTTCGTACAGGTGCCACTCGACCGAGTGCCTATGCCACTCGATTGAGTGACATCACAAAAACCGAAACAGAATGTCTTTACGACCTCCACTCGGTCGAGTCTCACAGTGACTCGGTCGAGTTGGTCAATAACCCGATCGAGTAGGGTCCCAAAATCTGGACAGAACGCTTTTCAGAGGTCCACTCGGTCGAGTCCCTCAATGACTCGGTCGAGTGGCCCCTTGTCACGACAAAATCGTGAGTCCTACAATCGTACTCGAGTCTCGTTAATCGTTTTTCGTGACTTAAGTCAACACGTGCCCCATTGTGTTTTGCACACAAAATAAGAAAGGCATTAAAAAAATCAGAAATATGAAAATAGTGGGACCAAATAATGAAGTACACATGTGGGACATGATTTAATTAAGAACTAATGACAATGAAATGGCCAATTAACACAAAATAAAACGTGGTAAGGTTTCCCACCAATTTGCATCATTGTCAAATCTGAGCATTAAATGCCCAAGCACCTTTAACAATTTATGCAGTGAGGACACGGGAATTGTAGCAAAATAGTGATGATTATCTATGAAATCATCAAAATCGGGGGTGATTTTGGAGGGAAATTACACATTTACAACCCAATTCAAAACATATTTACCGCCTCTTACTTAAATACACAAATCAAATTATGAAATGATAACATTACAAAACACTTAAAATCAGTAGCTTTTTTTTCTTCACTTGAACCTTCTTTTGTTCCTCCTGCCAGCAACAATATTCTTCGACAACACATTCATCCCTTCTTCATTTCGTTCACGATGCGGGGACCGAACCTGACAAATGTTGAAAGGCATCAAATGGCGTGCATCTTGCTTGAGAACGCAACAGATTACAACCCACGAAGAGGCTTGAAGAAAGAACTTGGGGCTAAATTTCAAGTAGACAAAAATACGGTTTTCCGAGTTTGGCAAGAAGCAAAGCAACAAAGACTAAATGGTGAGCCAATATGCGTCAAGTTCAAAATGTTTGGTAACTCGGGTAGGGTATGCTTACCGATACCAAATGAGCAAATAATGAGATTGCACAAATCAAAGAGAGTAACTATGAAAAACTTGGCTCAAGCAATAAGCGTGTCAAAGACTACAATACATAATTGGGTTAGGCAAGAGAAGATTAAAAGCCACACATCAGCAATAAAGCTAGATTTAACAGTTGAAAATAAGAATATTAGGTTGAATTTTGTGATTTCAAAGCTTTATTATAATCGTCTTTTAAATGCATTGAAATTTAAGGAAATGTCACATATGTTTCATATTGATGAAAAATGGTTTTTTCATGACACAATGCAATGCACGATACTACCTCTGCGAAGATGAGCCGCTACCATATCGATCTTGTAAGAGTAAGCGGTTCATTACGAAGGTTATGTTCATGGCCGCTGTGTCAAGGCCAATGTATGCTGAAAACGGTGAATGTATTTTCGATGGAAAAGTGGGATGTTTCCCTTTCACTTACCAAGAACCTGCACAAAGAGCAAGCAAAAACCGACTAGCTGGAACAATAGAAACCAAATCGGTG
Source organism: Agrostemma githago (assembly GCA_958450325.1). Classification (NCBI taxonomy): domain Eukaryota; kingdom Viridiplantae; phylum Streptophyta; class Magnoliopsida; order Caryophyllales; family Caryophyllaceae; genus Agrostemma; species Agrostemma githago. The sequence continues at coordinate 23,962,349 of OY288244.1, read as the reverse complement.
GTTTCCATAACCAAAGAGGTTATAAGAGCAATGCTAATAGAAAAGATAATTCCAGCCATTAAAATTAAATGGCCATCAACAGCATAAAAAAACTATAGAGATACAACAAGACAATGCAAAGCCTCACTTACGAGGTGACGACCCTTTATTTCTACAACATGGCACATCAGACGGCTGGAATATTTCTTTAAGAAATCAGCCAACAAATTCACCAGACCTTAATGTGTTGGATTTAGGGTTTTTTTAGATCAATTCAGTCATTGCGGACAACAAAACATGCTAGCACAGTTGATGAATTAGTAAAGAATGTGGAGGAGGCATGCAATGAAGAAGAGGCACAATGCTTAGATGACGTATGACTTAGTCTACAAGCCTGTATGATGGAAATTATGAAAAGAAAAGGGCACAACGACTATAAAGTGCCCCACCTACAGAAGAATGCACAAAGAAGACAAAGGATATTACCAAGGAACTTAGAAGCATGTCAAGAAGAGGTGAAAAGCTGCATTCAGTATTTGTTAAGCGTTGGTAAAAGGGAAAATTTAGATGAACTTATTAGGGAATTAGAAGTGGTTGTTCATAATTGAAGTTTATTTTCTAAAATTTGATGTAAAGGATGTGTGAATTTTCTATCTACATGCAGTAGATAATGTGTTGACAAGTTTTAGTAAGTTAAGTTGCTTTTGAATGGGTTATGTAACAAAATTTCTAATGTTAAAGTCCCCATTTTATTTCATCCATTGTTCTTCTTGAATTGTACAACCATAACAACAGACACAAAAGATACTTTAAAAAAAATGAGATATAGACAAATAAGAACATGAAGTCAAATAAGAACAACAACCAAAGATCTTTACGGACATACAAGCATGAGACAAATAAGATGAATAAAAAAACATCATTAATATGCAAATAAGAACATGAAAACAAATGAATGTACTGTTCTGTGCAATAATATAGATGGAAAAATTCCCTTTAAAAAAAACGATAATAAAAGGCGCATAGACAAAAATCGATAAAATAATTTTGTAGATATGTGACCAGAATAAGGGATAAAAACCAAAGATCTCCACAATAAAACATCAATGAACACAATAAATTGAAGTAAAGATTCGAAACAACCTCTTTTTTTGTTCGTTTTTGTAACCGACACTGGCTTTGTAAGACGAAAATTTTGACCCTCGTAGCCACATGATGGGATCAAGCCAATCTCATGGTTCATCTCTACAGAACTTTTCCAACAACACTTCCTCTTCAGCTATCTCCCTCTCGACCTTCCCTTTTTCCTCCACCACTTCTTCTAAATTTGTCTCTTTCAGATCTAACCAAGGATCCAAACTGTCGTTCCACAAATCCCTATCAGCTTCAAAGCAATTTCTGAACACGAAGCTGGGAGTTCTTTAAAACGACGGCGTTTGAAAGACGATGATACTTCATCTTCTTCCTTGGAGTCATCTACATCAACAAAGCCCTCAATAGAGTCAGGAACAACATGACCCTATCTTGGAGAGTACCAACATAGTGGGTTCGATTCTTGTGATTTTGAAGGAGGATGTGAGTAAGGATGAGGGAGTTGAAGACGATTAGAAGGGGAAAGGGAGAAGAGATTGTCGAAGTTCATCCTGCTATGTGGCTAGGGTTTGAGTGAGGATGAGGGAAGGAAATTCTGGGAACACATTTTTTTGATATAACTGAATGAGTTTGATGGGTGTGGAGTAATTGTTGCTGTGGGGAGTACGAAGAGTAATAAATGGGGGTGGGTTGGAGTTTATTGGGTAGGATGAATTAATGGGATAGCTCACAATTTCCTTTAATGGGGTTTGGTGGGGAAAAAAGGTGCGAAAGAAAAAAGGAGGGAATAATTAAAAGGGGAAAATGATTAACATAAAAAATTAGAGTATGTTAATGATAGAAACAGATTATTTTAGTTGGATTAATTGATGGCATAAAATGTAATATGATGTCATATAGAAGGGCAGGTTGGTAATTAGTGTATGCCCAAAAAGGAAAGTGTAGAAATGGGGCAAAAGTTAATAAACTGCCAAAAAAGGAAAACGGGGCAAAAGATTGTGAATAGAGGGAGTATTTTCTTTAATATTATTTTTATGTTAATGAAGTTTAATTGACTCTTTTTAATGCATAACAGTGGAGATCGGATTACGATGTGGGTATGGGGAAATTATTTACCTGAAATTTCCGCAATTCAAACTAACCCGGATTATTTGGCAAGGAAACCAATTGTAGTTCTCCAATGTGCAAAATTAAAACTACATCGTAAGTATTTTAATATTTAGCCCAACATTTCTATCTAATTTACTTAATTATTTTTTAATGTGTAATTAAATATTTGCCAGCACCATTAATCTTAGAGACCTACAAAGCATCAAAAATATTTGTACAGCCGGAGATCCCAGAACTTCACGATTTCCAGCCCACGGTGAAAGAGAAGTACTACATGTGAAGTGGTCACGTTAATTTAAGTAGAGAGAAGTTACAAAGACAACGTACTACATGGTATAGTAATTAATCAAGAGGTCGTATGCTATTATGTAATTTCAGGCCGTATTTCCCCTTTTACGTACTTACTACTCTAATGTTGTTTTGCCTCTTTTATCAAGAGGTGTATTTCCCTTTTTATTAAATCAATGTTGTTTCCTTTTACCACCGTACAAACTTTATTAATCAGAGTTCAAGTTATCTTAAATTACAAAACTTCATTATGATTTTTTCATAAAAAACAAAAAACTATATCCAACCATATATATACACAATTTATATCCTTCTGATCTTTTAGGAAACAGAATTAAATAGTGGAATACTAAATTTAATCCTTTTGTAAATTAATAGTGTAAGAATCAATTAGAGTAGTAGTCCATGACAATCAAGCATTGACATAGCAATCAGGTATTAAGTTGAGAGGATGAAAAATATTGTAATGAATGAATGACCCAATTACAATCCTAGATCAATAAATACAACTCTACACAATATTGACAAATATGTTACGTGAATAAGAACCAACTATCCTAGGCTACAAATCAAGTGAAAAGATAATATTACAAAGATAATGAGATATGAAGAATATTATTATTATAATAGTGAAGGAAACAATATATGCAGGATGTCAGGAGATATCTTTAATATGCTCCTCTAAGACAGACGATCCTCCGAAGAATCCGATTTTGAGAAGTAGGTCCGTAAATCGAGGGCCTGGTAGCGGTTTTGTGAGGCAATCTGCAAGTTGATCATCTCCCGAGATGTGTTGTACACGAAGGGCACCTTTACTGACGAGTTCACATACAAAGTGAAAAGCGAGGCTAGATGTTTCATTCTTGAGTGAAATACTGGGTGCCTGAGTAGTTGGTGGCACTCAGGTTATCACAGAATATAACTAGTTTAGATATTGTGGGAAAGTGGAGTTCGGTTAGTAGGTTTTGGAGCCATAAGAGTTCCGAGGCAGTGCTTGTGACAACTCGGAATTCGGCTTCAGTGGAGGATTGAGCTATAGCCGACTGTTTCTTGGATGACCAAGAAATTGTGTTTCGACCTAGGTAGGTGACAAAGCCAGTGGTGGAAATATAATTTTCGCGGTCGCCGGCCAAGTCTGCATCACTGTATGCATGAAAACTGTTGGGTGATTCACGGTGTAGTAAAGAGCCAGCCTGGGCCGTACCCTGAAGATATCCGAGAAGTCTCTTTAGGGCCGTCCAGTGAAGGTCGGTGGGTCTTTGCATGAATTGAGCGAGACGATTTACAGCAAATGCTAGGTCCGGGCGTGTAAAAGATAGGTATTGTAGACTACCAATTATGGTTCGATAGTCAGTTTCCTTGGTCAATGGTGATGACTCATCCATGTGAAGTGGTGGAAAAACAGTCATAGGTGTGTTAGTGGGTTGTGCCTCAAGCATGTGGTGACGGTGCAATAAGTCATGTATGTATTTTAATTGTGTGAGAAGTAGTCCCGATTTTGTTGGTGTGACTTCGACCCTAAGAAATACGATAAAGCGCCATGATCCTTGAGTGCAAATCAGGACGCTAATTTGGACACAAAAGACGCGACAACAAGTTGATTTGGACCGGTGACAATTATGTCATCGATATAAACGAGTAAATAAATTTTATCATGTGGTGTCGTGGTGATGAAGAGTGAGGGGTCAGCAATTGACCCAGTGAAGCCATTTGCGAGGAGGTATTGCTTGAGGGTGGTATACCAAACTCGTGGGGCTTGTTTAAGGCCATAAATGGCCTTGGTGAGTTTACAGACGTGGGAGGGAGTGTGAGAGTTCACAAACCCGGGTGGTTGTGACATGTAGATGGTTTCAGTGAGATTGCATTGTAAAAAGGCGTTGTTTATGTGGACGTTTGTCCCCACCGCCCGACGCCCTGCGCGGGACCGACCCGGTTTTTCAACGTGTGGCGGCGGCCACCCACGCGACCCCCTCCCGGTCGGAGGCCGGTCCGATCTCGCGTACGGGGTGATGTTTCGGACCTTGATTCGGATGAAGATTCAGACTTGTACTAGACGGGTGCAGGCACCCGTGTTTCCGTTTGGAATGGATCGAGTCGTGGTTGTAAATGTTTAAAGGCCGATTCGTTTGGTAAGGCGACCTTTTTAGTGGACTGAAATCGTTGCCGATTTGTGGAATCGCCACCGAGTTTATTATGGGGACACGGAAACCGTTCAAGTCAACTTTGATCCCTAGCCGGCTCAAAGTTGAGGGGCACGGAACCTAAAGATAAAGACTTGTACCCTTAAGCACTCCATGCCTGGAATGACTTTCATTGCCAATGGTTTCGGACATCCGGAAACTGTCGATTCTGAGTAAGGGGTGAGGGTACGTATTGGGAAGCCAACATCCGATAGATGTCAACACCCAATCCCGCCCGCACTATAGCGGCCTCTACTAATCAATCAGTGGGCTGATAACCTAGTTCTTTTGTTGTGGCGGAAATACTGTAACATCCGTTGTTTTCACCCATACCTTTTGCTACGTCGGTTGTTTAAGGACAAGTAATTTTTGTCGTTATTAAAGTAGTTGTGTTTACATTCTTTGCATGCGATTTCACGTGACAAACAAGCCATGAAAAGATGCACGTTGGAGATTAGAGAGTACTAGTATTATAAGTATTAGTAGATCAGTTTTAACGCGATAATACGGATATTAGTCATTCTCGTGATATACCTTACCTGGTATTCTGCTTAAGATGCATCGGTTCGGTATTAATAAAGGTGCGTCGAACCTAATAAGGCGAGCACATAGACTAATACGGAAGCCGACCATCACTTTGTTCAGTTTTAGTTGTTTACGTTTTGAATTCCATGTTAGATGATTTAGCATGCGATTATAAGGTCATAAAAGAAATAAATAATACGAAAAACTGTAAATGCGGATGTAAGTAAATCAGATTGTGAGGAGTTGCACCCTCGGAGTATACACTAAACGGGACACAATGCATAGATAGTTGAGAACGGATCTCAAAATTACTCGAGTCTATTTAGTGTGTTTTAGTGTTTTCGGTTGAAGTTGGGACGTTACGTGTTTTAGTAAGTGTAGTGGACCTAGTGTCCACGCCTAGTGTAGTTGTAGCGCATAATAATAAAAGTGCGAGAATGTAAAGTTTTGTTTAGACGACAACCTGGTGATGATTAGACTTCAAAGGCGGATCCTCCTAGCTTGCCCGGTGATTTCGGTAGAGTTCTGTTACCCTTGACCCCTCCTGCGGCTACTCCGGCAGAGCTCCGTTACTATTGACTGATTCTGCGGCTAATCCGGCAGAACTTTGTTACTAGACTATAGCAAGTCGAACAGAGGAACCTCGGAATCGAGTGGAGTGCTCGAAAGTGAGGAGTAGCGTCGATGTCGCTTTTATCGGAACTACGATCGAGTGGATCGTTTGCCTCAGATGTCGGAGTGCGAGCCCTTAGCGAGAATATATAAGGAGAAGAAAAGTTATGAATTGTGTGTCGAATGAGCGAGGTGGGGGTGGGGGGGGGAGTATTTATAGGTTTTTTCGGCCCTCGTCACCCATATGAACGCCTGAGTCCAGGCGCACCAAGACTCAGGCGCCTGGGTTCAGGCGTGGGGAGACTCAGGTGCGCAAGGTGAGGCGCTCGGTGTTTTAAAGATACGATTTTGATACTTTCCAAAACCGAGAGGGGGGGAGTATAATACGTAGCTTGGGGACTAAGGTTTCCCCGGGTTTGACCTAGCGCCGTGACGGTAAGAGCTTGTCGTCTATCCTACCGATCAAAATAATATCAACGAACCTAAGCTAGGTAGCTAGAGTAAGTCGAGTCGATCCTCAGGGATGGGAGTTCAAAATAAGAGGGTGCTATGGTCGAAGACTAGGTTCAAGACAAACTAAGGTGATTGACTAAGATTGACTAATGACTAAACTAAAGTCTATAACATCAGATAAAAAGGCAAAACAAACAACTAATGATAATGGAAAGCGAATTAAATCAATAAGAGGGAAACTAGGGCTAGGTCGGGCTCATGGATGCCAAGGAGACCAAAAGGGAAAAACGAGGGTGCTAGCATGTTTTCGTAGCCTAGGTTACATTCGGGCTTTCGTTACTTAAACGGCCTAGGGGCCTCCTCACCACGCTCTCGCTACTAGTGGAGGAACCAAACCCAACACCAAACAAGAACATGCAAGATAAGAAGCAAGAAAAAACGAGGAATGATCATCTCAAGTCTCACAAGCATTTCATCAAACATGTAGAGTGCAAGGCATTAGAAAACAACAACTAGCATCACCCATCTCACCCTAATCATCTCTAATCACACCCAATTACTTACCTTAGGGCAAAACTACTCACACATCATTAAGGATACAAAAACATAAATCAAAGAAACCAACAAACCAATGAAAACATTCATAATGAACTCTAATCTAGAAACAACAACAATCAATGGATAAAGATGTAAACTTTACTAACTATGAAAGATTAAGAGAAAAGGGAGGAGAAATATTATACCCAACTAGAAAGGAGATGAAAAGATGAACACTTCCATAAAAAAACCCAAATACATACACCAAGGTTGTCAATCTTGATAGAATCTCCAAGAATTCCAATAATACAAGAGTAACTAACTAGATTAATGCTTAATAGAAGAGTAATTAAGGAGAGATTAAGCTAATCTACACTAATCTAAGCTAATCTAACCTAAAGTAGTCTAGGGTTTCGTGTCTCCCTTAAAACAATACAAGAGGGGGGTATATATAGGGTTCCATAAGTAAGGGAGGCGAAAGAATGAAGCGGAGTGCAGTCTGGGTCCTTTCCGGCCGGGAAGGAAGTGATCCCGGTCGAGAAGGGACCCATCCCGGTCGGGAAGGTGATGCTCCCGGCCGGGAAGGCCCTCCAGTGGTTCCTCTCTTCTCGTCTTCTCATCCCGGCCGAGATGGGTCCTTCCCGGCCGTGATGGGTCCTTATTTGCTCTTCCTAGGCTTCTTAACGATGCTCGGTGCTCGGGATATCATCAAATGGGCTCCATGGGACTCGAAATCGAGTCTAAGTCACCGAATCATCGTCGCTTCTCTTCATTGGCTCCATATGCATCGAAAATGAGTCGGAATCGTTCCATTTCTCCAAGATAGGCCTTAGGAACCAAAAAAAGCTAGAAGAAGCGTAAGTAGCCTCGAAACCGCTCTAAAGAGCGATTCCACAAGAGAAAACGAGACCAAACACGAGAAAGAAACAATACAAAACACACTTATCAACTCCTCCACACTTAACCGTTACTCGCCCTCGAGTAAGCACGAACTAACTACTAAACTAATAAAAACTAAAATACTAGCCGAGCGGGTATTAGCGCACCCTACGTCCTTTCAACTCACGCGACAACACTTAGAGGAAAAGTGCTCTCCGCAAGGCATGCAAGTGAGGTCTTGCGACAAAACTATGGATACAACCGAACACGAAAACACACAAACAAACAAACAATCGGTTGCATAAAAAAAAACATATACCTCTTCCCTCTACAAAGCGGTGAAAGAAGCACCGGTTAATGACTCAAGGCAAGTGACAACGTTCCAAAGCTAATAACACAAACCAAAATGGACAAAATCCTAATAGTATGACAACATAGCAATAAAAACGTTGGTAACTTACCTAGGTCCTCCTAACCTTCTAAGAACGTACTACAGGACGATAGGCGGGATGGAAAAAGGATGAACCACGGAGTTAGTCGACACTGTAGGTAAAGTGAAATCCCACCTCCTTCAGCGATAAGCCAAGAGGGTCGTCCCATGCTCAAAAATAGCCTAACTAGTCAAAGTAAAAAGGTGGATACAGTTGCAAAGTGAGGAAATACCGACCATTACCGCTATCATCCTTCCTAGGGACTCGGTCCTTTGGTAGGCTCTTCATGATAACAATCGGTAAAAGGCTTAATTTTTGAGGGGTAAGATATTTTTGTGAAATGATTTTCTTGGCATTTTTCTTCTTTCATATCTTGCTTTTGATTTGCATTTTTGCCATTTCTTTTTCTTCTTTTGTATTTTTTTTTGATTTGTTGTGCCTTTTCTTTTTCTTCTTTCTTTTCTTTCTTTTTTTCTTTTTTTTTCTTTTTGCCTTGGTTTGCCCTTTTGGCTAAATTTTGTATTGTAGGCAATCATTACAACCAAGTATAGAAACCTCGACAAAATGCAACTTATTTGTGAGATATGTGTAGAAAGCAGGGAAATGGGTGAGTCGGGCACACTTTCCTTTAAACCCACAAAAAGGTGAAAACTTGAACTAATCAAACAATTTCGAACATGGTCACCTAAGAGACGGGACTCGGAAATCATGGCCTTTTCACTCCGTGGGTGGTCAAGGTGGTCAAAATGCAAATCCCGCAGAAAATTCCTAGTAGACTAGGTGGACTCAAGGTAAAGAACCAACGAAATTATTGATTTAAAGTCATTCTACTAGACTAAAGTCGAAGAATCGATTCATATCACTAGAAAGGGAAAGTAAACACTTGCGCCCTAGCCTCAAAACCGGGTTTTTGAAAACATATTCTACACTAAACTCACAAACTATACAAGACAAAATAAAACAAAACAAAACAAAACAAAACAAAACAAACGCACAAAGAAATAAACAAACACCACCCCGAAACTTCCAAACAAGCAACCACATCAACCACAAACTCCAAAAAGCTCCACCCGAGCATACACCATCACAAAACATCCTCCAAACTCCACAAAAAGGAAAAAAGGAGAAAGAGATAGAAGGATAATACCGGATGTCAAGAGCTTTCCGAAACTTATCGACGATCACGCAACCTACAAGTAAATCGGGGGAGCAAAACACACAACACAACGAATGTACAACACAAAGACATAAAAGGAAAAGACACAAAAGAAAAGTTTTTTGGTTTTTATGAAAATTTTCAAATTTTTAGGCATTTTTAATTTTTTTTTGAAAAAACAACGAAAATAAAACTAAATTAAACTAAGATATCGCTCCCCCACACTTAAACCGAGCAATGTTCTCATGCTCGATCGGTAGTGTGAAAGACACTAAAAAGAAGAGAAAAAGGGAAAATAAAGCTAAAAATCAAAAATGAAAGTGAAGAAAAGGTAGAATGTGTCAAGCCAGGGTGTAATCAAGTCACCAAGGGACGAGACGAGAAAAGATATGGATGGGGGAAGAAATAAAAAGAAGAAAATAAAAGGAAATGGGAGGAGAGGGCTAGGTGTAATCAAGTCACCTAGCCCCGATTCCGACTAAATTCTACCAAAAAAGGGAAATAAAAATGAAGAAAAAGTGAAAAGAACTTGTCAATTTGGATTTTTCTTCAAATGATTCTCGATGTAATCACATCATCGAGAATCGGGAGCAATAACCACAAAGGCCCCGAGAACCGCTATGACACCAAATGCATAAAAGGAAGGGGAACATACAAAGAGAGACTAGAAATAAAAGACGGAAAAGAAAGGAGAGTCGCCTTACCAACGGTTAGCAACTCAACCAACTCCATCGTCTCAATGATCGTTATCGGCACCTTGCTTGTCTTCATCATCTTTATTCCTCTTGTTCCTAAATGTAGTCTCAAGTAACGGGCTTGCATTGGTGTAATGAGGTGAGAATTTAAGGGGAAACTCGGAGTTTAGTGATGGGAAGATAAGACGAAGGTGTATAAGTGAAGTGTAAGGGTGAAATGATAGAGGCAAAGGTGAGTACGGAGGTTTGGTGGGGTATAAAGTGGTGGGGTGGGGCTTAAATGAAGAAAAGAAGGCAAAGGGAGCTGCAGGAACTCCTCCCAGTCGAGACCACGTCTTCCTGGTCGGGACCATGATCATCGCGGTCGGGAACTTGCTCATCCCGGGCGGGATGGCCTCTCTAGTTCTTCATTCCCTTCGATTTTATCAAGTCTTCCACCCAAATAATACCTCGGGATCAAAAATCCCGTCTCCAAAAGATTGAACCAAGCTCAAAAACCGACTTCCTCCACCAAGCTTCAAAGCTTCTATCATCCATAACCTTTCAAGACTCTTCATCCTCATTTCAAACCTATCAATCAAGCTCATCAATTTCCATCAAAAATCCCTCCCTCGCATCACTCATCAAAAGTCTAAATGACAAGAACTCTACACAACACACAAAATCTAGAAAACAAACCAACCAAACACACAAATACAAATACAAAAACTCAAAAGAGGAGGAAAGAGATATTACAACATGATACTCTCATCTTCTACGACCCCATAGCCCTCAAGGGCTCGAAGGAGTAAATGAAATGCTCTAGCAACATCTTCATGAAGGCTCATGTGGCCGAGCCAAGCTATCTTCAAAAGCTTCCAAGTCGGAGGTAAGAAGCGATCATGTAATCCTCTAGAAATTCTAACGCAATACAGTGGCGGAAACACTGTAGAGTGGGATTAAAACACACTGACAAACCACATCTTATTAAAAGAAATGGTAAGTCAATACAAAGGCCTCTTTTTACAAAAGGGCTAAAAGAAAAAAATCTCCAAACAGGTTAATACAAAACCATAAATTACATAATGAAGAAAGAGTAGGATCCACGCTACTCGCTAGCTCACACCCGAAACCCAGCAGTAAAACCTGTCATGTTATAAACGTAACAGCCACGTCAGTGGGGAGTAACTCGGACGTTCACCCAGCCAAATTATATCATACGGAAAAATAATAGTATTACAATATCAAAATAATGAAAATGAGAAAACATTAAAACGATATAATTAAAATAAGTTTTCAGCGAAACTTAAAGTATTTGCAAACCTGCAAGTCAATATCAATCGATAATAATAATATTCAAAAATGGCGTTATGGAAATCAATCACTGCAACAGAATAGACTTTCACTAGGATAATACTCAAACTAGCTTCGAGAACTTAGTCAAAACAAATTAGACTTCGGTCTCTAACTAGACAACTTAACTATAACAGGACTGCGTGCAGCGAGGTTCTGTCTTAAGTAATGTACACCCCTCCTGGACACCAACCGTAATCCAGTTCAACCCGACGACGACTTACACGATGCGATATCTAAGTTTAAGGTCAAAATATACACACTCTTGAAAACAAACCATGCTCAGTTCAACGACCAATGCGTCTCCACATAGACACACCAGATTTATAGTTGATGGCAAAACGTATACCCTAGACTGTATTACTCTACCCATACACTTGTCCTCATTCCATAACTCCAAAACAACCATTATCGATATTTAAAAGTAAATATAATCAATATAAATGATATGGATAAAAGTAATAACCATTTTATATTAAAAGGGAAACTTTCTATAAATAGAAACTTACTAATTTTAGAAACTTACTTAAAATAGAAATATTTTTATAGAGAATTCGTGAGTTATTAAAAATAAGTGAAATGTATAAAAATAGCATTTCTAACGAAATTGACATTTTATTATTATCGTCGTTATCGTAACTTTAATATATTTCTAAATTCGTTACTCAAATATAAATAAAATATAATAAGTCACTTTATAGTATTTTATAAATAATTAGGAAATCGAGTTAAAACTATAAATTTTAGAAAAGAGATGCTTTAAGAAAATGATATCAAAATTAATTGAGTCGACGAAGTTTATAAATGAAATGAAATTTACGAAGAATTCAAATTAATATTTAACAGACAATTTTTTATTAATAAATAATATGGATTTTAATAAAAATAGTCAATCGGAAACAAATAGGAAATTATCAGTGAAAATAGTCTCGACTAAAATATATTTAAAACGAAATGACTATTTTCTCATTTGTTAGAATAAATCGTAAAACAAAAATTAATTTATTAACAAGTATACAAATTTCGATTAAAATATAAAAATACGATTTTCAAGTGAAAATTATAAATTTACGAAATATGAAGCAAATATGAAATCGTTATTATTTAGTTACTAGTGTCACGATAACCAACAACATATTATAACGATCGTAAATAATTAAATTACTAAAGATTTATAAAACGATATTGAAAGTCGTAAAATATTTATAAGGCGTATGATTTAAAATTAATATAATTAGCAATAATATATAGCTTAAATTAGAAAACGGAAGTTAAAATATTTACTACATACTACTACTCAAACATACGATATAAAATGGAGTAACGTCCTAAAGTTACCTCGAGACGATAACTGAATCGGTCACGTGCTTAACCTTGTCGGATCCTCACGAAATCCTACGAAAACAAATATACGGTATAAAGTACCATATAAAACAAGTAGAACAAAAGAGGGAGGATGGGTATCCGAATTATCCAGAAAAGTAAGAGAGGAACTGGAAAATTATTGTGAGAACGGAGTATGAAAATCGAGGAACGATGGAGAAAACGGAATACGGAACAAAAATAGACATGAACATCAACCATAGGTTCCGAACAGCCAGCAATAGCAGCACACGCGATAGAATGAATAGACTCACGATGCAACATCAGTATAAGCAGTAAAATAAATAGAGAAACAATAGCACCACAGTAGCAGCCCACAAATCGACGATAACAGCAACATCGAAACGGACAGTGACAATCGAACCAAAACAAAAATAGCAGCAACAAACCATCAACCACACCCACGAATGACAACAACAGCTGAAATGAATGGAAGAAAAGAAGAAAAGGAGAATCAACAAAACGTAGCAGCAACAGCAAACAGACGCAGCAGCAAAATCGGAGGAAGAAAGAGGAGAAGCGGAACAGGGGAACGGAAGTTAGCAATCAGACAGCAAAAAACAACGGCAGATAGCAGCGGCAACAGTAACAACAACAAAAATGAAAAGAGGGGGAAGAAGAAGAGAATGAAAAGCAGCAGCGCAAAAACCACGCAGCAACAAGCCAACGTACAAGAACGACACAAGGAAGACGAAGGAAAGAAAATAAGAATCACGGAAATTGATAACCAACAGTAATAAACAACCGTGAGCAAAAATCGACGAACGGAGGAGTAGCAGAAAACAAACAGCAACGGAGTATAGCAACAGTAGCAACAAAGATGCTGAAATGGAAGAACAAAAGAGAGGAAACTTACATAAAAAACAGCAGCAGCGATCGAAGAAGATAGCAGATCAGTCAACAAAAGAATTAGAGCACGAAAATGAATAGAGAATGACACAGACGGAGTAAACAAAACGCAGCAGCAGGAAATGAATGTAATAAGAAGAAGAGAGATGAAGACGATGGAGGAAAAAACGGAGGGGGAACAATGATGTTGAATGCTCAATGCTGCCGAAGAGAACGAAGAAAAAGAGATGATAGGGAGCACAGATGAAGCGGAGAAAAAAAAAGAAAAGGAGTAAGGGGAAGCGGTGAAAGAAGATGGCAAAAGGAATGAATGTTAAGATGAATTAAACGGTGGAAAATACTAGGCGGAGGTGAATGAGTGTATGTGCTGGAAAGCAAAAGAAAAAGGGGGGTGTACTAAAATAATAAAGTGAGATTGAATGCAATTCATCAAGAATGTACGGATTCCGAGACAAGAATAAGTTGTATACGGATTGATTAATTGAATCGGGTAGGGGCCTAATTCCGTAACGACAAGTTGACAGACCCAAGAATCGGGTTAAAACGAGTTAATAAAACTAAAAAGTAATCGGGCCGCCAAATAAGATGAGTAAATAAGTTATTCGAACGAAATCGAAGCTTAGAGAAATAATTAATTATACAAAGAAATAGTATTTTTCGATATAAAAAATAAATCTTCGATAAAGTGAATTAAATTGATTTCTCGAGGAAAAGTAATAGATATTTTGACGAAACTTAAAATAAATGAGCATCGAGCCGAAAATAGAGAATTCGAGCTTAAATATAAATAAATAAAAGAATTTAGAATTTAAATCGTCGAAATAGATTTTCGATAAGAATTAAATTAAATGTATAAAATAAATCGAAATAGAATTAAAATATGTTTTAAATATAAGAAGAGTTTCTGAGATAAATAGAATTCTAGGAGTTTGAAACGATTAAACGATAAGTTCGTTTAATAATAAATTTTTAAGAATTACGAGATAAATCGTAAACAAAATAAAAATACGAATATATTTTTAAATTAATTTAATTTATAAAAACATGGGTGTTACAATCTTCCCCACTAAAAAGAAGTTTCGTCCTCGAAACTAATCAAAAACATAATAATAGAATGGAAGGCATGTTATATCACTTGAACAAAATGAGAATGCTAACTTGCATCACAATCTCGGTTAAATTTTTTTTTACAACTTCAAACGTGATATGAAATCAAAATCGAAGACAAAATTTATTTCAAAAAGAGTTGGGCTTAAATCCCAAAGTTTAAAATTATTAAAATTAATAAAATCGCAAGTTAAAAATTATTTTATAAAATAATGACGATAAATAATATTTCTAAGCGAACTCGAGTGGGGGAGTACCCAAATATTTTCGAAGCAACAGTAAAACATTTTGATTAAGAGATTTGAAAATATTTTGTATTATGACCAAACAAAAAAATTCGAGAAATCAAGTTTTGGTAGTTAGTAAATAAAAACCGAACTATCGTTAAAAATTTTCGACAACAAATTTAAAGACTATCGACAATAAAACAAAAACTTAGACATACGAAGTTTTTCGAAAATATTAAATTGTTTTACGTAATAATCTTATAAAAATCCAAAATATTTGCGATTATGAAAGTTTTCATTAAATCTCGATCACGTGAAAATCTAAATTTAAAATTTAAAATAATTTGAAATACTTTAAAATAAATTATTAAGACCCTTTTGAAACATGACCAAAATAAAACAACAAAAAGAAAAAATGAAATAATGAGTTTTGAAATTTATAACTCAAAATGTTAAAATTTCATGAAAATCGAAATTTGTAAATTAGTCAAATTTTTCGTAACATAATTTGAGGAAAAATTGTAAACGGATAAATAGAGTCAGAGTCAAAGACAAATCGAAACAGACATTTTTTTACCCGATAAAGAAGTCAAAGGGATTGGCCAAAGAAGGAGTAGCAGGATTAAAGAAAAGCTAAGGGGATGAACGAAATCTAGAGTCAAACGGAGCTCTCAAGTAATTACAGAAGAAGTTAACTATCTCGAGATTCCCGGTACGACTCCCACAACATGGGTTCCTAATTTCCATCAAATAATACTAAGTGCAATATTAGGCATTGGGTTGGTACTACTCAGTCACAGACTCCAAAGTGTCATACGTGTGACGATTCAAACATTCAAACGACATGCTACTAATCCACAAATGATTTAGAATCAAATCCATAATTAAGATTCCAACGGTTAACAAACATACCCAAATTCGTAATCGTTAAGACTCATAAATTCAAATCTCATAAGGTTTGAACTCGAGGTACACTCCAAATTTTTCGAGTAAGGAACACTAAACAAGGTTCACCAATTTAACAGGCACGGGTACGAAATCCTCAAAAAGATCATCAACATATTTATGATGCCACAAGTACAGGAGTTAGGAACGTATAACAAATCCTCAAACACGCTCAAACCTATAGGTAATGGCGCAAACACTTACATCTTCAAACACGTCATTGGGCTAAGGTTTCTAAAAAAATTCCACCAAATTTCATATTGTATCAGCGAAATCACCAAAATATTAACTCACGAAGCCACAATCTCGTTGGTCTAAGGGTTCTGAACTATAAATCCATCAAGATGATTCGCATTAAGTATTCCTCAAAACAACGCGATAAATCCAACCTCTAATTGTCCAATATATCTTTCTTCTTCAACAATTTATCCAAGTTAGATCACTCAACTCCAAAGCTCATAGGTTACAACCTTAAACAACAATCACAATCTAATCCTTAAGAAACACGGGATATGTCCACCAAGATTTATAACGGACATTAATGAAAATCTTTAAGGGTACCACAACACTTCGGCTAACACTTTAAACAGTACACTATGTTCCCAAATATTCGCGATGCATCCATCCAATAAGCATCACGTAAGAATCTCAAAGTAGTATCATCAGTTACACTTAGTTCGGTTCAAGGTTAGTTACTAGGTATCCATCAAATATGACATACTCGTAATACTCCAAAATATATTCAACTCTAAATACTCCAAAATAATTAAGGTAACCTATAACCCAAGGTTCAGTGTCTAAAGTATCATCCTAATTCCAATATATAATCAACTAATACCATTCAACTCAATCTTCAAAAATTTCTTACATGCTTTGAAAATAAGGTACAACTCACAATCCTCAAACCAGGTAACAAGGGTTTACTAAACCTCAAACATCTATAACCTTTCACGGGGTTCACTGAGACAGAATCCGGTCTAACCAAAGAATCTCAAGAGGAAGATGGTAGAATAGAAAGACAGAATAAACAAGGATTCACCAAGCGAAAGAAGATGAGAAAATAAAAGAGAATAATAAGGAGAGGCAGAAGCAGGAAGAAAAGAATCAATGATTCTAGATGATAAAGACCTAAAACGAGAAGGGAAAGTTTGGACCTCTAAGGTTCACGAGGGAACCAAAAGGATTACTTCATCTTCTTGCAGAGGAACGAAAACGCAAGTCTTGGGTCGCTCCATCTGGATCTACTGCTACATCATGGAACAGGAATCTACTCTTGATCATCTAACCTGTAGCTTGAGCAAACTAAATCTGGGCTGAAAGGTCACCATTGTATCTTCCTTGTAGTACAAAGTTGTCCACTCAAATCAGCAGGCGTTGAGAAAACTAAGCAGGTCTTGTCCCGATCTGGAGCGACATCTCTTCAGCATCTTGTTCATTCATATTCTTCCAGACAAAAGCAACAAATATTCAATGCTAATCATTGAGTTACAAGAACATATAAACCTAACAGTTAAGTCCTTATTTCTGTTTCTACCCATCTCTCACTAATATTTCTTTAATGTTCAAATCATTTACTAGTATTTTTCATAAAATCAGGTGTAAGCGTCGGGAGCAACAATGCTCTGATACCAACTGTAATCCCCTAGAAATTCTAAAGCAATACAGTGGCGAAAACACTGTAGAGTGGGATTAAAACACACTGACAAACTATATCTTAATAAAAGAAATGGTAAGTCAATACAAAAGCCTCTTTTTACAAAAGGGCTAAAAGAAAAAAAATCTCCAAACAGGTTAATACAAAAGCATAAATTACATAATGAAGAAAGAGTAGGATCCACGTTACTCGCTAGATCACACCCAAAACCCAGCAGTAAAACCTGTCATGTTATAAACATAACAGCCACGTCAGTGGGGAGTAATTCGGACGTTCTCCCAGCCAAATTATATCATATGGAAAAATAATAGTATTACTATATCAAAATAATTAAAATGAGAAAACATTTAAACGATATAATAAAAATAAGTTTTCAGCGAAACTTAAAGTATTTGCAAACCTGCAAGTCAATATCAATCGATAATAATAATATTCAAAAAAGGCGTTATGGAAATCAATCAGTGCAACGGAATAGACTTTCACTAGGATAATACTCAAACTAGCTTCGAGAACTTAGTCAAAACAAATTAGACTTCGGTCTCTAACTAGGCAACTCAACTATAACAGGACTGTGTGTAGCGAGGTCCTGGCTTAAGTAATGTACACCCCTCCTGGACACCAACCGTAATCCAGTTCAACCCGACGGCGACTTACACGATGCGATATCTAAGTTTAAGGTCAAAATATACACACTCCTGAACACAAATCATGCTCAGTTCAACGACCAATGCGTCTCAACATAGACACACCAGCTTTATAGTTGATGGCAAAACGTATACCCTAGACTGTATTACTTTACCTAGGGGTGAGCAAAAATATACGATACTGTTTTATTATACGTATGCGATACGGTATACGCTTTCAATTATACGAATTTTCGGATATCCGATACGAATAACCGGATATACGATACGGTTTTCCTTAAAACTGTAGCGGATACGTATCGGGGAAAATAGAAACCGGATATCCGGTTTCTGATCCGGTTTTTTATAAACAATAAAAAATATGAAAAATATAATCTTAATATGAATTATACAATATAGAATTCAAAATTCACCAGTTATTTTCAAAGGTAAAAAACAAAACTATTAGTAAATTTAAGATATTATGTATTGAAACGTAATATTTTTTAGAAAAATTGTAACGTAAGACATATATACCATTTTTTTGAGGTTTTTTTTATGTATTTTATTATATCAATTTATATAAAACGTAACGTTGCTTAAAAATCAATTAATTACTCTTAATCAAAAATGAAAAAATTGTTTTAAAAAAAAAGAAAAATAGAAGAAAAATATAAAACCGGATACCGGATATCCGAAAAAACCGGATATCCGGGAAAAACCGGATCGGATACGGATCGGAAATTTTTTGATTTTTAAAATCGGATATCCGATACGGTTTACAAAACCGGATATCCGATACGGTTTACAAAACCGGATCGGATATCCGGTTTTGCTCACCCCTAACTTTACCCATACACTTGTCCTCATTCCATAACTCCAAAACAGCCATTATCGATATTCAAAAGTAAATATAATCAATATAAATGATATGGATAAAAGGAATAACCATTTTATATTAAAAGGGAAACTTTCTATAAATAGACACTTTCTAATTTTAGAAAATTACTTAAAATAGAAATAATTTTATAGAGAATTCGTGAGTTATTAAAAATAAGTGAAATGTATAAAAATAGCATTTCTAACGAAATTGACGTTTTATTATTATCGTCGTTATCGTAACTTTAATATATTTCTAAATTCGTTACTCAAATATAAATAAAATATAATAAGTCACTTTATAGTATTTTATAAATAATTAGGAAATCGAGTTAAAACTATAAATTTTAGAAAAGAGATGCTTTAAGAAAATGATATCAAAATTAATTGAGTCGACGAACTTTATAAATGAAATGAAATTTACGAAGAATTCAAATTAATTTTTAACTGACAATTTTTTATTAATAAATAATATGGATTTTAATAAAAATAGTCAATCGGAAACCAATAGGAAATTATCAGTGAAAATAGTCTCGACTAAAATATATTTAAAACGAAATGACTATTTTCTGATTTGTTAGAATAAATCGTAAAACAAAAATTAATTTATTAACAAGTATACAAATTTCGGTTAAAATATAAAAATACGATTTTCAAGTGAAAATTATAAATTTACGAAATATGAAGCAAGTATGAAATCGTTATTATTTAGTTACTAGTGTCACGATAACCAACAACATATTATAACGATCGTAAATAATTAAATTACTAACGATTTATAAAACGATCGCGATATTGAAAGTCGTAAAATATTTATAAGGCGTACGATTTAAAATTAATATAATTAGCAATAATATATAGCTAAAATTAGAAAACGGAAGTTAAAATATTTTCTACATACTACTACTCAAACATACGATATAAAATCGAGTAACGTCCTAAAGTTACCTCGAGACGATAACTGAATCGGTCACGTGCTTAACCTTGTCGGATCCTCACGAAATCCTACGAAAACAAATATACCACTACAACAAAATCACCCTTTCGCGGCGATTATTTTGGTAATTCGTGGCGATTCTATTCGACGTGAAAGGTTTCCCCATCGATTGTGTATTCGTTGAGGTAGGCGGCGTTGCCGTAGCCTTTCGTGTCGAATAATTTATTCGCTGGGTTAGGTTCTTAAAAGCGACGCGAAAGAAGATGAGGTTTAGTGGCGAGTTTAGTGTCGATTATTATTGATGCGGTAAATGTTTTGATTTTCCCACTAATAAGAATTGTAGCGATTGTATTCGACACAATAAGTACAATAAAACGTCATTTAGTGGCAATTGTTGTAATTGTATTCGACACGATAAGCAAGTACTATAATGTCATTCCTTTTACAATTTTATCAATAGTATTCGACGCGATAAGTATTACAAACAATCGTAACAATAGCATTCGACACGATATGTAATACAATTGCAACGACATAGTAAATTTGTAACGATTTCATTCGATACGAAATATCATTTCTATCTCTCAAATACGATGCGAAAATAAAAAGAAAGGACAAGCGGAAAAACATGATACTTATATATAACTCATAAAATCCCGAAATTATATGTATCCAACATCGACTAAATTAAATTAATAAAACTAGGTCCAAAATAAGTGCAAACAATCCTTTTAGAACCTAAAAAAACTAACTATGTCTTCAACCCCAAAGCAAAGCTTCACACCATCTATTCCAAATTACATAGAGTAGTTGCGCCTCGAAAAAACTGCAATAACAAATATCATGTATATACCAAGTTATACCGAATTTTTAGTCATTTCCTA
Organism: Agrostemma githago; assembly: GCA_958450325.1. Taxonomy (NCBI): domain Eukaryota; kingdom Viridiplantae; phylum Streptophyta; class Magnoliopsida; order Caryophyllales; family Caryophyllaceae; genus Agrostemma; species Agrostemma githago. The sequence goes on along the minus strand of OY288244.1, from coordinate 23,941,592 downwards.
CGTGCAAGTAAATAAATGAAATAGATTTATGTATGTATATACACACTCACTGGTTCATGTATGTTCCTTGGCACATATAACAAAATGTCACAAATCAGCCGCTTGAGTTGCTATAATCATCCTGTACAAACAATTGAAAAGCACACCGATTATTATATGACGTGAGTCCATTATCTAGTTCAGTTTAGTATAATATCATATTTGTAACATATTGCGTACTAAGTACAAACCAATTATATAAAAAAAATGAAATAAGAACATACCGTATTAGTCTGATCGTATTTTGAATATTCTTTTGATGTTCTACCTTTAAAGAGGGCCAACAATTCATGGAATACATTCTCTAGTTGATTTTGCTTTTCCAATACCTTATTTACCTCCGCATCACTCTTTGCTTGTACCATCTTCAATTCTTCGGTATGTTTCTGTTGCATGAGGTTCATCTCATCACGAAACTTGTTCATTAACTCATTGGAGGCGACATTGTTTTCCACAAAGTCTGACAACGGTTGTACCCCAGAATTACCCCACAGTTTGAAAGCACACAAGCCTCCACCAACTCCGCGCACACGTCCACGTCGTTCTTCTTTTCCTATTACTTGATCAAATTTATCTCCTTTCCAAGCTATCTTTCCATCCATTTGCTCTATTTGATTGGGTAACGCTTGTAATTTTTGTTTCATTAATTCCTAATGTATATAAAAAATGTTTGAAATAATCATTGAAATAGTGACGAAGAGAATAAAAAAATAGAAGGATAAGTGCTACTACTTTTTTTGCTTTTAAAGTGTCGATTTTTAGTGGTATTGAACCCCACATTAAAAAAATGTGCAATAATTAAATAACTTACAACTGCTTTTGCCGAATTTTCATCAATTTTCTTCTTCTCTCTTGTTTTTCTATCCTTGTGAGTCTCAATGAAAATTTGAGCGCGGCTGGGCTCAACACCATTAACCGTCTAGATAAAGAATATAAAACACTAGATTATTTACTGCACACAAAAATAATAGAAAGGAAACAATAACAGAGCACAGATATTAAACAATTTATGAAGAAGAATATCACCCTTTTAGCTCTTAGTTGAGCAAAACTTTGTCTCCCTGCGCAGTGAGGCATAGTTTGATTTTTTTGATTGATCCTATTAATTGCTGCACGTCTTTGTGCATATATATATATGTATAGCTTTGTTAATTATTTATTAAATTTTACAATAATATAACAATACTAGTCCTAATAAATATAAATATCAAACACCTTTGTCTTGTCTTGATCCCAGTAAGAAATCAACTTCAACCATTGATCCATAGGAACACGTGAAGGCTTCGCATTAACCAAGCTTGATCGATTTTGTTTGTTTGGATCATAGTACATAGCTTTTAGTTCTCCTCTAAAATCCTTAACCACCTTTCCTAATGCCTTAAGAATATGTGTAACACCCCTGATTTTATAAATTATATCAAATTAAAATTTTGTTCGTATTGTTATTTTTACGATTTAACTCGTAATTCTTAAAATTATTATAAAATGAAGTTCTCATTTAATCGTTTCAAACTCCTAAAATTTTATTTGACTTGGAAACACTTCTTATATATAAAACATATTTTTAATTTTGTTTCGATTTATTTTATACAATTAATTTAATTCTTATCGAAAACCAATTCCGACAATTTTTAATTCTAAATTCTTTTTATTTATTTATATTTAAGCTTGAATTTCTATTTTCGGTTCGAAGATCATTTATTTTAAGTTTCGTCAAAATATTTATTTTATTTCCTCGAGAAATCAATTTAATTCACTTTAGGGAAAATTTTATTTTTCGGGAAATACTATTTCGTCGTCTAATCATCTATTTCTATTAACTTCATTTTAGTCTCGAGTGCTCTATTTACTTATTTTATTTGCCAGTCCGATTATTTATTAATTTTGTTAAATCGTTTTGATTTAATTTGTGAGTCAGTCAATTATCGTTACGGAATTAATCCGTATTTTTAACCCACCTAATTTAAGTTGAATTCTTTCCAACTTCTTATAACATTCAGCCCCTTACTCCTTGTTTTGGGTTTCCAGCGCTTCACATATTCACTCCCCCTAATCTTTTTGTTTTCCCCACTTTTACGTTCAACCCCTCTTCATCTCCCCTTCTTTTCATTTTTGTTTGTATTCTTCCACCGCTCCATCCTTTTCAATGGTCGGTGTTCTTCATCATTTGCTGTTGCCTACCCGATCATCATCGATCAACGCCGGAACCCCGTTTCGTTTCTCCTACATCGTCGATCAACTTCCAATCACCGTTCCGGTCCCTTTCGTTGAACCCGGTTGTTCCTTCCCCTGTTTTTCCTCTGTTTTCCAGTCACTGTGCGTGGTTTTTGCTACTGTCGTATGCCTCTGCTGCTGCGTACTACTGCTAATGCGCTGGTGCTGTCGGTTCGTGCGCGTTCTTCAATCCGGACTCGCCCGATTGGTAGGTATTCCTTCTTCGCCCTCCATCTTCTTCTTCTTGTTCTCTTCCTTCTCGCTGTGTGGTCCTTGTTGCGTGCTGCTGTTACTTCTATCGTTGGTCACTGCTGCTGGTCATTTCTATCGAACTCTTATTTTGTTCAAATTCCGATGTTGTTTGTGCTACTGCCTGCTGCTGTGTGGTTTCGGCGGCCCTTCTTTTCTTCTTCCCCTACTATTTTCGTGTAGGGCTACTGTACGCTCTTGTTTGTGCCGTTATTGTCGTTGTCATCATGCTGTAATTATTCGTTTTGATTCATCCTCTATTCTTCTTTACTCCTTCATTCATGTTAGCGTACTGCTACTGTTTTCGATCCGTTTTGCTGATCTCGGTTCTTTTGCTGTCTCTTGTCCTGTTATACTCGTGACCATGTTGCTGCTATTGCGTTTGTGCTGCTTAGTTGTCGATCTATGTTATTGTTCTTCTTTCACCCATGTTCGTCATTCTCTTTTTCTTCGTTCTCACCTTGTGCTGCTGCTATGCTTGGTTTTGCCCGTCGTTTTGCTGCTGTTCGCACTTTGTTACTACGTTTTATCAGGTTTCGGGTTTCGTGGCTGTTTCGAGTTGTCGTTTTTCGTCCCTCTATTTGTCCTTTTCGTTTTGTCGTCCTTCATCCTTATGCCTCTGCTGCTGCCCTTCTTCTATCGTTTTTGTCAATTCGATTAAGTTCGGTCTTCATCCTTCTATTTTTGTCACATAGTTTCTCTTTTTGTCCTGTGTCGTATACGTCTCATTCTTTTATTTTATCTTCTCGATTGTCGTGGTGAATCGTCGAAAGGAAGGCTAGCGATTCTACAACTTGGAGCTTAAGGACGACATTTCTAACGATTGGAAGCCTGAGTTGATCAAGATGGACTAGTACGAGTTCGTTTCGGGTGTTGACTCGAGGTAACTTTAGGACGTTACTCGATTTTATATCGTATGTTTGAGTAGTAGTATTTAGTAAGTACTTTAACTTTGGTTTTCTAATTTTAGCTATTTATTAATTGCTAAAAATATTATTTTCTTTTATAAATCTTGTGCCTTATAAATATTTTACGAGTTTTCAATATCGTTTTATAAATCGTTAGTAATTTTATTATTTACGATCGTTATAGTATTTTGTTGGTTATCGTAACACTAGTAACTAAATAATGTCGATTTAATATTTCGTCATATTTCGTTAATTTATAATTTTCACTTAAAAATCATATTTTTATATCTTAATCGAAATTTGTATACTTGTTTAATAAATTAATTTTCGTTTTACGATTTATACTAATAAATGAGAAAATAGTCGATTTCGTTTTAAATATATTTTAAGTCGAGATTATTTTCACTAATAATTTCTTGTTTGTTTACAATTGACTATTTTTATTAAAATTCGTATTATTTATTAATAAAAGTTGTTTGCTAAAAATAATTTGAAACCTTTCTAAAATTCATTTCATTTATAAAACTCGTTGATTCAATTAATTATGATATCGTTTTTCTTAAAATATCTCTTTTCTAAAATTTATTGTTTTAACTCGATTTCCTAATTATTTATTAAAATATTATATATTGACTTATTATATTTTAATTATATTTTGAGTAACGAATTTAGAAATATATTAAAGTTACTATAACGACGATAATAATAAAATGTTAATTTTGTTAGAAATGCTATTTTTATATATTTCACTTATTTTAATAACTTACGTATTTTCTGTAAGACTATTTCTATTTTAAGTAAGTTTCTATTTATAGAAAGTTTCCCTTTTTATATAAAATGTTTATTCCTTTTATCCATATCATTTATATTGATTATATTTACTTTTGAATATCGATAATGGCTGTTTTGGAGTTATGGAATGAGGACAAGTGTATGGGTAGAGTAATACAGTCTAGGGTATACGTTTTGCCATCAACTATAAAGCTGGTGTGTCTATGTTGAGACGCATTGGTCGTTGAACTGAGCATGGTTTGTGTTCAGGAGTGTGTATATTTTAACCTTAAACTTAGATATCGCATCGTGTAAGTCGCCGTTGGGTTGAGCTGGATTACGGTTGGTGTCCAGGAGGGGTGTACATTACTTAAGCCAGGACCTCGCTGCACGCAGTCCTGTTATAGTTGAGTTGCCTAGTTAGAGACCGAAGTCTAATTTGTTTTGACTAAGTTCTCGAAGCTAGTTTGAGTATTATCCTAGTGAAAGTCTATTCCGTTGCACTGATTGATTTCCATAACGCCATTTTTGAATATTATTTATTATCGATTGATATTGACTTGCAGGTTTGCAAATGCTTTAAGTTTCGCTGAAAACTTATTTTTATTATATCGTTTTAATGTTTTCTCATTTTAATTATTTTGATATAGTAACACTATTATTTTTCCATATGATATATTTAGGCTGGGAGAACGTCTGAGTTACTCCCCACTGACGTGGCTGTTATGTTTTTAACATGACAGGTATTTGCTGTTGGGTTTTGGGTGTGAGCTAGCGAGTAGCGTGGATCCTACTCTCTCTTCATTCTTGTAATTTTATGGATCTGTATAGACCCGTTTGAAGATTTTACTTTTAGCCCTTTTGTAAAAAGAGGCCTTTGTATTGACTTACCATTTCTTTTAATAAGATATAGTTTGTCAGTGTGTTTTAATTCCAACTCTACAGTGTTTCCGCCACTGTATTGCGTTAGAATTTCTAGGGGATTACAATATGATCTTCTCCTTTATGTGGGAATGTAAATCGCAACTACATATAAAAATAAAACAGATTTGATATTATACGAATGTACTATCTAATACATTGAACACTTTTTTTGTTACATGTTGCGAAGGTTAATAAAACATTTATCGTAAATATAACTTTCTTTTATACCTTTATGTCAGTCATACATCTAACTTTGTACTCTTGCGGTACAAGCCTCCAATCGGAATAGCCTTGTGGTGCTAATTCAGGATTTCTCCCCATTGTACCAACGAAACTAGACAAAGCAACAGACCCATCGCCATAAGGCTGACCTTCCTTATTGAAATGAATGACCGTTCGTACATCAGCCGGTTGATTCCAAATATCAGTTAAAATAGTCGGTCCTCTACGTCTCACTATCACCCAATAAAATATCATTAGCATTAATCATATCAAATTTCTACAGGACCAACATTAGGTAACAAGGCAAAAAAGTTCAATTACATACCTGAACGTTCAACCGTATCAGTATCTGTTTCATTAGGATTATCCTCAGTCGAATCTGATGTTTGAATTACTTCATCTAACACATTTCTTGTGTTATCACCTCCATTAGTGACTGATGAGTTTATATTATGCTCCTCACTAGGTGTTAAAGTTGAAAAAGTATCTGCATTACCATCTCCATCAAGATTGAAAGAAGCGTTATCTCGCAATCTGATTTTTCTCAAACGTCTCCTTTTTGTCATGATTTCTGAAATGATAACATAAAAAACATTATATTAGTCTATCAGTAGTTTCACAAAAGTAAGGGGATAAAATTCATAAAATGAAAGTTTCACAGATTGCTTTCATAACCTGAATGCATATATGATAATCAATTCAACAACAAAGAACGCAACACCATCTACCATTTGTGAGATAAATTACCTTTTAGTGGAAATGACATACAATCTGACAATTTATATTGCATGGCTTTATGAGAAACCTTGCATCGACAATTACTCCGTAAGATAAAACATAGAGACTAAAAATTTATATTCTAAAAAGAAAGATAAAGCGTACCACGATGAGGGAAATATCCAAATAAATTAGTAATATTACTAATATTCTAATACAATACCAAACCAACATCACTGCTAAAATGTAACCAAAAAATATAAAACAATTGCTCATGTATCATCCACGTATGTTCCTTCCACACCAGACAAGTCAATATCCATGTTGAAAGCATCTTCTACGGATGTCAAACGGTGTTCTTCAATGTCTGAATCAACTTCCCATTGATCATCTCCTAAATCGAAAGTACCTCTAGGCTTTATCGACTTTGGAATAAACCAATCGTGATTTGTTCCATCTTGCACATATATAACTTGATCAACTTGGGAAGCGAACACAAATGGCTCATCGCTTACTCGATTGAGATTATACATAAGATGAGAAAAATTAACAAGAGTAAATCCCAACTTGTCTTTCTTTAAACCACTCGCACTATGAACATTAACCCAATCACACCTAAACATAGGTATCGAAAATTTACTGTAAAAATTTAACTCGATGATATCAGTTAAGATCCCATAATATATAACATCTCCGAGAATCGGATTTGTATCCTTAGAGCTAGCATAACTTTGTGTCTTTGCTACAACGTTCACCCCACTATTTTGTGTAGTCTTATTTTTCTCAAATTCTTTAGTACGAAATCTATAACCATTTTTCATATCAAACGCATGAAATCTTCTGGCCATGGGCAATGGACCAAGTGCAAGTGTCTTAACATCATCTGTGATTCTTATGTCAGTCTTGTTGTCAGGATCATTAACCTAATAAATTGAACATGAGAAAACAAGGTTCAATACAAGGTAAGTACAATATATATATATATTTTATGAAACTATGTGTTTTAGTAAATACTCACAAATGTTCTCAACCATTCGACAAATTCTTCATTGTGCATTCGATCTTGGACAATTTGAGTTAAACGATTACGTCTATGTATTCTCTTGAGGAAAGATACATGTTCCCCACATCAATTATTCATGTTAGTTGTAAAATATATTTAAACATCATCAAAGTTAGAGACGAAGATGCGAAATTAAATTTCATACTCTCTTAAAGATTCAATATCTTTGCAATCACAATTGAACAGAACGTAACGATGTGCTTGTACCCTTGTCTTCTCATCCATCATAAAACCTTCAACTCGTCCATACGGTTGACCAACCGATGGAAAAAGACATGATTCTCCACTATTTTCATAACCATAGGTACACTGTGCATTTTTTCTATTTGAGGAACTCCTAATGTCATCACCTTCTCCCAAGTAACGAGAGCAAAATGTTATACACTCTTGAATTAGATAAGTTTCTGCAATCGATCCTTCAGGACGTGCTTTATTGCCTACATATGACTTGAGTGTAGATAAATACCTAAAATAATTATCTTATTAAGCGTTCTTCGTTTTATGATACACCACTAATGAAAACTAAATAAAAGGAAACATTATTACCTCTCAATAGGGTACATCCATCGGTAATGCACCGGGCCACCAATTTTAGTTTCAGCAACGAGATGAACAACAAGGTGTACCATAATAGTAAAGAAAGTTGGTGGAAAGAGTTTCTCCAAGTTACAAAAAATAATAGCAATCATTGTCTCTAATCGTTCAAGTTCTCTAATGTACAATGTTCTTGAACGTAATGCTCGGAAAAAATCACACAACTCAATTAAAATTGGGGATACTTTCTCATGTAAGCTCTCTCTTATCGCAAGAGGTAACATTAGCTGCATTAGCACATGACAGTCATGACTTTTCAACCCAGACAACTTCCGTTTTAGCACACAACGAGAGATGTTTGACGCATAACCATCCGGAAATTTGACATTCTTAAGAACTTCACAAAATCGATCTTTTGCCAAATTGCTCAAACTATAAGGTGCAGGGGGCAAAAATAACTTTTTGTTCCCTTGAGGTTGAGGCCATAATTGTTTTCGCACACCAATCTCTTGTAGAGTTTGACGAGCTTTGAGGTTATCTTTTGACTTGTTAGGAACATTTAAGAGTGTGTTAACTATATTATCTCACACGTTCTTTTCTATGTGCATGATGGTAGGGATTTGTCGTGGAACCCAACCGTCAAATAAATAACCGGCTAATCCTAACTGGGTAGATAGGGTAAGTCGGGTCGAATCCACGGTCTAGACTAGGTCGGCCCAAATACGAGACTAAGTCAACGAGCTAAGCTAGAGAATGAAAAGAGGAAGAGAAGACTAGACTATGACTAAGAAGAACAACAAGGAAAACGGGCTAGGATTAGGTCGGGGTCAAAGGGGCAACGGAATGGCCAAGGAGGAGTTAGAGTGAAAGCGGTAGTAGGGTAATCTAGGACACACGACCTAGAGGTTCCTCATGGAACCCATCCGGCGACACACACGACAAAGGAAAGCAAGAAAAACAAGCAATCTAACTTACTTAGTCATTCAAGCATTCCATCAAACATGTAATATGCATCACTCAAGAAGAAACCTCAAATCTTCCACCAACATCTCCAACAAACCCTTAATCATCCAATTAACACCCTAATCACCTTACTAACCCTAGCAAGAACACTACTCTAACATAATCAAACTACAACTAACAAGAACAAGAGAAATCAACACAAGAATCAAAACATCCATAATGAAACTATTGAAAAAGATGAACTAAGAACAATACAACAATCAAAGATGCAAACTTGGATGAATTAAACAAGATAAAGAGTAAAAAGGAAGAGGATTATACCATACTAGTGAAGGAGAAAGATTGAAACTTGCATTAATGAAGAAAACCCAAAACAAACCACCAAGGTTGTCAAGCTTGGTGAAGATCTTGAAGAATTCCCTTAATACAAGTACTAAACTAAGATTAACCACTAATTACCGACTAATCTACACTAATCTAACCTAAAGTAGTCTAGGGTTTTAAGAACATAAGCTAAGATGGTGCCTTAATACAAGAGGGGGGTATTTATAGGGTTACAAATGGAAGGGAGAAGAGAAGAATGAAGCGCGGGGTAGCAGCAGACCTTCCCGGCCGGGAGGAGGTGGTCCCGGTCGGGAGGGTGTCGGTCCCGGCCGGGAGGAGCTGGTCCCGGTCGGGAGGGTGTCGGTCCCGGCCGGGAGGAGCTGGTCCCGGTCGGGATGGACCCAAAACAGGAGCATCCTCTTTTGTGCACCTCATCCCGGACGGGTTGAGGTCATACCCGTCGGGGATGAGTCTTGTAGGCCTCCAATATGATCTTTAAGGTTCCTCCTTGCTTCATATGGACTTCTCATTGATTCTCGGGACTCGGGATCGGGTCTCGGGACTCGGTATTGGGTCCCAAGGTCTCGGGGTCGATTCCAAAGCATCGAGTCATCGTTCCTTTATCTCATTGGCTCCAAAATGTGTATGTATCGAGTCGGAATCGCTCCAACTCTTCCAAATCGGTCTCGGGAACCTGAAACGGACTAAAGGAAGTATAAGAAGCCCCTAAACTGCTCCCAAGGAGCGATTCTACAAGGAAAATGGGACCAAAATACTACGAAATAGGCACTACAAACCACACTTATCAACTCCCCCACACTTAACCCTTACTCGCCCTCGAGTACGCACATACTAACTACTATATTAGCCGAATGGGTATTAGCGCACCCTATGCCCTTTCAACTCACGCGAGTGCACTTAGAGGAAAAGTGCACTCCGCAAGGCAAGTCGGGTCTTGCGACAAAACTGTGGATGCAACCGGACACAAAACATATAAACAAACAAACACACAAACAAACACACAAAAGGTTGCACCCAAAAGAAAAGAAATACCGCTTCCCTCAAACAAGCGATGAAAGAAGCACCGGTTTAGGACTCAAGGCAAGGGACAACGTTCCCAAGCTAGCAATACAAACCAAGATGGACTAAACCATAATAGTATGACGACAAAGCAATAAAAACGTTAGTAACTTACCTCGGTTCCTCCTAACCTTCTAAGAACGTACTACGGGACGATCGGCGGAGTGGGAAGTGATGATCCACGGTGTTAGTCGACACTTTAGGTAAGTGAGACCCCGCCCCCTTTAGCAATGAGCCAAGAGGGTCGTCCCATGTCCGAAACCGCCTAACTAGTCCAAGTAAAAAGTGGAAATATGCAAAATGAGGGAAGACCGACCACTACCGCTATCATCCTTCCTAGGGACTCGGTCCTTTGGTAGGCTCTTCACGGTAATAGTCGGTAAAAGGCTTATTTTTTGAGGTGTGAGGTTTCTATTTTTGTGAGACAATTTTCTTTTGGCATTTTCTCTTTTCTTTTGCATTTTTGCCTTGTTTTGCCATGCCATTCTTTTTCTTCTTTTCTATTTTCTTTTTGGCTTTTGTGCCTTTTATTTTTCTTCATTCTTTCTTTCTTTCATTTTCTTTCCTTTGCCCTTTTTTGGCAAGATTTGGCTTTTTGGCATTTATTTGTAACAAGAAAGAGAGGAATCAACAAGTTGCAATTTATTGGTGGATATGTGTAGGAGGTAGGGGAATCGGTGAGTCGGGGAGCGTCCTTCCCTTCAAACCCACAAAAAGTGGAGAACTTGGACTAATCAAACAATCCCAAACATGGTCACCTAAGGGACGGGACTCGGCAACCAAAGCCTTTTCACACCGTGGGTGGTCAAAATGGTCAAAATGCAAATCCCGTAGTAAATCCCTAGTAAGCTAGGCGGACTCAAGGTAAAGGACCAACGAAATCATTGATTTAGGGTCATTCTACTAGACTAAAGTCCAAGACTCGATTTATACCACTAGGAAGGGAAAGTACACACTCACACACTAGCCTCTAAACCGGGTTTTCGAAAACGGTTTACACACAAGACACACAACAAAACACAAAACAAAGACTCGACAAAAACAAAAGAAAAAGAAACAAGAGCAACAAAACAAGAACAACACAAAACAAACACAAATAAAAACACAAACACCACCCCTATCTTCAAACAAGTCTCCAAATCCACCACAATCTTTACAAAGCTCCTCCCGAGCACACATCATCACAAAACTCCTCCAAACTCACAAGAAGCAAAGAGGGAAAAAGGGATGAAGAGATGTTACCGGAAGTCTTGAAAGCTCACCAAAGCTAATGGCGATTAGGCAACCTATAAGGAAAAGAGGGGGGCAAAACACGCACAACAAAACAAATATACGACACAATGACACAAGAGGAAAACACACAAAAGAAAAATCTTTTTGATTTTTGTGAAATTTTTTCAAATTTTTAGGGTTTTTAAAGATTTTTTTTCCAAAAACTAAGAAAATAAAACTAACTACGCTAGAATATCGCTCCCCCACACTTAAGTCGAGCCATGTCCTCATGTTCGACCGTAGTGCATGGAGCACAAAAGAAAAAGAAAATAAACTACGAAAATAAAGCTAAAAATCAAAAATAAGGGTGAAGAAAATGGTAGAAGGTGTCCGGCCGGGGTGTAGTCAAGTCACCATGGGCCGAGACAAGAAAAAGATATGGATGGGGGAAGAAAATAAAAAGAAGGAAATAAAAGGAAATGGGAGGGGAGGGCTAGGTGTAATCAAGTCACCTAGCCCAGATTCCGCCTAAATCCGACTAAATCCTCAAAGATAAAGAGTGAAAAACTTGTAAAATTTGGATTTTGAAAATGACTCTCAATGTAGTCACATCATCGAGAGTCGGGAGCAACCAAAACCAAGGCCTCGAAGGCCACCATGACAAAGGGGAAGGGGATAAACAAGGGGAAAACAAGCAATAAAAAACGGAAAAGAAAGGATAGTTGCCATACCAACCGGTTAGCAACTCACTCTCTCCATCGTCTCAATGATCAATATAGGCACTTGCTTGTTGTCGTCATTGTCATCCTTCTTCAAGCTTGAGAAAACCGCATGGCTAAGGTAGTGGGTTGGTAATGGTGTGAGGGGTGGAAATTGGTGTGTATACCGGTCTAAAGTAGGTAGAAGATGAAGTGAGGATATGAAAATGAAGTATGTGGGTGGTACGATATGTGCAAGGAAGGTAGGGAGGTTGGGTGGGGGTATACAATGGTTGGGTGGGCTTAAATGTCGAAGAAGAGGCACCAAAAAGGAGTAGGGGATCATCCCGGTCGGGATGGGTGGTCCCGGTCGGGATGACATACCTGTCCCGGTCGGGAAGCCTCCTTCCCGATCGGGATGACACTCCAGTGAACTCAAATTTTGGCACCTTCATCCCGATCGGGACGGCCCCATCCCGGTCGGGACGACACACCCTTCCCGGTCGGGAAGGGTCTTCACGACTCCCATGACCCCAAAAACCGGCTCCCTTGCTCTCGATCCAAGCTCTATCACTAACCACTCCTTTCTAGGAGTCACCTTCACTTCACCTATCACAATAAACTCAAAGGACACGTCAAATTCTCTCCCTCACAACGCTCATCAACAATCCAATATTACAAGAATACCACAAAACTAACAAAATCAAGAGAAAAAAATCACACAAATACAAACACAAGTACTCTAAGGAGGAGAGGAGAATATACAACATGACGGTTCTTTAGGAACTCCGTCAAACCTAGGATGGTGGACTCTTCTTCAACCGTAGCCCTCAAGGGCATGGAGGAGCAAGTCGAACGCGCTACCGACATCATAATGTAGGCCCAAGAAGCGCTCGAGCCTAGCTAACCTCCACGGCCTCCAAGGTGGAGGCAAGGAGTAGGATTTCCAAGACCCAAAATCATCATTCGTGTCATATCCGGGGTCTATCCATTCTATGAGCTTCATCGGCCTTTTCCTCCCTAGACATCGCCTCCAATCATTAGCAAGCTTCATCTCCAAGAAACAAGGCACAAAAAGCGGTTTTGGCCTCATCTCTTCAATGCACACCCCCACACTTTCCTCAAGTTGTGGTTCCCCATCTTCATCACTAGGCCCCATATCATCTTGGAGAAGAGGATCGAAACTTCTACCGGCGGTTTCAATCTCTTCCAAGTCCTTGCTCGGTTCACATACAAGGGGCTCTTGATGCTTATCCACATTCTCGCACAAGGGCAACTCGAGGCTAACAATTTCACCCAACAACTTCACAAACTCTACAAAACCATCCCACTCACCATCCTCCTCCAATTCCTCACCAATGTTGTCTTTACCGAGGGTCATCTCCTCATTCATCTCTTTTTGGGTAGACAATTGAGGTTCTTCAAAGCAAATCTCTCCTCCAAAGGGAACTACATCGGCGGCTTCATGGTTAGGTTGCTCCTCTTTCTCAAGTGGGCACCCTTCATCTAATTGCGATGTTCGGGATAAATACATTACGGTTTGAACCGATATTGCATTTAATCGAGCATCCCTCGCCTCGTTTTCCCTTCGAATTTGGGCCATTAATTCATCTTGTTCTTTTTGCATTTGAAGCATAGAATGAAACAACTCCTTGTTTGACGATTGATGGTCCTTGAGGTCTTGTAAAACTCCATGATAATCTTGATAATCTTGATAATCTTGATGATAATCTTGATAATCTTGATTAAACATGGTGTCTTGATGATGCCCAAGGGGTGGGGCATCATATTGTTGGTAGGAAGGTTGGGGTGGTTCGTAGTATTGTGGGTCATGGGGTTCATATTGTGGTTGGGGTGGAGGGTAATATTGTGGGTCTTGGGGGTATTGGCTTCCATAAGGTGAATCTTGATTGAACATGGTGGGTTCACAATCATAACTTGAGTAATAGCCACCTTGATCGTAGGATTGATAGTCATTCACTTGTTGGTAGCCATTTCCATACTCTTGAGGATCATACCCATCTTGATTACCCCAAGAAGCTTGATAGTGGTAGGGGGACGTCATGTCATACCCTTGGTTCATGGAAGAAGAGGAGTAGCTCATATCGGCTCCCGAGTGTGTGGAGTTTAGATCAAACCCCATGCTTGCTCGAAAATCGTAGTCCATACCCGGTTGGAAACCACTCATCCTAGCAACCGTCCGTTAAAGCGGCTCTTAATCGCAAGAAGAAGATAATCACCACCTCTAAGCATAAACTGTAGACTAGGAACAAACGTGAGAAGTCTAGTGCTTTTTGGGCACTAGACAAGAGAGAAATAAACCACACACACACAAGAAGCAAGGTAACCAAAAAGAAAAAAAGAAAAACACAAACACAAAGACAAAGTCAAGTAACTAGGAAAACAAAGTCTAAACTAGCACCGTCCCCGGCAACGGCGCCAATTTGATGGTAGGGATTTGTCGTGGAACCCAACCGTCAAATAAATAACCGGCTAATCCTAACTGGGTAGATAGGGTAAGTCGGGTCGAATCCACGGGGATGGTAGAGGCGTCTAGACTAGGTCGGCCCAAATACGAGACTAAGTCAACGAGCTAAGCTAGAGAATGAAAAGAGGAAGAGAAGACTAGACTATGACTAAGAAGAACAACAAGGAAAACAGGCTAGGATTAGGTCGGGGTCAAAGGGGCAACAGAATGGCCAAGGAGGAGTTAGAGTGAAAGCGGTAGTAGGGTAATCTAGGACACACGACCTAGAGGTTCCTCATGGAACCCATCCGGCGATACACACGACAAAGGAAAGCAAGAAAAACAAGCAATCTAACTTACTTAGTCATTCAAGCATTCCATCAAACATGTAATATGCATCACTCAAGAAGAAACCTCAAATCTTCCACCAACATCTCCAACAAACCCTTAATCATCTAATTAACACCCTAATCACCTTACTAACCCTAGCAAGAACACTACTCTAACATAATCAAACTACAACTAACAAGAACAAGAGAAATCAACACAAGAATCAAAACATCCATAATGAAACTATTGAAAAAGATGAACTAAGAACAATACAACAATCAAAGATGCAAACTTGGATGAATTAAACAAGATAAAGAGTAAAAAGGAAGAGGATTATACCATACTAGTGAAGGAGAAAGATTGAAACTTGCATTAATGAAGAAAACCCAAAACAAACCACCAAGGTTGTCAAGCTTGGTGAAGATCTTGAAGAATTCCCTTAATACAAGTACTAAACTAAGATTAACCACTAATTACCGACTAATCTACACTAATCTACACTAATCTAACCTAAAGTAGTCTAGGGTTTTAAGAACATAAGCTAAGATGGTGCCTTAATACAAGAGGGGGGTATTTATAGGGTTACAAATGGAAGGGAGAAGAGAAGAATGAAGCGCGGGGTAGCAGCAGACCTTCCCGGCCGGGAGAAGGTGGTCCCGGTCGGGAGGGTGTCGGTCCCGGCCGGGAGGAGCTGGTCCCGGTCGGGATGGACCCAAAACAGGAGCATCCTCTTTTGTGCACCTCATCCCGGACGGGTTGAGGTCATACCCGTCGGGGATGAGTCTTGTAGGCCTCCAATATGATCTTTAAGGTTCCTCCTTGCTTCATATGGACTTCTCATTGATTCTCGGGACTCGGGATCGGGTCTCGGGACTCAGGATTGGGTCCCAAGGTCTCGGGGTCGATTCCAAAGCATCGAGTCATCGTTCCTTTATCTCGTTGCCTCCAAAATGTGTATGTATCGAGTCGGAATCGCTCCAACTCTTCCAAATCGGTCTCGGGAACCTGAAACGGACTAAAGGAAGTATAAGAAGCCCCTAAACCGCTCCCAAGGAGCGATTCTACAAGGAAAATGGGACCAAAATACTACGAAATAGGCACTACAAACCACACTTATCAGTGCATCACATCGAGGTTATGACGCAAAATATTATGCTCCCAATAAGGAAGATTAAAGAAGATACTTTTCTTTTTCCAAGTGTTTGGTTCTACCCCGGAGAGGTGATCTTCCATAGTCTATTTTGACGAAACTTAAAATAAATGAGCATCGAGCCGAAAATAGAAAATTCGAGCTTAAATATAAATAAATAAAAGAATTTAGAATTTAAATCGTCGAAATAGATTTTCGATAAGAATTAAATTAAATGTATAAAATAAATCGAAACAGAATTAAAATATGTTTTAAATATAAGAAGAGTTTCCGAGATAAATAGAATTCTAGGAGTTTGAAACGATTAAACGATAAGTTTGTTTAATAATAAATTTTTAAGAATTACGAGATAAATCGTAAACAAAATAAAAATACGAATATATTTTTAAATTAATTTAATTTATAAAATCAGGGGTGTTACAGATGATCTTCATGCTCGGGTTTCTCGTGATCTCCCGGGTCTTTCCAACCAACAAAGCAATGACTCTTACGACCATCCGGTAGGTATAGTGGTCTAAGGTCATGCTTGGCGTTATGGGTTGGGAGATCACACCCTAAGGGCGTTGCTTCTTCTACGGGATCAAGAATAAAATTCTTCTTCTACGCCCGACAAGGATCCAATTCATCAACCATCTTACAAGACAAGGGACTCGAAATTAAGTGCGATAAAGGAGGTGAAGGCATCAAGTTTTCTTCATTGGAGCCTCTAGGGGAGACCTCATCGTTGTCCTTACTGGAATTCTCACCATGAGGAAATTCAAGGCCTTTGATGGCGGCCTCAATTTCTTCGACGGTTTGGTCTAGCATAGCATCTCCAAATCCCCCAATAGGATCCCCTAACTTCCCATTCAAGGCAAGTTCTAAGGCATCTATATCTTTCTCCCAAGTATCGCCTTCATTTTCACTAACCTTGTCAATTTGGTCTAGAGGAGTCTTATCTTCACTTGGCTTTGTATTTTCACTCATGATCTCTCCAAAAATAAGATCTGGTTCATCACGAAGGAAATCATATAAATCCAATTTAATGGCCAATACATTGGCTTCCCAAGAGTTAATTTGAGAATCATGTTCAATTTCCTCCTCATGATCAACCCTTGAAGCTTCAACTTCCTCCATTATTCCCATAGCTTCACCATCCAAGCAACTCTCAACAATGATCTCTTGGTTGACCTTCTCTTCTTCATTCGTGGCTTCATAATCGGGTTGATTGCCTTGTGGAGACAGCCGATCTTCTTACCCAAATGAATCTTCCTCAACAAGTTGCGGAGCTCGAGTGGTCAACATCGTGTAACGAGCCATAAGTACATTAATTCGAGCACCTTGCACCTATTTTTGGGCCATGAACTCCTCTTGATCCCTTTGCATTTGAATCATCATCTCTTGTTGACTCTTTTGCATTTGAATCATCATTTGACAAAGCTCAAAGTTGGGGAATTTTGGTTTTGGGTAATGTGAAGGTATTTGGTAGTAGTTAGGATGTTGGAATGATCCTTGACAACTTCCATGGTAACCAAATGAAGGAGGTTCATAAGATTGTTGATGAGATTGAGATAGTTGGTAATATTGTGGGTCTTGGTAGTTTGTCCCATGATTGTCCCATGATGATTGATGGTAGCTTGGATGCATAACGTTGCCTTGATACATTAAATGAACTAGAAACACTTGAGCAAACGTTAGAAGCCTAGTGCTCTTGAAGCACTAGGAAGAGAGAAATGAGCACACAAGAAGTAAGAACGGAGATACACAAGGAGAGGAAAACACAAAAATCAAGAACCGTGTCTAAAACTAAGCACACAAGAGTCTAAACTACGCCGTCCCCGACAACGACGCCAATTTGACGGTAAGAGCTTGTCGTCTATCCTACCGATCAAAATAATAACAACGAACCTAAGCTAGGTAGCTAGGGTCAGTCGAGTCGATCCTCAGGGACGGGAGTTTAAAACAAGATGGTTCTATGGTCTAAGACTAGGTTCAAGACAAACTAAGGTGATTGACTAAGATTGACTAATGACTAAACTAAAGTCTATAACATGAGATAAAAAGGCAAAACAAACAACTAATGATAATGGAAAGCGAATTTAATCAATAAGAGGGAAAATAGGGCTAGGTCGGGTTCATGGATGCCAAGGAGACCAAAAGGGGAAAATGAGGGTGGTAGCATGTTTTTGTAGCCTAGGTTACATTCGGGCTCTCGTCACTTAAACGGCCTAGGGGCTTCCTCACCACGCTCTCGTTACTAGTGAAGGAACCAAACCCAACACCAAACAAGAACATGCAAGAGAAGAAGCAAGAAAAAACAAGGAATGATCATCTCAAGTCTCACAAGCATTTCATCAAACATGTAGAGTGCAAGGCATTAGGAAACAACAAAAACAACTACTAGCATCACCCATCTCACCCTAATCATCTCTAATCACACCCAATCCTCCTAGTTACCCAAGGGCAAAACTACTGACACATCATTAAGCATACAAAAAAATAAATCAAAGAAACCAACAAACCAATGAAAACATTCATAATGAAATCTAATCTAGAAACAACAACAATCAATGGATAAAGATGGAAACTTTACTAACTATGAAAGATTAAGAGAAAAGGAAGGAGAAAGATTATACCCAACTAGAAAGGAGATGAAAAGATGAACACTTGCATAAAAGAAAACCCAAATACATGCACCAAGGTTGTCAATCTTGATAAAATCTCCAAGAATTCCAATAATACAAGAGTAACTAACTAGATTAAGGCTTAATAGAAGAGTAATTAAGGAGGGATTTAGCTAATCTACACTAATCTAAGCTAATCTAACCTAAAGTAGTCTAGGGTTTCGTGTCTCCTTTAAAACAATACAAGAGGGGGGTATATATAGGGTTCCATAAGTAAGGGAGGCGAAAGAGTGAAGCGGAGTGCAGTCTGGGTCCTTCCCGGCCGGGAAGGAGGTGATCCCGGTTGGGAAGGTGATGCTTCCGGCCGGGAAGGCCCTCCAGTGGTTCCTCTCTTCTCGTCTTCTCATCCAGGCCGAGATGGGTCCTTCCCGGCCGTGATGGGTCCTTATTTGCTCTTCCTAGGCTTCTTATCGATGCTCGGTGCTCGGGATATCATCAAGTAGGCTCCATGGGACTCGGGGTCGAGTCTAAGTCACCGAATCATCGTCGCCTCTCTTAATTGGCTCCATATGCATCGGAAACGTGTCGGAATCATTCCATTTCTCCAAGATAGGCCTTAGGAACCTAAAACAAGCTAAAAAAAGCGTAAGTAGTCTCGAAACCGCTCTAAAGAGCGACTTCACAAGAGAAAACGGGACCAAACACGAGAAATAAACAATACAAAACACACTTATCACGCCGTGAGTTTAGTGGGCCTCGGGTGTGCATCCCGAGGTTCGCTTGGCGCGGTGCTGACTCGGTTTGAGTTTCAGGACCGACTCGGGGTCCCGGTGTCAGAATTGACTCTAACTAGTCTCTCTGCGACCGTTTCGACACGACTAAGGCTGCCATCATGTTAGTTTAATTTTTCCGAGTAATTTATTTGATCCGTTCTATAGAAAAACTACCTAAAACATCGCGAACCCACGTCGCGTTGCAGTCCTATCGTCATCGGGTGTTTGATGGGCACTTCTGTAGCCACCAGGTCCAAATCTGGGTGTCTACAGAAGCCCCCACTTTGACCGAGGCTTGGACAAGGCGAAAGTCAAAGTATAGCCACCCAGGTCAATCGAGGATTACAACATGGTGGCTGTCCGGTCGGGTAACTTTAAGTCCATTGGACTACGTGTTGAGGCTCGCCAGCCGAGGCTTAGAAATCATACTTGACGTCTTCGCTTGCGGTTGCTTGCTTGGGCCCGGGCCGGTGCTTGTCATCTCGTTCTCAGTTCTTCATGCTCGTGCGTTTTGTCTTTTCAGATTGTTTAAAAGTTTGTTCAATTTTAAATGCCTTTGTGTGTAGGTGTCGCGTTAAGCGTAGAAGAACGTTCATTTGTGTTGGCTTCAATTTGAACAAATGTTTTTGGGATGCTTGTGAACCCTTGATGAAATAAAACGTTCGAGGGCGTCAGTCTCCACTCGAGCGGTCGTCTTCGGGATG
Organism: Agrostemma githago; assembly: GCA_958450325.1. Lineage (NCBI taxonomy): Eukaryota > Viridiplantae > Streptophyta > Magnoliopsida > Caryophyllales > Caryophyllaceae > Agrostemma > Agrostemma githago. The sequence continues at coordinate 23,921,647 of OY288244.1, read as the reverse complement.
CCTATGACCCCTTGGACAAAATAAAGCGAAATAAAATGTTTGAGGGCGTCAGTCTCCACTCGATCACTTGTCTTTTGGGATGCCTCTGACCCCTAGGACAAAAAATAACAAGATAAACTACTCTAGGGCGTCAGTCTCCACTCGAATAGCTGTCTTTCGGGATGCCTCTGACCCGTAGGACAAAATAAAGCGAAATAAAAAGTTCGAGGGCGTCAGTTTCCACTCGAACACTTGTCTTTTGGGATGCCTCTGACCCCTAGGACAAAATAAAACCAAGATAAACTAATCGAGGGTGTCAGTCTCCACTCGAATAACTGTCTTTTGGGATGCTTCTGACCCCTAGGACAAAACAAAATGAGATAAACTATTCGAGGGCGTCAGTCTCCACTTGAATAGCTATCTTTTGGGATGCCTATGACCCCAAGGACAAAGCAATATAAAATGCTTGAGGGCGTCAATTCCCACTCGAACACTTATCTTTAGGATGCCTATGACCCCTAGGACAAAGCAATATAAAATTCTCGAGGGCGTCAGTCTCCACTCGAACACTTGTCTTTTGGGATGCCTCTGACCCCTATGACAAAATAAACCATTCGAGGGCGTTAGTCTCCACTCGAATGAAAAATGTTATGGAGGTTTCAGACTCCTTCGACGGCGTTGGTATCCACTCGAATCAAGTTTCTGTGGAGGTATCAGACTCCTTTGAGGGCGTTGGTATCCACTCGAATCAAATTGTTGTGGAGGTATCAGACTCCTTCGAGGGCGTTGGCATCCACTCGAATCAAATGGCTGTGGAGGTATCAGACTTCTTCGAGGGCATTGGTATCCACTTGATACAAACTGCCATGGGGGTTTAAGACTTTTTCGAGGGTGTTGGTATCCACTCGAATCAAATTCCTGTGGAGGTTTAAGACTCATTCGCTTCTCGGATAACTAAGATCCGTTAGGCGAAAAATTATTGTTTGTTTATGTGTTTTAGTTGAGTGTTTTTGTTTTGTGGGTTTGTCTTATTTTGTTCGGGTTTGCTCTTGCTTTGTCTTGGTTTGTTATGCATTTAAGATTTGTTCAGATTTTGGTTAGATTTGTTCGGTTTGGGTTGCTTTATTACGTGTTCGGGTGCAGCGTTCAGTGCGGTTCTCATGCTTGTTTCATTATTGAGTGTGCTTCATCGTTATTGATTAGTAATTGGTTCGTTATTGTTATTTTGCTTGTCTTAAAAGGGTGCGTGTTTCGTGTATATCGAGCTTTAGGCCTCGTTTGTTCTGTTTTAGTGTGTGCTGGACCGTTCAGATGTGCGCCCATCTTCGCGCCAATCTTTAGATGCCTAGTCCCCAGCGGTTCAGAATCCGGGCGTGTCACCAGAGGCAGTCGGGTTCTCGTGGACGGGGTTTGCTTTAAGTAAACGAAGTTGGGGCGATTCATTCATTCGACCCAAAAGTCAAACGCGTCACCCCCTTCGCCCCTATATCACTTTCTCGATTTTTCTAGCCAAATTTCGTCTCGATTTTTGCCATACAAAAAAATGTCGACTCCAGGTAAGTGTTCTTTACTTGTTTATTGTCGGTTTTGCTTGATTTGGTTGATTGTGAGTTTGTTTTGTCGAAACCCTAGAAAATCGATTTGGGTGTATCTAATTTACTAAGTTTTGATGCTTGTGCTCAATCCTATTGTTAAATTAGGGTCGATTAGAGTTTGTTAGGGTAGTTATAAGCTTGATAGAGAATTTCGAGGTACGACAATGGCTCCCTATAGTGATAGGCTCGAGATGCTAGGGTTACGGTCTCGGATATTCCCGAACTTGTTTTGCGTAATATTGCTCAATTAGTGTTTGTGAGGACACGGGTAGCTCCCTTGTCGATTTATATAGGATAGGGTGGCTCTTAGGGCTTTCCCGTGAGGTTTTGTGTGTCTTACGACGGACCAAAAGTGTCGTAACGATGCCGGATTTTCCCGAAACCACTTTCATCGTGACCGCGATCGAAAATGGGTGTTAGCGGCCTTTTTAGAATTTTAGTATCCTTATCCGAAATTTTGACCCTATTTTGACCTGTTTAAGCTGTTTTAGCCTGACCTGAGGTATGGATTTTTCGTGTTTTGTTTGACTTTAAAGTTAGAGGTAACACCGAGCGTCACGAGGGAGCTCCTTCGGTTGGTACTAATGGCGAGGCCGCCGGGACGACCTCACAGACTCCCCGCGGGATTCGCAGGAGACGACGGAGCATCTCATCTCAACGTCGTGATCCGTAGGCCATAAATGAGGTCGATTTTGATAGGGTGAGGAAACGCAGGCTTCCGGAGACAGTTGCTAGGAGGGCCATCTTCCGGTTCCCGTACCAGAGAATGAGAAGATTGACTATGAGGATCCCGAGTGGGCTCGGGACTGGTGATAAGTGTAGTTTGTAGTGCCTAATTTGCTGTGTTTTGGTCCCATTTTCCTTGTGGAATCGCTCCTTAGGAGCGGTTTATGGGCTACTTATGCTTCCTCTAGTTCGTTTCAGGTTCCCGAGACCATTCATGAAGAGTTTGAGTGATTCCGACTCAATACATACACTTTTCAGAGCCAACGAAGTGAAGGAATGATCATTCGATGCCTTGGATTCGACCCCGAGACCTCGGGAACCAATCCCGAGCCCCTTAGACCCGATCCCGAGCCCCTTAGACTCGATCCGGAGACCCGAGAGTCGATGAGAAGCCCATGTGAAGCAAGGAGGAACCTTAAAGATCATATTGGAGGCCTACAAGACTCATCCCCGACGGGAAGGAACTCATCCCGTCCGGGATGAGGTGCGCATTTAGCATAGGTTCTGTTCTGGGTCTGTCCCGGTCGGGACCATCTCTTCCCGGTCGGAAGGAGCCCTTCCCGGTCGGGATCGGTCCGTCCCGGTCGGGACCATGGAGCTGTAGCCGCATTGTTTCTTTCCTTCCTCCTTCATTCTTGTAACCCTGTAAATACTCCTCCTTTGTAATGTTTAAGCACAATACTTTACCCTAGATTATTTTTAGGCCTCTCTTAAGCATTCAAAACCCTAATTAACCTCTTTGAATCTCTAGTTAATCTCTAGTTAATCTTAGTTTAATCTAGTTTAGATAATCTTGTATTAAGTGGGTTCTTGAAGATTTCTCCAAGCTTGACATCCTTGGAGTGGATTTGGGTTCTTACTTATACAAGATTGCATCTTTTTCTTCCTCTTGTTGTTGGTATAATCTTCTCTACTCTTATTCTTGTTTATTCAATCTAGTTTCAATCTTTTTATATTGTTCTTGTTATTATTCTTATTGTTCATAATGGATGTTTGGTTTTTCATGTTGTTTTCTCTTATTATTGTTGGTTTGTTCTTGATAATAAGTGAGTAGTATCCTTGTGGGGTTAGTAGGGGGATTAAGGGTAGATTATGGATGATTAGGGTTTGATTAGGGGCAAAGGTGACTCTTTTGTTGTTAGTCACATAATGGGCACTCTATGTGTTTGTTGATTTGCTTGTGTGAGTAGTAGTGGCCAATGCTCCCCATACTTGTGCTCATTTACTCATTGTTTGTCTATTGTGTGGTTGTGTTGAGGTTAGTCTTAGACGCGAGAGCGCGAACTTACCTCGGCGTTGGTCAACGTAGCGAGAGCCCGGACCGACTCTAGCAACTAGGAGACACCCACACCCTTGACCACCCCAATTACCCTACTACACTTATGAACCCGACCTAACCCTACTCTTTTCCATATTTGAATTCTCTATCTCTTTAGTCGATCATCTTCTCTAGTTATTTGCTTAGTTAATCTTTATTTGTTCATTATTTGTTGTTATAGCTAGTTCATTGTTAGTCCATTTCCATACCTCTTCTCCCATCATAATCCATCAATTACCATTTCTTGTGTTTGTTTGGTGACTTAGGTTCGTTTGTGAGTGGACCTAGTCTAGACATTATCATACCGTCCCCGTGGATATCGACCCTACTTGCCCTAGCTACCCACTAGGAATAGTCGGTTAAATATTGATCGGCAGGACCCACGGCAAAATCCCACCATCAATTTGGCGCCGTTGCCGGGGACGGTGCATTGTTTAGACTTAGTTTGCTTATAGCTAGACTTAGTTACCCTTCTTCGTGCTCTTCTATCATCTCTTGTGCATATTCTCTAGGTTCTTCTTGTTTCCTTAGTTTTATTTCTTCCTTTTCTCTTTGTCTTTCGATTGTGCTTGTTTATTGTCTTTGCCTAGTGCCCGAAAAGCACTAGGTGGTCTTACGTTTGCTCAAGTGTGTAGTGTATGCCTAGGGGGAGAGGCGAGTTCTTTCTCTTCAATCCAGAGCCGGAAAGACTCTTTAGAGCCTTTCGCCAACGGACGATTGGCCGGGTTAGAATCTCTCAACCAAGTACTAGCAATACCATTGAAGAGCAAGCTCAAGGGTCTGACTTTGACGAAGCATCTCGAGAGACGGCCGAAGGGATCTTCATAAACCCCTTTGGTTCATCTATCCATTCTTCTTCACCTAGTTCCCCGTCTAGTTCTACATCAACACCGTCTACACCATCTTCTCCCGCATATCCAATTATGCCGAAGTTTTCATCTCACTCCACATTTATGGAAGATGTCTTGCCGGGACCGAATACTCTACCGGCCGCTTATGCCGGAAATTTTGTGGCCAAAACTCAATTCATCCAACTTGTGGAGAGAAATCAATTTAGTGGTTTGCCCACCGAAGACCCGCACCAACACATGGAGACTTTCTCCGATTATTGTGACGCTATTTCTCAAACCGGGGTTACTCAAGATCAAATACGTTGGGTATTATTTCCATTCTCATTAATTGGAAAAGCGAAGCAATGGATCAAGAGTCTCGATAGGGCTACCATGTGCATCTATACTTGGAAGAAACTTGCATTGGCGTTCTACCAAAAGTTCTACCCTCCGGAGAAGACTAATTTTCTAAGGGCCTCCATCACTGGTTTCCAACAACGGGATGAGGAAACCCTTTGTGAAGCTTGGGAGAGATTTAAATCTTTGGTTAGATCGTGCCCCCACCATGGACTTACACAATGATTCTTAGTCCAACAATTTTGGAACGGTCTTTATGAGGACTCAAGAGCTATTCTTAATATGGGCTCCAATGGTAGGTTCACCGAGGTCGATGATGACCAAACATGGGCAAGGATCGAGGAGATGGCGGTTCATAATTCTCAATACTCAAGGCCTAGGAAGGCAAATCGAGGAGGTAGGCACGAGGTTGATGCTATTACTCAATTAAGCATTCACCTTGGAGCTCAATTGAAGACCCACATGGAGAATATTGACAAGAAGCTCCAAGGCCACCTCAATCAAGTTCAAAGCATTAGTTCCTCCAACCAACACTCGATTCAAGAAGTGAATGCTTTGGGATTTGCACCTCCTTTGCCTTATTATGGGATGTGTGATACTTGTGGAATCGTTGGTCATGATCCTATGCATTGTCAAGGAAGCGTTGAGCAAGTGAACGCCTTTCAAGCGTTCAAGCAAGGTGCCTCCTATTCTAATCAATACCAAGCTTTCAATCAAGTCCCTCAACAACAAGCTCTACAACTTCGTCCCTATGTTCCACCTCCCTTAAGGGACAACAACCAAGGTTATCAAGGCAACTCAAGGCCCTTCAACAATTTCAAGCAAAATAACCAAGGTATCTTCCACAACAACAATCAAGGGTTCCAACAAGGGAACTTCAATCAAGGTGGTTTCCAAGGAAATCAAAACTTCCAAAGACAACAAAACCAAAACCAAGGGAATCAACAACAACAAGCAACTCAAAGTCAACAACAACAAAGCAAGCCTAGGAGCCGATCTCCTACTCATGACTATGGCATTCCTCTAGCCATCACCGATTACAACATATACAAATCCATACACAAATTGAGGCGAGGAAGGACCCCTAGAAGTTACGCCAATGGCTATCACAACCTCACAAAGGTTGTCATCTAAACCTAGATCCTCCAAGTCTATAAGAGGAGACTCACTACCATCCATCCCCGACAGCATGTCTAAGGTAGCCGTCTCGGAGACTCCACCGATCTCCTCGTTTGCATCCGTAGCCTCAGCCTCCCTTTCGATCCGATGCCTGGCTTCGCCCTACGCAGAGGTCTCACCCTGAGACCGAGCCAGCTGCTCCTTTAGGGAGGCGATCTCGTTAGCCCGAGATTGCAGGAGCCGTTGCGCCTCAGCCGCCTCGAGCTCGGCCACCCGTGTCTCCAGCTGCCCGACCATATCCGGGACATCCTAGAAATACACTTAAACATTAGGAAGGTATACCAACAGCCTAGAAAACCACCCTAGTCACGTTAACTCACAGATCGAGGCCCCGAAGTATCACGGGAAACCCTCGAGGCATAGACACGGAAGCAGTTGGCGGCCTGCCACAACCGCTTATGGCAAGCCGAGGAAAACTGAGAGATGAAATCATAAAAGTGAGGTAAACCGACCCTAATTCTTAAAGACAAAACGAAAAAGAACGAAGACCAAAACTCACCCAGTACACCCGGTCACGCCACTCTATCCCGGCGTCCATCTCCTCAGCAGAACACGGGGGGAGAGGCTCGGTGAAAGGTGTCCCAGCCGCATCCACCCTAAGTAGTGTCAGGGGAAAATCTGGGGGCAGGATTTCATCAGCCAGATCGGCCAGCTGAGAAAGCAACAGATTGGTTGGTCAAAGGGCAAGGAAAAAACAAACCGCAAAACAAATTTTAGAACCAAAATTAGAACATTACCACGAGGCGGTACCAAGCTAACCGCCGGGTGACGTGAGATAGGTACGAGGCACCTGGCACCAAGAGCGCATCGCCTCCTTCTCCGTCCCTACCCTCGAGGATCTCTGCGGTGGTCGGTGGTCTAAACATGGTCTGAGGAGGATCTACCGGCACCCTGAAGTCGTCATATAGGCACTGACGCACCCACCGCTCGCCCAGATACCAAATTGGGCGAAACAACGCAGGAAGGAGCATCGTTCTGTAACTTCTAGGCCTCAGCTCCGTGGCCACATACTCTGGTACGCCCTCATAACCAGCCCAAGGGCGGGCCACAAACTACACAAATAAAACCAACACTCCGATAAATCCTAAACCTTGGGGGCTACTAAGCTAGGTAGGACATAAAAGAGAACTTACATCCCTAAGGCTTAGCTGGTTGACTAGCGCGTTCTCCGACGGGTAGTGGCTAGTAGTGCTCTTAGGCTGAGCCGGCCTCCACTCGATCCCCGTCGGGAATCTCTTCGGATGAACCCTCACCGTCTTGGGTGCAAGGCAGGGAAAGTAAGAATAGATCCAAGCCTGCAACAAACCCAAAATACATTTAGCAACACTACGCCAAAACTAAGTAGAACTCGAGATACAAGAATGAGAATAGTAACTAACCTCCAGTATAAGACCCGGACCCACAATGGGCACAGCTGAGGCCGACTCTATCGCCACAGCCTCACCATGACTTGCAGGCAGCGAGTCATCTCCGCGAAAGTCGCGGTAACCCAGTCATAACTTCCTAGCTGAGCCAGGTGAGCTAGGAGAGGCAAAATCCTAGTGCTAAACCTCTTGCATTTATGCGAGAAGTGGGTCGACCCTAGGAAGTACCACAACCACAACCGGGCATCCTCCTTCGGCGTGTTGGGTTCTCGACCCTCTAACACTGCCACTCGCTCGAAGTGATCGGTGATATACGAGCTCACCTAAGCATGAGGCTCACTATATGCCTCACGCGGTAAACAGTCCCCGATGAGGCCCCGCACCTCATCACTAACAAGCCTAGGGCCTTCGACGGCCCACCTAATCCTATCCGGACCCCAGGGCAAACCGGTAATCATCCCAAATTCCTCTAGCGTCATCCCGACCTCCCCAAAAGCCATGTGGAAGGTCGAGGTAGTATCGTGGAAGCGATCTATCATCGCTCTAATCACCATAAGGTTGCACTTAGTCTTGGAACCCACCAGCCTAACCCACTGTTCAACCACGGGACCTAGGGCGGTCCTTGTGATAATCCACTTTAGCGCGGGGGCCAACTTCTGAAAGTAAACCTCGAGACACTTAGTAAATCCCGAGAAAGTCCTCATCGAACCTGGGAGCTGCAAAGCAAAACAACACGGATATAAACAAAATAAACCTAACCTAACCCGAGCCAAAAATCTAAGACATAGCTAATCAGCACAAACAGAACAATCACCAGACCCCGCACGACACGGTGAGAAATGTGAAGGTCAAGATGAAATAGCAGCTGATGACCATCCCAGTCCCGAGCCCACCCGGGATCCTCGTAACTAATCTCCTCATCCTCCGGTACAGGAACCGAAACATGAGCCTTCCTAGTAACCGTCTCCGGAAGCCAACGCTTCCTCACTTTATCAAAACGGCCTCATTAATGGCCTCAGGGTCGCGACGCTGAGATGAGATACTCTGTCGTCTCCTACGAATCCCTCGGGGAGTCTGTGAAGTCGTCCCGGCAGTCTCCTTACTAGAAGCTCCCTCGGGACGCTCGGTGTTACCTCTTACTACAAAATCGAAAAAAAAAAAAAAAAAGTTCGTGCCTCAGGTTAGGCTAAAACAGCTCAAACAAGTCAAAATAGGGTCAAAATTTTGGATAAGGATATCAAAATTCCGAAAAGGCCGCTAGCACCCATTTTTTATCCCGGTCACGATGAAAGTGACATAAAACCTCACGGAGAGTCCTAAAAGTCATCCTAGCCCATAATAATCGACAAGAGAGCTACCCACATCCTCACAAACACTATTTGAACAAAATTACGCAAAATAAATACAGGAATAATCGGAAAACGGTCCTTAACCCTAGCATTCCAAACAAATTTCCATAGGGAGCCATTGTCGTACCTCAAAAAACCCCTATCGAATTTATAACTACCCTAACAAGCTCTAATTGACCCTAATTTAACAATGTGACTAAGCACAAGCATCGAAACTTAACGAATCAAAAACCCCCCAAATCAATTTTCTAGGATTTTCAACAAAACAAGCTCATAATCAATCAAATCAAGCAAAAAAGACAATAAACAAGTAAAGAACGTTTACCCGGAGTCGACATTGTCACGTACGACGGAAAATCGAGAAGAATTTGGCAAGAAAAATCGAGAAATCGACTTTGGGGCGAAAGGGGCGACGCATTCGAGTTTGTTGTCGAATGAAACGATCGCCCCAATTCTCGTTTACTTAAACAGATCCGGTCCACGGAACCCTGATCGCCCCAGGTGACGCGCCTGAGTCCTAGCGCGCTGGGGGCTAGGCGCCTGAATATTAGGGGGCAGACGGATGCGCGTCCGAGCAGCCTTGTACAGACTAAAACAAAACAAACGAGACTCAGAGTTCGATACACATAAAACACGCACCTTTTAAGACAAGCAAAATAACAATAACAAAGCAATTACTAATCAACATCGAAAAAACACACTCGATAACAAAGCAAGCATAAGAACCGCACCTAATTCAAATGCTGCACCCGAACGCGTAACAAAGTAATCTAAGGCGAACTAATCTAAAAAAACTCTAAACAAATCTCAAACGCACAACAAACTAAAACAAAGTAAGAACGAAGCCAAACAAAATAAGACAAATTCATAAAACAAAAACACTTAACTAAAACAAATAAGCAAAAAGCAGTTTCTCGCTCAAAGGGTCTTAGTTATCCGAAGGGTGACGGAGTCTGAAACCTCCACATCAATTTGTCGAGTGGATACCAACGCCCTCGACAACAATTTTTCGAGCGGATACTAACGCCTTCGAAGGAGTCTGAAACCTCCACAGCAATTTGTCAAGTGGATACCAACGCCCTTGACAGCAATATTTTGAGTAGATACCAACGCTCTCGAGGGAGTCAGATACCTCCACAACATTTTTTATTCGAGAGGAGACCGACGCCCTCGAATGGTTTTTCTTGTCCTAGGGGTCAGAGGCATCCTGAAATACAGCTACTCGAGTGAAGACTGACGCTCTCGAGTAGTTTATCTCATTTTGTTTTGTCCTAGAGGTCAGAGGCATCCCGAAAGAAAGCTACTCGAGTGGAGACTGACGTCCTCGAGTAGTTTATCTCATTTTGTTTTGTCCTAGGGGTCAGAGGCATCCCGAAAGACAGCTACTCGAGTGGAGACCGACGCCCTCGAGTAATTTTATCTTATTTTGTTTTGTCCTAGGGGTCAGAGGCATCCCGAAAGACAGTTATTCGAGTGGAGACTGACGCCCTCGAGTAGTTTTATCTTGTTTTGTTCTGTCTTAGGGGTCAGAGGCATCCCGAAGGCAGGTGTTCGAGTGGAGACAGAAGCCCTTGAACATTTTGTTTCACTTTATTTCGCCCAAGGGGTCACAAGCATTCCGAAGACGACCGCTCGAGTGGAGACTGACGCCCTCGAACGTTTTAGGGTTCACTAACGTCCCAAAAACATTTGTTCAAATGAAAGACAACATAAATATGAGCATTCTTTGCACTTACGCTTAACGCGTTACCTACAACACGAAAACATTTAAAATTAAAAGAACTTAAAAGGTAAAGCGCTCAAGCATGAAGAACTGAAGAACAAGATGACAAGCAACGGCCCGGGCCCAGGAAAGCAACCACGAGCAAAAACTTCAGGTATGATTCCTATGCCTCGACTGGTGAGCCTCAACACGCAGTCCAATGGACTTAAAATGACCCGACCGGACAGCCACCAGGTCGTAATCTTCCATTGACCTGAGCGGCTATACTTTGACTTTCGCCTTTTCCAAGCCTCAGTCAAAGTGGGGGCTTCTTTAGACACCCGAATTTGGACCTGGTGGCTGCAGAAGTGCCCAAAAAACACCCGATGGCGATAGGACTGCAACGCGACGCTAGTTCGCAATGTTGTAGGTAGTTTTTCTATAGAGCGGATCAAATAATTACTCAGAAAAATTAAAACTAACATGATGGCAGCCTTAGTCGTGTCGTTACGGTCACATTGACACTAATTAAAGTCAATTCCAACACCGGGACCCCGAGTCGGTCCCGAAACTCGAACCCAGTCAGCACCGTGCCAAGCGAACTTCGGGACGCACACCCGAGGCCCACTAAACCCACGGCGCTATGTCAAGCCGCGGGAATTCTTAGGCTCCAAGCTAAATATCACACTCCTCCCTCTCGGTTTTGGAAAGTATCAAAATCGTATCTTCAAAATCCCAACCGCCCTACCTCACGCGTCTTAGTCTCCCCGCGCCTTAGCCCAGGCGCCTGAGTCTTGGTGCGCCCCAACTCAGGCGTCCATATGGGCGATGAGGGCCGAAAACACCTATAAATATCCCCCATTCGCCTCATTTATTCGACACACATTCTAATCTTCTCTTCTCCCTCTACTCTCTCGCTAAGGGCTCGCACTCCGACACCCGAGGCAAACGATCCACTCGATCGTAGTTCCAATAAAAAAGCGACATCGACGCTACTCCTCACCTTCGAGCACCCCACTCGATACCGAGGTGCCTGTGTTCGACTAGCTCCAGTCTAGTAGCGAAGCTCTGCCGGATTAGCCGCAGAACCGGTCCAGAGTAACGAAGCTCTGTCGGAATAGCCGCAGGAAGGGTAAACGGTAACGGAGCTCTGCCGGAGTCACTGGTCAAGCTAGGAGGATCCGCCTGTTGAATTCGAGTCGTCACTAGGTTGCCATCTAAACAAAACTTTCCATATTTCTATTTTCTTTTATTATACACTACGATAACACTAGATGTGGACGCTAGGTCCACAAACATCTACTAAAACACGTAACGTCCCAACTTCAATCACAAATACAAAAACACACAAAATAGACCCGAGTAATTCCGAGATCTGTTCTCAACTATCTATGCATCGTGTCCCGTTTAGTGTATACTCCGAGGGTGCAACTCTTCACAATGTGATTTACTTACATTCGCATTTACAGTTTTTCGTATGATTTATTGCTTTTATGACCTTATAATCGCATGCTAAATCACCTAACTCGGAATTCAAAACGTAAAAAAACTAAAACTGAGAAAAGCGATGGTCGGGTTCCGCATTAGTCCAGGTGCTCGCCTTGTTAGGTTCGACGCATCTCTATTAATACCGAACCGACGCATCTTAAGCAGAATACCAGGTAAGGTATACCACGAGAATGACTAATATCCGTTTTATGACGTTAAAACTGACTTGTTAATACCTATAATATTAGTACTCTCTACTCTCCTACATGCATCTTTTCATGGCCTGCTTGTCACGAGAAATCGCATGCAAAGAATGTAAACAGGACTACTTTGACGATAATACTTACTTGTCTTTAAACAACCCACGTAGCAAAAGGCATAGGGTTAAAACAACGGATGTTACAGTATTTCCACCACAACAAAAGAACTAGGTTATCAGCCAACCGGTTGATTAGTAGAGGCCACTATAGTGCGGGCAGGATTGGGTGTTGACATCTATCGGATGTTGGCTTCCCAATACGTTCCCTCACCCCTTACTCAGAATCGATGGTTTCCGGATGTCCGAAACCATTGGCAATGAGAGTCATTCCAGGCATGGGGTGTTTAAGGGTACAGGTCTTTATCTTTAGCTCTCGTGCCACTCAACTTTGAGCCGGTAAGGGATCAAGGTTGCCTTGAATGGTTTCCGAGTCCCCATAATTGACTCGGTGGCGACTCCACAAATCGGTAACGAATTCAGTTTACTAAAAAGGTCGCCTTACCACACAAATCGGCGTTTAAATATTTACAACCACGACTCGATCGATTCCAAACGGAAACACGGGTGCCCGCACCCATCTAGTACAAGTCCGAATCGTCATCCGAATCGTGGTACGACACATCGCCCAGTACGCGAAATCGGACCGGCCCCCGACGATGAAAAATCGGGTCGGTCCCGCTGGGGCGCGCGCGGGGCAATGGACGGTGCGGACGGACGTCCACACTACTAAGGATGAATCCCCGTGTACTCTAAGGTTTTTAACTCCTAGAGATATGGCTGCTTTTAGACCTATTAAGCGGGCTTCGAATTCGGCTGCGTTATTGGTAACGGGGAAGTCTAGTTCGATGGGGGATTCGTTCATTGCAGGCTTATTGTCGTTTAGTTAGGTGGGTCAGTGATGGGTTGAACCTATGGCTATTGTTCCCGATCTCTTTTTAGGATGAAGTTAAGCGGGCTGTTTATTGTAGCCCATGCATTTTAGTCAATTGTTATCGATAAATGGCACAGTGCCGAGTCTTTGAGCGTTTAAATTAAGTTATTGGAAGAAATCAAGCAATTGTCGAGGCATGTTTGAAAAAGGAAAGGAATTGTTTTCTTGATAGATAGTGAAACGAGCTAAATGCCCGTGATTGAGTTTGGTTTTGGGGGAGGTAGAGGACATGTCCCCTCGCACCTTCCTGGACTCGATAAAAAAAACCTTATTGTTACTAGCAAGCCTAGGCCCTAAGATGAACTAGACTCTGACTAAAACCGGTTATGCCTCTAAAAGTCGGTTACTATAACTTGGTCACATCGCGACTTTGACCCCATATGCTCTCCGGATCTCAGTGTCTTCCATGACCTTCCGGGGATGTTCCTCTCGAGTGGCGCCTGAAAGTGGCTCTTGGGGCCGACTCATTGAGGGGTTTAAAGTGGCTTGTGACGACTACCAACGTTACTACCTCCCTCTCAGCCACTGAGAAAGTGAAGTCCGCCTTTTGCCGCTTTTCCGGGGAGAATGATCCTGCCTCAATCAGCTCTTCAATGACGTGTTTCAAAGTGAAACACGCCTCAGTGTCATACCCATTTCCTTGATGGAAGAGGCAGTAGGCATTAAGACTCTAACTTTTGCTACGTTTGCCCACCGGTGGGTCTGGAGTGGGACCCAGGGGGGTGAGCAATCCCTGGTCAATTAGATGCTTGAGAGTCTTAGTGTATGATGAATTGATTGTGGTAAATTCCATTCGAGGTGCTCTGGCTTTGTTGGGTAGTATCTTGTGAGGAGTCGAGGTTATTTCTTTGTTGTTCTCAGGGGATCTTGCCCGTACGGAGTACCTAGGTGATCCGCTTGGGGTGTGAGTATGGTAATTGATCGAACTGGCATTTGGTTCGCTTTCTGTACCCTCGTTTTCGAGGAAGTTGACGCGACTATCCACTACAAGAATTTAAGTCTGGGGCGACTTATTTTAGACACCGTCATCTGTCGCTAAAAAGAGACGCACGACAGTTGACAGTCGCTAAGAGACATTCGCACCAGAAAGTCGCATCTATCGACTGAAATCGGTTGCTCAATTATAAGCGCGACCAATTTCAGTCACTAAAGTTAGCGACCGAAATCAGTCGCTATGTCATCCCTTTAGTGACCGATTTCAGTCGCTGAGAGCATCTGATTAGCGACCGATATCAGTCGCTAAGGGGTGTGACGTGGCGTTCTCTGAGCGTCCTATAGCGACTAACGTCAGTCACTAAATGAAAAATTTAGCGACTGATATCAGTCGCTGCCTTACCTGATATAGGCAAATTTTATTGGTTTCTTTTCTAGCCAAAATCTGCACAATAAAACAAACCAACACCCACAATACGTCCCAAACATCATTCCAAACGTTGTTCCAAACGTTACGCAAGCTTCACACTCCAGAATTGGCACCCAAGTAAGCAAACGTCGTGAATACACTAAATTAAAAGTGTTGTTACAAACTGTTTTCAACAAACATTCACAAACTACAAACTGTTTTCAATCTACTCAACTAACATGGAAACTAGCTGAAGAACCACTACCACCGTCACCGAAGAGGTCTCTATAATCTCGGGGTCGGGGAGTGGGGCCGGAGTTACAGTTCTGCTCCTGCATGCTCCTCAAGCGTTGTAGCTCCTCTAGAATTTGCAGGTTAACATCATCCTGTCGCTGCATACGAAGATCTTGCATCTTAACCCTCTCATCCTGCTCCTTCATCTTCTCAGCCATAGCCGCCCGTAGTGCCCTCTCCTCTCGCAGTTCCGACCTCATCTCAGCAACGACGGATGGTACATACTCCGTCGAGGTCGCATGGCCCCCCCGAGCATTGTGTGGTGTCCAATATAGGGAATGAGCGTTCCTCGTACTGTACACCGCTCCCTTGCGGTATCCCTACGCGACTCTGAACCAAATCACACTCGGGTCCATACCTTCAGCCTCGGGCGCTCTAGTGGCCTCCATATACGATCTGTACAAGAAATTGGAGTCATGGTTAGGTGAGTTGTAAAGAAAAAAAGTAAATAAGCCTTATGTTTGAAACTTACCCAAATGGCGGCGTCCTTCCTCGTAACGAAGATCGACCGGTATTGTCGTTCCCCTTGGTCTTCGTCTCGATAAATAGTTGCGCAGGCGGGGGGAGTTCTCCAGTTTGCTTCCTCAACTGTTCACAGTACATGTAAGTTTCTCATTTATATTTAAAATAAAAACATTAAATAAGAATCGAAAACAAAAATCAGAGGAAAGGAAATACTAACATTCATAGCCCGCTGGTGCATCAACTGAGACCCACCGTTGTGGGTGGCCTCCGCTTCCGCCTCGGGGTCCCCTCCCCGCCTTTTGTTCTTCTTGCCTGGAGGGATCTCTTAAGGAACTTCGGGTTGGAGCGGGCTTTTTTGAAATGTTGAATGGCGTCACCTACAATTTATACACTTTGCGATCAATAAGCGTTTTGAAGATATATACAACTTTCTATTCAAGTACGAACACTAATTGAGTAATAACACCTTTAAGGTATTTATGTGCCTTTCCCTCGTTCGCCAACTTCCACATGTTGTCTTTGTATCTTGGCTTCACGACGTCCATGTATCTGTCTCTTGGAGCCACCTCGAGACCTTCGTTCCAATAATGTTTCATCAGCAAGATCGTTTGTTGTTAGTGTATTAGTAATCCGTAAACAATAAAAGATAATTAATAAAACAAAAGAATTGGTGCACCTTAAAGTTGGCGAACCACTTCTCTCGCTGCCACTGAGGCACCTGGGTCCAACTAGTGCAATAAGTAGTCAACTCTTGCATGAAACTGTCCGAGACACCAGTCACCACTGCACGAGCCCGAAACCTACACCAAAAAGTGAAACAAGATGATGTTTCACAAAAGAATGAAATATAATGTCTCACCATGTGTTCTCGGGGCTCATAATTAGGCGCCCGTCGTCTGTATATCGAAGCTCTTGATCCTCTTGTGGTTGTTGAGGTTGCGGATCGTCGTTCGCCTCCTCGTTATCCTCCTGTTGGTCCTCATTCTGGTCCTCCAGCCGGTTCTCCTTCTGGTCCTCCTGCTGCTCCTGCCCCCTGTTTCTGCTCCCACTACCATACCGCAGTCTACTGCCCAACGTCATATCTGCACACAAAGTAGAAAGTTAGAAATTGACATCACAATATTGAAATAATTTGCCCAAAATATATAATGCAGATTACTATATTGAAATAATATAAGTTACTAAAACTATACCCTACTAGGAATCATCGTCACTGTCGTTGTCATCTTCCACTTGCCTACTCGAACCAACCACATCCTCTTCCTCGTAGTCATCTTTCTCCTCCTCGTCAGTGACCTCTAAATCATTGGTATCTTCCTCCTCCTCGACCATATCACTAGAAGCACCTTCCTCCTCCTCACCACCTTCATCGTCTTCAAAATCTTCCCCCACATCCACCTCATTATTGTCATCATCATCAATTGCGAAAAGATTCTCATCAACTGGAGACAATGTTGTGCCACTAGAAATGACCTCCTCTTGGAAGAGGTCAGTGTCATAGTGCCCCCGTGGCTTAGTTTTAAACACCGCCCACCACTGGTTTACAGTTCTGTCGTTCTTTGTGGTTGGATAAGGCGCAAAGTACACTTGGTGTGCTTGATGTGCAAGTATAAACGGATCGTACTTGGAGTATTTTTTTGTATGATTAACTTCAACAAGTTTGTACCTTTCATGTACTCTAGTACCATGCACTGAGTTGTCCTTCCATTCACATTTAAATACCACACCTTTATACCCACGATCATTTCCAACATAGCACAACTCGAAGATGTCCTCCAATAGACCGTAGTAATCATCACCCTCAAGTGACGACACACTCACACCAAAATTACATCTACTCCTACTGCTACCATGGGCAAGTGTATGGAAATTGAAATCATTAATCGAATACCGGTTCCAAGTCCTAACCTTCCACAAAGGACCTAATGCTAGACTCCTAACCAAATCATCCTGAATATTCTCTGAAATTACATGCTGCTTAAGCCAACTGGGAAATTGTTCCTCATTCTTATTCCAAACATCATCAGCATTTAAATGTGGATTAGCAGCTACAAATTCAGTTACAAACTGCTTCTCGTACGGCTCCAAAACTTCGCAGTTTGATAACAAGTACAGGTGAGCACGATTGTACTCTTTCTCATCTAATTTCCTCCACCCGCCAGCTAATGACGATCCCTCACCTAACTTACTTTGAAAAAATTCTGGTATGTTGGGGTCAATCGTCTCGGGTGTTTCTAGGTTTAGATTTTTGGCTTGGGTGTTCACTTCTTTCTCGAAATACAGAGAACAGAAGCTGGCTATCTCCTCTGTTAAATAAGCGTCCTCGCCTTGTTACCAATTTTTTTCTTCAGATGGTTGAGAAATCTATGACAATCATCAAGCAATTATGTTATTATCAAATTATAGTGTCTAACGTTAGTGGGTAAGTAAGTAGTTGAAAGTTCTTACCTCTCGAATGGGTACATCCATCTAAATTGTACCGGTCCTCCCACTTTAGCTTCGTAGGGCAAGTGGACCGGTAGATGCTCTATTGAGTTAAAGAAGGAGGGTGGGAAGATCATCTCAAGTTTGCATAGTATCTGAGGAATTTGATCCTCCAAACGAGTCATGTCGTCAATTGTAACTGTCGACGAACACAAATCTCCCGGCAGCAGGTGTTTCAACGCCACAGGTAGTAACCACTCCATAAACACGTGGCAGTCGTGACTCTTCAACCCTTGGAGCTTCAGGTTATTAATGTCCACACACCGAATAAAATCGGATGCATACCCATTAGGGAACTTCAGTTGCCCTACCCACTCTAACACAACCTTTCTCTGAGCCTTATCAAGGCTAAACAAGGCCCTAGGCTTGGACCCATCCCGCTTGATATGCAATTTCGGACGGTCACAATTTTTTTTCAAATCTTTACGGGATCCTACGGTGTCACATGTCTTACCCTCTACATCCATGACGGTGAGAATCAGTTGCTCAAAGAAATTCTCCTCAATATGCATCACATCCAGATTATGTCGGAGTAATAAAGTACTCCAATGAGGAAGGTCGAAGAAGATGCTTCTTTTAAACCAACCATTTTTTAATTTCTTAAGATCTTTGAACTCTTGATTGGTCCCGTCAAGATTAGATGGGAACTCTGAAATCACCTACCAAATCTCATCTCCCTGCAGACGAATCGGTGCCTCATCTGGCACCACCTCACCTTTCTTGAAAGCTCTCCTATTCTTTCTATACATGTGACCTTCGGGTAGAAACTGTCTATGACAGTCAAACCAACTAATTTTGCTTGAATTACTTAGGTAGAAAGCTTTACTTTCACTCATGCAACAAGGACAAGCTTTTTGGTCCGCTGTAGACCAACCACTCAGCATACCACAAAAGCGATGCTCTAAGCTGGAAATTTTGTTTCAACGACACATCATATGTCTCCACCCCTACTTCCAATAAGTGTTTCAATTCTTCTATCACTGGTTGTAAGTAAACATCCAAGTGGTTTTTTGGATTCTTTGGGCCGGGAACAATGAGAGAAAGGAAGATGAACGGTGGTTTCAGACAAAGCCATGGGGGTAAGTTGTACGGTGTGACCATGATAGGCCAGCATGAGTATGACTTAACGAACTGACCGAAAGGGGCGAACCCATCGGTACACAACCCAAGTCTCACGTTAGGGGGTTCCTCAGCAAATTAAGGGTAAATCCTATCAAAGCGTTTCCACTCCTCCCAGTCACTAGGATGACACATCTTCCCCTCTACACGAGTTTCTTCTTTATGCCACCTCATTTGTTCGGCAATGGTTCTGGTTGCATATAATTTTTTAAGTCTAGGGGCGATGGGAAAGTAGGTAAGTCGACTAAGTGGTATAGCTTTTTTATGCCTCGCAACACTCTTTCCCATCCTACCCCTCAAAACAATATTCCCATCTACACTTTTGTATTTACCCTTCCCACAAATCTTACATTCCTCAAGCACGACATCGTCCTTCCAAAAAAGCATACATGCATCGGGACAAGCATCGATCTTTTGATGCGGAAGTTCAAGACCTTTAACTATTTTTTTGGTACTGTAGAATGTTTTGGTCATAATGTTGTTTTTGGGGATGAGTTTCTCAATCAACGCAGCGACACCGTCTACGCACCCAAACGGTAGGTTATACTCACATTTAAGGGTCACTATCATAGACGCGACTTCTAACAATGTCACATCACACCCTCCATATAATGGCTTCTCCGCAGCTTCTAACATATCAAAAAAATGCTTTTGCTCGTGGGTTTGGCTCTTGTGGGGTTGGTTGGTCATCGTCGTTAGTGTACATGCTCTCATCATTAAACAAATTGTACTCAACCACGTCAACAATCATTCCTCTCACCCCGCCCTCATTCTGATCAACCTCAGATTCCTCAACAGCAGACGTCTCACCATGACAAATCCAACAATAATAATTTGGCCTAAAATCATTTGAGATAATATGTTCCTTAATCAAAATACTATCCAAGAATCTGAGGTTCTTACATTTCACACAAGGACACCTAAATCTACCCTGTGACGCGTATTCGGGATGAGTTTTAGCAAACTCAAGAAAACTACTAACACCCTCTAAAAATTTCGTTGTGGGACGTCGTCTCTTATCCAATCTTTCCTCATACATCCATTTTCGTTCCTGTCTCTTCATTTTTTTTATCGAAAAAAATAGGCACAATAACCACATACAAATTATTTCCTCTAAAGTAACTTACTAATATATACACTACTCACATATTTTGTAAAATTCTCAATTCACCTAAACATAGTACTATTTGCACCCAATCCGTCCATAATTACATCACTAAATCGGCATAATTGTATTTCACTTCCAATTTTCTAACACATCAAAACAACCCAATTCATTCAACTACTTAACCACAAACCCTAATTTTATACTAACAATCTACCTATTTCAAATTAGGGAACCTATGGGCAATTAACATTCTAACTACACTAAATACTCCGACACTAACACCAACACTACACTATAAAAACATCTAACTCAATAACTAATCTATTTATATTAATAAATAAAAAAATTAACAAATAATTTAAATTAAGTATAGATAAAAAACATACCGTAACTAAGAAAAAATGGAGGAAAGAAGAGGGAATGATAAGGAAGGATGAAGGGGAGACGGGTTAGAGAGAAGGGAGAGAAGGCGTAGAGAGAGAGAGAGAGTGAAATGAGGTTTGTGAGAGGGGGAGGGGGGCTGCTCGCGCATTTAAAAAAATTCAGCCTGCGTAGCAACCGAAATCGGTCGCGCGGGTTTTTTTTTTGGTCGCTACGTAGCGACTGATATCGGTCGCGCGCGTATTTTTTTAGCGACCGATATCGGTCGCTACGGGGAGTCAATTTTTTTAATTTCGTCTCTTCGTCCAGCGACTTATATCGGTCGCGCGGATTACTTTTCAGTCGCTAAATGAGTGACTGAAAGTTTCAGTCGCGCGTGTATGGTAGCTATGGGAAGTATTTCATGTAGTGTATCGATATGACGCAAGAAGCTGGTCAGGCGGTCTATTGAGGTGCGGACATTAGGAACTACCTTGGTTAGGGTATTGACGTCAATGTAGAGGTTTTCGATCACTCTTGGATCCGAGGATATGTCGAGGCAACTATCTCTGTAAGACAACGTCAAGGGTCAGGATGGATTTGTCGGACAACTTAGGGACTCAAGAAATGTTCGCGACGGAGCGACGCGGGAACGAGACCCTTGACTCGTGTGTGTGTGTGCGGTCACTGGCTTAGGGACTCAGGTGCTTTAGAGTCTTGGTGTATTCGGCGAAACGCCTAATGAATTTATGTCTCTGTAACGAGACGATTTGACACAAACCTCGAAGGTGAGGTTTAAAGAGGACTTCTTGGGATGAGACGACCCAAAATGTAAGACCTCGAGTAGAGGCGATCCTAGTAACTAATACAGACAGTTAATCACATGGTTGTATGACGTAAGAAGGTGATCGCGATCCTTGCTCAGGATCAAAGAATTTTGATATATGTTTTTTTTTTTCAAAAATGACAAATCTTTGAAGATGATTTTTTTTTTAAAAGGACAATTTGTAAAAAATAGAGTGACGATGGCGTGACGACATCGTTTGTGACGTAAAAGTGTGTAGCTATATGTGTGCGTCGGGAATCCGGCGATAGCGAAAGTGTAAATGGTTTTTTTTAAAGGAGCATGGTTCTCAAGGGAACCAGTTTTGAAAATGATGGCGTGGTGCTTTTATCGAAACTACTATTAATTAGCTAGTTTGACACTAATGGTGTATATGGTGCTCGTGGTAAAGCGTGAAGTCTGGTGATGGTGTTTTGAAAAGTGTGACTGAATCCTCATTAAAGAATTTAAGTAGTGGATAGTGTTTTTAGAAAAAACTTTTAGAACGAGTGACCCACGTTCGTCGCTTGCACTAACTAACATTCGACGGTGGGGGGATGTATTGTGAAAAGTGTTTTGAGGGTGTAACCGGTTTCCTTAGTTTCATTAATTGAAGCTTCGGTTGTGTTAGCGGTATGTGTGTAAAAAGTTGTCATAAAAGAGTATACAAATATAAAGAGGGTACGCTTGTTATAAAAACTGGTACAAAACAAAGTTGTCATTTAAAGCTACGAATAAGACATAGAGTGGTACGGAAGATTCCCAAGAATTTGTGTATTTTTATTATCGATGTTAAATTTATTTTTCTTCAAAAAATCCGCTTATACAGTCTTTTATTCGTTCACCACGCGGGGTCAGCGATGTCGGGTCAAACCACCAAGCACATTTTTTTTTGAAATAAAATGTAACCGTTTAAGGTACCTTGATCACATTAATCGGGAGTTTTGGTGGTATTAACGGTATTTGTTATTTTACTTTGGCCAGAGTGATGGCACTTAAAAAGAATTTTTTTTGAAAATAGTGGGTGTAAAATTTGTCACGATAACAACATCAAAGATGTTTTTTCTTTTTTTGGAAAATTACGGTTTGACCGGAGTATCAGTGTTCAAAAGGTCGTTTTGAAAAGATGAGATATTTTTGAAAACGGAATTGGGTGCGGTTGAATATGTTGGCGTGGTTGAATCTAGTTTTTTAGTATTTTATTTGGGTTGTTCAAAAACACTACACACAAATAGGAATGCATACCCTCATGCTGGACGCAGACACGGGTAGGTTAGGGTAGGCTACCGGCCACGAGTAGTCTTTACTTAGGTATTTGACCAATCATCAGGGGAGACGAGTGTCATACCGTCCGTTCGAAACTTTCTGCTTAATAATCCCGGGGGTTACGCGTTAGGCGGCCGGAGCGTCAACCGAGGATCTCTCCGCGCGTCCCTAGAGATCTTACCGCGATGAGGTCGATTGGTCCTGATATCGGTTAGGGTGGGCTTTTTAGGGCCAAAACCCGTAGTGACCACAACTAGGAACTATGAAATGAGCTTGACCGACCTCGTTCAAGTTACACCACCGCTGGAAACTTGTTTCCAAATCCCAGGCGGAGTCGCCAAACTGTGGACGTCTGTCCGCACCGCCCGGCGCCCCCCGCGCGCCCGCGCGGGACTTACTCGGTTTTTCAACGTGTGGCGGCGGCCACCAACGGGGCCCCCTTCCGGTCTGATTTCGCGTACAGGGCGATGTTTCGGACCTCGATTCGGATGACGATCCAGACTTGTACTAGACGGGTGCGGGCTTTCGTATTTCCGTTTGGAATCGATTGAGTCGTGGTTGTAAATGTTTAAAGGCCGATTTGTTTGATAAGGCGGCCTTTTTAGTGAACTTAATTCGTTGCCGATTTGTGGAGTCGCCACCAAGTCAATTATGGGGACTCGGAAACCGTTCAAGACAACTTTGATCCCTAGCCGGCTCAAAGTTGAGGGGCACGGGACCTAAAGATAAAGACTTGTACCCTTAAGCACTCCATGCCTGGAATGACTCTCATTGCCAATGGTTTTGGACATCCGAAAACCGTCTATTCTGAGTATGGGGTGAGGGTACGTATTGGGAAGAAAACATCCGATAGATGTCAACACCCAATCCCGACCGCACTATAGCGGCCTCTACTAATCAATCGGTGGGCTGATAACCTAGTTCTTTTGTTGTGGCGGAAATACTGTAACATCCGTTGTTTTAACCTTATACATTTTGCTACGTCGGTTGTTTAAAGACAAGTAAATTTTGTCGTCAATGTAGTTGTGTTTACATTCTTTGCATGGATTTCACGTGACAAACAGGCCACGAAAAGATGCACATAGGAGAGTAGAGAGTACTAGTATTATACGTATTAGCAGATCAGTTTTAACGAGATAATACGGATATTAGTCATTCTCGTGATATACCTTACCTGGTATTCTGCTTAAGATGCGTCGGTTCGGTATTAATAAAGATGCGTCGAACCTAATAAGGCGAGCACCCGGACTAATGCGAAACCCGACCATCACTTTGTTCTGTTTTAGTTGTTTTACGTTTTGAATTCCGTGTTACGTGATTTAGCAAGCAATTATAAGGTCATAAAAGCAATAAATCATACGAAAAACTGTAAATGCGGATGTAAGTAAATCACATTGTGAGGAGTTGCACCCTTGCAGTATACACTAAACGGGACACGATGCATAGATAGTTGAGAACGGATCTCGGAATTACTCGGGTCTATTTAGTGTGTTTTAGTGTTTTCGGTTGAAGTTGGGACGTTACGTGTTTTAGTAAGTGTAGTGGACCTAGTGTCCCCGGGTTTGAACTAACGCCGTGAGTTTAGTGGGCCTCGAGTGTGCATCCCGAGGTTCGCTTGGCGCGGTGCTGGCTCGATTTGAGTTTCGAGACCGACTCGGGGTCCCGGTGTCAGAATTGACTC
Organism: Agrostemma githago; assembly: GCA_958450325.1. Classification (NCBI taxonomy): domain Eukaryota; kingdom Viridiplantae; phylum Streptophyta; class Magnoliopsida; order Caryophyllales; family Caryophyllaceae; genus Agrostemma; species Agrostemma githago. Next base: position 23,897,628 of record OY288244.1, on the reverse strand, counting down.
TAACTAGTCTCTATGCGACCGTTTCGACACGACTAAGGCCGCCATCATGTTAGTTTAATTTTTCCGAGTAATTTATTTGATCCGTTAGATAGAAAAACTACCTAAAACATCGCGAAAGTCATCGGGTGTTTGTTGGGCACTTCTGCAGCCACCAGGTCCAAATCTGGGTGTCTACAGAAGCGCCCACTTTGACTGAGGCTTGGACAAGGCGAAAGTCAAAGTATAGCCACCCAGGTCAATCGAGGGTTACGACATGGTGGCTGCTGTCTGGTCGGGTCGTTTTAAGTCCATTGGACTACGTGTTGAGGCTCGCCAGCCGAGGCTTAGAAATCATACCTGACGTCTTCGCTTGAGGTTGCTTGCTTGGGCCCGCGTCGGTGCTTGTCATCTCGTTCTCGGTTCTTCATGCTCGTGCGTTTTGTCTTTTCAAATTGTTTAAAAGTTTGTTCAATTTAAAATGCCTTTGTGTGTAGGTGACGCGTTAAGCGTAGAAGAATGTTCATATTTGTTGGCTTCCATTTGAACAAATATTTTTGAGATGCTTGTGAACCCTCGATGAAATAAAATGTTTGAGGGCGTCAGTCTCCACTCGAGCGGTTGTCTTCGGGATGCCTATGACCCCTTGGACAAAGTAAAGCGGAATAAAATGTTCGAGGGGGTCAATCTCCACTTGAACACTCGTCTTTTGGGATGCCTCTGACCCTAGGACAGAAAATAACAAGATAAACTACTCGAGGGCGTCAGTGTCCACTCCAATAGTTGTCTTTTGGGATGCCTCTAACCCTAGGACAAAATAAACCATTCGAGGGCGCTAGCCTCCACTCGAATGAAAACTGTTGTGGAGGTATCGGACTCCTTCGAGGGCGTTGGTATCCACTCGAATCAAATTGTAGTGGAGGTATCAGACTCCTTCGAGGGCGTTGGTATCCACTCGAATAAAATTGCTGTGGATGTATCAGACTCCTTCGAGGGCGTTGGTATCCACTCGAATCAAACTGCTGTGGAGGTTTAAGACTCCTTCGAGGGCGTTGGTATCCACTTGAATCAAATTGCTGTGGAGGTTTAAGACTCCTTCGCTTGTAAGATCTGTTAGGGAAGATATTGCTGTTTGTTTATTTGTTTTAGTTGAGTGTTTTTGTTTTGTGGGTTTGTCTTATTTTGTTCGGGTTTTCTCTTGCTTTGTCTTGAATTGTTATGCATTTAAGATTTGTTCAGAGTTTGCTTAGATTAGTTCGGTTTGGGTTGCTTTATAACGTGTTCGGGTGCAGCGTTCAGTGCAGTTCTCATGCTTGTTTCATTATTGAGCGTGCTTTATCGTTATCGATAAGTAATTGTTTCGTTATTGTTATTTTGCTTGTCTTAAAAGGGTGCGTGTTTCGTGTATATCGAGCTTTAAGCCTCGTTTGTTTTGTTTTAGTCCGTGCTGGACCGTTCAGACGCGCGCCCATCTACGCCCCAATCTTCAGACGCCTAGCCCCCAGCGGTTCAGAATCCGGGCGCGTCACCTGAGGTGGTCGGGTTCTCGTGGACCGGCTTTGCTTTAAGTAAACGAAGTTGGGGCGATTCATTCATTCGACCCAAAAGCCGAACGCGCCACCCCCTTCGCCCCTATATCACTTTCTCGATTTTTCTAGCCAAATTTCGTCTCTATTTCCGCCATACACGAAAATGTCGACTCCGGGTAAGTGTTCTTTACTTGTTTATTGTCGGTTTTGCTTGATTTGGTTGATTGAGTGCGTTTTGTTTAAACCCTAGAAAATTGATTTGGGTGTTTCTAATTTACTAAGTTTTGATTCTTGTGCTTAATCCCATTGTTAAATCTTGGTCGATTAGAGTTTGTTAGGGTAGTTATAAGCTAGATAGGGGATTTGAAGGTACGACAATGGCTCCCTATAGTGATAGGCTTGAGATGCTAGGGTTAGGGACCGTTTTCTCGGATATTCCCGAACTTGTTTTGCATAATCTTGCTGAATTAGTGTTTGTGATGACACGGGTATCTCCCTTGTCTATTTATATAGGCTAGGGTGGCTCTTAGGGCTTTCCCGTGAGGTTTTGTGTGTCTTACGACGGACCAAAATTATCATAACGATGCCGGATTTTCCCGAAACCACTTCCATCGTGACCGGGATCGAAAATGGGTGTTAGCGGCCTTTTCGGAATTTTAGTATCCTTATCTGAAATTTTGACCATATTTTGACTTGTTTAAGCTGTAAGCGAGTGACTAGAGCACCCGTGTTGGACGAGAGTGAGAATAGTAGTGCGGCCTTAATAAATTGGTCCTGACGTTTCCACGTCATGTAGGCGGGGTTTGTGATGTCGGGTGGTGGTCCGACTGTCTTGTCACTGGGCGTGGGTTTGTGGTTGGGGTCGGGAATGATTGAGGGTGGGCACATATGCGTGCCATCGAGGAATTTCAGGAGGTTGTAACCAAAAAGCATAGCCTCCACTTGGTTTTGCCATTGCATGTAGGTAAGAAGAGTGAGTTTGTCTACCGTAGATAGATTAACAATGAATAGTGGGACGTTGGGTTCGTGAGTGTTGGATATTTGGTTGGTTGCCATTGATGTGGATGAGGTAGCTTGGTGATGGTTATGGAGTACTATAGCTCTGATACCATATTATGTTGAGAGGATGAAAAATATTGTATTGAATGAATGACTCAATTACAATCCTAGATCTATAAATACAACTCTACACAATATTGACAAATACGGTACGTGAATAAGAATTAACTATCCTAGGCTACAAATCATGTGAAAAGATAATATTACAAAGATAAAGCGATATGAAGAATATTATGATTACAATAGTAAAGGAAACAATATATGCAGGATATCAGGAGATATCTTTAATTTCAGGTTTCATGTTATCTTAACAAATCTTTCATACAAATCAAAATATTTCCAACCATATACATACAAATCAATAAAATTAAAGTCATAATAAACAAGTATTTTATGTAACTGTTTTGGAATATTTTCGTAAGAAAATATATGTGAAACACTCTGTTTAATATTTTTCTAATAAATATCGTATTAATCAATTAAAGTCTTAACAAACAAGAATTTCCCATGGCAATCTGATAAGTGTAGTTTGTAGTGCCTATTTCGTAGTGTTTTGGTCCCATTTTCCTTGTGGAATCGCTCCTTGGGAGCGATTTATGGGCTACTTATGCTTCCTCTAGTTCGTTTCAGGTTCCCGAGACCATTCGTGAAGAGTTGGAGCGATTCCGACTCAATACATACACTTTTCGGAGCCAACGAAGTGAAGGAACGATCACTCGATGCCTTGGATTCGACCCTGAGACCTTGGGACCCATTCCCGAGCCTCCGAGACCCGATCCCGAGTCCCGAGAATCGATGAGAAGTCCATGTGAAGCAAGGAGGGACCAAAAGGATCATATTGGAGGCCTACAAGACTCATCCCCGACGGGTATGACCTCATCCCGTCCGGGATGAAGTGCAAACAAAGAAGCTCTTCTGCTGAGTCAACCGAGACGGGATGAGCCATCCCGGACGGGACCATGGAGCCATCCCGGACGGGACCATGAAGCCATCCCGGACGGGACCATCCATCCCGACCGGGATGACCCAGTTACAGCTCCGCCTTGTTTCTTTCAATTCCTTTCCACTTGTAACCCTATATATACCCCTCCTCTTGTATTAAGACACTATTCTAGGTTATGTTATTCACTTCCCACTAAACCATAGACTACTTTAGGTTAGATTAGTGTAGATTAGTCGGTAATTAGTTCTTAATCTTAGTTTAGTACTTGTATTAAGGGAATTCTTCAAGATCCATCCAAGATTGACAACCTTGGTGGTTTGTTTTGGGTTTTCTTCATTAATGCAAGTTTTAATCTTTCCTCTTCACTAGTTTGGTATAATCCTTTCTTCCTTTACTCTTTATCTTGTTTGTTTAATTCAAGTTTAAATCTTTAGTTATTGTTTATTGTTTTGTTCATCATATTTGGTAGTTTCATTATGTATGTTTTGATGTTTGTGTTGTTTCCTCTTGTTCTTGTTAGTTGTAGTTTGATTATGTTAGAGTAGTGTTCTCGCTAGGGTTAGTAGGGTGATTAGGGTGTTAATTGGGTGATTAAGGTTTTGTTGGAGATGTTGGTGGAAGATTTGGGTTTCCTCTTGGTTTGATGCATATCACATGTTTGATGGAATGCTTGAATGACTAAGTAGGTTAGAATGCTTGTTTTTCTTGCCTTCCTTTGTTATGTGTGTCGCCGATGGGTTCCATGTGGAACCTCTAGGTGAGTCTAAGTTAGATTACCTAGATTACCCTACTACCTCCTTCACTCTAACTCCTCCTTGACCATTCCGTTACCCCTTTGACCCCGACCTAATCCTAGCCCGTTTTCCTTGTTTGTTTCTCCGGTACTTTAGTCTTAGTCTAGCCTTCTCTCCCTCTTATCATTCTCTAGCTTAGCTCGTTGACTTAGTCTCGTATTTAGGTGACCTTGGTCTATACGCCTCTACCGTCCCAGTGGATTCGACCCGACTTACCCTAGCTACCCTAGTTAGGTTTTGCCGGTTATTTATTTGATCGGTGGGATTCCACGACAAATCCCTCCCATCAATTTGGCGCCGTTGCCGGGGACGGTGCTAGTTTAGACTTTGCTTTCCTAGTTACTTAACTTTGTCTTTGTGTTTGTGTTTTTCTTTTTCCTTTTTGTTACCTTGCTTCTTGTGTGTGTGGGGTTTATTTCTCTCTTGTCTAGTGCCCAAAAAGCACTAGGCTTCTCACGTTTGTTCTTAGTCTACAGTTTGTGCTTAGAGGTGGTGACCATCTTCTTCTTGCGACTAAGAGCCGCTTAAACGGACGGTTGCTAGGGTGAGAGGTTTCCAACCGGGTATGGACTACGATTTTCGAGCAAGCATGGGGTTTGATCTAAACTCCACATACTCGGGAGCCGATATGAGCTACTCCTCTCCTTCCATGAACCAAGGGTATGACATGAGGTCCCCCTACCATAATCAAGCTTCTTGGGGTAATCAAGACGGGTATGATCTTCAAGAGTATGGAAATGGCTACCAACAAGTGAATGACTATCAATCCTACGATCAAGGTGGCTATTACTCAAGCTATGATTGTGAACCCACCATGTTCAATCAAGATTCACCTTATGGAAGCCAATACCCCCAAAACCCACCATATTACCCTCCACCCCAACCACAATATGAACCCAATGACCCACAATACTACCAATCACCTCAACCTCACTACCAACAATATGATCCCCCACCCCTTGGGCATCATCAAGACACCATGTTTAATCAAGATTATCAAGATTATCATCAAGATTATCAAGATTATCAAGGGGCTTTACAAGACTTCAATGACCGCCAATCCTCAAACTTGGAGTTGTATCATTCACTTCTTCAATTGCAAAAGAGCACACAAGAAATGGCCATTCAAATGAAAAAGGAGCAAGATGAACTCATGGCCCAATTTCAAAGGGAAAACAAGGCGAGGGATGCTTGATTAAATGCAATATCGGTTCAAACCGTAATGTATTTTTCCCGAACATCGCAATTAGATGAGGGGTGCCCACTTGAGAAAGAGGAGCCACCTAACCATGGAGCCGCCGATGTAGTTCCCTTTGAAGGAGAGATTTGCTTTGAAGAACCGCAATCGTCTACCCAAAAAGTGACGAATGCGGATATGACCCATGGTGAAGGCAACATTGGTGAGGAATTGGAGGAGGATGGTGAGTTGGATGATTTGGTGGAGTTTGTGAAGTTGTTGGATGAATTGATAACCTTGAGTTGCCCTTGTGCGATAATGTGGATAAGCATCAAGAGCCCCTTACTAGTACACCAAGCAATGACTTGGAAGAGATTGAAACCGCCGGTAGAAGTTTCGTTCCTCTTCTCCAAGATGATGTTGGGCCGAGTGATGAAGATGGGGAACCACAACTTGAGGAAAGCGTGGGGGTGTGCATTGAGGAGATGAGGCCAAAACCGCTTTTTGTGCCTTGTTTCTTGGAGATGAAGCTTGCTAGTGATTGGAGGCGATGCCTAGGGAGGAAGAGGTCGGTTAAGCTCGTAGGATGGATAGACCCCGGAGACAACATGAAAGATGATGTTGGGTCTTGGGATTCCTACTGCTTGCCTCCTCCTTGGAAGCCGTGGAGGTTGGCTAGGCTCGAGCGCTTCTTGGGCCTTCATTATGATGTCGGTAGCGCGTTCGACTTGCTCCTCCATGCCCTTGAGGGCTACGGTTGAAGAAGAGTCCACCATCCTAGGTTTGACGGAGTTCCTAAAGAACCGTCATGTTGTACATTCTCTTCTCCTCTTTAGAGTACTTGTGTTTGTATTTGTGTGATTTTTCCCTTGATTTTTGTTTGTTTTTGTGGGATTCTTGTAATTGTTTTGGTATTTTGATGAGCGATGGGAGGGAGTGAATTTGATGTGTACTTTGAGTTTATTGTGATAGGTGAAGTGAAGGTGACTCCTAGAAAGGAGTGGTTAGTGATAGAGCTTGGATCGTGAGCAAGGGAGTCATTTTTTTGGGTCATGGAAGTCATGAAGACCCTTCCCGACCGGGAAGGGTGTGTTGTTCCGACCGGGATGGGGCCGTCCCGATCGGGATGAGGGTTCCAAAAATCGAGTTCACTGGAGTGTCATCCCGATCGGGAAGGAGGCTTCCCGACCGGGACGGGTATGTCGTCCCGACCGGGACCACCCATCCCGACCGGGATGATCCCCTACTCCTTTTTGGTGCCTCTTCTTCGACATTTAAGCCCACCCAACCATTGTATACCCCCACCCAACCTCCCTACCTTCCTTGCTCATATCATACGACCCACATACTTCATTTTCATATCCTCACTTCATCTTCTATCTACTTTAGACCGGTATACACACCAATTTCCACCCCCTCACACCATTATAAACCCACTACCTTAGCCATGCGGTTTTATCAAGCTTGAAGCGGGATAGCAATGACGACAACAAGCAAGTGCCTATATTGATCATTGAGACGATGGAGAGAGTGAGTTGCTAACCGGTCGGTATGGCAACTATCCTTTCTTTTCCGTTTTTTATTGCTTGTTTTCCCCTTATTTCTCCCCTTCCCCTTGAGTCATGGTACCTTAGTGGCCTTCGAGGCCTTGGTTTTGGTTGCTCCCGACTCTCAATGATGTGACTACATCGAGAGTCATTTTCAAAATCCAAATTTTACAAGTTTTTCACTCTTTCTTTTTGAGGATTTAGTCGGATTTAGGCGGAATCCGGGCTAGGTGACTTGATTACACCTAGTCCTCCCCTCCCATTTTCTTTTATTTCCTTCTTTTTATTTTCTTCCCCCTTCCATATCTTTTCTTGTCTTGGCACATGGTGACTTGACTACACCCCGGCCGGACACATTCTACCATTTTCTCCACTTTTTGATTTTTAGCTTAATTTTCGTAGTTTCTTTTCTTTTGTGCTCCCATGCACTACGGACGAGCATGAGGACATGGCTCGGTTTAAGTGTGGGGGGACCGATATTCTATCGTAGTTAGTTTTATTTTCGTAGTTTTTCCAAAAAAATCTTTAAAAACCCTAAAAATTTGAAAAAAATTCACAAAAATAAAAAAGATTTTCCTTTTGTGTGTTTTCCTTTTATGTCTTTATGTCGTGTATTTGTTGTATTGTGTGTGTTTTGCCTCCTCTTTCCTTATAGGTTGCTTAAATCACCACTAGCTTTGGAGAGCTTTCAAGACTACCGGTAACATCTTATCCCCTTTTCTTCTTTATCTCTCGCGGAGTTTGGAGAAGATTGTGATGTTGTATGCTCGGGTGGAGCTTTGTAAAGTGTGGATGATTTGGGGGCTTGTTTGGATGATCGGGGTGGTGTTTATGTTGTGTATGTGTTCGTTATGTTTTGTTTTTGTTTTGTTGCTTTTGCTTCTTTTTCTTTCGTTCATTTTCGTCATGTCTTTGATTTTGTGTTGTGCTATGTTGTGTGTCATGTGTGTAAACCGTTTTCGAAAACCCGATTTAGAGGCTAGTGTGCGAGTGTTTACTTTCCCTTCCTAGTAGTATAAATCGAGTCTTGGACTTTATTCTAGTAGAATGACCCTAAATCAATGATTTCGTTGGTCCTTTAACTTGAGTCCACCTAGCTTACTAGGGATTTACTACGGGATTTGCACTTCTGACCATTATGACCACCCACGGTGTGAAAAGGCCTTGGTTACCGAGTCCCGTCCCCTAGGTGACCCTGTCTAGGATGGTTTGATTAGTCCAAGTTCTCCACTTTTTGTGGGTTTGAAGAGGGATCGCGACCCCCAACTTACCCATTTACCTACCTCCCACGCATATCCACACAATAAGTTGCAATTTGTTGAATTCTCCCTTTCTTGTCATACAAAGAAATGCCAAAAAGCCAAATCAAGCGAAAAGGGCAAAGAAAGAAAATGAAAGAAAATGAAAGAAAGAAAAGAATGAAGAAAAAGAAAAGGCACTAAAGCCAAAAAGAAAATAGAAAAGAAGAAAAAGAATGGCATGGCAAAACAAAGCAAAAATGCAAAAGAAAAGAGAAAATGCCAAAAGAAAATCGTCTCACAAAAAGATCTTAACCCCACAAAAATAAGCCTTTTTTCGACTTTTGCCGTGAAGAGCCTACCAAAGGACCGAGTCCCGAGGAAGGATGATAGCGGCATTAGTCGGTCTTCCCTCATTTTGCAATTATTTCCACCTTTTTACTTGGACTAGTTAGGCGGTTTTGGACACGGGACGACCCTCTTGGCTCACGCTAAAGGGGGCGGGGTCTCACTTACCTACAGTGTCGACTAACACCGTGGTTCTTCACTTCCCACCCCGCCAATCGTCCCGTGGTACGTTCTTAGAAGGTTAGGAGGAACCGAGGTAAGTTACCAACGTTTTTATTGCTTTGTCGTCACACTATTAGGGTTTTGTCCATTTTGGTTTTTATTGCTAGCTTGGGAACGTTGTCACTTGCCTTGAGTCATAAACCGGTGCTTCTTTCACCGCTTGTTTGAGGGAAGCGGTATTTCCTTTCCTTTGGGTGCAACCGATTATGTGTTTGTTTGTATGTTTGTTTGTCTATGTGTTTTGTGTCCGGTTGCATCCACAGTTTTGTCGCAAGACCCCACTTGCCTTGCGGAGTGCACTTTTCCTCTAAGTGCACTCGCGTGAGTTGAAAGGGCGTAGGGTGCGCTAATACCCACTCGGCTAGTTTAGTAGTTAGTATGTGCTTACTCGAGGGCGAGTAAGGGTCAAGTGTGGGGGAGTTGATAAGTGTAGTTTGTAGTGCCTATTTCGTAGTGTTTCGGTCCCATTTTCCTTGTGGAATCGCTCCTTGCGAGCGATTTATGGGCTACTTATGCTTCCTCTAGTTCGTTTCAGGTTCCCGAGACCATTCGTGAAGAGTTGGAGCGATTCCGACTCAATACATACACTTTTCGGAGCCAACAAAGTGAAGGAACGATCACTCGATGCCTTGGATTCAACCCCGAGACCTTGGGACCCATTCCCGAGCCTCCGAGACCCGATCCAGAGTCCCGAGAATCGATGAGAAGTCCATGTGAAGCAAGGAGGGACCAAAAGGATCATATTGGAGGGCTACAAGACTCATCCCCGACGGGTATGACCTCATCCCGTCCGGGATGAAGTGCAAACAAAGAAGCTCTTCTGCTAAGTCAACCGGGACGGGATGAGCCATCCCGGACGGGACCATGGAGCCATCCTGGACGGGACCATGAAGTCATCCCGGACGGGACCATCCATCTCGACCGGGATGACCCAATTACAGCTCCGCCTTGTTTCTTTCAATTCCTTTCCACTTGTAACCTTATATATACCCCCCCCCCCCCTCTTGTATTAAGACACTATTCTGGGTTATGTTCTTCACTTCCCACTAAACCCTAGACTACTTTAGGTTAGATTAGATTAGATTAGTGTAGATTAGTCGGTAATTAGTTCTTAATCTTAGTTTAGTACTTGTATTAAGGGAATTCTTCAAGATCCATCCAAGATTGACAACCTTGGTGGTTTGTTTTGGGTTTTCTTCATTAATGCAAGTTTCAATCTTTCCTCTTCACTAGTTTTGTATAATCCTTTCTTCCTTTACTCTTTATATTGTTTGTTTAATTCAAGTTTAAATCTTTAGTTATTGTTTATTGTTTTGTTAATCATATTTGGTAGTTTCATTATGTATGTTTTGATGTTTGTGTTGTTTCCTCTTGTTCTTGTTAGTTGTAGTTTGATTATGTTAGAGTAGTGTTCTTGCTAGGGTTAGTAGGGTGATTAGGGTGTTAATTGGGTGATTAAGGGTTTGTTGGAGATGTTGGTGGAAGATTTGGGTTTCCTCTTGGTTTGATGCATATCACATGTTTGATGGAATGCTTGAATGACTAAGTAGGTTAGAATGCTTGTTTTTCTTGCCTTCCTTTGTTATGTGTGTCGCCGATGGGTTCCATGTGAAACCTCTAGGTGAGTCTAAGTTAGATTACCTAGATTACCCTACTACCTTCTTCACTCTAACTCCTCCTTGACCATTCCGTTACCCCTTTGACCCCGACCTAATCCTAGCCCGTTTTCCTTGTTTGTTTCTCCGGTACTTTAGTCTTAGTCTAGCCTTCTCTCCCTCTTATCATTCTCTAGCTTAGCTCGTTCACTTAGTCTCGTTTTTAGGTGACCTTGGTCTATACGCCTCTACCGTCCCCATGGATTCGACCCGACTTACCCTAGCTACCCTAGTTAGGTTTTGCCGGTTATTTATTTGATCGGTGGGATTCCACGACAAATCCCTCCCATCTCAATCCATCGATAACAACATTTATCTAAATTAGTAATAATAATTTAACAAATAATGTAGTGTCATTAAATAATGGTGTGAACAAATATTTTTGGGATGCTTGTGAACCCTCGATGAAATAAAATGTTCGAGGGCGTCAGTCTCCACTCGAGCGGTCGTCTTCGGGATTCCTATGACCCCTTGGACAAAGTAAAGCGAAATAAAATGTTCGAGGGGGTCAATCTCCACTTAAACACTCGTCTTTTGGGATGCCTCTGACCCCTAGGACAGAAAATAACAAGATAAACTACTCGAGGGCATCAGTGTCCACTCCAATAGTTGTCTTTTGGGATGCCTCTGACCCCTGGGACAAAATAAACCATTCGAGGGCGCTAACCTCCACTCGAATGAAAAATGCTGTGGAGGTATCAGACTCCTTCGAGGGCGTTGGTATCCACTCGAATCAAATTGTAGTGGAGGTATCAGACTCCTTCAAGGGCGTTGGTATCCACTCGAATCAAATTGCTGTGGAGGTATCAGACTCCTTCGAGGGCGTTGGTATCCACTCGAATCAAACTGCTGTGGACGTTTAAGACTCCTTCGAGGGCGTTGGTATCCACTTGAATCAAATTGCTGTGGAGGTTTAAGACTCCTTCGCTTCTAAGATCCGTTAGGGAAGAAATTGTTGTTTGTTTATTTGTTTTAGTTGAGTGTTTTTGTTTTGTGGGTTTGTCTTATTTTGATCGGGTTTGCTCTTGCTTTATCTTGGTTTGTCATGCTTTTAAGATTTGTTCAGAGTTTGCTTAGATTAGTTCGGGTTGGGTTGCTTTATTACGTGTTCGGGTGCAGCGTTCAGTGCAGTTCTCATGCTTGTTTCATTATTGAGTGTGCTTTATCGTTATCGATTAGTAATTGTTTCGTTATTGTTATTTTGCTTGTCTTAAAAGGGTGTGTGTTTCGTGTATATCGAGCTTTAAGCCTCGTTTGTTTTGTTTTAGTCCGTGCGGGACCGTTCAGACGCGCGCCCATCTGCGCCCGAATATTCAGACGCCTAGCCCCCGGCGGTTCAGAATCCGGGCGCGTCACCTGAGGTGGTCGGGTTCTCGTGGACCGGGTTTGCTTTAAGTAAACGAAGTTGAGGTGATTCATTCATTCGACCCAAAAGCCGAACGCGTCACCCCCTTCGCCACTATATCACTTTCTCGATTTTTTTAGCCAAATTTCGTCTCGATTTCCGCCATACGCGAAAATGTCGACTCCGGGTAAGTGTTCTTTACTTGTTTATTGTCGATTTTGCTTGATTTGGTTGATTGTAAGTGCATTTTGTTTAAACCCTAGAAAATTGATTTGGGTGTTTCTAATTTACTAAGTTTTGATGCTTGTGCTTAATCCCATTGTTAAATCATGGTCGATTAGAGTTTGTTAGGGTAGTTATAAGCTTGATAGGGGATTTGAAGGTACGACAATGGCTCCCTATAGTGATAGGCTCGAGATGCTAGGGTTAGGGACCGTTTTCTCGGATATTCTCGAACTTGTTTTGCGTAATCTTGCTGAATTAGTGTTTGTGATGACACGGGTATCTCCCTTGTCGATTTATATAGGCTAGGGTGGCTCTTAGGGCTTTCTCGTGAGGTTTTGTGTGTCTTACGACGAACCAAAGTGTCGTAATGATGCCGGATTTTCCCGAAACCACTTCCATCGTGACCGGGATCGAAAATGGGTGTTAGCGGCATTTTCGGAAATTTAGTATCCTTATCCGAAATTTTGACCCTATTTTGACTTGTTTAAGCTGTAAGCGAGTGACTAGAGCACCCGTGTTGGGCGAGAGTGAGCTTAGTAGTGCGGCCTTAATAAATTGGTCCTGACGTTTCCACATCATGTAGGCGGGGTTTGGGATGTCGGGTGGTGGTCCGACTGTCTTGTCACTGGGCGTGGGTTTGTGGTTGGGGTCGGGAATGATTGAGGGTGGGCACATATGCGTGCCATCGAGGAATTTCAAGAGGTCGTAACCAAAAAGCATAGCCTCCACTTGGTTTTGCCATTGCATGTAGGTAAGAAGAGTGAGTTTGTCAACCGTAGACAGACTACCAATGAATAGTGGGACGTTGGGTTCGTGAGTGTTGGATATTTGGTTGGTTGCCATTGATGTGGATGAGGTAGCTTGGTGATGGTTATGGAGTACTATAGCTTTGATACCATATTATGTTGAGAGGATGAAAAATATTGTATTGAATGAATGACCCAATTACAATCCTAGAACTATAAATACAACTCTACACAATATTGACAAATACGGTACGTGAATAAGAATTAACTATCCTAGGCTACAAATCAAGTGAAAAGATAATATTACAAAGATAATGAGATATGAAGAATATTATGATTACAATAGTGAAGGAAACAATATATGCAGGATATCAGGAGATATCTTTAATTTCAGGTTTCATGTTATCTTAACAAATCTTTCATACAAATCAAAATATTTCCAACCATATACATACAAATCAATAAAATTGAAGTCATAATAAACAAGTATTTTATGTAACTGTTATGGAATATTTTCGTAAAAAAATATATGTGAAACACTCTGTTTAATATTTTTCTAATATATATCGTATTAATCAATTAAAGTCTTAACAAACAAGAATTTCCCATGACAATCCATCGATAACAACATTCATCTAAAGTAGTAATAATAATTTAACAAATAATGTAGTGTCATTAAATAATGGTTTATCATATGTTAGTGTCATTTACATCATATGTTAGTGTCAATCATTTTTTTGTTATGTAACCAACAACACTCCTATTTTAATGTAACTGCACACGAACAAAAAAAATAACCTTTAAAAAGGGAGAAGTTGAGATTTGTTATGAAATCGTATTAGGTGAATGTCCATTGGGCTTTTGACCCGTATGTAAACTCCCTTATCATTACTGATGTACTATATATATATATATACTCATCTCAATGACATGAATAAGACAACTCTCTCACATATTTCTCGCTCTATTTTCTCTCTACTTTTCCTTTATCTCTCGTTTTATAACACGTTATCAGCACGAGACTCTAATTACTGAGCGGAAAAAAAATTGATGGGGAGTTCATCTTTTTCTCAATCCTTGTATCTTTTAAACAAGGAGCTCGTTATTTTATTTTTTCGATCCTTGCATCTCTCAAGCAAGGAGTTCGTTTATTTTTCTCAATCCTTGCATGTCTCAAGCAAGGAGTTCGTTATTTTTTTAATCCTTGCATCTCTCAAGCAAGGAATTCGTTATTTTTTCTCAATTCTTGCATCAATATAAGTTGAATCATTCCCCCAATAATAAGTTTAATGTTATAGGAGTATGTCTTTCTGAAGTAATTTTACTCATAATTATTCTCCAATTTCTTACTTCGGAAATCTCACTCTGTAACTTTTAAATATTCATCATTTGAATAATTACTCAAACAGAATATATCGTTATTGATGAGGGTCGGTTGCTGGCCATGGACTGCCCGCCGTGCGGGTCCCGGAGCGACCCGACCCGGATCACGAAAAGGCCTGCTGAGCAGGCCAGACAACAAGATCTTTCTTAAATAAACCAAAGTAGCCTCCCTGGAGAGCTGTACCAGGCCCCCTGCCCATCAGGGTTAGGCCGCGGTGTTATCGCCGAAGAGGAAAAAGTCCTTCCCTGCCAGCCAGGCGTCAGTGTACCATCCCTTGACGAGTTCAGCCCTTCACTGTTCATGCCTAAGGTAAGAGGAAATGAGTGGACGGGGGACACCCACATGTCATCCACTCATTCCCTCCCCCCCCCCCCCCCCCCCCCTCTCTTTTTACTCTCACTTGTGGGAACTTATAAATACCTATTTATTTCCCATGAGAGAGGGTAATTGATTTTCTCTCTCTAGAATCTCACTCTAGAAAATGCCACCTTGCTCCTCACGAGTAAGGTTCGTCAAGTGTATTTCACTGACTGACTTAGGCATTGGGGAGGGTTCCCTCGGACACCATTGAGGCCCTGTGCGCTCCCTGTGTGTAGGTGGCAGGTCATCTCTGCCTGGAAAGTCTGACCGCTAGGGTGAGAGGAAGGAGAGATTTGGAGAATGAAATATCTCCATCAAAGAACTGCAAACTCAGGGATCCGAATCCGTTTTGGGTCAATTGTTTCCATACCGGAATAGCTATATTTCCCAAAAGGATATTAATATACGACTAATCTTGCAAGACACTAGAAATGTCCGAGGGAACCCTCCCCAATGCCTAAGTCAGTCAGTGAAATGCACTTGACGAATCTTGCAAGACACTAGAAATGTTATATATGGCAAGATGATTATTAAGTTCCGTGTCATATTGAGTAATAGTTAATCATAAGTTTAGCATCCAATAGTTTGGCATGTACTCCTAAGTGCAAATTGTACATATTGAGATATAGCCAACTTCTGTTCACATATGCATTATTGCAATTAATTGCGAACAAGTTGACATGAACTGATTAAGCATATATGATCAACAAGTCCTTGAAAAGTATGGGTTTAAGAATCATGAATTAAAATTGACAAAGAATGATGATATTTGGAGATCCAATTGCACATTACTCGAGGTTGAATAAACATATTTTAAGTTCAATTCTACGAATTGATCGATAATGTTTAAAGTGGCTTGGAGACCACATATCAAATACGAGTAATTTGAGCTAAGCTATTAGAATTCACAGTTTGATCTTCATCATGTGAATAAATAGATCTCTTAAATTTGGCATTTAGAATCAGCCATCTGTAGACACCCATATTTGGCCGCTAGGTGTCTATAGCAGTTTTCGAAAAACATCCGATAATGATCGGACGCAAACATGACTTAATACGCTCAATTTTGGACTCGGAACCAATAGTATTTGGCGCGAGCATTTTAGCGGAGTAAAAATCTCACAAAACCAACCTCCAATCTACGCCCAGTGAGTCGTTTCCAGTCAAATGAGACTAATTTGGGTCAAAATCGACACCAAGAGCAAAACCGTCTTTTAGCGACCGGGTCAAACCCCGGTCAAAGGCATTTCCAAGGCGGAAAAATCTGTCATGCAGCTTTCGAGAATCCAATTCAGAATCAAATATCGACAAAAAATCAGCAATTAAGAAGAATTATGCAACTAGACCTCTACATTAGAGATAAAACTCGATCTCTAAGAAGGTATTCCACCCGGCTAGACCCACTCGATCGAGTGGACCAGCTCACTTGATCGAGTGGACTCATAAAATCAGCTAAAATAAACGTCAGACCGGGCACTCGATCGAGTGGCCCCTTTTCCAGCTGAGATCGGATTCCTTTTCTATCCACAATCGGAATCCTATTCCAACCAAACCGGGTTTTTCTTCCTTTCAAAGCAAGCCTTTTCCTATCCATAACCCGGGTATCTTCTATCCCAAGTCGGGTATTTCCTCCTATAAATACCCCATCCTCACAACATCTATGACACACAACAAAAATCAACATCCTAGGAGATACAATCCCATACAAATATACCATCCCGATATTCCTCTAGAAATCCAATAGAAAATCCGAGCCAAACTAAGCCAAAATGCAACACCTTAACTCTCCCTAGATCCTCGTTACTCCCACGCAAGCTTCGTTATTACGAGTTCCTGAATCGAGGTCGAAATTAGCATGTAGCTTGACGGTGTTACAAATCCTGATTTCTCTCTTTTTCTCTTCCTTCTTTTTCTCGTCCTTTCTCGTCCGTCGTCTTGCGTCGTCATTTTTTTTCCTTTTTCTCGTCTCTAATATCATTAATAGTATTACTACTATCGTAATTAGCAATAGAGCGTCATCCCTAGGATTCGATATCGACTCTTTAGTCGAATATCGGATCTAAAGGAATTAAATCAATCTCGTTGATGCTAAGATAATGGTCACACGGTCCGAAAAGACTAATACGACTTTTCAAAGCGGAGGGAATTATTTCGTCTTAATACAATCAAAAACCGATTTACAAATATATCTTTTTCAAAATTCACTCTAAATATTCGATACTGATTCTATAATCAAATATTGAATACGACGAGTATCGAAAGCTGAATCAGGTGCAAATCAGACGGTATTTTCACGCAATTTAGCAAAATTATCAATTTCGATATCACAAACAAGTAAATGAACCATCGTTCGTACAGGGGTCACTCGATCGAGTGGCATCCCAAAATCAGGTCAGAATGCTTTTTGAGGACCACTCGATCGAGTCCCTCCATGACTCGATCGAGTGGCATCTCAAAATCCAAACATAAGGCTTTTCCCGAGGTCCACTCGGTCGAGTCCATCCATGACTTGATCGAGTGGCCTTCGTCACGACAAATTCGTGAGCCTTGAACATATTTCGAGCTTCGATAAATCTTTTTAACGACTTCGGTCAACACGTGTCCTACTCTTTTCAAAGTCATGCATCATATCATTTATGTCATTCTAATATTTTTACAAACCGTTATATAATTACTAACTCGTTTGTTTCTATTTTGGCATTTTTTGTTTTATTGTACTAAAACGAATCTCACATGCTAAATACAACTTCGACTCAAGTTCAAAGATACATTAAACGACGTAGATCAAACATAATTCACATGTTTAGTCAAAACACTGTTTTCATATCATTTAACCGTCAAACTAACGCGGGTACACAAAATACGAACGATATCTAAGTAGAGGCCGCTAAGTGCGGGCGGGGTTGGGTGTTCTTTGTGAACTTCCCAACACGTACCCTCACCCCTTACTTAGAACCATGGTTTCCGGAAGTCCAAAACCGTTGGCATATGAGAGTCATTCAATACACGGTAACTGATAATGTCGGTATCGGTATCGCAATGCAAGGGCACGAACCCAATAAACTCTGAAATCGGAATGGGCCGTACTCTATGCACCGCCCACTACGACATAGAGTGGGTTCGAATGGGCCCGACCTCCCACAAAGTTCGGTGGCGACTCCAACTTCGATTTAAATTTCAATTCGAGATACATCTTACATGAGATTCATTCGCCTCCCCAAACACGCGCGTGGCCGCGTCAGGGTGGACCTATGTCATGTCCACAATTTGGCGACTCCGCTGGGGATTCCTGATGTACCACTCGTTATCGGGGTTCCTAGGGTGAGACTCGAGAAGAAATCGTTCGATTATTAATGTACGTGGTTTAGTTCGATGGTTCATGTATAACCCAAATCTTTCCCGGGCCGGTTACTTGTGACCGACGTCCCACTATACCGTGGTGCATTCCTAAATGGGTGCGCTAAAGACTTCTATGGCCGAACTCGTATGGGTCTCACGGCATGTTCTAAGTTCAATTCGGCTTAGGAAGTCCGTCCTGATTTACGAGAAAGCCATCGTTGTTGGTATAGACCCTACTTCGACCGACCGAGACTTAGTTTAAGAGCATACATGGTGTCATTATATTGCTTCCATGAATACATGCTACTTGATTTAATGTCATCTTTTCTCAAAAGACCGTTATTTCGAAAAATGCATCTTTTCAAAATTTTCCGAATTTTCAAAATCCGGGTCGCTACCGAAATTAGGACTTATGATTTTACTCAAAATAGCCTATTTCTAGCCGGTATGTTGCGCGAACACTTTCAAACCTTCAGAAATTGGCCCGACGACATGTTTTTTTTACTTTTAAAAAAAAAAAGTCCGGCCATCCACCTATTTTCTCGGAATCCAAATTTCCCTTTTCAAAACATTCCTCTTCTTAGGACTTCCCATATTTAGTAGTGTCGGGTCTTGTCATAAGTTGTCAAAGTCTCTAGCGTCGAAACTCCGTCGATCTTACATCACAGATTTCCTCCCTATCCGAGTCCGCCTTATTTGTCAAGGCACGGCCCACCTACGTAGGACGTACTCCTACAAATGCAGGCCCGTTTACACTTTCGAGTCCAAAAGCCTGGGGAAAGTCTCACATGGACCTTCCTTCGAACAGGACTAGGCCCACTCAGCCAAATCCTAAGGAAGGCCCACCACTCACGAGTCACCTGTCTAGGTGTTTAGTCTCAAGTCGTTTTCTCGTCCAGTCTTTTCCTTGCACGGGATGTACTGTTTTAATTCTAGGATCTGGGTCGGTTTCTGATTACGTGGTATTCTTACATACAGGCCACCGATAACCATACATCAACACAAGATGCAAGAAGCCGTGGACCAGTTGACAGCCTCGCTGGATAAGATCGAGACCAAATTGACAAAAATGAGGGAAGACCAAATAGCTCTCATTACCCGTGTAAGCGCCGTGGAACAAAGAACTCCTGGTGGCGGGACTGGGACTACTGGGCCCTTAGCTGAATTGCCCAGCGCGGTCCGTAAGCTGCAGGAACAGGTTCATTTGTCGACCAACAACACCATCCACACGGAAAATAGCAGCAAGTTCTTCAGGAAGGGGGCATATTTCTCCTCGAGAAAATGCAAAAACATGATGGGTAGTATCCCAAAAGGTCAAGCAAGCATCCAGAAAATGCGAATCAACCCTAAGTCGTTGGATCGGAAATAAAGCAGTAATGCCCATCTGGGTCAGCTGAACCTTTTCTTCGTCTCGAAAATACTTGGACCATGCCTGAAGCATTGCGGTCAAAAGTTTGATACCCATAACAGAAACTTTTTTTCTTGAAAATCTAAGAGATTTTGAGAAAAGAGAAGGAATGTTTAGGTTGAGATGAAAAAAATAAAAGCAGGGAGCCCTCTATTTATAATAAAAAGTTCTTCCCCTATTTACCTAGGATTCTTATCAGATTTCCTAATCCGCATAGGCATGGATTAACCCAAGGCTTTAGGAATCCTTTTCAGAATCTAATACAGGAATCAAGTCATCCCGAGCATTCCCATTTTAAATTTTCAAAATTTCGAAATTTTCAAAGAATTTCAAAAAATCATTTTCATTTCCCCGGCGTCAGTCGGTGTTTCGCTTAAATGTTACATACGAATTGCTATGTGTCTGCATATAGGTACACCCAGGACTCCAGAAGGAATCTCCTCGCAACTCATTTTTTTTTTAAAAAAAAAAAAAAACTCCCCAGCGAAAAGTCCCAGGTGGCATTTCTACTAAGGAAACACGGGATGTGGATGCAAACGGGCATACCCAGGGCTTCTTAGGCAAGCTCCCGAGCAGTTCCAAGATGGGATGTATCCGCGTACAGATACACCCAGGGCTTCAAAAAACAGGTCCCACGGAGCTATCCCTGATAACAGAAATCAGGGATAGCCCTTTCACGCAAGTCTAATGGGCTACAAACGACCCGATCGGAAGTCTGCCAGGTCTTAATCCTCGATTGGCCTGGTAGATACTCTGACTTTTGCCCTGTCCAAGCCTCAGTCAGAGTGGGGGCTCTGTAGACACCCACATTTGGCCGCTAGGTGTCTATAGCAGTTTCCAAAAAACACCCGATGATGATCGGACGCAAACATGACTTAATACGCTCGATTATGGACTCGAAACCAATAGTATTTGGTGCGAGCTTTTTAGCGGAGTAAAAATCTCTCAAAACCGACCTCAAATCTAGGCCCAGTGACTCGTTTCCAGTCAAATTAGACTATTTTGGGTCAAAACCGACACTAAGGGCAAAACAGTCTTTTAGCGACCGGGTCAAACCCCGGTCAAAGGCATTTCTGAGGCGGAAAAATCTGTCACGTAGGTTTCGAGAATCCAAATCAGAGTCAAATATCACAAAAAATCAGCAACGAAGAAGAATTATGCAACTAGACTTCTTCATTAGAGATAAAACTCGATCTCTAAGGAGGTTTTCCACCAGGCTAGACCCACTCAATCGAGTGGACCAGCTTACTTGATCGAGTGGACTCATAAAATCAGCTAAAATAAATGTCAGACCGGGCACTCGATCGAGTGCCATGCACTACTCGATCGAGTGGCCCCTTTTCCAACTGAGATCGGATTCTTTTCGATCCACAATCGGAATCCTATTCCAACCAAACCGGGTGTTTCTTCCTCCCAAAGCAATCCTTTTCCTATCCATAACCCGGGTATCTTCTATCCCAAGTCGGGTATTTCCTCCTATCCCATCCTCACAACATCTATGACACACAACAACAATCAACATCCTGGGAGATACAATCCCATACAAAAATACTATCCCGATTTTCCTCTAGAAATCCTATAGGAAATCCGAGCCAAACTAAGCCAAAATACAACACCTTAACTCTCCCTAGATCCTCGTTACTCCCACGCAAGCGTCGTTACTACGAGTTCCAGAATCGAGGTCAAAATTAGCATGTAGATTGAGGGTGTTACAAATCCTGATTTCTCTCTTTTTCTCTTCCTTCTTTTTCTCGTCCTTTATCGTCTGTCGTCTTGCGTCGTCATTTTTTTTCCTTCTTCTCGTCTCTAATATCATTAATAGTGTTCCGGTCACGGAAACAATTCACCCGGCCTTGGATCCGGGCTGTATAATTGGATCACTGGTGAATAATTGATCGTCTGACTTCCTTGAACCTCTCTTTCGTCTCACTCCCTGGATCGGACCTTCCCGGCGGAGTTGGCCTGCTCCCTGCACAATGAACGCACAGGGCTTCGGAGGTTGTCCGAGGGAACCCTCTCCGATGCCTAAGTCAGCCCGTGAAATGCCTTGATGAACCTAGTTCGTGAGGAGCTATGTGGCGTTTTTAGGAGTAAGAGTCTAGAGAGAGAAAATCCAACCCCCCTCTTGTGGGAAAGGGTTGAGTATTTATACCTTCCCACAAGAAAGAGAAGTGGGAGAGGAATGGTTGGATAAGGATGTGACAAGTGGCGGCTTCTCATCCAACCATTCCTAATTACCTTAGGCGAAATGACGGGAGGGCCCCTGGGGGTCCTGATCCTGTCGACCAGGGACTTCCCCAGGGCAGGCGGACTTTGGGCAGTGGCTGCTAGGTTCCAGCAGGCTGGGATGGCTTATGGTCCCAGCAGCCGACTGCCATCCTTAGCGTTTTTATGTTCTTGTTTCAGCTTCTTGCTAGGGACTGGCCTTTTGAGCTTGACAGGAATCCTCCCAGGGCCTGCCCAGCAGGCGATTACTTGACAGGCTGCCGACCCCAATCAATTGGCCTTCGTCAGTAGGAGGGAAGTAAGGCTTTTCTTCTGCTGGCGATTCTTGCTTGGAGGGAGGTTGACTTCCATGTCTGCTACAGCATTTAATGTTTTGCCGAGCATTCTTCGAGGAGCAAGGAATACCTTTTGTCACTGTCTCTGGCGACTTTATCGGCGTCTTTAGGTTAGAACTTCTTTAAATCTTTCACCTCTTTTTTCCCTTCCATAGCCAATATGTCGCGATTTCGTCCCCTTTCTTTTAATTCTTTGCTCGGGGGAACTGGGGGCGGCGACGGTGGCCGGCGTGACATATCTTCTTCCTCCGGGGTCGGCCCTAGGGAGGAGGACGATCATCACAGGGGGGAGGGTGCTGAGTCACCCGAACCAGCTCCCTTTGATGTGGTCGACTCTGATGACGAGGCCCTGGAGGTGGATCCTTCCAGGGTCGCCGGCCCCCTCATCCGCAGGGAGAGGGTGAGGTCCTATTTCTTGGACAAGAAAAAGCATGTGGTCCCCCTAAAGACCTACCCTGAGGCCAAGAACAGGGACCTGATTTTGGAGAGTAACGCTGCTAAGGCCATTGAACAATTTTATAATTTTGGGGAAGGGTACACGGTTGTAATCCCTGGGGAAAGGGACACAGTATGCTGTCCCCCAGAAGGGTGTGTGGCCGTCTACCACAAGGCCTTGGAATTTGGCCTGCGATTCCCACTGCACCCCTTCCTGGAGGAAACCTTCAGGAGGATGAACGTTGCTATCGCCCAGCTGACTGCAACTGCCATTAGATCTTTAGTAGCTTACACCTGGACCTGCCTTTTCCATGGCGAGGGGCCTTATATTGACGCCCTTCGTTTTATGGTCGGTCTTCAAATGGTGTCCTCGTCTGGGGAGATGGCTCCCCTGGATATTGGTCTCTGCAGAGGCAGAAAAAGTATGCCTTGGTCTGGCCGGCTCTGAGCAGCCTAAAGGACTGGAAAAATAACTTTATATACATTCATAGCGCGTCAGGGTGGAAAATTCCTAGACATTTTAGGAACCATGTCCACACCCGCATGGAGACGCGCGAGGAGTATCACCCAAGTGTTGGGGGGGAGGCCCTGGAAGTCAGGCTGAGCGAGAAGGAGGAGGTTTTGATAAAAAAGTTTGAGATTGTGGTGGATAAACATGGGAACTTTGGCCCTGCTTTCTGGCTCCCCCATGCGGAGCTCATTACCACAGACGAGTATTTGCTTCCCCTGGGCCTGATTCCTGGCCTTGAAGGTAGTTCTAGGGATTTTTTGTTGTCACGATTTTCCAGAGACTTTATTTCTCCCTGCTTTTTAGATGACCGCCTTTCCCTTTCTGCAGATTCCTATACTTGGTGCTGGACAAAGAAGCAGGTCAGGAGGTTGGGCCTGAGTGAGGAATTGGTCGTTCTTTCAAAGCGTCCTTCCCTCCCTGCGAACTTTAGGAAGGGAAGCAAAGCCCTTATGAAGCTTGTAAAAGACTTCGCCGCTGGTCGAAGATTACCTC
This sequence comes from Agrostemma githago, assembly GCA_958450325.1. NCBI lineage: Eukaryota > Viridiplantae > Streptophyta > Magnoliopsida > Caryophyllales > Caryophyllaceae > Agrostemma > Agrostemma githago. Next base: position 23,874,334 of record OY288244.1, on the reverse strand, counting down.
TCCCACCCCGGCTGCCTTCGTCGAAGCCGGCGACTCCTACCCCTAGCACCCATGAGGGGGAGGCGGAGGTTACTTCTGGAGCTACACCTTCCCCCAGTCAGAAACAGGGTGCCTCTCCGGCTGGGCCTCGGATTTCGCAGGGAACGCAGCCTGGGAATTCCGAGGGGACTGGGGAGAGTGTTCCCTTGGAGTTGAGGAGGAAAAGAGACAAGGAAGCTCCTAGTGCTGACGTGGTGGACCTGGAGGCGGATGTTACCACCCCTGAGGCGAAGCGCCCTGCACGTGAGCCTCCAAGTACCCCCTTCCCAGAGGAAAACGCAGAGTTCCACTACACGGCTGGTGACAGTGTGGATGTGTCAGGCTTGCTTTCTGATTCCGGAGCCGTCTTGGCCGACCGCCTTCCAAAAATGGTGACCTCAACTTCTCATCAAGTGCTTCAGTATATCTAGCGTACCTCTAAGGTTATGCTGGCGTCCGCCGAACTGGCGGCTCTCAGCCGCCTGAGCGATGAGGAGTTGACAATTACTCCCGGGGCTCCTCCTCCCGACCGCCTGGCTATGGTAGAGAGGGATGTCTCCTTGATAAGCTCCTTGAAAGATAAGATGACAAGGCAAGAGGGTGAGTTAGAGGAGGCCAAGAAGCAGGCTGGTCAGTGAAGGCTGCAGGGGGAGATGGCTGTGAAGGAGGTTGCCAAGCTGGAGGCTGATCTGAAGGAGAGCCGGCAGTCGTTGGACCGAGCCAATCTATCTTTGGCCGAGATGGGGCACTTAAAGGGGAGAGTAACTGACTTGGAGGAGCAGCTGTCAAAGGCCAAGTCGACTTTTGAACAGGCTAAGGGGGAATGGACGAAGGAGAAAGAGACCCTGGCTGAGGAGGCTGAGGCTGCAGTGGATGCCAGCTTCGCGAGCGGTGTCAACTCCTCTCTGGAGTTGGTGATGGAGGTGATAGGGGAGATGTTCCCTACCTTTGATGAGGATTCCTTCCGGAGTCTTTATGCCGCTAAGAATGAAGCTCGGGCGACCAGGCAGCCTGAGGCAGATGCCGACGCTCACCAGGATGCTATGTGATGCCCTTTTTTCTTATGAAATCTTTTATCCTTCCGTGCTGAGCCAGTGCTATGGCCAGTTTGTTTGTAAAATTTGCCACTTTGTTTTTTCTTTTTAATTTTGTAAAGACCTTCTACCCTTCATGGGTCCTGTTTGTGGAATATTTCTCTTTGCTTTTTATGACAAGTTTTGTTTTAAAATTCGGGGAGTCTTTCCTTGTTGTTAATCGCGCCTGGCACAGCTTGTCTCTGGCTTTGTTCAAAGTCCAGGGGGCCTGCCCCCTGCCTGCCCAGAGGTAAGCAGGGTGGCCTTTGCGTTTTTTATACAAGGTTGGGGGGCCTGCCCCCAGTCCTTGTCAGTCTGGCCTGTCCCTGGCTTTTTGTTCAAAGTCCAGGGGGCCTGCCCCCTGCCTGCCCAGAGGTAAGCAGGGTGGCCTTTGCGTTTTTTTATACAAGGTTGGGGGGCCTGCCCCCAGTCCTTGTCAGTCTGGCCTGTCCCTGGCTTTTGTTCAAAGTCCAGGGGGCCTGCCCCCTGCCTGCCCAGAGGTAAGCAGGGTGGCCTTTGCGTTTTTTATACAAGGTTGGGGGGCCTGCCCCCAGTCCTTGTTGATCTGGCCTGTCCCTGGCTTTTTGTTCAAAGTCCAGGGGGCCTGCCCCCTGCCTGCCCAGAGGTAAGCAGGGAGGTTTTTGCGTTTTTTTATACAAGGTTGGGGGGCCTGCCCCCAGTCCTTGTTGATCTGGCCTGTCCCTGGCTTTTTGTTCAAAGTCCAGTGGGCCTGCCCCCTGCCTGCCCAGAGGTAAGCAGGGAGGCTCGGATTTTTGCTGGGGGGTCATTTTTCCCGATTTTGGCAACAGGGGGGCCTCCCCCTATTGCCCCCTGCTCGTTTGTGTGTGAAGAACGCGAGTGTGAACAGGCAACGAGTATAAATCTGAATATTCCTCATTTCTTTATAAAACTTGTGACATTTTTGGGTGGTCGGAGCTGTCGACATTCTTTGACCGTCCTCCGCCATTTGTTTTTAGCAGAAATAAAAACTATCTTCGAATTTTGTTCAGACGTAGTATTTCTTCAAGGTATCCGCATTCCAGTGAGCATGCAACTCTTGCCCTTCAAGGTTGGCGATTTTGTATGTGCCTGGTCCCATGACTCGAGTCACTTGGTATGGACCCTGGCCTCCCAGTTGGCACTTAGCTTTCCATGTTCCCTTGATTTTCCAACCGCCTGCGTTTTTCTCAGAACCAGCTCACCCATCTGGAAGTTCCTCTGACGGACTTTGGTGTTGAAGGCTTTCCTCATTCGTTGCTGGTAGGCAACGATGTTGGTACTGGCTTCCTCCCTTAACTCATTTACCAGGTCCAAGGCTTCGACCATTGCAGCTTCGTTTTCAGCCCGGTCGTACTGCAGGGAGCGCAGAGAAGGGATCCTTGCCTCAATTGGTAATAATGCCTCTGCTCCATATACCAGACCAAACGGGGTCTGGCCTGTAGACTCTTTTCTGGTTGTTTGGATTGACCAGAGTATACTGGGAAGTTCGTCAGCCCACCTACCCTTGCAGTCATCCACCATTTTCTTCAGGCCATTTAAGATTTGTTTGTTGGCCGCTTCTGCCTGTCCGTTGGTTTGAGGGTGACAGACGGCTGAATAAGCGACTGCGATGTTGTGGCTTTCCAGCCAGATTCTTAGAGGATCATTATCAAATTGTCTGCCATGGTCAAATACCAACATTTTTGGCAGACCGAACCTGGTGATAATATTTCGCCAGACCACTTTTCTGACCGCCGGCTCGGTAATGTTGGGCACTGCTTCGGCTTCCACCCATTTGGTGAAGTAGTCTATGGCGACAATCAAGAATTTCCTGCCCCCTGTGGCCACCGTGAAGGGTCCTAGTATGTCCATCCCCCATTGAGCGAAGGGGATGGGGGATAGGATTGGCCTGAGTTCCTGGGCCGGGGCATGGATCGACGGAGCGAAGAGCTGGCACTTTCTGCATTTTTGGGTCAGGCTCTTGGCGTCTGCCAGCATAGTGGGCCAGTAGTAGCCTGCCCTTAGGGCTTTGTGGGCCAGGGATCTCCCTCCGATGTGATGCCCACAAATCCCTGAGTGGATATCTTCCAACACTTCAGCAGCTTGATCTGCCCGTATGCATTTGAGCAGGGGATAAGTAAAAGATTTCTTATAAAGTTCCCCCTCAATGAGTATGAACCAGGCTGCTTTAGCCTGTACTTTTCTTTTTTGTGCTGCGTCTGATGGCAGGACACCATGTTTCTTGAATTGGATGAAGGGAGTCATCCAACTTTCCGGACCTTCTTCCACGGTGCTAATCGCCTGACAGGGGCCGGTAGATTTTTCATGCAGAACATCAACCCGCACTGACCTCCGTATGTCCTGTAGACTGGAACTTGCCAGTTTTGACAGGGCATCTGCTCGACTGTTCTGGGAGCGGGGGATCTGTTTGATCTCATATGATTTCAGGCCTGACAACTCTCCTTTCACCATTTCCAGGTATGTGGCCATTGCTTGGTCCCTTGCTTCGTATTCACCATTGATTTGGTTGGCGATGAGCTGGGAGTCTGTCGCCAGGACAATCCGTTCTGCCCCTGCGGCCTTAGCTAGCCTGACGCCTGCGAGTACTACTTCGTACTCTGCTTCGTTGTTCGATGCTGGGAAGACAAACCTGAGTGCATGCTCAAAGTCAGCCCCCCCTGGGCTAGTCAGTACGACGCCTGCGCCTGCACCATTGGCTGTCGAGGATCCATCAGTATGCACGACCCATTCTTCGGAAGGGGTCTCTTCTTCCCCTGAATGGGAGCACTCAGCCAGAAAATCTGCTAGGGCTTGGGCTTTGATGGCTGTTCTTGGCTGGTAAGATATCCCTAGCCCACTCAGCTCGATCGCCCATTTCAGTAATCTCCCTGATTTTTCAAACTTTTCCAACACTTTCTCTAGCGGTTGGTCGGTGAGGACCACGACCGGATGCGCGTCAAAGTAAGGTCTGAGTTTTCTGGCAGCAATTATGACTGCGTAGGCGACTTTTTCGACCATCGGGTAATTTTTCTCGGCTGCCCCCAGCGCATGACTTACGAAGTATATAGGTTGCTGGGTGCCTGCCTCTTCCCGTAAGATGACCGCGCTGACAGTTATATTGGTCACTGCAATGTAGAGAAAAAGTTTTTCCCCTGCTACTGGCCTTGCCAGGGTGGGGAGCTTCTTAAGATGGTCCTTCAGTTGTTCGAAGGCCTCTTTCTGCTCGTTTTCCCACTTGAACTGCTTGTTTCCTTTTAGTATCTTGAAGAAAGGAGTAGCCTTGTCTGCTGACCGGGCGACAAATCGCGCTAAGGCGGCCATGCGGCCCGTCAGGCGCTGGATGTCTCTAATGGTCTTGGGTTCAGGAAGGTCTAGAACTGCCTGAATTTTCTCAGGGTTGGCGTCTATCCCCCGAGAGCTGACCAAGAACCCCAGGAATTTACCGGAGCGGACCCCAAACGTACACTTTTTTTGGATTGAGTTTCATTTTGTAGGCGCGCAGGGAGCAGAAGGTCTCCTGCAGGTCTATCAGGTGCTCTCTGTCTTCTTTGCTTTTTACGATGGCGTCATCGACGTAAGCCTCAATGTTTCTGCCTTTTTGTTTTTCAAACACTTTATCAACTAACCGTTGGTATGTGGCCCCTGCATTTTTAAGCCCGAATGGCATCATCTTGTACATGTAGGTGCCTGAACTGGTGATGAACGCACACTTCACCCTGTCCGGCTGCCACAAGTATACTTGATGATACCCTGAAAAGGCGTCTAGGAAGCTCAGCATGGTATAACCACTGGTGGCGTCTACCAGTTGGTCGATTCTGGGGAGCGGATAACAGTCTTTCGGGCAGGCCTTGTTGAGGTTTGTAAAGTCCACGCACATTCTCCATGCGCCCGACGATTTTTTGACCATGACTACATTCGCCAGCCATTCTGGGTAGTCACAGACCTCAATAAAATCTGCTTTCAAGAGCTTGTCAATTTCTTCCTTGATTGCCGCGTCTTTTTCTGCGGACATATTTCGCTTTTTCTGTTTCACATGGCGAGCGTCCATGCTTAAGTTCAGCCTGTGAACGATGTATGATGGATCAACGCCGGGCATCTCGTCTGCCGAGTAGGCGAATACGTCCTTGTTTTCTTTCAGCAGCTTGACCAGTTCAGCCTGGTAGGACTCCTCCAGGTCAGCTCCTATTAGGACTTGCCTTCCTGGCTCTAAGTCTACCAGCATGCTTTCGCCCCCTGGCTCCAGGTGGTCGGACGCCGGATGCTCGGCTGGGATTTCGCCTTCCCTGCTGGGGGAACTGTCAGCCTTTCTTTTTCCTTTCCTTTCTTTTTCGTGTTCTTGCAGGGCCACGGAGTAGCATTGTCTGGCTGACTCTTGGTCCCCGCCACTTTTCCTTCCAGCCCGAAATCGGTGACATACGCTATGGTGAGGGCCCTGATGGAGATGGCCGCCTCGATTTCGTCCAGGGTGGCTCTGCCAATTAGGGCGTTGTAGGCAGATCTTGCATCCACAACAACAAAGGTTGCCCTGACGTTTCTGGCAGTAGAGCCTTCCCCAAAGGTTACGGGTAGGTCTATGACTTCCATGGGCAGCACGCCTGCTCCACTGAATCCGTATAACGATCCGGGGGCAGGCCGTAGGTGCCTTTTTTCCAGGCCCATTTTCTCGAAGGCGTCCTTGTACAGTAGATTTGTGTATGCGCCAGTGTCTACCATGCACCTCCGCACAATGTGGTTGCTGATCTCTAGGGACAGCACCAAAGGATCACTGTGCGGATATACTACGCGCCCTGCATCATCAGGGGTGATGCTTAATGTCACTCCTCTTGGACTTCCTGCTTTCTCAGGATAACAGATCTGGTTCCTTAGTTCGCGCATTTGTCTTTTTTGGCCTCTTCGACTGAGCTGACCCTCAGTGCCCCCTGAAATTACGTGGATCACCATGCGGTTCTGCACTGACCCTTCGGGTTTCTCAGGTACTTCCTTCTGAGACTTATTCTTGGCTGCGTAGTTGGCTAACCATCCGTTCCTGATTAACTTCTCGATTTCGTCTTTCAGGTGACGACATTCCTCGGTGGTGTGGCCAATGCAGTCGTGGAAAGTGCAGAATTTCTTGGGGTCTCCTTTCGGGCTACGAGGTTTGTTCGGGCGATTCCACTTAGCAGTTTCTTTTTCCAGTTCGAAGATCTCCGCCCTGGATTTGTTGAGGGCAGTGTAACTGTCGAACCTGGGCTGGTAGACAGTGCGCTCCTTCTTGGGAGTGTCTCTCTCTTCTCTCTGCTTGCCTGGCTCACTTCTGCCACGTCCACCCTACGGTCCCCCTTGCGGCCTTGTTTGGCCTGTAGGGGTATCCGTCAGGCCGTGGAACTCTTCCTGCAGGATAAACCCTTCCGCAATTTTCCTGGCCATGGCCAAGGTTTCTGGCTGGGCCCTGATCATCTGGTTTTTCATTTCCCCTGGAAGCAGGGAGATTGTCAGGGCGTAGGCGGCGGTTGAATCATCGATCTCCCTGACCTGCTGGTAGGATAGATCAAACCTTCTCAGGTATTCCCTTACACTTTCACCCTTTTTCTGCTTTAGGGTCATAAGATCGAAACGAGTGAGGCGTCTTCTTTTATTCCCAGCATATTGTTCGAGGAAGATCTCGGCCAACTCTATGAAGAACCTGACTGACCCCTGGCGGAGGTCCCTGAACCATCCTTGTGCGAGCCCTACCAGGGTGGTTGGAAAAACTTTGCACCAGATGGCGTCATCTACGTCGTACATGCCCATGTGGCTCTCAAATGCTGCCAGGTGGTCCTCTGGGTATGTTGTCCCATCAAACTTAATGGTGGGCATTTTAATTTTTGGAATGAGGTATTCTTGTACCTCAGGATGAAGTGGGGTTTTTGTGGGCCTGCCCACCAATCGTGACCTGCTTTCCCCAGATTGGTTACCATGAGTATCCCATTGTTTATGGGTCGGTTTCCTCATACTAGGGGAGCGGTGCCTTGGGGGCGGCCTGCTCGCTGCTTCATCTTCTGTCTCAGGGGAGACTTGCCTGGGTCTCTTCCTCTGAGAGTGACAGAAGCTCTCACCCTGGTGATACTTAGATTCGAGCGGTTGCCCCCGGTTGAGCCTTGATTGCAGGCTTTGGGATAAACCAGGGGCTGACTGCTCTCTGGCCGCCGGTGTTAGCCTGGAGAAAACCCCGCCTGGCTTTTCTCCCAAGCGTTTTGACATGGGCTCCCTGGGCCTCATTCGCTCCTGTAATCCTCGGGATAAGCCTCCCTGTTCTCCAGACGCTGATTCTGTTGTGTGAATGGAGAACGCCTGCTGGACAGGTGGCTCTGGATTGCCGGTGGTAATGCGCCTTCGCACGTGCGCATACGCTTGTGTCGTCCTTCTTTGCTTTCCTCTGAGCATTCCTGGCGGAGGTCCGCCTCGTGCCCCCAGCTTCATCCCTGCTGATTGGGGATGGTTGCCTGGGAGCCGATGCGACCCTGCCTACCAAGTCCTCAGGAGTGAACTCCTGGTTCAGCATCGCAGAGAAGAAAGCGGCTGTCTGTGCCATCTGAGCTGGGGTCAGATTCAGAGCGTGTCCTGGGTGTGCCCCCAACTCAGGAGCCACGGCAGTGTTAGGTCCGCCGAGGAGACTGGTTCCCCCTACCCCTAGGATCGTGGCAGGAGGAACCCTCTCCGACTGCGGCATACCATACAGGGGGGTCACCGGTGGGACCGTCGGACCCGTCCCTGCACTGGCATCAATGATTTCTGGCATGATTGTTTTAGTTTTGTGATTATGAGTGGTTGATTTTAGTGGGTAACTCGTGAGCACAACCGTAAGTTCCCCAGAGACGGCGCCAAATTGTTCCGGTCACGGAAACAATTCACCCGGCCTTGGATCCGGGCTGTATAATTGGATCACTGGTGAATAATTGATCGTCTGACTTCCTTGAACCTCTCTTTCGTCTCACTCCCTGGATCGGACCTTCCCGGCGGAGTTGGCCTGCTCCCTGCACAATGAACGCACAGGGCCTCGGAGGTTGTCCGAGGGAACCCTCTCCGATGCCTAAGTCAGCCCGTGAAATGCCTTGATGAACCTAGTTCGTGAGGAGCTAGGTGGCGTTTTTAGGAGTAAGAGTCTAGAGAGAGAAAATCCAACCCCCCTCTTGTGGGAAAGGGTTAAGTATTTATACCTTCCCACAAGAAAGAGAAGTGGGAGAGGAATGGTTGGATAAGGAAGTGACAAGTGGCGGCTTCTCATCCAACCATTCCTAATTACCTTAGGCGAAATGACGGGAGGGCCCCTGGGGGTCCTGACCCTGTCGACCAGGGACTTCCCCAAGGCAGGCGGACTTTGGGCAATGGCTGCTAGGTTCCAGCAGGCTGGGATGGCTTATGGTCCCAGCAGCCGACTGCCATCCTTAGCGTTTTTATGTTCTTGTTTCAGCTTCTTGCTAGGGACTGGCCTTTTGAGCTTGACAGGAATCCTCCCAGGGCCTGCCCAGCAGGCGATTACTTGAGAGGCTGCCGACCCCAATCAAATAGTATTACTACTATCATAATTAGCAATAGAGCGTCATCCCTAGGATTCGATATCGACTCTATAGTCGAATATCGGATCTAAAGGAATTAAATCAATCTCGTTGATGCTAAGATAATGGTCACATGGTCCGAAAAGACTAATACGACATTACAAAGCGGAGGGAATTATTTAGTCTTAATACAATCAAAAAACGATTTACAAACATATTTTTTCAAAATTCACTCTAAATATTCGATACTGATTCTATAATCAAATATCGAATACGACGAGTATCGAAAGCTGAATCGGGTGCAAATCATACTATATTTTCACGTAATTTAGCAAAATTATCAATATCAAAATCACAAACAAGTAAACGAACCATCGTTCGTACAGGGGGCACTCGATCGAATGCCATAGCCACTCGATCGTGTGGCACCCCAAAATCAAGTCAGAAAGCTTTTTTGAGGACCACTCGATCGAGTCCCTCCATGACTCGATCGAGTGGCATCTCAAAATCCAAACTAAAGGCTTTTTCCAAGGTCTACTCGGTTGAGTCCATCCATGACTCGATCGAGTGGCCTTTGTCACGACAAATCCGTGAGCCTTCAACATATTTTGAGCAACGATAAATCTTTTTAACGACTTCGGTCAACACGTGTCAAGTCTATCACGTGGCCTACTCTTTTCAAAACCATGCATCTTATCATTTATGTCATTCTAATGTTTTTACAAACCATCTCACATGCTAAATGCAACTTTGACTCAAGTTCAGAGATGCATTAACCGGCGTAGATCAAACATAATTCACATGTTTAGTCAAAACACTGTTTGCATATCATTTAACCATCAAACTAACGCGTGTACATGAAATACGAACGATATCTAAGTAGAGGCCGCTAAGTGCGGGCGGGGTTGGGTGTTCTTTGTGAACTTTCCAACACGTACCCTCACCCCTTACTCAGAACCATGGTTTCCGGATGTCCGAAACCGTTGGCATACGAGAGTCATTCAATACACGGTAACCGATAATGTCGGTATCGGTATCGCAATGCAAAGAGAAAAACCCAATAAACTCTGAAATCGGAATGGGTTGTACTCTGTTCACGGCCCACTACGACATAGAGTGGGTTCGAATGGGCTCGAACTCCCACAAAGTTCGGTGGCGACTCCAACTTTGATTTAAATTTCAATTCGAGATCCATCTCACATGAGATTCATTCGCCTCCCCAAACCCGCGCGTGGCCGCGTCGGGGTGGACCTATGTCATGTCCACACCATTAAAAGCCAATTATTTTATGAATCACGTACTCCCTGAAATATATCATAATCTTGCAAAAATACTCATCAATGAAATCTTCTTTGCATATGATATGATAAATTGCATTCTAAGGTGATTAAGTAAATGATTGCAATCTATCTTGAATATTTTTTTACCACCTTAGGGGGAGAAAGTGAGTGACAAGTTGGTAAAACAAAAGAAGTTTTATCATATTAAATTACGTGTATCTTTCGTGTACAGTAATATATAAGTAGAATGACGATTCTACGAAATTACATTATATGAAATGGCTACACATTTGCGCGCAATATCAAGTAGCCTTTTGAATAAGGATTTTATAAATCCGTATGGCCGTCGACATATATTATTGGTATCAATGAGCTCATAATCCTGAAATTAATCTAATTTTTGGATATTGAATAATATACTCTACTATACATTTTGCATAATTGAGTCATCATGTGCATATAGAGACTAAGTATATTATTTAATTTTAGTTTTTTTTATCACATCATTTCATCATTTCATATCATATTCATGGAAATTATTGATAATCTGACTATACTTTGAATTTTTGAAGTGATATTTAGATGAAGATACAACAATCATTATCAAAGACTATCTTCATATTATCAATATAATTATTTGAAGATCAATGATAAATTTCTTATTATCGAAGACATCTATGAAGTTTCTCAAGTATGTTAATTGTTATTTCAAAGATCGAGATTCATCGTCATATCATGGATAATATTATTATTTTCCGAGTGATGTAACTATTGGGGGGAGTATGCACGCTGATGGGGGTCGGCAGCCTGCTCCGAGCAGCCTGCTTGGCAGGCTCCCAGAAGGTTGCCCAAGGAGCCCGGAAACCGACCCGGCCAACAGTCGAAGCGAAAAACTGAAGTAGGAGACCTACTGAGGACTCCAGATGACCGCCTGACCAGCAGGGTGACGTAGCCTGCTTAGGCCTAGCGCTCACAACCCCTACCCACCTGCCCTTTGGGGAAATCTACGCATGCAGGGCAGGGATCACCAGGGACCTCCTCGTCATTTTGCCTAAAGGTAAATGAGAATGGGTGGATGAGAAGAAGCCACTTGTCACCTCCTTAACCACCCATTCTCCTTCTACTTCCCTCTCTTGTGGGAAGGTATAAATACTCTCCCATTTTCCACAAGAAAGGGGGTTGGATTTTCTTTCTCTAGAACTCTTACTCTTAAATCGCCACCTAGTTCCTCACGAGCTAGGTTCCTTAAGGCATTCACGGAATGACTAAGGCATCGGAGAGGGTTTCCGCGTACAACCTCCGAGGCCCTGTGCGTTCTGTGTGCAGGGAGCCAGCCCATTCCGCCGGGAAGGTCCGACTAGAGGAGTAGGAGGAAGGAGAGCCAGTCAAGATTGGTCCATTGACATCCCAAGCAACATCAAACGACACGAACCCGAGTTCCACGTCGGGTTAATTGATTCCAATACCGGAACAATTTGGCGCCGTCTGTGGGAAAGATCTGGTTGTATCCATGAATTACCCACAAAAATCAACCATTCCCAATTACAAAAACTAACCAATCGAAGTAAACATGCCTGAGATCATCGACACTAGAGTAGGGGTAGGTCCGACGGTCCCACCGGTGACTCCCCAGTACGGCATGCCGCAGCCGGAGAGGGCGCCTCCCACCACGATCCTGGGGATGGGGGAACCAGTCTCCTGGGCATGCCAAGCGCCGCTGTAGCACCAGAGCTGGGGGCACATCCAGGGCACACCCTGAACCTAACCCCAACTCAGATGGTACAGACAGCCGCTTTCTTCTCCGCAATGCTTAATCAGGAGTTCACTCCAGAGGACCTAGTAGGCAAGGTCGCAACGACCCCCAGACAGCCCCCCTCAGTCAGCAGGGATGGGGCAGGGGGCACGAAGCGAACCGCCGTTAGGAACGCCCAGAGGAAAGCAAGAAGAAAAGCTCAAGTATACGCACAGGTGCAGAGGCGCATCACAGTAGGCAGCCAAGGGCCGCCTGCCCAACAACAGGCGTTCTCCATAAACACCACGGAGTCCGCATCCGGAGAGAAGAGAGGTCTGTCTCAGGGATTGCAGGAGCGGATGAGGCACAAGGAGCCTGCGTCCAAACGCCTGGGAGAAAAACAGGGCAGAGTCTTTTCCAGGTTAACACCAGCAGCAAAGGGACAACCAGCCCCAGGGTTGTCCCAAAGCCTGCAGTCTAGGCTTAACCGGGGACAGCCGCTTGAATCAAGGTACCACCAAGATGACAACCTCGGTCAGTCCCGGAGAAAACGAACCAGACAAATCTCCCCTTACACGGAGGACGAAGAAGCAAGCAGGTGGCCACCGAGGCACCGCTCCCCCACTACGAGGAAACCGATCCCCATACAATGGGATATCCACGGTAACCAGTCTGGGGAAAGCAGGTCACGAGTGGTAGGCAGGCCCACAAAAACTCCTCTTCATCCTGATGTACAAGAATACCCCATCCCGAAAATCAAAATGCCCACCGTCAAGTTTGACGGGACCACAGATCCAGAGGATCATCTAGCGGCATTTGAGAGTCACATGGGCATGTATGACGTGGATGACGCAATCTAGTGTAAAATCTTCCCAACCACCCTGGTAGGGCTTGCACAAGGATGGTTCAGGGATCTTCGCCAGGGATCGATCAACTTCTTTATAGAGTTAGCCGAGGCCTTCCTTGAACAATATGCAGGGAACAAAAGGAGACAACTCACTCGGTTTGACCTAATGACCCTGAAGCAGAAAAAGGGCGAAAGCGTCAGGGAGTACCTAAAGAGGTTTGACTTGTCCTACCAGCAAGTCAGAGAGATTGATGATTCCACCGTTGCCTATGCCCTGACAATCTCCCTGCTCCCAGGGGAAATGAAGAATCAGATGATCAGGGCCCAGCCCGAATCTTTGGCCAAGGCCAGAAAAATCGCTAAAGGGTTTATTCTGCAGGAAGAGTTTCACAGCCTGCTGGACACCCCTGCAGGCCAAACAAAGCCGCAAGGGGGACCGCAGGGTGGACGCGGTAGAAACGAACCAGGCAAACAGAGAGAGGAGGGGGATACCCCCAAGAAAGAACGCACGGCTTACCAACCAAGGTTTGACAGCTACACTGCCCTCAACAGGCCAAGGGCAGAAATCTTTGAGCTGGAGAAGGAAACAGCAAAATGGAATCGTCCAAACAAGCCGCGCAGCCCAAAGGGGGATCCTAAAAAATTCTGCACATTCCACGATTGCATATGCCATACCACGGAGGAATGCCGACACTTAAAAGACGAGATAGAGAAACTCATAAGAAACGGCTGGCTGAGTAACTATGCAGCGAGGAACAAACTCCAAAAAGAAGCGGCAGACAAGCCTGAAGGCTCAGCCCAAAATCGCACGATCATTCATGTAGTGTCAGGAGACGCAGAGGGACGAACAAGCAGACGAAGCCAGAAAAAGCAGATCCGCGAATTACGAAACCAGATTTGCTACACCGAGAGGGCAGGAAGCCCAAAGGGTACGACCTTGAGCATCACCCCTGAAGACGCAGGGAGAGTCATATACCCGCACAGCGACCCCTTGGTCCTAACTCTAGAGATTAGCACCACATTGTCAAGAGATGCATGGTGGACACTGGCGCCTACACAAACCTCTTGTACAAGGATGCCTTTGAAAGAATGAATCTAGAGAAAAGACACCTGAAGCCCGCCCCTGGATCGTTGTATGGGTTCAGTGGGGCAGGTGTACTTCCCATGGGGATTATCGACTTACCGGTAACATTCGGGGAGGGAGCCTCTGCTAGGAATGTCAGGGCATCATTTCTTGTGGTGGATGCCAAGTCTGCATACAACGCCCTGATAGGGCGGGCCACCCTAGATGAAATCGAAGCCGCTGTATCAATTAGGGCCCTCACCATAGCCTATGTGACAGACTTTGGCATGGAAGGGAAGGTCCATGGGGATCAGAAGTCAGCAGACACTGTTATTCCGTGGCCCTGCAAGCCCAGGAAACAGAAAGAAAAGGAAAACGAAAAGCCGAAGACTCCCCCAGCAGGGAGGGTGAAATCTCGGCTGCCCAGCAAAGAGCAACCCACTTAGAGAAGGAGAGAGCATGCTGGTGGACATAGAACCAGGGAGACAGGTCCTCATAGGGTCCGACCTGGAGGAGTCCTACCAGAAGAAGTTAATTGCAGTCCTAAGAGAAAACAGGGACGTATTTGCTTACTCGGTAGATGAGATGCCAGGGGTCGACCCGGCTTTTATTGTTCACAAGCTGAACGTTAACCCGGAGGCTCGCCCTGTAAAGCAGAAGAAAAGAAACATGTCCGTAGAGAAAGACGCGGCGATAAAGCAGGAGATAGAAAAACTCTTAAAAGCAGATTTCATTGAAGTCTGTAACTACCATAACGATTTAATCATCATAAATTAATATGACGATTTAATAAATAATAATAAAAAGCTAGAGAGATGAGAGAGAAAAACCCTAGAGAAATCCAAAAAACTGTAGCAGCCAATGCATGAATATGGGAAAATCTAAGAAAAATTCTTCAAAAAGCTTCCAAAAATATAATAAAAGAGTGTTACGTAGTTCCGATCCTTTCTACAAATCTAAGCCTAAGCAACAAATGACTCCAGATCCTAAGAAAGCGGCTGAATTCATTGCACCTTATGAGCTGGAAGGATCTTCAGGAAATTCAGCGGAGGAAGTGAATGATATGCCATGGACTGAGGTTTCAAAGAAGTCGGCTGATAAAGGTAAGGCGAAGGAAAGTGATTCTCCTCTCTTGCAATTACTTGATAGTGATGTAGAAGATGAGGTTGAATACTGGAAAACGGCAATTTATGGTTACATTGTTGGAGCAAATCCACCTTGGTTGGTCATCCAGGGATTTTTGAATAGATTGTGGAAGAAGGAGGAGGTTGATAAGGTTTCTTTTATGAACAATGGTGTTTTCTTAGTTAGGTTTAAGACTAAGGAACTACAGCAGGCTGCGCTTCAGCGTTGGGTTATGTTTGATAACAAACCGGTAGTGATTAAACCTTGGACTGAAGATGCAATTCTTGAGAAGAGTGAAGTTCATGAGATACCAATCTGGATGAAGATTCATGGATTAAGCCTTAAGTTCTGGGGAGAGGAGTGTTTAAAGAAAATTGCAGGGATTATAGGGGGCTATGTGCAGTGTGATGTTGTTACTCTTAGTAAATCCTTCTTAGGCTTTGCAAAGGTAATGGTGACAGTCCAGTTGGGACAAGACTTCCCGTCGGAGATATCTTTTTTGGATGAGAAAGGTGGTCTTCAATGTGTTCGCATAGAATATGATTGGGTTCCTTCAAGATGTGAGAAGTGTAAAGGAATAGGACATAAGACTGATCAGTGCCGTAAAGATGACAGGAAGCAGACACAATGGAAGCCAAAGGGCAGTCAGAAAGTAGCTGCTGTTGCTCCTGAACAGACGCCAGCAATTGTGATTCCGCCAGCAGCTAGTCAGGCTCCATCACCTGCTAGGATTATATCTAGGATGAGTAGGGAGGATGGTGGTCTGTTCTTTAATACCAATAAAGAAGGAACTAGTATTATAAAGACCTTACACTCCATGTTGATTTCTTCACAAAAGGAACCTGGGGTTGGAATCAGTATGAATATTGATCATGGGTAGCCTCGGATTCTGGAATATTAGAGGCCTAAACAGCATCAATAAGCAACTCGATATTAAGTGGTTTATCCATAGGAATAACATAGGGTTGTTTGGGCTTTTGGAGACTCGAGTTAGAAATAAGAATTGGCTTAATATAGGCAATAATATTTGTAGTGACTGGTCGATATGTACTAACAGTTCTCTGCATCCAGGAGGGAGGATTTGGGTACTGTGGAATCCAGTAAACTATGAGGTAGCTATTAAGGATATGAAACCTCAACTTATCCATATGATGGTGAGTGATAAGGTTCGCAATAAGTCATTTAGGATGACTATTATATATGCTTATAATAAGTTGGGAGAGCGACAATCTCTTTGGAAGGATCTCCGGGGGTATAATCAGCAGGAGAAGGGGTCTTGGCTTATTGGGGGTGACTTTAATAATGTCTTGAACTTTGATGAAAGGATTGGATCGAGAGTAAACTGGGCTGAAATCAAGGACTTCAAGGAATGTGTTGATGAATGTCAGGTACAAGATTTACCGGGTATGGGTGCTAAATTTACCTGGAATAATAAACATATTGATGAGTCTCGCGTATACAGTAAGATTGATAGGATGATGGCAAACATTGACTACTTGATGGATTTCCCTGATCAAATAGTTCACTTTATGCCTGAAGGAGTATATGATCACTGCCCTGCAGTGATTTTTGAGAAGAGGAATCAGATGAAAGGCAGATCCTCTTTCAAGTACTATAATATGTGGGCTGAATCAGAAGACTTTTTACCCTTGATAACAGCTAATTGGGATGCAGGAGTTACAGGAACGCCTATGTTCAAATTAGTGAAAAATATGAAGCAGTTGAAGTATCATCTGCGACAGTTCAATAAGGAACTGTTTCACAATGTTGACAATGCTGTAAGTATCGCTAAAGCAGCCTTGGATGCCTTGCAAATTGAAATTCAACAGTGTGGGGATAAGGCGTTGTATGAGCTCGAAGGAAAACTTATCAAGGATGTGATTATGCTTAGTAAAGCAAAACACCAGTTTTGGGTGCAAAGAACAAAAGCGAACTGGTTAAAAGATGGGGACGCGAATACTAAATTCTTTCACAGTACAATCAAAACAAGGAACGTTAGAAATAAGGTAATGTGTATAGAGGATGGGCAAGGGGTTCTACTCTTTGAACCTTCGAGCATCAAAAAAGCTTTTGAAGATTATTATTTCAATCTTCTGGGGAAGGAAAGTAGGGTTACCAGCGTGCATAAACACACTGTCAAGAAAGGGAAAGTGTTGTTGCAGGAGCATCATGATATTCTGCTTAGTCCTGTGACGAGCAAGGAAATTACTGATGCCCTATTTAGCATTCCTAATCATAAGAGTCCAGGGCCAGATGGGTATGGTAGCAAATTCTTTAAACTAGCAAAGATGTGATCGCTGCTGTAAAAGATTTTATGAAGCATGGAAGACTTTTAAGGCAGATTAATCATACTGTTTTAACTTTGATTCCTAAGGTAGAACGGCCTACATCTGTGTCACAATTTAGGCCTATAGCCTGTTGTAACACGGTATATAAGTGTATTACTAAGATTCTAGCTAATAGAATGGGGAGAGTCCTTCCTGAAGTGTTAAGCTCAAACCATAGCGGGTTCATTAGAGGGAGAGATATTGTTGAAAATATCATGGTATGTCAAGATCTTATAAAGCTTTACAATAGGAAATCTTGTTCTCCTAGAGCATTGATGAAGATTGACTTGAAGAAGGCCTATGACTCGGTTTCTTGGAGTTTTATTGAAGAAATGATGATGTCTCTGAATTTTCCTGTCAAATTCCAGAAACTGGTGATGGAATGCATTTCCACTACTTCCTTTTCACTCTCGTTGAATGGGGAAGTTTTTGGTTACTTTAAAGGAGAGAAAGGGCTTAGACAAGGCGATCCAATGTCACCTATCTTGTTCGTCATGGGTATGGAGTATCTGAGCAGAGTTTTGAGAACTGTACAGAATGACATAGGGTTTAAATATCATTCCCTTTGTCGTTCTTTGCAGCTATCACACCTATGTTTTGCTGACGACCTGATTATGTTCTGTAGAGGGGATATGGGATCCATCAAGCTACTGCTAAGTGGGTTCTATACCTTTTCTTATGCTTCTGGGTTAGAGATGAATGTGGAGAAATCTAGCATTTATTTGAATGGGATGACTGTGGAAGAGAAACAAGAATGCTTGAATATTACAGGTATGAAACTTGGGACGTTGCCCTTTAAGTACCTCGGTGTCCCAATTTCACCTAAGAAATTGTCCATAAATGATTGCGCAGTTTTGACTGAAAAGATTGTGAAGCGTATTCGAAGTCTGGGGGCTAGGTACTTATCGTATGCGGGGAGATTGGAACTCATACAGTCAGTGATTAGTCACTTGCACAGTTACTGGGCACGCATTTTTTTACTGCCAGCAACTGTGATCAAGAAGATAGAGATGATTTGTCGTAACTTCTTATGGAGTAGTAGTGAATATCATTGTTCTACTCCTGCTGTGGCATGGGAACAGGTCTGCAACGGGAAGAAGAATGGCGGGCTAGGCCTTCGTAATCTGGCGAACTGGAATGTTGCCTGTATTGGGAAGCTGTGCTGGTGGCTGTATAGTATGGCTGATTCACTGTGGGTCAAGTGGATAAATGCTGTTTACTTGAGGAGGAAAAAGTGGGAGGATTATCAACCGGGATCGAATTGTAGCTGGACCTGGAGGCAAGTTTGCAAGACTAGGGACAAGCTTCAAATAGGGTTCCAAAACAATGTCTGGAAGGAGAGTTATACTGTGAAACTCGGGTATGCGTGGCTGCAACCAGTAGAGAGTAAAAGCAGGGTTGCTCCTTTGGTTTGGGATTCTTTGTCAATTCCGAAGCACTCATTTATGAGTTGGCTAGCAAGCAAGGGTCGACTTATGACGAGAGAGAGAGTAAGTAAATGGTTTATGGACGCATCAAAGAGCTGTGGAATTTGTGAGAAGGAAGTGGAGACTCATGAACATTTATTCTTCCAATGTCCATATAGTAATCAAATTCTTAAGGGGGTGAATACTTGGTTGCATACCGAAATTCCTTCCATGGGATGTTTTGAATGGTGGTATAAGAAGAGATGCAAGATTTTTAGCCACAAGAAAGTATGGGCAGCTAGTATAAATGCTATTATTTATCATATTTGGTGGGCACGGAACCAAAGCGTACATGACCAAATCCTCCCTATGCCTAGTAAAGTATGTGGGTTAATAAAAAATGATGTATGTAGTAGACTAATAGGTTGTAATTCGAAGATGCAACGGCAAATTAGATGCTTCCTAAATTAGTCTATTATGTATTGTTGTCGATATGATTGGATGGTGATCAAGATGTAATGTTTTTTGGTTGGAATGAAATTACTTGCATTTTACCAAAAAAAAAAGAAGTCTGTAACTACCCTGAGTGGTTGGCGAACGTTGTGATGGTAAAGAAGTCATCAGGCGCGTGGAGAATGTGCGTAGACTTTACAAATCTTAACAAAGCCTGCCCGAAAGACTGCTACCCCCTTCCCAAGATAGACCAACTGGTGGATGCCACTAGTGGATACACCAAGTTAAGTTTTTTGGATGCATTCTCAGGGTACCACCACGTGTACCTCTGGCAGCCAGACAGGGTGAGGTGCGCCTTCATAACCAGCCATGGAACATACATGTATAAAATGATGCCATTTGGGCTAAAGAATGCAGGCGCCACCTATCAGCGATTGGTGGACAAGGTCTTTGAAAACCAAAAAGGGAGAAACTTGGAGGCCTATGTCGATGATGCAATTTTCAAGAGCAAGGGGGACAAGGAGCATCTAACAGACCTGCAGGAAACATTCTCCTCCCTGCGGTCATACAAGATGAAGCTGAATCCGAAAAAATGCACGTTCGGAGTCCGATCCGGAAAATTCTTGGGATTCTTAGTCAGCTCCAGGGGGATAGACGCTAATCCCGAAAAAATTCAGGCGGTCCTAGACCTCCCGGAGCCTAAAACCATAAGGGACATTCAGCGGCTCACAGGCAGGATGGCTGCCCTGGCCCGCTTTATCGCCAGATCGGCAGACTAGTCCACCCCTTTCTTCAAAGTGTTGAAGGGTAATAAGCAATTCAAATGGGAAGATGAATAGAAGAAAGCCTTCGAACAATTGAAGGAACATCTGAAGAAACTCCCTGCCTTGGCAAGACCAGTGGCCGGAGAAAAACTATACCTATACATTGTTGTCACCAACACAACAGTGAGTGCAGTCATCCTAAGGGAGGAAGCAGGCTCACAGCAGCCCATCTACTTTGTGAGTCACGCCCTGGGGGCAGCCGAAAGAAACTATCCTTTGATAGAAAAAGCCGCCTATGCAGTCATCATTGCAGCTAGAAAATTCAGACCCTACTTTGACGCACACCCCGTTGTGGTCCTCACCGACCAGCCACTGGAAAAAATATTAGAAAAATTTGAGAAATCAGGAAGGCTGCTAAAATGGGCAATTGAGTTAAGTGGACTGGGGATATCATACCAACCAAGGACAGCCATCAAGGCACAAGCCCTGGCTGACTTCCTGGCTGAATGTTCCCATTCAGGGGAAGAAGAACCCCCCGCCGAAGAATGGATCGTACACACCGACGGATCCTCAACAGCCAATGGTGCAGGGGCAGGCGTTGTACTGACCAGCCCTGAGGGAGTGGATTTTGAGCATGCGCTCAGATTAACCTTCCTTGCATCAAACAACGAGGCGGAATATGAGGCCGTACTCGCAGGGATAAATCTGGCTAAGGCCGCAGGGGCAGAACGGATTATACTAGCAACTGACTCCCAGCTCATTGCTAATCAAATTAATGGAGAATATGAGGCTAGAGATCAGACCATGGCCACCTACCTTGAAAAAGTGAAACAGGAATTATCAAGCCTGAAGTCCTATGAAATCAGGCAAATACCCCGATCACAGAATAATCGGGCTGACGCTCTGTCAAAGCTGGCCAGCTCCAGCCTACAAGACATAAGGAGGTCAGTCTAGGTTGATGTTGTGCATGAGAGGTCCACCACTGCCTGCCAGACAGTCAGCACCGTTGAGGAGGGACAGGAAAACTGGATGACACCCCTCATTCAGTTCAAAAAGTACGGCATCCTACCACCTGATCCAGTACAGAAAAAGAAAATACAGGCTAAGGCAGCATGGTTCATAATCATTAATGAAGAGCTCTACAAGAAATCTTTTACTTTCCCCCTGCTCAGATGCCTAAAGGCAGAGCAGGCCGCTGAAGTTTTAGACGACATCCACTCAGAAATCTGCGGGCACCACATTGGGGGGAGATCATTGGCCCATAAAGCTATAAGGGCAGGCTACTACTGGCCCACCATGCTAGCAGATGCTAGGAGCTTAACCCAGAAATGCAGAAAATGCCAACTCTTCGCTCCATCAATCCATATCCCAGCCCAAGAGCTCAGGCCGATTTTATCTCCCATTCCTTTCGCTCAATGGGGGATGGACATACTGGGCCCCTTTACTACAGCTACAGGGGGACGAAAGTTTCTGATCGTGGGGATTGACTACTTCACAAAATGGGTTGAAGCCGAGGCAGTCCCAAACATCACCGAGCCAGCAGTCAGGAAGGTCATCTGGAGAAACATCATAACCAGATTCGGCCTACCAAAAGTGTTAGTGTTTGATCACGGGAGGCAGTTTGATAATGACCCCCTAAGAGCTTGGCTGGAAGGGCATGGAATAAACGTCGCCTATTCCGCCGTCTGCCATCCGCAGACCAATGGGCAGGCCGAGGGCGCTAACAAACAAATACTAAATGGACTCAAAAAGATGGTGAATGATCTCAAAGGAAGATGGGCAGACGAGCTACCAAGTATACTCTGGTCAGTAAGGACCACCAGAAAAGAATCAACAGGTCAGACGCCATTTGGCCTGGTGTATGGAGCAGAGGCTTTACTACCCATCGAAGTACGAATTCCTACCCTGTGGGCTCAGCAATACAGCAAAGCTGACAACGACGCAGCAATGGCCGAAGCCCTAGACCTGGTCCATGAAATCAGGGAGGAGGCCAGCATCAACATAGCCGCCTATCAGCAAAGGATGAGAAAGGCATACAACAAGAGGGTGCATGAGAGAAGGTTCCAGATAGGTGACCTAGTGCTAAGGAAGACGCAGGCCGAAGGAAAGTCTAGGGAGCACGGCAAACTAAGCGCCAACTGGGAAGGCCCATTCCAGGTGACCCAGATTTTGGGAACAGGCACATACAAAATCGCCAACCCAGAAGGCCAAGAGCTGAGCGCACATTGGAACGCCGACACCCTAAAAAGATACTATGTTTAGCTAAACCTTAGAAAAATCTCGTCTCTAAGAAAAAGTACTGGCGGAGAACGATCAGAATGAAATGTCGACGGCTCCGACCACCCTTATGTTCTAACAAAAGTTTTTATATATAATACTCAAGAATTCATACTCGTTGTCCGTTTAAGCTTGAGCTCCCACACACAAACGAGCAGGGGGCAATAGGGGGAGGCCCCCCTGTTGCCAGAACCGGGAAAAATGGTCCCCCCAACAAAAATTTCCTACCCCTGGGCAGGAAGGGTGCTGGCTACGCACAGCTAACTAGGACTGGGGGCAATTCCCCCAACCTTGTATAAAAAATGCAAAAGCTCTCCCTGCCTACCTCTGGGCAAGCAGGGGGCAGGCCCCCTGGACTCCAAGGAGAAACCAGAGACAGGCCAGGCTACGTACACCTAACAAGGACTGGGGGCAATTTCCCCCAACCTTGTATAAAAAATGCAGAAGCCCTCCCTGCCTACCTCTGGGCAGGCACGGGCGGGCCCCCTGGACTCCAAGCAGAGGCCAGGGACAGGTCAGGCTACACACAGCTAACAAGGACTGGGGGCTATTCCCCCAACCTTGTATAAAAAACGCAAAAGCTGTCACTGCCTACCTCTGGGCAGGCAGGGAGCAGGCCCCCTGGACTCCAAGCAGAGACCAGGGACAAGCCAGGCTACGCACAGCTAACAAGGACTGGGGGCAATTCCCTCCAACCTTGTATAAAAAACGCAAAAGCCCTCCCTTCCTACCTCTGGGCAGGCAGGGTGCGGGCCCCCTGGACTCCAAGCAGAGACCAGGGACAGGCCAGGCTACGCACAGCTAAACAAGGACTGGGGGCAATTTCCCCCAAGCTTGTATAAAAAACGCAATAGCCCTCCCTGCCTACCTCTGGGCAAGTAGGGGGTAGGCCCCCTGGACTCCGAAGCAGAGGCCAGGGACAGGCCAGGCTACGCACAGCTAACAAGGACTAGGGAAAATCCCCCAACCTTGGATCAGGCCATACCTTAAGGGAGAGAGAAAGAAGCAGACCAAAACAAAAGAAAGGCATTCCATAACAAACCCATGAAGGATAAAAAGTTTTTACAAAAACAACTAAGGCAAAGATTCAAAAGCTAAATATTACAAACAGCTGGCCACAACAAAGGCTCGGCGCAGAGAATGGGGCCATTTCAAGAGAGGATGAACATCATGGAGCCTCCTGGCTTGGACCAGTCGCCGCCTCAGGGGGTTTGGCCGCCCGAGCCTCGTTTTTAGCGGAATAGAGACTTCGGAAGGCATCCTCATCAAACACGGGGAACATCTCCCCAATCACCTCCATCACTAGTTCCAAAGAGAAGTTGGCTCCACTCACAAAGCTTGCATCCACTGCAGCCTCTGTCTCCTCCGCAAGGACATCCTTCTCTTTTTGCCACTCACTCTTGGCCTGCTCAAAGGCTGAGTCAGCCTTAGACAGGCGTTCCTCCAGATCAGCTGCTTTCCTCTACAGGTGCTCCATCTCAGCCAGAGAGAGGTTAGCCCGCTCCATCGCCGAGCGACTCTCCTTCAGCTCAGCTTCATACTTGGCTGCTTCCCTCACAGCTCTCTCTCCTTGAAGCTTCCACTGATCAGCCTGACTTCTCGCCCCTTCCAGCTCACCCTCCTGCTTAGCCAACTTGTCTTTCAAGCTGTTTATCAAAGTTATGTCCCTTTCCACCATAGCCAGGCGGTCAGGAGGAGGAGCCCCAGGTGTGACGGTCAGCTCTTCGTCGCTCAAACGGCTTAGAGCCGCCAGCCCTGCAGATGCCAGCAACACCTTAGAGGTACGCTGGATATACTGAATCACTTGGTGAGAAGTTGAGGTTACAGACTTGGTAAAACGGTCGGCTAAGACGGCGCCGGAATCAGAGAGCAGGCCCGACACGTCTACGCTGTCGCCCGCAGTATAATGGAACTCTGTATTCTCCTCCTGAAAAAGGGCGCTCGGAATGTCACGAGCAGGCCGTTTCGCCTCAAGAGTAACAACGTCTGCCTCCAAGTCCACCTCTAAGGGCTCCCTGCCCCTTTTTCTTCTCTGCTCCAGGGGAACACTCTCCCCAGTCCCCTCAGAATTCACAGGATGCGATCCTTGGGAAATTCGAGGCCCGGCTGGAGAGTCACCCTGCTTGCATCCAAGAGAAGGGGTGGCCCCCGAAGTAACCTCAGCCTCCCCATCATGGATACTGGGGGAAGGAGTCGTCGGCTTCGTTGACGGCAGTCGTGGGGGAAGAGGCAGCCTCCGGCCAGCAGCAAGATCCTTCACGAGCTTCATCAAGCTTTTCTCCCCTTTCTTGAAATTTGAAGGGAGGGAGGGACGCTTGGAAAGGATGACAAACTCCTCACTCAAACCTAACCTCTTAACTTGCTTCCTTGTCCAACGACGAGAAGCGAAGTCTGCAAGAGAGGAAAGGGCAGTCGGTTAAAAAGCAAAAGAATAAAAAATCTCAGAAAAATCGCGCCAGCAAAAGCCCCCCAGAACTACCTTCACGGTTAGGGATTAGGCCCAATGGGAGCAAGTGCTCATCTGTGGCTATGAGCTCTGCGTGGGGGAGCCAGAAAGCAGGGCCAAAGACACCGGACTTATCCACAACTATTTCAAACTTCTTGACTAAAATCTCCTCTCTGGCACTCAGCTTTACCTCCAGGGCCTTCCCCCCGACGCCTGGGTGGTACTCTTCGCGAGTTTCCATACGGGTATGAACATGATTCCTAAAATGCCTAGGAATCCTCCACCCTGACGCGCTATGTACGTACAAGAAATTAATCTTCCAGTCTTTCAGGCTGCTCAAAGCCGGCCAGACCAGAGCGTACTTCTTCTGTCTCTGCAGGGACCAATACCCAGGGGAACCGTCTCTCCCTGACGAGGACACCATTTGTAGCCCAACCATATAGTGAAGGGCATCAATATAGGGCCCTTCACCGTGAAAAAGACAGGTCCAGGTGTAAGCTATCAGGGACCTAATAGCTGAGGCAACCAGCTGAGCTATAGCAACGTTCATCCTCCTAAAGGCCTCCTCCAGGAAAGGGTGGAGAGGGAATCGCAGGCCGAATTCCAAGCTTTTGTGGTAAACGGCCACACAGCCTTCAGGGGGCAACATACTGTGTCCTTTTCCCCTGGGACTACGACAGTGTACCCCTCCCCAAAATTATAGAACTTCTCAATTTTTTCGCCAGCATTGCTTTCTAAGATCAAGTCCCTATTTTTGGCCTCGGGGTAGGTTTTTAAGGGAATCAAGTATTTATTCTTATCCAAATAGTAAGTCTTTCCTCTCTCCCTACGGATGAGGGGCCCGGCAATCCTGGAAGGGTCTACCTCCAGTGCCTCATTGTCCGAATCGACAACGTCAAAGGGGGCGGGTTCGGGTGATTCAGCACCCTCCCCCTGTCAAGGTGACCCTCCTCCCTGGGCCCAACCCCAGAAGAGGAGGCCAAATCACGTCTGTCCCCGTCTCCACCCACAGTCCTCTCAGACAATGAACTAAAAGAGAAAGCTCGAACTCGAGACATACTGGCCAATAAAGAAAAAGTACCGGCGAAAGGAAAGAAAGGGTGAAGATGTAAAGAGAGATCCTAACCTAGAACGTTGGTCATCGCCAGGAAATGTGACGATAAGCACTCCTTGATCTCACAAAGATCTCAGCAACGAAGACGGTTTGGGAGTAGGAAAGGGATTATGAATTTCGAAAAGTGTAAAAGAGATAAATGGAGGAGGGAAGGGGCTTATATAAATCCCAAGAAGCCAAAAGGCCGCCTCTCTGACTAAACGTCCCCAACAATCTACCCCACGTGTCACGCATTGAACACAAGCCGCTCACCCCTTCCCAAGAAGGGCCTCGAAAAGGCAAAAAGTGTCAGAGGAACAGTCAGCTGGCAACGTCATCCCCGCATTAAAAAATAAATAAATAAAAAATATATATATATAATAAAGAGAATAACAAAGTCACTCGGATTTTTTCATTAGCCTTAATGGAAAATGGGCAGTTTACATGTCATGCCAGGCAAATAAAGAAAATACATAAAGAGCCTGAATTTCTGGCTCGACTCGCCTATGCCCTGCAAAGCAGGCCTAATCATCACTCAAGTCTGGAGAATAGTCTCCAGGGCTACCTTGACCCCCAAAGTCCGATCCCCAATCCCAGTCTGAGGAATCCTTGAAAGGGTCATCGGGGGGTCCATCCTCATCCCTGTCGCTCAAGCAGCCCAGGCCCTCACTGTCTTCAGAATCCCGGCTGCTAACATCCCAGTCCCTGCCATAGGGAGCAGTCTGGGATTCATCACAAGTACGGCAGCCTGATCTCTTTACAGGAGAAGAGGGGCCTGATCCCAGGGAAGAGTCTGCATCAGAGCAGTCGGGGTCAAACTGTTCAGGGTGCAGCCACGGGAAACATTCATGGCAACCCCGATCAAAGCATCTTCCCCCCTGAGGGCAGCGCTTGAAACTGGAAGCAGCAGGAGGCGAGGATCTCTTAGGGCGCTTGCCCGCCCTAATGGAAGCCTTCCGAACACTCCGACGAGGGTGTGGCCGTGAACGACGACTGCGGCAAAGGGCCCGGTAAGCCGCCCGAGCATACCGGAGTGAAAGCGACATTTCCCAAAAATCCACTGAGCAAAGGGGGTAATCATTGCAAAAGATCCCTCAACTCTTTGCATACCTGACGCAACTGAACTTTATTCCTCGGGAAGGTGCGAAAACCTTAAATGCAGCAGTGAAAGTGAAAATAAGTCAACCTCCCCCTATCTACGCAAAAGTCGCCAGCCGGAAGGAAGCCTTGCTTCCCCCCAGCTTGCGAGGGCCAATTGATGGGGGTCGGCAGCCTGCTCCGAGCCGCCTGCTTGGCAGGCTCCCAGAAGGTAGCCCAAAGAGCCCGGAAACCGACCCGACCAGCAGTCGAAGCGAAAAACTGAAGTAGGAGACCTACTGAGGACTCCAAATGACCGCCTGACCAGCAGGGTGAAGTAGCCTGCTTAGGCCTAGCGCTCACAACCCCTACCCGCCAGCCCTCTAGGGAAATCTACGCAGGCAGCACAGGGATCACCAGGGACCTCCTCGTCATTTTGCCTAAAGGTAACTGAGAATGGGTGGATGAGAAGAAGCCACTTGTCACCTTCTTATCCACCCATTCTCCTTCTACTTCCCTCTCTTGTGAGAAGCTATAAATACTCTCCCATTTTCCACAAGAAAGGGGGTTGGATTTTCTCTCTCTAGAACTCTTACTCTTAAATCGCCACCTAGTTCCTCACAAGCTAGGTTCCTTAAGGCATTCACGGACTGACTTAGGCATCGGAGAGGGTTTCCTCGGACAACCTCCGAGGCCCTGTGCGTTCTGTGTGTAGGGAGCCAGCCCATTCCGCCGGGAAGGTCCGACTAGAGGAGTAGGAGGAAGGAGAGCCAGTCAAGATTGGTCAATTGACATCCCAAGCAACATCAAACGACACGAACCCGAGTTCCACGTCGGGTTAATTGATTCCAATACCGAAACACACGCGTTGTACTCTTTTTCCTTGTCTATGGTTTTGTCCCACTAGGTTTTCCATGGAATTATGGAAAGGTTTTGATGAGGCAAGATGATTTGCGTGTTTGAGTAATAATGTACTCTATTTTACACTAGTTTTTTTTCCCCACAGGGTTTTTTTTCGAGTGAGGTTTTTATGAGACATACTATTCCGTAATGTACATTCAAGGGGGAGTGTTATGAAATCATATTAGGTGAATGTCCATTGGGCTTTTGAACCATATGTAAACTTCCTTTTCATTACTGATATACTATATATATACTCCTCTCAATGACAAGAATAAGAGAACTCTCTCACATATTTCTCGCTCTATTCTATCTCTACTTTTCCTTTATCTCTCGTTTTATAACAAGATTGACTTATCTTATAGTCTTTATTCAAATGGTCATCACCCATGTCTACGCGCTGCCCTCGAAATGCAAATGACGATGTTCTCAAAATGCACTCGACACATCAAGAAGTTTGTCTCACCACCAAAATTAAAAAGGTGTATAAGAATGTGAAGACAGAAATTAATTATATACAAACAAATCAATTGAATAAATAACTATAGAAAATATTATTCAATTGTGTCTCACCACCAATTGTATATATATTTTAAGATCATATAATCAACTCATAATTAAAAAAACATAAACAGCATCCCTACATTAAAAAAACATCGACCAAAAAAATATATCAGAATTAATAATAAAAAAATAACAAGAAAATATAAATAACCACTCAGTCAATCACTGCTCTAAACCCCCTAGCTACTACCCTAACCCTACACTAAGTTTAACCTTTAAATCAAAAACTACCTATAACTGCCTAGATTATGGTTACACAACTTAATACTGTTAGAACAATAATAGTATAAGGCTAGTGTGGGGAAAGAATAAGATATTAGATGATTTTGTTCTTGGTGTCTGCATTCTTGACTTGATATATAGGAGGGATCAGGTGAGTCCACTTATCATAATTGAGTCCGTAAGTCCCCATCTCCACCCTTAAATTAGAGATAGATGAAGAGTTAGGATTTGTTTTGTCAATTAAGGAAATAACTGAAAAAATCTTTGTAAATATTTCATTCTCTCTCTCCTCTCTAATTATACTTCCTCCGTCCCAATGAATTGTTTGCCTATTCCATATTGGGGCATCTCAATGAATTGTTTGCCTATTCCATATTGGGGCGTCTCAATGAATTGTTTGCCTTCCTATTTTAGGAATGTTTTTTATATGCAATTTGATTATTCTCATGAGTTTTGCTCTACATGTCACTCCCTCATTGGTTTCCTTAACCTTGGTGCCAAAAGGAAAGGCAAACAATTCATTGGAACGGAGGGAGTATACTCAAATCTTCTCTCTTATTAATTTTTTTTCACTGATCTTCTTTCTCTCACGCAACACATTTCTTCAAAATTAATTTTTTTTCAATTCATAAATCCTCCCGCATAACTTACTCTCTGTTCTGACGCTGTTTATTTTAACTCATAGATTGTGTTACTTTGACTCATACAATGTGTTACTGTAATTCATGAACTGTGTTACTCTAACTTGGAAAATCTGTTCCGTTGCATAATAGTCTCTTGCATACACAGGAGTCGTTCCAATTAACCAAAAGAATAATGTTTATTTTTATTAAGGATATTCCAAAACAAAAATTGGTACAAGAGTTCCAACTGAATCAACTTCATTACAGTTCTAATGTTTCACATATGTTATTCATAATCTCTGTTACTGTAACTCATTATGTATGTTACTCTAACGAATAATGTATGTTACTCTAACAATATACTGTCCTACTTAGAATTCTGCTTCTTCTTCAGCCTCCTCGTCCTCTTCTTCTTCTTCATCATCATCGTCGTTCAGAAGCTTTGATTTAGTCCAACCACCGCGCCATCTTTTTGTTGAGGACCTCCTCGCATCGAATCCATAAGCCAATACATAGATTTTATAGAAGTTTACTGACTCATCTACGTCCTTGAAGATCTGCCCTATGTATGGAGGAAACTCTCACCCACATCCATACACCATTCATGTGCTTTTGCGTCTACTGAAACACAATAACAATGTCAATAAACGCGGTGAAAAAGAAACAATCGGAACCTGAAATATGGATTAAAGTAACAGATGACAAGAATTAAAATAACAGATGAAGTGCATTGAAGTAACACTGGATTCAATTAACAAATGATACTTATACATCAGGTATAAAGTAAGAGAGATCAGACATTAAAGTAACAAATAGTGTCAATTAATGTAACAAATAATGTTCATTAAAATAACACCGGGAATAGGTTAGTGCAAAAAATTCATATAATGATCAGAAATAAGAGTATTACGCAGTATCTATCTTTGAATGAGGGCGATACTCTTTGATATTGTTTCCCATTTTGAAGTCAATCATGTCCCATAATTATAGGAAGCAATATCTTTCTTTTTTTTTCTTTCTATGGCGGTATTCTAAATCCTTTTTGTCAGTCAAATGCGTTACAGTAACAGATGAAAAGAACAAAAATAACATATGAAATACGTTAAAGTAACACTAGATTCAATTAACATTATGTGCATTAAAATAACAGGGGTTAGCTATTAAAATAACAGATTGTGTACATTAAAGTAACACACTATGTGCATTACAATAACTCCATATATTTTTTGTGCGGAAAATTCATATAATGATTAGACCTTCAATAATATGCAGTTTCCATACTGTAAACTCTAAAATCTAACAATATGGAGCATCCTAATGACGCATTTTCAGTATAAATTAGAAACCAAATACTCACTGTTTGTGTATTCGACGATTTGCATATCCGCCATCGAATGAGAAATTTCAGCATCGCGAGGAAGAAGATAAATGATTGAACGTGTTATTGAGTGGGTTGATTGAACGTAAGTTGCAACCGTGCGAAGAAGAAGATGAATGATTGAACGTGATGAAATGAAATGAATAAAATTAACAAAAAATTTGTAAGCAATATCAAAAACTCACCATTGTTGTACTCTACGATTTGTTTATCAACAGTTGATGAAGATGTCGCGATCATTGAATCCATAGAATTGGATGTCGAGCACAGATTGATGGGAAGCGTTTTTTTTAGGTTTGATGATAATGAACGTAGTAATGTGAATGAATGAATTTATTTATTGTTTCCTAAAATTATGGGAGTTATTTTAGGAAGCAATATCTCCCGTTTATTTTTAATGCAAATCTTAGGATGAATATTGTTCATCCATCCATCTCTCATCCAATGGATGAGATGAGTACTTAGAGACTCAATATATGGGAGGGACTCATATATATATATATATATATATATATATATATATATATATATATATATATATATATATATATATATATATATATATATATATATATATATGTATGTATATATTGGAATTTTTGAGACAGCTCAACTCGCCGCACCCATTAAGACCAAATCTCAACCATTAAATTAAAATGAAATTAAAGGCTAAGATTAAAAAAACAATCATACATAAAAAAAAATTCCCCGATTTTTTTTAGGGAAAAAATAATTACATTTTTTTTCCTCTGAAAAAAATCAATTTTTTTTCCAAAAAAAAGAACAAATTTTTTTCCAAAAAAAAACACATTTTTTTCCCAAAAGGAAAAAACAAAAAAAAATTCCCGAAAAAAAATCAATTTTTTATATATTAAAATCATATTGGTGCGTATAGAAACAATTTCAGTGTACATAGTAAATGTTTTAGCGTATATAACAATTCTACTATATCAAATAATTAAGTACATATGACAATTATTTAAGTGTTGTGGACGTCCGTCCGCACCGCCCGGCGCCCCGCGCGTGCCCAAGCGGGACCGACCCGATTTTCAACGTGTGGCGGCGGCCACCCACGCGGCCCCCTCCCTGCCGGCAGCAGGTCCGATCTCGCATACGGGGCGAAGTGTCAGACCTCGATTTCGATGACGATCCGGACTAGTACTAGACGGGTGCGGGCACCCGTGTTTCCGTTTGGGAATCCATCGAGACGTGGTTGTAAATGTTTAAAGGTCGATTCATTTGATAAAGCGATCTTTTTAGTGGACTGAATTCATTGCCGATTTGTGGAGTCGCCACCGAGTCAATTATGGGGACTCGAAAACCGTTCTAGTCAACTTTGATGCCTTACCGGCTCAAAGTTGAGTGGCACGGGACCTGAAGATAGAGACTTGTACCCTTAAGCACTTCATGCCTGGATTGACTCTCATTACCAATGGTTTCGGACATCTGGAAACCGTCGATTCTGAGTAAGGGGTGAGGGTACGTATTGGGTAGCCAACATTCGATAGATGTCAACACTCAATCCCGCCCGCACTATAGCGGTCTCTACAAATCAATCAGTGGGCTGATATCCTTGTTCTTTTGTTGTGGTTGAAGTACTGTAACATCCGTTGTTTTAACCCTATGCTTAGCTACGTCGGTTATTTAAAGACAAGTAAGTTTTATTGTCGAAGTAGCGGTGTTTACATTCTTTGCATGCAATTTCACGTGACAAGCAGGCCATGAAAAGATGCACGTAGGAGAGTAGAGAGTACTATGTATTATACGTATTAGCAAATCAAGCTTAACGCGATAATACAGATATTAGTCATTCTTGTGATATACCTTACCTGGTATTCTTCTTAAGATGCGTCGGTTAGGAATAGAGATGCGTCGAACCTCGTAAGGTGAGCACCCGGACTAATACGGAACCCGACCATCACTTTGTTTAGTTTTAAGTTATTTTAAGTTTTGAATTCCGTGTTAGGTGATTTAGCATGCGATTATAAGGTCATAAAAGCAATAAATCATACGAAAAACTGTAAATTCGAATGTAAGTAAATCACATTGTGAGGAATTGTACCCTCGGAGTATACACTAAACAGGACTCGATGCATAGATAGTTTTGAGAACAGATCTCGGAATTACTCGGGTCTATTTAGTGTGTTTTAGTATTTGTGGTTGAAGTTGGGACGTTATGTATTTTGGTAGATGCTTGTGGGCCTAGCGCCCACATCTAGTGTTGTCGTAGTGCATAATAATAGAAAGTACAAATATGGAAAGTTTTGTTTAGATGGCAACCTAGTGACGACTCGATCAACAGGCGGATCCTCCTAGCTTGACCAGCGACTCCGGCAGAACTCCGTTACCGTTTGACCTTCCCGCGGCTACTCTGGCAGAGCTTCGTTGCTAAGGACTAGTTCTGCGGCTAATCCGGCAAAACTTCGTTACTAGTTTTGAGCTAGTCGATCACAGGCACCTCAGTATCGAGTGGGGTGCTCGAAGGTGAGGAGTAGCGTCGATGTCGCTTTTTTTATCGGAACTACGATCGAGTGGATCGTTTGCCTCGGGTGTCGGAGTGAGCCCTTAGCGAGAGTTTAGAGGGAGAAGAGAAGAATGAATTGTCGAATGAATGAGGCGGAGGGGGGGTATTTATAGGTGTTTTCGGCCCTCGTCGCCCATATGAACGCCTGAGCTGGGGAGCACCAGGCGCGCAAGGTGGGGCGGTTGGGATTTTGAGGATACGGTTTTGATACTTTCCAAAACCGTGAGACGGGTGTATAATACGTTTCTTGGGTGTTAAGGCTTCCCATGGCTTGACCAAGCGCCGTGGGTTTAGTGGGCCTCGGGCGTTCATCCTGAGGTTCGCTTGACACAGTGTTGACTCGGTTTGAGTTTCGGGGCCGACTCGGGGTCCCGGTGTCAAAATTAACTCTAATTAGTGTCTATGTGACCGTAACGATACGACTAAGGCTGCCATCATGTTAGTTTTTAATTTTTCCGAGTAATTATTTGATCCGTTCTATTGGAAAACTACCTACAACATCGCGAACTCGTGTCGCGTCGCAGTCATATCGTCATCGGGTGTTTGTTGGGCACCTCTGCAGCCACCAAGTCCAAATATGGGTGTCTACAAAAGCCCCCACTTTGACTGAGGCTTGGACAACGCGAAAGTCAAAGTATAGCTGCCCAGGGCAATCAAAGATTACGACCGGGTGGCTGTCCGGTCGGGTCGTTTTAAGTCCAGTGGACTACGTGCGTGTTGAGGCTAGCCAGCCATAGTTTAGAAATCATACCTGACGTCTTCGCTTGCGGTTGCTTGCTTGGGCCCGGGCTGTTGCTTGACATCTTGTTATTGATTCTTTGTGCGTGCACGCTTTGTCTCCTTCGGTTTATTTAAAGATTTTGTTTAATTATAAGTGTTTCTGCGCGCTAGCAACACATTAAGTTGGCTTTTATTTGTACAAGGATATTTTGGGCTGCTTGTGAACCCTTGATGAAACAGAACGTTTGAGGGTGTTAGTCTCCACTCGAGCGGTCGTCTTTGGGATGCTTATGGCCCCTAGGACAAAAAAAAGTGATATAAAACAATTCGAGGGCATCGGGCTCCACTCGAATAGCTGTCTTTCGGGATGCTTCTGACCCCTAGGACAAAACAAAGGAATATAAATCCATTCAAGGGCATTAGTCTCCACTCGAGCCGTCGTCTTCGGGATGCTTATGACCCCTAGGACTAAAACAAAGGGATATAAAACCATTCGAGGGCGTTCGTCTCCACTCGAGCAGTCGTCTCCGGGATGCTTATGACACCTAGGACTAAAATAAAGGGATATAAAATCATTAAAGGGCGTTAGTCTCCCCTCGAGCGGTCGTTTTCGGGATGCTTATGACCCCTAGGACTAAAATTGATGTGCCTCCGGGATAACTCTGACCCTCGGGCAAAATTGCTGTGCCTCCGGGATAACTCTGACCCTCGGGCAAAAAAGTTGTTGCTGTGCCTCCGGGATAACTCTGACCCTCGGGTAAAATTGCTATTGCTGTGCCTCCGGGATAACTCTGACTCTCGGGCAAAAATTGTTGTTTCTGTGCCTCAGGGATAACTCTGACCCTCGGGCAAAAATTGCTGTTGCTGTGCCTCCGGAATAACTCTGAACCTCGGGCAAAAAATGTTGTTGCTGTGCCTCCGGGATAATTCTGACCCTCGGGCAAAAATTGCTGTTTGTTTATTCGTTTTAGTTAAATGCTTGTTTTATCAGTTTGTCTTAGTAAATCTTGTTTTGCAGCTTGTCTTACTTTGTTCGGGTTTGTTATCGCTTTTGTTTTGGTTGGTTTATGTAGTTGAGATTTGTTTAGAGTTTGTTTAGTTTAGTTTGGTTTGGATTGCTTTGTTACCCGTTCGGGTGCAGTGTTTAGGTTAAGTGCGTTTCTTATGCTTGTTTTATTGTTTGGGCGTGTGTTATCGATGTTGATTAGTAGTCGTTCCATTATTGTTGTTTTGCTTGCCTTAGTAGGAGCATGTTTTATGTGTATCGAACTTGTTTGTTTTAGTCTATAACGGGCTGTTTAGACGCGCATTTGTCTGCGCCCTGATCTTCAGGCGCCTAGCCCTCGGCGTGCCAGGACTCGGACGCATTAGCTGGTGCGGTCGGGTTTTTGTGGTCCGGGTCTGTTTAAGTAAACCAAAATTGGGGCGCTCGTTCATTCAACACAAAACATTTCGCCCCAAATCGCCTTCTCGACTTTTCTTTGCTAAATTTCATTTCGGTTTTTGCTATTTACGACAATGTCGACTCCGGGTTAGTATTCTTTGCTTGCTTGATGTCGGTTTTGTTTGATTTGATTGATTATGAGTTGGTTTTGTTGAAAAACCCTAGAAAATCAATTTGGGTGTTTTTTATTTGCTAAGTTTCAATGCTTGTGCTCAATTTCATTGTTGAATTAGGGTCGATTAGAGCTTGTTGGGTTAGTTATAATCTTGATAAGGATGCTCGAGGTGCGACAATGGCCTTTTATGGGAATGTGTTTGGAATGCTAGGGTTTAAGGATCGTTTCTCGATTATTCCCATATTTGTTTTGCATAGTTTTGTTCAAATAGTGTTTATGAGGATGTGGGTAGCTCTCTTGTAAATTCTTATGGGCTAGGACGATCTTTAGGACCTTCCGTGGGGTTTTGTGTGTCTTAAGACGGACCAAAAGGTGCCGTAATGATGCCGGATTTTCCCAAAATCACTTCCATTGTGACCGGGACCGAAAATTTGTGCTCGAGGCTTTCTTGGAATTTTGATATTCTTATTCGAAAATTTAAGCATATTTTGACCTGTTTAAGCTGATTTAGCCTGACTAGGGTTACGTTTATCTTTTTTGTTTTTGTTTACAGCTAGAGATGATACCGAGCATCCCGAGGGAACTTCCTCAGTTGGTGCTAGTGCTAGGGCTAGTGCTAGTGTGAAGGTTGTCGGGGCTAGTTCGCAGACTCCCCGAGGGATTCGCAGGAGACACTAGAGTATCTTGTCCCAGCGTCGCAATCCCGAGTCTATAAATGAGGGTGAATTCGATAGGCTGAAGAAGCGTAAGCTTCCGGAGACGGTTGCTAGGAGGGCTCATGCCCCGGATCCTACACCGGAGGGCGAAGAAGTTTTTTATGAGGATCCTGAGTGGGCTCAGGATTGGGATGGTCATCAGCTGATGTTTCACTTTGACAGTCACATTTCTAACCGCATCGTGCGGGGCCTGGTGAGTGTTCTATTCCTGCTTATTGGTTTGTGTTTCAGATTTATTATTGCTATTATATTTCTGGCTTGGGTTAGGTTAGGTTTGTTTTGTTCATCCTAGTGTTGTTTTGGTTTGCAGCCCCCAGCTCCGATGAGGACTTTCTCGGGCTTTAGTACGTGTCTCGACATCTATTTTCAGAAGTTGACCCATACGGTAAAGAGGATTATCGAGAAGACCGCTCTAGGTCCCGTGGTCGGACAGTGGGCTAGGTTGGTGGGTTGCAAGACTAAGTGCAACCTTATGGTGATTAGGGCGATGATAGATCGCTTTCATGATACTACCTCGACCTTCCAGATGGCTTTTGGGGAGGTCGGGATGACCCTAGAGGACTTTGGGACGATTAGCGGTATGCCCTAGGGCCCGGATAGAATTA
This sequence comes from Agrostemma githago, assembly GCA_958450325.1. Lineage (NCBI taxonomy): Eukaryota > Viridiplantae > Streptophyta > Magnoliopsida > Caryophyllales > Caryophyllaceae > Agrostemma > Agrostemma githago. The sequence continues at coordinate 23,838,049 of OY288244.1, read as the reverse complement.
GGTGGGCCGCCGAGGGCCCTAGTCTAGATAGCGATGAGGTGCGGGGCCTTATCGGGGATTGTTTACCGCATGAGGCATATAGTGCGCCTCACGCTATAGTGAGTTCTTATATCACCGACCACTTTAAGCGAGTGGCGGTGTTGGAGGGTCGAGAGCCCAACACGCCGGAGCAGGATGCCCGGTTGTGGTTGTGGTATTTCCTAGGGTCGACCCATTTTCTCGGACAAGGGCGAGAGGTTCAGCACCAGGATCCTGCCTTTCCTAGAGGAGATGGCTCAGTTGGGTCGTTACGATTGGGTGACTGCGGCTTTTGCGGAGATGACTCATTGCCTGCAAGTCATGGTGAGGGCGTTGGTGATAGAGTCGGCCTCAGCTGTGCCCATTGTGGGTCCGGGCCTTATACTGGAGGTTAGTTATTGTTTTCACTCTTGTATTTGAAGTTTTACTTAGTTTCGGATTGGTTTTGCTAAGGTTATTTTGGGATTTTTCAGGCTTGGATCTACTCTTACTTCCCGTGTTTGGCACCTAAGACGGTGCGGGTGCACCCAAAGAGATTTTCGGCGAGGGTCGAGTGGAGGCTCGCTCAACCTAAGAGCACAATCAGCCATTACCCGTTGGAGAATACGTTAGTGAACAAGCTACTTGTTGAATATGTAAGTTTTCCATTTATGGTCTATTTTGTTCAGTAGCCCCCAAGGTTCGGGATTTATTGGGATGTTGGTTTCATTTGTGTAGTTTGTGGCCCGTCCTTAGGCTAATTATGAAGGCGTACCGGAGTATGTGGCCGCGGAGCTGAGGCCTCGGAGTTATAGGATAGGAGGATGCTCCTTCCTGCGTTGTTTCGCCCGGTCTGGTATCTGGGCGAGCGGTTGGTGCGTCAATGCCTATATGACGATTTCAGGGTGCCGGTTGATCCTCCCAGGACCATGTTCAGACCACCGACCGTCGCAGAGGTCCTCGAGGATAGGGACGTAGAGGGAGGCGATACACTATTGGTGCCTGGTGCCTCCTATCTGTCTCACGTCATCAGGCGGTTAGCTTGGTATCGCCTCGTGGTAAGGTTCTAATTTTGGTTCTAAGATTTGCTTCGCGGTTTATTTTTTATTTGCCTTTTGACCGATCAATCTGTCGTCTTCTCAGCTGGCCGATCCGGCTGATGAAATCCAGCCTCCCAGATTTTCCCCTAACGCTACTTAGGGTGGATGCGACTTGGATACCCTTTACTGAGCCCCTCCCCCCGTGTTCTGCTGAGTAGATGGATGTCGGGATAGTGTGGCGCGACCGGGTGTACCGGGTGAGTCTTGGTTTTTGTTCTTCGTTTGGGTTCTAAGAATTAGGGTCGGTTTGCCTAACTTCTATGGTTGCACTCTCAGGTTTCCTCAGCTTACCATCAGCGGTTGTGGCAGGCTGCCAAGTGCTTCCGGGCCTATGCCTCAAGGGTCCCCCGTGAGACTTCGGGGCCTCGAACGGTGATCTTTCGTGACTAAGGTGGCTTTTTAGGCCGTTGGTGTACCTTCCTAATGCTTAACTGTATTTGCAAGATGTTCCGGATATGGTGGGGCAGTTGGAGACTCGGGTGACCGAGCTCGAGGCGAGAGAGGTTGAGGCACTACGGCTCCTGCAATCTCGAGCTGACGAGATCGCCTTCCTAAAGGAGCAGCTGGCTCGGTCCCAGGGCGAGACCTCAGCACCGGGTGAGGCTAGGCATCAGATTGAAAGGGAGGCTAAGGTTGAGGCTGAGGCTGCGGGTGCTACGAAGGAGGTTGGAGGGATTCCCGAGACAGCTACTCTAGATATGCTGTCGGGGATGGACGGTAGTGAGTCTCCTCTTATAGAACTGGAGGAGCTAGGGTTAGATGACCAGCTAGTCACCACGAAACTGGAAAAAGATGAAGATGGTAAGTCAGTGGATAATACTGCTTATCGAGGTATGATCGGATCCCTACTATACTTAACTGCTAGTCGTCCTGACATTATGCATAGTGTATGTGTCTGTGCACGATTCCAATCTGACCCAAAAGAGTCACATCTTGTCGCAGTAAAGCGCATTTCGAGATACCTTATCGGTACCCAGAATCTCCACTTAATATATCCTATGCATGATAAGTTTGACATTAAAGGATATTCAGATGCAAATCATGGAGGATGTTATGTCGATCGAAAAAGCACGTCAGGAACAGTGACATTTCTCGGATCAAGCATAATATAATGGGGATCAAAGAAACAAGCAACGGTAGCACTTTCTACCACAGAAAGTGAATATATCGCTGCTTCTCTGGTATGTACTCAATTACTGTGGTTGCGTCAGCAACTCAAAGATTATGGGGTATCCTTTGATTCTGTACCTATCTTATGTGATAACATAAGAACTATTGCCATCTCAAAAAATCCAGCTCAGCACTCCCGTACCAAACACATTGACATACGTCATCATTTTTTAAGAGATCACGTTGAGAAAGGGAATATACAACTTGTCTACTGTCCTACTGACCTTCAAAAAGCTGATATTTTTACCAAACCTTTGCCCAGGGAACGGTTCGAAGAATTGCGGTTGGAAATTGGCTTAATAAATGGTAACTAACTTCTATTATCGTTGTTCCTATAACTCTCACATGATTGACGGAGATTTGGTACGAATCTGTAACTGGTTTATTATTAAAATTTGATTGTCATACATAATTGTCCTGTTTATGGTATGTGAATTATAAATAGATCTTGTTATTTTTGTGATATGTGTACTGTTCATGACATCTTCCAATATATCATATAAAGTATAATTTCATTCCAAAATATTCAAGCAAGATCTTGAATATTCTAGAGTAGTTCACACTTGAATTATTCTAGTCATGAAATTATTTTCTTTCCATAAAATATATGGTATATTCTCTATGTTGTGCATAGTCTATCAAATAAAATCTCTTTCAAAATCTTTCTCGTCACGTGACTAGCTTATTAATTACATAAGACTCTTACTTCTTCTCCTCCTATAAAATCTTTAAATATACAACTTCCTCTCTCTCTCTCTCCTTATAAACCACATAATCTTCCTCCTTTCAATTTCCTTCGTCTTCCTCCCCTGTCTCAAAACTCTTAGCCATCCTTTCCAACCATGACCCCTAAAAAGACCACTCCTTTAATTCCCCACAAGAAAAATCTCAGGTCCCACACTAGAGACATGAATATCGAACCCCGATCTGCCGATTCTGAAGACACGGTCGAAGTGCTTGAGGATGTCTCTGTTATTGGCAAACGGAAGAGGTCAGTCAAGAATGGTGATAATGATTATGAAGAACAAAGAGTACTCCCTAAGAATGAGCATATTCTCACCGTATTTGATAATGTACGTCTAACAAAGAAGGAGCACAATCAAATCACCAAGGTACTCTCTTACTCATTAGTGTCAGGTCGACAATACTTGTCGGGTTGATATGATGAAAACCCGTGTCTCGCCATCTTGCATGAGACTCTGGAAAAACAGAAGTGGACCGAATTACTTGCATTAGGGAGTCACGTGTACCCTGCTCAAGTAACACAGTTCTGGGCAACTCTTAAGATTGAAAATCATGTCTTGTATGCAAATTTTGGTGGTAAGGTCATTAATATTAACATGCATGATTTTGAGACTGTATTAGGGGTTCCGTGTGAGGGGGGAAAAATTCAAGCCTGGACCGGTTGGAAGAACTATGATACTGATACCACTCTAACTATCAAAAGAAAGTTAGACCCAAAAGCCACCGAGAGTTCACCTTTGCTTGGTGCCTCTCTATCACCACTAGCGAAACTCCTCTTTAATGTGTCTTACTCATCACTATTACCTAGGAAGACTGAAACGACCAAGCTACACATTCACGAGATAATCCTGATCTATCATTTGCTTGAAGGAAACAAAGTAAACCTACCTTTTTTAGTATTCAGTCACATTGAGCATGTGTTAACTGAACTAAAATCATCCCATACAAATGGATCCACTTTCATTCCCTACACTATGTGGATATCTAAGATTCTTAAAGATAAGAAGGGGGTAATTAGCAAAACATCAATGTATGACGTCCCAACGGACATCATGACCACAGCCTTCCTTAAGCAAATGTCGATTCTGGACGATAATGGTCAGTTCAAGGTGAAGGGTGAGTGTTCTTCTAGTGGGGATAAGGGGAAGGGAATTCTTGGTCAATTTCCGGATACTCAGACTGGGACCGTGTTGGAACAGTTGATGGATAAGGTTGATAGTATTGAGAAACATTTGTTACATCAACCTAATACTGATTCTAGGTCATCATCGCTTGAAGAGAAAGTAGTTAAGATCACTGAAATGCTTGCTACTTCTCGAACCGATGTTGGGGCTAGTATGATTCGACTGGAACTTCAGATGGATGGTCTCCGCGCTAAGGTACTAAGCATGGCAAATGATGTCTACGACTTTAAGAAGGCTGCGCAGCGGTTGGGTGAAGGGTTGAACATTGCGACAAATCTGATCGACCAAGCAAATGCTAACATAGGTCCTCTTGGGCGACATGGGGCAATAATGGACAAGCTGGCAGAGATTGTCAACAACACATCTCGTGTCGTGTATCTTCTGGAAAGGCGTGCTCGGGGTGGATAATTATTTCTCATTCGGTGTAATCCCCTAGAAATTCTAACACGATACAGTGGCGGAAACACTGTAGAGTCGAGATTAAAACACGCTGTAACTATGTCTTAGAAAAATTAAACTGGTAAAGTCAAACAATAGGCCTTAAATAAAATGGCCAAAATTTATAACAATCCACAAAAGGGGTTTGAACAATCCATAAGACATAATTATTAAAATAAATAAGCAGGATCCACACTGCTCGCTAGCCCACACCCGGAACATGTATATCTGACATGTTAAAACATAACAGCCACAATCAGTGGGAAGCAACGACAACGTTCTCCCAGCCGTATGACAGGATTTTAAAAACTGTAATTACTACTATTGAAAAATAGTAAAAATGAAAACAGTAAAACATTATAATGAAAATAAGATTTCAGTGAAAAACTCCACATATCGAAATAATATAATAAAAATGAGTTTTCCGAAGAGAACATAAAACATTTGCCAACCTGCAACCAAATTATATCGATAATAATAAAAATATTCAAAATGACGTTATGGATAGGAGTAGTGTAGACGGCTAGACTGTCACTAGGAGAATACTAAAAACTAGCTTCGAGAACTTAGTTCAAACAAATTAAACTTCGGTCTCTAACTAGGCTACTCAACCATAATAGAGCGGCGACTTATAAATGCGTGGCCCTAGTTTAAGATAATGCACACCCCTCCTGGGATTACCTGTCACCCAGTTCAACTTATGACGGTGACTTACTGCGAGGCCTAAGGTTAAAGTCAAAATGTACAAAACTCCCGGGATACCTGTCACCCGGTTCAACAACCAATGTACCGATTCCTGATACACTAGCCTTATAGTTGATGGCAAAAACGTAAACCCTAGAATATATTACTCTAACCTCACACTTGTCCTTATTTCATAACTCCAAAACAAAGCCATTATCGATATTCAAAAGATATAATCAATATAAATAATATGAGGATAAAAGAAGTAAATGTTTATATTCTAAAAGAAGAAACTTCCTATTTTAGGAAACTTCTATTTTTAGAAACTTTACTAAAAATAGCATTATATCAAAATAGTGAAAATATTAGTTCATACTAATACCACTTTTTTAGTAAACGATATAGATTTATAAAACTAATACTTTCGGCCTTAACGATATTAATTATTAAAGTAAGAACATTTGAGTTTATGAAATTATTGAAATATCGTACAAGTGTATAACATGATTAAAAATGTCTTAAACATTTTGATAATACTAATTAGGGTGTTTTCAAAATTTACAAAGCTAAAATTCCCTAATTATTATTAGTTACGACAATACGATTACAAATAGGATTTTAAGGCAAATGTCAAATTAAATCTTTTAACGTCTTTTATTTAATTAAACCATTGAATATATTTAGAATATGTTAACGGATGATTTAACTCTTAAAGTTTCAGATTTAAATATTTTCAAAATAGCTGGAAAAATAAATCTTTTCGGTAAGACGAAGCATTTTAACGATAAATCATAATTTGTCCAAAAATCAATACTTATTAATTAAAGACTTTAATAAATAGTACAAAAACTACGTAAAATAGTTAAAATATATTTATGGACATTCTGTCCAGAAAAGAAAATTTTCCAGAATCCTAAAACTTGGTTTTTAAAGCGTTTTCTCGTTAATCGTCTAATCTCGACAATAACGATTAATAAAAATAGTAATTACAAAACGATTTAAGTATTAATATCCAAAAATTATTATTAAACTTAAAAATCATGATTTTCCTGAAAATACTATTTTTCCAGATTTCCAAAAATTCCAGATTTAATAAACCCCGTTAAAATCGTCTTTTAAACCCGTTTTCACAATTAACGATTTCATTAATAAAACTTATCGTTCCTAACATTTTATTAAAGCACTAAAAATCATAAAATTACATTTTATCATGAAATCATCAGAATCATAATTTTTTCCAGATTAAATCAAAAGACCAAAAATCGAGAATTTAAACGACAAACGCGGTTCTAACGATAAACGATGATTTAAAGTGATTAATTCATTCATCCACTTAACAATTCCAAACATTTACGACAAAATTAAGAAAATTCTATTTCATCAGAAAGTTTCACCACGTCAAAAATCAGATTAAAATAAAAGATTAAGTACTAGAACTAAAAATCGGCTTTTAATCGTTTTTGTCCGTAAACGGAAATAATTCAATAATCGATAACTAAAATATCAGAAAAATACTGAATTATTAAAAATCATCAAAAAAAATCATTCTTACAGAATATAAATATATATTACATGTTTAGGCCGAATATTACGATTTTACAAATTAATACGACGATTTAATCGTTAATCTCGTAAAAGCGATAAAAATATCGAAACATGCAAATTTTCAAATTTTAAAAATTTTCCAGATTATATGACATACATATATTGTCAAAAATGAAATATAAAAATTATACATGCAAATACACAAATAAAATCAAGTAATACCGAGTAACATCGACGTTACCTCTAATCCAAATCCGAATCTACGATATATTCGTCTTCTGCGGGAGCGCTTCGGAAGCCTAAAAAAAACATGAATTCCATGGTATGAAAATACCATAAGATCGCTGAAAAATCAAGGTGAAAACGATTGGAAAAGAAATCGATTAATACCTTAACGAAGGAGACGGAAAGACGATTAATTTGGAGATAATAATGAGACGATCAAGACTCGATTTTAAGACAAATATTGGCTGGAATTACTGCTGAAAACCATGTCCAAAGGAGAGGAAATGAAGAGTATTTGCTTAGAATAAATTGGTGAATGAATGAATAAAAGAGTATGAAAGCTTTATGCATAAATGAGACTTTAAAATTGATGAAAACAAGGCTACACTAACTTGATAAAACCAGCCAAATGAAGTGTGTATGGAGTATGAAAAGTTTATTCATAACTCACCCAAAATAAATGAGAAGAAAGAAAATATCTAAAAGCTTAATCCTTGTTATAAAATAAAACGTAGTAAAAATGTAATGTAGTGTGTGACATGGGAGTCATGGTCCACACAAGGAAAATATGAGTCCAAATTAGTTGTACATTGATAAAAAATAGGGATTGTAAAATTATTAAAGGCATTTCAAAGCAATTTGAGTAAATCTCGCTTAAGAAATCAATTAATTACGAAACTTCGTAATAAAATCATTAAATGATAGATTTTCATAAATAAAAATATTTTCTTAGTTAGATATATTATATAAACGTATTTGGGCCCTTTTAAAAAAATAAATAACCCAAATCCAAGCTTAAAATGATAGTTCGTATAAAAATGAGATTCTTTGTGAATTAAATAAAAAGTTTGCGACGAAAATTTAATAAATACATTTATTATAGGAAAATAAAATATTTAAAATATTTTATTGAAAATAAATAATATTTGACTCGAAAATATTATGAAGTTTGAAAATGAAGGATACTGAAGGCAGAAAAAATCACAGAGTTATGACGGAGTCATAACAGAATAGATAACAACGCCTAGAAAATTAGCGGGTGTTACAATCCTCCCCACTAAAAGAAAGTTTCGTCCTCGAAATTAAGAATAAGCATAAAGGAGTCAAGATTACCCTACTCGAAAAGATAAGGATATAAATTTCGCATAAAATTTTGCTGTAAAAGAAAATTTTACAACTTTTAAAGTGATATGAAATCAAATGCAATTATTTATTCCAAGAGAAATTGGGCTAAGCTACCCGGAATTTTAAATCCTTTAATTAGTGAAATCGTAAAGTAAAGTTATTTGATAACATAACGACGCTAAATAGCATTTGTAACGAGCTTGAAGAAAATAGGGTAATTAAAACATTTTCAAAACAAAAGTAAAACAATTTGATCAAGAAATTTAATAATATTTCTTTTACTCATGAAACAAAATTTTGTCTTGAGAAATCAAATTTGTAGTCAGTAAAAATCGATCCAATTGTCAAGCATTTTCAATAATAGATTCAAAAGTCCACCAACAATAAAGAAAAACTAATTTTAAAACGTTAAAATTTCGAAAATGTTATCAAAGTAATTATGAAAGTAAAAAAAAATGTTATCAAACTTGTACATTCAAAATAATTTTGACAATGTTAAAACGCTTTAAAAAATAATCTTATAGAAGTTGAAGTATTTGGAAATATGAAAGTCTTCATAAAATTCATATCGTTTGAAAATAGAAAAAAATTGAAATATTTTCAAAATAAATTATTATGGCATTTTGAAACAAGACTAAGTATAAATATCGACCAAAGATAAAACAAAAGTGAAGTATAAAGTTCTTAAATTATAATTCAAAAATGTTAAATTTCACGATATCCGAAAAGTTTAATTGCTCAAAAATTTTACAAAATGAGGAGTTTTAGAATTTGAAATTATGCTTCAAAATGTTAAAATTTCACAAAAATAAAAAAAAATTAAATTAGTCAACCTTTTCATAAGTTCGGGGAAATGATGAACGGATGAATAGAGTCAAGGATAAACAATAAATTAAAATAAGAGTTTTCAAAATCGATAAAGGTCAAAGGGATTAGCAGCAGATGCGGAAACAGAATTCAATAGAAGCAGAAAAGAAGACGGAGTTGAAAGTCAGAAAGAGCTCTCAAGGATTGTAGAAGAAACTAACCATCTCGAGATTCCTAGCACGACTCTCATAAACACGGGTTCCTAATTGAACCATCATGGCCATCAACTAACGCTAAGTCCAATATTAGGCACTAGGCGGTACTACTCGGTCACAAATTCCAAAAATGTCTTACGTGACTATCCAATCGTTCAAGCGACACGATACTAATCCACAAATGCTTTAGAATCAAATCCATAATTAAGATTCCAACGGTTAACTAAACATACCCAAACCCTTGATCGATAAGGCTCCTAATTTCAAAACTCATAAAGTTTGAACTCGAGGTATTCTCCAAATTTCTCGAGTAAGGAACACTAAACAAGGTCTACCAATATAAAAATGCTCGGGCACGGAACCCTCAAAATGATTACCAACATGTTTATAATGCCACAAGTAAAGAAGTTCGGGAAAGTATAACAAATTCTCAAACACGCTCAAACTTATAGATAATGGCGCAAACACTCACATCTTCAAACACGTCATTGGGCTAAGGTTTCTAATAAAAATTCCACTAAATTTCATATTGTATTAGCAAAACCACCAAAATATTTATTAACTCAACGAAGTCACATTCTCGTTGGTCTAAGGTTATAACAGTCCCAATAGGATGATCCATATTATAGTATTCCTCAAAACAGCACAATAAAACCAAATTGTGATTGTGCAAGATAGTTCTCTTCTCCAGGGACAACAACAATTTATCCAAGTTAGATCACTCAACTCCAATGTTCATAGGTTACAACCTTAAACAAGGATCAACGATCTAATCCTTAAGAAACACGGTTAATCTATGTTAACCAAATTTTCTAACGATATTAATGAAAACCTTTGATGGTACCATAACACACATGTTAACACTTTAACCAACACTCTATGATCCCGAATATTCACAACGCATCCATCAAATAAGCATTAGGTAGGAATCCCAAAATACTATTATTAGCTATACTTGGTTCGTTTCTAGGTTAAATTAGGTACTAGGTATCCATCAAATACGATATACTCTTACTACCCAAAATGTATTCAACTGTAAGTCCTCCAAATAATCAAGTAACCTATAACCCAAAGTTCAGTGTCTAAAGTACCAACCTAATTCCATTAATTGACAATTTATCATTCAATTTGATCCTCAAAAGCTTACTAAGATAGATAACAGGGTATAACTCACAATCCTCAAGCCATAGGTAACAAGGGTTTACTAAACCTTAAACATCTATATCCTTTCACGGGGTTCACTGAGACGGAAATTGGTCTAGCCAAAGAATCTCAAGAGAAAGATGGTAGAGTAGAAGAATATAACAAGGATTCACCAAGCGGTTGAAGAAGAGAATATAACAAGGATTTACCAAGCGGTTGAAGAAGAGAATATAAAAGAGAAGAATTAGAAGAAGTAGAGGAAGGAAGAAAATAGTCGATGATATTATATTACTAAGTTCTTGAACCAGAGGAGAATCTTCGGGCCTCCAGAGTTCACGCGGGATCCAAATGGCTTACTTCATCTTCTTGTAGAGAAACGAGCACGCAAGTCTTGGGTCGCTCCATTTCGATCTACTGCGACATCATGGAACAGAAATCTACTCTTGATCATCTGGCCTGTAGTTTAAATAAACTGAACCGGAGCTAAAAGTCACCATCAGCATCTTTCTTGGAGCACCAAGTTGTCCACTCGAGTCAGCAGGCGTTGAGAGTGTTAAGCAGGTCTTGTCCCGATCTGGAGCAGCATATCAGCATCTTGCTCTTTCATCTTCTTCTCGATAAAAGAAACAAATATTCAATGCTAGTCATTGAGTTACAAGAACAAATAATCCTAACAGTTAAGTCCTTATTTGTTTCTACCCATTTCTAATAATATTTTATTTACTGTTTGAATAATTTACTGGTATTTTTCTTAATTTCAGGTGTAAGCGTTGGGAGCAGTGATGCTCTGATACCAACTGTAATCCTCTAGATATTCTAACGCGATACAGTGGCGGAAACACTGTAGAGTCGGGATTAAAACACGCTGTAACTATGTCTTAGAAAAAATTAAAATGGTAAAGTCAAACAATAGGCCTTAAATAAAATGGCCAAAATTTAAAACAATCCACAAAAGGGGTTTGAACAATCGATAAGACATAATTATTAAAATAAATAAGCAGGATCCACACTACTCGCTAGCCCACATCCGGAACATGTATACCTGCCATGTTAAAACATAACAGTCACAATCAGTGGGGAGCAACGTCAACGTTCTCCCAGCCGTATGACAGAATTTTAAAAACTGTAATTACTACTATAGAAAAATAGCAAAAATGAAAATAGTAGAACATTATAATGAAAATAAGATTTCAGTGAAAAACTCCACATATCGAAATAATATAATAAAAATAAGTTTTCCAAAGAGAACATAAAACATTTGCCAACCTGCAACCAAATTATATCGATAATAATAAAAATATTCAAAATGACGTAATGGATAGGAGTAGTGTAGACGGCTAGACTTTCACTAGAAGAATACTAAAAACTAGCTTCGAGAACTTAGTTTAAACAAATTAAACTTCGGTCTCTAACTAGGCTACTCAACCATAATAGAGCGACGACATATAAATGTGTGGCCCTAGTTTAAGATAATGCACACTCCTCCTGGGATTACCTGTCACCCAGTTCAACTTATGACGGCGACTTACTGCGAGGCCTAAGGTTAAGGTCAAAATGTACAAAACTCCCGGGATACCTGTCACCCGGTTCAAAAACCAATGTACCGATTCCTGATACACTAGCCTTATAGTTGATGGCAAAAACGTAAACCCTAGAATATATTACTCTAACCTCACACTTGTCCTTATTCCATAACTCCAAAACAAAGCCATTATCGATATTCAAAAGATATAATCAATATAAATAATATGAGGATAAAAGAAGTAAACGTTTATATTATAAAAGAGGAAACTTCCTATTTTAGAAAACTTCTACTTTTAGAAACTTTACTAAAAATAGCATTATATCAAAATAGTGAAAATATTAGTTCATACTAATACCACATTTTTAGTAAACGATATAGATTTATAAAACTAATACTTTCGGCCTTAACGATATTAATTACTAAAGTAAGAACATTTGAGTTTATGAAATTATTGAAATATCGTACAAGTGTATAACATGATTAAAAATGTCTTAAACATTTTAATAATACTAATCAGGGTGTTTTCAAAATTTACAAAGCTAAAATTCCCTAATTATTATTAGTTACGACAATACGATTACAAATAGGATTTTACGGCAAATGTCAAATTAAATCTTTTAACGTCTTTTATTTAATTAAACGGAAATTTCCCATGGTACCCTCGAACTATGTCACATTACACATGGTACCCCTGTTTTAAAGTTTGTTCACATGGTAACCTTGAGTTTTATAGTTTAGTTCTCGATTTGCCCTTACCCAAATTTTTGTCATGACGCCGTTAAATTCTGTCATCACTCGCAAATTTTCCATAGTCGTTGCTTTCCTTTCAGGGGTACCATGGGAACAACTATGAAAAATTTAAGGGTACCATGGGAACAACTATGAAAACTTAGGGGTACCATGGGAACTCCTCTCCTTTTGAAGAAAAATAATTGTTGAGTAATGTAATTAATTTTGGTCATAACTTAACGGCGTTATGACAGAAATTTGGGAAAGGTCAAATCGGGAACTAAACTATAAAACACAAGGTTATCATGGGACAAAACTTAAAAGCAGGGGTACCATGTGTAATGTGACATAGTTCGAGGGTACCATGAGACTTTTCCCTTAATTAAACCATTGAATATATTTAGAATATGTTAACGGATGATTTAACTCTTAAAGTTTCAGATTTAAATATTTTCAAAATAGCTGGAAAAATAAATCTTTTCGGTAAGACGAAGCATTTTAACGATAAATCGTAATTTGTCCAAAAACCAATACTTATTAATTAAAGACTTTAATAAATAGTACAAAAACTACGTAAAATAGTTAAAATATATTTATGGACATTCTGTCCAGAAAAGAAAATTTTCCAGAATCCTAAAACTTGGTTTTTAAAGCGTTTCTCGTTAATCGTCTAATCTCGACAATAACGATTAATAAAAATAGTAATTACAAAACGATTTAAGTATTAATATCCAAAAATTATTATTAAACTTAAAAATCATGATTTTCCTGAAAATACTATTTTTCCAGATTTCCAAAAACTCCAGATTTAATAAACCCCGTTAAAACCGTCTTTTAAACCCGTTTTCACAATTAACGATTCCATTAATAAAATTTATCGTTCCTAACATTTTATTAAAGCACTAAAAATCATAAAATTACATTTTATCATGAAATCATCAGAATCATAATTTTTTCCAGATTAAATCAAAAGACCAAAAATCGAGAATTTAAACGACAACGCTGTTCTAACGATAAACGATGATTTAAAGTGATTAATTCATTCATTCACTTAACAATTCCAAATATTTACGACAAAATTCAGAAAATTCTATTTCATCAGAAAGTTTGACCACGTCGAAAATCAGATTAAAATAAAATGTTTAAGTACTAGAACTAAAAATCGGCTTTTAATCATTTTTGTCCGTAAACGGAAATAATTCAATAATCGATAACTAAATTATCAGAAAAATACTAAATTATTAAAAATCATCAAAAAAAAATCATTTTTACAGAATATAAATATATATTACATGTTTAGGCCAAATATTACGATTTTACAAATTAATACGACTATTTAATCGTTAATCTCGTAAAAGCGATAAAAATATCGAAACATGCAAATTTTCAACTTTTAAAAATTTTCCATATTATATGACATACATATATTGTCAAAAATGAAATATAAAAATTATACATGCAAATACACAAATAAAATCAAGTAATACCGAGTAACATCGACGTTACCTCTAATCCAAATCCGAATCTACGTTATATTCGTCTTCTGCGGGATCGCTTCAGAAGCCTAAAAAAACATGAATTCCATGGTATGAAAATACCATAAGATCGCTGAAAAATCAAGGTGAAAACGATTGGAAAAGAAATCGATTAATACCTTAACGAAGGAGACGGAAAGACGATTAATTTGGAGATGATAATGAGACGATCAAGACTTGATTTTAAGACAAATATTGGCTGGAATTACTGCTGAAAACCATGTCCAAAGGAGAGGAAATGAAGAGTATTTGCTTAGAATAAATTGGTGAATGAATGAATAAAAGAGTATGAAAGCTTTATGCATAAATGAGACTTTAAAATTGATGAAAACAAGGCTACACTAACTAGATAAAACCAGCCAAATGAAGTGTGTATGGAGTATGAAAAGTTTATTTATAACTCACCCAAAATAAATGAGAAGAAAGAAAATATCTAAAAGCTTAATCCTTGTTATAAAATAAAACCTAGTAAAAATGTAATGTAGTGTGTGGCATGGGAGTCACGGTCCACACAAGGAAAATATGAGTCCAAATTAGTTGTAGATTGATAAAAAAATAAGGATCGTAAAATTATTAAAGGCATTTCAAAACAAAATTGTGATTTCATTTTATTAGCCGCAATAAATACGTAATACTACACGACATCTTTCATAATTAGATTCAAGTGTAGTATATCGTCAAAAATTTTAAAAGACAAGGTAATACTCTATTCACCCCCCCTCTAGAGTATTACATAGGGTCGCTAGATTCTACATTATTATTATTATTATTATTATTATTATTTATTTATTATTTTTATTTTTTGCAAGGATGATATCATTTCATTTCATAGTGAAAGAAATTACAAGCATTGCAAAAAACTACCACACTAGAGTACTACAACCCTCTAGGCGCCAATTGCCTCAATGACTCTATGAAATTTCGGACTATTTCTATACATGGATAGTCTAGTAATAACCAAAAGTTTAATATGGGAAAAGACCGCTTCAACATTAGATCTCTTATCAACAAAAATTCTCTTGTTCCGCTCCCTCCAAATAATGTAGGTAGTAGCCGCAAGACTTACTTTAAGCCAAATCAATTTCCAATGTTTGCAAGTGTTGGCAAGTCTCATCCACCATACAATCTTATGCATTCTGAGATCAGAGAATTTCAATTTTACCCAACTTAGGACACTCAACCAAACCTCCTTGGAGAAAGAGCATTTGAAGAATAAATGAGAGTGAGTCTCCATATCATTCTCATACAAATAACACCTGTTCACAACGCTAAATCCACGCCTGCAATACTGATCAACCGTGGCTAGCTTCTGTTGAATGGCTAGAGAAAGTATCACTTTGTGACTTGGCATCAGCACGCTAGAAGACAGAACTGAACCCCAGAACTTCTTCTCTGTTTGCCTCAACACATCATAAGCTTTCTTGACCTTGAACTCCGAATTGCTTGCACAATGCACTATGAAATTTTGAGCAAATTCAATTGAACCAAATCGCTGCACCAGCATATCCCTCACTTTCAAACAGTGCTTAACACTAACAGGAAATAATTCTTTAACGTCAACATCCCAAACTGACCTCGAACCCATAATATACTCTTTACATCACTTACCCCAAAAGCTAGTAGGAGATCTTGAGAAAGACCACACCCACTTAGTAAGAAGGGCATAATTCCAGGTCTGAAGGTGCTTTATATTAACCCCTCCCGCATCCCAAGGAGAACACACTTCATTCCATTTCTTGAAGACCAATTTGCGTTCTTTATCTGCAATTCCCCAAAAGAAATCCTTACTCATCTTATTGATCCGTTTAAGGATAGCCATAGGAAGCAATAAGCTTGAACACCAAAGAATATCGAGACCGAATATGACGGAGTTCAGCAATTGAGCTTTACCAGCGTACGACAAAAATTTTGTTGACCAATGATGAATGGAGTGCTGAATCTTTAACAGCAGTGGAGAGAACATATCAATACCGAGTCTTGAATCCGTGAGCGGAATCCCAAGGTATCTGAAAGGGAACAATCCTGTAGTGAATCCCGTTTGAGACAGAATTAACTGTTGGACAGTAGATGCTACCCCACCAAAATATATATTGGTTTTCTCCAAATTAGCAAC
Organism: Agrostemma githago; assembly: GCA_958450325.1. NCBI lineage: Eukaryota > Viridiplantae > Streptophyta > Magnoliopsida > Caryophyllales > Caryophyllaceae > Agrostemma > Agrostemma githago. Next base: position 23,821,770 of record OY288244.1, on the reverse strand, counting down.
AAGTCCAGAGTTCTGGGCAAATAAATCAAGTGTCTGCTTACAAGCCAAAACCGAAGGGAGGTCTCCTCGAGAGAAAATCATTAGGTCATCCGCAAATATTAGGTGCGTTAAGTTGATTCTACCACACTTAGGATGAAGAGAGACCTGCGGAATCTTACTGATTTCTCTTAAACTTTGAGATAGAATTTCCATACATACCACAAATATGTAAGGCGAGAGGGGATCTCCTTGACGGATACCACTCCGACCCTGAAAAAAACCTGAGATACCACCATTGATCTTAAACGTATACCAGGGATTCTGAATACAGCCCATAATCCATTTTATGAACATAACTGGTAGTCCAAAACTGTTTTGCATTTGATGGATAAAGGCCCATTGGAGTGAGTCGAAAGCCTTGCGAATAACTACCTTTATAAGACAACGAGGAGTCAGAAATTTCCGCCTGTAACCTTTCACCAAAGCCTGTGATAACATGGTATTATCAAAAAGATTACGCACTGAAATGAAAGTTGCCTGTTCTTCACCCACAAGAGAAGGTAAGATAGGCTTTAACCTATTTGCTAGGATCTTTGCGATAGTTTTATAATGGACCGTACAGCAGGAAATAGGTCTATAATCCGACACCGAACCTGCCTCCTTCTTCTTCGGAATGAGAGAAACAAGAGTAGTGCTGGCTTGTTTGGACATTTTACCACTCCTAAAGAAACTTTGGACTGCTGCACAGAAGTCCCTTTCAATAATACCCCAAGAGGATTTAAAAAAACCCGCTGAAAAGCCGTCCAACCCAGGCTACTGTTATCGTCCATGCTAAAAATATTACTCTTTATCTCAGAAACAGGTATAGCAGCAGTAAGCGAAATAGTTGCATCTACAGGATGAGCAACAGCAGATGCGATATCTTTAGTTTGAGCTGAATTACCTAGAAGCCTGGAATAGTACTCCTGAAATGCCTTTGAGACTTTAGACGAACCAATTCTCAGATTTCCATCTACATCCTAATCGCACCTATGTTCTGTTGGCTCCTCCTCTCGGCCACCTTAGCATAGAAATATTTAGACAAACAGTCAGCCATTTGGATATGCTTAATTTTTGCCTTTTGTTTTAGCATATCAAGCTCATCTTTCTTAATTTTAGTATACTTATCAATGAGGATTTTCTCCTGATGCATTAATTATTATTATTATTATTATTTTTTTTGCAAGAATGTTAGATCTCTGATTCATCCTTTAGGGTAGAAAAGAGAACAAGCTTACAAAGGAATCTATGACTTGCCAAAGCAATTAACAGTAACAAACCAGTAAAGATCCGTTAACAAACTAATGCAAACTCGGGTATTTCTTATGCATTCTAATGCTCACAACAGACTTTAAACAACTAAAGCATTGCTCCACTGTCTGGTTTTTTCCTGCGAATATACGGGTATTCCTTTCCTTCCATATGTAGTAAACAATAGCATTCAGTAGGGCTTTCCTCCAAGCAAGTATTCACTTAATCTTTACCGGGCCAAAACAAAGCCTTCGTGCTGCTGTAATCAATTCATCACATTTCCATGGTAATGCCAACCATTCTTTAGATAAATCGACCAATGCAGTAGAAAAAGAACATTCAAAGAATAAGTGTTTGTGACTCTCATTCTAATTCCGACAAAGAGATCATCTGTTAGGGATGCAAAGTCCTCTTTGCTGCAACAAATCGACCGTGGCAAGCTTCCGCTGCAGTGCTAATGAGCAAATATATCTATGTTTAGGCAGAATAACATTGTTGGTAACAGCCTTATGCCATGGCACCACCAGATACTTTCTCCTGAACCAATTATTGGCTTTAAGTGTGTTGAATTTCCCACTGCTAGTCCAGCTTTTAACTAATTTAATTCCATGCTCAGGACTGCCCACCTTGTCTAGGATCTCGTTTTTAATACTGATAATGCTTCGAATGGTATCATAGAAAGAATCTCTTGTCTTCAGATCCCAAACAGTTCCGGTTTGCAGTACATAAACTCTGAGCCAAGTTATCCAGAGACTCGAGTGTTGATGTATTAATTGCCAAATCCACTTTGCTACAAGCGTTTTATTCCACGCCAACAACTTCTTGATATTGAATCCTCCCTCAGACCAAGGTGCACATATACTGGCCCAACTTTTAAACACCATTTTCTGCTGATTAACGGAAGAGGACCAGAAGTAGTTCTTGCAGATTTTCTTTATTGCCCTAATAACTGTAATTGGAAGCAACGCAGTCGCACACCAGTAATTAGCCACTCCAAAAATGATGGAATTTATGAGTTGAGCCCTACCTGCGAAGGATGGCGACTGGTTAGACCAGTGCATTACAGAATTCTGCATTTTTGTGATCAGAAAGCTAAACTGTTCCACATTATTACGAACTACATTCAAAGGCATTCGCAAATATCGGCAAGGGAAACCCTCCTCAATAAACCCAGATTCAGCAATAATTTGATCTTTAATAGCTTGCTTCACACCTCCGAAATAGATGTCGGATTTATCATTGTTCACTGTTAGACCAGAGTAGCTAGCAAAAATATTCAAACTATCTTTTACAGTAAGTACAGATGGTACGTCTCCTCTTGTGAAGATCATTAAATCGTCCGCGAAAACCAAGTGATTTAAAGCGAGTTTAGCACACTTTGGATGGTTGGACACATTAGGTAGAAGCGTGATCTTCCTCAAATACCTCGATAATATCTCCATACTAAGCACAAAGATGTAAGGGGAAATAGGATCCCCCTGTCGAATACCACTCTTCCCCTTGAAAAAACCCACAACCCCTCCCCTAAGCTTCAATGAATACCAAACTCCTGTAATACAACTCATAATCCAATCCACAAATTGGGCAGGAAAGTTCAAAGCAATAAGCATATCTTGTACAAAGCTCCATTGTATTGAGTCAAATGCTTTCCTAATGTCGATCTTCATTAAACATCGAGGAGAAAGGGGCTTCCTATTGTACCTTTTAATTAAGGCCTGTGAAAGGGCTATGTTATCATGAATGTTTCTGCCATAAACAAATGCAGCCTGTTCAGGTCCAACCACAAAAGGGAGGATTTTCTTTAACCTGTTTGCTAATATATTGCTTATCGTTTTTGTAGACCGTGGTACAACAGGAAATAGGTCTGTATTCTGTCACACTTGCACAGATAGTCTTTTTTGAAATGAGGGTGATGAGAGTAGTGTTGGCTTGTTTTCCCATTTTGCCAGTTTTGAAGAAATCTAGAACAGCAGCAGAGTAATCTTCACCCACAATAGACCAAGCTGCTTTAAAAAATTCTGCAGAAAACCCATCAGGCCCCGGGCTTTTATGAGCTCCAATCATGAAAAGAGTGTCTTTTATCTCCTCTGAAGAAGGGGTAGCCGTCAAAGCAGCCCATTCAGAGCAATGGACAGTGGCCCCTTTGGAGATGAAGTCCTTGTCTACCCTCTGAACCTCAACAGATGTACCCAGTAGTGATTCATAGTAATCCACTAAGGCTTTACCGACCTCAATAGAACCAGTATGCTGTACCCCATGACGATCTTTAATGTAGCCAATAAATTGATAAACTTTCCTTTCCTGAATCCTCGCATGAAAGAATTTAGTAGAGCAATCATTCAAGTTAATACCATCTATTTTAGATTTCTGCTGCAGAATGCTCAATTCATCCCGCCTCTTCTGTTTATATGTCTGCAATAAAATCTTCTCTTCAGCTATTAACTGTGCAGAGAGAGGTTGTAGTTGCAACTATTGTTGGCAGTTAATTAGTTCAACCTCAGGTTGTTTAACTCTTTTAGATATATCAGAGTTAGAATATTTATGCATTAAAGTGAGCCCTTTTTTCACATGTTTAAGCTTATCAAAAAGCTTAAAAGAAGCAGTACCAGCAGACCTAATAGACTACGCATCTGAAACAAACCCCAAGAAATTAGGATTACCAATCCAGTAGTTGAGAAAGCTAAATCTGGCATGATGTAGGTCTTTATCAATCACCTTCACCAAGAGTGGCGAGTGATCGTAAATACCAGGTGGAAGACAAGCAACCAAAGTTTGGTGGAACTCATCCATCCAGCCCTGAGTGAATAGAGCTCGATCCAGTCTAGACCACACCCTAGAATGAACTTCTTGTTTATTTGTCCATGTAAAATGGTCACCAGAACAAGGAAGTTCGCTCAGTGCGCATCCATTAATACAATTATTGAAATCTAACATTTCAGCAAGAATTGGAGCAGTGTCACTAATTTTCTCCTCAGCATTCTTGACTACATTGAAATCACCGAGGGCAGTCCAAGCATTAGCAGTCCTACTAATCCCCAGTAGTCCCTCCCAAAGTGATTTCCTCTCAAGAGCATCATTACTACCATAAACAAATGTGACTTCCAGGACTTTATTCGAAGCAAAATGGCATATTTGCAATGTATAAACTGTGCTTCTGCTGCTATAATGGACACAGAAGTTGTAGCTTCTTTCCACACAATCCAAATTCTCCCATTATGATGACTATTATAATTGCAAACCACATTATAGCCAGTAAAAAACTTTGCAATAACAGCTTTAGCTTTATGCTTCTTTATTCGAGTTTCCAAGACTCCAAACACATCAATTCTATTAATCCTTAAGAGTTTTGCAATGTCAGCCTACTTAAAAGGATCGTTTCCCCCTCTCACATTCCAAGATGCAATAATCATTCATCCGGAGGGATTGGGTTGTGAACCACCTTCACACTGGCAGATGGGATAACCATCTGTTTACCCGCTCACCATCACCTGATGTTATGTGATCTTCATCAGAATCTAAATTCTCAATAGCAACAAAACTATTATGAGTGGAAATCTGCAGGGATTGATTCTTTCTTGAAGAAAGAGTTGGAGGCGAATTGCCCTTTTTCCTTCCTTGATCAATAAAATCAGCAAAGATCTCAGTGAATTTGGAATCAGTAGGTGGGGTTTCCTTAGCCTCAGCCTCATTCACCCTAATCTGATCCACAGAGGTACTATCCAACACAGTCTTCTCCACTGCCATAACCTTTACTAGAATGTAAGTTTTCTTCCTTTGAATCACTGAGGTGCCCTTTGCTTGGGCAACCTGTTTCTTTCTCTTCTAGCAAGTCTCTTGCAAATGACCAAGCTTCCCACACTCCTTACAATTATAAGGCACCCATTCATACTCCACAATCTGAGTAAATTGCCCAAGAATAGGAGCATTAATGGAGATGAATTCAGGTAGATGTTTTGATACATCAATCTCAATAAGTACTCTAGCAAAGGATACTCTCGATTGAGAAGTAGTAGTGAGATCAACAAATAAAGGCCGGCAAATCTTACTAGCTAACTAACTCAATACATTTTCTGTCCAAAGTACAGGGTCTAGATCTGGGAACAATACCCAAACAGGTACCAGGGATACCCTTTCCATCTCCATAGAAAAAGTACGTGTCCACTGCTTGAGGATCATAGAATAGTGCCCATACTTCCACGGGCCTCCCTTCAGAACAACGTCTAAATCTTGAGAAGTAAACCTCATACTAAACCATCCCTTCTTATTAAAAAGCTGCACCACAGGCATTGCAATCTTGCCCCAATTTTTCAGAGCATAATCCTTCATACCTTGGACAGTAAGCTTAGTACCAATGACATGACACATTAAGGTAAGGTTCCATTTTCCTAATTCAACTTCAAAATCTTCCAACTCAATAGTAATTTTTGTGGCTGTCGCACTTGATTCATCATAAAATAGGTCCATACCAACATTATTACGACTTTTCGCCACTTCTGACCAAGGTTTTGCTTTATTTGAGACATTGACAGCCATTGATGCATTAATAGGTGTTTCATGAATCACATGATCAACGACATTAGCAATAGTAGTAGAGTCAGTTGAAAACCCAGAAGAATTCATTACCACAACTTTTTTCGAACTTTGTTTAGAGCGTGAATTCATATTCAAAGCACTAGAGATGAAATCATTTAACAGAGTAATACCTCGCACAGGAGGTTCCTGTACGCAAGAATCTTCATGTTGTTGATTTTCAACAGAAGGAGAAGATACCGGATCAAATTCTGGATTTCCCGCCATGTTCGACCAGAGCTGAATCTGAAAAGTAGTACGCTGTGCCTCATCATCCAACAAATGAAGATCACCAGCTGCACTTCCCTTTGAATCCGCAGAAGATTTGGTGATTTTTGGAGGCCTTCCTCGACCTCTGGGCTTGATTGGAGCAGTAGCCATGGTGTCAAGCTCTGAAAGTTGTTAGAGATGTAACAGAATTAAAGAGAATTCTTGAGAGAGAAAACACACTTTCTCTCACTAGGCGGAAAAGTTGAGTTCATTATTATTATTATTATTATTATTATCATCATTATTATTATTATTATTATATTTTTTATTTTTTTTAATTATCCGGAGCTTGCATTAATAACGAAACAAATTATGAGAAGTTAGTGCATTAACCGGTGGTCTCGTTAAACAGAGCCTTTTTTTTGTTGCAAGAAAAATATGCCTCATATTAATAAAAGATGAGACTAAGCTCCTACAAAAGTCATATCCACTAAGGAAGTATTCAAAGATCTACTCCTCTATTGTAATCGCCTATCTAAATGAATATTACGACTCTTTAATCTAATGAAGGTCTCAAACTTGATCCTAGATACTATACTCAGTATAGAACTCTTATCATTCTCAAAGATTCTAGTATTTCTTTCTTGCCATATTTAATAGACTGCTGCTGCTATGCAAGCCGTATACCAAGCTGCCTTCCAATGTCTTCTTTTTTTCCTGGCCGTACATCAGTGCAACTCTGTCATCAGATTTTTACTTCTGCCAGTAATTTGCATCCAATTAAGAAGATGTTGCCACACTTTCCGAGAGAACAAGCACCCAAAGAACAGATGTGGAGCAGATTCAAGTTGATGTTCACACAATGCACACTGATTGACTAATGGAAGGCAACGAGCTTGGATTCTGTCTTGAGTAGCCAATCCTTATTGACCTGCCATAGCTAGTATAATTTTGTGCTTAGGAATGATATTACCTTCCTTAATCCTTAACATCCAAGGAATAACAAGCCTTTGACCTCTGAACCATTCATAGGCTAGTTTAGGATCATACTTATCTTTACCTGTCCAACTACGAATTAGATTGCTAGCTCCTGCCCCTGCAATGTTTAGAATTTCATCCCTTACACTTAAGATGCTCTTAAAAGTTGTTGAATGCCATTCCTTCTTATCAATGCTCCAAATACTCATTCCCATTAGGACATATCTCCTATGCCAATCATACCAAAGACTATGTTTGCCAGTATCAATTTTCCACAACCAATGGGCGATCAAAGCTTTATTCCAATGCAAGAGGCTTTTGATATTGAGTCTTTCTTCCTTCCAAGGTAGGCAAATACTAGTCCAACTCTTAAACACCATTTTCCTATTGTTAGTCCCTCCAGACCAGAAATAGCTGCGGCAGATTTGCTCAATTCGTTGATGCACACTTGTGGGAAACAAAGCATTAACACTCCAAAAGATTGTTAATCCAAATATTACAGACGTTAGAAGCTGGATTCTACCTGCATAAGTCAGGTAACTAGAGGACCAACTGAAAATCCTTTCCTGAACCTTATTGATGACGACCTGATATTGATCTTTCTTATTGCTCATAGAATTTAGAGGGAGCCCTAAATACCTGCAAGGAAATTCCCCTTGTGTAAACCCCGTTTGACGCAAGATTTCTTCCCTGATGCCCTCATGTACACCTCCTAAGAAGATGTTAGTTTTATCATAATTCGCCTTCAGACCTGATTCCCCTGCAAAGACTTCCAGGGCATTAAGAACTGCAGCCACAGATGGACAGTCACCACGAGTGAACACCATTAAGTCGTCGGCAAATATCATATGATTCAGTTTTAATTGACAACACTTTGGGTGATAAGAAACTTGAGTCTGTAGATTAATATTCCTCAACCTCCTAGACAAGACTTCCATGCCAAGGACAAAGAGGTATGGCGAGAGAGGGTCTCCCTGCCTCACACCACTTTTTCCCTTAAAAAAACCCATACAAACTACCATTCACCTTCAAAGAGAACCATGAGCCAGTAACACCTGTCATAATCCAATCAATAAAGCCAGGTGGGAAGTTAAATCCAATTAACATCTCCTTAATAAAGCTCCATTGCAAGGAGTCGAAATCTTTCCTCAGGTCAACTTTCATTAGACAACGAGGCGTTAGATTTTTCCTCCCATAGCTTTTGACAAGTGCTTGAGACAAAGCTATGTTTTCGTGGATACTACACCCTTAAACGAAATCAGCCTGCTCATCACCCACAAGGTCTTGCAAGACACCCTGGATCCCTTTTGTGAGTAGCTTACTCACAGTCTTGTAAAAGACTGAACAACAAGCGATTGGCCTATAGTCAAGAATTGAGGAACAAATTTCCTTCTTTGGGATTAGAGTTATTAGAGTGGTGTTTGCTTGCTTTAGCATCCTCCCTCGTATGAAAAACTCCTCAACCGCTTCATAAAAATCCCCCTTAATAATGCTCCACGAAGCTCTAAAAAATTCCGAAGAAAAACCATCTGGTCCTGGACTTCTATCTATTCCAATAGAGAAGACTACTTCTTTAACTTCCATCTCTGTTGGAATTTTTACCATTCCCTCCCAATCTTCTTGTCGTACCAGCTTTCCTCTTGCAAAAATTCCAGGGTCAATGGGGGAGACAGACTTAGCGGTGCCCAAAAGCCCTTGATAATATTCTTCAAATCCTTTTGCCACCTCATCAATACCCTCTCTCAATTTACCATCACAGTCTTTTATACTCCCTATAATTTGCTGTTGCCGTCTCTCCTTGATTCTAGAGTAAAAGAATTTAGTGGACTCGTCCCTTTGAATAATATTGTCCATCTTTGCTCTTTGCCTTAAAATGCTAAGTTCAGCATCTACCATTGCCAGATAATTAGTAGCAACCTCCTTTTCCTAGGTGATTAATCCCAAAGAAAAAGGATCCTCTTGCAAACGCCTTTAACAGGCTGCCAAGTCAGCCTTAATAGTCTCAATCCTTCTCCCAATATTAGCGAAATTTTCTTTATGCATGATTTTCAAGGCCTGCTTAACTCTCCTGAGTTTACCAAAGAATTTGAAACTAGTTGTACCATATCCATCTTTCTTCCAAGCTTCCTGTACTATGCCTTGATAAGTCGAAGATTTAGTCCAACAATTTAAGAAGGTAAACATTCTCCTAATTTTTTCATGCTGCAATATTGTTACTTGTATGGGAGCATGATCTGAAATGCCAGGATCCAGTATAGAGGCGTAGGAATTAGAAAAAGAATCAAGCCATGCCCCAATGATTAAAGCTCTATCTAATCTCGACCACACCCTATCCTCCGGATTTTGCTTATTTGTCCAAGTATATTCTTGACCCTGACCAGCTAGTTCCTGCAGTCCAGTAGCAAATAGACAGTCATTGAATTCTGCCATTTCTTTCGCCTCAGGGGCTTATCCTCCTATCTTTTAATCAATGTTTCGCAAAATATTAAAATCTCCAGTTACTAGCCAACTCTCACCAATCACCCTCAAAACATTTAAGGCATGCCAAAGATGAGCTCTTTCTTTACCATCATTACTTCCATAGATAATTGACACATACATCTCTTGTCTAGATGCATAGTGATGCACATGACAATGAATGAGCTGAGCATGAGTAAAGAGAATATTTATCCTTACTGTGCTCTTATTCCACAACAGCCAGATGCGACCATTATAATTATGGTCATAGTTCCACGCAAACCCATAGTCCTTAAACTTCTTTCTAATTATTGATGGTGCTTTTGCCAGTTTTATACGAGTCTCAATCAACCCTATAACATCTAAATTATTAGTCTTAGTAAGCGATATTATTTCATTTTGCTTAGCCTCTTCATTTCCCCCCTCCCCCCCCCCCCCCCACATTCCATGCTGCTAGCTTCATTGTAAATCTGGTGGGACATTACTTTGGACCTCTGGCCCCTTCTCTTCCTCATCTTGTTGCTGCTGCAGAATTTCAAACTGATTCCTGTGTGGTATCTTTACCTTTCTTTCTTTGGACATGTTCAGCTCTGACAAAAATAGCCCAGAATTCCTTGAGCGGTGCATTACCAGGCTAAAACATGCCTTAGTCTCCTCCTTCTTATCGAATTCCCTCCCCAATCCACCTGGCCCCCTGGATCCAGATTGGGGTCCGGGATACCACCTCCCTCCAAGCTTACCCACCCTATTCCACGTGGTCCTTTAAGAACCAGACTGGGATCCAGGCCATCAGCTTGCGCCCCTCCAAGTGCTATCTTAGCGTCTGCCCTCCCTAGACCAACACTAGATGCATTCACCACCACATCAGCCTTTTTTACTGGAGTATACCTTTGAGCTGGCTTCTCTGAAATCAGCTTTTTCTTTTCCAGTTTACAGGTATTCTTAAGGTGTCCCAGTTTTCCACAACAATGGCAATAATATGGCAACCATTCATACGTTATTCGCTGCTCTGGTTTCCCTAAAATTAGGAGGCTAATCATCACAAAATCAGGCAAATCAGAGGATAAATCTACTTCAACCATAATTCTCGCAAAGGACGCCTCTCTTTAGACGTAGTAGTTGGGTCTGCAAATAGTGGCTTCCCAATCTCAACTGAAAAAGATGGACTCCATTGCTTCAAGATGAGCGAATTTGCCCCTATCTGCCATGGACCACCCTTCAAAACTTCCTCCATCGCATTCTTACTACTGAATCTGAATGAAAACCAGCCCTTTTTGAAATATTGCACAGTTGGCTTCTCTATGGAATTCCATGTGGTTGCAACAAAACCAGCGACTTTACTTAATGTTGGCCTCGATCCTATTACATGTCCCATTAACGTGTGCTGCCACAATCACAGTTCATCTTCATAATCCTCATATTCGATAGTGATCTCCTCTGCAGCTGCCCAGTAATAATCAAAGTATAGACTCATACCGGGCTTCTTCTCTTTCGTACGATCTACCCATGAGTCTGCTAGTTTTGGCTCAGGATGGTAGGCTTCCTCCTACTCAGTCTCTGAATTCAGAGTGACCGGCTGTTCCATTGTACTCTGAGTCTCCCCCTCTTTCCCATGGCTTCCCACCCCAGGTTGAGCAGCCTTCAAAGACTTAATTGCATTCAGAGTGACCGGCTTAGTACCCTGAACTCTTTTAATCGTCCCCGACGTCTAGATGACCGGCAGTTCCGTTGTATCCAGAGTTCCTTCCTTCTTCTCAAAATTCTGGATGACCGGCTATTCCGTAGTATCCAGAATTCCATTCTTTGCACGCGAAGATCCAACATATCCTGTCAAACGGATTGCGGATTGCAAAGCAAGATCGATTAGATCATTAATCACATTCTTCCCCTCCTTCTGAGGACCCAAGTCTTCATCAAAATCTTTCGATTGTGTACTATTAGATCGAAATTCAAAATCCTGATTATACTGGTGTGATTGCGAGCTTTTTCGTACATGTTTTCTTGGTCTCCCCCGTCCCCTACCTCGTGGCGCCGTCGATGTCATCTCATTTCGGTGAGAATGGCGAGGGAAACTTCCCCTAGAGAGAGAGAGTAGAGACGGATTATTATTATATTATTATTATTATTATTATTATTATTATTATATTATAATAATAATAATAATAATAATAATAATAATAATAATAATAATAATTATTATTATTATTATTCTTATTATTCTTATTATTCTTATTATTATTTTTTTATTATAAAACTGGAACTTGCATTAATAACGAAACAAATTACAAGAAGTTAGTGGGTAGCTGAGATACTATCTGGGCACCCACTCCCTTAGCGATAGAAAAACTAAGACGAGTAAAAATAAAAGCAGCTGCTCGAGCTCCCGCGTCCTGAGAGATAGAGAATTTCTGAATCCGCTTGAGTAAAGCAGCTGCCTCCGCGTCAAGCTTCCCTAGAGAAGAGAAAGAGAAAGGTAGGAACCCGTACCCAGTCTTGGTGCACAAATCTCCATACTTGGCGCACTTGCGCTGAGCAGCATTAGCGACCGCGCGGCCAGGCAGAAAATCAGACATCGCGGACTGAGTCAAAGGGGACGACCCTGTCAGATCGACACACACATCGCGCCCCCTATCCCAGGAATACAGAAGTAAATTCGCCTGGCGAAGGGGCTTGTCGTGCCAATCAATCAAACCAATATCCACCTCCTTACCGGCCGAAATACCAGATCGGAAGCAGATATCCAAAAGGGTGTCGCGAACCAGGTTATGTCTATGCTTAATACCAACGGTACCACCACACGACACAGCATGGTCCCCAAACATGTCCCCAACACACACCCGGGAGCAGGCAGAGCAAGGCTTAGGTACCGGGAACAAAGGGACACCCAACCGATAGCTAAGGACAGAGCGGTAGGTCCTCCCATTCATGGTCTGCCCCAGCCCAGAGATGGGTACAGCGCGCAACCAGTCAGACGTGTGGGCACCCTGCAGAGACTTCCACAATACCACCTGTCACCGAGTCAAGGAGAAAACCGATTCTACCGATGCAGCAACCTTCGTGAAATATATATCTGCCAATTTCTTCATGAGTTTGGGGGCAGCGATCTCCCTAGGATTACGGAGAAGGTCGGAACCGGTGGTCTCACTAAACAGAGCCAAGGCCGCATCGAAGGTCGCCCCGGAAGGTGGGACGGCTGAAGGCCGAATGAGCAAAGCCTGCAACTCAGAGGACTGAAGGCGAGATGCCAAAAAGGCATAGTGCCGGACATCCCCGGCGCTGTAAACACCCAACCCTTCGAAATTAAAGGGCGGTGTGGAAAGACGCCACTGCCAATTCCCGAACCCGGGGCCGGACGCAGTGACAATGCGTTCCAGGCTAGACCGCAAAGCCGCATCAAAGGTATGAGCCGAGTCGAAGACCGAAGGGGGACAGGTACGCAGAGAGAAAGAAAGCTTAGAAATACCGCGCAAGCACGAAGTAACAACAGCTCACACTGAGGGTCCTCAATCCTGGCAACCGAGTCCATAAGCTCAATGGCTCTCGAAACTCTCTTTGCCACAAGCTCACTGCTGAAAGCACGACAAATACTGACAGGGCCACCAAGAACTTTGACACCACGCAGCGGTCGAGAAATACCATGAGGGAAAACACCCGGTAGTCGACTCCTAGGGTCATCCTTAGGCCAAAAAACCTCAGTTTTTCCGACATTAAGGTGACGGCCCAAGCGAGGACCATCCTCCATAATCATCTCCAAAACCTTCCCCACGACCATGGTATCGCCAAAAATGGTGCCATCATTCAAGTACCAAGCCTGCAAGCTCAAGGGAAAAGAGTCCCGGATCTTGCAAATCAAGGGATGCAAGACCAAAGCGAAAAGAAGAGGGCCCAAAGGGTCACCCTGCTGGACCCCCTGACAAGATCAAAGGCTGTGTTCCCCGTAAAAAAGCCTGGCAGGCCGAGAGTAGCAAAACTCGACCCAGCGGGAAAGAACAGGGCAACAACGGCGAACCTCGCGCAACATGACCTCCCAGTCGACCAAATTAAAAGCATTCTAGAAGTCAATCAAAAGCATGGAAAGGCCCACGTCCGCACCACGATCCTCAACAAACCGGTTCAAGGCGTGCAAAATGGCCTCTCCCCCACCGGAAACCCCGACTCCAAACTGGAGGCCCTCAAAATACCCGCAAAGCGACGGACCAATCAGAACAGCCCCAACCTTGGAGACAAGGCGTCTCCAAATCGTGCCCACAGGAATAGGACGGACCCCACCACCTGGTTTAACAAGCGGGGTGAGCGGAGCACTAGCGATGTACTCACTAAGAACCTGCGGGCATCTGCCCTCGAGAAACAGGTTAACCACCCTAGTGATAGAGGTGATCAGATCATCCGAGATAGCAACCGCGGCCCCGCTCAAACAATCCAGAAGATGTTGGGCACGAAAACCATCCCGTCCACAAGAAGTGCCCCGCAGAAAACTCCTGATCATATCCAACACAACGGTCAAGGACGCGACGAGCTGAGGGTGAGCGGCAGGCAAAGGCGGCAAGGAAGGGGGCGGAACAGAGGGGTGCTTATCTTTTAATGCCTGCAGAGTATCAGCCGTGTAAGGGGCAACGCCAGACGAGGAAAGCACCCGGACAACGGCAGCATAATGACCATCACAAATCTTCCGCCGACACTGCCGCAAGTTAACCTCACTAGAGTCAGGGTCCTCCTCCAAACGAAGAGAAGGCCCCTCCTCAGCGAAGGTCTCCTGCAGAAGCAGAGCAATACCACCAGGGGCACCCCAATTACAAATGGCCCTGGTAATACACTCCTCCTGACGCTGGCGCTTCACGACAGCTCTACACTCAAGGTTACTCCTGGGGGAAAAAGACTTAAGAACATAGAGAGGTAAAATAAGCAAGCTAACCCAGCAAGAAAGATCATCAGGGGAGTCAGCCACCGCATCAAGGGCCCCCCTAAAGATCCTAGAAAACCCAAGGCGACATCTGGGAGGGACAGATTTCACAGTACGCACCCCTACCGACAGCAAGCGATCCAGAGAAGCCACGTCAAGGCAACCCAACCCAATAGGCCCCACAACATCGCCTGGAGATGAAGATGGAGCGAGCGGCCGAGGGATGCCATAAACAAAAAAACGAGCAACTCCGTCACCACAATCAGGGGGTGCAACAAAATCAGACCCCGACCCGTGCCGAGACTTGGCAGAAAGAGAATGCGTGGTAAAGCAAACCTCACAAAGCCAAAGACTCATACGCTTATGGGTAACCTCTGCCTCAGAAAAAACAGATAAACTAGAAGAAAGAGCTTGACGCGTAGTTACCTGAGCTTCTCCAAGGCCATGTAGATTACGGAGGTGGTAGATGAGGAAGGTTTTAACCAGACCGTTCCCTCCATTATCACAACACTCAGAAAGACCGACGAAGGGGCAGTGAAAACGCGCGAGTCCCGGCATGAACACCACAACCAACCCAACCCAAACGACCAAGGAGAAACAGAACAAGCAATACAGCAAGAACAAGAAGGTGACGGAGCAGAACACAAAAAGACGGCAGGAAGGTGACAAAGAAAAACCGACGAAACCAGGAGCCTCACTCTCCAACGAGACAACCGAGGTAAAAAAGAACCGCCGACGAAGCAGAATCGGCAGCCAACAAAACAGCAGCGGCAAAAAAAATACCAGCAAGGATCGAGGCCAAGTAGCAGCAGCAGCAGCACTCCCGCAGCAACAGCACCCCCAGACGTCCGGCGACAAGCCCACACCGACACAGCCCAGAAGCAGCGGCGAACCGACACACGGCAGCGGCGAACCGACCCGAAACCGAGACGCAGAGGAGGAGGGCAGACGGAGGTGGACAACCCACACTTCGCTGGACCCGTCGGAGGAAGGCAGACAAGAGGGGAGCAGCGAACAGGCTGGCGACACAGCACCGGCGAAAGCAGAGAAGAACCAGAAAAGCAAAGAAATTCGGCAGAATTCCAGCAACAAACAGACCGGAGAGACGGACAGGGACGGCGGAAGGCGACGGAAGGCGGGAGAAGAAGGAAGGGAAGCCGGCAACAGCAGAGCACCGGCGACGAACGGAGAGCAACAGCAAAGCGGGGAGGAAACACGGAGGAAGAGACCGTCGGAAAAGGAGGAAGAGCGGAAAAGGGACCGGCGGCAGCCCAGGCAAGGGGGAAACCGGTCGAGCAAGGAGGCGGGCCGCCAGGGTCAGCGGCCACCGGCGGCAGGAACCCTAACCGGGGGCAGAGATGTAGGGGTGGGGAATCGCCCTCCCTCTCAAGATTCAAAGATTATTATTATTATTATTATTATTATTATTATTATTATTTGTTATTAGTATTAGGAAATAAGTCTCCACCATTTGTCTTTTTGAGTCTCGAATTGATTTGTTCCTCGATAGCTTTCCTAAAGTTGATGACCTTAATATTTATGTACATGTGATCGTATTACTTAATATTCATTTTCTTGGTATTGAGAGTAATAGTGTTCATGGTTATCCTCAACGTGCATATGTTATTTTTACTCAGCTGATGAGGGTAGTAGATTGGTTTCTACGAATATCGATGAAAATCAGCAGTCTACGCTACACACACGTACTCCCTTCGCAGATATTACTAATGGTACTCCTACTCGACGAGCTGTCCCACTTGGTCACCGCGTCTCACCACACTTTCCATCCACTCCGTATTCTTTTAGTGCAACGCCTTCGTTTATTTCCTCATTTGAAAATGCCGTCCTTACGCCAGTGCAACAAGCTGCAAAGCTTAAAAGCGTCCGTAGAAAAGTGCTCAATGCAAAGAAAACAAACCCACACCTCCTCAAATCGTTGTACTCAATCAGGTGCTTAAGTGTGTTTTTGTCTATGTTTTTATTTTGCAACATCATGATACTTTCATCTATAATTAGGATATGTTATATTATTTGTAATTTCCAACGCTTCATTCCTGTATTTGTTAATATGGTGTTCGTGAACAAATTATATATATCATGACTTTGTTTTTTACATAGTGTGACAATTCTTGTGCGTCACTGACTACTGATTTAGTACGAAATTTAAGTTATGAATTTGATCAGCCCAATACTTCATCAGTTCCAAATACTAATCCTTCAACTGATAATATGTTAATTGATAACATTCGTCAGCAACACCAATTTCAAGAAGGGTTGTTAGGTAATGGAGTTTCTGCTACTGATGCAGGTTTCCCTTATCCATTTCCCCATCTCTTTGGTCATATATATCTTCTACTATAATTCTCTTTAAATAAATGTTATACAATCCTTCGTTGTTCTAAATTATAGTTATCTACTTTTGTGGATGTAGTATATTGGGATATTGGTGACCAAGAATATCAATGTCAGATGTGTGTAGCCCAAATGTGGTATGAAGAAAGGATTGGCAAAGAAAAAGGCACGCCGAACCCTAGATTTTCACTATGTTGTTCAGATGGGAAGGTAGTCTAGCCATATCTAAGTGATCCACCACAACTGTTGAAGTCATTGTTGACATGACAACATCGTCTTAGTTCTGCATTCATTGGCAATATTTGTAACACCCCGGCCCAATACTAGGACCAGAAATGCTAACTGCGGTAGCCCGCCAAGCTTTGTACTGGTCTCACAGACCAACACGAGTCCTCTCCAGCGCATTTTGTCCTCACTCACGCGCATCCCGGAAACCTTCCTAGGAGGTCACCCATCCTTAGACCACTCCCAGCCAAGCATGCTTAATTGCGGAGTTCTTTTGCATGGATGACCAGAAAAGAAAGTGCACTTTGTTGATATGAGTAGTACTTCAAATCCCTTTAAGCAAAGCTCATAAGTAGGACATCTTCAATCAATGTGAGGTGTTTTAATATTCGTGGCTATAATTGTGGGTATTCTTGGTCGTCCTTTGGCGACATTATTGATAAAAATGTTAACTGTGGTTGGGGTCCATATACATTTAGAATGGGGGGTCAGAATGTTCATTGAATTGGCATTTTGCTGCCTCCTGATGGAACAATCCCTAAGTTTTGTCAGTTGTACATCTACGATACGGAGGAAGAGGTTAACAACCGAATAAATGCTATAAAGAAAGTATCATCTCATTGCTCATTGTGTCATTTTGTGTTTTTCATATTTACGTATGCATGAATTTAAGTTGATATGCATATCTAATTTTTATATAAGTAATGGTGGTGGACGTAGTAGATTCAATGAGGAACTTAGGTCGTTACTGAATGATATGATCGATGAACATAATCCTCTTGCAAAGATCTTTCGTAGGGCCAGGGATAGATTGTCGTCAGATATTGAAGGCAATGTCAGAATTAGATTGGTTGCACGATGATGCACCGATGGGAGAACTTATTACCGTCCAATTGCTTCGGAAGTAGCTGCAGTGGTTGAAGGTGACATAGGACCCAAAATGGAACATCGAGATATTATTCTTCAAAATTCATGCGGACAACTGCAGCGTATTTCTGTGCTGCATCCATCATATCTCGCCCTACAATATCCTCTTTTGTTACTATATGGGGAGGATGGATTCCGTCTACATATTCCGCGTAGTGAAGCATCACTTGGTACAAGCAACAGTCTTAAATCGCATGAGGAGCTCACTTTACGCAGTTCTTTGCATTCCGGTTTTGGGACAGGCCATTGGAAATTGAGTTCCCTACATGGTCACAAGCTTGCAACTTATTCCGACAGATTTGTGTGGCCGGATATATGATGGTTGAGTCTCAGAGATAATCATTTTTACGTTCAACCAAGATTTATTGAGGGTTGACAAATACAAGAATGTTGTTGATGCAGTTGTAGGAGGTAATGTTGATCCTTCGTCAACCGGTAGTCGCTACATTGCACCATCCTCCTACACATCTGGGGATGCTTTCATGAGGTCAAAGTATCTGGACACTCTGGCTATTTGTAGGTGGTGTGGCTACCCGGACCTGTTCATCACCTTTACCTGCCATCCTAAATAGACAGAGGTCACCCGCTTTTTAGGGAGAAGGGGACTTCGCTCTGAAGATCGTCCAGATATTTTGGCGAGAATTTTTCAAGTGAAGTTGTACGAGTTAATTCAGGACTTAAAAGTTCGTGAAAAATTCGGGCGGACTAGAGCAGGTATGTATTTTTATATTGTTTCCAAATCTAAACTTACCTTGGCCGTGATTTTTTGTTAAACTGTTTACATTTGTACAAATTTTTAAATTCCAAATTTTTCACAGTTGTGTACACAGTCGAATTCCAAAAGAGAGGTCTCCCCCATTCACACATCTTGTTTTTCCTCCATCGTGATGACAAGTTCCCAGAGGTGGCAAACGTTGATCGAATGATTTTGGCCGAGATTCCCGACGAAGGGTAAAGCCCTATATTACACGCTGCATTATCGGAGTTAATAATTCATGGTCCTTGCGGCGCAATAAATTCTCAATCACCATGTATTGTAGATGGTGCATGCATTTGAAAGTTTCCAGAGCGATTCAACCCTAGAAACACAGTTGACAAGAACGGTTTCCCTATTTACTAGAGAAGAGATAAGTCCGTACAATTTTGAAAAATGGTGTGCCTATTGATAATCGTTATGTCGTGCCCTACAATCCCAACCTTATCGATAAATATCGTGCCCACATAAATGTCGAACGGTGCAACCAAGCTTGGTCGATTAAATATTTGTTCAAGTATATTAATAAAGGGCCCGATCGTGTTACAATGCAATCGTCTTATAGTCGTCGCAATAACCAAAATCAGTTCGACCAGATACAGAAGTTGTACGATTGTCGATATGTATCTGCATGTGAAGCTGTTTGGCGGATATTTGCCTTTGATATCCATTATAGGACTCATGCTGTTGAAAACCTTCAATTCCATCTTCCGGGGGAGCAAATTGTCATCTTCGAGGATAACGACCCTATTGATGACGTTTTTGAGAAATCAAGCGTCGCTATGTCAAAATTTGTCGATTGGTTTTCATTGAATGCCAGGGACTATAGACAACCAGATTTGAACCTGGTGGCTGCAGGAGTGCCTGACAAACACCCGATGATGATCGGAATGCAACGCGACGCGAGATTACGATGTTTTAGATAGTTTTTCTATAGAACGGATAAAATAATTACTCATAAAAATTAATTTAACATCAAGCTAGCCTTAGTCGAGTCATTGCGGTCGGATCAACACTAATTAAAGTCAATTCCGACACCGGGACCCCGAATCGGTCCCGAAATATACAAGGTCATACCCGAGTCAATGCTTCGGGCCGAACAAACCTCGAGACACACACCCAAGGCCCACCAGGTGCTCGACGCGCTAGGCTTAACGGGATGCTTAATCTCCAAGTAATGCAAATATAAGCATCTTCTCCATTTTGGAAAGTTTTGAAATCGGATCTTCAAAACTTCAATCTCTTGAGCTCAGGCGCTTGAGAACTGAACAACCTCACACCACGCTCTAGAGTTCTGAGTTGCTATACACCAGGCGTCCGATAAGTCAATTTGAACAACGCGAGCACCTATAAATACCCCCCTTACCTCATTCATTCGACACACACAATTCATTCTTCTCTTCTCCCTCTTACTCTTTACGAGTTTTTTCTAACTTGGGCTCGCACTCCGACACCTAAGAAAATGATCCACTCGATCGTAGTTCCGATAAGAGAATCGACGCTACTCCTCACCTTGGAGCACTCCACTCGATCCCGAGGTGCCTGTGTTCGACTAACTACCCCGAGTCTAGCAGCGGAAGCTCTACCGGATTAACCGCAGAGCCAGCGGTGGTAACAGAACTCTGCCGAAATCACCACAAGGCAACCTAGGAGGATCCGCCCTCGAAGTCGAACCGTCACTAGGTTGTCATCTAAACAAAATTTTACATTTCTGTACCTTTTATTATGCACTACGACAATGTCAAACGTGAACGTTAGGTCCATGGCACGTTACAAACATACGTAACGTCTCAACTTAAACCATGAACACTAAAACATCATAAATAGACCCGAGTAGTTCCGAGATCCGTTCTCAATTATCTATGCATCATGTCCCGTTTAGCGTATACTCCGAGGGTGTAACTCCTCACTACGCGATTTACTTACATTCGCACTTACAACTTTCGTATGATTTACCGCTTTTATGACCTTATAATCGTATGCTAAATCGCCTAACACGAGAATCAAAACGTAAACAAGCAAAAATTGGACAAAACGATGGTTGGGCTCCGTATTAGTCTCGGTGCTCACCTTACACGGTTCGATGCATCCCTATTAATACCGAGCAGACGCATCTTAAGCAGAATACCGGGTTAGGTATACCACGAGAACGACAAATATCTGTATTATCACGTTAAAACTGATTTGCTAATACGTATAATATTAGTACCCTCTACTCTCCCATGTGCATCTTTTCATAGCCTGCTTGTCACTTGAAATCGCATGCAAAGAATGTAAACGCAACTACTTCGATGACAATAAGCTTATTTGTCATTAAAAACCAACATAGCAAAGACATAGGGTTAAAACAACGGATGTTACATTACTTCCGCCACAACAAAGGAACAAAGTTATCAGCCCACCGATTGATTATTAGAGGCCGCTATGTGCGGGCGGGATTGGGTGTCGATGTCTAGCGGACGTTGGCTTCCCAATACGTACCCTCACCCAATACTCAGAATCGACGGTTTCTGGATGTCCGAAACCATTGACAATGAGAGTCATTCCAGGCATGGAGTGCTTAAGGATACAAGTTTTTATCTTTAGGTCCCGTGCCACTCAACTTTGAGCCGGCCAAGGATCAAAGTTGACTTGAACGGTTTTCGAGTCCCCATAATTGACTCGGTGGCAACTCCACAAATCGGCAACGAATTCGGTTCACTAAAAAGTTCGCCTTACCATATTGGCCTTGAAACATTTACTATCACGACTCGATCGATTCTAACGGAAACACGAGTGCCAGCATCCGTCTAGTACTAGTCTGAATCGTCATCAGAATCGAGGTCCGAAACATGCATTACCCCGAACACAAGATCGGACCGGCCCCCGACTGGGAGGGGCCGCGTGGGTGGCCGCCACAATGAAACCGGGTCTGTCCCGCACGGGCGCGCACGGGGCGCCGGGCGGTGTACACCGACGTCCACAGCATGGCGACTCCGGTATGGATTTGGAAACAAGTTTCCAGCGGTGGTGTAACTTGAACTACGTCGATGAAGCTAATTTCCTAGTTCCTTGTTGTGGTCACTACTGGTTTTGGCCCTAAAATGCCCACTCTAACCGAAATTAGGACCAATTGACCTCTTTGCGGTAAGATCCTTGCGGACACACGAAGAGATCCTCGGTTGACGCTCCGGACGCTAACGCGCATCCTGTGTATATACCAGACGAGTGGTTCTAAGCAGACGGTATGACACTCATCTCCCCAGGTGACCTGTCGTCACCTAAGCAAAGACTATTTGTGGGCGGTAGCCTACCCTAACCTACTCGTGCCTGCATCCTACATGAGTGTACGCATTCCTAGTTATGTGTACCGTGTTTGAACAACCCAAATAAAACACTAAAATCTGGATTCAACCACGACAACATATTCAACCGCACCCAACTCCGTTTTCGAAAAAAGAAACATCTTCTTTTCAAAACTACCTTTTGAGCGCCGACGCTCCGGCCAAATTAAAATTACTTTCAAAAACATTTTAGCACCGTCATCACGACAAATTTTACACTCACTACTTTCAAAAGATCCTTTTGAGCGCCATCGTCTTGGCCAAAATAAGAACTCTTTGTTTCAAGCAACAACGAGGACCGTTAATGTCACCAAACTCCCAGCTAATGGGATCGAGGTACCCTATATGGTTACATTTTATTTTTCAAAAAAAAAAAAAATGTTTTTCGTACATATCGTTAACACAAACAAAACTTCAATTCGTGAAGTCAAGGAAACCCAAAACGGTTACACCCTCAAACTATTTTTTCACAACACACCACCACCAACGTCGAAATACCGGTTAATGGAATCGACGAGTACGGACCGCCCATTTTAAAAGTTTTCTGAAAACACTTTCACTACCTAAAATCCGTAATAAGGATTTATTCATACCTTTAAAGCACCGTCACGGACACAACGTTCTTTCACGAGCACAGTCTCCACCACAGAAATCGAGCTAATAATTAATAGTAGTCTCGATAAAAGCACAACTTTTCAAAACCGGTTCCCTTAAGGCCGCACTTTTTTTGTAAAATCACCATTTACATTTTTTCTATCGTCGAGTCCTCGGTCCGCACGTAGCAACACCTTTTCACATCACAAACGATGTCACTACATCAACGTAACACCAATTTTATGAACTCTCACCTTCAAAAAGAGGTTTTACTTTCAAAACTCATCCGTTTTCAAAAGCATCAAAACTCGTTGATTCCGAGCCAAGATCGTGATCAATTCCTTACGTCGTACAACCGTGTGATTAAGTATCTGTGTTAGTTACTAAGGCCACCTCCGTTCGAGGTTTTATATTTTTGGTCGTCTCATTTCGAGAAGTCTTCTTCTTTAAATCTCACTTCTGAGATTTATGTCAAATCGTCTCGTTTTAGAGACACAAGTCTATTAGGCGCTTCGCCGAATACTCCGAGAGTCCAAAGCATCCGAGTCCCTAATTCGATGACCGAAAACATGCGCAAATCAAGGGTCTTGTTTCTGTGTCACTCAACTACGAGTCTCCCTTGAGTCTTTAAGCCGTCTGGTAGATCCATTCTCTTCAATACCACCCCTTCCGCAGTCATGTCAGGAGATTCAAGCGTAGACACAAGTAACCATAGTGGGAACAACGCCAAACAATCTAGGGATAACACCGTAGGAACCCTGGCCAACATGATCCGAGACCTACAGGCCACTATCATTACCATGAACGCATCCGTAAACAGCATCGATTGCTGCCTAGGCCACTTGGAAGATAAAGCCTCTGATGAACACCATAACCGGATCCTCAATGAGGTCCTTTTAACCTTCACGCCGCTAGGCGGTGTTCCCGCCATAGTCACCCCAAATGACCCCATTACACCACCTCAGGACAACATTTTATAGTCTGACATGAATCGCATAGACTTCATTGAAAATCAAATGCGCCCAAACCAAGGCAACAATGTCCATCTCGAAAATCACCGAAAGTTTGAAATGGTGAACGACCAGCTACCAGAAAAAATTTCCTTAGCCGACATACCAAAGTTCAAAGGAACTGAGGACCCCCTCAACCACATCCGAGCCTTTAAGGATTACACGACCATTAAGGGGGTCAAACCCAGCCTTTTCACTAGAATATTCCCATCCTCTTTAGCCGACACACCATGATACTGGTTTTATTCCCTCGACGGTAAAAAGATATCCACCTGGGATGACATCTGCATAGAATTTGCAAAGCAATACGCTGATAATTCCGAAACACAAGTCACCATCCGAAACCTCGAGGTCCTTTCCCAAAACGAGAAGGAAGGCTTCTCCGAATTTCTGACTAGGTGGAGAAAGGTCAACACCCAATTAGTAAACCGCCCCGACGAAGCCACCTCTGTAGAAAAATTCGTCAATAATCTCAGGCTCACTTACGCCTCTCACCTTAGGTACCGAAATATCCATACCTTCAAGGAGCTATCTACCTTAGGAATATGCCTAGAAGACGATATGAAAAAGGGAGTATTCTCCAAACTAATGGGAAAAGGTTATCAAGGACTAACTACATCCACGGGAACCCGCTCCTACGGGTCATCTGGGAACAACAAAACCGAAGAAGTACACGTAGTTGAACCAACGACTAGAGGAAGAACAAACTTCACCCCCTAGGACGTTCTCTAAGTTAGGCATCACGTACGCCGAAGCTCTAAAAAGGCTAATCGAGCAAGGGAAGCTCGAACCCATAGGCCTTACCCCAGAACCGTCTGCGGGCAGAAAAGGGAAGTCGTGGGATGCCAATAAATATTGTCATTACCATCGTGGCAATGGCCATGATACTGAGTCTTTCTTTCGGCTCAAACATGTTATACAAGTATGATCGAAAACGGGATGATTCCTCTCCCTCCATCCGAGAAACCAAACAATACCACAAACCCCTTTAGTGTTCATGCTATCTTTGATGACACCATGATAAGTGTGGTTTGTAGTGCCTATTTTGTAGTGTTTTGGTCCCATTTTCCTTGTAGAATCGCTCCTTGGGAGCGGTTTAGGGGCTTCTTATGCTTCCTTTAGTTCGTTTCAGGTTCTCGAGACCGATTTGGAAGAGTTGGAGCGATTCAGACTCTATACATACACATTTTGGAGCCAACGGAGTAAAGGAACGATGACTCGATGCCTTGGAATCGACCCCGAGACCCTGGAACCCGATCCCGAGTCTCCGAGACCCGATCTCGAGTCCCGAGAATCGATGGGAAGCCCATGTGAGGCAAGGAGGGACCAAAAGGATCATATTGGAGGCCTACAAGACTCATCCCCGACGGGTATGCACCTCATCCCGTCGGGGATGAAGTGCGCTTTTGAGGGTGCCACTGCCAGGCCGTCCCGGTCGGAACCAACCCGTCCCGGTCGGGACCACCGGCCGTCCCGGTCGGGATGATCCCGTCCCGGTCGGGACCGGCGAGCTGTAGCCGGAACTTCTTTTTCCTCCCCCCTTCATTCTTGTACCCCTATAAATACTTCCCTCTTATATTGTTTATGGATCCTACCTTAGTTTAGACTCTCTTAAGCCTCTCTACAAGTTATAAACCCCAGATTTAGTTCCTCACATTAGTTTTAATCTCTCTTTAATCCTTAGTTAATTCTAGTTAATCTTAGTTAATTAGTTCTTGTATTAAGAAGATACTTGAAGATTTCTCCAAGCTTGACAACCTTGGGATTATTTTGGGGTTTCTTATTTATACAAGATTGCATCTTTTCTTCATCCTAATGTTGGTATAATCATTCTTTACTCTTGTTCTTTGTTATTAATTCAAGATTGAATCTTTACTTAGTATTCCTTGTTATTGTTCTTATTGTTCTTGATAATGGATGTTTGGATTGTGGTGTTGTTTTCTCTTATTATTGTTAGTTTATCTTTGATTATGAGTGAGTAGATTTCTTGTGGGTTAGTAGGGGGATTAAGGGTAGGATATGGGTGATTAGGGTTTGATTAGGGGTAAAGGGTGAATCTTTGTTGTTAGTCACATACTTGGCACACCATGTGTTTGTTGAAATGCTTGTTTGAGTTGTAGTGGCCATGCTTCTCATACTAGTCTTCTTCTACTCATTGTTTGTTTTGTGTGTGGACATGTTGAACATAGTCATCGACATCGGTTTAAGTTGCGACCGCCCGGACCGAATCTAGCAATTAGGAGGCATCTACACTCTTGATTACCCAAGTCACCCTACTACACTTATGAACCCGACCTAACCCACTTCTTTTCCATATTTGATATCATCTTTTTAGTTTGCATCATTTCTTTAGTTTGCTAGTTAGTTTGATTATTAGCATTGTTTAGCATTGTTCTAGCATAGTTCATCATTAGCCTAGTTATTACCTCTCCTCCATCATAGTTTTCCATTTATCGCTTCTTTGTGTTTGTTTGTGTGACCTAGTCTCGTCTTAGGCCGATTTAGTCTAAACCTTGCAACACCGTCTCCGTGGACACGACCCGACTTACCCTAACTACCGTTAGGTGCTAGTTGGATATTTATTTGGCGGTGGGATCCACGACAAATCCCACCATCACACCATCAATTGTTCCCACCTCGACCCTATAGAGGAGAATGTCCTGAATATCGAGGAATATCCCGACAACCCACGAGCACCCATCAAGACAAGAAAATCCGTGTTTGAGTCAGAGTCTAGTTCCTCTTAGGGCCTAGACTTAAGTATAATAATAAATGCTTTTTATATATCAAGTTAAGATGTATCGAGGGACCTGTCCTCCACCTACCCAAAAACGACATCTCGGGCACATAGCCCACTCATTATCAATGAAGAAATCAACTTTTCTTCTTTATAAAGCGCCTCGACAATTGCTTGATTTAAAACATACATTTCTCACTTATGAATCGATACTACGCCATTTATCGATAACAATCGAACAAACCTCAAAACAACGAGGAACTACAAGAACCGAGATCCTGTGTTCTCTTTTACCTATTCCGTGTCTGGTATAGGAAGCCACATAGTTATCCCTTAGAACGAGCATTACTGAATACTATGACAAATGTAGACAGTCTCTTAGCTTGTAATCGATACTACGCAATTTATCGATAACAATCGAACAAACCTCAAAACAACAAGGAACTACAAGAACCGAGATCCCGGGTTCTCTTTTACCTATTCCGTGTCTGGCATAGGAAGCCACATAGCTATCCCTTAGAACGAGCATTACTGAATACTATGACGAATGTAGACAGTCTCTTAGCTTGTAATTTAAGACGGAAGACAAACCCATTTCCCTCGAACAAAGACTGAACAATTTCCACCATAGGTGCTAGTCCGACAAAAAAAAAGAGTCTGAAATCGCCAAAATGAGCCAAAGGAAAAAGCAAAACCAAGGACAAATCAAACCGACCTTATTCAATGATCAACACCGTACCGAACTCAACGGTCAAAATGAAACCCTCAATCACTAAACTCGACTTCAAATGCTTTAAAAAAAATGAACAGACAGTCAACTAGCACCAAATATTTGCCTCCCCACATTACAACCCTTAAGACCTTCCCGAGACACTTGTTAGGAGATAGTCCGGAATTTTGAGAATTCAAGCTCAATAGGATAATACTAACTGTTAGGGCCAGACATGGGAATCAGATCCCGCGTAATTTACATCCCGCCTGATTGAAGTCTGAGTCATTTTTACTCAGCTTCCCCTTTCCTACCACATCACGAAACCGTAAACCTATAGCCTTAACTCCACAAAATCAACTCCAGATTGTGATTCATTAAAGCCGCTTACCACCTAGCTCCACATTTCAAAACCATCCAAACCAGTCACCCTGACCTAAACGCGGTATCTCGGTAATTGTCACTTTCAAGGGGTCACACCCAATCACTCCACCTTAGTTCTTTAACTAGGGTGAGTACACTCTAAACATCTCACATCGATAATTGGCATAACGAGTCTAAAGCAAAATCACTCACATCTATAATGAACTACGAACATGGTTTTATTCCGTCTAAACACGGGTACGTAGGCAACCCTTCCAAGGGTACAATCAACAAAAAAATGACAAAATTGATTACTCGATTCACATGCAAATCGGAACCTCTTTCCCGCGTTCCGGTTAACGAGTGATTTCAATGACGAAGCACAAATGACGAGCCGAGGACGGGGGTGAAAACCCAAAAGGGCGCCCCGGGCAAAATCAAGAAACGAGTTGCGAGCCGTCATAAAAAAAAACTGACGAGCCGAGGACCGAGTGAAAACCCAAAAGGGTGCTCCGGGCAAAATGAAGAATCGAGTTGCGAGCCGTAAAAAAAAAGAGCAAAAAAAAGAACAAAAGAAGAGAGCAAATAAGGGTGAGCCGAGGATGGAGTGAAAACCCAAAGGACGCTCTGGGCAAAATGAAGAATCGATTTGCGAGCCACCACGAAAAATAATTAAAAAAAATTTGCTTCTCATTAATGCAAAATCAATTAAATCAAGCCTTTGTCGAGGCCCTTTACATCAACCATCTAATATCCGGCCACCCCGAAAAATGACAACATGTTATGCAAACCCCACAAAAACTAGTACTAATACGCCACATAATATAAATTAATATAACATAATACTAAACGGCTGGGCTCTGCCGGTCCAACTTCTCTTTCCGTTTGCCATTCGGAAGTGCCTCTTCTGGTCTCTCACCATAGACTTCCAGAATACAGGCTTCCACCTCTATCTTAGCCAAAGGCGAGTCCAACCAATCCCACTTTCCCCCCTCACTCACATTTTCAATATGGGTCTCGTCAGTCTTGGCCCGTGTAGATGAACTGATGACACTAGGATCGGTAACACTTTCTCTTGTCGAGCGCTTAGTGATGTTAACTCGAGTTGCCTCCATATCCTTTAGCATCACGGTCTTTCTAACATTTCACTTGCCCTGTCCTGGCCGATATCCGTAAGCACCCCGCCGGGAACAAGTAAGGTCTGTCAGTCGAGCACTTTCTATAACGACGGGACGAGAAAACCTCAATCTTAAAGACATCCTAAACTCCCTGAGAGATTTCCGTCCATCGGATCCACCAGATTTAGGCATTTTTTAATTTTCTTTTTAAGGGGATAAGCGACCCCACCTAGACGTGTTCTAGCCCCGAACGGCATCATCAATTTGCATCTGTAGCCCAGTACGACATTATCATTAAGGTATAAAAAGTGGTCTACTTTTTTTTTTCAAAATTGGTTTGACCTTTTCCTTTTTTTGCCTCATTTTAAACATGAATGTCGAGACTGTTACACTTGTCTCCCAACACCGAGCACGCACTCGGTCGATACACTTTAGCAACAAGGCATTTCTTACATCTTTACACGTCTCAAATCAAACATTTTAATCGACATACTACTTGATCCAAATCCCAGCTCAAACTAACGCATTTTAAGAATCCCGAAAAAGCATTTTCGTTTTCTCATGCAATCCTAACACATACTAAGCCACGACGAAATCGCAAACAAACCAAACTTAAAGTGATTAGTTGTCAATCTAAGTCAACATTTCAAAATTAAAACAAAATACAAACTATACAAATCCAAACACGAACCGTGTTTACAAACTAGGGAGGACCCCTAGAAGCTGCACCTATACCTATCACCAATGTCCTCATCGAAGCCTAGATCCTCCAGCTCAAAAGAGGAGACTCGATGCCATCCTTGCCCGACAACATATCTAGGGTAGCTGTCTCTGGAATCCCTCCCACATCCTCGGTAGTGCCCGTAGCATGACCCTCAGCCTCAGCCTCAGCCTCAACCTCCTTCTCCGCCTTTGTCCCGAACCTAGCCTCACCCCGCAGCGAGGTCTCGCCCTGAGTCCGAGCCAGCTGCTTCTTAAGCTTGGCAATCTCATTATCCCGAGATTGCAGGAGCGACAACAACTTGGCCTCTTTCGTCTCGAGCTCGGTCGCTCGAGTCGCCAACTGCCTCACCATATCCGAAATGTCCTACAAATACACCTACGCTTGAGGGAAAAAGCATAACCAGCCTAGAAAACCGACCCTAGAAAAAGCATACTTACCGATCGAGGTCCCGAAGTACCACGAGAAGAGGCAACAGCCGCCCTCGACGCATAGGCCCGAAAGCAGTTGGCAGCCTGCCACAACCGCTGATGGGAAACCGACGAAACCTGAAAAACAAAACCAAAAAAATTAGTCACACAAAGCCTAACCCTCAAGAGCCGAGCTCAAGGTAAACCCCGAAACTTAATCGGTTCACTCGATCACGTCACTCCATCCCAGCATCCATCTCCTCGACAGAACATGGGGGGAGGGGCTCCGTGAAAGCTACCCCGGCTGCATCTACCCTGAGCAGTGTCAAGGGGAAGTCTGGGGGCTGAATAGAATCAGCCGGATCGGCCAGCTGAAGGAAAAGCAAACTGGTCAAGGCGAAAATAAAAACTAAGCCATAGAAAAAACAAGCCTAAAACAGAAATCGAGCACTCACCACGAGGCGGTGGCAAGCTAGCCGCTGGCTGACGTCAGACAGATAGGATGCATCAGGCACCAATAGTGCGTCACCTCCTTCTCCATCCCCTACCCTCGAGGACCTCTGCGGCGGTCGGTGGTCTAAACATGGTCCGAGGAGGATCAATCGACACCCTAAAATTGTCATACAAGCACTGACGCACCAACCGTTCGCCTAGATACCACACCGGGCGAAACAACGTAGGAAGGAGAATCCTCCTGTAGCTCCTGGTTCTCAACTCCGCCGCAACATACTCGGGAAGGCCCTTTGAGGGCCAAGGACAGGCCACGAACTGCCCAAATAAACTGACATTTCAACAACCCTGATCTTGGGGGCCACTAAGGCAAAAAAAACTGTAAAGAAACTTACATCCTCGAGGCGCAGCTGGTTCACAAGCACATTCTCCGACGAGTAGTGACTCGTCGTTCTCTTAGCTTGAGCCAACCTCCACTCTATCCCCACCGGAAACCTAACCGGACGAGCACACAGCATCTTTGGTGCCAATTGAGGAAATTGAGAGTAAATCCAAAACTGTAAAGCAAGCCTCAAAACCTCCTCTAGTCGAAATCAGCCCCTGCGATAAACGAACTTGGAAATCTCCAGCTAACAAGACCACTCATACCAAAGCACATAACAACCCAAGCAAAACATATGAACAAAACAAACTCGACAGAATCCTGAAACATTCGAGAAACGAATTCAAAACCCGCGAACCTAACGAATCCCAAAGTATTTTGAAGGTAATGTAACTCAATTCAATTTAATCCAATTTTAAACGAGCCCCTTGTAGCGCTTAAAACAATTTTAAACGAGTGCCTTGTAGCACTCAGTTTAATTCAACGAGTCCCTGGTAGCACTCAGAATCAATTCAATTTTAAACGAGCCCCTTGTAGCGCTCAAAACCAATTTCAAACGAGTCCTTAGTAGCACTCAGTTTAATTCAACGAGTCCTTGGTAGCACTCAGTTCAATTTAATTCAATTTTAAATGAGCCCCTAGTAGCGCTCAAAATCCGATTTTGGATGAGTCCCTGGCAGCACTCAATCCAATTCAATTCAAGTCAAGGCAATTCAATGGGCTCCTAGTAGCGCTCAAAATTCGATTTTGGATGAGTCCTTGGTAGCACTCAATCCAATTCAATTCAAGTCAAGTCAATTCAATGAGCCCTTGGTAGTGCTCAAAATTCAATTTTGGGTGAGTCCCTGGTAGCACTCAATCCAATTTCAATTCAAGTCAATTTAATTCAATTCAATGAGCTCCAGGTAGCGCTCAATTTCAGCTCAATTTTGAATGAGTCCCTGGTAGCACTGAGAACAATAAAATCAATCCGAAACAAGTCCTTAAGCATTCAATTCACGCCTCCCTGAGGAATACCTAAAGCAAAACCGAAATCAACACAACCATCCGCCAAGGATATCAAACCAGAACTAATACACCAATTAAAAATTAAGCAAAAGGTCCGTGTCAAAAACCGAGACTACTAAAGCAACAAACCCAAGACGGGCTAGCAAATCCGGACCCGAGCTCCGACAAGCAACCGCAAGCGAGGATGTCAGGTATGATTTCTAAGCCTTGGCTGAAGAGCCTCAAATACGTAGTCCAACGGACTCAAAATGACCCGACCGGACAACCACCAGGTCGTAATCCTTGATTGACCTGGGCGGCTATACTTTGACTTTCGCCATGTCTAAGCCTCAGTCAAAGTCGGGGCTTCTTTAGACGCCCAGATTTGGACCTGGTGGCTGCAGGAGTGCCCAACAAACACCCGATGACGATCGGACTGCAACGCGATGCGAGATTACGATGTATTAGATTGTTTTTCTATAGAACGGATCAAATAATTACTCGGAAAAATTAATTTAACATCAAGACAGTCTTAGTCGTGTCATTACGGTCGCATCGACAACAATTAGAGTCAATTCCGACACCGGGACCCCGAATCTGTCCCGAAATATACAAGGTCAAACCCGAGTCAACGCGTCGGGCCGAGCCATCCTCGAGACACACACCCGAGGCTCACCCGGCGCTCAACGCGATGGGTTTAATGAGATGCTTAATCTCCAAGTAATGCAAATATACGCATCTTCTCCGTTTTGGAAAGTTTTGAAATCGAATCGTCAAAACTTCAATCGCTTGAGCTCAGGCGCCTGAAAACTGAACTGCCTCACAGCACGCTCTCGAATTCTGAGTCGCTAGACACTAGGCGTCCGATCAGTCAATTTGAACTACGCGAGCACCTTTAAATAACCCCCCCTACCACCTCATTCATTCGACACACACAATTCATTCTTCTCTTCTCCATCTTACTCTTTACGAGTTTCTTCTAACTTGGGCTCGCACTTCGACACCCAAGAAAACGATCCACTCGATTGTAGTCCCAATAACCGAATTGACGCTACTCCTCACCTTCGAGTACTCCACCCAATCCCGAGGTGCCTGTGTTCAACTAGCTACCCCGAGTCTAGCAGTGGAAGCTCTGCCGAATAAACTGCAGAACCAGACGTGGTAATGGAACTCTGCTAAAATCACCACAAGGCAAGCTAAGAGGATCCGCCCTCGAAGTCTAACCGTGACTAGATTGTCATCTAAACAAAATTTTACAATTCTGTACCATTTATTATCCACTACGATAATGTCAAACGTGGATGTTAGGTCCATGGCACGTTATAAACATACGTAACGTCCCAACTTCAACCATAAACACTAAAATACCATAAATAGATCCGAGTAGTTCCGAGATCTGTTCTCAACTATCTATGCATCGGGTCCCATTTAGTATATACTCCGAGGGTGCAACTCCTCACTACGTGATTTACTTATATTCACACTTACAGTTTTTGTATGATTTACCGCTTTTATGACCTTATAATCGCATGCTAAATCACCTAACACGAGAATAAAGACGTAAAAAAGCTAAATCTGAACGAAGTGATGGACGGGCTCCGCATTAGTCTCGGTGCTCACCTAACACGGTTTGATACATCCCTATTAATACCGAGCAGACTCATCTTAAGCAGACTACCAAGTAAGGTATACCACAAGAACGACTAATATCCGTATTATCACGTTAAAACTGATTTGCTAATGCGTATAATATTTGTAACCTCTACCCTCCTATGTGCATCTTTTCATGGCCTGCTTGTCACATGAAATCGCATGCAAAGAATGTAAACACCACTACTTCGACGACAATAAGCTTATTTGTCCTTAAACAACCGACATAGCAAAGACATAGGGTTAAAACAACGGATGTTACAGTACTTCCGCCTCAACATAGGAACAAAGTTATCATCCCATCGATTGATTAGTAGAGGTCGCTGTGTGCGAGCGGGATTGGTTGTCGATGTCTAGCGGACGTTGGTTTCCCAATACGTACCCTCACCTCTTAGTCAGAATCGACGGTTTCCGGATGTCCGAAACCATTGGCAATGAGAGTCATTCCAGGCATGGAGTGCTTAAGGGTACAAGTCTTTATCTCTAGGTCCCGTGCCACTCAACTTTGAGTCGGCCAAAGATCAAAGTTGACTTGAACGGTTTCCGAGTCCCCATAATTGACTCGGTGGCAACTCCACAAATCGGCAACGAATTCAGTTCACTAAAAAGGTCGCCTAACCAAACATATCGGCCTTTAAACATTTACAACCGTGACTCGATCGATTCCTACGGAAATATGGGTGCCCGCATCCGTCTAGTACAAGTCCAAATCATCATCCAAATCGAGGTCCAAAACATCACCCCAAACGCGAGATCGGACCGGCCCCCGACAGGGAGGGAGCCGCGTGGGTGCCGCCAATATGAAACTGGGTCTGTCCTGCGAGGGCGCGTGCGGGGCACCGGGTGGACGTCCACAAGATCCTACTGCACGTGATATATTTTTATTTTAGATCCCTCAGAGGTACGTATGGAATAAGACTAAGAAGGAGTGGAAGCGTAGGGAAAAGTTTTTTGCAATTGGTGGGCTGCACCATGTTCCCCTCAAATGTGGTGAACTCTACTACACGAGAACAATGCTGAACCATTTTAGGGAACCAATGTTTTTGAGGACATTCGAACTGTGAATGGTATATGTTATTAGACTTTCCGAGAAGCATGTTTTGCTCTTGGCCTGATTGGTGACGACACTGAATATGTTGATGAGATTAAGGAAGCACACAATTGGGAGTCATGGACTTATCTTAGGCATCTTTTGGGGTCATTGTTGTTATCCGAATCTATGTCGATGCCTCATATCGTGTGGGAGGAAATGTGGGAATTGTTATCCGATGACATCCTCTTTAGGCAACGGAGGCGTATGTCGAACCCCGGTAAGTTCCGTTGTTATCTTCTTATGATGTCGTATACATTTTTAGTACTCACGGTTGGAAATTCTATTCAGTTTGTATGTTCATTAAATTTTATTTTGAATGCACGTTCACGTTCGTTACATTTAGTCTTATATTTGGAGTTGACTGAGGAAGAGATTCATAATTTAGCCTTACTCAATATGAGGCTTTACTGCAAAGTAATGGTAGTAGTTTGGCTAGATTTGAAGACCTGCACATTACTGATTCATCAGTTGTTTCTGGCTTATGTAACACGTTGGTCCGAGATGAATTATCGTATGATAGGGATGGTTTGCGTCGTGAATTTGAAGTTGCCCTGCCTTTTTTCACTACCTACCAGCATTCTGTATAGTATCAGATTACTAATGCCGTTACAGCGCAACGAAGTGCCGTTTTCTTTGTGTATGGATTTGGGGGTACAGGAAAAACATTTATATGGCGCACATTATGTGCCGATTTGCGCAACAATGGTATGATTGTGCTTCCTGTTGCGTCCAGTGGAATTGCGGCCACTTTACTTCCTGGAGGTAGGGCAGCCCATTCCAGATTCAGTATTCCAATTAATGTTGTCGAGATTTCTACTTGCTCCAATATCAAGGCCGGATCGGATTTGATTGCGCTAATTCTGAAGACAAGCCTTATTATATGGGATGAGGCACCCATGATTCATATGCATGCCTTTGAGGCTCTTGATCGCAATTTGAAAGATGTCATGCGTGTTGTGAGCCCAAGGAATGCAGACCTGCCTTTTTGGGGTAAAATTGTTGTATATGGAGGTGACTTTCGCAAATACTCCCAGTTGTACCAAAGGGGAATAGGTATGACATTGTGCATGCAGCTTTATTTTCATCTCATCATGCAAGGTAACTTTTCTCCCTTTCCTACGAGTGATTTTGTTGTTTGTTGTGTAATCTACTTTTCAGTTTGTCTCTATTTTTTCCATGACTATGAATCATTCCACCCTTTTGCTTACTATATTTATATAAGTACTCACACTAACCCAGAACATGTGTCTTCAAGTTGGTGTCTCTTCTTATAATGCACAAGAGATACGACACTTCTCGAATTGGATCCTTAGAGTTGGTGATGGTGTAGAAGGTGGGCGGAACGATGGCGTGGTTAATGTCAAATTTCTGAATGAACTTATTATCCACAATGTCAACAATCCTATTCATCAATTGTGTCCAGCACATATCCCGGCCAGTTGGATCGACTGTGGGATGATGATTATCTGTAGCAACGAGTGATTTTGGTCTCTACACACGAATTTGTTGAGTTGATTAAAGACTACGTATTATCTCTTCTTGACGGTGTAGATGAGATATATCTAAGTTCCGATGAGGTATGTATGGACGAGATAGTTCCGGGCCAGCCTAATATGCATTCCACCAAATTCTTGAAGAGCATTAAGTGCTCCGGGATTCCTAATCATGAGTTACGATTGAAAATGGGTGCTATGGTTGTGCTTATCCGGAACATTGATCAATTCTGTGGGTTGTGTAACGGTAGGCGCTTAATTGTGACTCACCTGGCCAAACGAGTCATTCGGTGCAAGTTGCTAACAGGTAGCCATGCAAATGATATTGTTTATATCCTGCGTTTGACCCTTTCACCATCTGACTCAAGCAAGTTTCCCGTTCGGTTTACTCGGCGACAGTTTCCTATTTTTATATGCTTTGCCATGACGATCAACAAAAGTCAAGGACAATCGTTGTTGCACGTTGGTCTATATCTCCCCAAGCCCGTGTTCACACATGGTCAATTATATGTTGCTCTATCGAGGGTCACCAACAAAAATGGATTGAAAATCCTGATTTTCGATGGCAATAATTGGATTTTGGACACTACCACTAATGTGATGTATCATGAAGTTTTCCAGTATTTGTAATTAAATTTTTGATAGTGATTTTTTGTTTTTTCTTACTACTTTTACTTTTACATTTTTAATGTATATGCCATTTCTGTCATGACCTGTTTAATGCACAGGTTAGAAACTACTTCAGGATATCACAAAAAAATTCTACCTTTATTGTAGGGTTTGGTTAGACATCTATATTGGAAAAAATATAATCTATTTTCATTATATATATAAAATTTTATCATAATTATAAGTACAAAAATACACTTAGTAAAGTGGTCTTTCGGAGGTGAATAGTTGGTATGTGTATTGGTTGAGTCTGGGTTTGAGTCACACTAAAGTTGTTTTAGCAATTTCAATTTTATTTTAACATTTTAACGTCTTTTTTTTCCTTAAAAACCCTAGTATTTTTTTTACGATCACTGTTATATTTATATGTAAAAATATGCAAACAATATATAAATTGCTTACCCAAACAATTAAACATTTTCCCTTTAAAAGTCTAAACCTACATTTTTATCGTATTGTTTATTATTATTGACAAATCTAATTAATTTAATCGTCAAAATTAATTCTTTCATTTATTCATATGTAATTTTATTACAACAATCTACCCTTTATAATACGTGGTATATATATTATTTGCATAAGTCAGCTTGATGATCATCATAAAATGTTACTACATATGTTGTCAGCGACGAAGCTACATTAGAGGCAAAGTGTGGCCCTAGGTGTTTTTTAAAGTTCATGTTAAATTAATGAGACATAAAGGCGTCAAAATGTTTTAGCCCAATTGATTAAAGTTAATTCAGTAAGTCCTATGTGCTAAGAGATTGGGTTCAAATCCCCTTTGCTCGTTTTCTCATCTTTCACATCTATGGAGTTCTCTGTACTTTTCAATCTTTGTAGTTTTCAAGATACTCGGTATTTACTTTTACCAAGTTATACTTTCTTTTATCCAATACTCCAATCTAAAATTCTCATTCAAATTTTCGTGATTTTTTATTGTTAAATTAATTTCCATTCATATTACTTTTAAGCATGAATAATTTTTCCAAACATAGTTTCATGTACCAATTCAATATGAATTTTTAATTTAAATTTCATACTTTAGATTTTAATTCTATTCAATTGATTGAATATCTAGATTTTGCCGTATGATTTTGGAATTAAACTTACAACCGCTCGTTCGTCTTAATACCAAAAGTGTGATTTCTTATTATCACCGACCTTTAAAAAGTAACTATATATGATGTCCCAAAGAGTAGACCATATTATTATTTTCCGGCCCTACCAAACTTTTCATCCTGCCTTCGTCCCTGTATGTTGTTGATATAAAATCCAATTCGAAATATACATAGTATTCTGTGATTATATTTTAAAAACATAATTTACCTCGTGAGAGCATTTTTATCTATAGAAGAAGTAATTTATTTTTTGCATTAGGATCCCGGCAAAGAGCATTACAATTAATTAATGTGACACCTTCATTTATATCCACGAGCTTGAACTATATATACATTCTCAAATAATTAAAAAATTAAATTAAATTGTCACACAATCAAATTGAGGTCCCTGAAATTGACCATAAATATATTACTCCCTCTGTTTTTATGTTTCTTCCCGCTTTTTAAGATTTGTGAGGAGTATTTAATTGAAACGGGAAGAAACATAAAAAACGGAGGGAGTAGAACGTAATAATTGTAGTATAATAATAAAATATCAGAGTAACCAATAATTTTGAATTTTTTAGAATTTAAAATTACTGAGTGCTAAAACTACACACTATATAAAAAGTTAACAACGAGTCCAAGCGATCTTCTCTAGCCTAAAACCGAGTGCGAGGTTTTAGAATATATTTTTGTCGTCTTCTAATCGTAACTAATTTTCGATCTTCTTCCAAGTTTAAAAGTGTTAACGGTAAAAAAAAATAATGGTGAAGAAACCATTAATACTACTGTCTACTAGTACTAACTTACCTAAAACTTAAAAGATACTCTTAATTTACTGTATTTAAAATATTTTTAATTAAATAAGTTATAATAAATAATAAATTACATGTATAACCTTTTGGATTTGGCACAAAATATAAATAAAGATTTCTAGGTTTTTATTTTTAAGTTATTTCATGGGAATAATACCAACAATGCATGTACTTCTTAAATTAATTCAAACTATACGTAATCTCATTTTAATATGAACTACGTATTCATTAAAATCGCTTTGCTATGGGTGACCGACTACCTGTTGAATCTCTCTTATTCAACTCTTTCTCTAACTCTTCTTCTTTTGATTCACATTTCGTTTTCATTTTCGGCTATTGATTAAAAAAAATCTGAAAATTCATCTTCCTTTTTTCTTCAATTAATTTTATAGAAGCTATAAAAAAATGTTGGGTTTTTCTATGGGGTACCCCTTAACTATCGACTTTTCCAAGTGGTACCCCCGCCTTTTTTGAATTACAAGATGTACCCCTAAACTTTGTAAATTAGTCTATATTGTAACCAAAGTTATAATTTTCCAATGGAAATTTCTCAATTGATGATATAAATAGTGATTATTCCCTATTTTACTTTCATCAACCATGATATATTTCTTCAATTTGCATTCTTTACTCGAAAAAAACCATTTCACCACACTACGACATGGGGGTGACGGAGGGATTGAGGTTGACGGATTTAAAAGAGTGAGGGAGATAGGTCGATGTCGGCCGACAACAAAGTGCGTTTTGATGGGCATTTGGTGGCTTGATGAATGGTAAAGAAAAAGAGGTGGTTTGTAGCATCAAATTCGATTGATTAATATGTTAATGATTCATTTTTAAAAAATAATTGTAATACACTTATCACTTTGGTTATGATATGGACTGATAAATAAAGTTTAGGGGTACATCATGTAATTCGAAAAAGGCGGGGGTACCACTTGGAAAAGTCAATAGTTGAGGGGTATCCCATAGAAAAACCCAAAAATGTTTTTATTGTAATTTTGGATTTTACGATGACTGCAACGAACCTAATAAAATCATAGAAAGTTACAACAAGTCACTATGACCGGTAATAGCAAGTCATAATTTCATACATAGTAAAGCGGATTAATAAATGCATAGTTCATATTAAAATGAGATTACGTATAATTTGGATTATTTAAAGAAGCATGCTCATAATTGAGATTATTCTCATGAAATAACCCTTTATTTTTCTTATTAATTAATTCCGGTGGCACCCTATCATTGTCCATTTAAAAGTTGAAAATTTGCATTGTATACGGAGTACTTTTTTTCATAAGTAGTACTTCCTCTTATCATGCATTTTCATCTCTCTTTCCTTGTTGGCCTTAATTTTCTTTTCTGGGTTGTACTTTTAATCAATTTTTTTTTTATTCTTTCAGTTTTTATACTTTCTTTTACACCCAAACTCACTTTTTTTCACTTTACATCCAACTTTTTCTTACCTTTAATCAAGTTACTCTTTTCTTAAATTTCGTGCTCAAAAGAAACGTGAAGAAAACTCATCATAGGAGGGAGTATAACATTGTAGTGTTTGTTATTTTTTTATAACTAGTAATCTACGACCTTAAAGTAATATTTGTTTTACTTTTCGATAACTCCAATAACAATTAATGCCCAAGACATTAGCAATGTAATTACTTTTCCATAACTCCATCGTTTTTCATGGATCGTAAATATATGAAAATATAAATCGTAAAGAATAATATAACAGTTTAGAAACATTTAGAAATACATTTGTGCCCCTACAAATAAATTGTGTCCCCTTTCAACAAGAATCATGAGTCTGCTATTGCTTGTGGGTATGGGTTGGGTATGGGTCTCTTACAGATTTATGGGTCCATGTGTTAGATGTAAGACGTAAACCATACCCCGACCCTTACCAACGGAGGCTTCGTACTTGCTGATTTCGCCATTGGAAACAAGAGGCCGAAATTAGTGCTATAACTTTGGAGTCTTTAGGACTCGATGGGTTAGACGAAACATCGTCCTAATTGTGTTCTTTTTTTGGGGGAAAAGGTAAGTATATTAATGAATTAATCAATAATCATGTACAAGTTTAAGAGTTTAGTAGCCTAGTAACATAAGAAATATCTCTGTTATTCTGTTGCCCTTTTTGTAAGCTATTGAAATACATTTGGAGCTCTTTTATAGTTCTGTTACTCATTATCTGTGGCCTCATAAGTAGTAGTCCTTCTGTTATGCTTTTATTCCTTTGTGGCCATATGTGATAAATAGTCGCGTTAATATAACACTATTTCCCACTGCTCTTCTCAGCTTAGACCCCCTCATTGTGTTGCGTCAACTGTTTGAAATATTGTTCCTCAGTACCAAATCTCTCCATTTAGCCAGCTTGTAGTATCTGATTGCTGTATGCACATTTACAAAACAAATGCTCCATTTTTTTTATGGTGTCATTGCATATGCAGCATAAATTATCGGGGAACAGTTGCAGTGTATGCAGTTTTTCTTTTGTATTCATGGCTTTGTGCTGATGCAGCTAGGGGTGAGCAAAAATATATATCCAATACGATTTTATTATACGGATACGACACGGTATACGCTTTTGATTATACGAATTTCCGGATATCTGATATGAATAACCGGATATACGATACATTTTTTCATTAAACCGTATCGAATACATATTGGGAAATATTGAAACCGGATATACGGTATCCAATGCGGGATTTTTTATTGGAAAAAAGAAAAGAAAAATATGAATCCAATTACAATTATCTAATCAGGAATTCAAATCACAAATTATTTTAATTGTTTAAGTGGATATCTCAAAGTTCAAAAACAAAAACATATTAAAGAATGGATATATTGGGTAATGAATTGTAATATTTTGCGAGAAAAATGGTACGTAAGATATATTTACCATTTTTATTTAGTTTTTTTATGTATTTTATGTAGTATATTTATATATAACTTCACGTTGGTTGAAAACCACTTTAGTGATCTTAATTTAAAATGAAAATTGTTTCACAAGAAAATATAAAACCGGATACCGGATATTTGAAAAACAACATCGGATAAGGATCGGAAAAAAGAAGACTTTTAAATCGGATATATGATACGGTTTACAAAATCGGATCGGATATCCAGTTTTGTTCACCCCTAGATGCAGCCATGCTACCAATCTGTATTTTGGTAGTGTCCACTTATCGCACACCAACATGTACTACTCGACCTCTTCTTCTCTATCTATGCACCAGTGGTAGCCTTTAACAGTAGTGTAATCAATCATGTCTGTCAATCTCCACTCTCATATCCTGATTTTAACATCTCCTTTACCTGGTTTATTTTCCTCCACCCTCAACTTGAGTCAATTGGAGGTGTATATGCAAGCCAGGCATGCCCTATCAGGTATACAAAATTGATCCATTCCACCCATAGTTTAGAAGGTTGTTTAAGCACCCACCATGCCAATTTCCCTAGTGTTGCTTTATTCCAATTTTAGTTTTGATTCAGATTCAGCCCTCCTTCCCTGTAAAAGGTTCAAATCTTACTCCAAGCCACCAAAGGAGTTCTTGTGTAAGTTGTCTCCCCCTTCCCACAGATAGGTTCTGCAAATGCTTTCAATATGTTTGATAGCTCATGAGGGAATAAAAAAGATAGACGCCCAGTAATTCTGCAAAGTGCTTAATACAGTTTTGACGAGTACCAGGCGTCCTGCATATTAATGTTTTCTAGCCCCTAGACTCCTTATTCTTCAAGTCATTTTGGTGATCAATGGTTGAAAGTATAGGACTGTTAATCTCGATGGTTTGATAGGGACCCCCTGGTATTTGAATGGGAGACTACCTTCTTTGCATCCTGAGATTGCCGGTATCTCCTTGCCCACGAATAGCCCTTGCTTAGGTTGCGACAAGTCACCTGGGGAGGTGAATGTCGTACCGTCTGTTTGGACCATTCGCTTAGTTTATCCGCGGGATGCGCGTTAGGCAGCCAGAGCGTCAACCGAGGAACTCCCCACGTGTCCATAAGGATCTTACCGCGAAGAGGTCGATTGGTCCTAATATCGGTTAGGGTGGGCTTTTTAGGGCCAAAACCTGTAGTGACCACAACAGGAAACTACAAAATG
This sequence comes from Agrostemma githago, assembly GCA_958450325.1. Classification (NCBI taxonomy): domain Eukaryota; kingdom Viridiplantae; phylum Streptophyta; class Magnoliopsida; order Caryophyllales; family Caryophyllaceae; genus Agrostemma; species Agrostemma githago. The sequence continues at coordinate 23,779,394 of OY288244.1, read as the reverse complement.
AGCTTCACCGACCTTGTTCAAGTTACACCATCGCTGGAAACTTGTTTCCAATTCCCCAGCGAAGTCGCCAAACTGTGGACGTCCGTCCGCACCGCCTGGCGCCCCGCGCGGGACCGACTCGGTTTCTTTCGAATAGCGGCGGCCACCCACGCGGCCCCCTCCCGGTCGAGGGCCGTTCCGATCACGCGTTCGGGGCGAAGTGTTGGACCTCGATTCGGATAACGATTCGGACTTGTACTAGACGGGTGCAGGCGCCCGTGTTTCCGTTGGAATCGATCAAGTCGTGGTTGTAAATGTTTAAAGGCCGATATGTTTTGTAAGGCGACCTTTTTAGTGAACTGAATTCGTTGCCGATTTGTGGAGTCGCCACCGAATCAATTATGGAGACTCGGAAACCATTCAAGTCAACTTTGATCCTTAGTCGGCTCAAAGCTGAGTGGCACGGGACCTAAAGATAAAGACTTATACCCTTAAGCACTCCATGCCTGGAATGACTCTCATTACCAATGGTTTCGGACATCCAGAAACCGTCGATTCTGAGTAAGGGGTGAGGGTACGTATTGGGAAGCCAATGTCCGATAGACATCGACACCCAATCCCGCCCGCACTGTAGCGACCTCTACTAATCAATCGGTGGGCTGATGACTTCGTTTCCTGGTTGTGGTGGAAGTACTGTAACATCCGTTGTTTTAACCCTATACCTTTTGGTGTGTCGGTTGTTTAAGGACAAGTAAGTTTTGTGGTAGAAGTAGTTCTGTTTACATTATTTGCAAGCGATTTCACGTGACAAGCAGGCCTTGAAAAGATGCACATAGGAGATTAGAGAGTACTAATATTATGGGTATTAGGAAGCCAGTTTTAACGTGATAATACGGATATTAGTCATTCTCGTGGTATACCTTTCCCGGTATTCTGCTTAAGATGCGTCGGTCCGCCATTAATAGGGATGTATCAAACCTTATAGGTGAGCACCGAGACTAATTCGAAACCCGACCATCACTTTGTTCAATTTTAGCTTATTTACGTTTTGATTTTCGTGTTAGGTGATTTAGCATGCGATTATAAGGTCATAAAACCAATAAATCATACGAAAAACTGTAAATGCGAACGTAAGTAAATCACGTAGTGGGGGGTTGCACCCTCGGAGTATTCGCTAAATGGGACTCAATGCATAGATAGTTGAGAACGGATCTCGGGACTACTCGGGTCCATTTAGAGTGTTATAGTGCTTATGGTTGAAGTTGGGACGTTACGTGTTTTAGTAAGTATCGTGGACCTAGTGTCCACATTTGATATTATCGTAGTGCATAATAATAAATGTGCGAGAATGTAAAGTTTTGTTTAGACAACAACCTAGTGACAATTTGACTTCAAAGGCGGATCCTCCTAGCTCGTCCGGTAATTTCGGCAGAGTTCCGTTACCGTTGGCCCCTCCTGCGGCTATTCTGGCGGAGCTCCGCGACTACTTGTTAGTTCTGTGGCTAATCCGGCAGAACTCCGCTAGACTAGGTGTAATCCCCTAGAAAATCTAACGCGATACAGTGGCGGAAACACTGTAGAGTTGAGATTAAAACACACTGTAACTATGTCTTATTATAATTAAAATGGTAAAGTCAAACAATAGGCCTTAACTAAAATGGCCAAAATTTAAAACAATCCACAAAAGAAGGTTTGAACAATCCATAAGACATAATTATTAAAATAAATAAGCAGGATCCATAACTGCTCGCTAGCCCACTGAAGAGAAACACATATACCTGCCATGTTAAAAACTTAACAGCCACAATCAGTGGGGAGCAACGCCAACGTTCTCCCAGCAGTAAAACATGATTTTAAAACTGTAATTACTATTATACGAAAATAGTAAAAAAAACGGAAAACAGTAAAACATTATTCATAAAAATAAGCTTTCAGCGCAAAACCAAAATATTAAAATGGGTTTCCGAAGAAACATAAAATATTTGCCAACCTGCAACCAATTTATATCGATAATAAATAAAATATTCAATGTGGCGTTATGGATAGGGTTAATGTAGAATCTAGACTTTCACCAGGACAATACTAGAAACTAGCTTTGAGAACTGTAGACTTAACTCATAACAGAATCCAGTCTCTAACTAGGCAACTCAACTATAACAGGACTGCGTGCAGCGAGGTCCTGGTTTAAGTAGTATACACTCCTCCTGGATACAAACCATATCCAGTTCAACCCGACGCGACTTACACGATGCGATATCTAAGTTTAAGGTAAATATATATATACTCTCCTGAACACAAACCATGCTCAGTTCAACAACCAATGTGCCCCATAAAGACACACCAGCCTTACAGTTGATGGCAAAACGTACATCCCAGACTATATATATTACTCTAAACCCACACTTGTCCTTATTCCGTAACTCCAAAACAGGGTCATTATCGATACTTAAAAGATATAATCATTGTAAACAATAAGAGAACAAAAGGGAAAACGGATCGCCTTTCAAAAGAGGAAACTTTCTATTTTAGGAAACTTCTATATTTAGAAACTTTAAAAATATAGCATCATATCAAAATAGCGAAAATATTAGTTCATGTTAATAAAACATTTTTAGTAACAGATATCGATTTCTAAAACTAATACTTTCGGCCTTAACAATATTAATTTCCAAAATAAGGATAAATGAGTTTATGAAATTATTGAAATATCATACAAGTGTTTATAAAATGATTAAAAAAAAGTCTTAAACACTTTAGTACTACTAATTAGGGTGTTTCCAAAATTTATAAAACCAAAATTCCCTAATTATTAATAGTTTCGACAAAACAAGCGTAAATAAGATTTTACGGCAAATGTCAAATTAAATCTTTTAACGTCTTTTCGTTAATTTAAATCATTAAACAAATTTAGAATATGATAAGGGGTGATTTAAATCACAAAGTCTCAGATTTAAATGTTTTCAAAATTGCTGGAAAAATAATTCTTTTATGTAAGATGAAGCATTTTAACGATAAATCGTAATTTTTTCCAAAAATCATTACTATTAATTAAAGACTTAAATAAATAGTACAAAAATTACGTAAAATAGAAAAAATATATTTTTGGACATTCTGTCCAGAAAAGAGAAATTTCCAGAATCATTAAACTCGGTTTTTAAAGGGTTTTCTCGTTAATCGTCTAATCTCGACAATAACGATTAATAAAAATAGTAATTACAAAACGATTTAAGTATTAATATCCAAAAACTATTATAAAACTTTAAAAATAATGATTTTCCAGAAAATCCTATTTTTTCAGATTTCCAAAATTCCAGATTTATTTAAAGGCCAAAAATTGAGAATTTAAACGACAATACGGTTTTAACAATAAACGATGATTTGTGATTAATTAATTCACCCACTTAAAATTTCCGTAAAATTATGACAAATTTCAGAAAATTCTTTATCAACAGAAACATCATCCACGAAATATTTCAGATTAAAATAAAATGTTTAAGTGCTAGAAATAAAAATCGGTTTTTAATTGTTTTTGTTCATAAACGGTAAAAATTCAATAATCGATATCAAATTTTTTAGAAAAATACCAAATTATTAAAAATCATTAAAAACTTCATTTTTACAGAATATAATCATACATTACAAGTTTAGGCCGAATTTTACGATTTTACAAATTAATATAACAATTTAATCATTGATCTCGTAAAAGCGATAAAAATATCAAAACATGAAAAATTTTAACTTTTAAAAATTTCCAGATTATATGACATACATATATTGTCAAAAATGAAATATAAAAATATGCATGCAATTACACAATTAAAATCACGAAATACAGAGTAACATCGACGTTACCTCCACTCCAAATCGGAATCAATAATATACTTGTCGACCTCGGGATCGTCCACGAAACCTACCATACACGAAAATCATGGTAGAAAAATACCATGAAAAAACTAAGAAAATCACGGTGAATAACAATCAAAAACATCATCGATTATTACCTTAACGATAGGCTCGGAAAGAGGATTAATTCGACGCTAAAAATGAGACGATTAGGACTCGCATTAATCAAAAATCTACCTAGGGAGAAGGAGGTATACTCGGCCAAAGGGAAGGAATAAAGATGTTGAATTTTTTTTAATGCACAAATGAATGTAAGGGAGAGAGGAATGGTTTTAAGCATAAATGGAATTAAAATGGATGAAGAATCCAATGTGGTATCATCAATGTCGAATCTAATGAGGAATCCAATGAGGTTAAGAGGGAGTGTGAAGAGTTTGAGCAAAAATGCAACAATTAAATGAGAGGAGAAATAGTCATATCTTTTCGGTTTTACGTAATAAAATGAATCGTATTAATAAATCATAGTAAAATTGTGACAAGGAGCTTTGTCGGTCAAAAATATGGGGAAAAGGTCTCAAATGATTTATAAGTTAGAGGCATTTCAAAGCAATTCGAGTAAACCTCGCGTAAGAAAATAATTATTCGCGAAGCTTCGTAATAAAATCATTAATGGCTAAGTTTCGTAAATAAAAATATTTACTAGTTGAAAATATTATAAAAATGTGTTTGGACATTTGTAGAAAAAGGAATAACTTAAATCCGAGTTTAAATACGTTAATTCGTAGACAAATAAAATTCCTCGCGGAAAAATAAATAATTTACGAAGAAAATCAAATAAATAAATTTAAAAGAATTAAAATCTTTTAAAATAAAAATAAATATCTTTAAACTCAAAAATTAAAATAAAGCTTGGAAAAAGAGGAAACGCAAGACCGAAATGTGAAAGAGTCATAACGGAAAGGATAAAAATGTTAGGAAAAATAGCGAGTGTTACAATCCTCCCCACTAAAAGAAAGTTTCGTCCTCGAAACTAAGAATAAGCTGAAAGAAATCAAGATTATTTTACTCGAAAAGATGAGGATACAAATTTCGCATAAAAATTTTGCTATAAAAGAAAATTTTACAACTTTTAAAGTGATACAAAATCAAATGCAAATATTTATTCCAAGAGGAATTGGGCTAAGCTACCCGGAATTTAAAATCTTTTAAGTTAATGAAATCGTAAAGTAAACTCATTTGATAAAATAATATTGTTGAATAACATTTGTAAACAAACTTGAAGGAAACAGGGTAAGTAAAACAAGGATATACAATAAATCAAAATAAGAACTTTCAAAATCGATAAAGGTCGAAGGGATTAGCAGCAGATGCGGTAACAGAATTCAAGAGAAGCAGAAAGAAAGACGAAGTTGAGAGTCAGAAAAAGCCCTCAAGGATTACAGAAGAAATTAACCATCTCGAGATTCCTAGTACGACTCGCAGAAAAAGGTTCCTAATTCCATCAAAACAATACTAAGTCCAATATCGGTACTAGGTGGTCCCACTCAATCTACAACCTCCAAAATTAATTCTTACATACTTATATAATATTTCAATTAGTATGGTAAGAATCCACAAATGATTAAAATTCTAAACTCATCAATTAAAATTCCAACGGTCATCAAAACACGCCCAAACTCGCAATCGATAAGGTTTCTAAACTCGAAGCTCATAAGGTTTGAACTCGAAGTATACTCCAACTTTCTTGAGTAAGGAACACTAACGAGGTCCACCAATTTAACAAGGCTCGGGTACGAAATCCTCAAAAATGATCATCAACATATTTATAATGCCGCAAGTACAGGAGTTAGGAACGTATAACAAATCCTCAAACACGCTCAAATCTATTGGTAATAGCGAACACTCACATCTTCAAATATGTCATTCGAATAATGTTTCTAGGAGTCCATCAAATTTTAAATAACCACGGTGCATCCACAATATATTTAATAACTCAACGAAGTCACAATCTCGCTGGTCAAAGAGTTCTAACATGAAAGTCCCAATACGATGATCTGTATTATAGTATTCCTCAAAACAACACAATAAGCCCAAATTATGATTGTGCAAGATATTTCTCTTCTTCAAGGCTCTGATACCAACTGTAATCCCCTAAAAAATTCTAATGCGATACAGTGGCGGAAACACTGTAGAGTCGGATTATAACACGCTGTAACTATGTTTTGATAAAAATTTAAATGGTAAAGTCAAACATTAGGCCCTAAATAAAATGGCCAAAATTAAATAAATCCACAAAGGGGTTTAACAATCCACAAAACAAATTATTAAAATTAATCGAGCAAGGATTATGTCTGCCCGCTAGCCCACACCCGGAAACATGCATACCTGTCATGTTAAAAACATAACAGCCACAATCAGTGAGGAGCAACGTCAACGTTCTCCCAGCCGTATAACAGGATTTTAAAACAACAATTACTAATATAGGAAAATAGTAAAAATGGAAAACAGTAAAACAGCATATTAAAATAAGCTTTCAGCGCAAAACCAAAATATTAAATTGGGTTTCAGAAGAAACATAAAAATATTTGCCAACCTGCAACCAATTTATATCGATAATAAATAAAATAATCAATGTGGCGTTATTGATAGGGTTAATGTAGAATCTAGACTTTCACTAGGACAATACTAGAAACTAGCTTCGAGAACTGTAGACTTAACTCATAACAGAATCCAGTCTCTAACTAGGCAACTCAACTATAACAGGACTGCGTGCAGCGAGGTCTTGGTTTAAGTAGTGCACACCCCTCCTGGATATAAACCATATCCAGTTCAACCCGACGCGACTTCTACGATGCGATATCTAAGTTTAAGGTAAATATACACTCTCCTGAACACAAACCATGCTCAGTTCAACAACCAATGCGCCTCATAGAGACACACCAGCCTTAAAGTTGATGGCAAAACGTACATCCCAGACTATATTACTCTAAACACACACTTGTCCTTATTCCATAACTCCAAAACAGGGTCATTATCGATACTTAAAAGATATAATCATTGTAAACATTATGGAGATAAAAGGAGTAATCACAATATTCTAAAAGAGGAAACTTTCTGTTTGAGAAAACTTCTATTTTTAGAAACTTTACTAAAAATAACATCATATCAAAATAGCGAAAATATTGGTTTATACTAATTCAAAATCTTTAGTAAACGATATAGATTTTAATACTTTCGGCCTTAAACATATTAATTGTTAAAGTGAGAACATTTGAGTTTATGAAATTATTGAAATATCATACAAGTGTTTATAAAATGATTAAAAAATGTCTTAAACATTTTAATACTACTAATTAGGGTGTTTTCAAAATTTATAAAGCTAAAATTCCCTAATTATTATTAGTTTCGACAATACGATTATAAATAGGATTTTACGGCAAATGTTAAATTAAATCTTTTATCGTCTTTTATTTAATTAAACCAATGAATATATTTAGAGTATGTTAAGGGATGATTTAACTCTTAAAGTTTCATATTTAAATATTTTCAAAATTGCTGGACAAATAATTCTTTTAGGTAAGACGGAGCATTTTAAAGATAAATCGTAATTTGTCCAAAAATTAATACTATTAATTAAAGATTTTAATAAATAGTACAAAAATTACGTAAAATAGTTAAAATATATTCATGGACATTCTGTCCCGAAAGTAAAATTTTCCAGAATATTAAAACTCGGTTTTTAAAGCATTTTCTCGTTAATCGTCTAATCCCGACAATAACGATCAATAAAAATAGTAATTACAAAAAGATTTACGTATTAATATCCAAAATTTATTATTAAACTTAAAAATTATTATTTTCCAGAAACTACTATTTTTCCAGATTTCCAAAAATTCCAGATTTAATAAATCCCGTTAAAACCATCTTTAAAACCCGTTTTCACAATTAAAGATTCCATTAATAAAGCTTATTCTTTCCTAACATTTTATTGAAGCACTAAAATCATAAAGTTACATTTTATTATGAAATCATCAGAATCATAGTTTTTTTTTCCATATTTAATCATAGAACCAGAAATCGAGAATTTAAATGACAAACACGGTTTTAACGATAAACGATGATTTAAAGTGATTAATTAATTCATCCACTTAACAACTCCAAAAAATTATAAAAAATTCAGAAAATTCAATTTCATAATAAAGTTTCACCAACTCAAAAATCAGTTTAAATACTAGAACTAAAATCGGCTTTTAATCGTTTTTGTCCGTAAACGGTAATAATTCAATAATCGATAAATAAAATATCAGAAAAATACTAAATTATTAAAAATCATCAAAATCAACATTTTTACAGAATATAAACATATATTACACGTTTAGGCCGAATATTACGATTTTACAAATTAATATGACGATTTAATCGTTAATCTCGTAAAAGCGATAAAAATACCGAAACATGCAAATTTTCAACTTTTAAAAATTTTCCAGATTTTATGACATACGTGTATTGCCAAAATAAAACATAAAAATACATACATGCAAATACTCAATTAAAATCATGAAATACCGAGTAACATCGACGTTACCTCTACTCCAAGTCTGAATCGATTATATATTCATCGGCCTCAGGATCGTCCACAAATCCTACCAAACACGAAAATCATGGCAGGAAAATACCATGAGAAAACTAATAAAAATCAAGGTAAATAATGATCGAAAACGACGTCGATTATTACCTTAACGAAGGAATTGGAAAGAGGATTAATTCGACGCTAAAAATGAGACGATTAGGACTCGAATTGAACGAAAATCAGCCAAGGGAAGATGAGAAGTAACACGGCCAAAGGATGATGAGGAAGATGTTGTAGTAATTTTTTGTTAATGCAAAAATGAATGTAGAGTAAAGGAGGAGATGGAGGTTACTACACTTTAAAGAGTATGAATGAAATTAAAGATCCAAAATGAGGAATCCAAAGTGCATCGAGACCCAAAGTTGACCGGCCAAGAGTAGAAGAGAGGGAGTAGGAAGAGCTTGAGTAGTAAAGCCTCAATTTAATGAAAAGAAAAGAATCTTATGTTTACGGTTTAGAGTGATAAAATGTAACGTGTTAGTGTAGACACCCGCATTTTGCCTGCTAGTGTCTATAGCAGTTCCCGACAAAACACCCGATGATGATCGGACGCTAACGTGACTTAATACGCTCGAATACGGACTCGAAATCAATAGTATCCGACGTGGGCATTTAGCGGAGTGCAAATCTCTCAAAACTGACCTCAAATCCAGGCCCAGTGGGTCGTTTCCAATAAAATGAGACTAATTAGGGCCAAAACCGTCACCAGAAATAAAACCGTCTTTTAGCGACCGAGTCAAAACCCGGTCAAAGTCGAATCCCGAGACGAACCAGCCTCACATTATGTCCAAATACACAAAATGAATCAAGACTCAACAACCAAATCAACCAAATCTCATTCAAAAATAGTCAACAAATCATGCCTTATTTACACTCCCTCCATTCACACCCACTCGATCGAGTGGATCACATCCACTCGGTCGAGTAAGGCCATAAACCGGCCGATCCAGACCCAGATCGAGCACTCGGTCGAGTGCACCCGCGCCACTCGATCGAGTGACCCTAAACCGGGGTATTTCCCTATAAATACCCCATCACCCCAACACATTACACGACTCTTTTCAACCTTTTACCACCTTCAAAACAAGGTCTTTTCAACCCTTTCAATCCTCATTCAACCTTACACATCTTAAACCTTCAAACCTTCATCACCTTGAGTTCTAGGCACTCATACACATACACACACAAATACATACAAAATCCCGAGATCAAAACTCGTCAAAGACATACACCATAACTCTACCTACATAGCTTGACACTCCTGCGCACACGCCGCTACTACGAGTCCGTTTCCGAGGCCATTTAAGCATGTAGGTTGAGGGTGTCATCAAACCCCGTTTCTTTTTTTCCTTTCTCTTTTTCGATTATATATGTACATACTATATATTATTATTATTATTATTATTATTATTATTATTATTATTATTATTATTATTACTATTATTATTATTATTATTATTATTATTATTATTATTATTATTATTATTATTATTAATTATACTAACACTAATACTAACATTTTAATTTTGCTACTAACATTTTATTTATCACAATCTAATATTTACTTATCGTATTATAACCTCTAACATTTAATTATCGTCATTTACATTTTGTTATAATATTAATACCGCGTATAATTATTTAACAAAAACTATTTTCAAAACGATCCGAGCAACGTCCGTTGAGGCTAAATTAATGATTGTAGGCCTTAAGGCCAAATTACGATATTAAAATGCCGAGGACTTAAGTTTGCAACGACGGTCGAATTTTTGGGTGGAATATGTTTAATTACGAATTCCGCCTAAAGTCTATTTAATCCCTTTACAAGTCGTATTGGAGGTGGCGCCCTTCGAGGTGCGCCGTCCTAAACACTTAAGGGCGTAATAGATCGTGGAGATTCGTCGTTAAATATGTCCGACCACATTTCTTTCAACATATTATTCTAAAGAATCATCGACAAATCGGATTAGGACGAAACCCATTGACGCCGAATTAATTGTCACACGATCCGAAAGGATTGATTACGACATTATGACGCGGAGGGAATCGATATTTGTTCTAGCCCGATCAAACTCGATTTTGCAAATTCGCTCTAAATACTAGATGTCGGTTCTATAACCGAATGTCGAGTATGACGAGCCATCGAGATTTAAACTAATATAAATTGGACAATATTTATATTTAGCGTAATTGCATCTCGATTCAAAAACATAAAAGCTATAAAATGGGTCGTTTTAAAACACAAATTAAACACCCGTACAGAGGGCACTCGATCGAGTAGCACTACAAAAATCGGGCAGTAGGTTCTTCTAAGGGCACACTCGACCGAGTCCGTGCCATGACTCGATCGAGTGGACCCTGTAGCCTGGAAAACCGAGCGCTTTGATCATCATTTGAGCCTCGTCATTTTTTTACGACTTTTAGTCGACACGTGTAAAGTCAATCACGTGATCCTATTTTTCAAAACTCATGCATATCATATCACTTAAAACGACTTTGATCGACGGTCTCGCACTATTAATCTTGTGTCGACGACTCTTTAGTCGTATCCGACACATGATTAATTTAGACTCTATTCCTCGATGTGAAAAGTCGGGACAAGGCATCGGGATTCAGGATCGGGCTAGCACCACGTCTAGGTTCTATATCTCCGTCCTCCGTTTAATACACAATATAATGTGTATTTAATCGAAGTTTGTCCGTTTGCACAACTTACGGTCTAGTTTATATATACGGGTCCGTTTCTAGTTAACGTTTACCATTTCCTATTCAATTATTCTATTTTATTGCTCGTTGTATTGTGAATTCCGGGTTGTATTCCGCCCGTGTAATTTGTAATTTATTTACGAGTTTTCTATTATTTGATGTTTGCCATTTATTCCCTTAAATGAACATCGCATGCTAAATCACTTTGACGTGAATCAAGATGCATTAAATGACGTAGTTAATCAACAACTCGCATGCTTAGCCCGAAAACGCTGTTTGCATATCATTTAATCGTTTTACTAGGGCGCGCACACGAACACGAATGATGTCTTAGTAGAGGCCGCCATGTGCGGGCGGGGTTGGGTGTCTTTAGTGGGCTTCCCAACACGTACCCTCACCCATTACTCAGAACCTTGGTTTCCGGATGCCCGAAACCATTGGCACACGAGAGTCATTCTATATACAAAAGCCGGTTTAAACGGTATCGATATTGCAATACAAAGGGACGAGCCCCATAAGCTCTGAAATCGAAGTGGGCCGTACTTTGTGTACAGCCCATGACGACATAGAGTGGGCTTGTGTGGTTCCGAATAACCACAAAATTCGGTGGCGACTCCATTTTGACTTAAATTTCGAACCCGAGAACAATCTCACCACGAGATTCATTCGCCTACCCAAACCCGCGCGTGGCCGCGTCGGGGTGGACCTACGTCATGTCCACAATTTGGCGACTCCGCTGGGGATACCTGATGTACCACATGTCATCGGGGTTCCTTGGGAAAGACTCGAAGAGAAATCGTTTGTATATTAGTGTGCGCGCATTAGTTTAATGATTCATGCATAACCCAAATTTTGCCCGGGCCGGTTACTTGTGACCGACGTCCCACTATACCGCGGTGCATTCCTACATGGGTGCGCTAAAGACTTCGATGGCGGAACTCGTCTGGGATTTGCGGCATGTCCTAAGACCAAATCGGCTTAGGGAGTCCGTCTCGATTCACGAGAATGCCATCGTTGTTGGTATAGACCCTATTTTGACCGACCGAGACTTAGTGTAAAGCATACATAAGCGTCGTTGTAATGCTTGCTTGACTACGTGCTACTTGGTTTCCGTGTCATTTTTTTTCAAAAACCGTCATTTCAAAAAATGCATCTTTCCAAAACACCAAATTTTGAAAAACCCGAAATACTGTCCGTTTCGGGACCCATCTTTCAAAAATATCGAACTTCAAAACTCGGAATGCTGCTAAAATTTAGACTGATGATTTGACTCAAAATAGCCTATTTTCTAGCCGGCATGCTGTCCATTTCAAAATTTGAATTTCATCCACCATTCGATTTTCGAATTTTCAAATTCCATTTCGATTTCAAATTTCAAAATTCCATTTCGATTTTTTTTTTCAAATCCTCGAGATGCGATACTCGATTTTCAAATTTCCGAGATGCCGTTTTCGATTTTTAAATCTTTGGGATCCTATTTTCGATTTTCAAAATTTCGGAAATTTATTTTCGATATTCAACTTTTCATGAAACTCGGTCTTGTCGGCATGCTACAAATTTCAAAAGACGAGACCGTCTCCCAATTTTTCAAAACGCGAAATTACTCGCAACCATTCTAATATTTCAAAATGCCCGGTCCTATTGGCCCACTGCCAATTTCAGGTCTGTCCTCTCAATTTTCAAAATTCAATCATTTTTCAAAAACCTTCCTTATTATAGGACCTACCGTAATTCGTGTGTCGGGTCTTTTCGTAATACGTCGAAGGTCTTTAGCGTCGAAACTCCGTCGATCCTACATCACGGGTTTCTTCCCCATCCTAGTCCGCCTTTTCCTAAAGGCATAACCTACCAACACGAGTCATACACTCGTAAATGGAAGGTTCGTCTGAACACTCGAGTCCTAACTAGAAAGTCACACGCGATCTTTCCCTCCGACTGGACGGTCCCCACGTCCTTTCCTAGGGGAATTTTGCCCGTCATTCAATCCGTTAGTCGAGTCATCCCAATTCAAGTCCTTTAACTTTAGGGTCTACCCTAATCACAGGGTCTATCCTTATTCAAGTCAAGTCAAGGGTCTCTAGCGTCGAAACTCTGCCGATCATACATCGCGAGTTTCTTCCCTTACCCCGTCTGCCTTTTCTCGAGGCCGAGTCAACCTTTTACAAGGCATAGCCCTGTAGCTAAAGGTTCGTGATCCTTACATCTAAGGGTCACTCGTCCGACACTCGAGTCTTAAAAAAACCTTCAATCTCACTCGAGGGCTACCCTTCAACAGAGCGATCAGTCACGGTTGCTCTAAGGGTCATGTCTTACACGTGTTGTCTCACGTACCCCGCTTTTGAGTCACTTAGATGTCACACCATCTGAGTCCTACAAGAGTCCTTGGTCTCACTTGGGGGCTATTCTCTAACGGGGCGATTAATCACAATCACTCCGAGAATCGTACCCTACATATTTGTCTTAGGAGAGTCTAACCGGAGTCAAACCAGAGTTGTCTCTCCTCCGCGCTATTTCCTATGCCTTGGCGCATTCGAGTTCCGAAGCAACATTTCTGATTACGTGGGTATTCTCGCAGAGTATTGCATCCACAACCGGGAATAGGGACATGGAAAACACCATTAATGAACTGAAGGCTTTGCTAGAAACAATGGTTGGTAAGCAGGCCATTTTTGAAACCCAACTAGGGTTCATAAGAGCCGACCAAGAGGCCTTGGATGCTCGTCTAACTGTCGTTGAAGAACAAGACTTCAATTACGGGTCGGTAAATACTGGGCCATTTGCCAAACTGATCAGCACGGTGCGTGAGCTCGAACAACAGTTCCATGCCTCCCAAGAGAACAACATCCGAGTTGAAAACTCCCGAGACTATACACCCATTAGTGAGAAACTACCAAAAGATCTCAATCTAGAAGAGTTACCCATATTCGAAGGGACGGAGGATCCATTACTACACCTCCGAGCTTTCAAGGCGTTTATGGCGATCAAGGGGGTCAAAGCCGACATGTTCATCAATCTGTTCAGCACATCCCTCGGGAAATATCCAAAAGCCTGGTTCTATAGGCTTAATACAAAAAGATTCCCCACTTGGGAAGATGTGGCTACCGAGTTCGCTAAAAACTACTCTGATAATACTGAACTTCAGACTACCATGCGGACTTTAGAAGTCATGGCCCAAAATCCAACAGAAGGTTTCACCAAATACCTTCAACGTTGGTGGGCTGAGAGTGTTAAGCTGATAGACAAGCCCAGCGAGAAGACACTAGTGGAGGCATTCATCAACAACCTTCTACCCTCCTACCGCGTCCATCTTAGGTATGCCGGCATTTCAAACTTTGCGGTGCTTACCGAAATGGGCACTAGGATTGAAGACGATCTTCGACATAATGAAGATCTGGGTAAATCTTCTACCGAAGGCTATACGGGACATCCATTTGAGTCCTTAGAAGCCGAAGATTACTGACAACCCCATCCCAGAGTCCAGATTTGATTTAAGTCCGAGTCTGAGTCCGAGTCTAGGATGTTCTATTTCTTTCAATTTCGATGTCAGAGTCAGAGTCAACTGTATTCTGTCCTCTTTCCAAAATTCAACAAAATCAACTTTTTCAATCTCTCATATGTGTTTCCGAGAACATGATGAACACCATCATACACTGTGAGTACATGCACGTGACTATTATAGGCACATCTATAATGACTGCAGGAACTGAGACCCATGTTTTCCCTTACCTGTTCCATGTCCGGCATAGACAGCCACATAACTACCCCTAGTAGGAGCAGTATCGAATCCTATGACAAATCTAGGTAGTCTCCTAGTTTGGGTTCAAGACGGAAGGCAAGCCCATTTCCCACAATAAACACCCCTCCAATAAGACTGATCAATCCCTACCTTAGGCGTTAGTCTAACCAGAAGCAAAAAAGAAGCATCGTGACTCTATAGGCTTAATGCCAAAAATACCCAACTCGGGACGATGCTCCCACTAAGCCTGCTCGGAATTATGATGACAATACCGAGATCCAAATCACCATGCTTACCGTAGAGTACTCCACCACGAGTTGCACTCACCAACTAGGCTTACACCTTACAAAGGTTTAGCTCCACAAGCCTAATCCAACCGATGGGCCCACCCTCATATCCACCCACAACATCAAAGGGAGGGATAGGCGTGAAAAAAAAAAACTGGACAAAAAACAGAAGTCCAAAGAAAAAAGCAAAAGGCCGAAACAAAAGAGCTGGCCATGACCAAAAAAGAACTCTCAACATCCCTCGACCAGATACGATCAATCCCTTGACTGGGACACAGTCAACTCGAGTAAAGGATCCCACGATCGGGTCTAAGAGGTCAACCCAAAAAAAAAAAATTCAAATACCCATGACCCTGGTCAACGTTCAACTCAAGTGAAAATCCCTTGACCGGGGTACGGTCAATTCAAAAATTATCAATGCCTATACCATCCAATTGGGAAGAGACAATCAAGCTGATCAGCTAACACCACACTTAGCCTTCCCACATTGCAACCCTTAAGACCTTCTCGAGACCTAGGCTAAGAGACAGCCCGGAATTTTGAGGATTCTAGCTCCATAAGATACACCCTAACCATTAGGGCCAGACATGGAAATCAGATCCCGCATTATCAAACCTACCCTGATCGATGTCCGAATCATTTTTACTCGACTTTCCCCTTTCCTACCACATTGCAATACCTTACCCTCGAAGCCTTAGCTCCACAAAATCGAGCTCCAGATTTCGAACCATCAAAGCCACTTGGGACCTAGCTCTACATTTCCAAAAACATCCAAACCAGTTACCAACCCCAAACACGGGAACTCAGCCTGCAGTCGGCATAGAACATGCCCAAATAGTTCACACCACCTCTGGGGGCTACCCCAGAGAACGCTCACAGTCACAGGATCAACATCCTAACTATTCCAGCCCTTTGATCAAGACATCATTGGGAACACATCAACACACCTAGCCTACATCATCGACGTGGCTAGTTACACAAAGCCCTAATAAACTAGGGAACATAACATATCTTTCAATCCACTGAACTACGGCTTGGTTTGATTTCACTACACGTGAATACGTAGGCAGCCTTTCAACAAGGGCACAACCACCCATATTGACACAAATTCAGAAAGCACCATCATTCCTATCACGACACTGTCATGTTCTCAACAGTTAGCTTTGTCTTCCTGGGGGCTTCTCTTAGGCAGAAGTTCTCCATCCACCCACATAATCCAAATACTTTCAAAAATCTAGCCACCTTTCTATAGTGTCTCCTAGTACTCGGCTCAGTCAAAGGCGAGAATCTGTCAAGGACTCGAAGCAACACCCACTTTGGGAATGTACCCCAAAATCAATAATTCAAAAAAAGCACTAAACTATAACATTGCTACTACTAAGTCCTGTCGTTACAGTCTCGTTACAGACTAATGCAGCCACCCTATAGCATATCTATCCCAATTTGATGTTCGACCGTTGATGCGTGCTATTTATATATGATTATTACGTCTTTTACGCACGCATTTCCATGCATATCGAGTAGCATTATCTACTATTTTCCCCCGAATTTGATACTTTGTGGTCTTGTTGCATCTTTTGTAGAGAATGGACCCGTTGGTGCATAAACAAGGCAAAAATCGTGCTTAAAGATGAAATCTTTTGCGAAATAAGAAAAGAGAATGATCGTTTCCAAATGGGTCTACTTAAAACGTGAATATCTTGAGTTCTACAACTCCAATTGATCTGATTCCAGTTGCGCTGGAAAGCTATTTCTGTTAGCTTTCCAACGGTATATTACACGCCCAATTTGAAGAAGTAACGAAGAAATGGCAAACGTTTGAAGTTGAGCGCGCAGTGCTGAGAACAATAGTCGAACGACTATCCTAATAGTCGACCGACTATCCATATAGTCGACCGACTATTCAAAATTCTCGACCGACTATTCTCGAGACTGGACGAAGACCGAGACTTTCCTAATTTGATGTTTAGGGTTAATAAGACCTTTGGGCTTTTGTTTAACTTAGTATTTAAGAAACTATTAGACTAGAATTCTCTCAATTTCTCCCTTATTCTCTTTTACTTCTCTTTAGATTTCTTTTATACTTCTTCTCTACTTTTATTCTCTCTAGTTTAATTTCTTCTCAAAACTCGGTTGTTGTAAGAACTTTTGGATTCGAATCGCCTTCATTCCTTCGGTAATTTTATTAATCTTCCTTCCTTCTTCTTTGTTCTTGATTGTTTTCTTCTTCATATTTAATTATTCTTAATTATTGTTTTATACTTGTCGTAAATTTATTATTATTTGTGATGTTTAATCTAGTAAATTCTTTTATTAATCTTGTTGTTCTTGAATTAATTATGAGTAGCTAATTTCCCTCGCTAGGATTTAGGGGGTCTGCGAATTGAATGTGGTCGCTAAATAATTTATAGATCTGTCAATGATTTTGTGTCTGAGTTGTCAATTGTAGCATTTAATTGAGATTAATTGATTAAGTCGACGTAATTGATTAATTGAATTCGGTAAACTTGAACCTAAGATCGGAAGCCTGGTAAAAGTTAGACCTGCTACAACACATTAGTTTGCCCTAATAAGATCGGAAGCCTTTAGACGCATGCTAGGGTGAATAGCGGACCGGAAGGACCTTTTCAATACCCCTTAGACCAATATCTGCGACAGACCTGTGATTTAGACCGTCACCATATGAGATTCGTAGTGAACCGACAATCCTAGTTTTCTCTCCATATATTAATTCGTCCTAATTCATTCTATTTAGTTTAGTTATTCTTCTCCTTTAATTCTCTTTCCTTCACTACTTTTAAATTAGTTAAAACAAACAAACAAAACCCCCAATTTAGTTACTTAGATAGACTTTAATTGCAAGTAGAATTTATTTGTCTCCTTGTGGATTCGACCTGACTTCCCTAGCTATATTTTTAGTTAGACCTAAGTTGGTTATCTTTGATAGGTATACGACTAGCTTATCAACCGTGTTGCCACTCGCCTAGGCTACGGAATAGCGTAGCTTATGAGTCTTTTCATCTTAGGTGACCCACCCCTCTACCGAGTCACAGTCCAACCCCTCGAGAGTCCAAGTCGTGTCTGTCAACTCGTCGTCCTGTCACGTCCAGAGTCGAGTCTGTCGGTACCTTCCTCCTCAAATTTTCACTTCAAACTTTGCAAAACTTAGCCATTTGATAAAATCTTTTTCGACAAGGTCAAATTTCAGTCTATTTAAACTGCAAATTTCTTTTCTACCAATTTCAATTTTGAAAACCTATCTCCTAGCACGTGAGTTGCTTTCAGAACTTCGATTTCAAAATGAAGCAAAAATCATTTTCCCTAGCGCAAGCCAGTCTATAGATGCTAACTGCATTTCTTATGTGCTATCTTGGTATATACTATGCCTGCTATTTCTGCCTATGTATCTAACATTTCAGGTACCAGCTAGTGCTTCCCAACGGAACATCAAAGGCAGTGTATCTCCTGGAATGCTACATGCAAGTTGTCATGTGTCGGCATGCGGGTACACCCAAGACTTCAGAAGCAAGTCCCCGCGCAGCTACTTTACTCCCTAGCATGAGTCAGTGTTTCACCAAGATATTATGTGCAAATACAGGTACACCCAGGACTTCAAAAGCAAGTTTGACTCCCCACGGAGCTATCATCAAGACAGGTATGACCCTTTTCTTATGGCTGGCGATCCCTTCACACAAGTCTAATGGACTATAAACGACCCGACCGGAAGGCTGCCAGGTAGTAATCCTCGATTGGCCTGGTAGCTACTCAGTCAGAGTGGGGGCTCTCTAGACCCCCGCATTTTGCCTGCTAGTGTCTATAGCAGTTCCCGACAAAACACCCGATGATGATCGGACGCTAACGTGACTTAATACGCTCGAATACGGACTCGAAATCAATAGTATCCGACGTGGGCATTTAGCGGAGTGCAAATCTCTCAAAACCGACCTCAAATCCAGACCCAGTGGGTCGTTTCCAATAAAATGAGACTAAATAGGGCCAAAACCGTCACCAGAAATAAAACCGTCTTTTAGCGACCGAGTCAAAACCCGGTCAAAGTCGAATCCCGAGATGAACCAGCCTCACATTATGTCCAAATACACAAAATGAATCAAGACTCAACAACCAAATCTCATTCAAAAATAGGCAACAAATCATGCCCTATTTACACTCCCTCCATTCACACCCACTCGATCGAGTGTCTCACATCCACTCGGTCGAGTAAGGCCATAAACCGGCCGATCCAGACCCAGATCGGGCACTCGGTCGAGTGCACCCGCGCCACTCGATCGAGTGACCCTAAACCGGGGTATTTCCCTATAAATACCCCATCACCCCAACACATTACACAACTCTTTTCAACCTTTTACCACCTTCAAAACAAGGTCTTTTTAACCCTTTCAATCCTCATTCAACCTTACACATCTTAAACCTTCAAACCTTCATCACCTTGAGTTCTAGGCACTCATACACATACACACACAAATACATACAAAATCCCGAGATCAAAACTCATCAAAGACATACACCATAACTCTACCTATATATCTCGACACTCCCGCGCACACGCCGCTACTACGAGTCCGTTTCCGAGGCCATTTAAGCATGTAGGTTGAGGGTGTCATCAAACCCCGTTTCTCTTTTTCGATTATATATGTACATACTATATATTATTATTATTATTATTATTATTACTATTATTATTATTATTAATTATACTAACACTAATACTAACATGTTAATTTTGCTACTAACATTTTATTTATCACAATCTAATATTTACTTATCGTATTATAACCTCTAACATTTAATTATCGTCATTTACATTTTGTTATAATATTAATACCGCGTATAATTATTTAACAAAAACTATTTTCAAAACGATCCGAGCAACGTCCGTTGAGGCTAAATTAATGATTGTAGGCCTTAAGGTCAAATTACGATATTAAAATGCCGAGGACTTAAGTTTGCAACGACGGTCGAATTTTTGGGTCGAATATGTTTAGTTAAGAATTCCGCCTAAAGTCTATTTAATCCCTTTACAAGTCGTATTGGAGGTGGCGCCCTTCGAGGTGCGCCGTCCTAAACACTTAAGGGCGTAATAGATCGTGGAGATTCGTCGTTAAATATGTCCGACCACATTTCTTTCAACATATTATTCTAAAGAATCATCGACAAATCGGATTAGGACGAAACCCATTGACGCCGAATTAATTGTCACACGATCCGAAAGGATTGATTACGACATTATGACGCGGAGGGAATCGATATTTGTTCTAGCCCGATCAAACTCGATTTTGCAAATTCGCTCTAAATACTAGATGTCGGTTCTATAACCGAATGTCGAGTATGACGAGCCATCGAGATTTAAACTAATATAAATTGGACAATATTTATATTTAGCGTAATTGCATCTCGATTCAAAAACATAAAAGCTATAAAATGGGTCGTTTTAAAACACAAATTAAACACCCGTACAGAGGGCACTCGATCGAGTGCACAAGGCTTGTGCACCCGATCGAGTAGCACTACAAAAATCGGGCAGTAGCTCCTCTAAGGGCACACTCGACCGAGTCCGTGCCATGACTCGATCGAGTGGACCCTGTAGCCTGGAAAACCGAGCGCTTTGATCATCATTTGAGCCTCGTCATTTTTTTACGACTTTTAGTCGACACGTGTAAAGGCAATCACGTGATCCTATTTTTCAAAACTCATGCATATCATATCACTTAAAACGACTTTGATCGACGGTCTCGCACTATTAATCTTGTGTCGACGACTCTTTAGTCGTATCCGACACATGATTAATTTAGACTCTATTCCTCGATGTGATAAGTCGAGACAAGGCATCGGGATTCGGGATCGGGCTAGCACCACGTCTAGGTTCTATATCTCCGTCCTCCGTTTAATACACAATATAATGTGTATTTAATCGAAGTTTGTCCGTTTGCACAACTTACGGTCTAGTTTATATATACTGGTCCGTTTCTAGTTAACGTTTACCATTTCATATTCAATTATTCTATTTTATTGCTCGTTGTATTGTGAATTCCTGGTTGTATTCCGCCCGTGTAATTTGTAATTTATTTACGAGTTTTCTATTATTTGATGTTTGCCATTTATTGCCTTAAATAAACATCGCATGCTAAATCACTTTGACGTGAATCAAGATGCATTAAATGACGTAGTTAATCTACAACTCGCATGCTTAGCCCGAAAACGCTGTTTGTATATCATTTAATCATTTTACTAGCGCGTGCACACGAACTCGAACGATGTCTTAGTAGAGGCCGCCATGTGCGGGCGGGGTTGGGTGTCCTTAGTGGGCTTCCCAACACGTACCCTCACCCCTTACTCAGAACCTTGGTTTCCGGATGCCCGAAACCATTGGCACACGAGAGTCATTCTATATACGAAAGCCAGTTTAAACGGTATCGATATTGCAATGCAAAGGGACGAGCCCCATAAGCTCTGAAATCGAAGTGGGCCGTACTTTGTGTATAGCCCATGACGACATAGAGTGGGCTCGTATGGTTCCGAATAACCACAAAATTAGGTGGCGACTCCATTTTGACTTAAATTTCGAACCCGAGAACAATCTCACCACGAGATTCATTCGCCTACCCAAACCCGCGCGTGGCCGCGTCCGGGTGGACCTACGTCATGTCCACAGTTAGTAAAACGTAGTTAAATTTGTAACCAGAACTTAGTCGGTCCAAAATGTGAGGAAATAGCCTCAAATAATTTATAAGTTGATAAAAAGAATAATCGTAAAATGGTTAAAGGCATTTCAAGGTAATTCGAGTAAACCTCGCGAAAAAAATAATTATTCGCGAAGCTTCGTAATAAAATCATTAACGACTAACTTTTGTAAATAAAAAAAATATTTACTAGTTGAAAATATTATAGAAACGTATTCAAACAAATTTAGGAAAAGGAATAACTAAATTCCGAGATTAAAAGGTCAATTCGAAGAGAAATAGAATTCCTTGCGGAAAAATTAATTAGTTTACGAAGAGACCAAATAAATGGATTTAAAAGGATTAAAATCTTTCAAATTAAAAATAAAAATTATTAAACTCAAAAATTAAAATGGAGCTTAGTAAAATGATGAAATATGAGGCCGAAAAGTAACAGAGCTAAGACGGAGTCCTAATGGAAAGAATAAAAATGCTCGGAAAAATAGCGGGTGTTACAATCCTCCCCACTAAAAGAATGTTTCGTCCTCGAAACTAAGAATAAGCAGATAGGACCACATCGAAGACTCGGTTTCCCACGTTTCTTCCTCAAACCGATTACAGCGCCACAGAACTTTTACCAGAGGTACAATTTTGTTCCTTAAGCGTTTCTCACGGCGATCAGTAATCTTCATCGGCCTTTCTTCATAAGTCAGATCTGGTTCGAGATCCACAACCTCGGGTTCTAACACGTGTTCGGGGTCACTAACATATTTCCTCAGCTGAGAAACATGAAAGACATCGTGAACCTTACCCATAGAAGCAGGCAATTCCAGCTTATAAGCAACTTCGCCCACTCTCTCGATCACAGGGTACGGGCCAACGAACTTAGGGCTGAGCTTGCCCTTAATCCCAAACCGTTTCACCCCCTTCATAGGTGATACCTTCATGAACACAAGATCACCAACCTAAAACTCCAAAGGTTGGCGACGAACATCAGCATACGACTTCTGTCGATCCTGGGCAGACTTCATCCTAGATCGGACCACATTCACCACATCAATAGTCTGAGCCAACAAATCCGGGCCCAAAATCTTCACCTCACCGGGGACATCCCAACAGACGGGAGTACGGCACTTTCGACCATAAAGTGCCTCGAACGAAGACATCTTAATAGAAGCATGGTAGCTGTTGTTATAGGAAAACTCTACCAGCGGAAGATGTCGGATCCAATTCTCTTGGAAATCCAAAGCACAAGCTCGCAACATATCCTCCAAAGTTTGAATCGATCTCTCGGACTGTCCATCCGTAGCACCATGGAAAGCGGTACTCATCAATAGTTTGCTTCCCAAAGCATCTTGCAAAGCCTTAGAGAATTTAGAGCAAAATCTCGGATCCCTATCTGAAACAATCTCGAGCGGTACGCCGTGATGACGGACGATTTCGGCAACATACACCTCTGCGAGCTTCTCCAGACTCCAAGTGTCGCGAATAGGGACGAATCGTGCACGCTTGGTCAAGCGATCCACAATAACCTAAATACCGTTTCTTCCATTCACGGTTCTCGGTAACGCCATCACAAAATCCATCGATATGCACTGCCACTTCCATTCCGGAACCTGGAGTGGTTGTAGCAAACCTCCAGGCTTCTTGTGCTCGAACTTCACTTGCTGACATGTCAAGCACTTACTTACAAACTCTGCAATGTCCTCTCTCATATGAGGCCACCAGAAATGGAGCTTCAAATCCCGATACATCTTATCACCACCAGGATGAATAGAGTACCTAATCTTATGTGCCTCGGTTAGAACTTGCTTTCTCACCTCAGCATCACTACGGACAACCCACCGGTTCTTAAATTTCAGTGCTCCACTGGAATCCACAGAAAAATCTAGAGCCTTACCAAGATTCATCTTTTCTCGGATACCGGCTACAAAAGGATCTTCCAGCTGCTTCTCACGAATCTCACGGAAAAGAGTTGGTTCAGCCACTAGGGCATTGAGGTGACCATCATAACCCTCATCAACAACATCAATAGACATCTTGGCAAAATCTCTGGCCAACTCCACAGACAAGCCAGAACACGGAGTTAAGGAATAGAGGGTCTTTCTGCTAAGGGCATCAGCAACCACGTTAGCTTTTCCCTCACAATACACCAATTCAAGGTCATAGTCGTTCACTAACTCGATCCAGCGTCTCTGTCTCGCATTCAGATCTTTCAGCGTGAAGAGATACTGCAGGCTCTTATGGTCAGTGTGAACCTTGCATATTACTCCGTACAAATAATGCCTCCAAACTTTCAAGGCGTTTACCACAGCTGCTAACTCCAGGTCGTGGGTAGGGTAATTCACCTGATGGACTTTCAACTGTCTAGAGGCGTAAGCGATCACCTTAGCGTTCTGCATAAGAACACAACCCAAACCATTGTTAGAAGCGTCACAATATACGTCGAAACCAACTCCTTCTTCAGGTAGGGTCAGGATAGGAGCAGAAGTGAGCTTTCTCTTGAGCTCAGAAAAAGCATCTTCACAGGCTTGACTCCACAGAAATTTATTCTCTTTCTTGAGTAATTTAGTCATAGGTCGTGCTATCTTAGAAAAGTCTTGCACAAATCATCGATAATAGCCAGCAAGACCTAGGAAACTTCGGATCTCGCCAACATCTTTGGGACTTGCCCAGCTCTCGATAGCTGAAATCTTAGCAGGGTCAACTTTAATACCTTCCTTTGCGATAACATAACCCAGAAAAGCTACCTCGGAAAGCCAGAATTCACACTTGGAAAACTTAGCATACCACTTTTGATCTCGTAGAATGCCAAGAATAATCTTGAGATGTTCTGCATGTTCAGCCTCCGACTTGGAATAAATCAGGATGTCATCAATAAAGACAACAACACACTGATCCAAATACTCCCTGAAAGTTCTGTTCATTTGATCCATAAAAACAGCAGGAGCATTGGTTAGTCCAAAAGGCATGACTTTGAATTCATAATATCCATACCTCAAACTGAAAGCCGTCTTCGGAATGTCTGATTCACGGACGGGGATTTGGTGATATCCAGACCTTAGATCGATCTTGGAAAACACAGAAGCACCCTTAAGTTGATCCAAAAGATCATCAATTCTGGGCAAAGGATATTTGTTCTTGATCGTAACCTTGTTGAGATCACGATAATCAATACACAAGCGCATCGAACCGTCTTTCTTCCTGACAAAAAGTACAGGAGCGCCCCAAGGGGAAGAGCTTGGACGAATGAAATCTTTCTCAATCATTTCATCCAATTGCTTGCGTAGCTCTTGCAACTCAGCAGGAGTCATTCTGTAAGGTGCTTTGGCGATCGGGCCAGTACCAGGCACGAGTTCAATAGTGAATTCCACATCTCGTTCGGGTGGAATGTCTGGTAACTCCTCGGGGAAATACATCTGCATAATCACACACTATACGTACTTCCTTGAGTTTAGGGAGTTCAGCAGTTACATTTACCGTACATAAAAACGCTTGGCCACCTTTTCTCTGCATTTGGATAGCCTTCATGGTAGAAATAATCCCCTAGAACTCTTTGACCAGCGAGATTGTGCCTTCATTGAGTTATTAAATATATTGTGGATGCACCGTGGTGATTTAAAATTTGATGGACTCCTAGAAACATTATTCGACTGACATATTTGAAGATGTGAGTGTTCGCTATTACCAATAGATTGAAGCGTGTTTGAGGATTTGTTATACGTTCCTAACTCCTGTACTTGCACCATTATAAATATGTTGATGATCATTTTTGAGGATTTCGTACCCGGGCCTTGTTAAATTGGTGGACCTTGTTAGTGTTCCTTACTCGAGAAAGTTGGAGTATACTTCGAGTTCAAACCTTATGAGCTTCGAGTTTAGAAACCTTATCGATTGCGAGTTTGGGCGTGTTTTGATGACCGTTGGAATTTTAATTGATGAGTTTAGAATTTAAATCATTTGTGGATTTTTACCATACTAATTAAAAGATTATATAAGTATGTAAGACTTAATTTTGGAGGTTGTAGATTGAGTGGGACCACCTAGTACCGATATTGGACTTAGTATTGTTTTGATGGAATTAGGAACCTTTTTGTGCGAGTCGTACTAGGAATCTCAAGATGGTTAATTTCTTCTGTAATCCTTGAGGGCTTTTTCTGACTCTCAACTCCGTCTTAGCTCTGATACCAACTGTAATCCCCAAGAAAATCTAACGCGATACAGTGGAGGAAACACTGTAGAGTTGAGATTAAAACACACTGTAACTATATCTTAGTATAATTAAAATGGTAAAGTCAAACAATAGGCCTTAACTAAAATGGCCAAAATTTAAAACAATCCACAAAAGAAGGTTTGAACAATCCATAAGACATAATTATTAAAATAAATAAGCAGGATCCATAACTGCTCGCTAGCCCACCCGAAGAGAAACACATATACCTGCCATGTTAAAAACATAACAGCCACAATCAGTGGGGAGCAACGCCAACGTTCTCCCAGCTGTAAAACATGATTTTAAAACTGTAATTACTATTATATGAAAATAGTAAAAAAAAAACGGAAAACAGTAAAACATTATTCATAAAAATAAGCTTTCAGCGCAAAACCAAAATATTAAAATGGGTTTCCGAAGAAACATAAAATATTTGCCAAACTTCAACCAATTTATATCGATAATAAATAAACTAATCAATGTGGCGTTATGGATAGGGTTAATGTAGAATCTAGACTTTCGTCAGGACAATACTAGAAACTAGCTTCGAAAACTGTAGACTTAACTCATAACAGAATCCAGTCTCTAACTAGACAACTCAACTATAACAGGACTGCGTGCAGCGAGGTCCTGGTTTAAGTAGTATACACCCCTCCTGGATACAAACCATATCCAGTTCAACCCGACGCGAGTTACACGATGCGATATCTAAGTTTAAGGTAAATATATACTCTTCTGAACACAAACCATGCTCAGTTCAACAACCAATGTGCCCCATAAAGACACACAAGCCTTACAATTGATGGCAAAACGTACATCCCAGACTATATTACTCTAAACCCACACTTGTCCTTATTCCATAACTCCAAAACAGGGTCATTATCGATACTTAAAAGATATAATCATTGTAAACAATAAGAGAACAAAAGGGAAAATGGATCGCCTTCCAAAAGAGGAAACTTTCTATTTTAGGAAACATCTATATTTAGAAACTTTAAAAAGATAGCATCATATCAAAATAGCGAAAATATTAGTTCATACTAATAAAACATTTTTAGTAAAAGATATCGATTTATAAAATTAATACTTTCGGCCTTAACAATATTAATTTCCAAAATAAGGATAAATGGGTTTATGAAATTATTGAAATATCATACAAGTGTTTATAAAATGATTAAAAAAAGTTTTAAACACTTTAGTACTACTAATTAGGGTGTTTTCAAAATTTATAAAACTAAAATTCCCTAATTATTAATAGTTTCGACAAAACAAGGGTAAATAAGATTTTACGGCAAATGTCAAATTAAATCTTTTAACGTCTTTTCTTTAATTTAAAACATTAAGCAAATTTAGAATATGATAAGGGGTGACTTAAATCTCAAATTTTCAGATTTAAATGTTTTCAAAATTGCTGGAAAAATAATTCTTTTATGTAAGACGAAGCATTTTAACGATAAATTGTAATTTTGTCCAAAAATCATTACTATTAATTAAAGACTTTAATAAACAGTAAAAAAATTACGTAAAATAACTAAAATATATTTTTGGACATTCTGTCCAGAAAAGAGAATTTTCCAGAATCATTAAACTCGGTTTTTAAAGGGTTTTCTCGTTAATCGTCTAATCGCGACAATAACGATTAATAAAAATAGTAATTACAAAACGATTTAAGTATTAATATCCAGAAACTATTATTAAACTTTAAAAATATTAATTTTCCAGAAAATACTATTTTTTTCAGATTTCCAAAATTCCAGATTTAATTAAAGGCCAAAAATTGAGAATTTAAAAGACAAATACGGTTTTAACGATAAACGATGATTTAAAGTGAATAATTAATTCACTCACTTAACAATTCCGAAAAATTATGAAAAATTTCAGAAAATTCTTTTTCAACAGAAACATCATCCACAAAATATTTCAGATTAAAATAAAATGTTTAAGTGCTAGAAATAAAAATCGGTTTTTAATCGTTTTTGTTCATAAACGGTAAAAATTCAATAATCTATATCAAAAATATCAGAAAAATACCAAATTATTAAAAATCATTAAAAGCTTAATTTTTTACAGAATATAATCATACATTACAAGTTTAGGCCGAATATTACGATTTTACAAATTAATATAACAATTTAATCATTGATCTCGTAAAAGCGATAAAATATCGAAACATGAAAATTTTTAACTTTTTAAAAATTTCCAGATTATATGACATACATATATTGTCAAAAATGAAATATAAAAATATACATGCAATTACACAATTAAAATCACGAAATACCGAGTAACATCGACGTTACCTCCAGTCCAAATCGGAATCAATAATATACTTGTCGACCTCGGGATCGTCCATGAAACCTACCATACACAAAAATCATGGTAGAAAAATACCATGAGAAAAACTAAGAAAATCACGGTGAATAACGATCAAAAATATCATCGATTATTACCTTACCGATAGGCTCGAAAAGAGGATTAATTCGACGCTAAAAATGAGATGATTAGGACTCGAATTAAGCAAAAATATGCCTAGGGAGATGGAGGTATACTCGGCCAAAGGGAAGGAATAAAGATGTTGAATTTTTTTTTAATGCACAGATGAATGTAAGGGAGAGAGGAATGGTTTTAAGCATAAATGAAATTAAAATGGATGAAGAATCCAATGTGGTATCATCAATGTGGAATCCAATGAAGAATCCAATGAAGAATCCAATGAGGTTAAGAGGGAGTGTGAAGAGTTTAAGCAAAAATGCAACAATTAAATGAGAGGGGAAATAATCATATCTTTTCGGTTTTACGTAATAAAATGAATCGTATTAATAAAACGTAGTAAAATTGTGACAAGGAGCTTTGTCGGTCCAAAATATGGGGAAAAGGTCTCAAATGATTTATAAGTTAGAGGCATTTCAAAGCAATTCGAGTAAACCTCGCGTAAGAAAATAATTATTCGCGAAGCTTCGTAATAAAATCATTAATGGCTAAGTTTTCGTAAATAAAAATATTTACTAGTTGAAAATATTATAAAAATATGTTTGGACATTTGTAGAAAAAGGAATAACTTAAATCCGAGTTTAAATACGTTAATTCGTAGACGAATAAAATTCCTCGCGGAAAAATAAATAATTTACGAAGAAAATCAAATAAATAGATTTAAAAGAATTAAAATCTTTTAAAATAAAAATAAATATCTTTAAACTCAAAAATTAAAATAAAGCTTGGAAAAAGAGGAAACGCAAGATCGAAATGTGAAAGAGTCATAACGGAAAGGATAAAAATGTTAGGAAAAATAGCGGGTGTTACACTAGCTGTAACTAGTCGATCACAGGCCCCTCAGTATCGAGTGGAGTGCTCGAAGGTGAGGACTAGCGTCGATTTCGCTGTCGGGAAAATCGTTTGCTGTGGGTGTCGGAGTGCGAGCACAAGCGAGATACTCTTAACGAGTCGAAGAGAGAAGGGAATTGAGAAGTGTGTTGTGTATCGAAATGAAGGGGTGGAGCGGGGGTATTTATAGGTGTTTTCGGCTCTCGTCACCCGGATGGACGCCTGAGTCCAGACGTACCAAGACTCAGGCGCCTGGGTTTAGGCGTGTGGAGACTTAGGCGCGCAAAGTGAGGCGCTCGGGATTTTGAAGATACGGTTTTGATACTTTCCAAAACCGAGAGTGTGCGTATCATTTGGTTGCTTGGAGGTTAAGACTACTTCTCCGCTTTGACCTAGCGTCGTGGTGTTTAGTGGGCCTCGGGTGTGCATCCCGAGGTTCGCTTGGCGCGGTGCTGACTCGGTTCGTGTTTCGGGACCGACTCGGGGTCCCGGTGTCCGAATTGACTCTAATTAGTGTCTATGCGACCGTAACGACACGACTAAGGTTGTCTTGATGTTATTTTAATTTTTACGAGTAGTTATTTGATCTGCTCCATAGAAAAACTATCTAAAACATCGCGAACCCGCGTCGCATTGCAGTCCGATCGTCATCGGGTGTTTGTTGGGCACTCCTGCAGCCACCAGCTCTGGGTGTCTACAACTTGATGTCTCCCTTACTGAATAAAATCAAATCATCAGCAAACATGAGACTTGCAAGTCTCATAAGTTTGCACAATGGACGAAACCTAGATTCCTTCTTTCCTGTGGTATATTTGAGTAGTCTTGTCAAATACTCGATACAAATTGTAAAAAGCAAAGGTGAGAATGGGTCTCCAAGCCTAAGTCCCTTCTTGCATGTGAAAAATCCAAAAGATTCTCCATTAAGATTCAAGGAAAAGGAAGCAGTAGACACGAATTGCATTATAAGCTTGCAGAAGTGGGCAAGCATTTATAGATGATGTAGCATTTTCTCTAAAAAAATCTTATTCCACTGTATCATATGCCTTTTGCATATCCATTTTAATCATACAGGCTAATTTCCTGGAATTTAATTTAACCAGATCTTGACAGATGAGGATATTCTCAACAATGCTTCTTCCTTTGATAAAACCTCCCTGTATTGGTGATATTATTTCAGCAGTATTTTTGCAAGCCTCTTGCACAACATTTTGGAAATACACTGGTAAACTGTGTTACAGCAAGCTATTGGTCTGACCTTTAGGACAGTAGTAGGCCTATCCACCTTGGGGATCAACGTAATGACAATAGTGTTAACCTGTTTTAACGTTGTTCTGAGTTGAAATCTATGATGGCGTCACACACTTCTTCCCCAACTACATTCCATAAGTCTTTACAAAATTTATTAGAGTAGCCATCTGGACCCGATGCTTTGTCATTTGGGATGCTAAACACAGCTTCAAAATTCTTCATCAATGACAGGGGATAACAATATGTTTGCATGAGCACACATCAGAATATTCATGATAAATAGTCTCATGACAACTACTGTCCTACAGTTTTGGGTTTACCGAACCAAATAAGCCTATATTATTGGAACTAATATCCTACTAAGTACCTTATTCTGATTTTGAGACTTGATCTTGGTCTATAGCAAACCAAATAAGCCTATATTATTTGAACTTCAAAATTTATGTACCTCAACCTGTTTCTTCACCCTATTCATCCCTCTCACATTTTAGAATCCCAGATTCATGGACAACTATAAGGAGGTTTTGCGTCCCTCTGATTTTGACCTTTTAATTGTGTTCTTAACCCATGTGTTCCCTCAATATCTGCTTTATGAATTATCACAACAACCCAATTAATTCTCCATGTGAATTACCTCCCATGACGTGAAATATCTAAGGTACGGTAGCCCTGCTTTTATGGCCATGTGGAAAGAAGTAATTCGTACCAATAAGCCTAATATCTTATCCCTTGTCAAAACTAGAGTTAGTGGCTCGGGGGCTTAGAAAGTGTGTGACCAAATCCATTTTGGTGGTAAAACGAGGGTGGATGCCTTGGGATTTCGAGGTGGTATGTGGTTTTTTTGGAAGACGGGTGATATTTTTGTCACACCCTAGATACATCACAAGCAACACATAACAATCAAAATTGCCCACTAAAGAGCTCTAATTTCCTCAACATCCGCCAATTGCAAAGCTAATTGTAGGCAGTCCATTTCAAGAGTCACATGGATAAATCCAATAATTCTTCCCCGCTGAAGAGCTCTAATTGCTGCTTTAGCTTCTGCTTGAAGAGTCGATTCCGCCAAGAAGGCAGCACAGCCAACTCTCTCCTGTCTTGAATGTTTGTCCTTACTAATCCAGCCAGCGGAAGCATCATCCTTGGGAAGCCAACCTGCATCGACATTGATAACTATAGCTAGAGTCACAATGACTTCTACTCTACACTGGAGTGATGAGCCAAACAACATGAGAGTTTGATCAAATACGTAATCTCTGGCATTCTATGTCATAAACTATTTCCCGATTCGTATCTGGCATTCCTTTCTTTTTCTTCGTGTAACAACCCAGATTTTTGATAACTTAATTAAATAGTTAATGCGTAAAAAATTTCTTAAGTCATTTAATTATACAATATCAGAGTATGATTTACTAGTACAAAATATAGATTGTAGTTTTATACAAAACATGTAATTAAATGTCTCTCTCGATTCCTCCATCGTCTTATACTAGCAAAAATATAAAACAGAGGCGCTGAGTGGAAAAACAACCAAATCGTTCTTCTAACATCACTTAGTACACATAAGACAAATATCGTGCATATACATGATATCACTTAACAGATAATTTACTTTAATTCAATTAACCAACATGTGAGGTGATGAAAACAGAAAAGTTTAGAAGATGGGACATTGACAACCATTTGATTTTAAAATAATTCATTTTTCACATAAACAGATAAACACCCGAGTTGTGGCTTCTAATACCACCGCTACACCATATTGGCTTGCATCTCACCATTAGAAGTAACCGTGTTACCGACTCGTAGACCGAACCGATCTTATGAGGTTTACATCTCACCCATAAGGCTCAATTGAGCCGAACTTCAATTATATTATACATTTATTTAGACGGGGCTCTAGGCGAAATGAAAGTTGATTATTATATTCTCTGCATTAACAAGAGGGTAACCACAATTTTCAGAATCCTATTCTTGTCTATATATGCGCACATACCCTACGTAGACTCTTGGACCGCAGCCCTCACTACCGTAGGACGACTACCTTAAACATTAGGTTAACTCTCGGACCACAGCCTCCGAGTATGCTTTTCATTACAAGTGCAGTCGAAACACCACGAATGGTAGATCCAACACCACTACAAGAAATTGGGTTTTGGGCGTCCAACCTACGGGCGTCCGGATTAAACAAACGCCGAAATGGCGTCTGAAAAAAACGGGCGTCTCTTCTTGGAAGCCTAGTAGGGCGGCGTCCAAATTATATATGGGAGGATGTTTGACGATTTAGAAGTGAAAAACGGGCGTCCAAAAGCAAATGCCCTGACAAGAACACGGGCGTCTACTTCCAGACGCCATATGGCGGATAACTAGCGTCTGGAAGCGAACGCCATTTAAAAAAAAGGGTGTCTACAGGTGGACGTCCGTCTTTCTAATTCCGTCACAAATACACGCCCAACCCCTCGCTCTCCTCATTCTTTCAAAAAAACACTCTTTCTACTTCTTCTCTCTAAATCACCCGTGCGCGCCAGTATCTTCACCCGGTCTTCCATTTTTTTCCTACTACTACGGTATGATTTCTGTTTTTTCTTATAGTATTTATTTAGTTCAATGTTTCATTAGGTTTCAAATGAGTTACAATGTTCGTTTGCCCAAGTTCTTTCGCCCAATTTTAGTTAGATAAATTGTTGGTATGACCTTCGGAATTTTACATTGATTATTTGAGGAATTGTGTTAGTATGTGAATATGTTGGATGACCTTCGAAATTTTGCAATAATTATGCCAGAAATTGGGTTAGTATGTGAATATGTTGGGTGAGAATTATAAAATGTTACTAATTTTTTGGGTTGAAATTGGGTGAGAATTGTGACTACATTGTCAGTATACGTATGTCAATAGGTTTAGTTGAATTCTAAATTAATAGTACTAAGTTTATAAGGATTGTTTATTTTTAAGAAAAAAGACTTTTTTTAGTTAGTATTAAATTAAGTTAGATAAATTCGAGTTTAATCGGTTGTTATGTAATTTATTTTTACATAAAAAATGAAGAGAATTCAACGGAAATAGATGTATGAGGGAAGACTTGATAAGAAAAGACGCCCTACTGTCGAATTTATTAAGGGTGTTGACTCGTTCTTGGAATTTGCTAAACAAAACTCACCCGACTATGCATCTAGAGGTGAAGTTAGGTGTCCGTGTCTTAAATGCAAGAACCTACAATTTTTTAGTATAATTTTGGTTAAGGAACATGTCCTCATGAATGGTTTATCGCCCAGTTATTATCGTTGGATCTGTCACGGTGAGCCATCTCAATTTGAGGAACCCCAGATCCAACGAAATGTGGGGGGTTTCAGAGGAATGATAGTTGACGTTGTCGAGTGGAACACGTTTAACAACGACGACAACATAATATGAATGATAATTCACCAGACCCTCAAGAGTCTAACACACAGGAGCCTAACCCACGAGCGAAAGCATTCTTCGACATGTTAGACGCTTTAGAGAAGCCATTATATGGAGGGTGCGATATGACTTTGTAAGAGGTGACATCTATGATAGTGAGTCTGAAATATGAGTTTAACCTACCCTTCGCCTGTGTAGACGGTTTTGCCGCCTTGCTTTAGAGAGTAATACGAAAAGATAACATCATGACCCGAACATTCTATACTACCAAAAAAGTTGTGAAAGGTCTTCAACTTCCGCATCAAAAGATTGATGCTTGTCCCGATGGGTGCATGATATTTTGGAAGGATGATGCCACGCTTGATGAATGTAGAAGGTGTGGTAAGGGTAGGTACAAAACATTTGAGGGGGATATTGTCTTGAGGGGTATAAAAGGGAAAAGTGGTGGTAGGGGAAGAAACCGATACCAATTAGTCAACTTACTTATTTCCCCATTGCACCTAGACTTCAGAAATTATATGCAACCAAAACCATAGCTGAGCAAATGAGGTGGCACAAAGAAGACATTAGGGTATCGGGAAAGATGTTTCATCTGAGTGACGGTGAGGAGTGGAAGCGTTTTGATAGAATTTACCCTCAATTTGCAGCAGAACCCCGAAATGTATGGCTTGGGTTTTGTACTGATGGATTTGCACCCTTCCTTCAGTTTGGTAAGTCTTACTCCTGTTGGCCTTTGAGGGTCACACCTTATAACTTACCTCCTTGGTTGAGTTTTAAACAATCTTTCATCTTTCTATCTCTTATTGTTCCCGGACCAAAGAACCCTAAAAATCATTTGGATGTTTACTTACAGCCCGTGATTGAGGAATTGAAAGAACTGTGGGAATTAGGGGTGGAAACATATTATGTATCTTTGAGACAAAACTTTTAGCTGAAAACAGCTTTGTTGTAGACTATAAACGACTTTCCCGCATATGGTATGCTCTCGGGGTGGTCTACTGCCATTCAGAAAGCTTGTCCTTGTTGCATGGATCAAAGCAAAGCTTTTTATATATTTTCCAAGTTCTAGTAAAATTAGTTAGTTTGATTGTCGTAGACAGTTTTTACAAGAGGGTCATCCATATAGGAACAACAAGAAGGCTTTCGAAAAGGGTGAGGTGGTGCTTGATAACGCACCTGATCGACTCCCAAGAGCTGAAATATGGGAGTTGATTTCTGAGTTCCCGTCTATTATTGACGAAACGGATCAGGAATTCTAAAATCTGAAAAAGTTAAAAAAAAAGGGTGGTTCTAAAACGGATCAGCAATTTGTTACTTCGTCATAATTTGGATGTGATGCACATAGAGAAAAATTTTCGAGCAGTTGATTCACACTGTGAAGGATGTGGATGGTAAGACTTGTGACACTATAGGCTCCCGACGAGATGTGAAAAAAATTTGTAACCGTCCATAACTGCACATAAGATAAGATGGTTCCAAACCAAAAGCCGTCTACAGCCTTGATAAGGCTCAGAGAAAGGTGTTGTTGGAGTGGGTAGAGAAGTTGAAGTTCCCTGATGGATATGCCTCTGACTTTAAGTGATTGCCGATCATAAGAGTCTAAAGTTGTAAGGTATAAAAAGTCATGATTGCCATATATTTATGAAGAGGTTACTACCTGTGTCATTTAAGCAGCTTCTACCACCGACGGTGTGGAATTCTATAACTGAGATATCTCAGTTTTTCCGAGATTTGTGTTCTTCTACAATATCAATTGAGGACATGACTTGTCTAGAGGATCAAATTCCACAGATACTCTGCAAACTTGAGATGATCTTCACACCATCCTTCTTTAATTCCATGGAGCACCTACCGGTCCACCGGCCTTAGGAACCTAAGGTTGGAGGACCTGTCCAATATAGATGGATGTACCCATTTGAAAGGTACTTCTTCTGAAATTAAATTTATTTGTAACTATAATTAAAACTAAGTTAATATTTACTAATTGACTTGCTCATATTTGATGTGTAGGTTCCTTAATCATTTAAAGAAAAAAATTGATAACAAGGTTAGGGTAGAGGGTTCTATTTCTAATGCCTATTTAACAGAGGAGATTGCGAATTTATGCTCCCTATACTTTGAGAAAGATGTCCATACTAAAACCAAGAATCTGAATCTTGCGAAATCGGGGGTTATTGATCCTAACATACCTGAATCTTTTCAAATTAAGGACGAGGAAGGAACATCATCAATTGGGGGTTCTAGGATGTTAGATGAAAAGGAATACAATCGAGATCACCTTTACCTACTTTCCAATCGTGAGATTTTAGAGCCTTATTTGAAACAGTTCCTATCCGAATTCGTCGCTGCAAACCCAAATGTGAATGTTGATGATGTTTGGCGTAAGCATGACGAAGAGTTTCCTAGGTGGCTTAAGGAGCATGTAGTAGCCTTAGATATACAGGATGATTTGGTTAGAAGTTTGGCATACGGTCCATTGCATGAGGTTAGAACCTGGAATCGATATTCGGTAAATGGGTTTAACTTTCACACATTCGACTACGGGAATAATAAGGCTAGATTTAATTTCGGTGCGTCTGTTTGTTCCCTTGATGGTGAGGATTACTATGGTATCTTGGAGGATATATTCGAGTTGTGTTACGCTGGTAGCGAACGTGGGTATAGAGGTATGATGTTCAAGTGCGAGTTGAAAGATAACTCATTGAATGGTACAAAAGTGCATGAACGTTACAAGTTAGTTGATGTTAATCACACTAGGAAGTACCCTTCGTATGATCCATTTATACTAGCACATCAAGCGCACCAAGTGTACTTTTCCCTTATCCGACCACTAGAAATGATAGAAATCATAGTCAATGGTGGGCAGTCTTCAAGACTAAATCACGTGGGCAAATAGACAACACTCTTTTTCAGGAAGAAGTTGTTTCAAGGAGTACGCGCTTATCTCCAAGTGATGAAACCATATTCTCAGATGAACATCATAGTGACGAGGTCGAGGAAGATTCTAAGGATGATGATGGTGGTGACAACGATAACATCCTTATGGATGATCAGGAGACGCTGGAGGATGACAACGGACAGGAGAGGGAGGAATGGAATGGTGTGGAGGATGATGATGTCATCAACGGCAAGGAGACGGACGAGGACGAGGACGATGAGGGTGAGGGTGACGGTAATGAGGATAGCGAAGAGGAGTAGTACATCGGTATTAGATGATAGGTTTTATTCCAAGTCATTTGCTTTACCCTTATTAGGACTGTCTTTTCTCGATACATTTGATTGGTATCTAAAGGTACTTTTTTTTCGCAAGGTTAAGATGCCAGGCAGAGGAAGAAGTCGAGGTGGAAGCAGTAAGGCATAGTCCTCCCGGGAGCGGGATATGGAGGAGGAAGTGGTCCCCGAGACAGTAGAGGAAGTGGAGGAGAAGGAGGAGGATCAGCCGCAGCAGCCACAGTGGGTCAGAAGGTGGATGAACCCCCAGTCGATGAGGATGGTAGGGTGATACTCAATATCGACCACTACTAGTAATATAATCTAACGTACATTTCTAATATAGTTGTTTGAATAATGTTTTTTTAAGATTTTTTTACCCTGACATTTCTCGAAACGGTGCAGGTTTTGGCAGCAGGATGTAGTGTCGGGGTGCACGCAGAGCTACATTGCGGCCGACAAGGGATTGGGGTACACTTTCTGGGCTCAAGTGCCACCGCACCAGCGTCGACAGTGGTTCAACAACTTCAAGGTCCGCGTGTTTTAATTTCTTACTTACTTTGACATTTATAGGATTTGTACATCTTTTCGTTACTGAGAATCTTTAATTTCGTAGTTGAAGTACACTTGGAACTCGGAGCTGGAAGGACAGGCGTGGGAAAGGTACAACCAAATATGTAAGAAGCGTTTCGTGGACGTCATGTACAAGCGCCACAAGAGAGGAACTTCACTGAAGGACCTCGAAGGTATAGTTTTCAACTTGTAGTACTCGGTTACTAACAAAGAATCTAACTTTAGTACGCTCTTAGTAAATATGTCTAACACTTCAAATTTCAGGTGAAGCGTTGGCAAGGTGGATCGCCAACCATGCCAAGCTGGAATTCAAGAAAAGATCGGAATGGGCAAAGAAGAACAAGATGAAGAACGCGGAGAAAAAGGGAAAGGCAAACCCCACCCACCATCGGGGTTCACAGCATCTTATCGTCGGGCTTTGAAGGCATGATTTCTATTAGTATAATATTTTTTACATCCTCATAAATTATGTTTACATAGTAACAGTCTAACATTCAGCTGCGTTTACCAGATCCAGAAAGACACAGGGAAATTACTCACCGTAACAGAACTTTTCTTGGACATGCATGCGAAGACCGAAAACGAAGGGGGACAAGATTCGTAACGAAGAAGGATCAAGCAATTTGGGTGAGCACACCTATTTAAAATAAGTTCACTTCGTCTTATTCTATTTGGTTAAGTAATAACATCACCATTGTGTTCATATAATATCTAAAACTGAGCTAACTCTTGTTTGTTTTTTATTTAGGATGCGTACGTCGAGAAGACCGCCGACACCTGTAATGACCAGACCCAAAGACCCGAATGTTGCATTCTCTGAGGTCGTGGACGGGTAAAAGAAAAGGAGTGTGTATGGTGTAGGAAACGCACACCCGATGTTTTTTATGCCTCCCCCGAACGTGTTGGCGGAACCTCGTCACAGATGGAGTACACCCCCGTCGCTCTGACCCAGTTGCAGTCCAAGTACTAGGCGGACAAACAGGAAGGCGCCCGAAGAGAGCCAGAAATGAAAGAGCGCATGGCGCGGCAGGACGAGGAGATTCGGTGGATGCGTGAGGAAATGCAACGGTGGAGCACTTTATTCGCCAATTGCAACCAAGGACCTACTCTTCGTCCTCCAAATGACAGAGACCCCTTCAACGGGGGTGGTGCGAATTCAGGTGCCTCTGCTAGCTTCCCAGTTTTCTGATGTACTATCGATATTGCTTGTAAGGTTAATTACTTACGATTACTAGGATTTCGAACTAACTTCTATGTACTTAACTCTTTAGTTTTTATGTATGTGCATTTTATGACGACGGATTTTTAATTATTTATATATATTATTATTGTCATTTCGTCTTCAATTGCGTGTTGTAAAGTGGGCGTGGTAGTGTGGACGGCGATGTCCAATTGAATGTGTTGGGATTCAACGTGTCGTGAATGTTGTGTATTGTGTTTCCACGGTGTGGAATTTTGTTTTTTGGCAGATTTTGGATAGACCGTAAACGAATATTTACGGCCTTCCACGATCAGTGGTGCGTCCCCTTCCTGACGCCATTTTGAACGCTACGGAGGCTCCAGCACAGCATTCATGCATCGACCCGGTGTCTGCAACTGGACGCCATTTTCGCGAATATGGCGTCTACAGTTGGACGCCCAGTGAATGAAGGAGCGTCTACTTGCAGACGCCATGAGCTTGAAAAAAGCGTTCAAAGTCAGACGCCCGCGTTCTCAAATGGGGTTCACAGTCAAACGCCATGGTGGACGCCCGTTTGTGGCTACGAACTGTGGACGCCCGCTTTAAGAAAAGGCGACCACTCTGGGCTTCCACAGCCAGGTGTCTGACAAGGAACGCCCGTCCTCAATAGGCGTCCATAAACACATGCCTTTTATGGACGCCCGAGACCTTATTTCTTGTAGTGCACAAGCTATTCGTCCCAGACTTCCATCGTAAACATTATATAAAAGTCACCCGTGATCAAGTAGTATTTTATTTGGTGACCTTTAATAATCGGTCGGACTCATTTGAACACTCAAATCCTCAAATTCTTACGTTCGGTGAGACAACGTTACACTTCAATCCTCAAGTGTCACTCGAAACATCGTAATCCAAAAATCGTATCCCATTTAATTTAAGCTTATTTCGAAATAGAAATTTCTTTAAATAAAGTTTTATTTTAAAATAAACTAAGGTAAAATAAAATATTATTTTAAAACTTAAAGCTTCTAAAAATATAAATTAAGTCATACTTAGGCGATTTTTTAAATTTAGACGTAGAATCACTTTTAATATTTATAAATGTCGTGTAAAAGTTTCAAAATAAATAAATTCATTTACTATAGATTATGTAATTTATAAGTTTCTCCCCATTTAAAAATAAATAAGTAAATTATAATTAAAATAATATATTTTGTCGGTTACCAATTTATACAATTGTTCTCATACATAAATAAGTATAAAAATAGTAAGGAAATTAAAATATGAATAAAATTGCAAAAACATAAGGTAAATACCAAATATATAAAGTACATAAAATAAATATATAACACGTATAGTAAATACAAATAATAAAATAGAATAAAATAAAATAAAACGAAAATGATATAAGTAAATTTTATCAAGTTAAGTTCTTTTATTCATTTAATCAATTTCTCATATAAACAGAAATATAAAGGTGATAAATAAATTACACAAATTACACAAGTGATAATTTAGCTAAGGTAAATTAGTCATAAACAAAATACATAACATAACTAAAATATCATATAACATTTTATATACTTAGGTGAATTTAGTCATAAATGAAATATAACAATATTTGAATAACAGATAACCTTTTTTATATACATAAGTAATTTAGTCAAAAAAATAATCCTAAATATATAAGTAAGCAATTATTAAGTTAGTAACATAAATATATACTTATATATATAAAATGATGTTAAAAGAAAAGTTTGGTTACCTTGTTAACTACTATTTAATAACATTATAAGAATTAGAGGTTGTCGGGGTCGATAATATCTTTTATGTTAAGAAAGTCGTCTCCTCCTTCTAGAATGTCAAGTTCCACATACAAAAGAAAATAAAATAGTAAGGTTCTAACCTCGCTAGAAATAAAAGAGTAAAGTAATGAGTATAATAAGTGAAATGAAGTAATAGGATGAAAGGTGTAAGGAGTAGTAAATAAAATAGGTGTATAAGCTTAAGTAAATAGGTGTAAGTGGTATATATCTCCTTACTCCACTCCTTACTCCACTCCTTACTCGTACGTAGTATCCTTATATATAGAGTAAAAAAAATGATACTTCGTAATAAGTCTAATAGTAGGTGTCATTAGTCATTCTAAGACTACATGACAAGTTGAGCCTAACTAAGACACCTAAGTTTAGTAATTTAGGATTCTTTAAGATATTACACGACTCACTAGAAATTTAAGGATTGAAGTGATCTACTTCGGTTCGTTTCTCATACAAACATATTTCTTTATTTCTTAAAAAGTTAAAATATAAGATTACGGGATTAAAATAACGGAAATCGTAAAACTTAATTTTGAAACAGAATTTGTGATACAATAACTAAAACAGAAGACAAAAAGTATTATGGGAGAGTAGTTATGAGTAATTACTTTTGGTTTAATACTTGCTTAAATAGCATTTATAGTTGTCGTTTTGTAACTTAGGTCACGTCTTCATGTAACAGAATTTTATATATATATATATATATATATATATATATATATATATATATATATATATATATATATATATATATATATAGTAGAGGTCAAGTAAGTTCACCATATGTAAGTAAATCTATATTAAAGTTACAGATGACATACGATAAAGTTACGTTAGTTCAAAAGTCATATGTAACTGTAACATTCAGCATTTATCACTTGAAGTGATAAATTGTAAGTTTAGACCCATCCCCTGTAACTTTAAGTACTGGAACTTATGAACTTGTAAGAGTTCTTGACCTTATGAGAACCTACCAGTATAAATACACACACACATATATATACATAGAGAGAGAAGTTCTTATGAGTCCCTCTTATATATTGAGTCCTTAAGTCTTCATCCCATCCATTGGATGAGAGAGAGAGAGAGATAGATGGACGAGATCCATCATTATATTAAAAAAAAAATTGCTTCCATCAAAATAGGAAAGAATATAAAAGAATAACGTCTTCATTCATACTGTCATTCTTAGCAGTTTTGACGTTCATTCTCTCGTTCATCACTTTCAACGAACAAAATCTTCAATCAAAGTTTATGCAAATAATTCAATCATTCATCTTCTTCATCGGGCCGCTGCAACTTACGTTCAATAAACTCACTCAATAACACATTCAATCATTCATCATCTTCCTCGCGCCGCTGAAACTTCTCCTTCGATGGCAGATATTCAAATCATCGAATACACAAACGTTGAGTATTTGCTTTGTAATTTATACTGGAAACGTCATGGAAGTCATTAAGATGCTCCATATTATTAATTTTTACGTTTACAATATGTAAATTGCATATTATTAAATGTCTTATCATTATATGAATTTTTCGCACAGACAATAATATATGAAGTTATTGTAATGCACATAATGTGTTACTTTAATATAGACCATCTGTTATTTTAATGTCAACCCCTGTGTATTGAATATCGTGTTACTTTAATGCACTTCATCTGTTAATTTAGTTCTTTTCATCTATTACTGTAGTGCATTGGTGTCAAAAGGATTTAGAATACCGCCATACAAAAAAATAAAAAATAAAGATATTGTTTCCTATAATTAAGGGACGTGATTGCCATCAAAATAGGAAACAATATCAAAAAGTAACGCCCTCATTCAAAGGAAGATACTGCGTCATATTCTCATTCATCACTTTCAACTAAACCAATCTTCAATCAAAGTATACACGTTCAAAAAACACTCAATAACAAGTTCAATCATTCATCTTCTTCCTCGCGCCGCTGCAACTTCTCCTTCGATGGTTGATATGCAAACTGTCAAACACATTAATGGTGAGTTTTTGCTTTCTAATTTATACTGGAAACGCCATGGAAATCATTAAGATGCACCATATTATTAGATTTTACGTTTATGGTATGGAAACTGCATTTTATCACATTTTTTTATCATTATATGAATTTTTCGCACTAACATATATCTGGTGTTATTTTAATGCACATTATATGTTACTTTAATTCACACTATCTATTACTTTAATGTCCGACCTCTGTTACTTTATATATGGTGTATAAGCATTTTCTGTTAATTGAATCCAGTGGTACTTCAATGC
The DNA here is from genome assembly GCA_958450325.1 of Agrostemma githago. Taxonomy (NCBI): domain Eukaryota; kingdom Viridiplantae; phylum Streptophyta; class Magnoliopsida; order Caryophyllales; family Caryophyllaceae; genus Agrostemma; species Agrostemma githago. The sequence continues at coordinate 23,736,294 of OY288244.1, read as the reverse complement.
ACTTCATTTATTACTTTAATTCTTGTCATCTGTTACTTTATTGCGTTGGAGTAACAAAGGATTTAGAATCGCCATATTTTTCGCCACATTTATTGGCACTATTCTTGTTTTTCAGTAAATGCAAAAGCACAAGAATGGGGTAGGGATGTGGGTGAGAGTTTCACTGCAGACATAGGGTAGATCTTCAAGGACATGGATGAGGCAGTAAACTTCTATAAAATCTACGCATTGGCTTGTGGATTCGATGTGAGGAGGTACACAACAAAAAGATGGCGCGGTGGTGAGATTAAATCAAAGCTACTTGTAAGTAACAGGCAGGGTTTTGCAAAAAACAAAAATGTCAGCGCGGATGCGGCAGCCAAGGAAACGTCATCCAAAGATGAAGCAGTGAAGGAGATACCCGAGGGAGTCGCTGTCAAGGTACCGATAAGGAAGACCAAGGTTTGTCATGTTGGTTGCAAAGCAAGGATTATGTTGTACAGCAAAGGCGGCCCTCTCAAATTTGATATTTTCCACAGCTGGCACAACCACGAAATAATTTCACCAAAGGACAGAGAATTCCATAAGATATCGAGAAACCTTACGAAGTGCCACAAGCAAATGATCCTGAACAATTCACGGTTATGTGTTGAATAATTTCTTGGTGGTTCAATTATTAAAGTTCTGATCATTATATGTTTTTTTTGCACTACCAAATATCTGGTGTTACTTTAATGCACATGATATGTTACTTTGATGCACACCATCTGTTACTTTAATGCCAACCCTTTGTGAGTAAGCATCTTCTAGTAATTTAATCTCGTGATACTTTATTGCCTTTTAACTGTTACTTCAATTCTTGTCATCTGTTACTTTAATTAACTGATTGTTTCAGCAGAAGATCGGTGCTACACGGACGTACAAGATGTGTAAGGAGCAAGTTGAGGGGTTCACAAACGTAGGTGCAAGCTTGGTGGACTTCAAGAACTTTGGAAGAGGTATAAAGTGCTTCATAAATGAGAGGGACGGTCAGTTATTCATCGATTGTTTCAAGGAGATGACGGACAAACGGCAAGGATTCTTTATTGATTACGAACTGGATGACTATGGAAGTTTGAGCAGGGTCTTCTGGGCTGACGGTGTTGCTAGGAGAAACTACAAACTATTTGGGGATGCAGTTTCGTTCGACCCAACCTACGAAACAAACAAATATAAAATGATATTCACCCCGTTCACCGGTGTCGATCATCACAAATGATCGGTGACTTTTGGTGGCGCTCTCATCGCTCACGAGAATTTTGAATCGTTCAACTGGGTGTTCGAACGGTTCCTGACGGCAGTGGGCGGCAAGGAGCCTGAGTACAATATCACTGATCAGGACCCGGAGATCATAAAATCATTCCCGGAGATGTTCAAAGAGGCGTGGCACCGGTTTTGTATGTGGCATATCATGAATAAGGTCCCAACAAAATACGGTGCCTCAAGGAGTGACAGCCAGGAATTTCTGAAGAAATTAAATGCAATAGTATGGGATGAGGAGATCGATGCAACGGAATTCGACGAGCGGTGGATGGAAATAATGGTGGAGCACCATGTGGAGGATGTTCAATAGTTCGCATATACCTTTTCGATTAGGCGGCAGTGGGTCATGGCACACTGCTGGGATCTGAAGATAGGTGGCTTAATGAGAACAACTCAAAGATCGGAGAACGAAAACAGTTTCTTCAAACGGTTTGAGAACCGGCACAGAACGTTGGTTGAATTCTGGATGCGGTTCGAGAGCGCTATCGATCAGCAAAGGTATACTCAGAAAAAGCTTGACAGCGAGAACATACAATCTCTGCCGAAAACAATAACCCACCTGCCAATAGAACAATACGCCGCAAGGATCTACACCCATGTCGTGTATGATGAATTTCAAGATGAGGTCAAGTGTTCCGTGGGTACGTGCAGTGTGAGAGGATTAGTTGAAAGAGATGGGGTTAAAGTAACTAACAGTGATGAATGCTACTAGAATTTCTAGTCCACTTTAATCAAGGTACAGACTGACCCGCTTTTTGTCTTCCTTTTTACGGGTTATATGAGTTAGTGTAACAGACTACATGTTTTAAAGTAACACACAGTATGAGTTAAAGTAACATGTATGGTTAATAGGTTGTAGATCCAATTGTCTTAATGCTGGAATAACCTCGTGCAGAAACGTCAGACGTCAGCTGCACATGTAAATTGTTTGAGACAAGAGGAATACTGTGTCGATACATAATCTGGATATATTCATAAAAGGGTCTGAACAGTATACCCAATAACTACGTTGCCAGAAGGTGGTCAAGGGACGCATTGCGCACAGTACAGCTCGTATTGGTGATGACGGAATAGAAGGCGATGACATTGATATCATAGATGGAAAGCAAATAGAGATGTCAAAATTGTGGTCGGAGGGTAATGAGACGATGAGTATTCTACGGTCTGCTGATAAAGAAGATGTGGAGAGCATGTGCGCTTTGATCCGCGAATTCAGGCATAAGCTTAAGCAAATTGGGGGTCCCAAGACATTAAGTAAAACCCAGGAATTGGAAGAGATGCTTGGATGTACGTCAACTCCAAAGATAACGATACTCCCGCCGAAGATTTGCAAGACAAAAGGAAGCGACAAAAGGTTGTTATTGAGCAAAGCAAAATTTATTGCACTTGCAAAAAAGCCCAAGCGCATGTGCAACAATTGTAAGAAGATGGCGCATCGTGACAAAAGGAATTGCCCAGATCCTTTTGCAGCACGGCCACCACCGTCTACCGAACCGTCTGACGATGATGAAGAATCAGAATCAGAATTAGAAGAAGAAGATTAGGACGAGGAGGATGAAGAAGAAGAACCAGAATTCTGATTGGGGAAGTATAGTGTTAGAGTAGCATACATTATTCTTTAGAGTAACACATTGAACAAGTTACAGTTACAAAATTATACTACGTCAACCATGTACAAATATTTACTTACTTTTTTTTTGTTAAACCAAAATGACAATTAATCCAACCATGTACGAGTTAAAGTAACATAGTTTTGTTCATTTATTATTTATGGCTTTTGCTTCGCTTAGCCTTCGCTTCTTCAATTAGTTTGGGTCTTGCTTTCACAAACTTTGTTACATTTCCAATCAGCCCTTTCGCCATTTGTTCATGCCTGGTAGTAAAAGAGTGGTCGCAAGTTGGACCACAAGATATCTTCTGTTGACCTTCTTCTCGAGGTCTACGTGTCCGAAATCACGACTCTCGTACATTAGCATGTGCATCAACAGGAACGTTCCCGACTCATCCTTGTTGGTGACCTAAGACTGCCACATCGAATCAACCACGCGGAACCCGAACTCCACTATATCTTCCGCACCGCTGACAGATTTAGAGTCAAGGTAATCGCTCATTGCCCCCACCTGAAAATCAATGATGACAATATAAGATGACCTCACCTAAACATGACACACGAGATGTGATAAATATTAATGAAATGAAATAGAGGAGCTCACAATTATCCTTACGCCTTTGAAAAGTTATGTGTCTTTCACATTTGGGTAGCGACAGTGGTCGAGGAGTTTGACTGCCCCTCTCTTTCGGTTGATACATACGCAGGAGACGTACCCATCCATATTGATAGGCACAAAAATCAAATCAGCGTCCAGTTGCAATGTACCGCGGCATTTCGACCTGAAAATCTCCCATTGCTTCATCAAGGAGTCAGTATTCTGTGTGGATGGACAATCCTCGTTTTCGTCGATAATCCTCAAAATGTACTCCTATAAAAGGTTCAACTTGTCTCAACATTCATAGTTAATATAAAGTCATTTGTTGGAGTTTTGTGCTGTAATGAAACATTGTATTCGTGTTACTGCAACACCTAGTGAATGTTACTCCACCATTTTTTAGGTGTTACTCTAACCAAAAAAAATCCAAAATTATCAGAAGATGAGGCATGCATACTATATACGTACTATATATCCTACCACATACTACCTCATCGCAAAACTCTATATATCAATTTCTGAACAGTAACTCATTAGGCATGCATACCGTCTGTTAGAGACCATAGAAAGCCACTTGTTGTAATTGTTGTGTTGATATAGGCAGTAGTCCAGTGCGTTTTTCCGCAAGATGCGGATATTGCTCAACAGGACAAATAATGACTACTAAGTTGATGGAGCAGCCTAGGCCAAATAATGACAAGTTGATGGAGCAGCCCAGGCCATCCCCCTTCTCTCTAAATCGACTACTCCTTAGGACAAATAATGACCGAGTGGTCGCCGGTGATTCATGCGGGGTTTTTGCAGGTGGTGTTGTTGGAGTGGATGGTGGCACGCGGCTCTTCTTCGTCGGTCTTTTATCGAGGATCGCCTCTCCTGCCCTCTTATCAAACTCACTATTGAGCCGGCGACAGCTGACATCGTCTTACCAATGACCACGTTCCCTTTATCAGCTACGAAGGAGGACACCCTCGATATCAACTTGTCCCTCTCCTTGTTAATGTCGCAAAGACACAACGTCGCGACAATTTCTGCTCTATACAGATTGTTCACCTCACTCGGGCCCAGGGGACACTAGAATTCCTTCCCGGCGTACAACATCATGTGTATCATGAGGTAAACGCCGCAGTCATTAGCAGTGAACCCGCTTCCCTGCCATCCGAACGGGATGTTGACAAGAGGGAACGATGAGACATTCCCTCCCTTAGTAATGCCTTTCTACATCATATACTTACCCATTTCTATGGCCTTAATGATAAAAGAGATAAAAACCCGTATAAGAATGATGGATATAAAACATCATTTGTTTGTTTGTCATCCTTATATACAACATTTTGTATGTAAGGATGTTCGAGTATATATCAAAATGAGTAGACTTACTGAGAGGCGTGTTATCCCGACATAAGGTACGCTATCAAATTCCTCCTTTTCGTAAGACCTATTATAAAGATATTCTATCTGTTGTGATACAAAATTGATACACGCACAGTTGTAGTGGTCATTGTTTTCAGACAACACCGGTACAAATACCTGTAGATAGAGTACAAGTAACGTGTTGATATTATTGGTGAGAAGGCAGCTTTGAAGTAGTAGCCAAGATGAGAATTAAATTTAAAAATACCATATCGAAATCTAGCTCGAGATTGCCTTCATTTTCTTCGAGCCATATGTTCCAGAAGTTTAAAAAGCTCATGTCCACAAAAACACCACTCTTTCTGCTTCTCCAAATCTTCAGTGCTGTATCCTGCATGATATTTGTTGGAGTAACGGGTCATCATCATTGGAGTAACAAAGACAAATGCATTAGAGTAACACATTTGTCGAATTGGAGTAACATATTTGTAGAACTAGAGTAATACCCTTTGTTTGTAGAATGTATTACAGCAACTGATATGATGACATTATATTAATATTGCCAGGGTTTGTTGATGATATTTATACTCATCGTTTTGGTCGAGCATAAGAATAATTTAGCTTACGATGTGGCTGACACCAAAGTATCAGCATGATGTTCGCCGCGGTGCAGTCTGAGCAGCTGCCATTTAGTTCAGAAGTATACACCAGCTGTCAATTATAGCATTTGAAAGTTGCTCTCCAGGCTCCAGCGTATGCGTGGCCAGCTCGCCACGGGGTACGTTGAAGAAGTTGTTGAACTTGACAATAATCTCCCTACAAAGTTCGAATGGATTATGTAACACTCAACAAAAACTACACTAAACGCACGAAAAACATTGGGTACTGTAAAACACTTACGATGTGCAGCATTTTTCATTTTTGTAAAAGACGTAATCAATTACGTCTTTCCTTACAGACAAAACAGACCTGAACAGCCTGCTATCTCTACCCAGGAAGTCCGACAGCGTAAGCTGGTCCGGTTCCGAGGTGTCACAATCATATGAGCATACAAGCCTCTCATCGACGACTTGCATGCATCCCAATTGCTTGTCAAAATGAAAAAAAAGGGTGGAAGACCTTCCTTCCATCTACTTCCACCCACAAGCATTCACCGACCTCCTCATTTTCGGCTTTATTCTTATCCCACAGAGACATCACCAACTAACTGGTGGTCACTGTTCAACTGCAATTCCTCCTGAATAACCTCATTAATCTCTGCTGTCGAGTACGGTTGAAAGTTAAGATCGTCCAGATCATCTACATGTGTATGTTGGGCCTCCAATACTGGCTCCACCAACGACAACTCCCTCGTACGTCGCAGCGCCTCACAAAATTCGTCCACCATCCGGTGAAGTTCTAATCCACCACAGAATGCCTGGGATGCTTGTGATGGGATCGGGTCATCCGGTGATGGTTTGCCCGATTGTATCCTTTTGATCTTGGCAGCAGATGAGACCCACCAATCGTGGAATGCAACTGCATTCCTTTCCATCATCAGATGAACCTCATGGACCTCCTGCATGAAACAATAACTGTGTTACATATATACATCAGGTTGCAAAAATGAATAGAATGGGCATTCAAGTACACAGAAATGTTTAGTCATAGTGGTTATGCATTAAAGTAAAAGATGATAAACACTAAAGTAACAGATGATATGCATTAAAGTAACAATGTATAAAATGGGTGTTCAAGTGACAGAAATGTGTAGTCACAGAGGTTTGGCATTAAAGTAACAGATGATATTAACTAAAGTAACAGATGATATGCATTAAAGTAACATCATATATGTTGGATCAAAAATGCAGATGATACGCATTAAAGTAACAAATGATATGAATTAAAATAACAGATAATGTTCATTAAAGTAACACCAGATATATGTTAGAGCAACAATGCATAGGATAAACAAGCAGATTTACAGATACATTCCAGATTTACAGATTTACATTCCAGATTTACAGAAAACTAAACAATGGTTTTTAAGTCATCCATTCCAGATATACAGACAACATATCGTTTAGCACATTGTGGAATACTCCAACATAGTGTTATTAATAAATTGATGACATTTTAGATTACTTACGTCGATCGACCTGACCCTCAGTTCACTCTCATCTTCAACCCCAGGAGCTAGCATGATGGTGATGAACTTATCGCCCTCTTGTCCAGCTGATGTTAGATTATCAATCCGTCGGTTATGCGTAATCCTCAGCGGTGAGGTCGCATCTCCCCCCTTCACCACATGTAGGCAACAGGGGTATTCCACCTCTGATCGGTTAAGCCGGCCCAGCCCACCATCGACAAACTCGCCAGCCAACCGTTGTAGCATTTGCTGACCATCCCAATGCTTGATCAACGGGAGATCACACGAGCACGGGCAGTTCCGGTAAACGAACCGATGGAAGTACGTGATCATTAGGAACGGTACACAGCCAAGTAGATATGATGGTTTACGGAGTACTAGGTCCTCGCACGCTTCCGCCAGCCCATCCAGTACAAAAGTGCATCAGTCAATATTTTTAATCTGTTGTACATCCTGCACAGCCTTCAACAGTCTAAAATCAACTCCATGATTAGACGTTGGATTGAAGAAGATCGACATGTTGTACAACACGAACAGTCTATAGAAAGACTCTCTACCCTCTACGTCCCCCTGCAGTTTGATTAGGACCCTTGTGAGAGGGATTGCATCACAGTCATTGGGGACTTGAAACTCATCCCTCCACTATTTCTTCATCTTCACAACCGGCTCCTCCAAAGCTGCCTTTGATCGACCCATTGGCAGCAGCTCAATAGGATTCGGTCCATATGGAAGCAGGAAGCAGTCGTGTACGTCATGCTTCATTACCAGGAATTGATTGTTCCCGCATCTGAATATTAGCGTGTCGTCACTGAATAAGACCATGAAGTCCGAGGCAAACCTCATAGGGAAGCTTCTAAGGCGCATTTCAAGTAGACCACCGAACCCAATACTTGAAATCGCATCCCTCTACCTCTGGTTTAGGGTAGATATTAGATCAACTAAGGACTTAGGCCTGCACCTGACCGACAACGTGCGCTTAGTGTTGTCGTCGCCAACATCTTCAGGTCGTACTTCCTTCGCCTTCGGTGGTTTGACAACCGTCTTTTTCTGCTGTCATACCTTGGTCATCTGAAAAGGGGAAAAATGTGAGTATAATCAATATATAAACAGATGAAGTGGTATCGTTATGAAAAAAGTTTCAGTACTGATCGCCTGTGCACGTAACCTGTATTTTGCCTTCCCTTTTTTCTCAATAGCTACTATCTTAATGTCTTCTTTTGCCATCTGAAATGTGGTATCATGCGAATATAGTCACAAATAATGGTAATGATATAAACTGCATAGAGGAATACATACACCACATCCACATTGACATAGTATACAGTTTAAAGTAATAGATGATAGGCATTATAGCAAGATATCATGTGCATTAAAGTAACACCAGTTATATGTTGGAGCAAAAAATGCAGAGAATAGGCCTTCAATCAAACAGAAGATGCTTATTCACAGATATTAGGCATTAAAGTAACAGACATTAAGTATTAAAGTAACATATTATGCACATTAAAGTAGCACTCGATATATGTTTGAGCAAAAAATGCAGAGAATAAGAAATCAGTAACAGGAGAAGCTTAGTCGTATAGGTTAGTCATTAAAATAACAGATGATAGCAATTACAGTAACAAATAATGTTCATTAAAGTAACACCAGGTACATTTTATACCAGACATGCGGGAAAACGCATACAAAAAGAGAAGATGAATAATCAGTTTAGCACATACAAACTAAACAATGGTTTTTCCAATCATACATTCCAGATTTACAAATACCATATAGTTGAGCACATGCAGACTAGAGGATACAAACCAGACTAGAGGATAGAAACCATGAATAATCACAAACAATTGAATTAGAAAGGAATACAACGAAACCCAGTAGAAAGCAAAAACACAGACCTAATAAGCACAAACGCAGTATAATAAATTATAAGAATAATATAATAATTAAAAGCCCAAACACAAACCTAATTTACCTTAACTTTGAAGATAAAAACTAATACAGCTGCGGCGTTTGATGAATGTGAAGATGATTTGTAATCTGTCTATGCGAAAGATTGTTATAAGTGCACGTACAATGGCAGTAGGGTTTGGGAATAAATGATGAAGATGTAAGTATGGTTTTGGGGTGAAGATCGATGAAGATGAACAGACAAAGAGTATGTGTGGCGGGAATGTTTGTGAATTGAAACAACTTAACTTGGAAGAAACGTGGTGTGAGTGAGAAGGGTCGGTGAAAATGAAGTTAATAGGAGAGAGAGTATGGCAGTAAAAAATTAGGGAGGAGAGAGAAAATAATATATTTATCAAGATTTGTTACTTATTTTCTTAATTGAGAACACAAATCTTAACCATTAATCTATCACCCGATCCCTCTTCTATACACACACACACACACATATATATATATATAGTAAGGCTCTTATGAGTCCTTCTCTTTATATGAGTCCCTAACTCCTCATCTCATCCACTGAATGGGATGAGGATTGATGGACAAGATGCATCCTAATATTTGCATTTAAAAAAAAGGAGATACTACTTCCTAAAATAACTCCCATAATTTTAGGAAACAATAACATCACGTTCATTCACTCATTCATTCACGTTCACGTTCATCAAAACCTAAAAAAAATGCTTCCAATATCACGTTCATTCATGCATTCATTCAAATTTGTGCTCGAAATCCCGTTACTATGGATTCAATTATCGCGACATCTTCATCAACTGTTGATAATCAATTCATCGAATATAACAATGGGGAGTTTCATTATTGCTTCCATGTTTTGCGTCAATTTTTATTCATCATCTTGACTAATTTGCGTCGAGTTGCTTTCATGTTTTTTTTCGATTTTCATGTCGATATTGCTTTCATGGTCATTTCATTCATCATAGATTCATATCTGGTTCATTGCTCTCTTGTTAGTATAGATTCCAAATTTTTATATTCGTTAAAAGGTGGAATTTTATTCATTTGATTATTCACAGATTCATATCAATGGTCCATTACTCTCGTGTTATTGTTTTGTTTATTCTATAGGTTTTTCTTAAGCTTCACTGATACTATTGTTTTGTTTTCTATTGAAGCAGACACGGCGTTGAAGTAACATACGTTCTGAGTTACAGTAACACGTAATTTTAATTAGAGTAACACAAAAAGGTCTAAGCATTATATGAATTTTACGCACAAACAAATATATGGAGTTATTGTAATGCACATATTGTGTTACTTTAATATACACAATTGATGGTAGGGATTTATCGTGGATCCCGCCGATCAAATAATAACCAACTAATCCTAACTGGGTAGCTAGGGCAAGTCGGGTCGAATCCACAGGGACGGACAATGGGTTTAAACTAATGGGTGCTATGGTCCAAGACTCGGTCCGAGACAAGCTAAACTAGGGGATAGACTAAGGACTAAGCTAGGGTCTATGACAAGAACTAACAAGGCAAAACAAGCATATAATGACTAACAGAAGCTAATAAAACGATAAGAAGAAACTAGAGCTAGGTCGGGTTCATGGATGTCAAGGGCATAAGAAGGGGGAAAACGGGGTTACTAGCGTGCTTTCGTAGCCTAGGTCACGTTCGGGCTCTCGCTACTTAAACGGCCTAGGGGTCATCCTCACCACGCTCTCGCTACTAATGAGGGAACCAAACCTACAACCAAACACACACATACAAGAGAAGAGGCAAGAAAAACAAGGATTGATCATCTCTATTCTCACAAGCATTTCATCAAACATGTGGAGTGCAAAGTAAATGGGAAACAACAAAAACAACATCTAATACCACCCATCTCACCCTAATCATCCCTAATCACATCCAATCCCCCTAATAACCCTAGCAAGAGTCTACTCAAACATATCTAAAGGAAAGCTAACAAGAACAAGAGAAACTAACACAAAAACAAGAGCATACATATGTAAAACTAACAAGGATGATGAACAAAACAATAAACAAGAGCTAAAGGTTGAAACTTGAATAACATAAACAAAGATTAAGAGTAAAAGGATGAGAAGATTATACCAACTAACAAGAGAATGAAACATCCACCAATGTTGTCAAGATTGGATGGATTCTTCAAGAGATCCCTTATTACAAGATTAGCTAACTAGATTAAGGACTAATTAATGACTAATCTACTCTAATCTAAGCTAATCTATGCTAAAGTAGTATAGGGTTTTGTGGGTAATCAAGAACATTCCATAAGATTACAAGAGGGGGGGTATATATAGGGTTACAATGGATAAGGAGAAGAAAAGAAGCGAAGCGGAGCTGCAGGTGGCTCATCTCTGCCGAGATGAGATGGCTCGCCCGAGACAGGACTCATCTCGGCCGAGACGAGATGGTCTCGCCCGAGACGGCCCATACAGCAGCCAATTGAAACGCGCACTCCTTCCCGACCGAGAAGGCACTTGTTTTCGGCCGGGAAGGCTCTTGTAGGCCTCCAATATGATCTCTAAGGTCCCTCCATGCTTCTCATGTGCTTCTCATCGATTCTCGGTGCTCGGGATCGAGTCTAAGGGGCTCGGGAATGGGTTCCAAGGTCTCGGGATCGAGTCTAAGCCACCGAGTGATCGTCGCTTCTCTTCGTTGGCTCCAAAAGTGTAGGAAACGAGTCGGAATCGTTCCACCTCTCCATGAATGGTCTTGGGAACCTAAAACGAACTAGAAGAAGCATAAGTAGCCCAGAAACCGCTCCAAAGAGCGATTTCACAAGAGAAATAGGGACCAAACACAGCAAAATAGGCACTACAAACTACACTTATCAACTCCTCCACACTTAACCCTTACTCGCCCTCGAGTAAGCGCGAACTAACTACTAAACTAATAAAAACTAATATACTAGCCGAGCAGGTATTAGCGCACCCTACGCCCTTTCAACTCACGCGAGTACACTTAGAGGAAAAGTGCACTCCGCAAGGCAAGTGAGGTCTTGCGACAAAATCGGGGATGCAACCGGACACAAAAACACACAAACAAACAAACATAAAAACAAACAAGTAATCGGTTTCACCCAAAACGAAATAAATACCGCTTCCCTTTAAAAAGCGGTGAAAGAAACACCGGTTAAGGACTCAAGGCAAGTAACAACGTTCCCAAGCTAATAATACAAACCGATATGAACTAAACCCTAATAGTATGACAACAAAGCAATAAAAACGTTGATAACTTACCTAGTTCCTCCTAACCTTCTAAGAACGTACTACGGGACGATTGGCGGGATGGAAAAGTGATGAACCACGGAGATAGTCGACACTGTAGGTAAAGTGAAAACCCGCCCCCTTTAGCGATGAGCCAAGAGGGTCGTCCCAAGTACAAAAATCGTCTAACTAGCCCAAGTAAAAAGGTGGATATGATTGCAAAATGAGGGAAGACCGACCATTACCGCTATCATCCTTCCTAGGGACTCGGTCCTTTGGTAGGCTCTTCACGGTAATAGTCGGAAAAATGCTTATTTTTGAGATGTGGGGACTCTTTTTGTGAGACAGTTTTCCTTGGCATCTTCATTCTTTTGCATTTTCGATTTTTGCGTTGTTATGCCATTTCTTTTTCTTCTTTTGTATTTTCTTTTGACTTGTTGTGCCTTTTAGTTTTCTTCATTCTTTTCTTTCTTTCATTTTCTTTCATTTTCTTTGTTTGCCCTTTTGGCTAGATTTTGTGTTGTAGGCATTTCTTTTTGCAACTAAGAAAGAAATTTCAACAATTTGCAACTTATTTTGTGGATGTGTGTAGGAGAGGTAGGGAAATGGGTAAGTCGGGGGTCACGATTTCCCTTCAAACCCACAAAAAGGGGAGAACTTGGACTAATCAAACAATTTCGTACACGGTCACCTAAGGGACGGGACTCGGCAACCAAGGCCTTTTCACACCGTGGGTGGTCATAATGGTCCAAATGCAAATCCCGTAGTAAATCCCAAGTAGACTAGGTGGACTCAAGGTAAAGGACCAACGAAACTATTGATTTAGGGTCATTCTACTAGACTAAAGTCCAAGAATTGATTCACATCACTAGAAAGGGAAAGTAAACACTTGCGCACTAGCCTCAAAACCGGATTTTCGAAAACATTCTTACATACTAGACACAACTAAACGAGACAAAACAAAGACACAACAAAAACGAGAGAAAATGAGACAAACATGACAAAATCAAATAAAACAAGAGACAAGAAAAATAAACACACAAAATAAACAATCACCACCCCAAAACTTCCAAGCAAGCCACCACATCAACCACAAACTCCAAAAAGCTCCACCCGAGCACACATCATCACAAAATCTCCTCCAAACTCCAAGAGAGACAAAGAGGAAAAAGGGATAAAGATGTTACCGGATGTCTTGAAAGCTCTCCAAAGTTAACGGTGATTAAGCTACCTACAAGGGAAGAGGGAGGCAAAACACGCATAACTGTAGACACCCGCATTTTGCCTGCTAGTGTCTATAGCAGTTCCCGACAAAATACCCGATGATGATCGGACGTAAACGTGACTTAATACGCTCGAATACGGACTCGGAATCAATAGTATCCGACGTGGGCATTTAGCGGAGTGCAAATCTCTCAAAACCGACCTCAAATCCAGGCCCAGTGGGTCGTTTCCAATAAAATGAGACTAATTTGGGTCAAAACCGACACCGGAAATAAAACCGTCTTTTGGCGACCGGGTCAAAACCCGGTCAAAGACGAATCCGACACAAAAAACAGCCAAGTTCGCTTCTAGAAGCTTGTCCAACAAACAAATCTCATTCAAAAAAGTCAACAAATCATTCCCTAAATACACTCCCTCCGTTCACACACACTCGATCGAGTGGCTCACATCCCCTCGGTCGAGTAAGGCCATAAACCGGCCGATCCAGACCCAGACCGGGCACTCGGTCGAGTGCACCGCGCCACTCGATCGAGTGACCCTGAACCGGGGTATTTGTCCTATAAATACCCCATCATCACCCATCACAAAAACAACTTTTTTCAACCTTTTACCACCTTCAAAAAGGTTTTTCCAACCCTTTCAATCCTCATTCAACCTTACACATCTTAAACCTTCATCACCTTGAGTTCTAGGCACTCATACACATACACACACATACATATTCAAAATCTCGAGATCAAAACTCGTCAAAGACACACACCATAACTCACCCTTCATATCTCGACACTCCCGCGCTCCCGTCGCTATTACGAGTTCGTTTCCGAGGCCATTAAGCATGTAGGTTGAGGGTGTAATTCAAACCCCGACATCCTTTCTCCCCTCTTCTTATTATTTTTATGTCTATATATTTATGTATATATTATTATTATTTATTTATTTTTTTTATTTTTTTTATAAGGAAAATTTTATTGATGAATCAAAAAGCAGTTTACAAAAAATTGGTGGGTAGCCGAGATACAATCTGGGCCCCCACCCCCTTAGCTATAGCAAAGCTAAGTCTGGTAAAAATAAAAGGAGCAGCGCGTGCTCCGGCATCCTGTGCTATCAAAAATTTTTGAATCCTCTTTAGTAAATCGATAGCATCCGCCTCCAATTTCCCTAGCGAAGAAAAGGAAAAAGGCACAAACCCATACCCAAGCCCAGAGCATAGACCCATGTACTTGGCGCATTTGCGCCGAGCAGCGTCGCCCACCGCACGGCCTGGCGCGAAATCAGAGAGCCCGGACTGAGTCAAAGGAGAAGACCCGGTAAGATCTACGCAAACGTCACGCCCCCTGTCCCACGAATAAAGAAGCAAATCTGCAGGACGCAAGGATCTGTCATGATCATCAATCAAGCCAATATCGATCTCCTTACCAACCGAGACCCCGGAACGGAAACATATATCCAAAAGAGTGTCACGAACGAGGTTATGTCGATGTTTAATTCCGACAACCCCCACGCAAGACACGGCATGGTCTCCAAAAATATCGTCGCCAAAAACCCGAGAGCAGGCAGAACACGGTCCAGGCACAGAAAACAAAGGAATGCCCAACTGATGGCTAAGCACATATCTGTACGTCCGACCGTTCATAGTCTGGCCCAGTCCAGAAATAGGGACAGCGCGAAGCCAATCAGAAGCATGACGGCCTTGCTGAGACTTCCATAAGGCAACCTGACGGGAGGTCAAGGAGAAATCTGATTCCGCAGTAGCCACAACCCTCGTGAAATATATATCTGCCAAAGACTTCATAAGTTTGGGGGCAGCGATCTCACTTGGATTACACTCAACAGAACACAGAACCTCCTTAAGCCTACGCAAGGCCACATCGAAAGTCGGGCCCAGGCTCAGTACACCCGCAGCACGAAGCAGCGTAGCTTGCAAACCTGCAGATTGTAGTCGAGATGCCACAAAAGCATAATGTAGGACATCTCCAGCAGCATACACCCCAAGCCCCCCAAAGGAAAAGGGAAGGGTAGCAAGCCGCCACTGCCAATCCCCAAACCCAGGCCCAGACGCAACAACAACGCGCTCTAAATGAGAACGAAGTGCCGAGTCAAAAGCAAGCTGAGCCGACTCAAAAACAGTCGGTGGACAAGTACGCAAGGCAAAATAAAGTTTAGAGATACCAGTACAGGCCCGGAGCAACAGCAACTCACACTGCGGATCATCAAGTAGAGCGACAGAACCCATAAGTGCGATAGTTCTGGTCACCCTACTCATCACGAGCTCACTGCTGAAATCATGACTCGCACTAACAGGTCCACCAAGGACTTTGACACCACGCATCGGCCTAGCGATAGTAGGGGGGAAGACGCCGGGGAGCCTACTCCTAGGATCTTCC
This sequence comes from Agrostemma githago, assembly GCA_958450325.1. NCBI lineage: Eukaryota > Viridiplantae > Streptophyta > Magnoliopsida > Caryophyllales > Caryophyllaceae > Agrostemma > Agrostemma githago. The sequence continues at coordinate 23,720,577 of OY288244.1, read as the reverse complement.
GAAGGCCAAAAAATCTCGGTTTTACTGACATTTAGATGAAGTCCCGAACGAGGACCATCATCCAAAATCAGCTCCAGAACCTTCCCCAAAATCAAGGTGTCCCCAACGATGGTGCCATCATCCAAGTACCAAGCCTGCAGCCTCAGATCAAAAGAGTCCCGGATCTTACAAACCAAGGGATGTAACACCAGAGAAAAAAGCAGAGGACCTAAAGGATCACCCTGCTGGACCCCCTGACAAGACCACAGACTGTGCTCACCATAATATAAGCGGGCAGGACTAGAATAGCAAAATTCCACCCACCGGGAGAGAACAGGGCAGCGGTAACGAACCTCTCGTAACATGATTTCACGATCAACCATGTTAAAAGCGTTCTGAAAATCCACCAAAAGCATGGAGAGACCCACCTCATCACCTCGGTCCTCAACGAGCCGGTTCAAGGCATGCAAAATAGCCTCGCCTCCCCCAGAAACCCCAACCCCAAACTGAAGACCAGAAAAATAACCACTCAGCGATGGACCGATCAGAAAAGCACCAACCTTAGAGACAATCCGTCTCAAAATCGTTCCAACAGCAATTGGACGAATACCGCCACCTGGCTTAACAAGCGGGGTAAGCGGCGCACTAGCAATGTACTCTCCGAGGACCTGCGGGCAGCTGCCCTCGAGAAAGAGATTAACCACCCGAGTGACAGATGCAATAAAATCGTCCGAAACAGCAACTGCGGCACCACTTAAACAATCCAAAAGATGTTGAGCACGAAAACCGTCCCTCCCACAAGAAGTGCCACGAGGGAAACCTCTAATCATATCCAAAACCACCGACGCGGAGGCGACGAGGGAGTGATGATTACCAGGCAAGGGTGGCAGAGCGGGAGAAGGGACAACGGGGTGCTTATCCTTCAAAGCCACAAGAGTATCATCGGTATAAGGAGCAACACCAGAAGAAGAAAGCACACGAACAGCAGCAGTATAGTGCCCGTCGCAAATCTTCCTACGACACTGCCTAACATTAACCTCACTCAAGTCGAGATCCTCATCCACATTAAAAGAAGGAGCAACCTCAGCCAGAGTATCCTGCAGGAGCGACAACCGACCACCCGGCTCATCCCAACAACGAATGGCGCTAGAAATACTCTCCTCCTGCCGTTGCCGCCGAATAACAGATCGACACTCAAGGTTACTCCGAGGGGAGAAAGTCTTAAGTATGCACAGCGGCAACGCAAGCAAGGTGACCCAACACGTGAGGTCACGAGGAGAGGCAACCACATCATCAAGAGCACCCCGAAAAACCCGAGAAAACCCTAAACGACACTTTGGAGGGATGGATTTAACAGTACGTAACCCCTTAGCCAACAATTGGTCAAGAGAAGTCACATTAAACCCAACAACCGGGGGATCAACCACACCACTAGAGGACGAAACTGTAGGGGCAGATGGTCGGGGAAAACCATAAAGAACATAGCGGATAACACCATCACCACAATTAGGGGCCTCAACAAAAGGCTCTACATCGTGTCGACAGCCTTTGTTATGAGTATGTGTCCGAAAGCAAACCCCACACAGCCAAACACCCATACGCCGAAAAGTAGACTCAGCAGCCAAAAAAATAGGTAAAGAAGCAAGAGATTCCCGTGTGATGTCCCGGGCACCCCCCCTACAGTGATGATCCCGGAGATGGACAAGTAGAGAATTTTTAACAAACCCCTTACCCCAACCATCTCTACACTTACCGAGGCCCACAAAAGGACAGTGGAACCGCACGAGGTCAGGCATACCGAGATAGAAGCATCGACACCGAAAACCGAAAAACACAGAGATGACCCGAAAGAAAAAGAAACCCAAGCAAACTAAAGAAGGAAGCAAGCGAAAACCGAAAAACCGAAAACCGAAAACCGAAAAAGAAAAGGTAACAGAATCCTACCCACGAGGAAAGGATCCACGCAAAACCGAATCCCGACGACGAACCCGGAACCACGCAGCACCGGAACTCCGGCGACCCCACGTCTGGCGACCCCAGGCGACCCAGCACAGGTGCCCGACACCGGCAACCGGCCCAAAGACTCCGGCGACGCGTTCCGGTCGCGCACAAGGCGATGCGCATAAACAGAGGACGCAAGATCGAACGCCTCTCCTTCCCCAAGATCGAACGCCGGCAAAGGGTGGTTGCCAACGCGCGGTGACGGTGGCGTGAGGCCTGTGGTGGCGTGAGGTCGAAAAGTGGGCTGGTGACGGCGGTGGTCGACGAGTACAAAGCCGGTGAGTCCCCTGCACCCAACCGGACCCCGCCCCTCGGAAACCTCCCCCCTCACACACAAGTCGGGCGCCGACAGGCCGGTGACGGCGGACCGGCAAACCGGCGGCCAACTGTGGCGGACGCAGTGAAGCAGTTGTGCCCTAATCGCTCTCCCCCTGCCCTAATCGCAGTTATTATTATTATTATTATTATTACTATTATTATTATTATTATTATTATTATTATTATTATTATTATTATTATTATTATTATTATTATTATTATTATTATTATTATTATTATTATTATTATTATTACTACTACTACTACTAATACTAACATTTTAATTTTGCTACTAACATTTTATTTATCGCAATCTAACATTTTATTTTATGTCAACTAACATCTAACATTTACTTATTGTATTCTAACCTCTAACATTTAATTATCGTCATTTACATTTTGTTATAATATTAATACCACGTATAATTATTTAACAAAACTATTTTCAAAACGATCCGAGCAACGTCCGTTGAGGCTAAATTAATGATCGTAGGCCTTAAGGCCAAATTACGATATTAAAATGCCGAGGACTTAAGTTTGCAACGACGGTCGAATTTTTGGGTCGAATATGTTTAATTATGAATTCTGCCTAAAGTCTATTTAATCCCTTTACAAGTTGTATTGGAGGTGGCGCTCTTCGAGGTGCGTCGCCCTAAACACTTAAGGGCGTAATAGATCGTGGAGATTCGTCGTTAAATATGTCCGACCACATTTCTTTCAAAATATTATTCTAAAGAATCATCGAAAAATCAGATTAGGACGAAACCCATTGACGCCGAATTAATTGTCACACGATCCGAAAGGATTGATTACGTCATTATGACGCGGAGGGAATCGATATTTTTTCTAGCCCGATCAAACTCGATTTTGCAAATTCGCTCTAAATACTAGATGTCGGTTCTATAACCGAATGTCGAGTATGACGAGCCATCGAGATTTAAACTAATATAAATTGGACAATATTTATATTTAGAATAATTGCATCTCGATTCAAAAACTTAAAAGCTATAGAATGGGTCGTTTTAACACACAAATTAAACACCCATACAGAGGGCACTCGATCGAGTGCCCAAGGTCACTCGATCGAGTAGCACTACAAAAATCGGGCAGTAGCTCCTCTAAGGGTTCAATCGTTCGAGTCCTTGCCATGACTCGATCGAGTGGGTCCCTTTGTTCAAAATAAACCTAGAGCTTTAGTGCATCATTTGAGCCTCGTCTTTTTTTACGACTTAGTCGTCGCGTGCAAAGTCAATCACGTGATCCTATTTTCCAAAATTCATGCATTATAATTCACTTCTACGACTTTGATCGATTGTCTTTCACTATTAGTCTTGTGTCGACGACTCTCTAGTCGTATCCGACACATAGCTAATTTAGACGCTAATTTTTCGATGTGATAAGTCGGGACAAGGCATCGAGATTTGGGATCGGGCTAGCACCGCGTCTAGGTTCCATATCTCCGTCCTCCGTTTAATACACAATATAATGTGTATTTAATCGAAGTTCGTCCGTTTGCACAGCTTACGGTCTAGTTTATATTTGTTATATACGGGTCCGTTTCTAGTTAACGTTTACCATTTCCTATTCGATTATTCTATTTTATTGCTCGTTGTATTGTGAATTCCGGGTTGTATTCCGCCCGTGTAATTTGTAATTTATTTACGAGTTTTCTATTTTCGATGTTTGCCATTTATTGCCTTAAATGAACATCACATGCTAAATCACTTTGACGTGAATCAAGATGCATTAAATGACGTAGCTAACCAGTAATTCACATGCTTAGCCGAAAGCGCTGTTTGCATATCATTTAGTCATTTTACTAGCGCGCGCACACGAACACGAACGATGTCTTATTAGAGGCCGCCATGTGCGGGCGGGGTTGGGTGTCCTTAGTGGGCTTCCCAACACGTACCCTCACCCCTTACTCAGAACCTCGGTTTCCGGATGCCCAAAATCGTTGGCGCACGAGAGTCATTCTTTACACGATACCGGTGTAGATGGTATCGGTATCGCAATGCAAAGGGACGGGTCCCATTAACTCTGAAATCGAAGTGGGCCGTACTTTGTGTATAGCCCATGACGACATAGAGTGGGCTCGAATGGTTCCGAATTACCATAAATTCGGTGGCGACTCCAACTTTGACTTAAATTTCGAACCCGAGAACAATCTCACCACGAGATTCATTCGCCTACCCAAACCCGCGCGTGGCCGCGTCGGGGTGGACCTACGTCATGTCCACAATTTTCCGACTCCGCTGGGGATACCTGATGTACCACATGTCATCGGGGTTCCTAGGGTGAGACTCGAAGAGAAATCGTTCGTATATTAGTGTGCGCGCATTAGTTTAATGATTCATGCATAACCCAATTTTGCCCGGGCCGGTTATTTGTGACCGACGTCCCACTATACCACGGTGCATTCCTACATGGGTGCGCTAAAGACTTCGATGGCGGAACTCGTCTGGGTTTTGCAGCATGTTCTAAGACCAAATCGGCTTAGGGAGTCCGTCCCGATTCACGAGAATGCCATCGTTGTTGGTATAGACCCTATTTTGACCGACCGAGACTTAGTGTAAAGCATACATAAGCGTCGTTGTAATGCTTGCTTGACTACGTGCTACTTGGTTTCCGTGTCATTTTTTTCAAAAACCGTCATTTCAAAAATGCATCTTTCCAAAAATACCAAATTTTGAAAAACCCAAAATACTGTCCGTTTCGGGACCCGTCTTTTCAAAATATCTAATTTTCAAAATTCGGAATGCAGCCGAAATTTAGACTTATGATTTGACTCAAACTAGCCTATTTTCTAGCCGGCATGCTGTCCATTTCAAAATTCGAATTTCTGATCCACCATTCGATTTTCGAATTTTCAAATTCCATTTCGATTTTTTTTCAGATCCTCGAGATGTGATTCTCGATTTTTCAAATCTCCGAGACGCCGTTTTCGATTTTCAAATCTTCGTGATCTTATTTTCGATTTTCAAATTTTCGGAAATTTATTTTCGATATTCAAATTTTCAAAATTCCAAATATTCAACTTATCAAAAAAAACTCGGCCCTGTCGGCATGCAGCCAATTTCAAAAGACGGGATCGCCTCCTCAATTTTCAAAACGCGACGTTACTCGCAACCATTCTAATATTTCAAAATGTCCGGTCCTATTGGCCCACTGCCAATTTCAGGACTGACCGCTCAATTTTCAAAATTCAATCATTTTTCAAAAACCTTCCTTATTATAGGACCTACCGTAATCCGTGTGTCGGGTCTTTTCGTAATACGTCGAAGGTCTTTAGCGTCGAAACTCCGTCGATCCTACATCACGGGTTTCTTCCCCATCTTAGTCCGCCTTTTCCAAAAGGCATAACCGACCAACACGAGTCATACACTCGTAAATGGAAGGTTCGTCTTTACACTCGAGTCCTAACTAGAAAGTCACACGCGATCTTTCCCTCCGACAGGACGGTCCCCACAACCTTTCCTAGGGGAATTTTGCCCGTCTTTCAATCCGTTAGTCGAGTCATCCCAATTAAAGTCCTTTAACTTTAGGGTCTACCCTAATCACGGGGTCTATCCTTATTCAAGTCAAGTCAAGGGTCTCTAGCGTCGAAACTCTGCCGATCTTACATCGCGAGTTTCTTCCCTTACCCCGTCTGCCTTTTCTCAAGGCCGAGTCAACCTTTTATAAGGCATAACCCTATAACAAAAGGTTTTTGGTTCTTACATCTAAGGGTCACTCGTCCGACACTCGAGTCTTAGCAAAATCTTCGATCCCACTCGGGGGCTACCCTTTAGCAGAGCGATCAATCACGGTTGCTCTAAGGGTCAGGTTCTACACGTGTTGTCTCACGTAACACGCTTTTGAGTCACTTAGATGCCACACCATCTGAGTCCAATCAGGGTCTTTAGTCTCAGTCGGGGGTTGTCCTCTAACCGAGCAGTCGACCACGGTCACCCTAAGGGGTACCTTACGTTCATCATACACCAGCGTCCTTATGATGCTTTTCTTCGAGTCGTAACTATGCTACGAACACTCGAGTCACCTAGGTTTAGGTCGCCACGGTTGGTCCGAATACGTGACGCGGTCAAACACGGTCGCCACGGTTGGTCACCCTCGTGCAGCTTGAGTCTCATCGTCGAGTCCAAGCCAGGGTTGTTACCTCGTCTAGGTCAACGTTCGAGTATCCAGGTCCAAGAGTCTTTGTCGACCCGTCACCCCGAGCCATGTCTAGTTTGACTCCCTCTCTTGCATTCGCGCAAAGTCGAGTTTAGGCGAGTCGTGGCACTTGTCGTTTCCTCCAATCAAGGACCTTACCAAAAAGAAACGACCAACCAAGTATCCGAAAGTCCGAATTCGATTCGAGTCTAAGTCTGAGTCCGAGTCTAGGATATCCTACATCCTCTTTTGAAAGTCAGAGTCAGAGTCAACTGTATTCTGTCCTGTTTTCAAAATTCAATAAAATCAGCTTTTCTATTTCTCATATAAGCTTCCCGTATGTGTTTCCGGGAACATGATGAACACCATCATACACTGTGAGCACATGCACGTGACTATTATAGGCACATCTATAATGACTGCAGGAACTGAGGCCCGTGTTTTCCTTTACCTATTCCATGTCTGGTATAAAAAGCCACAAAACTACCCCTAGTAGGAGCAGTATCGGATCCTATGACAAATCTAGGTAGTCTTCTAGTTTGGGTTCAAGACGGGAGGCAAGCCCATTTCCCACAATAAACACCCCTCCAATAAAACTGACCAATCCTTACCTTAGGCGTTAGTCTGACCCGAAGCAAAAAAAGAAGCATCGTGACTCTATAGGCTTGATGCCAAAAATACCCAACTAAGGACGATGCTCCCACTAAGCCTGCTCGGAATTATGGTGACAATACCGAGATCCAAATCACCATGCTTACCGTAGAGTACTCCACCGCGAGTTGCACTCACCAACTAGGCTTACACCTTACAAAGGTTTAGCTCCACAAGCCTAATCCAACCGATGGGCCCACCCCCATATCCACCCACAACACCATAGGAGGGGATTACCGTGAAAAAAAAAGAAAGAAAAGAAAGAGTTGGAAAAAAAAATCAAAAGTCCAAGGAAAAAGCAAAAGGCCAAAACAAAAGAGCTGGCCATAAAAAAAAGAACTCTCAACATCCCCCGACCAGATACGGTCAATCCCTTGACCGGGGCACGGTCAACTCAAATGAAGAATCCCACGACCGGGGCTAAGAGGTCAACCCAAAAAAAAAGAATTCAAATACCCATTACCGTGGTCAACGGTCAACTCAAAATCCCTTGACCGGGGTACGGTCAATTTAAAAATTATCGATGCCCATACCATCAAATAGAAGGGTGACAATCAGGCTGGTCAGATAACACCACATTTAGCCTTCCCACATTACAACCCTCAAGACCTTCTCGAGACCTAGGCTAAGAGACAGTCCGAAATTTTGAGGATTCAAGCTCCATAGGATACCCCTAACCATTAGGGCCAGACATGGAAATCAAATCCCGCATTATCAACCTACCCCGATTGAAGTTCGAGTCATTTTTACTCGACTTCCTCCTTTCCTACCACATTACAATACCTTACCCTCGAAGCCTTAGCTCCACAAAATCGAGCTCCAGATTTCGAAGAATTAAAGTCACTTGCGACCTAGCTCCACATATCCAAAAATATCCAAACCAGTTACCAACCCCAAACACGGGAACTCAACCTGCGGTCGTCATAGAACATGCCCAAATAGTTCACAACACCTCTGGGGGCTACCCCGGAAAACGCTCACAGTCACGGGATCAACATCATAACTGTTCTAGCCCTTTGATCAAGACATCATTGGGAATTCACCTAGCCTACACCATCACTATGGCTAGTTACACACAAAGCCCTAATAAACTAGGCACCATAATATATCTTCCAATCCACTGAACTACGGCTTGGTTTTATTTCACTACACGTGAATACGTAGGCAGCCTTTCAACAAGGGCACAACCACCCACATTGACACAAGTTCAAAAAAGCACCATCATTCCGGTCACGACACTGTCATGTTCTCAACAGTTAGCTTTGTCGTCCAGGAGGCTTCTCTTAGACAGAATATCTCCATCCACTCACAAAATCCAAAGACTTTCAAAATCTAGCCTCCTTTCTATAGAGTGTCCTAGTACTCGGCTCAGTCGAAGACGGGAATCCGTCAGGGACTCGAAGCGACAACCAATTTGGGAATGTACCCCAAAACCAAACATTCAAAGAACACTAGACTACAACATTGCCACTGCTGAGTCCTGCAGAAGCAGTCTCATTACAGACTATGACACATCCTTGCCTTTACGATGTTCGACTGTGTTGCCACTCGCCTAGGCTATGGAATAGCGCAGCTTAAGAGTCTTGTCATCTTAGGTGACCCACCCCCCTACCGAGTGGCGGTCCAACCCCTCGAGAGTCCAAGTCGTGTCTGTCAACTCGTCCGGTCACGTCCAGAGTCGAGTCTGTCGATATGTTTCTCCCTTCAAATTCTCATTTAAAAATTTGCAAAACTTAGCCATTTGAGAAAATCCTTTTCGACAAGGTCAAATTTCGGTCTATTTAAACTGCAAATTTCTTTTCTACCCCTTTCAATTTTGAAAACCTATCTCCTAGCACGTGAGTTGCTTTCAGGACTTCGATTTCAAAACTAAGCAAAAATCATTTTCCTAGCGCAAGCCAGTCTATAGATGCTAACTTGCTATATACTATACCTGCTATTTCTGCCTATGTGTCTAACATTTTAGGTGCTAGCCAGTGCTCCCCAACGGAACAACAAAAGCGGTGTTTCTCCTGAAATGCTACATCCAAGACGTGATGTGTCGGCATACGGGTTTTACCCAAGACTTCAGAAGTACACTTAGGATTTCAAAGGCAAGTCCGACTCCCCACAGAGCTATCATCATCAGGACAGGTATGACCCTTTTTTTATGGCTGGCGAGCCCTTCACGCGAGTCTAATGGACTATAAACGACCCGACCGGAAGGCTGCCAGGTCGTAATCTGCGATTGGCCTGGTAGCTACTCTGACTTTCGCCTTGTCCAAGCCTCAGTCAGAGTGGGGGCTCTGTAGACACCCGCATTTTGCCTGCTAGTGTCTATAGCAGTTCGCGACAAAACACCCGATGATGATCGGACGTAAACGTGACTTAATACGCTCGAATACGGACTCGGAATCAATAGTATCCGACGTGGGCGTTTAGCGGAGTGAAAATCTCTCAAAACCGACCTCAAATCCAGGCCCAGTGGGTCGTTTCGAATAAAATGAGAGTAATTTGGGTCAAAACCGACACCGGAAATAAAACCGTCTTTTGGCGACTGGGTCAAAACCCGGTCAAAGACGAATCCGACACAAAAAACTGCCAAGTTCGCTTCTAGAAGCTTGTCCAACAAAAAAATCTCATTCAAAAAAGTCAACAAATCATTCCCTAAATACACTCCCTCCGTTCACACACACTCGATCGAGTGGCTCACATCCACTCGGTCGAGTAAGGCCATAAACCGGCCGATCCAGACCCAGACCGGGCACTCGGCCGCGTGCACCCGCGCCACTCGATCGAGTGACCCTGAACCGGGGTATTTGTCCTATAAATACCTCATCATCACCCATCACAAAAACAACTTTTTTCAACCTTTTACCACCTTCAAAAAGGTTTTTCCAACCCTTTCAATCCTCAATCAAGCTTACACATATTAAACCTTCATCACCTTGAGTTCTAGGCACTCATACACATACACACACATACATATTCAAAATCCCGAGATCAAAACTCGTCAAAGACACACACCATAACTCACCCTACATATCTCGACACTCCCGCGCTCCCGTCGCTATTACGATTTCGTTTCTGAGGCCATTAAGCATGTAGGTTGAGGGTGTAATTCAAACCCCGACATCCTTTCTCCCCTCTTCTTATTATTTTTATGTCTATATATTTATGTATATATTATTATTATTATTATTATTATTATTATTATTATTATTATTATTATTATTATTATTATTATTATTATTATTATTATTATTATTATTATTATTATTATTATTATTATTATTATTATTATTATTATTATTATTATTATTATTATTATTATTATTATTATTATTATTATTATTATTATTATTATTATTATTATTATTATTATTATTATTATTATTATTATTATTATTATTATTATTATTATTACTACTAATACTAACATTTTAATTTTGCTACTAACATTTTATTTTTTGCAATCTAACATTTTATTTTATGTCAACTAACATCTAACATTTACTTACCGTATTCTAACCTCTAACATTTAATTATCGTCATTTACATTTTGTTATAATATTAATACCGCGTATAATTATTTAACAAAACTATTTTCAAAACGATCCGAGCAACGTCCGTTGAGGCTAAACTAATGATCGTAGGCCTTAAGGCCAAATTACGATATTTAAATGCCGAGGACTTAAGTTTGCAACGACGGTCAAATTTTTGGGTCGAATATGTTTAATTATGAATTCCGCCTAAAGTCTATTTAATCCCTTTACAAGTTGTATTGGAGGTGGCGCTCTTCGAGGTGCGTCGCCCTAAACACTTAAGGGCGTAATAGATCGTGGAGATTCGTCGTTAAATATGTCCGACCACATTTCTTTCAAAATATTATTCTAAAGAATCATCGACAAATCGGATTAGGACGAAACCCATTGACGCCGATATAATTGTCACACGATCCGAAAGGATTGATTACGACATTATGACGCGGAGGAAATCGATATTTGTTCTAGCCCGATCAAACTCGATTTTGCAAATTCGCTCTAAATACTAGATGTCGGTTCTATAACCGAATGTCGAGTATGATGAGCCATCGAGATTTAAACTAATATAAATTGGACAATATTTATATTTAGCGTAATTGCATCTCGATTCAAAAACATAAAAGCTATAGAATGGGTCGTTTTAACACACAAATTAAACACCCATACAGAGGGCACTCGATCTAGTGCACAAGGTCACTCGATTGAGTAACACTACAAAAATCGGGCAGTAGCTCCTCTAAGGGTTCACTCAATCGAGTCCTTGCCATGACTCGATCGAGTGGGTCCCTTTGTTCAAAATAAACCGAGAGCTTTAGTGCATCATTTGAGCCTCGTCTTTTTTTACGACTTAGTCGTCGCGTGCAAAGTCAATCACATGATCCTATTTTCCAAAATTCATGCATTATAATTCACTTCTACAACTTTGATCGATTGTCTTTCACTATTAGTCTTGTGTCGACGACTCTCTAGTCGTATCCGACACATAGCTAATTTAGACGCTAATTTTTCGATGTGATTAGTCGACACATAGCTAATTTGGGATCGGGCTTGCACCGCGTCTCGGTTCCATATCTCCGTCCTCCGTTTAATACACAATATAATGTGTATTTAATCGAAGTTCGTCCGTTTGCACAACTTACGGTCTAGTTTATTTTTATTATATACGGGTCCGTTTCTAGTTAACGTTTACCATTTCCTATTCGATTATTCTATTTTATTGCTCGTTGTATTGTGAATTCCGGGTTGTATTCCGCCCGTGTAATTTGTAATTTATTTACGAGTTTTCTATTTTTGATGTTTGCCATTTATTGCCTTAAATGAACATCACATGCTAAATCACTTTGACGTGAACCAAGATGCATTAAATGACGTAGCTAACCAGTAATTCACATGCTTAGCCGAAAACGCTATTTGCATATCATTTAGTCATTTTACTAGCGCGCGCACACGAACACGAACGATGTCTTAGTAGAGGCCGCCATGTGCGGGCGGGGTTGGGTGTCCTTAGTGGGCTTCCCAACACGTACCCTCACCCCTTACTCAGAACCTCAGTTTCTGGATGCCCGAAACCGTTGGCGCACGAGAGTCATTCTTTATACGATATCGGTGTAGATGGTATCGGTATCGCAATGCAAAGGGACGGGTCCCATAAACTCTGAAATCGAAGTGGGTCGTACTTTGTGTATAGCCCATGACTACATAGAGTGGGCTCGAATGGTTCCGAATTACCATAAATTCGGTGGCGACTCCAACTTTGACTTAAATTTCGAACCCGAGAACAATCTCACCACGAGATTCATTCACCTACCCAAACCCGCGCGTGGCCGCGTCGGGGTGGACCTATGTCATGTCCACAATAACACAACAAATATACGACACAACGACACAAAAGGAAAACACACAAAACAAAATCTTTTTGATTTTTGTGAAAAAATTTCAAATTTTTAGGGTTTTTAAAGATTTTTCGAATAAACTACGAAAATAAAACTAACTACACTAGGATATCGCTCCCCCACACTTAAATCGAGCAATGTCCTCATGCTCGATCAGTAGTATGTGGAGACACTAAAAAGAAGAGAAACTACGAAAATAAAGCTAAAAATCAAAAAGAAAAGCAAAGAAAGGGTAGAATGTGTCCGGCCGGGGTGTAGTCAAGTCACCATGGGCCGAGACGAGAAAAGATATGAATTGGGGGTAAATAAAAAGAAGGAAATAAAAGGAAATGGGAGGGGAAAACTAGGTGTAATCAAGTCACCTAGCCCGGATTCCGCCCAAATCCGACTAAATCCTAGTAAAAAGAAATAAAAGTGAAATTACTCGACAATTTGGATTTTTGAAATGACACTCGATGTAGTCACGTCATCGAGAGTCGGGAGCAATGACAACTAAGGCCTCGAGGGCCTCCAAGACACCATAATGATAAAGGGAAGGGGAACAAACGAAGAAATACTAAGCAAACAAAAGGCGGAAAAGAAGGAGAGTCGCCTTACCAAACAGTTAGCAACTCAATCAACTCCATCGTCTCAATGATCATTATTAGGCACATTTGCTTGTTGTCATCGTATTCCTCCCCTTCCTCAATGTAGTCTCAAGTATCGGGCTTGCTTAGGTGTAATGAGGTTGGGATTTGAGGTAAAACTCGGTATGTAGTGAAGAGAAGATGAGGTGGGAATGTATATAAGAAGTATATGGGTCAAGGATAGTAGCAAGGGTAGGTAGGGAGGTTGGGAGGGGGTAAAAAGTGGTTGGGTGGGCTCAAATGTCGAAGAAGAGGAAAAAGGAGGAGCTGGGCACCATCCCGGTCGGGATTGACTTCTTCCCAGTCGGGAAGGCTCCTTCCCGGTCGGGACGAACTTGGTCCCGGTCGGGATCACACTCCAGAGAACCCATTTTTCAGCACACTCATCCCGATCGGGATGACATCCTTCCCGGTCGGGATGAGTCTTCTAGCCCTTCATTCCCTTGATAGCGTTCCCCACAAGGCCACTAATACATCCAGATCTAAAATCTCGTCCCCAAAAGCTTGTCAAAAGCTTCAAAAACCGACTCCCAAGCCCAAATCCAAGCTTCTATCATCAATAACTCCTCTCAAAACTTCATCTTCACTATCAACCTAACAAGTAAACTCAATAAACACCATCAAAATCCCTCCCTCGCATCACTCAAGAAAATTCCAAATTACAAGAATTACACAAAAACTAAAAGTCCTAGAAACCAAACTATCCAAACAAACATATACACAAACAAAAACTCAAGAGAAAAGGAAAAAGATATTTACAATAAGATACTCTCACCATCTACGCCTCCATAGCCATCAAGAGCTCGAAGAAGTAAGTCAAATGCTCTAGCAACATCTTCGTTGAGGCTCACATGGCCAAGCCTAGCTACTTTCAAGAGCTTCCAAGTCGGAGGCAAAAAGCGATCATCTTCACTATCCTCGGGGTTCTCATGATCTTCCGGGTCTTCGAAACCATGATAGCAACGACTCTTATGACAATCCGGTAGGTATAGTGGTCTAGAGTCAAGCTCGACATTATGCGTTGGGAGATCACACCCTAAGGGAGTTGCTTCTTCCACGGGGTCGAGAGTAGAGTTCTCTTCCACCGCCCGACAAGGATCCTCTTCATCAACCGTCTCACAAGACAAGGGACTTAGAATCGAGTGCGATAAAGGAGGTGAAGGCATCAAGTTTTCTTCATTGGAGGCTTTAGGATCCTCCAATTTCCCATTCAAGGCAAGTTCCAAGGCATCTACCTCTTTTTCCCAAGTATTACGTTCCTTTTCACTCACCTTGTCTAGTTGGCCTAGAGGAGTCTTGTCTTCACTTGGCTTTGGATCGTCAAGATCCGGTTCATCACGAAGAAAATCGAACAAATCCAATTTGATAGCCAATACATCGGCTCCCCAAGAGTTACCTTGAGAATCATGTTCACACCCCTCCTCATTGTCGACCCTTGAAGCTTCAACTTCCTCCATTCTTCCCATATCTTTACCATCCAAGCAACACTCAACAATGATTTCTCGATTTACCCTCTCTTCTTTATTCGTGGCTTCATGGTCGGGTTGATTTCCATGTGGAGTCAACCGACCTTCTTGCCCAACTGAACCTTCCCCAACAATTTGTGGAGCTCGAGTGGCCGACTTCGTGATGCGAGCCATGAGTGCATCGATTCGAGCATCTTGCACCGCTTTTTGGGCCCTAAACTCCTCTCTAACCCCTTGTAATTGAATCATCATCTCTTGTTGACTCTTTTGCATTAGAGTTATCGCTTCTTGTTGACTCTTTTGCATTAGAGTTATCGCTTCTTGTTGAATCATCATTTGACAAGTCTCAAAGTTGGGGATGTTTGGTTGTGGGTCACGTGGGGGTATTTGGTAGTAGTTAGGATGTTGGAATGATCCTTGACAACTTTCATGGTAACCATATGGAGGGCGTTCGTAAGATTGTTGATGAGGTTGATATGGTTGGTGAAATTTTGGGACTTGGCAATTTGCCCCATAGTTATCCCGTGACGATTGATGGAAGCTAGGACGTGCCATTTCCATAACGTTGCTTTGATACCTAGGATGAACTAGAAACACTTGAGCAAACGTTAGTAGCCTAGTGCTTTTGAGGCACTAGGAAGGGAAAATAGCACACAAGAATTAGAACGGAGATACACAAGGAGAAGAAAACACAAAAATCAAGAACAAAGTCTAAAACTAAGCACACAAAAGTCTAAACTACGCCGTCCCAGGCAACGGCGCCAATTTGATGGTAGGGATTTGTCGTGGATCCCGCCGATCAAATAATAACCAACTAATCCTAACTGGGTAGCTAGGGCAAATCGGGTCGAATCCACAGGGACGGAAAATGGGTTTAAACTAATGGGTGCTATGGTCCAAGACTCGGTCCGAGACAAGCTAAACTAGGGGATAGACTAAGTACTAAGCTAAGGTCTATGACAAGAACTAACAAGGCAAAACAAGCATATAATGACTAACGGAAGCTAATAAAACGATAAGAAGAAACTAGGGCTAGGTCGGGTTCATGGATGTCAAGGGCATAAGAAGGGGAAAAACGGGGTTACTAGCGTGCTTTCGTAGCCTAGGTCACGTTCGGGCTCCGCTACTTAAACGGCCTAGGGGTCATCCTCACCACGCTCTCGCTACTAATGAGGGAACCAAACCTACAAGCAAACACACACATACAAGAGAAGAGGCAAGAAAAACAAGGATTGATCATCTTTAGTCTCACAAGCATTTCATCAAACATGTGGAGTGCAAGGTAAATGGGAAACAACAAAAACAACATCTAATACCACCCATCTCACCCTAATCATCCCTAATCACATCCAATCCCCCTAATAACCCTAGCAAGAGTCTACTCAAACATATCTAAAGGAAAGCTAACAAGAACAAGAGAAACTAACACAAAAACAAGAGCATACATATGTAAAACTAACAAGGATGATGAACAAAACAATAAACAAGAGCTAAAGATTGAAACTTGAATAACATAAACAAAGATTAAGAGTAAAAGGATGAGAAGATTATACCAACTAACAAGAGAATGAAAAGATGAGAACTTGTATATAAAGAACACCCAAAACATCCACCAATGTTGTTAAGATTGGATGGATTCTTCAAGAGATCCCTTAATACAAGATTAGCTAACTAGATTAAGGACTAATTAATGACTAATCTACTCTAATCTAAGCTAATCTATGCTAAAGTAGTCTAGGGTTTTGTGGGTAATCAAGAACATTCCATAAGATTACAAGAGGGGAGGTATATATAGGGTTACAATGGATAAGGAGAAGAAAAGAAGCGAAGCGGAGCTGCAGGTGGCTCATCTCGGCCGAGATGAGTTGGTCTCGCCCGAGACGGCCCATACAACAGCCGGTTGAAACGCGCACTCCTTCCCGACCGAGAAGGCACTTGTTTTCGGCCGGGAAGGCACTTGTAGGCCTCCAATATGATCTCTAAGGTCCCTCCATGCTTCTCATGTGCTTCTCATCGATTCTCGGTGCTCGGGATCGAGTCTAAGGGGCTCGGGAATGGGTTCCAAGGTCTCGGGATCGAGTCTAAGCCACCGAGTGATCGTCGCTTCTCTTCGTTGGCTCCAAAAGTGTAGGAAACGAGTCGGAATCGTTCCACCTCTCCATGAATGGTCTTGGGAACCTAAAACGAACTAGAAGAAGCATAAGTAGCCCAGAAACCGCTCCAAAGAGCGATTTCACAAGAGAAACAGGGACCAAACACAGCAAAATAGGCACTACAAACTACACTTATCAACTATCCATTATTTTAATGGCTAACCCCTGTTATTTTAATACACATAATGTTAACTGAATCTCGTGTTACTTTAACGCACTTCAGCTGTTACTTTGGTTCTTTTCATCTGTTACTGTAATGCATTGGAGTGACAAAAAGGATTTAGAATACCACCATATAAAAAAAATATATAAAAAAAAAACGATACTGCTTCCTATAATTATGGGACGTGATTGACTTCAAAATAGGGAACAATATCAAAGAATATCGGCTTAATTCGAAGAAAGATATTGCGTCATACTCTCATTTCTGATTATTATATGATTTTTTTCTCCACTAACCTATACCTGGTGTTATTTTAATGAACATTATCTGTTACTTTAATTCACACTATCTGTTACTTTAATGTCTGATCTCTGTTACTTTATACCTGGTGTATAACCATCCTTTGTTATTTGAATCCAGTGTTACTTCAATGCACTTCATCTGTTACTTTAATTCTTGTTATCTGTTACTTTAATCCATATTTCAAGTTCTGATTGTTTCTTTTTCGCCACGTTTATTAGCACTGTTATTATTTTTCAGTAGACGCAAAAGTACATGAATGGTGTAGGGATGTGGGTGAGAGTTTCCTCCATACATAGGGCAGATCTTCAAGGACATGGATGAGTCAGTAAACTTCTATAAAATCTACGCATTGGCTTGTGGATTCTATGTGAGGAGGTACACAATGAAAAGATGGCACGGTGGTTATATTAAATCAAAGCTTCTGACGATGATGATGATGATGATGAAGAAGAAGAAGAAGAAGAAAAAGAAGAAGAAGAAGAAGAGAACGAGAAAGATGAAGAAGAAGCAGAATTCTAAGAAGGATAGTATATTGTTAGAGTAACATACATTATTCGTTAGAGTAGCATACTTAGTGAGTTACAGTAACACAGATTATGAGTAACTGGTGTGAAACATTGGAATTGTAATGAAGTTGATTCAGTTGGAACTCCTGTACCAATTTATTGATGTAAAATGAGTTAGAATAACACACACTATGCGTTAGAATAACACACATTATGCGTTAGAGTAACATACATAATGAGTTACAGTAACACAATTTATGAGTATAATTTGATTACCAATATCAAGTTCTTAGATTAACAGGTGTGAAAATTTAGAATTATAATGAATTTTATAATTTTTGTTTTGGAGTATCCTTAATAGAAACATACATTTTTCAACGTAATGTTTTTGTAAGACACTATTATGTAACGTAATAGATTTTATGAGTTAAAGTAACACAATTCATGAATTAGAGTAACATATTGTATGAGTTAGAGTAACATGGCAGCAGCAAAATGATGATTTTTTTTTGGTGAAAATGATGATGAAACGACGCGCTTGTTGTGTGATAGAAAGATGCAGTTAAAAATTTGATGGGAAAGAGAAGATTTTCATTAAGATAATTAAGGAGGAGAGACAAAAAAAAAAATATTTACCAAGATTTAGTTAGTTATTTCCTTAATTGACAGAACAATCTATCACTAATTTAAGGGTTGAGATGAAGACTCACGGACTCAATTATGATAGGTGACTCACTTGATCCCTCCTATATATATATATATATATATATATATATATATATATATATATATATATATATATATATATAGATATATATATATATATAGAGAGAGAGAGAGAGAGAGAGGTTCAAATAAGGGCAACATGTTTCAGTAAGTGTATATTAAAGTTACCGATGACATACGATAAAGTTGCATTTGTTTAAAATTGATATGTAACTATAACATTCAGCTCTTTTATCACTTCAAGTGATGAAGTGCAACTTTATCACTCATCTCGTGTAACTTTAAGCGCTTTTTGTGTAACATTAACACTTGACCTTATGCCCTTAAAATAGTTGTTGCCCTTATTTGAACCTACCTCTCTCTCTCTCTCTCTCTCTCTATATATATATATATATATATATATATATATATTCTCTCTCTCTCTCTCTCTCTCTCTATATATATATATATAGAGAGAGAGAGAGAGAGTAATTTGTTCGATTTTTGCACCAATCTTGCTAATGTTGTTGTTGTTAATTTTAGTAATATTGTTTTCCCTTCGATTCTGAGTAATTTTTAGGGTTTTGTGTTATTCTACATGTTTCGATACATTGTCTAAGTGATTTCTACATTTTTGTTTACAACAATGAAAATTGAAATTATGAATATTACAATACTTGAAGATGAACATTGAAATAGTTGAACATTAACATTGAAATAACTACATATAATTACAGTGTTTCAATTCTAACATTATTTGAGTAATTTCTGCATCTTTGCTTACAAGATTAAAAATTGAAATTATGAATATTGCAATACTTGAATATGAACAATGAAATACTTGAATAAGAACATTGAAATAACTATATATTATTTCAGAGTAGGAATTTTCTATTTTTGATATATTATTATTTTATGAAATACACAGTTATTTTATTATGTTATTTCAGTTATCGTATACTATCATTGTGGTTATTCTATAGTGTTTTTACCGTTATTCTATCAGATATATATGTAATTTTTGTATTTCAATTTGATTTTTTGTACTCTTAACTAACCCCATCTTTTTTGTTTTTTATGTCCTCCAGTGAGGTTTTGTTTTTTGCTGGGTGCACCTTCAATGTTATGCAAGATGTTTCATCTCAATACAATAAAACGAGTTACTCATCACAATAACTAAGTTTTCATATCGTAAAATCAAATAACATTATTCTAAAATTGATTATATTTGACTTTCACCCCAATACAATAATACGACTTAATCATTACAATAAGTGAGTTTCCACATTGGAATAACTACGTAAAAGCAAATGACATTATTATAAAATTAATATATTTGAGTTTCACCTCAATATAATAACATAAGTTGTTCATTACAATAACCGAGTTTCAACATTGGAATAACCATGTATTTACATTGGAATAACTACGTATAACATTATTCTCAGTAAAAAATCACTTAATTATAAAATAACTACGTTTATTCATTAAAATAATCATGTTTATATATTGAAATAACTATAAAAACCTGAGAGGAAAAATGGGTGTAATTGTCACTTGTTTGCGCGTCATTGATATGTAAAATATATGTTATGCTGAGATATTATAATAAAGATCAATTAATTTTTGAGATATTATCATTAATTTTCGAGATGTTATAACGAAGAAATTTAATTGTATATTTTTCGAGTTCTCCGTATAAATAACCAATAAGTTGACATCAGTTTATCTTAGCTCTTGATTCCATGAAATCTGATGGCTTAGATTAGTAGGTAATATGTACCCGATCCTACCTCTATATATATTATTTTTAAATTTTCACGAGACGAGAAAATGTCAGAACGAAAGGTCCCTACTAATATTTTTGAGTTTTAAACATTTTTTTAACGAAGGATTAAATTTTTTTATTACGTTGGTTAAACACGGAGTGTTACACTTCATATCCTCCCAAAGATCATTTATTGTGCTCAACGAGGCATATTAAGTGGCTAATAAACTTGTTTTATTATTGTGGATCAGTTGTTGCAGATAATGAGAAGATTATACAACAAGTTGTACATAGCTCACTATGTACAACTGGTTTTATTACAACATGATTTTGAGCTTTATCACAAAGGTTTCGAGTTTTGCTATAAACTTTCCGAGTTTTATTGCAAAGTTGTCGAGCTAAATCACATAAATGTTTAAGCTCAAAAACTTACAACTTAGCTCAGAAACTTCTATAAGCTCATAAAATATATACAAAAGCTCAACAACTTTGCCTTGGTTGTACAATATTTTCATGAATTGTGTATTTGTGGATGAGTTTTCGTATATGAATATTTTAGTCTTTTGGAGTAAGGACCAGATGAACATTATGTATTAATGATACTTTTGCAGTAGTATACCGTTATGGGGGACAACAGTATACTACTGTACACGCTATTACCCAAGTCGAGTGCCTACTGACTGCGGGATGAAATTTTGTTGCGTTGCTACAGTGGCATATTGGTGTGGGGAAAGGGGTACAGGTACAACTGACAAAAGCTGAGCCGACTCGAGTCCAGGAAAAAACCTCGAATTGGGATACCACCCGAAACCGACCCGACACGACCCGCTTTTGACCCAAGACCCAATATAACCCAATAACCAGTGACCCGAACCCGACCTGACCCGGCCCGACCCGATTTGAAACTGAACTAATAACATTGATAATCAGAAGACTACTAATCTCTTAGATTGATCTAAATGAAAGACAATTAATGATAAATTAATTAACAAAGTAATAGGAAAAAACAAAACCTATAAGGAAAATCTCAATAAATAACTAGACCCGATAATGACGCGATCTAAACCCGACCTGACCGGCCAAATCAACTAAGCCAAAATGACCCGACCCAATAGCGACCCGACCCGAAACCAACCCGAAAAAATTGCTGACCTGTTACGACCCGACCCGGCTTGACCCGACCCGATCGGAGTGCCACCACTATGCCACCCTAGCATTCTTTCAAATATAGCTCCCAGTAATCGGTAGCCCTTGATCATTGTGAAGTAGTACTCTGTATAGTGTACAATAGTACACCACTGTGGGAGACACAAAACTACTGCATTTTTTTTAAAAATAAAATAAACGTTGACGTTTACTTATCTATACTATAATATAAAAAGTCAATCTTTTTGCATGAGCCTAACCTATCTATAATCACTAATCACTAATCACTAATTTCACTAATTCTAATCCTGCCTCCTGCCCCCGTGTCCTATCTATGCTTCTACTATCCTAACTCTTCACTATTACTATTACTATCTACCTATTTGTTCTTTGTACGCTACTATATATCTATCTAAACTATAATAAAACAGCTTGGCCGTTTCTATCTACTTAGCCTCCTCAACCTCTCCACATTCTTGTCTTAAATGAGATGAAATTTAAGTCTTTTTCAGCTATTAATAGAGCATAGGTATGTTCAAATGGCTTCTCCCGTCTACCCGCACCCACACGTCGCTAAAGAGAACTCAGCTCAACGCGGCCCTCATCCTCCACGGTATGTCTCGACTCTTTCGCTTGGTCTATTTTCTCCAAACAAAGTAAATATTAGAAGTAAATATTTTCGCAGAGGTATGCTAATATATCTTTTTTTTGGTGAAATGTAAGTGATTGCATTCATCAAAAAATATACAAAGGAATCCATATTTTGTACAACATAATATCACGAACTTATCAAAAAATCGAGTGCTGATGCGAATCAGCTCTTATATCCAATCCTATGAAGGCAATTATTCTCTTCATTGGATAAAACTTCTTCCTCATTTATCTTTATGCGGCTCTTTGCTTGTGATATGACTTGGTTCGCCACAATTTCTGGTCTTATCATCGTCTCATCGATTCTGGCTTTATTTCGCTGCATCCAAACGTTATAGTATGTTGCAGCTAATAAACACGCAGAGAGCCTCCATTTGACAGTCCCATCGGCATTGTGTATAATCTGGTTCATGCTCAGCTTCAGTCCCGTGTAATGCTCAATCAACATCAGCACCCTAGAGTTGTACACACATTAAAAAAAACAGGTGCGAAACAGTTTCTCGATCAGAGTTACAGAGACAGCAGCAATCGTCACTTCTACATCCGATTTTGAGCAGTTTTTCCTTAGTATTGATCCCGTTTTGCATGATAATCCAAGCAATCAGGCCATGTTTTTGCACGTTCCAAGGATTTCAAACAAAGTTCGTCCAAGTGGGCTAGTAGGCTGAGGAGTAAGCCAATTGTAGGCGCTTCGAACTGAGTATCCCTTGTCATCCAGCATCCATTTGTCATTTATGAATCCATTTCTCAATTTTTCTTTAACCTTGAAAGCAGCCCTCCAGGTCCAGGGGGCATCCTTTGGGGGAGAGTAATCATGCCAATCAATTGATTTCAGGTAAAGAGTAGAAACCCACTTAATCCAAAGGTTATCCCTCTTTTCATATATCCAGTTGACAAGCTTCCCAATAGTCGCTATATTACAGTCACCCGGCCTTTTGATGCCTAGACCACCTTCTTGTTTTGGCCGAGTAACAGTATCCCAAGCTATAAGAGGGACTCTCCTATATTCCGCACTTCCATCCCACAGATAATTCCGACATATCGCTTCAATCCTCTTAATAATGTGCTTCGGTAAGAGGAAAATACTAGCCCAGTAACAGTGAAGTGTGTTAAGAACCAAATTGATCAACGTGACACGGCCTGCATAAGACAATTTACGGGCCCCTATACTTCTAATTCGAGCAACAATTCTCTCGGTGAGTATATTGCATTCCTGGCGATTAAGTTTTCCAGATTGTACCGGGATGCCCAAGTATCGAAAAGGAAGTGATCCTTCTCTTATACGCTAACCTGAAAGATATCAGCTTTATCTATCTCCTTCATACCACAATAGAAAACTTCTTATTTGTCTTTGTTCAAAGAAAGACCACAGGCTTGAAAGAATGTAGAAACAGCACGCATAAGAAGGATAATGGAGGGGACGTCCCCCTTACTAAACATAAGAAGATCATCCGCAAAAACAAGATGAGTGAGTCTAAGTGCCTTACATTGAGGATGATAGCTAAAGGGCCAATTGGTAGTAGCATACTCAAGATCAGAGTTCTAGTAAGGTACTCCATGCATACGGTGAAGAGTAAAGGTGATATGCTAATATATCTATATTATAATATTAGAAGTAAATAATGAGCATGTAGGTACACGACACAAGTGCTCTAACTTGATATATTTTGTATATCGTATAATACATTACATGCATCTTCTGTATTATTTAGTTGTCAACTTTATAAGGATTAGTTGTCATTGTGTGTTGTCATTGTGTGTCGTCATTAGGAACACCACCTTACAGATACACCGGATGGAGGATGGATACCTTCGTTGGCTGCGCATTAACATTGTTTACATTATGCAGAAACACCATGTAACACCCCCGATTTTATAAATTAAATTAAATTAAAAAAAAATTGTATTTTAATTTTATTTACGATTTAACTCGAAATCCCATTGAATAATTTTGGACTTCGTCTTAATTTCTAAAATCTTTATTTTAGATCGAATATCTTGTTTCAACTCGAAAATTTCATATTGCTTTAAGTTTCGTAAAAATATTTATTATTCCTTGTCAAGGAATCAATTTAATTCACTTTGTCGAACATTTATTATTTATCGAGAAATACTATTTCATTGATCTAATTATTTATTTCTACAAATTTCATTTTCGTTGCGAATATTTATTTTAAACCTCAAGAAATAGTTTATTTACTCATTTTAATAATCGGCCCTATTATTTATTAGTTTTATTGACTCAATTTTAACTTGATTTCGTGGGTCAGTCAACTTATAGTCTCGAAAACCATTTTGTACTAACACCTATTCAACTAATTTGTAGTACCTAACCTCACTTTTGTTTTGAGTAGAATTCAAACCTCTTTTCCCCTTTAATGTCATGATTTAACGCATCCTCCTTTTCCCTTCACTACATGATTCATTACCTCAAAAATTTCTTCCATGTTATTAACGCTCAACACACACACACATACACACACACACCTCCCCTTTCCTTTTCTTTCTTCTTCACGTCTTACACCGTCAGCCATGATCCACCTTTCTTCTTCTTTCCACCTTCATTCCTCACCTTCACGCACTCCATCACCAGCCATCATCACATCGTCATCATCGTTCGTTGGTTGCCCAAAACACCATTGTTTCCCCTTTTCGCCGCCGCCTCAGTCAGTACGTCGCTGCTACCTCGCCATCCTTGTTGTTGTCGTTGTGCTTGCTCGGAAGGTGACGAATCCATCTCTTTCCTCTTATTCGCTTTGTGCCACTGTTTTGTGCCACTGTTTTGTGCGTATGTGTTCATTCTGTTTTGGCCTCTATTTCGATAGATCCAACTTATAATCATCCATGTTTTCTCAGTTTGATATCGGGTCTATCTTTAATTCGCGTCCCTCTACTCTTCTTGCTTTTTCATTTCTTTCCTTGTTGCTTGCTTCTTCTTATTCTTCTAATTTTGTTCGTCTTGTTGTCTGACTGCTGCTGCTGTCTATTTCCTTCATTTTTTTCCTTCTTTTTCTGTAACACCCGCTATTTTTCCTATCATTTTTATTCTTTCCTTTAGGACTCCGTCTTAGCTGTGTTACTTTTCAGCCTCATATTTCATCATTTTACTAAGCTCTATTTTAATTTTTGAGTTTAATGATTTTTATTTTAAATTTTAAAGATTTTAATCCTTTTTAAATCCATTTATTTGGTTTCTTCGTAAACTAATTAATTTTCTGCAAGGAATTCTATTTCTCTTCGAATTGACATTTGTAAACTCGGATTTAAGTTATTCATTTTCCTAAAAATGTTTGAAAACATTTATATAATATTTTCAACTAGTAAATATTTTTATTTACAAAAATTTAGTCGTTAATGATTTTATTACGAAGCTTCGCGAATAATTATTTTCTTACGCGAAGTTTACTCGAATTACTTCGAAATGCTTTTAACTATTTTACGATTATACTTTTTATCAACTTAAAAATTATTTGAAACCATTTCCTCACTTCTTGGACCGACTAAGCTTCTGGTCACAAATTTTACTACGTATTACTAATACGTTTCATTTTATCACGTTAAACCGTAAACGTATGAGTATTTTCTTCCATTTATTCCTTGCATTATTGTCAAAACTCTTCATACTCCCCCAAGCTCTCTCTTGGCCGGCCACCTTAGGCTAAATACACATTATTTTCATCACCCATTTTACTATCTTTTATTGCTTAAACCTTCCATTCTCCCTTCATTCATTTTTGTCATAAAAAATATTCATCACTTCTTTCTTTATTTCTTTGGCTGTGTACTCCTTCCTCTATCTTAGGCTGATTTTGCTCCATTTCGAGTCACAATCGTATCGTTTTTATCGTCATAATAATCCTCTTTCCGATCCTTTCGTTAAGGTAATAATCGACGTCGTTTTCGATCATTATTTACCTTGATTTTTATTAGTTTTCTCATGGTATTTTTCTGCCATGATTTTCGTGTTTGGTAGGATTTGTGGACGATCGCGAGGCCGACGAATATATAATCGATTCAGACTTGGAGTAGAGGTAACGTCGATGTTACTCAGTATTACTTGATTTTATTTGTGTAATTGCATGTATATAATTATAATTTTATTTGTGACAATATATGTATGTCATATAATCTGGAAAATTATTAAAAGTTGGAAATTTGCATGTTTCGGTATTTTTATCGCTTTTACGAGATTAACGATTAAATCGTCATATTAATTTGTAAAATCGTAATATTCGGCCTAAACATGTAATATATGTTTATATTCTGGAAAAATGTTGTTTTTGATGATTTTTAATAATTTAGTATTTTTCTGATATTTTGATATCGATTATTGAATTATTACCGTTATCGGACAAAAACGATTAAAAGCCGATTTTTAGTTCTAGTACCTAAACATTTTATTTTTAATCTGATTTTTGACGTGGTGAAACTTTCTGATGAAATAGAATTTTCTGAATGTTTTCATAATTTTTCGGAATTGTTAAGTGAATGAATGAATTAATCACTTTAAATCATCGTTTATCGTTAAAACTGTGTTTGTCGTTTAAATCCTCGATTTCTGGTCCTATGCTTAAATCTGGAAAAAATGTGATTCTGATGATTTCATATTGAAATGTAAATTAATGATTTTTAGTTCCTTAATAAATGTTCGGAACGATAAGTTTTATTAATGGAATCGTTAATTGTGGAAACGGGTTTTAAAGACGGTTTTGAGGGGATTTATTAAATCTGGAATTTTTGGAAATCTGGAAAAATGGTAGATTCCGGAAAATCATGATTTTTAGGTTTAATAATAATTTTTGAATATTAATACTTAAATCGTTTTGTAATTACTATTTTTATTAATCGTTATTGTCGTGATTGGACGATTAACGAGAAAACGCTTTAAAAACCAAGTTTTAGGATTCTGGAAAATTTTCTTTTCTGGACAGAATGTCCATAAATATATTTTAACCATTTTACATAATTTTTGTACTATTTATTAAAGTCTTTAATTAATAAGTATTGATTTTTGGACAAATTATGATTTATCGTTAAAATGCTTCGTCTTACCTAAAAGAATTATTTTTCCACCAATTTTGAAAGTATTTAAATCTGAAACTTTAAGAGTTAAATCATCCCTTAGCATATTCTAAATATATCCTATGTTTTAAGTAAATAAACGACGTTAAAAGATTTAATTTGACATTTGCCGTAAAATCCTATTTCTAATCGTGTTGTCGAAACTAATAATAATTAGGGAATTTTAGTTTTGTAAATTTTGGAAAAACCCTAATTAGTAGTATTTAAAATGTTTAAGACATTTTTAATCATTTTATAAACACTTGTATGACGTTTCAATAATTTCATTAACTCAAATGTTCTCGTTTTAAGAATTAATATCGTTAAGGCCGAAAATACTAGTTTATAAATCTATATCGTTTACTAAAAATGTTGTATTAGTATAAACTAATATTTTCGCTATTTTGATATGATGCTATTTTTTTAGTAAAGTTTCCTAAAATAGAAGTTTCCTAAAATAGAAAGTTTCCTCTTTTAGAAAGTGGTCCTTTTCTTTTGGTTTCTCTTATTATCTATAATGATTATATCTTTTGAATATCGATATGACTTTGTTTTAGAGTTACGGAATAAGGACAACTGTGAGGTTAGATTAATATAATCTGGGGTTTACGTTTTTGCCATCAACTATAAGGCTGGTGTGTCTTTACGTGGCACACTGGTTGTTGAACCGAGCATATATGGTGTTCGGGAGTGTGTGTGTATTTTCTTAGACTCGTGCCTCACAGTGTAAGACGCCGTCGGGTTGAACTGAGTATTTATGGTGCTCGGGAGGGGTGTACATATCATCTTAAACTAGGGCCACGCATTTATAAGTCGCCGTCCTATTATGGTTGAGTAGCCTAGTTAGAGACCGAAGTTTGATTTGTTTGAGCTAAGTTCTCGAAGCTAGTTTTAGTATTCTCCTAGTGAAAGTCTAGCCGTCGGCACTAATTCTATCCATAACGCCATTTTGATTATTTTATTTATTATCGATATAAATTGGTTTGCAGGTTGGCAAATATTTTTATATTTCTTCGGAAACCCTTTTGATTAATTTGTTTTACGCTAAAGCTTATTTTTATATGATGTTTTACTGTTTTTCCATTTTACTATTTTTCTATAGTAGTAATTATAGTTTTAAAATCCTGTTATACGCCTGGGAGAACGTTGACGTTGCTCCTCACTGATTGTGGCTGTTTTGTTTTTAACATGACAGGTATGCATGTTTCCGGGTGTGGGCTAGCGGGCAGACATGATCCCTGCTCGATTAATTTTAATAATTTTGTCTTGTGGTTGTTAAACCCCTTTGTGGATTTATTTATTTCTGGTCATTTTATTTAAGGCCTAATGTTTGACTTTACCATTTAAATTTTTATCAAAACATAGTTATAGCGTGTTATAATCCCGACTCTACAGTGTTTCCGCCACTGTATCGCGTTAGAATTTCTAGGGGATTACATTTTCTGTTTCGGTTTTCTACACGTTATGTTGTTATTGCCCCTATTGCTGTTGTCGGTGGTTTGTAACTGTTGTGACGTAGCCCTGTTATTCTCAGTTTAGTATCGATTCATCCTTGTTGTTTCCTTCTCCTCCTTTTGATTAAGTTCGACCGCCGTTGTTAATGTCGCTGCACTGATTCATCTTGCGATGATATGTGTTCTTGTTCATGCTATTTCGAGAACGATATGCGCTCTGCTGTATCTTTTAATGTTGTTCCTTGCTGCTGTTTGTACGTCCTCTTTGTCACTGCTGCTGCTGTTTCGTTATCAATTGTGGTTTTATCGTCTTCATTTCTTGTCGTCACTCTCGTCGTGTTCCTGCTTGTTATTGCATGTTTAATTGTGTCTTCCCCTTGTTGTTCGTTTCTGTCCTGCGGATGTCTTTCGTTGTCGTCTCCTTAATCGGTTCTTTTAGAGTATCTTATCTGGCCTTCTCTTGTAACCTCGTATTCCTTCAGTTTGTGCTCATGTGTTTGCGGTCGGGAGATGTTAATGTTGTTTGATGTCATCTGAAGTTACCGAACCCGTGTTCGATCTTCACCCTTCCAGTTTTTAGGTTTCGTTCTCACAATAATCCTTCATTCTTCTCCAATCTTCTAGCGTTTTGTGAGGCCTTCGACAAGGACAAGTATGAGATTGATTCAGATATCGCCTAAAGGTAACTTTAGGAAGTTACTCGGTGTTATATCGTATTTTTGAGTAGTAGTATGTAGTAAATACTTTACTTCGTTTTTCTAATTTTGACCTACATATTATTTGCTAAAGTTAAATTTTAATTCGTATGTCTTATAAATATTTTACAACTTTCGATATCATTTTATAAACCGTTAGTAATTTTATTTTTAATGACCGTTATAATATTTTGTTGGTTATCGTGACACTAGTAACTAAATTACATCGGTTTTATAATTTTGTCATATTTCATCAATTTATTATTTTAACTCAAATGATATTTTAAATATAATAACCGAGATTTGTATACTTGTCTAATAAATTAATTTTTGTTTTACGATTTATACTAATAAACTAGAAGATAGTCGTTTTGTTTGAAATTCATTTTTAGTCGAGACAATTTTCACTAGCAATTTCTTATTTGTTTCTGATTGACTACTTTAACTCAAATCCATATTATTTATTAATAAAAGTTATTTGTTAAAAATAATTTGAAAACATTGTAAATCTTATTTCATTTTTAAAATTCGTTGACTCAATTAATTTTTATCATTTTCTTAAAACATCTCATTTCTAAAAATTTATCGTTTTAACTCGATTCTCCTCATTATTCATAAAATACTATACTTTGACTTATTATATTTGATTTATAGTTTTACAAACGAATTTAGAAATATATTAAAGTTACGATAACGACGGAAATAATAAAATGTTAATTTCGTTAGAAATGCTATTTTTATATATTTCACTTATTTTAATAACTTACGTATTTTCATAAGATTATTTCTATTTTAAGTTTCTAAAATTAGTAAGTTTCTATTTATATAAAGTTTCCCTTTTAATATAAAATGTTTACTCTTTTTATCTTCATATTATTTATAATGATTATATCTTTTGTATATATCGATAATATCTTGGTTTTGGAGTTATGGAATAAGAACAAGTGTGGGGTTTAGAGTAATATAGTCTGGGATGTACGTTTTTGCCATCAACTATAAAGTCGGTGTGTCTATTTGTGTAATCCCCTATAAATTCTAACGCAATACAGTGGCGGAAACACTGTAGATTTGGGATTAATACACACTAACGTTCTATATATTACAAAAAGAACGGTTAGTCAATACAAAGGCCACTTTTTACAAAAGGGCTAAAAATAAAAATCCTTCAAATGGGTTAACAATCCATAAACAAACATAATTAAAGCAGAGTAGGATCCATGCCACTCGCTAGCTCACACCAAACCCCGGAACACAGAATACCTGTCATGTTATAAATATAACAGCCACAATTCAGTGGGGAGCAACTCAGACAGTTCTCCCAGCCATATTACATAATATATAAGCAATAGAAGCATAATATAAGAAAATAGATTAAACTCAAAACATTATATATATCAAAATAGATTCAAAACCAGAAAACAATTCAGCAGCCTGACGGCGTCAAAACGAATAATGGAATATAAAACCGATGATCAGTACAGCTTTTACTACTAGAGATATGTCAAAACAACACCGAAGTGTAACTTAGTGCCCACGAAGCGACCCCTAAGCCTCACTGGTTAAGGAACTCAGTGCCCACGAAGCGACTCCTAAGCCCTCTCACCAGACAACTCAAACTATAATGGGACTGCGTTCAGCGAGGTCCTAGCCTAAGTACATGCGCATGACTCCTGAGCATAAACGATACCCAGTTCGACAATCAATGTATCCCTGACGCAAATACACTGACCATATAGCTGATGATAACAACCAACATATCCTAGACTTATATACTGTACATTCTCATTTCCAACATTATTCCATATTCAAACCAACAAATATTTTATCCGAAGATATCTTAAATATTCTCAAAATAGTAACTTTCCAAAGATAGAAACTTTCTTCAAATAGTAACTTTCCAAAATAGGTATTATTATAATTAGAAATCGTTTAACATATGAGTTATATAAAATATTTAATATTAGGCCTTGAGACATAAACATTATATTTATTAGATAAATTTTATAATTAATTATTAAAGGTCAAGGAAGGTAAAAATCATAATTATTTCTAAAAAGGTTGGAGTTTAAGTAATTAAAAGTAATAAATTACAAATTTACAGATTTTTCAGATTTGCACTGTCTTACTATAAAATTCATAATTAAATCACTAAAAATTAAAACGATATAAGATCAGTGAGGTTGAAAACTTTAAAAGCTTAAAAACAACTTTTGTTTCTGGAGAAAATCGAAATTCCTAACTTAACAGGGGTTTTTATTCGTAGTTTTAAAAACTGTCAGAATCCGATACCCGATAATATTTCTTTAATAAAACACGTTTAAAATTTTATTTTAAAACAAATTCAATTAGAAACATTAACTAGACTCTTTAAAGTTAATGTGAATAAATTATCAAAATTAAATTCAAAGTTTATAATATGTTTTAAATTAGGTTTTACAACAACTGACAGATTCGCAAACTAATCCGTCACAGTTTCATAAACGATTTGTTGTGACGAAACTAATTTGAATTAATTTACGAAATTTAACAGACGTATAGTAGACTTAAAATAAACAGTATCCTCTTTTCAAACTTTTTGAAAATAAGATCTGTAAACAGGAGTAAAAATCGTACAAAAGTAGTAACAGATTCGAAAACATGCTGTAACTTTACTAAAAACTATAAAACTTTCAATTTGATATTTCATATTTCATATTAAAAATCACGAAAAATTGAGAAATTAATTCTTATTTATACGTTTTAGTCTCGGCCCTATAATAATTTTTAGAAGATTGAAACATATTATCATAATATAGTAAACATATTTATAAAATTCGATTTAAAACAATACTACAAGCAACTACAACATATATATCATGCAATACCGAGTCATGCCATCATGTGTTACCTTCATCGAGATCCGAGTTAATAAAATAATCGTCTTCATCGGATCTAGCACGATAGCCTACGAAAAATTAAAACATATGGTATTAGAACCACATAAGAAGGGATTAGAAAGAGGAAACTAGATGGAGAATAAGAGTAATTAAATTACCCTTGAGATTGGAATGAAAAAAGACGGATTTAAGAATCGGATTGATGAATGAAATAAAGTAAGCACGGGCTGATTTGGGTGAGAAACAGCAGCAGCACAGCAGCAACGCATCAATGAAGGAAGACTAATAGAAGAGAGTTTGTGTTTGGATGGTTTACCAGATGTGAATAAAGAGGAATAAAAGTAGGAAAATTAAGAATGCTATTAAATAATAAGAGTAGTGTTTTAGTTGTATAACACAATTGAAATCGAAATCGAGGAAAACTAGGAGTCTCTTGCAAAAAGATTTTGATAGCCACTAGGAGGATAAGAGGAAGGTTAGTCTTCCTAAAAGATAATAACATGTAATTAATAAAATTAATATAAAGAGTGAACTAAAGTCAACAAATAATTGACTAGCTCCAAAAGACGTTAACATTGCACTCGATTTGGGTAAGGAAATAATTCACGGTGTGATCGAAATCATTAATAAAAATAAATAATTGGCTTACAAATAAATTGGGTTAAAATCGCATAAGAAAAGAATTAGACCCAAACTTCGAGATGAGCTAAAATATTATTTTGTCGTAACATTAAATATTTGGGTCAGGTTCGAAGTTGATAAAAATAATTAGTTGACTAGAGAAATCAAATGGGTCAATCTCGAGTTTAAATAATTGTTTGTAAGGAAATTGAGTTTCTCGACGAATAAATAGTTTTCAACGAAAATGAATTAAATTGATTTATCGAAAGCAAAAAGATGATTATTCAATGAAAGTTTAATAAAATGGTTTCCTGAGGAAATAATAAAATGTCTTAACGAGTTTCGAGTTGAAAATAGAAATTCATGGAAAATTAAAGATTTTAGGAATTTAAGAAGAAGTCAACGTAAGTCCAATAAGAACTAAAATTAAGGATTACGAGTAAGATCGTAAACAAAATAAAAATACAAATACGAATTTAATTTATAAAAATTAGGGGTGTTACAACCTTCCCTACTAAAAAAAAGTTTCGTCCCCGAAACTTACATGAACACGAAAACAAAGTTATTTTATTAAAAAAAATTAGAATGCATAACTCTCATCAAAATCTCGTTGTTTTTTTTTAAAAAAAAAATTAAAACTTTAAACATGATATGAAATCAAATGCAAAAATTCTCAAGATTAATGGGGTTATGCCACCCGAAGTGTAAAATATTTCAAAATATTAAAAACGTAAGGTAAAGTTATTTGATAAAATAACGACGTTAAATTATATTTAAAAACAAATTCGATGGAAAGAGGGTACCCAAAATATTTTCAAAATGACGCTAAATCAATTGATTAAGAAATTCGTCAAATCGATTTAAGACAAAACAAAATCAAATCTTGAGAAATCAAACTTAGCGTTGGGAAATCTCAAACCAGTCATTAGATGCTTCTAATAACAGATCCAAAAGTTCTCCAACAAATATAAAATGAAAGCTTGAATTTATGAAATTATATTCAAAAGTTAAATTTTGTCAGACAATATTTGTATGTTATGAAAATATTCGTAAAATTTCGATCATTTAAAAACAAAGATTTGAAATACTTTCGATCTAATTTCAAACAAGTTTTTAAGATATTTTAAAAAATAATTAAATATAAACTTCAACAAAAACGTCAAAGCAAAACGATGTTTGTAAAGCTTAAAATTGTAACATAAAAATGATAACTCAAAAGTTTAAATGAGTCAAATATTTTCCAAAACGGGGAGTTTGATTAAAAGTTTAAGGATTAAATCGAAACAAAAAATCTCAAACTCGATAAAGAGGTAGATCAGAAGGGATACCAATAGCGATTGGAGGAGTAGAATTCGAGAGAAACGGAGGAAGAATGAAAACGAGAGTCAATCAGAGCTCTCAAGGATTACAGAGGAGTTTAAGGTTCTCGAGATTCCCAAGTATGACTCCCACAAACTCAGGTTCCTAATTCCATAAAATAATACTAAGTCTATTAATATCAGAAAACTGGGTTTTCCTACACTGTCTACAACCTCCAAAATTACTTGCTATAACTTTCAAGCTAAGACTATCAATCGTTACAACCCCAAATACAAGGCTTCACTTGCTCATACAATCACTCAATCAATAGGGTAAGAATCCACCAAATAACTCAGAATCAAATCAAGCTACCGAAATTCTACAAACTGCCACAACACTATTAAACTAATTAACCAACAAGGCTCTAAAACTGTTTGAAGCTCACCAAGTTGTACTCGAGGTATATCCAAATTTCTCGAGTAAGGAACACTAAACAAGATTCACCAACTTAACAAATCTCGGGCACTAAGTCTTCAAATTGATCCCACGATTATGCTCATAACATTACAAGGGAACAAAAGTTATTAGTATAATATATCGAACCTTAAGTACACTCAATCTTACAGGTGGCACACACGTTTTCCCGAAACGTCATTCGAGTATGGTTCCTTAGAAGCCAATCAAATTTATACTCATAAACGGTGAAACAAATATGTGGCTAATGACTCAACGAAGCCACAATCTCGTTGGTCAGAAGGCTTGAAATAAACTCCATCAAAAGATTTGTATTAAAGTATTCCTCAAAATGACACAGTAAGTCCAACCTGTGTTTATACAAGATATTTCTCTTTCTCAAGGTTAACAACAATCCATCCAAGTTTATTTCACTCAACTCCAAAGTTCATATGCTACAACCTTATCAGACTCAATGATCTCATCCATAAGAACCAAGGTTTAATCTATGTCAATCAAAATTTCTAAAGACATTAACGAGAACCTGAAATGGTACCACAACACTTAGGCTAACCCTTTAAACAATGATATATGATCCCAAAAGTCCACAACTAGTCCATTAAGTCAGCATTAGGTGGGAATTCCAAAGTAATATTACTAGTTACACTTAGTTCGGTTCTAGGTTAGGTACTAGATATCCATCAAAATAAAATATAATCTTACCATCCAAAACCTTATTCTCTCTAATTACTTTATATAATCAAATAAATTATGATCCAAGATCAACACTTAAGGTAAAATCTTAATTCCATCAATCAATTAATACTATTGAAATCAATCCTCAAAAAGTAAGGATTGGAAGAAGAAGAAGAAGAAGAAGAAGAAGAGAAAAACTGACAGGGAGAGCAGTGGCAGCACACGGACATTAGGAATAACAACACGTGACAACAGAGAGCCGAACAACATCAGGTCGTAGCGGTACAGCAACACAACAACATCCATAAGGAGAAGAAGGATAAGAAAAGAAGTATAAGAAGAAGAAGAAGAAGAAGAAGAAGAAGAAGAAGAAGAATGAAAGAAGGGGAAGAAGAAGATACTACGAGAAAGAACAAGGATCCTAAACTACTAAGGTCTTGAACCAGAGAAGAGTCTTCGTGTCTCCAGAGTTCATAGGGGAACTCGTTGGATCTCTTCATCTCTTGTAGAGAAACGAGCACACCAGTCTTCTTGGGTCGCTCCATCTGGATCCAATCTGAAATGGAGTCGCATCTGGGTAAAGTGAAATCACATCTGAGTCTACTGCACCATCGTGGAACTAGAATCTACTCTTGACATCTGGCCTGTAGCTTGAGCAAACAGAATCTGGGCTGGAAAGTCACCATTGTTGTATCTTCCTCGTAGCACCAAGTTGTCCACTCGAGTCATCAGGTCTTATAAGTGCTAAGTGGGTCTTGTCCCAATCTGGAGCAGCATCACATCAACATCTTGTCCACTCATCTTCTTCTTGGGCATATAAAACAAACATTCAATGCTAATCATTGAGTTACAAGAACATGTAACCTAAAAATCAAGTCCTTAATTTGGTTTGTACCCTTCTCTCACTAATATTTTATTAATGTTCAAATCATTTACGAGTATTTTTCCTAAAATCAGGTGTGAGCGTCGGGAGCAACAATGCTCTGATACCAACTGTAATCCCCTATAAATTCTAACGCAATACAGTGGCGGAAACACTGTAGATTTGGGATTAATACACACTGACGTTCTATATATTACAAAAAGAACGGTTAGTCAATACAAAGGCCACTTTTTACAAAAGGGCTAAAAATAAAAATCCTTCAAATGGGTTAACAATCCATAAACAAACATAATTAAAGCAGAGTAGGATCCATGCCACTCGCTAGCTCACACCAAACCCCGGAACACAGAATACCTGTCATGTTATAAATATAACAGCCACAATTCAGTGGGGAGCAACTCAGACAGTTCTCCCAGCCATATTACATAATATATAAGCAATAGAAGCATAATATAAGAAAATAGATTAAACTCAAAACATTATATATATCAAAATAGATTCAAAACCAGAAAACAATTCAGCAGCCTGACGGCGTCAAAACGAATAATGGAATATAAAACTGATGATCAGTACAGCTTTTACTACTAGAGATATGTCAAAACAACACCGAAGTGTAACTTAGTGCCCACGAAGCGACCCCTAAGCCTCACTGGTTAAGGAACTCAGTGCCCACGAAGCGACTCCTAAGCCTTCTCACCAGACAACTCAAACTATAATAGGACTGCGTTCAGCGAGGTCCTAGCCTAAGTACATGCGCATGACTCCTGAGCATAAACGATACCCAGTTCGACAATCACACTACTACAAATCACTCACTTATGCGACGCTTTGAAGGGCTATTACTGACGCGTAAAAGCGTCAAAAATTTATTTATTGACGCTCCTTATAAGCGTCAAAGTTTGAGTCGTCACAAATTTTTGACGCTCTTTTGCGTCAATCATATCGACGCTATTGTGCGTCTCAATTCTTTGTGACGCTATTTATCGTCAAATTATTAAAACATTAAAGCTTTAATTTTAGTAAATTATGACGCTTTTGGGTGTCAAGTCCGTATATTTGACATTTCTAGGTATAGAGTAGAAAAAATAATTTGACATTAAAAAGCGTCATAAAGGAAAACGCTAATTATATATATATATATATATATATATATATATATATATATATATATATATATATATATATTATAGTAGTTTATTATTTAATTAAAATGTACTGTATCAAATACAAAACCAGTCAACTACAATTAACTAACAAATGTAGTAATTAAACTAAATCAAAATAATATCATCAAATAAATTAAAAAAATCTGTCGTTAACTCTCAAAAATACATCAACCAAACCAACATTTCTTCATATGCACTTCAAATGCATTACATAATTTCTTAAATTTAAAACTACATCAGCTCAACTCTAAGAACGAATAAAAAAATCAAATGTCGTTGATCGACAAAAAATATCGACAAAGATCTATTACACATGACATAATATGTTCTTCAATCTTCATTTAGGCAAATCTGGACTTGTTGGATTCTTTGAAACCTATATAAAGGGAAAAGAACCACTATTATTGAAATGATATAATTAATCAAAAGTATGTATCGACAGCAGCTGTAGTCAGCAACAATCAATAATTTAACCAACAAACAAGCTACAAATATTATAAGCATCATGAAAACAATACATTCCTCCACATTAATACATTATCTTACTAACAAACAGGTCTAGAGGTAATTAACTTACTACTCGTAATAAAGAGACAAGAACTAAACACTAGCAGCGTAGTTAGCAAAGCGTTCAAGGATACGACCAAACTTCAAAGCACACCCCAACGTTGAAGTACATTTACGGGAATAAAATACTGTTTCCATAACGGCATATGATAAGACGGAACATACTTCAGTATGAGTTGTAGGATCAAGTCCATACAATGAAGAATTTTATAAATCAAGTCCATACTACACTTTTGTAAATCAACTTCATAGCGATTTTTTTAACAAAGTAAAAGAATTTTATAATTATGCAAATTAGAATAAACAGATGACATATATATGCTCACCTGAATATCCTAATTAGGAGTGACTAAAAGTGTGGACCAAGTTGGCCCATCCCTGCCTAAACATGGCCACAATGTCCCAAGCTAGCTCAGTCGGCTCCGTAAAAAAAATGAAAACCTTATGGCTAAGATAAAAGATAGTTGAGCACTTGAGCCTGGTCCGACCATGATCACAGGTCACTACATCCAGATTAACTTAGGCGACCCCTCTGAAAGATGTTTTTTTGTTGTAATAACGTTATATGGATCGGGCTTGAACTCGGACCCAGTTCAGCCTAGTCCATCTTCAAGAACGGGCCATTGGGCCTGAGCCCTTTTCACTATCCCATTCCGTTGGACCCGACTCACTAAACAAGTCTAGTCCTAAACCCCTAATACCCAAAGGCCAAAGATAACTAAAATCAACCAAAACATGTCGTAAATTTCATACTTCTTGCTTCTGATTTTGCTTTCCAGTCCAGTTCCATGATACGTATATTTACTGCTTATACGAACTTTATAATTATTCTATCCAGCATGAGTGATCATCTTGAGTGTTTAGTTTAACTATAGATCTCGGGCTCGAGTCTAACGATTTTAAAATTTAAAACTTATGAGGAGGAGCTTTAACGTCCTTGAGCCTACCCGGCTCGAATCCAATTAATGATTTTCTTCAGTATGAGTTGTAGGATCAAGTCCATACAATGAAGAGTTTTAAGTAATAATAATCGTATAAACAGAATGAAGAGAAGTGAATGCATACAGTGACGAAGCAATCACGAAATTGCAAGCGGAGCAAACTGGGAAGTAATGCGGGGTCAATGTTTAACTATGTTTTCACCTCAGTAGCAATAATTCCCTCAACATCGACATATTCGTCAAAGCATTTCCCACTCTAAAAACCAACATGAAGACCTGAAGGAGGATAAGAAGGAGGAAGCACAATAAGGGAAGGCAGATTTTGTGATACGCAGTAACGTAGACTATATAAATTTTGTGATAATGATGAAAGAAATTAAGTAACCAAAAGAAAGAGAGGTGAAACAGAATCACCAACATAAACACTCCTAACAATTCTAATGATGTTGGATTCAAGCAAGTATATACTCTTTACTGAATAGATAGGTGATGTAGGCTATTTTACTAAGCTGAATTCAAACAAATTCATATGTTAGGCCGCGGTTTTGGGATGTGTTCGAATATGACTAACATAGATTGAAGATTACTATATACGGAGTACTTTGTATTGTATTATTAATTAGTTGATGAAATCCGTACATTTCTGACAAAATAAACACCAGTAGATGAAAACCGATATCAGTAATCACAATAATAGGGATAAATTCACTCAAACTTTGTAATCTTAAAAGCATAAGATCAACAAAAGTTGAAAATTTTATATCAAATTACCATCTCAAGTTCGATTAATCGAATATATATAATAACTTTAAGAACTACAATCATTCATATGACAAAAAATAAGGGAAATACCATCACCAAATGCGTTCTGTATAAGATTTGGGGGGGGGGAGGGTAGTCAGCCTTCACATAAGAAAAATAACCAGAACCGTCTTGAGTCCTTGACAAGAATATCGATTTTAAACTTTCCCCAAATTATATGCTTCAAACTGTATGAGGACAATTATATACGGGGTATAATTCACATGTATTATTCTACCACAAATTGAAGTTTTATATACTCTTACCGTATCCTGATATTGCCCAGTTGTCACCTCCGCCTAATATTCTTTCAATCAAATTGTGAATTAATGTATGTGATCTTTCAATTCAGTTCAGAGCTATCAGCATAAGAACAACTCATCTCATCAAATCCAACCTAAAAATAGACTGAACAAAATTCTCTTTTCATTTTCACTTTACAGTCTAAAATATCGTTCTTCAACTGAAAAAAGCAGTATAGTCACAACGAACTGAAATGGACAGCACATTTATCCTTAGAAACTAATCCACCAAAAAACCCAGTTCTCACCTACATTCTCTTCTCATTGTTTATCATTCAGTCATCAATATTTAACTCAGTCTCTGCTTATATCTCTTCTTCACTTCCTAAACTCCACTGATATGCTTCACTGGATACTCAATTCAGTAATAAGTTTAGTTTATCCTTCAAATAGAGACTCCATCAAATAAATACCATACGGGTACAGATTTACAGTATTACGAATAAAAAACGCTCCTATAGAATGGTTTTATAGAATAAGACGACCTCAATAGAATAGAGAAATATACTTGTATTGCTTGTATGTATAAGACTGTTTTGCATAATAACATAATCAAACCAGTTTATAGCAAGGAAGTGAATAAGAAAGGAGAAAACTATTACCTAGTCACAGGGTACTGTGATCGTAGATGACAGTCACCAAGAAGTTGGGCTGCAGTCTGTTCACCGCCCAAGGGAGCAAATTGTCCAAAATGCTTGTACCCCAAAGAACAAAATTTGTGTCGTCCTTATTTCCTAGTCTGCCGTTACCTTTCATGCATGTTCCCAACATAAATCAAATTCAATCAACTTGAAATGGCGATATAGAACAAAAACCACATAAATAAGAATCGAATTGATGAAAACGGAAAGGGAAGACGGAAAACCTGAATTGAAAAGTTGTACATTCACCCCGTAGATCAACCATCAAACAAGACACCCTTATTAACAGAAAAATACTCTAAGTCCAGTACATTAACAGCCGATTTGAAAAATAATAACTTAAAGAATCTCGATTCTGAATTTCCCCAATCGTATGCTTAAAATTATATAAGACTAGTTAATTATAATTCACATGAATCATCATACCCTAAATTCGCTGGTATCATTCGACCATTAATTCAACCCTAAATTAACGAAATTACGTAAATTGGGTACTTAAAACTGAAAGAAAAGGGAAAAAAAGAACCTTATGTGTGTGATTTCAAGGATAATCAAATCGCAGTGGATTAGGAATGAACACTCGAGCATATGAATATGAATTAGAAAAACAAATTCTCAAGGATGAAGATGATGCAGTTGTTGATGATCGATGTAGGGTTAAATTTTAAGGAAATTTTTAGAGCGGTGAGTAAGAGTTGAAGGTGGTTCCTTTAGTAATAGTTTACGGAGTATTAGGTTAAGGTTATAGTGTGCTTTCCGAGAAAATAGAAATAAAGAAAAGAGCGCTTAAGCGATTTATGACACTAAGTGGTGTCAAGATTGCAAGGAGGGGAAATTAGGAGGTTGACGCTCTATAAAAGCATCAATAATGAAGCGTCATAATTGTAAGGAATTTGTAGTAGTGTCAATGTATCCCTGACGCAAATACACTGACCATATAGCTGATGATAACAACCAACATATCCTAGACTTATATACTGTACATTCTCATTTCCAACATTATTCCATATTCAAACCAACAAATATTTTATCCGAAGATATCTTAAATATTCTCAAAATAGTAACTTTCCAAAGATAGAAACTTTCTTCAAATAGTAACTTTCCAAAATAGGTATTATTATAATTAGAAATCGTTTAACATATGAGTTATATAAAATATTTAATATTAGGCCTTGAGACATAAACATTATATTTATTAGATAAATTTTATAATTAATTATTAAAAGTCAAGGAAGGTAAAAATCATAATTATTTCTAAAAAGGTTGGAGTTTAAGTAATTAAAAGTAATAAATTACAAATTTACAGATTTTTCAGATTTGCACTGTCTTACTATAAAATTCATAATTAAATCACTAAAAATTAAAACGATATAAGACCAGTGAGGTTGAAAACTTTAAAAGCTTAAAAACAACTTTTGTTTCTGGAGAAAATCGAAATTCCTAACTTAACAGGGGTTTTTATTCGTAGTTTTAAAAACTGTCAGAATCCGATACCCGATAATATTTCTTTAATAAAACACGTTTAAAATTTTATTTTAAAACAAATTCAATTAGAAACATTAACTAGACTCTTTAAAGTTAATGTGAGTAAATTATCAAAATTAAATTCAAAGTTTATAATATGTTTTAAATTAGGTTTTACAACAACTGACAGATTCGCAAACTAATCCGTCACAGTTTCATAAACGATTTGTTGTGACGAAACTAATTGGAATTAATTTACGAAATTTAACAGACATATAGTAGAATTAAAATAAACAGTAGCCTCTTTTCAAACTTTTTGAAAATAAGATCTGTAAACAGGAGTAAAAATCGTACAAAAGTAGTAACAGATTCGAAAACATGCTGTAACTTTACTAAAAACTATAAAACTTTCAATTTGATATTTCATATTTCATATTAAAAATCACGAAAAATTGAGAAATTAATTCTTATTTATACGTTTTAGTCTCGGCCCTATAATAATTTTTAGAAGATTGAAACATATTATCATAATATAGTAAACATATTTATAAAATTCGATTTAAAACAATACTACAAGCAACTACAACATATATATCATGCAATACCGAGTCATGCCATCATGTGTTACCTTCATCGAGATCCGAGTTAATAAAATAATCGTCTTCATCGGATCTAGCACGATAGCCTACGAAAAATTAAAACATATGGTATTAGAACCACATAAGAAGGGATTAGAAAGAGGAAACTAGATGGAGAATAAGAGTAATTAAATTACCCTTGAGATTGGAATGAAAAAGGACGGATTTAAGAATCGGATTGATGAATGAAATAAAGTAAGCACGGGCTGATTTGGGTGAGAAACAGCAGCAGCACAGCAGCAACGCATCAATGAAGGAAGACTAATAGAAGAGAGTTTGTGTTTGGATGGTTTACCAGATGTGAATAAAGAGGAATAAAAGTAGGAAAATTAAGAATGCTATTAAATAATAAGAGTAGTGTTTTAGTTGTATAACACGATTGAAATCGAGGAAAACTAGGAGTCTCTTGCAAAAAGATTTTGATAGCCACTAGGAGGATAAGAGGAAGGTTAGTCTTCCTAAAAGATAATAACATGTAATTAATAAAATTAATATAAAGAGTGAACTAAAGTCAACAAATAATTGACTAGCTCCAAAAGACGTTAACATTGCACTCGATTTGGGTAAGGAAATAATTCACGGTGTGATCGAAATCATTAATAAAAATAAATAATTGGCTTACAAATAAATTGGGTTAAAATCGCATAAGAAAAGAATTAGACCCAAACTTCGAGATGAGCTAAAATATTATTTTGTCGTAACATTAAATATTTGGGTCAGGTTCGAAGTTGATAAAAATAATTAGTTGACTAGAGAAATCAAATGGGTCAATCTTGAGTTTAAATAATTGTTTGTAAGGAAATTGAGTCTCTCGACGAATAAATAGTTTTCAACGAAAATGAATTAAATTGATTTATCGAAAGCAAAAAGATGATTATTCAATGAAAGTTTAATAAAATGGTTTCCTGAGGAAATAATAAAATGTCTTAACGAGTTTCGAGTTGAAAATAGAAATTCATGGAAAAATAAAGATTTTAGGAATTTAAGAAGAAGTCAACGTAAGTCCAATAAGAACTAAAATTAAGGATTACGAGTAAGATCGTAAACAAAATAAAAA
Source organism: Agrostemma githago (assembly GCA_958450325.1). NCBI lineage: Eukaryota > Viridiplantae > Streptophyta > Magnoliopsida > Caryophyllales > Caryophyllaceae > Agrostemma > Agrostemma githago. The sequence goes on along the minus strand of OY288244.1, from coordinate 23,676,958 downwards.
TACAAATACGAATTTAATTTATAAAAATTAGGGGTGTTACAATTTGTGGCACAATTGGTCGTTGAACTGGGCGTAGTTTCGTCCAGGAGAGTGTATGTTTTGACCTTAAGCTAGATATCGCATCGTGTTAGTCGCCGCCAGCTGAACTAGACATAATTGTTGTCTAGGAGGAGTGTGCACTACTTAAACCATGACCTCGCTGCACGCAATCCTGTTATGGTTGAGTTGCCTAGTTAGAGACTGGAGTCTATTATGTGTTAAGACTACAGTTCTCGAAGATAGTTTTTAGTATTATCCTAGTGAAAGTTTAGCCTTGTGTACACTGTTTCTATCCATAACGTCATTTTGAATATTATTATTATTATCGTTTGATTTTTGACTTGCAGGTTGGCAGTCGCTTTAAGTTTCTCTGAAAACTTATTTTTATTATATCATTTTAATGTTCTCCATTTTAATTATTTCAATATAGTAATACTATTATTTTACATATTATGTAATATGGCTGAGAGAACGTCCGAGTTACTCCCCATTGATGTGGCTATTACGTTTATAACATGACAGGTATTTGCTGCTGGGTTTTGGGTGTGAGCTAACGAGTAGTGTGGATCCTACTCTTTCTTCATTAATGATTTATGGATCTTTATGAACCCGTTTGGAGAATTTTCTTTTTTGCCCTTTTGTAAAAAGTGGCATTTGTATTGACTTATCATTTCTTTTAATAAGATATAGTTTGTTAGTGTGTTTTAATCCCAACTCTCCAGTGTTTTCGCCACTGTATTGCATTAGAATTTCTAGGGGATTACACACGACCTTACACATACACCGGATGAAAGATGGATGTCGTCGTTGGCTACCCCATCGACAACCTTCCTCGCCCTGACTCGAGCCACGCTAGGAAAAATACACTAATGAGACGATACTTTTTTATCCAAAGAAGAAATAGAGTCATTGCAGACCAACGTGCTAGCCAAATCACCCGTTCTTCAGCTCATGCGCTAATCACCCACGCATGTCACATTGAACGGTCCTCCGGCAGACTCGAATCATGCTCAAAAAAATAGGTCCACAAGAAGGCGCATTCTGCTCTAGAGGCGCAAAAGAGTTGAACCAGCCAAAGGACGCCGCCAAGCCCGACCCCCACCTCGACTCATTCAGGAGAACAACAATACCACAGACCAGCTCATAATCACCTACCCTCGACCAGACACAAATCAAGCTAAAATAAACAGACTCAACAGGAGGAATAAATTGGCCCACCTAAGAAATAGAGCTACTACGACACATAAGAGGAAATGTGTAAATAAAGTTGCTGAATCCAACACTCGAGGAAGGTCACGTACAAGAGCCACGACATCTCGAAAAAGAAAAGGTACCGACGCATTTGGGGGATCCAGTCATCAGGCAATCCACAATATTTTTATATCAACAAGTGACAAGAAAAAGGTGAATGGCAATGGCACATCAGGTATGTTTTATACGCATCACACTATTTATAGATTTGCATTAGGCCTTAAAGATGTGGAACTAATTAATTAGATGTCAGACCAACCAACAAATATGAACACCCAAGTCTCCAAAAATGAGCTTGAAGTCCAAAACGAAGCAAATGTTTTCAAAGTTGAAGGGTCAGAAGAGGAAACGAAAGTCTCCTATCGCTAACATCAGATCTACACCGACAGTTTCGGCAGGCCGCAGCATCACAGGTAATGACACCAGCTCAAATATGCTTCTTTATTCTGTGTATGGACAATATTGGGTTGACTTATACGGTGCTACCTTTTAAAAGCTTATTCTGACCATGTTGCAGCTGATCCGAAACATAGTAGTCAAAAAAGAAATATTAGGAACCTCAACAGGATATCCGCTGCTCAATCTAGCTGCCATGAAACGACTGCTCCATGTACTGAGATAAATCAACTTCAAGGTACAAGAACAAATTCTGGGCCATCAGTTTCAGCTACCAACACCATGGTATATGACAACATCCCTGGTACGCCACCTCAATTTTGAAATCAAGTTACCATATAAAGAAAAGGTACTTCATCCTTCACTCTTAACAGATTGCTAAAGCCAATGTGAATTTTAAAATGTAGATTTACTCACTCCCCAACCAGGAGAAACACAAGATATGGGACAACAATGCCTTCTCCCGAGATCTGAGAGTATGTCTTGCTATGCATAATCTATATAATTAATGTCATGTGTGTGGTTATCTAACTTCAATGTTACATAGGGATATATTTTGAGCCTTGGAATTTGGTGGACCAACTAAGACATGCGAGTTTTGTGACGCAGTAGTCTGGATTGAGGAGTCTGTAGGGAAACGCACTAAGAAACGAGCTCCAAAGTTCAGTATTTGCAGCCAAAAGGGAAAGGTAGAACTACCCCAGCTTCAAGACCCACTACCCTACCTAATGGACCTGATGGACCCAAATGGAGGCCCTCGATCAAAGAGGTTTAAGAAGCAAATCAGATCATACAATTCTATTTTTGTAGTCACATCTACGACAGGTAAAGTCGATAACGCTATAAATAAGGGAGGTCCACCATATTGCTTCAGGCTTGGCGAGCAAAATCACCAGAACATTGGCTCTCTTCTCCCACCAGAAGAAAAACAACCCAGGTTCATGCAGTTATACTTCTACGACACAAAAGACGAGGTTTCAAATTGAATAATTAAATTCTTTGAATTCTGATGGGAAGAACAACCTAGACCCAACAATTGTGGAGGGCCTTTCACATATGTTATATGAACATAATGTTCTAGCGAAGATGTGCAAGATGGCAAGGGAGAGAATTGATCAAAACGAGCTCCAACCAGTTCGGCTTTATCTCTTTGGCAATAAAAAGAGTGATGACAGACAGTTTAACCTACCTACCACAGATGAGGTTGCAGCTGTGATTGTTCGAACTGTGAAATGGATGGTGGGTCTCGAGACATTGTCATCCATGACCGTCTAAGGGGGTTGAGAAAAATTTCAGAGCTTCGCCCTAGCTTCATCGCGATGCAATATCCTTTGATGTACCCTTATGGTGAAAACGGATATACACCTAATATCAAACATAATGACGCGGAGACAACCAAAAGGAAGAAAAGAACCTTTGTCACAATGAGAGAATATTACGCTTATCGTTTCCAAGAAAGGAGGAAGCAAGGAAGGATCACTGATGGCGAAGTGTCCGTTGTGTAAGACTAAGACAACAATTTATGGTGGATGCATTTACAAGTGTGGACCAAAAGCGTTTGGATTACATTCGCAACAACCAGAAGGACATTCGTAAATATTTTCTCCGCGGGTTAATAGATACTATCACAAGTGAAGAAACAACACCAACATCCCTTGGTCCCCGCATAGTCCTACCACCATCATATCCGAACTGCTTCAAATTTGAGTTTCAAAATTACCAAGATGCCTTGGCTATTTGTCAATGGGAGGGCCCTCCCGATCTATTTATCACTTTCACTTTCAATCCAAAGTGGGAAGAGGTAAGAGAATTCCTAGCAGCCATTCCAGAGCAGCGACCTGAAGATCGCCCTGATATTGTTTCACGGGTTTTCAAAATTAAACTTGGCGAGCTAATAGAGACATTACAAGTAGGCCTTTTTTGGTGAAGTCCTTGCAGGTATATTTATCTTAAAAAACACATTCCATAATTCGCTTACCAAAAGAGGTTGCGTGCTTTTTGCACAATTAATTTTTTTTTTATTCTATAACGGTATCATACTTTCTTACACATTTGTCTACACGGTCGAATTCTAGAAAAGAGGGCTTCAACATGCTCATATTTACCTCTTCATAAAACCAACTGACAAGCGCTCTAAACCATCAGATATCGACAATATTATTAGTGCTGAGATTCCCGATAAACAAAAGGACCCGCTAGCATATGCTTCAGTTATGCAGTTCATGATACATGGGCCCTGCGGTGAATTTAACTCTCAATCACCATGTATGGTCGACGGGAAATGTTCCAAATACTACCTAAGGAAGTTTTGCAGTGAAACATCCATTGGCGAAGATGGGTACCCAGAGTACCGAAGGCGAAATAATGGCAGAATGGGGGAAACAAATGGACATATTGTGGATAACATATTTGTTAGGCCCCACAATATTGATCTGTTGGTAAAATATCGGGCTCACATAAACGTCGAATGGTGTAACAAGCATAGATCAATCAAGTACCTTTTCAAATATATGTTGAAGGGGCCTGATATGGCACTTGCAAGCGTGCAAGAGATCAGAGGAAACCAAAATGATGGGGATATATCATAAAGAGCAGTTGATGAGATTGAAACCTTTCTCTGTTGTAGATACATATCAGCATCGGAAGCGTGTTGGCGCATGTTTGCATTTGAGATACAATTTAAACAACCGCCTATCCAAAGATTGTGTTTCCACTTGGAAAATGAACAAGAGGTTGTTTTTGAGGACGATGAACAACCTGAAGAAGTTATTGCCCGAGTTGGGGAAGGTAGAACAACACTTACCGAGTGGATGAAAACAAACAAACATGACAGAGAAGCACGCGAATTGACATATGTTGATTTCCCACTTTAATGGGTTTGGGATACCAAAATGAAAATATGGAAGAAAAGAAAGAGAGGAATGAAGATCGGAAGAATATATTTTGCCCCACCGAACTTAGGAGAATTGTATTACTTGAGGTTATTGTTGAATATGGTCAAAGGAGCAACATGTTACGCCGATATTAGAACAGTAGATGTCGTCGTCTATCCAACATACAAAGCCGCTAATAATCACACAAACAAACCCTAATGCTCTCTTTTTAGTGAACTCAGGCGATTCTGACGGCGACAGAGTTTTTTAACGTTCAATGACTAGGAAGAAGTCCAAGCAGACTGCACAATGTGCTAGGAAACCTGTTACGAGGAGATCACAACATCACGATGACGATTTATAATCCTTGGAAGGTAGTTTGAAACTAATGATAATATTGCGTTGAACATTGACAGTAGCCCTGTTTTGAACATGGAGGATGCTATCGAGGAAGAAGATAGGGATGAGAGTTCCACTAAGTTTGTTCCAGAAACAGCCCCGGGAGAACATCACAATGGTTATTACTACACTAAATGCACATCAAATCCAATTAGAGTGGATTACATATTAAATTAAATTAAATTAAATGATTTAAAAAATTACTAATGTATATAGAGAAGTTATCTCTACACTTAATTACAGCATAAACACAATATAAAAAAATCCACAGCAAACAATCCAAGACAGTTTTTCGGAGATGATACACCACAGACAAAATACACGTAACTAGCACACTGACATGGCGCCTATAACAACTAGCATTGCTGGATTACTCCCTGTGGACATGACATAGGTCCACCCCGACGCGGCGACGCGCGGGTTTGGGGAGGCGAATGAATTTCCATATGAGATGGATCGAATAGAATTTTAAATCGAAGTAGGAGTCGCCACCCAATTTTGTGGTTATTCGGAACCATTCGAACCCACTCTATGTCGTAGTGGGCCATATTTAAAACCTGGCCCATTTTCGATGTCAGAGTTTATCTGGTTCGTCCCTTTGCATTACGATACTGATGCCGACTTGAGCGGTTAATCGTATATTGAATGACTGTCGTTGCCAATGGTTTCGGACATCCGGAAACCACGGTTCTGAGTAAGGGGTGAGGGTACGTGTTGGGAAGCTCATTGAGAACACCCAACCCCGCCCGCACTTAGCGGCCTTTACTAAGATATCGTTCGGTTTTGTGTACACGCGTTAGTTCGACGATTGAATGATATGAAGAGATTATTTTCCTAAGACATGTGAGGAAAAATAAATAAATGGGTTGCAAAGTCGTTTAATGCATGTTAAACTAACAACGTCAAAGTTATTTTAGCATGTGGATCCGTTTTAGTCTAATAAAACGAAGAAAAATAAATAAATTGCTACAAACACGAGAAAACGAGTTAGTAACGATTGAATAATAATATAGTAAATAAATATACGAGATCGAGAAAATAAATATTAATCAAAACCTGAAAAATATTGTTTAAAACGCTGTTTTGTATAAAAAAAAACGAAGCTCGAAAAATAATAAAAAAGAACGAAAAGGGCGCGCTTGGGCAGTCGGCCGCGCGGCTCGCCCAGGACGTAGGCGGGTCGCGTGGCGGCCTGATTTCGGGATCGGTTTTCGGAATTTTTTTGATTAAATCGCGTATGAATATTGTATAATTCGTACTCGACTTAATATTCTCGATATTCGTGATATTCGATAGTTGACTACGAAATCAATATCAAATATTTGGAATAGTTTTGGAAAAGATATAAATTTTAGAAATCGTATCGTAGAATAAATAATAAAAAACGAACGAAAAACTAAAAAAGGAGCGCGGGTTTCAGACTCGTGCGCGAGTCGCCTGCAAGGGGCGCGACTCGCGTGCGGGCCTGTCCCGGTTTCGCTCGTTGTTCGAAAAATTTGATAAACCGCGTACAAATATGAATTAATTTATACTCGGTTTATATTTTCGATATTCGTCGTATTCGATATTCGATTATGAAATCGATATCGAATAGTCGGAAGGATTTTAGAAAAGGTTTTGGAAAAAAGTTTGTTTTGAACGAAAAGTTTGAAAAAAGGATTTTGAACGAAAAAAAAATGTAACGATATCGTCGAAATCTTAATATAATTCTTTTCGATACAGTATTCGATTATATAGAATCGATATCATATTTTTAAGAATGTTCGGTATATAAAAATAGTTTAATAATATCGATATTAGAAAAATAGAAAAAGACCGACGAAAAGACCCATAAAAAAAACGAGAAGGAGAGAAGAGAAAAAAGAAGAGTTGGGTTTGATTTACACCCTCAACCTACATGCTTTGTTTTCTCAGGATAAGGCTCGTCGGAAAGTGGCTTAGACTTGGGAGCGTCGAGATGATGAGGATGAGTTAAGGTGTATCGGTTTGGACGGGTGGTTTGGGACGCCGGGTTTGACGTGTGGTCGGGGCTTCGAGGTTTCGGGAAAGTGTCGGGATTTGCTAGTTATCGAGGATATGTGTAAACCGTGTTATAAGACTTTCTTTTTCGGTGTGATATGATATTGTGTTGTGATTTTTCGGTCCTTCAAAGTGTTGTATGGGAGGTACTATTTATAGGGAGTTCCCGACCTTGGCTTAGGAGAGTTTGAGTACCGCTTAGGATAGGAAACGTAGGAATTTGAGAGGCATGAGAATTCTGCTTTCTTAGCAAAGAAGAAAGGCTTCTCGGCTAGTTGGGGGTGTGTTGGCCGAGTATTTGGTACTCGGTCAATGTCTGATTCGGTTTCCGGATAGAATTCCTACTTGAGGTCGAATTCTACCTTTAACGGAATTGTTTAATGCTTTAATGAATCTGAAATTTTGTAGGAATTTGGGTAGGAATCAACCGTGTGAGTGTCACGGCTGACTCACATGTTTCGGGAAAATCTTTGACTGGGTTTTGACTCGGTCGCTAAAAGACGGTTTTACCCCCGGTGTCGGATTCGACCCAAATTAGTGTTATTTGACTCGAAACGATCCACTGGGACTGGATTTGAGGTTGGTTTTGTAAGATTTTTACTCCTTAATAAGTCTAAACCAAATGTCCATGTTTACAAGCCCATATCTGAGTCTATCAAAGCACGTTTACGTCCAATCATCATCGGGTGTTTGGCGGGAACTATTATAGACACCTGGCGGTCAAAATGTGGGTGTCTACAGAGCCCCCACTCTGACTGAGGCTTGGACAAGGCAAAAGTCAGAGTAGCTACCAGGTCAATCAAGGATTAAAACCTAGCAGACTTCCGATCGGGTCGTTTATAGTCCATTAGACCTGCGTGAAGGACTCGCCAGCCATAAGATAGAAATCATACCTGGGTTGATGCTGATAATGTCGTGGGGGCTTGCCTTGGAAGCCATGGGTATACCTGTTTACAGGTATATCCTGTCTTGGAATTGCGCGGGAGCTTGCCTTGGAAGCTATGGGTATATCTGTTTACAGATATAAAATGTCGCCTGGACTTTCCACTGGGGAATTTTTCTTAGAATTTCTCGGGAGTGTTGGGTGTACCTGCTTGCTGGCATAATTTGTATGTAACATTTAGGTGAAACACCGACCCATGCTGGGGAAGAAGTGATGATTTTTTTCGAAAATTTTTTTTTGAAGAGAAAAATGCTGAAAAATTTTCTTTGAAAAGCTTGGAAATAAGGATGCTTGGGATGACTTTGATTCCTAATCGGATTCTGACACGGATTCCCGGAACTTCATGGTTAGGCCTGTATGCCTAGGTGAAGTAGGGGAAGTGATATAAAGCCTATTCCTGCGATGACTAGGAAAAGGATTTTCTCAAATGGCTAAGTTTTGCGAATTTTAAAATGAGAATTTGAAGAGAGAGATATACCGACCGACTCGACTCTGGACGCGACAAGACGAGTTGACAGACACGACTGGACTCTCTAAGGGTTGGACCGTGACTCGGTAGGGGATGGGCCACCTAATATGACAAGACTCTTAAGTTGCGCTATTCCGTAGCCTAGGCGAGTGGCAACACGGTCGAATCCACGGAATGGGACTTTCCGTACGACAGGGCTTTGTGGTAGCAATGCCGTAGACTGGTGTTCTTTTGGATATTCTTTTGATTTAGGGGTACATTCCCAAAGTGGGTATTGCTTCGAGTCCCTGACCAATTCTCGTCTTCAACTGAGCCGAGTACTAAGACACACTATAGAAAGGAGGCTAGATCTTTATTCTTTGAATTTATCTGGATTTTGTGAGTGGATGGAGAACTTCTGCCTAGGAGAAGCCCCCAGGACGACAAAGCTAGCTGTTGAGAACATGATGGTGTCGTGACCGGAATGATGATGCTTTTTGAATGTGTGTCAATGTGGGTGGTTGTGCCCTTGTTGAAAGGCTGCCTACGTATTCACGTGTAGTGAAATCAAACCAAGCCGTAGTTCAGTGTTGAAATCAAACCAAGCACTTTCAATGGATTTCATATTGTTGGACAACGAGGTAATACCAAATTCGAATCTTAAAATTTTATAAAAACCCATTTCATATATGTTGACACACATTTATGCAGGGAAATCACATACACACAACAGTACCTAAAAGATTTGTCACGTCCTATAAAGACGCATTGAAGGAAGGCAAGATATATACGTTGCGCCATTTTGATGTCCTCAAGAATACTCGATCATATCGACCGGTGAACGGTAATGCAAATATAATCAAGTGCACCACATTCACATCTATTCTTGAGGAGCAGGAAATCGGCAACAAAATACCTCCCCACAAGTTCGAGTTCTTCCCACTAGAAAATTTGCACGAGCGGAACAATAAAACAGATTATTTAATAGGTGAAGTAATAGCCACATTAAGTACAAAACTATTAAAAAACAAAAAAAAATCATAATCTTTAATATGACGCAGATGTTGTTGGACTACTGACAAACATAGAGATTATCAGTCAAGTTTGGACGGAAGGTGAATTCACACAACTACGACATGTTGAAATATCTAACGGAAGATAAGTTCGCTAAAAAATTAGGAGTTTCCATAGAACCTTTATTTTCAACTTACGCTTCCTATTTCACCAATTATCCCTTTGTAATGGATTGGTATATCTCCGTTACAAGTGAAACACTTGTGATGCCATTAAGAGAATAGAAGCCTTCTGCAGGAACTACTTGTGAGATGGAAGTGTGGATTATAGAAGGGTCCCCCTTATAGCATGGGGTACAGTTACTTGGCCTAAAATTGTAGGAGGCTCGGGTATTAAGAAGTTTGGTGAATGTAATATAGAAGCTGTTGGGAAATTGGTTAAATTGCATCTACGAAAAACGAGACAACTTATGGATTAAATGGGTGTCTACGCTCTATCTAAAATCGAGTGAATGACATGATTATAGTCCACCAAAGGATGCTCCTTGTGCTTGGAAGGCTTTCTGTAAAGTCAAGGAGAGATTGAAATTTGGGTTTGTTAATAATAAGTGGATGCAAGATCCTAAAGGGTACTCGGTTCAAGGTGCTTATGAGTGGCTGAACCCATAGCCAATGTCTCCTCCTTGGACGTCCGTTGTTTAGAATCCATGGAATGTTCAAAAGCATGGCTTGATTATGTGGCTAATTATGCAAGAAGGAAAAAATACAAAAGCAAAACTGCATAAAATTGGCTGCAGCAGTGATGATTTCTACTGCCTGTGCAGCGTTGAAGAGGAAACAATTCCCCATTTGTTCTTCGACTGTGCTTATAGTACCAGGGTATTTATTCATGTGGAGCAACTAGCTGGATGTAAGCCTACGTTGAGTTATGTTTTAGACAATGGAGATGATTTTATGCGATGGAAATTGTTCGCTTGTGTGCTGGCAGCTACCTATTATCATATTTGGATGCAAAGAGATAGAGCGAGAATTGAAGAGAGTATCCTCAGACCTGAAATAGTGGCGAAGCAAATAGTGGCGGAAGCAAGGAGCCGTATTAAATTTAGCTTGAAGAATGTTCTTACTAATGAAGATATTATGTACCTTCACAGGATAGGCCATAGTTGCTAATAGTACTAATTGCCTTGTCTTTGGACGGTCATTAAATTCCTATGTACAGAATATGGACCTCACTGTAATTTTTTGATGAAAGCATTACTTACATTTCACCCAAAAAAATATAGGTCAATAAAAATTAGCAAATAAAGCAGGTCACATGTAGGGAGACGTACGACTGTATTATTTACATCGACCTACTTATAGTCAAACAAATGAAAAGAAGCTAACTGTTGTTTACCTGTCGAGGAACCAACAAGTGCGTGTCACTTTGTGGTGCGACGCATCAACACTTTTGGATGAAAAAACCGTGCAGGACAATGAGCCGAAGGTGGTTGTGAGTACATCTACAAGAGTGACAGAGTACGAAGGTATCATAAACAACCGCACCTCATTTGAATACCACGAATAGTTCTGTGATAGGATATCTCGCTTTAAAAAAACACTAAATAGGTAAATCACTGATGCCAGTTCCATCTTTCTGAATTTCAGGATCTTATCACCTTCAGTCAACATTTGGAACAAAACTGTATGTCAACTTGGACATACCAAAGGCGCATGAACTAAGAAATGGGTAACCTCTGATATATTTCCGACACATTCTACTCTAATACAACCCATTTGGTAAAACGACTAACAGTGATATGGTAATTAATATGTAGGGAAATAACACCTATTGAAATAACAACGGCCACCAATATAGAACAGCTTGAAAAAACAATGTCCAAAAACAGGAAAACGATCGAAGAACTGTTAACGACGCAAATTCCAGATGAGGTTAGACATACTAAAATTCTTACAGATAGACAACGACAATCCTACCATGACCGCTAAAATTAAAACTAATGGAAAATTTATGATCCTCGAAAAGAAATATCACTACAAAAATAAAGGAACTGTTGCAGCGGAAATATCCGCCGCAAAACGTGGAAATCCGAGGCAAAATGATGCTTGCGTCGGAATAGCCGACGTGTAATGTCCGCCATTAAATTTCGACGCAAAGGAGGGCATGTGCGTCGTCTATTCCGACGCAAGAAAGTATACGGTGAAAAAGCGGCGGATAACCCGACGCTCAGCCAGTCAAAGGGAGCCTGAAGTCAAACCAACATGTGGCGGGTAGGCCAACGCAAAAAACATCATGCGTCGGACCATGCAGCAGAATGGCCGCCGCATGTTCCGACGCATGATGTGTCATGCGTGGGTTCTTGCGTCGGACAGTCCGACGCATGCTGTGCTCGTGCGACCAGCTTGCGTCGGACAGTCCGATGGGAGCAGCAGTTTATGGGCTCACAGCACCCTGAATAAAGCAGCCCCAAAACCTTAAGCGACCTGAAAAAATAAAACCAGCATAAAGCACATCATGTGCGACAAAAAGTGCTCCTCCCGAGCAAAGTCTGCATCGAATAATTCACGCAGAAGCAGAACATGCTCAATGATACTACTAATGAAACTAAAATATTACAATGGCAAAGTAGATGTTTACAATTTAGTTCACAAGTTCGAGAATAAGTAATTCTAGAATCCAATCCAATCCATAATGCATGCCTAGTCTACTTAACGGGTAGGGTGTACCTCCATAATACCAAATCCTTGTCCATCGTCGGCGTTGTCGTCGCGCCTCTGGCCATGTGGTGTAGAACTGCAACCTTCATCGGACATAGTGATCCTCTCTTTCAACATCTCGATCGTCCTCCTCTGATCCTCCATCTCGCGTTCATGCTGAAGCTAACGCTTTTCCATCCTCTTCAAGTCCTCTTTCAGTCTTATATTATTCGTCCGTTCCTGGGTGGCAGCGGTGGGCATGTAACTGCCATCGACCGAGGTGCTGGTACGATTCATGCTTGGTTTGAACAGTTCCTTAGTTGCGCTTCCAATCCCGAACAAGCGTTTCTTCTTGTTAAATACCCCCGAGGCATCATGGTATAACCGAAATTGGTCTGCACGTGGTATCTCCTCCCCTCCTTGGAACACCACGTCCTCCATCGCTCGTTCGTAGTTCTCCTGAAACGGAATTCAGATGTTAAATTAATAGCTTAACAGAAAATGCATGAAACTAAGATAACCTTATCTAATTTTAATTACATTGTATGAGAACTTACATTCACGTCCTCTGCTAGGGGGTCAAACCAAAGGACTTTCTTGTTCTTCTTGACCTTATGCAGCAGCTGGATCGGCGTCGCATCTGGTCCCTTTGAAAGAAAATCTCAGAACACGTGTCGTGTTATTGATCATTAGAAACTAATTATTTATTTTCACAACACATACCATGCGATTGAAAGTTTCTGTCGTGCTCTTACGCCCTAGGCGGTTGGTCCCTTTCGCGACTCTGCCTATGTTTCTGCCACGACGATTCACCTTGTTCACCTCCACTTTCTTCAGGAAACTAGGATCGAGTGACCTACGTTGAAGCTCCTCGTACTTGTGTTCCGGGATCCAAACAGGCCTTTCCCGCGCCTTCATTGCTCTCTGGAAGATGTCGGAGAGGTGCTTCTTGATCCTTTCCTCGTACGTGCTTCTTAACTCATAGCCCGGATCGACCCTCACTCGTTTCTGGTTGCAAAACACAAACAATTTATTAGAACTTAACACATTAATGAAATACTACAATTATTAGACAAAAAAAACTTACTTGGAAGTGACTGTACATGGCGTCCCTTGCCTGTTTTGGGCGCCTCAGTCCAGTTCCTATAAACGTCAGGGGTGTTCATGTACGTACCAACGATGGACTCGCGTAGGTATCTCACAATATCGTCATCATCCCACCCGCAACGACAATTTCACAAGTTATATTCCACTATCATAACTTAAATAAATATCTTATGTCAGGAAAACCTAAATACAATACAAGAATTCCTACCAAACGCCGTTATCGTTCCGTGAAAGGTATTTCTTATCTGCATCTGGAATATTGTTGTTGCTTCTAGTACCTGTCATTATTATGTTCCTCTATGAGAACAACAGGTGCAAAACGTGAAAGAACATTAACCATTTACAGTGATGAAGAGAAATACACATTGAAAATATAATAAATAAACCAATCTATAATACGTACACCTGTTCGAATAATTTGTTTTTAATTCCAATGAAAACAAAGCTACAATATTAAAATGTAAATAGACACTACTCATCGTCACTATCATCCTCCTCATCCGTGTTCACTTCATTGAAATTGTCTTCTTCGATCTCATCATCATCCCATTTACTATCGGCCTCTTCCTCATCTTCTTCTTCAACAGTAACCTCTTCACATCATCACCCTCACCCTCAGGCACGATCCAGTCGTGGAATTCATCTTCCTCTTCCTCACCCTCATCCTCCTCACCAACGTTCCCTACTTGTTCCTCCACATATCAGTGTCTGAAATTACAATAGATGAAAGCAGATGTTAATTAGAAACCACATCCTCTTGGTTGACGATATCGTCGATGATTGGATTGTCAATTTGTGATCTCGCCTTGATCTTAAACACCACCGGACACTGTGTATCCTATTTTTCCCTTTGGAAAAGGGGTATAGAAAATTTGATCCACTTTGTACGCCAACACTAAAGGATTGTGCCCCCGCAGTTTTCTTGAGCATTTAACATCTACAAGATTGTATAACTTAGGGACATTAACTCCTTGGGCGGAGTTATCAATCCAGTCACATTTGAATAATATGGGTTTACAGGTCCTGTCACTGTCAAAATAGTGGAACTCAATGACCTCATCTAGTGTTCCGTAATATTCTGACCCATCGGTGGAACTCACCCAGACGTCGTTACTGATTGTAGATTTTGGGACGTCGACACCATTTTTGAAAGCACGAAACTTGTACCCATTTAATGAATATCGCTTCCAAGTCCTCACTCTTGAAGAAGGGCCAGTCGCTAGAGTTTTGATGAGGGGGTCGATCAACGCTTCAGGCTTTCATGAAGCTATAATACATTAGTACATCATATATTTCAATAAATAGTTTCGATTAAACTTAGGGGTAAAAATATCATTTTCACATACTTGATCCCATATCCAAGTAGAGAACAACGACTCATATGAATATCGAAAATTCGAGTGGCTGAAGCTGAAGCAACAGCTCCAAACGACGTCACATGATCTAACCTCTGCGTGTTTGTTCATGATGTACGCCTCGAATTTCCTGTATATGTTTCGACTAAGATTAACGGTATGAATGTTTTATTAGGTGTTATATTATCAAAACTATAAACAACTATTGTGGTACATGTGTCACTTACTCCTCGTACGGTCTTATGATTGCACCTCAGTTTCTTATGACGTAAGTGTGCGCTTGATTGTACTCAACATCAGTGAGCCACCTTTCCTTACATTTGTCTGTGGTGCTACCCACGTTCTTATAAAAGGGTTATACAGTGTTATCAGATTCGTCATTTTCATGGACACCGACATTAACATCCTTCGTTTTTGTGTCAATATGGTCTTGAAAGTATAAGGAACAGAAATTTGACGTCTCTTCCAACAAATAAGCGTTGCATATGGACTCTTCCACCCGAGCTTTATTTGCAATTTTTTAAAGATGATTAAGGAACCTGCTTAACAGTAGTACAAGTACATTGACTTAAATTCATTTGAAATGGTACAAAGCCACACACAGTTGTTAACGCAAGGATACCTTTCAAATGGGTACATCCATCGGTATTGAACAGGACCCCCAACCTTTGCTTTAAATGAAAGGTGCACTGGTAAATGTTCCATCGAGTTGAAGAAAGACGGGGAAAATATTTTCTCCAACTTACAAATGATCTGGGCAATGTTTTTCTCCAAGCGATTAATAGAGTCCACGGAAATGGTATAGGAACACAAATCTCAGTTATGGCATTCGATGTGTTTATAGGGACCAACTGCTTCAATGCTACTGGAAACAACCTCTCCAAGAACACATGACAATCATGACTTTTCATGCCATGCAATATCATTTTCGAATGGTCTACACACCTAGACAAGTCGGATGCGTAACCGTCTGGGAACTTTAACCCAGATACCCAATCACATAATGCCTTCTTCTCACTTTTGTCCAGTATGAAAGATAATGACTTTGGTCGACTGAAACACAGTTCCTTAAAGTTGGCTTTGCCTTTCGGTCCGAATGACGTCTTATTAGGTACATCCATAATGGTGTTCATAAGTTGCTCAAAAAAGTTTTTTTTTCAATGTGCATCACATCTAGGTTGTGTCTAATTAGCAGAGTCTTCCAATATGGAAGTTCCCAGAATATACTTCGTTTCCACCATCCTTCTTTTTTATCTTTCAACTTCTTCAAATTCGTCGAAAGAAGCATGAACAATTGTAGGATAAAGTTTTACCTTCTCCCATATTTCATCATCTGCCAACCTGTTAGAGGCGATCGTATTTCCATTGGGTCTCTTTTTCAGAAAGCCTTTGCAATTACTTCTAAATGGATGGTCGGCTGGTAGAAATTGTCTGTGACAGTCGAACCAACACACCTTACAACTTCTGGGCAACCGAAAGGATTTTCGATCCTTCTCTGGACAATACGGGCAAGCATGGTAACTCGTTGTACTCCAACCAGAAGCATCCTATTGTGGACATGACGTAGGTCCACCCCGACGTGGCCACGCGCGGGTTTGGGTAGGCGAATGAATCTCGTGGTGAGATTGCTCTCGGGTTCGAAATTTAAGTCAAAATGGAGTCGCCACCGAATTTTGTGGTTATTCGGAACCATACGAGCCCACTCTATGTCGTCATGGGCTTTACACAAAGTAGGCCCACTTCGATTTCAGAGTTTATTGGGCTCGTCCCTTTGCATTGCAATATCGATACCGTATAAACCGGCTTTCGTATATAGAATGACTCTCGTGCGCCAAGGGTTTCGGACATCCGGAAACCAAAGGTTCTGAGTAAGGGGAGAGGGTACGTGTTGGGAAGCCCACTAAGGACACCCAACCCCGCCCGCACATGGCGGCCTCTACTAAGACATCGTTCGTGTTCGTGTGAGCGCGCTAGTAAAACGATTAAATGATATGCAAACAGCGTTTTCGGGCTAAGCATATTAATAGTTTGTGAACTACGTCATTTAATGCATCTTATTTTTGGTCAAAGTGGTTTAGCATGCGAGGTTCGTTTATAAAGCGTAAAAGCAAGTAAATAAACAAAGCTCGAAAGTAAAATAAAAACGTACAAGTTACACGGGCGGAAATACAACCCGGAATTCACAATACAACATTACGTAGAAGTAATAAAAAAAATAACGCGATACAAAGATATGGACGGACCCGTATGTAAGCTAGACCGCGAAATGCGTAGATGGACTAACCCCGATTAAATACACATTGTATTGTGTACTAAACGAAGGACGGAAACATGAGACTGTGGCGTATTGCTAGCCCGATCCCATATCCCGTAGTCTTGTCCCGACTCATCACGTCAAAGGTGGTCAAAGTCGTTCTACGTGTCGTGTTGTGCATGGTTTTGGAAATAGGTTAGTCACGTGATAGTCTTTACACGTGATGACTAATGTCGATAAAAAAGGCGAGGCTTGAAAGGTGTGTCAAGGCCCTCGGTTATGGGGCTACAGGACTCACTCGGTCGAGTCATGACCTGACTCGGTCGAGTGCGTCCTAAAAGAAGCTTCTGCCCACGGTTTGGGGTGCTACTCGATCGAGTAGCAGGTGTACTCGGTCGAGTGGCACCTGTACGAGTTGTGACTCGTGATTTATGTGTCTTAAATTTGAAGGTTGGCCGAATTGAATCAAAATATTGACGAATTTAGATTTAATTTGGTTTGCCACGATAAACGTGAGTTTTAGAAAATGAGTTCACGTGATTGGCTTTGCACGTGTCGACTAAGAGTCGTAAAAAAGAGAGACGAGGCTTAAATGTTGCATTTAAGCTCTCGGTTTTCTGGGTTACAGGACCCACTCGGTCGAGTCATGGTCTGACTCGGTCGAGTGTACCCTTGGGAAGTAGTCTGCCCGGTTTTATGGACACTACTCGATCGAGTGGCCTATGCACTCGGTCGAGTAGTCCCTGTACGAGTGTCAACTCGCTCCATTTTTGGGGTTGAAAACGACGGTCGGTCGAGTTAAATACAAATATCGCATGATTTGAATTTAACTCGACCTCCGGTGCTATAATCGTGTATATGTACGATTATAATACCGTTGTCGGGATTTTATGAAAACGTTTACGTTAGAAAATTTGAATTAGTAACGAAATGCTTCCCTCTACGTCACGACATCGAAACTAACCCTTTCGGGTTATGTGATGTCGGTTTTCGTGTCAACGGGTTCCGCACTAATTAAAATGGGATTGAATACGTTCAACTACGATTAGTCGCGATCACGTCACGCCCTTGAGTACATTGGGGCGGGGCTCCTCGAAAGGGCTCCACCTCCGTCGTTGCTCGTAAAGGGATTAGACGGACTTTAGGCGACAATTATAGTCAAACGCATCCGAAACCGAGATTTTGATAATACTATATATATATATACGCGGTATGATTATAATGTTAGCAACGAAAATGTAAAAGTTAGTATGCAAGAAAAAGTAAAAATGTTAGAGTGTTAGATGTTAGAGTGTTAGGATTACGATACTAGTAAAAGTACAAAATAAACGATACAAAAACATAAGCGTAAATAACAAGGATAGAAACGGGGTTTGGGACACCCTCAACATACATGCTTAGTAGGGACCTCGGAAATGGGCTCGCAAATAGTGACGGGACTATGGAGTATCGAGGATGTACGTAAGTTATGGTGTGTGTATGTGTTGTCGGTTTATCGAGGGACAAGGGACTCGGTTTTTTGTGTATAGGGCTTAGGGTTGCTAAGGCTTGTAGTGTAGAGAGTATAGATAGGTTAGAGTAGAAGCTTAGGGTAATTTTGCATTAGTTTTTATCCTCTTTTTTGCAATGGGTTTGAAGGGGTATTTATAGGCTTCACCCCGTCCTAGGGTCACTCGATCGAGTGCCCTAGTGCACTCGGTCGAGTGCCTTCAGGAATGAATCTGGTCCGGTTTTTGACGCTCCACTCGACCGAGTGGCCAATCCACTCGACCGAGTGGATCAATTAGGCCGGGCTATTTTGGGCGTGATTGCCCTTGATTTATGCTTAATTGATTATGATTGATTTGGCTAATTTTGGCTGATTCGTGAGCGATTTGGATAGATTTGTGAACCTGGTGCATGTTTTGGGAACGCACCCGGTCGCTCTTTGTGTCGGGTTTGTCTTGGCCGGGTTTTGACCTGGTCGCTAAAAGACGGGAATTATTTTTGGTGCCGGTTTTGGCCCAAATTAGTCTCATTTTGCTCGGAACGACCCACTGGGCCTGAATTTGAGGTCTGTTTTGTGAGATTATTACTCCGCTAAAAGTCCATGTCAGATATTATTGATTTCGGGCCCAAATCCGAGCATACTAAGTCACGTTTGCGTCCGATCATCATCGGGTGTTTGTCGGGAACTGCTATAGACACTAGCAGGCAAAATGCGGGTGTCTACAGAGCCCCCACTCTGACTGAGGCTTGGACAAGGCGAAAGTCAGAGTAGCTACCAGACCAATCGCAGATTACGACCTGGCAGCCTTCCGGTCGGGTCGTTTATAGTCCAGTAGACTTGCGTGAAGGGCTCGCCAGCCATAAGCAGAGGGTCATACCTGTCCTGCCGATGATAGCTCCGCGGGGAGTCAGACTTGTTGCATAAGTCCTAGGCGTGCCTATATGTGGGCCCATCCTGTACCATTTCGGGGAAAATGCCGTCTCGGGCGTTCCGCTGGGGAAATATGTGAGTCGTACGGGCTTGCTTTTGAAGCCTTGAGTCGTGCCTGACCTGATGATGATGCTCCGTGGGGAGTAAAACTTGCCTTTTGGGGCGTAGGTGTACCCGTATGCCGACACATCGCGTCTTGGATGTAGCATACCGGGGAAAGTTGACTCTGTTGGGGAATAAAACTTGTGCTTAGAGGTGTAGGAGTACCCGTATGCTGGTACATCACATTTTGGATGTAGCGTTCCAGGAGAACACCGA
The DNA here is from genome assembly GCA_958450325.1 of Agrostemma githago. Taxonomy (NCBI): domain Eukaryota; kingdom Viridiplantae; phylum Streptophyta; class Magnoliopsida; order Caryophyllales; family Caryophyllaceae; genus Agrostemma; species Agrostemma githago. The sequence continues at coordinate 23,657,427 of OY288244.1, read as the reverse complement.
CTCACGCTGGGGAGTAAAGTAGTTGCGCGGGGACTTGCTTCTGAAGTCTTGGGGTGTACCTGCATGCTGACACATGATAAATTGCATGTAACACATAGGCAAAACACCGACTTGTGCTGGGGAAGAAAGCATCGGATTTTGAAAAAAGTTGAAATTTTCGAAGAAGGAATTTTTTAGAAAGAATTTAGGAAAGCTCAGGATAACTAGATTCCTATTCTGGGTTGAAGTCAGGCCTGCACATGTTGGGGCCCAATTTGCTGAGGAGGCAGGGTTAGTCAGGTTACTGCCAGGCTTCCATATTATAAATACAGGTTTCCTGCTTCAGCTTTCTGCACCTCAAATCAAAACCCTTCTCTTCTCTAAAAAAATCTCTCAGTCTTTTTAAGAAATCAAGTTCCTGCCATGGGTATCGAACATCTCACTTCAATGCTTTTTGCCTGGTCCCAACACTTTCGGGATGACGACAGGATTCAGCTGACCCAAATGGGGATTACCAGCCTATTTCCTCTTAGGCGTCTGGTGCCTGATGTGCATTTTCTGGATGCTTGTTTGGCGCTTTGGGACACTACCCATCACGTCTTCGCGTTCCCGCGGGGAGAGATATGCCCTCTTCCCGAGGAGATCGCAGCCATTGGCGGTTGGAGCCCTGTTGCTCGCCCTGCCATTCCTCCGTTCTACCCGGACCCGAGGAGGAGACTGAGGGATTTCTTGGGTCTGTCTCATGCTGAGACAGATCGAATGGTGCGGGGAGATACTGTCTTCCTTTTCGACTTGGCTGACAAGTTCATGAATAGCCAGGATGTAAGGGCTACGCCTTCTCACCGGCGTAGGGCCTTCGCGTTTTGTATGCTGCACCGCTACGTCTTCGAGGGGTTGATGGATGCTGACTCGTGCGTGGGCCAGATTAGACTGATCGGAGTGGTTGACCAGATGGAGACTGGTCACAGCCCTGCTTGGCTAGTCACGGGAGAACTCATCATGGGTCTGGATGCTAGGCGACTTGACCCGACCCGGCAACTGACGGGGAGTATCCTTATTCTGCAGGTAAACGTCTTTCGATTTTTTCAATTTTGGTTCGCGCGATTTTTTTGTTTCGTGGTTTCTTGAAGTCCGTAAGTCACTCGATCGAGTGGACCTACCACTCGATCGAGTGGCGTCTGCAAAGTGTTTCTGCCGGCCTGTGAAGGGCTTACTCGATCGAGTCAGAGGGTGCACTCGATCGAGTGTCATACCTGATAGGCTTCTGTTTGTTTTAGCGAGTCTTACTCGATCGAGTCAGAGGGTGTACTCGGTCGAGTGCCATACCTGACGAGCTTCTGGTTGTCTTAGAGAGCCTCACTCGATCGAGTCAGAGGGTGTACTCGGTCGAGTGCCATACCTGACGAGCTTCTGGTTGTCTTAGAGAGCCTCACTCGATCGAGTCAGAGGGTGTACTCGATCGAGTGGGCTGTAGCGAACCATTCCGTTACTCATGAGTTGCGTGTACACGTCTGCAGGTTTGGTTGTCGGAGCGCTTGTCGATCATAGAGCCTCCTCCGAGCGTTCCAAACTACCGTAACAACCAACTCAGTTCCAGGGGGCGCAAGATAAGTTCGAATCACCATATAAATCGAGCTTACTGGGATGAGGAATTGGTGTTCCATGGTGGCCCGTTGATTAGGTGGACGGTTGCTTGGTGGTTCCTTTCCAAGCTGACGGGATTGGCCAAGAGGGACCAAGCTCGTTATCTCGTGATCCTGTCCCTTAACTGGACAGTTCACATCTACCCGGACCGCATTCTGAGGCAGTTCGGTTCGTCTCAGCGCATTCCTGAGACTGAAGCCATTATTAGCGTCTCGCTCCAACTGACGGACGCTATGTGCGACACCTGGTTGCAGAGGTGGTTCACCCGTCCTACATGGACTATTCCCAACCCTTGCCAATCTGCTTGGGTTTCTCGAGCCTACGAGAAATGGACTTCTGAGGAGTCCGAGGAGGTTCGCAAAGCTCTGAAGGTCGATGAGGCCTTCGAACTGGTCCGTCGGGAGACGGTAAAGGACAATAGGGGATTCTACGATGAGGGAGAGACCCCTGCTACCTTAGTCCGATTAGAGTCGGGTCTTAAGTCACATACTAAGACTCGAGCTAAAGATGCCGGTGCTAGTGGCACGCGGGGGCGGCAAAGCCCCCAGACTGACTTAGAGCGACGACTTGGGCCAAGGCTGGCGGCCCGGGACCGACTGGGTCCGCGTGACCGGCTCCCTGAGCCCGTAAGGGCTCGACTTGGGCCAATCGAGGTGGATGAGGACTCAAGTTCCAAGAAGCGAGTCCGAGCTAAAGAGGTTCCTGTGGTGATTCGGGAACGCTCTCCTCCGCGTCGTCGTCAGTGGACGGCCAAGGAGGCCAAGGACAAGGGGAAGGGCAAGATGCCCTAGATACCGAGTCCTTAGTTTTTATTATTTAAATATTATTATTATTATTTTTTGTCGTGTGCTTTTTTGTAGTTTTCTTTTTTGAATTCCTGCACTTGTAATTTTCCCAAGCTTTTTGGGATTTTCTTTTTTTGTGATAAATAAAAGGAAGTTTATTATTAAAACCGTTCCTGTCTTTTCTCGATTGCATTGGTTGTGCCCTTTTGAGGGGCTGCCTACGTATCCGCAATTAGCAGAATCAAACCAAACGTAGTTCAGGCTTAGGAAATTGCAATCTCGAATTACACCAAGACTATTGGTTCAAGATGTTTTGCGACAGTAGAATAAATAATTCTAGCTCATTGACTTGCTTTTTGTAAAATAAATGATTTTGATAAAAATTGCTAATGACATTGAGAAATGGCTAAGGGTAGTAACGCTTCAGCTGGTCCAGGTTGGTTGGGTTGACAAATTCATTCCCGTCCAGGTCCGTCAGCATTACTGCTCCCCCTGATAGGATTTTCTTCACCAGATACGGCCCAGCCCAGTTGGGTTTGAATTTTCCCCTTGGGTCCACTGGTAGCAAGGCTCGAACAGACTTAAGGACTAGATCCCCTTCTTTAATGTTCCTGGGCCTTACTCGCTTGTTGAAGGCCCGTTGGATCCTTTTTTGGTAAATTTGGATGTTATTGAGAGCGCGGGACCGTCGTTCGTCTAGTAGAACCAACGAATCGTACCGTGCTCGAACCCAGTCAGCTTCGGGTACTTGACTTTCTAGTAGGATTCTGAGGGACGGTACCTCTAGCTCCACTGGTTGGACTGCCTCCATCCCGTAGGTTAGGTAGTATGGTGTCGCTCCGGTTGCGGTGCGAATTGACGTCCGGTACCCCCATAGGGCAAAAGGTATTTTGTCGGGCCAGTCCCGATAATTACCAGCCATCTTTTTGAGTATGGTGACAATCGTTTTATTGGCTGCCTCTACCGCTCCATTGGTTTGGGGACGGTAGGGCGAGGATGTGTGCCTCTGAATTTTATATTTGGCCAGCAGGGCCGCGGTCTCAGCTTGGAAATGGGTTCCATGATCACTGATAAATTCATGCGGGATTCCATACCGGCATATTATCTTGTTTTGGATAAATTTGGCGACATGCTTAGCGTTGAGGATGCGATATGATTCAGCTTCGACCCACTTGGTGAAATAGTCGATAGCCACCAGAATGAAGCAATGTCCACCAGTACCGGAGGGATTTACTTTCCCGATTATGTCGATACCCCATGTCGAGAACGGCCAAGGTGACGTCATGGTATAGAGCAGAGATGGCGGCATATGTTGCACATTGCCAAAGATTTGACAGTTATGGCAGTGTTTGACATATACCTGGCAGTCGGCCTCCATGGTGTTCCAGTAATACCCGAGCCTCATGATTTTTCGGACCAGCATGTGAGCATTCATGTGTGGACCGTTTTCGCCATCATGTACTTCGGCCATTACTTTCTCGGCCTTATATTTGTCAACACAAAGGAGAAGAGCCCCCTGTGCCGTCTTTTTGTACAGTTGCCCGTCATCAGTACGGATGAACTGGGTGGCTAGCCTCCGTAAGGCTTTCTTGGCTCGGTTTTCCGTCCCGGGGGGATACTCTCCGTTGGTCAGGTATGTTAACACGGATTGGTACCATGGTTCGGGATCGGTTATCTCGATGTCTTCGATGTCATAGACGTACGCCGGCTCGGACCGTCTTTCGACGCAAATTGGCATACTGGTCACATGGTCGGGAATGTTCAGTAAAGATGCTAATTTTGAGAGTGCATCTGCAAACTGATTTTCTTCCCGAGGCAGGTATATGTATTCTACCTTTTGGAATTGTTTCTCGAGATCCCTTACTCGTGCCTGGTAGGCCACGAGATTGGCAATCCGAGTCTTCCATTTTTGAAGTGCTTGGTTAATGACCAAGGATGAGTCGCCATGTACCCGGAGATTTGTGATCCCCAGGTTGGCGGCGGCTTGTAGCCCATAAATGCATGCTTCGTATTCTGCTGCATTGTTAGTGACGTCAAAGTCCAGTTTGATGGAGACGGGAGTATGCTCTCCTCTTGGTGAAATTAGGAGGACCCCGACTCCGAACCCTCGAAAATTAGATGCTCCGTCGAAGTATAAATCCCATGTTTCGGCATCGGTATGGAAGATATCTTCGTCTGGGAAGGACCAGGTGTCGGTGTGTCCTTCCTCGGTTACCGGGCTGTCGGCTAGGAATTCAGCTACTATTCGCCCCTTAATAGCTTTTAAAGGTACAAATTTTAGGTCGAACTCTGCCAACATTAGAGTCCATCTTGAAATCCGGCCGTTGAGGATGGGTTTCTCGAAGAGGTATTTGATCGGGTCCATCCTGGATAGCACATGGACCTCATAGCTGAGCATATAATGTCGGAGCTTTTTAGTGGCCCAGACTAGAGCCAAGCACGTCTTTTCGAGCATGGTATATTTGCACTCATACTCTAAAAACTTCTTACTGATGTAATAGATGGCTCGCTCTTCGGAGTCAACTGTCTGAGCCAGCATAGCCCCCATGGCTGTCTCGGTCGTTGTTAGGTATAACGACAGAGGCAAACCGGGTTGAGGTGGCATCAAAACTGGCGGAGCAGACAGAATTTCCTTGATTTTGTCGAAAGCAGCTTGGCATTTGTCATCCCATAGTACCCGTTCCCCTATTTTCAGTTTCTTGAAAATTGGTTCACATACCATGGTTAGCTTGGAAATGAATCGACTAATATACTGAACTTTCCCGAGAAATCCCCTTATTTCTTTTTCGGTTTTAGGAGCTTGCATCTCGGTAATGGCTTTGATTTTAGTTGGGTCGACTTCGATACCTCGTTGGCTAACGATATGACCCAGTAATTTGCCTGACGTTACCCCAAAACTGCATTTCTGAGGGTTTAGCCTCATGTTGTATTTGCGCAGTCGGGTGAAGAATTTTCTTAGAGCGGTGATGTGACCGCCTCGTTCTTTGGATTTGACGATCATGTCGTCTACATAGACCTCTACCTCTTTATGCATCATGTCGTGTAGTAAAGTGGTAGCGGTCCTTTGGTATGTGGCCCCGGCATTAATGAGACCAAATGGCATGACGGTGTAGCAGTAAGTACCCCAAGGTGTAGTGAAGGTAGTCTTATTCATGTCTTCTTCCGCCATCTTGATTTGATTATACCCGGCATACCCGTCCATGAATGACAGAAGGGCATGATCGGCCGTGTTATCCACCAGTATGTCGATGTGTGGTAACGGAAAATCATCCTTCGGGCTTGCTTTGTTAAGATCCCGAAAGTCTACGCATACCCGCACCTTACCGTCCTTTTTAGGAACCGGCACGATGTTTGCAACCCAGTCCGGATATTCGGACACTTGTATGAAGCCGGCTTTGAATTGTTTGTCGACTTCTTCCTTTACTTTGAGAGACCACTCGGGCCTCATTCGACGAAGCTTTTGTTTGACCGGTTTGCACCCATCTTTGATAGGTATGTGGTGCTCGGCTATTTCCCGGTCTATCCCCGGCATGTCCTTGTAGGACCACGCGAAGACATCTTTGAACTCTTGGAGGAGGTTTATGAACTGTTGTTTCTCCTCGGGATCTAAGGATAACCCTATCTTAAGTATCTGAGGCTCTAAGGTTGTTCCCACGTTTATGGATTCGGTCTCTTCAATTACCGGATTCCGGGATTCCCTTTGCTCTAGTTGCTCGATCAGATGTGGAGGTAAGGGTACCTGTTCGTCGGATTTCTCAATGTCATAGCATAAATCATTTTTGAAAACAGGATTTAAAAGAGACAAGTCGTAAGCAGAACGGTTGTTATTATTAATTGAAAATTTGGAAAACAGCTCAAAGAGAGCAGCCATCTGATCATTGGTCAGAGGCGGAATTGGTAAAGCACTCGGGACGGACCCCGAGGTGCTAGCAGCAGGAATGATAGAAGGGAGGGGGGTTACAGGAGTGACTCTAGCACCGACTTCTCTAGACTCGACCTCAGACTCTGACTCAGACTCCGACTCAGACTCGGACTCGGACTCAGGCATGTCTCCCTCTCCGGCGACCAGCTTGTAGATCCTTCCTTGACTGTCAGTCCACTTGACAGTCTTCCTCCAGGCCCTTTTTCCCGTCTCGGAGCCAACATCCGAGATCAGCTTGGTCGGGTCAAACCTGTTGCTGCGGAGAATTAGGTTGACCAGGTCTTCCTTTGGAGTCGGGGCTACGGTGTCTTCCCCGAAGAGTAGCCCCAGCGCGGGCTCGATATCGTCCGCTCCGTTGGACTGGGTGAGGGTGAACACCTCATCTGGGATGTAGTTGCAATCCCGGGCCAAGTGGGTCCCGAGGTGCGTTGCATTGGGTTGGTATAGTCCAACCTGGACAGCCCCGAATACGGGTGTGACAAAGTAGTCAGACAACCGTGGGCTATAAGGGCTCAAGTAGGTACCCTTCATAATGTTGCAGGCTTTTTCAATTCCTGCTCGGACAACGTTGTCCGGAGTGAGGGCATAGCCAAGGCCGAAGTGAGAGTCTTCGTCCTTAAGGACCTCGATGATCTTCCCAGCTGGAAGGTCGGGTCGAGAGGTAGCCCCCGGAAGGTACCCTAGGTTCTGGAGCATCGTGTCAATGCTCGTGGTGAAGTAAGGCCTGAAAAGGTACTCTTCCTCGATCATCCCCACAAAGTCGAACCCCCAGAGGTCCGTGCGGCCCGTGGCGTTACAGCTAGCCATGGTCATTGGGGTCGCCTCTAGAGTAATAATACCGTCGAGTAGAGGCATCTTGATCTTGCGGTGGAGGGTGGAGGATACAGCTTTCACCGCGTGAATCCACGGCCTTCCTAAGAGTAGGTTGAATGAGGAGGTGACATCAATCACCTGGAATTCAAGCTCCTTTTCTACTGGGCCCGTGATGATGGTCTGTTTTATGGCCCCAGCTACCGACTTTGGGCTCCCATCAAAGGCTTGGATGGTTTGAGCAGTCGGGATATAGTCAGCCTCGGTAATGCCGAGGGCTTTGGCGGTCCTTAGAGGAAGGACATTCACGGCCGACCCGTCATCAACTAGGGTCATCGGGAGGTACTTCCCCCGGCAAATCACTGTGATGTAAAGGGCTAGGTTGTGGGAGGTCCCGAATGGCGGTAGATCGGCTTCGGAAAATGTGATCATTGGGCCTCCTACTTTGGTCTTACCCTTTAGGTGGGGTAGGACCGTGGCTACCATTTCAGCGGGTGTAGCCAGAGAGTCGATCTTGACTTGATCGAGAGCCTTTGTAAGTGCCTCTCGATGTTCTTGATAGCTAACAAGGAGTTGCCATATAGTGAGGTCAACTCGGGTTCTCTTCAATTGTCTCACGACGGCTGTTTCAGCGGTCGGCTCTTCAGGGGCGACTTCCATCCCGAGTGGATCGGTGATGGTTGTCGGGGTAGGGGTGTCCCTAGTGCTTGTGGCTAAGTAGGGACGACCAAGGTTGTTGCTGGCTAGGACTCGAGTTTTGACCTCTCGAATCTGTTCAAGGGTGATAGGAACGGCTTCCCCTTTAGCGAGGTAGATATCATCTTCGTCGTCAAACCAGATCCCGTTCACTTGCGGGACGTAGGGGGAGATAAGGTGAGAGCAGTCGATCACCTCCCCGGCAAAAATGGCATGGGAGCTGAAAGGGTTCTCCTTGTTGCTGGGCTTATCACCGGGTAGCGGGATTTTTCCGCTTTCGATCAGGTCCTGGATCAAGTGTTTTAGCTTCCAACACTTCTCGATATTGTGCCCATTGCCTCGGTGGTATTGGCAGTAGGCCTGGGCATTGTAGTTCTTGGAGCGTCGCTCGACCGGAACTTCAGGAGTTGGGCCTATCGGTTGGATTAGGCCTTTGGAGGATAGCCTTTGTAAGGCATAAGTATAGGTAGTACCTATATCAGTGAAGACCCGAGGTGGGGTGTTCTTCTTGGACGGGGCATCTAGTAGATTGACCGCGTCAAAAATGCTGCGGGTTGCAGCCTGGGGCTTTGTGGTGGATGAAGAGGCCCCTTGGTATCCTTTGCTAGTAGCCTTGGTGAGGCTTTCTAGTCTCAGGTCATCTTCGATCCTCATACCCATTTCAGTAAGGGTGGTGAAATTGGGTATGACCGCGTACCGGAGGTGAACCCGGTAGGAAGGGAGGAGGTTCTTGACAAAAGCCTCCACTAAGGTCTTCTCGTTGGGCTTATCGACCAACTTCACGCTCTCGGCCCTCCAGCGTTGAAGGTATTTAGTGAAACCTTCTTTTGGCTCTTGGGCCATGACCTCCAGAGATCGCATTGTGGTTTGGATCTCGGTGTTGTCAGCATAGTTCCGAGCGAACTCGGTAGCCACATCATCCCATGTAGGGTATTTTTTCGGGTCTAGCCTATAGTACCAGGCCCGTGGGTGCTTCTCAAGGGATGCAGCAAAAAGGTTTTTGAACATGGATGAGTCCACTCCCTTGATGGCCATGAATTCCTTGAAGGCCCGTACATGTAGTAACGGGTCCTCAGTTCCCTCGAACATGGGCAAACCTGTGAGGTTCAGGTTTGCAGGCAGCTTGTCACTCACCGTGGAGTACTCTCGGCTATTCTCCCGGTGGATATTGTTACTCCCAGTCAAATGGACTTGTTCTTCTAGCCGGCGCACTGCGCTGACCAGTTCAGTTGTGGGCCCAGTAGTCCCGACATTAGGGGTCCCTTGCTCCACCGTAGCTAGGCGAGCAACAATGGCCACTTGGCCAGCCCTCATTTCGGTTAGTTGGGCCTCGATGTCGGTTTGCTTTGCGACCATGGCGTCCAAAGCGGTTTGCAGACTGTTCAAAGTAGCCATCCTTCGAGCGTGTCTGGTTGCCGGTGGCCTGTCTGTAAGAACACCGCGTAATCAGAAACTGAACCCAGATCTCGGAAAAGGAAAGGAAAAGTACATCCCGAGCAACCCTAGGAAAGGAGACTAAAGACTCGAGAAGGACATCTAGACGGGTGACTCGATGGGTGGTATAACTTCCTTAGGATTTCGGCTTTGTGGGCCTAGTCCCGTTCGAAGGAAGGTCCACGTGAGACTTTTCCCCAGACTTTTGACTCGAGTGTATGGACGGACTTTCCTTTGTAGGGGTATGCCCTACGCGGGTCGGTCGTGCCTTGACTGATAAGGCGGACTCGGGAAAGGGGGGAAACTCGTGATATAAGATCAACGGAGTTTCGACGCTATAGACCTTCGACATACTATGCAAAGACCCGACACATGGCTAGACAGTAGGTCCTATAATAAGGAAGGTTTACTAGGATAGTTGGATGTTTGAAATTTGAATATTGAATGAGCGGAAGAATTTCCGGGAGTTTTGAAAAAAACGGAATTCCGAAAACCAAGATTAGAATTTTGAAAAATTCAGAAAATCGAGACGGTGTTGGAAATTCACGAATTAAAATGGGCAGCATGCCGACTAGAGAAAAAAGGATATTTTGAGTCAAATCAGTTGATCCTAAATTTCGGCGGCATTCCGAGTTTTGAAAATTGGATATTTTGAAAAGACGGGTCCCGAAACGGACAGCATTTCGGGTTTTTCAAAATTTGGGTGTTTTTGGAAAGATGCATTTTTTGAAATGACGGTTTTTGGAAAAACGACACGGAAACCAAGTAGCATGTAGTCAAACAAGCATTATAACGACGCTTATGTATGCTTTACACTAAGTCTCGGTCAGTCATAATAGGGTCTACACCAACAACGATCGCATTCTCACGAAACGGGACGGACTTCCTAGCCAATTTTGAACTAGAACCTGCCGTAAAACCCCGGTGAGTTCCGCCATCGAAGTCTTTAGCGCACCCATGTAGGAATGCACCGTGGTATAGTGGGACGTCGGTCACAAGTAACCGGCCCGGGCAAAATTTGGGTCATGCATGAACCATTAAACTAATGCGCACACACTAATAATCGAACGATTTCTCTTCGAGTCTCACCCTAGGAACCCCGATGCCATGTAGTACATCAGGTGTCCCCAGCGGAGTCGCCAAATTGTGGACATGACGTAGGTCCACCCCGACGCGGCCACGCGCGGGTTTGGGTAGGCGAATGAATCTCGTGGTGAGATTGCTCTCGGGTTCGAAATTTAAGTCAAAATGGAGTCGCCACCGAATTTTGTGGTTATTCGGAACCATACGAGCCCACTCTATGTCGTCATGGGCTTTACACAAAGTAGGCCCACTTCGATTTCAGAGTTTATTGGGCTCGTCCCTTTGCATTGCAATACCGATACCGTATAAACCGGCTTTCGTATATAGAATGACTCTCGTGCGCCAAGGGTTTCGGACATCCGGAAACCAAAGGTTCTGAGTAAGGGGTGAGGGTACGTGTTGGGAAGCCCACTAAGGACACCCAACCCCGCCCGCACATGGCGGCCTCTACTAAGACATCGTTCGTGTTCGTGTGAGCGCGCTAGTAAAACGATTAAATGATATGCAAACAGCGTTTTCGGGCTAAGCATATTAATAGTTTGTGAACTACGTCATTTAATGCATCTTATTTTTGGTCAAAGTGGTTTAGCATGCGAGGTTCGTTTATAAAGCGTAAAAGCAAGTAAATAAACAAAGCTCGAAAGTAAAATAAAAACGTACAAGTTACACGGGCGGAAATACAACCCGGAATTCACAATACAACATTACGTAGAAGTAATAAAAAAAATAACGCGATACAAAGATATGGACGGACCCGTATGTAAGCTAGACCGCGAAATGCGTAGATGGACTAACCCCGATTAAATACACATTGTATTGTGTACTAAACGAAGGACGGAAACATGAGACTGTGGCGTATTGCTAGCCCGATCCCATATCCCGTAGTCTTGTCCCGACTCATCACGTCAAAGGTGGTCAAAGTCGTTCTACGTGTCGTGTTGTGCATGGTTTTGGAAATAGGTTAGTCACGTGATAGTCTTTACACGTGATGACTAATGTCGATAAAAAAGGCGAGGCTTGAAAGGTGTGTCAAGGCCCTCGGTTATGGGGCTACAGGACTCACTCGGTCGAGTCATGACCTGACTCGGTCGAGTGCGTCCTAAAAGAAGCTTCTGCCCACGGTTTGGGGTGCTACTCGATCGAGTAGCAGGTGTACTCGGTCGAGTGGCACCTGTACGAGTTGTGACTCGTGATTTATGTGTCTTAAATTTGAAGGTTGGCCGAATTGAATCAAAATATTGACGAATTTAGATTTAATTTGGTTTGCCACGATAAACGTGAGTTTTAGAAAATGAGTTCACGTGATTGGCTTTGCACGTGTCGACTAAGAGTCGTAAAAAAAAGAGACGAGGCTTAAATGTTGCATTTAAGCTCTCGGTTTTCTGGGTTACAGGACCCACTCGGTCGAGTCATGGTCTGACTCGGTCGAGTGTACCCTTGGGAAGTAGTCTGCCCGGTTTTATGGACACTACTCGATCGAGTGGCCTATGCACTCGGTCGAGTAGTCCCTGTACGAGTGTCAACTCGCTCCATTTTTGGGGTTGAAAACGACGGTCGGTCGAGTTAAATACAAATATCGCATGATTTGAATTTAACTCGACCTCCGGTGCTATAATCGTGTATATGTACGATTATAATACCGTTGTCGGGATTTTATGAAAACGTTTACGTTAGAAAATTTGAATTAGTAACGAAATGCTTCCCTCTACGTCACGACATCGAAACTAACCCTTTCGGGTTATGTGATGTCGGTTTTCGTGTCAACGGGTTCCGCACTAATTAAAATGGGATTGAATACGTTCAACTACGATTAGTCGCGATCACGTCACGCCCTTGAGTACATTGGGGCGGGGCTCCTCGAAAGGGCTCCACCTCCGTCGTTGCTCGTAAAGGGATTAGACGGACTTTAGGCGACAATTATAGTCAAACGCATCCGAAACCGAGATTTTGATAATACTATATATATATATACGCGGTATGATTATAATGTTAGCAACGAAAATGTAAAAGTTAGTATGCAAGAAAAAGTAAAAATGTTAGAGTGTTAGATGTTAGAGTGTTAGGATTACGATACTAGTAAAAGTACAAAATAAACGATACAAAAACATAAGCGTAAATAACAAGGATAGAAACGGGGTTTGGGACACCCTCAACATACATGCTTAGTAGGGACCTCGGAAATGGGCTCGCAAATAGTGACGGGACTATGGAGTATCGAGGATGTACGTAAGTTATGGTGTGTGTATGTGTTGTCGGTTTATCGAGGGACAAGGGACTCGGTTTTTTGTGTATAGGGCTTAGGGTTGCTAAGGCTTGTAGTGTAGAGCGTATAGATAGGTTAGAGTAGAAGCTTAGGGTAATTTTGCATTAGTTTTTATCCTCTTTTTTGCAATGGGTTTGAAGGGGTATTTATAGGCTTCACCCCGTCCTAGGGTCACTCGATCGAGTGCCTTCAGGAATGAATCTGGTCCGGTTTTTGACGCTCCACTCGACCGAGTGGCCAATCCACTCGACCGAGTGGATCAATTAGGCCGGGCTATTTTGGGCGTGATTGCCCTTGATTTATGCTTAATTGATTATGATTGATTTGGCTAATTTTGGCTGATTCGTGAGCGATTTGGATAGATTTGTGAACCTGGTGCATGTTTTGGGAACGCACCCGGTCGCTCTTTGTGTCGGGTTTGTCTTGGCCGGGTTTTGACCTGGTCGCTAAAAGACGGGAATTATTTTTGGTGCCGGTTTTGGCCCAAATTAGTCTCATTTTGCTCGGAACGACCCACTGGGCCTGAATTTGAGGTCTGTTTTGTGAGATTATTACTCCGCTAAAAGTCCATGTCAGATATTATTGATTTCGGGCCCAAATCCGAGCATACTAAGTCACGTTTGCGTCCGATCATCATCGGGTGTTTGTCGGGAACTGCTATAGACACTAGCAGGCAAAATGCGGGTGTCTACACCTATAAGAAGGGAAGTCATTAATGGTCCACATTACTGTTGACCTTAGATTGAAGCTCTTCTTCGTGGACACGCCGTACATGTAAACCTCTGTCTCCCACAAACATTTTAATTCCTCTATCAAAGGTCGGAGATACACGTCCATATTTGACTTTGGGTTCCTAGGTCCAGGGACGATGAGAGACAGGAACATGAACTGCCTCTTCAAACATAACCAAGGAGGGAGGTTGTAGGGTGTCACCATCACTGGCCAAAACGAGTATGATTTGTCGAATTACCCATGAGGGGGAAATCCATTAGTGCATAAACTCAAGTGAACATTGCGCGGCTCTTTTGAAAACTCGGGATGTTTAAGGTCAAACGTTTTCCAAGCTTCACCGTCGTTAGGATGCACCATGGTACCATTTACCCTTAATCGTGAGTTTTTGTGATGCCAACGCATTTGCTCGGCTATGTTCTTCGTCGCGTACAGGCGTTGTAATCTAGGACCTAGAGGGAAATAAGTCAACACCTTACTCGCTACTCTATCCCTTCGTATTGTTCATCTCACTCTTAAATCTATTTGTACCACACTTTCTGCACTTCTCAAGATCGGAATCTACCTTCCAGAACAACATGCATCCTTTGGGGCATGAATCGATCTTCTTATGAGGGAGTTCAAGACCCTTCAACACTTTCTTGACCTCGTAAAATTTTCAGGACATGACATTCTCCTTCTTGTGGAGAAGGTCAGCTATCAACGTTATCCAACCGTCTAGAGATCTTAAAGGCATGTTACTCTCACACTTCAGGGTCAACATCCTCGAAGCGACCTCCAACAAACTCATATCACATCCGTCGTAAACTGGGAGCTCACCATTTTTTAGTATTTCGAAAAAGGATAGGCCTTCTGGATTGGGTTCATACTGAACTTCCTCATCGCTTATGGCGTCCGGATTACGCTCCGCCTTCATTATGTCCTCATCAACGGTCGGACTAACGCATCTTCCATGATGGTTGGATTTGTCGTGGATCCTGACACCAAGTAAAACCAACTAATCCTAATTAGGTAGCTAGGGTAAGTCGGGTCGATCCACGGAGACGGTAGGGGTTAGACTAAGGTTCGCCTAAGGACAAGACCAAGTCACAAGATAACAAGAGGAAAGAAGAGAATTAACGAGAATCGAATGCCTATAGCAAATAATAACCTAAGGAAAAGGATAAACGAACTAGGACAATGAAAGGGAAGAAAGTTATGACTATGAATAGACAAGGGCTAGAAAACAAGATTAACACAACCTAAACGAATGAACTAGAATTAAATTCAAACAATAAACAAGAGGAACAATTACTAAGATGAAGATGAAATCAATAGATGGAAGAGTAGGGTTAGGTCGGGTTCATAGGTGCATTAGGCTAGTGGGGTAATCGAGGCCAAAGGTGTCTCCTAGTCACTAAGGTTAGTCCGCGCTCTCGCGACAAGAACGAACACGGAAACTCATGCAAGGTTCTACCCAAAACAAGAGGATTCAACCACCAACCAAGCACACATCAAGAAGGAAGAAACAAACAAGAGTAGTATTGGCCACTACCACCCTAACAAACATTTCATCAAACATGTGGCATACATGACAACTGACTAGCAACAAAGATTATTCAACCTTTACCCACAATCAACCCTAATCATCCATGGTTAACACCTAATCTCCCTACTAACCCCACAAGAATCTACTCACACATAATTAAGCTAAGACTAAGATGAACAAGAGAAAACAACATAGGAGCAAAAACATTCATTATGAAGAACAAACAAGGATGAACAATAAACAATAGACAAAGATTGAAACTTAACTAACAATCAAAGATTAAGAGAAAAGAGAAAAGAAGGATTATACCAAAACTAGAGGATGAATGAAAGGATTGAAACTTGCATAAAAGGAAAACCCAAATACATCCACCAAGGTTGTCAATCTTGATAGAATCTTCAAGAATCCCAATAATACAAGAGTAACTAGCTAAGATTGAGCTAAGATCAAAGAATGATTAAGGAAAAATTAAGGAGAAATAAGGCTAAAGGTGAAGGTTTTGTATCTAGGGTTTCGTGCTTAAAAGAATACAAGAGGGGGGTATTTATTGGGTGGCATGAATAAGGGAGGTGAAGCGTCGAAGCAGGGGAGGAAACAGGGCCGTTCCGACCGTGATGGAGGCTTCCCGGCCGTGAGGAGGTCTCGTCCCGGCCGTGATGCCCTACCTGTAGCCTTCTTCTCTCGTCTTTGCTTCCCAACTCACTACACGGCCATGTAGGTTTCAAACACGGTCATGTAGGCTTCTGACACGGTCAAGTAGGTCCCTACTTCCTCTTCCTAGGCTTCTTATCGATGCTCGATGCTCGGGATATTCTCAAATGGGCTCCAAGGGACTCAGGATCGAGTCTAAGTCACCGAATCATCGTCGCTTCTCTTCATTGGCTCCATAGGCGTCGGAAACGAGACGGAATCGTTCCACTTCTCCATGATGAGCATTAGGAACCTAAAACATGCTAGAAGAAGCGTAAGTAGCCTCGAAACCGCCCTAAAGAGCGATTCCTCCAAACAAAGTGGGACCAAACACGCGAAATAAACACTACAAAACACACATATCAACTCCCCCACACTTAACCCTTACTCGCCCTCGAGTAAGCACGAACTAACTACTAACTAATAGAAACTAGACTACTAAGCGGGTATTAGCGCACCCTACGCCCTTTCAACTCACGCGAGAACACTTAGAGGAAAAGTTCTCCCCACAAGGCAAGTGAGGTCATGCGACAAAACTGTGGATACAACTGAACACGAACACACAAACAAACAAACAAACAAACAAATGGTTGCATCCAAGAACGAAAACAAATACCGCTTCCCTCAACATAGCGGTGAAAGATGTAACACCCCTGATTTTATAGAGTAAATTAAATTAAAGTTATATTCTTATTTTTATTTTATTTACGATTTAACTCGTAATTCTTAAAATTATTATAAAACGAATTTATCGTTTAATCGTTTCAAACTCCTAAAATTCTATTTGACTGGAAACTCTTCTTATATTTAAAACATATTTTTATTTCTGTTTCGATTCATTTTATACATTTAATTTAATTCTTGTCGAAAGTCTATTTCGACGATTTAAATTCTAAATTATTTTTATTTATTTATATTTAAGCTCGAATTTCTATTTTCGACTCAAAGTTCATTATTTTAAAGTTTTGTCAAAATATTTATTTCCTTTCCTCGAGAAATCAATTTAATGCATTTTATCGAAAATTTATTATTTATCAGGAAATATTATTTCATCGTCTAATTATTTATTTCTATAAGCTTCATTTTCATCTGGAATACCTTATTTACTCATTTTATTTGTCCGCCCGATTATTTATAATTTTATTAACTCGTTTTAATTCGATTCGTGGGTCAGTCAACTTATCGTTACGGAATCCGTAACCTACCCGATTCGTTTAATTCATCGGTTTTCTTATCTTTTTTTTTGTGGAGACCACCTGATTCTTTTGATTTTTCCACTTTATTACGTTCACCCCCCCTCCTTGTGTTTGCCACCGCTCCTTCAACGTGCTCCCTTCTTTCTTCCCCCTTTTCTTTTCTTTGTTTCCAACTCTTCGTCCTATCTATTCTCCTTCATATTTTTTTCTCTTGGTCCGCCCATCAAGCAATCAACCTGGTTCTGTCCTTCATCTCTCCAGCAATTAAACACACTCTCCTTTGTTCATCCATCATCACTTCCCGACCCTCTTTTTCCCCTCTGTTTTGCATCGTTGCTGCTACGGTACACTTCTGGTGCAGCGTTTTTGTCCTGCTGTCACATTTGTTCTGGCTGTTATTATTCCTGATGCTGTTGTTTCACTAATACAAATCCCTATGAATCTCGACGCTTTTTCCTTTGTTTCTCGACGCTTTAAAGCGTTGAGAATTATATTCCTGACGCTTCAGAAAAGCGTCAGATTTTGGGCCGTCGGGAATTTATGACACTTTTAAGTGTCACTATTCTCGACACTTTCTTGTGTCAACAATTCAAGCCGACACTTTATGGCGTCAAGATTTCTGACGCTTTTATATGTCAAGAATTCAGAGGTTGACACTAATGTGCGTAAGGAAAAAATTGGCGGTAACTAGCCTTGACCCAAAAAAGCGTCAAGATTTACTTTAAAGAAAATGGTTCATAATTCTTTTTTTTACTTATTGACAAAAAGTTATATAATAAACCTTCAACATTTTTACCGTAAATTAAATATAATACGAAATAAATAAAAAGCAAAAAACCATATATCTAACAACAAAGTTAAATAATAAAATATTAAATAATAACCGATATACGTAGTAGTGTACGATTGTCAATCATGCAAATATAGTATCATGATTGATTCAATAATGTCTCGTACAAAATGGAAGGCTAAAAAATTACGTGAAAATATCTGCTCTCAAACATAATTGAGTACGTACTAAATTAATAACCCAATCTAATATCGATCGAAAAGAAAAATATATGTAACGAAATGTCTCATCACGAGTATTAAAATAACAAAATTCGCGTGCATGCAACAACAACCGTCTTAATTAATAGAATAGTCTGAAAACAAGTTCTTGCAATTACTCCGACGGACAGTCATCTTTTGCAGATCTGAAACCTACAAAATAATAACCAATTTATATGAGCACAAACGTGATGAAAGGTTAAGATTAAGACGGCAAGCTTGGATAAGATTAAGATGAAAGCTTCTAGGTTCACGCACATTTGTCACGTTTGATGACAAAAGTAGTTTACACAAGCGTATACACAATATTACCATATAGTGCCTCAAAGGCATGAAAGGAGACAAGATCTGAACAGACTAATAATCAATACTTCAGTCACACAGGCTGTTTCGGGAAGCTTAAAAAAGCATAGAAGAGACATTAAAAAGAAACAGAACAAAAAAGGTTACACCCAAGATCAAAGATCCTACATAAGATTTCTTCCCCTAGACTTGTTTCACCTTCAACAATTTTGCAATGTAGATCCTGCATAAATTCCAGAGGAAAGTCCATATAGAAGACTAAATCACATCTACGGAAAGGGCAGAAAGGTCAGATTACGAGAATTCTGTAACGAAGCAATATGATATCATAAATTCATAACCTAGCCAATCCTACAATAAGAATTCCATAACGAAGCAATTCCTAAGTATATGCTTATGATAGTAAGACTTACTACTATTCCATAAGCCATATGTATTACATAGTATGTACTATTATATGTATTCCGCATAATCCATATTTCCATGTTTGCCGATACGGAGTACAATTTTGCTTCATTCAGGTCAGTAATTTTGTTTTAGAGCTCTTTTGTCAATGTAATGCAAGTATACAAAATTATATATAATGTAGGGTGTAAGATTACCTCTTGATTTGCCGTATGTAAGACATTTCTTGCAAGACTTAGATACTCAATTGGTGCCTTTCCAGAACTTACAACATCCAAGATTTGGCCTAACTGTCTAGACATCACCTTCAATAATTGAGCATGGGAATCATTCTTCATTTGTAATTCTTCTTGTTTCTCCACCAATGCCTTATTTTCCTTAGTCAGATTAGTGACAATTTTTTTCCATCTTCTGTATGACTAAGGTATTTTTCTCACCACTGTCAAAATTTTATTTCCATAACACTCTATGCACTCCAAATATATCACTTTTTTCACGCCAAATCTGTATCCTAACGGGCGTGATACATCACTCACACATATCAGCTTATCGAATGCTTCATTCTCAAGTTGAATGCGAGATTTTTTGTTACTTGGATTGCAATCAATTTCATTCTGAATATATGCTTCGGCGTCCGCCTGAGTCAAAATAAATTTATCACTTGAAAAAGTTTTAAAAAAAAAACAATGTAGTTAATATCATAAAAAGAAGCAACAAGTCCAGCTTGATTTAATATATATTACCCAAACATCTTCGGTATCTGTGCCTTTAACAAATGTACCGTCTTTTTTCGATGGGTACGCTCAAAATTTTTGAGATTGTTTGGCTCTCTTTTGTTCTCATCTTCCTGTACAATACAATAAATTAAAATTAGATATGATAATCTATAATAGCAAAATAATACAAATGACAAAATGGTAAAAAAAAAATTACAAAGTTAGCTCGAACATCAGCATAGCTTGTAGACCCTGTCGTATGAGCATGATTTTTGGGATGCTCGTGCATCTTTCCCACATTCAGCAAATTTCTACATTATGACATGTGTGCACGTTTTTACTATATGTGACATATAATAAATACATTAATACATACCTCTCCCTTCTCAGAATACCAATAATCCACCAAATCTATCCAACTATTGCGAGGATGTCCACTAGGCCCATTGTCATAGATTTGTGATTTTGTTTAGGTTTCTGGCTTAAAAAATGCGGCTTTCAAGTAGTACCTGTACTGCCTTGCACTCTTACCCGCTCTATTGAGTATTCCTTTGTCGTAAGAGTCACCATCCGGGATAACAAAGTGGGTCTTGTAATAGAATTATTGATGATGAGCAATATTTACGAAATATTATATTTTCCCGATTAATGAAATAGAATAAAAAAATAAAAATTTATAATTACATTAACAAAATAATCATTTCAACTGATAATACTTACTCTGATTATCTTAATGATGTCAGCTTTGCATTGTGCATTAAGAGACCGGCAATTGGTTACCCTAATCGAACAAAATTGCTCAGTCTTTGCAATAGTCCCAATAAATTTTATAAGGACATGTCCCCCTCTTCTCAATGGCTGACAAAACTCGTTAAAGGTCACAAAATACTTCTTATCTGTCGAAAGCCAAACATCACGAGGTTGAATGGCAGTATGAATCATATGGTAATGTCCTTCTGAATCTATAAAAAAATTGATATGAATACACACTTAGAACACCTATCTCTCAAATGTATGCATATGTAGATGTTGGGGTTATGTGTGCAAGCGTAAGACTTCACCTGAAAAGAGAAGTCGGGCTTGCTATGCTTATAAGTTATAACTGCAGCTTTTTTATATGTTTTTGTAGCAAAGGTAAGCTTATATGGAGTATTGATTAAGCAAATTGCAAAACAATTATAAAAATTGTCATTTATCTAGGGGTAAGAAAGTGAGTTAAT
Source organism: Agrostemma githago (assembly GCA_958450325.1). Classification (NCBI taxonomy): domain Eukaryota; kingdom Viridiplantae; phylum Streptophyta; class Magnoliopsida; order Caryophyllales; family Caryophyllaceae; genus Agrostemma; species Agrostemma githago. Next base: position 23,636,974 of record OY288244.1, on the reverse strand, counting down.
TAATTTTACTTATTACGGTATATATGGAACGAGGACAATAAATTTGGTATATAACGAATCTATTAGTATGTAACCCGGGTATGTGTTTGATTATTCAAAATTTAACTTAAAATTTTGGTAAAATTCTCCGTTGTTATTTAAGTCTTGATACAAAACTCTTCTCTGTAACATTTGTGACATATTACACCATTGACCATCTTGATACCCGATTTACAAACCTATGCCCATGTTCAGAGAATCAAATTAATTTACAACATTTTCAACTTCAACAACTCTTTCCTAGCTTGTATATATGTATGTATGTGTTAAGCTACTAATTACTATGCAACCCAGGCCATCTCATAAATATTTTGGAGAGGGATAGACAATTACAAGACTGCTTGCTTGCTTACTGTTGTTGTTATTAATTGCCAAACTCTTTGATTCAGATTCTGAAAAAAAAAAATATTACTGTATTTGTTAATACGGATCTTATATTTCATATAAAATCACAAATCACTAAAACTGCACAGCTTCAGAGATCGATCTTGCTGCTTCAACACTAATACAGTACAAATCAGGATATATACATGATATGATGTTGGCGTAAACACTACAGTAACTAACATGCTTAAGATCATCTAAGCACTACACTATACAAGGAAGCCTTGTATCTAATCAATAATGTATCAGATTCTATTCTAATCAATGACAATCTTTAAACTCCAAGCCAAGTGTGTTAAACTAAATTTTGTTAGGTTCAGAAATTGTTGTCATTTCAATTCGATAGAATGAATGAAACATACATTTTCATTTGTATATGTAGGTGAACATTTCGTGTCTCAAACCATGGGAACAATTATTGAGGACATTGGAAATATCAACACCGTTCTCACCTCCTTGCACTTAATCCGAAAGCCAACTACTAAGCAAGTTCTAGCTAATGATTTGCTACATGATTTTAAGGTTTTTATCCTTTCATCAACAGTAAACCGATTGTGTTTTTACTGTTTTAATCTATCATATACTGTGTTTTGTTAATAAACGGAATCAATCAAGTCATCCGATGTGGTGTTTCGGCAAACAACATAATAGCAACCCGTTTGAAGCGGTGGGTAGTATGGGCATTCAGAGCACATGACTTGGATCGGAATAAAACATATAGAATAGGATAAGAAAGGGATGAAGAAACTTACCTATGGCTAGAACGTATTCTTTCTCATCAAATTTGACATCACCGGGCCACTCCAGTATCAAACTTCGACGCCTAAGTATAAATGGTGTTGATCCATCTGATTCATTTTCTTTATTAGCTAACCCGAAGCCTGTATCAGGAGCTCTTAATGGCGATTTTTCAACATCAGGTGCCACATTTTTATCATCAAGGAATGCACCAAATTGATTATTTAATAACGGTTTCCTCGCCAATTTACTCAACTCTGTAGACCTGCTAATTTCTGGGGTGTTACTAGACACACGTTGCAACACCGTTTTATTTATTGGAAACTTTGCTCGATGTTGGCATTGAGGAAGTGTGCCTCACATTATTGGTTTCCGTAGCAGCTGGACTACCCTCAGTGGGATGTAAAGTAGGCACATGTCCTGCAAGTGAAGAAATCCGTTTTGTCGCATCAGTAGCCAACAATGGTTTCCTCGCCAATTTACTCAACTCTATAGACCTGCTGATTTCTGTGGGGTTACTAGACACACGCTGCAGCACCTTCGTATTATTGGCTTTGGGATCTTTACTCGATGGTTGCATTGAGGATGTGTGCATCACATCATTGGTTTCCATAGCAGCTACACCACCAGTAGGAACTCGGGGATGTAAACTACCCACAGTACTTGGCAAACCCACACGGTTCTGTTTTGTAGGTTGAGTAAGACGACTCTGTTTTGCTGGTTCAGTAGGACGATTCTATTTTGAAGGTTCAAGTGGACGGTTTATCCAAATGAGAGCAGACTTTGTGACCTCATTTACATGGTTATTTTCATCAAGCCGGACTCTTTGAGTAGAAGCATGTATGCTATTTTTAGGTGGTTTGAGTAAATTTGACTTGGTAACAGGAGCTTCAGGAACATAAGAGTGTTGATCTTTCCCAATATCATGGTGCGATGTCACCTTAATTGTATGACAAAATGGTCCCCTTCTGCCATCATTTTGTTTTGGTGGAACTTCTAACGTCGACAGTACTTCAGAAAATGTCAACCTTTTTGCAACTTTTGATTCTTCATCTTTTGTCGCTTGAGCATTTGTTCCTTGAGCCATTGTTCTTTTACTTCGGTAGTTCATTGTCGATTGAAGATGTTGTTAATCTTTTCTGTAACAAGAAACAAAATATTAGTATCTTTAAATGATCATAAAACAAAGAATTAACAACAATCATTAATAGTAGACAATTTCTGAGTTGAAACAAGATCAACAACAAATATTTATCAGACTATTGCATCATGAGCCATTTGTCTAACCACAAAATCACTAACAATAAAAGAAAGGAAAATAAAGGTATAAAAGATTCCCAATTCAAATCGGTCCGCGTCCATTACTAAAAAATAAACAGCAACCCAACATTAGTAACTACTATGACAACATTTCGCCCGTGTCAATCAAGTCTCTCGGCTTGGTCCTAATCACATGCGACCATCCTTTTTTCATCTCGTCTTCCACATAAAAAACTTGTTTTGCTTGAGATGAGAATACAAATGGATCATCTGATACACTACGCCCAGTGTGCATCAATTTATCAAAGTTTACCCAAACACTTCCATCTGGAAACAACTTTATCCCGTTGCGTATATCTACCCAATCGCACCGAAACATCACAACTTTGTAGTGACCAAAATAATCTAGCTCATAAATGTCCTTCAATTTCCCATAATAATGATCTCCGTCTGCTTCAAACATAACTCCAGAACTTTGTGTTTTTCTTTGCCGCTCACGACCAATTGTCTGAAATTTATACCCGTTTATTATAAATCCTTTCATTCTTTTACCATAGATGCTTAAGCCACCGGCTAATGCTTTTCTCAACCGTTCATCATCGGTACTTGTGTCTAAGTTTTGAACCTACAACAATAAACCATGAAATTACACATAATTAATTGAGAGATATTATTACAAACTTGTAGTCCTTGGGTATGCTAGGGTCATTATTATGGCTAAAGTGGGGCAAAAATTTAGGAATGAGATCAAATTTATGGATGAGAACGATAATGTGGTTGATGTTTTTGTCAAATATGAGTGGAAGCCGATATGGTGCTCCAAATGCAAGGGATACGGGCATGAGGCTAGTGATTGTCGGAGAGAGGAGTTGAGGAAAGTAAGACAGGAAACGAAACAGAAAAAGGCTGAGGCTGGGGGAGGTCCGAAGCCGCTGGCGACGAGGCTTGTAACAGGGCCGAAACCTGCTGTGAAAAGTACCATTGTCGTGGGCACTGTAAAACCTAGGCCCCATGTTTCGGTGGGGTCTCCGTCGAAGGGCACTCTTTTGCCTAGAGAAGTGGAAAATGGTGTGTCCTATGCTGATATGATCATAGGCTCACCAAGAAGAGAATCGGTCGAGAGGAATGAAGGGGTCGGTTTGGAATTGGTCATCCATGGAGGTACATAATATAGGTTGTTGGAATGTGCGCGGGATGTGTAATATAAATAAACAACGTGCTATAAGTGAGTTTGTTAGGAAGCAGCAGGTCAACGTATTTGGTTTACTTGAGACAAAATTAAGAATAAGGCTTATGCCAAAATACATCAAAATGTTTTTTCTGATTGGAGTATTACTACTAATAATCATTGCGGTGAGGGAGGTCGTGTTTGGTTATTATGGAAGCATGACAGAGTGAATTTGATGATATTGGAGTATAGTGCTCAAAGTATTCATGTCATGGTTACCACTAATTCAGGGAAAAGTTATTAGCTTACGCTTGTGTATGCTTATAACTCTATTGCGAAGCGGGGGGAACTTTGGCGAATACTCGAATCCTATGCTCATTTGGGGCCTTGGATGATTTTGGGTGACTTCAATTGTGTTATTGATGCTCGGGAGAGGCTTGGGGGAAACACTTCGGATGAGGAAACGAATCAATTTCGTGATTGCCTTGCGAATTGCGAAATTGGTGATTTTAGGGCGAGCGGATCTTGGTTCACTTGGAATAATAAGCATAGAGTTGTGAAAACGAGAGTTTTTAGTCGCATTGACCGGTGCTTGGTCAATGACGACCTGTCAAGATTGTTTCCGGATGGGTCTGCGAATTTCCTTCCAGAAGGAACCTTTGATCATTGTCCGTGTATTGTCCAGTTAGGGAGGCCGCCAAGTAGGAGGAACCGGTCCTTCAAATATTTGAATATGTGGAGTCGGTCTTCGGATTTCGTGAGGTGCGTGAAGACGGGTTGGGATGAGCAAGTTGTGGGTACTAAAATGTTCCAGCTGGTATCGAGGTTGAGGAGCCTGAAAGCTCCATTGAAACAGCTCAATTCGTCTTCGTTATCGGACATCGAGTCTCGATGCAGCCTTGCCGAAGCGAAGATGGTGGACTTGCAAATCAGATTGAGGTCTGATCGGTCACCTGCGATGTTGAAAGAAGAGCTGGAAGCTAACGCGAATGTTCGTAGCCTGCAGTCTGCTCGTGCCGATTTTTGGGCTCAAAAAGCGAAACAAAAGTGGATTAAGGAGGGTGATGTGAACTCCGCTTTCTTTCATGGGATCTTGAGAGCCCGACGAGCTCATAATGCCATCACTTCGATTGTAGATGCTGAGGGTCGTGAGTGTTCCACAAAAACTGAAATTGAAGATGCTTTCCAACGGTATTACCTTTCGTTATTGGGTGATTCGAGGGCTGTCGAGCCCATTCGAATTGACTTAGTCCGTTTGGGGAATACCTGCTCAGACGAGCAGAAACTCATACTCGGTGCGAGTGTGACCGAGTCGGACGTCAAGAGGGAAATGCATGATATCCATCGAGACAAAGCGCCGGGTCCGGACGGTTTCACTAGTCAATTTTTCATTGATTCGTGAGCTATTGTGGGACGCGATGTCGTTAGCGCGGTTCAGGATTTCTTCATCTCTGGTAAGTTGCTGAAACAACTAAACTGCGCTACTATTACTTTAATTCCTAAGATGAGCAGGCCGCAATCTGTGAAAGATTTTAGGCCGATTGCATGCTGCAATGTTGTGTACAAATGTATTGCAAAAATTATTTGTTTGAGACTGGCCAATGTTTTGCCTCGGATAATCTCGCCTACACAGGGTGGTTTTATTGAGGGACGGAGTATCGTTGAGAATGTGCTCATCTGTCAAGACCTTGTTAAACTGTATAGGAGAGGTCGGATATGTCCTAGATGTTTATTCAAGGTTGATATCCATAAGGCCTATGATAGTGTTGAATGGAAGTTTCTTGACCAAATGCTAAGTGCCTTAGATTTCCCGGTGCATTTTCGCCGGCTGATCATGGAGTGTGTCACTTCAGTCTCATTTTCTCTCAGCGCTAATGGGGATAACTTCGGATTCTTCCATGGGAAGAGAGGTTTGAGGCAAGGGGACCCTATATCACCGCGGCTTTTTACTATCTGCATGGAATATTTTTCTCGTATTTTGACCTATGGAAAGATTGACAGGAATTTTAAGTATCACCCAAAGTGTGGCCCGATGAAGCTAACCCATCTGATGTTTGCTGATGATTTACTCCTCTTTTGCAAAGGGGATACTGATTCGATGGAATACCTGTGGAAAGCTTTTGCGACCTTTAGTAGAGCCTCCGGATTGAATATTAGCATTGGTAAATCCCATGCTTATTTTGCAGGAGTTGATGAGGATAAGAAAACGTCCATTCTTCAGTTTTCTGGCTGTGTGGAAGGTACGTTGCCCTTTCGGTATCTGGGTCTCCCGATTCAATGTACTCGCCTTGGCAAAATTGACTGTGAAACTCTGATTGCCCGTATTATTTCGAGGATTTCTAGCATTGGTGCGCGTAAGCTATCCTGTGCGGGTAGACTGACTTTGGTTCAGTCTATTCTTTCTCAGCTCCATAATTACTGGGCAATGGTGTTTATTATCCCGACTTATGTTATGACTAGAATTGTCTCTTTATGTCGCAATTTCTTATGGAATGACGGGTGGAGGGGAATAATCGGGCTCTCGTGAGTTGGGAGAAGATTTGCTGCCCTAAATTAGAAGGGAGTTTGGGGCTTAGAGACTTGCCTTCGTGGAATCAGGCTGCAGTGGCTAAATTGGCATCCTGGATTTTTGATCAACCGGATCGTTTATGGGTTCGCTGGGTGAACGCTGTCTATCTGAAGGGGCGTGATTGGCGTGAGTACCTACCTAACACGGATGTCACCTGGGCTTGGCGGAAAATCTGTCGGGCTAAGGAAAAAATTAAACATATGTATGTGAATGATCAGTGGCATGGCTCGCGTTCCTGGTATATGATCTCGGAGGGCTATGAGGGTATTCGGGTTCACAAACCGAAGGTCCCTTGGGCTCGTCTTGTCTGGAGTGGTAGGAGCATCCCTAAACACAGCTTTATGTCGTGGCTCGTGTTTAGGCGGGCTCTAAACACTAGGATTAATCTAGTCAGATTTGGTATTGCTGAGTCTGATCGATGTTATTTATGTGAGGCCCATGAGGAGAGCTTGGACCACCTCTTCTTTTAATGTGAGTGGAGTGCCAAGATTGTTGAGGGCCTGAACGAGTGGACGAAGAAGAAAATCCCCAGGTCCGGTGTTTTACATTGGGCGTGCAAGGTGCGCGGAACGAAGTTCCAATGCAATATCCTACGTGCTTTGATTAATGCCTTGATTTATCACGTATGGAGACACCGGAACTTGTGTCGAATAGATGGATCGGTTCAACATCCCCTTCATGTTGTTAAGATGATTAAATTGGATGTACGTACTAGAATTATGACTAAGATAATTCACCCTTTATGGGCGAGAGACGCGAATTGGCTACATAATTTGATGTAGTCATCCATTTGTACATTGATCATATTTTTTTAATATATTCTTACCATTTACCAAAAAAAAAAACTTGTAGTCCTTAAGAATAAATTGATGGAAAATAAAATTACTTGGAAATAAACTCTGGAGTTGAAACCACTCGGGAAATTCATTTATCGTCCACTTATTTTCATCCTCTTCAGAGACTCTAGCGTGATGATGTTGCCTCTTTTGTTTGATGAATTCGCTTCAAATGAACAAACTTGTGTTAAAAGATAACATGTGATGACTGAAAATCATAAAATAAATAGTTGTAATACTTACGCGAGAACCTCTTTCATCTCATCGGAGTGAAGCAATACATAACGGTGTGCTTGTTTTAAACTAATATCATCTATACGCATGTTCTCCTTCGTACCAATAGCCCTACCACCGGAATTGTATAAGTAACAACTAATATCCAAAGCATCATCATCATCATTTCTCTTGGACCTGTTAAAGATTGTCTCCACACCTTCGAGGTATCTTAAACAAAAAGTGATGGTCTCCTCAAACACAAACCCTTCAGCAATTGACCCCTCGGGTTGAGCTTTATTGCTTACATATGATTTTAAGTGAGCCAGATACCTGTACGAAAATAACTATTAGTCAATAAAAAAAATATAGTAGTAGTCGAAAAAAATACAATGAGTTTGTGATACTAACCTTTCAATAGGGGTACATCCATCTATATTGAACATGCCCACCGAGCTTTGCCTCTTCCACGAGGTGGATAAGTAGGTGAACCATGACGGTGAAAAATGTTGGTAGAAACTCAATTTCCATCCGACATAGTATAAGTGCAATTTTTGACTCAAGAGATTTTAGATCATCGCAATCAAGAGTTGGAGAACACAAACACTTGAAAAAGGAAGACAATTCACCAAGCAAGTCAATGAAAGAAGTAGCTTGGGATGATCTTAATGCTACAAGAAGAATATCTTGCATTAACATATGATTGTCATGACTCTTAAGACCAATGAGTTTTCGTTGTTTCATGTTCACACATCTTGATATGTTTGACCCATATCCGTCAGGAACTCTTATCCTTTGCAACACCCTTTAAAATCTCTCCTTTTCCTCGTTAGACATTGAGTATGAAGCGGGAGGCTTGATAGGATCCCTGCCAACTCTCTCTTGTAGCCAAGGATGTTTTTTAACACCCAATTTTTTAAGAGCATATCTTCCTTTAACTTCATCCCTACTCTTATCCATATCCAATAGTGTTCCCAATATATTATCACACACATTCTTTCCAATGTGCATAACATCTAAATTTTGTCTAAGAAGACTGTGTTCACAATAGGACAATTCAAAAAATATGCTCTTTTTGTTCCACAAAGTACCTCCATCATGATCCTCATCATCATTTACAAAGTTAGTTGAGACACCTACTTCCCTTGCCCTATTTTTTCTCTTTGATCGTTTTGTGGTCTTCCCATACACATAGTCAATTCCTTCTTGTTGCCTCAACACATCTGATCCACTCATAGACTCCGGAGCACTACCGTAAACATTGATTCCATCAAACAAATGACCTTGGGAGCGATAATGATGATCATCGGGTAACCATTTTCTATTCCCAACATAACTAATTTTACCACCAAACCTACCCGAGTTCGTTGAGTGAGTGCAACGAGAACAAGCATCATAACCTATAGTACTTCACCCAGATAACATAGCGTACGCAGGAAAATCATTGATAGTACTATGCAAAGCTGCTCGTAATTTGAAATTTTTCCTCGTATGTGCATCAAAAGCATCAACACCCTCCCATAACATTTTCAACTCATGAAGTAAAGGTTTCAAATATACATCAATATCCATACCCGGACTAGATTTTCCTGGAATGATACATGATAATATAAACGATGATGGTTTCATACACAACCATGGAGGTAGGTTGTAGGGAATCAATATAACGGGCCAAGTGCTATATGTTGTATTCATTAAATGATAAGGGCTAAACCCATCAGTTGCCAAAGCTAACCTGACACTTCGAGGATCAGAGGCAAACTCGGGATATCGAGAATCAAATTCTTTCCAAGCTGACCCATCAGAAGGGTGTCTAATCTTTCCATCTTTCACACGATCTTTATGATGCAACCACATGTCTTCTGCCGTTTTAGATGACATGTATAATCTTCTTAGCCTAGGTATTAAGGGAAAATATCTCATTACCTTGGCTGCTTCTCTCTTCTTAGGTTGACCCTTCCCTTTGTCATTAGTATTACCTTCTCGCTTATTGTTGTTTTCCATCTTGATACGTGGCATACATGGCACTTATCATTATCGGAGAATTCCCCCCAATAAAGCATACAATTGTTTGGGCAAGCATGGATCTTTTCGTATCCAAGGCCCAAATTATTGATTATTTTCTTGCCCTCGTAGTACGATGATGGGAACTCTTTAATTTGTGGAAAAACTTTAAGCAGTAATTCAGTTAACATATTGAAGGACTCATTAGGCCACTGAAACATACACTTGATATGAAACAAATGTAAAAGAAACGACAATTTCGAGAAAGTTTGGCACCCTTTGTAGAGCTCTTCTTTTGATGATTCTAAAAGTTTTTTGTACTTTTCAACATCTTGAATGTTGTTTGGTCCAGGGATTTCATCATACACATCATCATCCTCAAAATCATATTCATAGTCAAAGTCAGAATCATTTTCATGATTAGAGTCATCACCATAATTCATTTCCGTAGTCACATCGTCGACCTCATAACCATAAGAAAAATGATCACCACCAAAATATGTTGCATTTAGCAAACCTTCCATGTCATCTTGACCTACGAAGGATCCTTCACCACTACTCTTAACATTATTAACTTCTTGCAAATTATCTAGAACATTATCTTTACCATGCCAAATCAAGTTTGTATATTTTTGATAAAAACCCTCAAACAAAATATGTCCCTCGACCTGATTAAGTGGCAACCAATAACGCAACATACAACTTTTACACGTACACTTGGTTTTTCCTTCAACTAGATTTGTCTTAGCTAGCTCAATAAACTTTAGACACCCAGCTACATATTTTGAGTGATCATTTGGCAATCTTATCCAGCTCATATCCATGACTACAATATAAAATAAGACACTTAAATAATAAAATTAATAGTTTATACGCAAATTATATATAAAGAAGGAAAAAAGATCACAAATTATCGAGTCATTATTTGAAAATATATTTATTAGCATCGAAGAGTTCATATACAATAGCGATAAATATATCTACCATGGATAGCGAGAAAGTTCATACATGAGAGGATACAATAAAAACCCGCAAGACACCTTACGAAATCACTCCAATCCATCAATTACCGTGACAAAACAAACATACAAACATCAATTTTTAAACAAATTATAGAGAACATAAACCCACAAGTGTACAATAAGATCAAAATGTTGAATTTTGCTCTATAAAGAACGTAGACGAACAAGAATACAGGCAAACAAAGAATGTGTGACATATAAGACCATAAAAATGAGAAGAAATACCTTAAGAAGAGAGAGAGAGAGAGAGAGAGAGAGAGAGAGAGAGAGAGAGAGAGAGAGAGAGAGAGAGAGAGAGAGAGAGAGATTTTAATGAACCTGAAATATTAAGCAATACAAAAAGTCAGATTCTAGAGAAATATATATTCATGGTTACAAATAAAGCATCGATGATCAAGGCCTCAAATCCAATAAACAGTTAATATGTAAAAGGGTGCAAACACTTCACATAAACAGCAACAAAGACAGCAGAAGTAATGACAAAGACAACAGCTACAGTCCATAGAAGACAGGATTGCTAGGAAGGGAGTGGGCAGATTTGCAGCGTGGCATAGAACATAAAGCATTCCACAAATACAAGCATATTCATATGTTTGTAGGCCCACGTCAAGATTTGGGGCAAAGGTACGAGCGCATGCGATGCAAGTCCCTCAGAGTACGAACATTGGAGGATCAATAGTAGGTAGAAAAACAAAAGCACCGATGAAGCGTCTTTGTAGAAATCATAGAATCATAGAGAAATGTAAACAGATTTCTTGCAAAACTATGTACAGAGTCATGTTGTACTATGATAGTATACAAATCTGCACGTGTCCAGTAAAACTATGATTCCTAAGCACATGTTTAGGAAAACTATGATTCAAAAATATACAAAGCACATGGAGTCTTGTAAAGTATGATAGTAAAATATGATAGTAAAATCTGCACATGTTGCAAAACTATATACAAAGCACATGGAGTCTTGTAAAGAAAACTATGATCCCTAAGTACTTTGGATTCCTAAACAAAAGCACAAAAGAGAAATGTTGTACTTAGGAATCATAGATTTCTTGCAAAACTACAACATGATGAAGTGTCTCGAGCATGTTTACAAGTCACTGGAATATGATGCCAAGGAGATATCAACTGTGAAGCCTGAACTTTCCTCGACTCGATTTCAGGATTTTCTTTGCAGAGTGTTTCTTACTGAAGACATGAAACCATGATAATTTGAACTTGCTAGTTATCCCTTTCTGAATACTTCATCCGTCTCAATCAATAATTTACGTTTGTTTTAGGCCTGTATGCCACAAATACTTCATCAAGACAAATACATAAACATAAGATGACAAATCAGTACATGACGAAGAGGATTACAGAAAGATTAATTATAAGCTTTCATCTTAATCTTATCCTGAACCTAGAACGATGTTATCCTCTTTTATCTTAATCGTTTTGTAAACATGTATGAACAACCCGTAATCATTTGAAAAACCCGTATGAATTGAACAATAAAATCATCAAACAAAATTATCATCAATAAAATTACATCAATGTAACACCCGCTATTTTCCTAGCGTTTTTATCCTTTCCGTTCTGACTTCGCCATAACTCTGTCACATTTCGGCCTTGCGTTTCCTCTTTTTCCAAGCTTTATTTTCATTTTGAGTTCAATGATATTTATTTTTGTTTTAAAATATTTTAATTCTTTTAAATCTATTTATTTAATTTTCTTCGTAAACTATTTATTTTTCCGCGAGGAATTTTATTTCTCTTCATATTAACGTTCTTTGACTCGGATTTAAGCTATTTATTTTCCTAAATATATTTTGATAATTTTTTCAACGAGTAAGTATTTTTATTTACAAAGATTTAACCAATAATGATTTTATTACGAAGTTTCGTAAATAATTATTTTTCTATCGCGATGTTTACTCTAATTACTTTTAAAAGCCTTTAACTATTTTACGATTCTTCTTTTTATCAACTTAAAGAATATTTGAGCATTTTCCCCCATGTTTTGGACCGACCCTTCTCCTAGTCTGTAATACACCGTATTTTTCAAATAAAATTAAAATTTTAAGCATTTATTAAAACCAAGTTTAACGTTTGAAAATTAGTTTTCGTGAATTAAACTATTTTATTTTCGTTAAATTAAAAATTATTCCGTTATAAAAACATGAGTATTTATTTATCGATTTATTAAAAATTCTATATTTCGTTAAATAAAGTTTAAAACTCGAAAATATATTTTTGTAATGAACCGTCGTTTTAACATTTTCTCGTCTCGTAAAAATTTAAAAATAATTTATCGAATTTTTAAAATAAAAATTCCTTAAAACTGTTGTCCTATAAAATTACTTACCGTCTATTTTACTTACCTTCTCACAAATTTCATTTTAAAAATAAATTTTACAGTTTCTATTATTTTAATTCCGTAATCTTATATTTCAACATTTTAAGAAAGAAAGGAATACGTTTGTACGAGAAACGGACCGGAACTCGGGAAATGTAAGCCTTCTAACTGACTCCCACGTTTTACTCCTACTTCTACCTTAACACTACACCTACACTCTATGTCACTACAAATTCTACACTAATCTAACCAACCTATGCCTGCCTATCTTCCACCTACACTACAATCTATCTATACTAATATATAATACAGAAACCACACATTTGGTTTTTTGGCGGCAAAAACACTTTCTTAATATATCACATTTTCCATATTAATCTATACTAATATATAATACAGAAACCACACATTTGGTTTTTTGGCGCCAAAAACACTTTCTTAATATATCACATTTTCCATATTGATTAATCTAATACTTCATATAAATGAGATAATTTGGTATATACTTTCTTAAAACGACATAGGCACAAGTTTAAAATATTCTGATAGTAATGTAATTTATTTAAACGAGTTAAAATATCTGAAAACATGGTAGGTATACACCTGCGGATAAAACAACTTATCACATTTTTTGCGATTGAAATTATTTCCATATGATAATCGAACGTATATAGATTAAATATTGTCGAAAATATCCCTATTACACAATTTTCCAACATATAAACAAATATACATAAATTTAAACATTTTTTATACTCCATATAATGTAACTAATCGTTATAATCACTGACAAAATAACATGAAATAGATAAAAAAAATCTATATCTATAAAATATATTAGTATCAATAACGAATAATAATTTCCAGAAAAAAAAAAGGATATTAGTTATGAAAATATTAATGTAGGTAGGTTTCATCTAATGTAGTACTCCGTATATAATACAGAGTAGTAACTAGACTTCTTTGAAATATATTGAAATTGGAGAATATAATACATTTTACATATTACACGACTCTATATAGTAGTACTCCGCAATCTGTACATGAGTAATTATTACATTAAATAATTTTATTTTGTTATTAATTTACGAGATAACAATCACTTATTTTTTAATGGTACACTTTGATTTTCATGAGACGGTTCCAATTAGATGTCTATTTTTTATTCGCAATTTTCTTGAAGTGTTTTGTGTTATGATTTTTATATTAAGTTAGTTATACTGAGAGTAATTTTACATTATTTAAAAGAACATAAGTTAAAACTAATTTACCCAATCAATAATTGTATCAAATGTACAAGACATGCGTACAATATGTTAGAAGATATATACAGGTCCAACATGTATCGTTGCATTGATTTCATGTGTGGATGTTTCATGTTGATTTTAAGCATACACTTTTTCCATTTTAAAAATTATTCGTGTTTTAGGTTTAGTATCCAAATAAGATTATCTACATAATTTTTTTATTTATACCCGTGCAACTTTGCACGGGTACTAACCTAGTTCTACTATATATACTAACCTAAGTGTAGTACACACTCACTACATCCTACTACTTCCTAACACTAACCTACGTACTACATAACATACTCATACGTACTAGTTACTACTTCTCCTACTCCACCCTATTCGTACTAATACACGAAGTACTACACATATATTATTCCGTATTACACTACTACTACTACATACTCTCCGTACTATACTACATACTACAATACTACATATTACAATACTCTGTACTACATACTATATTTATTCCCTCGTCCTTCTCTATATAATTGGAGCATCGGGAATGAGGAGCTGCCCGGTATTTGGCGGAATATCTTTTCTAGACCCGTATTTGGGCCAAATCATTTTGACCCGAAAATTCTTTAAAAAAGGAGAAAAAACACGACTTTTCTTACGTAGATGATGTTATTGACCCCGTCGACCTTAATTCTTAATAACATTAATAAATACTCCGTAATAGCTATTAAGGTAACCAAACTTTTCTTCTAACAACATTTCTTATATATAAGTATATTGTGTTACTAACTTAAAAATTGCTTATTTAAATATTTAGGCTTGTTTGTATGACTAAATTACTTATTATATAAAAAATGTTACGTGATATTTTATTTGTGTTATATATTAATTTACAACTAAATTCAACTCGATTAAGTTATCACTTGTTTGATTTATTTATTTATCACCTTTACATTTCTGTTTATATGAAAAATGAGAAAATTAATAAAAGAACTTAAATTAATAAAATTTTCTTATATCATTTTCATTGTATTTTATTTATTTATTTCTATTTTGTACGTTTATTCTACGTGATGAGGGTTGGCAGCCTGCTTCGGACCGCCTGCTAAGCAGGCCCCCAGAAGGCTCCACCCAAGGAGCCCCGGGAACCGACTTGGCAGACAATTATAGCAAAGTCACTAAAAAGAGAACCACTGGGAACTTCAGATGACCGCCTGACCAGTAGGGCGACGCAGTCTGCTCAAACCCAGCCTTCACGACCCCTGCCCCGCCTGCCCTCTGGGGAAATCTCCGCAGGCAGGGCAGGGATCACCAAGGGACCTCCTCGTCATTTTGCCTAAGGTAAATGAGAATGGGTGGATGAGGTGAAGCCACTTGTCACCTCCGCATCCACCCATCCTCCTACTTCTCTCTCTTGTGGGAAGGTATAAATACTCTCCCACTTCCCACAAGAAGGGGGTTGGATTTTCTCTCTCTAGACTTCTACTCTAAAAAACGCCACTTGGTTCCTCACGAGCTAGGTTCCTTAAGGCATTCACGGACGGACTTAGGCATCGGAGAGGGTTTCCTCGGACAACCTCCGAGGCCCTGTGCGTTCTGTGTGCAGGGAGCCAGCCCATTCCGCCGGGAAGGTCCGACTAGAGGAGTAGGAGGAAGGAGAGGTTGGCAAGATCGACCGGTCATTATTCGAAGCAACATCGAACACCTCAAGCCCGAATTCCAAATCGGGTTAATTGATTCCAATACCGGAACAATTTGGCGCCGTCTGTGGGGAAGATCTGGTTGTACCCACGAATTACCCACAAAAAATCAACCATTCCCAAATACAAAAAACTAACCCATTGAAGCAATCATGCCTGAGATTGTGGAAACTAGTGTAGGGGTAGGTCCGACGGCCCCACCGGTGACTCCCCTATACGGCATGCCGTAGCCTAAGAGAGCTCTTGCCGCCACGATCCTGGGAGTGGGGGGAGCCAGTCTCCTGGGCATGCCAAATACAGCTGTGGCACCAGGGCAGGGGGCACATCCAGGTCACACCCTGAACCTAACCCCAGCTCAGATGGTCCAGACAGCTGCCTTCTTCTCCGCAATGCTCAACCAGGAGTTCACTTCTGAAGACATGGTGGGCAGGGTCGCAACGACCCCCACACAGCCCCACTTAGTAAGCAGAGAGGGGGCCGGAGGTACGAAGCGAACCGCCGCCAGAAACGCCCGGAGAAAGGCGAAGAGAACAACTCAAGTGTATGCACAGGCGCAGAGGCGTATTACAGCAGGCAGCCAGGAACCGCCTGCTCAGCAGCAGGCATTCTCTATACACACTACGAAGTCCACGTCCCAAGAAAAAAGGGGCCTGTCCCAGGGCCTGCAGGATCGAATGAGGCACAGGGAGCCTGCGTCTAAACGCCTGGGAGAAAGGCAGGGCGGAGTCTTTTCCAGGTTAACACCGGCAGCAAAAGGACAACCAGCTCCAAGGCTATCCCAAAGCCTGCAGTCTAGGCTTAACCGGGGCAGCCGCTCGAGTCAAGGTATCACCAGGATAACAACCTTGGTCAATCGCGGAGAAAGCGGTCCAGGCAACCTTCCCTTGACACAGAGGACGAGGCAACCAGCAGACAACCACCGAAGCACCGATCCCTCAGTACGAGGAAACCGGTCCCTAGACAATGGGATGTTCACGGTAATCAGTCTGGGGAAAGCAGGTCACGGGTGGTGGGCAAGCCCACGAAGAACCCTCTCCATCCTGACGTACAAGAGTACCCCATCCCAAAGATCGAAATGCCCACAGTCAAGTTAGACGGGACTGCAGATCCAGAGGACCATCTGGCGGCATTTGAAAGTCACATGGGCATGTATGATGTGGATGATGCGATATGGTGCAAAATCTTCCCAACCACCCTTGTAGGGCTTGCACAGGGATGGTTCAGGGACCTTCGCCAGGGGTCAATCAGTTTCTTTATAGAGTTAGCCGAGGCATTCCTTGAACAATACGCAGGGAACAAGAGGAGACGACTCACTCGTTTTGATCTTATGACCCTAAAGCAGAACAAGGGCGAGAGCGTCAGGGAGTACCTAAAGAGATTCGACTTGTCCTACCAATAAGTCAGGGAGATTGATGATTCAACTGCTGCCTACGCCCTGACAATCTCCCTACTCCCAGGGGAGATGAAGAACCAGATGATCAGGGCCCAGCCTGAAACCTTGGCAAAAGCCAGAAAAATTGCTGAAGGGTTCATTCTGCAGGAAGACTTTCACAGCCTGCCGGACACCCCTGCAGGCCAAGCAAGGCCGCACGGGGGACCGCAGGGTGGACGGGGTAGGAACGAGCCAGGCAAGCAGAAGGAGGAGGGGGATACCCCCAAGAAAGAACGCACAACTTACCAGCCAAGGTTTGACAGCTACACGGCCCTCAACAGGCCGAGGGCAGAAATCTTTGAGCTGGAGAAGGAAACAGCAAAATGGAATCGCCCGAATAAGCCGCGCAGCCCAAAGGGGGATCATAAAAAATTCTGCACGTTCCATGATTACATAGGCCACACCACTGACGAATGTCGACACTTAACAGACGAGATAGAAAACCTCATAAGAAACGGCTGGCTGAGTAACTATGCAGCGAGGAACAAATCCCAAAAGGAGGCGGCGGACAAGCCTGAGGGTTCAGACCAAAATCGCATGATAATTCATGTAGTGTCAGGGGATGCAGAAGGACGAACAAGCAGACGAAGCCAGAAAAAGCAGATCCGCGAATTGCGAAACCAGATTCGCTACGCCGAGAGGGCAGGAATCCCAAAGGGCACGACCCTGAGCATCACCCCTGAGGACGCAGGGAGAGTCATATACCCGCACAGCGACCCTTTGGTCTTAACTCTCGAGATTAGCAATCACATTGTCAAGAGATGCATGGTGGACACTGGCGCCTACACAAACCTCTTGTACAAGGACGCGTTTGAAAGAATGAACTTAGAGAAAAGACATCTTAAGCCAGCCCCTGGATATTTGTATGGGTTCAGTGGGGCAGGTATACTTCCTATGGGGATTATCGACTTACCGGTAACGTTCAGGGAAGGGGCCTCTGCCAGGAATGTCAGGGCGTCATTTGTTGTGGTGGATGCCAAGTCTGCATACAACGCCCTGATAGGGCGAGCCACCCTAGACGAAATTGAAGCCGCCGTATCAATCAGGGCCCTCACCATAGCCTATGTGACAGACTTTGGCATGGAAGGAAAGGTTCACGGGGATCAGGAGTCAGCCAGACATTGCTATTCTGTGGCCCTGCAAGCCCATGAAACAGAAAGAAAGGGAAAACGAAAAGCCGAAGGTTCCCCCAGCAGGGAGGGTGAAATCCCGGTTGTTCAGCAAAAAGCAGCCCACCTGGAGCCTGAAGGAGAAAGCATGCCGGTGGACTTAGAACCTGGGAGGCAGGTCCTCATAGGGGCCGACCTGGAGGAGTCCTACCAGAAGGAGTTAATTGCAGTCTTGAGATAAAACAGGGACGTATTTGCTTACTCTGCAGATGAGATGCCAGGGGTCGACCCGGATTTTATTGATCACAAGCTGAACGTTAACCCGGAGGCCCGCCCTGTAAAGCATAAGAAAAGAAATATGTCCGTAGAAAAAGACGCGACGATAAAAGAGGAGATAGAAAAACTCTTGAAAGCAGATTTCATTGAGGTCTGTGATTACCCTGAGTAGTTGGCGAACGTTGTGATGGTGAAGAAGTCATCGGGCGCATGGAGAATGTGCGTAGACTTCACAAATCTTAACAAAGCCTGCCCGAAGGACTGCTACCCCCTGCCCAGGATAGACCAACTAGTGGATGCCACTAGTGGATATACCACGTTAAGTTTTCTGGATGCATTCTCAGGGTACCATCAAGTGTACCTCTGGCAGCCTGACAGGGTGAAGTGTGCCTTCATAACCAGCCATGGAACGTACATGTATAAAATGATGCCATTTGGATTGAAGAATGCAAGCGCTACCTATCAGCGATTGGTGGACAGGGTCTTTGAAAATCAAAAGGGGAGAAACTTGGAAGCCTATGTCGACGACGCTATCGTAAAAAGCAAAGGAGACAGGGAGCACCTAGCGGACCTACAGGAAACATTCTCCTCCCTACGCTCATACAAAATAAAGTTGAATCCGAAAAAGTGCACGTTTGGAGTCCGATCTAGCAAATTCTTAGGATTCTTAGTCAGCTCCAGGGGAATAGACGCCAATCCCGAAAAGATTCAGGCGGTCCTAGACCTCCCAGAGCCTAAGACCATAAGAGACATTCAACGGCTCACAGGCAGGATGCCTGCCCTGGCTCGCTTTATCGCCAGATCAGCAGACAAGTCGACCCCTTTCTTCAAAGTGTTGAAAGGCAATAAGCAATGCAAATGAGAGGATGAGCAAAAGAAAGCCTTCGAACAATTGAAGGAGCATCTGAAAAAGCTCCCTACCTTGGTGAGACCAGTGGCCGGAGAAAAACTGTACCTATACATTGTTGTCACCAACTCAACTGTGAGTGCAGTCATCCTGAAAGAAGAAGCAGGCTCACAGCAGCCCATCTACTTTGTAAGTCATGCCCTGGGGGCAGCTGAAAGAAACTATCCTTTGGTAGAAAAAGCCGCCTATGCAGTCGTCATAGCAGCTAGAAAACTCAGGCCCTACTTCGACGCACACCCTGTGGTGGTCCTCACCGACCAGCCACTAGAAAAGATATTGGAAAAATTTGAAAAATCAGGGAGGCTGCTAAAATGGGCAATTGAGTTAAGCGGACTGGGGATATCATACCAGCCTAGGACAGCCATCAAGGCACAGGCCCTGGCGGACTTCCTGGCTGAATGTTCTCATTCAGGGGAAGAGGAACCCCCCGCCGAAGAATGGATAGTATACACCGACGGGTCCTCAACGGCCAATGGTGCAGGAGCAGGTGTCGTACTGACCAGCCCTGAAGGAGTGGATTTTGAGCATGCGCTCAGATTCACCTTCCTTGCATAAAACAACGAGGCGGAATATGAGGCCGTACTTGCAGGGATAAATCTAGCTAAGGCTGCAGGTGCAGAGCGGATTATACTAGCAACTGATTCCCAGCTCATTGCCAATCAAATCAACGGAGAGTATGAGGCTCGGGATCAGGCCATGGCCGCCTACCTAGAAAAGGTGAAGCAGGGATTGTCAAACCTAAAATCCTACGAAATCAGGCAAATACCCCGATCACAGAATAATCGGGCCGACGCCCTGTCAAAGCTGGCCAGCTCCAGCCTGCAGGACATAAGGAGGTCAGTTTGGGTAGATGTTCTGCAGGAGAAATCCACTGCTACCTGTCAGACAGTCAACATCGTCGAAGAGGAGCAGGAAAACTGGATGACCCCCCTCATTCAGTTCAAAAAATACGGCACCCTACCATCTGATCCAGTGCAAAAAAAGAAGGTACAGACCAAAGCAGCATGGTTCGTAATAATTGATGAAAAGCTATACAAGAAATCTTTCACTTTCCCCCTGCTCAGATGCCTGAGGGCAGAGCAGGCCGCTGAAGTTTTTGGATGACATCCACTCAGGGATCTGCGGGCATCACATTGGAGGAAGATCGTTGGCCCACAAAGCTCTAAGGGCAGGCTACTACTGGCCTACCATGTTAGCAGATGCAAGGAGCCTAACTCGGAAATGCAGAGAATGCCAAGTCTTCGCTCCATCAATTCATGCCCCAGCCCAAGAACTTAGCCCAATTTTATCTCCCATTCCTTTCGCCCAATGGGGGATGGACATACTGGGTCCCTTTGCTACAGCCACAGGGGGACGAAAGTTTCTGATCGTTGGGATTGACTACTTCACAAAGTGGGTTGAAGCCGAGGCAGTCCCAAACATCACCGAGTCGGCAGTCAGGAAGGTCATCTGGAGAAACATCACAACCAGATTCGGCCTACCAAAAATGCTAGTGTTTGATCATGGGAGGCAGTTTGATAATGACCCCCTAAGAGCCTGGCTGGAAGGGCATGGAATAACCGTTGCCTATTCTGCCGTCTGCCACCCGCAGACCAATGGGCAGGCCGAGGCTGCTAACAAACAAATCCTAAATGGGCTCAGAAAGATGGTGGATGATCTCAAAGGAAGATGGGCAGACGAGCTACCAAGTATACTCTGGTCAATAAGGATCACCAGAAAGGAATCAACAGGTTAGACGCCGTTCGGCCTAGTTTACGGAGCAGAAGCTTTATTACCCATCGAAGTGCGAATTCCTACCCTACGGTCTCAGCAATACAATAGAACTGACAATGACGCAGCAATGGCCGAAGCCCTGGACCTGGTCCATGAAACTAGGGAAGAAGCCAGCATCAACATAGCCGCCTATCAGCAAAGGATGAGAAAGGCATACAACAAAAGGGTACATGAGAGAAGATTCCAGATAGGCGACCTAGTACTATGGAAGACACAGGCTGCAGGAAAATCTAAGGAGCATGGCAAACTAAGTGCCAACTGGGAAGACCCATACCAGCTGACCCAGATTATGGGAACAAGCACATACAAAATCGCCAACCCAGAAGGTCAAGAGCTGAGCGCACATTGGAACGCCGACACTCTGAAAAGATACTATGTTTAACCGAGCCTTAGGAAAATCTCGTATTTAGGAAAAAGCACTGGCGAAGAACGATCAGAATGGAATGTCGACGGCTCCGACCACTCTAATGTTTTAACAAAGTTTTTATATATAACACTCAAAGATTCATACTCGTTGTCTGTTTAAGCTTGCGCTCTCACACATAAACAAGCAGGGGGCAATAGGGGGAGGCCCCCTGTTGCCAGAACCGAGGAAAATGGACCCCCCAACAAAAATTCTAAACCCTCTACCTACCTCTGGGCAGGAAGGGTGCAGGCCTCACACGCCGAACTGACAAGGACTGGGGGCAGCTCCCCCAACCTTGTACAAAAAACGCAAAAGCCCTCCCTGCCTACCTCTGGGCAGGCAGGGGGCAGGCCCCCTGGACTCCAAGCAGAGGCCAGGGATAGGCCAGGCTACGCACAGCTAACAAGGACTGGGGGCAATTCCCCCAACCTTGTATAAAAAACGCAAAAGCCCTCCCTGCGTACCTCTGGGCAGGCAGGGGGCAGACCCCCTGGACTCCAAGCAGGGGCCAGGGACAGGCTAGGCTGCGCACAACTGACAAGGACTGAGGGCAACTCCCCTAACCTTGTATAAAAAACGCAAAAGTCCTCCCTGCCCACCTTTGGGCAGGCAGGGGGCAGGCCTCCTGGACTCCGAGCAGAGGCCAGGGACAGGCCAGGCTACGCACAGCTAACAAGGACTGGGGGCAATTCTCCCAACCTTGGACCAGGCCATACCTTGAGGAAGAGAGAAAAAAGCAGACCGAAACAAGGAAAAGCATTCCATAACAAACCCATGAAGAGTAAAAAGTTTTCACAAACTGACAAAGGCAAAGATCCGAAAAACTAAATATTACAAATAGCTGGCCATAGCAAGGCTCAGCGCAAAGAATAGGGCTATTTCAAGAAAAGATAAACATTATGAAGCATCCTGGCTTGGACCGGCAGCCGCCTCAGGGGGTTTGGCCGCCCGAGCCTCGTTTTTAGGAGAGTAGAGACTTCGGAAGGCCTCTTCATCAAAAACAGGGAACATCTCCCCAATCACCTCCATCATCAGCTCCAGGGAAGAGTTGGCCCCACTCACAAAACTTGCGTCCACCGCAGCATCGGTCTCCTCCACAAGGGCATCCTTTTCTTTCTTCCATTCGCCCTTGGCCTGCTCAAAGGTTGAGTCAGCTTTGGACAGGCGTTCCTCCAGATCAGCTGTCTTCCTTTTTAGGTGCTCCATCTCAGCCAGAGAAAGGGTAGCCTGCTCCATCGTCAAGCGAATCTCCTTCAGCTCAGCTTCAAACTTGGCTGCTTTCCTCACAGCTCTCTCTCCTTGAAGCTTCCACTGGCCAACCTGACTCTTCGCCTCCTCTAGCTCGCCCTCCTGCTTCGCCAGCTTATCTTTCAAATTATTTATCAAAGTTATGTCCCTCTCCACCATAGCTAGACGGTCAGGAGGGGGAGCCCCGGGCGTGACAGTCAGCTCTTCGTCGCTCAAGCGGCTAAGAGCGCCAGCTCAGTAGATGCCAGCAACACTTTGGAGGTACGCTGGATATGCTGAATCACTTGGTGAGAAGTCGAAGTTACAGACTTGGTAAGACGGTCGGCCAAAACGGCGCCAGAATCGGAGAGCAGGCCCGACACGTCTACGCTGTCGCCAGCAGTATAGTGAAACTTCGTATTCTCCTCCTGAAAAAGGGTGCTCGGAATATCACGAGCAGGGCGTTTTGCCTCAAGAGTACAAGCGTCAGCCCCCAAATCCACCACAGGAGTAGTCCCTGAGGGCCCCCTATCCCTTTTCCTTCTTAGCTCCAGGGGAAAGCTCTCCCCAGTCCCCTCAGAGTTCGTAGGACGCGATCCTTGGGGAACACGAGTCCCGGCTGGGGAGTCACCTTGCCTACATCCAGGGGAAGGAGTGGCCCCTGAGGTAACTTCAGCCTCCCCATCCTGGATACTGGGGGAAGGAGTCG
Source organism: Agrostemma githago (assembly GCA_958450325.1). Classification (NCBI taxonomy): domain Eukaryota; kingdom Viridiplantae; phylum Streptophyta; class Magnoliopsida; order Caryophyllales; family Caryophyllaceae; genus Agrostemma; species Agrostemma githago. The sequence continues at coordinate 23,613,617 of OY288244.1, read as the reverse complement.
CCGGCTTTGCCGACGGCTGAGGTGGGAGAAGAGGCAGCCTCCGGCCAGCAGCGAGATCCTTGACGAGCCTCATTAAACTTTTCTCCCCTTTCTTGAAATTTGAAGGAAGGGAAGGACGTTTTGAAACAATGACAAACTCCTCGCTCAAACCTAACCTCTTAACCTGCTTCCTTGTCCAACGACAAGAAGCGGAATCTGCAGAAAAAGAAGGGCAGTTAGCTAGAAAGCAAAGAAATAAAAAGTCTCAGAAAAATCGCGCCAGCAAAAGCCCCCTAGAACTACCTTCAAGGCTAGGGATCAGGCCCAATGGGAGCAAGTATTCGTCTGTGGCTATGAGCTCCGCGTGGGGGAGCCAGAAAGCAGGGCCAAAAACATCAGACTTATCCGCAACAATCTCAAACTTCTTGACCAGTATCTCTTCTTTCACACTCAGCTTTACCTCCAGGGCCTTCCCCCCGACGCCTGGATGGTACTCTTCGCGAGTTTCCATGCGGGTATGAACATGATTCCTAAAGTGTCTAGGAATCTGCCACCCGGAAGCACTATGTACATACAAGAAATTGTTCTTCCAGTCTTTCAGACTACTTAAAGCCGGCCAGACTAGAGCATATTTCTTATGTCTCTGGAGGGACCAGTACCCAGGGGAACCATCTCCCCCTGACGAAGACACCATTTGTAGCCCAACCATAAAACGAAGGGCGTCAATATAAGGCCCCTCACCGTGAAAAAGACAGGTCCAGGTATAGGCTATCAGGGACCTAATGGCTGTGGCAGTCAGTTGGTCTATAGCCACATTCATTCTCCTGAAGGTCTCCTCCAGGAAAGGGTGAAGAGGGAATCGCAGGCCGAATTCCAAGCTTTTGTGATAAACAGCCACACAACCTTCAGGGGGGCAGCATACTGTGTCCTTTTCCCCTGGAACTATGACTTTATACCCCTCCCCGAAATTATAAAACTTCTCAATCTCCTCAGCAGCATTACTTTCTAAAATAAAATCCCTATTCTTGGCTTCGGGGTAGGTTTTTAGAGGAATCAAGTATTTTTTCTTATCCAAATAATAAGTTCTCCCTCTCTCCCTGGGAATGAGGGGGCCGGCAATCCTGGAGGGGTCCACCTCCAGTGCCTCGTTGTCAGAATCAACAACGTCGAAGGGAGCGGGTTCGGGAGATTCAGCACCTTCCCCCCTTTCAAGGCGATCCTCCTCCCCGGGCCCAACCCCAGAAGAGGAGGCTAGATCACGTCTACTCCCGTCTCTACCCTCAGTCCTCTCAGGCAGTGGACCAAAAGAGAAAGCGCGAACGCGAGACATACTGGTTTATGAAGAAAAGTGTTGAGGAAAGGGAAAAAAAGGCGAAGATTTAAAGAGAGATTCTAACCTAGAACGGTGGTAGTCGCCGGAAAATGTGATAGTAGGCGCTCCTTGATGTCACGAAGTTCTCAGCAACAAAGATGGTTTGGAAGTATGAGAGGGACTACAAATTTCGAAAAATGTAAAAGAAAGAAATGGAGGAGGGGAAGGGCTTATATAAAGCTCAGGAAGCCAAAAAGGCCGCCTCTCTGACAAAACGTCCCCAACAAACTACCCCACGTGTCACGCTTTGAACACGAGCCACTCACCCCTTCCCAAGAAGGGCCTTGAAAAAAAAGCAAAAACTGTCAGAGGGATAATCAGCTAACAACGTCATCCCCGCATTAAAAAAAAAACAAGTAACGAAGCCGCTCGGATTTTTCATTAACTTTAATGGAAAACGGACAAGTTACATGTCATGCTTGGCAAAGAAAGAAAATACAAAAGGAGCCTAGATTTCCGGCTCAACACACCTGCACCCTGCAAGCAGGCCTAGTCATCACCTAAATCTGGAGAATAGTCCCTAAGGCTACCTTGGCCTCCAGTGTCAGATCCCCAATCCTAATCAGAGGAATCCTTGAAGGGATCGTCAGGGAGTCCGTCCTCGTTTCTGTCACTCGAGCAGCCTAGACCCTCACTGTCTCTAGAGTCCCGGCTGCTGACGTCCCAGTCCGTGCCATAGGGAACTGTCTGGAAGTCATCACAAGTACCGCAGCCCGTCTTCTTCATTGGAGAAGAAGGGCCTTACCCCAGAGAAAAGTCTGCATCGGAACAGCCGGGGTCAAACTGCTCAGGGTGCAACCATGGGAAACACTCATGGCAACCCCGATCAAAACACCCTCCTCCTTGAAGACAGCGCTTGAACCTGGCAGCAGCAGGGGGCGAGGATCTTCTAGGGCGCTGGTCTGCCTTGATAGGAGCCTTCTGAACATTCCGACGGGGATGTCGCCATGGACGGCGGCTGCGGCGAATGGCCCGGAAAGCCGCCCGAGCATACCTTAGCCTCCAAAATCCTTTAAAGAGGAAGGTAACAGTAAGAACTCCGTGGCGAGTAACAGATTTCTTGATCCAAACCATGATTCAACAAAGAAAAGTGGAAGAGTTGAGGATGAATAAACAAAATGGCAAAAAGAGCTGGAATTTATACAAGGAAAATGAAGCATTAAATGGCATCCCAACCATCCTGGCAGGGAATGCCACCAATCGTGAAGCCCTCACATTGCCCGAAAATCCACCAAGCATGAAGGGTAATCATTGCAAAAGACCTCTCAACTCTTTGCATACCTGACGCAATTAACACTTCTTTCCTCGGGAAAGTACAAACGCATTAAATGCAGCAGTAAAGCCGAAAACAAGTCCACCTCCCTCCATCTAAGCAAAAGTCGCCAGCCGGAAGGAAGCCTAGCTCCCCCCAGGCTTGCGAGGGTCAATTGATGAGGGTCGGCAGCCTGCTTCGGACCGCCTGCTAAGCAGGCCCCCAGAAGGCTCCACCTAAGGAGCCCCGGGAACCGACTTGGCATACAATTAGAGCAAAGTCACTAAAAAGAGAACCCACTGGGAACTTCAGATGACCGCCTGACCAGCAGGGCGACGCGGTCTGCTCAAACCCAGCCTTCACGACCCCTGCCCCGCCTGCCCTCTGGGGAAATCTCCGCAGGCAGGGCAGGGATCACCAAGGGACCTCCTCGTCATTTCGCCTAAGGTAAATGAGAATGGGTGGATGAGGTGAAGCCACTTGTCACCTCCGCATCCACCCATCCTCCTACTTCCCTCTTTTGTGGGAAGATATAAATACTCTCCCATTTCCCACAAGAAGGAGGTTGGATTTTCTCTCTCTAGACTTCTACTCTAAAAAACGCCACCTGGTTCCTCACGAGCTAGGTTCCTTAAGGCATACACGGACTGACTTAGGCATCAGAGAGGGTTTCCTCGGACAACCTCCGAGGCCCTTTGCGTTCTGTGTGCAAGGAGCCAGCCCATTCCCCCGGGAAGGTCCGACTAGAGGAGTAGGAGGAAGGAGAGGTTGGCAAGATCGACCGGTCATTATTCGAAGCAACATCGAACACCTCAAGCCTGAATTTCAAATCGGGTTAATTGATTCCAATACCGGAACACTATGTACTTTATATTTTGTATAATTGTAATTTTGGTCGTATTTAATTTTCTTTAGTACTTTTACATTTGTTTACATATTATAAAAAATGGAGTAGATTAGTCACCTACAAAATCTTATTTTAATAAAATTTTACTTTTTATTTTATACAAGTACAAATTTATAAATTTCAATTTTCTAGAATAAATGGATTTATTTTATTCCGAAACTTTTACACGATATTTATAAATATTAAAAAAATGATTTTACGTCAAAATTTTGTAAATCGATTAAGTACGACTTAATTTATATTTTTATAAACTTTTATATTTTTCAGAAACTATAAATTTTAAAGTAATACTTTATTTTATTTTATTTTGGTGAAATGTGAGTAATTCATTCATCAAAAAAAGGAGTTACAAAACATATGCTATACAAAACCAGTATAAACACAACAACACCGAAACAAGGATTAGCTAGCTCACTAACTCCCATTTCGATCAATAGTTGATTCCTATCTGTCTAAAAAAGTGCAAATTTGTATCGCTAACTTTGTCTTTTGCTCTCAACTTTATTCTTCTCCTGGCATCACCTATGATACGTAGAGCCAGCTGCGCGGGATGATCATTATACCCCTCAATTCGGGCTTTGTTTCGCGGATTCCAGGTCGTATAATAGCAGGCCATAAAAATGGCAACATGCATTTTCCGATGCAGCTGGTGCATTTCACCGTCAAGGATATACGTCAGGCTGAGATTACATCCAACAAGATCAGCTACATTGCGCATAAGTCTTCTACTGAATTGGCAATCAAAAAAGATATGATCTACCGTTTCAGTAGAGTTATAGCAAAGGCAGCAGGTGTCATTGTCAATGCATTCATGTCGGTATAGTTTATCGGTAACAACCCAGATTTTTAAAAACTTAAATAATATAAATAGTATAAATAATAGGGTCAAAGGTGGCGGAAACACCCGACCAAATCCGAATCGTCACTATCTCAACATTCAAACTAATACATTATTCAAAAGTGTTCAAACAAGAAATCGAAAGAAACTTAAATAAAAAGGGTTTCTCTCTCCACAGGTCTTCCCCAACAACGAAGCAGTCAACAACATCCTGAAAGACCTGAAAGGAGGGAGGTCCACAGTCTGTGGGGAGTAACTAGATGCTCTCCCAGTCGTCTTTACAATAGGATGAAAGCAACTAATAATCAGCAACAATGAATAATACAAATAAAGGAATACATGAAAGCATTATCATACTCAACCAATTAAGATCATATCAATTACTAAGAAATTCAAACATCCAAACCGGACTTAACACACACAGATAACCTTCTTACACTACGCCTAGGGTATAGAGCGAACACCGGCTCGGGTTTGTAACTGACACTCTCACCTGCCAGAGCATATAACTGATACTCCGACTGACGGGTCGTATAACAGACTTCCCATCGGTGTGGAGCATATAACTGATACTCCATGGTACTATGTATAGCCTTATAACTGACAACTATATGTCTAAGCCTAGCTAGGGCTCTCGATGCAATAACTGTACACCGAACGACACACGGGACCCAGAGCGTATAACTGACGTCTCAAGGCACGCCCGAACATAGACCTTCGGCATTTGGCGCCTTTTCATTCCGATTGGTATATAACTGATACCGCACGTCATCTATACCGCTAGCTTTCGTGTAACCGTACAGTATAACTGACTGTACAAGGTTCTCGTGAATAATGTCACGATCCCCATCCCAATAAAGTATAACCGACTTTACTAAGTGGCAACCCAACCTAGTATAGTATAACTGACTATACGAGGTAGTAATCCAACTTAATATAGTGTCACTAGCTATACCAGGGATAATCTAGCCCTAGATAGTGTAACTGACTATACCAAGTGTTTCTCCAATCCAATATAGTATAACCGACTATATTAGATAACAATCATGTCTCAAACATAGGACAATATAACTGACTGAACTATGAAGAACATACATAGAAGTAACCTTTCAACTATAGGTGAATAATAGATAGTACAACTAACTATAACCATAAACTTAATCTTGCATATCTAATGTCTAATAGTATTCAAGGTTAAGGTTCGCAGACTATAACCTTGTTTACTAAGTTGAGGTTGACCTAACCTCAACCATAACCTCATGGAGTTACATAAACTGCAACAAGATTATGATGCTACGACGATGTTACATTAACCTTAAGTGAAGTGGTGTAGTAACTTCTCAATGAAGGTGCATTAACTTCAATCAATGTTACGTTAACCTCGGCTATAACATTAGCTCCTGTTAAGGTTATATTAACCTTAGTTATAACCTTAACTCCATGCTAAGGTTACCTTAACCTTCGCCCTAACCATAACTCTAAGTTAAGGTTACAATGACCTTGACTATAACCTTGCAAAGTTCGGGAACCTCAACAAGATTATAACCCCGTGTTGAAGTTATCTTAACCTCAAGTGAAGTTGCATAGTACTTCTCAACGAAGTTACATTAACTTCAAATAAGGTTATATTAACCTCAACCCTAACCTCAACCACCGGGTGATGGTAGGTTAAGTCATCATTGAATCTAGGGTTTGAAACCCTAAAAGTATCGATGAAACACCCTAGCATCTCCACCAAGGGACGCCACGGTCGGTTCATGCGCGTCCTAGAATTCTCTCACGAAACGATTCACAACTTTCTAATTCGCAAAAAAATGGTAATTTACGTCTTAACGATAAAATTAACGATACAATTAAATCATGCAATCTATCAACGAAATAATAAACATGCATAATAATACCACATGACATCCAATATCATATTAAACATTCATTCATCATATTAATGGCATTCACATATCATAAACGCGATTAAAAGACACATTTAGTTACCTTTTTGGCAATTAATGATAAACATTAATAAGAAACACCATGAATAACCCGACAAACAAAAACCTTGTCTCCAACACTTGTCACCATCCTCATAGATAGACTTTGAAGAAACAAAATGAAACACATGTGATGGAAATCGTACCACACAAATCCTCTTCCAAAACGACCAAAAGAATGGTATCTTTTTCTTTAATTAGAGACCCTAAAGGTAGGTCTAAATGTTCATAAAAATGAATCTCATAAAATTAATTGGAGATGAATATGTTGTAGAGGAAAGAGCCAAGATTATGAAAATATAATTTATGTATGCATTTGAAAGAAAGATAGATGCATAACAATGGAGTTAAATGGAGAAAAAGAGAAACAAAGAGAAGAAGGGAGGAGGGATGCGCCGCGGCAGGAGGAAATGAGAAAAAGAAGTGACATGCTTGCTTGCTAGGTTAATCCTTTTATAAGGAGATTAATAAATGGGCTTTGGGTCCATTACCTCATACAATGGATCATCCAATTAGAAATTGAATTGGACCACGATAAATCGCTTGGAGAAGCAATATAGGTGGAGTACATATTATAGTAAAATAGTCAAATCGTGTACGAACATTTTAACTCATTAAAAGTGAGATAAAATGAGACATTTATTTAAAACTGACAATGGAGGTAATAAAATACTAAATGCATATTATTATAAAACTCGAAAATAATTATTTTAAATAAATAACTTTTGAATAAAATTAATATAAAATACGGGGTGTTACAATCCAACCCCCTAAAAAGAAGTTTCGTCCTCGAAACTTGAAGTTCAAAGACAAGATCAAAAGAAGATAAGAATTACAAGTGATCATCACCACAAGTCGTCTCGGAATCCAAACCTATGCGCACTCTGATCCTTATAAACACTCAAACCACAAAATGTATCTTAAGTCCTCAATGTTAAATAATCATTATCCATTCTAAAATCTCAATCAGATTAATCCCAAATAATCACAACCCAAAATAATCGCTAAATCAATACCATCTTCCAAATAGTCGTCTATTGTATCGCGATATGACCTTATCGAGTAAAACTGGTCAACAATTCCACACCAACATCACCCTAAGTGTGGACATGACATAGGTCCACCCCGACGCGGCCACGCGCGAGTTTGGGGAGGCGAATGAATCTCCATGAGATGGTCAAATGGAAATCTAAATCGAAGTCGGAGTCGCCACCGAATTTTATGGTTATCGGAACCGTTCGAGCCCACTCTATGTCGTAGTGGGCCGTGTACAAAATACGGCCATTTCCGATGTCAGAGTTTATTGGGCTCGTCCCTTTTGCATATCGATATAGATGCCGACTGGGCGGTTAATCGTATATTGAATGACTCTCGTTGCCAATGGTTTCGGACATCCGGAAACCACGGTTCTGAGTAAGGGGTGAGGGTACGTGTTGGGAAGTTCACTAAGAACACCCAACCCCGCTCGCACATTAGCGGCCTCTACTAGGATATCGAATGACGTTTTAATGCGCGCGTTAGTTGAACGATGAATGATTATGCAAACATTGTTTTCTAAGCATGTGAAAAATTGAATGGGTTGCTAAGTCAATTTAATGCATGAAAATTGATTAACGTCAAAGTTATATTTAGCATGCGAGATTCGTTTTAGTATAATAAAACAAATGAAATAAAAAGGATGAATTTGCTACAAAATGAACAAACGAGTTAGTATCGATTTGTAAATAATAATAGCAAGAAATAAATATGCGAAATCGAAAAAAATATTAATCGAAATCTGAAAAATATCGTCGTTTTGTATAAAAAACGAAGTTCGAAAAATAATAAAAAAGACGGAAAAGGCCGTGGCATAACAGCCGGCCGCGCGACTCGCCCGGGATGCCGGCGGGTCGCGTGGTGGCCTGTTTCGGGTCCAGTTTTCGAAAACTTGAAGTTCGTATTAAATCGCGTATGAATATTGCATGATTCGTACTCGACTTAATATTTTCGATATTCTTTATATTCGATAGTTGACTACGAAATCAATATCAAATACTTGGAATAGTTTTTAGAAAAGATGTAATTTTAGAAATCGATCGAAGAATAAATAATAAAACGAACGAAAACGTAGAAAAAAGAAATCCCGAATTCCAGGCCTGCGCGCGAGTCGCCTGGGCATGGCGCGACTCGCGTGCGGGTCTGTCCGTCTTTGTATTTTTGCTCGAAAATTGTTATTTTGAACGAAAAGTAAAAGAAAAGAATTTTGACAAAAAAGATGTAACGATTTCTGATATCGTCGAAATCTTAATATAATTCTTTTCGATACGATATTCGATTATAGAGAAATCGATATCGTATGTTTAAGAATATTCGTTATGAAAATAGTTTTTCGTTAATAACGATATTAGAAAAAAATAAAAAAAAAGGTCGACTCTAGACCCATAATATAAAACGGACGAAGAGAAGAGAAGAAGAAGGGAGAAACCGGGTTTAGTACACCCTCAACCTACATGCTCTTGTCGACTCGGATCGGGGCTCGTCGGAATGTGGCTAGACACGGGAGCGTCGAGTTTTGGTTCGGCTAGAGGTTTGGTTCGGACGGGTGAAGGTTCGGGTATGGGGCCGTTTCTCCTTCGGGTTTTGTAACGTAATATCGGTTTAACGATGCTAAGGATTTGTATGTGTCGGGATGCTAGATAACTATTGCTGAAAAATCGTGTGTGTATGTGTGAAATTGATGACTTGATTACCAATCATCCTCTCCTTTTGTGTTGGATGCAAGGGGCTATTTATAGGAAATTCCCGACCTTGGCTTGGGAGAGTTTGACTACCGCTTAGGATAGGAAACGAGGGAATTTGAGGGAAATAAGAATTCCGCTTTCTTGTGGAGGAAGAAAGGCAAACCGGTGGATTTGCTCTTGTTTTGGGCTGTTTCGGCCGAGTGTTTTACACTCGGTCGGATGCTCGAATTGGTTTTTGAATAGGACTCCTGTTTGAGCTAGAATTACCGCTTGAGTAAGAAGCTGAGAGGAACGAGGATTCCGTTTTCTTGTGAGGGAAGAAAAGAGGAAAAACCGGCTGGTTTGGGTACTTGGCCGAGTGTTTCAACTCGGTTTAGTGTTTGAGTCGGTTCTCGGATAGGATTCCTACTCGGGATCGAATTCTACCTTAAACGGAATTGTTTATTATTTTTTTGTATGGATGATTTTGTAGAGTTGGACCGTGAGTATACCGTGTGAGGTGTCACGGTTAACTCACAAGTTTCGGGAAATATCTTTGACCGGGTTTTGACTCGGTTGCTAAAAGACGGTTTTACCCCTGGTGACGGATTCGACACAAATTAGTGTTATTTGACTCGAAACGACCCACTGGGCCTGAATTTGAGGTTGGTTTTGTGAGATTTGTACTCCGTAAAATGCCTAGGCCAAATGTCCATCATTACGAGCCCATTTCCGAGTACGTTAAAGCACGTTTGCGTCCGATCATCATCGGGTGTTTGTCGGGAACTACTATAGACACCTGGCGGTCAAAATGTGGGTGTCTACAGAGCCCCCACTCTGACTGAGGCTTGGACAGGGCGAAAGTCAGAGTAGCCACCAGGTCAATCAAGGATTAAAACCTGGCAGCTTCCGGTCGGGTCGTTTAAGGTCCATTAGATCTGCGTGGAGGGCCCGCCGGCCATGGGCTAGAAATGTACCTGAACTGATGTTAACTCCGTGGGGAATTCGTCGCATGAGACTTAAAATGGGCCTGTATGTGGGCTCATCTTGTTAAATGCCGCTGGGGAGTTATGCAAATTGCATGGTCCTGCTTGAGTCGTCCTGTACATACTTATGCAAAGCTGCAAAATTTTGCATGTAATATTTGTAGGAAAAAATGACTCGTGCTGGGGAATAAAATTTTTGAGAAAAGGTTTGAATTTTGAGTTTGCAAAAGTCCTTGAAAAATTAAAGAATTTTTGTTTTGACTTTGAAAAGGAATAGGAATGCTCGGGATGACTTAGCTAAGCCTTAGGACAATGGCTTGTATTCTAAATGCTCTAGGATTGGGAATCCTAAGGTGAGGAGGAGGACTTATTTTCATGCTATAAATACCCCCTCTTGCTTCGTAAATTTCATAATTCTCCCAATTCCTTAATTACTTAGAGAAAAGAGTAAGCCCTGAAAAATTTATTCTTTTCTTTTAGCAAATCAAATATGGGAATCGACCGACTAGTGGGGATGTTGCACGAGTGGTCCAAGTACTTTAGGGATGCCGATAGGGCTATCCTAAATCAGAATGGCGTTACCCAATTGTCCGTGATCCGTCAGATGCAAGTAGACTGCCACTTCTTGGATGCTTGCCTATCCTATTGGGATGACACATATCATGTATTTAGTTTTCCTCGAGGAGAGATTTGCCCTATTCCTGAGGAAATTGCTGCTGCAGGAGGATGGAATCCTATACTTCGCCCTGCTATCCCTTTTTCAGTTTCTGACCCAAGGAGGAAATTAAGGGAATTTTTAGGAAATTAAGGAAATTAAGGGAAATTAAGGGAATTTTTATGGACTTGTTATCTTGCATGGGTCATGTCAGACTTTTCACTGTGGTTGACCTAATGGAGACGGAGCACAACCCGGCTTGGCTAATTACAGGATAGATTATCCAGGGTTTGGATAATCGTAAAAGAGATCCGTCGGTCCGGTTAACTGGGAGTACTCGGCTTCTACAGGTATGCTGATTTTTGAATTTTTTGAATTTTTTTTGAATTTCCGGCTTCTCCCATTTTTCCGGTTTTGCGCGGTTTTTTCCCGATTTTTCGGCTTCTGCGGTTTTCTCGGTTTTCACGTTTTTTTTTTTTTTTTTTTTTTTTTTTTCCGGATTTTTCAGCTGTGGCTATTCGAGAGGTTATCGATCTTGGATCCCCCCTTAAATGTGAGTCGTGCCATGGTGGCCTATTTACCTTTGGACTGGTCTAGAGTCTCGAGATAGGGCTAGATATCAGGTAATCCTATCTTTTAGGCAAACAATTCACCTCTTTCCCGATCGCATACTTAGGCAATATGGTCGGGCACAAAGAATCCCAGAAATCGAGGCCGTTGTGAGTGAATCTACTCAGCTGACGGATGTGATGTGCGACACCTGGATGCAAAGGTGGTATACACGAGCTACCTGGCCTGTTCTTAAAAATTCCCATTCGATCTGGGTGAGCGATTCTTATGTAAGATGGACCCGGGCTGACTCAGCTAAGACCCGGGCTGCCCTAAAAATTGACGAGGCTTATGACCTGTTACGCCGGGAGCATGCTAAAGACAACAGAAGCTTCTTTACTGAGGGAGCTACCTCGACAGGTCAGAAGAGGAAATCTAAGACTCAGACTGAAGGGTCCAATAATAAGGGTGCACGGGGGAGAGTGAGCCCCCAGACGGACTTAGAAAGGAGACTAGGGCCAAGACTGGCTGCTAAAGACCGACTTGGTCCTCGAGAAAGGCTTCCCGAGCCGGTTAGGGCTCGGCTTGAACCGGTACAAAGGGTGGAAAACCCAAAATCGAAGAAACGGGTTCGAGCAAAGGAAGTTCCCCTGGTGATTAGGGAACGTTCGCCCCCGCCCCGTCGGCCTCGGGCTCCACGTGACCCGAAAGATAAGGGAAAGGGCAAAATGTACGAGTAGTCTCCTAAATTTATTATTTAAGTAATACTACTATTTTTTTGTGGTGTGATTTTGTTGTTGTTTTTTTTTTGTGATGTACTTTTTTGAAATAATAAAAAGACATATTAGTGAATACCGTTCCCGTCTTTTCGTTATTGCAATGGTTGTACCCTTTTGAGGGGTTGCCTACGTATCCAAAATTAATGGAATCAAAACTTCCGTAGTTTAGAAGTATTTTTGCAATTTTGAAATACATCAAGATTATTAATCCAAGATGTGCAACGGTAGAATAAATGATCCTAACTTATCGACTTGCTTAAAATTTTGAAAATTCATAAAAAACATTTTTTTATGACATTGAGATAGGGTTTATGGGTAGTAACGCTTCAGCTGGTCCAAGTTTGTTGGATTGACGAACTCATTCCCGTCCAAGTCCGTTAGCATCACTGCTCCTCCTGAAAGAATCTTCTTTACTAAATATGGCCCAGCCCAATTGGGTTTGAACTTTCCCCTTGGGTCAACTGGTAGTAAAGCTCGAACAGATTTTAGGACTAGATCGCCCTCTTTGATATTCCTGGGCCTAACCCTTTTGTTAAAAGCTCGTTGGATCCTTTTCTGATATATCTGAATATTATTCAGAGCCCGGGATCGCCGTTCGTCTAAGAGGATTAGTGAGTCATATCGGGCTTGGACCCAGTCCGCCTCAGGTACCTGACTTTCGAGCAGAATCCTGAGTGATGGTACTTCTAATTCGACCGGTTGGACTGCTTCCATTCCGTATGTCAGATAGTATGGAGTTGCTCCGGTTGCAGTTCGAATTGATGTCCGATATCCCCATAAAGCAAAGGGTATCTTGTCGGGCCAATCCCGGTAATTCTCAGCCATCTTTTTAAGAATGGTGACAATTGTCTTGTTAGCTGCCTCCACCGCTCCATTTGTTTGAGGACGGTAAGGTGACGATGTATGCCTTTGGATCTTGTACTTTTCCAACAAAGTGGCAGTTTCAGCTTGGAAATGGGTTCCGTGATCGCTGATGAACTCGTGTGGAATCCCATATCGACATATAATTTTGTTTTGGATGAACTTAGCCACATGTTTGGCATTCAAGATCCGGTATGACTCGGCTTCGACCCATTTGGTGAAATAGTCGATAGCCACTAGGATGAAGCAGTGACCTCCTGTCCCGGAAGGGTTCACTTTCCCGATTATATCAATTCCCCATGTTGAGAATGGCCACGGCGATGTCATTGTATATAATAAGGATGAAGGTATATGCTGAACATTAGCGAAGATCTGACAGTTATGACAGTGTTTAACATACACCTGACAGTCAGTTTCCATGCTATTCCAATAGTAACCGAGTCTTGCGATTTTTCGGGCCAACATATGGGCGTTCATGTGTGGTCCGTTTTCGCCATCGTGCACCTCGGCCATAACTCTTTCGGCTCGAGTTTTGTCAATGCATAGAAGTAAAGCCCCCTATGCTGTCTTCTTGTATAACTGTCCATCGTCTGTGCGGATGAACTGGGTTGCCCATCTTCGCAGAGCTTTCTTGGCCCGGTTTTCAGCTCCCGGAGGATATTCCCCTGACGTCAAGTAAGTTAGAATAGCCTGGTACCAAGGTTCTGGATCAGTTATCTCGATATCTTGGATGGTGTTGATGTATGCTGGTTCAGACCGCCTTTCGACACAAATAGGCATGCTGGTTAGATGTGTTGGGATATTCAGTAAAGATGCTAATTTTGACAGAGCATCTACAAACTGGTTTTCTTCCCGAGGCAGATAGATGTACTCCACTTTTTGGAATTGTTTTTCGAGAACCCTTACTCGTGCTTGGTAAGCCACGAGATTCGCGTTCCGAGTCTTCCATTTTTGTAGGGTTTGATTTATGACTAATGATGAGTCACCGTGGACCCGGAGGTTTGTTACTCCTAAATCAGCGGCGGCTTGCAACCCGTGAATGCATGCTTCGTTTTCGGCTGCGTTATTAGTCACGTCAAAATCTAGCTTGATGGATAGCGGGGTATGTTCACCTTGTGGTGAGATTAGCAAGATCCCGACACCAAATCCTCGAAAGTTGGATGCTCCGTCGAAATACAGATCCCATGTGTCAGTGTCAGTATGGAATATGTCTTCATCTGGGAAGGCCCAAGTATCGGTGTGACTTTCCTCGGATACCGGACTATCGGCGAGGAATTCTGCTACTACCCGGCCCTTGATGGCTTTTAAAGGTACGAACTTGAGGTCGAACTCAGCTAGCATTAAAGTCCATCTGGATATACGACCGTTGAGGATGGGCTTTTCGAATAGATACTTGATCGGATCCATTTTGGATAGCACATGTACCTCGTGACTAAGCATGTAGTGTCGGAGTTTTTTAGTGGCCCATACTAATGCTAGACACGTCTTCTCGAGCATGGTGTATTTGCATTCATATTCTAAGAACTTCTTACTGATGTAGTAAATGGCTCGTTCTTCAGAATCGACCGTTTGGGCTAGCATAGCGCCCATGGCAGTCTCGGTTGTCGTCAAGTACAGCGACAGAGGTAAACCAAGTTGAGGTGGCATTAGCACCGGTGGAGAGGATAGAATTTCCTTTATCTTATCGAAAGCCATTTGACATTTATCGTCCCACAGTGTTCGTTCTCCTATCTTCAGTTTCTTGAAAATGGGTTCACATACCATGGTTAGCTTTGAAATGAATCGGCTTATATATTGGACTTTCCCGAGAAACCCCTTTATCTCTTTTTCAGTTTTAGGTGGTTGCATCTCGGTTATGGCCTTGATCTTTGCTGGGTCAACTTCGATGCCACGTTGGCTAACAATGTGGCCCAGTAGCTTGCCCGATGTTACCCCGAAACTGCATTTTTGAGGGTTTAATCTCATGTTGTACTTGCGTAGGTGGGTGAAGAACATCCTTAGGGCTGCAATGTGCCCGTTTCGGTCCTTGGACTTGACAATCATATCGTCGACGTAGACCTCTACTTCCTTATGCATCATGTCATGCAATAAAGTAGTAGCGGTCCGTTGACAAGTGGCACCAGCGTTAATAAGCCCAAATGGCATCACGGTATAGCAGTAAGTCCCCCAAGGTGTGATGAAGGTGGTCTTACTCATGTCTTCTTCTGCCATTTTGATCTGATTGTATCCGGCATACCCGTCCATGAATGATAGAAGGGCATGATCGGCCGTGTTATCCACCAGTATGTCGATGTGTGGCAACGGAAAATCGTCTTTTGGGCTGGCCTTATTAAGGTCCCGGAAATCTACACATACTCGGACTTTGCCATCCTTTTTGGGTACCGGTACTATGTTTGCAACCCAGTCTGGATATTCAGACACTTGGATAAAGTCCGCTTTGAATTGTTTATCAACTTCTTCTTTGAGTTTGAGAGACCATTCGGGCCTCATTCTTCGGAGTTTCTGTTTTACCGGCTTGTACCCGTCTTTGATGGGTATTCGGTGTTCAGCTATTTCCCGGTCTATTCCCGGCATGTCCTTGTAGGACCATGCAAAGACGTCTTTGAATTCTTGGAGGAGATCCGTGAATTGTTGTCTTTCTTCGGGATCTAAAGATAGGCCCAACCTAAGCATCTGAGGCTCTAAAGGGGTTCCTACGTTGATGGAATCAGTTTCTTCGATTAACGGGTCTCGGGATTCCCTTTGTTCAAGTTGCTCGATTAGATGTGGAGGCAATGGTACCTGTTCGTCGGGTTTCTCAATGTCATTGCAAGTAAGATTTTTGAAAACATTTCGAAAATAAGCCAAGTCGTAAGCAGAACGGTTATCGTTATTATTGATAGTAAATTTTGAAAAGAGCTCGAAGAGAGCTGCCATCTGATCGTTGGTCAGAGACGGGATAGGGAGAGCCCTTGGGACAGACTCCGGGGCTCTCGATGATGAGGCTAAAGAAGGGAGAGGGGTTACAGACTCGATCCTAGTACTGGACCCTCTAGACTTTGACTCAGACTCCGACTCTGACTCTGACTCAGACTCGGACTCAGATTCAGACTCGATAGCATGCATATCTCCTTCTCCAGTAGTTAGTTTGTAGACTCGACCCTGACTGTCGGTCCACTTTGTTGTTTTCCTCCAAGCTCTCTTCCCAGTGTCGGCACCCACTTCAGAGATCAGCTTGGTTGGATCAAAGTTGCTGCTGCGAAGGATCAGGCTGACCAGCTCCTGTTTAGGGGTCGAGATAACCTTGTCTTCCCCAAAGAGTAGTCCTAGAATGGGCCCAGTGTTGCTTGGGCCCTCCTTTGATTCGGCCTGGATAAGGGCGAATATGTCATCCGGGATAAAATTGCATTCCCGAGCCAGTTTGGTCCTGGGATATGAGATGGTGGGCCGATAGAGGCCCATTTGCACAGTTTCGAATACCGGGGTGACGAACGTGACCGCCTTAGTTCGGTTCGTGTAGCCGGGTGCCATAGTATAGCCTAGACCGAGGTGAGATTGCCCGTTGTTCAGGGTTTCGATGATCTTTCCCGGTGGGAGATATGGCCTTGAAGTGACTCCCGGTAGGCAACCCAGGTTTTGCAGCATCGTATAGGTGCTGACGGTGAAGTATGGCTGAAAAAGGTGTTCTTCTTCGATCATTCCCACAAAGTTGAATTCTCGTGGGTCGGCTGAGCCTGCCGTGTTGCAGCTGGACACGGTTATGGGGGTAGCTTTGAGGGTGATGATCCCGTCCTGTAAAGGTAGTTTGACTTTCCTGTGAAGAGTGGAAGATACAGCCTTGACCGCGTGAATCCACGGTCTACCAAGTAGCAGGTTGAAAGAGGAAGTAACATCGATCACTTGGAATTCTAACTCCTTTTCGATCGGGCCCGTTATGATGGTTAGTTTAACGGCCCCAGCAACTGATTTTGGGCTTCCATCAAAAGCCTGGATAGTCTTCGCGGTCGGAAGGTAGTCGGCCTCGGTAATGCCGAGGGCCTTGGCTGTCCTTAAAGGAAGGACGTTAACTGCGGACCCGTCATCAATCAGGGTCATCGGGAGATATTTGTTTCGACAAATCACCGTAATGTATAGGGCCAAGTTATGAGTGGTCCCGAATGGTGGAAGGTCGGATTCAAAGAAGGTGATAAGTGGGCCTTCTCCTTTGGGCTTGTCCTTGAGATATGGCAAGACCGTGGCTACCATTTCAGCGGGGGTAACCGATGAGTCGACCTTGATTTCATCGAGGGCCTTAGTAAGTGCCGCTCGATGTTCCTGAGAACTAACCAAAAGCTGCCATATAGTAATATCGGTTCGGACCCTCTTCAATTGTCTGACTAGGGCCGTGTCGGCGTTTAGTTCTTCAGGAGTGAGTTCCGTCTTGGAAGGTTCAGCGACGGTTTCCGGAGTGGCTGTGATGGTGTGTGTACCGGCCAGAGCTTTGGCTTTAGCCCTTCGGATTTCCTCGATAGTGACGGGGACAACCTCTCCTTTAGCTAGGTAAACATCGTCTTCGTCGTCGTTCCATATCCCGTTGATTTGGGAAATGAAAGGGGAAATGAGATGAGTGCAGTCAACTACTTCTCCAGTAAAAATGGCATGAGTAGCAAGAGGATTATTCTTGTTGCTTGGCTTGTCACTGGGCAGCGATATCTTCCCATTTTCAATCAGATCTTGGATAAGATGCTTCAATTTCCAGCATTTCTCCGTGTCATGCCCATTGCCTTGGTGATAGTGGCAATAGGCCTGAATGTTGTAGCTCTTAGACCGTTTTTCTACGGGAACTTCTGGAGTTGGGCCTATCGGTTGGATTTGGCCTTTCGAAGATAGCCTTTGTAAGGCATTAGCATAAGTTGTCCCTATGTCAGTGAATACCCGATTTGGAGTATTCTTTTTGGTTGAGGTGTCGAGTGAGTTTACCTCGTCGAAGATGCTTCGGGCCGCCGTTGTGGTGGCGGGCTTGCTGGAGGAGGAGCTGGATCCTTGATACCCTTTGGTAGAGGCCTTAGTAAGGCTCTCTAACCTTAGATCGTCTTCGATTCTAGTACCCATTTCGGTTAAAGTGGCGAAGTCGGGTATGATGGCATACCTGAGATGGACTCGGTAAGCAGGGAGGAGATTTTTGACAAAGGCCTCCACTAGAACTTTTTCGCTGGGCTTGTCAACCAGCTTAACACTTTCGGTCCGCCACCTTTGGAGGTATTTGGTGAAACCCTCCTTAGGTTCTTGGGCCATAACCTCCAGAGTACGCATGGTAGTCTGGATTTCAGCATTATCCGCATAGTTTCGTGCGAATTCCATGGCAACATCGTCCCAAGTTTTGAATTTCTTGGGGTCGAGCCTGTAGTACCAGGCTTTTGGGTGCTTCTCGAGAGAGGAAGCAAAGAGATGCTTGAACATGGTCGATTTGACTCCCTTGACAGCCATGAAGTCTTTGAAAGCCCGAATATGAAATACCGGATCTTCAGTCCCATCGAACATTGGTAAGCCCGTTAATTTAAGGTTAGCGGGCAATTCATCAGTTAGGGTCGAATAGGTACGGGCATTTTCCGTGAGAATGGTGTTTCTGGTGGTCGAGTGGACCTGTTCCTGCATCTTTTGGACTGCGCCGGCTAGCGCGGCTAAGGGCCCATCGTCATCAATCGAGGCGTTAGGAGTTCCCTGTTCTACGGCACTAACCCGAGTGACGATAGCGATCTGGTCTTCCCGCATTTGCCTCAATTGGGTCTGGATTTGGGCCAACGTGGTGTTCAACTCATCTATGGCTTTTTGCGTCATGGTTCGAGTGAAGGGTGGTCTGTCTGTAAGAGCACCACGTAATTAGCAATTTAACCCGAATCCTAAGGAAAGTACATCCCGAGCAAGGGAAAAAAGAAGAAGACTAAAAAGACGGTAAATGACTCAGAAAAGACACCTAGACGGGTGACTTGTGAAGAGGTGGGCCTTCCTCAGGATCCAACGCTGTGGGTTGGGCCCTGTCCGAAGGAAGGTTCACGTGAGACATTCTCAGACTTTTAGACTCGATTGTGTAAAATGGGCCGACCCTTGTAGGAGTATGTCCTACGTAGGTGGGCCTTGCCTTAGTAAGATAAGGCGGACTAGGATGGGGGGGAAACCCGTGATGTAAGATCGACGGAGTTTCGACGCTAGAGACTTCAACGACTTATGACACGACCCGACACTGCTAAATACGGGGAGTCTAAGAAGAGGAAGTTTTAAAATATGAATTTTTGAAAAGCCCGAAATGAATCGGGTGGAGAAATCCGGCCCTTTTTCGAAAAAAGAAAAGGAGTGGGCCGGATGTCGGGTTTTGAAAATTTCGAAAATAATTTCGAGTTTTGAATTGGGCATAATACCGGCTAGAAAAAGGCTATTTTGAGTAAAATCATAAGTCCTAAGTTCGGTATATGACCCGGGTTTTGAAAATTGGATAGTTTGAAAAGAGGATGCAAATTTTTGAAAAGATGACGGTTTTGAAAAAAAGATATGGATCAAGTAGCACGTAGTCATGGAAACAGTATAATGACGTCATGTATGCTCTTAAGCTAAGTCTCGGTCAGTCTGTAAGGGTCTATACCAGTGTACACAGCCTATCAAGAATCGGGGCGGACTCCCTAACTCGAGTTGAGATTAGGACATGCCGTAAAACCCATATGAATCGGCTAATGGACACCTTTGACATAACTAGTTTGGACTATATCAACGGTATAGTGGGACGTCGGTCGCGAGTACCGGCCCGGGAAAATGGGGTTTATGCATGAACCGTAAAACTAAAACGCGCATTGTACTAGTCAAACGATTTCTATTCGAGTCTCACCCTGAGGACACTGAAGGTTATTAACTCATCAGAAAATCCCCAGCGGAGTCGCCAAATTGTGGACGTGACATAGGTCCACCCCGACGCGGCCACGCGCGGGTTTGGGGAGGCGAATGAATCTCCATGAGATGGTCAAATGGAAATTTAAATCGAAGTCGGAGTCGCCACCGAATTTTATGGTTATTCGGAACCGTTCGAGCCCACTCTATGTCGTAGTGGGCCGTGTACAAAATACGGCCCATTTCCGATGTCAGAGTTTATTGGGCTCGTCCCTTTTGCATATCGATATAGATGCCGACTGGGCGGTTAATCGTATATTGAATGACTCTCGTTGCCAATGGTTTCGGACATCCGGAAACCACGGTTCTGAGTAAGGGGTGAGGGTACGTGTTGGGAAGTTCACTAAGAACACCCAACCCCGCCCGCACATTAGCGGCCTCTACTAGGATATCGAATGACGTTTTAATGCGCGCGTTAGTTGAACGATGAATGATTATGCAAACATTGTTTTCTAAGCATGTGAAAAATTGAATGGGTTGCTAAGTCAATTTAATGCATGAAAATTGATTAACGTCAAAGTTATATTTAGCATGCGAGATTCGTTTTAGTATAATAAAACAAATGAAATAAAAAGGATGAATTTGCTACAAAACGAACAAACGAGTTAGTATCGATTTGTAAATAATAATAGCAAGAAATAAATATGCGAAATCGAAAAAAATATTAATCGAAATCTGAAAAATATCGTCGTTTTGTATAAAAAAACGAAGTTCGAAAAATAATAAAAAAGACGGAAAAGGCCGTGGCATAACAGCCGGCCGCGCGACTCGCCCGGGATGCCGGCGGGTCGCGTGGTGGCCTGTTTCGGGTCCAGTTTTTGAAAACTCGAAGTTCGTATTAAATCGCGTATGAATATTGCATGATTCGTACTCGACTTAATATTTTCGATATTCTTTATATTCGATAGTTGACTACGAAATCAATATCAAATACTTGGAATAGTTTTTAGAAAAGATGTAATTTTAGAAATCGATCGAAGAATAAATAATAAAACGAACGAAAACGTAGAAAAAAGAAATCCCGAATTCCAGGCCTGCGCGCGAGTCGCCTGGGCATGGCGCGACTCGCGTGCGGGTCTGTCCGTCTTTGTATTTTTGCTCGAAAATTGTTATTTTGAACGAAAAGTAAAAGAAAAGAATTTTGACAAAAAAGATGTAACGATTTCTGATATCGTCGAAATCTTAATATAATTCTTTTCGATACGATATTCGATTATAGAGAAATCGATATCGTATGTTTAAGAATATTCGTTATGAAAATAGTTTTTCGTTAATAACGATATTAGAAAAAAATTTAAAAAAAGGTCGACTCTAGACCCATAATATAAAACGGACGAAGAGAAGAGAAGAAGAAGGGAGAAACCGGGTTTAGTACACCCTCAACCTACATGCTCTTGTCGACTCGGATCGGGGCTCGTCGGAATGTGGCTAGACACGGGAGCGTCGAGTTTTGGTTCGGCTAGAGGTTTGGTTCGGACGGGTGAAGGTTCGGGTATGGGGCCGTTTCTCCTTCGGGTTTTGTAACGTAATATCGGTTTAACGATGCTAAGGATTTGTATGTGTCGGGATGCTAGATAACTATTGCTGAAAAATCGTGTGTGTATGTGTGAAATTGATGACTTGATTACCAATCATCCTCTCCTTTTGTGTTGGATGCAAGGGGCTATTTATAGGAAATTCCCGACCTTGGCTTGGGAGAGTTTGACTACCGCTTAGGATAGGAAACGAGGGAATTTGAGGGAAATAAGAATTCCGCTTTCTTGTGGAGGAAGAAAGGCAAACCGGTGGATTTGCTCTTGTTTTGGGCTGTTTCGGCCGAGTGTTTTACACTCGGTCGGATGCTCGAATTGGTTTTTGAATAGGACTCCAGTTTGAGCTAGAATTACCGCTTGAGTAAGAAGCTGAGAGGAACGAGGATTCCGTTTTCTTGTGAGGGAAGAAAAGAGGAAAAACCGGCTGGTTTGGGTACTTGGCCGAGTGTTTCAACTCGGTTTAGTGTTTGAGTCGGTTCTCGGATAGGATTCCTACTCGGGATCGAATTCTACCTTAAACGGAATTGTTTATTATTTTTTTGTATGGATGATTTTGTAGAGTTGGACCGTGAGTATACCGTGTGAGGTGTCACGGTTAACTCACAAGTTTCGGGAAATATCTTTGACCGGGTTTTGACTCGGTTGCTAAAAGACGGTTTTACCCCTGGTGACGGATTCGACACAAATTAGTGTTATTTGACTCGAAACGACCCACTGGGCCTGAATTTGAGGTTGGTTTTGTGAGATTTGTACTCCGTAAAATGCCTAGGCCAAATGTCCATCATTACGAGCCCATTTCCGAGTACGTTAAAGCACGTTTGCGTCCGATCATCATCGGGTGTTTGTCGGGAACTACTATAGACACCTGGCGGTCAAAATGTGGGTGTCTACACTAAGCATGTGATTAACTCTCATAAATACCATTACATCTCAGATCCCATAATATCGATGATTGCCTTACGTTCACCAAGTATTCTTAATACCCTTAAGTAATACTCATCGATGTACAACATCTTATCTCATGAATTACCAACTTTTACTCCATTTATTTCAAACATTATCCATAAATATCAACCATCATTCCAAAATATATGCTCTCTCGTCATTTGTGCAAACTCATTACTAATGATTCAATCATTCTAGTTCACTATTCACCACAAGATATGAATCGACAAAACTCCATATAGATAGTCTCTAAACAAATTATATCATCCAAATTAGAAAAGTCTGACATCCACTAGATCCATTAGGACTATCACTACTTTAATATCCTCAAAGCAAGTAGTGCTTACTATCATCCACAACTATAATGCTCAAAATCCTTTAATATAATATCGCAAATCTTCTCGATATATGTATTACTGTCCAAATCCACAAATTTAAGACCTTAAATATGATTATAACTATCACAAACTCAATGCAACCTCAATCTCATGACATAATTATGAGTCACACGCACAAGATCCAATCACTTCCTTTGAACAGATCTGATCACGCTATTCCTAGGCACCCAAAGAATCATACACCTTTAGTTAAGCTAGTACTCAATGTACCACAATATACTAGTCCATTGATAATGCAATTCCACAAAAGCATTGAATCATAATATCACCGTACGAATCTCATCATCATAACGACCAAGCTTATAACCTCCATTTTTAATTACAATCTTCTATCCATCAATAAATATTTTAACCTTACAGGTCCATCAAAGGAATGTCTAAATCTATGTCCTTCAATAAATGACTCATGCACTTAAATGAAACACCTTATCTCCAAAGTTTTCTATATAGCCTCTGAGATAACAAATTAACATCCACATACCCTTAATGTAATAACATCCTCAAACTTTCTAAGCTCGGTATAAGACCTTAAATACAACACTTCCAAAACACCATATATTACCCCAATTCATACTCATATACTATGTTCTATGCTCTCAACTTCAATTAACCCAACCTCAAACTCAAAGTATAAACATTACTCGCCAAAGGACCAAACTTCCACTATGAGATGATCACAAGTAGTTATGAAGAAGGAATCAAAAGTTTTCACATTACCATAATTGAGCTTAAAGGACGCGAGCTAAAAAAGAGGAAATATTTTTTTAGCAATACCACAAGGTAAAAAGTTTGAAAACTTGCAGCACAAGGTGACATCAAGAGGAAAGAGAAATTACAAAAAGTTGAAGGAAGAGAAAGTTGGAGTTAAAATAATGATCAGATAGAGGGCATCGAAAGATCAAACATAAAAAGGACAAATATAAAAGGAAACTTTTGGTTGGTATGAAAATATGAGAGGCACAGTTGATACGATCAAGGAGACAAGGATAGACGACTCAAAACAGTTTTATCTACCCAAAGACGACACCTTAATAATATAAGTAAAGCACGGAAAACCAGTGTCTTACAATTCTTGTACAATCATCACTCAAGGTATCTCTGTCTCGTAACATCCTTTAATCATATTACCATACTACCTCAAGACAGACAAATCTCTATGTAATTGTCCTTTCACCATCACTATGTTCCTCAGAAAATCATTCTCTAGACTATTAAATCCCAATACCTTCATCTAATCATATATAATGAATAAAACCATAGAATCCTCTACATCCTTAAAAAGACAAATACCACGATTCATTATCTCCATCTTCAATATGGGAGTTTACGAAATCAAGATCTAAACATTAATACGTCATAAGTTCATAACTCATATTGCTCTCTTTCACTCGGTCCTTAAAAGGTATGATCATTAAATAACTCCTCAATAGATAAATCATAAATTCTTTTCATCACACACTGTTTGCCATTAACGTTTCTTACTCCTCGAATATGATATTCTCATTAAAGACAAGCATAGTTCCTAAAATTCTCATCCTTTTAATCTTAAATCCACAATAACATTCAATCTTGTACCATCATGTATTCTTAATCCATAAATAACTTATTTCCTTAAGACAGAATTCAATAATTCTATTAATTACAGGCATAAGTTGCAATACTCCCAATTAATATACCAAAAGATAAATCTATTCATCATGTGTCTCACTCCTTGTAAAATCCTGAAACCATAGTCGTACATCTTACACCATACACAAACACTCAATATCATCAATACGGATTTCCTCAAAAATAAAAGGACTTAACACTCATAATCCCAAAGTGAACATCGTCTAACAACCTCTATTCCCAAAGTAAACTTCATCTCAATCTAATCCCATAGGAAACGTCATCCCACATCCTTTAATCCCAAATTAGACTTCTTCGCAACCAAACTCTTGATAATAATTGCTCTTTTCTTTCATACTTGAATCTCCAAATACAATCAATTCTAACTTATTAACTCAAGACTAAGTCACAACAGGAAAACTCTCAAAGTTACCCTAAGAAGGGACGACACCACCAAGTGATCCAAGAGGATAACAGTACGAGAAGAGTAAAGCTCGGGTTATCAAGGATTAAGAGTTTTGACAAACATGTAACCAAACGTACGATGCGTATGTAACATTAAAGAGAGATTTTTCCAAAAATAACCGTGATTTAAATCAACAAAGCACGCTTGAAAAAGTCTTTCCACGAACCATGCACTTAATACAATTATTAACGATAAACATTCAGGCATGAATAATTAAAACATGAACAACACATGTAACTCAATTAATAACAAGACGAAACGTTAAAACATACAGAAGCAAGTATATGATCAAAACATGTAATACAATTAATAACAAGATGGGACATTAAAGCATAAAGAAGCAAGTACATGATCAACACTTGTAATACAATTAATAACGATATGAAACACTAAGGAATAAACAGATAAGTCCTTAATTGTTTCTACCCCCATTTACTCTCACTCAATTACTAAGCCAAGTTATTCATTTAATGATTAAGCGAGAGTTGGGAGCGTATTCGCTCTGATACCAACTGTAACAACCCGGATTTTTAAAAACTTAAATAATATAAATAGTTTAAATAATAGGGTCAAAGGTGGCGAAAACACCCGACCAAATCCGAATCGTCACTATCTCGACATTCAAACTAATACATTATTCCAAAGTGTTCAAACAAGAAATCAAAAGAAACTTAAATAAAAAGGGTTTCTCTCTCCACAGGTCTTCCCCAACAACGAAGCAGTCAACAACATCCTGAAAGACCTGAAAGGAGGGAGGTTCACAGTCAGTGGGGAGTAACTAGATGCTCTCCCAGTCGTCTTTACAATAGGATGAAAGCAACTAATAATCAGCAACAATGAATAATACAGATAAAGGAATACATGAAAGCATTATCATACTCAACCAATTAAGATCATACCAATTACTAAGAAATTCAAACATCCAAACCAGACTTAACACACACAGATAACCTTCTTACACTACGCCTAGGGTATAGAGCGAACACCGGCTCGAGTGTGTAACTGACACTCTCACCTGCCAGAGCATATAACTGATACTCCGACTGACGGGTCGTATAACAGACTTCCCATCGGTGTGGAGCATATAACTGATACTCCACGGTACTATGTATAGCCGTATAACTGACAACTATATGTCTAAGCCTAGCTAGGGCTCTCGATGCAACAACTGTACACGGAACGACACACGGGACCCAGAGCGTATAACTGACGTCTCAAGGCACGCCCGAACATAGATCTTCGGCATTTGGTGCTTTTTCATTCCGATTGGTATATAACTGATACCGCACGTCATCTATACCGCTAGCATTCGTGTAACCGTACAGTATAACTAACTGTACAAGGTTCTCGTGAATAATGTCACGATCTCCATCCCAGTACAGTATAACCGACTGTACTAAGTGGCAACCCAACCTAGTATAGTATAACTGACTATACGAGGTAGTAATCCAACTTAATATAGTGTCACTAGCTATACCAGGGATAATCAAGCCCTAGATAGTGTAATTGACTATACCAAGTGTTACTCCAATCCAATATAGTATAACCGACTATATTAGATACCAATCATGTCTCAAACATAGGACAATATAACTGACTGAACTATGAAGAACATACATAGAAGTAAACTTTCAACAATAGGTGAATAATAGATAGTACAACTAACTATAACCATAAACTTAATCTTGCATATCTAATGTCTAATAGTATTCAAGGTTAAGGTTCGCAGACTATAACCTTGTCTACTAAGTTAAGGTTGACCTAACCTCAACCATAACCTCATGGAGTTACATAAACTGCAACAAGATTATGATGCTACGACGATGTTACATTAACCTCAAATGAAGTGGTGTAGTAACTTCTCAATGAAGGTGCATTAACTTCAATCAATGTTACGTTAACCTCGGCTATAACATTAGCTCCTGTTAAGGTTATATTAACCTTACTTATAACCTTAACTCCATGCTAAGGTTACCTTAACCTTCGCCCTAACCTTAATTCTAAGTTAAGGTTACAATAACCTTGACTATAACCTTGCAAAGTTCGGGAACCTCAACAAGATTATAACCCTGTGTTGAAGTTATCGTAACCTCAAGTGAAGTTGCATAGTACTTCTCAACGAAGTTACATTAACTTCTAATAAGGTTATATTAACCTCAACCCTAACCTCAACCACCGGGTGATGGTAGGTTAAGTCATCATTGAATCTAGGGTTTGAAACCCTAAAAGCATCGATGAAACACCCTAGTATCTCCACCAAGGGAGGCCACAGTCGGTTCATGCGCGTCCTAGAATTCTCTCACGAAACGATTCACAGCTTTCTAATTCGCAAAAAATGGTAATTTACGTCTTAATGATAAAATTAACGATACAATTAAATCGTGCAATCTATCAACGAAATAATAAACATGCATAATAATACCACGTGACATCCAATATCATATTAAACATTCATTCATCGTATTAATGGCATTCACATATCATAAACGCGATTAAAAGACACATCTAGTTACATTTTTGGCAATTAATGATAAACATTAATAAGAAACACCATGAATAACCCGACAAACAAAAACCTTGTCTCCAACACGTGTCACCATCCTCATAGATAGACTTTGAATAAACAAAACGAAACACATGTGATGGAAATCGTACCACACAAATCCTCTTCCAAAACGACCAAAAGAATGGTATCTTTTTCTTTAATTAGAGACCCTAAAGGTAGGTCTAAATGTTCATAAAAATGAATCTCATAAAATTAATTGGAGATGAATATGTTGTAGAGGAAAGAGCCAAGATTATGAAAATATAATTTATGTATGCATTTGAAAGAAAGATAGATGCATAACAATGGAGTTAAATGGAGAAAAAGAGAAACAAAGAGAAGAAGGGAGGAGGGATGCGCCGCGGCAGGAGGAAATGAGAAAAAGAAGTGACATGCTTGCTTGCTAGGTTAATCCTTTTATAAGGAGATTAATAAATGGACTTTGGGTCCATTACCTCATACAATGGATCACCCAATTAGAAATTGAGTTGGACCACAATAAATCGCTTGGAGAAGCAATATAGGTGGAGTA
Organism: Agrostemma githago; assembly: GCA_958450325.1. NCBI lineage: Eukaryota > Viridiplantae > Streptophyta > Magnoliopsida > Caryophyllales > Caryophyllaceae > Agrostemma > Agrostemma githago. The sequence continues at coordinate 23,585,832 of OY288244.1, read as the reverse complement.
CATATTATAGTAAAATAGTCAAATCGTGTACGAATATTTTAACCCATTAAAAGTGAGTTAAAATGAGACATTTATTTAAAACTGACAATGGAGGTAATAAAATACTGAATGCATATTATTATATAACTTGAAAATAATTATTTTAAATAAATAACTTTCGAATAAAATTAATATAAAATACGGGGTGTTACATTATCCTTCACATTTACTCCTCCATTAAAAATCAGCCATGTTATGACGGCATGCTTAGGGAGTGCCCAATGATTCCACACGAACTTAGTCCAAGGCGGAGGATTAGGAGCAGGGAGGAGCCACCCATAACCACTCTTGATGGAATATCCATTCGGATCCAAAGACCATGAGCCATTATGAAAACCTTGTTTAAGGGCTTCCTTCGTCTTGCATATGGACTTCCATGTCTACGAACAATCAGCAGGGGGGAGTAATAGTGCCAACTCTGCTGTTTTATGTAAATAGTAGAGATCGATTTCACCCACAGGCTGCTTCTATCTTCATAAATCCAACTAACGAGTTTGCCTACAGCTGCTACATTCCATACGGATGCTCTCTTAATGCCTAGCCCCCCAAGATTCTTAGAGAGAGTAACCTTGTCCCACGCAATTAGAGATTTCCGTGTATATTCACAATTCTCGTCCCAAAGGTAATTTCGGCAGATTGCTTCAATTCTTTTGATCGTGTGTTTGGAAATAATGAATATCGTGGCCCAATAATTGTATAGGGTGTTAAGAACAGACGAAATCAGAGTGATCCTTCCCGCATAAGATAGTTTTCTCGCACCCAGGCTCCTAATTTGGCCTATAATCTTCTCAGCCAATACACTGCATTCCGGTTTGCTCAATTTACCCGGCTGAATCGGAACTCCCAAGTATCGAAAAGGCATAACGCCTTCTTTAATTACTGTGACCTGATGAATACCATCCTTAATTGAATCATCGACACCATTATAAAAAACTTCAGACTTCCCATTATTCATACAAAGCCCCGAAGCCTTGGAGAAGGAAGAAAAAGCTCTCATAAGTAGCATTATAGAGCGGATTTCCCCCTTACAGAATAATAAGAGATCGTCCGCAAATACTAAGTGTGTGAGCTTGATATCTTTGTACAACGGATGGTAGTTGAATGGCCTGGTGCTTGTAGCATACTTGAGCATTCTACTTAGGTATTCCATGCAAATGGTGAAAATAAGGGGGGAAATGGGGTCTCCCTGCCTCAGTCCACGTTTGCCCTGGAAATACCCAAAGAATGAGCCATTTAAGACGATGGAATAGGAAGTCGTAGATATACATTGCATCACCAATTCTGTGAATTGGCTAGGAAAATTTAGCTCTGCCAACATACCCTCTACAAACTCCCATTCAACAGTATCATAGGCTTTTTGAAGGTCCAACTTGAACATGCTTCTAGGAGAAGCATTCTTTCGCGAGTACATCTTAATGAGGTCTTGGCATATAAGAACATTTTCTAGAATCGACCGTCCTTGCACAAAGACGCTCTGGGATTCCGAAATTAAATCAGGGAGCACTCTCGCCAGTTTATTACATAAGAGTTTCGATATGATCTTGTATATCATGTTGCAGCAAGCAATAGGTCGGAACTGTGTTACCATCTCAGGTCGATCACATTTAGGAACCAATACAATATTGGTAGCATTAATCTGCCTCAGAATTCTCCTCAAAGAGAATACATCTTTAATCGCTGCACATATCTCCTCACCCACAATAGGCCAAGCATCCCTAAAGAACCCACTTGAGTATCTATCGGGACCCGGGGCTTTGTTCGTAGGAACAGAGAACACAATCTGTTTTATTTCAGCATCCGTGACAGGCTGGAGCAACAAATCATGGTGAGCAGCATTACACCGAGGGCCAAGATCTATAACAGCAGTCCTGACCTGCTGAACCTCCTTCCAATCCCCCAAAAGATTCTTGTAAAACCCAAGGAAAGCATCCTGAATGGTCTCACTTTTATCACAAAGTTCTCCTCTTATGTTCTTCACCTGAGTAATCTTATTCCTAGTCAACTTTTATTTAATAACATGATGAAAGTGCTGGGTGTTTGAGTCCCCATCCTCCATCCATTTGACCTTTGCCTTCTGCATCAGGTAGCTATTTCTAGCTTTATTCACCTTTGCATACTCAAGGTTTGCATGATATTCCTTCCTAATAAGCTGCTCAGTCACACCCATCTGTGCAATTTCTGTTTGGACGGCTTCCAACTGCATCGCTGCCTTAGAAGCCTGCTGTTCTATGTCAGAATAGCATTCCTTATTCAGTCGTTTTAGCCCCTTTTTGAGTAGCTTTAACTTCTTGACTACACAGAACATCTTAGTGCCATAAATCTGTTGATCCACACCTCTGTCACTGTACTAACAAAAGAATCAGCCTCTCCTCACATCAGAAAATATTTAAAGCTTGCCTTTCGCCTCTCCAAATATATGCTCTGAGCTGAACAGGGGGAATGATCAAACAGTCCTTCCGGATGAAAGTGAGCCTGGTAATCCGCAAACTGATCAGATCATCTGTCATTAACAAGAAAACGATCAAGTCTGCTATATTTGCTAGTTTGCTCTTCTTGCTTGTTAGACCAAGTATACCATGCATGCCCCAGTTGCTTTGATGTCCTCTAACTCGCAAATATTCAAGCATTGTATAAACTCGTCCATATCTATCTGTTTAATTTGCCCTCTCAAGTGCTCATATGGAGATATAACCGTGTTAAAGTCTCCCCCAACCGCCCAAGGACCCTGAACAACAGCAGCAATCTCCTGAAGTTGTGACCAAAGCTCCCTTCTACCTTCTCCATCATTATACCCATACACCACCGTATAGTAGAAACACTGTCCATTAGGCGTGAAAGAAACTCGACAATGTATGAGTTGAGCCCCATAACGAAGAGGCTGAACATCATACAACAAAGGGTTCCAAACGAGCCACACACGACCATTAGGATGCAAATGCCCATTAGTAGTAACACACCATCCCTCTAGCATACTATTAGAAATACTGTCAACATTAGTCGATTTTATTTTTGTCTCAATTAGGCCAAATAAACCTACTCCTTTATTATGCAAAAAACACTTCACTTCACGCTGTTTATTTACATTGTTCAACCCTCTAACATTCCAAAATCCAATAATCATTTATAATTGTTAGTAGAAGGGTTACCATCATCAATGTGCATAGGACTCTCAGGAACCTGAGTTTCCTCCAAAGCTTCCGCATATGACTTCCCTCCAGCCCTTGGTGAACTCTCCACCACTGAACTTTCACCCACCGGTTCACTAGGCCTAGCAGCAATCCTCAAGGGGGGGTTGCCAGTCCCAATCTTCGGCTTCCAGACTCTAGTCTGTCCTTTCTTGAGAACCTCCCCCTTTCTACAATTCTTCATCTCATGTCCTAGACCTTTGCACTTGGTGCACAAGATTGGATGCCACTCATATTCCACTTTGACACTGATCACTTCTCCATTAGCCTCTTTGAACTTTATCTGACCAGGAAGGTCTTCTCCCACTTTCAGCTCAAGTAGGACCCTAGCATATCCCAACCGCGTCTTGTAATATTTTATTATTATTATTATACCTTAAATTTTATTTTCATATAAAATTTCATTTAAAGAATTTACTATTTTAAAAATATTATACGATATTTGGGATATAATGTTTCGGGTGACACTTGAGGATTAAAGTATAATGTTGTCACACTGAAAGTAAGTATTTGAGGATTTGACTGTTTCAAATGAGTCTGACCAATTATTGAAGGTCACCAAATAAAGCACTACTTGTTCACGGGCGACTTTTATATAAAGTTTACGATGCGAGTCTGGGACGAATAGCATGTGTTGGATCCTACCATGCGTGGTGTTTCGACTGCACTTGTAATGAAAAGCAGACTCGGAGGCTGCGGTCCGAGAGTCGACCTAGTGTTTAAGGTAATTGTCCTACGGCAGTGAGAGTTGAGGTTCAAGAGTCTGCGTAGGGGATGTGGCGCACGTATAGACAAGTACTTGATCAGTATTACTACCTAGGTAGCGGGGGCAGAACAGGATTCTGAAAACTGTGGGTTCCCTCTTGGTGATGCAGAGAATGTAATCATCAGCTTTCATTTAAGCCCAGAGCCCCGTCTGAATAAACATATAATATAATTGAAGTTCGACCCAATTGAGCCTTATGGGTGAGATGTAAACCTCATAAGATCGGTTCGGTCTACGAGTCGGTAACGCGGTTACTTCTATTGGTGAAATGAAAGCCAATAGGATGTAGCGGTGATACTAGGAGCCACGACTCGTGTGTTTATTCTCTGTTTACGTGAAAAATGATTTTAAAATCAAATGGCTGCCAATGTCCCATCTTTTAAACCTTATCGTTTTCATCACCTCACATGTTGATAATTGAATTAAAGGAAACTATCTGTTACGTGATATCCTTTAATATTTTTGTAAGCATATTATTTGTTATTCACATAATTATCTTATGTGTTCGAGGTGATGTTAGATGAACGGCTTGGTTGCTGTCCCGCTCAGCGTCCACTGTTTTATTTTTTTTGCAGGTCTAAGACGTTGGGGAATCGAGCGAGAGAGATTTAATAATATGTTTTGTATAGAATACAATCTATATTCTGTACTAAGTGAATCAAGACTATGTAATTAATAATCGTTTATTGTAAGGATTCGTAGCGATCCGGATTTATTTACACTCTGATATAATTTTAATTAAATGACTTAGATAACTTTCCGCATTTTCTATTATTTTAAGTCATCGAAAATTCGGGTTGTTACATAGTCACACTCTTACTACGTTTTTATAATACGTTTTATTTCATTACGTTAAATGTTGTTGCATAGGATTCTTTTTCTGCATTTAACCATTGTTTAATGAGCAAGCTTTTCATGCTCCTCCTTCTTATCCCATTTGGCCGGCTATATTGATGTGATAATACATTGGATTCCTCGACTTATTTATTCTCATTTAACCTTTAGAAACCTTCCAACTCTTTTACATTTATTTCTCATAAAAATCATTCAACATCCTATTTCCTTCTCTCCTTCTCCATTTTGGCCGTGTGATTTCTTCTTCCTTCTTGGCAGATTCTTCCTCTATTTCGAGTCACAATCGTTTCATTTTTATCATCAACTTAATCCTCTTTCCAAGCCTATCGTTAAGGTAATAATTGATGATGTTTTCGATCGTTATTCACCTTGATTTTCTTAGTTTTTCTCATGGTATTTTTCTACCATGAATTTCGTGTATGGTAGGTTTTGTGGACGATCCCGAGGTTGGCGAGTATATTATCGATTCGGATTTGGACTAGAGGTAACGTCGATGCTACTCGGTATTTTGTGATTTTAATTGTGTAATTGCATGTATATTTTTATATTTCATTTTTGACAATATATGTATGTTATATAATCTGGAAAGTTTTTAAAAGTTGAAAATTTGCATGTTTCGGTATTTTTTTTTGGGTGAAAAATGTTAGTATTATATCATCACAAAAAAGGTAATTACAACAAAAGTACACCGCATCCCAACCTAAGAGGTCGCGATGAGGGTACTAATCTCCTTAGTTTCCATACAAGTGAGTTTGTTCCTGATCATAACATTCTCTAATCCAGTTTTAACACTGCTTTTGAACTCACGAATGACCTTTTCCGGGTGCTGAAGAACACCTTCGATTCTCGCTTTGTTTCTCTTCATCCAAATTGTGTACACAAGAGCAACCATAACAGCAGCCTGCGCGCGACCTGCAGGTCCGTTCAAGATACCGTAATCAGGAGGAGCCGACATGCTTCTCTTCACCCGATCTTCCACTCCAAGTTTAACTCTTTTGCTGAACTCACATTCAAACATTAGGTGTTGTACAGTTCCGGGTTCATCATCACATAAGCAACATTTGTCGTCATCACAGCATCCAATTTTGGTTAATTTGTCTTTGGTATTTAGTCCACCATTTATCAAAATCCATGTGATAGCAGAATGCTTAGGAGTGTTCCATTAATTCCATACTAAATCACACCAACGAACCTTGGGGCTGCTCCCTCTAATCCAACTATAACCGCTTGCAACAGTGTACTCTCCGCTGTCATGAATCCATTCATCGTTCAAGTATCCCTCTTTAAGATCTTCCTTCGCTTCACATATAGATTTCCAGGTCCAAGCAGTATCTTTATGGGGGTTATAATCATGCCAGCTTTTGCCCTTAAGGTAAATTTGGTTGATCCAACGCACCCACAGTCTATCACTCTTAGTGTAAATCCAATTCACCAATTTGCCTATTGCTGCCACGTTCCAACTCATAGGCTGTTTAATGTTAAGCCCGCCTTCATCTTTGGGTCTAGTCACCTTGTCTCAAGCGACAAGGGGAACTCTTTTGTACTCCGAGCTACCCTCTCACAAGTAGTTCCTACAGATTGCTTCAATTCTCTTAATTACCCCTTTAGGTAAAATAAATATGTTGGCCCAGTAATTATAGAGTGTATTAAGAACCGAATTGATAAGGACAATTCTTCCAGCATATGAGAGCCTTCGAGCACCCAAACTCCTGAGTCTAGCAATCATTTTTTCAGCAATCTTGGAGCACTCCATATTATTCAGTTTTTTCGTTTGAATGGGTATACCAAGATAAGTAAACGGGAGCTTGCCCTCACTGAACCCAGTAACCTGAAGAATACCATCGATGAGCATCCTTTTCATTCCATTGAAGTACATGGCTGATTTAGTCTTATTAATAGTGAGACCTGAGGCTTTGGAGAAAGACGCTAGAGCCCTAATTAACAGCATAACAGATTGAGCCTCCCCCTTACAGAACATCATAAGATCATCTGCGAAAAAAAAAGGTGGGTTAACTTCATTTGTTTACACATGGGGTGATACCTGAAAGTCCATTTTCTCGTAGCATATTGGATCAGCCGACTAAGGTAATCCATGCAAATAGAGAAGATGAGAGGAGATATCGGATCCCCTTGTCGCAATCCTCTATTTTCGTCAAAAAACCCAAATAACTGGCCATTAAGATTGAGGGAGAACTTAGGTGTTGAGATACAGGTCATAAGTAATCGCCTGAACTGGAGAGGAATCTGCAGATGGGTAAGAATTTCTTCAACGAAGCTCCACTCCACGGAATCATAAGCTTTTTGCAAATCAATTTTGAACAGGCATCTAGGCGACGCATAGGCCCTATTGTACTGTTGGGCAATATCCTGGCAGATCAAAATATTCTCCATAATGGACCTGTTTTTCGCTTTTTCCTGGCAGATCAAAATGTTTCGGTATTCTTATCGCTTTTTCGAGATTAACGATTAAATTGTTATATTAATTGGTAAAATCGTAATATTCGGCCTAAACTTTTAATATATGATTATATTCTGTAAAAATGAAGTTTTTGATGATTTCTAATAATTTGGTATTTTTTCTGATATTTTAGTTATCGATTATTGAATTATTACCATTTACGAACAAAAACGATTAAAAGCCGATTTTTAGTTCTAGTACTTAAACATTTTATTTTAATCTGATTTTTGACGTGGGTAATATTTATGGTGAAAAATAATTTTCTAAAAATTTCATAACTTTTTGGAAATTTTAAGTGGGTGAACTAATTAATCACTTTAAATCATCGTTTATCGTTAAAACCATATTTCTCGTTTTAATTTCCGATTTTCTGGTCTTTGTTTTAAATCTGGAAAAAATTGATAGATTCTGGAAAATCATGATTTTTAATTTTAATAATAATTTTTGGATATTATTGCGTAAATTGTTTGGTAATTACTATTTTTATTAATCGTATTGTCGAAACTAATAATAATTAGGGAATTTTAGTTTTATAAATTTTGGAAACAGCCTAATTAGTAGTACTAAAGTGTTTAAGATATTTTTAACTATCTTATAAACACTCGTATGATATTTCCGTGATTTCATAAACTCAAATGTTCTCACTTTAACAATTAGTATCGTTAAGGCCGAAAGTATTAGTTTTATAAATCTATATCTTTTACTAAAAAATGTTTGATTAGTATGAACTAATATTTTCGCTATTTTGATGCTATTTTTTAAAGTTTCTAAATATAGAAGTTTCCTAAAATAGAAAGTTTCCTTCTTTTGGAAGGCGATCCGTTTTCCCTTTTGTTCTCTTATTATTTACAATGATTATATCATTTTGAATATCGATAATGGCTTTGTTTTGGGAGTTATGGAATAAGGACAAGTGTGGGGTTAGAGTAATATAGTCTGGGATGTACGTTTTTGCCATCGACTGTAAGGCTGATGTGTCTTTATGGGGCACATTGGTTGTTGAACTGAGCATGGTTTGTGTTCATGAGAGTGTGCATTGTGCCCTTAAACTAAGATATCGCATCGTGTAAGTCGCGTCGGGTTGAACTGGATATGGTTTGTATCCAGGAGGGGTGTATACTACTTGAACCAGGACCCTTTATGCCCGCAGTCCTGTTATAGTTGAGTTGCCTAGTTAGAGACTGGATTCTGTTATGAGTTAAGTCTACAGTTCTCGAAGCTAGTTTCCAGTATTATCCTAGTGAAGGTCTAGACTTGTGCACACTAATCAAATTTCCATAACGCCATTTTGACTATTTTTATTTGTAGACACCCGCATTTTGCCTGCTAGTGTCTATAGCAGTTCCCGACAAACACCCGATGATGATCGGACGCAAACGTGACTTAGTATACTCGGATTTGGGCCCGAAATCAATAATATCTGACATGGACTTTTAGCGGAGTAATAATCTCACAAAACAGACCTCAAATTCAGGCCCAGTGGGTCGTTCCGAGCAAAATAAGACTAATTTGGGCCAAAACCGACACCAAAAATAAATCCCGTCTCTTGGCGACCGGGTCGAAACCCGGTCAAAGACGAACCCGTCACAAAATCAGCCCAGGTACATCTTCTAGAAGATGGCGCCCAAATCCATTTCAAAAAGATATCAAAACAAACAATATCAATTCCTTCCTATTTTAACTCGGATTATCTGATCCACTCGATCGAGTGGATTGACCCACTCGGTCGAGTGGAGCGTCAAAAACCGGATCAGGCCCATTTTCTAGGGCACTCGACCGAGTGCACTAGGGCCACTCGATCGAGTGACCCTAGGTCGTGGGGTAAACTCTATAAATACCCCATGACCCTCACTCATTTCACAATTTTTACCAACTTTCTACACATCCATTTTACCCTACATTTACCCTACATCTCAGCCACACTCTTCATTCTACAACCCTAAGCAATCACATACAAAGACCGAGTCCCTTGTCCCTCGATAAACCGACAACACACATACACACACACACACCATAACTTACATACATCCTCGATACTCCATAGTCCCGTCACTATTCGCGAGCCCATTTCCGAGGTCCTTACTAAGCATGTATGTTGAGGGTGTCCTAAATCCCATCTCGATCTTTATTGCTTTTACTTACATTTTCGTATCGTTAATATTATGCTTATACTAGTATTGCAATCCTAACACTAACTCTAACATTCTAACATTTTACTTTTGCATACTAACTTTTACATTTCGTTGCTAACATTATAATCATACCGCGTATATATATATATAGTAATATCGAAATTTCGGTTTCGGATACGTTTGACTATAATTGTCGCCTAAAGTCCGTCTAATCCTTTTACGAGCAACGACGGAGGTGGAGCCCTTTCGAGGAGCCCCGCCCCAATGTGCTCAAAGGCGTGACGTGATCGTGACAAATCATAGTTGAACGCATTCGATCCCATTTTAATTAGTACGGAACCCATTGACACGAAAACCGACATCACATAACCCGAAAGGGTTAACTTCGATGCCGTGACGTAGAGGGAAGCATTTCGTTACTAATTCAAATTTTCTAATGCAAACATCTCATAAAATCCCGACGACGGTATTATGATCGTATATGTACACGATTATAGTACCGGAGGTTGAGTTAAATTCAAATCAAGCGGTATTTGTATTTAACTCGACCGACCGTCGTTTTCAAACCCAAAAACCAAACGAGTTAACGCTCGTACAGGGACTACTCGACCGAGTGCATAGGCCACTCGATCGAGTAGTGTCCACAAAACCGGGCAGACTACTTCCCAAGGGTACACTCGACCGAGTCAGGCCATGACTCGACCGAGTGGGTCCTGTAGCCCAGAAAACCGAGAGCTTGGATGCAACATTTAAGCCTCGTCTTTTTTTTTACGACTCTTAGTCAACACGTGTAAAGCCAATCACGTGAACTCATTTTCCAAAACTCACGTTTATCGTGGCAAACCGAATTAAATCTAAATTCGTCAATATTTTGATTCAATTCGGCCAACCTTCAAATTTAAGACACATAAAATCACGAGTCACAACTCGTACAGGTGCCACTCGACCGAGTACACCTGCTACTCGACCGAGTAGCACCCCAAACCGTGGGCAGAAGCTTCTTTTAGGACGCACTCGACCGAGTCAGGCCATGACTCGACCGAGTGAGTCCTGTAGCCCCGTAACCGAGAGCCTTGACACACCTTTCAAGCCTCATCTTTTTATCGACATTAGTCATCACGTGTAAAGACTATCACGTGACTAACCTATTTTCAAAACCATGCACGACACGACACGTAGAACGACTTTGACCACCTTTTGACGTGATAAGTCGGGACAAGACTACGGGATATGAGATCGGGCTAGCAATATGCCACAGTCTCGTATTTTCGTCCTTCGTTTAGTACACGATATAATGTGTATTTAATCGGGGTTAGTCCATCTACACATTTCGCGATCTAGCTTACATACGGGTCTGTCCCTATTATTGCATCGTATTTTTTATTACTTTTACGTAATGTTGTATTGTGAATTCCGGGTTGTATTTCCGCCCGTGTAACTTGTACGTTACTTTTCTTATTTATTTTCGAGCTTTGTTTATTTACTTGCTTTTACACTTTATAAACGAACCTCGCATGCTAAACCATTTTGACCAAGAATAAGATGCATTAAATGACGTAGTTCACATACTATTCATATGCTAGCCCGAAAACGCTGTTTGCATATCATTTAATCGTTTTACTAGCGCGCACACACGAACACGAACGATGTCTTAGTAGAGGCCGCCATGTGCGGGCGGGGTTGGGTGTCCTTAGTGGGCTTCCCGACACGTACCCTCACCCCTTACTCAGAACCTTTGGTTTCCGGATGTCCGAAACCCTTGGCGCACGAGAGTCATTCTTTACACGATTACCGGTGCAGATGGTATCGGTATCGCAATGCAAAGGGACGAGCCCCATAAACTCTGAAATCGGAGTGGGCTTACTTTGTGTAAAGCCCATGACGACATAGAGTGGGCTCGTATGGTTCCGAATAACCATAAAATTCGGTGGCGACTCCATTTTGACTTAAATTTCGAACCCGAGAACAATCTTACCACGAGATTCATTCGCCTACCCAAACCCGCGCGTGGCCGCGTCGGGGTGGACCTACGTCATGTCCACAATTTGGCGACTCCGCTGGGGATACCTGATGTACTACATGGCATCGGGGTTCCTAGGGTGAGACTCGAAGAGAAATCGTTCGAATATTAGTGTGTGCGCATTAGTTTAATGGTTCATGCATAACCCAAATCTTGCCCGGGCCGGTTACTTGTGACCGACGTCCCACTATACCACGGTGCATTCCTACATGGGTGCGCTAAAGACTTCGATGGCGGAACTCACCGGGGTTTTACGGCAGGTCCTAGTTCCAAATCGGCTAGGAAGTCTGTCCCGTTTCGTGAGAATGCGATCGTTGTTGGTATAGACCCTATTATGACCGACCGAGACTTAGTTTAAAGCATACATAAGCGTCGTTATAATGCTTGTTTGACTACATGCTACTTGGTTTCCGTGTCATTTTTTCCAAAAACCGTCATTTCAAAAAAATGCATCTTTCCAAAAACACCCAAATTTTGAAAAACCCGAAATGCTGTCCGTTTCGGGACCCGTCTTTTCAAAATATCCAATTTTCAAAACTCGGAATGCCGCCGAAATTTAGGATCAGCTGATTTGACTCAAAATATCCTTTTTCTCTAGTCGGCAAGCTGCCCACTTTAACTCGTGAATTTCCAACACCATCTCGATTTTCTGAATTTTTTTCAAAATTCTAATCTTGGTTTTCGGAATTCCGTTTTTTTTCAAAACTCCCGGAAATTCTTCCGCTCATTCAACATTCAACCATCCTAGTAAACCTTCCTTATTATAGGACCTACCGTCTAGTCGTGTGTCGGGTCTTTGCATAGTATGTCGAAGGTCTATAGCGTCGAAACTCCGCTGATCCTATATCACGAGTTTCCCCCCCTTTCCCGAGTCCGCCTTATCAGTCAAGGCACGACCGACCCGCGTAGGGCATACCCCTACAAAGGAAAGTCCGTCCATACACTCGAGTCAAAAGTCTGGGGAAAATCTCACGTGGACCTTCCTTCGAACGGGATTAGGCCCACAAAGCCAAAATCCTAAGGAAGTTATACCACCCATCGAGTCATCCGTCTAGATGTCTTTCTTGAGTCTCTAGTCTCCTTTCCTAGGGTTGCTCGGGATGTACTTTTCCTTTCCTTTTCCGAGATCTGGGCTCAGTTTCTGATTACGCGGTGTTCTTACAGACAGGCCGCCGGCAACCAGACACGCTCGAAGGATGGCTACTTTGAACAGTCTACAAACCGCTTTGGACGCCATGGTCGCGAAGCAGACCGACGTCGAGGCCCAACTGACCGAAATGAGGGCTGGCCAAGTGGCCATTGTTGCTCGCCTAGCTACGGTGGAGCAAGGGACCCCTAATGTCGGGACTACCGGGCCCATAACTGAACTGGTCAGCGCAGTGCGCCGGCTAGAAGAACAAGTCCATTTGACTGGGAGTAACAATATCCACCGGGAGAACAGCCGAGAGTACTCCACGGTGAGTGACAAGCTGCCCGCAAACCTGAACCTCACAGGTTTGCCCATGTTCGAGGGAACTGAGGACCCGTTACTACATGTGCGGGCCTTCAAGGAATTCATGGCCATCAAGGGAGTGGACTCATCCATGTTCAAGAACCTCTTCGCTGCATCCCTTGAGAAGCACCCACGGGCCTGGTACTATAGGCTAGACCCGAAAAAATACCCTACATGGGATGATGTGGCTACCGAGTTCGCTCGGAACTACGCTGACAACACCGAGATCCAAACCACAATGCGATCTCTAGAGGTCATGGCCCAAGAGCCAAAAGAAGGTTTCACTAAGTACCTTCAACGCTGGAGGGCCGAGAGCGTGAAATTGGTCGATAAGCCCAATGAGAAGACTCTGGTGGAGGCTTTTGTCAAGAACCTCCTCCCTTCCTACCGGGTTCACCTCCGGTACGCAGTCATACCCAATTTCACCACCCTTACTGAAATGGGTATGAGGATCGAAGATGACCTGAGACTAGAAAGCCTCACCAAGGCTACTAGCAAAGGATACCAAGGGGCCTCTTCATCCACCACAAAGCCCCAGGCTGCAACCCGCAGCATTTTTGACGCGGTCAATCTACTAGATGCCCCGTCCAAGAAGAACACCCCACCTCGGGTCTTCACTGATATAGGTACTACCTATACTTATGCCTTACAAAGGCTATCCTCAAAAGGCCTAATCTAACCGATAGGCCCAACTCCTGAAGTTCCGGTCGAGCGACGCTCCAAGAACTACAATGCTCAGGCCTATTGCCAATACCACCGGGGCAATGGGAACGATACCGAGAAGTGTTGGAAGCTGAAACACTTGATCCAGGACTTAATTGAAAGCGGAAAAATCCCGCTACCCGGAGATAAGCCCAGCAACAAGGAGAACCCTTTCAGCTCCCATGCCATCTTTGCCGGGGAGGTGATCGACTGCTCTCACCTCATCTCCCCCTACATCCCGCAAGTGAACGGGATCTGGTTTGACGACGAGGATGATATCTACCTCGCTAAAGGGGAAGCCATTCCCATCACCCCTGAACAGATTCGAGAAGTCAAAACTCGAGTCTTAGCCAGCAACAACCTTGGTCGTCCCTACTTAGCCGCAAGCACTAGGGACACCCCTATCCCGACAACCATCACCGATCCACTCGGGATGGAAGTCGCCCCTGAAGAGCCGACCGCCGAAACAGCCGTCGTGAAACAATTGAAGAGAACCCGAGTTGACCTCACTATATGGCAACTCCTTGTTAGCTCGCAAGAACATCGAGAGGCACTTACAAAGGCTCTCGATCAAGTCAAAATCGACTCTCTGGCTACCCCCGCTGAAATGGTAGCCACGGTCCTACCCCACCTAAAGGGTAAGACCAAAGTAGGGGGCCCAATGATCACATTTTCCGAAGCCGATCTACCGCCATTCGGGACCTCCCACAATCTGGCCCTTTACATCACGGTGATTTGCCGGGGGAAGTACCTCCCGATGACCCTAGTTGATGACGGGTCGGCCGTGAATGTCCTTCCTCTAAGGACCGCCAAAGCCCTCGGCATTACCGAGGCTTACTATATCCCGACCGCTCAAACCATCCAAGCCTTTGATGGGAGCCCAAAGTCGGTAGCTGGGGCCATAAAACTGACCGTCATCACGGGCCCAGTAGAAAAGGAGCTTGAATTCCAGGTGATTGATGTCACCTCCTCATTCAACTTGCTCCTAGGAAGGCCGTGGATTCACGCGGTAAAAGCTGTGTCCTCCACCCTCCACCGCAAGATTAAGATGCCTCTACTCGACGGTATTATTACTCTAGAAGCGACCCCAATAACCGTGGCTAGCTGTAACGCCACGGGCCGCACGGACCTCTGGGGGTTCGACTTTGTGGGGATGATCGAGGAAGAGTACCTTTTTAGGCCTTACTTCACCACGAGCATTGACACAATGCTCCAGAACCTGGGGTACCTTCCGCGGGCTACCTCTCGACCCGACCTTCCAGCTGGGAAGATCATTGAGGTTCTCAAGGACGAAGACTCTCACTTCGGCCTTGGCTACGCCCTTACTCCGGACAGCGTTGTCCGAGCAGGAATTGAAAAGGCCTGCAACATCATGAAGGGTATCTACTTGAGCCCTTACCGCCCACGGTTGTCTGACTACTTTGTCACACCCGTATTCGGGGCTGTCCGAGTTGGGCTATACCAACCCAACGCTACGCACCTCGGGACCCACTTGGCCTGAGGTGCTCACCCTCACCCAGTCCGACGGAGCGGACGATGCCGAGCCCGTGCTAGGGCTACTCTTCGGGGAGGACATCGTAGCCCCAACTCCAAAGGAGGACCTGGTCAACCTAATTCTCCGCAGCAACAGGTTTGACCCGACCAAGCTGATCTCGGATGTTGGCTCCGAGACGGGAAAAAGGGCCTGGAGGAAAACTGTCAAGTGGACTGACAGTCAAGGAAGGATCTACAAGCTGGTCGCCGGAGAGGGAGACATGCCTGAGTCTGAGTCCGAGTCTGAGTCGGAGTCTGAGTCAGAGTCTGAGGTCGAGTCTAGAGAAGTCGGTGCTAGAGTCACCCCTGTAACCCCCCTCCCTTCTATCATTCCTGCTGCTAGCACTTCGGGGTCTGTCCCGAGTGCTTTACCAATCCCGCCACTGACCAATGATCAGATGGCTGCTCTTTTTGAGCTGTTTTCTAAATTTTCAATTAATAATAACAACCGTTCTGCTTACGACTTGTCTCTTTTAAATCCTGCTTTCAAAAATGATTTATGCTATGACATTGAGAAATCCGACGAACAGGTACCCTAACCTCCACATCTGATCGAGCAACTCGAGCAAAGGGAGTCCCGGAATCCGGTAATTGAAGAGACCGAGTCCATAAACGTGGGAACAACCTTAGAGCCTCAGATACTTAAGATAGGGTTATCCTTAAATCCCGAGGAGAAACAACAGTTTATAAACCTCCTCCAAGAGTTCAAAGATGTCTTCGCGTGGTCCTACAAGGACATGCCGGGGATAGACCGGGAAATAGCCGAGCACCACATACCTATCAAAGATGGGTGCAAACCGGTCAAACAAAAGCTTCGTCGAATGAGGCCCGAGTGGTCTCTCAAAGTAAAGGAAGAAGTCGACAAACAGTTCAAAGCCGGCTTCATACAAGTGTCCGAGTATCCGGACTGGGTAGCAAACATCGTGCCGGTTCCTAAAAAGGACGGTAAGGTGCGGGTATGCGTAGATTTTCGGGATCTTAACAAAGCAAGCCCGAAGGATGATTTTCCGTTACCACACATCGATATACTGGTGGATAACACGGCCGATCATGCCCTTCTATCATTCATGGACGGGTATGCCGGATATAACCAAATCAAGATGGCGGAAGAAGACATGGGTAAGACTACCTTCACTACACCTTGGGGTACTTACTGTTACACCGTCATGCCATTTGGTCTCATTAATGCCGGGGCTACATACCAAAGGACCGCTACCACCTTACTACACGACATGATGCATAAAGAGGTATAGGTCTATGTAGACGACATGATCGTCAAATCCAAAGAACGGGACGGTCACATCACCGCCCTAAGAAAATTCTTCACCCGACTGCGCAAATACAACATGAGGCTAAACCCTCAAAAGTGCAGTTTTGGGGTAACGTCAGGCAAATTACTGGGTCATATCGTTAGCCAACGAGGTATCGAAGTCGACCCAGCTAAAATCAAAGCCATTACCGAGATGCAAGCTCCTCAAACCGAAAAAGAAATAAGGGGATTTCTCGGGAAAGTCCAGTATATTAGTCGATTCATTTCCAAGCTAACCATGGTATGTGAACCAATTTTCAAGAAACTGAAAATAGGGGAACGGGTACTATGGGATGACAAATGCCAAGCTGCTTTCGACAAAATCAAAGAAATTCTGTCTGCACCGCCGGTTTTGATGCCACCTCAACCCGGCTTGCCTCTGTCGTTATACCTAACAACGACCGAGACAGCCATGGGGGCTATGCTGGCTCAGACAGTTGACTCCGAAGAGCGAGCCATCTATTACATCAGTAAAAAGTTTTTAGAGTATGAGTGCAAATACACCATGCTCGAAAAGACGTGCTTGGCTCTAGTCTGGGCCACCAAGAAGCTTAGACACTATATGCTCAGCTATGAGGTCCATGTGCTATCCAAGATGGACCCGATCAAGTACCTCTTCGAAAAACCCATCCTCAACGGCCGGATTTCAAGATGGACTCTAATGTTGGCAGAGTTCGACCTAAAATTTGTACCTTTAAAAGCTATTAAGGGGCGAATAGTAGCAGAATTCCTCGCCGACAGCCCGGTAACTGAGGAAGGGCACACCGATACCTGGTCCTTCCCCGACGAAGATATTTTCCATACCGATGCCGAAACATGGGATTTATACTTCGACGGAGCATCTAACTTTCGAGGGTTCGGAGTCGGGATCCTCCTAATTTCACCAAGAGGGGAGCATACTCCCGTCTCCATCAAGCTGGACTTTGACGTCACTAACAATGCAGCAGAATACGAAGCATGCATTTATGGGCTACAAGCCGCCGCCAACCTAGGGATCACAAATCTCCGGGTACATGGCGACTCATCCTTGGTCATTAACCAAGCACTTCAAAAATGGAAGACTCGGAATGCTAATCTCGTGGCCTACCAGGCACGAGTAAGGGATCTCGAGAAACAATTCCAAAAGGTAGAATACATATACCTGCCTCGGGAAGAAAATCAGTTTGCAGATGCACTCTCAAAATTAGCATCTTTACTGAACATTCCCGACCATGTGACCAGTATGCCAATTTGCGTCGAAAGACGGTCCGAACCGGCATACGTCCATGACATCGAAGACATCGAGATAACCGATCCCGAACCATGGTACCAAGCCGTGTTAACATACCTGACCAACGGAGAGTATCCTCCCGGGACGGAAAGCCGAGCCAAGAAAGCCTTACGGAGGCTAGCCACCCAGTTCATCCGAACAGATGACGGGCAATTGTACAAAAAGACGGCACAAGGGGCTCTTCTCCTTTGTGTTGACAAATATAAGGCCGAGAAGGTAATGGCCGAAGTACATGATGGCGAAAACGGTCCACACATGAATGCTCACATGCTGGTCCGAAAAATCATGAGGCTCGGGTATTACTGGAACACCATGGAGGCCGACTGCCAGTTATATGTCAAACATTGCCATAACTGTCAAATCTTTGGCAATGTGCAACATATGCCGCCATCTCTGCTCTATACCATGACGTCACCTTGGCCATTCTCAACCTGGGGTATCGACATAATCGGGAAAGTAAATCCCTCCGGTACTGGTGGACATTGCTTCATTTTGGTGGCTATCGACTATTTCACCAAATGGGTCGAAGCTGAATCATATCGCATCCTCAATGCTAAGCATGTCGCCAAATTTATCCAAAACAAGATAATATGCCGGTATGGAATCCCGCATGAATTTATCAGTGATCATGGAACTCATTTCCAAGCTGAGACCGCGGCCCTGCTGGCCAAATATAAAATTCAAAGGCACACATCCTCGCCCTACCGTCCCCAAACCAATGGAGCGGTAGAGGCAGCCAATAAAACGATTGTCACCATACTCAAAAAGATGGCCGATAATTATCGGGACTGGCCCGACAAGATACCTTTTGCCTTATGGGGGTACCGGACGTCAATTCGCACCGCAACCGGAGCGACACCATACTACCTAACCTATGGGATGGAGGCAGTCCAACCAGTGGAGCTAGAGGTACCGTCCCTCAGAATCCTACTAGAAAGTCAAGTACCCGAAGCTGACTGGGTTCGAGCACGATACGATTCGTTATTTCTACTTGACGAACGACGGTCCCGCGCTCTCAATAACATCCAAATTTACCAAAAAAGGATCCAACGGGCCTTCAACAAGCGAGTAAGGCCCAGAAACATTAAAGAAGGGGATCTAGTCCTTAAGTCTGTTCGAGCTTTACTACCAGTGGACCCAAGGGGAAAATTCAAACCCAACTGGGCTGGGCCATATCTGGTGAAGAAAATCCTATCGGGCGGAGCAGTAATGCTGACGGACCTGGACGGGAATGAATTTGTCAACCCAACCAACCTGGACCAGCTGAAGCGCTACTACCCTTAGCCATTTCTCAATGTCATTAGCAATTTTTATCAAAAACATTTATTTTACAAAAAAAGCAAGTCAATGAGCTAGAATTATTTATTCTACTGTCGCAAAACATCTTGAACCAATAGTCTTGGTGTAATTCGAGATTGCAATTTCCTAAGCCTGAACTACGTTTGGTTTGATTCTGCTAATTGCGGATACGTAGGCAGCCCCTCAAAAGGGCACAACCAATGCAATCGAGAAAAGACAGGAACGGTTTTAATAATAAACTTCCCTTTATTTATCACAAAAAAAAGAAAATCCCAAAAAGCTTGGGAAAATTACAAGTGCAGGAATTCAAAAAACTACAAAAAAAAAACACACGACAAAAATAATAATAATATTTAAATAATAGAACTAAGGACTCGGTATTCAGGGCATCTTGCCCTTCCCTTTGTCCTTGGCCTCCTTGGCCGTCCACTGACGACGACGCGGAGGAGAGCGTTCCCGAATCACCACAGGAACCTCTTTAGCCCGGACTCGCTTCTTGGAACTTGAGTCCGCGTCCACCTCGATTGGCCCAAGCCGGGCCCTTACAGGCTCAGGGAGCCGGTCACGCGGACCTAGTCGGTCCCGGGCCGCCAGCCTTGGCCCAAGTCGTCGCTCCAAGTCAGTCTGGGGGATTTGCCGCCCCCGCGTGCCACTAGCACCGGCATCTTTAGCTCGAGTCTTAGTGTGTGACTTAAGACCCGACTCTAGTCGGACTAAGGTAGCAGGGGTCTCTCCCTCATCGTAGAATCCCCTGTTGTCCTTTGCCGTCTCCCGACGGACCAGTTTGAAGGCCTCATCGACCTTCAGAGCTTTGCGAGCTTCCTCGGACTCCTCAGAAGTCCATTTCTCATAGGCTCGAGAAACCCAAGCTGATTGGCAAGGGTTGGGAATAGTCCATGTAGGACGAGTAAACCACCTCTGCAACCAGGTGTCGCACATAGCGTCCGTCAGTTGGAGCGAGACGCTAATAATGGCTTCAGTCTCAGGAATGCGCTGAGACGAACCGAACTGCCTCAAGATGCGGTCAGGGTAAATATGAACTGTCCAGTCAAGGGACAGAATCACGAGGTAGCGAGCTTGGTCCCTCTTGGCCAACCCTGTCAGTTTGGAAAGGAACCACCAAGCAACCGTCCACCTAATCAACGGGCCACCATGGAACACCAATTCTTCGTCCCAATAAGCTCGATTTATATGGTGATTCGAGCTTATCCTGCGCCCCCTAGAACTGAGCTGGCTACTACGGTAGTTTGGAACGCTCGGAGGAGGCTCTATGATCGATAAGCGCTCCGACAGCCAAACCTGCAAACGTATGCACGGAATTCATGAGTGACGGAATGGTTCGCTACAGCCCACTCGACCGAGTACACCCTCTGACTCGATCGAGTGAGGTTCTCTAAGACAACCAGAAGCTCGTCAGGTGTGACACTCGACCGAGTACACCATCTGACTCGATCGAGTAAGACTCGCTAAAACAAACAGAAGACTACCAGGTATGACACTCGATCGAGTACACCCTCTGACTCGATCGAGTAAACCCTTCATAGGCCGGCAGAAGCACTTTACAGACACCACTCGATCGAGTGGTAGGTCCACTCGATCGAGTGACTTACGGACCTCAAGAAACCGCAAAGCAAAAAATCGCGCGAAGCAAAATTGAAAAAATCGAAAGACGTTTACCTGCAGAATAAGGGTGCTCCCCGTCAGTTGCCGGGTTGGGTCGAGTCGCCTAGCATCCAGACCCATGATGAGTTCTCCCGTGGCTAGCCAAGCAGGGCTGTGACCAGTCTCCATCTGGTCAACCACTCCAATCAGCCTAATCTGACCCACGCATGAGTCAGCATCCATCAACCCCTCGAAGACGTAGCGGTGCAGCATGCAAAACGCGAAAGCCCTACGCCGGTGAGAAGGCGTAGCCCTTACATCCTGGCTATTCATGAACTTATCAGCCAAGTCGAAAAGGGAGACAGTATCTCCCCGCACCATTCGATCTGTCTCAGCATGAGACAGACCCAAGAAATCCCTCAGTCTCCTCCTCGGGTCCGGGTAGAACGGAGGAATGGCAGGGCGAGCAACGGGGCTCCAACCTCCAATGGCTGCGATCTCCTCGGGAAGAGGGCATATTTCTCCCCGCGGGAACGCAAAGACGTGGTGGGTAGTATCCCAAAGCGCCAAACAAGCATCCAAGAAATGCACATCAGGCACCAGACGCCTAAGAGGAAATAGGCTGGTAATCCCCATTTGGGTCAGCTGAATCCTGTCTTCATCCCGAAAATGTTGGGACCAAGCAAAAAGCATTGATGTGAGATGCTCGATGCCCATCGCAGGAATTTGATGTCTCTTGAAAGACTGAGAGATTATTTTAAGAAAAGGAGAGTTTTTGGTTTGAGGTGCAGAAAGCTGAAGCAGGAAACCTGTATTTATAATATGGAAGCCTGGCAGTGACCCTGACTAACCCTGCCTCCTCAGTAAACTGGGCCCCAACATGTGCAGGCCTGACTTCAACCCAGAATAGGAATCTAGTTATCCTGAGCTTTCCTAAATTTTTTCTAAAAAAAAAAATTCCTAAAATTCTAAAAAAAAAAAAATCTTTTTTCGAAAATTTCAACTTTTTTCAAAATCCAGTGCATTTTTTCCCCAGCACAAGTCGGTGTTTTGCCTATGTGTTACATGCAATTTATCATGTGTCAGCATACAGGTACACCCCAAGACTTCAGAAGCAAGTCCCCGCGAAACTACTTAAATTCCCCAACGGAGTCAACTTTTCCCCGGTATGCTACATCCAAGGCGTGATGTGTCGGCATACGGGTACACCTACGCCCCGAAAGGCAAGTTTTACTCCCCACGGAGCATCGTCATCAGGTCAGGTACAACTCAAGGCTTCAAAAGCAAGCCCGTACGGATCACATATTTCCCCAGCGGAACGCCCGAGGCGGCATTTTCCCCGAAGTGGTACAGGATGAGCCCACATATAGGCACGCCTAGGACTTAGGCAACAAGTCTGACTCCCCACAGAGCTATCATCGGCAGGACAGGTATGACCCTCTGCTTATGGCTGGCGAGCCCTTCACGCTAGTCTACTGGACTATAAACGACCCGACCGGAAGGCTGCCAGGTCGTAATCTGCGATTGGCCTGGTAGCTACTCTGACTTTCGCCTTGTCCAAGCCTCAGTCAGAGTGGGGGCTCTGTAGACACCCGCATTTTGCCTGCTAGTGTCTACAGCAGTTCCCGACAAACACCCGATGATGATCGGACGCAAACGTGACTTAGTATACTCGGATTTGGGCCCGAAATCAATAATATCTGACATGGACTTTTAGCGGAGTAATAATCTCACAAAACAGACCTCAAATTCAGGCCCAGTGGGTCGTTCCGAGCAAAATAAGACTAATTTGGGCCAAAACCGACACCAAAAATAAATCCCGTCTCTTGGCGACCGGG
This sequence comes from Agrostemma githago, assembly GCA_958450325.1. NCBI lineage: Eukaryota > Viridiplantae > Streptophyta > Magnoliopsida > Caryophyllales > Caryophyllaceae > Agrostemma > Agrostemma githago. The sequence continues at coordinate 23,563,332 of OY288244.1, read as the reverse complement.
TCGAAACCCGGTCAAAGACGAACCCGTCACAAAATCAGCCCAGGTACATCTTCTAGAAGCTGGCGCCCAAATCCATTTCAAAAAGATATCAAAACAAACAATATCAATTCCTTCCTATTTTAACTCGGATTATCTGATCCACTCGATCGAGTGGATTGACCCACTCGGTCGAGTGGAGCGTCAAAAACCGGATCAGGCCCATTTTCTAGAGCACTCGACCGAGTGCACTAGGGCCACTCGATCGAGTGACCCTAGGTCGTGGGGTAAACTCTATAAATACCCCATGACCCTCACTCATTTCACAATTTTTACCAACTTTCTACACATCCATTTTACCCTACATTTACCCTACATCTCAGCCACACTCTTCATTCTACAACCCTAAGCAATCACATACAAAGACCGAGTCCCTTGTCCCTCGATAAACCGACAACACACATACACACACACACACCATAACTTACATACATCCTCGATACTCCATAGTCCCGTCACTATTCGCGAGCCCATTTCCGAGGTCCTTACTAAGCATGTATGTTTAGGGTGTCCTAAATCCCATCTCGATCTTTATTGCTTTTACTTACATTTTTGTATCGTTAATATTATGCTTATACTAGTATTGCAATCCTAACACTAACTCTAACATTCTAACATTTTACTTTTGCATACTAACTTTTACATTTCGTTGCTAACATTATAATCATACCGCGTATATATATATATAGTAATATCGAAATTTCGGTTTCGGATACGTTTGACTATAATTGTCGCCTAAAGTCCGTCTAATCCTTTTACGAGCAACGACGGAGGTGGAGCCCTTTCGAGGAGCCCCGCCCCAATGTGCTCAAAGGCGTGACGTGATCGTGACAAATCATAGTTGAACGCATTCGATCCCATTTTAATTAGTATGGAACCCATTGACACGAAAACCGACATCACATAACCCGAAAGGGTTAACTTCGATGCCGTGACGTAGAGGGAAGCATTTCGTTACTAATTCAAATTTTCTAATGCAAACATCTCATAAAATCCCGACGACGGTATTATGATCGTATATGTACACGATTATAGTACCGGAGGTTGAGTTAAATTCAAATCAAGCGGTATTTGTATTTAACTCGACCGACCGTCGTTTTCAAACCCAAAAACCAAACGAGTTAACGCTCGTACAGGGACTACTCGACCGAGTGCATAGGCCACTCGATCGAGTAGTGTCCACAAAACCGGGCAGACTACTTCCCAAGGGTACACTCGACCGAGTCAGGCCATGACTCGACCGAGTGGGTCCTGTAGCCCAGAAAACCGAGAGCTTGGATGCAAAATTTAAGCCTCGTCTTTTTTTTTACGACTCTTAGTCAACACGTGTAAAGCCAATCACGTGAACTCATTTTCCAAAACTCACGTTTATCGTGGCAAACCGAATTAAATCTAAATTCGTCAATATTTTGATTCAATTCGGCCAACCTTCAAATTTAAGACACATAAAATCACGAGTCACAACTCGTACAGGTGCCACTCGACCGAGTACACCTGCTACTCGACCGAGTAGCACCCCAAACCGTGGGCAGAAGCTTCTTTTAGGACGCACTCGACCGAGTCAGGCCATGACTCGACCGAGTGAGTCCTGTAGCCCCGTAACCGAGAGCCTTGACACACCTTTCAAGCCTCATCTTTTTATCGACATTAGTCATCACGTGTAAAGACTATCACGTGACTAACCTATTTTCAAAACCATGCACAACACGACACGTAGAACGACTTTGACCACCTTTTGACGTGATAAGTCGGGACAAGACTACGGGATATGAGATCGGGCTAGCAATATGCCACAGTCTCGTATTTTCGTCCTTCGTTTAGTACACGATATAATGTGTATTTAATCGGGGTTAGTCCATCTACACATTTCGCGATCTAGCTTACATACGGGTCTGTCCCTATTATTGCATCGTATTTTTTATTACTTTTACGTAATGTTGTATTGTGAATTCCGGGTTGTATTTCCGCCCGTGTAACTTGTACGTTACTTTTCTTATTTATTTTCGAGCTTTGTTTATTTACTTGCTTTTACGCTTTATAAACGAACCTCGCATGCTAAACCATTTTGACCAAGAATAAGATGCATTAAATGACGTAGTTCACATACTATTCATATGTTAGCCCGAAAACGCTGTTTGCATATCATTTAATCGTTTTACTAGCGCGCACACACGAACACGAACGATGTCTTAGTAGAGGCCGCCATGTGCGGGCGGGGTTGGGTGTCCTTAGTAGGCTTCCCAACACGTACCCTCACCCCTTACTCAGAACCTTTGGTTTCCGGATGTCCGAAACCCTTGGCGCACGAGAGTCATTCTTTACACGATTACCGGTGCAGATGGTATCGGTATCGCAATGCAAAGGGACGAGCCCCATAAACTCTGAAATCGGAGTGGGCTTACTTTGTGTAAAGCCCATGACGACATAGAGTGGGCTCGTATGGTTCCGAATAACCATAAAATTCGGTGGCGACTCCATTTTGACTTAAATTTCGAACCCGAGAACAATCTTACCACGAGATTCATTCGCCTACCCAAACCCGCGCGTGGCCGCGTCGGGGTGGACCTACGTCATGTCCACATTATTATTATCATATAATCTTGATTTGAAGGTTGGCAAATGTTTTATGTTTTCTCCGGAAAAATCATTTTTATTATATTGTTTCGTTACGTGAAGTTTTTCACTGAAAGCTTACTTTCCTTATAATCTTTTACTGATTTTCATTTTTACTATTTTTCTATAGTAGTAATTACAGTTTTAAAATCCCGTTATACGGCTGGGAGAACGTTGACGTTGCTCCCCACTGATTGTGGCTGTTATGTTTTAACATGGCAGGTATGCGTGTTTCCGGGTGTGGGCTAGCGAGCAGTGTAGATCCTGCTTGTTTATTTTAATAATTATGTTTTATGAATTGTTTTAAATTTTGGCCATTTTTATTCATGGCCTATTGTTTGACATTACCATTTTAATTTACTAAGACATAGTTACAGTGTGTTTTAATCCCGACTCTACAGTGTTTCCGCCACTGTATCGCGTTAGAATTTCTAGGGGTTTACAGTTGGTATCAGAGCATCACTGCTCCCAACGCTTACACACCTGAAATTAGGGAAAATACCAGTAAATTATTTAAACAGTAAATAAAAATATTATTAGAGACGGGTAGAAACAAATAAGGACTTAACTGTTAGGTTTATATGTTCTTGTAACTCAATGATTAGCATTGAATATTTGTTGCTTTTGTTGAAAGAAGACGAATGAACAAGATGTTGATAGGATGCTGCTACAGATCGGGACAAGACCTGCTTAGAACTCTCAACGCCTGCTGACTCGAGTGGACAACTTGGTGCTCCAAGAAACATGCCGATGGTGACTTTTAGCTCCGGTTCAGTTTACTTAAGCTACAAGCCAGATGATTAAGAGGTACATTCATGTTCCATGATGTCGCAGTAGATCCAGATGGAGCGACCCAAGACTTGTGTGCTCGTTCCTCTACAAGAAGATGAAGTAATCCATTTGGATCCCTCGTGAACTCTAGAGGCCCGAAGATTCTCCCCTGGTTCAAGAACTTAGTAATATAGGATCATCGACTCTTTTCTTCCTTCCTCTACTTCTTCTAATTCTTCTCTTTAATATTCTCTTCTTCATCCCCTTGGTGAATCCTTGCTATATTCTTCTATTCTACCATCTTCCTCTTGAGATTCTTTGGTTAGACCAGATTCTGTCTTAATGAACCCGTGAAAAGTTATAGATGTTTGAGGTTTGGTCAACCCTTGTTACGTGGTTTGAGGATTGTGAGTCATACCTTGTTATCGATCTTAGCAAGCTTTTGAGGATCGATTTGAATGATAAGTTGTCGATTAATGGAATTAGGTTGGTACTTAAGATTTTGAACCTTGGGTTATAGGTTCCTTGATTATTTGGAGAACTTAAAGTTGAATAATCTCTTGAAGTAGTAAGAGTATATCATATTTTAAAGGTTACCTAGTACCTAACCTAGAACCGAACTAAGTGTAACTGATAATATTACTATGGGATTCTTACCCAATGCTTATTTGACGGATGCATCGTGAATATTTGGGATCATAGAGTATCGTTTAAAATGTTAGTCTAAGTGTTGTGGTACGATTGAAGGTTTTCATTAATGTCGTTAGAAATTTTCGTGGACATAGATTTTCTGTGTTTCTTAAGGATTAGGTCGTTGCTCGTTGTTTAAGGTTGTAACCTATGAACTTTGGAGTTGAGTGATCTAACTTGGATAAATTGTTGTTAACCTTGAAGAAGAGAAATATCTTGCACAATCATAATTTGGGTCTATTGTGTTGTTTTGAGGAATACTATAATACAGATCATCTTATTGGGACTTTAAGGTTAGAACTCTTTGACCAGCAAGAGTGTGCCTTCGTTGAGTTATTAAATATATTGTGCACTACAAGAAAGAATGTTTATTCCTACGGATCCGATTCGTAGGATACATGCCCATTTCCGTCGGAATAAGCACGTTCCTACGGAAAATTCGTAGGAACCATTCCGTCGGTATACTTCGTCGGAAATAAATAACTTCCTACGACATTTTTCGTGGGAAATAACTTTCCTACAGAATGTTCCGTCGGAATGGCTGGTGACGAGTATTTGTTGACAAAAAATTCGTTGCTACGGAACATCGTCGAAAGGGTTCAAATTTCCTACTACAAAACTTTAAATAGACAACTGATTTACAACAGTTGAGTAGTTTGGAGTTGTATTAGTCTAAGCATAGACATCTGTTTTCCAACAGTTGTCTATTCATTAATAGACCACTGTTTTCTAAATAACAGTTGTCTATTACGTGTATAGACATCAGAAGTTTCAATAAATTTGATGTATATTCCTCATATAGAAAACAGATTTAATATTCGTCAGATGTCTATTACTATTGATTTCTGTAAAAAAAAATCACAATACCGACGACCAATACATTAGTCGTAGTATTAGTTATAAAAAGGATCGGAATATTAAGATGAATCAATAAACAAATATTAATATTCAATGAATTAATTCTCCGAAACATAAGTTCGTACATAAATATCTCTTACATAACGGATACTCCGTATATGATATGATATACATATACAACAAAAAACGGTTATCCCCAATAAAATCTTATAAACTAGTATAAAACTAAGCAGTCGGGAAATATTTTGCCCATAATCACGAACCTCGTTGATTTCTTATCCCACAACTCCACAAGTGCTATACTTCCCATGCTTTGAAATCCAATAACTTCATTGTCATATATACCTGCCACAAATCAAGATACTCTCTAACTAGTTTACTTTTCTTAGACGACATCATTTTAGCTTCAGTACATGGCAACGAGTTACAAAAATATCGATAGATACTTCACCTTGAGAAAGAATGCAACTACTATTAACAGACAGCCTATAACTAGTCAAAAAGCGGAGACTTGTCACCACCAATAATGACTCAGTCGTCAGTCTCCTAGACGCGGTTACTTTAATCGAGTTAAAGAAGGATTAATGAGACTGAATGTACATAACCTTAGTTGTAATATCAAACGAAGTGGCTTCCTTCCTGCTTTGTTAATCATAGTTAGAATCAACCACAACGCTCAAGTTGTATAATATCAACTGCGTGCACTCGTAAACACGAAAACAAAAATATCAAGCTCAAATAACAGAAAACAGTCGGATTTTCAAAACTGTAGCTGGAATTGAAGCGGGATTTGTTAGGGACTCTTATCTATAACCATTTCTAGATTGTTTTAACAAAAGAATCAGGTGTTTTACATCCCTAATAAATCATTAAATCAACAGCAATCAAGTCAACTTATACATATTATTAACAAAATTAACTCTACTGACATATAACTGAAAGATTAGGTAAATTGCATCTCACTATTACGACAAATAATCAACCAAAGATTCAACAACAAACATATTGAGCTGAAGAGTGAGGTATTTGTATCAATACACTTGATCAACAAAACCAACATTAAATTCACATCATAATAGCATCCAAAAAAATGAGAGTAACGTACGGAACTGAGGGGTTAGGCATTTGCATTTCTATGGAAAAATCAAAATGATGACAGAATACAATCGAACAAACGCTCGAGTGAGACAACAATACGCAACGGCTCGAGCGTTTCGTTCGATTGTGTATTTCACCGTCCATTTGAAACCATAACCGTAAGTGTGTGTCTTTTTTGTTAGGCATAACAAAACAGAGACTTATGGTTTCAAAGAGTGTGGCCAACTACTACCGCCACTCTCATATTCGTGAACACAACATTTTCCTACCTACTTTCGAAATTAAATCTTCTTTCTCCAAAAAAATATAAACAAGTTTCATAGCAATGCATTCCATCACGTAACATTGCGTGGAGTAATACTACAAAATATTTACGACATAGATATTTGAACCCGTTATAACAATACGACTGATATCACCTCTAATTGATAGACAAATTTGTATAAAGATAGTTAAAAGAAAGAACCTGAAAAAAGTGGAGATTGAACCTTGATCATTATCCTTACTAGTATCATTATTATTGGTGTCCATGTCCATCAAAGTGAGGACCGCCATTGTTGCAAATATTAAGAATCCTTCCAAATGCCTGTAGAAAGTTGAAAATATTAATTAATCAATTGTATATATGATTGGAAAATGGAGAAATTTAATTGAATTATATTGCATAGACATATGTCCAAATGTTGGGTTTCGTTATGCCAGTAGAAAAGGCTGAGAATGGTATCTTTCAAGGTCCATTCAGAACGGTAATAATCCATGATATACTTGTTATCCTTCATCTCAACGAGTCAACCCAACAGTAAAAAAGTAGAAACATAAGCAAATAAAAAGAGAAAACGAGTGAGCAAGCCGTTGAAACACAATAGTGAAGAGACCCAAACCAACAAACTTGAGGGTGTGAGAAGCAGGTTTGTAAACAGCAGTAGTCCCCTCAATCCAGTCATTCTTCATGATCTCACCATTTGAGTTGTCTTCATCCGTAGATACTCTATCTTCATTTATTTTTATTGCTTAATCAAATGAATTTAAGTAAAGAGTAAACACCAGATCTTGGCTTATATAAATATATACACACACATGTATGAATTGTATACATTAACTCATTGGAGGAGCTTCTCTGTGATCAAAATGAGTAGATAGCTTAGCTAGGTGGTATTTCCTTCTTTTAATATTCCTAATTATCAAGTGAATAATAATCTCGCGCACAGTAACTTAAGGACAAAGCACTCACTTTAACATTAACTTCAATTCTCCTAATGAATCTGCATTCCACCCAGTGATAAAAGCGTATAAAATCATTCACGGTCAATAACGGTCCATTCGCGATCCATTCAAATCTTCGTAAATCACCTACTAGTAATATCACCAACTCATTAAAAATAAATGATTAATAATTCGAACTAAAAAAAATCTTAGTACCAACAAATACTCGTATGATTTATCAAATTAAGAAACCGTGAATACTAAACGATAGTAGATACGCAGAATAATAAAATGGTCACGGTTAATCCAACTTAAGCAAAATGGCCGTATTAAACCTAGAAATATGATCAATTAGGTTACTCGACGAAAACTCCTTCATAAAACTATTCGCAGTAGCTACACAAAATACCACTACTATAACTCTAAGTTAATTCCGTCATTGAAATTACTCTGTACTTGAGCTTGAGTCCATCACTGTGGCCTCAGTTGTATACAAAAGGGGAAAACAAGCATTAAAAACATCACTATATATGAAAATGAAAAAAAATAGTCTCCTCCATAAGCATAGAGGATCATGAACAAAACAAAAATCAGTGTCATTTGCTTAAATATCTTGGTAATATTTTTCTTGTACGTTCATACTGATAGAATCAGCTCATTTACCAGGTGAGATGTGGGTGGTAATTACAATAATACTGAAAATTAATGTTGTGGACAGTAGCTCAGGTCCCATGTCAGCAATAACCTAGCCTGCAAAAGAATATTAATCCGGTGACGAAATTAGTAAATCTATGGCCAATGTAGATCGGAAAAAGCAGAAAAGGATGTATCCAGCACTTGATAACCCAACTCGCATGGACATTGGAGATGGGCAACATCTCAATTCATGATAGATGTTGCATAAAACTTACTGTTGGTGAAAACAAATCCAGCAACGATTCCACCAGCAAGAAGCAAGACCAGCAAAGCAAGTTGGAACAGACCTAAATAAAAATATCCCATATTAATCACAAAATTCAATAAAAATAATAGCAATGGAATGGATATAGATATAAAAAAAATCAATAACTAATCATAATTGTTGCACAGTCATATGTAATATATACGGATCGGAGTACATGTGATTTAAAAAAGGGCGGACAATAGCTACATAAATTAGGTAGTAAGTACTCTGTATTCTAGGACATCCGCAATAGGTAGTATTTAATGGAATATAAGATTTTGTTTCTCACAATATAAAGAGGATATAATCAAGAACAAAAATATGGAAAATTCCATTTGAAATTTCCACAGTAGCGTCGGCTAGCAAAGGTCAATACATCGTAAATGAGGCAGGCGAAAATCTCTCAGCAGGACCATTTTGGGTGGCAAGGCCAGTGTTTCTATCACAATTTTATCATGTCATTGTAACTTAACTCCCTAGACACTCTTATACATCAGCATCTAGTAGCACAAACATTGCCAATATAAGACACATGTTCACAAACACTTCAAGTAATAGTAAACAAAATTCTATATTATTTACCATATCGTGTTACTAGTTCACCACTTAAAATTACCAAGGGTAGACTTTAGCTCACTCAATTTGAAATCCTGATTACACTAATGGTCACAACAAAGCCAGAAGAAAGAGCAATTAAAGACAAATCATGAAATCTAAAAAAAAGGACCTCATTTGTCACAACTCACAATATTACATAACCAAACATTCATTAAAAAAAAGGGAAACGAAAACAAGCCTGCATCAAATTTGAACAACATGAAGAAGTGAAGGCTGAACAGTATGTAGTAAAAAAGGAGGATGAGAGTGTAACCTTAGAGGCCACCTCTTCAAACTGAAGGTACCCAGAAAAACAAAGATTGAAGTTGAACCGCGAAACTACACAACACAAACACCCCTTATAAAAAATGGGAAATTTAATTTAAGCATAGTTCTGCAAAAAAATATTTTAGAAAACTGGGCACTTGCTAGAATCCGAAAACCCAGCCAAGAAAACAAGTACCCACGCATGTTTCAGGTGTATGAACCCACTCTCCTAACTGATTTTTATCTAACCCTAACATAATCAACTCTAAATTGAATTCAATTAAGAACAACTAATCAATTATTTCACAAATTTGTAAGTAAATGTTACAGTAATAAAAGCAATCTAAGCAATTTAAAACAAAGAAATCAAGTTAAAAAGATACATAGGGGATTAAAAGAGTTGGCCGTTAATAGCGAAAAAAGGAGACAACAGTAAACGATTGAATTACCTTGACAAGAGAAGGAACCGTCAGGTAGCGGAGAAGGAACACAGCTTTGCTATTAATTGTGACCAAGTGGATGAAAGAAGGGATATGAGAAATAGTATTGTAGACTGTAGTAGGGAAAAGGGGCGAGTACTCGAATAATCAACCGTATTTACAAAGATCATGGTTAATTTTTTTTTTAAATCAGCATGGTTAATTAACCACAACCGTATGTAATGGGATTCTAAGAGATCGAGGAATAAATAAATGGTTTCTTAGTATAAGAAACCATATTTTAACAGGTATGCAATCTATAATTATAGGAGATCAATTTGAGATAATAAACGGTCTCTTATTAAGAGACTGATTAAAAGATCAACCGGTGTGTTATCAATGATTTTAAGAGACCAGTTAGAATAAACAAATGGTTTCATAATATTAAGAGATCAGTTACACGATTCATCTGGTGTGTCAGGGATGGTCTCTTAGAGCATATTTGTAGTAGTGTACTAAACAGTTCACGCTTAATCCAACTTAAGCCGAACGGTATTAATACCGTATTAAACCTAGAGATGTATGATAAACTAGGTTACGCGGAATGAAAGCCACTCAAATGTTCTATTAGAAATGGCAAACCAGACAAAGATATGGCACAATGGCAAAGTTTCTCGAAAAAACCTCTAAGAACTGAATCCGCATAAACTAATAACCAGCATTAGAGTACCACAATATAGTACTACTTGTCAACTACACAGACCATTAAAATTGAATCGAAAATTCTGAAGTTAACATAAAGAACGATGTATCTTACAGTTGCGCACACTTAATCAACAGAACTAAATCGAACTTCAAAACGAAACACAAGAACTTCAACTAAATTAATCAGGAAAATCGGGTTAATATTGACGAAACCCTAATTTATCAACACACAAGTAAACATAAACTAGATCATAACAATTGGCAAATCAAAACTCACATAGATTAGGAAGAGTAGAATGGAAAGAAGGCGTCGGGGAACGGCGGCGGGTGTGGCTATGAACGACAGAGAAAGGCTGGGTCAAAGGATAACGATGAGAATGGAGGTGTATGAATTGGGGAACGATAATAGAGTAGAGAGCAGTATCAAGAAACATTTTAGGGCAGTTAAATCGAAGATCAGAGAGCATTTGAGTAAAATTTGAGAATCGAAGATCATATAAGCATTTGTGCAATTTGATTATCATTTTAGGGTTTATATTTTTGGGATCGCATTTTTGAAATACTTTTGTTTTAGAGCTGGTGGTTCAACTTGATATGTTGTTATAAGTATTATGGAGAATAGTAGACCGGTTCAAAACCGTGTATCCGTTTTTAAAACTATGAACCGAAATCAGAATATATCGGATATCGGATATAATCGGATATCGGATTGAGTCAAATCAAAGCAGGTCAGTTTCGGTCACTAAGATATTTCAGTATTTTCGATTGTCGGATGGGTCCGATCTAGGGTGAGTTGGATCGGTTCTCTCGAGTCGGATCGGATTTTGCCAGGTCTGATTAGCGTCATTTAAGTTGATTAATTAGTATCGATTTTTATTTGCTACGATATCTTGTATATTACATGAGTCAGATCATTGTGGGTTAGTTGCGTCGATTTTCCAATCGTCTAGATATAATCGCCACGAAAATATGATTTTTGTGTAGTGAGACCCGTGACCCGTATAACCTGCCCGTATTTGTCCCGACCCATATGACCCGATCCGCTTGACAGGTCTTCAAGTAGTAGAAGTGAATAAAATATACAACTTCTATCATGTAACAATAGATAAAATCACGTGAATATTTCGAGGATACTAACTGATATATATACACACAAGGACTAAAATTTAATGGGGGTATTTCATTCTTGTTTCGGGTTTGGTCAATTCATGTTTCGTAAAGTACGAGGCAAATATAAACAGATAAACAGTATGTGAGGAAAAAATAAAGGACTTTTAATGTATGCATTAACATTAGTTAAATCGTTCATGAAACTAATTTTTTGGAGCTACAAGTTTTCCTACGGAACATTCCGTAGCCTAAAATGCATGTTTCCTACCACAAGACCGTAAGAATTTCGTAGGGGTGCTTTAAAGGAGCAACGAGTTGAGATTTCGTAGGAAATAGTTGTAGGAACTATTTACTTTCCTACGCCTTTCAAGATCCGTAGGAATTATTCCGTCGGAATTTGTACTAATTCTAGTAGTGGTGGTTACACCGTGGTGATTTAAAATTTGACGGACTCCTAGAAACATTAGTCGAATGACATATTTGAAGATGTGAGTGTTCGCTATTACCTATAGATTTGAGCGTGTTTGAGGATTTGTTATACGTTCCTAACTCCTGTACTTGCGGCACTATAAATATGTTGATGATCATTTTTGAGGATTTTTTACCCGAGCCTTGTTAAATTGGTGGACCTTGTTAGTGTTCCTTACTCGAGAAATTTGGAGTATACTTCGAGTTCAAACCTCATGAGCTTCGAATTTAGAAACCTTATCGACTGCGAGTTTGGGTGTGTTTTGATGACCGTTGGAATTTTAATTGATGAGTTTAGAATTTAAATCATTTGTGGATTCTTACCGTACTAATTGAAAGATTATATAAGTATGTAAGACTTAATTTTGGAGGCTGTGGCAGTTGATAATTTTAGAGGTTGTAGATTGATTAGGACCACCCTGTACCGATATTGGACTTAGCATTGGTTGATGGGCCAATTAGGAACCCGTGTTTGTGAGAGTCGTGCTAGGAATCTCGAGATGGTTAATTTCTTCTATAATCCTTGAGAGCTCTGTCTGACTCTCAACTTCAATTCGTCTTCCTTTCTGCTTCTCTTCAATTCTGTTACCGCATCAGCTGCTAATTCCTTCAACCTTTATCGATTTTGAAAGTTCTTATTTTGATTTATTGTTTATCCTTGTTCTATTTATCCGTTAACCATTGTTTTCGAACTCCCTATTTTTATAAAAAGTTTGACTAGTTTAAAAAAAATGGATTATCGTAAAATTTTAGCATATTTAGTTATATCTAATTGTGAAATTGCCCGTTTTGTAAAAAGTTTGACTAACTTAAACTTTTGGGATATCGTGAAATTTAACTTTTTTTTTTGAATTATAATATAAGAACTTTATACTTCACTTTTTGATTTATATTTGGTTGATATTTATATTTAGATCTATTTTCAAATGCTTTAATAACTTACCTTAAATTATTTCGAAATTATTTCAATTTTTTATTTTCAAACGATCGGTATTTTATGAAGACTTTAATATTTCCAAATACTTCAATTTCTACAGGATTGTTATGTAAATCATTTTAATATTGTCAAAATTATTTTGTATGTCCAAGTTGGATAATATTTTGAAAACTTTCATAATTACTTTGATAACATTTTCGAAATTTTAACGTTTTGAAAATTATTTTTCGTTTTATTGTTGGTGGACTTTTGAATCTGTTATTGAAAATGTTTGACGACTAGTTCGATTTCTACTAACTACAAAATTTGATTTCTCCAAACTAAATTTTTTTTCATCAGAAAAAGAAATATTATCGAATTTCCAAATCAAATGGTTTTACTTTTGTTTTAAAATGTTTTGGTTACCCTATTTCCTTCAAGCTCGTTACAAATATTATTTAGCGTCGTTATTTTATCAATAACTTTACTTTAAGATTTCACTAATTAAAAGATTTCAAATTCTGGGTAGCTTAGCCCAATTTCTCTTGAAATAAATATTTGCATTCGATTTCGTACCACTTTAAAAGTTGTAAAATTTTCTTTTACAGCAAAATTTTTTTATGCGAGATTTGTATCCTCATCTTTTCGAGTAAGATGATAAGATTCCTTTCAGCTTATTCATAGTTTCGAGGAAGAAACTTTCTTTTAGTGGGGAGGATTGTAACACCCGCTATTTTCCTAGCGTTTTTATCCTTTCCGTTATGACTTCGCCATAACTCTGCACATTTCGGCCTTGTGTTTCCTCTTTTTCCAAGCTTTATTTTCCTTTTGAGTTTAATGATATTTACTTTTGTTTTAAAAGATTTTAATTCTTTTAAATCTATTTATTTAATTTTTCTTCGTAAACTATTTATTTTTCCAACGGGAATTTTATTTCTGTTCGTATTAACGTTCTTTGACTCGGATTTAAGCTATTTATTTTTCTAAATATATTTTTTGAATTTTTTCAACGAGTAAATATTTTTATTTACAAAGATTTAACCAATAATGATTTTATTACGAAGTTTCGTAAATGATTATTTTTCTATCGCGAGGTTTACTCGAATTACTTTTAAATGCCTTTAACTATTTTACTATTCTTCTTTTTTTTCAACTTAAAGAATATTTGAGTCTTTTCCCCCATGTTTTGGACCGACCCTTCTCTTAGTCACACTCTTACTACGTTTTTATAATACGTTTTATTTCATTACGTTAAATGTTGTTGCATAGGATTCTTTTTCTGCATTTAACCATTGTTTAATGAGCAAGCTTTTCATGTTCCTCCTTCTTATCCCATTTGGCCGGCTATATTGATGTGATACTACATTGGATTCCTCAAGATGGAGAGATTTGAAACTCAAGCAAGTGAGTTCACTCATCTCCAAGCTACTCTCTAGCTTCTCACAATCAAGCTTAGCACAAGTATTCAAATTATCACACAAGGAAATTACACTTACACCATTTTCACACAAGTAGTTGTCAACCTCCAAGCTTTCACCCAATTCATTCCCAAACTCAATGTCTTCAAAGGCATGGATCATATGACATGACTCTTCCCTTGTTGGTGAAGTAGTGCCTCGAAGGTCAAAAGCAAGCTTCTCGTCACCGAACTCAAAAGTGATCCTACCCTTCTTGACATCGATTAATGCACCGGCGGTGTGTAGAAATGGTCGCCCAAGGATAATAGGGGTGTTAGGGTCCTCGGGCATATCGAGCACAAGGAAATCAACCGGAATGAAGAACTTCCCGATCCTTAATGGCACATCCTCCAACATTCCCAATGGTCGATTAAGTGAACGATCCACCATTTGGAGTGTAATCGAGGTATATTTGAGCTCTCTCATACCGAGTTGCTCACAAATAGAATAAGGGAGAATGCTCACACTCGCCCCTAAATCACATAACGTCCTCTCGATATTCACATTTTCGATGGTGCATGGGATTGAGAAACTACCCGGATCCTTGAGCTTAGGTGGAGTAGAGCCTTGAATAAGATCACTCACCTCTCTTGTAAATGCTATGGTCTCTACCTTATCTAAGGATTGCTTCCTAGCCAAGATTTCTCTCATAAACATAAGCCGAGACTTGGGTAATCAACTCGGTGAAGGGGATGTGCACATCTAACTTTTTTACAAGATCGAGGAATTTATCAATTTGAACATCCGCCTTAGTTTTCAATTGCCTTGATGGGAAGGGCAACTTGATGTTGTTCTTGTTAACTTCATTGAGCTTGGATTTTTCACTTACCTTCTTCTTTGCTTCATTTTCTTTATTGGGTAGGGGAGGCTTGTCTTCAATCGGTTTCTCAACTTCCCATAAGACTTGCTCCTCCATGAGATTCCCTGGATTTTCATATTCTTGAGATGAGGATTCCACTTCTTTCATAGCTTCTTGTTCATTAGGAAACAAGGGAGAATCATAGGATGCACCACTCCTCAAGGTGATAGCATTCACGGTTTCAATTTTCGTTGATACCCCTTGAGGAGGTAATTGGCCTTGTTGCCTTGAAGAACTACCCGAAGCTACTTGAGATATTTGAGTCTCAAGCATCTTAACATGTATATCTCTTGCCTTGTTTTCCTTTTGAAGTTGAGTGTAAAACTCTTGTTGATTTCTTTGCATCTCCAATTGACTCCTTTGCATGTCCAACATCGTCTTTTGCATATCAAAATCGGGTCTTGGGGATTGTTGGTTGTGAGGAGTATTAGTGATGGCTAGGGGAAAGCCGTAGTCATGAGTTCGAGATCGACTCCTTAGCTTGTTGTCTTGTTGAACATTTTGGAACCCTTGTTGACTTTGAAAGTTCCCTTGAAACCCTTGAGAATTGCCTTGATTTAGGCCACCTTGATTGTGATTTTGGTATCCTTGGTTGTTGTTTTGAAACCCTTGAGAGTGTTGGTTTCCTTGGAAACCATGTTGACCTTGATTATTGAAGTTCCCTTGATTATTGAACCCTTGTTGATTGTTGAAGGCACATTGATTTTGGTAAGCATTTTGTTGTTGGAAGTTGTTAAAAGGCCTTTGATTGCCATGGTAACCTTGGTAGCCTTGATTGTTCGTTAAGGGAGGAGCAACATATGATGGCCGGTGTTGTTGAGCTTGTTGTTTAGAAGCTTGGAACATATGAGAATTTTGCACATTTTGAGCCTTGTAAGGGAAATATGGGGCACCTTGTTTGTATGCTTGAAAACCATTCACTTGCTCAATGCTACTTCGACAATGTATGTTGAGGCTCATGCCCATATATCCCACAAATTTCACATATCCTATAATAAGAAGTTGGAGAAACCACTCCCATAGCATTAACTTGATGGATAGATCGTTGGTGGGAAGAACTTGTGGTTTGAGTTTGATTAAAGTGACCTTGGAACTTCTTATCGATGGCATCTATGTGGGTCTTCAATTGTGCCCTAAGATCGGCACTAAGTTGTGTAATTGCATCATTCTAATGCCATCCCCCTCTATTCGCCTTCCTAGGCCTACTATATTGGGAATTGTGGACCGTCGTTTCTTCAATCCTAGCCCATGTTTGGTCATCCTCGACCTCGTTAAACCTTCCATTGGAACCCATGTTGAGTATAGCCCTAGAATCTTCATATAAACCATTCCAAAATTGTTGGACAAGAAACCATTGGGACAACCCATGATGGAGGCAAGATCGAACCAAGGCCTTAAACCTTTCCCACGATTCATAGAGACTCTCCTCATCCCGTTGTTGAAAATCGGTGATGGGGGCTCTTAGCAAGTTTGTCTTCTCGGGAGGGTAGAACTTTTGATAGAAGGCTAATGCAAGCTTCTTCCATGTATCAATTCCCATGGCCGCCTTATCGAGACTCTTAAACCATTGGTTAGCTTTTCCAATAAGAGAAAACAGGAAAAGGACCCATCGAATTTGATCTTGAGTAATCCCGGTTTGAGAAATAGCATCACAATAATCAGAGAATGTCTCCATATGTTGGTGCGGGTCTTCGGTGGGCAAATCACTAAATTGATTTCACTCTACTAGTTGAATAAATTGTGTCTTGGCCACAAAATTTCCGGCATAAGCAGCCGGTAGAGTGTTCGGTCCCGGCAAGATATCCTCGGTGAAAGTAGAGTGTGATGAAAACTTAGGCATATTTGGATGTAAGGGAGAGGACGGTGTAGAACTTGATTGAGAAGTTGAAGAAGATGTAGGAGGTGATTCGAATAATGTACCAAAGGGATTCAAGAAGGTCCCTTCGGCGGTCTCTTGAGGTGCTTCGTTTAAGTCAAATCCTTGAACTCGCTCCTCGATGTTGGTGTTAGTACCCGGTTGAGAATTTCTAACTCGAGCAACTGTCCGTTGCCGAAAGGCTCTAAAGAGTCTTTCCGACCCTGGATTGAAGAGTAAGGAGTCGTCTCCCCTCCTAGGCATACACTATACACTTGGAGCAAACGTGAGAACACCTAGTGCTTTATGGGCACTAGGTAGAGACAATAAACGCACACAACAAAAGACAAGAAGAGAAAAACACACAAAAAACGGTAACTAAGTCAAGAAAATAAGCAAACAAAGTCTAAACAAACACCCTCCCCGGTAACGGCGCCAAATTGATGGTTGGATTTGTCGTGGATCCCGACACCAAGTAAAACCAACTAATCCTAACTAGGTAGCTAGGGTAAGTCGGGTCGATCCACGGAGACGGTAGGGGTTAGACTAAGGTTCGCCTAAGGACAAGACCAAGTCATAAGATAACAAGGGGAGAGAAGAGAATTAATGAGAATCGAATGCCTACAACAAATAATAAGCTAAGGAACAAGGATAAACGAACTAGGATAATGAAAGGGAAGAAAGTTATGACTATGAATGGACAAGGGCTAGAAAACAAGATTAACACAACCTAAACGAATGAACTAGAACTAAATTCAAACAATAAACAAGAGGAGCAATTACTAAGATGAAGAGGAAATCAATAGAGGGAAGAATAGGGTTAGGTCAGGTTCATAGGTGCATTAGGCTAGTTGGGTAATCGAGGCTAAAGGTGTCTCCTAGTCACTAAGGTTAGCCCGCGCTCTCGCGAGAAGAACGAACCCGGAAACTCATGCAAGGTGCTACCCAAAACAAGAGGATTCAACCACCAACCTAGCACACAACAAGAAGGAAGAAACAAGCAAGAGTAGTATTGGTCATTACCACCCTAACAAACATTTCATCAAACATGTGCCATACATGACAAGTGACTAGCAACAAAGATTCAACCTTTACCCACAATCAACCCTAATCACCCATGGTTAACACCTAATCCCCTACTAACCCCACAAGAATCTACTCACACATGATTAAGCTAAGACTAAGATGAACAAGAAAAAACAACATAGGAGCAAAAACATTCATTATGAAGAACAAACAAGGATGAACAATAAACAATAGACAAAGATTGAAACTTTACTAACAATCAAAGATTAAGAGAAAAGAGAAAAGAAGGATTATACCAAAACTATAGGATGAATGAAAGGATTGAAACTTGCATAAAAGGAAAACCCAAATACATCTACCAAGGCTGTCAATCTTGATAGAATCTTAAAGAATTCCAATAATACAAGAGTAACTAGCTAAGATTAAGCTAAGCTTAAAGAAAAATTAAGGAAAAATTAAGAAGAAACTAAGCTAAAGATGAGGGTTTTGTATCTAGGGTTTCGTGCTTAAAACAATGCAAGAGGGGGGTATTTATAGGGTGGCATGAATAAGGGAAGTAAAGCATCGAAGAGGGGGAGGAAACAGGGCTGTCTCGGCCGTGATGGAGGCTTCCCGGCCGTGATGAGGTCCCGTCCCGGCCGTGAGGAGGTCCCGTCCCGGCCGTGATGGGTGGGCCTCACGGCCGTTATGCCTTACCTGTAGCCTTCTTCTCTCGTCTTTGCTTCCCGACTCACTACACGGCCATGTAGGCTTCAGACACGGTCATGTAGGCTTTTGACATGGTCATGTAGGTCCCTACTTGCTCTTCCTAGGCTTCTTATCGATGCTCGGTGCTCGGAATATTCTCAAATGGGCTCCAAGGGACTCGGGATCGAGTCTAAGTCACCGAATCATCATCGCTTCTCTTCATTGGCTCCATATGCGTCGGAAACGAGACGGAATCATTTCACTTCTCCATGATGAGCATTAGGAACCTAAAACATGCTAGAAGAAGCGTAAGTAGCCTTGAAACTACCCTAAAGAGCGATTCCTTCAAAGAAAGTGGGACCAAACACGCAAAATAAACACTACAAAACATACATATCACTCCACGTACTCCCGATATGGATTACTACTTACCGCTCCGTGACTCTCACTACCGAGATCAGAATCTTGACCGTGATACGTCCATATGTAGTAGTTTGCCACAAACCCGTTTTTGTAGAGATGGTCTCTAACATCATAGACATGTAATATGGCAAAGTTTTTGCATTTACTACAAGGACACCTAAGTTGTTGCTTCGTGTAGTGGACATTCTTATTTATGGAATACTCGATCAATTCTAACACACTGTCCTTGTATTCACGTTTAGGCTTCTTTCGCTCATCTAATCTCTCGTACATTCACTTTCTTTCTACTCTCTTCATTCTTTATGAAGTCAATATGTGTGTGTGTATGCAAAGTATGTAGAAATTATTAAATTAGCTGAGCGTGGGGGGAAACATTCAACCATATCTAATATTATGAACATTATCTAAAACAACGTAAATCAAGGACAATCAATTAAACATGCTTTGATAAATCTGTAAACCCATTTAAACATTATTTCTAAACAAATTCACCACCTTGGGACCTTATCACTCCAACCTAAACCTATCCTTGTACGTTTCATGCCACTGAAAACACAAAATTGTGTTATGTCGATAAGAAAAAAATCCAGCAGCAATTCACCTCAGTTCTCCAAAATGAACTACGTGGAATATATGGAAAGCCCACATGTGCATTCGGAGAACAATAAGGGAATTCCCATCGAACTTTTTCTTATCAACATAACACAATCTCGTGTTTACCATCTAAGTGCAGGGCCGGCCTTGGGGCAGTGCAGCCCGCGCGGCCGCACTGGGCCCAAGGTTTTTAGGGCCCAAAATTGCTATTATAGTTAAGTTTGTTTATTTAATTTGAATGAAAAGTATGAACAAATATAGTGCAGTGGAGTAGTGGTAGGTTGACCTTAAAAGCTTTTTTTATTTGTTAGGTCATGGGTTCAATTCCCCACTATAGCATTTTATATATTAAAGCAAATTTTATTGTAACATAGTTTGGGGAATACAATCGTGCATTTATTTCCATGACCCGTCACATCTATTTTTTTAAATAAACTCACATTTTGTTTTGATCAAATTGAATTTTGAAATATATCGTTAAATCAAATAATAAAATGTCCAATGTTCAATGTTCATGAATTAGGTGGACAATATTAACAAATTTAGCTATTGGAAATTTACACGAAATTTGTAATATTTCATAAATGATAAGTTTATGTATGATAATATGCATCATAGATCACTACTGAATAAAATGTCGTAACCTTTTGCTTAATAACGAAAATAATTTAATTAATTTTTGTTAGGATATTTTATAAAGACAAGGAGAGAGACACGTGTCGCTTATTCAAATTTCTTAGTACGAGTATATATTCTGTACATTGTATCTTATTAAAGGTATAAAAAATTGTATATATTTATATAATATTTGAATTTTTTGCCAATTGTGGTGTTAGCTTAAAGTGCATGAAATACGAGGCGAAGCGTGAAAGGGCCCCCGTTTCAACTTTCGCACTAGGCCGCCGAAATGTCAGGACCGGCCCTGTCTAAGTGACATGAAAAGTACAAAGACAATCCCAAAACAGGGACTATTCAAGAATTATTATTCCTAATGAGTAATTTTTGAACGGGTACTAGGTAGGTCTGAGGAGATATATAACATGCTTTATCAACAATATGTAACAACTACAACAAAATGTCCTTTTCGCGACGATTATTTGGTGTGTCGTGGCATTTCTATTCGGCGTGAAAGGTTTTCCCATCGACTGTGTATTCGTTGAGGTTGGCGACGTTGCCGTAGCCTTTCGTGGCGAATAGTTTATTCGCTGGGTTAGCTTCTTAAAATCGACGCGAAAGAAGAGAAGATTTAGTGGCAATTATTATTGATGCGGTAAATAATTTGATATTACGTCTAATAATTGTTGTAGCGATTGTATTTGACACGAAAAGTACAATAAAATGTCATTTAATGACGATTATTACAATTTCATTCGACACGATAAGTACTATCAAATGCAACCGTATAATAAATTTGGTATCGATTTTATTCGATACGAAATATCACCTCTATCTCTCAAATGCGGTGGAAAAATAAAAATAAAAAAACAAGTGAAAAAACATGTAACTTTTTTTATTACGCATATATTTCAAAAATTATATATATTCAACATCGACTAAATTTTTTATATATATATATATATATATATAGAGAGAGAGAGAGAGAGAGGTAGGTTCAAATAAGGTCAACTATTTTTTTATGTCTATATTAAAGTTACAAATGACATACGTTAAAGTTGCATTTTTCAAAATTGATATGTAACTATAACATTCAACACTTTTCTCACTTCAATTGATAAACTGCAACTTTATCACTCATCTCGTGTAACTTTAAGCACTTTTTGTGTAACTTTAACACTGGAATTTAGGAACTTAAAAAAGTTATTGACCTTATTTGAACCTACCTCTCTCTCTCTCTATATATATATATATAAGTTCAAGTTAAGTGCAAACTATATTTTGAGAATCTAAAAAATTTTCTACATCTTCGGCTACCAAGGCAAAGCTTCCACCCAATGTATTCTGAATTATGTAAAGTTGTCGTTGCGCGTCGAAAAAACCCTCAAGCTGATATCTCGCAAATTTCTCCTTGGTGTAACCCTCCTGCGTATGAACAAGTTTAATTAGTATGATTAAAGGAATGCAATAGGTACGTACATCAATTAAAAGTTTAAAACAAAGACTTTAATATTCACGAACAAGGTCACATTGAATAAATTTCATTTTCTTTCTGAGAGTAATTAGACGAAATATGAAAAAAAAAAATCATTTTTTCGTGTCCAAGAACCCCTAAATGTAATGTATAGATCTCCCACTGGTAAAAGTAGGGGAGTAGCTAGTATGTACGCAAAAAAACAACTTATATGTACTAAGTACTTGAGTTAGGTTTATAGTACGAAATTATGAAATGGGTTTAGCTTACATGTCAATGGGTTCAGTTAAATATGAGACGGAAGTGCTTAAGCTCTCATGGCATATCCCGCATACTGGTTCATCAATCATGTTCTTCATGTCTTTGGATATCAAGCAAGTACTTGATGCCAAGGTAATCTACCTTTTAGAAGAAACATAAGTGTTTAAGTCATCGCTTGTACTTGCACCCCTACTAAGATGGGTATGAACACTTGAATAGCAAATAGTTCCCCTATAAATTGAACATTATAGCATCGTATATGAAACGATAAACATGTGAACAATTAAAACATTCTGCTGACCTGAACATGTCAGGATGTTGATGATAATCTACACGTTGCTCACTAGAGCAATATCCCATCACTTGGTTATCGCTAGATCCAATTAAAAACAAAAGTAGATAGTTGGCCATGCATGAGAATGCACGTCATAAAATGAAGTTAGAAAATGACTTAATTGCAAAAGTGGGTTCAAATGGGATTATGAGTTAATTGGTATAATAATATGAGATCGCCCCTACACGATAGATAGATAGATAGATAGGGTTCTGACGATGAAATCAGCATATATACTACGAAGTACTCCGTATAAACACTACTAAAAAAAGACCATGATGAATCGTACCAAAATTAAAGAGTATGTATTCTACCAATTTCAGATTCTATACTTTGGGAAGATAGTTTATTCTACTTCATTCGCAAAACATAAAATTAGTCCTAAACACACACACACACACACACTATATATATATATATATATATATATATATATATATATATATATATATATATAGAGAGAGAGAGAGAGAGAGAGAGAGAGGCAGGATCTGGTACATTTGTCAAATTTGCTACAATTTACCTCTTAATTGTGGCCATTAGATCTCACATGATCAAGAGCTGAGATTAAAACTCTCTAAATCCCAAAGCATTTTTTTCTCAGAATTTTATAGTTATTTCGATGTACAAACAAGATTATTTTAATGAAGAAACGTAGTTATTTTATAGTTAACTCAATTGTTTACTGAGAATAATGTTATCAGGTTATTTCAATGTAAATACGTAATGATTTCAATGTAGAAAGTCAGTTATTGTATTGAATAACTTGTGTTATTGTATTGAGATGAAACTCAATAGAATAATGTTATCTGATGTTACGTAGTTATTCCAATGTAGAAACTCAGTTATTATAAATCGTGTTATTGTATTGAGATGAAATTCAAATATAATTAACTTTATAATAATGTTATATGATTTTACTTGGTTATTCTAAAGTAGAAACTCGGTTATTTTAATGAATAACTCATGCTGTTATATTTGGCCGACACTCAAATATAATCTGTTTTAAAATAATGTTATATGATTTTACGTAATTATTAAGCCAATGTAGAAACTCAATTATTGTAATGAATAACGCGCGTTATTGTATTGGGATGAAACATCTTGCATATCATTGAAGGTGCATCCAGCAAATGAAACTTCACTGAAAAAAAACAACAAAGAGGGAGTTAATTATAGTACAAAAAAATATTGAAGTACAATAATCACATATGTGCTATAGAATAACTATAAAAACACTTTAAAATAACTCTGATTATAAAACATAGTTACTAATATAATGAAATAAATTCAAGAATAATATAGAATAACTGCAACAATAGTATAGAATAAGTGGAATAACATAATAAAATAATTGGGTATTTCATAGTAATAATAATGTACCAAAACAAGAAATTCTTGCTATGAAATAATATGTAGTTTTTTCAATGTTCATATTCAAGTATTTCATTGTTCATATTCAAGTATTGAAATAACAAGTTCAGTAAACCCTAAAAACTCAACGAATTAACATGAAGACCATCATACCCTTATATTGAAACGCAGTAAATTCTAAGTTCAAAAAATTTGAAAAATATGCAGACTGATAACGTAGACTAATAAATTGAAAAAAAAATTGAATAACGCAGACTGATAAACGCAGTACTAAATAAATTGAAAAAAATTGAACAATACTAAGTTGAACAATACTAAATAAATTGAAAAAAAAAATCATACAGTACAAAAATTATGTGAACGAACTCGTCAATTTTATGAAATCTGTAGCAAACGAATTGCAATTTTATGAAAATTTTGTGAATGAGTGTTTAATATAGAACGAATTGCCCAATCAGATTGACAATTAGATTGACGAATTTGACAAAATTAGGAATCAGAACGAAATCAGAAAATCAAAATTCAGAACGAAATTAGAAAATTGACTATTAGAACGAATTGACGATTAGAAAATTGACAAAATCAGGAATCAGAACGAAACTCTGCACTACGAAATCAGAATGAAAATTAAAACGAAAATACCTAATTGATGGAGTAAAGGGTTTCTTTTGCCGGAAATCAACGCACAAATTGATGGAGTAAAGTGTTTGGAACGAATTTGCCAGAATTGTCGAGGTTTCTTTTGATGGAGTAAAGAGTTTCTTTTGTTTAACGTGATGTTGTGAATTAGGTTAGGGATTAGGTTTTCTTCCTATTGGTGGAGTAAAGAGTTTGGGGAAGGATTAACGTGATGTTCTCATTTAATCTTGGCCTTTGATTTAACTGTATTTGATGGTCAGGATCAGTAGGTAAATTGTAGGAAAATGTAGGAAATGTAAAAGTTCCTACTTCTATATATATATATATATATATATATGTAAGTGGGATCTTTTACATTGTGTCACATTATGTACAATTTACCTACCTTTATCATCCATTAAATATAAGTGCATCAAGGGTCGAGATTAAAGCTTGATACAAGGCTACATCCAAAATCTCTGCTTCTTTCAAAATCCCAAACCCTATTCCTGCTTCTTTCAAATCCTTCCCACTTTCAAAATTCCCAAATCCCTCACAAAATAAAAATGTACATTCAACACTATCCCAATCAAAATCCATCACGTCAATTTTGGTAAATTCACGTCCAACACTATAATCTCTACAAACAATTTTGCTTCCAAATCAGGTATTTGCACCAATAATCTCATCAATCTTTATTTCGAGTTCGGGATTGCTTCAATTTTGTAATTGTTGTCTTGTTTGATTTCGTAATTTGTTTGAGTTTATAATTTGTGTCAATCTTTGTAATTGCTGCAGTAATTATTTCAATTGCGTAATATTGTTTTGAATCTTTGAGTATTGCCAGTTTGGTAGTATTTGTTCAGAGTATTGCCAGTTCGATCTTTGCAGTAATTGTTTTAATTTCCTACAATCTTTGAGCTCGGTATTTGTTCGGAATTTGTTTGATCTATTTCCTGATGCAAGCATTTGTGATGATCAATTTCATGAGTTACTGTCGTTGGTGTTTAATAGTTTCATAAGTTACTGTATGGTGTTAATTTGTTTAATTTGCATGACCATACTATACTTATCGCTGCAAGTTATTTTATTATGTTAATTTAGTTATTCTATAGTTATAATTTGGTTGTTCTAATGTTTAAGTAAGGTTATTGTATTTCAATCTGCATGTTTATCATAATTATTCTAAAAATATCTATGGGTCAGTTATTGTAAAGTGTTTATCCAGTTATTCTAAACCACAAATATAGTTATTGTAAGGTATTTATCCGCTTATTGTAAGGTGTTCCAGTTATTGTAAGGTGTTTATCTAGTTATTTTTTATCGTTAAATTAGTTATTTTATAGTGTCTCAGTTTAGTTATTCTAATGCTTAGATAACGTTAGAATATGTTTTACCCTATTATGTTTTGTAATCACGCCGTAGATATGTTTTCTTTTTCCAGGCTTTTCAAACTCATTTCTTGATTATGAAGATCCACATTGATCCATTTTATCATAGACACAAGCAAAGAAAACGACATATGTTAGCTGTGAAATTGAACGAAGAAATTGATACGAGTTATACAAGCACCACTTATTTTATTATTTGATTTCAGTTATTGTATAATACTCCAATAGTTATTCTAACATATTCATTGATTATCATGTTTATTCTTCATGTCAATCAAGTCACCAATGACCAGTTATTGTATTATACAATGACCAGTTATTGTGTTGTACGAGAGCAGTTATTATATAGTAGAACAACAGTTATTCTAACTTGTTTCATTGATTAATTGAAGAAATTGAAAAATGAGATATTATTGGAAAACAGAACGAAGAAATTGATCAATTAATCTGTAAAATATATCTTATCCGAGATATTATCATACAGATCAAGGGCTAAGAACCAATGAAATTGAACGAAGTTGTATGTATTACTATAAACCCTCGCTCAATTGATGAAATTTAACGAATAACTCGTTTAATTGGAGAAATTAAACGAAAAAAATTTGATGTCAGTTTTATTCAGAAATTTGATTGCATAAACTGATATGTAGATTTTTGAAGAGATTGAAAGATTTTTCTTACTGTACTACCAGTTATACGTAGTATTTTTTTTTATTTATTGTCAAAGGAATCATGGCAAGTGTAACTGTGATGGAATATGGGGAATTTTATTAATGAAAAATCCTAAATCCTAGCCATTGATCCCATGAAATCTGACGGCCATGATTAGAAGGTAAATTGTATGAAAATTGACAAAATGTACTGGATCCTGCCTCTCTCTCTCTCTCTATATATATATATATATAATAAAATTGATCAAGTACTGTAATTAAAAAAATTATTCAATCTTTAATGTTGTTGAGTAAAACGCATCAGCCATGCATGCATCCGAAGAGCATTACAAGATTATTTACGGAAGTAAAAAAATTGACAAAATTATATTTTCAACCCAAAGAAAGCAAGTAATAATCCGTATATATATGCAACAAAATAAGGTCAAAGTATTGTCTTGGATATTGGTGATGTGCAAGTAGTATTGTCAACTCCATCTCTATAGCCATAATCATGAGACTGGTGATCTCTATGATATTGGCGGGAGAAGTGGGAGCCAGAATGAACCTACTATCAAATACTACTCGAGGTCAGCTGATTATGGGAGACAGAAACAAGGAAAGAAAAGGGGCAGCATTCAAGAAACTGAGCACTCGGATGCAAGTCTTGGGTCAGAGTGTGGGCCGTAGTAGTTGGAATGGGCTTTTAAGGCTTAGGGTGTAACATAAACTACAACTAGAAATCTCAAAACATCCACCTCGTCTATCCATATAAGGTATAATTATGTTACTCAAGTTTGCAAGACAATCTAAGAGATCGTGTAACATACGGACTACTGACCACATTCTGAATACTCAAGTTATGCTATGTTACTTGAAATTTTAGTACAGGCACCACATACAAAGCTTGGCATGATGCGCAAGTAGTCAAAACATGGGTAATTTTCATAACTAACAGACTAGTGACCAAATTCTGAATACCAACTAAGATGGACAAGCCCTTTCAACATCAATTGATACACCTTACACTTGAAGACTTCAAAAGAGCATGAGAGAAATATAATGCGGTCTACTATTGCACAATCAATTCTACAGCCATCAAAACTTGCAAAACTATGTTTCCCATCTAAATAATGTTAGGTTCCGGACAATGGTTGCCTCCCCTGGAAACGAATGACTCACAGTAATTCAATTTCAACTTGATATCATGATCTTGGATACACCCGAAGCAGTAAAATATATATATATATATATATATATATATATATATATACAGAGTAATAACTATGCGCTTCCCTATCTGTGTCCCAAGTTATAGAAATAAATGGGACAAGGACCTAAGGATACTGTTGATGCAACATTGAAGTTTGAGACTTAGAATCAAAAATGACAAACAAACACCTAAATCAGTTAATTAAATTAGACAGTAGGATTAATACCCAGAATCAACGAGTAAAGAGGTGGTCCAGACACATCTGTGTATGGGTGGGGATTATATAAGACCATTGGTGGTCGCCTTATTTCTTCAAAGGAGGGTGGTTGTCTGGTTGTTTCTCGATAACGCAGTGCCGCAGCGGGGAATTTTGGCCAGTGTGGTGGTCATCGGTTGGTTGAGGATCAGCAAAGTTGCTGGTAGTCGTCTTATAGAAGACAAGATCAAGACAAACCACAAGCAATAACGGAGGCTGGCGGCGAAGGTTTTTGGCGAGAAGAACAATCAGACTATCCATTCCTGTTGGTGTCGGAGGTTACCTAGAATGGGGTATGAGTAAATGTAATTAGGTCATAAAGAAAGGGGCAAGAAGGATTCAATTGGAATTTTTTTTTTTTTGAAAACCCGATAAACGGTATTTCATCGAATAACTAGCTTCTAATTGGATGAGTGTCGAAAAAACATCCGGTAAGTTGTCACTCCAAATCACCGATCCCGCTCGTCCAAAGAAATATCTAGACATCTCATGAGCTACTTCATTGTGCCTTCTTGGAATATTAGCCCATTGCACCTCCTCAAACTCCATACAAACCTCATGAATTTCCTCCAATATTCGGTGAAAAACACTTCTCCCCTGTGACCCTTTCTTTATGGCTTCCACGAGCTCCTTACAATCTGATTCCATGATAACTCTGCGATGGCGTCTTCTCCGAGCTTCCTGCAAACTGGTAAGAATAGCTTCGGCCTCTGCACTACGAACCTCCACCTCTCCTCCCAATACTCCCTCCCCAGATCAATTGTCCCTCCACACTCCTGCACACGAACCCCATGCCAAAGCCACCCACCCATAAGCTTGCATCACAGTTGATTTTAACCCACCCTTCACCCGGTCTTCTCCACGCTTCCTCTCTTGTCCGTCCACTGTTGTCCGTACTTCTCACCCTCGACCCCTTATCCCCCTCCCCCCTCCCCATCGCCTCCTCGACCTCCCTCATAATATCCTCAACTCTCCTTACCACTTTATCACTGCTCACTCTAATGCCATCGAAAACCCATTTGTTCCTCGCTTCCCACATAGCCCAACAACCCGTCATCACCTTCCCTCGCTCCTCTACCTCCATCTCCCTCCACAAATCCTCCACCCACTCCCTCACCCTCTCATGCCCAACATCCTTCTTAATCTCCACCCCCAACCCATCCCATACCCCTCCCCCCCATCCACACCCCTTAACAAGATGAAGGTTGGTCTGCTCCTCACAAGAAAAAATAGGGCAGCTAGAATTACCTTGGGACATCCGCTTAGCAAGATTGAAGTTCGTCGGTAGTGCATCCGAACATAATTGCCAAAAGAACGATTTAACTTAGGGTAAAACGTTTGCCTGCCAAATGCACTTCCACAGCCACTTCCCCTTCATTTTATCCGATGGACCCTGCTCGTCGGGTTCGCTATCACACAGAACCCGGTAGGCAGATTTGATGGTATAAAGCATTGACTTCTCCGGCGCCCAGAACCACCAATCTTCTTTCTGATTATTGCTGAGACGGACTCGCAATATAGCGTCTTGTTCGACAGGAATAAAAAGTTGGCGAATTTTCCCCTCGCTCCACATCCTCCCACCCACATTCATTAGCTCCCAAACAAGCATCCCCCGGCTCCCATCCGAACAGCAAGACAGCAGCTTGCTGTTGTGTTCACCACATACCCATGGCTCATCCCAGACTTTCGTGCTAAGCCCGTTGCCAATGCATCTACGCGCACCTTACAACACAACCTTCTTAGACTCCTAAATTCCTTTCCAGGTATAGCTCGGATTACTCCCAAGGTTAGACTGCAAGAAGAATCGACCTTTGTAGTACCTAGCCCGCAACAATCTGGCTAAGAAATACCCTGGTTCTATTATTAGATTCCAAGCATGCTTACCAAGGAGAGCATGATTAAACTTATGGATATCTCGGAAACCCATACCCCCTAGATCTTTAGGTTTACACAATTTATGCCATGCCACCCACGATATCTTTCTATTTCCATTGCTCGCACCCTACCAAAACTTGGACACAATCGATCGAATTTCGTCACAAAAATTCACGGGAAGTTTAAATACGCTCATCGCATAAGTAGAGATCTATTGAGCCACAGCCTTTATCATTATCTCTCTACCTGTCTAAGACAAAAATGTACCTCTCCATCCTTGTAATTTTTTGTTTAGTTTATCCCTCAAGAGATTAGTAAGGGCATTTTTCGATTTCCCAAGGATCATAGGCAATCCTAAGTAATTACCCGGATGGGCAACTATTCTCACTCCTAGCTCATTAGCCACAGCCTCACAAAGATTAGTAGAAGTAGATTTGCTAAAGGAAACTGTCGTTTTATCAAAGTTTACCCTTTGGCCCGAAGCTTCTTCATACTCTCTAAGCACGTCCTTAATCTTACGCGCCTCTCCAACACTAGCTCTGCAAAAAAATAGGCTGTCATCCGCAAATAGTGATAAGTGTAGTTTGTAGTGCCTATTTCGTAGTGTTTTGGTCCCATTTCCCTTGTGGAATCGCTCCTTGGGAGCGATTTATGGGCTACTTATGCTTCCTCTAGTTCGTTTCAGGTTCCCGAGACCATTCGTGAAGAGTTGGAGCGATTCCGATTCAATACATACACTTTTCGGAGCCAACGAAGTGAAGGAACGATCACTCGATGCCTTGGATTCGACCCCGAGACCTTGGGACCCAATCCCGAGCCTCCGAGACCCGATCCCGAGTCCCAAGAATCTATGAGAAGTCCATGTAAAGCAAGGAGGGACCAAAAGGATCATATTGGAGGCCTACAAGACTCATCCCCGACGGGTATGACCTCATCCCGTCCGGGATGAAGTGCAAACAAAGAAGCTCTTCTGCTGAGTCAACCGGGACGGGATGAAGCCATCCCGGACGGGACCATGGATCCATCCCGGACGGGACCATGAAGCCATCCCGGACGGGACCATCCATCCCGACCAGGATGAGCCCAATACAGCACCGCGTGACTTCCTTTCAATTCCTTTGCTCTTGTAACCTTATAAATACCCCCCCTCTTGTAATCTTAGCTTATGTTCTTCACTTCCCACTAAACCCTAGACTACTTTAGGTTAGATTAGATTAGATTAGTGTAGATTAGTCGGTAATTAGTAGTTAACCTTAATTTAATCTTGTATTAAGAGATCTCTTGAAGAATCCATTCAATCTTGACAACATTGGTGGATGAATTTGGGTTTTCTTTATATACAAGTGTTCATCTTTTCATCCTTCACTAGTATGGTATAATCCTTTCTTCCTTTTACTCTTTATCTTGTTTGTTTATCAAGTTTGAATCTTTATTATTGTTTGTTCTTGTTAGTTTGATTGAGTTTGTTTAGGTATGTTTTGTTTCTTATGATGATTCCTCTTGTTCTTGTTAGTTGTAGTTTGATTATGTTTGAGTAGATTCTTGCTAGGGTTAGTAGGGTGATTTGGGTGTTGATGGATGATTAAGGGATTGTTGGAGATGTTGGTGGAAGATTTGGGTTTCCTCTTGGTTTGATGCATATCACATGTTTGTTGAAATGCTTGAATGACTAGTATGTGCATATGCTTGTTTTTCTTGCTTTTCTCTTGTGGGTAATAGTTTGATTGTGGGTTCGGTTCCCTCACTAAGTAGCGAGAGCCCGGTGAGGACGACCCCTAGGTCGGTCTAAGTTGCGAGAGCCCGGATGCAATCTAGGCCACAATAACACGCTAGTAACCCCGTTTGTCATGTGTGTCGCCAAAATGGGTTTTAGGTGGAACCTCTAGGTGAGTCTAAGTTGCGAGAGCCCGGACTATACCTAGGTTACCCTACTACCTCCTTCACTCTAGCTCTTCCTTGACCATTCCGTTACCCCTTTGACCCCGACCTAATCCTAGCCCGTTTTCCTTGTTTGTTTTCTCCGTCTCCTTAGCCATAGTCTTAGCCTTCTTCCCCTTCTTATCATTTTAGTTTAGCCTAGCTCGTTGATCAAGTCTTGTATTTGGGTGACCTTAGTCTAGACGCCTCTTACCGTCCCCGTGGATTCGACCCGACTTACCCTAGCTACCCACTAGGATCGGTTGGTTAATTATTTGACGGTTGGGATCCACGACAAATCCCTACCATCAATTTGGCGCCTTTGCCGGGGACGATGCTAGTTTAGACTTTATTTTCCTAGTTACTTGACTTTGTCTTTGTGTTTGTGTTTTTCTTTTTCCTTTTTGTTACCTTGCTTCTTGTGTGTGTGAGGTTTATTTCTCTCTTGTCTAGTGCCCAAAAAGCACTAGACTTCTCACGTTTGTTCCTAGTCTCCAGTTTGTGCTTAGAGGTGGTGACTATCTTCTTCTTGCAACTTAGAGCCGCTTTAACGGACGGTTGCTAGAGTGAGAGGTTTCCAACCGGGTATGGACCACGATTTTCGAGCAAGCATGGGGTTTGATCTAAACTCCCTACACATGGAAGCCGATATGAGCTACTCCTCTTCTTCTTTGAACCAAAGCTATGACATGACGTCCTCCTACCATAATCAAGCTTCTTGGGGTAATCAAGACGGGTATGATCTTCAAGGTTATGGAAATGGCTACCAACAAGTGAATGACTATCAATCCTACGATCATGGTGACTACTACTCGAGTTATGGTTGTGAACCCACCATGTTTAATCAAGAATCACCTTATGGAAGCCAATACCCCCAAAACCCACCATATTACCCTCCACCCCAACCACAATATGAACCCCATGACCCACAATACTACCAATCACCCCAACCTTGCTACCAACAATATGATGCCCCATCCCTTGGGCATCATCAAGATTTTCAAGGAGCTTTACAAGACCCCAATGATCACCAATTGCCCGACATGGATGTGTTTCAATCGATGCTTCAAATGCAACAAGAAATGGCCATCCAATCGCAAAAGAATAATGAACTCTTGGCCGAAATCCTTAGGGAAAGGGAGGAAACTAAAGCTAGATTGCATGCTTTAACGGCTCAAACCCTAATGCTCTTAACTCGATCCTCACAACTTGATGAGGGATGTTCATTTGGGGAAGGGGAACAACCCAATGACGAGGCCGCTAATGAATTCCCTATAAGGAGCGAGTCTTGCTTTGAAGAGCCTCAATCGTCTACCCAAAAAGAGACGAATGAGGATATGACTCTTGGTGAAGGCATCGTTGGTGAAGAATTGGAGGAGGATAGTGAGTTGGATGGTTTGGTGGAATTTGTGAGGATGTTGGGTGAAATTGATAGCCTCGAGTTGCCCTTGTGCAAGAATGTGGATAAGCATCAAGAGCCCCTAGCTAGTGAACCAAGCAATGACTTGGAAGAGATTGAAACCGCCGGTAGAAGTTTCGATCCTCTTCTCCAAGATGATGTGGGGACGAATGATGAAGATGGGGAACCACAGCTTGAGGAAAGTGTGGGGGTGTGCAACAAGGAAATGGGGCCAAAGCCGTTTTTTGTGCCTCGTTTCTTGGAAATGAAGCTTGCTAGTGATTGGAGGCGATGCCTAGGGAGGAAGAGGTCGGTTAAGCTCGTAGGATGGATAGACCCCGGAGACAACATGAATGATGATATTGGGTCTTTTGATTCCTACTTCTTGCCTCCACCTTGGAGGCCGTGGAGGTTGGCTAGGCTCGAGCGCTTCTTGGGCCTTCATTATGATGTCGGTAGTGCGTTTGACTTGCTCCTCCATGCCCTTGAGGGCTATGGTTGAAGAAGAGTCCACCATCCTAGGTTTGACGGAGTTCCTAAAGAACCGTCATGTTGTATATTCCCCCTTCCTCTTCTTTAGAGTACTTGTGCTTGTATTTGTTTGTTTTGTTTCTTGGATTTGTTTGTTTTTGTGGGATTCTTGTAATTGTTTTGGTATTTTGATGAGCGATGTGAGGGAGTGAATTTGATGTGTATTTTGAGTTTATTGTGATAGGTGAAGTGAAGATGACTCCTTGAAAGAATTGGTTATCGATAGAGCTTGGAATGTGAGTAAGGGAATTGGTTTTTGGGGTCATGGGAGTCATGAAGACCCTTCCCGACCGGGAAGGGTGTGTCGTCCCGACCGGGATGGGGCCGTCCCGATCGGGATGAGGGTGCCAAAAATTGAGTCCACTGGAGTGTCATCCCAATCGGGAAGGAGGCTTCCCGACCGGGAAGGGTTTATCAACCCGACCGGGATAATCCATCCCGACCGGGATGATCCCCTACTCCTTTTTGGTGCTTCTTCTTCGACATTTAAGCCCACCCAACCATTGTATACCCCCACCTAACCTCCCTACCTTCCTTTCTCATATCATACCACCCATGTACCTCATTTACATACCTTAACCTCATTTCCTCCTCACTTTAGACCGATATTCACATCAAATCCCACCCCCTCGCACCATTACTACCTCTACCATGCAGTTCTATCAAGCTTGAAGCGGGATAGCAATGATGAAGACAAGCAAGTGCCTATATTGATCTATGAGACGATGGAGAGAGTGAGTTGCTAACCTATGGTACGGCAACTATCCTTTCTTTTCCGTTTTTGTTGTTGCTTGTTTTCCTTTGTTATTCCCTTCCCCTTGAGTCATGGTATCTTAGTGGCCTTCGAGGCCTTGGTAGTGGTTGCTCCCGACTCTCGATGATGTGACTACATCGAGAGTCATTTCAAAATCCAAATTTACAAGTTTTTCACCCTTTTTTGTCGGATTTAGGCGGATTTAGGCGGAATCCGGGCTAGGTGACTTGATTACACCTAGCCCTCCCCTCCCATTTCCTTTTATTTCCTTCTTTTTATTTCCTTCCCCATTCCATATCTTTTCTTGTCTCGGCCCATGGTGACTTGACTACACCCCGGCCGAACGCCTTCTACCATTTTCTCCACCTTTTTGATTTTTAGCTTTATTTTCGTAGTTTCTTTTCTTTTGTGCTCCCATGCACTACGGTCGAGCATGAGGACATTGCTCGGCTTAAGTGTGGGGGAGTGATATTCTAGCATAGTTAGCTTTATTTTTGTAGTTTTTCGAAAAATCTTTAAAAACCCTAAAAAATTGAAAAAATTTCATAAAAATCAAAAAGATTTTCCTTTTGTGTGTTTTCCTTTTATGTCATTGTATCGTGTATTTGTTGTGTTGTGCGTGTTTTGCCTCCCTTTTTCCTTATAGGTTACTCGAATCACCAATAGCTTTGGAGAGCTTTCAAGACTTCCGGTAACATCTTTATCCCTTTTTCTTCTTTATCTCTTGTGGAGTTTGGAGGAGATTGTGATGTTGTGTGCTCGGGAGGAGCTTTGTAAAGTTTGGTTGATTTAGTGGCTTGTTTGGAAGCTCGGGGTGGTTTTTGTGTTGTTTGTTTGTTCGTTTTGCTTGTTTTTGTTTTGTGGCCCTTTATCTCTTTTTCTTTCGTTTTCGTCGTGTCTTTGTTTTGTGTTGTGTTATTGTGTCTTGTGTGTTTAAAAAGGTTTTTGAAAACCCGGTTTAGAGGCTAGTGTGCAAGTGTTTACTTTCCCTTTCTAGTAGTATAGATCGAGTCTTGGACTTTAGTCTAGTAGAATGACCCTAAATCAATGATTTCGTTGGTTTCTTACCTTGAGTCCACCTAGCTTACTAGGGATTTACTACGGGATTTGCACCTTTGACCATTATGACCACCCACGGTGTGAAAAGGCCTTGGTTACCGAGTCTCGTCCCTTAGGTGACCGTGTCTAGAATCGTTTGATTAGTCCAAGTTCTCCACCTTTTTGTGGGTTTGAAAGGGGATGCGCAACCCCGACATACCCATTACCCCACCTCCTACACATATCCACACAATAATTTGCAACTTGTTGATTTCTCTCTTTCTAAATTATCAAGAAATGCCAAAAAGCCAAATCAAGCCAAGAAGGGCAAAGAAAAGAAAATAAAAGAAAGAAAAGAATGAAGAAAAAAAAGGCTCAAAAGCCAAAAAGAAAATAGAAAAGAAGAAAAAGAAATGGCATGGCAACAAACAAAGAAAAAATGCAAAAGAAAAGAGAAAATGCCAAAAGAAAATCGTCTCACAAAAAGATTCTAACCCCACAAAATAAGCCTTTTTCCGACTTTTGCCGTGAAGAGCCTACCAAAGGACCGAGTCCCTAGGAAGGATGATAGCGACAAAGGTCGGTCTTCCCTCATTTTGCAATCATTTCCACTTTTTACTTGGACTAGTTAGGCGGTTTCGGACATGGGACGACCCTCTTGGCTCTTCGCTAAAGGGGGCGGGGTTTCACTTACCTACAGTGTCGACTAACACCGTGGTTCATCCTTTTTCCACCCCGCCGATCGTCCCGTGGTACGTTCTTAGAAGGTTAGGAGGAACCGAGGTAAGTTACCAACGTTTTTATTGCTTTGTCGTCATACTATTAGGCTTTTGTCCATTTTGGTTTGTATTGCTAGCTTGGGAACGTTGTCACTTGCCTTGAGTCCTAACCCGGTGATTCTTTCACCGCTTGCTTGAGGGAAGCGGTATTTCTTTTCTTTTGGGTGCAACCTTTTGTGTGTTTGTTTGTATGTTTGTTTGTTTATGTGTTTTTGTGTCCGGTTGCATCCACAGTTTTGTCGCAAGAGCCCACTTGCCTTGCGGAGTGCACTTTTCCCTCTAAGTGTATTCGCGTTAGTTGAAAGGGCGTAGGGTGCGCTAATACCCGCTTGGCTAGTTTAGTAGTTAGTTTGTGCTTACTCGAGAGCGAGTAAGGGTTAAGTGTGGGGGAGTTGATAAGTGTAGTTTGTAGTGCCTATTTCGTAGTGTTTTGGTCCCATTTTCCTTGTGGAATCGCTCCTTGGGAGCGATTTATGGGCTACTTATGCTTCCTCTAGTTCGTTTCAGGTTCCCAAGACCATTCGTGAAGAGTTGGAGCGATTCCGACTCAATACATACACTTTTTGGAGCCAACGAAGTGAAGGAACGATCACTCGATGCCTTGGATTCGACCCCGAGACCTTGGGACCCAATCCCGAGCCTCCGAGACCCGATCCCGAGTCCCAAGAATCGATGAGAAGTCCATGTGAAGCAAGGAGGGACCAAAAGGATCATATTGGAGGCCTACAAGACTCATCCCCGACGAGTATGACCTCATCCCGTCCGGGATGAAGTGAAAACAAAGAAGCTCTTCTGCTGAGTCAACCGGGACGGGATGAAGCCATCCCGGACGGGACCGTGGAGCCATCCCGGACGGGATCACCATCCCAGACGGGACCATGAAGCCATCCCGGATGGGACCATCCATCCCGACCGGGATGAGCCCAATACAGCACCGCGTGACTTCCTTTCAATTCCTTTGCTCTTGTAACCTTATAAATACCCCCCCTCTTGTAATCTTAGCTTATGTTCTTCACTTCCCACTAAACCCTAGACTACTTTAGGTTAGATTAGATTAGATTAGTGTAGATTAGTCGGTAATTAGTAGTTAATCTTAGTTTAATCTTGTATTAAGAGATCTCTTGAAGAATCCATTCAATCTTGACAACATTGGTGGATGAATTTGGGTTTTCTTTATATACAAGTGTTCATCTTTTCATCCTTCACTAGTATGGTATAATTCTTTCTTCCTTTTACTCTTTATCTTGTTTGTTTATCAAGTTTGAATCTTTATTATTGTTTGTTCTTGTTAGTTTGATTGAGTTTGTTTAGGTATGTTTTGTTTCTTATGATGATTCCTCTTGTTCTTGTTAGTTGTAGTTTGATTATGTTTGAGTAGATTCTTGCTAGGGTTAGTAGGGTGATTTGGGTGTTGATGGATGATTAAGGGATTGTTGGAGATGTTGGTGGAAGATTTGGGTTTCCTCTTGGTTTGATGCATATCACATGTTTGTTGAAATGCTTGAATGACTAGTATGTGCATATGCTTGTTTTTCTTGCTTTTCTCTTGTGGGTAATAGTTTGCTTGTGGGTTCGGTTCCCTCACTAAGTAGCGAGAGCCCGGTGAGGACGACCCCTAGGTCGGTCTAAGTTGCGAGAGCCCGGATGCGATCTAGGCCACAATAACACGCTAGTAACCCCGTTTGTCATGTGTGTCGCCAAAATGGGTTTTAGGTGGAACCTCTAGGTGAGTCTAAGTTGCGAGAGCCCGGACTATACCTAGATTACCCTACTACCTCCTTCACTCTAGCTCTTCCTTGACCATTCCGTTACCCCTTTGACCCCGACCTAATCCTAGCCCGTTTTCCTTGTTTGTTTTCTCCGTCTCCTTAGCCATAGTCTTAGCCTTCTTCCCCTTCTTATCATTTTAGTTTAGCCTAGCTCGTTGATCGAGTCTTGTATTTGGGTGACCTTAGTCTAGACGCCTCTTACCGTCCCCGTGGATTCGACCCGACTTACCCTAGCTACCCACTAGGATCGGTTGGTTAATTATTTGACGGTTGGGATCCACGACAAATCCCTACCATCAAATAGCAAATGCGAAATAATCGGGGCATCTCTAGCAATGCGTAAACCATGCAAGGACCGCGCTTCAATGGCCTTCCTCATCGAGTTAGAAAGAACTTCCGCACAAAGAATAAAAAGGTAAGGTGAAAGTGGATCCCCTTGTCTAATCCCTCGACCCGACCGAAATTCCCTCCCAGGATTACCATTCATAAGAATCTTGGATGAAACTGAGCTAACACAACGCATTACTCTGTTCGTCCAACCTGCGTCAAATCCCATTCGCACTAGAACTCGCTCGAGAAAATTCCATTCCACCCTATCGTAAGCTTTAGCCATATCTAGCTTAATAGCCATATGCCCATTTCCACCTCGAGTATTTTTCATATGATGAAAAGCTTCAAAAGCTATCAAGATATTATCCGAAATCATTCTACCCGGGGTAAAGGCACTTTGGTTCTCCGAAACAATATCACTCAAGAACACTTTGAGCCTATTAGCTAAAACTTTCGAGACAAGTTTATATATTACATTACATAAACTGATAGGCCTGAACTCTCTCATAGAGATTGGGTTCTTCTTTTTTGGGATTAGAACAATATAGGTCTGGTTAATACCTAGGGGTAGAGGTGCTCCTTTCAGAACGTCCAGAACCGTGCTTACCACCGCCTTCCCCACCACATGCCAGTAAGTTTGGTAGAAAATACCGTTCATACCATCCGGACCTAGGGCCTTGAGCGGATGAATCTGCTCTAAAGCCGTAAGGATCTCCTGTTCCGTGTACTCAGCCACCAGTGATGCATTCATACGCCTAGTGACCCGTCCCTCCAAACCAAGTAGCACCCCATCGAAGTCTCTCATCGGTCCTGCCTCAAATTTTTTTTCGAAATAGTCTTTTGACACTTCCTCTAGCTGCTCCTCTCCCTCCCTCCTGACCCCTTCGTCATCCCTAAGAAACGAGATCCGGTTCCGTTGTTTTCGCGCCGAAGCCTTCCTATGGAAGTAACTAGTGTTCTTGTCCCCTTCTTTGAGCCATAAAGCACGTGACCGTTGTCTCCAAAATAGTTCCTCCTTCTTCATCAAGCTTGCGATATCCTTAACCAATTTCTTCCTCTCTCCCACTTTCCTCGTCGTCCTCTCTTCAACATCGAGTCGGGCTAGACGCCTCCTTTTACGTTGCATTTCCTTGAGGAGATTCCCTATGCTAATACCTTTCCAAGCCATCAGGGACTCTCCACACGCCCTTAGCCGCCCCAGAATATCCTCCTCGGCACCCTCCCACGCATGTTTTATGGTCTCCTCACACCCTCTCTCCACGACCCAAACTTGTTCGAAGAGAAATATTTTCTGTCTCCTGATCCCCTCTACCTTCTTCTCAAGCTCAATCTTTATTGGGGCATGGTCCGACCACTCCCTTGTTAAATGGGTAAGCTTTGCATAAGGAAATAGGTCGAACCATTTTTCATTTGCCATCGCGCTATCTATCCTGCTTTGTCTATTTGACTCACCACTCTGCCCATTATCGAAAGTAAATTCGTATCCCTCAAAAGACAAATCTCGTAACCCACATTCGTCAATGGCATCACGGAACTGGTTCATTTGCCATTGAGCCCTTGATCCACCCTTCATCTCGGTAGCATATAAGATTTCATTATAGTCTCCCATACACAACCAAGGCCCATCAAACTCCTCCCGTAGCAATTTAAGCAGTTGCCACAAAAGATGTCGTTCCGCAACGTTTGTCCACCCATAGAATCCAGTTACCCTCCAAACATGACCCCCAAATTCAACTCGAAATCAATGTGATGCATAGATGAGGATCTAAAAGTACACATGATTTCCTTCCGCCACATAAAAGCAAGACCCACCGCTCTACCCGCACTATCCACTTCGACACTGTCGTAATCTTTGAAGCGCTCCCTAACATCCCGAAATTCCATACTGCTAAGCTTCGTCTCCCAAAGAAAAGCTATAGCAGGGGCCTCCTTCCGTAGAAGGTGATGTAGCCGGCCAACTGCAGAGGGGTTGCCCAGCCCCCTGCAGTTGAGGCTCAAGAGATTCATAATGCCCGGCGGGGTTGAGTATTCTCAACCTCCGCCTCAGGTGAACTGACAACCATGGATTGTTTGGCACGTTTCCCTAGATCATTCTCATCCTCCTCCTCATCTGACCTACCTCGTTTGGTACTGCTACCACCCTTTTCTCCCTTATTATCATTCCCTTCTCTAAATAATCTTTTCCATTTCACCACTTTACGTGGGATAGCTTGAACAACACTTTGATTCTCTATATTGGTTACTAGTTGCTCTTCACCCTCCTGTAAGCCTATTACCTCGTCCACCTCCATTACCCAATCATCCTGCCCACTCATATCCCCATCTCCCTGTCTTGTAGTATCCCTCCCTCTCTCCAAAGCCCTAATCTCATCTTGCATGTTGCCCCTCCCGATCAGTTCTCCAAACCCGAGCTTCTCACCCTCATCCTCCCTTCCCGCAATCAAATTTATAGCCCCATGATCTCCCACCACGCTCCTCTGGCGAGCTTTCTTCTGAACCACTATTTGTTGAAGTTTAGCTATCAGGTTACTGATCGCCTCTTCCTCTCTGGCTCGAAATTCTTGATCCAATTCAGGTTGTAAGCTTCTTCCCATCCCCCCTTTATTTCGATCCTCCACTCGTACCGGTCTCCATGGTGAGGCACGCAAGTCGTCGCCAAATTGAAGTTCGCCTTCCTCAAAAGGTCCCTCCTCGCAATCCTTCTCTCCGTGACCAAGAACTCCACATCAATAGCAGAAAATAGGCAGTTTCTCATATTTGACATTAAAAATCTCTAGATGTCCCTTTTGCATCCTAATCTTGAGGCTTTTACGTAGTGGTTGCCTAACATCATGCAGAACCCGAATTCTAACCGAACTTTCAAGAACCTGATTAGCGCTTTCATCCCAACCTAGATACGACCCCAATTTTTCCCCTATCCTCCTTAGATTATCAACATTTGCCCTTCTACATAACGGTAAGTCATAGATCCTTGCCCACAAAGGAACGTGATATAGAGGAGTATCAATCAATTTCCCTCCCTTTGTCGGTTCATTGAAACACCATATAAACTTATCGAAATGCCAAGGTTGACCCTCTAGGATACGGGATTTGTCATCCGCTGAATCAAACTGGAATATGAACGTACGCTCTTTTACGTCAAGAATATTAGCGGATATCTTACCTTTTGTAGTCCAAATTCTTGTCATAGTCTCGATAGCCGCACGTGTGTCGATCGCCTTTGACGTCCATATCTTGCCCAGGAGGACATGTTCCTCCTTAGATAAATCTGTGCACGTATCCTCCACTCAGACGAGTTCCTCTTTCTCTCCAATCTTGCCTTTGCCCTTATCTCGATTAGAAATTGCACTGCTACTCATTTGTAGATATATTGCTGAAAGAAAGTTTTACGATTGTATCTCGGAAATCGATGTAACTGTTAGTGTAGATCTCACAAGAAAGTGAGAAAAATCCAGGAAACCCTGGAGTAGACACCTCCCAACAGAAAACCCTAGGGAGAATTTTTTAACATGCAAGTGAATTCGGAATTTTTCACCTTCGGTTTCAATTGGATTTAATAAGCTTTGATTGTATTTTTGTGGAGCTAAGCCGTCGTTTACGTGAGTTTATCAACGTCAATTGTTATTGGTTATGATAAGTGGTCATTTATAAGAAGTATAAGTATATTAGTTATGTCGATTTTGCAATTGTCACAAAATAATCGACACGAAAAGTTAGTTTTGTTGTAGTGAAAAACTAAAAACAACAACAATCATGTATCAACACCCAACAAAAACATTAATTCTTAGTAGTATTGCTACTACTACATGAGTAGTAGTAGTAGTGCTGGTAGTAGTAGATTAGTAGTAGTAGTAGTAGTAGATTATTATTATTAGTAGTAGTAGTAATAGATTAGTAGTATTAGTAGTGGTAGTAGTAGTGATACTAATCTACTACTACTAATACTACTAATCTACTACTACCACTACTACTACAACTGCTACTACTACTACTACTAATCTACTACGACTACAACTAATCTTCTGCTACTATTAATCTACTACTCCTACTACATATCTACTACTACTACCACTACCACTACCCCTAATACTACCAATCTACTATTACTACTAACAAAATTACTACAACTAACAAAATTCATAAACCTCAATCCACCACCACCATTATTACTTAATCTCTACAACAACAACAACAACAACAACAACAACAACAACAACAATAACACTACCAACAATAACAAACCACAACAACAACCTAATCAATAATAACAATAACAATAACATACTTTAATGGAGAAAAGACGGAAAAGAATCTGGAAAGGGATGCGCGGCAGGGGGCGCATCGGCGGCGGGCAGGGAGGCGCGACAGGGGGCGTCGACGGCGGGCGCGGTGGTCGTAGGTGGCGCTGGTGGAGGAGAAGGGGGAAGGGGGTTAATGTTTTGTCGTGAGGGGGGTTAGGGTTCGTCGCAGGGAAATTGAATTGGGGGTTTTGTGTTTTGTGAATGTCGTCGCGTCTTTTTTTTTTAATATCTGAGAATTGATAAGTCGTTATTTTACCGGTTTTTCGTCCCATATTTATACTCTTTCTCGGTCGATTTTATTAGTCATTTTGCTATTATTAAGCTATTTTGTGTTTAATTAGCCAATTAGTCGAATCTTACTTAATTAATGTGTTTATTATATTCGTCGGAATTTTGGTACTGCTCTAGTCATTTAATATCGTAGGTACCGGGAAGGATCAAGTTGGCTAGAACCGAGACAAGTCAAAACAGGTCAAGACTAAAAGAGAAGATGACATTATGCTCAAGAAAGACATTGACTATTCAGCCCTTAGATTTATTTCTTTTCTTCTCATTTAAGTGGGGGGCGTTTTGGTAATTTCGTCTATTTTATGGGATGAAACCCTCATTTGTATGATAGAGCAGGAGGAGACAAGGTTAGATTAGAGAAGAAGATAGAGAGAGTAGAAGTAGCACGCAGCAGCATCCATTTTTCTTCCCTATTTTTCATCTTTTTAGTTTTTAGTTTATTAGACTAATTAATAGATTAATTAGTTCTTTAATCAACATTGGTGTAATTAATGTTCAAGATTATCATACTCCAATTTCTTTCCATTTTGGTACAATTCTTTTCTCTCTGTTTATTTATAGTTTTATCTTAATGTGTTGGGTTTATTTTTAATTTATTGTTAATTAGATCAAAGTTTATGACTTTATTGTTAATTGTGTTTGTTTTGTATGTTTATACTTGAGATTAGTATGTGTAGATGACGGTAGAATTAGTTTAATCATATTAGATTAGTTAAAGCTTCTTTCTTTTTTATTTCTTTATGTTTAGTATTATGTCTAGAATTAGTATTAGTATTTGTATTAGTATAAATATTACTCCCTCCATTCAAATCCAAATGTGCAAAAGCAAATGAGACACTTGGATTTGAATGGAGGGAGTAGTAGTGAGTAGTTTCTCACTAGGGGTCGATGAATCCCCGACTTATTTGAATTGCGCGATTTTATGCCTTTGTAGACACCCGCATTTTGACTGCCAGGTGTCTATGGTAGTTTCCCAAAAAACACCCGATGATGATCGGACGCTAACATGCTTCTGTGCGCTCGGATACGGGCTCAAATCCATTGATCGCTGGCTAACACACTTACAGAGTACAAATCTCACAAAATCAACCTCGAATACAGGTCCAGTGGGCCGTTTCCAATCAAACAAGATTAATTTGGGCCAAAACCGACACCGGAAATAAAACCGACTTTTTTACGATTGGGTCAACCCTAGTCAAAGTCGTCTCCGGGACGTGCAAAACAACCATTCACGACATCAAAAGTCCAACTCAAGAAGCAAAACCAACAGTCCACCTTCAGACGGGCCATCAGGTCAAGTCCATCAAGGCACAAAACCCTAAACATCCAAATACATGGGCTATGCCTATATATACACCCCATGCAACACCACATGACACAACTTTTTCACAACCTCAAGAACCCTACTACACATCTCTACACAATCATAATCAATATCAAATCAAACCCTAATCAATATCAAACTCTCAACACATCAAGACTCAAACCCTAAGCAATTCTACACTAGCAAACCCTAAACCTAATTTTAGGAATCAATCCCGAGCCACCATAACTTAACCTCCATAAAACCTCGAAGACTCTTGTGTAAAGCCACGGTGACGAGTTCGTTCTGAGACAAGAACGTGTAGGTTGAGGGTGTCGAAACCCCTTTCTCTCCTTCCTCTCTTCCTCTCGTCATCTTCATCTTTTCCCGTGTTTTTTTTGTTTTATTTTGTTCCTTGCATTATAATATCGATAATAACTAATACAAAACACTAAAATACTTATCGATTTGTGTCGAATAAGAGGGGTATCGGAATAAGGAAACACGAATATACAAGTGTACTGCACACAGCGTTGACGGTCGCTTGTTCCAATACCCCGATTATTTGATTATTGAGATAAGTTAACTTAAACAATTTTTTTTTATTTCGTTTTCATCATTGTTCGAGTCATATATTTACATTAATTTTCAAAAACAAGCATTATGATTAATAAGGGTCGAAACCCGTTGACGCGGATCTGATCCTAATCCTTAGGGATTTATTTCGATGTCGGAAAAGCCAAGGGAATCAAGTTTTCATTCAAGCAAA
The DNA here is from genome assembly GCA_958450325.1 of Agrostemma githago. Lineage (NCBI taxonomy): Eukaryota > Viridiplantae > Streptophyta > Magnoliopsida > Caryophyllales > Caryophyllaceae > Agrostemma > Agrostemma githago. The sequence goes on along the minus strand of OY288244.1, from coordinate 23,518,498 downwards.
GTGTCGATAATTTAGATCCGATGCCAATTCCGTAATTGGATGTCGAGTCTAATAATCTAATCAAACAATTTAGCCAATTCAATTTTTCGTTGATGCTAACGTAGATGTTATTTAATTCGTTCGAATCATGACACTACAAACGCGGAGGAATATCTATATCGTCTTGGTTATTTTAAACGATTCAAATCTCTTTATTTTTTTTCACTCTAAGTATTCCATATCGATTCCATAATCGAATATGGGATATGACGAGCATCAAAATTAAAATCGAGTATAAATTATTCCAAGTATTTAATACCGATTTCATAATCGAATATTGAATACGACGAATATCGAAAATATTAAGTCGAGTGCAAATTACGCAATATTTGTACGCGATTTAATAAAATCATCAATTTTCCGAAGAAAATAATTTCGCTCTTTTTTATTATTATTCTTCGAACATCATTTTTTTTAGACAAAACATTTTTTTTTAGATCTCGATATATTTTTTTCCTTGACCTCGGTCAACACGTGTTAATCCATCACGTGACCTACTATTCTTTTCAAAACCATGCATCATACTACATTATTCGCAAACTGTTATTATCGTTATACCGTTACTAACAAGTTTGTTATTTTCTTGTCATCTTATTTTTGTTTATTTTATTTTACTAAAATGAACCCACATGCTAAAATTCCACTTTGACGTAGAATTAATTGCATTAAATTGAACTAAAAACCCTTTTCAATTCCATTCACATGTTTAGGGAAAATAATCTTTGCATATCATTTTCCCGTTCAACTAACGCGCGTATTGGAAAGTCATTTGAATTCTTAGTAGAGGCCGCTAATGTGCGGGCGGGGTTGGGTGTCCTTCGTGGGCTTCCCAACACGTACCCTCACCCCTTACTCAGAACCTCGGTTTCCAGATGCCCGAAAACGTTGGCGCACGAGAGTCATTCAATACACAATATCCGATAACGTCGGTATTTGTATCAAATGCAAAGGGACGAGCCCAATAAACTCTGACATCGAAAATGGGCCGTATTTTGTATACGGACCACTACGACATAGAGTGGGCTCGAATGGTTCCGAATAACCACAAAATTCGGTGGCGACTCCACTTCGACCTAAATTTCAATTCGATCCGTTTCATATGGAGATTCATTCGCCTACCCAAACCCGCGCGTGGCCGCGTCGGGGTGGACCTATGTCATGTCCACAATTTGGCGACTCCGCTGGGGATTAACTGATGCGTGACTTACCATCGGCATCCTCAGGGTGAGACTCGAATAGAAATCGTTTGACTAGTACAATACGCGTCTTAGTTTTACGGTTCATGCATAACCCATATTTTCCCGGGCCGGTACTCGCGACCGACGTCCCACTATACCGTTGATGTACTCCAATATGGATATGTCAAAAGGTGTCCATAGTCGATTCGAGTGGGTTTCGCGGCATGTTCTAAGCTCAACTCGACTTAGAAAGTCCGTCCCGATCAACGTCTAGACTATGTACACTGGTATAGACCCTCTTTAGACCGACCGAGACTTAGTGTAAAGCGTACATGTTGTCGTCATAATGCTTACGTGACTATGTGCTGCTTGGTTTCCGTGTCGTTTTCAAAAACCGTCATTTCAAAAAATGCATCTTTCCAAAAATATTCTAATTTTCAAAAACTCGGAAAGCTGCCAAAATTTAGGACTTATGATTTGACACAAAAACAGCCTATTTTCTAGCCGGCATGCCGCCCATTTCAAAATTCGAACTTTCGATCCACCATTCGATTTTCGAATTTTCAAAAATTCAATTTCAATTTTCAAATCTTCGAGATGCCGTTTTTTATTTTCAAATCTTCGGGATCTAATCTTCAATTTTCAAATCGTCGGAAATTCTTTTTTCCGACATTCAAATTTTCAATTTTCAAGATATCCAATTTCAAAACCCGGGACACATACCGAATTTAGGACTTATGATTTTACTCAAAATAGCCTATTTCTAGCCGATATTCTGCCCATTTCAAAACTCGAAAATATTTTCGAACTTTCAAATTTAGGGCCCGATGCACTTTTCGTTTTTTTTTGAAAAATCGGGCCCTTCCCCGAGTTCTCTCGGATTTTCCAAAAAAAAATCATTTTCAAAACCTTCCTCTTCTTAGGACATCCCGTATTTAGCAGTGTCGGGTCATGTCATAAGTCGTCGAAGTCTTTAGCGTCGAAACTCTGTCGATCTTACATCACGGGTCTCTTCCCTATCCCATTCCGCCTTATTAGACTAAGGCAGGGCCCACCTAAGTAGGACATACTCTTACGAAGGAGGGCCCGTCAACACAATCGAGTCAAAAGTCTGGGGATGTCTCACGTGAACCTTCTTTCAAACAGGACTCGGCCCACATGCCGAATTCTAAGGGAGGCCCACCTTTCACGAGTCACCCGTCTAGGTGTCTTTTCCGAGTCAACCTTTTTTACAAGGCATAGCCGTATAACAAAAGGTTCACGGTCCTTACGTCTAAGGGTCACTCGTCCAACAATCGAGTCTAAACAAAATCTTCAATCCCACTTGGGGGCTACCCCTTAGCGGAGCGATCAATCACGGTTGCCCTAAGGGTCATGTCTTACACGTGTCTCACGTACCCCACCTTTGAGTCACTTAGACGCCACACCATCTGAGTCCTTAGTCTCATTTGGGGGCTATTCTCCGACGGAGCGATTAATCACAGTCACTCTGAGAATCGCACCCTACACATTCGTCTTAGGAGGGTCTAACCCAAGTCAAATATGGTCGCCCCATTTTCGGACTCACCCTTCTGCAGCTCGAGTCTAATTTGCGGTCGTTACCTCGTCTAGGTCAACATTCAAGTATCCCGGTCCGAGAGACTTTGTCGACCCGTCACCCCGGGCCGTGTCTGGTTTGACTCTCTCTCTTGCGCAAAGCCGAGTTTAGGCGAGTTCTAACACCTGTCGTTTCTTCCGATCAGGGACCCTATGAACGAGACACTACCAAACCACAACAAATCCCATGCCGTCAAGAAAGGGGATATCCAGGGGAGTATGCTTATGCTATCTTGCTCCATTAACAACATCTTCTCGAAAATCGAAACTGCCCTAGATAACCTAAGATCCAGGGTAACCATCATCGAAGAAGACCTTGTAAGAACCCGATCCCGTCTAACACAGCTAGAGCGGGTAAGGCAGCCAGTCATCCAACTGAGCCATTCGAAGGGTGAACACTCTTACGAAACTGTCCGATACCCTCAAGATGGCAAGGCCGAGAGAGGTAACCCTCAAGTCACCTCTCCAAGAATCAAGAACCAGTCAAAGGAAAGGACATTTACTCACTTGGATATGTCCTACACCGTCGCTTTCCAGAGGTTGGTTCCGAAGGGCCTAGTGCTACCTATAGGCCCAACAGCCGACCCACCTGTGGAGAAACGTTCCAAAGCATGGAACGCCGAGCATTACTGCGAATTCCACAGAGAGAGGGGACACGATACAGAACAATGCTGGAAGCTGAAACACCTCATTCAAGACTTCCTCGATGCCGGGAAGACTCCCGTTTTGGAAACATTGTCACTTGCAAAGCCCCTCGTGGACTACACAGGGCTCGATGACCGAAGCATCCAATCTACCTCTCATGCACCCGAGAGTCCGGATTTGATTTAAGTCCGAGTCTGAGTCTGAGTCTAGGATGTTCTATTCCAAAGCCAAGGTCAAAGTCAGAGTCAGAGTCAGTTGTATTCTGTTCTCTTTTTCAAAATTCAATTAAATCAGCTTTCAATATTCTTTCTCATATATATTTTCCTTATGTGTTTCCGAGAACATGATGAACACCATCATACACTGTGAGCACACGCACGTGACTATTATAGGCACATCTATAATGACTGCAGGAAACCGAGCCCGTGTTTTCTTTTTACCTATTCCGTGTCTGGTATAGAAAAACCACATAACTACCCGTAGCAGGAGCGATATCGAATCCTATGACAAATCTAGGTAATCTCCTAGTTTGGGTTCATGACGGGAGGCAAGACCATTTCCCACATTAAAATACCCCTCCAATAAGACTGACCAATCCCTACCTTAGGTGTTAGTCTGACCGGCAAAAAAAAACAAAAAAAACACTGGACAAAAAAATCAAAAGTAAAAAAAAAACAAAAGAAGGCCATCAAAAAAGAAAGGGCCAAAACAAAAAAAAGACCATCAAAAAAAGAAAACTGGACAAAAAAAAATCGAAAGTCCATGAGAAAAAAAAGCAAAAGGCCAAAAAAAAAAGCAGGCCATCATCAAAAAATTCAGAATACCCATGACCGTGGTCAACGGTCAATTCAAGGGAAAGCCCCACGACCAGGGTACGGTCAAAATTATCAAAACCCATGACCGCGGCTAAGAGGTCAATCAAAAATCAAATACCCATGACCGTGGTCAACGGTCAACTCAAGTGAAAATCCTTTTACCGTGGTACGGTCAAATTCAAAATTATCCATGCCATCCAATAGGGGAGTAACAATCAAGCTGGTCAGCTAACACCACACTCAGCCTTCCCACATTACAACCCTCAAAACCTTCCCGAGACCCAGGCCAGAGACAACCCGGAATTCTGAGGATTCAAGCTCCATAGGATACCCCTAACAATTAGGGCCAGACATGGAAACCAAATCCCGCATTATCAAACCAGCCCTCGAAGCCTTAGCTCCACATAACCGAGCTCCAGATTTCGAGTCATCAAAACCAGATCCCACATTATCAAACCATCCCTCGAAGCCTTAGCTCCACAGAACCGAGCTCCAGATTTCGAGTCATCAAAGCCATTTACTTCCTAGCACCACATTTCCAAAAACATCAAATTCCCCGAGAGCAGAACTCGTTAAAAATCCCGAGAACAAAACTCGTTAAAATTCCCCGAGAGCAGAACTCGTTAAAAATCCCGAGAACAAAACTCGTTAAAATCTCATCCAAACCAGTTACCGACCACAAACACGGGAACTCAACTTGCAGTCGGCATAGAACATGCCCAAATAGTTCACACCACCTCTGGGGGCTACCCCGGAGAACGCTCACAGTCACAGGATTAACATCCTAACCATTCTAGCCCTTCGATCAAGACATCAATGGGAATGCACCTAGCCTACACCATCGCTATGGCTAGTTACACACAAAGCCCTAATAAACTAGGCGCCATAATACATCTTCCAGTCCACTGAACTACGGCTTGGTTTGATTTCACCACACGTGAATATGTAGGCAGCCTTTCAACAGAGGCACAACCACCCACATTGACACAAATTCAAGAAGCGTCATCCTTCCGGTCACGACACCGTCATGTTCTCAAGAGCTAGCTTTGTCATCTTGGGGGCTTCTTCTAGGCAGAAGTTCTCCTTCCACTCACAAAATCCAAAATACTTTCAAAAACTAGCCTCCTTTCTGTAGTGTGTCCTAGTACTCGGCTCCGTCGAAGACAAGAATCTGTCAGGACTCGAAGTTATACCCATTTTGGACTGTACCCTAAAATCAGAGATCCAGAAGGGCACCAGACTAAAACAGTCTCATTACAAACTACTGAAGTCCCCTATAGCATATCCATCCCATTTCGATGTTCGACCGTGTTGCCACTCGCCTAGGCTACGGAATAGCGCAACTCGAGAGTCTCGTCATCTTAGGTGGCCCATCCCCTACCGAGTCACGGTCCAACCCTTAGAGAGTCCAGTCCGTGTTGGTCAACTCGTCCTGTCGCGTCCAGAGTCGAGTCTGTCGGTATGTCTCTCTCCAAATTCTCATTTTAAAATTTGCAAAACTTAGCCATTTGAGAAAATCCTTTTCGACAAGGTCAAATTTCGGTCTATTTAAACTGCAAATTTCTACCCCTTTTCCATTTTGAAAACCTAGCCCGTGGGTGCTTTCAGGATTTCAATTTCAAAAATTTCAAAAAAATCAAAACTCATTTTCCCAGCGCGAGTCATTTTACTACCTACGTGTTGCATGCAAATTTTATGTGACTTATACAGGTACGACTCAAACAGGGATGTGCAACCCACTACATCTCCCCAGCGAAAGCCAACGGCGACATTTCACGGGATGAGCCTACATACAGGCGCACCCAGGACTTATGCGACAAGTCCAATTCCCCACGGAGTTACCGTCATCAGCTCAGGTATGACTTCTAGCTTGTGGCTGGCAAGCCCTTCACGCGAGTCTAATGGACTATAAACGACCCGACCGGAAGTCCGCCAAGTTTCAATCCTCGATTAGCCTGGTGGCTACTCTGACTTTCGCCTTGTCCAAGCATCAGTCAGAGTGGGGGCTCTGTAGACACCCGCATTTTGACTGCCAGGTGTCTATGGTAGTTTCCCAAAAAACACCCGATGATGATCGGACGCTAACATGCTTCTGTGCGTTCGGATACGGGCTCAAATCCATTAATCGCTGGCTAACACACTTACAGAGTACAAATCTCACAAAATTAACCTCGAATCCAGGTTCAGTGGGCCGTTTCCAATCAAACAAGATTAATTTGGGCCAAAACCGACACCGGAAATAAAACCGACTTTTTTACGATTGGGTCAACCCTAGTCAAAGTCGTCTCCGGGACGTGCAAAACAACCATTCACGACATCAAAAGTCCAACTCAAGAAGCAAAACCAACAGTCCACCTTCAGACGGGCCATCAGGTCAAGTCCATCAGGGCACAAAACCCTAAACATCCAAATACATGGGCAATGCCTATATATACACCCCATGCAACACCACATGACACAACTTTTTCACAACCTCAAGAACCCTAATACACATCTCTACACAATCCTAATCAATATCAAATCAAACCCTAATCAATATCAAACTCTCAACACATCAAGACTCAAACCCTAAGCAATTCTACACTAGCAAACCCTAAACCTAATTTTAGGAATCAATCCCGAGCCACCATAACTTAACCTCCATAAAACCTCGAAGACTCTTGTGTAAAGCCACGGTGACGAGTTCGTTCTGAGACAAGAACGTGTAGGTTGAGGGTGTCAAAACCCCTTTCTCTCCTTCCTCTCTTCCTCTCGTCATCTTCATCTTTTTCGCGTTTTTTTTGTTTTATTTTGTTCCTTGCATTATAATATCGATAATAACTAATACAAAACACTAAAATACTTATCGATTTGTGTCGAATAAGAGGGGTATCGGAATAAGGAAACACGAATATACAAGTGTACTGCACACAGCGTTGACGGTCGCTTTTTCCAATACCCCGATTATTTGATTATTGAGATAAGTTAACTTAAACAATACTTTTTTTTATTTCGTTTTCATCATTGTTCGAGTCATATATTTACATTAATTTTCAAAAACAAGCATTATGATTAATAAGGGTCGAAACCCGTTGACGCGGATCTGACATCCTAATCCTTAGGGATTTATTTCGATGTCGGAAAAGCCGAGGGAATCAAGTTTTCATTCAAGCAAAGTGTCGATACTTTAGATCCGATGCCAATTCCGTAATTGGATATCGAGTCTAATAATCTAATCAAACAATTTAGCCAATTCAATTTTTCGTTGATACTAACGTAGATGTTATTTAATTCGTTCGAATCATGACACTACAAACGCGGAGGAATATTTATATCGTCTTGGTTATTTTAAACGATTCAAATCTCTTTATTTTTTTTTCACTCTAAGTTTTCCATATCGATTCCATAATCGAATATGGGATATGACGAGCATCAAAATTAAAATCGAGTATAAATTATTCCAAATATTTAATACCGATTTCATAATCGAATATTGAATACGACGAATATTGAAAATATTAAGTCGAGTGCAAATTACGCAATATTTGTACGCGATTTAATAAAATCATCAATTTTCCGAAGAAAACAATTTCGCTCTTTTTTATTATTATTCTTCGAACATCATTTTTTTTAGACAAAACATTTTTTTAGATCTCGATATATTTTTTTCCTTGACCTCGGTCAACACGTGTTAATCCATCACGTGACCTACTATTCTTTTCAAAACCATGCATCATACTACATTATTCGCAAACTGTTATTATCGTTATACCGTTACTAACAAGTTTGTTATTTTCTTGTCAATTTATTTTTGTTTATTTTATTTTACTAAAATGAACCCACATGCTAAAATTCCACTTTGACGTAGAATTAATTGCATTAAATTGACTTAGAAACCCTTTTCAATTCCATTCACATGTTTAGGGAAAATAATCTTTGCATATCATTTTCCCGTTCAACTAACGCGCGTATTGGAAAGTCATTCGAATTCTTAGTAGAGGCCGCTAATGTGCGGGCGGGGTTGGGTGTCCTTCGTGGGCTTCCCAACACGTATCCTCACCCCTTACTCAGAACCTCGGTTTCCGGATGCCCGAAACCCTTGGCGCACGAGAGGCTCGGGAATGGGTCCCAAGGTCTTCTCATCCCAAGGTCTGCTCGGGAATGGCGCACGAGAACCTCCTTGCTTCACATGGACTTCTCATCGAATCTCGGGACTCGGGATCGGGTCTCGGAGGCTCGAGAATGGGTCCCAAGGTCTCGGGGTCGAATCCAAGGCATCGAGTTATCGTTCCTCCGCTTCGTTGGCTCCGAAAAGTGTATGTATTGAGTCGGAATCGCTCCAACTCTTCATGAATGGTCTCGGGACCCTGAAACGAGCTAGAGGAAGCATAAGTAGCCTATGAACCGCTTCCAAGAAGCGATTCCGCAAGGAAAACGGGGCCAAAACACAGCAAAATAGGCACTACAAACTACACTTATCAACACCCCCACACTTAACCCTTACTCGCCCTCGAGTAAGCGCATACTAACTACTAAACTAGCCGAGTGGGTATTAGCGCACCCTACGCCCTTTCAACTCACGCGAGTACACTTAGAGGAAAAGTGCACTCCGCAAGGCAAGTGAGGTCTTGCGACAAAACTGTGGATGCAACCGGACACAAAACACACAAACACACAACCATACAAACAACACACAAAAGGTTGCACCCAAAGAGAAACAAATACCGCTTCCCTCTAAAAAGCGGTGAAAGAAGCACCGGTTTAGGACTCAAGGGAAGTGACAAAGTTTCCAAGCTAGCAATACAAACCAAAATGGACTAAACCCTAATAGTATGACGACAAAGCAATAAAAACGTTGGTAACTTACCTAGGTTCCTCCTAACCTTCTAAGAACGTACTACGGGACGATCGGCGGGATGGAAAGTGATGAACCACGGTGTTAGTCGACACTGTAGGTAAGTGAGACCCCGCCCCCTTTAGCAAAGAGCCAAGAGGGTCGTCCCATATCCGAAACCGCCTAACTAGTCCAAGTAAAAAGTGGAAATGATTGCAAAGTGAGGGAAGACCGACCACTACCGCTATCATCCTTCCTAGGGACTCGGTCCTTTGGTAGGCTCTTCACGGTAATGATCGGAAAAAGGCTTATTTTGAGATGTGGGGATTATTTTTTTGTGAGACGGTTTTCTTTTGGCATTTTCTTCTTCTTTTGCATTTTTGCTTTGTTTTGCCATGCCATTTCTTTTTCTTCTTTTCTATTTTCTTTTTGGCTTTTGTGCCTTTTCTTTTTCTTCATTCTTTTCTTTCTTTCTTTTTCTTTCATTTTCTTTTATTTGCCCTTTTGGCTTGATTTGGCTTTTTGGCATTTCTTATTGCAACAAGAAAGGGAGAACTCAACAAATTGCAAATTTATTTGTGGTTATGTGTAGGAGGTAGGGGAATGGGTAAGTCGGGGGTCGCGATCCCTCTTCTAACCCACAAAAAGTGGAGAACTTGGACTAACCAAACAATCCTAAACATGGTCACCTAAGGAACGGTACTCGGCAACCAAGGCCTTTTTACACCGTGGGTGGTCATAATGGTCAAAATGCAAATCCTGTAGTAAATTCCTAGTAAGCTAGGTGGACTCAAGGTAAAGGACCAACGAATTCATTGATTTAGGGTCATTCTACTAGACTAAAGTCCAAGACTCGATTTATACTACTAAGAAAGGAAAGTAAACACTCGCACACTAGCCTCTAAACCGGGTTTTCGAAAACCTTTTTACACACAAGACACACTAACACAACACAAAACGAAGACACGACGAAAACGAAAGAAAAAGAGATAAAGGGCCACAAAACAAAAACAAGCAAAACAAACAAACAAACAACACAAACACCACCCCGAGCTTCCAAATAAGCCACTAAATCAACCAAACTTTACAAAGCTCCACCCGAGCACACCACATCACAAACCTTCTCCAAACTTCACAAGAAATAAAGAGGGAAAGGGATAGAAGATGTTACCGGATGTCTTGAAAGCTTTCCAAAACTAATGGTGATTCAAGCAACCTATAAGGAAAAAGGCAGGCAAAACACGTACAACACAACAAATACATGATACAACGACCCAAAAGGAAAACACACAAAAGAAAATCTTTTTGATTTTTGTGAAAAAAATTCAAATTTTTAGGATTTTTAAAGATTTTTCGAAAAACTACAAAAATAAAACTAACTACGAATAGAATATCGCTCCCCCACACTTAAGCCGAGCAATGTCCTCATGCTCGACCGTAGTGCATGGGAGCACAAAAGAAAAGAAACTACGAAAATAAAGCTAAAAATCAAAAAGGTGGAGAAAATGGTAGAATGTGTCCGGCCGGGGTGTAGTCAAGTCACCATGGGCCGAGACAAGAAAAGATATGGATGGGGGAAGAAATAAAAAGAAAGAAATAAAAGGAAATGGGAGGGGAGGACTAGGTGTGATCAAGTCACCTAGCCCGGATTCCGCCCAAATCCGACTAAATCCTACAAAAAAGTGTGAAAATCTTGAAAAATTTGGATTTTGAAATGACTCTCGATGTAGTCACGTCGTCGAGAGTCGGGAGCAACCATACTAAGGCCTCGAAGGCCACCATGACACAAATGGTACAAGGGAAAGGGAATAAACAAATGAAGACAAGCTATAAAAACGGAAAAGAGAGGATAGTTGTCGTACCGTACGGTTAGCAACTCACTCGCTCCATCGTCTCATAAATCAAAATAGGCATGTAGCTAGTCGTCATCGTTGTTATTCCTTCCCAATCACTATATGGATCCATGGTTGGAGCACAAAGGTAAAATGAGGTGGGTTTTGACGTGAAAGTCGGTTTAAAGTGAAGAGAAAGTGAGGTGAAAATGTGTATGTGAGGTGTAGGGGTCATATAATGATAGTAAGGACATGTAGGGAGGTTGGGAGGGGGTATAAAGTGGTTGGGCGGACTCAAATAACGAAGAAAAGGCCAAAGGAGGACAGGGGGTCCATCCCGGTCGGGATGGGTGGTCCCGGTCGGGATGACCGTCTCGTCCCGGTCGGGATGACCTGTCAGTAGACCTATCTTTTGTGCACCTCATCCCGGACGGGATGACATCCTTCCCGGTCGGGATGGGCCTTCCATCCCGGACGGGATGACCTATTCTAGGCCGGGAAGAGTCTCCTAACCCTCTATAGCTCCCAAAAGCTCGTTCTAAGCTTCAAAAACCGACTTCCCTCCACACGATCCAAGCTCAAACAATGACCACTCCTCCCTAGGAATCACTTCCACTTCACACCTATCACAATAAACTCAAATAACACATCAAATTCCCTCCCTCACATCGCTCATCAATCAATCCAAGTAATCAAGAAGTTCACAAAAGAAAACGAACTACAAGGGAAAGAGATATATACAAAGAGACGGTTCTTGTGGAACTCCGTCAAACCAAGGTGGTGCATTCTTCAATCTTTTTCAACAAAAAAACTAGGTCCATCTCCATCAAGGGCACGAAGAAACAAGTCGAAGGCCCTAGCAAAGTCTTCAATCAAGCTAGTAGTATAAGCATCCAAATACCAAGGCTCTTCATGACCTTGTCTTGACGTTCCCGGGGCATCCCGATCTTCCAAGTTCAACGGCTTGAACTTGTACTTTTGGTCTTTGGGGACATACCCAAACGTCCACCGGTCTTCATGTGGCCCCAAGGGAGGCTCATCCTTCTCCTTGCTTTTCAATTTGTCATCAAGCCCATGAAATGGGCACTCATCCTCTCCACTCTCGGAGTCATCATCCTCAAGTTCACAAGAGTTCTTGTTCAAGCTTTGTCCCGACTCTCCCCCTAGATCGATGTCTTTAGTGGCTTGGATCATATTGCAAGACTCATCATTAGTAGGCGAAGTGTTACCTTGAAGGTCAAATACTAGCTTCTCTTCGCCTAGCTCGAAGGTGATCCTACCATTCTTCACATCGATCATAGCACCGGCGGTGTGTAGAAATGGGCGCCCAAGAATAATGGGAGTGATTGCATCTTCCCGCATATCGAGCACGATGAAGTCAACCGGAATGAAGAACTTACCGATTCTCACCGGCACATCCTCTAGCATCCCCAATGGTCGGTTGAATGAACTATCGGCCATTTGGAGTGTAATAGAAGTACTTTTAAGCTCCTTCATCCCAAGTCGGCAACAAATAGAATAAGGGATGATGCTCACACTCGCACCCAAATCACATAATGCTCTTTCGATCTTGTAGTGCCCTATGGTGCAAGGGATCGAGAATCTACCCGGATCCTTCAACTTTGGAAGGGTAGAGCCTTGAATGAGCTCGCTCACCACCCTTGTGAACGCAATGGTCTCTTCCTTGTCGATGGATCTCTTCCTAGCCAAGATATCTTTAATGAATCTTTCATATGCCGGGATTTGGGTAAGTAGCTCGGTGAATGGGACACTAACATCCAATTTCTTCACAATACTAAGGAACTTGTCATATTGGCTATCCACCTTGGTCTTCATTTGCCTTGTTGGGAAAGGCAACTTGATTTGGATCTTGTTTTGCTCAATAGGGGTGGACTCCTCAAATGACATTTTCCTTTTGCCCTTGTCTTTTCCTTGAAGTGGGGGAAGCTTGTCTTCTTGGGGTCTCTCGATCTCCCATAAGACTTGCTCCTCTATTGGATTATCAAAGCTTGATTCTTCTTGGATTGGAGACATAGCTTCTCTTGTTGCCTCTTGCTCACTAGGAAACACGGGAGGATTATAGGTGGCACCACTCCTTAAGGTGATGGCATTGACATGCTCAAAATTCGGAGTTACACCTTGAGGAGGTAATTGCCCCCTTTGTCTCGAAGAACTTCCCGATGCAAGTTGAGATACTTGAGTTTCAAGCATCTTCAAATGAGTTTTTGTCTCCTTGTTTTCATTTAAGATATGAGCTATGATCTCTTGTTGTGATCTTTGCATTTCTTGAGTACTCCTTTGCATATCCATCATTTGCTTTTGCATGTTGAAATCCCGAGGTAGGGATGATGGATTATGCGGAGTATCGGTGAGGGCTAATGGAGTACCATAGTCATGAATAGGAGACCGGCTCCTAGGCTTGCTTTATTGTTGTTGATGGTTCCCTTGGAACCCATGAGAGGTGCCTTGATTAAGGCCTTGGTTATTGCCATGGTTGTGGTTTTGTTGCTTTTGAAAGTTTTGGTTTCCTTGGAAACCGCCTTGATTGAAGTTCCCTTGGTTGAACCCTTGATTGTTGTTAAATGTACCTTGGTTACTTTGCTTGAAGTTGTTGAAAGGCCTTGAGTTGCCTTGGTAACCTTGGTTGCCTTGATTGTTGTCCCTTAAGGGAGGTGGAACATAGGGACGATGTTGTTGTTGGTGTTGAAAGGCTTGTTGTTGAGGGACTTGATTGGAAGCTTGGTATTGATTAGAGTAGGAGGCGCCTTGCTTGAATGCTTGAAAGGCATTCACTTGTTCAATACTTCCTCTACAATTCATAGGATCATGACCAACGATTCCACAAGTATCACACATCCCATAATAAGGCAAAGGGGGTGCAAATCCCAAAGCATTTACTTCTTGAATTGATTGTTGATTGGAGGAACCAATGCTTTGAACTTGAGTGAGGTGGCCTTGGAGCTTCTTGTCAATGGTCTCCATATGGGTCTTCAATTGAGCTCCAAGGTCAATGATTAGTTGAGTAATAGCATCAACCTCGTGCCTACCTCCTCGACTTGCCTTCCTAGGCCTAGAGTATTGTGAATTATGCACCGCCATCTCTTCGATTCTCGCCCAAGTTTGGTCATCATCGACCTCGGTGAACCTACCATTGGAGCCCATATTGAGTATAGTCCTTGAGTCCTCATAAAGACCGTTCCAAAATTGTTGGACTAAGAACCATTGTGAAAGTCCATGGTGGGGGCACGATCTAACCAAAGACTTAAACCTATCCCAAGCTTCATAGAGGCTCTCTTCATCCCGTTGTTGGAAACCGGTGATGGATGCCCTAAGCAAATTAGTCTTTTCCGGAGGGTAGAATGTTTGGTAGAACGCCAAGGCAAGCTTTTTCCAAGTATCGATCCCCATGGTTGCCCTATCGAGACTCTTGACCCATTGCTTCGCTTTTCCAATTAATAAGAATGGAAACAACACCCATCGGATTTGATCTTGTGTAACTCCGGGTTGAGAAATGGCGTCACAATAATCGGAGAAAGTCTCCATGTGTTGGTGCGGGTCTTCGGTGGGCAAACCACTAAATTGGTTCCTCTCCACAAGTTGGATGAAGTGAGTCTTGGCCGTAAAATTTCCGGCATAAGCGGCCGGTAGAGCATTGGGTCCCGGCAAGACGTCTTCTGTGAATGTAGAGTGGGATGAAAACTTCGGCATTATTGGATGTAAGGGAGATGGTGGTGAAGACGGAGTTGAAGTAGATGTAGAGGGGGAACTAGGACTAGAATATCCAAAGGGATTGGTGAAATTCCCTTCAGCCGTCTCTCGAGATGCTTCTTCAAAATCGCTTCCTTAAGCTTGCTCTTGATGAGTATTGCTTGCACTTGGTTGAGAGATCCTAACCCGGTTAATCGTCCGTTGGCGAAAAGCTCGAAAAAGCCTCTCCGGCTCTGGATTAAAGAGAAAGAATTCGCCTCCCCGCCTAGGCATACACTACACACTAGAACAAACGTGAGAACACCTAGTGCTTTATGGGCTCTAGGTAACGACAATAAACAAGCACAACTAGAGACAAAGAGAAAAGAAAGCTAAGAAAACGGGAAAAACTAGAAAATATGCACAAGAGAGGGTAGAAGGGCACAAAGAAGGGTAACTAAGTCTAGCTATAAGCAAACTAAGTCTAAACAATGCACCGTCCCCGGCAACGGCGCCAAATTGATGGTGGGATTTGTCGTGGATCCCGCCGATCAAATAAATAACCAACTAGCACCTAACGGTAGTTAGGGTAAGTCGGGTCGTGTCCACGGAGACGGTGCTGCAAGGTTTAGACGAGGTCGACCTAAAACGAGACTATGCTACCAAACAAACACAAAGAAATACTAATTGACGAATTATGATGAGAGGAGAAGGAATTGGACTAGCAACGAACTAGACTATAACAAGGCTAAATGAAATAACTAAACACAAACTAAACAATGAACTAAAGAAATGATGACTAACTAATAAGATGAAATCAAATATGGAAAGAAGTGGGTTAGGTCGGGTTCATAAGTGTAGTAGGGTGACTTGGGTAATCAAGGGTGTAGGTGTCTCCTAGTTGCTAGAGTCGGTCCGGGCTCTCGCTACTTAGACCGATGTCAAGGTGGGTTCGCGTTTGATGGCGTCTAAACCCTAGTCCACATTATATGTATAATGACTATTCTCAACATGATCACACACTAGACAAACAATGATAAGATGAGTGCAAGTATGGGAAGCATGGCCACTACTACTCACACAAGCATATCAACAAACACATAGAGTGCCCAATATGTGACTAACAACAAAGATTCACTCTTTACCCCTAATCAAACCCTAATCACCCATATTCTACCCTTAATCCCCCTACTAACCCACAAGTAATCTACTCACTCATTATCAAGAACAAACTAACAACAATAAGAGAAAACAACATCACAATCCAAACATCCATAGTGAAAGAAACAAGAACAATAACAATAATCAATGATTAAACTTGATGATAAAACAAAGATTAAGAGAAAAGAAATTATACCCACTACAATAGGATGAAAAAGATGAGAACTTGAATTAATAAGAAACCCAAATAAAACCCCAAGGTTGTCAATCTTGGATGAGTCTTCAAGAATCTTCTTAATTACAAGACTAATTAACTAAGATTAACTAAAGATTAAAGGAAGATTAAACTAATGAGAGGAGTAGTAAATCTAGGGTTTATATCTTGTAGAGAGACTTAAGATAGTCTAGGGTAAGGTAAGATACATAAACAATACAAGAGGGAAGTATTTATAAGGTTACAAGAATGAGGGAGGATGAAATAAAGAGATGCGGCTATAGCATGTTGGTCCCGACCGGGACGGGATCATCCCGACCGGGACGGCCTGTCATCCCGACCGGGACGGGTTGGTCCCGACCGGGACGGGTTGGTCCCGACCGGGACGGGCTCACAGTGGCCTCTTAAAAAGTGCACTTCATCCCGGACGGGATGAGGTGCATACCCGTCGGGGATGAGTCTTGTAGGCCTCCAATATGATCCTTTTGGTTCCTCCTTGCTTCACATGGACTTCTCATCGAATCTCGGGACTCGAGATCGGGTCTCGGAGGCTCGGAAATGGGTCCCAAGGTCTCGGGGTCGAATCCAAGGCATCGAGTTATCGTTCCTCCGCTTCGTTGGCTCCGAAAAGTGTATGTATTGAGTCGGAATCGCTCCAACTCTTCATGAATGGTCTCGGAAACCTGAAACGAGCTAGAGGAAGCATAAGTAGCCCATGAACCGCTCCCAAGGAACGATTCCGCAAGGAAAACGGGGCCAAAACACAGCAAAATAGGCACTACAAACTACACTTATCGAGCAACAAAACAACATCAACAGCATCAGAACTCGCAGCAGTACAGAATTCGATCAACAACTAATGGAAACAACAGCAGCACAACGACAAGAACAAAACATAGAACGGCAAAGACAGAACAAGGAAGAAGAAGAAGAAGAAGAAAAGCAGCAGCAGATCAGGCGAGGAGAAGAAAAAGGAGTAGCAGCAACGCAATACAAACAGCAACAGAAACAACAATGGTAGCAGCAGCAAACGAGACCGAACAACAGCATCAAAACAGAACGAAGAAGAAAAAAGAAGAGACGAAGAAAGGAAGAAAAAGAAGCAGCAGTATGCAGAACAACGCAGCAGCAGTAAAACGCAGCAACTCAACCCAACACAGAAGAAGAAGAAGAAGAAGAAGAAGAAGAAGAAGAAGGAGAAGGAGAAGAAGAAGAAGAAGAAGAAGAAGAAGAAGAAGAGGTCGAATTGCACAGCAAAAAGCAGCAGCAGAAACAACAATGGTAGCAGCAGCATCAGACACGGTCAGCAAAAACAGCCATAAAATGACTACAATAGACCCCAAAAACAAAACAGGTAGCTAGCTAAGGCAAGAAAACGACAGGATGGAGGAGGAGAAGAGGGGCTACCTTTGTCAGAGAAATCGAAGCCAAATAGGGAAAACGGGGCTGATTGCAAGGGTGGTGACAAAAGAGCATGGTGATCGATTGATGACGGATGAAGAGAGGCAGGTGAACAAAAACTCAAACATCGGGTCAAAAATGGCGACCTAGGTGATGTTGAATGATGACCCGAGGAAAGCAGGGGGAGAACAGATAAAAGGAGTGAATAAGAAAGAAGGCGGATCGTAAGTGAAAACAAACAAAAAAAAGGTGAAGGGAGGTGAATGTCTGAAGCGGTGGGAGTAATAGAAAGGGGAAAGAATCAGCTTAAATTAAAAAAAAAAAAAAGGGGGAAGAAATATGAAGGGCTGAATGTAATAAAAGCAAGGGAACACGTACAAAAGAAATCAGAAAAAGGGAAAGAATCATCTCAATTAAGTGAATCGGTTCAGAAATACAAATTAAACGAATTTCGTAACGATAAGCTGATTGACCCACAAAATCGAATTAAAATCGAGTCAATAAAATTAATAACTTATTGGTCCGTCAGATAAAATGAGTAAATAAAATATTCGAGAAGAAAACGAAGCTGATAGAAATAAATAATTAGACGATCAAATAGTATTTCCCGACAAACAATAAATTTTTGATAAAGTGAATTAAATTGATTTTTTGAGGAAAGGTAATAAATGTTTTGACGAAACATAATATAAATGAACTTCGAGTCGAAAATAGAAATTCGGGCTTAAATATAAAAAAAATATTAGAATTTAAACCGTCGAAATAGATTTTCGATAAGAATTAAATTAATTGTATAAAATAAATCGAAATAGAAAAAAAATAAGTTTTAAATATAAGAAGTGTTTCTGAGTCAAATAGAATTTTAGGAGTTTGAAACGATTTAAACTATAAATTTGTTTTATAATAATTTTAAGAATTACGAGTTAAATCGTAAAAATAAAAATACGAACATAATTTTAAATTAATTTAAATTTATAAAATCAGGGGTGTTACAATCTTCCCCACTAAAAAGAAGTTTTGTCCTCGAAACTAACAAAACATAATAATAGAATGGAAAACAAGGTTATATCACCTGAACAAAAAGAGAAATGTTTAACTTGCATCACAATCTCGGGGGGTTTTTTTTTAAAAAAAAATACAACTTCAAACGTGATATGAAATCGAAATCGAAGACAAAATCTATTTCAAGAAAAGTTGGGCTCAATTCTCAAGTTTAAAATAATTTAAATTACTAAAATCGCAAGTTAAAAATTATTCGATAAAATAATGACAATAAGTAAATTTTGTAAACGAACTCGAGGGAAGAGTACTCAAATATTTTCAAAACGACACTAGAACGTTTTGATTAAGGAATTCGACAATATTTTGTTTTAAGACCAACAAAAATTTGAGAAATCAAGTTTTGTAGTTAGTAAATAAAAATCAAACTAGCCGTCACACATTTTCAATAACAGATTTAAAGTCTACCATCAAATAACAAAACTTAGACATACGAAGTTTTTCAAAAATTTTGCACCGTTTTACCTAATAATCTCATAGAAATCAAAATATTAGCAATTTTGAAAGTTTTCATAAAATCTCAATTACTTGAAAATCAATTTCAAAATTTTAAACCATTTCGAAATACTTTAAAATAAATTATTAAGGCATTTTGAAATAGGAGCAAAAATAAAACATAAACGAAATACAAAGTTTTGAAATTTATAACTCAAGATGTAAAAATTTCATAAAAATTAATTTTTTTTAAAAATTAGTCAAATCTTTCATAACATAAGTTCGGGGAAATGATAAACGAATAAATAGAGTCAAGGTCAACGACAAATCGAAACATAAATTTTCAAACTCGATAAAGGAGTCAAAGGGATTGGCCGAAGAAGAAGTAGCAGGATTCAAGAAAAGCTAATGGGAGGAACGAAATTGAGAGTCAAACGGAGCTCTCAAGGAAATATAGAAGAAGTTAATCATTTCGAGATTCCCGGTACGACTCCCACAACACGGGTTCCTAATTTTCATCAAATACGTTAAGTCCAACATTAGGCACTAGGTGGCACTACTCGGTTATAATCTCAAAAATGCCCTACGTGACTATCCAATCGTTCAAACGGTACGATACTAATCCACAATGCTTTAGAATTTAATCTCATGACTTAAAATCCAACGCTTATCAACATACCCAAACTTGGCATCGATAAGGTTCCCAAATCCAAAACTCCTAAAGTTTGAACTCGAGGTATATTCCAAATTTCTCGAGTAAGGAACACTAAACAAGATCCACCAATTTAGCAATGCTCGGGTACGAAATCCTCAAAAAAATGATTACCAACATAATTATAATGCCACAAGTACAGAAGTAGGGAAAGTACAGTAAATCCTCAAACACGCTCAAACCTATAGGTAATGGCGCAAACACTCACATCTTCAAATACGTCATTCGACTAATGTTTCTAGCAGTCCATCAAATTTCATATCGTACCATCGAATCCACCAAAATATTTATTAACTCAACTAAGCCACAATCATGTTGGTGTAAGAGTTCTGAACTATAAATCCATCAAGATGATTCGCATTAAGTATTCCTCAAAACAACGCGATAAATCCAACCTTTAATTGTACAATATGTTTCTCTTCTTCAAGGTTAACAACAATTTCTCTAAGTTAGATCACTCAACTCCAAAGTTCATAGGTTACAACCTTAAACAACGATCAACGACCTAATCCTTAAGAAACACGGGTAATCTATGTCAACCAATATTTCTAATGGTATTAATGAAAACCTTTGATGGTACCACAACACTCACATTTTAAACAATACTCTTTGATCCCAAATATTCACGATGCATCCATCAAAAAAAACATTAGGTAAGAATCCCCAAAGTAATATTATCAGTTACACTTAGTTCGATTCTAGGTTAGGTACTAGGTATCCATCAAATATGACACACTCTTACTACTCCAAAATATATTCAACTCTAAGTACTCCATAATAATCAAAGTAACCTATAACCTAAGGCTTATTGGTATCTAAGGTATCGTCCTAATTCCATCAAGCAACAAATTGTCATTCAAATCAATCCTCAAGAATTTCTTACTTGCTTAGAAGATAGGGTAGACTCACAATCCTCAAACCAGGTAACAAGGGTCTACTAAACCTCAAACATCTATAACCTTCCACGGGGTTCACTGGGACGGAATCCGGTCTAACAAAAGAATCTCATGAGGAAAGATGGTAAAGTAGGAGAATTAATCGAAGAATTATCTCAAGAATGAAGACGAGAATTATATAAGAGAAGAATTGAAAGAAGTAGAGGAAGGAAGAAAAGAACCGGTGATCCTAGATAACTAAGACCTAAAACGAGAGGGAAGTCTTCGGACCACCAGAGTTCACGAGGGAACTAAATGGAGTACTTCATCTTCTTGTAGAGAAACGAGCACACAAGTCGCTCCATCTGGATCTACTGAAACATCATGGGACAGGAATCTACTCTTGATCATTTAATCTGTAGCTTGAGCAAAACTAAATCCGGGCTGAAAGGTCACCATTGTATCTTCCTTGGAGCACCAAGTTGTCCACTTGAGTTAGCAGGCGTTGAGAGTTCTAAGAAGGTCTTGTCCCGATCTGGAGCAGCATCTTATCAACATCTCGATCATTCATCTTCTTTCAGACAAAAGCAACAAATATTCAATGCTAATCATTGAGTTACAAGAACAAATAATCCTAACAGTTAAGTCCTTATTTGTTTCTGCCCATCTCTAATAATATTTTTATTTACTGTTTAAATAATTTACTGGTATTTTCCCTAGAATCAGGTGTAAGCGTCAGGAGCAACAATGCTCTGATACCAACTGTAATCCCCTAGAAATTTTAACGCAATACAGTGGCGGAAACACTGTAGAGTGGGATTAAAACACACTGACAAACTATATCTTATTAAAAGAAATGGTAAGTCAATACAAAGGCCACTTTTTACAAAAGGGCTAAAAAAAATCTCCAAACAGGTTAATACAAAACCATAAATTACATGAATAGAAAAAAATTGGATCCACGCTATTCGCTAGTTCACACCCAAAACCCAGCAGCAAAACTTGTCATGTTATAAACATAACAGCCACGTCAGTGGGGAGTAACTCGGACGTTCTCCCAGCCATAATATATCATAAGAAAACAAATAATAGTATTACTATATCAAAATAATTAAAAAAAATGGAAAACATTAAAACGATATAATAAAAATATGTTTTCGGAGAAACATAAAGCATTTGCCAACCTACAAGTCAAAGTTAATCGATAATAATAATAATAATATATTCAAAATGGCGTTATGGATATGATTAGTGTCGACGGCTAGACTTTCACTAGGAGAATACTAAAACTAGCTTCGAGAACTTAGTTCAAACAAATCAAACCTCGATCTCTAACTAGGCTACTCAACCATAATAGGACGGCGACTTATAAATGCGTGGCCCTAGTTTAAGATAATATGCACACCCCTCCCGAGCACCATAAATACTCAGTTCAACCCGACAGCGTCTTACACTGCGAGGCACGAGTTTAAGGTCAAAATGTACACACACTTCCGAACACCATATATGCTCGGTTCAACAACCAATGTGCCCCATAAAGACACACCAGCCTTATAGTTGATGGCAAAAACGTAAACCCCAGAATATATTACTCTAAACCTCACACTGGTCCATATTCCATAACTCGAAAACAGCCATTATCGATATTCAATAGATATAAACATCATAAAGAATATGAAGATAAAAGGATAACCATTTTGTAGACACCCACATTTGACCGTCAGGTGTCTATAGCAGTTTCCGACAAACACCCGATGATGATCGGACGCTAACGTGCTTTAACGTACTCGGAAATGGGCTCGAAATCAATGGCATTTGCCCTAGGCATTTTACGGAGTACAAATTTCACAAAACCAACCTCAAATTCAGGCCCAGTGGGTCGTTTCGAGTCAAATAACACTAATTTGGGTCGAATCCGACACCAGGGGTAAAACCGTCTTTTAGCGACCGAGTCAAAACCCGGTCAAAGATATTTCCCGAGACTTGTGGGCTGACCGTGATGTCTCACGTGTCCAATTCGGACTCCAACTCTACGAAATCAGCTACACAAAATAATAAACAAATTCGCTTAAGGGTAGAATTCGATCTCAAGTAGGAATCCTATCCGAAAACCGATTCAAACACCCAACCGAGTGTAAAACACTCGGCCGAGCAGCATGAACCAGCCGAGACTCCTCTTTCTTCCTTCACAAGAAAACGGAATTCTCATTCTCCTCAGCTTCTTACCCAAGCGGTAATTCTAGTACAAGCACATCTCTCCTAAGTCAAGGTCGGGAACCCCTATAAATAGGACCTCCCATTCAACACTTTAGAGACACCGATTATTAGCAATACACACATTCATTCATTATCGACATCAATTAGTAGCGTTAAAATACACAACCTTTCACATCAACCATCCTTACACTTAGCATCGAGAAACCGATATTACAAACCCGAAGGAAACCGGTCCGATACCCGACACCCTTCACCCGATTCTCGTCCAAACCGAACCCCCTAGCCGAACCAAACATCACTCGACGCTCCCGTGCCTAGCCACATTCCGACGAGCCCCGATCCGAGTTAACAAAAGCATGTAGGTTGAGGGTGTACCAAACCCGATCTCTCCTTTCTTCTCTTCTCCTCTTCGTCCGTTTTCTTTACGGGTCAAGCGTCGTCTTTTTACTTTTTTTTCTAATATCGTTATTAACGAAAAATTATTTTCATAATAAACATTCTTAAAAATATGATATCGATTTTTCTATAATCGAATATTGTATCGAAAAAAATTATATTAAGATCTCGACGATATCAAAAAATCGTTACATCTTTTTTTTTCACTCAAAATCCTTTTCTTTTACTTTTCGGTTAAAACAAATTATTTTACAAAACCTTTTTTATTATTCATTCCGAATATTCGATATCGATTTCATAATCGAATATCGGATATGACGAATATCGAAAACATGAATCGAATACAAATTAATTCATAGTTTGTACGCGGTTCATCAAAATAACAATTTTCGAACAACGAGCGAAACGGGACAGGCCCGCACGCGAGTCGCGCCCTTCGCAGGCGACTCGCGCACGAGTCTGAAACCCGCGCTCCTTTTTTCAACTTTTTCGTTCGTTTTATTATTTATTCTTCGAAGCGATTTCTAAAATTTGCATCTTTTCTAAAACTATTCCAAGTATTTGATATTGATTCCGTAGTCAACTATCAAATATAACAAATATCGAAAATATTAAGTCGAGTACGAATCATACAATATTCATACGCGATTTAATAAAAAAACATCGGATTTTCAGAAAACCGTGTCAAAAACAGACCGACACGCGACCCGCTGGCGTCCCGGGCGAGTCGCGCGGCCGGCTGCTTGTTGCGTCCTTTTTCTTCTTTTTTTTATTATTTTTCGAACATCGTTTTTTATACAAAACAACATCTTTTCAACGATATTTTTTAGATTTCGATTAATATTTATTTTCTCGATCTCGTATATTTTATTTGCTATATTATTATTTACAAATCGATACTAACTCGTTTGTTTATTTTGTAGCAAATTCATCCTTTTTAATTCATTTGTTTTATTATACTAAAACGAATCTCACATGCTAAATTCAACTTTGACGTTAATTTTTCATGCATTAAACCGACTTAGCAACCCGTTCAATTCCTCACATGCTTAGGAAAACAATGTTTGCATATCATTCATCGTTCAACTAACGCGCGCATTAAAACGTCATTCGATATCCTAGTAGAGGCCGCTAATGTGCGGGCGGGGTTGGGTGTTCTTAGTGAACTTCCCAACACGTACCCTCACCCCTTACTCAGAACCGTGGTTTCCAGATGCCCGAGACCATTGGCAACAAGAGTCATTCAATATACGATTAACCGCTCAAGTCGGCATCTGTATCGAACTGCAAAGGGACGAGCCCAATAAACTCTGACATCGGAAATGGGCCGTATTTTGTACACGGCCCACTACGACATAGAGTGGGCTCGAACGGTTCTGAATAACCATAAAATTCGGTGGCGACTCCGACTTCGATTTAAATTTCCATTTGACCATCTCATGGAGATTCATTCGCCTCCCCAAATCCGCGCGTGGCCGCATCGGGGTGGACCTATGTCATGTCCACAATTTGGCGACTCCGCTGGGGATTTACTGATGAGTTAATAACCTTCGGTATCCTCAGGGTGAGACTCGAATAGAAATCGTTTGACTAGTACAATGCGCGTTTTAGTTTTACGGTACATGCATAACCCCATTTTCCCGGGCCGGTACGGGTGACCGACGTCCCACTATACCATTGATATAGTCCAAATTGGTTATGTCAAAGGTGTCCATTAGCCAATTCGTATGGGTTTTACGGCATGTCCTAATCTCAACTCGAGTTAGGGAGTCCGCCCCGATTCTCGATAGGCTATGTACACTGGTATAGACCCTTATAGACTGACCGAGACTTAGCTTAAGAGCATACATGGCGTCATTATACTGTTTCCATGACTACATGCTACTTGATCCACATCTTTTTCAAAAACCGTCATTTTTCAAAATTTTGCATCCTTTTCAAAATATCCAATTTCAAAACCCCGGACATATACCGAACTTAGGACTTATGATTTTACTCAAAATAGCCTTTTTTTTAGCCGGTATTATGCCCAATTCAAAACTCGAAATTATTTTCGAAATTTTCAAAACCATCACCCGGCCCATCTTTTCCGTTTTTCCTCGAAAACGGGCCGGTTCTCCCCGATTTTTTCGGGCCTTTTCAAAAATACCATATTTCAAAACTTCCTCTTCTTAGACTTCCCGTATTTAGCAGTGTCGGGTCGTGTCATAAGTCGTTGAAGTCTCTAGCGTCGAAACTCCGTCGATCTTACATCACGGATTTTCCCCTCCTATCCTAGTCCGCCTTATTTTACCAAGGCAAGGCCCACCTACGTAGGACATACTCCTACAAAGGTTGGCCCAGTTTACACAATCGAGTCTAAAGTCTGGGAATGTCTCACGTGAACCTTCCTTCGAACAGGGCCCAACCCACATAGTTGGATCCTGAGGAAGGCCCACCTTTTCACAAGTCACCCGTCTAAGTGTCTTTTCCAAGTCAACCTTTTACAAGGCATAGCCCTATAACAAAAGGTTCACGGTCCTTACGTCTAAGGGTCACTCACTCGAGTCTTAACAAAGTCTTCAATCCCACTTGGGGGGCTACCCTTCAGCAGAGCGATCAATCACGGTTGCTCTAAGGGTCATGTCTTGCACGCATGTCTCACATAGCCCACTTTCGAGTCACTTAGGTGCCACACCATCTGGGTCCTATCAAAGTCCTTAGTCTCACTTGGGGGCTATTCTCCGACGGAGTGATTAAATCACAGTCACTACGAGAATCATACCCTACACATTTGTCTTAGGAGAGTCTAACCCGAGTCAAACTGGAGTCGTCTCTCCTCTCGCGCTATTTCCTATGCCTTGGTGAAATTGAGTTCCGAAGCAACTTCTCTGATTACGCGGTATTCTTACAGACAAGCCACCGGTAACCAGACGCCAGAAAATGTAAGAAACTTTGGACCAATTGACAACCTCCCTAGCTGAGCTTGAAGCCCAATTGACGGTTATCAGGGCCGAACAAACGACCATTGTCACCCGTTTGAGTGCCGTGGAGCAAAGGACTCTTAAGGTCAGAAATGAAACTACTGGGCCCATAGCTGAACTGGTCAGCGCCGTTCGCAAACTTGAAGAACAGGTCCACTCGACCACCAGAAACACCATCCTCACGGAAAATGCCCGTACCTACTCGCCCTTGACCGATGAACTGCCCGCTAACCTCAACTTAATGGGCTTACCAATGTTTGACGGGACGGAAGACCCGGTACTCCATATTCGGGCTTTCAAGGACTTTATGGCTGTTAAGGGGGTCAAATCGACCATGTTCAAGCACTTGTTTGTTTCTTCCCTCGAGAAGCACCCGAAAGTCTGGTACTACAGACTCGATTCCAAGAAGTACAAGACTTGGGATGATGTAGCAACAGAGTTCGCTCAGAATTATGCCGATAATACCGAGATCCAGACTACGATGCGTACTCTGGAGGTTATGGCCCAAGAGCCCAAAGAAGGTTTCACCAAGTACCTTCAAAGGTGGAGGGCCGAAAGTGTGAAGTTGGTAGACAAGCCCAACGAGAAGACACTAGTGGAGGCGTTCATCAACAACCTCCTCCCTTCCTATCGCGTCCATCTTAGGTATGCCGGCATTTCAAACTTTGCAGTGCTTACCGAAATGGGCATTAGGATTGAAGATGATCTTCGACAAAATGAAGATCTGGGTGAAACGTCTATTGGAGGCTATACTGGACATCAACTTGAGTCCTTAGAAGCTGAATTGACAACACCATCCGAGAGTCTAGATTTGGTTTAAGTCTGAGTCTGAGTCTGAGTCTAGGACGTTCTATTTCTTTCAATTTCAAAGTCAGAGTCAGAGTCTGTTGTATTCTGTCATCTTTTCAAAATTCAATAAAGTCACCTTTTCAATCTCTCATATATACTTTCCTTATGTGTTTCCGAGAACATGATGAACACCGTCATACACTGTGAGCACACGCACGTGACTATTATAGGCACATCTATAATGACTGCAGGAAATGAGACCCGTGTTTTCCTTTACCTGTTCCATGTCTGGTATAGAAAGCCACATAACTACCCTTAGCAGGAGCGGTATCGAATCCTATGACAAATCTAGGTAATCTCCTAGTTTGGGTTAAAGACGGGAGGCAAGCCCATTTCCCACAATAAAACACCCATCCAATAAGACTAACCGATCCCTACCTTAGGTGTTAGTCTGACCAACCGAAAAAAAAAAAAGCAAAAGGCCAAAATAAAAGAGCTGGCCATGATAAAAAAACTGGACAAAAAAAAATCAAAAGTCCAAGAAAAAAGCAAAATGCCCAAAACAAAAGAGCTGGCCATGATCAAAAAGAACTCCCAAAAAACCCATGACCATGATCAACGGTCAATTCAAGTGGAAGCCCCATGACCAGGGTACGGTCAATTATCAATACTCATACCATCAAATAAGGGAGAGATAATCGAGCTGGTCAACTAACACCACATCTAGCCTTCCCACATTACAACCCTCAAGACCTTCCCGAGACCCGGGCCAGAGACAGCCCGGAATTTTGAGGATTCAAGCTCCATAGGATACCCCTAACCATTAGGGCCAGACATGGAAATCAGATCTCGCATTATCAAAACTTACCCCGATCAAAGTTCGAGCCATTTTACTCGACTTCCCCTTTTACATAACAAAATTCACAATCACCATACAAAGACCCGAGAGCAAAACTCGTTAAAATCCCCGAGAGCAGAACTCGTTAAAATCTCCGAGAGCAAAACTCATCAAATCCCCGAGAACAGAACTCGTTAAAATCCCCGAGAGCAGAACTCGTTAAAATCCCATCCCAATTTTTCTCATTCAAACCAGTTACCAACCCCGAACACGGGAATGAACTCAACTTGCGGTCGGCATAGAACATGCCCAAATAGTTCACACCACCTCTGGGGGCTACCCCAGAGAACGCTCACAGTCACAGGATCAATATCCTAACCATTCTAGCCCTTTGATCAAGACATCACTGGGAATGCACCTAGCCTACACCATCGCTATGGCTAGTTACACACAAAGCCCTAATAAACTAGGCACCACGATCCACTGAACTACGGCTTGGTTTGATTTCACTACACGTGAATACGTAGGCAGCCTTTCAACAGAGGCACAACCACCCACATTGACACACATTCAAAAAACACCATCATTCCGGTCACGACACTGTCATGTTCTCGACAGTTAGCTTTGTCATTCTGGGGGCTTCTCCTAGGCAGAAGTTCTCCATCCACTCACATAATCCAAATACTTTCAAAATCTAGCCTCCTTTCTATAGTGTGTCTTAGTACTCGGCTCAGTCGAAGGCAAGAATCTGTCAGGACTCGAGGCAATACCCACCTTGGAAATGTACCCAAAAACCAAAAATCCAGAAGAGCACTAGACTACGGCATTGCTACTGCTAAAAGTCCTGTCATGCCAAAACAGTCTCATTACAGACTATTGCAATCCCCCCATAGCACATCCTTCCTATTCCGAGGATTCGACCGTGTTGTCACTTGCCTAGGCTACGGAATAGCGCAACTTAAGAGTCTTGTCATCTTAGGTGGCCCACCTCCTTACCAAGTCACGGTCGAACCCTTAGAGAGTCCAAGTCGTGTCTGTCAACTCGTCCTGTCGCGTCCAGAGTCGAGTCTGCCGGTAGGCCTCTTTTTTCAAAGTCTCATTTTAAAATTTGCAAAAACTTAGCCATTTGAAAAAAAAAACTTTTCGACAAGGTCAAATTTCAGTCTATTTAAACGGCAAATTTCTTCTCCACCTCTTTCAATTTTGGAAACCTATCTCCTAGCACGTGAGTTGCTTTCAGGACTTCGACTTCAAAATGCAGCAAAAATCATTTTTACTCCCCAGCGCGAGTCATATTTGTTTTGCCTACGTGTTGCATGCAAAATTTTATGTAACTTATACAGGTACAATTCACGACAGCGCAATTCACGACAGCGCAATTCACATAACTTCCCAGCGGCATTTAACAAGATGAGCCCATATACAGGCGCACCTAAGTCTTACACGACGAATTCAATTCCCCACGGAGTTATCATCAGTTCTGGTACATTTCTAATCCATGGCCGGCGGGCCCTTAACGCAGGTCTAATGGACTTTAAACGACCCGACCGGAAGTCTGCCAGGTCTTGATCTTTGATTGGCCTGGGAGCTACTCTGACTTTCGCCTTGTCCAAGCCTCAGTCAGAGTGGGGGCTCTGTAGACACCCACATTTGACCGTCAGGTGTCTATAGCAGTTTCCGACAAACACCCGATGATGATCGGACGCTAACGTGCTTTAACGTACTCGGAAATGGGCTCGAAATCAATGGCATTTGCCCTAGGCATTTTACGGAGTACAAATTTCACAAAACCAACCTCAAATTCAGGCCCAGTGGGTCGTTTCGAGTCAAATAACACTAATTTGGGTCGAATCCGACACCAGGGGTAAAACCGTCTTTTAGCGACCGAGTCAAAACTCGGTCAAAGATATTTCCCGAGACTTTTGGGCTGACCGTGATGTCTCACGTGTCCAATTCGGACTCCAACTCTACGAAATCAGCTACACAAAATAATAAACAAATTCGCTTAAGGGTAGAATTCGATTTCAAGTAGGAATCCTATCCGAAAACCGATTCAAACACCCAACCGAGTGTAAAACACTCGGCCGAGCAGCATGAACCAGCCGAGACTCCTCTTTCTTCCTTCACAAGAAAACGGAATTCTCGTTCTCCTCAGCTTCTTACCCAAGCGGTAATTCTAGTACAAGCACATCTCTCCTAAGTCAAGGTCGGGAACCCCTATAAATAGGACCTCCCATTCAACACTTTAGAAACACCGATTATTAGCAATACACACATTCATTCATTATCGACATCAATTAGTAGCGTTAAAATACACAACCTTTCACATCAACCATCCTTACACTTAGCATCGAGAAACCGATATTACAAACCCGAAGGAAACCGGTCCGATACCCGACACCCTTCACCCGATTCTCGTCCAAACCGAACCCCATAGCCGAACCAAACATCACTCGACGCTCCCGTGCCTAGCCACATTCCGACGAGCCCCGATCCGAGTTAACAAAAGCATGTAGGTTGAGGGTGTACCAAACCCGATCTCTCCTTTCTTCTCTTCTCCTCTTCGTCCGTTTTCCTTACGGGTCAAGCGTCGTCTTTTTACTTTTTTTTTCTAATATCGTTATTAACGAAAAATTATTTTCATAATAAACATTCTTAAAAATATGATATCGATTTTTCTATAATCGAATATTGTATCGAAAAGAATTATATTAAGATCTCGACGATATCAAAAAATCGTTACATCTTTTTTTTTCACTCAAAATCCTTTTCTTTTACTTTTCGTTCAAAACAAATTATTTTACAAAACCTTTTTTATTATTCATTCCGAATATTCGATATCGATTTCATAATCGAATATCGGATATGACGAATATCGAAAACATGAATCGAATACAAATTAATTCATAGTTTGTACGCGATTCATCAAAATAACAATTTTCGAACAACGAGCGAAACGGGACAGGCCCGCACGCGAGTCGCGCCCCTCGCAGGCGACTCGCGCACGAGTCTGAAACCCGCGCTCCTTTTTTCAACTTTTTCGTTCGTTTTATTATTTATTCTTCGAAGCGATTTCTAAAATTTGCATCTTTTCTAAAACTATTCCAAGTATTTGATATTGATTCCGTAGTCAACTATCAAATATAACGAATATCGAAAATATTAAGTCGAGTACGAATCATTCAATATTCATACGCGATTTAATAAAAAAACATCGGATTTTCAGAAAACCGTGTCAAAAACAGACCGACACGCGACCCGCCGGCGTCCCGGGCGAGTCGTGCGGCCGGCTGCTTGCCGCGTCCTTTTTCTTCTTTTTTTTATTATTTTTCGAACATCGTTTTTTATACAAAACAACATCTTTTCAACGATATTTTTTAGATTTCGATTAATATTTATTTTCTCGATCTCGTATATTTTATTTGCTATATTATTATTTACAAATCGATACTAACTCGTTTGTTTATTTTGTAGCAAATTCATCCTTTTTATTTCATTTGTTTTATTATACTAAAACGAATTTCACATGCTAAATTCAACTTTGACGTTAATTTTTCATGCATTAAACCGACTTAGCAACCCGTTCAATTCCTCACATGCTTAGGAAAACAATGTTTGCATATCATTCATCGTTCAACTAACGCGCGCATTAAAACGTCATTCGATATCCTAGTAGAGGCCGCTAATGTGCGGGCGGGGTTGGGTGTTCTTAGTGAACTTCCCAACACGTACCCTCACCCCTTACTCAGAACCGTGGTTTCCGGATGTCCGAGACCATTGGCAACGAGAGTCATTCAATATACGATTAACCGCTCAAGTCGACATCTGTATCGAACTGCAAAGGGACGAGTCCAATAAACTCTGACATCGGAAATGGGCCGTATTTTGTACACGGCCCACTACGACATAGAGTGGGCTCGAACGGTTCCGAATAACCATAAAATTCGGTGGCGACTCCGACTTCGATTTAAATTTCCATTTGACCATCTCATGGAGATTCATTCGCCTCCTCAAACCCGCGCGTGGCCGCGTCGGGGTGGACCTATGTCATGTCCACACATTTATATTAAAAGGGAAACTTTCTATCAATAGAATCTCACTAATTTTAGAAACTTATTTAAAATATAAATTTTTTTATAGAAAATTCGTAAGTTATTAAAATAAATGTAATGTATAGAAATAGCATTTCTAACGAAATTAAGATTTTATTATTATCGTCGTTATCGTAACTTTAATATATTTATAAATTCGTTACTCAAAATATAAAGAAAATATAATAAGTCAATATATAGTATTATATAAATAATTAGGAAATCGAGTTAAAACTATAAATTTCAGAAAGAAAATGTTTTAAGAAAAACGATATCAAAATTAATTGAGTCGACGAATTTTATAAATTAAACGAGATTTTATTAAGCTTTCAAATTAGTTTTAGCAAATAGATTTTATCAATAAGTAATACTGATTTTACTAAAAATAATCAATCGTAGACAAATGAGAAATTATTAGTGAAAATAGTCTCGACTAAAAATATATTTAAACAAAATCGACTATTTTCTCTATTATTAGTATAAATCGTATAACGAAAAACAAACTATTAAACAAGCATACAAATCTCGATTATAATACAAAAATACGAATTTCGAGTTAAAATTATAAATTAACGAAATATGAAGAAAATATGAAATCGTTATTATTTAGTTACTAGTGTCACGATAACCGACAAAATATTATAACGAGCGTAAATAATAAAATTACTAACGATTTATAAAACGATATCGAAAGTTATAAAAATATAGATAAGGCATACGATTTACAATTAATATAATTAGCAATAATAAATAGCTAAAATTAGAAAAACCAAAGTTAAAAAATATTTACTGCATACTATTACTCAAACATACGATATACTACCGAGTAACGTCCTAAAGTTACCTCGCGAGAAAATCGTCAATGCACTCCCATCAATCCATCTGTCCAAGCTTCGGAACTACAATAGTAACGTCTTTAGGCTCCACGTTGTAGAATCGTTAGTCTTCTAACGTAAATCGAGTTGACACCACAAAAGAAAGATAAAAGGGTTGGATTCAAGTACGATCGATAAATCCAAATAACGAGGCGGAAATCGAGAGCGGGACGAAAGGGCACAGAAGACAAGAGAGACGCTAAACGAAGACCTAAACGATATCGAAACCAAGGACGATAAGAGATAAGTTGCAGCAGCACGGAAATTTTTAAAAAAAAAAATTGCGGGCAGCATCAGAACTCGCACCAGTACAGTATTCGATCAACAACTAACGGAAACGATAGCAGCACAACGACAAGAACAAAACACAGAACGGCAAAGACAGAACAAAGAAGAAGAAGAAGAAGAAGAAGAAAAGCAGCAGCAGATCAGGCGAGGAGAAGAAAAAGGAGTAGCAGCAACGCAATACAAACAGCAACAGAAACAACAATGGTTGCAGCAGCAAACGAGACCGAACAACAGCATCAAAACAGAACGAAGGAAAAAAAAGAGACGAAGAAAGGAAGAAAAAGAAGCAGCAGTACGCAGAACAACGCAGCAGCAGTAAAACGCAACAACTCAACCCAACACAGAAGAAGAAGAAGAAGAAGAAGAGGGCGAACTGCACAGCAAAACGCAGCAGCAGAAACAACAATGGTAGCAGCAGCATCAGACACGGTCAGCAAAAACAGCCGTAAAATGACTACAATAGACCCCGAAAAAAAAACAGGTAGCTAGCTAAGGCAAGAAAACGACGGGATGGAGGAGGAGAAGAGGGGCTACCTTTGTCAGAGAAATCGAATCCAAACAGGGAAAACGGGGCTGATTGCAAGGGTGGTGACAAAAGAGCTTGGTGATCGATTGATGACGGATGAAGAGAGGCAGGTGAACAAAAACTCAAAAATCGGGTCAAAAAGGGCGACCTAGGTGATGTTGAATGATGACCCGAGGAAAGCAGGGGGAGAACAGATAAAAGGAGTGAATAAGAAAGAAGGTGGATCGTAAGTGAAAACAAACAAAAAAAAGGTGAAGGGAGGTGAATGTCTGAAGCGGTGGGAGTAATAGGAAGGGGAAAGAATCAGCTTAAATTAAAAAAAAAAAAAAAAAAAAAAAGGGAAGAAATATGAGGGGCTGAATGTAATAAAAGCAAGGGAACACGTACAAAAGAAATCGGAAAAAGGGAAAGAATCATCTCAATTAAGTGAATCGGTTCAGAAATACGAATTAAACGAATTTCGTAACGATAAGCTGATTGACCCACGAAATCGAATTAAAATCGAGTCAAAATTAATAAATTATTGGACCGTCAGATAAAATGAGTAAATAAAATATTCGAGACGAAAACGAAGCTGATAGAAATAAATAATTAGACGATCGAATAGTATTTCCCGACAAATAATAAATTTTTGATAAAGTGAATTAAATTGATTTTTCGAGGAAAGGTAATAAATGTTTTGACGAAACATAATATAAAAGAACTTCGAGTCGAAAATAGAAATTCGGGCTCAAATATAAATAAAAAAAATTTAGAATTTAAACCGTCGAAATAGATTTTCGATAAGAATTAAATTAATTGTATAAAATAAATCGAAACAGAAAAAAAAATAAGTTTTAAATATAAGAAGTGTTTCAGAGTCAAATAGAATTTTAGGAGTTTGAAACGATTTAAACTACAAATTTGTTTTATAGTAATTTTAAGAATTACGAGTTAAATCGTAAAAATAAAAATACCAACATAATTTTAAATTAATTTAAATTTATAAAATCAGGGGTGTTACAATCTTCCCCACTAAAAAGAAGTTTTGTCCTCGAAACTAACAAAACATAATAATAGAATGGAAAACAAGGTTATATCACCTGAACAAAAAGAGAAATGTTTAACTTGCATCACAATCTCGGGGGTTTTTTTTTTTTTTTTTAAAAAAAATACAACTTCAAACGTGATATGAAATCGAAATCGAGGACAAAATCTATTTCAAGAAGAGTTGGGCTCAATTCTCAAAGTTTAAAATAATGTAAATTACTAAAATCGCAAGTTAAAAATTATTCGATAAAATAATGACAATAAGTAAATTTTGTAAACGAACTCGAGGGAAGAGTACTCAAATATTTTCAAAACGACAGTAGAACGTTTTGATTAAGGAATTCGACAATATTTTGTTTTAAGACCAACAAAAATTTGAGAAATCAAGTTTTGTAGTTAGTAAATAAAAATCGAACTAGCCGTCACACATTTTCAATAACAGATTTAAAGTCTACCAGCAAATAACAAAACTTAGACATACGAAGTTTTTCAAAAAAATTGCACCGTTTTACCTAATAATCTCATAGAAATCAAAATATTAGCAATTTTGAAAGTTTTCATAAAATCTCGATTACTTGAAAATCAATATCAAAATTTTAAACCATTTCGAAATACTTTAAAATAAATTATTAAGGCATTTTGAAATAGGACCAAAAATAAAACAAAAACGAAATACAAAGTTTTGAAATTTATAACTCAAGATGTAAAAATTTCATAAAAATTAATTTTTTTTTTAAAATTAGTCAAACCTTTCATAACATAAGTTCGGGGAAATGATAAACGAATAAATAGAGTCAAGGTCAACAACAAATCGAAACATAAATTTTCAAACCCGATAAAGGAGTCAAAGGGATTGACCGAAGAAGAAGTAGCAGGATTCAAGAAAAGCTAATGGGAGGAACGAAATTGAGAGTCAAACGGAGCTCTCAAGGAAATATAGAAGAAGTTAATCATTTCGAGATTCCCGGTACGACTCCCACAACACGGGTTCCTAATTTCCATCAAATACGTTAAGTCCAACATTAGGCACTAGGTGGCACTACTCGGTTATAATCTCAAAAATGCCCTACGTGACTATCCAATCGTTCAAACGGTACGATACTAATCCACAATGCTTTAGAATTTAATCTCATGACTTAAAATCCAACGATTATCAACATACCCAAACTTGCCATCAATAAGGTTCCCAAATCCAAAACTCCTAAAGTTTGAACTCGAGGTATATTCCAAATTTCTTGAGTAAGGAACACTAAACAAGATCCACCAATTTAGCAATGCTCGGGTACAAAATCCTCAAAAAAAATGATTACCAACATAATTATAATGCCACAAGTACAGAAGTAGGGAAAGTACAGTAAATCCTCAAACACGCTCAAACCTATAGGTAATGGCACAAACACTCACATCTTCAAATACGTCATTCGACTAATGTTTCTAGCAGTCCATCAAATTTCATATCGTACCATCGAATCCACCAAAATATTTATTAACTCAACTAAGCCACAATCATGTTGGTGTAAGAGTTCTGAACTATAAATCCATCAAGATGATTCGCATTAAGTATTCCTCAAAACAACGCGATAAATCCAACCTTTAATTGTACAATATGTTTCTCTTCTTCAAGGTTAACAACAATTTCTCTAAGTTAGATCACTCAACTCCAAAGTTCATAGGTTACAACCTTAAACAACGATCAACGACCTAATCCTTAAGAAACACGGGTAATCTATGTCAACCAATATTTCTAATGGTATTAATGAAAACCTTTGATGGTACCACAACACTCACATTTTAAACAATACTCTATGATCCCAAATATTCACGATGCATCCATCAAAAAAAGCATTAGGTAAGAATCCCCAAAGTAATATTATCAGTTACACTTAGTTCGATTCTAGGTTAGGTACTAGGTATTCATCAAATATGACACACTCTTACTACTCCAAAATATATTCAACTCTAAGTACTCCAAAATAATCAAAGTAACCTATAACCTAAGGCTGATTGGTATCTAAGGTATCGTCCTAATTCCATCAAGCAACAAATTGTCATTCAAATCAATCCTCAAGAATTTCTTACTTGCTTAGAAGATAGGGTAACAAGGGTCTACTAAACCTCAAACATCTATAACCTTCCACGGGGTTCACTGGGACGGAATCCGGTCTAACAAAAGAATCTCATGAGAAAAGATGGTAAAGTAGGAGAATTAATCGAAGAATTATCTCAAGAATGAAGACGAGAATTATATAAGAGAAGAATTAAAAGAAGTAGAGGAAGGAAGAAAAGAACCGGTGATCCTAGATAACTAAGATCTAAAACGAGAGGGAAGTCTTCGGACCACCAGAGTTCACGAGGGAACTAAATGGAGTACTTCATCTTCTTGTAGAGAAACGAGCACACAAGTCGCTCCATCTGGATCTACTAAAACATCATGGGACAGGAATCTACTCTTGATCATTTAATCTGTAGCTTGAGCAAAACTAAATCCGGGCAGAAAGGTCACCATTGTATCTTCCTTGGAGCACCAAGTTGTCCACTTGAGTTAGCAGGCGTTGGGAGTTCTAAGAAGGTCTTGTCCCGATCTGGAGCAGCATCTTATCAACATCTTGATCATTCATCTTCTTTCAGACAAAAGCAACAAATATTCAATGCTAATCATTGAGTTACAAGAACAAATAATCCTAACAGTTAAGTCCTTATTTGTTTCTACCCATCTCTAATAATATTTTTATTTACTGTTTAAATAATTTACTGGTATTTTCCCTAGAATCAGGTGTAAGCGTCGGGAGTAACAATGCTCTGATACCAACTGTAATCCCCTAGAAATTCTAACGCAATACAGTGGCGGAAACACTGTAGAGTGGGATTAAAACACACTGACAAACTATATCTTATTAAAAGAAATGGTAAGTCAATACAAAGGCCACTTTTTACAAAAAGGCTAAAAAAAATCTCCAAACAGGTTAATACAAAACCATAAATTACATGAATAGAAAAAAATTGGATCCACGCTACTCGCTAGTTCACACCCAAAACCCAGCAGCAAAACCTGTCATGTTATAAACATAACAGCCACGTCAGTGGGGGAGTAACTCGGACGTTCTCCCAGCCATAATATATCATAAAAAAAAAATAATAGTATTACTACATCAAAATAATTAAAAAAAATGGAAAACATTAAAACGATATAATAAAAATATGTTTTCGGAGAAACATAAAGCATTTGCCAACCTACAAGTCAAAGTCAATCGATAATAATAATAATATATTCAAAATGGCGTTATGGATATGATTAGTGTCGACGGCTAGACTTTCACTAGGAGAATACTAAAACTAGCTTCGAGAACTTAGTTCAAACAAATCAAACCTCGATCTCTAACTAGGCTACTCAACCATAATAGGACGGCGACTTATAAATGCGTGGCCCTAGTTTAAGATAATATGCACACCCCTCCCGAGCATCATAAATACTCAGTTCAACCCGACGGCGTCTTACACTGCGAGGCACGAATTTAAGGTCAAAATGTACACACACTTCCGAACACCATATATGCTCGGTTCAACAACCAATGTGCCCCATAAAGTCACACCAGCCTTATAGTTGATGGCAAAAACGTAAACGTAAACGTAAACGAATTTAAGGTCAAAATGTACACACACTTCTGAACACCATATATGCTCGGTTCAACAACCAATGTGCCCCATAAAGTCACACCAGCCTTATAGTTGATGGCAAAAACGTAAACCCCAGAATATATTACTCTAAACCTCACACTTGTCCATATTCCATAACTCCAAAACAGCCATTATCGATATTCAATAGATATAAACATTATAAATAATATGAAGATAAAAGGATAACCATTTATATTAAAAGGGAAACTTTCTATCAATAGAATCTCACTAATTTTAGAAACTTACTTAAAATAGAAATTTTGTTATAGAAAATTCGTAAGTTATTTAAATAAATGAAATGTATAGAAATAGCATTTCTAACGAAATTAAGATTTTATTATTATCGTTGTTATCGTAACATTAATATATTTCTAAATTCGTTACTCAAAATATAAAGAAAATATAATAAGTCAATATATAGTATTATATAAATAATTAGGAAATCAAGTTAAAACTATAAATTTTAGAAAAGAAATGTTTTAAGAAAAACGATATCAAAATTAATTGAGTCGACGAATTTTAAAAATCAAACTAGATTTTATTAAGCTTTCAAATTAGTTTTAGCAAATAGATTTTATCAATAAGTAATACTGATTTTACTAAAAATAATCAATTGTAGACAAATGAGAAATTATTAGTGAAAATAGTCTCGACTAAAAATATATTTAAACAAAATCGACTATTTTCTCTTTTATTAGTATAAATCGTAAAACGAAAAACAATCTATTAAACAAGCATACAAATCTCGATTATAATACAAAAATACGAATTTCGAGTTAAAATTATAAATTAACGAAATATGAAGAAAATATGAAATCGTTATTATTTAGTTACTAGTGTCACGATAACCAACAAAATATTATAACGAGCGTAAAAAATAAAATTACTAACGATTTATAAAACGATATCGAAAGTTATAAAAATATAGATAAGGCATACGATTTACAATTAATATAATTAGCAATAATAAATAGCTAAAATTAGAAAAACCAAAGTTAAAAAATATTTACTACATACTACTACTCAAACATACGATATACTACCGAGTAACGTCCTAAAGTTACCTCGCGAGAAAATCGTCAATGCACTCCCATCAATCCATCTGTCCAAGCTTCGGAACTACAATAGTAACGTCTGTAGGCTCCACGTTGTAGAATCGTTAGTCTTCTAACGTAAATCGAGTTGACACCACAAAAGAAAGAGAAAAGGGTTGGATTCAAGTACGATCGATAAATCCAAATAACGAGGCAGAAATCGAGAGTGGGACGAAAGGGCACAGAAGACGAGAGAGACGCTAAACGAAGACCTAAACGATATCGAAACCAAGGACGATAAGAGATAAGTTGCAGCAGCACGGAAATTTTAAAAAAAAAATTGCGGGCATCAACAAAACAACATCAGCAGTACAGAAATCGATCAACAACTAACGGAAACGACAGCAGCACAACGACAAGAACAAAACACAGAACGGCAAAGACAGAACAAGGAAGAAGAAGAAGAAGAAGAAAAGCAGCAGCAGATCAGGCGAGGAGAAGAAAAAGGAGTAGCAGCAACGCAATACAAACAGCAACAGAAACAACAATGGTAGCAGCAGCAAACGAGACCGAACAACAGCATCAAAACAGAACGAAGAAGAAAAAAGAAGAGACGAAGAAAGGAAGAAAAAGAAGCAGCAGTACGCAGAACAACGCAGCAGCAGTAAAACGCAGCAACTCAACCCAACACAGAAGAAGAAGAAGGAAAAGAAGAAGAAGAAGAAGAAGAGAGGGCGAACTGCACAGCAAAACGCACCAGCAGAAACAACAATGGTAGCAGCAGCATCAGACACGGTCAGCAAAAACAGCCATAAAATGACTACAATAGACCCCGAAAACAAAACAGGTAGCAAGCTAAGGCAAGAAAATGACGGGATGGAGGAGGAGAAGAGGGGCTACCTTTGTCAGAGAAATCGAAGCCAAACATGGAAAACGAGGCTGATTGCAAGGGTGGTGACAAAAGAGCATGGTGATCGATTAATGACGGATGAAGAGAGGCAGGTGAACAAAAACTCAAACATCGGGTCAAAAATGGCGACCTATGTGATGTTGAATGATGACCCGAGGAAAGTCGGGGGAGAACAGATAAAAGGAGTGAATAAGAAAGAAGGCGGATCGTAAGTGAAAACAAATAAAAAAAAGGTGAAGGGAGGTGAATGTCTGAAGCGGTGGGAGTGATAGGAAGGGGAAAGAATCAGCTTAAATTAAAAAAAAGAGGAAGAAATATAAGGGGCTGAATGTAATAAAAGCAAGGGAACACGTACAAAAGAAATCGGAAAAAGGGAAAGAATCATCTCAATTAAGTGAATCGGTTCAGAAATACGAATTAAACGAATTTCGTAACGATAAGCTGATTGACCCACGAAATCGAATTAAAATCGAGTCAATAAAATTAATAACTTATTGGACCGTCAGATAAAATGAGTAAATAAAATATTCGAGACGAAAACGAAGCTGATAGAAATAAATAATTAGACGATCAAATAGTATTTCCCGACAAATAATAATTTTTTGATAAAGTGAATTAAATTGATTTTTCGAGGAAAGGTAATAAATGTTTTGACGAAACATAATATAAATGATCTTCGAGTCGAAAATAGAAATTCGGGCTTAAATATAAATAAAAAAAATTTAGAATTTAAACCGTCGAAATGGATTTTCGATAAGAATTAAATTAATTGTATAAAATAAATCGAAACAGAAAAAAAAAATAAGTTTTAAATATAAGAAGTGTTTCTGAGTCAAATAGAATTTTAGGAGTTTGAAACGATTTAAACTATAAATTTGTTTTATAATAAGTTTAAGAATTACGAGTTAAATCGTAAAAATAAAAATACGAACATAATTTTAAATTAATTTAAATTTATAAAATCAGGGGTGTTACATGACCGACCTAGAACGTGCATATCTTCATCCTAGAACCTGATTTCTTCGATACTTGGCATTCGTTTTGATTTCTTCAATACTTGGCATTCGTTAGCGTGATTTGAATAAGTTGCGGGTGACATCGTCCCTTAGTACTTTTTCTTATTTGATTACATCATTTCATCTCTTTGTTTCTTTAATTTTCTAGTTCTTTATCTTGTTTTAGATTATTAGTTTCTTTATGCTTTTATTAGTTAGTCTTATTAGTTTAATCTCACTCTTCTATCTATCCGCGTAGCTAATTTTTAATCCGAGACCGAACTAGTACTCGATCCCGATCTCTCTGTGGATTCGACCCGACTTACCCTTGCTATTTTAGCTTAGGTTAATTGTTTTATTTGATGGTTAGATTGACGACAAATCCGACTATCAAAATGTGTTAGAAGGTTAGGGTTCGTCGCAGGGAAATTGAATTGGGGGTTTTGTGTTTTGTGAATGTCGTCGCGTCTTTTTTTTTAATATCTGAGAATCTTGCGGCGGACTGTCCAACGCATGTCCGCCGCATTTCATTTATTATGCGTCGGACAATCTGCCGCGAGTCCGCCGCATGCGTGAATAAATTTTAACAAAAAATTACGAAAATATCATGCATCGGTGTCTTACTGTATGCGGCGGAACGTCCGTCGTACCACTGTCTATGCGTCCGACATGCGTCCGACAATCCGCTGCAAATTAGAGCGCGAAATACGTTTTCGTAAGCGCCTTTTGGCCGGCGTCGCCTTGCGTGGACAATTCCGACACAAGTGTTCTGCGTCGGTCAATCCGACGCAATTCCGACGCGATGTCTGAGAGAGCGTCGGATTCTGAGCCCGCCGCAAGACGTCCGCCGCATTCTGCTCTATTTTTTGTAGTGTGTTTTCTTGCCAAGGAACGATAACAGAGGTGCGAACAGACGTCGAATTGAAATACCGGTCCTGTCCAACATGCAAGAAGGGGCTTCAAGACGACATGTGTAGGAATTGTGGAGACATGATACCCTACACAATTCAAAGGTAACTTATTGTTTATTTACACATATTTTAATGAAAAAATTTAACCACTTCCCCGTAACAGGTACAGAATAATGACCACATTAATGGATGAAGATGGTTCCTCAGCCACTTTGGTAATTTTTAACAAGGAAGCTGAAAAGGTCATAGGGAAACCAATAGAGGCATTGTTGGACGAGTAGGTCTTCTGAGAGACGATCTCTCATTAACTTTACTGAGAGACTAAGTACAAATGGAAGTAACAATGATACCAAACCTAATAGAAGCAGGTACGATTAACATAAAAGAGTATACAAATATAAATAGGGTACATTTTTTTTATAAAAACAGGTACAAAACAAAGTTGTCATTTAAGGGTACGAATATGACATAGAGTGGTACCAAAAAGTGGTCTCTCAATAAGTTATTGAGAGACCTTCTCTCTCAAGAATTTGTGTTGTTGGACATATATGAAAAGGTAAATATTCTTTTTGCACACGCAAATGAATATAATATTAATAAAATTTAACCTTAAGGTCATCTTCTAGGAGGAAGGGAAGGGCAGAGTATATGACGTTCTAGAACAATGTGTTGGGAAAAAGTGCACATTCAAAGTGAAGGTAGGTATCAACAAATTTGGCAGTGAGAGGGAGCTAAGAGTTCAAAAGACTTTCGTGGTTGAAGAGGAAGCTGAGAAGAAATCAAAAACCATGGATGAATCCAAGAAGGTAATTACGCAGCATCGAACCTATGAAATCAAAACTGAAACAAACAAATAACAAGATTGAAATTGTGACAACAAATATATGCATCTTACTGACAACCTATTAACATTGCAGGTGGAAGAACACGGAGGTCATCCAAGGCAAATAAAACAGGAGACTTTACTAGAGACACCCAAAAAAAGGATAAAAGAAAGTTTGTCCTAAAGTGGCACTATTGTTACACTTACACCCAATACCGTTATATTATTACACAAAACACTAATACACCATAACAAAACTGCCAAAATAAGCAGGGACTCCGACGCCGAGGATGTAATTGACACAGATGAAATTACCGTCCAGAAGAGGCGAATCAAGAAAGTTGGGGAAAAACACAAGAATAAAAACAAAGGATTTCATACACAATGAGGGCAAATTCAACTTCCTTAGATAAACATTACGCCTACTTTAACAAATACCCATAATAACATGTGTACAAGCGAAGAAAATACTAGACTGCTTACGACGTAGAATAAACTACTATATTTATCATGTCATTACTTTCATAGTTCTGCGACTTTTACACTCTATCACGATTGAATGACGATTTAAGTCCTCACACATAATTACTCAGATCCGTATTTGGTTGTTGGTTAATTCGTACATATATTGTGTATTACACGCACATGGAATGAGTTCTACACATTCACGCAACTTACACTCCGAAACTCCGAAGTAGGGGGAAACGTTGACATACAATAGTTTCTAATAAGGAAATTATAGGCATCCCGTGCATTGCACGAGTCACAATACTAGTTACGCATAAATAGTTTCAATCGAACAACAAAACTAAGAAAAAAAATCTTTTCAAATAGCACCAAGTCAATATTGGATTGTTATAAATTTGTGACGGATACGTGCGTGGATAATTGTAGGTGGGAGTTGCGAGATAATACCTATCCGAAGAAGAGGGTTGTAGATGGTATGGGAAGTGGAAGTGGAAGTGGGAAATAGAGTAGCAATGGCAGCAGTGAGTATGAGCATGAGTATGAGGTTGAGTGTGAAAATGGC
Source organism: Agrostemma githago (assembly GCA_958450325.1). NCBI lineage: Eukaryota > Viridiplantae > Streptophyta > Magnoliopsida > Caryophyllales > Caryophyllaceae > Agrostemma > Agrostemma githago. The sequence continues at coordinate 23,474,646 of OY288244.1, read as the reverse complement.
ATTAAAATCCCCCCATTGTCTCCTTAAACCTCCTCCTTCTGTTTTATCATCATCTAATCATCATCATCTTCTTCCACGCTCAGTAATTCAGCATTTACTATTCTGAGTTATGCTTTCATTACCATTACCTTAATTATCTTATCCTGAACTTGGCTTTGATGTAAACAATGAACAGGAAGTGCAAAGATTAAAAGAATCAGATCATAAGAAAGAATCTGAATCAGGGTCCATATTCATGTTCTTATCATCACCCATTGCTTCAGCATCTTTGATTGCTCTTCTCTCTGCCTCTCTCTGCTTCTTCACCCACCCTGACCCTGCTCTTGCTTTCAAGGTAAACTGTATTCACCCTACTTCTTTATAGGAGTAGTATGTATGGTCACAGTTATTATATACTCATATAATTAGCTAGGGATAATTAGATATGGATAATTGCTGTGGCTGTGATATACCATTCCACTCCATACTCTAACTCTGCAATGAGGTACTACCATTACTCGCTTGGGATGTGGGTAATAGAGCTAAAATGGCGACATTATTTTTGATATTAGCAACGCCGAAAGCGAGATGGAAGGGAGTTTTGTCGGAATTTGAGAGTGCCATGGAGTAGGCAGTAGGTTGAAGATGAAGAGACAGGGAGAGGGTGACGGGGGCGATAAAGGGAGGGAGAGTGTACATTCATTAGTGTCAATATAAATATACAATGCTAATTGTGTGAATACTAAATGATACGAGTACTATCCTAATATACATGATATGCTAATCAATTAGGGGATACATGAATCAATTAGGAGATACAGGAATCATTGATTTTATTTACAGGATATTGCCATATTCTATTAAAATGAACTAGAAATGGAGAAGATTGATGCTTGATTGTAGCATTTTATGGTGTAAAGGAGATAGAATAGAGTAACAATTGCCCCATTGGGGAGTAATGCATCACGTGGGGGGAGAGGTCAGTAATGTTTTTCCCCCAAGATACGATTTTCTCCATTTCCGTTTAGCATCATCACTATCCTCCGCCATTTTCTAGTTCATTTTAGCTTCATTACCCCATCCAAGCGAGCCCTAAATGTGAAAAAAATAGGGAGGTGGGCCATATGGACAAGGAGTGACGAGAGGTCAGGATTTGTCCGGCAAAGACTTTAGTGGAAAAACTTTGATCAAGCAAGACTTCAAAACGGTACTACACTACTTCCCATTTTCTTTTCTTTTTTATTTGTTCTGATTTGATTACAAATAAATGTCTTCTCTAAAAAATGCTTATTTGATGCAGTCAATATTGAGGATGGCCAATTTTAAAGGCGCTAATTTGTTGGGTGCCAGTTTCTTTGATGCTGATTTAACAGGTCTTTTTCCTCCTCTTTCTTTCCTATTCTTAACTAGTTTAGGTATGTCTTTCTGAATCTTAGGCGCTAAGATAAAGATATACGGAATAAGGTTGTTGTTAAGTGTGAGGACACCAACATGTAACGTAAAGGATCAATTGATCGCTTCACATTTTTAAGCTCGATATATACTTGAAACATTTGGACTAGAACCAAATTCGTAGCAACTTATTATCGACCATGGGTACCTGGAAGATTGGAAGTTATCAGGAAAAGTAGTCATTTATGTGTTTCTTTTTTCAGAATGTATAAACAAATTAGGATTGTTTCCGTTTCTGCCTTTCTGGTGGAGACAAGACATTTTACTACTATTTGATTGTAGATTAAATAAAGTAAAGAGGCATATAATGAAGTAGCACCCATTCAATGCAATTCAACATCCAATGCTCTTATGCTCATACGAATCGTCTGGAAACAACCTTTGTGTGCCCTTAACAATGGGATAACCCTGCATATAATTGGTCACCCTTACCCTGCGGTTAGTTGGAGCCTTAAGGGGTAATGCAATTAAAAACATTGTGTTTGCTTAAGAATAATGCAATTAAAAACGTTTGTATCAGAGTTAGAGGTCGTGCTTACTTTGGCCTTGTGTCATGGTTGGCTTTAGAGCAATATGGCCCCATCAATGTCACCACCTTAATGACTTGTCCCTCTACTGGGATCCTTACTCTCCAACACGAAGTGCAGGGTGATGGCTAGAGGTGCAACTCTGATATCAGCTAGCAATCTTGAAACACCTTCTAATTGCATTGTTAGTGGTATTTTCTTCAGGCCTGAAAGTTGTGTCTATTGAAATTGGTTGCTTACTTTCTATTGATGATAAAATGGTTGAAGTAGAGGAGATTTGGTTTGTGTTAGAAGTGGTGACCTTTAATTAATTTGGCAACTTAGGCTGAATAGTTCTGTTTTTTTTCCCTAAATTTAGGAGCTGATCTTTCAGACGCTGATCTAAGAGGGGCTGATTTTTCCTTGGCAAATGTGACCAAGGTAAAGTGGTAAACCATAGTCTATTCCAACATACAGTATCATTATGAATTCAAATAAGAGATTTGAAAGCTAATAGACCAATAAGAGAAAACAAGGATATCATATCCTTGTAAGCTGTAACAATGGAACACTTCTCTTCTATACGACCTGTCTATGCTGTATTAGCAAATGACAGAACCAGAAAAATGGGCTTTCAATGTCCCATTTGAAATTTTGTACGGAGCAAGTAATTATTTCTCTGTAATTTTAGATTTAAGTGTGTACAACGCCAACAATGGGCAAAATGTGCTAACATTTAGTTGTATGTGTCGTGGGGACCACAAGATGACCGATTGATGTATCTGCCATTGACTTATGTTGATGAGTTTTGTTTTTGTGAAGAAAATCGGGATGGTTTCTAAATCCATGAGCACCGGGATTAGCGAAACCCTGTGACTATGGTCAGTGACAAAGGAATCTTTTTAGATGTGTTAGGTTTTTTGTTTTGCATGCTTCTGCAGGTTAATCTAACCAATGCTAACTTGGAAGGAGCTTTAACGACCGGCAACACATCTTTTAGAGGGTCAAACATTACAGGAGCAGGTAATCATTTATGGAGTATCATACAGATGATTTCATGATAATCTTATAATGAAACTATCCATTCCCTCGTATAAGTATTTTTTATTTTTATTTTAAAAAATCTGGAAAGGAAGCTTCAGGTCAGATTTAGCTTGATTGCTGCTCTTACTCTCCGTTGATGTGTTTAATGTCCGTTTCCTGTACGAGAACCGATAGCTTACTGACCACTGTCGACAAACAGATTTCACTGATGTGCCTCTGAGAGATGATCAGCGAGAATATCTTTGCAAAGTAGCTGATGGGTGAGACAGTTTCTTCATGACTTGAACATATACACTTTTTCCGTGCATTTGTTCTGAGCTTATGAATCACATCTTCTATCTCAGGGTGAATCCAACAACTGGAAATGCAACACGAGAAACTCTATTTTGCAAGTAGATACCTGGTACATTGCCATTTTATGTTGCAGTTTTGTACTCTCTTGCCCTTAATTCGAGACGTTTACTACTCCGTACTACACAATTCTGTTAATAGCTTGTTATGAAAAACTATTACTGTATCTCTTTTATTTGTATATTTTCTTAATTAGCCCTTACTGCACTAGGATGGCTAGCGTCTAAGTATAAACCATTTAACCTAAAATTAACTCCGATCAAGGATAAGGATAACAAATTGTCTTATGGCTTGTTTGGGAACTTGAATTTGAATTTGAATTTCGGATTTCAAATATTTCGAACGTTTGGAAACCTTGGGATTTGGATTTGAAATTTTGACCAAATCCAAACTAGTTCAAATTTGGTTTTCTAAAATTCCTAGCATATGGGTAGTCATTTCAATTCCGTCACTTGTCGTTTTTTTGTTTTTTTGCATAATCTTGTCGTAGTATTTGTTTTTCTTTATTTTTTTTGTTCCGTAATTGAACATTTACATTTTTCTAATGAAAAATTTTAAAAAATAAAAATCGGTGACCTTGACCCGACTCCACTCGCCCGAAATCCAAATCCAAGGGTTCCCAAACACCATTTTGGATCTCGATTTAGATTTGAATTCTAGAAATTCAAATATAGGAATTGAATTCTTGATATTCAAATCAATTCTGAATACCCAAATGCGACCTTTATGAAACTTTATTGTTAATATTACCAACTTACAATGACATTGACCCGTGTAGTCACTAAACTGTGTACAGTAATTATTAATGGGTATACGGTGGACCATTTAATGGGCTGGTGTAGGTCGGAAAGAGAAGGATAAAACACGAGAGAAACTGTCAGGAAAAAATGTAGTCCAAAACTAGAGCCTCTGATCTGGTTATATATTACTCGTAAAATATAGAGAGGGTAACCGTAGCCTACTGTGAATGAGCTGAAAAGCTTCATTAATTTAGAGACTCTTAGTACCACTACTAAAGTACTACCCCTATTACAATGTAAAATGAGTAGAACTCCCATACTAATTATAATTGTGACTTATTTAAAAGAAGTGATAGGTTGCCGGAATCCATCATTTGTTCATGCCAGTGGCGTTCTTGACAGCCTCTGCTGCATCCTGTGCCTTGGCCTTCATCTGTGAACCAGCCTGCGTCACATTATTATGCCGTGAAACTGGTGTCAACAGTGTTGCTTAATAATCAAAAAATAAAAAATAAAAAAAACTTCCTTCCATAGAAAGCCAAACCTCTTGGACAGATTCCTTAGCTGATTGCATCATGTCGCTGGCCTTCTCGGTCATCTGACCGGTCTTCTCCTGCGGAGGAGTTGAGGATATATATATCAATTACCACAAAACCTCTCTATATCTAATTTATATTAAATCATTGAAGACTTGAAGTTACGTATGAGAACTTAAACAGGCGTCCATATACTATGACAGGACGAATATCAGACTTTGGTATTCATTTCAATTATAGAACTCACTCGACCCTACAGTACTTAAACAGGAAGAAATAGTTTAGGATAATCGTGAACAATATACCTGAGCCTGGCCCTTGGCCTGACCAGCGTTGTAGCTTGCGCTTTGAGAGTTGTTCATTTTGAGATGTTTTGTTGATTTGTGTGAAATTGAAGTTGAAAAAGATGGATGTAGAAGAAGAAGATTGTTTTCAAGTGTGGATATGGCAGAGAACAACGAAGGAGTACTATTTATAAGGTGGAATGATCAATTTGATCATCCATCCATGAGCTCAATTTTGGGAAACAAATTCAGCCATACCTTATTCATCGCAAACAAACATTCAAGTGATGTTGAATTTTTCTTTCTTCTTTGAGGTTATTTTTAGCACATTTTGTGCATTTGAAGATGGATATTGTGAGCCTCTCATTTGAAATTTGTTTTTTCGTTTCCCTAATTCGACTCTTTCAATGCTTCTCATTTACCTTCCTTTTTTTCGTTATTTTTGTATTTCTACATTCTCTTCTTCTTCTTTCGCAAAAAGACCACATTGACGGTACAATATACTCGAACGTGTGACCATTTACCCAAAGTACTTTGTCTTAAGCGCGAGGTCAAATCCTCCTCTACCATTCGTATCTTTTGCAAGTCTGATACGTTGTCATCTTATACTGCAGTTTTATACACTTTCACGTCTAATTGAAGATGGTTACTATAACTATGGTACATCAAATGACACATTTTGGACCTTTTCCTTGTTCACTGACTACTAAACTTATATATCTCCTTACTCGGGTGTGGAAGGTGACGTTCTTTGATCCTAAACCCTTAAAAAAAATATACTCGGTAGCATCCATTGACCCCATTAGGAAATTCCATCGATAATTAATTAATGATAACTCTAACAAACGAGTCATTTGTCAATCTGATACGGAGTATGTTGGGTTTGTTGATGATGACAAATGTCTATTTAACTTGTGCTCTAGTTTAATCTTATAGGTTAATCGTCATTAGTGCGATAATTATCAAATGTGCTCATTCAAGAATGATGATATCAAGACAAGCCGAAGCTATCCAAGATAAAGATCAAGAATTTCAAGTGAAGAGAATAGAATCGAGTCTAAGTCCATAGTCACTAAGAACGGCAAAGTGTGTGTTTTTCGGTACATCAGTATGTAACAGTCGGACTGACTGTTACATCGTTCGACAGCTCTTAATGATTCAAAAAGATTTTGATTTCAAAAGTTAAATCTTCAGGAAAATCTTTTTACAAATTTAAATTGACTTTGAAAAAATCTGTTTTCTTTAAGAAACTAGTTTCTTTGTCGCGCGCGTTGCGCGCGGATGGTTAGGTACGATTCGTATATGTATTTTGATGGCGCATATTGTTGTCATTGATTGTCGAATTGTTGGCATAATTCGAAATATTGTTTGAGGATTATTTTCCTTTTTGCAATAATACGCTTATAGTTCTAAGATGAAAATATCTACTAATCTAGGAAATACGCATTGTAATATCATCTTGCGCAAAACAGACTGATGTAATTCCAAAAATGGTAGTTGTAATTTTTTTTCCCTCTATTCAAAGCAAGGTATGAAAAAGGGTCGTAGTTGAAGGTACACTAAACAAAACCACGAAATTAAGTGCGTCATACAAATTCATAAAAACATATTAGCGAGCCACCTCGATATGTTTACCGCTTAGCAACACTGAAACTATCATATATGTCATTTGTATCTCCTTAGGCGGAAGTTCATCGAAGTTTTATGGAAAGTCTCGTAATGCATTTTGGTTGATGTGTACCATTGTTTTATGCATTATCAGGATGAAACAATCAGGAGATGACTAAAGCATAAAATCCCAAATAATACAAAATTATCCCAATAGGAAATTATTAGGAGCAGAATAATATCCCAAATAACGCATTATCGGGAGCATACAATAGAAATTTCTTAGAAATAATCAAATAATAGCAAAATGACATGACTAAAGCAAAATCAGGAGAAAACAATCTCAAATAATACAAAATTACAATCGTGGATCTAGTCCTGCAAGCAAACTCACTGATTTTGCTCATGTTGTTGATGGGCGATTTAATTACAGAGCATGTCTAACTCCATTTGGAAGCCTAATTGACTACCCAAGCCAGTCTTACATCCAAAAACCTCATCTCATTATTTGCTCCATGAATCGATAGTTTATTACTTCACACTATGAACCACCCAAATGAGTAAACAACAACCCGAAGAATCCCAAAAGGCCAACAAAATACCAAATCTTGCAAAGCCAGAAAATAGCAGGCAACAGATGAGGGAAGTGGAATAACTACATAAACTCACTAATCATAATTGAATATGGCATTAAAGATGAGTATTTAGTAAGCTGATAATATAGTCCTGCAAGCAAACTCGTGCAGATAGCCATTACGTGTTCAGGACGCCAACATATGAGTATGTGTCGGTGGCCGTTAAGAATGCTGGAATATGTGATGCAGATGGCAGTCAAGTTTTGCACTACGACGCCGTGCTGCAGGAATTAGTGGATTTGTACCTGGAGTTCTATGGAAAGTAGGTAGACAGACCGATGCTTGTTAACAACATTTGCGTAAGCAGATTTGTCCTCGTGCCGATTTAATATTGTGTACGAATCTGTTGCGTCAAACTATTGTTTCATGTAGTTAATATTATGTTGTTTCCCGTTTAGTTTTTAGGATTGCAATGTACCTGTATTTCCTAATTTGACTCCCACTAAATATCAATGTTTCATGCATTATCTCCGATCTGTACTGCCATACTCATTGACTTCTGTCATGTGTAAGGCAGGAACAAGGTTCTGGTGTGGCAAGAAGTGATTGTACGAATGGTACTTGGGCGGTCATTTTAGACGATTAATAGTTCCTGACAGGCAAAAAAACCAAGTCCAAAACTAAATCTTCGTGCTATTGATAGTTCTCACATAAAATATTCGGTTTAGAATGAAGTCTATCTATGGAAACAACAACCGTATTGGTGTAAGGGTAAAATGAACACCTAAGTTGAAAGCATAAATCATTTCTGATCTCAAATGAAGAATCCCCAAATAGTTGTTCCGGTTCTTTTTTCTCCATGGATATGTTTGTAAACAGCGAGGGGGAAAAAGCGTTTAGTAATGTCAGTTGCTGGCTCTATTCATTGCAAGACTTATGTCAAACACATACTTTTCATGCAATGTTGTCTAGGAAATGTATGACAATGGACAAACTTCATCTTCATCCTTGTCATACTGTAAAAACGTCATCCAAAATTTACCTCAAGCATACTGGAAAAATGTCATTCAAAACGTCTCCTTAAAGTTCTATACATCGCTGAAATGTCAGGAGTAGCACTATAGGCAGAGAGTGATCACATCAGTAAAGATCGAGCTTAAAGAGCTCATATTTACCAAGTTTATTGAGATCTATTATGCTAGCATGTGGATATGTCGAAAATTAACAGAAGCCGAGCATCATTTCTTGTAAATACATCATAATTTTTTATTTCAGATATAGACGTGTCTCAATAAAGCAATAAAAGATACGTGTTATATTATCAAATCTGCTATGAACTTAAGATGGATAACTCGTTCTAAGGGAGACGTATATGTACGCCCACGAATAATTTAGACCCAGTTTTCTGGAAAAAAAAAAAAAAAAAAAAAAAAAAAAAAAAAAAAAAACTGAGGAAGCTGTTCACAAGTATGGATTTTGTTGCAACCCTAGGAAGCCCCTGCATGTTTACTTTACACTGTTTTGTTTTGATGTGCGTGAAAATTCTCTGGCTGATGGGACTCAACAATTTTTGGATGTGCTTGTCTACGCATGTTACTGTACATTATTCATTATTTTGGGAAATGTGAAAGGGTAACTAACCACTGCATGTTTATGGTATGCACGCGGACGGTTAGAAATATATCATATATGATATGTGGGATGACGTTTTTTTGGTTTTGCCTATTCAAATTTTGTATACGGTGAACATCATTGTAGCCACTTTCTAAGTGTACATCAACCGTCTTAATTGATCCCTTTAGTCTTCCATGTTTTATCTGTAATATAAGAACAATTAACGGGTAGCCGATGTAGGGAAATATCTAATACAACATCCGCATTAGTCATTCACATAGGATTTGGTAAGAAGTCAGGTGTAGCTGTAGTCATGTACTTATACTAAATGTGACCTTTCCTATTCTTCCCCTATCTTCCTCGATATTCCACTTTATCATTTCTCCTTTCTCTTCTTCAACTTTTTTTTGTCCTTAAATATGACTTGCTTTTGTGTTATAGTTGTCCTGAATCTAAACAAAATGACCACCAACTACAGAAATGCAGCAAACTTCAAATGCTCTCATGAGTACGGAACCCTCAAGCCAACATTGCATAATGCGTTCCCGCTCTGTATAGTTGTCAAAAGCGGCGAACTTATGTCCACAACCTCTTTAGGCTCCCTTACTCTCTTACTAATGCTCCTCTTTTTGACGTTCCTCATTGCCCTCTACTAAGATCAGCTTCCCTCCTCATCTATATCCTTTATATCTTATTCTCCTTCTCCTTACCCTCCTTCTTCTTCCCCCCTTCTCCTCATCTAAGTAATACGACTATCTCTTGTCATCTCGCTCAGCGAGAGTGTCGATTCTTTAAATATCTCCACCTCTTTCGGTCTTTGCTACCTCAGCTCATAACCTTCTTCTCTTTCCTCCTTAGTGCTCCCCCTCTTCATGGTCCCCTTTTCCCATTTACTAAGACCAACTTTCTTCATCCATCACTTCTTCCACATTCTCTTCTCTTTCGTTTCCCCTTGTTCTCCTTACTTTGCTTCTCTTTCTGCTCCTCATCAGCATCCAAGATTCATTCTTACATATGACTTTCTCTTGTCATCTAATTCAACGAGGATTTGTCTCTTCCACTAATTTCACCTCACTTGTTCATCACGTCATTTTCTCTCATTCCCCTATATCCTTGTTCCACTAATGCTATGCTTCTTCTTGTTGCTCATTTTCCATCTAATAAGATCATTTTTCCGTCGCCTCCAACTCTCTGCTTTCTTATTCCCTTTCTCCTCCTTCCACTTCAAGAAAAACTCTCCCGGGCAACCCCGTTCTTGCGCCCAAATTTTATAGTCTCTCATCATCTAAGATTCAATCTTAAATATGATTGCTTCTGTCATGTATTTTAGTGAGTGTGTCATCCCTTGAAGTCCTTATACCCATATGATTCCTTACTCGTCCTCCCGCACTCTCCCTTCTCCTTATCACCACGGCTCTCCTCCCTAACACTCCACTTTTTATTCCTTCTTTCTCCTCTACTAAGAACAATTTTCATCCCCTTTCAAATCATGTTCTCCCTCCTCTTCTCCTCCACATCATCTAAGATTTTTTTCTAAATTTTTTTTAATCATTTAGTACAGTGAGAGTGTTATCCTTAAATTCCTTTCAACCCTTCCCATTATTCACTCTATCCCTCGGCCTTCCCCTATTTATCTCCATTAATGTTGTTCCTATACTTATTCCCATTCACTATTACTAAGATTAATTTATTTCTCATCCACGTCCTTTTCTCTTTCCCTTGCTCCTCATCCCCCCCCCCCCCCACACCATCCCCCCGCTCTCCCTCCCTCCCTCGTAATGCTCATTTAATCCTTCCCCCCTTGCTCTCTCTCTCTCTCCCTCCCTCGTAATGCTCATTTAATCCTTCCTCTTCTACTACGTCCATTTGTCATCTTCCTCCGTCAACCTCTTACCTTTCTCCCCCTCCTCTTCCACCTGTTGTTATCCTTCCTAATTAAATTGTCATTAAATATGACTTTATTTCGTTATCTCTTTTAGCGAGTTGTCATTAAATATGACTTTCTTTTGTTATCTATTTTAGCGAGTGTATTCCTTTCAAATCTTACTACTCCTCTCGTGCTTAATTTCTCTCTTCACTACCGCCACCATATTTCCTTCTCATTCCTCTTTATTTCTCTCTGTCTCCTCTTCTTCATCACTTAAGATCACTCCTTAAATATGACTTCTTTGAACCTATTTTGATGAGAGTATCAGCCCTCATATCCTTTTACACCTACCATTTTCTTCATCTTTCTCTGATCTCTTACTCTCCCTTCTTCTCCATCCCCCCTCCTCTAATGCTCCTCTTATTCAAGTTCATACTTTTTCATCTATCCACTAAATCATTTTTCATCCTCCACCACCTCTTCTCACATCTGTCAGCCTATTCTAACCAAAATTCTCTCTCTGTTGCTCACACGGTCACACCCCCACCCTCCTCATTCCCGCATATACCTATACCGAATTTTTTTGCGCCATCCCTATCAATGCCTCTATAAACCTTTATAAAATACTATGCTTTCGGTATTTAGTCCAGTGAGTCTGTCGACCTTTCTACTACTTCTACTTCTTCCCTCGCACTCCCCCTTCTCCTCCACCCCCTCTACCCTAATGGTCACTCTCTTCCCGATCATGTTTCCCAATTTACTAAGATTAGTCTTCCACATTCACATCCTCATGCCTTTATTTTCCCCCTTCTTTTTGGCATCCTTATCGTCATTATCCAGAAAAGTAGTTACATTTGACTTGCTTTTCACTAGTACATAAAACACATGTGGCTTCGGTTAAAAAGGACATATGGCTTCGGTTATATAGGCGTAGTAAATCAAGGCGTAGCATTAAGTCTATCATTTGTGGCTTCGGTTATGAGGCGAAGCAAAAAAATATTTATGGTAACGGTTATTTATAGGAACCGAAGCCAAAAACACAGTAAAGGCTTCGGTTGTTACGTTGAACCGTAGCCAAAAGTTAGTAACGGCATCGATCAACTGTAACAACCGAAGCCAATAGTGGGGAAAAGACTTCGGTTGTTGAAGTTGAACCGAAGCGATAAGTCGATTAAAGGCTTCAGTTGTTTTAAACGACCGAAGCAATTACTAATTACATGTTTAAAAAAAAATACACGCATAAAAGTAGCCAAATCCTCTTTGGATATATTTCAATGACCAATATTATTTACAAAATCGTTGTTCCATACGGGTAATTGAAATACTATTTTACAAATTTGTACAATTTAAAATTAAAATAAATTTGAAGTGTGATCATCCAGCTAATTTTGGTAGAGTGGTAATGCAACATCTGCAAGAAGGTAACAAGTATCGATCAGTCCAAGTAGCATCCAACATCATCCATGGACCTATACACTACGACCAAGACCCTTAGTTTGGAATAAAGGCACAAACATTAAGATATAAAGTCTTATTGCCATATACAGAAATATACAACACTAAAATAAATGTACAATGAGTAAAATAAAAATACACATTTAAAAAAATACTAAATTTTTTTTAAAAAAATAGTCATGAATAAATTAGACCAAACGTAGGTCATGAATAGGACCCAATGAATTGTATTGTCCTCAACACAAAGCAAATAAATCATTGAGCTACTCTTAATTGTGAACACGGCTAACCTGTTTTAAAACAAGAAACAACTTGCATTAAATTTAGCACGTCTTGCATTTTCATTTCTGAAATACCGTAGCCTGCAACATCTTCATCAAGCCTGCTTCTACCAAACGTAGGTTGAATTTCAGCTCACAACACATTTAAATGTAGCTTATATCTCATACCTGTACATCCGTTGCATCACATGAACGTGTATCAAGGAGAACAACTTGGACCTTGCATACCTAGTAGAACATCCTGTCCTCAACATCGGAACTACAACCTAACTTGAAGGCAACAAAATCTACAAATCGACCCAAACAAAAGACACAAAAGTTCATCTATCATTCATAATAGTTGCATTATTAGCTGCCATGTGTACCGCCCAAGCTCCTTTGGCTCGAACCCTCATAACCATACTAGCCCTCATAATCATTAGAGCATTGTACATGTTAACATAAGAATTACAACAGGGGTCGATTAATAAAATAATTAGATATATGAAACTAATTCAAGGACATCTTTATATAAACTTTTGGGGTGTTACTTGTTATTAAACTATAACAAAAATACAAAATCGCTACGTTTACCATGTCAAGGCTGTTTTTGTGTTACTACTCCCCATTCTACAGACCCGCTGGTAGTATGTATAGCAGCACATTTCCACCCTTTAAGCCAACCTAGTCACCAAAATAAGGACGCATTATGTCATCTTTAAGTCGTCATTTGAGTTAGAGTCATTAAATTTTGAAGGTTATTTAAATACTTTTGATGTCCCCCTCCCCCATATAACTTACACATGCGTTTGGATTGGTTTCTACGCTAAAGGGCTAGGGAGTCCCATACTCTATCTCCACTGACCAATATACGTTAAAAGGAAACTAAAAATGATGTTATCCTCCAACCATAGTACACACCATCACGGGTTAAGAAGAATGAATTTTACTATAAAATGGTAAACATGTTGAAGTCAACTATAAAAGAGTGCGACTCAATTCCTTAGAAATGGAGAAGTGAAATTACTCCCTCCGTTTTTTATGTTTCTTCTCGTTTTTTAAGATTTGCGAGGAGTATTTGATTGAAACGGGAAGAAACATAAAAAATAGAGGGAGTATTTTTCATAAATAGGAGTGATGTTGAAATAGATTTGAGAGGTTTAGTCATCAAGAATACGAGTATTCAACCACATTTGTGTTCGATCCGAGATCTGATTCCGACCCGTTTCACAGGTCTATCAATCATGCAATATACTAATGCCAGAGATGCAAAGTAATACAAAACAAGTGCAAATATAAATATACCTGTGATAATGTCTTCATTTCAGCATAAGAATGACAGCCACATCTTGCCTCGTTGATTGTACAAAGAAAGTTATATAGCTACCTAATTCCAAAACCACAACACAATAACAAAAAGACGCTGAGACATATTTGAATAATTAGCAGCATAAACAACAATGCACAAGCACAAGTGCACAACTAGACAAAGCAAACAATTACTCTGCCTGTGAAGTAACCAAAAACATTATTGTATCATTCTAAATATAGAATGATATCCTGTTCAAACACAAAGCAAGACAAAATACATATATCATCATAATTCTTTTTCGTTCCTAATCAGTCCCTAAACTTCTGCTCTAAGCATCTAACCATGCCTGATAAAGAACATGAAGCAATAATTCTAAACTCATTCAAAGGCGTGATCAACAGTAGCAAGGAAAACATGGATTTTTTAGCCCACACATTCAATAAACAAACGAGTTGGTGAGTTTAAGATACATCTGTAAACTTTTCAAAAATCATTGCTCATGACCACTTTTGTTACGGAATGATGGGTTAGATACGAGGGGAGCACTCTGTCGTGGTTGAAGTAAAGGGGGTAGCAGTGACAACCCTAAATTCGCAAGTATCATACAACCCCAAACTCAACCCTAAATAAAAAATTGGGAACTTATCTTTGAACAAAAAAAAAATAGAAACAAACTTGTATATAATTTCAATGGATGAATCAAGTTGTCGTTGATTAAATTAAGGTTAAATTCTCGCACGAGAAGATGATGAAGAGTCAGAGAAACAAAATTTTGAGAAGTTGTAGTTGATATTTAGGAAAAAGAACGCAGGTGCTGAAATATTAGGGAATAATTTTGTGGAAAAGAAAACAGTTTTGGAATAATTAAGGTTGAAGCAACCGACGGCGGTTCCAAAAAAATAAATAAACAGTTTTTCTCTTTGTATTTTGGATTTTTGTCATCTTTCATAGGGTTACGTAGGGTCAATTATATTTTCCATTGGTTTTTAGACGGGTTGAATCAGATTTTTACGGTCACTTTTGAGTTTTGGGTCATCTTTAATAGATCGGGTCATTCAGGTCGAAGCATCTTTGTCCGGTGAATATGTAAGGAATGTCAAAGGGAGTAACTGAGTAAGTAATAGTTTGGCAATGCGTAAACATTAGGAAATGAAGAAGTTGGGGTTAAAAAAAATTCTTCGTATTTGGTTTTAATTTTATAAAAGTTCAGTAATATTTTGTAACGGTAGTATATAATACATACTTTAGGCTTCGGCTCTATCCTAAAAGCGTAGCCTTTTATATTTCACTACGCATGTTGATAACAACCAATACCTTTTATACACACTTTTGGCTTCGGTTCTAGCCTAAAATCGTTGCCATATATTTTTGACTTCGGTTGTATAAATCAACCGAAACCTTTTATACATACTTTTGGCTTCAGTTTTATCGAAGAACCGTTGCCATTTAGTTTTTTCTTCGGATGTTTAATAATAACCGTAACCATTTTATAATTCCTATTCTCTCCACATAAAAGGTTACGGTTATTAACAACAACCGAAACTTTCGCTATTAGCCAAATCTACTTTCTCTACTAGTGTTTGTTATCTAGTTTAGTGAATGTGACCATTTTCTCTTCTTCTTCCTTTATCACTCCCCCGATATTCCACTTTATCCTTTCTCCTTCCTTTTCCTCCCCTCCTTTTCGTCCTTAAATATGACTTGTTTTTGTCATCTAGTTCAATAAAGGACTGAGAATGTCGTCACCTTAACTTCTTCTACTCCTCTCATTTTTAGCCTCGTTCTTCTCCCTCTAACGTTCTTTCGCTTCATGTTCCTCTTTCCCTCTCTACTAAATTCATTTTTTATCTTTCACTGGCTATACCACGTTCCATTCCCCTTCCCAAACGCAACCCTCTCCCTCTGCTGCTCGCACCCTCACACCCCTTGATTCATGCTCATACCTAATCCCAAACTTCTGCGACCATCCCTATCAACTACTCTACGCCCCCTAAATATCTTTCTAATATACTATCTAATTAACTTCCATAGTAGGCTAGTTTAATTTTCCTTTGATACTCATCGTAGTAAATAGTTCACGTTTACTTTATTTACAACTTGTCTCAAACAATATACTCCTCCCATCCAGACCAAAAGTAACATGGGAGAGAGTAGTTTTGGTTTATTTTATTACGACTCGTCTCAGTCAATAATTTCCGATTGTTTTATTTACAACCCGTCTCTGTCAATAGTTTACGTTTAATGTATTTACGACACATCTCAGTAGTAGCTTATGTTTATTTTATTCACGACTCGTCTCAGTCAATATAGTTTATCTTTGATTTATTACGGTCCGTCTTAGTCAATAGTACGTTTATTTTATCCACGACCCGTCTCAGCCAATAATTTACGTTTGGCTAATTACGACTCATCACAGTCAATAATTTACATTGGATGTATTTACGCCTCATCTCAATCATTAGTTTACGTTTATTTTATTTCCAACTCGTCTCAGTCAATATAGTTTATGTCGTCTCAGGTAATAATCAACGTCCCTTGTTCCCTTATAAAGTATATTAGTATGCACCATTGTCGAATCGAGTCGCATCATCATCATTACTATCACAGTCAATAACTCCTAATGAACAATTTTTTTGGGTGATAAAACTTATATATGTTTCATTTGTAGCGGCGAACTCGTTCATGTCAGCAATGTACAGGTGAACATATATAACACACTCCCAACTAATACCATGTTAGAGTTTCGATTCAACTCCCGACAAAACCGCTTTCAAATCATCCTGCCACCCTGATGAAACCGCTTTCGCTGAAGTGCACTCGCTTACCCGGTAAATTTCTGCTAGATTCCTTCAACCAGCAACAAATGGAAAACGTATCATCATTGCCCGTCTTTGATGTATGCGCATGATGCATAACATTTCCAATCGGATTAGAAATAGCATCGATATTTTGGGTTTGACCAAGACTTTTCAATGAATAATCTCCTTCCACTTCATAAACACAATTCGTACCCTTCAAGTTGATGTCGTTTCTGATGCTACTATCGGTTGAAGATAAGCCTGGATTCAAAGTTGAAAGTCACGGGGTGAAGGGCGCCGACATGAGCTATGGAATATGCAGAATGTAGCATGACTTGGAACTTGTACAGTACTATCCATACCTGTTCCAAAAAAGATGTGTGTATTAGAGTTAAACCATTAAGCGTAATTATTTAATTTGAGGTAGAGTAAAAAAAATTTTGATGCCCTGAATCTATCATTTTGCTTGAAGAGCAAAATAATCGCTGGTAGCACCCACCTCTGCTGAAGATTGAGATGATGATTCAGAGATCATCACAAATTGAGCGGAGTAGGGAAGAAGATTGCAGATATGAGCTTCAAGGCATCGAGCAAAATCGATTGAGAAACTATGGCTAAGATGGTTGTCTCCGATGAAGCTCCCTATGAGTTTTTCAACCTTCATCGTGCTTGTCTCCAGACCAAATGTAGTCAGGTCCCCCCCCCCCCCCATTCCAGAAGAATCGGGTCAACTTTGGATCGGATCAAGTTATTTTCTTGTTTGTTATTTCATTTTTTTCAGGGATATTGACAAGTTTCCTACAATTAAAGTTCGGATCAATCCAGGTTACGAGTGAGATCCAACTCTTGAAACGGTTGTTGGGTCACTTATATCGGGTGTAGGTAGGCCTTTGAAACAAATAAAGTTCCCAACTTTCAAGTTTCATCATGAATAACAATCGTAATTACTATCTATACCTTTCAAAATTTACTACGCCTACATCCATGTGTAATAAAATCGTAACCGATTTACCAATTTTTGTCATGTAGTTCAATCTTAGTTAGTATCAATATTTTTCAAGTTTTATCATGAATAAGACACTATTCAGTACACCTCCGTCTCGGTCAACAATATAATAAAATTCTTATAAGAGGGCTCATGGTAATATTAGTGTTATACCTCTCACTCACATAAGGGGGATTTTTAAATGGGTAGCTATCTCTTATGTGAAAGACCTCATGATAAATTATTATGAGACCGTCTCATAAAAGATTTATTAATGAGTCAATTAAACAAATGACCCTCTTGTGCTCCACCCTCTTCCCCTGCACTTCTCCTTATCCTTCTTCCTTTATCTCTTTTAATGCTTTAGAACTTTATTCCGTCATATTTAGGATTTTAATTTATTCAAACTGATATCGTTATAACTCATTTAGAGACCGTTTGGTTTGAGGTATTCGGGAAAGGGTAAAAGAATCAAAGTTAATGATTCCCTTTGTTTGTGTTTGTTTAGTCAATTCAATCATTCTCTTTACCACTTCCTTTCCCCCAAACTCTTCTAGCTTCTTACCCCTCACCCTATAGGTAATGGGATTCCTTTTCCCCCACTTATCCACCGGGCTATCACCACCGCCAACAACCACCACCATCACCACCACCAAGGTCCACCTACCACTACTACGACCAACACCGACACCACCAAGTCTCACCTACCACCACTACGACCACTACCACACTTTCGGGTCAGGTAAAATATGGGTCAAAGTTGGGTCAAATATGGGTCAAAATAATATTTGATCCCTTAATTTATCAGTTAAAAAGAAAAACATTTTTTAAAAAAAAATGTCACATTGTAATAATTATTATAATTACCGTATTTACAATTATTTAAAAAAAAAATTTACGGGTATTCTATTATTAAAAGATATAAAAGTTAGAATTATTTTTTTAATTTAAATATTAAAATTAATTATTATTTTTTTATTTTACATAAAATGTATAAATATTAGCATAGACAGTTAATGTTGAGATTTGGATGAAGGTTGGGTGTAATGCACCCTTTCATTGAAAACAAAACAACCTAAATTTGGGGTATTCCTATTTCTTTCCCCCTGATTCCCTTTGTTGACTTCATTCCTTTTTCTTTGATGAACCAAACGCCCCCCGAGTATATGTTGAACTATTTCAAATTTTATTCCAAATAAGACGAGCCAAAATTGATAGAACTGAAGATAATTTATCGTTGGTGATACTTCGTGTTAAGGAAAGAAGTCAATTAGTCAAAGTATTCAACTATAGCAAACCTAACTAATCACTTCTTTGACCAAAAAAATCCTTAATTACAATTATCAAGCGTACTTGGATCAAGTCAATTAGTCAAAGTATTCAACTATAGCAAACCTAACTAATCACTTCTTTGACCAAAAAAATCCTTAATTACAATTATCAAGCGTACTTGGATCAAATTCAGGCAAACAGCTATCAAAGTTATGAATTTATGATCATTATTGAAAGGCTGTCATAGTTATGATCCTCAGTTCCTGTGATCATCATACAACTAAAATAATTCCACACAAGTTTTGTTCATCCTCTTGATATTGAGATGCGCATCAAATTCCTCAGAAAATCCTTCTCCCTCGAAGAATTTGCATAATTCATGCATAGCTATTACATGAAGCCTTATCTGAAACAATAGAAAAAACGTTTAGCACTATATCGGTCAAATGAAACCATACGGCCGAAAGTCTGCAGAGTAAAGACAATATTGTAAGAGCTGATATACATATCCGAATTGAAAACATAATTTACAGGTGACGATATACATATAAGAAATAAAACCAACCATTTTCATCAAAAAAAAACCAACCATTTGCTCCAGCATAGTTATGGCCTTAAGATTAAAGATGTGTTGCATTCTCAACTCCATTCGGATCGCCCACATCCTGTCCCACAAGAAATTGTACAATTCAAGCTGCCTATCATCACAAGGCTGATGTAGCAAACCTAGAAGGTAATCCATTGTCTTCTGCAAGATGGGTAATGGTCAAATCAACTCTGCCTCCCTTTCAGAGGTCCTGTTATACTGAAAACAAGGAATAGTGAGTTATCTAGCATTCATCTAATAGCCTATACTAAGAATTTAAGCGTAGCTTGATTCTCACAGTACCTTCTTAACAAAATTGAATATCTTTTTGGTGGAATTTTTTTTTAATATGTAAGGAATCAGACTGACAGTAGTCACTGCTGTGTATAGTATTACTATTACGAGTTCGCCTATGATTTAGTAAAATCCGTGTTTAATTAGTAATAGTATTGCGAGCTTGAACTCGTTATAAATCATACCTTCAGCTGCGATAAAGGGTTAAGAAGATCATTTACGATCATGTTTCCGCTTTATCCTCCTTGCTTTCCTGAGAATCTGTTCAGCCTCTTCATCCACTAAAAGATCATCTGCACTTACAAGATCCGCTGTATAGTTAACTCGAGTGTGGCTAAATAGAAGAAAGTAGATCTTGGAACAATAAGCTAGTAACATACCTAATTCTTTTTCAACTATAATGCAAGAAAAATCGTCATCTGAATCATCATCTAAACCGACCACAATTCTCGGCGGTCTAGCCTGCAGTAATATACCATTTCTCTTTCAGGCATTGTCTCCATCAACTAAAGTTTAGATTTAATGCACAGGGACAACAAGATGGTAATTAATATTTGATGCATACCAGCGGGGAAAACCATCTTTGTTTTGTATTCCTGCAGGTGTTTTCATGTCGATTTGATAAAGCAGATTGATCTGGTTTAACAGCCAGCCTCCCGATTTATTCTTCAGACCAAGATGTCGATAATCAGATGTCATCTTGGGTTGAGTTTCACTGTAAGTATGTGAAATATATCAGTAAGACGAGAACAATATACGAGTTTTGTGAACGATACAAGTGCAGATACTGCTAAAATGTGAATTTGTAAGATTTTAGCACCCTTATACAGTTTCATCCAATGGCTGAGTAAATTACCTTGACTGAGGAGGAGCCACGTTAAACGTTTCGCACATCTTTTTACTCTCTTTAAGATACTCATCAGCTGCTTGTAAAGAGGCAATCGACATCCCATGAGATTTTTCCGTATTGCCCTCATCTAAGATGACTCCATGATAATAGTAAGCAGCAGCCTGAAATAAAAATTGTCTTCCTATTATGTCAGTAACATAAAATACACTTCTTTTTACTCTCTTTAAAATACAGTGGAACGAAGATACGTATAGCAGCAAATGCAAAAACAAACGTAAAGCTTCGGTCAACTTCACGAGAGTATAACAAATCTATAGCAATGAAAAAAGCTGCAGAGAAGTGTGCAGAGATGTTACTCCGTCCGAGAGAGTGTGCTTGCGCTAAGAATGAAGTAATTCCTCATTAGAAAACTCCACTTTGTTCTTCACATTTAATTTGTTTCCTTTAATATGTAAGGAAATCCTTTATGATTAAGCTATGTAGTATATCAAACCTTCAAAATTCATCCAAAGCTTCAATTTTTCCCCGAATTTACGAAGAATCAATATTATAACAACCATACAATCTACTTAACAGAATCTTTCAGCTTAATAGCTCAGTATATAGCATTGATCAATTCCATAGCACCCGATTTCACAAATCAAACAAACAGCTATTAACTCCTTTTCTAAAAACCTAATTCAGCTAAAAACTCAATCTTTCCCCAAATTCAAAATCCATTCAAAGCTTCAATTTTCCCCCAAATTTTCGAAGAATCGATATAATAACAACCCTACAATCTACTTAATAGAATCTTTCAGCTTAATAGCTCAGCAGAAAGCATGATCAATTCAATTAGCACCCGATTTCACAAATCAAACAAACAGCTATTAACCTAATTCAGCTAAAAATTCAATCTTTCCTCAATTGAAACAAAAAAAATCACAGAAGAAAGCTAAAAATACAAACTTTTTAATCCAATACACACAAAAACAATAAAAAATTTTGTTCTCTTACCTCCAATCTTATCGACTTCACACAATTTTAATGGTGGTTATGGAGATCATTATGAATCATTAGATCCATCCCCTTTTTATAGACAAATTGCAGGAATCTTACGTACAAAGTATTCCGCCGTTTCTGTCCGCTAATGCGAAATGAAGGGATAGAGATCTGGGGATGGGGAATTTAGAGAGAGATAGAGACTGATGGAGGTAGAAGAGGAAGCAGATAAAGCAAGAAGGGAGAGGAACTGGAAGGCAGAGGAAAATAGAGCAAAGAAGAAGAAGGCAAAGAAATCACTGTTCCTAAGAGAGGAACTGTTCATAAAAAAAGTATTGTTCATAAGACACTATTAAAGGGTGAATTCCCTTTTTAATATGCAAAGAAAAGGGATGGTTTGGTTTCTTGTAAAACAATGCACATCTTCTCCAAGATTTTTCAAAAATGGTTCTTCACTTTTGAAAGTGAACTTGAATTGTTTCTACTTTCAAGTATTACCTTTCATGTTAACACCTTCCCTTCAGTTTTGGTAACCTTAAGCATGCTTCCCTTTCTTTTTGAAAAAGTTCTTTTTTTTAACTAAGTCAAAGGTTTACATTTAATCTTTGGATTTTCCAATGAGGCACATTCTTTTACCCATTTCCACATCTACTATACAAGGACAAGTGATAGAGATACAATGGGTGTATGGGTGGGTTTGTACACCACCAATATATGCATGCCACCTATGCACTCTAAAGAATATACCTTTTTGAAAGATTCCTTATTAATTGATTTTCTCACCTAACTCTCACCTACTTTTCTCACCTAATTATTATTTTTTTTTGTTATTTTATTAACTTCAAATTTAATACTTCAAATTTTTATACATGTATTTTTATATACCATATTATACATGTATTTTTATACGGTGTTGTATTGTAAATGTATTTATACGTTAGTGTTATATTTGTGTATTTTTTTACCCAAATATATTTTGTTACGTATTATTAAACTGTATTTTATATGTATGTTATAGTTATGTATTTATACCGTCTTAGTATAATAATTTATTTATACCTTTTGTGTATGTATACCCGAATATATATTTGTAGTGTATTTATACATTATTTATACATTTTTATTTATGCTCTATTACGTTTTGTAAACTTTGTTTGCACTTTATTTTTATTTAAAAAATTTTATAGAAAAAAAAATTTAAGATGTTTTACATACAATATTTTCGGAAGGTATTTTTTTAGTAGTGCAACTATATTAGGTGTATTCCGGTTGTATACGTGTGTTGGAGTTTTAATACCTCGCAAGCGTACGATGTAATCGTAGCACAATAGAGGGTCGATCCCACAAGGAGCAAAGTGATGCCTAGTAGTATTTACCCTAAATGTTTATCTAAGTCGATAGAGATTGGTGATGGAAGACTAAAGCTAGACGAATGAATATTAACTAAGACAATAAACTACTAAAAAGAAGATGAAACTAAATTAAGAAAAGATGATGACTAAAGAAATAACGATTTATCAAGAATAAAAAGGACTAGGGAACGATGTCGCTTCAATCCACCTAAATCACATCAAAGTATATCGTGTATCGAAGAAATCGGGATCAAGGGCGAAGTTGTATGCGTTTAGGTCGGCCACCTCCCTCCCGGGTTCGTGTCCGGCTTAATTTCCCGTTTACCTCCCTCCCGGGTTCGTAAGACGGAATCCCTAAGTCAAATCCGAGGGTCACTCCCGTGATAAACCCCAAACCGACTCAAGTCAAAAAGGTACGTATACTAGTGTGAAGGATACCACGCTAGACACCACTCCCGTGTTCGATCTAGTACGGTAAGGCAAGATAGAGGGGTCAAACCGGTTACCCATCCTAATCGACTCCCATCGATGACCAAGGGATTAGGACCGTCTCAAACCCCTAAACCAAGATAATCCAAAATCCTTAACACCACTTCACCCAAACACCCAATTCAACCAATACAAAACATACAAGGGGCGCAATTTAGGCGAATTTAGGCTTCATCGACCCCTAGTGGGTGACTACTCACTAATCATGGATAAATTAGTAAAATTAAGTGTAAAGGTGGAATCTTTAACTATGAACATACTTAATAATCGAATTTTACTACTAATCATGCGAAAGTGGCTAACTTGGGAAATTCTAATGCTAACATGAAGTTCACAAACATGAACAAAGAGAGAGAAAACTAAATTAATTGGAAACTAAGGTAACAAACAATAACTAAGGTGAATTAACAAAAACTAACAAAAACTAACAAGTAAAAGCTTAGAATTTGAGGAAACACAAAGAAAAACAAAATTAAACTAAAGATTGGAGATTACCAAAGATGGAGAGACAAGAAGGATAGTAATAAAAGAAAATAATATATAAAGCTTGAATCTTGGAAATGGAAGATGAACATCTTCAATAAATTACAATCCTCTCTCTAAAAACCCAAAAGAATTCAAAAATGTGAATACTAGAAATGTAAGCTTGGTGGCACAATTAGAATTTGGCTATTTATATGTCATCATTAGGTTACATAAAATCGGGTCGAGAAACGAGGAAATTGTAAATCTGGAGATGTGCACGGTGTTCTTTTGGGCTTGAACTCGGTCCATGAGTTTCCTTTTGCTCGGGCATGCTCGGGTTTCACCGCTTTCGACACGAAAACGCCTAAAAGCAAAGGGAAAACACAAAAACCCGTGTAACACAAAAGATAGACGAGATGGGCCAAAATGCCTATGAAAGTGCGATAAATCGAGGCTAAATAAACGTCTAAAAGGTGTAAAAATGCGGTCAATAACGGAGTTATCAACCTCCCCACACTAGACATTTACTCGTCCTCGAGTAAGCGCAACAAAGGCAAAGACAAGCACCTAGACTACAAGGGGTGAATGCACAATATAAGCATCCCTCGACCACTAAACTATTACTAACCGCATGAGTATTAGCGCACTCAACGCCCCTTCAACTCACAACGACATACCATGAGGATAGGTATCCCGTTGCAAGGCAAGTTGGGTCTTGCACAAAACTTTTGACACAAACAATCAATTAAGCACACAAATACAAGACATGTTTGCATCACAAAAAGAAAAACACCGTCACCCTCATCAAGACGGCGGGAAAAGCACTAATCATCCACCTATTATGAAAACTAACATTCTCAAACTAGTTAACCTACAAGACATGGACAAAAATCTAATACTATAGCTATAAATTACTATGAATATCGATAATCTAGCGAATTTCCTCCCAACCTTCCAAATAAACTACAAGAGGGCGTAAGATGGCGTGGAAAGGTAGAACCGTGGCGTTATAAAACACTGTAGGTAAGTGTGCCTCGACCTCTTTATAAAATAAAGAGAAGGGTCGTCCCAAAACTCACTATGACCAAATAATCCAAGTAGAAAGGAGATAGAAAAATAATAGTTCCAATGACCGGTTCACCACCGCTATCTTCCTTCCTTAGGAACTCGGTCCCTCGGTAGGCCCTTCACGATGGCTCCCCAAATCAACGGAAAATTTATTTATTTTGATGTGTGGTGATCTTTCTTCGATTTTCATAGTTTTTCATTTCTTTCTTTCTCCCCCTTGTTTTCTTTTCAATTTCTTCTTTTTCTTTGTTTCTTTTTCGATTTTTTCTTCTTTTTTTTTCTATTTTTTTTTTCTCCTTTTTTTTTCTTTTTTTTTTCGAATTGGGGAGAACATTACACATTAGGATCACCAAAAGCAAAAAGCAAAAATTATTGTGGAAAGTATTTGTGATTTTTGATAGATAATCTTGGATTATAAAAACGGTCACAATGAATAATGGTCACCTAGGGACACGAGACACGGTAACCAAGGAGTTTTCACACCACGGGGATCAAAATGGTCAAGTGCAAACCCCCGAGTAATCTATTTGGTAGGAAGGGTGGACCTAAGCTAGAATGTCGATAAACCAAGTATTTTAAAGCTATTCTACTAGATTCGAGTCCTACATCAAGGTAAGTAAAACTAATAAGAGAATGGAGGCTTCCAAAAATAAGCTTCAAGACTAGGTTTTCGAAAATATTTACACTACCCTAAGACACACTAAACTAGACACTAATCACACAAAAATAAAGAAAACAAATAAAACAAAGCACAAAAGAGTCAATTTCCACAAGTGAGCAAACAACCATCAACCCAAATGTTCATCAAGAACCTCCAATACAATCAAATCTCATCCTCCTTCAACAAATGAAAGAAAAGAGAATAAGGTGGAAAGAATATACCGGAGCGGTTTTCATCCATCTACCTCGGATTTTGATTTTTGGCGTCCGACGGGTCATTTACCTACACAAGGGAAAAAGAGGAAACAACACAAAAACAAATATATATACACAAACTAAACTAAAATAAACTAGCTACACTAAAATAAACTATAAACAAAATATTTTTGGATTTTTAAGATTTTTGAAATTTTTATGGTTTTAATTTTTTTTTTGAAAAAAAACTAAAATAAGACTCCTCCCCACACTTGAACCTTGCGTTGTCCCCAATGCAAAACTCAAGATGGAAAGTAGTAAGAAAGTAAAAAAAATTAGAACAAGGCTAAGGGAAGTAAATAAGCTAAGAAAATCTAAGATAAAAATGGAAGAAAGTAGAATAAATAAGTTAAAATTTGGATTTTCAAGTGGTGCTTTAGTGTAATCAAGTCACTAAAGCACCGGGAGCAAACATTTTGGATTTTTCAAAGGGGTTTTTGGTGTAATCACGTCACCAAAAATCGGGAGCAATAATTTGGATTTTTCAAATGAATTTCCGGTGTAATCACGTCACCGAAAATCCGGGAGCAATAATCTTACCCTCATCATTCATCACTAGCCAAGTACCAAGTACAAATTCATCAAATTCACCCATCACAAAATTTCACCAAATCATGATTTACCACCAAAAAAAATTTCACCAAATCATGAAGTACCACCAATTCATCCAATTTTTCACCACTAACACCACTAGGTAAAAAAATTCACCAAATCATGAGTATAAACTCACACCCTAACCATCACCACTAACACCCTCCAATTGTCACTACCACAATAACTCGCCAAAATAGCAACAAAGATAGTAATTGACTAATCCGGAAGCAAATGTTTATACTTGTAATGGCTAATTGGTTGATGAGTTAAACTCGGATTAGAGGAGGAAGATGGTTCATTACCTGTCATCCGTGGACGTTTTAGAACCATTGGAGGAGGAAAACAAACCAGATGGAGAAAAAAGAACCCAAAAATATACCCGTCTTCAACCCGAAATTTTTTTCAAGTGCCCGGAATTGACCAAAAATGGTCTCAAAAGATTCCTTGTTGCTCAATGAGTTATCCTGCAGAAGATGAGTCGATTTGGAGTGATAGAAGTGGGTGAAAAACTAGATCTAGGGTAATTTGGTGGGAGTAAAAAGTTGCTAGAAATTGGATTTTGAAAAGAGGAAAATGATGAAGATGAATTATGGAGGAGAATGGTTGAAAATGGAGTGCTTTGGATGAAGTTTAAGGTGTTAAAAATGAGTTTTGGTGAGATGTGTTAATGAAGATATGAAGGTAGTAAGGAAGAAGATGAAGATGGGTTTGAAATTAGTAAATGGGAATTAAGGAGATGGAGGAATAGGAAAAAAATCCCGGTTTAGGAGTGGTCCTTTTTTTTTTTTTGGAAAGTTAAATTAAGCACGGTGAGTTAAGCACGGTGAGTGCTTGCCTGACTGAGTTAAGCACGGTGGACCACGCTTAACTTTTTTTTTCGATTTCTCGTGATTTTTGGCTCCCAGATACCCCCATGTCGACTCCAATTCTCCCCAAACTCTCATACCAATTCCAATTAAGAAAAATTTAAGGAAGAAATGCTCACCCTAAAAAAAATCCAAAGTAACAAACAAACACGCAACACATAAAAACGATGAAACTAACAAAAATACAAAAATAAAAGGATATGTACAACGGATGGGCTTGGGGTGCCTCCCAAGAAGCGCGGTTTTTGAGGAGTCCTGCCAAACTCTCAAGAGGAAGATCTTCCAATCAACCGGGATCGTGCACACGACGCGCTTGATGAACAACCACATTTCTAACCTTAGCATTCTCACCAAGTCCACTAAATATTGGAGGGTCATACCCTTGAATGAGTTTAAAAACAAATTGAGTCATGTTTATCATCTCTCGATTCTCTTGATTTTTGATCAATTTCATAGAACTTGAGTTATCACATCCCTCTTTACCAACTAACTCAAGCTCCCTCACAACTTCAATAAAATCATCTTTCAACAAACCATTACACTCTCTTAAGACCCTTGGTCTAACAAACTTATCATCCTCTACCAATAACAACCCAAGATCAACATCAAAGTGCATACTCTCATATTCATATGCTTCTTCGCGATATGTCTCACTCGGACCTAAAAAAGCATAATTAAGAGATAAGGGAAGGGGTTTCAACTCCACTTGAGGAGGCGTAGACCTCTCCTCATACAATCCCTCTTCGGTCAAGCTTTCTAGGGACCTCGTGGTGCATTGCTTCAATATAGAATCCATGGCGAGAGCATACTCCATTGCATCCATTTCCGGATTCAATAATTGAAATGGATTGGTGAAAGTACAAGAATTTGCCTACTCATGCAAAAACACTTCAAACACTAGAGAGAAAGAGTTAGATCACGAGCAGTTGCACAACGGAGTGTGCAAAGTAACCAATGACTTAGTCTAAACGCAAGAATAAAAACTACTAGTACCGCTAACACTCCCCGGCAACGGCGCCAAAAACTTGTTGGAGTTTTAATACCTCGCAAGCGTACGATGTAATCGTAGCACAATAGAGGGTCGATCCCACAAGGAGCAAAGTGATGCCTAGTAGTATTTACCCTAAATGTTTATCTAAGTCGATAGAGATTGGTGATGGAAGACTAAAGCTAGACGAATGAATATTAACTAAGACAATAAACTACTAAAAAGAAGATGAAACTAAATTAAGAAAAGATGATGACTAGAGAAATAACGATTTATCAAGAATAAAAAGGACTAGGGAACGATGTCGCTTCAATCCACCTAAATCACATCAAAGTATATCGTGTATCGAAGAAATCGGGATCAAGGGCGAAGTTGTATGCGTTTAGGTCGGCCACCTCCCTCCCGGGTTCGTGTCCGGCTTAATTTCCCGTTTACCTCCCTCCCGGGTTCGTAAGACGGAATCCCTAAGTCAAATCCGAGGGTCACTCCCGTGATAAACCCCAAACCGACTCAAGTCAAAAAGGTACGTATACTAGTGTGAAGGATACCACGCTAGACACCACTCCCGTGTTCGATCTAGTACGGTAAGGCAAGATAGAGGGGTCAAACCGGTTACTCATCCTAATCGACTCCCATCGATGACCAAGGGATTAGGACCGTCTCAAACCCCTAAACCAAGATAATCCAAAATCCTTAACACCACTTCACCCAATCACCCAATTCAACCAATACAAAACATACAAGGGGCGCAATTTAGGCGAATTTAGGCTTCATCGACCCCTAGTGGGTGACTACTCACTAATCATGGATAAATTAGTAAAATTAAGTGTAAAGGTGGAATCTTTAACTATGAACATACTTAATAATCGAATTTTACTACTAATCATGCGAAAGTGGCTAACTTGGGAAATTCTAATGCTAACATGAAGTTCACAAACATGAACAAAGAGAGAGAAAACTAAATTAATTGGAAACTAAGGTAACAAACAATAACTAAGGTGAATTAACAAAAACTAACAAAAACTAACAAGTAAAAGCTTAGAATTTGAGGAAACACAAAGAAAAACAAAATTAAACTAAAGATTGGAGATTACCAAAGATGGAGAGACAAGAAGGATAGTAATAAAAGAAAATAATATATAAAGCTTGAATCTTGGAAATGGAAGATGAACATCTTCAATAAATTACAATCCTCTCTCTAAAAACCCAAAAGAATTCAAAAATGTGAATACTAGAAATGTAAGCTTGGTGGCACAATTAGAATTTGGCTATTTATATGTCATCATTAGGTTACATAAAATCGGGTCGAGAAACGAGGAAATTGTAAATCTGGAGATGTGCACGGTGTTCTTTTGGGCTTGAACTCGGTCCATGAGTTTCCTTTTGCTCGGGCATGCTCGGGTTTCACCGCTTTCGACACGAAAACGCCTAAAAGCAAAGGGAAAACACAAAAACCCGTGTAACACAAAAGATAGACGAGATGGGCCAAAATGCCTATGAAAGTGCGATAAATCGAGGCTAAATAAACGTCTAAAAGGTGTAAAAATGCGGTCAATAACGGAGTTATCAACGTGTTGAAAGTATTTGTTCTTTAATTTTAATTTTCTTTAATTTTTTAATTTTGTAAATTCTTAAGTTTACTATTTTTTTTACACTTGGGCCGTAGCCCAAGATAGTTTGTGAAGTGTAATTGAAGTGCAAATTGTTTCAGTAATACATTGTTGTTCAATTGGTTGTTGAGTTGGTTATTCTTCTGAAGTCCCAGTGTTCGAGCCTTGATGATGACATAGACTATTTATGCATAATTAACTATTCCAGGAGATTTTTTATTTCATTTTTTAAATATGTCCAATTAATGATCCTTGGAAACATATATATTTTTTTTAACCAATCATGGTGTTTGAATTACCTTTTCTCTTGTTATTAACTCATCAGTGTTATTGAGAATGTAAAATCATAATAAATGATTAAAAGGCTTATAAAATTTTTTATCCATAAAGCGACTTATATTATACTATTCCGTATGAAATGTGGATAGTACCGTATTAGTATTTTAAAATACTATGTCTCGTTACTTGTACTTTATATACTTAATGTTTGAAAAACGAGTGCAATATACGGGTTAAATACCTAAGTAGAAGGTATTTACATCGGTAAAAAATTAACACAAAATATTTTTTGAATAAATATATATAATAAATCTGTAAGCTGCAAAAATAAACTACAAAATGTTAGTAATGATAATTACGTAGTAAAATATGCGGCGTAAATAATGACAAATGATATTATAAAAATAAACTACAAAATGTTACTAAAACTATTTTTTAACATAATAATATATTAAGACAAAATTATAATATGTTAATAATATCGTATAACAAATGAAAAATTACACCAAACATATCGTATTATTATAATATGTTATTGATATCGTATAACTAATCGTAAAAACATTACACCAAACATATAACATCAAGGCGTACAAAACTACAAACTACAAAATTATACAAAAATACATATGAAAAATATACAAGGCGTACAAATATTGGCCTAAAAATATACAAGGCGTAAATTTTTAAAAAATTTTTTACTAATGACATTTAAATTGCTTTTTAATGAATTCCGGGAAGATTGTATATCGTTAGTAAATTTATACGACTACACAATTTTTACTACGTACGTAATATTTATTCACATAGTTATATAACATGACTACATATTTTATTATTTTCTCCGTAAAAAAAATTGTCTCGCACGATTGACCCGTTCACAGTAAATCAACAAAAATATAGTCTACCGTAACATACAAACTAAAACGTAGAAACAAATTTATATAAAAAATTACACAAAAGAAATATTCCGCAACACAACATTTTAAAACATTAAATATAAAATACGTAAACATTTAAATTGATTTTGTTTCTACATTTTATTTCTGTTTTGTTGGTTCGAAGCCCCTAATTACGTTTCAAATTGTCGGGACGGTCTCACGAGATTTTTTTTTTAACTAATGACATTTAAATTACTTTTAAATGAATTTCGGGGAGATTGTATATCGTCAGTAAATTTCCACGACTACACAATTTGTTGTACGTACGTAATATTTATTCACTTAGTTATATAACCTGATTACATATTTTTTTATTTTCTCCGTAAAAAAAAATTGTCTCACACGATTGACCCGTTCACAGTAAATCAACAAAAAAATTGTCTACCGTAACATACAAACTGAAACGTACAAACAAATTCATATAAAAAAAAATTATTCCACAACACAACATTTTACAACATACAAATATAAAATACGTAAACATAAGGTACAAGCATAAAGCATACATGTACAGCGAATACAAATACAGAGATTAGAAATATACGAGCAGAATATACGTACATATACGGTAAAAGTAAAATAATACGAAATACTAAAAAAACTGAAAAGAAAAATTAAAGTTAATAATTACAAAACATAATTAATACAATAAATCAATGCATTTAATATGGTGTATTTAATGAAGGAATCTACAAAATTAAAATGAAAAAAAGAGATTCTAAAATGGACACGTGGCAACCTTTTACTAGTAGTGTACAAACCCCCTCATACACCCATTGTATGTCTAATCTTTTTGCTATACAAGAAACTCATTTGTCTCATTTATTTCTCAAGGCTTTCAAGCTAAAACTTCATTTATTGCATTTTGTTTTCAAAGGTTTTTATCTTAAAAGCATTTTGCAAAGTATTTTCAAAAGAGAAAGTCTTCAGTAATTTCAAAGTCACAGTCGAACACACTATCACACAGAATCACACACACTCTTGTCTAACTCGGTTTTCAATTGTAATCTTTGTAACTTTCTAAGTTATTAAGAGTCGTGACTGGAGTAGGTCATTGGTGAGTTAGAGACGGAGTAGTCTCGTAAACTCAAAGTCGTAGCCGAAGTAGGCTATTGGTCGTGACCAGAGTAGGTCATTGGTGAGTTAGAGACGGAGTAGTCTTGTAAACTCAAATCGCAACCGAGTAGGTTGTTATTGGTCGTAACCGGAGTAGGTTATGGGTCGCTTTTCATTGTAAGGGTCTTTTGATTTCGGAGTAGATTTCTAAAGAAAAACAATAAGAAAAGTATTGGACGTAGGCCCTTAGAGTGTTGGCCGAACCAATTCAAAAATATCGTGTTTTATCGTGTTTTTTACTTTTCTGCTGCATCTTTCGATAAAAGCATGTTATTTTGTTTTTCTTTTATTTGCTCAAGCTTCAAACTTAGTTTTAGTTGTGCTATTTCTTTTCATACAACAGTCGCTCATACTGTGACATTCGTCTGTAGCTTCTCATTCTGCTAAGCGAATCGAATACAGTCTGACAACAGTCGCTCATACTGTGGCTTTGTTCTGTAGCCGTACTCCTTGCTAAGACAGAGCGTAACAGTCTGACTGTCCGTTGTATGTTAAGTCTATTACTTCTTCACATAATTGTTTTCAACTTCCACTCAACTTACTTTAATCAATAAAGCTTAAGTTGAATTTTTAAAAGGTACCTAATTCACCCCCCTCTTAGGTACTTAGGGATTCATAAACTCTTCAGAGTACTTTATTTTGGGACCTCTATACTTGTGTTAGTTAGTATAGGGCTTATACTTAGTTACATTGATGATATAAATGAGAATAGTCTTTGGCCTTTTTTTAGTTGGTGGTGGATCCGCCAAAAATTGGCGTATTGAGAGCAAATAGTAAGTTTGACTGAAAAATATGCCAATATTAGTATTTGGTAAATGTCGGATTGTAATAGCATATTATGGTCGAATATGCCGTTTTGCAATATGTTGCTAGGAAACAATCCACTAATTGGGTTAGCAAATTACTTTTTTGTCATTTTACAAAGCCTAAACAATCCACTAATAAAAAACAGCTAATTACCAAATACAGTACGACGTAAAAGTTCTACTAATTAAATCTGTCGGTCAAATCTGTCTATTGATTCTGCTAGTCAAATCTGTTTTATAAATCTATTTCTACTAAAATCATTCCACCGTCTACCAAACATGATCTTTGTCTCTTTGATGATTAGCAACACGTTTCTAAATGGATACAAGTTATTGGTTAAGGATTTTTATAAAGCATAAGATCATTTTTTCTAATGAATCGAACGTGATACTCCTCTAAAGTTTCATAAAGATATACTTCATCCGTCTCATTCATTTATTTACTTTTGATTAAAATAATCCTCACAATGAATATAAAAGACAAAGAAATGAACGAGACAAAGAGAGTATGGGGCATGAGGATGAGTGTTGTTTTTTTGTCGTCGGCATTTCAGCCAGGTCGTCGGCGCTTTTTAATGTAAAAGACAATCATGCTCTTCTCTAATTACATTAGTTAACTAAGTTAATATAATTTTAGAAATGAAATTATGTTAATGAAACTCGATGAAACCCGACTTTTCTTTGAAAAACCAACTTTCCCCAAAATGGATCAACAAGCGGTTAATGCACTTTTAATTTTATTTTTCTCCCTTTTGATTATATTTTCTCAGTTAATATGTTTAGCATACAAAATCGCTTTTACTTGTTTAATTTGTCGTTTATGTTTACGGTTTGTCGTATTCGATGTTGTGCTGTGCTATATAAAAATAAAGAGGGGACGCGGAGAAGAAGTCGGGCGTCGGGCGTCAGTTTCTGGTGCCTGGGGCTCATTGGACGCCAATTTCTGGTGCCTGAGGGGTCCCCTGGGCACCAGTTTTTGGCTTCCAGGGGATCCCCTGGGCGCCAGTTTTTGGCTTCCAGAGGGTCCCCTGGACGCCAGTTTTTCCTTCTTTTTTTTTATTTTTTTCGTACGACGTTATACGTTACGATATCCATTTAATTTGTTTTCGTTCTTCGATAAATGTTTATATCGTGACTTTTTGAATGTTTGGAACTATTATGATACGAAAATATTAACAAAATGTTAGAAATTTCCTAAAAAGATTACCGGGTTACATTGAGACACGTGTCTCAAAAACCTTAAAAAACTACCAAAACCGTAATCTTAAATTAGTCGGGAAATAATAATTACATTAATTAAGAAATGTCATTAATCATAATTACATAAGGGTGAAAGAGTAAATTCACGTATAAAGCGCCAATGACCTGGCTGAAATGCCGACGGCCTAATGTAGGAGGGCATGAGGATGTGCCGAAGTGTCAGACTAGATTGCATATCCTTTGTTTACATGAGAAATATTGTTCTTTTTTCTACTCCCCACATCGTTCATTTGTTTACCTTTGATTAAAATTCTTCTCACAATAAATGTAAAAACAAACAAATTAATAAAATGGATGGAGTATTTGATTGGTTTTCGGTTATACATATTTTTATAAGTGACGTATGGCCTTTCTTTAATAATGGGTGATTCTCTTCCAAAAAAAACCGTAGATTGATGCATCCTCAATAGCACGATTAGTAAATAATCTAGGATACTGCTATCTGTGTTGTACTAGTAACCGAAATTGAAGCAGGATGTCAATAATTCAATATATTATATAATCGCAATCCATGAATGTGAGGCCAACCCACTGATATCTATGGTAGAGAAAGAGCCGGGAAAAATAATAGTGCAAAAATAGTCTTAGATTATACTCTTAATGAGAATGAGCTGAATAGCTTCATTCTTCGATAGTACTAATACTAATAACTACTCCGTATTACAATGAAAAAGGAGTAGGAACTCCGGTACTAATTATAGTTACGACTTATTATAAGCTAGAGGTTGCGTGCAGGAGTTCCTCATTTGTTCATGCCAGTCGCGTTCTTGACAGCCTCTGCTGCATCCTGTGCCTTGGCCTTCATCTGTGAACCAGCCTGCATCACAATTTTCACGACAATGAAATATGTTATCGTAATCATCATCATCATCATCAGAAATTAGTATATTTTCCTGTCATAACAGATTCTGAAATAATAAGAGATTGGTTTTCAAAAGACAGACAGACCTCTTGGACAGATTCCTTGGCTGATTGCATCATGTCACTGGCCTTCTCTGTCATCTGGCCGGTTTTCTCCTGTGAAAAATTGGAGGCTTCATATCCATTAAAATTGTAATTTTTTTCACATGCACAAACAAATTCTAGACTTGACGACTTTTTCGACTGAAAATCATTAGAACACGATTAAAACACGGAGATCTTGATAACCATCTCAAAATCTTCCTCACTCGATCCTACCAAAAGGCTACCATGTTCATGGCTCGCCGGAAATGGGAAGGAGAAAACACGAGAAGGGTGTAAACAATATACCTGGGCTTGGCCCTTGGCCTGACCGGCGTTGTAGCTGGCGCTCTGGGAGTTGTTCATTTTTAGACCTAAGTCGATTGCTGTGATTATGAAAGAGATGAATGTTGATGAAGAAGAAGAAGATTATTTTGAGTGGATATGACAGAAAGCAATTCAGGAGCGCTATTTATAAGGTTCTAAATGTCCTGGTTTAAGAAAAAAGACATTTCAGCCCTGCCTGATTCATCGCAGGAATTTAAGTGATTTAGACCTATTCTTTTATTATGTTTGTGGTGAATTTTACATCTTCTGCATTTGAAATTTACGAGCCTCTCATTGCAATTAATTTGTTCATCTTTTTTTATTCACATTTTCTTGTGTTAAAAAAACCCACAAAAGCAGTACAATGTACTCCGTATATGAAAAAAGGATCGCGAGTTGCGACCCACAATCTTTCATCACAAAACCCGTGTCCTAATCACTGGTTCACCATGCTACAATCTCCTCAGTGAATCGACCGATCTTTTTAATCTTTGCATGAACAGACAAAAGTACAAACCCAACCTTGTTCGACCAAGTTTAGATTTGTCCTAAAAAATTCACCCACACTACGTAAATAAGCCGACTCTTTATTATACATTTACACTAATATAGCAGCAGCTATTTGCTAACCTCTACAGTCAGTCTATGGACATGGATTCCCTTGGTTTACACCTTCTAATCTCCACATCCATGTTACTGCTCAAAGTCCAGCTATTTGTAATCTCGCAACAACGTCTACGTGGTGCCTGTCCATCAAATCCCATTGCACGCACGCGTTAGTATATGAAAAATGATCTCTTTACGAAGTGTATACCAGAGTCGTTAATCGTGATGTTGTCTTTCAAATAAAGCATACAAAGATAGAAAACAAACCTGCAACCACTCATCAAGGCTACTTTTCATGGCAGTCACAGTAATTTTCTCAACCGACATAGCATACTTGTAGGCTAATTGGTTACATTTTCCGGCATCCGAAACTCTCTTGTATATACTCAATGTCTTTCCTTCGCCGATATCTTGAACTTGGTCCAAAAAATACAATATGGGTCTCTTACATGGATCATCCACAAATGGACGGGTATTAAACACAAACGGGCCATTACTACTACTGCGCCAGGTTCGAAATGTCTGAAGGGGGGTAGTGAGCAGCCTAGAGGAAACAAGGGAAGGGTATAATTGGGCCGTGTAGCCCCAAGAAACTGAGACTGACCATTTACGTTTGTGATCGTAGCAAAAACTCTGTTGTAAAGTTAGGCCAGGGTCAATGTGGTATGGCTGCATCAGTTTTTTCAACGAGTCCATTTGGGTTAGGCCCGGAAAAAGCGGATTGACAGAGTCGAGATGATGGAGCGAGACTAATGGAGCCACAGGATGGGCTGCTAGGAGGCCATAAGGATCTCCTCTGATGTCCATCTGCATAAGGAAGATACTCCAGTAGTCAAGCTCTGGAGATGGCTAAATTGCTGTGGAATATACAAGTCAACCACATAAACAAGTATAGGGTCTCCCTGCGTTCCACTATATTCTTAAATTACCTCATAATCTGAGAAAAGTGAGTACTGTAATGAATCATTTTATGCTATTGCCATTACGACTGTTCTTATATTTCAACTGGGATTGTTCCGCACCCTAGATGAGGAGTCCACTTAATAAATTCAATGGTTTCATACTTTCATCCTAAACCCAATAAATTATTTCCCAAATGGGAAAATATAGGAGACTCTCACTGTCTCACACATAGTTAAACTAACCATATTATAGGAGTCTCTTAACACTCGTCTCACATATGATATGATGAGGTCCCTTAGAAAGGGAGGGCAAAAACATTGGACTCTAGAACTACCATGTTAAACCGAAAACGAGTCTGCAACACGACTATTTCGTACTCTTGTATTATTCATTATTCATTATTCTTCAATACTCCTTTTCTAATCCTTAAAAAAGGAACAAAAATGGGCACAGAAACAATTCAATAAAAAATACTGCTCCTTCCATCCCAAATAGAGCTTGTCATCTACTTTTTCACAATCTTCGGGACTGTTTTATCATTGCCATAACATACGGAGTATAATTTTTTTTCGTTAAAATTATCATTTGATAACAAATGTATGTGTGAAAATCATGTTTGTAAAACTTTATATTTTTCTGAGAATAAATTTATGAACTTTGATACTAAAAAAAAGTAAATGAGAACGTTATAGTGGGATGAAGGGAGTACTCATAGTAGACAAATTATAGAATAAGAGATAACAAACAGAAAGAGGATGAAATCAGAGGTGAAGCAAAACAAAAGTTAGTCATATGCAAGAATTAGAGTAATATAAGTAGTATAAGCAGAAGCATAATACAAGTAATATTAAAAAATGAGTACCACCCTCCAAAGAGGCGCATAAATATACAAATGTCATTTATGTTGAAGCAGGTTTTGTTTAAGAGACAGGCACTGACGTTTTAATTTGTTCCTTTCCTGGTTATTAGTCAAACAGACTGGTGTCCGTGTCTCCGCAACTAAACTACTACGTACTTCTGTAATGCATTCCAAATTTTCAATTAGTCATCATCTCATTTTTAAAGTGCTCCGTCCGTGTTTACCTTTTATTAAAATATTTCTCACAAATAATACTCCATAAAAGTAAACAAATGATCAAACGGAAAGAGTACTTAATAGTTACCTGATCCAAAGTCCAAGAAAAGAACAATTGGTGAATTTAGAGTTTAGACCACACAAAATCATTTTGGAGAACAAATGGAATAACTACTATCGAATAACTACTCAGCGAATAATACACTAAGAAAAATAGGAAACTGTTCAACTAGACGGGGGAGTAAGTTGGAAGTAAAAAAAAGGTTAACTCAGTAAGACCCAATTTCAGCTGTTTAAAAAATCTCGGAGCACTTCTAAAATTTTATCCAAATTCTCGTTTGTGATAGAGTTATTCATCACTTTCTTATAATTGATCAAATACGACTCATTTGCATAGAAAAAGACGAAACACTACAAAATCATCCATTATAAACTTACAATAAAGTGACGGATAGTCGGATACGGTAAATTTTATCCCATTAAAGGCAAAATTACCCATTACACCATTTTATAATCCACTTTTTTAAAGTTACACTCTTATAAAATTATTTTCAAAAACTACCACATTTAAAACACTCTTGTTATATTTTGGTACAATAAATGAGTCAAAAGATTATTTGAGTCAAAAGAAATGGCAGTATAATACTCCGTATACCAAAATATAGCCTCATATGCTTAGATTATTGCCCTTATTTACCCATTTATACTTGTTAGGAATATTAGATACGGAGTATACTATTATCTCGTAAAGATTTATGGTTTATCATAATTGATGACGGGGTAACCCACCGCCGCTACCCCTTAGGTGTGCGCAATAGCCTGGAAACCACGAA
Organism: Agrostemma githago; assembly: GCA_958450325.1. NCBI lineage: Eukaryota > Viridiplantae > Streptophyta > Magnoliopsida > Caryophyllales > Caryophyllaceae > Agrostemma > Agrostemma githago. The sequence continues at coordinate 23,435,862 of OY288244.1, read as the reverse complement.
CCTGAGACCCATGGGATGATGACCACATGTTTTAACCACTAGGCTCCACCTTTGCGGATGTTATCTTTTAGATTAGATTAACTTTTATCTTCTAGTTATGGTATGTATCATAACTGTCCTTAAGACCAAAACACCAGATTCATTAATCATATTTAATCCTCTCCTCATTCTTTCATATTTCCAACAATACTAAAGGTGAATAAAACACCAGATCTTTGCCGACTTAAATATTTTTTTACTCATCAAGGGTCATTTGTGATACCAAAATATCAAAAGTATTTTATAAAGCAGTAATTTTTGAATCTAATTTTACAAGATTGTAACTTTAGAAGAGTGGTTTATCAGAATATCTCGAGAATAACAAATAATTTATCTTTACCTATCCTCACACACTTGGGACCAAAAAGGTTAAGGATACACTTGGTGTACGAGGGGTCTCATACACCACCAATTACAATCTTCCACTTGATTTAAGTGAAAAATCTTGTTTTTTTTATTAAATTACTTAAATTCCATCATTAATTAGGCTTAATAAATGATCTTTCATTAATACTAATATTACTTTAATAATTAATAATAGAGTTTATATTTTCAGTATTTATACGGATACTTATTATGTATTTGGTTCATAGTATATTTGTATGCCAGCAGTTACGCGTACGTCAAATATAATTGTACACAATTTCGTATTTTTGGTACATGTACCTATATCTTCGGTACTTGGTTTGTGTTTTGTGTAATTTTTGTTACGATTATTTTTTATACAATGTATTTACTTAAAACGTTTTTAAATATAATTTAAATTTAAGTATTTTAATGCACATTTGTTTTATTTGGTGCGAAATGCACATTTGTTATTAAGATGTACATTATTACTTATACAATTTTACATCGTTTGATTACTTTTCTTAAATTTGTTTATTTGTACATTAGCCTAAATGATGTATTATTAATGTTGTATGATTATTATTTACTAAGATTAATCATTGTATCGTACATTCGTACGTCTAACAAAATCGTTTTACTTAGATTTAGAGTGCAATATAATACTTCATTGGTGTGTGTATATACACACGCATAATTTATTCGAGTTACGTCCGTGTGTATGCATCTTTTACCATGATAACTATGATTAATTGTTACACGTATGTAAGATATTACTAACTTACTACGATTTTGTTTTGTGATGTATATTAATATTTAATATGTAAGATAATAATTTTAGTATTATTTATGTATATACATATGTTATATCTTATTTTTGATATACAAGTAATTTGTAATTGTTATATTTGTACTTGAGCTTATATGATACTCTTATTACTACCCTACCGTTTTATTGACATGAAGAGTTGAGTACTTTACTTTATTCGTATATGTATGCTTAAGCTTAGTCGATATGACATACTGACATACCGCATGATATATAATTTTCATATTAATTTGTAGTAGTACGATTATTTACTTTTATTATTTGTTCTATGGTGTTAATAATCTTGTTTGTCGGTATAATCATGTTTCGTCAATCGACATTTAATAGATAGTCGTAGTTCGATGTCATTAGTCGATCGATGAAATAATTTGTCATTCAATCGAACAACGCCTTTAGTAGATTGACAGGAATTGTGTATATGTTAGTGAAATAATTTGCACTTCAGTTACATTTCACAAACCATCTCAGGCTACGGCCCAAGTAAAAACAATGTAGACTTAAGAATTTAAAAAATAAAAAATTAAAGAAAATAAAAATTAAAGAACAAATACTTTTAGACAGTATACATCCAAAATACACCTAACATAGTTACACTACTAAAAAACACATTCCAAAAATATTGTTTTTATAACATCTTTAAAAAACCTATAAAATATTAAAAATAAAAATACAGGGCAAATAAAGTTTACTTAACGTAATAGAGTATAAATAAATAATAAATATCATATAAATACACTACAAATATTATAAATAAACAAAAAGTATAAATAAAATATCATACTAAGACTATATAAATACGTAACTACAAACTACGTATAAAATACAGTATAAAAATACGTTATTATAACACTAACATATAGATACAGTTAGAATACAATACCGTATAAAAATACACGTATAATATGGGATACTCCCTCCGTTCCAATGAATTGTTTGCCTTTGATTTTGACACCAAGGGTAAGAAGTCCAATTAGGAGGTGACATGTGGAGTCAAGGTCATATTACATATAAAAAATATTCCTATAATAGAAAGGCAAACAATTTATTGAGACGCCCCAATATGGAATAGACAAACAATTCATTGGAACGGAGGGAGTATAAAAATACACGTATAAAAATATGAAGTATTGAATTTGAAGTCAATAAAAAAACAAAAAAATTAAACAAAAAAATTACTAGGTGACTAGGTGATAAGGTAGTTGAGAGTTGGGTGGGGAGGTAAATTAATGAAGAATTTTATAAAAGGTATATTCGTTTGAGTGGATAAATGACATGCATATATTGGTGGTGTACAATCCCCTTATACAAACAATGAGAGTATCCCTAGACAATGAATTTGTAATACGTAGAAGTGTGCAATTGGTAAATTTGCCCCATAAAATTCAGCAACATAATTATATACACAAGAGAGCATGTGATGTAGGAGGACACTTGTGGTTGTGGTATAGGTATATGCAAGTGTCCCACAAAATATGGTAAACGACAACCTTCACTCCTTGTCCTCTGAGTATCTTTGTTTTGTTTCAAAATGGGTTGGGCAGATAGATAGATAGATGCAGATCAGAATAATGTAACTCCACTTTCCTTTTCGTAATTACCAACCTTGGTTCACTTTTAGATGTGATTGCACTACCAAACCAAGCAACCAAGCAACCGGCTCACCTTATCATTCACATTTCACAAGCACCAACCCCTACACACATAAAAGACTGACGCCCTGACCCTCACTGACTCGATTCAGATTCGATTCTCATCTTCGACTAAAAAAAATAAAGCAAGAGAATGAAGGCAGGTATGTTGTATGTACCTGATGAAAGCCGGGTTGTTTAGTAAGGGAAACGCCAAGGTCAGTGACGCAGGCTGCCACCTTCTCATCGGACCCGTAGAAGTCATGATACCTTTGAATACAGTCGTCCAATATCCAGACCAACTCACAGGCCAGCGCGTAGCTGACCGCGAATCCACCCCCGCCGAACGCCGTCCCGTACCCATGCATCAAGTCCTGCTCCACGCTCTCGCTGTTCCCTCCTACGTAGTACATTCTCCTGTGATCGTACTTCCCCAGCACCCCCGCCATGTTCTCCGCGAAAAACACCGTGTCGTCATCCCCCATCACCAACCACCTCACCTCCTCCTCCGCCTCCTCCTCGAAGCTCTCCTTCACTATTCTCGCTATCCGGTCCGACGCCTTCGCCCACTTCGCCCCCGACTGCGACACCCTACTCTCCGGGCCGGCACCCGCCTCGGGCTCCGGGTCGGGCTCCCGGTCCAGGTAGATGAACCCCCGGGTGTGATTGGGGGTCCACCAGAGCTGGGAGTAGCGCCGCCGCTGGGGCCAGGTGGCGGCCGACCCGCTTAGGGAGAAGAGGATGTGCTCGGGTCGGGTCGGGGACGGGGTTGGGTCGGATAAGTTGATGCGGCAGAGGGGTGGAGACGCCGGGGTGGAGGTGGAGGCGGCGTAGAAAGAGAAGAGGCCGGTGGTGGGGGAGGAGGAAAAGGCGGCCAAGGCGACGAGGGTGGTGGAAAGGAGGAAGCAGAGGGCGACGGCGGATTTAGTGAGGCGGAGGAGGGATTGGCAGTGTCGTAGTGACGGCGACGGCGACAGTGGTGGTTTATAGGTGGTGTCGAAGTCGGAGTCGGTGGGTATTTTGGTGGAATTGGAATTGTTAGTGTTAGTAGAACCATGGATCATTTTTGTTAAATGGGAAATTAAAGGGGAAATCAATCAGGTTGAAGTTAATCAGTAATTGGGTTTCGGAGTTTGACGATGAAATCCAGGGTGTTGGTGTGGGTGTTGAGTTGTTGACTATGGAGAAAGAGGAGAAGGGGAAGGAAGGGGGAGATAACACTAATGGTTTTTGATTTTTGGAAAGAGGTTGAAATGTTTAAAGGTCTGGAAAACGAGTAACTCATCATCTTCTGGATTCTGATCTGTGACATGTGGAAGGGATGGGGACTTGCGTTTACCTGTTGTCTCGCCTTTAGTTACGAAATTTTCAAAACCATTCTATTTCTCATTTTCATCAACTAGACGCCAGAAAAAATAGCAGGATCGTTTGACCCTGCTTTTCTCCTTACGAAAAATACCTTTGGTTTATCGTACCAAAAAAAAAAAAAAAAACCTTTGGTTTATATGGGAGGAATAATATATCACTTTTTTTGTGTCATTTGATCCTTTGTGGACAATCTAAAAAAATTTTGTATATATTAAAAATTATTGTATACAGAATATTAGCAATTCTCTATACTCATGAATAGTAGTCTATCAAAAAGTAATTATAAAGAAACGAAATTAAATCGGAGAGAATGGTAACCAACACCTTTATGACACCCTCTCACAAAAAGATTGAGGATAACAACTTCACAATTAAGGGGTAATTACCAATGGGGCATGCTTATATTGATTGTTTAACAATTAAGTGTTGTACTATAGGGTTATTCTAGAAAAAGACATGTTATCTACAAATTCTACAATGATGTTGAGCCCAAATATATGGGTTGTTAAACGGCTTTTATTGTTCTTAGATTCTAGAAGATGATAGGGTTTCGACTTGAATTATCCCCTCCATTTCATTTGATTCCATACATTTGTCTTTTTGGATAATATTTACAAGTGAAAAGAATCTTCGACATAACTTTTTTTATATAAAATAAAAGATAGTCAAGTGAGATCTTATTTAAATCGTCTGATCGAGTGTTTTATGAATATCAAATTTTTATAATTTTTAGTAACATATAACTAAAGCTATGGACAAAAGAAAACGAGTATCGACATACGTACATAAAGCAAACGTATGAAATCAAATAAAACGGAGGGAGTATAATACTAGGTAGATAATTCAAGTCATTAGAGGAATCTAATTGAGTTTTACCGGGCAATATTTGAAACCAACAATCAAGGAAGTTGCAAAAAGAGCAAGAAAATTAACGAAGTACCAATTGCAATATTGCATAATTGCATTAAGTAAAATATTCTTTACCAAAATAATGAAGGACTATTCAACCGCAAGCCTTTTGATGAGCCAAAAAGGACAAAATTAGCCTCCTTGGTCGCAAGGACAAATCTATCCATATCTATATAGATACCGTTAGATCTCGAACTACTATTTGTCAAAATAGAGAAAGTTCATCCTTTTGAAGACTATGGGATCAGATCCATAGATTCCTTCGCGAAAGGTTGTGTCAATCAACAGCGATATATAAAAGGCTATGCAGAAGCGTATTATTCGAATAACGATCTTTGTCTCAATGTTCTTTATTTATTTTTTACAAATATGTATTCAGTTCAATTTGATATCGTTTGTAGATGCCGTATAGTTTATTATTAATAAAATTGATCTGCACTTCAAAAAAAAAATTATGAAAATATCATAAATAATAAAAAAAAATCAACCAAATAATCGTTTAATTATTATAATATATATTTAATCTATCATATAATGTGATGTTTTAAAATGTTTAGGTAAAAACCTTTAAAGTTCATTTTAAAAAAATATCGTAAAAATAATTAGGGTTATTTCATGGAAATAATACCAAATATGTGTGTACTTCCTTAAATAATCCAAACTATACGTAATCTCATTTTAATATGAATTACGCATTAATTAATTTCGCTTTGTTATGAATGAAATTATGACTTGCTATTGCATGTCATAGTGACTCGTTGTAACTTTCTAGGGTTTTATTAGGTCCGTTGCAGTTATCGTGAAAGTCAAAATAACAATAAAAACATTTTTTTTCATATTTCTATAAGATTAAATGAAAAAGAAATGGAAGATGAATTTTCATATTTTTTTTTTCAATGGCCGAAAATGAACACGAAATGTGAGTCAGAAGAAGAAGAGTTAGAGAAAGAGTGGAATGAGGGAGGTTCAACAGGTAGTCGGTCACTCATAGCAAAACAAGGTTAATGAAGACACGGTTCGTATTAAAATAAGATTACGTACAGTTTGTATTAATTTAAGAAGCACACGCATAGTTGGTATTATTACCATGAAATAACCCAAAAAATTATAAAAATAAAATAATTAGAGTTGTGGTAGAAAATGCTTTCAGTAGAGTATAAATTTCATATTATTTGTTCGAAAAAAATGTGATGAATTTATTACATATAACAGTTGTAAAATTATTCCACATCGACAAATTATAGTATAATGATGGAATTTTATATTATAAATAAGAGTAGTCAATCATTCTTAGATATCTATCAAAAATCTTTTGAATCTTAAAAAGAGCTCTCAAGACTATAAACTTCATGTAAATTATCTTACATCGAAAAATTATGATGAAATAATGTAAGTTTATATTATAAATAAGAGGAAGCATTCAGTTTAAATATCCACCAAGAAAAACTTTTAAATTATCGCACATCGAAAAATTATGATGGGGTGACGAAATTCTATAATATAAATAAGAGGAATCATTCAGTTTAAATATCGACCAAAATCTTTTGAGTCTTAAAAAAAATATACTGTATATGACTACAAACTTAAAATCATCTCACATCGAAAAATTATAGTAAGATGATGAAATTCTATATTATAAATAAGAGCAACCATGTAGTATTTTTTAAGAAATAAATCTGGCGAGGTATAGATTATCCTACATCGAAAAATTATCATAAGTTGATGAATTAGATATTATAAATGAGACTAATCAATCGCTTTTAAATATCAATTAAAAAAAACTTTTAAGTCTTAAAAAGTCTCTTAATAAAAGTACAAACTTAAGTAAAAATAAGAGTAAATTAAAAATTACTCCCTTTTAAGATACCAATTTTAAAATTTACTTCCCTTTGAAATTTTTGTTAAAAATAACACCCAAAATCTATCAAAAGTTCAAAAATTGCTCCCAAATTTATTTATAGGATGAAAATGCCCTTGGTTAGAGGGTGAAGTGAAGTAATATGGCATAAAAAAGTTAGGGGCATTTTCGTCCAAAAATTATATTTTGGAGCAATTTTTGAACTTTTGACAGATTTTGGGAGTTAATTTTAACAAAAATTTCAAAAGGGAGTAAATTTTAAAATTGATATCTTAAAAGGGAGTAATTTTTAATTTACTCTAAAAATAATCTCACATCGAACAATTATAATAAGGTGATGAAATTTTATATTATAAATAAGAGTAATTATGTGCTCTTAGATATTAACCAAATATCTTTTGAGACTTAAAATATCTTAAAACTATAAACTTAAGAAAAACTATCTCACATTCCAAAAATTATAAAGTTTCATCAAACAAAAATCTTTTGAGTTTAAAAAAAGCTCTTAATACTCCCTCCGTATCTATATGTTTGTCTACTTTCAATATAATACTCCACCCATATATTAAACAAAGTGGACGAACATATAGATACGGAGGGAGTACTATACACTTAAGTAAAAAAAATTATAATAAGGTGATGAAATTCTATACAAAATATTATACGAAGTAAATAAGACTAATAATAATTCGTTCTTAGACATCGACTAACAATCTTTTGACTCTTAAAAAAAATTCCCAAGTAAGGTGACATCAACCAATAATTATCCCACATCGACAAAATATAATAAGGTGATGAATTTCTATTACGGAGTATATAAATAAGAGTAATCACCTTGAATACAAATAATATGAAAATTATCCTACATCGACAATTTATTAATAGGCTGGTGGTGAGATTCTATATTATAGATAAGAGTAATCATTCGTCGTTTTTTAAATATATACACCAAAAATCTAGTGAGTCTTAAAGAGCACTTAAGATTATAAATCTTAAGTAATTATTCCACATAGAAAAATTATGATTCGGTTATGGAATTCTATATTATAAATAAGAGTAATCATTGTTTTTAAATATCGACAAAAAAACTTTTGAGTCTTAAAAAGCTCTTAAAAGACGACAAACATAAAATTATCCTACATCGAAAAAATTAAAATAAGATGATGATTCTATATCATAAATAAGATTAATCATGTGTTCTTTTGGGTCTTAAAAAAGCTCTTAAGTCAATAAGTTATCCCACATCAAAAAATTATAACAAGGTTATGAAATTCTATATTATGAATAAGAGTAATCATTATCATTAGATATCAACCAAAACTCTTTTAATTCTTGAAAAGAATTCTTAAGACTATAAACTTAAGTAAAATTATCTCAGACCACATCGAAAAATTATGATTAGGTGATGAAATTCTATAAATATGACTAATCAATCGTTGTTAGATATGAAGTATCTCAAGTAAAAGTATCTCTATATTATAAATAAGATTTTAATCATTCGTTCTTAGATATCAATCAAAAATCTTGAGTCTTAAAACAACACTTGAGAACTTACGTAAGATTATCCCACATCGAAAAATTATAATAAGGTGATGAAATTCTATTATATAAATAAGAGTAATCATTTGTTCAAAATTATAATAAGGTGATTGATTCTATTATATAAATAAGAGTAACCGTTCGTCCTTAATAACTTAGATGGAAAAACTGAGTTTTAGAAAGAACTAGTTTAATGCCCGTGCGATGCACAGGTGCAACAAACTTTATAATATATATGATTGTTCTATTATCAGCTAATTACCATCCTTTAATTATGCTAATTAATTTGATACCCAACCATGTTATTACAATCTACAAACCGTATTTTGCTAATATTATACTACTTTGGCAGAATTGGTCAGTCAATAGTATATATTGAGGCATTCCACTTACTTGAACCCCAGTTCGACGATTTCTAAAATCGAAACGAACAACCTTTGGGGCAGCCCTAAATACGGATCCATTAGAAGCAGAAACATATGAAATCCAACATTAACTATGTCACATAATCTGAATCTATCCTATCATTATAAATTTTTTAGTTAAAAAAGGCTAAAAAAATTAGGCGTTCGAACTATTTATGACCCGTATTCTAACCATAACCCGACCCACGATCCGTATTTGACCCGACCTGCCAAACAGGTCTAATGCCGACATTAATTATCTGGGTAAAACAAATGATGTTCATCAAAATACCAACACTTATGTCCGTAAGCAATATTAATATGTATATGACAACTCACATGAAACATTGAGTTTATATATATCTTTACTCTCTAACCATGCACTTGATTTTCTGCATTGAATATATTGTATGTATGGTATCACCTCGCTCTAAATTCGACCCGAGCCACAAACCCGCCCCACCCCATTTGTTGTTTTTAGAGTCATGAACCTATTTTTCTTACCCGAATCTTAAGGACGTGGTTGAATAATAAAATGAGAGAGAAAGCTAAGGGAGTGGAAAGGGAAAGAGAGAAGGGAAAGGGCCGGGAAGGCGATGGGGAATGGAGATGTGTAGACACCCGCATTTTGCCTGCTCGTGTCTGTAACAATCTCCAACAAACGATGATGATCGGACGCAAACATGGATTAATATGCTCGAATACGACCTCAGAATCAATAGTATCCGTCGTGGGCACTTAGCGGAGTGTGAATCTCTCAAAACCGACCTCAAATTCACGCTCAGTGGGTCGTTCCCAATAAAATAAAGCTATTTGGAGCTAAAACTGCCACCGGGGGCAAAACCGTCTTTTGCGACCGAGTCAAAACCGGTCAAAGTCGAAAACCCGAGAACGAAACTAGCCACAAAACGCGTCCCTATACGCAATCTGAATCAAGTCAAAACAAAATCAATCAAATCAAATCTTGCCATAACAAACCCGGATTCCTCTCACCCGTATAAGGGCACTTGTAGACACCCACATTTTGACCGCCAGGTGTCTATAGCAGTTTCCAAAAAACACCCGATGATGATCGAACGTAAACATGACTTAATACGCTCGATTTTGGACTCGGAATCAATAGTAATTGACGCGAGCTTTTAACGGAGTAAAAATCCCACAAAACAGGCCTCAAATTCAGGCTCAGTGGGTCGTTTCCAGTCAAATGAGACTAATTTGGGTCAAAACTGAGACGAGGACAAAACCGTCTTTTGGCGACCGGGTCAAACTCCGGTCAAAGGCATTTCCGAGATAGAAATCTGTCACGAAGTGTTCGGGAATCCAGTTGGAAGTCCAATTCCTCACAAAAATCAGCTACAAAAACATTAAAAAATTCCGTAAGAGATAAAGTTTTATCTTTTGAAGAGCCATATCACTCGTCCAGCTCCACTCGATCGAGTGGATTGCCTCACTTGGTCGAGTGGGCTCATAAAAAACATTCAGATTCGAGTTTAGACCAGGCACTCGATCGAGTGCCATGAACCACTCGATCGAGTGGCCTCCTCTTTCAGCCGAAACCGAGTGTTTTTTCCCATGCAAGTAAGACTCTCCTATCTATAAGCGGAGTCCCACTTCCTCTCAACCGATTGCTTTCTTCCTTGGCAAGCAATCTGTTTCCTATCTAAACTGGGTATCTCCTATCCCAAGGGGAGTATTTCATCCTATAAATACCTCACCTCCGACACACCAATTTCATACATAGAATCCCAACATCAATTATTCCTAATCAAGCAATCAATTCCCACAACATTTACGACAAACTCCCGACATACATTCGTGAGATCCCGACATCAACCCAAATCTCTAGCAAACCTTAGGCAAACCATACAAAAATAGAACACCTTAACTCCTCCTATATTCTCATTACTCCTACGCAAGCACCGTTACTACGAGTTCTTAATCGAGACCAAATTTAGCATGTAGGTTGAGGGTGTTTTAAATCCCGATTTCTCTCTTCTTCTCTTCTCTTCTCACGTTTTCTTCTTTTCTTTTTCTCTCGTCCGTTGTCTGTCGTCGTCGTTTGCGTTTCTAATATCATTATTACTACTATCGTAATTAGCAATAACGAGTCGTCCCTAAGGATTCGATACCGACTCTATAGTCGAATGTCGGATCTAAAGGAATCAATAAAAAAACGTTTTCAAAGACTTTTCTCATTGATGCCGAAGTAATCGTCACATAGTCCTAAAAACACTAATACGACATTACAACGCGGAGAGGTCTATTTCGATTCAAAACATTTCTAAAAACATCTCTTTTTTTAACAATCGCTCTAAGTATTGGATATCGATTTCGTAGTCGAATATCAAATATTTACGAGTTTTGAAAATTTTATGTCGGGTATAAATTGTGCCATATTTTTACACGACTTAACAAAATTATCGGTTTTCAAAAATCAAAAGCAATTTCGAGAATTGCAAATCGAGTCATCCCTCGAACAGGGAGCACTCGATCGAGTGCTATAGCCACTCGATCGAGTGACACCCCAAAACAGAGGCATAACACTTTTCCCGAGGGCCACTCGATCGGGTGCCATACCAGACTCGATCGAGTAGCACCTCAAAATCGAAGCAAGAAGGTTTTTTTAAGAGGCACTCGATCGAGTCCCTCAATGACTCAATCGAGTGATCTCTATCACAACAAATCCGTGAGCCTTCAACATATTTCGAGCTTCGATAAAACTTTTTTAACGACTTTGGTCAACACGTGTCAAGTCTATCACGTGTCCTAATCTTTTTCAAAACCTTGCATCATATTATTTATGTCATTCTAATCTTTTGCAAACCGTTATACCGTTACTAACCCGTTTGTTTCTATTTTGGCATTCTTTTGTTTTACTGTACTAAAACGAATCTCACATGCTAAAATAACTTCGACTTAGTTCAAAAATGCATTAAAACGACGTAGTTAAACATAATTCACATGTTTAGCCTAAAAAGCCTTGTTTGCATATCATTTAACCATCAAACTAACACGCGTACACGAACAACAAACGATATCTTAGTAAAGGCCGCTAAGTGCGGGCGGGGTTGGGTGTTCTTTGTGAACTTCCCAACACGTACCCTCACCCTTTACTCAGAACCATGGTTTCCGGATGTTCGAATCCATTGGCATACGAGAGTCATTCAATACCCGATTACCGATAACGTCGATATTGGTATCGCAATGCAAAGGGACGAACCCAATAAAATCTGAAATCGGAATGGGCTGTACTTTGTGCACGGCCCACTACGACATAGAGTGGGTTCGAATGGGCCCGAACTCCCACAAAGTTCGGTGGCGACTCCAACTTTGATTTAAATTTCAATTCGAGATCCATCTCACATGAGATTCATTCGCCTCCCCAAACCCGCGCGTGGCTGCGTCGTGGTGGACCTATGTCATGTCCACAATTTGGTGACTCCGCTGGGGATTCCTGATGTACCACTAGTCATCGGGGTTCCTAGGGTGAGACTCGAAAAGAAATCGTTCGATTAGTAATGTACGCATTTTAGTTTGATGGTTCATGCATAACTCAAATCTTTCCCGGGCCGGTTACTTGTGACCGACGTCCCACTATACCGCGGTGCATTCCTAAATGGGTGCACTAAAGACTTCTATGGCCGAACCCACATGGGTCTCACGGCATGTTCTAAGTCCAATTCGGCTTAGGAAGTCCGTCCTGATTTGCGAGAAAGCCGTCGTTGTTGGTATAGACCCTACTTCGACTGACTGAGACTTCGTTTAAGAACATACATGGTGTCATTATACTGCTTCCATGACTACGTGCTACTTGATCTACATGCCATTTTTTTTTTCAAAAAACCGTTATTTCAAAATTTGCATATTTTCAAAATTATTCAAAACCCGGGGTGCTACCGAATTTAGGACTTACGATTTTACTCAAAATAGCCTATTTTTAGCCGGTATGCTGTCCGAACATTTTCAAACTTCAAAAATTTCGGCCGAGGGCCCTTTTCGAAAACTTTTCTCTTCTTACGACTTCCCATATTTAGTAGTGTCGGGTCTTGTCATAAGTTGTCAAAGTCTCTAGCGTCGAAACTCCGTCGATCTTACATCACGCGTTTCCTCCCTATCCCAGTCCGCCTTACTTGTCAAGGCACGACCCACCTACGTAGGATGTACTCCTACAAAGGCGGGCCCATTTACACTTTCGAGTCCAAAGCCTAGGGAATTCTCACGTGGACTTTCCTTCGAGCAGGACTAGGCCCACTCAATCGATCCTAAGGAAGGCCCACCACCCACGAGTCACCCGTCTAGGTGTCGGTCTCGAGTCGTTTTCTCGTCTAAGTCTCTTCTTTGCTCGGGATGTACTATTTGATTCTAGGATCTGGGTCAGTTTCTGATTACGGGGTATTATTACAGACAGGCCACCCTTCACCAGATCCATGATGCAAGAAGCCGTAGACCAGTTGGCAGCCTCGTTGGCTAAAATTGAGACCCAAATGACGAAAATGAGGGTGTAGACATGACATAGGTCCACCCCGACGCGGCCACGCGCGGGTTTGGGGAGGCGAATGAATCTCCATACGAGAATGGATCGAATTGAAATTTGAATCGAAGTGGAGTCGCCACCGAACTTTGTGGGAGTTCGGGCCCATTCGAACCCACTCTATGTCGTAGTGGGCCGTATAAAAAATACGGCCCATTTCCGATGTCAGAGTTTATTGGGCTCGTCCCTTTGCATTTGATACCGATACCGTCACTACCGATTATCGTGTATTGAATGACTCTCATGCGCCAACGGTTTCGGGCATCCAAAAACCGAGGTTCTGAGTAAGGGGTGAGGGTACCTGTTGGGAAGCCCACAAAGGACACCCAACCCCGCCCGCACATTGGCGGCCTCTACTAAGATATCGAGTGACTTTCTAATACGCGCGTTAGTTGAACGGGAAAATGAATATGCAAACATTATTTTCCATAAATATGCGAAAAATTTAAAGGATTTCTATGTCGATTTAATGCAACTAATTCTAACGTCGATGTTAAATTTAGCATGTGAGTTCATTTTAGTACAATAAAATAAACAATAAAAGATAAATCGACAAAAGAACAAACGCTTAGTAACGGTATAACGATAATTGATAGGTTCATAACCCTCTAATTAGACTCCTCTAATTAGTTACTAAATTACTTGTTAATTTAGTATATAAAGATCTAGTTACATGCATGACATAAAATGACAAAAACTAGATACAAGAAGAGATTTCCTTACATAAACAAAGAGGAAATAATGGGCACAATAAGAAAACTCCTTTTCTTATTGTTTTTGAGCTTATATTAGTATGGATGATCCTCCAAAATCTTGAATCTCCAAAGTAGAAGATCTCCTTCTAGTTGCACCAAGATTCAACCCAAATAATCACTATTATTATTAACTAGATAATAGTAGTGATGAACCTATACTAATATTATGAATATTACTACTTTAGTAATAAAGATGAATATTAGTATGAGAGTGTTTTGGAGAAGAGGGAAAGCAAAAACTAATGAATGAATGGGTGGATGGATGAAGTTAAAAAGAGAACAAAAAGTTCCCTTATAACATCCCCAAAACCGGCCACCCTTAAATTAGGGAAGACCAATTGCTTTATTTTATTTGCATGCATAAAGTCAAGGGTCTAGTGTAATAATTACTATTATTCATGCATGCACATAAATAAGAACAACCATTATTGCCCTTATTTTACTAGTGTGCCATATACATGTACATAAAATGGGTCCATTTTATTTTTGTCATTTGTCATACAAATGCTTATGTGTGACATGATCAATTATCTCATATAATTGATCACATCAAATAAATAATATACTCTTAACTCTTTAAGTAGTACATTACTATTATATCTATATATAATAAGTCCCATAATAATAATAATTACTTAGCTAAATTTACAACTTCTTGTAAATATTAATGGCTAATTATCACTACCCATGAAAGCATACAAAACCTCAACTAATTTAGTAATTAACGTTTAAATACTAAATTAGGCCTTATTTAATCGTATTAATAAGACGTGAAATTTATTCAGTCAATTATCGTATAATAGACTAATAAACTTAATCTGACTGAGTTCTAAACTCTATCTCCAATAAACAACTCTCATTACAAAGCATATATCAAATATATACGCAAGGAACTGATTAACTGTATCAAATACAAATAATTAGTTTTCTATTTGGGTCTCATCCTATAGGTGTGACCGAAAGGGATCAGTTGATCACCGCCGTCTTACGACAATAACGTCTAACTCTAGTCAGCTGAGCGTTATCGATTTACGTTAATCAACTGACGTGGAGTATCGATGTACTAATTATCCCAAGTATATTCCGTCCATGAGATTTAATATATCAATGCACTATTGTGGAGGACACTTGCTCCAACAATCTCCCACTTGTCCGATACAAGTTGTGCATGTAGCCACTATATTGCGGAGGACTCTTACCCCATCAATATCTCCCACTTGTCTATACAAGTTGTGTGCTACCGATTCTCTTGTCTCTTTGATGTCACATCCTCCCATTCATCACAAGGTGTCTTTCAGGTCGCACTTGTGATTTAATTATAATTAGAGTGGTTTTCTCGATCTGGAGAATAACTGTCTGACCGGAAAATCTACCATAGATCTATTTCCGAGCGTGGCCACGCATTTCCAGTTACTTCTCCTCGAGTGGCCCAATGATGTTTGTACCCAACGTGGGTGGACAATTCCTGTTGACCCATCTTATACTGTATAATGCAGATCACCATGACCCAGAAGATGTCCATCAGCCTCCTTTCACGGTACGACCTAGGACACCAACCAAAGCCAATTGGAAACTGCACCGACTCAGATAAATGGTCGCCAGTCTAAAGAATCGACTTATAGGAATAAAATAGAAATCCCCGCCACGACCAGGCCTCAACTATTTTGATTAGGGACTTTATTGTGGTCACTGCCCGGCAGAGTGACAATCAGTCTGCCTATGTAAATGACCAGTCATCTCCATGACCCCATGGTCTTGAACTAACCATCGATCAACTTACAATCTTGTCACTCCGAGTCGTCACCTCATTAAGTGACAAGGGGCAAAAATACCATGTTCAAATGTTCACTTGAATAGGGTTCAAGATTGTCTCACAATCCATTCGAATGAACAAGGTATAAGTTTTAGTCAAACTAAATAAAAGAGTTCATATTGAAACTCGAACAATGAATGCTATTATCAGAAATGTAAAAATTGCTACAATATCCAATTATTACATCTTAGATAACTTAAAGAAAATCTGGGACTTTTCTCAATCCCATTGCGACAACATGACCATCATGTTTAGCCTTTGAAAGAGGCTTGGTTAAAGGATCAACGATGTTCTCGTCTGTCCCAACCTTGCATATATCGATTTCCTTCCTTTCCTCGAGATCTCTTATCACGTGGTATTTCCTAAGTACATGTCTAGACTTATTGCTAGACTTGGGCTCTTTTGCTTGAAAAATGGCCCCGCTGTTATCACAATATATGGTGATAGGATCTTCGACAGAGTGGACTACTCCTAGTCCTTCCAAAAACTGACGAATCCAAACAGCTTCCTTTGCAGCTTCCGAAGCCACGATGTACTCAGCTTCTGTTGTAGAATCCGCGGTGACACTTTGCTTGGAGCTCTTCCAACTAATGGCTCCTCCATTCAACATATAAACATAGCCGGATTGGGACTTCAAATCATCCCGATCGGATTGGAAACTGGCATCCGTGTAACCTCTTACACGTAACTCAGTATCCCCTCCAAACACTAAGAACGAATCCTTGGTCCTTCGCAAGTACTTAAGGATGTTCTTTACGGCTGTCCAGTGACTTTCACCTGGATTGGCTTGATAACGACTCGTCATGCTCAAAGCATACGAAACATCGGGACGAGTGCACGTCATGGCATACATGATTGATCCAACAGCGGTAGCATATGAAATCAACTTCATGCGTTCAATCTCTTCGGGTGTGGAAGGACACTGTGACTTGCACAAAATGGTACCTTGACTCATGGGAAGATGCCTCTCTTAGAGTCTTTCATTTTGAATCTATCAAGAATCTTATCTATATAAGCTACTTGACTTAATACCAACGTCCTTTTGGACCTATCTCTATGGATCCGAATACCCAAAATGCATTGTGCATTTCCCAAATCTTTCATTTGGAAGTGTTTTCCTAGCCACTCCTTTACGAAAGCAAGCATCGGAACGTCATTCCCGATAAGAAGTATGTCATCCACATACAAGACAAGAAAGGTTACCTTACTCCCACTAAACTTCATGTACAAACAAGGTTCCTCGACACTTCGAATAAATCCATACTGTTTGATAACATGATCAAAGCGATGATTCCAACTTCTGGACGCTTGCTTAAGACCATAAATGGATCTCTTAAGCTTGCATACCTTCCTAGGATTAGATGTATCTACAAAACCTTCTGGTTGTGCCATATACACTTCCTCTTCTAGAATCCCATTCATGAAGGCGGTTTTGACATCCATTTGCCAAATCTCGTAATCATGAAATGCGGCAATCGCTAGGATAATCCTTATGGAGCGAAGCATTGCGACTGGAGCAAAGGTTTCGTCATAGTGAAGACCATGAACTGGAGTAAAACTCTTTGCCACCAATCTGGCTTTGTAGACATCTTTATGTCCATCTATGCCATTCTTGATCTTAAAGATCCACTTACACTGAAGAGGTCTCACCTTTTCAGGTAAATCAACCAAATCCCACACTTGGTTTTCGTGCATAGAGTCCATTTCGGATCGCATGGCTTCAAGCCATTGCATGGAATCACGACTAGATATGGCCGCTTTGTAGGTTGTAGGTTCGTCACTTTCGCAAAGTAACATGTCTAACGCATCTTCCTCGACAATACCAAGGTATCGATTAGGAGGATGACTAACCCTCGTGGATTTCCTAGGTTCAAAGGGAACATCAACCGTGTCCGAGGAGGAGGGAACACTTTCTTCCACTTCATTTTCAGTTTGTGGCTCTTGGACTTCATCAAGTTCAAATTTTCTCCCACTCTGTCTTCTAGAAATGAAGTCATTTTCTAGAAAGACAGCGTCACGAGTCACAAACACTTTGTTTTCGTGACGATTGTAGAAGTAATAACCTTGTGTTTCCTTTGGATACCCTACAAACAGACATTTGTCGGATCTTGGTGCGAGTTTGTTGTCAGACTTGTTCTGAACATATGCCTCACAACCCCAGATTCTCATGAACGACAAATAAGGAACCCTTCCCTTCCATATCTCATATGGTGTCTTATTGGCTGCTTTAGTCAGGCTTCGATTTAGTGAAAATATTGCGGACAATATGGCAAAACCCCAAAATGAATCAGGAAACTCAGTGAGACTCATCATGGACCGAACCATATCTAATAAAGTTTGATTTCTCCTTTCGGCCACACCATTCAATTGTGGTGTGCCAGGAGGAGTCCATTGTGATACTATGCCACAATCTTTTAGGTGTGAATCAAATTCATTATTTAGGTATTCACCACCACGATCGGATCGTAGTACTTTAATCTTTTTATCCAATTGGTTCTTTACTTCACTTTGAAACTCTTTGAAAATTTCAAAAGCATCGCTCTTGTGCCTCATTAAGTAGACATACCCATATCTACTTAAGTCGTCGGTAAAAGTAATGAAGTAGTTGTAACCACCCCTAGCGGTGATAGTCATTGGGCCACACACATCGGTATGTATAAGGCCCAATACCTCACTTGCTCGTGTTCCTTTACTTGAGAAAGGAGCACGAGTCATCTTGCCCAAAAGGCAAGACTCGCATGTGCCATAAGATTCGTAATCAAACGGTTTGAGAAGTTTCGTTGAAACAAGTCTCTTTATGCGTCGTTCGTTTATGTGTCCTAAACGACAATGCCAAAGGTAGGATTGATTAGGTTCACCCGTTTTGAGCTTCTTGTTTTCTACATGATATATATAATTAACATTATCTAGAACATAAATACCTCCGATAGACGTAGCTTTACCATAAACCATGTCATTAAATGAAAAAGTACAACAATTGTCCTTAATCATAAAGGAAAAACCTTCCATATCAAGTACGGAAATGGAGATAATGTTCTTGGTTAAAGTTGGTACAAAATAACAATTATTCAAATACAACTCAAAACCACTAGCTAGAGTGAGTACATAAGTGCCTACGGATATAGCGGCTACTCTAGCTCCATTTCCCATGCGTAGGTCCACATCACCCTTGGCTAGTGCTCGCACGTCCCTCAGCCCCTGTAAATGATTACAAAGGTGAGAACCACATCCGGTATCTAATACCCAAGTGGAAGTGCAAGTATAGTTAATGTCTATCATATAGAGAGAAGTGAGGACAATACCTGACGGAGTCTCACTCTCGTCTTTCTTGTTCTTCAAATCTTTCAAATATTTGGGACAATTGCGCTTCCAATGTCCCTTGCCATTACAATAATAGCAATTGGCGTCGGCATGTTTGTTAACCTTAGCCTTAGGTTTGCTATTCTCAATATCTTTCCCTTTGTTCTTGTCTTTTCCTTGTCTCTTGAATTTGGTCTTACCCTTGTTTTTACCCTTTTGAACCCCAAGATTGAGATTCTTCATTTTCATGGAGAGCATGTCTCTCTTCTCACTCCCACTAGCCTCCATGTCCCTCTCCGCTTGGTTGAGGAGTGCATGAAGCTCTTGGAAACTCTTGTCCATGCCATGCATATTGTAGTTCACCCTAATTTGGGAGAACTTGGAGGGGAGTGAGTGAAGAATGCGACCTATCGCAAGCTTCTTGGGAATGCTACACCCTAGACGCTCTAGAGTGTCAATATGCTCAATCATCTTGAGCACATGGGGACCAACTTTTTGACCCTTTTCTAGCTTACCCTCGAAGAATTTCATCATAGCTTCATATTGACGGATGTCGGGTGATTGAGAAAAAGCCGTCGTAACCCTTGAGAATATCTCATATGCATTAAGGGTAATATATTGAAGCTTGAGTTTTGGAGACATTGACCATATCAAGACATTCTTGATATCGTTAGATATCTTCAAAAACTTCTCATAGGCGGTCCTTTGTGCCGCGGTGGCTCTAGGACCGGGTTCATTGGGTGGTGGCTCGTTCAAGTAACGAATGACGTTGTCGGACAACGCCGCACCTTTTATGGTTGACTCCCACTCGATGAAATTACTTCCATCGTCTTTCAAGATACATTTGTCCATAACGGACCTAAGCCAAGAATCCTTTCCGAGTTGAATGGTTGCATTGGTAGCCATAGCGAATTATTAATACTACAACAAAATTTAGGAAATATTAACATCCATTGTTATATAATTTACTTGTAAAACAATTTTAACAAGTCACTCATATAATGACCCCTCACGAAATTATATAAGTGATTCCGAGACCCGCATTTAGATAAGAACTAACATCGCATGCAATCCTCATGTAAAAACGGTAAGTCATTACTCGACCAATTCTACTCTAGAACTCTCGGTTGACGGATTTCAACCAAATCCATCTCCTAGCCCCGAAATAACTCTTATCTCGTTGAGTCCAACCCAATCTTGGCATGTGATCTTATCACCCTACTTACCCAAGGTAAAAAGGGGTCCACGTTGTGGTTGCCCTAATGAACAAGGGGTTCATAGGTGCTTTAATTGGTAAGGCTATATCTCAATTATTACTATGCATGTGAGAGGTCTTGTCAATATTAAGTTATTAATCACTTATAAGTGAAGTAAGTTGGTGATTACGTAAATTGGTGAATTGACAATCGAAAAATAAAATGCATGATTGGCGATTTTGGCATGAGCGAATATAAAGCAAGCATCAAACAAAATATATCCTAGTATGGCCATCTAGCTAATCTAATTAACTAGACTATTACAAAATCGGAAACCAACTCCTTGGTCCCTGGCCTCTTCAAAGAAACACTTCCAAAAGGCACCGTCTATTGTCCACCGTCTTGGGTAATCTCCGTCTTCATAATAATTAATTACAAATGATACAAATGAATACATAGCATTCCTATTATACATTTGTATAAATAAAACTATTAATTATTACAAACGGGCGATAAGAGATCGCAATTGATTACAACCAAATCGATATTCCCTTTCATTACGGGTAATACCGATTAAAATACTAGGCCATACTAGGTACAATCTTGCAAAATACTCCCTCCGAGTTCCTATTATTGTCCCAAAAGGTTTTTGGGTGAAAAATAAGAAAGGGGAAATGAGTGGTTGAAAAAAGAAGAAGGAAGAGAGAGAAATGGGAGAGTAATTGTGAACCACACATTGATGACCTAAAAAGGAAAGTGAGACAAAAATCAAACTCAGCCCAAAAAGAAAAGTGGGACAATAATAGGAACTCGGAGGAAGTAATCAATAAAATGACATTCATTCATTCAACAACATTAAAATAAATAAAATGCTGTAAAAATCATGCCAAAATCGCCCTATAATATATCAAGTTCATCCTAGCTCGGTTTTCATGAAATTTATCGATTTTTAACCATTAAAAATCATTAATCAACACTTAATTCTCAATTAAGCTCAAACTAATTTTTCCAAACCAATTTGGAATTTCAAGAATTAGTCTCCACTAATTTGAAAAATATAGAAAATTAGTTTGAATTGATTTAATTTGCTAATTTAATCGGTAAATGGTCAATTTTATGAAATAAATTCAAATTAAATCATAAAATACCCAAAATTAAAAATAATTTTTTTTGTACATTCTGGAACATTTCCAGGAACTCAAAAAATAAAAAAATTTATCCACAAAAATTTCGAATAAATTTGGAACAAATAAATGCATGTTTATCGATTTTTATCCAATAAAAAACAATAAACATCCCAAAAGGACAAAATAAATTTCAAAAATTTAAAAATATGTCCTTAAACATATGATGAAATGTACAAAAAAAAATCATGCCCAAAAACAACATGCAACTATATTTAGTTAACTTTTAACATCAAATAGGCGTAAAAACTCGGTTTTTAAGGCATAAATGATTATAAATTAGCAAATTAATTCCAAAAATTACCAAACTCGACCACAACCATTTTGAGGTCATTAGGTATGCATGTATCCAAAAATTTCGCGTGAAACAAATTTTCACACATAATTTTCGGTTTTTACAAAGTTATCATATAACCCGAAAAATTGTCAAAAATCGACATGCATGCAACAACAAAGCTCTGATACCACTTGATAGGTTCATAACCCTCTAATTAGAATCCTCTAATTAGTTACTAAATTACTTGTTAATTTAGTATATAAAGATCTAGTTACATGCATGACATAAAATGACAAAAACTAGATACAAGAAGAGATTTCCTTGCATAAACAAAGAGGAAATAATGGGCACAATAAGAAAACTTCTTTTCTTATTGTTCTTGAGCTTATATTAGTATGGATGATCCTCCAAAATCTTGAATCTCCAAATTAGAAGATCTCCTTCTAGTTAGGGATGGCAACGGATCCGGGATCCGATCCGGATCCGCAAGATCCGGTCCGCACGGATCGGATATGGATCCTAAATTTTGAGATCCGTTGGATATGGATCCGGATCCGGATCCGCTATCTTTAAACGGATCCGGATCTGGATCTTAATAAATAAACCCGGATCCGGATCCGCAAATCCGTTTTATTAAAAAATTAACAATAATAAAAAGTTTAGAACTTTAATTTGTGTTTTTTTGGTTATTTCTAAGACTCTTTTTTTAGTTTATTAATCTTTGATCATGAATCTTTATATTCAATTTTATACTCCCTCCGTCCCTAAAAGATTGTCCCATTTCCCTATTATATGTGAGGAGTATTTTAATGAAACGGGACAATGTTAGTGAGACGGAGGTAGTATGTAAAATTATGAAAATTAATATGGTTGCAAATACGTATTAATTAAAAAATTTGTAGAATTTAAGTAAGAAATTGGATCCGCGGATCCGATCCGGTCCAGATCCGGCGGATCCGGATCTGGATCTACATTTTTGGGATCCGTCGGATCCGGACCGGATCCGGATCCGCTACTAGGAGTGCGGATCTGGATCTGGATCCATGCGGATCCGGTCCGGATCCGGTCCGTTGCCATCCCTACTTCTAGTTGCACCAAGATTCAACCCAAATAATCACTATTATTATTAACTAGATAATAGTAGTGATGAACCTATACTAATATTATGAATATTACTACTTTAGTAATAAAGATGAATATTAGTATGAGAGTGTTTTGGAGAAGAGGGAAAGCAAAAACTAATGAATGAATGGGTGGATGGATGGAGTTAAAAAGAGAACAAAAAGTTCCCTTATAACATCCCCAAAACCGGCCACCCTTAAATTAGGGAAGCCCAATTGCTTTATTTTATTTGCATGCATAAAGTCAAGGGTCTAGTGTAATAATTACTATTATTCATGCATGCACATAAATAAGAACAACCATTATTGCCCTTATTTTACTAGTGTGCCATATACATGTACATAAAATGGGTCCATTTTATTTTTGTCATTTGTCATACAAATGCTTATGTGTGACATGATCAATTATCTCATATAATTGATCACATCAAATAAATAATATACTCTTAACTCTTTAAGTAGTACATTACTATTATATCTATATATAATAAGTCCCATAATAATAATAATTACTTAGCTAAATTTATAACTTCTTGTAAATATTAATGGCTAATTATCACTACCCATGAAAGCATACAAAACCTCAACTAATTTAGTAATTAACGTTTAAATACTAAACTAGGCCTTATTTAATCGTATTAATAAGACGTGAAATTTATTCAGTCAATTATCGTATAATAGACTAATAAACTTAATCTGACTGAGTTCTAAACTCTATCTCCAATAAACAACTCTCATTACAAAGCATATATCAAATATATACGCAAGGAACTGATTAACTGTATCAAATACAAATAATTAGTTTTCTATTTGGGTCTCATCCTATAGGTGTGACCGAAAGGGATCAGTTGATCACCGCCGTCTTACGACAATAACGTCTAACTCTAGTCAGCTGAGCGTTATCGATTTACGTTAATCAACTGACGTGGAGTATCGATGTACTAATTATCCCAAGTATATTCCGTCCATGAGATTTAATATATCAATGCACTATTGTGGAGGACACTTGCTCCAACAATAATAACAGTTTGTGAAGATGCGATATGGAATGAGGTAAATATGATGATGCATGTTTTTGAAAAAGTGACGTTTCACGTGATTGATTAGGCACGTGTCGACTTAAGTCGTAAAAAAACGTTGATGAGACTAGAAAAGGGATGTGAGACTCACGGTATTGTCGTGATAAGGCCATTTGATCGAGTCATTGAAGGACTCGACCGAGTAGTCCTCGGGAAAGGCCCCTGTCTCGTGTTTTAGACCCTACTCGGTCGAGTTATTGACGAACTCGGCCGAGTACACTGCCACTCGATCGAGTCATTGCGAGACTCGACCGAGTGGAGGTCGGAAAACATTCTGTCTCGGTTTTTGAGGTGCCACTCGACCGAGTGGGCTAGGCACTCGGTCGAGTGCCCCCTGTGCGAACTAGGGTTCGCTTGCGATTTTACTGTTAATTTCAGAATTGCTTTTGATTTTGCTAATTCGATGACTCTGTCGAATCGGACACAAATATTGATTAATTTGTGCTCGATTCGTGTGTATGATACTCGTCATATCCAACGTGCGATTATTGAATCGACATCGGATATTGGAGCGGGATAAAAAAGTTGCTATAAGTCGTTTTAAGTTAACTAGCACGATGCAAATTTTCTCCGCGTTTATTGATGTCGTAATTAATTCAATCGAATTAGAAGACATCTATATTAGCATCAACGAAAATCGTGTTAATCATTTTATTTGACTAAATCATTAGATTCGTCATCCAATTATGGAATTGGTATCGAATCTAATAAATCGATACTTTGAATTAAAACCTCGACTTGATTCCCTCCGCATCCCGACATCACAATTAATTCTTGCGAATTGTTTGATGTCGGATCCGCATCAACGGGTTTCGACCCTTATTAAAAAAAGTATTTGTTTTGAAAAAAGGTTTTAGAATTGATGAAATAATGCGATTGAACGATTATGCGAACGAAAATAAAAACTATTGTTTAGGTTGACTTGTTTCAATAATCAAGTGATCGGGGTGATGGGATAAGCGACCGACAACGCTGAGTGCAATACTCCTGTATATTCGGGTTTCCTTATCCCACCATCACTCACACTCGACACAAATTCACTAGTGATATTATCGATATTACGGATGCGATAAATAAATAAAAAAACAAAAAAACGAAAAAAGAGGAAGATGACGAGAGAGAAAGGAGAAGGAAAGAAAGCGGGTTTTGGCACCCTCAACCTACATGTTCTTGTTCTCGGACGGGACTCGTAGTTGTGGCTTGCACGTGAGTATCGAGATGTAAGTTGAGTTGTGGTGTATAGGGTTCGAATTCCTAAACGCTAGGGTTAGGGTTTTGGATGTATGTGATTAGTGTAGAATAGGGTTTGATTAGGGTTAAATGATGATCAAAAAAGTTGTGTAAAAGGGTGTGAATGGGGGTGTATATATAGGCATTTCCCATGTACCCCGTCTAGGGTTACTCGACCGAGTAGCCACTTGACTCGGTCGAGTGGCCCAAACGCCAGCAGCCGGGCTTGGACGAGGGCCCACTCGATCGAGTGGAGCTGACACTCGATCGAGTGGGTCAGCTGGATCGAGTGGTCCGGGCTTCGGACCTGGAATTGGATATTTTGTGTTTGGGCTGAGTTTTTGATGTTTATGTGGCTGTTTTTTCTGTGTCTCGGAAACGACTTTGACCGGGGTTGACCCAATTGCTAAAAGTTGGTTTTATTTTCGGTGTCGGTTTTGACACAAATTAGTCTTGTTTGACTGGAAATGACCCACTGGGCCTGAATTTGAGGTCCGTTTTGTGAGATTTTTACTCCGTAGGTGCTTAAGCCAACAACTAATGATTTTGAGCTCATATCCGAGCGCGTAGAAACACGTTAGCGTCCGATCATCATCGGGTGTTTTTTGGAAACTACTATAGACACCTGGCAGTTAAAATGCGGGTGTCTACAGAGCCCCCACTCTGACTGACGCTTGGACAAGGCGAAAGCCAGAGTAGCTACCAGGCCAATCGAGGATTGAATCCTGGCAGACTTCCGATCGGGTCGTTTATAGTCCATTAGACTCGCGTGAAGGGTCCGCCAACCATAAGATAGGAATCATACCTGAGCTGATGATGATAACTCCGTGGGGAATCAGACTTGTCGCATAAGTCCTGGGTGCGCCTATATATGGGCCCATCCCGTGCTATTCCTGGGAAAATGCCACCTAGGGCTTTCCGCTGGGGAGATACAGTGGGTTGCATGTCCCTGCTTGAGTCGTACCTGTATAAGTCACATAAAACTTTGCATGCAACATGTAGGTGAAAATGACTCGCGCTGAGAAAAAAAAGATTTTTGAATTTTTGGAATTCTTGAAAGTTTTGAAAGTTTTTGAATTTTTTGACTTGAAATCCTGAAAGCAACTCATGGGCTAGGTTTTCAAAATGGAAAGGGGTAGAAAAGAAGTTTGCAGTTTAAATAGACCGAAATTTGACCTTGTCGAAAGGGATTTTCTCAAATGGCTAAGTTTTGCAAATTTCAAAGCAGGAATTTGAAGAGAGAGGTCTACCGACAGACTCGACTCTAGACGTGACCGGACGAGTTGACAGACACGACTGGACTCTCGAGGGGTTGGACCGTGACTCGGTAGGGAGGTGGGCCACTTAAGATGACAAGACTCTTAAGTTGCGCTATTCCGTAGCCTAGGCGAGTGGCAACACGGTCGAACATCGAAATGGGAAGGATGTGCTATAGGGTGGCTGCAGTAGTCTGTAATGAGACTGTAACGACAGGACCTAGTGGTGACAATGTTATAGTCTGGTGCTCTTTTGGATCTTTGGTTTTGGGGTACAGTCCCAAAATGGGTATTGCTCAGCTGTACCCCTTTCGTCAGATGCAGGTTGATCGTTATTTCCTTGATGCCTGCTTTTCTTACTGGGACGACATATATCATTTCTTTGCCTTTCCCCGGGGAGAAGTTTGTCTCTTGCCTGAGGAGATTTCTGCCGTGGGAGGATGGAACCCGATACTTCATCCTGCCGTCCCGTATTCAGTTTATGACCCGAGGAGGAAGCTTTGAGAATTTTTAGGGCTTTCTCACAACGAAGTATCCCGCATGATGGAGGATGGCAATATTTCTCTGATCGACTTGGCTGAGAAATTTATGAATCCTCTCGATGTCCGGGTCAGACCGGTTCACAGCCGTAGGGCTTTTTCTTTCTGTATGCTCCATGTTTATGCTTTCGAAGGTCACATGGATTTATTGTCTTGTATGGGTACTGCCCGCCTCTTGACCGTGGTTGATCTGATGGAGACGTAGCACAGTCCGGCTTGGCTTATTACGGGCAAAATTATCCAAGGCCTAGACAACCGCAAGAGGGATTCGTCAGCCCGCTTGACCGGAAGTACCCGTTTGTTGCAAGTTTGTCAGATTTTTCCTGATTTTTTATTTTCTTGATTTTTTGATATTTTTTTTCGCGGTTTTTCTGCTGCAGTGGGCACTCGATCGAGTCACCCTGACACTCGATCGAGTGCCCTCGTAAAAAGCCCCCTGTTCGTGTTCAGAGGTACCACTCGATCGAGTGTCCCAGGCACTCGACCGGGTGCCCTTAGGCGGACACTTATTTCGTCTCGGGAGCTCATATTTTTGCCTTCTTTATACGAGAGGCTATCAGTGATAGATCCTCCTCTTGACGCGAGCAAGTACCATCATAACCATGTGATGACGAGGAGACGGGCCATTGATTTTTCTCGCCAGATTACCCAGAAGTATTGGGACGAGGTGTTGTCATTCCATGGTGGTTCATTGATTCGATGGGTAGTGCCGTGGTGGCCCATCTATGTTTGGACTGGCTTGGACCCGAGGGACAGAGCTCGTTATCAAGTAATTTTGTCTTTCAAGCAGACAATCCATCTTTATCCCGACCGCATACTAAGGCAGTATGGTTGGACCCAGAGAATCCCGGAGATTGAAGCAGTTGTGAGTGACCCTACCCAACTGACTGATGTGATGTGCGATACCTGGATGCAGAGATGGTATACCCGACATACTTGGCTCATTCCCACATCTCGTCACTCAATCTGGGTTTCAGACTCTTATGTGAAGTGGACTAAAGCAGGCGATGCCAAAGCCCGAGCTGCTCTGAAGGTCGATGAAGCTTTTGATCTTCTGCGAAGGAAGCAAGTTAAAGACAATAGGGGCTTCTTCGACGAAGGTGACACCCCAGCTACTCTGGTCCGTCTAATGTCGGGTCAGAGAAAGAAGACTAAGACTCAAGCGGAAGGGTCTAGTGCTAGAGGTGCGCGGAGGAAATTGAGCCCCCAGACTGACTTAGAAAGGAGACTGGGCCGAGACTAGCAGTGCAGGACCGACTTGGCCCACGGGATAGACTACCCGAGCACGTGCGGGCCCGACTTGGACCAAAGACGAAAGCAGAAGACCCGCTGTCAAAGAAACGAGTTCGAGCTAAGGAGGTTCCCCTCGTGATTCGGGAACGCTCGCCCCCGCCTCGACGACCTCGCGCTCCGCGCGACCCAAAGGACAAAGGAAAGGGCAAAATGCACGAATATTAGTCTCCTTTGTTTTATTATTTGAGTATTATTATTATTTTTTGGTGTGATTTATTTGTGTGTTCCGTTTTTGGCGTTTTTTTTGTGTATTTCCCGAGTTTATCGGTTTTTTAATAATAGACATATTAGTGAATACCGTTCCCGTCTTTTCGTTTATTGTCGTGGTTGTACCCTTTTGAGGGGTTGCCTACGTATCCACAATTAGCGGAATCAAACCAAACGTAGTTCGAAATTGAATTTTGCAATTTTCGAAATACATCAAGACTATTAGTCCGAGATGTGCGACAGTAGAATAATTAATTCTAACTTATTGACTTGTCTATAATTTTGAAAATTTATAAAAAGATGAATTTTTATAAACTTTTGCAAATGACATTGAGATTGGGTTTATGGGTAATAGCGCTTCAACTGGTCCAAGTTGGTTGGGTTGACGAATTCGCTTCCGTCCAAGTCTGTCAGCATCACCGCTCCTCCTGACAGGACCTTTTTCACTATATATGGCCCAGCCCAATTGGGTTTGAATTTTCCTCTTGGGTCAACCGGTAGTAAGGCACGAACCGATTTTAGGACCAGATCCGTTTCTTTGATGTTTCTGGGCCTAACTCTTTTGTTGAAAGCCCGTTGGATCCTCTTTTGATATATTTGGATATTGTTGAGGGTTCGGGATCGCTGTTCGTATAAAAGGACTAGCGAATCGTATTGGGCTTGGACCCAATCTGCTTCCGGTACTTGGCTTTCAAGTAAAATCCTGAGAGATGGCACTTCTAGCTCGACCGGTTGGACCGCCTCCATTCCATATGTCAGATAATATGGAGTTGCTCCGGTTGCGGTGAGAATTGACGCCCGATAAACCCAGAGAGCAAAAGCTATTTTGTCGGGCCAATCCCGGTAATTCTCAGCCAACTTTTTAAGTATGGTGACAATTGTCTTATTAGCCGCTTTTACCGCTCCGTTTGTTTGGGGTCGGTAAGGGGAAGATGTATGTCTTTGATATTTGTATTTTGCTAGCAACGTAACGGTTTCAGCTTGAAAGTGGGTCCCGTGATCAGTGATAAACTCGTGTGGGATCCCGTATCGGCATATGATCTTGTTCTGGATAAATTTGGCCACGTGCTTGGCGTTCAAGACACAGTATGACTCGGCTTCGACCCATTTGGTGAAGTAGTCGACGACCACTAGAATGAAGCAATGACCTCCCGTCCCGGAAGGGTGCACCTTTCCAATTATGTCAATACCCCATGTCGAAAATGGCCATGGTGATGTCATGGTATACAACAGGGAAGATGGCATATGTTGTACATTAGCGAAGATCTGACAGTCATGGCAGTGTTTGACATGTAGCTGACAGTCTACTTCCATGGTGTTCCAATAATACCTGAGCCTCATGATTTTTCGGGCTAGCATATGGGCGTTCATATGCGGGTCATTTTCACCATCATGTACCTCGGCCATAACCTTTTTGGCCTGTATTTTGTCGATACACAGAAGGAGAGCCCCTTGTGTCGTCTTTTTGTATAACTGCCCGTCGTCCGTACGAACAAATTGGGTCGCCAACCTTCGCAGGGCTTTCTTGGCCCGGTTTTCGGTTCCCGGGGAATACTCTCCCGATGTCAAGTAAGTTAGGACAGCCTGATACCAAGGTTTTGGGTCGGTTATCTCGATGTCTTGGATAGCGTGGATGTAGGCCGGTTTGGACCGTCTTTCAACACAGATTGGCATGCTAGTTAGATGCTCCGGTATGTTTAGTAGGGATGCTAATTTGGAAAGTGCATCTCTAAATTGATTTTCTTCTCGGGGTAGGTAGATATATTCCACCTTCTGGAATTGTTTCTCTAGAACCCTTACTCGTGCTTGGTAAGCCACGAGATTGGCGTTCCGATTTTTCCATTTTTGGAGCGCTTGATTGATGACCAATGATGAATCACCATGAACCCGGAGGTTCATTACTCCTAGATCAGCGGCGGCTTGCAACCCGTGAATGCATGCTTCATATTCGGCTGCGTTGTTGGTCACGTCAAAGTCCAATTTGATGGATAAGGGGGTGTGCTCCCCTTGTGGTGAGATTAACAGAATTCCGACCCCAAATCCTCGGAAGTTGGATGCCCCGTCAAAATACAAATCCCATGTTTCGGCATCGGTATGGAATATGTCTTCATCAGGAAAGGCCCAAGTATCAGTGTGGCTCCGGACTATCGGCAAGGAATTCTGCCACTACCCGGCCCTTGAAGGCTTTTAATGGTACGAACTTGATGTCGAACTCTGTGAGCATCAAAGTCCATCTGGACATCCTGCCATTGAGGATGGGCTTCTCGAACAGGTACTTGATAGGATCCATTTTGGATAAAACATGCACTTCGTGACTAACCATGTAATGTCAGAGCTTTTTAGTGGCCCAAACCAGAGCTAGGCACGTCTTTTCGAGCATTGTATACTTGCATTCGTATTCTAGGAACTTTTTACTGATGTAGTAAATAGCCCGTTCTTCTGAATTGACTGTCTGGGCCAGCATAGCCCCCAAGGCTGTCTCGGTCGTTATTAGGTATAATGACAAAGGCAAACTGGGTTGAGGTGGTATTAATACCGGCGGTGCAGACAGGATCTCCTTGATTTTGTCAAAAGCCGTTTGACACTTATCGTCCCATAGTACCCGTTCTCCTATCTTCAGTTTTTTGAAAATGGGCTCACATACCATGTTTAGTTTTGAAATGAATCGGCTGATATATTGGACTTTTCCGAGAAACCCCCTTATTTCTTTTTCGGTCTTGGGTGGTTGCATCTCGGTGATGGCTTTGATTTTAGATGGGTCGACCTCGATGCCGCGTTGGCTAACGATATGACCTAGTAATTTGCCTGATGTTACCCCGAAGCTACACTTTTGAGGGTTCAGCCTCATGTTGTACTTGCGTAGTCGGGTAAAGAACTTTCTTAGGGCTGCAATGTGCCCTCTTCGATCTTTGGACTTGACGATCATGTCGTCCACATAGACCTCCACTTCTTTGTGCATCATATCATGTAATAAAGTAGTGGCGGTCTGCTGATAAGTGGTCCCGGCGTTGATAAGCCCAAATGGCATAACAGTGTAACAGTAAGTACCCCAAGGTGTAATGAAGGTGGTCTTACTCATGTCTTCTTCTGCCATTTTGATCTGATTGTATCCGGCATACCCGTCCATGAATGATAGAAGGGCATGATCGGCCGTGTTGTCCACCAGTATGTCGATGTGTGGTAATGGAAAATCGTCTTTTGGGCTGGCCTTATTGAGGTCTCGGAAGTCCACACATACCCGCACCTTGCCGTCCTTCTTGGGTACCGGCATGATGTTTGCGACCCAGTCTGGATATTCAGACACTTATATAAAGCCCGCTTTGAATTGCTTGTCGACTTCTTCTTTGACTTTGAGGGACCATTCGGGCCTCATTCTTCGGAGTTTCAGTTTTACCGGTTTACACCCATCTTTGATGGGTATTCGGTGTTCAGCTATTTCCCGATCTATTTCCGGCATGTCCTTGTAGGACCATGCGAAGACGTCCTCGAATTCCTGGAGGAGGTCTGTGAATTGTTTTCTCTCCTCGGGATCTAAGGATAGGCCCAACTTAAGCGTCTGGGGCTCTAAAGTGGTTCCCATGTTGATGGACTCGGTTTCTTCGATTACTGGATCTCGGGACTCCCTTTGTTCGAGTTACTCGATCAGATTCGGAGGTAGAGGTACCTATTCGTCAGGTTTCTCAATCTCATTGCATATAAAAGTTTTGAAATCGAAAGAATTTTGGAAATAAGACAAGTCGTAAGCAGAACAGTTTTCGTTATTATTATTGATGGTAAATTTTGAGAAAAGCTCGAATAGAGCTGCATCTGCTCGTTGCTCAGTGGTGGGATTGGGAGTGCTCTCGGGACAGGCCCCGAGACTCCAGTGGATAAGGGAAGAGGGGTTACAGAATCGACTCTAGCCCCAGACCCTCTAGACTTGGACTCAGACTCCGACTCTGACTCAGACTCAGACTCAGACTCGAACTCGGTATCCGGCATGTCTCCCTCGCCGGTGGTTAACTTGTAGGTCCGTCCTTGGCTATCGGTCCACTTGATGGTTTTCCTCCAGGCCCTTTTCCCGGTGTCTGCACCGACTTCGGAGATTAGCTTGGTTGGGTCAAACCGATCGCTGCGGAGGATCAGGTTGACCAAATCATCCTTTGGAGCAGGGACGACTTTTTCTTCTCCAAATAGGAGCCCCAGCACGGGTTCGAAGTTATTTTCAACTTCTTTAGACTCGGCCTGGACAAGGGTGAATATATCATCAGGGATGAAGTTGCATTCCCGAGCCGTTTTGGTCTCGGGATATGTGATGGTGGGTTGGTAGAGGCCCACTTGAGTAGCTCCGAAAACTGGAGTAACGAAGTAGTCAGTTAACTTCGGGCTATAAGGGCCTAAGTAAGTGCCCTAGAGGATGTTGGTGGCCTTGTGGATACCGGCCCGGACCACGTTTTCCGGGGTTATAGCATACCCCAATCCGAACTGTGATTCGCCATCGTTCAGGACCTCGATAATCTTCCCACCTGGAAGATATGGCCTCGAGGTAGCCCCCGGTAAATAGCCCAAGTTTTGTAGCATCATGTTGATGCTAGTGGTGAAGTAAGGCCTGAAGAGATATTTCTCCTCGATCATACCCACGAAATCAAATCCTCGTGGATCGGCCCAGCCCGTAGCATTGCAGCTTGCCACGGTGATGGGGGTGGCCTCTAGTGTGATGACACCGTCTTGAAGTGGCATCTTGACCTTCCTATGCAGGGTAGAGGACACGACCTTGACCGCGTGGATCCAAGGCCTTCCGAGCAGCAAGTTGAAAGATGAGGTGACATCAATCACATGGAACTCCAGTTCTTTTTCGATTGGGCCCGTTATGATTGTCAATTTAACAGCCCCGACTTCTGGTTTTGGGCTTCCGTCAAAAGCCTGGATAGTTTGCGCCGTTGGGAGATAGTCGACATCTGTGATGCCGAGGGCCCTAGCGGTCCTTAGGGGTAGGACATTCACGGCAGATCCATCGTCGATTAGGGTCATTGGGAGGTACTTCCCTCGGCAAATGACTGTGATGTATAGGGCCAAATTATGGGCGGCCCCGAATGGTGGTAGGTCGGACTCAGAGAAGGTTATGAGTGGGCCTTTCTTCGACTTGCCCGTGAGATAGCGCATGATAGTGGCTACCATTTCAGCAAGAGTCGACCTTGATTTCGTCGAGAGCCTTAGTCAGTGCCTCTCGATGTGCCTGTGAGCTAACCAGAAGCAGCCATATGGTTAGATCAGCTCGAACCCTCTTCAATTGTTGGACCAAAGTCGTGTCACTGCTTGGTTCTTCGAGGGTGGACTCCGTCCTGGCAGGTTCAGTGACGGTTGTTGGAGTAGAGCGTCCGGCTGTGGCGAGGTGGTTAGTAGCTAAGGCTTTGGACTTAGCTTTTCGAACCTCTTCACTGGTGATGGGGATAACTTCCCCTTTGGCTAGGTAAACGTCGTCCTCGTTATCGAACCATATCCCGTTGATTTGTGGGATATAAGGGGAAATGAGGTGAGAACAGTCGATTACCTCTCCCGTGAAT
Source organism: Agrostemma githago (assembly GCA_958450325.1). NCBI lineage: Eukaryota > Viridiplantae > Streptophyta > Magnoliopsida > Caryophyllales > Caryophyllaceae > Agrostemma > Agrostemma githago. The sequence continues at coordinate 23,401,619 of OY288244.1, read as the reverse complement.
ATAGCATGGGCACTAAATGAGTTTTCTTTGTTGCTTGGCTTGTCCCCGGGCAACGGTATTTTCCCGCTTTCAATCAGATCTTGGATCAGATGCTTCAGCTTCCAACATTTTTCCGTGTCATGCCCATTACCTCGGTGATACTGGCAATAGGCTTGGACATCGTAGCTCTTGGGCCTTTTCTCCACTGGAAGTTCGGGAGTCGGGCCTATTGGTTGGGTAAGGCCTTTAGAAGATAGCCTTTGTAAGGCGTAGGTATAGGTAGTCCCTATATCCGTGAATACCCGAGTTGGTGTATTCTTTTTGGACGAGGTGTCAAGCAGATTTACCTCGTCGAAGATGCTGCGAGTTGCAGCTGCAGATGTGGGCTTGCTCACAGATGAACTGGCCCCTTGATATCCCTTGGCAGAGGCCTTAGTCAGGCTCTCTAACCTTAAGTCATCCTCGATCCTTGTACCCATTTCAGTTAGGGTAGCAAAATTGGGGATAACAGCATACCGGAGATGGACCCGGTAGGAAGGGGGGAGGTTCTTGACAAACGCCTCCACTAGCACTTTCTCGCTGGGCTTATCAACCAGCTTCACACTCTCGGCCGCCATCTTTGTAGATACCTGGTGAACCCTTCTTTGAGCTCTTGGGCCATCACCTCCAGAGTACGCATTGTAGTCTGGATCTCGGTATTATCAGCGTAGTTCCGAGCAAATTCAGTCGCCACATCATCCCAAGTCTTATATTTTTTGGAATCGAGCCTGTAGTACCAGGCCTTGGGATGCTTTTCAAGGGAGGAAGGGAATAAGTGCGTAAACATGGTGGACTTCACCCCTTTTACCGCCATAAAATCTTTGAAAGCCCGGATGTGGTGGACCGGGTCTTCGGTACCCTCAAACATTGGAATTTCCGTAAGGTTGAGGTTAGCAGGTAGCTCGTCATTTAAAGGCGAATAGGAACGAGCAATTTCGGTGTGGATCGAGTTGTTCGTTGACAGGTGAACTTGTTCTTCGAGCCTGCGAACAACGCTGATTAGTTCAGCTATGGGCCCAGTGGGCTCAGATCCAGCAGGGGGAGTCTCCTTCTCCATGGCGCTCACACGAGTGGCGAGTGTCGCTTGGTCAGTTTGGATGGCAGTCAATTGGGTTTCGATCTTGGCTAGTGCGTCCTTCAGTTCGTCCATCTTGTGTTGATATCTGATCTCGGGTGGCCTGTCTGTAAGAATACCGCGTGATCAGAGACTAGCCCAAATCCCGGAGTAGAAAGTACATCCCGAACAAGACTAAACAAAGGAAATGACTCGGAAAAGACACCTAGACGGGTGACTTGTGAAAAGTGGGCCTTCTTTAGGATTCGGCGGGTGGGCTGAGTCCTGTTCGAAAGAAGGTCCAAGTGAGACATCCCCAGACTTTTAGACTCGATTGTGTAAACGAGCCCTCCTTCGTAGGAGTATGTCCTACGTAGGTGGGCCTTGCCTTAGTCTAGTAAGGCGGACTGGGATAGGGAAGAAACCCGTGATGTAAGATCGACAGAGTTTCGACGCTAAAGACCTTGACGACTTATGACGTGACCCGACACTGCTAAATACGGGAAGTCCTAAGAAGAGGAAGGTTTTGAAAAGGATTGTTTTTAGAAATTCCGAGCAAACTCGGGGAAGGGCCCGATTTTTCGAAAAAAATCGGAAAGTGCATCGGGCCACAAATTTGAAAGTTTGAAAATTTTGTCGAGTTTTGAAATGGGCAGAATATCGGCTAAAAATAGGTTGTTTTGAGTAAAATCATAAGTCCTAAATTCGGTATACGTCCCGGGTTTTGAAATTGAATATCTTGAAAAAGATGTATTTTTTTGAAAAGTTGACGGTTTTTTGAAAACGACAAGGAAACCAAGTAGCATCTAGTCAGGCAAGCATTATAACGACGCCATGTATGCTTTACACTAAGTCTCGGTCGGTCTAAAAAAGGTATATACTAGTGCACATAGTCTAGACGTTGATCGGGACGGACTTTCTAAGTCGAGTTGAGCTTAGAACATGCCGCGAAACCCACTCGAATCAACTATGGACACCTTAGACATATCCATATTGGAGTACATCACGGTATAGTGGGACGTCGGTCGCGAGTACCGGCCCGGGAAAATATGGGGTTATGTATGAACCGTAAAACTAAAACGCGTATTGTACTAGTCAAACAATTTCTATTCGAGTCTCACCCTGAGGATGCCGATGGTAAGTCACGCATCAGTTAATCCCCAGCGGAGTCGCCAAATTGTGGACATGACATAGGTCCACCCCGACGCGGCCACGCGCGGGTTTGTGGAGGCGAATGAATCTTCATATGAGAATGGATCGAATTTAAATTTGAATCGAAGTGGAGTCGCCACCGAACTTTGTGAGAGTTCGGGCCCATTCGAACCCACTCTATGTCGTAGTGGGCCGTATACAAAATACGGCCCATTTCCGATGTTAGAGTTTATTGGGCTCGTCCCTTTGCATTTGATACCGATACCGTCACTACCGGTTATCGTGTATTGAATAACTCTCGTGTGCCAACGGTTTCGGGCATCCGGAAACCGAGGTTCTGAGTAAGGGGTGAGGGTACGTGTTGGGAAGCCCACAAAGGACACCCAACTCTGCCCGCACATTGGCGGCCTCTACTAAGATATCGAGTGACTTTCTAATACGCGCGCTAGTTGAACGGGAAAATAAATATGCAAACATTATTTTCCCTAAACATGCGAAAAATTGAAAGGATTTCTATGTCGATTTAATGCAACTAATTCTAACGTCGATGTTAAATTTAGCATGTGAGTTCATTTTAGTACAATAAAATAAACAATAAAAGATAAATCGACAAAAGAACAAACGGTTAGTAACGGTATAATGATAATAACGGTTTGTGAAGATGCGATATGGAATGAGGCAAATATGATGATGCATGTTTTTGAAAAAGTGATGTTTCATGTGATTGATTAGGCACGTGTCGACTTAAGTGGTAAAAAAACGTTGATGAGACTAGAAAAGGAATGTGAGACTCACGGTATTATCGTGATAAGGCCACTCGATCGAGTCATTGAAGGACTCGACCGAGTAGTCCTCGGGAAAGGCCCCTGTCTCGTGTTTTAGACCCTACTCGGTCGAGTTATTGACGAACTCGGCCGAGTACACTGCCACTCGATCGAGTCATTGTGAGACTCGACCGAGTGGAGGTCGGAAAACATTCTGTCTCGGTTTTTGGGGTGCCACTCGACCAAGTGGGCTAGGCACTCGGTTGAGTGCCACCTTTGCGAACTAGGGTTCGCTTGCGATTTTACTGTTAATTTCAGAATTGCTTTTGATTTTGCTAATTCGATGACTCTGTCGAATCGGACACAAATATTGATTAATTTGTGCTCGATTCGTGTGTATGATACTCGTCATATCCAACGTGCGATAATTGAATCGACATCGGATATTAGAGCGGGATAAAAAAGTTGCTATAAGTCGTTTTAAGTTAACTAGCACGATGTAAATTTTCTCCGCGTTTATTGATGTCGTAATTAATTCAATCGAATTAGAAGACATCTATATTAGCATCAACGAAAATCGTGTTAATCAATTTATTTGACTAAATCATTAGATTCGTCATCCAATTATGGAATTGTTATCGAATCTAATAAATTGATACTTGAATTAAAACCTCGACTTGATTCCCTCCGCATCCCGACATCACAATTAATTCTTGCGAATTGTTTGATGTCGGATCCGCATCAACGGGTTTCGACCCTTATTAAAAAAAGTATTTGTTTTGAAAAAAGGTTTTAGAATTGATGAAATAATGCGATTGAACGATGATGCGAACGAAAATAAAAACTATTGTTTAGGTTGACTTGTTTCAATAATCAAGTGATCGGGGTGATGAGATAAGCGACCGGCAACGCTGAGTGCAATACTTCTGTATATTCGGGTTTCCTTATCCTACCATCACTCACACTCGACACAAATTCACTAGTGATATTATCGATATTACGGATGCGATAAATAAATAAAAAACAAAAAAACGAAAAAAGAGGAAGATGACGAGAGAGAAAGGAGAAGGAAAGAAAGCGGGTTTTGGCACCCTCAACCTACATGTTCTTGTTCTCGGACGGGACTCGTAGTTGTGGCTTGCACGTGAGTATCGAGATGTAAGTTGAGTTGTGGTGTATAGGGTTCGAATTCCTAGACGCTAGGGTTAGGGTTTTGGATGTATGTGATTAGTGTAGAGTAGGGTTTGATTAGGGTTAAATGATGATCAAAAAAGTTGTGTAAAAGGGTGTGAATGGGGGTGTATATATAGGCATTGCCCATGTACCCCGTCTAGGGTTACTCGACCGAGTAGCCACTTGACTCGGTCGAGTGGCCCAAACGCCAGCAGCCGGGCTTGGACGAGGGCCCACTCGATCGAGTGGAGCTGACACTCGATCGAGTGGGTCAGCTGGATCGAGTGGTCCGGGCTTCGGACCTGGAATTGGATATTTTGTGTTTGGGTTGAGTTTTTGATGTTTATGTGGCTGTTTTTTGTGTGTCTCGGAAACGACTTTGACCGGGGTTGACCCAATTGCTAAAATTCGGTTTTATTTCCGGTGTCGGTCTTGACCCAAATTAGTCTTGTTTGACTGGAAATGACCCACTGGGCCTAAATTTGAGGTCCATTTTGTGAGATTTTTATTCCGTAAGTGCTTAAGCCAACAACTAATGATTTTGAGCCCATATCCGAGCGCGTAGAAACACGTTAGCGTCCGATCATCATCGGGTGTCTTTTGGAAACTACCATAGACACCTGGCAGTCAAAATGCGGGTGTCTACAGAGGGAAGACCAAATAGCTCTCATTACCCGTGTTAGCGCCGTAGAACAAGGAACACCTGGAGGTGGGATCGAGACCACTGGGCCTTTAGCTGAATTGGCTGGGGCAGTCCGCAAGCTGCAGGAACAGGTCCATTTATCAACCAACTACTCGATCCACACGGAGAATGCTCGCATTTACTCACCCTTGAATGACGAACTGCCCGTCAACCTCAACCTTATGGGCATCCCAATGTTCGAGGGTACTGAAGACCCGGTGCATCACATTCGGGCTTTTAAGGAATTCATGGCGGTTAAGGGGGTAAAATCGACCATGTTCAAACACCTTTTTGCTTCCTCTCTCGAGAAGCATCCAAAAGCATGGTACTACAGGCTTGATCCCAAGAAATACAAAACTTGGGATGACGTGGCAACGGAATTTGCTCAGAACTATGCTGACAACACTGAAATCCAGACCACGATGCGCACCCTGGAGGTTATGGCCCAAGAACCTAAGGAAGGATTTACAAAATACCTTCAACGATGGAGGGCCGAGAGTGTGAAGCTGATCGATAAGCCCAGCGAAAAAGTCTTAGTGGAGGCCTTCGTGAAGAATCTCCTCCTCTCTTACCGGGTCCATCTCCGGTACGCGATCATACCCAACTTTGCCACCTTAACCGAAATGGGGACGAGGATTGAGGATGATTTGAGATTAGAGAGCCTTACTAAGACCTCTACCAAAGGTTATCAAGGGGCCATCTCATCCACAAGCAAGCCCACAACCGCAGCAGCTACTCGCAGCATCTTTGACGAGGTCAATCTACTTGATACCCCGTCCAAGAGGAATACCACACCGCGGGTATTCACCGATATAGGTACTACCTATACATATGCTTTACAAAGGTTGTCATCAAAAGGCCTGATCCAACCGATAGGCCCAACGTTCGAAGTCCCAGTCGAGCGTCGCTCTAAGGCTTACGACATCCAGGCCTATTGCCAATACCACCGGGGCAATGAGCATGACACCGAGAAATGTTGGAAGCTTAAGCATTTAATCCAGGATCTCATCGAAAATGGTAAGATCCCCTTACCCGGAGGCAAGCCAGTAATAAGGACAATCCTTTAGCTACCCACGCCATTTTTTCCGGAGAAGTAATTGATTGCTCACACCTCATTTCTCCCTTCATCCCGCAAATAAATGGGATTTGGTGCGATGATGAGGACGATGTCTACCTCACCAAAGGGGAAGCTGTCCCCATCACTCCCGAGGAGATCCAGAAAGTTAAGTCCAAGGCCTTAGCCAGTAATCACCTTAGGGACGTTCCTATCATCACCGAACCAGTTAGGGTGGAGGCCGTCCCGACCACCGAAAAGACTCTTGTGAAGCAACTAAAGAAGACTCGAGTTGACCTCTCTATCTATATGGCAACTCTTAGTTAGCTCACAGGAACATCGAGAGGCACTTACTAAGGTCCTCGATCAAGTCAAGATCGACTCCTCGGCTACTCCAGCTGAAATGGTAGCCACGGTCCTACCTCACCTAAAGAGCAAAGCTAAGGAAGAAGGCCCACTAATTACCTTCTCCAACGCTGATCTACCATCATTCGGGCCTACCCACAACATGGCCCTTTACATCACGGTAATATGCCGTGGAAAGTACCTCCCTGTGGACATGACATAGGTCCACCCCGACGCGGCCACTCGCGGGTTTGGGGAGGCGAATGAATCTCCATATGAGATGGGTCGAATTGAATTTTAAATCGAAGTAGGAGTCGCCACCGAACTTTGTGGGAGTTCGGGCCCGTTCAAACCCACTCTATGTCGTAGTGGGCCATGTACAAAATATGGCCCATTTCCGATGTCAGAGTTTATCGGGTTCGTCCCTTAACATTTGATACCGATACCGACATTATCGGATATTGTGTATTGAATGACTCCCGTTGCCAATGGATTCAGACATCCGGAAACCATGGTTCTGAGTAAGGGGTGAGGGTACGTGTTGGGAAGTTCACTGAGAACACCCAACCCCGCCCGCACTTAGCGGCCTTTACTAAGATATCGTTCGTTTTTGGTGTACACGTGTTAGTTCGACGGTTGAATGATATGCAAACATTATTTTCCCTAAGCATGTGAGAAAAAATTGAATGGGTTGTTAAGTCGTTTAATGCACCTTAAACTAATAACGTCAAAGTTATATTTTGCATGTGAAATTCGTTTTAGTCTAATAAAACAATAAAAATAAAATAAACTGCTACAAACACGAGAAAACGAGTTAGTAACGATTGAATAAATCGAATAAAGATGTAAATACGATAATATGCATGATTCGAAAAAGTTTTATGACGTGTGAAAAATACTTTGTCGAAATCTGAAAATATGCCGAGAAAACCGCTGTTTTATGTGAGTAAACAATGCTGGAAAAATTGGAAAAAATGAAAAAAAGGCCACGGCTTACAGCAACCCGCGCGATTCGCCTGGGAGGGGCGCGACTCGCGCGGGTGGCTGTCTCGGATTCGGTTCTCCAAAATTGCTAATTTTGATAAATCGCGTACAAATATGGATTAATTTATACTCGATTCATATTTTCGATATTCGTCGTATTTGATATACGACTATGAAATCGATATCAAATAGTTAGAATGATTTTAGAAAAAGTTTTACAAAGTTTATTTTGAAAAGAATTTGAACAAAAAAATGTTAATTTTCTCCACGTTAAAATCGTCGTATTTTGTTTAAAAAGATGTAACGATTTTTTAGCATCAACGAGATTTAATTTAGTCCTTGTTCGATACGATATTTGATTAAAGAGTCGATATCGTATTTTAAGAACGTTTCGTTTTATGAAAATTGTTTATAGTATCGATATTATGTAAAAAACAAAAATATGCGACGACGACCCGTAATAAAGACAAACCGACGACACGACTCGTAAGGAAAAAAAAACGAGAAAAGGATGAGAGAAGGGAAGAGAGAAAGGAAGAATCGGGTTTGGTTTTACACCCTCAACCTACATGCTTTGTTTTCTCGGAATAAGGCTCGTCGGAAATTGGCTTAGGCGCGGGAGCGTCGAGACGATGTGGGTGAGTTAGGGTGGTGCGTTTGGTGCGTGTGAGGAGTCGGGTTGTGGCCGGTTTTTGGGGTGTCGGAGTTGCCGGGTTGTAGTAACGGTACTTCGATGCTATTTTCGGAAGTATGTTGTAGATGAGTAATGTGTATATTTGATGGGAATCGTTGATTGATAATTGATACTTTGTGTTGAATATGAAGGTCCTATTTATAGGTGAGGTCCTTGATAGGAGCTAGGAGAAGTATTTCTTGCTTAGGTGACAAGAAACACCGGTTTGGATAGGAAACGTAGGAGTTTGAAGGGGACGAGAGTCCCGTTTCTTGGTGAGAAAGCCATGTCTCGGCTGACATGAACTGTTTTGGCTGAGTGTTTGACGCTCGGTTGGTAAATCGATTTGGCTTGCGGATAGAATTCCTACTTGAGATCAAATTCTATCCTCGAACGGATTTGTTTAATATTTTCGAGGCTGATATTTTGTAGTATCTGAGCCTAGGCCGAACTGATGAGGTATCACGGCTGGTCCGTGTTTCTCGAAAAAAATATCTTTGACCGGGTTTGACCCGGTCGCTAAAAGACGGTTTTGCCCCTGGTGCCGAATTCGACCCAAATTAGTCTTATTTGACTTGAAACGACCTACTGGGCCTGAATTTGAGGTTGATTTTGTAATATTTGTACTCCGTAATAAGCCTAAACCAAATGTCCTTGATTTAGAGCCCCTATCCGAGTCCATCAAAGCATGTTTGCGTCCGATCATCATCGGGTGTTTGGCGGGAACTATTATAGACACCTGGCGGTCAAATGTGGGTGTCTACAGAGCCCCCACTCTGACTGAGGCTCGGACAAGGCAAAAGTCAGAGTAGCTACCAGGTCAATCAAGGATTAAAACCTGGCAGACTTCCGATCGGGTCGTTTATAGTCCATTAGACCGGCGTGAAGGGCTCGCCAGCAATAAGATAGAAATCATACCTGGGTAGATGTCAATAATGTCGCGGGGACTTTGCCTGGAAAGCCTTAGGTGCGTCTATTTACAGACACACCCCATCTTGGAGTTGCGCGGGAGCCTGCCTTGGAAGCTATGGGTGTGTCAGACACATCCCATCTTGGAATTACGCGGGAGCTTGCCTTGGAAGCTATGGGTTTATCTGTTTACAGATACATCCCTAAAAAAAATGTCGCTTGAGTTTTTCCACTGGGGAATTTTTGAGAATTCTTCAGGAGTCTTGGGTGTACCTGTCTGTTGATACATAATAATTTGCATGTAGTATCTAGGCGAAACACCGACTCACGCTGGGGAAGAAATGATTTTTGATTGATTTTTGGAAAGAAAATGCTGAAGAATTTTTTTTGAAATTTTTTGGAAATAAGAATGCTTGGGATGACTTGATTCCCGATCAGATTCTGACACGGATTCCTAAAATCCTCTGGTTAGGCCTGTATACCTAGATGAAGTAGGGAGCATGATAAAAATTCCTATTCCCGTGGTGACTAGGAAAGGGATTTTCTCTATTATAAATAGAGGGTTCTTGCTCTTTATTTCTCATATTCCAACCCAAATCTTTTCCTTCTATCTTAAAATCCCTCAGACTTTTAAGACAAAAAACTATTCTTGCAATGGGTATTGAACATCTGACCGCGATGCTTCAGGCATGGGCTCAAGACTTTCGGGACGAAGATAAAGTTCAGTTAATTCAAATGGGAATCGTTGCTTTATTCCCACTTCAGCGACTTAGGGTAGATTCACACTTTCTCGATGCTTGCTTATCCTTTTGGGATACTACCCACCATGTTTTCGCATTTCCTCGAGGAGAAATATGTCCCTTTCTCGAAGAAATTGCAGTTATAGGCGGTTGGTGCCCTAATGCTCGTCCTGCCATTCCCCCATTTTATCCTGACCCAAGGAGGAGACTAAGGGATTTTCTAGGCTTGTCGCATGCTGAGACGGTCCGTATGGTAAAGGGAGATTCGGTTTCCCTATTTGACCTAGCTGACAAATTCATGAATCCAATTGGCGCAAAAATTACTTCTACCCATAGGCGTAGGGCTTTCGCCTTTTGTATGCTGCATTGATACGCCTTTGAAGGTCAGATGGATGCTGACTCGTGTTTAGGCGAAATCAGGCTGATTAGCATAGTTGACCAGATGGAGACAGGTCACAGCCCAGCTTGGCTGGTAACTGGGGAGATTATTATGGGCCTTGATGCTAGAAGACTTGACTCGGATCGACAATTGACCGGAAGCATTCGCCTTTTGCAGGTATTTAACCATTTTTTTCTCTTTTTTCCGAAAAATTGCCCGAATTTTTCGAATTTTTTTTTTTCCGAAATTTTCCAGATTTTCGAATTTTTTGGTTTTTCCGAAATTTCTCAAATTTTGAATTTCTTTTTCCCTTTTTTTTTGAAATTTTTTTCGAAAATTTTTTTTCCGATTTTTTTTTCGAATTTTCCGAAAAAATCGAACTTTTTGATTTTTTTTTTGTAATTTTCCGAGCTTATCGGAGATTTTTTTTGAAATAAAGAAATTTATTTAAAACCGTTCCTGTTTATTCGACTGTAGTGGTTGGGCCCTTTTGAGGGGCTGCCTACGTATCCACAATTTGCGGAATCAAACCAACCGTAGTTCAGACTTAATTTGCAATTTCGAAATACATCAAGACTATTGGTTCAAGATGCTTGTAAGAGTAAAATAAGTAATTCTAGCTTTTGACTTGTCTTTAAAAGTTTATGTTGAAAATATGTTTTTTAATAAACTTTTGCGAATGACATTGAGAGAGATGGGTTAGGGGTGGTAACGCTTCAGCTGGTCCAGGTTAGTTGGGTTGACAAACTCATTCTCGTGCAGATCTGTTAGCATCACTGCTCCGCCTGACAGAATCTTTTTCACCAGATATGGCCCGGCCCAATTAGGTTTGAACATTCCCCTTGGGTCTACTGGTAATAAAGCTCGAATAGACTTGAGAACCAAATCTCCTTCTTTGATGTTTCTGGGCCTTACCCTTTTGTTGAAAGCCCGTTGGATCCTCTTCTGATAAATTTGTATATTATTGAGGGCACGAGATCGTCGTTCGTCCAAAAGGACCAGCGAGTCATATCGTACTCGAACCCAATCATCTTCGGGTACTTGACTCTCGAGTAGGATTCTAATTGACGGCACTTCTAACTCAATGGGTTGGACCGCTTCCATCCCGTATGTAAGGTAATACGGTGTTGCTCCGGTCGCAGTACGAATTGAGGTCCGATATCCTCAAAGTGCAAATGGTATTTTATCGGGCCAATCCCGGTAATTATCAGCCACCTTTTTGAGTATGGTGACAATTGTTTTATTAGCCGCTTCTACCGCTTCATTGGTTTGGGGTCGGTAGGGTGAAGACGTATGCCTTTGAATTTTGTATTTAGTCAGCAAGGATGCTATTTCGGCTTGAAAATGGGTCCCGTGGTCACTGATGAATTCATGAGGGATCCCATGCCGGCATATTATCTTATTTTGGATGAATTTAGCGACATGCTTGGCGTTGAGAATGCGATAAGACTCAGCTTCGACCCATTTGGTGAAATAGTCGATAGCCACCAAAATGAAGCAGTGTCCTCCGGTTCCCGAGGGGTTTATCTTTCCGATTATATCAATTCCCCATGTTGAGAATGGCCAGGGTGACGTCATGGTATATAACAAGGATGGCGGCATATGCTGTATATTAGCAAAGATTTGACAGTTATGGCAATGTTTGACGTATAACTGGCAATCGATCTCCATGCTGTTCCAGTAATATCCAAGCCTCATGATTTTCCGGGCTAACATCTGGGCGTTCATGTGTGGGCCGCATTCGCCATCATGTACTTCAGCCATAACTTTTTCAGCGTTGGCTTTATCGACACATCGAAGGAGAGCCCCCTGTGCTGTCTTTTTGTAAAGTTGCCCATCGTCGGTGCGGATGAACTGGGTTGCCAGTCTTCGCAAGGCCTTTCTGGCTCGGTTGTCGGCTCCGGGTGGATGTTCTCCGGTTGTTAGGTACGTCAACACAGCTTGATACCATGACTCGGGATCGGGTATCTTGATATCTTCGATGTCGTGGATGTATGCCGGCTCAGATCGTCTTTCAACACAGATTGGCATACTGGTCACATGATCGGGAATATTTAGTAAAGATGCCAGTTTTGAAAGTGCATCTGCGAACTGATTCTCTTCCCGAGGTAGGTATATATATTCTACCTTCTGGAACTGTTTCTCGAGATCCCTTACTCGTGTCTGGTAGGCCACGAGATTAGCATTTCGAGTCTTCCATTTTTGAAGTGCTTGATTAATGACCAGAGATGAATCACCGTGTACTCGGAGGTTTGTGACCCCCAAGTCGGCGGCGGCTTGTAGCCTGTGAATGCATGCTTCATACTCAGCGGCGTTATTAGTGACGTCAAAGTCTAATTTGATGGACACGGGAGTATGTTCCCCTCTTCGCGAGATTAGGAGAATCCCGACTCCAAATCCTCGGAAATTGGATGCCCCGTCAAAGTATAAGTCCCATGTTTCGGCGTCGGTATGGAAAATGTCTTCATCTGGGAAGGACCAAGTGTCGGTGTGTCCATCTCCGGTTATGGGACTGTCAGCGAGAAATTCGGCTACTATTCGTCCTTTGATGACTTTCAATGGTACGAACTTCAGATCGAACTCTGCCAACATTAGGGTCCATCTTGATATCCTGCCGTTGAGAATGGGCTTTTTGAAAAGGTACTTGATCGGATCCATTCTGGATAGTACTTGTACCTCGTAACTGAGCATGTAATGTCGGAGCTTCTTGGTGGCCCAGACCAAAGCTAAGCACGTCTTTTCAAGCATGGTGTATTTACACTCGTACTCTAAAAATTTCTTGCTGATATAGTATATAGCCCGTTCTTCGGAGTTGACCGTTTGAGCTAGCATAGCCCCCATGGTTGTCTTTGTTGTAGTTAGGTATAGTGACAAAGGCAAACCGTGCTGAGGTGGCATCAAGACTGCTGGCGAAGACAAAATTTCTTTGATTTTATCAAAGGCTGCTTGACACATGTCGTCCCATAGTAACCGTTCCCCTATTTTCAGCTTCTTGAAAATCGGTTCACACACCATGATTAGCTTTGAAATGAATCTGCTGATGTACTGACCTTTCCGAGAAACCCTCTTATCTCCTTTTCGGTTTTAGGGGGTTGCATCTCAGTGATGGCCTTAATTTTGGCTGGAACGACTTCGATACCGCGTTGGCTAACGATATGACCCAGTAATTTGCCAGATGTTACCCCGAAACTGCATTTCTGAGGGTTTAACCTCATGTTGTCTTTGCGTAATCGGGTGAAGAATTTTCTCAGGACGGTGATGTGACCGTCCCTGTCTTTAGATTTGACAATCATGTCGTCCACGTAAACTTCCACTTCTTTATGCATCATGTCATGTAATAAAGTTGTGGCGGTTCGTTGATAGGTGGCCCCGACATTGATGAGACCAAATGGCATAACAATATAGCAATAAGTACCCCAAGGTGTAATGAAGGTGGTCTTATCCATATCTTCTTCTGCCATTTTTATCTTGTTATACCCAGCATACCCGTTCATAAATGATAGAAGGGCATGATCAGCTGTGTTATCCACCAGTATATTGATGTGTGGTAACGGGAAATCGTCTTTCGGGCTTGCCTTGTTAAGATCCCGAAAGTCTACACAGACACGCACCTTACCGTCCTTTTTTGGAACCGGCACGATGTTTGCAACCCAATCTGGATACTCGGAGACTCGTATGAATCCAGCCTTGAATTGTTTGTCGACTTCCTCCTTGACCTTGAGGGACCATTCGGGCCTCATGCGTCGGAGTTTTTGTTTAACCGGCTTGAACCCTTCCTTGATCGGTATATGGTGCTCGGCTATTTCGCGATCAATCCCCGGCATGTCCTTCTAGGACCATGCGAAGACGTCTCTGAATTCTTGAAGGAGACTTATGAACTGTTGTTTCTCCTCGGGATCTAAAGATACCCTATCTTAAGCATCTGAGGCTCTAAGGTTGTTCCCACGTTGATGGGTTCGGTTTCTTCGATTACCGGATTGCGGGATTCCCTTTGCTCTAGCTGCTCGATCAGATGTGGAGGCAAGGATACCTGTTCGCCGGGTTTCTCAATGTCATTGCACAGAATATTTTTGAAATTAAGAAAATTTTGAAAATGAGACAATTCGTAAGCAGAACGGTTGTTATTATTGCTCATAAATTGAGAAAATAGCTCGAAAAGAGCTGCCATCTGATCGCTAGTCAGTGGCGGGATAGGTAGGGTGCCCGGGACAGACACCGAGGCACCAGGAGTAGCTAAAGGGAGAGGGGGAGTTACAAGACTGACCCTAGCACCGGACTCACTAGACTCAATCTTAGACTCTGACTCGGACTCCGACTCGGACTCAGACTCAGATTCTGGCATTTCTCCTTCCCCTGTGATTAGCTTGTAAGTCCTTCCTTGACTGTCAGTCCATTTGACAGTCTTCCTCCAGGCTCTATTTCCTGTCCCGGGTCTGACATCCGAGATCAGCTTAGATGGATCAAAGGTGCGGCTGCGGAGAATGAGACTGACCAGCTCTTCCTTCGGTGCTGGGGCCGTGAGTTCCTCTCCAAAAAGTAGCCCTAGTGCAGGCTCACCATTCTTAGCATCTTCGGACTGGACAAGGGCGAAGATGTCGTCTGGTATGAAGTTGCAATCCTGGGCCAAGTGGGTCCCAGGGCGCGTGGTGCTGGGCCGGTATAGGCCCGTTTGGACTGGCCCAAATACTGGAGTAACAAAAGTGACAGTGTTAGTCCTTGTTTGGCCCACATTTTCTGGGGTTAGAGTGTATCCTAGCCCAATTTGAGATCTTTCGTTGTCTAGGACTTCAATAATCTTTCCTGCGGGAAGGTCTGGCCTGGAAGTGACCCCTGGTAGAAAACCTAGATTTTGTAGAATCTTGTCGATGCTTACTATGAAGTAGGGTCGGAAGAGATATTCATCTTTGATTGCCCCTATAAAGTCGAACCCCCAGAGATCGGTGCGGCCCGAGGTGTTGCAGTTAGCCACAGTCATAGGCGTGGCTTCTAAAGTGATGACGGTATCGTGCAAAGGTAGTTTGATTTTCCGATGCAAGGTGGAGGATACCGCCCTGGTTGCGTGGATCCAAGGTCTTCCTAAAAGGAGGTTAAAGGAAGAAGTCAGATTGATCACTTGAAATTCCAGCTCTTTTTCTATCGGGCCTGTTATGATAGTGAGTTTTACGGCCCCGGCTACTGACTTTGAACTTCCGTCGAAGGCTTGAATTGTTTGAGCTGTGGGAATGTAGTCGGCCTCGATGATGCCGAGGGCTTTGGCGGTCCTCAAGGGGAGGACGTTGTCTGCGGACCCATCATCTATTAGGGTCATTGGCAAGTATTTCCCACGGCAGATTACCGTGATGTAGAGGGCCATGTTGTTGGTAGGCCCAAATGATGGCAGGTCAGCATTGGAGAAGGTAATTAGTGGGCCTTCTTCTTTGGCTTTGCCTTTTAAGTGAGGCAGGACCATGGCTACCATTTCAGCTGGAGTAGCCAAAGAGTTGATCTTGACCTGATCGAGGGTCTTAGTGAGTGCCTCTCGATGTTCTTGTGAGCTGACTAGGAGTTGCCATATGGAGAGGTCAACTCGAGTCTTTCTTAGCTGCTTCACGAGAGCCTTTTCAGTGGTTGGCTCCTCGGGGGTGGCCTCTACCCTAGCTGGTTCGATGACGACGGGAACATCCCTAAGGTGATTGGTGGCTAAGGCTTTGGACTTAACCTTCTAGATCTCCTCAGGAGTGATGGGGACAGCTTCCCCTTTGGTGAGGTAGACATCATCCTCATCGTCGCACCAGATCCCGTTTATTTGCGGGACAAATTGAGAAATGAGGTGTGAGCAATCCACTATTTCCCCGAAGAAAATGGCGTGGGTGGCCAGTGGGTTATCCTTGTTGTTGGGTTTACCCCCGGGCAAAGGGATCTTACCACTTTCGATGAGATCCTGGATTAGGTGCTTTAGCTTCCAACATTTCTCGGTATCATGCCCATTACCCCGGTGGTATTGGCAATAGGCCTGAACTTCATAGGCCTTGGATCGACGCTCGACTGGGAGCTCAGGTGTTGGGCCTATCGGGGTGATCAGGCCTTTTGACGATAGCCTCTGCAAGGCATTTGCATAGGTGGTGCCTATGTCGGTGAATACCCGGGGTGTGGTATTATTCTTGGACGGGGTATCAAGTAGATTGACCTCGTCAAAAATGCTACGAGTGGCAGCAGTAGATGTGGGCTTGCTTGTTGATGAGCTGTCCCCTTGGTATCCCTTGGCGGAGGCCTTAGTGAGGCTTTCCAACCTTAGATCATCTTCGATTCTCGTCCCCATCTCAGTCACGACCGCGAAACTAGGTATGATGGCGTACCGGAGATGGATCCGGTAAGCGGGAAGGTGGTTCTTGACGAAGGCTTCAATCAGCACTTTTTCACTGGGCTTATCGACCAGTTTGACGCTTTCAGCCCTCCAGCGTTGAAGGTATTTCGTGAATCCTTCCTTAGGTTCCTGGGCCATTACTTCCAGGGTGCGCATAGTGGTTTGGATTTCCGTGTTGTCGGCGTAGTTCCGAGCGAATTCCGTTGCCACGTCATCCCAAGTTTTGTATTTCTTGGAATCGAGCCGGTAGTACCAGGCCCTTGGGTGCTTCTCGAGAGAAGAAGCGAACTGGTGTTTGAACATGTTAGATTTAACCCCCTTAAGGGCCATGAACTCCTTGAAAGCCCGGATATGGTGGACTGGGTCTTCAGTACCCTCGAACATTGTCAGGCCCGTCAGATTGAGATTGGCGGGTAGTTCACCGGTCAAGGGTGTGTAAGTCCGAGCATTCTCCGTGTGGATGGAGTTTTAGGTCGACAGATGAACTTGCTCCTGCAGCTTGTGGACTGCGCTGGCTAATTCAGCCAAAGGCCCAGTAGTATCGACACTGCCACTGGGAGTTCCCTGCTCCACAGCACTCACTCGGGTGAGGATGGCGATCTGGTCCCCTCTCATGGTCGTGATCATAGTCTCCAACTTGGTCAATGAGGCCCTCAAATCATCTATGGCTTGTTGCGTCATGGCTCGGGTGTGGGGTGGCCTGTCTGTAAGGGCACCGCGTAATCAGTAACTGACTCAGATCTTAGAATTAAAGAGTACATCCCGAGCAAAGAAAAGACTAGACGGAAAGACTAAAATCCAACTCCTAGACGGGTGACTCATAGACGGTGGGTTTTCCTTAGGATTTGGCAAAGTGGGCCTAGTGCCGTTCGAAGGAAGATCCATGTGAGAATTCCCCAAACTTTGGACTCGAATGTGTAAACGGGCTTCCCTTTGCAGGAGTTCGTCCTACGAAGGTGGGCCGTGCCTTGGCAAATAAGGCGGACTGGGATAGGGAGGAAATTCGTGATGTATGATCGACGGAGTTTCGACGCTATAGACTCTTACAACCTATGACAAGACCCGACACTGCTAAATACGGGAAGTCCTAAGAAGAAGAGGGCTTTGAAAATGGAACTTGGATTTGAAAACCGAACAAGGTCGGATAGGATGGCCCGATTTTTTTTTGAAAATCGAAAAAAATGTTATCGGGCCGAGATTTCGAGATTTCGAGATTTTAGAAAAGTTTGGACAGCATCCCGGCTAAAAAAATAGGCTATTTTGAGTCAAAATCATAAGTCCTAAATTTGGTAGCTTTCCGGATTTTGAAAAATAGATAAGTTTGAAAAGATGCAAGTTTTTGAAAATGATGGTTTTTGAAAAGACGATAAATAGATCAAGTAGCACGTAGTCACGGAAACAGTATAATGACACCATGTATGCTCTTAATCTAAGTCTCGGTCTGTCGAGATAGGGTCTATACCAACGACGATGACTTTCTCGCAAATCAGGACGGTCCTCCTAAGCCGAGTTGGTCTTAGAATTTGCCGTAAAACCCATGCGAGTTCCGCCATCGAAGTCTTTAGTGCACCCATTTAGGAATGTACCGTGGTATAGTGGGACGTCGGTCACAAGTAACCGGCCCGGGAAAGAATTGGGTTATGCATGAACCATTGAACTAAAATGTGTACATTACTAATCGAACGATTTCTTTTCGAGTCTCACCCTGAGGATGCCGATGGTAAGTGACACATCAGTTAATCCCCAGCGGAGTCGCCAAATTGTGGACATGACATAGGTCCACCCCGACGCGGCCACTCGCGGGTTTGGGGAGGCGAATGAATCTCCATATGAGATGGGTCGAATTGAATTTTAAATCGAAGTAGGAGTCGCCACCGAACTTTGTGGGAGTTCGAGCCCGTTCAAACCCACTCTATGTCGTAGTGGGCCATGTACAAAATATGCCCCATTTCCGATGTCAGAGTTTATCGGGTTCGTCCCTTAACATTTGATACCGATACCGACATTATCGGATATCGTGTATTGAATGACTCTCGTTGCCAATGGATTCGGACATCCGGAAACCATGGTTCTGAGTAAGGGGTGAGGGTACGTGTTGGGAAGTTCACTGAGAACACCCAACCCCGCCCGCACTTAGCGACCTTTACTAAGATATCGTTCGTTTTTGGTGTACACGTGTTAGTTCGATGGTTGAATGATATGCAAACATTATTTTCCCTAAGCATGTGAGAAAAAATTGAATGGGTTGCTATGTCGTTTAATGCACCTTAAACTAATAACGTCAAAGTTATATTTAGCATGTGAAATTCGTTTTAGTCTAATAAAACAATAAAAATAAAATAAACTGCTACAAACACGAGAAAACGAGTTAGTAACGATTGAATAAATCGAATAAAGATGTAAATACGATAATATGCATGATTCGAAAAAGTTTTATGACGCGTGTAAAATACTTTGTCGAAATCTGAAAATATACCGAGAAAACCGCTATTTTATGTGAGAAAACAATGCTGGAAAATCGAAAAAAACTAAAAAAAGGCCGCGGCTTACAGCAGCCCGCGCGATTCGCCCGAGAGGGGCGCGACTCGCGCAGGTGGCTGTCTCGGATTCGGTTTTCGAAAATCTCTAATTTTGATAAATCGCGTACAAATATGGATTAATTTATACTCGATTCATATTTTCGATATTCGACTATGAAATCGATATCAAATAGTTAGAATGATTTTAGAAAAAGTTTCACAAAGTTTGTTTTGAAAAGAATTTGAACAAAAAAACGTTAATTCTCTCCGCGTTAAAATCGTCGTATTTTGTTTAAAAAGATGTAACGATTTTTTAGCATCAACGAGATTTAATTTAGTCCTTGTTAGATACGATATTTGATTAAAGAGTCGATATCGTATTTTAAGAACGTTTTGTTTTATGAAAATTGTTTATAGTATCGATATTATGTAAAAAAAAAATGCGACGACGACCCGTAATAAAGACAAACCGACGACACGACTCGAAAGGAAAAAAAACGAGAAAAGGACGAGAGAAGGGAAGAGAGAAAGGAAGAATCGGGTGTGGTTTTACACCCTCAACTTACATGCTTTGTTTTCTCGGAATAAGGCTCGTCGGAAAGTGGCTTAGGCACGGGAGCGTCGAGACGATGTGGGTGAGTTAGGGTGGTGCGTTTGGTGCGTGTGAGGAGTCGGGTTGTGGCCGGTTTTTGGGGTGTCGGAGTTGCCGGGTTGTAGTAACGGTACTTCGATGCTATTTTCGGAAGGTTGTTGTAGATGAGTAATGTGTATATTTGATGGGAATCGTTGATTGATAATTGATACTTTGTGTTGAATATGAAGGTCCTATTTATAGGTGAGGTCCTTGATAGGAGCTAGGAGAAGTATTTCTTGCTTAGGTGACAAGAAACACCGGTTTGGATAGGAAACGTAGGAGTTTGAAGGGGATGAGAGTCCCGTTTCTTGGTGAGAAAGCCATGTCTCGGCTGAATGGGCTGTTTTGGCCGAGTGTTTGATGCTCGGTTGGTAAATCGATTTGGCTTGCGGATAGAATTCCAACTTGAGATCAAATTCTATCCTCGAACGGATTTGTTTAATATTTTTGAGGCTGATATTTTGTAGTATCTGAGCCTAGGCCGAACTGATGAGGTGTCACGGCTGGTCCGTTTTTCTCGGGGAAAATATCTTTGACCGGGTTTGACCCGGTCGCTAAAAGATGGTTTTGCCCCTGGTGCCGGATTCGACCCAAATTAGTCTTATTTGACTCGAAACGACCTACTGGGCCTGGATTTGAGGTTGGTTTTGTAAGATTTGTACTCCGTAATAAGCCTAAACCAAATGTCCCTGATTTAGAGCCCCTATCCGAGTCCATCAAAGCATGTTTGCGTCCGATCATCATCGGGTGTTTGGCGGGAACTATTATAGACACGTGGCGGTCAAATGTGGGTGTCTACACTCCCTATGACCCTAATCAACGATGGGTCCGCAGTCAACGTCCTCCCCTTGAGAACCGCTAAAGCCCTTCGCATTACCGAGGCCGACTACATTCCAACAGCTCAGACCATCCAGGCTTTCGACGGAAGCCCAAGATCGATAGCTGGGGCCGTGAAACTAACCATCATAACCGGCCCAGTAGAAAAAGAGATGGAATTTCAGGTGATTGATGTCACCTCTTCCTTCAACCTGCTCCTAGGGAAACCATGAATCCACGCCGTCAAGGCGGTATCCTCCACCCTACACCGGAAAATTAAGTTGCCTTTACACGATAGCGTCATCACCTTAGAGGCAACACCTACGGGTGTGGCTAACTGTAACACCTCGGGCCGCACTGACCTCTAGGGATTCGATTTCATAGGAATGATTGAAGACGAGTATCTCTTCCGGCCCTACTTCACAGCTAGCATCGATAGGATGCTACAAAATCTAGGGTATCTACCGGGGGCTACTTCGAGGCCAAATCTTCCCGCAGGAAAAATTATCGAAGTCCTAAACGATGGGAGGTCTCAATTCGGTCTAGGGTACACCATAACCCCAGAAAATGTGGGCAAAACAGGAACTAACATTGTTACCTTTGTTACTCCAGTATTTGGACCTATCCAAATGGGCCTATACCGGCCTAACGCCACGCACCCTGGGACCCACTTGGCCCAGGACTGCAACTTCATACCAGATGATATCTTCGCCCTTATCCAATCCGAAGATGCTAGCAATGCTGAGCCCGCACCGGGACTACTTTTTGGAGAAGAAGTTGCGGCCCCAGCGCCAAAGGAAGACCTGGTCAACCTTATTCTTCGCAGCAATAGGTTTGACCCGACGAAGCTAATCTCGGACGTAGGGTCCGAGACGGGAAAGAGAGCCTGGAGGAAGACTGTCAAATGGACTGACAGTCAAGGAAGGACTTACAAGCTGATCACTGGAGAAGGAGAAATGCCCGAGTCAGAGTCTGAAATCGAGTCTAGTGAGTCTGGTGCTAGAGTCACTCCTGTAACTCCCCCTCTCTCTTTAGTTATTCCTGGTGCTTCGGGGTCTGTCCCGAACGCCTTACCTATCCCGCCACTGACCAATGATCAAATGGCAGCTCTTTTCGAGCTATTTTCTAAATTCTCAATCAATAATAACAACCGTTCTGCTTACGACTTGTCTCATTTTCAAAATACTTTCAATTTAAAAAATGTTTTGTGCAATGACATTGAGAAACCCGACGAACAGGTACCCCTACCTCCACATCTGATCGAGCAGCTAAAGCAAAGGGAATCCCGGAACCCGGTAATCGAAGAAACCGAGTCCATTAATGTGGGAACGACCTTAGAGCCTCAGATACTTAAGATAGGGTTATCTTTAGATCCCGAGGAGAAACAACAATTCGCGAACCTCCTCCATAAATTCAAAAACGTCTTCGCATGGTCCTACAAGGACATGCCGGGGATAGACCAGGAAATAGCCGAACATCATATACCGATCAAAGATGGATTTAAGCCGGTTAAGCAGAAACTCCCCCGCATGAGGCCCGAATATCCGGACTGGGTTGCAAACATCGTGCCAGTTCCTAAAAAGGACGGTAAGGTGCGTGTCTGTGTAGATTTTTGGGATCTTAACAAGGCGAGCCCGAAAGACGATTTCCCATTACCACACATCGATATACTGGTGGATAACACAGCCGATCATGACCTTCTATCATTTATTGATGGGTATGCCGGGTATAATCAGATAAAAATGGCAGAAGAAGATATGAGTAAGACCACCTTCATTACACCTTGGGGTACTTACTGCTATACTCTCATGCCATTCGGTCTTATAAACGCCGGTGCCACATATCAACGAACCGCCACAACTTAATTACATGACATGATGCATAAAGAAGTGGAAGTTTACGTAGACGACATGATCTTCAAATCTAAAAACAGGGACCGTCACATCACCGCCCTAAGAAAATTCTTCACCCGATTACGCAAGTACAACATGAGGTTAAACCCTCAAAAGTGCAGTTTCGAGGTAACATCTGGCAAATTACTGGGTCATATCGTTAGCCAACGTGGCATCGAGGTTGATCCAGCTAAAATCAAAGCCATCACCGAGATGCAACCTCCTAAAACCGAAAAAAGAAATAAGAGGGTTTCTCGGTAAGGTCCAGTACATCAGCAAATTCATTTCAAAATTAACCATGGTATGTGAACCCATTTTCAAAAAACTGAAGATAGGAGAACGAATACTGTGGGACGACAAATGTCAAATGGCCTTCGATAGAATTAAGGAAATCTTATCCGCGCCACCAGTTTTGATGCCGCCTCAACCCGGTTTCCCTCTGTCATTATACCTTACAACGACCGAGATAGCCATGGGGGCTATGCTAGCTCAGACGGTCAGCTCCGAAGAACGAGCTATCAACTACATCAACAAGAAGTTTTTAGAGTATGAATGCAAATACACCATGCTCGAAAAGACATGTTTAGCTCTGGTTTGGGCTACAAAGAAGCTTCGACATTATATGCTCAGCTATGAGGTGCAGGTACTATCTAAGATGGATCCAATCAAGTACCTCTTCGAAAAGCCCATCCTCAGTGGCAGAATGTCAAGATGGACCCTAATGTTAGCAGAATTCGACCTAAAGTTCGTACCGTTGAAAGCCATTAAAGGCCGGATAGAAGCCGAGTTTCTCGCCGACAGTCCCGTGATTGAAGAAGGACACACCGACACTTGGTCCTTCCCAGATGAAGATAGTTTCCATACCGATACCGAAACATGGGACTTATACTTCGACGGGGCATCCAATTTTCGAGGATTCGGAGTCAGGATTCTTCTAATCTCACCAAAAGGGGAACATACTCCCGTTTTTATCAAATTAGACTTTGACGTCACTAATAATGCTGCTGAGTATGAAGCATGTATCCACGGGTTACAAGCCGCCGCCGACTTAGGGGTCACAAACCTCATAGTACACGGTGATTCGTCTCTGGTCATTAATCAAGCGCTCCAAAAATGGAAAACTCAGAATGCTAATCTCGTGGTCTACCAGGCACGAGTAAGGGATCTCAAGAAACAATTCCAAAAGGTAGAGTATATATATTTACCTCGGGAAGAAAATTAGTTCGCAGATGCACTCTCAAAAATGGCATCCTTACTAAACATTCTCGATCATGTGACCAATATGCCAATTTGTGTCGAGAGACGGTCTGAGCCGGCATACATCCACGACATCGAAGATATCGAGATACCTGATCCCGAGCCATGGTATAAAGCTATCCTAGCCTACTTAACGACCGGAGAATATCCTCCCAGGACCAACAATCGAGCCAAGAAAGCCTTGCGAAGGTTAGTAACCTAGTTTGTCCGCACCGACGACGGACAGCTATACAAAAAGACAGCACAAGGGGCTCTTCTCCTATGTATCGATAAAACTAAAGCTGAAAAGGTTATGGCCGAAGTACACGATAGCGAGTGCGGCCCACACGTGAATGTCCAAATGCTAGTCCGAAAAATCATGAGGCTCGTATATTACTGGAATAGCATGGAAACCGACTGCCATTTATATGTCAAGCATTGTCATAACTGTCAAATCTTCGCCAATATACAACATATGCCGCCATTCCTGTTATATACCATGACGTCGCCCTGGCTATTTTCGACATGGGGAATCGACATAATCGGGAAGATAACTCCTTCGGGAACCGGTGGACACTGCTTCATTCTGGTAGCTATCGACTATTTCACCAAATGGGTCGAAGCTAAGTCTTATCGTATTCTCAAAGCCAAGCATGTCGCCAAGTTTATCCAAAATAAGATAATATGCCGTTACGGGATCCCGCACAAATTTATCAGTGACCACGGGACCCACTTTCAAGCCGAGATGGCGGTTCTGCTAACTAAGTATAAGATTCAAATTAAAGGCATACATCTTCTCCCTACCGACCCCAAACAAATGGAGCGGTAGAAGCGACTAATAAGACAATTGTCACTATACTAAAAAAGATGGCTGACATTTACCGGGACTGGCCCAATAAAATACCCTTTGCACTATGGGGATACCGAACATCAATCCGTACAGCAACCGGCGCAACACCGTATTACCTAACATACGGAATGGAAACGGTCCAGCCGGTCGAGTTGGAAGTACCGTCTCTCCGGATTCTACTAGAAAGTCAAGTACTTGAAGCTGATTGGTTTCGAGCACGATATGACTCGCTGGTCCTGTTAGACGAACGACGATCTCGTTCCCTCAATAACATACAGATATATCAAAAGAGGATTCAACGAGCCTTCAACCAAAGGGTGAGGCCCAGAAACATTAAAGAAGAGGATCTGGTTCTAAAGTCTGTTCGAGCCTTATTACCAGTAGACCCAAGGGGAAAATTCAAACCCAATTGGGCCAGGCCATATTTGGTGAAAAAGATTTTATCTGGCGGAGCTGTGATGCTAACAGACCTGGACGGGAACGAGTTTGTCAACCCAACCAACCTGTACCAGCTAAAACGTTACTACCCTTAAGCCCTTTCTCAATGTCATTTGCAAAAACTTTATTAAATTAATTTCTTAAAATAAACTTTCAAAAGCAAGTCAAAAGCTAGAATTATTTATTCTACTGTTGTAAACATCTCGAACCATAGTCTTGGTGTATTTCAAGATTGCAAATCTATAAAAAAAATTTTGAACTATGTTTGGTTTGATTCCATTAATTGTGGATACGTAGGCAGCCCCTCAAAAGGGCTCAAACACTGAAATCGAGAAAAAAAAGAAACAGGAACGGTTTTTAAATAGACTTCCTTTTATTTATTTCAAAAAAAACAAAAAAAAATCCGATAAACTCGGAAAATTACAAATTGCAAAAAAAAAAAAAAAATTCAAAAAAGCACACGACACTAAAATAAATAGTAATAATACTTAAATAATAAAAACTAGAGGCTCGGCATTTAGGGCATCTTACCCTTTCCCTTGTCTTTAGCTTCTTTTTCCGTCCACTGGCGGCGACGTGGAGGTGAGCGCTCCCGAATCACCATGGGAAACTCCTTTGCCCGGACTCGTTTCCTCGAACTCAAGTCCTCAGTCGGCTCAGTCGGTCCTAGTCGGACCCTCACCTTTTCTGGTAATCGGTCTCGTGGGCCCAATTTGTCTCGGGCTGCTAGTCTCGGTCCAAGTTTTTTCTCCAAGTCAGTCTGGGGGCTTAGCCGTCCCCGTGAGTCACTAGCACCAGTCTCTTTAGTTTGAGTCTTAGTTTTTGACTTAAGACCCAACTCTAGTCGGACAAGGGTAGCAGGAGTTTCTCCTTCATCAAAGAATCCCCTATTATCTTTCACCGTTTCCCGACGGTCCAAGTCAAAAGCCTCGTCAGTCTTCAAAGCTTTACGGGCCTCTTCAGACTCCTCGAAAGCCCATTTTCGATATGACTCCGAAACCCAAACGGTTTGGCAAGGACGGGGTATAGTCCATATGGCACGGGTAAACCAGCTTTGTAGCCACGTGTCACACATAGCATCCGTCAATTGGAGCGAAACGCTAATGATTGCTTCAGTCTCAGGGATCTGCTGAAACGAACCGAACTGCCTCAGAATGCGGTCCGGGTAGATATGGACGGTCCATTCCAAAGACAGGATCACTAAATAGCGGGCTTTGTCTCACTTAACTAGCCCCGTCAGTTTCGAGAGAAACCACCAAATAACGGCCCATCTAATCAGGGGCCCACCATGGAATTTTAATTCTTCATCCTAATAAGTATGGTTTATGTGATGACTTGAGCTTATTCGCCGTTTTCTTGAGCTAATCTGGCAACTACGATATTTGGATACACTCACCGGGGACTCAATGATCGACAAGCGCTCGAATAACCAAATCTAAATGCAAATTTTTGTAAGCGAAATCAGGTACCGCTGGCAGGCACTCGATCGAGTGTCACAACTGACTCGATCGAGTGGGCTAGCTGAAAACATGCAGACGGGTTTTTTCCGAGGTCACTCGATCGAGTGACAGGACCACTCGATCGAGTGGCCCCTGTACGTCAGAATTCAAAAAAAAAGAGAAAAAAAAACGCGAGACAATACCTGCAAAAGACGGGTACTTCCCGTCAATTGTTGGTCCGGGTCAAGTCTTCTAGCATCAAGGCCTGTGATAATCTCCCCAGTTTTCAGCCAAGCCGGGCTGTGACCCGTGTCCATCTGATCAACTATGCCTATCAACCTAATCTAACCCAAATACGAGTCAGCATCCATTCTTCCTTCAAAGACATATCGGTGTAGCATGCAAAAAGCGAAAGCCCTGTGCCTATGGGTGGGAGTAACTCTTACGCCGCTAATTCATAAATTTATCTGCTAGATCAAATAAGGAAACAGAATCTCCCTTCACCATGCGGTCCGTCTCAGCATGTGACAAACCGAGAAAATCCGATCCCTTAATCTCCTCCTTGGGTCAGGATAAAACGGGGGAATAGCAGGACGGGCGTTAGGACACCAACCGTCGATGGCTGCAATTTTTTTGGGAAGGGGACATATTCTCCTCAAGGAAATGCGAAAACGTGGTGGGTAGTATCCCAAAAGGATAGGCAAGCATCCATAAAGTGCGAATCTACCCTAAGTCGTTGGAGCGGGAATAAAGCAGTAATTCCCATTTGAGTCAACTGAACTTTGTCTTCATCCCGGAAGTACTGGGACCATGTCTGAAGCATTGCGGTCAGATGTTCGATACCCATAGAAAGAAATTTTTCTTAAAAGTCTAAAAGATTTTGAGAAAAGAAAAGAAGATTCAAATTGATATACGAAAATTAAAAGCAAGGAATCCTCTATTTATAATAGAAAATCCCTTCCTAATTACCTTAGGAATAGGGATTCTCATCATGTCTCCTAATTCACATAGGCATACAGGCCCAATCCGAAAGGCTTTAGAAATCCTTCTCAGGATCTGATACAAGAATCAAGTCATCCCGAGTACTTCCATTTTCAAAAAAAAAAATTCAAACATTTTCAAAAAAAAAATCAGTCAACGTTTTTACGAGTTTTCAAAAAATCAATTTTTTTACTTCCCCAGCGTAAGTCGGTGTTTCACCTAAATGTTACGTACAAATTGCTATGTGTCGGCATACAGGTACACCCAAGACTTCGGAAGTAAGCTTATGCAACTCTTAAAAACTCCCTAGCGAAAAACACGGGATGTGTCTGCAAACGGACATACCCGCAGCTTCTTAGGCAAGCTTCCGTGCAGCTCCAAGATGGGATATGTCCGCCAACGGGCACACCCATGGCTTCTTAGGCAAGTCCCCACGGAGTTTTTAGCATCCACTCAGGTATGATTTCTATCTTATGGCTGGCGAGCCCTTTTACACAAAGTCTAATGGACTATAAACGACCCGATCGAAAGTCTGCCAGGTCTTAATCCTCAATTGGCCTGGTGGCTACTCTGACTTTTGCCTTGTCCAAGCCTCAGTCAGAGTGGGGGCTCTGTAGACACCCACATTTTGACCGCCAGGTGTCTATAGCAGTTTCCAAAAAACACCCGATGATGATCGGACGTAAACATGACTTAATACGCTCGATTTTGGACTCGAAATCAATAGTAATTGGTGCGATCTTTTAACGGAGTAAAGATCCCACAAAAGAGACCTCAAATTCACGCCCGGTGGATCGTTTTCAGTCAAATGAGACTAATTTGGGTCAAAACCGAGACTGAGGGCAAAACCGTCTTTTGGCGACCGGGTCAAACCACGGTCAAAGGCATTTCGGAGACAGAAAATCTGTCACGAAGCGTCCGGGAATCCAGTTGGAAGTCCAATTCCTCACAAAAATCAGCTACAAAAACATTAAACAATTCCGTAAGAGAGAAAGTTTTATCTTTTGAAGAGCCATATCACTCGTCCAGCTCCACTCGATCAAGTGGATTGGCTCACTCGGTCGAGTGGGCTCATAAAAAACAGTCAGATTCGAGTTTAGACCAGGTACTCGATCGAGTGCCATGAACCACTCGATCAAGTGGCCTCTTTTTTCAGCCAAAACCGGGTGTTTCTTCCCATGCAAGTAAGACTCTCCTATCTATAAGCGGAGTCCCACTTACTCTCAACCGATTGCTTTCTTCCTTTGCAAGCAATCTGTTTCCTATCCAAACCGGGTATCTCCTATCCCAAGGGGAGTATTTCATCCTATAAATACCCCACCCCCGACACACCAATTTCATACATAGAATCCCAACATCAATTATCCCAATCAAGCAATCAATTCTCACAACATTTACGACAAACTCCCGACATACATTCGTGAGATCCCGACATCAACCCGAATCTCTAGCGAACCTTAGGCAAACCATACAAAAATACAACACCTTAACTCCTCCTATATTATCGTTACTCCTACGCAAGCGCTGTTACTACGAGTTCTTAATCGAGACCAAATTTAGCATGTAGGTTGAGGGTGTTTCAAATCCCGATTTCTCTCTTCTTCTCTTCTCTTCTCACGTTTTCTTCTTTTCTTTTTCTCTCGTCCGTTGTCTATCGTCGTCGTTTTCGTTTCTAATATCATTATTACTACTATCGTAATTAGCAATAACGAGTCGTCCCTAAGGATTCGATACCGACTCTATAGTCGAATGTCGGATCTAAAGACATCAATCAAACAAAACGTTTTCAAAAACTTTTCTCGTTGATGCCAAAGTAATCGTCACATAGTCCTAAAAAGACTAATACGACATTACAACACGGAGAGGTCTATTTCGATTCAAAAAAATTTCCAAAAACATCTCTTTTTTTAACAATCGCTCTAAGTATTGGATATCGATTTCGTAGTCGAATATCAAATATTTACGAGTTTTGAAAATTTTTAGTCGGGTATAAATTGTGCCATATTTTTACCCGACTTAACGAAATTATCGTTTTTCAAAAATCAAAAGCAATTTCGAGAATTGCAAATCGAGTCATCCCTCGAACACTCGATCGAGTGCTATAGCCACTCGATCAAGTGACACCCCAAAACAGAGGCAGAACACTTTTCCCGAGGGCCACTCGATCGAGTGTCATACCAGACTCGATCGAGTAGCACCTAATAATCGAAGCAGGAAGGTTTTTTTAAGAGGCACTCAATCGAGTCCTCAATGACTCGATCGAGTGATCTCTATCACAACAAATCCGTGAGCCTTCAACATATTTCGAGCTTCGATAAAACTTTTTTAACGACTTTGGTCAACACGTGTCAAGTCTATCACGTGTCCTAATCTTTTCAAAACCTTGCATAATATTATTTATGTCATTCTAATCTTTTGCAAACCGTTATACCGTTACTAACCCGTTTGTTTCTATTTTGGCATTCTTTTGTTTTATTGTACTAAAACGAATCTCACATGCTAAAACAACTTCGACTTAGTTCAAAAATGCATTAAAACGACGTAGTTAAACATAATTCACATGTTTAGCCTAAAAAGCCTTGTTTGCATATCATTTAACCGTTGAACTAACACGCGTACACGAACAACGAACGATATCTTAGTAAAGGCCGCTAAATGCGGGCGGGGTTGGGTGTTCTTTGTGAACTTCTTAACACGTACCCTCACCCCGTACTCAGAACCATGGTTTCCGGATGTCCGAATCCATTGGCATACGAGAGTCATTCAATACCCGATTACCGATAACGTCGATATCGGTATCGCAATGCAAAGGGACGAACCCAATAAACTCTGAAATCGGAATGGGCTGTACTTTGTGCACGACCCCTACGACATAGAGTGGATTCAAATGGGTCCGAACTCCCACAAAGTTCGGTGGCGATTCCAACTTCGATTTAAATTTCAATTCGAGATCCATCTCACATGAGATTCATTCGCCTCCCCAAACCCGCGCGTGGCCGCGTCGGGGTGGACCTATGTCATGTCCACAGCACTCGATCGAGTGCCTAAGGGCCACTCGATCGAGTGATCCCCCAAAAATCGACTAGGGAACCTTCCAGTGGGGCAATCGATCGAGTGACCCTAGACGGGTCACATACATTTCAAAGGGTTAGCATTTTCACATACATTTCCTCTCCCTTTTTGGTGCTTCATCCTCATACAAAACTGAGTCACATACTCTCCCTAATCACACCATAACTCACCTTACATATCTCAAATCGCTCCCGTGCCTACGATGACACTACACGAGTCTATTCACGAGACTATTAACATGTAGGTTGAGGGTGTCAAACCCCAATTTCTAATCTCTAATCTTCTTTTTGTTTTGTATATACTAACACTATTAACATTTTAATTCTTGTATACTAACACTACTAACTCTTTAATTAATCGTCCTACTAACTTTTACATTTCACATCTAACTTTTACTTTTCAGTTCCTAACAATCTAACTACTAACATCTAACTTTTATTTATCGTCTTTTACATATTGATTATATATAATACCGTGTATACTACGATATAATAAAAACTATTTTCAAACTGATTCGAGCAACGTCCAATGATGCTAAATCGATCGTTGTAGGCTTTAAAAGCCAAATTACGACATCAAAATGCAAAGGGCCTAAGTCTTGTGATGACGAATCGAACCTTTCAATCGAATACATTCGATAACCAATGCAAATGCCGCCTAAAGTCTGTTAAAACCCTTAACAAGTCGTACTGGAGGTGGCTCCCTTCGAGGCGCGCCGTCCTAGGCACTTAAAGATTAGGGCTCTTTATAGCGTACGCATAACCATCTGATTACAACGCGATCGCGGTAATTTGTTATCGAGCGCATTCGGTGTCATTTTCAAATTGTCACTCTAAATGTTTGATACTGACTTCGTAGTCGAATATCACTCATTATGAGTTGCCAAAGACGAGTTTGCATATATCTCTCCAAATGATTGATGTCGATATAGACAAACATCATTCATTATGAGTTATCAAATCCGAAATCAATATGGAACCTAATGATGTCAATCCGGTCGTCATACGGTCCTCGAAATCCGATAAGTGACATCACGAGACAAAGGGATCGATATTCGTATTGACGTGATGTGATCAAGAAATATTCCTTCACATACTCATTTCTTCTCTTTTAATTTCATCAACATCGCTCTAAAATTTTCGATATCGACTCTATAGTCGAAAATTGTTCACAACAAGTCATCGAAGATCGAACTAGTGTGAAACCCAATGACGTTAACACGATCATCGTAGGGTCCATGTGACCTAGAAACGATATCGTAACACGAAGGGACTGATATTCATAACTAATTCGAATACATTCGATTGAGATCACAACATGAGTTCCTTTTAGGACAAACATGTCAACCGGCCTAAGGGCACTCGATCGAGTGCCAGACTCACTCGGTCGAGTGACCCCCCTGAAGAACAGGTAGGGAGCTTTCGTCAAGGGCACTCGGTCGAGTGACCCATTATAGACTCCCAAATGAGTCTAAACGACGAACGATAATAAGTCGCTGTCAAGTTATGTTACGAAGTTGGTCGTTACGTGCCTAATCAATCGGGCATTCTCTTCCTAGAAACCGTATGTAGGCACCCAGATTCTGACCTGGTGGCTGCAAGAGTGCCCGAAAAACACCCAATGACGATCGGACTGCAACGCGACGTGAGATTACGATGTTTTAGACGGTTTTTCTATAGAACGGATTAAATAATTAATCGATAAAATTAATTCAACGTCAAAATTGTCTTAGTCGGTGTCACTACAGTCGCATCGACACTAATTAGAGTCAATTCTGACACCGGGGCTCCGAATCGGTCCCGAAATACGCAAAGTCAAACTTGAGTCGACACGTCGAGTCGAGTGAACCTCGAGACACGCACCCGAGACCCACCCAACGCTCGATGTGCTAGGGCAAACAGGAAACTTTAATCCCCAAGTTTGGAAAGTTTCAAAATCGGATCTTCAAAAGTCGGATCGCCTCCCCCCAGGCGACTGATTTCTCTTATGTTGGCCCTCAGGCGCCTCAGTCTTGGTGCGCGAGACACCAAGCGCCTGAGTAGTTGATTTAAACTGCGTGAACAACTATAAATACCCCCCTATTCCGCTCGTTTCGGACACAACTCACATTCAACTCTCATCCCCCTCATCCTCTTTACGAGCTTCTCTCTAGCTTAGCGTCGCACTCCGACTCTAAGCACGATCCACTTCATCGTTTGTCCCCGGTATGCGAATTGACACTACTCCTCGTAGTTCCTCGAGTTCCTTACTCGATAAGAACAAAAAGGGGCATCCGTGCTCGACTAGCCACCTCCAAATACAGTAGCGAAGCTCTGCCGAATTCGCCGTAGAAAAGCTAGGAGAATCTGCCTCGAACTCATATCATCACTAGGTTTTCATCTAGACAAAACTTTACATTTTGTATTATTTATTACGCACTTTGATAACGTCGAGTCCGACTAGTATGGACACTAGGTCCGTGGCACATCACAAACATACGTAACATCCCTAACTTCAACCATAAGCACTAAAACACCCTGTGGACATGACGTAGGTCCACCCCGACGCGGCCACGCGCGGGTTTTGGTAGGCGAATGAATCTCGTGGTGAGATTGTTCTCGGGTTCGAAATTTAAGTCAAAATGGAGTCGCCACCGAATTTTGTGGTTATTCGGAACCATACGAGCCCACTCTATGTCGTCATGGGCTATACACAAAGTAAGCCCACTTCGATTTCAGAGTTCATTGGGCTCGTCCCTTTGCATTGCGATACCGATACCATCTACACCGGTATCGTGTAAAGAATGACTCTCGTGCGCCAAGGGTTTCGGACATCCGGAAACCAAAGGTTCTGAGTAAGGGGTGAGGGTACGTGTTGGGAAGCCCACTAAGGACACCCAACCCCGCCCGCACATGGCGGCCTCTACTAAGACACCGTTCGTGTTCGTGTACGCGCGCTAGTAAAATGATGAAATGATATGCAAACAGCATTTTCGGACTAAGCATATGAATGATATATGAATTACGTCATTTAATGCATCTTATTATGGTCGAAGTGATTTAGCATGCGAGGTTCATTTATAAAGCAATGAGCAAGTAAATAAACGAAACTCGAAAATAAGTAACGTACAAGTTACACGGGCGGAAATACAACCCGGAATTCACAATACGACGATTATTATAACGATTAAAAGAAATAATGAACCGAATAAGAAAAGCGAAAAATAAAATACATGACTCGACAAAGACCCATATATAATAAATATTCGCTAAATCGTGAATTAGCTAGACGGACGAACCTTAATTAATTACGCATTATATTGCATATTAATCAAAGGACGGAGGTTCGAGACCTAGGCGTGAATCTAACCCGATCTCGTACCTCGATGTCTTGTCCCGACTTATCACCTCGAAAAATGAAGTCTTAATTAATTACATGTCGGATACGACTAAAGAGTCGTCGACATAAAAATTAATAGCGTGAGACCGTCGATCAAAGTCGTTTCTTTTAGTGTTGTGCATGAGAGTGAATTTTAGAAAAGATGAGTTCACGTGATGGTCTTTACACGTGTTGACTAAAAAAGTCGTAAAGAGAAAACGAGTTTTAAAATATGGTAGTATGTCGCGAAGGTCGCATGTCAATGTAAGGACCGAGTAGGGTAGAAAGTTGGAAGAAAAAAAAGAAAAGTGGGTTCGGCCAAACAGGCCTGCCCGCGAGTCGCATGGCTGGTCGCGCGACTCGCGTGCGGGTCTGGTCGGGTGCCTTTTTTATTTGTCGAAAACTCGTCAGTTTTTATAATCACGTGCCAATACGGTTTTATTTACTCGGCTTATGTTTTTTATAGATTGAGGATTTTGAATTAGTGACGAAATTGTATCCCTCTACGTCACGACATCGAAATTAACCCTTTCGGATTATGTGATGTCGATTTTCGTGTCAACGGGTTTCGTACTAATTGAAATGGGATCGAGTGCGTTCAACTACGACCGATTGCAATCACGTCACGCCCTTGAGAACATTGGGGCGGGGCTCCTCGAAAGGGCTCCACCTCCGTCGTTACTCGTAAAGGGATTAGACGGACTTTAGGCGATCGTCGTAGTCAAACGGATTCGAAACCAAGATACTAGTATTAATATATACGCGGTATTATAGTGTTAATAACGAGAAAATAAAGTTAGTATGCGAGAAATAAAATGTTAGTATGCGAGAAATAAAAATGTTAGCGATGTTAGTGTTAGTATTACGATATTAGTATAATTATAATATAAATTACACAAAAACGTAAATAGAAACGAAGTATAAAGGATCAAGATGGGGTTTAGGACACCCTCAACATACATGCTTGGTATAGGCCTCGGAAATAGACTCGTAAATGGCGACGGAACACCGGAGTATCGAGGATGAATGTGAGTTATGGTGTGTATATGTGTGTGTGTGTGCCGGTTTGCTTGATAGCAAAATGGCTCGATTTTTGTATGACTTTTGCTTAGGGTTGTAGTATGTGATGTTTAGGATGATTAGAGTAGAATTTTGTAGGGTGAAAGAGGTTTTTTAAGGCTTATGTTTCAGCTTTTCTTAGGTTTTTTAATGCTGAAAAAAGGTCTTTAAATGGTGGTGATTAGTGGGGTATTTATAGAGTGGGGGTGTGATTAGGGTTAGTTTAGGAAGGGTTGACTTTTGACTTGATTTTTGCATTTTGAATTTCTGATTTGGGCGCAATTTCTAGAAGTTGAACTTGGCTGGTTTGTGTGACGGGTTCGTCCTTGACCGGGTTTTGACCCGGTCGCTAAAAGACGGGATTTATTTTTGGTGTCGGTTTTGGCCCAAATTAGTCTTATTTTGCTCGGAACGACCCACTGGGCCTGGATTTGAGGTCTGTTTTGTGAGATTATTACTCCGCTAAAAGTCCATGTCGGGCATTATTGATTCCTATTTTGGGTTTCTGGTTTGAATTCAGGCCTGCGCGCGCATGGGGCCCAGATTAGCTGAGGAGGCACTGCAGTTAGGGTTACTGGCGAGGTTCCCTATTATAAATATAGGTCTCCCTGCTTCAGTTTTTTGCATCCTAACTCAAATTCTCTCTTAAACTTCTCAAAATCTTTTAGTCTTTCAAGAAAGTTAGAAACTTCTGTCATGGGTATCGACCACTTGACTGCCATGCTTCTTGCCTGGTCCCAATACTTTCGGGACGAGGAAAAGATTCGGCTGACCCAGATGGGGGTTGTCAGTCTATTTCCTTTCCAACGACTGATAGTTGACCCACACTTCTTGGACGCCTGTCTGTCGTTTTGGGATACTACCCATCACGTCTTCGCGTTCCCACGGGGAGAGATATGCCCTCTTCCCGAGGAAGTCGCAGCCATAGGAGATTGGGGCCTAGCTGTTCAGCCTGCCATTCCCTCGTTCTACCCGGACCCGAGGAGGAGGCTAAGGGAATTCTTGGGTCTGTCTCATGCCGAGACAGATCGGATGGTGCAGGGAGATACCGTTTCCCTATTCGACCTTGCCGATAAGTTCATGAACAGCCGGGATGTGAGGGCCACCCCTACTCACAGGCGTAGGGCGTTCGCTTTTTGCATGCTGCACTGTTACGTTTTTGAAGGGCTGATGGACCTTGACTCATGCAGGGGTCAAATTAGGTTAATTGGAGTGGTTGACCAGATGGAGACTGGTCATAGCCCTGCCTGGCTAGCCACTGGGGAGATTATCATGGGTCTAGATGCTAGGCGACTCGACCCGACCCGACCACTGACGGGGAGTACCCGTATCCTGCAGGTATACATCTCGCGCGTTTTTTTTTTTTTTTTTTTTTTTTTTTTTTGCGCTTCGCGGGATCCTAGTAGGTTATCTGGCGAACTCTTACAAATTCGCGTTCTCTTTTCAGATATGGCTGTCGGAGCGGCTATCAATCATAGAGCCCCCTCCGAGTATTCCCAACTATCGGAGCAGTCAGCTTAGCTCTCGCAGGCGGCGGATAAGCTCGAGTCATCTAATAAACCGAGCTTACTGGGATGAGGAGCTGGTGTTCCACGGGGGTCCCTTTATAAGGTGGACTGTCGCTTGGTGGTTTCTTTCTAGGCTGACGGGGCTGGCCAAGAGAGACCAAGCTCGCTATTTGGTGATTTTGTCCCTTGACTGGACGGTTCACATTTACCCGGACCGCATCCTGAGGCAGTTCGGTTCGTCTCAGCGCATTCCTGAGACTGAACCCATCATCAGCGTCTCGCTCCAACTAACGGACGCTATGTGCGACACCTGGTTGCAAAGGTGGTTCACTCGTCCCACATGGACTATACCCAGCCCTTGCCAATCCGCTTGGGTTTCAAGGGCTTACCAGAAATGGACTTCTGAGGAGTCCGAGGAAGCTCGCAAGGCCTTAAAGCTAGATGAGGCCTTTGAACTGGTTCGCCGCGAGACGGCGAAAGATAATAGGGATCTCTTCGCTGGGGGAGATATTCCTGAAGCTGCGGCCCGGGAAGAATCGGGTCTTAAGTCACAAACTAAGACTCGATCTAAGGAGGTCGGTTCTAGCAGCAAACGGGGGAGGCCGAGCCCCCAGACTGATTTGGAGAGACGCCTTGGGCCTAGGCTGGCGGCCCGGGACCGACTGGGTCCGCGTGACCGGCTTCCTGCGGCCGTGAGGGCCCGACTTGGGCCTATCGAGGTGATGGAGGATTCGGGCTCAAACGGGCGAGCCCGAGCCAGAGAGGTTCCCGTGGTGCTTCGGGAACGCTCCCCTCCGCGTCGTTGCCAATGGACGGCTAAGGAGGCCAAGGACAAGGGGAAGGGCAAGATGCCCTGAATGCCGAGTCCTTCAGCTTTATTATTATTTAAGTATTATTACTATTTTTGGTTGTGTGTTTTTTTTTGTATTTTTGAATTCCTGCATTTTGTAATCTCCCGAGTTTATCGGTTTTTTTTTGAATTAATAAAGAAAGTTTATTATTAAACCGTTCCTGTCTTTTCTCGATTGCATTGGTTGTGCCCTTTTGAGGGGCTGCCTACGTATCCGCAATTAGCAGAATCAAACCAAACGTAGTTCAAGCTTAATAAAATTTGCAATCTCGAATTACACCAAGACTATTGGTTCAAGATGTTTTGTGACAGTAGAATAAATAATTCTAGCTCATTGACTTGCTTTTCGTAAAAAAGATTTTGATAAATTTTGCTAATGACATTGAGAAATGGCTAAGGGTAGTAACGCTTCAGTTGGTCCAGGTTGGTCGGGTTGACGAACTCATTCCCGTCCAGGTCCGTCAGCATCACTGCTCCCCCTAATAAAATTTTCTTTACTAGATATGGCCCAGCCCAGTTGGGTTTGAATTTTCCCATTGGGTCAACCGGTAGTAAAGCTCGAATAGATTTAAGGACTAGATCCCCTTCTTTAATGTTCTTGGGCCTTACCCTCTTGTTGAAGGCCCGTTGGATCCTCTTCTGGTAGATTTGGATATTGTTGAGAGCGCGGGATCGTCGTTCGTCTAATAGAACCAACGAGTCATACCGTGCTCGAACCCAGTCAGCCTCGGGTACTTGGCTTTCTAGCAGAATTCTGAGGGACGGTACCTCCAACTCGACGGGCTGGACTGCTTCCATCCCATAGGTTAGGTAATATGGCGTTGCCCCGGTTGCGGTGCGAATTGACGTCCGGTACCCCCATAGGGAAAAAGGTATCTTGTCGGGCCAATCCCGGTAATTATCAGCCATCTTTTTTAGTATGGTGACAATTGTTTTATTGGCTGCCTCCACTGCTCCATTCGTTTGGGGACGGTAAGGCGAGGACGTGTGCCTTTGAATTTTATATTTGGTCAGCAAGGTTGCGGTCTCAGCTTGGAAATGAGTCCCGTGATCACTGATAAATTCATGCGGGATTCCATACCGACATATTATCTTGTTCTGGATGAATTTGGCGACATGCTTAGCGTTGAGAATGCGATATGACTCAGCTTCGACCCATTTGGTGAAATAGTCGATAGCTACTAAAATAAAGCAGTGCCCACCAGTACCAGAGGGATTTACTTTCCCGATTATGTCGATACCCCATGTTGAGAACGGCCAGGGTGACGTCATAGTATAGAGCAAAGATGACGGCATATGTTGCACATTGCCGAAGATTTGACTATTATGACAATGTTTGACATATAACTGGCAGTCGGCCTCCATTGTATTCCAATAATAACCAAGCCTCATGATTTTTCGGACCAACATGTGAGCATTCATATGTGGACCGTTTTCACCATCATGTACTTCGGCCATGACCTTCTCAGCCTTATATTTATCAACACAAAGGAGAAGAGCCCCTTGTGCCGTCTTTTTGTACAGTTGTCCGTCGTCAGTACGGATGAACTGGGTGGCTAGCCTTCGTAAGGCTTTCTTGGCTCGACCTTCCGTCCCGGGAGGATACTCTCCGTTTGTCAGGTACTTTAACACAGCCTGGTACCATGGTTCGGGATCAGTTATCTCAATGTCTTCAATATCGTGAACATATGCCGGCTCGGACCGTCTTTCGACGCAAATCGGCATACTGGTCACGTGGTCGGGAATATTTAACAGAGATGCCAATTTCGAAAGTGCATCCGCAAACTGATTCTCTTCCCGGGGTAGGTATATGTACTCTACCTTCTGGAATTGTTTCTCGAGATCCCTTACTCGTGCCTGGTAGGCCACGAGATTAGCATTCCGAGTTTTCCATTTTTGCAGTGCTTGGTTAATGACCAAGGATGAGTCACCGTGTACCCGGAGATTTGTGATCCCCAGATTGGCGGCGGCTTGTAGCCCGTAAATGCACGCTTCGTATTCTGCTGCATTATTGGTAACATCGAAGTCCAGTTTGATGGAGACGGGAGTATGCTCCCCTCTTGGTGAGATTAGGAGTATCCCGACTCCAAACCCTCGAAAATTAGACGCTCCATCGAAGTATAAATCCCACGTTTCGGTATCGGTATGGAAAATATCTTCGTCTGGGAAGAACCAGGTGTCGGTGTGTCCTTCTTCGGTTACCGGGCTGTCAGCGAGGAATTCAGCTACCACCCGCCCCTTAATGGCCTTTAATGGCACAAATTTTAGGTCGAACTCTGTCAACATTAGAGTCCATCTAGAAATTCGGCCATTGAGGATTGGTTTTTCGAAGAGATATTTGATGGGGTCCATCTTGGATAGGACATGGACCTCGTAGCTAAGCATATAGTGCCGGAGCTTCTTGGTGGCCCAGACTAAAGCCAAACACGTCTTTTCGAGCATGGTATATTTGCACTCATACTCTAAAAACTTATTGCTGATGTAATAGATGGCTCTTTCTTCGGAGTTAACCGTCTGGGCCAGCATAGCCCCCATGGCTGTCTCGGTCGTTGTTAGGTATAACGACAAAGGCAAACCTGGCTGAGGTGGCATTAAGACCGGCGGAGCAGACAGAATTTCCTTGATTTTGTCGAAAGCAGCTTGGCACTTATCGTCCCATAGTATTCGTTCCCCTATTTTCAGTTTCTTGAAAATTGGTTCACATACCATGGTTAGTTTGGAAATGAATCGACAAATGTACTGGACTTTCCCGAGAAATCCCCTTATTTCTTTTTCGGTTTTAGGAGCTTGCATCTCGGTAATGGCTTTGATTTTAGCTGGGTCGACCTCGATACCTCGTTGGCTAACGATATGACCCAGTAATTTGCCTGACGTTACCCCGAAACTGCACTTTTGAGGGTTTAGCCTCATATTGTATTTGCGCAATCGGGTGAAGAATTTTCTTAGGGCGGTGATGTGACCGTCCCGTTCTTTGGATTTGACGATCATGTCGTCCACATAAACTTCTACCTCTTTATGCATCATGTCGTGTAATAAAGTGGTAGCGGTCCTTTGGTATGTGGCCCCGGCATTAATAAGACCGAATGGCATGACGGTATAGCAGTAAGTACCCCAAGGTGTAGTGAAGGTAGTCTTACTCATATCTTCTTCTGCCATCTTGATTTGATTATATCCGGCATACCCGTCCATGAATGATAGAAGGGCATGATCGGCTGTGTTATCCACCAGTATATCGATGTGTGGTAACGGAAAATCATCCTTCGGGCTTGCTTTGTTAAGATCCCGAAAATCTACGCATACCCGCACCTTACCGTCCTTTTTAGGAACCGGTACGATGTTTGCCACCCAGTCCGGATTTTAGCTGGCAAACATCGTCAGATAACAGATCATACTCGGACACTTGTATGAAGCCGGCTTTGAACTGTTTGTCGACTTCTTCTTTCACCTTAAGAGACCATTTGGGCCTCATTCGACGAAGCTTCTGCTTGACCGGTTTGCACCCGTCTCTGATGGGTATGTGGTGCTCAGCTATTTCTCGGTCTATCCCCGGCATGTCCTTGTAGGACCATGCGAAGACATCTTTGAATTCTTGGAGGAGGTTTATGAATTGTTGTTTCTCCTTGGGATCTAAGGATAACCCTATCTTAAGTATCTGAGGCTCTAGGGTTGTTCCCACGTTTATGGATTCGGTCTCTTCGATTACCGGATTCCGGGATTCCCTTTGCTCTAGTTGCTCGATCAGATGTGGAGGTAAGGGTACCTGTTCGTCGGATTTCTCAATGTCATAGCATAAAACATTTTTGAAAGCAGAATTTAAAAGAGACAAGTCGTAAGCAGAACAGTTGTTATTATTGATTGAAAATTTGGAAAATAGCTCAAAGAGAGCAGCCATCTGATCATTGGTCAGTGGCGGAATTGGTAAGGCACTCAGAACAGACCCCGAAGTGCCAGCAGCAGGAATGATAGAAGGGAGAGGGGTTACAGAAGTGACTCTAGCACCGACTTCCCTAGACTCGACCTCAGACTCTGACTCAGACTCCGACTCAGACTCGGACTCAGACTCAGGCATGTCTC
This sequence comes from Agrostemma githago, assembly GCA_958450325.1. Classification (NCBI taxonomy): domain Eukaryota; kingdom Viridiplantae; phylum Streptophyta; class Magnoliopsida; order Caryophyllales; family Caryophyllaceae; genus Agrostemma; species Agrostemma githago. Next base: position 23,360,624 of record OY288244.1, on the reverse strand, counting down.
CCTCTCCGGTGACCAGCTTGTAGATCTTCCCCTGACTGTCAGTCCACTTGACAGTCTTCCTCCAGGCCCTTTTTCCCGTCTCGGAACCAACATCCGAGATCAGCTTGGTCGGGTCAAACCTGTTGCTGCGAAGAATCAGGTTGACCAGGTCTTCTTTTGGGGTCGGGGCTATGGTGTCTTCCCCGAAGAGCAGCCCCAGCGCGGGCTCAGCATTATTGGCTTCATCAGACTGGATGAGGGCGAACACATCATCCGGGATGTAGTTGCAATCCCGGGCCAAGTGGGTCCCGAGGTGCGTAGCATTGGGTTGGTATAGCCCAACCTGGACAGCCCCGAATACGGGTGTGACAAAGTAGTCAGACAACCGTGGGCTGTAAGGGCTCAAGTAGATACCCTTCATGATCTTGCAGGCCTTTTCGATTCCTGCTCGGACAACGTTGTCCGGAGTGATGGCATAGCCAAGGCCGAAGTGAGAGTCTTCGTCCTTAAGAACCTCAATGATCTTCCCAGCTGGAAGGTCGGGTCGAGAGGTAGCCCCCGGAAGGTACCCTAAGTTCTGGAGCATCGTATCAATGCTCGTGGTGAAGTAAGGTCGGAAAAGGTACTCTTCCTCGATCATCCCCACAAAGTCGAACCCCCAGAGGTCCGTGCGGCCCGTGGCGTTACAGCTAGCCATGGTCATTGGGGTCGCCTCCAAAGTGACAACATTGTCGAGTAGAGGCATCTTGATCTTTCGGTGGAGGGTGGAGGACACAGCTTTCACCGCGTGGATCCACGGCCTTCCTAGGAGCAAGTTGAATGATGAGGTGACATCAATCACCTGGAATTCAAGCTCCTTTTCTATCGGGCCCGTGATGATGGTCAGTTTTATGGCCCCAGCTACCGACTTTGGGCTTCCACCAAAAGCTTGGATGGTTTGAGCAGTCGGGATATAGTCTGCCTCGGTGATTCCGAGAGCTTTGGCGGTCCTTAAGGGAAGGACGTTCACAGCTGACCCGTCATCGACTAGGGTCATCGGGAGTATTTTCCTCGGCAAATCACCGTGATGTAAAGGGCCAGGTTGTGGGAGGCCCCGAACGGTGGCAAGTCGGCCTCAGAAAAAGTGATCATTGGGCCTCCTTCTTTGGCCTTACCCTTTAGGTGGGGTAGGACCGTGGCTACCATTTCAGCAGGGGTAGCCAAAGAGTCGATCTTGACTTGATCGAGAGCCTTTGTAAGTGCTTCTCGATGTTCTTGAGAGCTAACGAGGAGTTGCCATATAGTGAGGTCAACTCGGGTTCTCTTCAGTTGCTTCATAATAGCCGTTTCAGCGGTTGGCTCTTCAGGGGCGACTTCCATCCCGAGTGGATCGGTGATGGTTGCCGGGATAGGGGTGTCCCTAGTGCTTGTGGCTAAGTAGGGACGACCAAGGTTGTTGCTGGCTAAGACTCGAGTCTTGACCTCGCGAACCTGTTCAGGGGTGATGGGAACGGTTTCCCCCTTAGCGAGGTAGACATCATCCTCATCGTCAAATCAGATCCCGTTCACTTGCGGGATAAATGGGGAGATAAGGTGAGAGCAATCAATCGCCTCCCCGGCAAAGATGGCATGGGAACTGAAAGGATTCTCCTTGTTGCTTGGCTTATCTCCGGGTAGCGGGATTTTACCGCTCTCGATCAAGTCTTGAATCAAGTGTTTCAGCTTCCAACACTTTTCGGTATCATGCCCATTGCCTCGATGATATTGGCAATAGGCCTGAGCATTGTAGTTCTTGGAGCGTCGCTCGACCGGAACTTCAGGAGTTGGGCCTATCGGTTGGATTAGGCCTTTAGAGGACAGCCTTTGTAAGGCATAGGTATAGGTGGTACCTATATCAGTGAAAACCCGAGGTGGGGTGTTCTTTTTGGACGGGGCATCTAGTAGATTAACGCGTCAAAAATGCTGCGAGTTGCAGCCTGGGGCTTAGTGGTAGAGGAAGAAGCCCCTTGGTACCCTTTGCTAGCGGCCTTAGTGAGGCCCTCCAGTCTCAGATCGTCTTCGATCCTCATACCCATTTCAGTAAGGGTGGTGAAATTGGGTATGACAGCATATCGGAGGTGAACCCGGTAGGAAGGGAGGAGGTTCTTGACGAAAGCCTCCACCAGAGTCTTCTCATTGGGCTTATCAACCAATTTCACACTCTCGGCCCTCCAGCGTTGAAGGTATTTAGTAAAACCTTCCTTCGGCTCTTGGGCCATAACCTCCAGAGATCGCATTGTGGTTTGGATCTCGGTGTTGTCAGCATAGTTCCGAGCGAACTCGGTAGCCACATCATCCCAGGTAGGGAACTTCTTCGGGTCTAGCCTGTAGTACCAGGCCCGTGGGTGTTTCTCGAGAGATGCAGCAAAGAGGTTCTTGAACATCGATGAATCCACTCCCTTGATGGCCATGAATTCCTTGAAGGCCCGTACATGTAGTAACGGGTCTTCGGTTCCCTCAAACATGGGCAAGCCTGTAAGGTTCAGGTTTGCGGGTAATTTGTCACTCACCGTGGAGTACTCTCGGCTATTCTCCCGGTGGATATTGTTACTCCCAGTCAAATGGACTTGTTCTTCTAGTCGGCGCATTGCGCTGACCAGTTCAGCTATAGGCCCAGTGGTCTCGACATTAGGAGTCCTTTGCTCCACTGTAGCTAGGCGAGCAACGATGGCCACTTGGCCAGCTCTCATTTCAGTCAGTTGGGCTTCGATATCGGTTTGCTTCGCGACCATGGCGTCCAAAGAGGTTTGCAGACTGTTCAAAGTAGCCATCTTGCGGGCGTGTCTGGTTGCCGGTGGCCTGTCTGTAAGAACACCGTGTAATCAGTAACCAAACCCAGATCTTGGAATCATAAGAAGAAGTACATTCCGAGCGACACTAGGAAAGAAGACTAGAGACTCGAGAAAGACATCTAGACGGATGACTCGATGAGTGGTATAACTTCCTTAGGATTTTGGCTTTGTGGGCCTAATCCCGTTCGAAGGAAGGTCCACGTGAGACTTTTTCCCCAGACTTTTGACTCGAGTGTATGGACGGACTTTCCTTTGTAGGGGTATGCCCTACGCGGGTTGGTCGTGCCTTGACAGATAAGGCGGACTCGGGAAAGGGGGGAAACTCGTGATATAGGATCAGCAGAATTTCGACACTATAGACCTTCGACAAACTATGCAAAGACCCGACACACGGCTAGACGGTAGGTCCTATAATAAGGAAGGTTCACTAAGGAGGTTGGATGTTTAAAATTTGAATATAAGATGGGTGAATTTCCGAGAATTGAAAAAGAGTTTCGAAAACCGAGATTAGAATTTTGAAGAATTCAGAAAATCAGGGTGGTTTCGGAAATTCGAGAGTTAAAACGGATGACATGCCGACTAGAGAAAAGGATATTTTGAGTCAAATCGTTGATCCTAAATTTCGGCGGCATTCCGAGTTTTTGAAAATTGGATATTTTGAAAAGACGGGTCCCGAAACGGACAGTATTTCGGGTTTTTCAAAATTTGGTATTTTTGGAAATATGCATTTTTTGAAATGACGTTTTTTTAAAAAATGACACGGAAACCAAGTAGCACGTAGTCAAGCAAGCATTATAACGACGCTTATGTATGCTTTACACTAAGTCTCGGTCGGTCAAAATAGGGTCTATACCAACAACGATGGCTTTCTCGTGTGAAGGACGGACTCCCTAAACCGAGTTGGTATTAGGACATGCCGCGAAACCGAGACGAGTTCCACCATCGATGTCTTTAGCGCACCCATGTAGAAATGCACCGTGGTATAGTGGGACGTCGGTCACAAGTAACCGGCCCGGGCAAAATTTGGGTTATGCATGAATCATTAAACTAATGCGCGTACACTAATATTCGAACGATTTCTCTTCGAGTCTCACCCTAGGAACCCCGATGACATGTGGTACATCAGGTATCCCCAGCGGAGTCGCCAAATTGTGGACATGACGTAGGTCCACCCCGACGCGGCCACGCGCGGGTTTTGGTAGGCGAATGAATCTCGTGGTGAGATTGTTCTCGGGTTCGAAATTTAAGTCAAAATGGAGTCGCCACCGAATTTTGTGGTTATTCGGAACCATACGAGCCCACTCTATGTCGTCATGGGCTATACACAAAGTAAGCCCACTTCGATTTCAGAGTTCATTGGGCTCGTCCCTTTGCATTGCGATACCGATACCATCTACACCGGTATCGTGTAAAGAATGACTCTCGTGCGCCAAGGGTTTCGGACATCCGGAAACCAAAGGTTCTGAGTAAGGGGTGAGGGTACGTGTTGGGAAGCCCACTAAGGACACCCAACCCCGCCCGCACATGGCGGCCTCTACTAAGACACTGTTCGTGTTCGTGTACGCGCGCTAGTAAAATGATGAAATGATATGCAAACAGCGTTTTCGGACTAAGCATATGAATGATATATGAATTACGTCATTTAATGCATCTTATTATGGTCGAAGTGATTTAGCATGCGAGGTTCATTTATAAAGCAATGAGCAAGTAAATAAACGAAACTCGAAAATAAGTAACGTACAAGTTACACGGGCGGAAATACAACCCGGAATTCACAATACGACGATTATTATAACGATTAAAAGAAATAATGAACCGAATAAGAAAAGCGAAAAATAAAATACATGACTCGACAAAGACCCATATATAATAAATATTCGCTAAATCGTGAATTAGCTAGACGGACGAACCTTAATTAATTACGCATTATATTGCATATTAATCAAAGGACGGAGGTTCGAGACCTAGGCGTGAATCTAACCCGATCTCGTACCTCGATGTCTTGTCCCGACTTATCACCTCGAAAAATGAAGTCTTAATTAATTACATGTCGGATACGACTAAAGAGTCGTCGACATAAAAATTAATAGCGTGAGACCGTCGATCAAAGTCGTTTCTTTTAGTGTTGTGCATGAGAGTGAATTTTAGAAAAGATGAGTTCACGTGATGGTCTTTACACGTGTTGACTAAAAAAGTCGTAAAGAGAAAACGAGTTTTAAAATATGGTAGTATGTCGCGAAGGTCGCATGTCAATGTAAGGACCGAGTAGGGTAGAAAGTTGGAAGAAAAAAAAGAAAAGTGGGTTCGGCCAAACAGGCCTGCCCGCGAGTCGCATGGCTGGTCGCGCGACTCGCGTGCGGGTCTGGTCGGGTGCCTTTTTTATTTGTCAAAAACTCGTCAGTTTTTATAATCACGTGCCAATACGGTTTTATTTACTCGGCTTATGTTTTTTATAGATTGAGGATTTTGAATTAGTGACGAAATTGTATCCCTCTACGTCACGACATCGAAATTAACCCTTTCGGATTATGTGATGTCGATTTTCGTGTCAACGGGTTTCGTACTAATTGAAATGGGATCGAGTGCGTTCAACTACGACCGATTGCAATCACGTCACGCCCTTGAGAACATTGGGGAGGGGCTCCTCGAAAGGGCTCCACCTCCGTCGTTACTCGTAAAGGGATTAGACGGACTTTAGGCGATCGTCGTAGTCAAACGGATTCGAAACCGAGATACTAGTATTAATATATACGCGATATTATAGTGTTAATAACGAGAAAATAAAGTTAGTATGCGAGAAATAAAATGTTAGTATGCGAGAAATAAAAATGTTAGCGATGTTAGTGTTAGTATTACGATATTAGTATAATTATAATATAAATTACACAAAAACGTAAATAGAAACGAAGTATAAAGGATCAAGATGGGGTTTAGGACACCCTCAACATACATGCTTGGTATAGGCCTCGGAAATAGACTCGTAAATGGCGACGGAACACCGGAGTATCGAGGATGAATGTGAGTTATGGTGTGTATATGTGTGTGTGTGTGCCGGTTTGCTTGAGAGCAAAATGGCTCGATTTTTGTATGACTTTTGCTTAGGGTTGTAGTATGTGATGTTTAGGATGATTAGAGTAGAATTTTGTAGGGTGAAAGAGGTTTTTTAAGGCTTATGTTTCAGCTTTTCTTAGGTTTTTTAATGCTGAAAAAAGGTCTTTAAATGGTGGTGATTAGTGGGGTATTTATAGAGTGGGGGTGTGATTAGGGTTAGTTTAGGAAGGGTTGACTTTTGACTTGATTTTTGCATTTTGAATTTCTGATTTGGGCGCAATTTCTAGAAGCTGAACTTGGCTGGTTTGTGTGACGGGTTCGTCCTTGACCGGGTTTTGACCCGGTCGCTAAAAGACGGGATTTATTTTTGGTGTCGGTTTTGGCCCAAATTAGTCTTATTTTGCTCGGAACGACCCACTGGGCCTGGATTTGAGGTCTGTTTTGTGAGATTATTACTCCGCTAAAAGTCCATGTCGGGCATTATTGATTCCGAGCCCAAGTCCGAGTATACCAAGTCACGTTTGCGTCCGATCATCATCGGGTGTTTGTCGGAGACTACCATAGACACCTGGCAGTCAAAATGCGGGTGTCTACACACCCTAAACGAAACCCAAGTAGTTCCGAGATCCGTTCTCAATCATCTACGCATCGTGTTTCGTTTGATGTACACTTCGAGGGTGCAACTTCTCACAATGTGTTTTACTTACATTTCGCATTTACCGCTTTCGTATGATTTACCGCTTTTATGACTATAATAGCATGCTAAATCACCTAACACGGAATTCAAAATGTAAACAAACTAAAACTGAATAAAGCGGTGGTCGGGTTCCATATTAATCCTGATGCTCACCTCTCACACGTGGTTCGACGCATCGCTATTAATACAGAACCGACGCACCTTAAGCAGAATACCAGGTAAGGTATACCACGAGAATGACTAATATCCGTATTATCACGTTAAAACTGATTTGCTAATACATATAATACTTAGTACTCTCTACTCTCCTACGTGCATCTTTTCATGATCTGCTTGTCACGTGAAATCGCATGAAAGGAATGTAAACACAACTACTTCGACAATAAAAGCATACTTGTCCTTAAACGACCGGCATAGCAAAGACATAGGGATAAAACAAAGGATATTATCGCACTTCCGCCACAATTAACGAACAAAGTTATCAGCCCACCGATTGATTAGTAGAGGCCGCTATATGCGGGCGGGATTTGGTGTTGATGTCTATCGAACTTTGGCTTCCCAATACGTAATCTCACCCCTTACTCAGAATTGATGGTTTCCGGATATCCAAAACCATTGGCAATGAGAGTCATTCTAGGCATGAAGTGCTTAAGGGTACAAGTCTTTATCTTTAGGTCCCCGTGCCACTCAACTTTGAGCCCGCTAAGGATCAAAGTTGACTTGAACAATTTCCAAGTTCCCATAATTAACTCAGTGGCGACTCCACAAATCGGCAACGAATTCGGTTCATTAAAAAGGTCGTCTTACCAAACATATCGGCCTTTAAACATTTACAACCACGTCTCGATCGATTCTAACGGAAATATGGATGTCCGCATCCTTCTTGTACAATCTGAATCGTCAACCAAATCGAGGTCCGACACATCGCTCCGTATGCGAGATCGGACCGGTCCCAATGGAACAGACGGGGCCGCGACTCTGTTGCGGATTTGGAAACAAGTTTCCAGCAGTGGTGTAACTCGAACGAGGTCGGTGAAGCTCATTTCCTTGTTTCTTTTTGTGTTCACTACAGGTTTTGGCCCTAAAAACCCACCCTAACCGATATTAGGACCAATCGACCTCTTCATGGTAAGATCCTTACGGACATGCGGAGAGATCCTCGGTTGACGTTCCGGCCGTCTAAGGTAGCCACGCATTCCGTAGATATACCAAACGAGTGGCACTGTGTAAACGGGATGACACTCACCTCCCCTGGTGACCTGTCGTCACCTAAGCAAAGACTACTCGTGGACGGTAGCCTACCCTATCCTACCCGTGTTTGCATCTTGCATGAGTGTATGCATTCCTAGTTATGTGTAGCGTGTGTGGCAACCCGAATAAATAAAACATTAAAATCTGGATTCAACCACGACAACATATTCAACCGAACCCAACTCCGTTTTCGAAAATGGTCATCTTCTTTTCAAAATCACCTTTTAAACGCCGTTACTCCGATCAAAATTAAACTTATTTTCAAAAGGCACTTTAGCGCCATCACCATGGCCGATTTTACACTCATCACTTTCAAAAGACATTTTTGGCGCCGTTACTTCGGTCAAAATAAAACTCCTCATTTAAAAAAACAACAACAACGATGTACCGTTATTATTACTAAACTCCCAACCAATGGGATCAAGGTACCTCATACAGTCACATTTTGCTTTCAAAACATTCCCGCACACACCGTTACTATCGCCAAATTCCCTACCAATGGGACCAGGGCATGTAAAACGGTACATTTTATTTTTTTTCAAAACGACTTTTACACATACCGTTAACATTACCAAAACTTCAATTAATGAAGTCAAAGGAATCCAACACGGTTATTCTCACGAAGCATTACACACACACACCGTCACCATTGTCGAAATTCCAATCAATGGAATCGACAAATATGGTCACACATTTTCAAAATTTTCTAAAAGTACTATCACCACCAAGATCCATAACAAGGACTTGGTCACATTTTCAAAGCACCGCCGCGCACTAGTATATAAAGGTCGAATTGCGTCTCCTCATTTGAGGCATTTTAGGTAAAGAGCTGCAAATAATTTATCTTTTTTTTTGAATAATAATACTTGGGTGAGTCATTTTTAGGGATAAATTTCTTTAAAAAGTTTTTTTAAAAAAACAATGAGGCGTTGTCCACTATTTGACGCCTCTCTACATGTAAAATTTTGAATGCTGTGGCATCCAACTAGACGCCTCTCTAGTGTCTACATTATTTTATTAAAAAAAAGAAGAAGAAACCCGTCCAGCTAAACACCCTCAAACCCGCTCTCATCCCTCAAACCCTCAAACGCTCTCATCCCCGACATTCTCAATGAAACCCTCATCCCCGACATTGTCCCGCCATTCTCGCCGGCGTTCAACCCAGCCATCGATTAGAAGAAGGGTTTATTGTTCTTCTTCTTCTTCTTCTTCAATTTCTTCGATTTTGTAGCATGCTTTTGTTCCGTTATTTCTGGTGTATGATTGATTTACTGCTAAAGTTGGTTTCTTTGCTGCAATTACTGGATTTTCAGTCTTCATTCTTTTTTTTTGTAGGAATTTGGGGGATTTTTTGAGGAAGAATTGAGAGAAGCAAGTGAAGTGTAGTTGGAGTACAATGAAGAAAAAGAGAGTTTTGGGAATAGGGGCGGTTTTGGGGAGAGTAGTTGGTTCCCATTATCGCGTCATTCTCGCAGTAGGTCTGTTGCTCGCCGAAGGTGATGATTGTTTTATTGTATTTCTTTCTTCTTTTGCCTTTGATTTAATCTTTTTGTTACTAATTATTTGTTAGGGTTGAGTTTTTACCTGATTTTCTTGTTAATTAAGGGTTTTTGTTACTAGAATTCGTAATATAGATTTCTGGACATCCAATGGATTGGTTACTAAAAATGAAACGAGTATGGAATACAACAGACAATGAAATTGAAGGAGTGAGCATTAACAAATTAGAGGAGGATTGGTTGTCAGACCTAGAAAAGAGGATTGTTATATCTTCTATGAATACAAATGGAGGGTGCAAGTTCAATTAGATGAGTTAGTAAGACGATTTCTTATCCTAATTAGATGAGTCGGGTTAGGCAATTGGGCAATTCTATTTTCGGGTTTTGTCGGTTCAAGTTTCTGGCGGGGTGGGGCTACTAGTTCGGGTCACTGATTATCGAGTTGAATTGAAAGTCGGATCCTTAAACTGGTCGGCTAGGGTAAGTTTCAGTAGCTCTATTTTTTTGGTTTTGTTACGTCGAGTTTTGGGCTAAGGTATATCTGCTAGTGGGTTAGGACTATAAGGGAGTTGAGATAGTGAGTGAAGAAAGGGAGGGTTTGAATTGTCAAGAACAAATGGAGAAGGAAAGGAATGATATTAGGATACTCCGTAATACTCCAGTTAGCAAGAAATTCCTCTATTTTCTTGCCTTTAAATAGTAGCTAAGCCACTAGATGGACCATATACGGTTTTGGTTTTATCACTGAATTGTGTATTATTAGAGGGAGCCGCTACTTAACGTAGCGGTTCTTTATTCGAAATGAAAAAAGAATGAAAAATGATGACATGGACCCATTGGAAAAACATAGTTTTAGAGAGACGTTAAAACGAGATATAATTTAATAAAAAACATTAAAACAATAAAAAAATCGAGAAAGAAATTGCATTTCTTTTATAAAACAATAAACAAAGAAAGGGATGGATGTGGGTGAAAAAACTTCACGACCTTCTAAACCAAACTATGAAATTTATTGAGCAATTAGTTAGGGAATAAAACCCATTTTTTTGTAAATCATACCCAGTTAAACTTACTGGTTCACTAGCATGAAGCAATGAACTGCTCTATATTCAAGTTGACATGTATCTGTGAAGCAATTATTTGATACTACTAGCAAAGCTATTGTATCTTCTCCCTTTCTTACCTTGCTGGTACTTATAGACATTGTCTCTAGGTGTTGTATGTCCACGTTTGAGGTAGGTTTGCTAATCAAATGATTGGGGTGGGATTTTTAAAGGGGACACTTACATCGTGTCCGTGTGTGTGCTTGGGGGGTGGATTTTTAGAGAGCTCTTATACTGTGTGTGCGTGTGTTTGTGTGCACGTCTCCATGTGTGGTGGTATTTTTTTCAGAAGGGACTTTTACTACCAGGGATGAATTTATTTAGTAGCAAGGGGTAGCGGTCGCTACGAAAATTTGATGAAGAAGATGAATTTATGCTACCCTAAATACAACTAAGTATAAAATAAAGAAAATACTCGCAATAAGTATTCAAATAAATGCTTTGGTCTAGTGGTAAAACAAGGTGTTTATATAACTCTATTGAATTGAAAGTCGTGTGTTCGATCCCCATAAACTGCAATTTTTACTCCGTAGTGGTCATTTGCAGTAATTAATTCTCACTTATTTCATATTATTTTATTATTCACTTGTCATTTTATTTCTAACTCTCATGAAGGAAAATTAATGGTGAAGATATACAAGTAATATGGAGTATATATATATTTTATTATTTAGATACTCCGTATAACTTTGATTTATATGCTATTTCATATACTTCTATATTATTATGTACTTCCATATTGCAATAATTTTGTTATTTAGAGTTAATAGTTTCAAATATTCTTCATATAAAAGCAAATGATCATTAGAATGATACTCCGTAATCTTTTAGGATATGAGGTGCATTTGTGAAGAAAAAAAAAAATCAAACATATCTATTTTTTATTGTACCTTTAATTCATATAGGTGAATGTTATCGGTAGCTACAAATGAGTGTTTTTGTTAAAACAAAGAATGTTTATATTAATGTTTTCTTGAAAGAAAAAAAAGTGTTCAATTTTTTTTGCTACCCCATGTTTTAAATCCTGGACTCGCCTATGCTTACTACACCTGTCAAATGGGCTGGAGGAGTCGGGTCTCGGGTCAGGTCAAGCTCTTACATTGCACATGTTTGACTTCGATATTTATGTGTTCCCCTTTATTTTGTGTTTCGTCTAATCATGTACGGAGCATCATGCAATACAGAAGTAGTAAATTCAGAAGTTAACCAAATTTTACTTTTTTTAGTAATTACCTAGTCGTATCTTTGGTGTGTTATACATGTGATGGGCAAGAAATGATTTACTACATTTGATATTAGTGTATCATTTAAGGACCTAATTGGTGTATTTTTTAGCTTTGTATACCTAATTGGCCCTCAAACTATCATCATTTATTTGTTTGACCCAATGACTCTCAAAGATGGTAGAAATTTACGTGTGAAGATGGTCATTGATTGGTAAGTAAAGTTAAAACCTTTATTTCATTTCAACAAAGTTTTAAAAGTAATTAAAATAATCAACATTCAACATGATATCTTGTTTAGGGCCTTAAAGAAGTTCAAGATTAGTGGTGGTCATATGAAGATGAAAAGATATGAGCCATTATGGAAATCTATGAAGGTAATTAACTAAAACACAACATTGTTTTTCTTAATTTTTGTTTACACTTTAATTCTTACAATCCGCAATTTTTTTTGAAATTATGAATATTTTCTATTCGGTGGTGTGGACATGACATAGGTCCACCCCGACGCGGCCACGCGTGGGTTTGGGGAGGCGAATGAATCTCATGTGAGATGGATCTCGAATTGAAATTTAAATCGAAGTTGGAGTCACCACCGAACTTTGTGGGAGTTCTGGCCCATTCGAACCCACTCTATGTCGCAGTGGGCCGTGCACAAAGTACGACCCATTCTGATTTCAGAGTTTATGGGGTTCGTCCCTTTGCATTGTGATACCGATACCGACGTTATCGGTAATCGAGTATTGAATGGCTCTCGTACGCCAATGGTTTCGAACATCCGGGAACCACGGTTCTGAGTAAGGGGTGAGGGTACGTGTTGGGAAGTTCACAAAGAACACCCAACCCCGCCGGCACTTAGCGGCCTATACTAAGATATCGTTCGATTTTTGTGTACGCGTGTTAGTTTGACGGTTGAATGATATGCAAACAAGGCTTTTTAGGCTAAACATGTGAATTATGTTTAACTGCGTCGTTTTAATGCATTTTTGAACTAAGTCGAAGTTATTTTAGCATGTGATGTTCATTTTAGTACAATAAAACAAACAATGAAAGAAAGAACAGGTTACAATATACGAGCGGCATACCACCCGGGAATACGATGCAACAAACGATACAATAATTGCGATAATAATGAAGAAAACGAGTTAAAAGATGTAAGCATGACACGATGCGGTTTTGAAAGGACTAGATTCACGTGATAGACTTGACACGTGTTGACCGAAATCGTTTGAAAAAGATTTTTCGAGACTTGTAGCGCGTAAGACGCGTTTATTTAGGCGTAATTGGGGCTAATCGGCCGAGTCATGGAGGGACTTGGTCGAGTGTCCCTTGAAAAAGATTTCTGCCAGTTTTTTGGGGTGTCACTCGGTCGATTGGCTATGGCACTCGATCGAGTGCCCCCTGTTCGAGTTGTGACTCAATTCGCAATTTCAGTATTAATCTCGAAATTGCTTTTAATTTTTGTCGATTATTTTGTTAAGACGTGTAAAAATATGGCATAATTTATACCCGACTTAAATTTTTGACACTCGTCAATATTTTATATTTGATTATGAAATCAATATCCAATACTTGGAGCAAGTTTTAGGAAAAAAAAAACGTCTAGAAATTGTTTTGAACCGAAATAAATCTCTCCGCGTCCTAATGTCGTAATTAGTCATTTTAGGACTATGTGACGTTTATTTCGGCATCAACAAGATTATGCTTAAAATAGTTTTAATGATTGATTCTTTTTAGATCCGACATTCGACTATAGAGTCGATATCGAGTCCTTAGGGACGACTCTTTATTGAAAATAGTACGATAATATCGATATTAGGAACAAGAAAATAAAAAAAACACGACGATGACCCGTATAAATAGACGGACGAACGAGAGAAAGAGAAGAAAAGGGAGAAGTCGGGATTTGTATCACCCTCAACCTACATGCTTGATTATCTCAAAAACGGACTCGTAGTAGCGGCCTAGGCGCGGGAGCATTAAGACGTATATAGGTGAGTTATGGTGTGTATAGTTAGGGAGGGGATTTGGCGAGTTTTGTTCTCGGGTTTGTATATGGTTTGCCTAAAATTGCCTAGAATTCCGGGTTGTGAATGGTCGGGAATCCTATAGGATTTCTAGAGAACATATCGGAATATAATATGCCTAGTATTGCTGGAATTTCGGGTTGTAACTTGTGTATGTCGGGATTGGAATTGTTGTGTGTGTATTCTTGATATGTGTCGGGAATTGTAATTGTCGTGGATCGTCGATGTTATGAATGTATGAATCGTACTAATTGTGTTGTGTAGGAGGGTGTATTTATAGAGGACGTTTCCTGGCTTGGATGGGAAGAAACTCCTGTTTCGGATAGGAAATGGCTTGCTTCGGGAGGAAGAAACAAGCGGTTTAGGAGAAGTAGGATTCCGTTTGTGGATAGGAGAGACTTGCTTGCGTGGGAAGAAATACCCGGCTTTGGCTGAAAAGAAGGCCAATCGATCGAGTGCCCGGTCTGACCTCGATTTTGACTGCTTTTATGAGCCCACTTGACCGAGTGAGCCAGTCCACTCGATCGAGTGAGGCTGGACGAGTGAAATGCCTTCTTGAAAGATAAAACTTTATCTCTTACGGAATTGTTTAATGTTTTTGTTGCTGATTTTTGTGAGGAATCTGACTTCAAATTGGATTCGCGAATGCTGCGTCAGATATTTATGGCTCGGAAATGCCTTTGACCGGGGTTTGACTCGGTCGCTAAAAGATGGTTTTGCCCTTGGTGACCGTTTTGACCCAAATTAGTCTCATTTGACTGGAAACGACCCACTGGGACTGAATTTGAGGTTGGTTTTGTGAGATTTTTACTCCGCTAAAAACTCGTGCCAACTACTATTGATTTCGAGGCCGAAAATCGAGCGTATTAAGTCATGTTTGCGTCCGATCATCATCGGGTGTTTTTTTGGAAGCTGCTATAGACACCTGGCGGTCAAAATGTGGGTGTCTACAGGTGGTAGTGTTCTCAACAAAGTGGAAGCGTAGATGATTGTTTGTTCATGATGCGGTTCATGTACGATATAGTTAATCGTTGCTCAACTGCAAGTGACTTTGAAAAGGTAAGCAATTGGCCAGTTAATCATTCTAAGTTTTCTTTTAATCCTTCTTGGTTAACTCCATGATCCTTCCCCCAATCATCTCATCATTGCCAAGTTATTTGTTTATCCGAGTTGTGCCATTGTTACAAGGTAATTTTTATAACATTGAAGGCACTTCAAAAGTAACCCTCCAATGTCCACAAATTAATCATTTTTATACGGTAGGTTGAAGCGGAGAAGATGTCATTGAGTATATGTTGGGATATATAGTACAAAAGATGGTTTCTTTGTAGTGGTAAAATTTGGTTTAATTTTTAGGCATTCTTTGCAGTAAAATTGGAGTTTGTAGTGGTAAAATTATGTTAAATTTGTGGGCGTTCTTTGTAGTAACATCGAAGGCATTGTTTGTAGTAGTAAATAAAATTTGTGAGGTGGGTGTTTGTTTAATTAGTTCATTGCAGCCTCGTTGATATTATAAGCTACTTATAATATGCTACATACGATCTTTTACATGAATATATGACTTTATTATCATAATTATGTGTTCAATCGATAATAATTCGTTGTTCTTGTGTGTTTTAAGGTTTGGATCTTACAAAATGAGCAACCCTACACCTACGGTGAAGATGAGATGAATGAATTACGGGTTAAAGTTGGCTACGTACTTTACGAATCGTTGTTGTACTTGAAGTAGACTTGTTAATTGGAGCATTTTAGCATGACTTGTGTGGCTTAATTGAGGTTGGAATTGTATCCATGCCAATTTTTGGACATGTGAATGTATGTATGTAGATTTGGATGGATAATGTAAGA
This sequence comes from Agrostemma githago, assembly GCA_958450325.1. Lineage (NCBI taxonomy): Eukaryota > Viridiplantae > Streptophyta > Magnoliopsida > Caryophyllales > Caryophyllaceae > Agrostemma > Agrostemma githago. Next base: position 23,345,133 of record OY288244.1, on the reverse strand, counting down.
ATTTTATTTAGTTTATTGAAATGCAAATGGTTGCCGTCGAAATTATTAAATTTTTTATATATTTTTTAAATAAAATAAATATTGCTTGCGACATTTATTTGGAGTAGTTAAATAAGTAAAATATAATGATATTTGTGGCGTCATATGCCAAAAGACGCTACAAAAAAGGTACCATTAGAGGCGTTTTAGCCTCAGCCGCCGCAAAAAGGTCAGAGTATTTGATGCGTCAATTTTTGAAAACGCCGCAAATAGTCCACCATTTGAGGCTTCTAAAAACGTAGCACCATAATTTTCAATGTTCAGCCCCCCACATGAGGTATCATAAAAGATGCCTCTAATGGAGGGTTTTATGGAGTCTCAAATCCATGTTTTTCTACTAGTGGCGGACACCACATTCTCGCACGAACACCCTTTACACCGCAAACTTCGAACTCCTAATTAATAGTAGTCTCGATTAAAATGCGACGTCACAATTATCGAAATCGGTTCTTCTACGACCGTGCTTTTACAAAATCACAATTTACACTTTTGCTATCAGCAAGACCTTGACACACACAATTACACAAAGCAACACTTTCCACACATCACAAGCGATGTCACTAAACCATCGTAATGCTGATTTCACAAAGACTCCCATTTTCGAAAAAGTTTGCTTTCAAAATCCATCCATTTTCGAAAATATCAAAACTCTTTGATTCCGACCCGGGATCTAGATCAATTCCTTACGTCGTACAACTGTGTGAATAACTGTCCGTGTTAAGTTATCAATGGTCACCTCTATTCGAGGTCTTATGTTTTGGGTCGTCTCATCTCGAGAAGTCCTCTTCTTTAAATCTCATCCCCGAGTTTTTACGACAAATTGTCTCGTTCTAGAGATCCGAGTCTATTAGGCGTTTTGCCAAATACACCAAGTGTCTAAAGCACCCGAGTTCCTAATCCGATGACCGCAAACACGCGCGAATCAAGGGTCTCATTTCCGTGTCGCTCGCCTATGGGCATCCCTTGAGTTTCTTACGTCGTCGGTGGATCCGTTTTGATCTTTCGGTCCTTTCCTGCAGAATCACTCCCCAACATGTCCATAGATTCAAATGCCTTCGAAAGCATCCGCAACAATGTCAACACCCTAACCAAATTGGTTCGTAATGTCCATGCTTCGGTAACCCGTTTGGCTTCCTCCGTCCGTCACATTGATAGCCGCCTCAATTTCCTTGAGAGTATGGACACGGAAAGCAAAACGAATGCCAATCCGGACGATTACCACACCCAAGAACTTACCCAGGGTAGATTTTTCCAATGTTCCACCCAATCAAAACCTCCTAAAGTCAATACGGGAAAAACCTCAAGACCTTATAAAACCATATCCAAAAAAGTGGAGACGTCATGAAGGGAGTTTACCCCAATTGACTTATCTTACACCGAGACTCTCAAATACTTAGTCGATCAAGGACTACTCTCACCCATGGGTCCAACTCCTGACCCACCGGTCGACAAACGACCCAAAAAATGGAGTCCTAATGCCTATTGCCTATATCACCAAGGCAACGAACACGATGTCGAAGCGTGCTTTGCATAGAAGCACGCGATCCAAAATGTGATCGAGGAAGGAACATTCCCTCCCTCAAAACGACAAAAAGTGGATTTCAGGTTTAGGAGCAACGAGGGAGAGATAGTAACATCAGTGGTTGTCACGAGTTATTTTAAACCCCTCGACAGTCCATCAATAGAAACAAGTCCGAAACACCCATCATGGGTCGCATCCCCAAAGAACTTCATAAGGATCTAAGTCTAAGAGGAAGGCCCCAAGCCTAGGTCAAAGTCATAATATTGTTATTTCCCTTCTAGAGTCATTGTTATGTTGAGTTTGAGGTACGGGGGACATGCCCCCACCTCCCTAGTCCTATCTAAACATCACTCCTTTTGGAGTCTATCAATAAAAGTAATTCTTTCTTCTCTATTACGAGCCTTGACAATGCTTGATTTAAACAATAATGCAAATACTTTCGCTTATGACTCTTCACGTTTAAACAGCATGCCATGCAATTATCGACTTCTCAAAACAATGAGGAGATGCAAGAACCGAGATCTCGTGTTCTCTTTTACCTATTCCATGTCTGGTATAGAAAGCCACAAACTATCCCTTAGAGCGAGCATTTCTGAATCCTATGACGAATTAAGATAGTCTCTTAGCTTGTGATCAAAGACGGAAGGCAAACCCATTTCCCACAATAAACATCCCTTAAATAAAGAATGACCAATTCCTACCATAGGTGCTAGTCTGACAAAAAAAAGGAAGTCTGAAATGCCCAAAAGAAGCCAAAGAAAAGAACGAAACCAAGGCCAAGCAAAGCCGGCCCAATTCAAAGATCAAGACCAAACTCAATGGTCAAAATCAAACCCCAATCTTCCAAATCAATTTCGAATACAAGTCCGAACAAAAAGTGAAAAAAAACAAACAGATGGGTCAGCTAGCACCAAGTTTTAGCCTTCCTACATTACAACCCCTAAGACCTTCCCGAGACACTTCTTAGGAGACAGTCCGGAATTTTCAGAATTCAAGCTCAATAGGATAATCCGAACCATTAGGGACAGACATGAAAATCAGATCCCACGTAATTTACATCCCGCCCGATTGAGGCCTGAGTCATTTTTACTCACCTTCCCCTTTCCTACCACATTATAAAACCTTAGCCCGTAGCCTTAACTCCACAAAATGCAACTCCAGATTTTGATCCATCGAAACCACTTACTACCTAGCTCCACATTCCAAAACCATCCAAACCAGTCGCCCTGACCAAAACACGGTATCTCGGTAATTGTCATTTTCAAGGGGTTACACCCGATCATTTAACCTTAGTTTTCAGCTAGGGTGAAAACCTATGCGAAACACTCTAAACATCTTGCACCGATAATTGGCATAACGAGTATAAAGCACAAAATAACTCACATCTTATGAACTACGAACATGGTTTGATTCCGTCTAAACACGGATACGTAGGTAACCCTTCCGGGGGTACAACCAACTAAAGTAACAAAATCGATTACTCGATTCGCATGTAAGTCGGAACCCCCCTATGTTCTGATTAACGAGTGATTTCAATGATGAAGCACAAACGACGAGCCGAGGACGAGGTGAAAACCCGAAAGGGCGCCCCGGGCAAAATGAAGAAAAGATTCGCGAGCTGTCGTCAAAAAAAAAGAGGAGCCAAGGACGGAGTGAAAACCCAAAAGGAAGCTCTGGGCAAAATGAAGAAACGAGTTGCGAGCCGTCGTAAAAAAAAAGAGCAAAAAAAAGCAAAAGGTGAGCCGAGGACGGAGTGAAAACTCGAAAGGGTGCTCTGGGCAAAACGAAGAATCAAGTTGAGAGCCACCACAAAAAAAATAAAAATAAAAATAAAAAGTGCTTCTCATTAATGCAAAATTAATTAAATCAAGCCTTTGTCGAGACCCTTTACATCGAGCATTTATCACCCGGCTATTCCGGAAAATGACAATGTGTCAAACAAAACCCTAAAAAAACTAGTACTAAAACGCCATATAATATCAATTAATTCAATATAGTACTAAAACGGCGGGGCTCTACTGGTCCAACCTCCCTTTTCCCTTACCATTCGGGCGTGCTTCTTCGGATCTCTCACCAAAGACCCTCTGAACACAAACCTACGTCATCTTAGCCAAAGGCTAGTCCAACCAATCCTACTTCTCCTCCTTACTTACATTTTCAATAAGGGTCTTGTCAGTCTTGGCCCGTTTAGATGAATTGACGACACTAGGATCGGTAACACTGCCTTTGGTCGAGTGCTTAGTGACGTTAACTTGTGTCACCTCTTTATCCTGTAGCATCACGGTCTTCCTAGCATTCGACTTGCTCTGCCCTAGCGGATATCCGTAAGCTCCCCGCCAGGAACGAGTAGGGTCTGCCGGTCGAACATTTTCTATAAGGACAAGACGTAAAACCCTCCGTCTCCAAGACCTTTCGAACTCCCTAAGAGAACTTTCCGTCCACGGATGAGATTTAGTAACAGCGGTGGCAATCTCTGACACAACTTGCCTCACACCCATTTGGCGCGTTAACTTACCCGAGTAAATATAAACATTGTAACACCCCTGATTTTATAAAATGAATTAATTAAAGTTGTATTCGTATTTTTATTTTATTTACGATTTAACTCGTAATTCTTAAAATTATTATAAAACGAATTTATCGTTTAATCGTTTCAAACTCCTAAAATCATGTTTCACTGAGAAACACTTCTTATATTTAAAACATATTTTATTGTTTCGGTTTATTTTATACAAATAGTTTAATTCTTATCGAAAATCTATTTCGACGGTTTAAATTCTAAATTTTAATTATTTAATTATTTATTTATATTTAAGCTCGAATTTCTACTTTCGACTCGAAGTTCATTTATATTAAGTTTTGTCAAAATATTTATTTCATTTCCTCGAGAAATCAATTTAATTCACTTCATCAAAAATTTATTATTTATCGGGAAATATTATTTCATCCTCTAATTATTTATTTCTATAAACTTCATTTTTGTCTCAAATAATTATTTGTATCTCGAGAAAAGTTTATTCACTTTTTTTATTTTTTTTATATAGCCTACCCAATTATTTTATTAATTTGACTTTAATTCGTAGTCAACTATTTGTCCTGATATCCGTTAAGTTCTAATCCCGTCTTCCAACCCTCACATTTATTTTAATCCACTTAAACCAAGTGATTCATTCCCTTTTCTTTATTTTTTTGTGTTCACCGCTTCACTCCCCTCTTCCTTTCAGTTTTGTTTTGTCCACCGTTCCATTTCTTCATCATTCATCTCCCTATTTTACCTCTTGCTTTCCCACCGCTTGCTTCTCTTGTCCTCCCCTATGTTTCCATCTCCTTCTTCTTCGTTCCTCAACACCATCTATCGCCCCTTTTCTCCTTCACGCCTTACACCGCCTCTATTTCCGTCCATTCTCTGCTTCATGCTTCTGCTGCCCTTTGTCTCTGCTGCGTTACTGTGCTTCTGCTGCTATGCCCCTTTACTGATCGTTTTACTTTGCCATGACCGTTCCTTTCTCCTCGATTCTGACTCCGACGATCTGCCTAAACTCGTAAGCCTTCAGTTTTCGTCATCTACTCTTCCATTTTCCTTCATTCCCCTTGTCTTCTCTGTTTTCTGTCATTATTGTTGTTCGGTGTTACTGTTGTTACACGTTTTTGATGCTGCCGCTGTCGTTTTATTGCTGTTAATGTCGCCTGCTGCGTTTTGTTGTTATTCTTTTCTTCTTCTTCTTCTTCTTCTTCGTTCTATTCTGATGTCTCTGCTGCTGCTACTGTCTTTTTGGCTCGAATTTGATTTTAGTTCTTTTCGGTTTAGTTGTCGTGCTGCTACTCTCGCTGCTGCTGTGTACTGTACCGTTACTTGTCGTCTCGCGTCATCTTAGATGTGCACGTTGCTGATGCTATTGGATGTGGTCGTCTTATTGATATATTGTGCTATTGTCTACTGCCGTTGCTGTTTGGTTTCGTCCTGCCTGCTCTCATCCCTACTGTACTGTCGGTGTTACGTGTTACTGTTGCCTCTGCTGCTTTTACGGTTGTGCTTTTGTTAAGAATCGTTTCGCACCGTGCTTCGTTATTGTTGCTGTTATGCGTTGAGGTCGTTTGGTTGCGGCTCGTTTCTGTCATCCTACTTCATTCATCTTCCCTCAATGTTGTATAGTTCCCTCTCTATTGCTGTCCGTCTCTTTTCCATCATCGATTCTTTGCTTTCCTGATTCGTGAGCCTTACTTTCCGTCATTCTATTCTATCGTTCTTGTCTTTCGTTTCTTACAATCCTTATTCCAATTTCTTTGTGTTTCTATTTCTCTTGTCCCGATTTCCGTTGGAGCCTCGAAGTCCTTTCGAAAGACAAGTTTAAGATTGCTTGGAGTTTGGACTCATCAAGAAGGGCAAGTACATGAGCGTTCGGTTATCGACTTCAGGTAACTTTAGGACGTTACTCGATTTTATATCGTATGTTTGAGTAGTAGTATGTAGTAAATATTTTTAACATCGGTTTTCTAATTTTTAGCTATTTATTATTTGCTAATAATATTATTTTAAAATTGTGTACCTTAGAAACATTTTACAAGTTTTCGATATCGTTTTATAAATCACTAGTAATTTAACTATTTACGATCGTTATAATATTTTGTTGGTTATCGTGACACTAGTAACTAAATAATGTCGATTTCATATTTCGTCATATTTTGTCATATTTTGTTAATTTATAATTTTTAACTCAAAATCGTACTTTCATATTATAATCGAGATTCGTATACTTGTTTAATAAATTAATTTTCGTTTTACGATTTATGCTAATAAACGAGAAAATAGTCGATTTAGTTTTAAATACATTTTAGTCGAGACTATTTTCACTAATAATTTTCTATTTATTTCCGATTGACTATTTTTATTAAAATTTGTATTATTTATAAATCAAAGCTATTTCTTAAAAGTAATTTGAAACCTTTATAAAATCCATTTCATTTATAAAACTCGTTGACTCAATTAATTCTGATATCGTTTTTCTTAAATATCTCTTTTCTAAGATTTATTGTTTTAACTCGACTTCCTAAATTATTTATAAAATACTATATAATGACTTATTATATTTTATTTATATTTTGAGTGACGAATTTAGAAATATATTAAAGTTACGATAATGACGATAATAATAAAATGTTAATTTCGTTAGAAATGCTATTTCTGTACATTTCACTTATTTTAATACTTAAGTATTTTCTATAAGACGATTTCTATTTTAAGTAAGTTTCTAAAATTAGTAAGTTTATATTTATAGAAAGTTTCCCTTTTAATATAAATGTTTACTTCTTTTATCCTCATATTATTTATATTGATTATATCTTTTGAATATCGATAATGGCTGTTTTAGAGTTATGGAATAAGGACACGTGTGGGGTTGGAGTAATACATTCTGGGGTTTACGTTTTTGCCATCAATTTTAAGGCTGGTGTGTCTTTATGGGGCACACTGGTTGTTGAACCGAGCATATATGGTGTTCGGGAGTGTGTGTACATTTTGACCTTAAACTCGTGCCTCGCAGTGTAAGACGCCGTCGGGTTGAACTGAGTATTTATGGTGCCCGGGAGGGGTGTGCATATTATCTTAAACTAGGGCCACACATTTATAAGTCGCCGTCCTATTATGGTTGAGTAGCCTAGTTAGAGATCGAGGTTTGATTTGTTTGAACTAAGTTCTCGAAGCTAGTTTTAGTATTCTTCTAGTGAAAGTCTAGCCTTCATCACTAATTCTATCCATAACCCCATTTTGAATATTTTTATTATTATCGATATATTTTGGTTTGCAGGTTGGCAAATATTTCAAGTTTTCTTCTGAAAACTTGTCCTGATTTTATTGGTCTAATATTTTAAGTTTTCGCCGAAAGCTTATTTTTATTATATCATTTAATGTTTTCCATTTTAATTATTTTGATATAGTAACACTATTATTTTCCATATGATATAATATGGCTGGGAGAACGTCCGAGTTACTCCCCACTGACGTGACTGTTATGTTTATAACATGACAGGTGTTTGCTGCTGGGTTTTGGGTGTGAGCTAGCGAGTAGCGTGGATCCTACTCTTCCTTCATTTATGTTTATTTTTGGTTTCTATAAACCCATTTGGAGATTTTACTTTTAGCCCTTTTGTAAAAAGAGGCATTTGTATTGACTTACCATTTCTTTTAATAAGATATAGTTTGTCAGAGTGTTTTAATCCCATTCTACAGTGTTTCCGCCACTGTATTGTGTTAGAATTTCTAGGGGATTAAAGTTGGTATCAGAGCATTGTTGCTCCCAACGCTTACACCTGATTCTAGGAAAAATACCAGTAAATGATTTGAACATTAAATAAATATGAGTGAGAGATGGGTAAAAATAAAATAAGGACTTAACTGTTAGGTTTATATGTTCTTGTAACTCAATGACTAGCATTGAATATTTGTTTCTTTTATCGAGAAGAAGATGAATGAACAAGATGTTGATAGGATGCTGCTCCAGATCGGGACAAGACCTGCTTAGAGCTTTTAACGCCTGCTGGCTCGAGTGGACAACTCGGTGCTCCAAGAAAGATGCCGACGGTGACTTTTCAGCTCCGGTCCAGTTTGCTTAAGCTACAGGCCAGATAACCAAGAGTAGATTCATGTTCCATGATGTCGCAGTAGATCCAGATTGAGTGACCCAAGACTTGTGTGCTCGTTCCTCTACAAGAAGATGAAGTAATCCATTTTGTTCTCTCGTGAACTCTGGAGGCCCGAAGATTATCTTCTGGTTTTAGAACTTGGTAAAATAGGATAATCATTGATTTTTTCCTTCCCCTACTTCTTCTAACTCTTCTTTTATAAATTCTCGTCTTCATTCTGGTGATAAATCTTCGATTAATTCTCCTACTTTGAACTCTTTCCTCTTGAGATTCTTGGTTTAACCGATTTCCGTATCAGTGAACCCCGTGAAAGGATATAGATGTTTAAGTTTAGTAAACTCTGTGTTACCTGGTTTTGAGGATTGTGAGCCTACCCTATCTTCTAAGCAAGTAAGAAACTATTGAGGATTAATTTGAGTGGCAAATTTTTGATTGATGGAATTAGGATGATACTTTAAACACTGAACCTTGGGTTATAGGTTACTTGATTATTTTGTAGTACCTAGAGTTGAATGATATTTTGGAGTAGTAAGATTATAACATATTTGATGGATACCTAGTACATAACCTAGAACCGAACTAAGTGAAATTGATAATATTACTTTAGGATTTTTACCAAATGCTTATTTGATGGATTCATTGCGAATATTTGAGAGCATAGAGGATTGTTTAAAGTGTTAGCCTCAGTGTTGTGGTACCATTAAAGGTTTCATTAATATCGTTAGAGATTTTGGTTGACATAGATTACCCGTATTTCTTAAGGATTAGATCGTTGATAGTTGTTTAAGGTTGTAACCTATAAACTTTGGAGTTGAGTGATCAAACTTGGATAAATTGTTGTTAACCTTGAAGAAGAGAAACTTATTGTACAATTAAAGGTTTGATTTATCGCGTTGTTTTGAGGAATACTTAATGCGAGTCATCTTGATGGATTTTTAGTTCAGAACCCTTAGACCAACGAGATTGTGGCTTCGTTGAGTTAATACATATTTTGGTGGTTTCGCGGATATAATATGAAATTTGGTGGAACTTTTAGAAACCTTAGCCCGATGACGTGTTTGAAGATGTGAGTGTTTGCGCCATTACCTTTAGGTTTGAGCGTGTTTGAGGATTTGTTATACTTTCCCCAACTTCTGTACTTGTGGCATTATAAACATGTTGGTAATCATTTTGAGGATTCTGTGCCCGAGCATTGTTATAATAGTGGACCTTGTTTAGTGTTCCTTAATCGAGAAATTTGGAGCATACCTCGAGTTCAAACCTTATGAGTTTTGAAATTAGGAACCTTATCGATCAAGGGTTTGGGTATGTTCTATTAACCGTTGGAATCTTAATTATGGATTTGATTATAAAGTATTGTGGATTAGTATCTTGTCATTTGAATGATTGGATTGTCACGTAAGACATTTTTGAGATTGTGACCAGTAGTACCACCTAGTGCCTAATATTGGAATTATTGTATTAGATGGGATTAGGAACCCGTGTTGTGAGAGTCGTACCGGAAATCTCGTGATGGTTAATTTATTCTTTAATCCTTGAGAGCTCTATTTGACTCTCAATTTCGTTCCACCCTTAGCTTTTCTTTAATCCTGCTATTTCTTCTTCGACCAATCCCTCTGACTTCTTTATCGGGTTTGAAAAATTTCTGTTTTGATTTGTCGTTGACTCTGACTCTATTTATCCATTTATCATTTCCCCGAACTTATGCTATGAAAAGTTTGACTAATTTAAAAATTTTGATTTTCATGAAATTTTAACATTCTGAGTTATAAATTTCAAAACATTATATTTCGCCTTCGCTTTATTTTTGGTCCTGTTTCTAAAGGATCTTAATATATTTCTTTTAAAGTATTTCGAAGTTTTTGAAATTTTAATTTTGATTTTCAAGTGATCGAAATTTTATGAAAACTTCCTTAATTGCGAATGTTTTGATTTGTATAAGATTATTATGTAAAATGATTTAATATTTTCGAAAAAACTTCGCATGTCTAAGTTTTTATTATATTATTGAAATTCTTGATCATAACTTTTTACTGTTGCTTTGAAAATATTTGGGTACTCTCCCCCTCGAGTTCGTTTAGAAATATTATTTATCGTCAATATTTTATCCAATAATTTTTTATTTGCGATTTTATTAACTTAAATGATTTTGAACTTTGGGAATTGATCCCAACTCTTCTTAAAATAAATTTTGTCTTCGATTTTGATTTCATATCACGTTTGAAGTTGTAAATTTTTTAAAAATTCGAGATTGTGATGCGAGTTAAACATTCTCATTTTGTTCTAGTGATATGACCTTGTTCTCCATTCTATTATTTTGTTTTGTTAGTTTCGAGGACGAAACTTCTTTTTAGTGGGGAAGATTGTAACACCCCTGATTTTATAAAATGAATTAATTAAAGTTGTATTCGTATTTTTATTTTATTTACGATTTAACTCGTAATTCTTAAAATTATTATAAAACGAATTTATCGTTTAATCGTTTCGAACTCCTAAAATCATGTTTGACTGAGAAACACTTCTTATATTTAAAACATATTTTACTGTTTCGGTTTATTTTATACAAATAGTTTAATTCTTATCGAAAATCTATTTCGACGGTTTAAATTCTAAATTTTAATTATTTATTTATTTATTTATATTTAAGCTCGAATTTCTACTTTCGACTCGAAGTTCATTTATATTAAGTTTTGTCAAAATATTTATTTCATTTCCTCGAGAAATCAATTTAATTCACTTCATCGAAAATTTATTATTTATCGGGAAATATTATTTCATCGTCTAATTATTTATTTCTAAAAACTTCATTTTTGTCTCAAATAATTACTTGTATCTCGAGAAAAGTTTATTCACTTTTTTTTTATTTTTTTATTTAGCCGACCCAATTATTTTATTAATTCGACTTTAATTCGTAGTCAACTATTTGTCCTGATATCCGTTAAGTTCTAATCCCGTCTTCCAACCCTCACATTTATTTTAATCCACTTAAACCAAGTGATTCATTCCCTTTTCTTTATTTTTTTGTGTTCACCGCTTCACTCCCCTCTTCCTTTCAGTTTTGTTTTGTCCACCGTTCCATTTCTTCATCATTCATCTCCCTATTTTACCTCTTGCTTTCCCACCGCTTGCTTCTCTTGTCCTCCCCTATGTTTCCATCTCCTTCTTCTTCGTTCCTCAACACCATCTATCGCCCCTTTTCTCCTTCACGCCTTACACCGCCTCTATTTCCGTCCATTCTCTGCTTCATGCTTCTGCTGCCCTTTGTCTCTGCTGCGTTACTGTGCTTCTGCTGCTATGCCCCTTTACTGATCGTTTTACTTTGCCATGACCGTTCCTTTCTCCTCGATTCTGACTCCGACGATCTGCCTGAACTCGTAAGCCTTCAGTTTTCGTCATCTACTCTTCCATTTTCCTTCATTCCCCTTGTCTTCTCTGTTTTCTGTCATTATTGTTGTTCGGTGTTACTGTTGTTGCACGTTTTTGATGCTGCCGCTGTCGTTTTATTGCTGTTAATGTCGCCTGCTGCGTTTTGTTGTTATTCTTTTCTTCTTCTTCTTCTTCTTCTTCTTCTTCTTCTTCATTCTATTCTGATGTCTCGGCTGCTGCTACTGTCTTTTTGGCTCGAATTTGATTTTAGTTCTTTTCGGTTTAGTTGTCGTGCTGCTACTCTCGCTGCTGCTGTGTACTGTACCGTTACTTGTCGTCTCGCGTCGTCTTAGATGTGCATGTTGCTGATGCTATTGGATGTGGTCGTCTTATTGATATATTGTGCTATTGTCTACTGCCGTTGTTGTTTGGTTTCGTCCTGCCTGCTGTCATCCCTACTGTACTGTCGGTGTTACGTGTTACTGTTGCCTCTGCTGCTTTTACAGTTGTGCTTTTGTTAAGAATCGTTTCGCACCGTGCTTCGTTATTGTTGCTGTTATGCGTTGAGGTCGTTTGGTTGCGGCTCGTTTCTGTCATCCTACTTCATTCATCTTCCCTCAATGTTGTATTGTTCCCTCTCTATTGCTGTCCGTCTCTTTTCCATCATCGATTCTTTGCTTTCCTGATTCGTGAGCCTTACTTTCCGTCATTCTATTCTATCGTTCTTGTCTTTCGTTTCTTACAATCCTTATTCCAATTTCTTTGTGTTTCTATTTCTCTTGTCCCGATTTCCGTTGGAGCCTCGAAGTCCTTTCGAAAGACAAGTTTAAGATTGCTTGGAGTTTGGACTCATCAAGAAGGGCAAGTACATGAGCGTTCGGTTATCGACTTGAGGTAACTTTAGGACGTTACTCGATTTTATATCGTATGTTTGAGTAGTAGTATGTTGTAAATATTTTAACATCGGTTTTCTAATTTTTAGCTATTTATTATTTGCTAATAGTATTATTTTAAAATTGTGTACCTTAGAAACATTTTACAAGTTTTCGATATCGTTTTATAAATCACTAGTAATTTAACTATTTACGATCGTTATAATATTTTGTTGGTTATCGTGACACTAGTAACTAAATAATGTCGATTTCATATTTCGTCATATTTCGTTAATTTATAATTTTTAACTCAAAATCGTACTTTCATATTATAATCGAGATTCGTATACTTGTTTAATAAATTAATTTTCGTTCTACGATTTATGCTAATAAACGAGAAAATAGTCGATTTAGTTTTAAATACATTTTAGTCGAGACTATTTTCACTAATAATTTCATATTTATTTCCGATTGACTATTTTTATTAAAATTTGTATTATTTATAAATCAAAGCTATTTCTTAAAAGTAATTTGAAACCTTTATAAAATTCATTTCATTTATAAAACTCGTTGACTCAATTAATTCTGATATCGTTTTTCTTAAATATCTCTTTTCTAAGATTTATTGTTTTAACTCGACTTCCTAAATTATTTATAAAATACTATATAATGACTTATTATATTTTATTTATATTTTGAGTGACGAATTTAGAAATATATTAAAGTTACGATAACGACGATAATAATAAAATGTTAATTTTGTTAGAAATGCTATTTCTGTACATTTCACTTATTTTAATACTTAAGTATTTTCTATAAGACGATTTCTATTTTAAGTAAGTTTCTAAAATTAGTAAGTTTCTATTTATAGAAAGTTTCCTTTAATATAAATGTTTACTTCTTTTATTCTCATATTATTTATATTGATTATATCTTGGTAATGAAAATAGGGTATCTTGGTAATTGTCACTTTCAAGAGGTCACACCCGATCACCTCATCTGAGTTCTTAAAATAGGGTGAAAACCCATGTAATACACCCTAAGCATCTCACATCGATAATTGGCATAACGAGTGTAAAGCAAAATCACTCACATTTATAAAGAACTACTAACATGGTTTGATTCCGTTTAAACACGGATACGTAGGCAACCCTTCTTCGGGTACAACCAACCAAATAACAAAATTAATTACTCGATTCTCATGCAAACTGAAACCTTTTTTCCACGCTCAGGTTAACGAGTGATTCCAATGATGAAGCACAAACAACGAGCCGAGGATAGAGTGAAAACCCGGAAGGGCGCTCCGGGCAAAACGAAGAAACGAGTTACGAGTCGTCGAAAAAAAAATGAAAAGAAAATGATGACGAGCCGAGGACGGAGTGAAAACCCAAAAGGGCTCTTCGGGCAAAATGAAGAATCGAGTTGCGAGCCGTAAAAAAAAAGAAAAAAAAAGGTGAGCCGAGGACGGAGTGAAAACCGGAAAGGGCGCTCCGGGCAAAATGAAAAATCGAGTAGCGAGCCACCACAAAAAAAAATAGCGAAAAATGTGCTTCTCATTAATGCAAAAAATAATTAAATCAAGCCTTTGTTGAGGCCCTTTACATCGATAACCCAAAATCCGGTTACCCGGAAATGATAACGTCTCAGGCAAACCCCACAAAAAAACTAGTACTAATACGCCACATAATATTAATTAATAGAACATAGTACAAAACGGCTGGGCTCTACTGGTCCAACTTCCTTTTTCTCTTGCCTTTTGGGTGTGCTAGTTCGGGTCTCTCGCCATTGGCCCCTCCGAACCCAAGCTTCCACCGCCCTAGCTAAATGCGAGCCCAGCCAATCCCACTTCCCATCCTCACTCACATTCTCAATATGGATCTTGTCGGTCTCAGCCCGTTTAGATGAACTGACGAATACTAGGATCGGTAACGCCGTCTTCGGTCGGGCGCTTAGTGACATTAGCCCACATAACTTACTTATTCTGTAGTACGGTCATCTCCACAATTCCTAACCTTTCTCTCACACCCGACAACCCCGAACGTCAGGAACGACCTCCTGAAGTCGCTAAACCCTTTTCCAAAAGCCGGAAGGTCCGCGCAAGAGTGACAGATCCACGCAGACAATACATTACGTCCTTTGGTCCACCAGACTCAGATGTTTTGTTTATTTTCTTTTTAGGTGGACAAGCTACCCCACCTAGGCATGTTATAGCCCCGAATGACATCGTCAATTTGCGTCTGTAGCATGAATGTGCAAAAGTGGTCTAACTTTTTAAAGAAGGTAGCCTCTAGCTTTTTTTTTGCTTTTCACCTCATCCTAAATATAAACGAGGCAACTACACTTGCCTCCTAACGCACTCGGTCAAAACATGCCAACTTTTTTTACGTGTCACACCATGTCAGGTCAAAAATTTTAATCGACGTACTACCCGATCCGATTCCCGGATCAAACTAACGCATTTCAAAAGTCCGAAAAACCGTTTTTGCACTCTCGTGCAACCCCAACGCATTTTAAAACGCCCTAAACTACGATTAAATCGCAAATAAAATGAACGCGAAGTGATTACTTGTCAATCTAGGTCAACATTTCACCAAACAAAAACACAAGACTAATCCAATTAATTCAAACACTAAAAATCTTAAGAAAATATACAAAACCTATAAATTCATACACAAATCGAGTTCATAAGACTAGGGAGGACCCCTAGAAGCTGCACCGATGGCTATCACGAGCTCGCCGACGTTGTCGTCCAAACCTAAGTCCTCTAAAGCAAAGGTAGGAGACTCGCTACCGACCATTCCCGACAACATGTCTAGGGGAACTGTCTCGGGAACTTCTCCAACCTCCTCAGTAGCACCCATAGCACGACCCGTAGCCTCAGCCCCAGCCTCTCTCTCTCTCTCTCAACCCGATGCCTAGCCTCTTTCTGCGCGGAGGTCTCGCCCTGAGACCGAGCCAACCGCTCCTTAAGTTGAACAATCTCGTCGGTCCGAGATTGCATGAGCTGTCTAGCCTCAGCCGCTTCCGCCTCAAGCTTGGTCGCCCGAGTCTCCAGCTGTCCCACCATATCGGAAATGTCCTGCAAACATAACCCGCACTTGAGGAAAACACACAAACAATCTAAGAGCCGACCCTAGGTACACGCACTTACCGATCGAGGTCCCGAAGTATCACGGGAGACCCTCAAGTCATAGACCCTAAAGCAGTTGGCAGCCTGCCACAACCGCTGATGGCAAGCCGACGAAAACTGAAAGATGAAACCACACAAGTTAGCCAAACAAAACCTAACCCTTAGAATCCAAAATAGAAACCGAAACTTATCCGGTATACCCGGTGACGCCACTCCATCCCAGCCTCCATCTCCTCAGTAGAACACGGGGAAAGAGGCTCTGTAAAGGCTACTCCAGCCGCATCGATCCTGAGCAGTGTCAAGGGGAAGTCTGGGGGCTGAACAGTATCAGCCGAATCGGCCAGCTAAAAGAAAAGCAAACCGTTAAAAATTAAAGCAAACACTAAACCATAGGACAAAACAAACAATAAAACAAAAACTGACACTTCAATAATCCTAAACCTTGGGGCCACTAAATAAAACAAATTGGGAGAAGGAAACTTACATCCTCAAGGCGCTGCTGGTTCACCGGCACATTCTCTGACGAGTAGTGACTCATCGTGCTCTTAGCCTGAGCCAACCTCCATTCAATCCCTGCCGAAAACCTAACCGGACGAGCCCGCACCGTCTTAGGTGCCAATCGAGGGAATTAGGAGTAAATTCAAACCCTTAAAGCAAGCCTTAAAGCAAGCCTTAAAACCTCCTCTAGTCGAAATCGACCCCCAGCAATAAACGAACACGAGAACCACTAGCTAACATGACCACTCATACCAAAGCACATAACAACCCAAGCAATGAATCTGACCAAAGAAAATTCGATTAAACCCTGAACCATTAAAAAAAACAAATCTGAACAAAGCAAATTCGTACGAATCCTGAAGCATTCAAAAAACGAATTCAAAACCCGTAAACCTAACGAATCCCAAGTAGATTTTGAACCTGAAAACTCAATTCAATCCCAAAGCATTCTAAAGGTAATTCAAGTCAATTCAAAATCAATGAGCCCCTTGTAGCGCTCAAATCAAATTTTAAACGAGTTCCTAGTAGCACTCAATTCAATTCAATTTTTAATGAGTCTCTAGTAGCACTCAGTTTGATTCAACGAGCCCCTAGTAGCGCTCAAAACAATTTTAAACGAGCCCCTTGTAGCGCTCAAAACCATTTTAAACGAGTCCCTTGTAGCGCTTAAAACCGTTTTAAACGAGCCCCTTGTAGCGCTCAAAACAATTTTAAACGAGCCTCTTGTAGCGCTCAAAACCGTTTTAAACAAGCCCCTTGTAGCGCTCAAAACAATTTTAAACGAGTCTCTAGTAGCACTCAATTTAATCCAAACCAATTTAAACGAGTCCCTATTAGCACTCAGTTTAATTCAACTTGTCCCTGGTAGCACTCAGAATCAAAACAATTTTAAACGGGTCCCTGGTAGCACTCAATTTAATCAAAACCAATTTAAATGAGTCCCTAGTAGCACTCAGTGTAATTCAACGAGCCCCTTGTAGCGCTCTAAACAATTTTAAACGAGCCCCTTGAAGCGCTCAAAACCAACTTTAAACGAGTCCCTAGTAGCACTCAATTTAATCCAATTTTAAACGAGCCCCTTGTAGCGCTTAAAACAATTTTAAACGAGTCCCTAGTAGCACTCAGTTTAATTCAACGAGCCCCTTGTAGCGCTCAAAACAATTTTAAACGAGCCCCTTGTAGCGCTCAAAACCCGATTTGAACGAGTCCCTGGTAGCACTCAATTTCATTGTCCTAGTTACTCCATTCTTGTCAATTCTCCTCCCCTTGTGTTCCTTTGTGACTTAGTCTAGTCTCTAGGCGAACCTTAGTCTAGACCATTTTCCGTCTCCATGGATCGACCCGACTTGCCATAGCTACCTTGTTAGGAATAGTTGGTTTATTTGGTGTCGGGATCCACGACAAATCCCTACCATCACCACGGGACCCAGAGCGGTCCTCACGATAATCCCCTTTGCCTCGGGGGTCAACTTTTGAGAATATATCTCAACGCATGTTGTAAAACCCGAGAAGCTCCTCATCGGACCTGGGGGCTGTATGTCGAGACAATACAAGTATAAACAAAGCAATCCAAGCCAACCTAAACTAAACTTTAAAGCCTAAAACAAAAAGCACGAGCTAAAATACTCACCAGACCCTGCACAATGCGGTGAGAAACGTGCAAGTCAGGACGAAACAACAATTGGTGGCCGTCCCAGTCCCGAACCCACTCAGGGTCCTCAGAGCCGATCTCCTCATTCTCTGGCATGGGAATCGGGACATGAGCCCACCTAGCAATTGTCTCGGGAAGCCTACGCTTCCTTACTCTATCGAAGTTGGCATCATATGTGGCCCCTGGATCACGACGCTGCGATGGAACACTTTATCCTCTTCTACGAATCCCGCGGGGAGTTAGTGAGCTCGCCCTGGCGGCCTCGTCACAAGTTCCAACTGAAGAAGCTCCCTTGGGACGCTCGGTGTCATCCCTAGCTGCAAAACCAAGCAATATACAAAAATCTATGCCTCAGGTCAGGCTAAAGCAGCTCAAACAGGTCAAAATAGGGTCAAAATTTTGGATAGAGATACTAAAATTCCGAAAGGCCCGCTAACACCTATTTTCAATCCCGATCACAATGGAAGTAGTCTCGGGAAAATCCGACATCGTTACAACACCTTTTGGTCCGTCGTAAGTCACACAAAACCTCACGGAAGGCCTTAGAGGTCATCCTAGCTCACAAAGGTCGACATAAAAAGCACCCACAACGTCACAAACACTAATCGAGCAAGATTACGAAGAACAAGTACGGGAATAACCGGGAGAATGGTCCCTAACCCTAGCATTTGGAATTTATCCTCATAGGAGGCCATTGTCGTACCTCAAAACCTCCTATCAAGCTTATAACTATTTCAACAAGCTCTATTCAACCCTAATTTAATAATGGGATCAAGTATAAACATCGAAACTTAGCAAATTCAAAACGCCCAAATCGATTTTCTAGGGTTTTAACTAATCCAACTCACATTCAACCAAATTAAGCAAAATCGATAATAGACGAGTAAGGAACACTTAACCGACGTCGACATTGTCGTGTATGGCAAAAATCGAGACGGAAATCTGTTGAATAGGTTGAAGGAGCAAGATTGAGGCGAAGAGGGGCGCGTGTTTGAGTTTCGGGGCGAATGAATCGTTCGTTCCCCCCTTTCGCTGAACTTAAAGGGACCTGACCCACGAAAATCTGGGCGCCTCAGGTCGCTGCGCGACCAAAACCTGGACCGCTAGGGACTAGGCACCTGAGTTTCGAGGCGCAGCAGGGTGCGCGTGTAATTACTCGACTCAAAACCAAAACAAGAACAAACAAAACACGCTATCCAACACTCACAACGTGCACACTCATAAACAAAACAAATAAGTAACGACAAGACAAAAACTAGCCAACGTCGGTAAGGCAAGCCGATAAGCTGACCCCAAATAACGAACAAACAGTAACAAAACGAGCACAAGGACCTCGACTAACAGGAATGCTCGCGCTCGAGCACGTGACAAATCAAACAAAACAAAACCAATCTAAACAAAGTCCGAACGAATCCAAGCATATAATAAATCTGAACAAAGAAAAGCAAATCCAAACAAAATAAGACAAATCCGTAAAACGAATTTAATCTAGACAAAATGAACGAAGTGCCAACAAACATTTTTTCGAGCCTAACGGGTCTTAGTTATCCAAGCGACTTGAGTTTGAGCAGATACTGACACGCTCAAACGTTTTTCGAGCCTAACGAGTCTTAGTTATCCAGGCGACTTGAGTTTGAGCGTATACTGACGCGCTCAAACATTTTTTTTTAGCCTAACGGGTCTAAGTTATCCTGAAGGCAACTTGAGTTTGAGTGAATACTGACACGCTCAAACATTTTTCGAGCCTAACGGGTCTTAGTTATCCAGACAACTCGAGTTTGAGCGGATACTGACACGCTAAAACATTTTACGAGCCTAACGGGTTTTAGTTATCCAGGAAACTTGAGTTTGAGCGGATACTGACACGCTCAAACATTTTTCGAGCCTAGCGGGTCTTAGTTATCCAGGCAACTTGAGTTTCAGCGGATACTGACACGCTCTAACATTTCTCGAGCCTAACGGGTCTTAGTTATCCAAGCGACTTGAGTTTGAGCGGATACTGACACGCTCAAACGTTTGTCGAGCCTAACGGGTCTTAGTTATCCAGGCGACTTGAGTTTGAGCGGATATTGACACACTCAAACATTTTTTGAGCCTAACGGGTCTAAGTTATCCTGAAGGCAACTTGAGTTTGACCGGATACTGACACGCTCAAACATTTCTTGAGCCTAACGGGTCTAAGTTATCCTAAAGGCAACTTGAGTTTGAGCGGATACTGACACGCTCAAACAAAGTTTTGCCCAAGGGCTCATAAGCATCCTGGAGGCACGGCAAATAACGATTTAAGTTAGAGCGGATACTGACACGCTCAAACATTTTTGCTCGAGGGGTCATAAGCATCCCGGAGGCACAATGAACAGTAATTTAAGTTTGAGCGAATACTGACACGCTCCAACATTTTTGCTCGAGGGGTCATAAGCATCCCGACGGCACAATGAACAGTAATCTAAGTTTGAGCGGATACTGACACGCTCAAACATTTTGCCCGAGGGGTCATAGGCATCCCGAAGGCAATTGTTCGAGTGGATACTGACACACTCGAGCATTTTATTTTTATTATTCCCAAGACCAAGGGATCATAGGCATCCCGAAGGTAACTGTTCGAATGAAAGCTGACACATACGAACTTTTTTTCACATTCACGCTTGACGCGTCATGCGCACTCGAAAAAGCAGTCCAAATCTGAACAGATTTTTATACATCCAAAAAGGCAAAAGCACATGAGCATGAATAAACTAGAACGAGATGGCGAGCACGGGCCCAGGCCCCGATAGATGACCACAGGCGAAGACGTCAGGTATGATTTCTAAGCCTTAGCTGGCGAGCCTCAACACGTAGTCCAACGGACTTAAAACGACCCAACTTTCGCCTTGTCCAAGTCTCAGTCAAAGTGGGGGCTTCTGCAGACACCCAGATTTGGACCTGGTGGCTGCAGAAGCATCCTGCAAACACTCGATGACGATCGGACTACAACGCGACGCGAGTTTGCGATGTTTTAGATAGTTTTTCTATAAGACGGATCAAATAATTACTCGGAAATATTAAATTAACATCAAGGCAGTCTTATTCGTGTCATTACGGTCGTATAGACACTAATTAGAGTCAATTCCGACACCGGGACTCCGAATCGGTCCCGAAACACGAACCGTGTCAGCGCCGGTCTCCCCGAGGCCCACTCGGCGCAACGACACTAGGTCAAAGGAGAGAAAGCTTAGTCTCCAAGTCACGTATGATACGCACAACTCTCAGTATTGGAAAGTATCAAAATCGTATCTTCAAATTTCCGGGTGCTTCACCTCGCGCGTCTCAGTCTTCACACGCCTAAACCCAGGCGCCTGAGTTCCAGTGCGCCTGGACTCAGGCGTCCATCCGGGTGACGAGAGCCGAAAATGACTATAAATAACCCCTTCCACCCCCTTCATTCGACACAACTCACATCTTCCATTCTCTCTTTACTCGTTAAGAGTTTCTCGCTTGGGCTCGCACTCCGACACCCAAAGCAAACGATCCACTCGATCGTAGTCCCGATAAGCAAAATCGACGCTACTCCTCATCTTCGTGCGCCCCACTCGATCCCGAGGTGCCTGTGTTCGAGTAGCTACTCCAAGTCTAGTAACGGAGTTCTGTCGGATTAGCCGCAGAACCACAAAATAGTACCGAAGTTCTGCTGGATTAGCCGCAGGAAGGGCCAACAGTAACGGACCTCTGCCGAAATCACCGGTCAAGCTAGGAGGATCCGCCTTTCAAAGTCAAATCGTCACTAGGTTGTCGTCTAAACAAAACTTACATTCTTGTACCTTTATTATGCACTACGATAATGTCAAATGTGGACATTAGGTCCACGACACGTACAAAAATACATAACGTCCCAACTTCAACCATAAACACTAAAACACTCTAAATAAACCCAAGTATCTCCGAGATTCGTACTCAACTATCTATGCATCGTGTCCCGTTTAGCTTTTACTCCGAGGGTGCAACTCCTTACTATGTGATTTACTTACATTCGCATTTACCGCTTTCATATGATTTATTGCTTTTATTACCTTATAATCGCATTCTAAATCACCTAACACGGAAATCAAAACGTAA
Organism: Agrostemma githago; assembly: GCA_958450325.1. Lineage (NCBI taxonomy): Eukaryota > Viridiplantae > Streptophyta > Magnoliopsida > Caryophyllales > Caryophyllaceae > Agrostemma > Agrostemma githago. The sequence goes on along the minus strand of OY288244.1, from coordinate 23,323,324 downwards.
AAAAACTAAAATTGAACAAAGCGATGGTCGGGTTCCGCATTAGTCCCGATGCTCACCGTTGCGGTTCGACGCATCTCTATTAATACCGAACCGACGCATCTACAGCAGAATACCAGGTAAGGTATATCACAAGAATGACTAATATCCGTATTATCACGTTAAAACTGACTTGATAATACCTATAATATTAGTACTCTCTACTCTCCTACGTGCATCTTTTCATGGTCTGCTTGTCACGTGAAATTGCATGCAAAGAATGTAAACATAATTACTTCGACGACAAAGCTTACTTGTCCCTAAACAACCGACGTAGCTAAATATAGGGTTAAAACAACGGATGTTACAGTACTTCCACCATAACAAGGAAACAAAGTTATCAGTCCACCGATTGATTAGTAGAGGCCGCTACGTGCGGGCGGGATTGGGTGTAAATGTCTAGCGGACGTTGGCTTCCCAATACGTACCCTCACCCCTTACTCAGAATCAACGGTTTCCGGATGTCCGAAACCATTGGCAATGAGAGTCATTCCAGGCATTGAGTGTTTAAGGGTACAAGTCTTTATCTTTAGGTCCCGTGCCCCCTCAACTTTAAGCCGACTAAGGATCAAAGTTGACTTGAACGGTTTCCGAGTCCCCATCATTGATTCGATGGCGACTCCACAAATCGGCAACGAATTTAGTTTAGTAATAAGGTCGCCTTACCAAACATATCGGCCTTTAAACATTTACAACCACGACTCGATCGATTCCAACGGAAACACGGACGCCCACCCCCGTCTAGTAAAAGTCCGAATCATAATCTGAATCGAGGTCCGAAACATCGCCCCGAACGCAAGATCAGACCGGCCCCCGACCGGGAGGGGGCCACGTGTGTGGCCGCCGCGATGAAACCGAGTCGGTCCTGCGCTGGCGTGCGCGGGGCGCTGGGCGGTGCGGACGGACGTCCACACAAAGATGTTTTTGCATGGAGTTATAAGGAATTGTCGGGATTGAGTCCAAAAGTGTCAGTGCACCGTCTAGCAATCAAAAGAGGTGTAAGCCCCAAGAAGCAACCTCAGCGTCGTTTCAGGCTAGAACTTAATCCTGAGATTGAGAATGAGGTCAATAAACTCATCGAGGCTAGTTTTTTTTCGTGAAGTCAAATACCCCACATGGATAGCCAACGTTGTGCCAGTGAGAAAACAGAATGGTCAACTACGTATATGTGTGGACTTTCGGGATCTTAATAATGCTTGTCCGAAAGATGATTTTCCTCTCCATGTCACAGAACTTATGATAGATGCAACAACCTAGCATGAAGCTTTGTCGTTCATGGATTGCACAGCAGGGTACAATAAAATACTGATGGCACCTGAAGATCAAGAGGCCACAGCTTTCCACACTCTAAGGGATATTCTATTACTAAGTTATGCCATTTGGACTGAAGAATGCTAGAGCGACATACCAACGGGCGATGCAGAAAATCTTCGATGACATGTTGCACAAGTCAATTGAATGTTATGTTGATAATGTCATGGTCAAGACCAAGAAAAAAGAGGATCATCTCAATGACCTTCGAACTATCCTCAAAAGATTAAGAAAATGTCAGTTGAAGATGAAACCACTCAAATGTGAATTCGGTGTCTCCTCTGGCAAGTTCTTAGGATTTGTGGTACGACATAGGGGAATTGAGATAGATCAATCAAAAATTTAAATTGTTGGTTTATTTGGTGTCGGGATCCACGACAAATCCCTACCATCACCACGGGACCCAGAGCGGTCCTCACGATAATCCCCTTTGCCTCGGGGGTCAACTTTTGAGAATATATCTCAACGCATGTTGTAAAACCCGAGAAGCTCCTCATCGGACCTGGGGGCTGTATGTCGAGACAATACAAGTATAAACAAAGCAATCCAAGCCAACCTAAACTAAACTTTAAAGCCTAAAACAAAAAGCACGAGCTAAAATACTCACCAGACCCTGCACAATGCGGTGAGAAACGTGCAAGTCAGGACGAAACAACAATTGGTGGCCGTCCCAGTCCCGAACCCACTCAGGGTCCTCAGAGCCGATCTCCTCATTCTCTGGCATGGGAATCGGGACATGAGCCCACCTAGCAATTGTCTCGAGAAGCCTACGCTTCCTTACTCTATCGAAGTTGGCATCATATGTGGCCCCTGGATCACGACGCTGCGATGGAACACTTTATCCTCTTCTACGAATCCCGCGGGGAGTTAGTGAGCTCGCCCTGGCGGCCTCGTCACAAGTTCCAACTGAAGAAGCTCCCTTGGGACGCTCGGTGTCATCCCTAGCTGCAAAACCAAGCAATATACAAAAATCTATGCCTCAGGTCAGGCTAAAGCAGCTCAAACAGGTCAAAATAGGGTCAAAATTTTGGATAGAGATACTAAAATTCCGAAAGGCCCGCTAACACCTATTTTCAATCCCGATCACAATGGAAGTAGTCTCGGGAAAATCCGACATCGTTACAACACCTTTTGGTCCGTCGTAAGTCACACAAAACCTCACGGAAGGCCTTAGAGGTCATCCTAGCTCACAAAGGTCGACATAAAAAGCACCCACAACGTCACAAACACTAATCGAGCAAGATTACGAAGAACAAGTACGGGAATAACCGGGAGAATGGTCCCTAACCCTAGCATTTGGAATTTATCCTCATAGGAGGCCATTGTCGTACCTCAAAACCTCCTATCAAGCTTATAACTATTTCAACAAGCTCTATTCAACCCTAATTTAATAATGGGATCAAGTATAAACATCGAAACTTAGCAAATTCAAAACGCCCAAATCGATTTTCTAGGGTTTTAACTAATCCAACTCACATTCAACCAAATTAAGCAAAATCGATAATAGACGAGTAAGGAACACTTAACCGACGTCGACATTGTCGTGTATGGCAAAAATCGAGACGGAAATCTGTTGAATAGGTTGAAGGAGCAAGATTGAGGCGAAGAGGGGCGCGTGTTTGAGTTTCGGGGCGAATGAATCGTTCGTTCCCCCCTTTCGCTGAACTTAAAGGGACCTGACCCACGAAAATCTGGGCGCCTCAGGTCGCTGCGCGACCAAAACCTGGACCGCTAGGGACTAGGCACCTGAGTTTCGAGGCGCAGCAGGGTGCGCGTGTAATTACTCGACTCAAAACCAAAACAAGAACAAACAAAACACGCTATCCAACACTCACAACGTGCACACTCATAAACAAAACAAATAAGCAACGACAAGACAAAAACTAGCCAACGTCGGTAAGGCAAGCCGATAAGCTGACCCCAAATAACGAACAAACAGTAACAAAACGAGCACAAGGACCTCGACTAACAGGAATGCTCGCGCTCGAGCACGTGACAAATCAAACAAAACAAAACCAATCTAAACAAAGTCCGAACGAATCCAAGCATATAATAAATCTGAACAAAGAAAAGCAAATCCAAACAAAATAAGACAAATCCGTAAAACGAATTTAATCTAGACAAAATGAACGAAGTGCCAACAAACATTTTTTCGAGCCTAACGGGTCTTAGTTATCCAAGCGACTTGAGTTTGAGCAGATACTGACACGCTCAAACGTTTTTCGAGCCTAACGAGTCTTAGTTATCCAGGCGACTTGAGTTTGAGCGTATACTGACGCGCTCAAACATTTTTTTTTAGCCTAACGGGTCTAAGTTATCCTGAAGGCAACTTGAGTTTGAGTGAATACTGACACGCTCAAACATTTTTCGAGCCTAACGGGTCTTAGTTATCCAGACAACTCGAGTTTGAGCGGATACTGACACGCTAAAACATTTTACGAGCCTAACGGGTTTTAGTTATCCAGGAAACTTGAGTTTGAGCGGATACTGACACGCTCAAACATTTTTCGAGCCTAGCGGGTCTTAGTTATCCAGGCAACTTGAGTTTCAGCGGATACTGACACGCTCTAACATTTCTCGAGCCTAACGGGTCTTAGTTATCCAAGCGACTTGAGTTTGAGCGGATACTGACACGCTCAAACGTTTGTCGAGCCTAACGGGTCTTAGTTATCCAGGCGACTTGAGTTTGAGCGGATATTGACACACTCAAACATTTTTTGAGCCTAACGGGTCTAAGTTATCCTGAAGGCAACTTGAGTTTGACCGGATACTGACACGCTCAAACATTTCTTGAGCCTAACGGGTCTAAGTTATCCTAAAGGCAACTTGAGTTTGAGCGGATACTGACACGCTCAAACAAAGTTTTGCCCAAGGGCTCATAAGCATCCTGGAGGCACGGCAAATAACGATTTAAGTTAGAGCGGATACTGACACGCTCAAACATTTTTGCTCGAGGGGTCATAAGCATCCCGGAGGCACAATGAACAGTAATTTAAGTTTGAGCGAATACTGACACGCTCCAACATTTTTGCTCGAGGGGTCATAAGCATCCCGACGGCACAATGAACAGTAATCTAAGTTTGAGCGGATACTGACACGCTCAAACATTTTGCCCGAGGGGTCATAGGCATCCCGAAGGCAATTGTTCGAGTGGATACTGACACACTCGAGCATTTTATTTTTATTATTCCCAAGACCAAGGGATCATAGGCATCCCGAAGGTAACTGTTCGAATGAAAGCTGACACATACGAACTTTTTTTCACATTCACGCTTGACGCGTCATGCGCACTCGAAAAAGCAGTCCAAATCTGAACAGATTTTTATACATCCAAAAAGGCAAAAGCACATGAGCATGAATAAACTAGAACGAGATGGCGAGCACGGGCCCAGACCCCGATAGATGACCACAGGCGAAGACGTCAGGTATGATTTCTAAGCCTTAGCTGGCGAGCCTCAACACGTAGTCCAACGGACTTAAAACGACCCAACTTTCGCCTTGTCCAAGTCTCAGTCAAAGTGGGGGCTTCTGCAGACACCCAGATTTGGACCTGGTGGCTGCAGAAGCATCCTGCAAACACTCGATGACGATCGGACTACAACGCGACGCGAGTTTGCGATGTTTTAGATAGTTTTTCTATAAGACGGATCAAATAATTACTCGGAAATATTAAATTAACATCAAGGCAGTCTTATTCGTGTCATTACGGTCGTATAGACACTAATTAGAGTCAATTCCGACACCGGGACTCCGAATCGGTCCCGAAACACGAACCGTGTCAGCGCCGGTCTCCCCGAGGCCCACTCGGCGCAACGACACTAGGTCAAAGGAGAGAAAGCTTAGTCTCCAAGTCACGTATGATACGCACAACTCTCAGTATTGGAAAGTATCAAAATCGTATCTTCAAATTTCCGGGTGCTTCACCTCGCGCGTCTCAGTCTTCACACGCCTAAACCCAGGCGCCTGAGTTCCAGTGCGCCTGGACTCAGGCGTCCATCCGGGTGACGAGAGCCGAAAATGACTATAAATAACCCCTTCCACCCCCTTCATTCGACACAACTCACATCTTCCATTCTCTCTTTACTCGTTAAGAGTTTCTCGCTTGGGCTCGCACTCCGACACCCAAAGCAAACGATCCACTCGATCGTAGTCCCGATAAGCAAAATCGACGCTACTCCTCATCTTCGTGCGCCCCACTCGATCCCGAGGTGCCTGTGTTCGAGTAGCTACTCCAAGTCTAGTAACGGAGTTCTGTCGGATTAGCCGCAGAACCACAAAATAGTACCGAAGTTCTGCTGGATTAGCCGCAGGAAGGGCCAACAGTAACGGACCTCTGCCGAAATCACCGGTCAAGCTAGGAGGATCCGCCTTTCAAAGTCAAATCGTCACTAGGTTGTCGTCTAAACAAAACTTACATTCTTGTACCTTTATTATGCACTACGATAATGTCAAATGTGGACATTAGGTCCACGACACGTACAAAAATACATAACGTCCCAACTTCAACCATAAACACTAAAACACTCTAAATAAACCCAAGTATCTCCGAGATTCGTACTCAACTATCTATGCATCGTGTCCCGTTTAGCTTTTACTCCGAGGGTGCAACTCCTTACTATGTGATTTACTTACATTCGCATTTACCGCTTTCATATGATTTATTGCTTTTATTACCTTATAATCGCATTCTAAATCACCTAACACGGAAATCAAAACGTAAAAAAACTAAAATTGAACAAAGCGATGGTCGGGTTCCGCATTAGTCCCGATGCTCACCGTTGCGGTTCGACGCATCTCTATTAATACCGAACCGACGCATCTACAGCAGAATACCAGGTAAGGTATATCACAAGAATGACTAATATCCGTATTATCACGTTAAAACTGACTTGATAATACCTATAATATTAGTACTCTCTACTCTCCTACGTGCATCTTTTCATGGTCTGCTTGTCACGTGAAATTGCATGCAAAGAATGTAAACATAATTACTTCGACGACAAAGCTTACTTGTCCCTAAACAACCGACGTAGCTAAATATAGGGTTAAAACAACGGATGTTACAGTACTTCCACCATAACAAGGAAACAAAGTTATCAGTCCACCGATTGATTAGTAGAGGCCGCTACGTGCGGGCGGGATTGGGTGTAAATGTCTAGCGGACGTTGGCTTCCCAATACGTACCCTCACCCCTTACTCAGAATCAACGGTTTCCGGATGTCCGAAACCATTGGCAATGAGAGTCATTCCAGGCATTGAGTGTTTAAGGGTACAAGTCTTTATCTTTAGGTCCCGTGCCCCCTCAACTTTAAGCCGACTAAGGATCAAAGTTGACTTGAACGGTTTCCGAGTCCCCATCATTGATTCGATGGCGACTCCACAAATCGGTAACGAATTTAGTTTAGTAATAAGGTCGCCTTACCAAACATATCGGCCTTTAAACATTTACAACCACGACTCGATCGATTCCAACGGAAACACGGACGCCCACCCCCGTCTAGTAAAAGTCCGAATCATAATCTGAATCGAGGTCCGAAACATCGCCCCGAACGCAAGATCAGACCGGCCCCCGACCGGGAGGGGGCCACGTGTGTGGCCGCCGCGATGAAACCGAGTCGGTCCTGCGCTGGCGTGCGCGGGGCGCTGGGCGGTGCGGACGGACGTCCACACAAAGATGTTTTTGCATGGAGTTATAAGGAATTGTCGGGATTGAGTCCAAAAGTGTCAGTGCACCGTCTAGCAATCAAAAGAGGTGTAAGCCCCAAGAAGCAACCTCAGCGTCGTTTCAGGCTAGAACTTAATCCTGAGATTGAGAATGAGGTCAATAAACTCATCGAGGCTAGTTTTTTTTCGTGAAGTCAAATACCCCACATGGATAGCCAACGTTGTGCCAGTGAGAAAACAGAATGGTCAACTACGTATATGTGTGGACTTTCGGGATCTTAATAATGCTTGTCCGAAAGATGATTTTCCTCTCCATGTCACAGAACTTATGATAGATGCAACAACCTAGCATGAAGCTTTGTCGTTCATGGATTGCACAGCAGGGTACAATAAAATACTGATGGCACCTGAAGATCAAGAGGCCACAGCTTTCCACACTCTAAGGGATATTCTATTACTAAGTTATGCCATTTGGACTGAAGAATGCTAGAGCGACATACCAACGGGCGATGCAGAAAATCTTCGATGACATGTTGCACAAGTCAATTGAATGTTATGTTGATAATGTCATGGTCAAGACCAAGAAAAAAGAGGATCATCTCAATGACCTTCGAACTATCCTCAAAAGATTAAGAAAATGTCAGTTGAAGATGAAACCACTCAAATGTGAATTCGGTGTCTCCTCTGGCAAGTTCTTAGGATTTGTGGTACGACATAGGGGAATTGAGATAGATCAATCAAAAATCAAAGCTATCCGAGAAATGCCCGCGCCGAGAAATTGGAAGGAGTTACGCGGACTACAAGGACGTTTAGCTTACATAAGAAGATTCATTTCAAACCTTGTTGGACGTTGTGAACCGTTCAGACATATTATGAAGAAGGATGACGCATTTCAGTGGGATGAAAAATGCCACAATGCCTTCGAAACCATAAAGAAGTAATTGTCCCGCACCAGTGTTGGGGGCGCTCATTCAAGGAAAGCCACTTATCCTGTATATAGCTGCACAAGAACATTCTCCAGGGGCATTATGTGCTCAAGAAAATGAAGATCATAAAGAAAGGGCACTTTACAACTTGAGTCGAACTTTGGTGGGAGCAGAGTAGAACTATTCTCCAATCAAGAAGATATGTCTAGCCCTTATCTTTGCAATCCAAAAACTAAAGCACTACATGTAGGCTCACACAGTTCACGTGGTTTCAAAAGATGATCCTATAAAGTATATATTTTCAAGGCCGGTCTTGCCTGGACGCTTAGCTAAGTGGGCAATGTTACTCAAGCAGTATGACTTAGTCCATGTGCCTTAAAAGGCAGTCAAAGGACAAGCTCTAGCATATTTTATTGCTGACCATCCTATCCCAGGCGGATGGGAATTACAAGACGACCTTCCTAGCGAAGAAATCTTCTATGTTGATGTGCTTCATCCGTGGCAAATGTATTTCGACAGAGCCGCAAGATGAGATGGTGCAGGTGCCGGTGCCGGGTTTTTGTCACCCAAAAATCATTTATTGCCATATTCGTTTGTCCTCACCCAGCTATGCTCAAACAACATGGCTGAATATCAAGCTCTTATCTTCGGACTTGAAATGACAATCGAAATAGGGATCAAAGACATAGACATTTGTGGTGACTCCCAATTGGTGGTGAATCAAATTCTTGATGATTATGAAGTGAAGAAGGACGATCTTGTCCCTTATTATCAATATGCAATCCAATCGCTCCATAAGCTAGATAGTGTTCGCATCGGTCACGTACCGAAAAGTGCCAATAAGTTGGCTGACGCGCTCGCTAATCTTGTAGCCACTTTGGCACTGGGGGCAGATGAAGTCACATCCATTCCAATTTACAACAGATGGGTGGTAATGCTGCTAGAAATGGAAGAAATCAAAGGGACATCCAACATGATTTCCGCTTATCAAGTTGACAAGGAGGACTGGCGACAACCTATCATCGACTTCTTAGAACATCAAAAGTTACCCGATGATCCAAGGCATAAAGTTGAAATTTGTCGACGTGCTCCACGATTCATCTGCTAGAAAGGTACATTGTACAGACGATCCTTTCTGGGGCAATGGGTAAGGTGCTTTGATGAAACTGAAGCAGCTCAAGCCATGTATGAAGCTCACTCTGGCATTTTTTATGCTCATCAATCTGGGCCTAAATTGCATGATCGTGTCAAGAGGAAGGGGTATTACTGGCCAACAATGATACAAGACTGCATGGACTTCTCAAAAAAAATGTGAGGCCAGTCAATTCTACGCAAACTTCATACATCAACCACCCGAACCTTTACATCCCACAGTATCGTCCTGGCCCTTTGCAGCTTGGGGACTAGATATGGTAGGGCCTATCATTCCAAAAGCATCCAATGGACATGCGTTCATCCTGGCAGGAATAGATTATTTCTCCAAGTGAGCAAAAGTTGTCTTTGTGCGTGAAGTCAAGAAGGAAACAGTTGTGGATTTCATCCGTACCCAAATCATCTATCGATATGGTGTGCCACAACGCATAATAACTAATAATGGAATGCCTTTCGTCAATAGACTGATGACGAATTTAGCTGAAAAGTTTAAGTTCAAGCAATACAAGTCATAAAATGTACAATGCCCCTGCAAATAGTTTGGCTAAAGCTTTCAACAAAACATTATGCAACTTGTTAAGAAAAGTAGTGGTGGCTATCTCAAAGCGTGATTGGCATGAAAGAACTGGTGAAGCATTGTGGGCATATCGTACAACATACAAGACACCCACCCAATCAACCTCATATGGGTTGGTATATGGAGTTGAGGCTGTGCTACCACTGAAGGTGCAGATTCCATTATTACGTATTGCTATCCAGGAAGAGCTTTTAAGTGACGATAACGATCATCTGCGTTTAGCGGAGTTGGAAGCTCTTGATGAAAGAAGGTTGCTTGCACAACAAACACTTCAACGTTATCAAGCAAGAATGACACGCGCTTTCAATAAAAAGGTGAATCCTCGATCTTTTCAAGTAGGAGACTTGGTGCTCGCCGTAAGAAGGTCAATCATTACCTCTCACAAACCAGTAGGTAAATCACTTCTAAGTGGGATGGGCCATATGTTGTGCAAGAGGTGTACTCCAATGGTGCTTACAAAATTATGGATGAAGACGGTGTGCGTATAGGACCGACTAATGGAAAGTTCCTAAAGCGCTACTACTCTGAAATCCCTTTATACCAATGCTCCTAAGCAAGAGGATAAACTGTAACAAGGCTCCTAAGCATAGGTATAGACTACATGCAAAAAAAATCCAAGTTAAAAAAAATCAGAAAAAAATCCTTCTCCTTAACTACGTTGGCTTGATCTTGTAGAGTATTTCGATACTTTGCAGGTACGTAGGCAACTCGAGTGAATATGTAGCTTGAGTGCAGCCACACCTCCAAATTTTATAAAAAAAAACCCTTCTTTTGAACTACGTTGACTAGATCTTGTAGAGTATTTCGATCCTTTGCAGGTACATAGGCAGCTCGGGTGAATATGTAGCTCGAGTGCAGCCACACCAAAAAAAATTAACCTTCTTCCATGAAATATGTTCGCCTGATCTTGTAAAGAATTCCGATACATTTCAAGTACGTAGGCAACTTGGACAAACGTTTTGTTTAAGTACGACCGTAAAGAAAATCCAGGAATTCGACACAATGAACGTCAAAGTAATATTATTCGGGAAAATATGATAAGTAATTATTTTGCCAGTAAACAAAGAGTTACTCGAGAAGAATAAATTCATTATAAGTCAGCAAAAAGGTAAGTCCTCATTTCTTCAAGCCGGTTCTTTTGATCTTGCAATGAAGCTTACCCCTCGATATGCATAACAGGAGTCTGTTCAAGCTCCTCTAAAGACTTGACTGCATTCTCAAATTGCATCTCCAAGGCAGGCAACAGAGCACCCTTGGCTTCCAAGCCTTCGCTCAAAACTTTGTCTTGTTCTCTAGCTCTTCTCAGCTCAGCTTCAAGGCGGATAATTTCATCATTGAGAGAAGCGCGTTTCGTAGTTTGTATCTGGTATTCTTCTAGTGCCAAATCCAACAACGATTGAGTATGATTAACTTCATGCTGATGAATAGTCATATCTTTCTCAAAGGCGGCAGAACGTCGGCATTGAGATACGAGTCTTTCTACCACCATGAATGCATTTACTGCACTCACATAAGAATCGACCTGCTCCTGTAGACGAGTCACATCACCTTTAAGATGAAGGATACTCTGATAAGTTTCATTAGCAGACGCATCAACATCGACAACCTCGGAATAGCTCACGTTCCTTAGCTTTGTCAAGAATCTTGAGCCTATCTCTCGTCGTGCTTGATAGAAAACATCAATATGCGAGGTCGGTGGTCGAAATGAAACCATAGAACAAGCAGGAATACTGGCAAGTTTCGCATTTGTGATGGAATCAGGAATAATCTTACTCTTTTCAATAATGAGTGGAGCAGTACGTCTAGCAACATCTGGACCGTTTATGGAAGCCTGACCAGCATCCTGCGGAGAACTCGCAGTCTGACTACCTTGTGAAGTTGGTTTTCCAAAGTTGTCCGCCGGGGTAATGTGCCTAAGCATTGCAATCTCTTTCCCCTTGCCAAAGTTTATCCTCAAGGGATGAGCCAAAGTAATTTCCTCGGGAATAGATGCGCCAAGTTCCATGGCTAAATCACCCTCCTATTGCAATAAGCAAGAGAGTCGTTAAAATAAATAAATAAAAGTGTGCGTGTGTGTGTATATATATGTGTGTGTGTGTGTGTGTATATATATCAAGAGTTCAAGAAATTACCAATGCTTGTGAGGGAATATGTGAAGAGCTTGAAACTCCATGTAGGATGTCAACGTCAACGTCAACGTCATATGCCTTCCGTTTTCCACGTCGTTCATGTTTTGGGTCAATCTCGGAGCCTGCATCACTATTTGGCCCTATCCCTTGTTGGTCTTTATTTTGAATAGCATCTTCGGGACATAAAAGTACAGGAGCTGAATATCCTGCCTTGTCTTGTTGGTTAAGCTTTCTTGGTTTATAAGGACTAGCTTCAATGCCATGAAGAAGAAATTTAGCATTCTTTCTCAAGTCTCTTATATCTGTTTCCCTTCACCACTTATTGAAGATGCTGGTCACATCATTGATCCAAGACAAAGTTACACTAGGAAGGAAAACACGGGACATACTACCTGTAAACAATAACATTTGCCAATATTTCAAAGCTTCTAAACGTGAAACTAATTTCAAATCGTAGGGATGTGCATCGGAGACATCCTGGCAGAAACCAAATTCTCTACCAAACCGCTGAGGGTTGTAAGGCTCCATGTAGAAACGATCGCCTACTCTTGTACAAAGATAAGCTGAGCGGAGGGACAAAAGGTAGGTGAATCTCTCATTGTGGAGGTCACCATCATCCATCAAGACGGTCCCCCCTATTTCATTGGAGCATAAAGCAATGGACTCTAGCACTGATGTGAAGCAACTCGCTAGTGAGCACTGTGAAGCAACTCTCAAATTGCATCTCCAAGGCAGGCATCTCCCATTATGAAGCAACTCGCGGGCATCATCCCTATGAACTTTTGCGCCTACGGTTTCTGAATATAAGGTCATTAAAGGGCCCTGGGGTGAGGGCTTCACTTCATGATGAGTTCCAAAATAGTGAGCAAGCCAACCATGGAGATAATGTGCCGAAAAAAACGATTTAGAATTGCCTGGGTTTGGGGAGGAAACCAATTTGTTCAAACCCTCATAAATGCTCGCCAATACCGGAACAACAAGACTGAAACCACGATCTTTTGCCATTAAACTAGCCATTCAAACGTACCAGACCTTATTTTTCTATCATCACTTCCGGGAAGGACAAAAACACAAAGCCCTGAATGATCGTGTTGCCATCTGCATCTCGATCCTTGAATAATTTAAGTGGTGGTATCACTCATCATATATCTCACCAGTAACGGGTAAGCCCCCAAGATGATAAAGATCCCATAGAGAGATGGACAACTCTCCCTCAGCACTGTGAAGTGTGTTCGTCGTATGGCACCAAGCTTCGAAGAAAGCCCTCATAATGTTTAGGTCCTTATTGTAATAATATAGTGAAGCGTATATAGCAGAATGAATAGAGGATGCAATAAGGATGTCGCTAAAGCGAGCAAGGACGTCTTCAGTCCACTACCAATATCCAGGAGTATAAGAGAATTCACCAGAAATCTTCAAATGGTTGCCTCCCCATCTTATTGGCCCCTTGATAATCCTGTCCCCTAACAACGGAAAAGAAGGACGGCGATCAAATTTCACTGGAGCTTTAGGGACATGCTTTGTTGGAAGCACTTTCTGTCAATGACGGGCACTTCACGCTTGGAATGGTATAACAAAACATTGGTGTTAAACCGGATGCCTGATCCTACATCATCACTTTCGCCATCAACCACGGAGAGGTAGGTTATGTCTTTGTCGCGAACTTCTTTGAGGTGCACCATTGTGGTCCTACATGGTAACAAAAACAAGGATGATGCAAGTAAGTCGGAGATACGAAAATGGTGTAAAATGGATAGAATCATCAAGTCAGCAACATTCATAACTCATACAAAAGAAAAATAGGGGCATATGCTTACAAGTAATTTCAAAAGTCAGCAGATCAAGTGTGATGCTATGTGTAGACACCCGCATTTTGACTGCCAAGTGTCTATGGTAGTTTCCAAAAAACACCCGATGATGATCGGACGCAAACATGCTCTAACGCGCTCGGATATGGGCTCGGAATCAGTAATGTCCGGCATGGGCTTTTAACGGGATACAAATCTCACAAGACCAACCTCAAATTCAGGCCCAGTGGGTTATTCCGAGTCAAACAAGACTAATTCGGGCCAAAACCGACACCAAAGATAAAAACCATCTTTTAGCGACCGGGTCAAAACCCGGTCGACGATGAATCTGTCACAAAAGTCAACCAATTTTGCTTCTAGAAACTCGCGTCTGAACACAATCCTCAAAAAATCAAAAGAGTCAACTCTTTCCCTATTTAGGCTCGTTAACCCTATCCACTCGATCGAGTGGATTGGCTCACTCGATCGAGTGGAGCCTCATAAACCAAACAGACCCGTTTTCTTAGGGCACTCGATCGAGTGCACTAGGGCCACTCGATCGAGTGACCCTAGGTCGTGGGGTTTCTCCTATAAATACCCCATCAACCCACAACATTTGACATCTTTTAAAATCTTTGATCATCTTTTAAAAACTTTGATCAACCCTTTTAATCAACTCTTTTCAGCCAACTTTACATGCAAAATCATCTTAAATTTCAACCCTAACTTCAACCCTTAAGCACCATTACGCTTATACATAAATCGAGAGCAAAAACTCGTGAAATCCGTCTCTACAAAACACATACACACACACACACCATCAACTCTTCCTATATATCTCGACGTTCCCGCGCCATTGCCGCCATTTGACGAACCGTATTCCGAGAAGCAAGAGCATGTAGGTTGAGGGTGTAACATTCAACACCGACATTTCTTTCTCTATTTTCTTTTCGCTTTTTTTTGTTATTGTTTATATATATGTATATGTATCATAATTAGTCGATAGTAACGACATACTAACATCTAACATTTTCTTTATCGCATCTAACCCCTATCATTTAATTATTGTCATTTACATTTTGTATAATATTAAATACCGTGTATATATATACATAAATCTACAAACCGTATTCGGATTCGACCCGTTTGACTACGACTATTGCACAAAGTCCGTTTAATCCCTTTACGAGCCGCAATAGTGTTGGAGCCCTTTCGAGGAGCACCGCCCTAAGCACTCAAGGGCATAACGCGATCGTGATAGTACGTAGTTGAACGTGTCTAATTCCATTTCTAAAGATCGGTACGAAACCCGTTGACGCTAAATCGAGCATTGCATAATCCGAGAGGATTATTAAAGATGACATAACGCGGAGGGAACTAATTTCGTATCGGTCCAAATCAAAATGATTTTCATATCACCTTTTTCAAAATCCCCGATAACGGTCTCGTAATGATAATATGTACATTACGAGTACCGAATACCGAGTCGAATATAAATCACGCTATATTTATATGTGATTCGGTTGATTATCGATTTTAAAACAAAACAAGAATTTTGTATAATTCATTACGAAAATGAGCAGTTGCTCGAACAGGGAGCACTCGACCGAGTGCCATAGCCACTCGATCGAGTAGCGTCCCAAAAACGAGGCAAAAGGGTCTGTAAGAGGCCACTCGACTGAGTCCTGCCCATGACTCGATCGAGTGGTCCGACGACAGCCCATGAAATGTGGTTTCCTTCTACCTCGTGAAAAAATTTACGACCTCGGTCGACGCGTGTAAAGACTATCACGTGTTTACATCCTTTTCTAAAATCTATACACTTTATTTTAATCTCGCGACTTTGATCGATATCTTCTACGATTAGTTATATGTCGGCAACTCCTTAGTCGTATCCGATGCATAACTAATTTAGACACCATTTTCGGCATGATAAGTCGGGACAAGGCATCGAGATTTGGGATCGGGCTAGCACCACGTCTAGGTCCCATATCTCCGTCCTCCGTTTGATACACAACATAATGTGTATTTAATCAGAGTTCGTCCATTTACTCAATTTACGGTCTTGTTTATATTTAATATATACGGGTTCGTTCATATTATTATTATTCTTGTTGTTATTCCACTTATTCGTTATTTTCGTTTTGGCCGGGTTGTATTTCCGCCCGTGTAATTTGTAACCGATTTATTTTGCCTTGCTTTTATTTATTTGCGTTTTACCGTTTATAAATGAACCATCGCATGCTAAATCACCTCGACAATAATTTGGATGCATTAAAATGACGTAGCAACCCATTCAATTTTTTATATTTCGTAAAACGTTGTTTGCATATCATTTTACCGGATTACTAACGCGCATATTAGAAAGTCAAACGATGTCTTAGTAGAGGCCGCTAAGTGCGGGCGGGGTTAGGTGTCCTTTGTGGGCTTCCCAACACGTACCCTCATCCCTTACTCAGAACCCCGGTTTCCGGATGCCCGAAACCGTTGGCGCACGAGAGTCATTCAATACACGATAACTGGTATTGACGGTATCGGTATCGCAATGCAATGGGACGAGCCCAATAAACTCTAAAACCGAAATGGGCCGTAATTTGTGTACGGTCCATAGCGATAGAGAGTGGGCTCGAATGGGTCCGAACTCCCACAAAGTTCGGTGGCGACTCCATTTCGACTTAAATTTCAATTCGATCCATTCTCATATGGAGATGCATTCGCCTACCCAAACCCGCGCGTGGCCGCGTCGGGGTGGACCTACGTCATGTCCACACTATGCAAGGATATTCTCAAATATCTGATCAAATAGTTGTGACGTAAATCCAAAATACCTATTGGTTTTCTGTCTAGCTATCAAGTTCAGATAACCTTGAATTAGTTTCAACCAAAGAAATTGGTAGCGCTTCAGGAAGAAAAATCAAATTTGAAGACACGGGTCGATGACTATGCCATGTCTAAGCATTCTATTCAATGTCAATCAAGATTTCTGTGCAAAATCAAAGCAGAAAAGGCAAGTTTTGACTAAAGTCGGGATCAATTACGTCAAGATCAGCATGTACAGTTGAAGACTAAAAAAAAAATGTATGGATTGATAGTTAAGGCACTAATTACCTAGCAGAAAACCCAATTAACTCCAATCCGCAAGAATATTCGATGACGTATACGATGATAACATCATGCAAGAAGTACTTCGTCAAGCTTAAAAAAAAAATAATATATACTCCGTATATACAAGTTTATCAAAGAAAAAATGATGAAGATCAACATAAGAAGGCTATGCTATAGAGGTTACGATTACTTCTTCATAGTTCAAACACTTCCTTTTGGAGATTACTTCTACAAGCGTAATGTCATGTTACTAGATCGAAACAAAGGAAATCGAGCTAACAACAAACTGAAGTATAATGATATATACAAATACATTGACAATAATTTGACCGGAAAAGGTACCTTCGTGGAATCCGAATGCAAGGAATGACTTGGCACGAATATATTGAATGATAAGGTTGTAAATTCCTGATAGCCTTTGTGCTTGCAAGGTACTGGAGAGCATAAGGTAGCCAGATGACTGTGATCGAAGCAATAAAAAAGGGGTTCTCGTCAGCAAGGCCACATTCATTATTCATGCAGTCAATATGGTATTCCTAATACATATGCTCCTTATTGATTGAACATTCAAGAAAAATGAAGATACATCAACCTCGGTGAAAACTCGAATCAGTATAAAATCAGGAGAATAGGTGGAAGGTTCGGTAAAGAAAATCAAATGCAAAGGAGCACAATTCAGTAGTTATTCCTCTGTTAAGCTAAAAGACAGCATGTAGGACATAGTTTAATAGAATAATCCCGTAGGATTCTAATTAAGGTAGAATAAGGATTCTTCATAAAATAGGAAAGTCCCTCTGACGCGTCGCAAACCGCTCGGTACACATTCAAACCGACAGGTACGAAAACGAACCAACCGGTTCATAAACGAACCGATCGGATCAAAATCAAACCGACCGGTTCGGTATCATCATACCGACCGGTTCGGCCTTCGTTGTCCGCCTTGCTGCCTTGTTTTTTTCTTGTTTTCTTCACTTGTAGCTCTTAACTCCGTCTTTTGCTATGTTTCCTGTCAAAACATAAACGAAATACCCAGCATAACAAACTACGGATAAAAGGCTTCTAAACTATTCCTAAGGCATGTGAAATCGGTAAAATCGGAGGATAAAATGAGGCTAAATATGCATATGAACTGCGTTCATCAAATCCCCCCAAACCGAACCTTTGCTTGTCCCCAAGCAAACTCACATCGAACATACAAAAAAAATGGCTCAGAGCAAACTTTGTCAACACGCACCATCCCAAATCTAATACTCCAACAAGCAAATGACATCAAAGCTAAAGAAACAAATTCTATAGCGGAAAGATGAAGAGTAAAAGAGTTTCAAAAACCAAGTCCCAATCAATATTCAAATGCCAAACTTTAAATCTTGCACCACCATCTATGTCGAGATTCCTCACGGTTTACACTCAACACTCAAATAAGGGCAATATTGTGAGTTTATGTAAAATCGGAAAGACAAAACACTCACCTAACTGCGACTTACGAGAACATACATGCAATCTAACATAATACCAATTTGTACCAACCGTACATATACATTCAATCGGACCAAAACACATGTCGAGGGCTTACATATAGAAAAAGTGAGGCTAATTGGGTAAGAAGGGGCAAAACGCTTTGGATATGTGGAGGTAAAAGCCATGCTAGTACAACCGTAACCAAACTAAACTCATTTCATTCTCAACCAACTTTCAATCAAAGGATTTACAAGTAGTACCAAGCACCTTATTTTCAACTTTTCATAACCGGCTTCGCACCAACAACTACGAAAACTGAGCGATCAATTCTTTTCTCATAACAAAAACACATTCCTTTTCTTATTTCACTTTTTTTTCCTCTTTTTTTCTTCCAACTATCTCCTTTCTTTTTCTTTTCTTTCATTGATTTTTTTTCAATTCATTCTTCATTCATTTTTTTTTCTTCTCCAATCAACAAGACATAGTATCAAATTTCACCCGAAAAAACAATTTCGTCTAATTAACCAAACTAGCTTGACTAGAGTAGGCAAATATGACATGTAGTTAATAAATGGGTCAAAACAGGTCAAATTATGGCTATGTGAGGTTCATGGGAATAAGATAAAAGAAAGGGAATTGCCTCTTATACATGTGTCACAATCACAAACCGAATGCATACAAGTATTTAAGAAACGAATGTCATGCTCATGCAATTTGATCGTACATGTCTCATAAGGAGTACTACTCTCAATCTATATGAAACTGATCATGGATGTCATCGGTTTAGGCTCTAAATCTCACAATTTTAGTAGCTTACTCGACAACAGGTCAATTTACTCATTTGGCATTCACAACATAATCGGCGACAAGATTCAAGAAATACTAAACTCAAATAACGGGAAATAAGTGTCATTCACAAGAAAGAGCAAAAGACCTGGGGAAAACCATGCGACAAACGCAATGTCATCATCGCCGACACGACTCTATACTAAAGCACACAAAACACACGAAAAATGAAAAAAAAAATGAAGTAAAAAAACGTTGTTTATTTTAAAGATTGAAATAAACATAAAAATAAACACACAAAACATCCCCCCAAACCAAATTACACAATGTCCCCATTGTGAACCAATATCTAAGAGTTAGGACAAAAAGTATAACAAGGAACGGAGGAGGACAAAACGCGTAAGAGCAGGTACCGACAAAATATGTACTGCAGATAAGTCCCCCCCAAACCAGCAACTAACCGGGACTAAGAATCAGACCCATATCCATCAATGTCATAATCATCATCAGCTGCCTCCGGACTAGACACAAGGTCCACGAAATCTCGCCCACCATGTCGGGTCTCATCAGCGAAAGTATTACCTCCATGTAAGGAAGCATCATGGCAGGAATATGCATCATCTTGTCCATAGTAGCTGACACCGTGATCAAAGTCATACTGCACCCCGAAGTTGGACTGACCAAGAGAAGGTGGACCGGTAGGTCCTCGAAACGAACCGTCAGGACCGAACCAGAAGGGTAAGTGATCAGTCGGCTATAGCTAACCCTGCTGCTGAAGCTGTCGGAGATGTGGATAATAGGCTCGCTGTTGGTCGACATACATCGACCGCATCAAATGAAGCATCTCTGTATAACCCGATGGAGGCGGATAAGAAGTACCTGTAGGTGGGACAAACGGCCTCTAATAGGGCGGAGAAGGAGCCTGCGGACGAGGTGCCTGAAACTGAGGAGCTTGACGAGAACCTGAACCTTCACCATATTCAAAAGTGGTACGACCTCGGTTACCCTGTGGAGTAGCTCCGGGGGTAACAGTAAGAAAGTAACTAGGTGCGGCAGGAGGTGGGATATTGTCATCGACTGGTGGGTTCTGCCATAGCTCTCGTAAAGAAGGATCGGGAAGAGTGCGAGACTGACCCGGAGCAAAGTGCCAAATATACTTATTGTCAGCATTCACGGAGAACCAACCTGCAGGAAAATCAATTGCAGTATATACAGTTTCCGTTGAAATAGGCACCCGGTTATTCTCATCAAAAGTACCTCGTAATAGAGTCCGGGCAAGATGAGTCACCAATCCTTCACCATTAATCGACTTTAAGCGACCTACTTTAGTAACTATCAAACCAAAATGTGGCATGATTAATGCAGAAATATCTAGATCAAATAAGGGTTGGGATTGGACATTAAGAGCCATCCTAATCAACTCAATTTCAGTTTTAGTCACGCAACCATGTTCGTGACGACCAAAAATCGACCTAGAAACAAATCTTTGCCAAATCCGAATTATAGGGTGCTGAATGGCATGACACGGGGCACGCTTAAATCAAGCTGGCAAAACCTGACCTGTAATACAGTCCCAAAGCAGCTGATGACTAAAAACATTTGGGGCACTCAAAACATCACCGGAATCTAAGCCAAAAGCATCCCTAAATAGTCGGAGGGGGATGGTATGAGTTTGATTCATCAACCTAAATGTCATCGTAGCAGTAGAATCATTGTACTGAAAACTGCTAAAGAATTCAAGGGTTAAGTCTTTATAAGTGGGTAAATTCTTATTAAATAGACCACCCATACCAGTACCATAAAAAAACTGCTCCGTAGATTCATCGATACCACAACGACGTAGTGAGAGAGAGTGAAATGAGGGAATGGGGGATGGGTGGAGGGGTAGAGGCGTATGATTAAATCCGAAAAGGGGGCCCGCCAAGTGAACCGATCGGTTCAAAATCGAATCGCTCGGTTTGATATCGTACCGACCGGTTCGTTTTTGAACCGACCGGTTCATCTTCGTACCGCTCGGTTTTCCTGTGTACCGAGCGGTTCACCTGTCGTACCTGCATATTTTTCTCGCAACGAACATCAGTACCCTCCCTTACTTTCACTCAAAAAATAAAAATAAAAATTCTAACACACGACAGAAAAAGGGAAATTACATAAGTATACACACGGGTTGCCTCCCGAGAAGCGCTGGTTTTTACGGTCCCGCTCGACCGAAATTACCTCAAGAGGAAGGAGATGGTAGGTCAATCACATCAATATTACCTACGACTGCATCTTCATGATATAGCTTTAATCGGTGTCCATTGGCCATAAATACCTCTCCCGATTCACTCTTCACTTCGATTGCTCCAGATATTCTGACATTGATGACGGTGTACGGACCGGACCATCTAGATCTTAACTTACCCGGGAATATGCGAAGACGAGAATTGTGTGGCAAAACTTTATCACCCTCCTTAAATTACTTCGGGAGAATACGTTTATCATGCCACTTCTTCGTGCGCTCCTTATAGACTCAGGAACTTTCATAAGCACTTAAACGGAATTCATTCAATTGGAACAACCGCATCTCCCCACTCAGAGTCGAGTCAAAATTAAGCTCTTTCACTGCCAAAAAAGCTTTATATTCTAACTCGACGGAAGATGACATGCCTTACCATAGACTAATCGATAGGGAGATGTACCGATGAGTGTCTTGTATGCGGTACGATAAGCCCATAATGCATCGTCTAGCTTGGCACTCCAATCCTTTCTAGATTTAGAAACTACCTTTTCGAGAATTGATTTAATTTCTCGATTAGATACTTCCACTTGTCCGCTTGTTTGAGGATGATAAGCCAATCCGGTACGTTGCACAACACCATATTTGCGTAGCAAAGTCTCCAATCTCTTTTCGTGGAAGTGTGAACCTCCATCACTAATAATGGCTCGAGGAACCCCGAACCTAGGAAAAATTATTTTCTTAAAGAGATTTATAACCACCTTAGCATCGTTTGTAGGACAAGCTACCGCTTCGACCCATTTGGATACATAATCCACTGCAACTAGAATATACTGGTTACCAAAAGAAGAAGGAAACGGACCTTGATAATCGATTCCTCATACGTCAAAAATCTCGACCTCTAGTATACCGGTTTATGGCATCTCGTGTCGTCTAGAAATATTACCGGACCGTTGGCAAGCATCACAAGCAAGGATAAATCTTTGAGCATCTTTAAATAAAGTCGGCCAATAGAATCCGGATTGTAATACCTTACCAACGGTGCGAGACGGGCCATGATGACCCCCATATGGAGAAGAATGACAACCTTCCAAGACACCTCTAATTTCCCAATCGGGTACGCACTTCCGAAAAATTCCATCAGTGCATTCTCGAAATAGGTAAGGATCATCCCAATAATATCTTCTCACATCAGATAAGAATTCACTAGTAGAATTTAAGTGAATGGCATCGGTTATAAATAGTCATTGACATCGATTTTCAAGCGACACCAATCAAAGCGATGCTAATGACCAAAAAAGATTGGCATCGATTATTAACCGATGCTAATGTTGCGGGATTGGCATCGATTATAACCAATGCCAATTTTGAATAATGGCATCAATTGCAACCGATGCCTACTTACTAAATTGGCATCGATTGTATCATAGTAACCGATGCCAACTTAGTGAATTGGCATCGATTGTATCATAGTAACCGATGCAAATATTCTGACATTAGCATCAATTTCCCAATTGATGCCATTTTTTGATGCCATTTTGACATTGATTATATTTCCACAATCGATACATATTTTGTTATTTTTTCTCTTTCATGCACATTTCACATGCTAATAGCTATAATTTTTCACATTAAAGCTAAAAAAAATTGGCAACACCGTCTACAATTTGAAAAACACAAGAAGAAAAATTCATTTATTAATAAGAAAATTAATTAGATAAGCATATCCAATACAAGTATCCACCAAAATAACATCCCTCGACTTACAACTACATACATAAAAAAAGATAAGTATATTATTCACTACTTAAAATCCTCACAAAAAAAAAGTGCTTCTCCAATCATCAAAGTCAACGTCCGTTCCATTATCTTCTCACATTCATAATATGCTGCTAGAACCGAATAAGCAAAAGTCTTTTTCTGAAAAGGAAAAAAAATACCCGGGATAGAGATTTAATTGTTAACCGTATGGAAACGTTGGTACTTTGGTTTGCAAGAAGCCATGTACAGGCAACTTTGGCTTCAAGACACCCAAATAGAATGGTCAAACCAATAGCAAACAAGTTCAAATAAACCAAATAACATGAAAAGTTCTTGTCTTATGCGACAAACTGAAGTGAAATTTTTATAGTATAAAAGCTAAAGCAACATAACACAAACTCACCTCAAACTAACTTCTTCTTGTAGCAAAATGAAAGATAGTTGAACCATGAGCATCTTAAAACTCCAAAAATGTACTTATGTGACGGATGAGATGAGATTTGTCCATACATGTGTGTGGCCTACATTGAAAATTTTCAAAGTTACATTGAGCAATTAAAAATATTCTTACGCAATGATAGTGGCCATCTTTTATCTAACAAATAGTCTTAAGTTCAAAATTACAATAACCATTGAAAATGAGAGCTTATTCTATTCATCAATGCTTAATTTAATGAATAACACCAAAAAAAGATAAAGAACAATAAAATGTAGCCAACTAAAAAATCCAAACAAGTGACAATGTTTCACACATTTTGAAAGATGAAATTGCAATTAAACAAAGAGAAGCAAAAAGGCTAACACTATCTGAGCCTTGAAATCGTTAGGAAAATGCATATGGCAATAGTATGACCAACAAAACAAGAAAGAACACATGACATTGACGAAGACATTATACCCCAGTATACTTATTGTAGATATAAAAGCTACTGACAAAAAAAAGCTTATCCAGATACTTACTGAGTCATCAAAACCACCCTGGAGGTAGTGGTGGTATTTATAAGAACCTTGAACCAAAGATACAAGACCCCCATAAACTGCACGAGAATGTATGTTGGCATTAATAGCAAAAAAATGAAAACAGATGTACATAAACGAGTAAAGAAAGGGATTGTATACGATAGACAGTACTTTGTTATAAAGGATTTCCTAGGAATGGAATGGCGATCTTCAGTTGAATGAGCAATGTTCTATTCGCGTTGTTGATTTTGTTGTAGAGAATAGACCATGTCTTTAAGGCAATGTCAATAAATTGGAGTGTAATCACACATTTTTGTTTGGTCCCTGGATTTAGATATTGATTATAATGAAAGTAATTTGTGTGTCGGCAGTAACATGAGTGTAAATTTTTATGGCGTGGATGGTGCCAAATTAAGATTACTATGAAATGGGAAGATGGAGATAACACCATTGTCGGAATTCCATAAAAATTTGTACAATATGAAGGTATTTTCCCCTTCATAAGATGCTTTTGAATAATGAAATGTTAAGTACATTCATATTGTACAGTATCAGGTAAACTTTTACAGCAGAAAATAAATGAACATGAGTCAGCACAAATGAAAACTCATTAAAACGAAATTGAAGTGATCTCAGAACAACATGAAGCGCAACCAAATATTCCATTAATACTTTTGAGACTAGAGTTTTAGGAAACCATATAGGCTCACTCATTTTTTTTGGTGTACACAGAGCCCTAACATAATTGTGATGCCGACAAAGTGACGGGTTTAAAACCCCTGACATGAGTACCACTACTACAACCACTAAATAGCAAAACAGGCCATGATACTAATTATGAGCATTTCATGTTATGCACTCATCAACCATAGGCATCATGAACTATGCCTAAACCAGTCACTGTGCGTACTAAACCCAATAACTACCAAGCTGAAAACAACCAAATGATGAGATACCAAAGGAAATGATAGTCAAGTCAATAATAGAGAAATGTAAGGAGGTTGGAAGGAAGGGATGATTGAGAGAAAAGAAGAGACATAATTTTACACAACAATAAGCTTGACAACAAGAGCTTACAAGCATAAGCAACGAGTCCATGTCCAATAAAATGAAGGGTCTGTGTGACACTTAACAGCAAATACAATGCACAAAGCACCATCTACCAATTAAAATTACCTTTCCAAACCAAAAAAAAAAAGAGAAAAACTTCCAAGAGTTATGCGCAAAAGAAAAACTTCACATCAGATAGTAAGTCTACAAACCTTATGGAAGTTGAATACCAAGTCTAGCTCACACACATTGCTGAAAAAGTGGTCCAATATCTCCACAAAAAGATGAATGCCAACAATGTTAAGTTGTCCAAACTGCTCTGGAAGGAAATTACTAACCTCCACTACTAGGAAGGTTACCATGTACATCCTTTAGCAATGGATAGCCTGGAAACAATAAAGACACGTCTTAAAAAAGGCAAATTTAGGGTGGCATCCAGAATAGTAGAGAGGACAAAAAATTGTCATTACAAATATGAATACAGATGATAGGATGGCCAAGAATATAATGAGCAAGTGACATTGAGAGTTGAAATCAAGCAATTACCTTTTCTAGCTGAACCAATTTCAACGCTGCTGGACTTTGAAAAACATAGGGCATTCACAATACGTAAAAGAGGGCGATCAGAAGGAAGACCCAGCCTAAGATGAAGGGATCTCCTAACTTCAACTTCAAACATCAGATTAAGGAAATATCGATTCATTATTATTAATTCTGGAGTTGAATCGTGATTGGAAAGTTCGTTGCATCAAAATTCCTTGACAAATTACTGAATAAAATCCATACCTTAATACTTAACAATGATTGTGAACCCAGGCCAGAAAACTAGTTGAAATTTAAACAAGAATAGAAGATGCGCAACTTACATTAAATAATCATGAACGAACAAAACTAAGTAAAGTTAGCCTTGTCTGAAATCTGACGACAATACAATTGATGTGGTGAATCAAGGTGGAAGGGATGAAGCTAAGGCTGATAAGTTTTTATGGTTCTTGCGTGTTGTTTGATTTAGGGGCTGTTTGGTTCACTCAATTTAGGTATGAGGTATGGGTTTAGAATGAACCAAACCCATACCTCGTGTTTGGTTGAGAGGTTTTTCATTTCGATACCCATACCTCAAACCCTCATAGTATGGGTTTCTCATACCCAAGGGAGGAGGTGGGTATGAGATTCATACCCTTGGAATCAAACTTTGTTTGATTTTCCGAAAGAATTTGTTCCAATTTTTTTTGTTGAAATATTATAACTGAAATATTTTATTGAAAAACACTAATTTAAAATACTAAAAAAATTATTTTAAATTTTTATTAATGTAACTCAGTATTTTATATCGCTAAAAAAAGTTGTTTTTAATGAAATTTATTTAACTTTTCTTTCAAGCTAATTTTTTTAGATTTTATATAGCCAATGATACAAATTTTTATATATTTAAAATATAATTATTAGATATAATTTTTTATAAAAAAAAAATAGTTTCGGATTTGAATCTCAATCATTTAAAAAATGAACCAAACACCAAGTTTCAGGAATCAAGTTAAAAACCCATACCACCCTGGTTTGATTCCTGATTTCATTCCCATATCCTCTCACGAACCAAACGTCCCCTTAGGGTTCTTGTGTTTTATTTTGATTAGGTGAGGCCTTTTAATTTGTTATCTACCCAGTACCCAGTTAGTCACGCACTCACATACACTAACCAACCACATAACCACTAGCAACCTTCCGGGATGGCAGTGAATGAGTCGGGTTTGGGTCCCTAAAAAATACGAGTTCGGGTTTGGGTCTATGTTATGACGACACCCAGACTCGACCCATGGACCCATTAGAAAAAAAAAAGTCATCTTTTTTATTCATTTGTTCATCAAATTGTCACTTATAACTTCCTATTTATCTTTGTTAGCCGATTTAAGAATCAATTTAGTTAGTTTTCTTCTTGCGAATGACGAAAACTAATAAGATTTTCGACGAATATTTGTTATAGTTTTTTTCTTGTAGACTTACTAAATTTTGGAGCGGTGGGTAGACTCGTCCCAGACCCGATAGGTCTAAGAATTTTAGACTCATGTTGGTCTGGGTCCAGGATAGGTATGACTGGTCTGGGTCCTAGTGGACCTGATCCAGACCCGACCCATTACAATCCCTACTTCCGAGTACCAAGTAAAATGTCATTTATTTATATGAGATGTCAAAAATAAAATTATGTGATACCGTCTCATAGGAGAATTTGTGTTTGTCTTTCGCTATAGCGCAATTGTTTGCCTTAACTTTCTTGAAAATAACGCTTCTCAGCTCGCTTTTAATAATAATAATAATAACAATAATATATATATATATATATATATATATATATATATAAAATAACGGGAATGGGACGTCTATTGTATATCATGGAGACATTGTTCA
The DNA here is from genome assembly GCA_958450325.1 of Agrostemma githago. NCBI lineage: Eukaryota > Viridiplantae > Streptophyta > Magnoliopsida > Caryophyllales > Caryophyllaceae > Agrostemma > Agrostemma githago. The sequence goes on along the minus strand of OY288244.1, from coordinate 23,296,001 downwards.
ATGTTACTCTCTCTATTCAACTTCAACCTTACCTTTAGCTTTTTCACGTTTTCCAACGCGCATTTGTATTGTTAATATCTGATCTTTCGTAACTTATTAGTAAAAATTATGAAAATTCAGTATTAATAATGTATAAGACGGATGAAAGAAGATCTTCCTTGGATGTATTTTCTGTAATAGATTTCGCGAATAACGAAAGTTCTCCTTGACTATCCTTGACTGTAAATAAAATCGAAAAGAGAAAGGTTAAGGTTGAACGAAGGGAGTATTAATAATGTAAAATAGTGTCTCAAAATATCGGAAACGTTAAATATGCTACTCCCTCCGACTTTTATTTATCTTCCCATTTGACTTTTGGGTGAAAAATAAAGATGTAGGAATGTGTGGCTCAAAAGAGAAGAAGGATGAGAGAGAAATGTAAGGGTAATTCTAGACCACATGTTGATGACCCAAAATAGAAATAGAGAAGAAAAAGTATTTCAGCCCAAGAAGAAAACAAGAAAGATAAATAAAAAACAGAGGGAGTATCATTTATGTTCATTTTCTTATTTTCTATATTTAAACTATGATTATTTTCAAAATATGGGGTAATATATTACATAACGCACATTTCAGTCAATCAGCTGACTCCATATAGACTATAGAGTTATAAATTATATACTATTAACTTAATGTGACTTAGAACATCCTCATCCACCTCTTTACATAAGAAATGGAGCGTTGTGCGCGTGAGACTGTCTTACACTATAATTTGTGTTAACCGTTCTTCAATAAGATCCCATCAAATACTCTCTATGATAAAATCTAATAATTACTTTTGACATTTCACAGCCACCAAAATACTCTTGGAACAATTGAACTAAAATTTCCTCCATTTATACATTATTTTTCCTGTTGAAAACAATTTTTTAAAGTTTTTATAACAAATAATGTAAATATGGTATTGTTATATAAGTACAATTTTTTTTATTAACATGGTATTGTAAATATGGTCTTTTTATAGTATGTATGTATAACTAGGATCGGTTTAAATTAACAACCAAAATCACCATTACACAAAGTTGGTATCCTTTTGATTTACAATCATGCGAAAAGAATTTAAAATGGTATCAGTTTCAATTTAGCAACTGATACCATTATGCTACACAAAAATGGTACTGGTTTGATTTAAGAACTGATGCCAAAAAAATAAAAATGGCGTTGGTTACAAATAACAACCGATGCCAATGACTTTTTGTATATACTAAAAAATATTGGCAGCGGTTCTAAACTACCAACCGATGCCAATGATGGAAATTTGGCATCGGTTCTTTGTCAATACCCGATGCCATTAAAAATAGCATCGGTTTTGAAGACACAACTGATGCCAATAACACTTTACTTTACAGTTGGCATCGTTTCTATTAGAACCGATGCCATTGTACAGATGCCATTCGCTTGAATTCTACTAGTGATTTCTTCTTTTGTTGATAAGTACAATTAGGAGGAAAACAACCACCAACCAAATCGGCATACCATGGCTCGTTGGTAGTTAACTCGGCAAGGGTGATCGCAAGTAAGGAATCGTCGGGAAAAGAATCATCAATCGGTAGGATCAATCCTTCTTCATCGAATTTAAGCCGTGACAGATGATCAGCTACAACATTCTCGGCTCCCTTCGTATCCCGAATTTCTTGATCAAATTCTTGTAGTAGTAAGATCCAATGAATTAATCTAGGCTTGGCTTCCTTTTTTGCTAAGAGGTATTTTAATGCGGCATGATCAGTATAAACAATCACCTTAGAACCTATGAGATAAGTTCGGAATTTATCGAGGGCATATATGATGGCTAATAACTCCTTTTCCATCGTTGCGTAATTGACCTGAGCTTCATCTAAAGTCTTACTAGCATGGTAAATAGCATGTAAAACTTTATCTTTTCTCTGACCCAAAACTGCTCCTACGGCATAGTCGCTTGCATCACACATAATCTCGAAAGGAAGATTCCAATCCGGCGATCGAATAATAGATGCTGAGATTAATGCCTCCTTAATCCTGTCAAAAGATTCACGACATGCATCAGTAAAGCAAAAAGAGGCGTCCTTAAGAAGGAGTTGGGTAAGTGGTTTAGCAATTTTCGAGAAGTCTTTGATAAAGCGGCGATAAAATCCCGCATGACCAAGGAAACTTCTAATCCCCTTAACATTAGTGGGAGGAGGTAATTGCTCTATCACTTGAATTTTCGCTCGATCTACTTGGATGCCTTTATCAGAAACTAAATGACCAAGCACTACTCCCTCATTGACCATAAAGTGACATTTTTCCCAGTTAAGTACCAAGTCAACTTCCTCACAGCGACCTGAAACTTTAGACAAATTCAGCAAACAAGAATCAAAGTCATAACCGTACACACTGAAATCGTCCATAATTACCTCCATAAATTGATTCAATGAAATTAGAAAAGATACTAATCATGCATCTCTGAAAAGTGGCTGGGGCGTTACATAATCCAAAACGCATCCTACGATATGCGAAGGTACCATAAGGACAAGTAAAGGTGGTTTTTTCTTGGTCCTCGGGATGAATGGGGATCTGAAAAAAACCAGAATTGCCATCTAAATAACAAAAATACTTATGACGAGCTAATCTTTCCAACATCTGATCAATAAATGGAAGTGGGTAATGATCCTTTTTAGTGGCGACATTCAATTTCCTATAATCAATACACATGCGCCATCCTGTAACAATTCTAGTAGGAATTAGTTCATTCCTATCATTCTTTACTACCGTGGTGCCTCCTTTCTTAGGCACCACTTGAACTGAACTGACCCATTTAGAGTCGGATATAGCATATATAATACCGGCATCTAGAAGTTTCATAACTTCTGTTTTAACAACTTCCTGCATATTCGGGTTCAGTCGACGCTGACCCTGGATAGACGGTCTATGACCGTCTTCAAGATGAATGCGATGCATGCAAAAGTCGGGAGAAATACCTTTTAAGTCACTTAAACTATACCCCAATGCCTTCTTATGTTTTCTCAAAACAGTTAATAAATCGGTCAACTGAGACTCAGTCAAAGAATTACTTACTATAACCGGGTTTAGCTTACCCTCATCGAGAAAAGCATACCTAAGATTCGTGCGTAACGGTTTAAGTTCAGGTTTCTGTACCTCGACCGAATAGGATACATCAAGGTTTACGGTTTCGACCGTCTCAGCTTCTTTTGGGTCCCCTGCATATAAAAGTGCTTCTATCTCATCTACTTCAGCTTTCCAAATTCCTCCATCACCTGTATAACTTGATTCACACATTAGTAACTCCAAGGGATCTTTTGTCAAGGATCCGAGCAAAGTGGAATCAATAGTGTCATCGATATTATCAAAAGTGTCTAAACAATAGCACGACTCATCAGTTATAGGGACTTTTAAAGCTTTATTAAGATTAAATGTGACTTTATCTTCCCCTACCTCAAGTGTCAAACTACCATTTTTGACATCAATAATCGCACCTCCAGTGTGAAGGAATGGACGGCCTAGAATAATAGGGATATGCGTATCCTCAGCGATGTCTAAGACAACAAAGTCGACAGGAAAAAAGAACTTCCCTACCTTAACCGGAACGTCTTCTAAGACACCTAAAGGTCTACGAACTGATCGATCAGTCATTTGAAGTGTGATACTAGTACACTTCAAACCTCCCATATCTAGCTTCTCACAGATGGAATAGGGCATGACACTAACACTAGCCCCAAGATCACACAATGCATTATCGACAATATGGGTACCTATAGTTCATGGGATAGAGAAACTACCAGGATCCTTAAGTTTTGGAGGTGATTTATTTTGAAGGAGTGCACTGCACTCCCCCGTAAAAGCAATCGTCTCAACTTCATTAAAAGAACGCTTCCTAGTAAGTATGTCTTTCATAAATTTAGCATATGCAGGTACTTGAGTAATTAACTCAGTAAACGGAACGGTTACCTGAAGAATTCTTCACAACGTCCATAAACTTACCAAATTGACCATCGATCTTGTTGTTGCGTTGACGACCTGGGAATGGGAGCTTCACGTCTTGGGCTGTAGTAGAAATAGGCTGCTCCGATGGACGAACCGATCGGTTTGATTGTGAACCGGTCGGTTCGTCTTTTTCCCGAGCGGTATGATCTTGAACCGATCAGTTCGATTCTGTACCGGTTGGTTCATTTTTATCCCGACCGGTTTGCCTGTCGTTTCCTGCTTCTTTCTCAGCTTCATCTCTTGTTTCCTTCCCAACCTCGTCTTCTGGTTCCGGCATCTTTGGACTATCGTAAGTTGTTCCACTCCTTAGGGTAATAGCATTGATATGTTCATTCCCATGAGGTTGATTACCTTGAGGTGGATTTCCCTGAGGCGGCAAGGTTCCTGGCTGACGTGTAGCTTGAGAATTAGCTAACTGAGTAACTTGTTTCTCGAGCATCTTATGACTTGTCTGAAATTGAGTCATCATGTTCATCATCATGTTCCTCAGTTCGGCTATTTCAACAGAGTGTTGGTGAGCTTGAGCTTCGAATGGAGGAAGTGGTGGAAGCTGTTGTTGATTATTCTGAATTATGTTCTGTCCTTGAGGTCTTTGGGAATTCTGTTGATTTCCTTGCATTCGACCGTGATTAGGCACATATGGTGGATTGCGGGATGGAGGTGTTGTAGGATTCAACACATTCTGACTTGCATAAGATAATAAAGCACGGTTATAGCCAGGCTGATCATGTAAGGCAAGTTCTGATTCTGTTGGAATGACTGATAAGCATTAACTTGTTCTTGCGTTCCCATGCATTCGTGAGCATGATGTCCTGATACGCCACAATCATCGCAAACTATTTCTTGGGTCACAGCATGGACTCGATGCATCCCTTTATCTGAGTTAGATGCTTCATAGGAATCGAGTCGCTTAGTCAAAACAGCTAATTGACTAGCGATTGCAGATTCAATCTCGTTACCATTACCTCGGGTATTGCTGCGTGGAACTCCCCATCGTGCATGGTGAGATGCCATATCCTCAATAGTCTGCCACGCCTTATGATCATCAACATTAGACTGGAACCTCCCGTTACAAGCTGAATCAAGAGTATTACGACAATCGTCGTATAGACCATTATAGAACTGATTGCAAAGGAACCATTCTTCAAACCCGTGATGAGGGCATTCTTTGACCAGCTTCTTGAATATTTCCCATGCTTCATGAATATTCTCATGAGGTGTTTGACGAAAATTAGTAATCTGACTTCGTAGCATATTTGTCTTCTGGGGCGGATAATAATGTTTGTAGAAGGCCAATGCACGAGAATTCCAGTCATTGATTCCAGCTGAGACTTTGTTGAGATCAGTGATCCATTCTCTGGCCGCATCACGTAGAGAGAACATGAAAAGCATCTCCATGACTTGCTCCTGAGTAACTCCTGCAGGAAGGGGAATAGTAGAGTAATAGTCAGTACAAATTCTCATGTGTTTAGCGGGATCTTCCTTGGCATCGCCTCCAAACTGATTCTTCTCGACCAAGGTAATGAAAGCGGGACGGATCACAAAGACGCGGTTAGTGGCAGTTGGACGTTTGACCAACTTTGGAAGGGCAATCTGTTTCGGCTCGGAGTGGCTAGCAAGTTTAGGCATCTTGACTAGCGAGGGTGGTAGTAGACGGAGAGGTGGTGAAGTATCGGGAGCGGGAGTGTCCTCTTCTAAGGACTGATATTCCGCGATAAATTCCTGGTATAGATCTTCCAAAGCTGAAAGATCTGATGTTTCTGCGATTTCCTTAAAGAAATTTTGTCGCTTACGGAGGGTCTTCTCTGGTTCAGGATCAAACGGATATAACTCTGAACGGGAGCACCTGAGCATAAGCAAGAAACTACAATAAAGAAGTGAGAAACTGTCTCAAGGAATTTGTGGATTCCCTGAGACGAGGAGAAATAATCTAGAATCTAAGACAAATAAAAAGCAATAAAACAAAACCGTCTCCCCGGCAACGGCGCCAAAATTGATAAGGCTAAAGTCCTATCACCTTAATCAAAATATCCTAAAGAACAAATAACAGGCATCTAGCAGTAAGTATGGGTCGAATCCACAGAGAGACGGATGAAAATCGCTAATTATCTAATAATTGATTCTAAACTATTTAAATTTCGGTTTGTGTAGTTTGTTTTCTAAACTAATGCAATTATGTAAATTAAGGGTTCCAACAATATTAAAAGGATCTAGGGTCTTACGGTTCACTATGTAATTAAATTGGGTAAAGTTAATTAATCAATCAATCATAGTTATTTAGGGCAAAGACACGGCCTTGCGGATCTTATGTCAACCTTAGGATAGATTCTGACGGGCTCTCGCAACTTACCAGATTATCCTACCCACTTACTTGTAAGTCTACCCTCACCAGGCTTTCGATCTTAAGTTTGGGTTCCTAAACATTCAACTAGTTCAACGTCTCAAACTAATCGAACAACGATACTAAACAAGTAGTAAAGCAATCACATATGAATGATCAATCAAACAATAAATTAAACTAACATCCCCAATTCAATTAACATAGATCCCCTTCAACCCTAGAAGAATAAATTAGCTACTCATAATGAAAGATGAAACAACAAAAGAATTAAGCATAATAGAGATCAATATGAAAATAAGGAAATAAGGAAAATACCGATTATGAAGAACTGAAAGATTGAACGGTAATTAAAAGCTGAAAAGTACCGCTATAATGCTTGCAGAATTCTGATGCTAAATAATAATACTAAGTTTTAAACTAAAGTTATGAATGAAAAGTGTAATTAAACATAACCCTGAGAAGGGTATTTATACTTATTACAATGGGTCTAACTAGGAAATGGGACATAGTTTAATAGAATAATCACTACTACAAAAACCTTAGTTTCTTGACGCTTTAAGCTAGACGCTTTTATAAGTGTCCACCCTTTTTCCTATCCAATTTTAATTGTCTACACTTTAATGTGTCAATAATTATATTTTATTATGTTTCATAAACAAAACCTTCAAACTGATGAAATGAGTGGTGAATGAAACTTTTGAATCCCGCTTTTACTAAAAACAAACAACCGCCCTCGCTCGAATATGGAAATCCCCAAAACGACTAAACCTAATCATTCCCTTCCTTAATTATGGGTTGCTCCTTCAATCACCTTCGTATTATATGCTTAATTAAATCATTAAAACCTAAATCTTCTAATTTCATCACCCTTCTTCTGATTTCACATCACCGTTCATCTAATTTCATCACATTGTCGATTATTCATCATCGCTAATACCTTCATCATCTGCGCTCATCTTACCATAATCCTTCATGTTATCTCGCTAATTAACATAGGTAACATTCTTCGACTAATTTCTTGAATTTGTTGTTCAATTTATCAACTTTGTCGGTTTGAATCGATTTAAATTCATTGTGATTGTGATACTGGTTGTTTATTTTGTTGATTTCTCTATGAATTTTTAGTTGTTTTTCTGTGAACATACTGAGTTTTTTTTAACTTCATCGATTGAATTTTTCTGTGAAAATACTGGTTGTTTTTTTAATCGAATTGTTTACTCTAAAATACTGATTGTTAATCGAAAATACTGTGAATTTTTCTGAGTATGTGAATTCGGATATCTTCTTGTAATATGCTTTTCTGGTTTGTGCTTGTTTTGGATGTTGGTTGCTCGTGATCTTTACTTGTTTGTTTACACCTACAAATTTTGCAGGTAATTTTGGCTACTAATATAGCAGAATCATCAGTAACAATTCCAGAAGTTGCCCATGTTATTGATTCTTGTCAGTCTTTACAAGTGTATTAGGACGGGAATCGAAAAAGGGATACTGCTGACCTTGTTTGGGTTTCTAGATCACAGGTACAGGTTGTCATCTATGACATGCTTAAGTTGCATTTTCAGCATTGAAGTTTTGATATCTAGAGAAAATTGTGGTGTAGGCTAACCAACGTAGAGGTAGAACTGGGAGAACGAACATATAATTTCGATGAATTTTACCTGATCTTCACATGAAATTTCATTTCAGGCATTTGTCTTTTTTCATTTTTTTTGTTAATTATCATCTACTAGCTACATATGAGAATCCGCAAATCATAAATTGGATTCTAAACTTTTACTATTATGCTTCTTACTGAGGTTTTCATTTTACATGAATTCACCACAACTGATATGTCTTAAATATAGCGTTTTCATTTTAAGCAAGCATGCATCATAATACCAATTCGTGATTAGTGTGGGTTCAGCGAGTCCATGGTTCTATCCGGTTGGGTTTCGGGTTTCTCGGGTTGGGTCAACTATTGCAACTCTAGGAACCCCATGCTAAATTTTTACTTGTAGTAATTTTTACTTGTGGAAGATTACTTTTCTATTCCTAATGTATTCTCAGTCACTTGAGTAGGAGATACTTTTTACTCACTACTGTTCTAATCTTGTAGGTACCTGGTTCTTGCGGATTTAACGGTTGGCCAATTCGTGTATGTGGTTCGCAAGAGGATCAAGCTCAGTGCTGAGAAGGCTATATTCATCTTTGTTAAGAACATCCTACCACCTACTGGTACTACTATGAACTCATTATTTATTTCTTCCTCTTTTTATTGACAATGATAATCTCATGAATGTTCTTTGTTAATATGAGATGACTTCATGTGCGACTAGCTGTTTCTCGAAGTCCTGATATGGATATTGGTTCTATCTTACAGCTCTTATGATGTCAGTTATCTATGAGGAGCACAAAGATGAAGACGGTTTTCTCTACATGATATACAGCGGTGAGAACACAGTTGATGCCCCCCTTTAGTTGTGTTGTTGTGGTCATTTTATGTAAATGAGCTTTATGACACGGTTCAAACTTGTAAATAGTTTTTGTTGATTGTCAATTAAGGTTATACTTTACGGAGTATTATGGATGTTGCCACTACCTTACTTTCACTTGATATTCTGAGTTTGACACTTGCGTGCGACATTTAAAGCCAAAAACACGAGTACACCCTGCTCATAAATAGTCGAGTCTGACTCTTGGACAAGCATTTAAATACTCTTATCACATACTTAACTAACTGTAATTGCATTAACACTGTTGTGATAGTAACTACTCGTATGAAGTGATTCAGTAACACCTTGTATAGATTACTACAGCTTGAGGAATCGGACTGATCAATGGGCCGACACTTAGGGGTTTATTTGCTCAGGTGAGCTCTCTTAATCCCATCTTCATGTTTTTTGCTCAGGTGCATTTTGGCTTCTAGTTAGTCCCTTGATCATCTTGCTTCTTTTTTTTAGAAATTCAAATACTAAAGTCTCTTTCTGTAATGGTTTCATAAAATGATTTTTACACTGTATGTAACCCGTAAAAATGATTGCTCAAAATTTCTTTTACATCCATTTTATTCTTTGTTTTTACATAATCATTAACTATTTACTATATAATCCAGGAATCTTTACATAATAAGCACAAACCAAAATATTCATATGAGCACGATTCATATGGAGATGCGGAAGCTTGGTTAATTAGTTAATTAGTTGACTCATTATCTTCCCCTTTCAAACTTTCATATACTGTACTGTATCTCTGATTCATCTTAACTTTCCTGAATGAATCATGAATATATGTATGTATATATATGGTCACAGGTGACAGCACAAACCGGCAGGTAGTACTCCATCCAAAGAAGACAAAGAAGAAGAAGAATGTCTCCAGCTATTATTAAGCCATGTACAAATACAAGACAAAATTCGTTGAAATGTGATCATATCCAGAAAGGAGTGAAGAACTTACATGAAAATGGCGTTGAAAAACTTCCAAAAAAGTACATACTCCCCATCACAGAACGTCCAAACATAGACCATCCCCATGATAATAATAACTCCGACGACACCACAAACATCAGACTCCCAGTCATAGATTTTGCTCAACTTCTTGGCCCCAACAGGTCTCAGGCTCTCCACGCCCTTACACACGCTTGTCAACAATATGGCTTCTTTCATGTAATAATTCATAATTGCCCTGCTTTTATATTCCTATATCCATCCATTCATCTATCCTAGCGACCTTATAATTACATATATCTATATGTGTAATATGTATGCAGGTGGTGAATCACTGATAAGCAGGATGCTGGGTGTGTGCAAAACCTTTTTCGAGCTTTCTTACGAAGAGAGAGCCGCTTACATGTCGTCAGACATGAGAGCACCCGCTCGATATGGAACTAGCTTCAACCAGAACAAAGATGGTGTTTTCTGCTGGAGAGACTTTCTCAAGGTCGTTGTTTCCCATCCCCTTTCCCACGATACAGTACAGTATATGCTTGTACTGTTATGGGCAGTTAGTCCTAGGAAACTTGGTGGATTAAGCTATTCAACTCAAGATGTTGGAACAATTCTTTCTATCACAGGTATCAACTCCCTTACAATTCATAAAGTACTTCAAACTCTGTCGTCTTCATTCTGTTTCTGGCCCCTGATCGTGTTCATTCCAATGTTCAGGTCTTGGAATGTTGGTATTCTGGCCCCTGATCGTGTTCATTCGAATGTTCAGGTCTTGGAATGTTGGTATTTCAGCTATTCTTGTATCCAAAAATTGATAAAATATTTGGACCAATGATGGGAAGAGATTTGTTGCGGATCCCGCCACCAAATAATTAACCGGCTATTCCTAACTAGGGTAGATAGGGCAAGTCGGGTCGAATCCACGGGGACGGTAATGTATAGCCTAGACTAGGTCGGCCCAAATACTAGACTAAGTCAACGAGCTAAGCTAAAGAATGATAAGAAGGAGGAGAAGGCTAAGACTATGGCTAAGGAGACGGAGAAAACAAACAAGGAAACGGGCTAGGATTAGGTCGGGGTCAAAGGGATAACGGAATGGTCAAGGAGGAGTTAGAGTGAAGGAGGTAGTAGGGTAATCTAGGTAATCTAACTTAGACTCACCTAGAGGTTCCTCATGGAACCCATCCGGTGACACACATGACAAAGGAAGGCAAGAAAAACAAGCATTCTAACCTACTTAGCCATTCAAGCATTCCTACAAACATGTGATATGCATCAACCAAGAGGAAACCCAAATCTTCCACCAACATCATCAACCAACCCTTAATCACCCAATTAACACCCTAATTACCCTACTAACCCTAGCACGAACACTATTCTAACATAATCAACCTAAAACTAACAAGAACAAGAAGAATCAAAACAAGAATCAAAACATCCATAATGAAACTAATGAAAAAGATGAACTAAGAATAATTCAACAATCAAAGATGCAAACTTGGATGAATTAAACAAGATAAAGAGTAAAAGGAGAAGAAGATTGTACCAAACTAGTGAAGAGGAAAGATTGAAACTTGCATTAATGAAGAAAACCCAAAACAAACATCCAAGGTTGTCAAGCTTGGATGGATCTTCAAGAATTCCCTTAATACAAGTACTAAACTAAGATTAACTACTAATTACCGACTAATCTACTCTAATCTAATCTAATCTAACCTAAAGTAGTCTAGGGTTTTATGTCTAATGAAGTGCATCAGCTTTCCAAAACAAGGGAAGAGTATATATAGGGTTACAAATGGAAGGGAGAAGAAAAGAAAAGAAGTCCGGCTACAGCTGGGTGGTCCCGACCGGGACGGGGTCATCCCGACCGGGACGGCCAGTGGTCCCGACCGGGACGGCCGGTGGTCCCGACCGGGACGGCCTGGCAGTGGCTCCTCTAAAAGCGCACTTCATCCCCGACGGGATGAGGTGCATACCCGTCGGGGATGAGTCTTGTAGGCCTCCAATATGATCCTTTTGGTCTCTCCTTGCTTCACATGGACTTCTCATCGATTCTCGGGGACTCGAGATTGGGTCTCGGGGGCTCGGGATTGGGTCCCAAGGTCTCGGGGTCGATTCCAAGGCATCGAATCATCGTTCCTTTACTCCGTTGGCTCCAAAATGTGTATGTATAGAGTCGGAATCGCTCCAACTCTTCCAAATCGATCTCAGGAACCTGAAACGAATTAAAGGAAGCATAAGAAGCCCCTAAACCGCTCCCAAGGAGCGATTCTACAAGGAAAATGGGACCAAAACACTACAAAATAGGCACTACAAACCACACTTATCAACCAATTATGATGGTTCGTCTATGAGGGGTATGCTTTTTCCTTTTTGAAAGCTTATATGTGTTGATAACACGGGTTTGCAACCGAGAAAATATGACTGACTGACACTTCTTCACCTTCTTCCAGATGTTATCCATGTCTGTGCTACAGTTGTACCCTTTAATTGCATTACTGTCAGGGTTCAGTCTCGCTCTGGTGTTAAATTGTGCTTCTGTGTACAAGAATATCTTGTGTGTAAGTAAAAATGAGATAATTCTAATGATATAATTCTAATGTACCAGCAAAAATGCTTATTACTACTGCGTATACGGTAATATCTTTTACTCACTGTGTTCTTTCTTTATTGTTATGGATTATATGACAGACATGCATTATAACCAGTTCATTTATTCTTCAAAACCGAGCTGTGATAAGTTTTGTTTTAACCCTTCAGACATTTGATCTCTAGAATAACAATCCGATTTTCATGTCTAACGAAGATGAACAAATGAAAAACAAGATCAAGATTAACGTGGAGCTGCAAACGGCATCTCCATGAGTACTATGTCTCTTTTTAAGTATGCTGAGACTAATTCATTACTAAAAAGATTTTTGAACGTAATGAGTACTGGGGAACATCAGATGAGAGTGCAAATATGGCAAAGACAATCTTGCACAACATTGCTAATCCTGAGGTAATTTATTTCTTTAATATGAATTTATATTTTCTACCTATTTATGGTTCATTATATGGTCTATTCAATTTTTATTATTATATTTTTTTACCACCACAGGACGTTCTACAACACAAAAAGGGAGATGATGACGGAATTGATGGATGATAAAATCGACTCGTTGTTTTTGAACTTGGACATTAAATTCAATGTATTTTCGGAGGAAAACACGTAGCCTTTTAAATAATACTGTAGTTTTTTAGTAATTTTTTTATTTTACTTTGGACTGCAAAATATATAATTGGATGGAGATTATTTCTAGCTATTCGTCGTCTGAAACTCTATTTATTGATTGCGAAATATATATAAATATATATATATATGATTGAAAATTATTCAAATTAAGTGTCTGTTTTCTGAACGACCAACTCGATCTTTGTGTATTATTGATATCAATTCAGTAAATGTGGAGTCGCACTTTTTAGACAACATAAATATGTAATCGCAAGCAATAGTCAGTTGTTGAAAATATAATTATTATTATATTCTTTATGATAAGATTCTCGACGCTTTTATGATATCAAAGTGTCGATAACTGAATTTTATATTATTATTTCTCGACCCTTTTAGTAGTTGAAAGTCTCACGGTTTGAAAAAAAAATTGCCGGGAAAAAAAATCGCGACATAGAAAAGCGTCGAGGTTGCATATTTTAGTGTACCACATAGTGATGCAAAAAAGCGTCTTGAATAAAATATTCAACGTTTTAATGCGTCGAGAATTCCCGACGCCCAAAATCTCCACGCTTTCTGGAAGCGTCGAGAATTAAATTTGCGACACTTTAAAACGACGAGAACCCACCTTTAAAGCGTCAAGAAACCAAGGGTTTTGTAGTAGTGAATCCCGTAGGATTCTAATTAAGGTAGAATAAGGATTCTTCAGAAAATAGGAAAGTCCCTCTGACGCGTCGCGAACCGCTCGGTACACATTCAAAGCGACAGGTACGAAAACGAACCGACCGGTTCACAAACGAACCGATCGGTTTAAAATCAAACCGACCGGTTCGGTATCATACCGACCGGTTCGGCCTTCGTTGTCCACCTTGCTGCCTTGTTTTTTTCTTGTTTTCTTCACTTGTAGCTCTTAACTCCGTCTTTTGCTATGTTTTCTGTCAAAACATAAACGAAATACCCAGCATAACAAACTACGGATAAAAGGCTACTAAACTATTCCTAAGGCATGTGAAATCGGTAAAATCAGAGGATAAAATGAGGCTAAATATGCATATGAACTGCGTTCATCACTACGCGGCAAGGTCCCGAGGGGCCAATTTGTAGACACAGGAAATTTAATCAAGTGTCGAAATGCAAGAAACTAATTATTCTAAGTCAATAACAAATTTTGACTTAATATAATTATTGGCGTCCTGTACAATTAAAAGTCGGATCGATCCATTTTCGAACTTGACTATTTGACCCAAAACTCAAATAGTTGTAAGCCTGACCCAAAAGTCAAGAAAATGTACTCTTGGGCCAGAAGTCAAGAAAATGTCAAGTTGACCCATAAGTCAAGTGAATGTCAAGTGGACCCAAAAGTCAGAAAATAGTCAATCTGACCCAAATCTCAAGAAAGTGTCAACTTGACCCAAGTGTCAACTTGACCCAAATGTAAAAGCATTGACCAAATTTGACCTAAAAGTCAAGAAATCGTCAATTGGGTTTAAAAAGAAGTCAAGCTTTCAAAAAGGTCCAACCCTGAGTCCAACAAGAATGGATGAAGAAATTCTATAAATAGAGGGATTCTCCACCATTTTAAGGGATAAAGACAAAAATATACAACAAAAACTCACTACAAAAAGCGAAGAGAAAAGAAGACTACAAAAGCTCTGAAATTTTCGAAGTATCCTTCCTTCCAAGTAGCACCAAGCACTACAAAATCGTGCCGCCTACTTAAGAAAATCAAGACATCAAGCATCGAAAGGAGACTCAAGTCATCGCGACCCTCCCAAGAAGCTAAAGTCAAGCAAGGAACGCCTCACGAAGACCGTTAAAGTGTGCCTAAAGCAACGTAGTAGAATCGAAGGAAGAATAGAGAATTGAACGCTTAAACATTCTGATATTAATATTTTAATTTGTTTCTCTGGTTTTGTATTACAGATATTTATAATATCGCGATACAAAATTTGTTGTTACAGAGTCCAAGGCAAATAAAACAATATCAAACACCACTCAAACCACCACCTTAATCACTAACTAATGATACCCAATCCCCCTACTAACCCTAGGATGAAACTACTCACACATTATTATGGAAACAAAAGCATAAACCAAAGGGATTAACGAAACAATAAAGGCATTCATGATGAATTCTAAACAAGAATTAACAATAAACATAAACGAATATTAAGACTTTAAGTAAAAAGAAAGAGAATTGTACCAACTCAACAAAGGAGAATGAAAAGATGCTAACTTGAATATAATCAACCCAAAAGAATCCCTCATTGTTGTCAATAATGAGAAACCCTCTACAAGTCTTCAAATATCCAAGATGATTACTGATGGGGGTCGATAGCCTACCATGGACTGCCCGCCATGCGGATCCCGGGGCAACCCGGCCCAGATCGCAAAGAGGTCTGCCGAGCAGGCCAATCAGCAGGCTCTCTCTCAATGGCCCCAGGGAGCCTCCCTGGAGAGCCGTACCAAGCTCCAAGCGAGAAGTCGGGCCCCCTGCCCCTCAAGGTCAGGCCGCGACCACTATAGTCGAGGAGGAAAAAGTCCGCCCCTGACAGTCAGGCGTCAGGATATCCTCCCCTTACGAGCTCAGGGGAGAGGGTTAGAGCCCTCCTGTTCATGTCCGTGGTAAGAGGAAATGAGTGGACAAGGGACACCCACGTGTCATTCACTCATTTCCCCCTCTTTCTTCCTCTTTACTCTCTCTTATGGGAAACTATAAATACTCATTTATTGTCCATAAGAGAAGATAATTGATTTTCTCTCTCTAGAATCTCACTCTAGAAAACGCCACCTTACTCCTCACGAGTAAGGTTTGTCAAGCGCATTCACGGACTGACTTAGGCATCGGAGAGGGTTCCCTCGGATACCTCCAAGGCCCTGTGCGCTCCTTGTGTGCAGGTGATAGGCCCCCTCTGCCGGGAAGGTCCGACTACTAGGGTGAGAGGAAGGAGAAACTCGGAGGACAAAGCACCTCCATCAAGAAACCCCCAAACTCGAAGATCCGAATCCGTTTTGGGTCAATGTTTCCATACCGAAACAATTACAAAGATTGAAACTTGATTAAGACTAAGCAAAGGCTAAATAGAGAATGATTAAGGAAAACTTAAGCTAAAACTATCTCAAAGAGGTTACAATTACTCTAGGGTTCCATAATAATTCAAAACGATTACAAGAGGACTATTTATTTGGTGCCATAAGTGAGGAGATGGAGCGACGAGGGCAAAAGCCCAACAGGGGCCTCACGATCGTGTCACAGGCGACACGGCCGTGTCAAGTATGTGGAACCCAGTCGTGAAGCTGAGCGACACGAGTAGGTCGCTTCAGTAGGCCACTTGTTTCTCGTCTGTTTGACACGGTTTGCGACATGGTGGGTTGCTCCTAGGATCGAACTTCCTTGGCTCATGTGAGATGCAAAGGCTCGGGAACGGTTAATACGACAATGAAATAGACAACGAAAGTCGTAATTCCATGCTATAAGAACCTACAAGCACAATCAACACTAAAAGAGGCGTTAGTAGCACAAAACCGCTTCCAAAAGCGGTTAAATCAAAGAAATAAGAGAACAAAGACGAGAAGAAGTGGCTAAATATTAAGCACATCAGCAGTTCAAGCACTGGTGCAACACCCTCCTCGTCCATCGCAACACATAACCTGGCTATATCCCATCAAGCATTCTCACTATCAATCAGCTTAGCAACTATAAGATTCAGATCTCTATTCATATTCAATCGCGGTAGTCGAATAGTAGAGTCTCTTGGCAACCACGCGTGCTCCAATACGTTAATGTTTCAACCATTAAGAATACGCCATTTCAGTCCCTCCATCAATAGAGGTTTTGCCCCTATAGACTCCGCCAACAAAAACTCGAGTCGTAGCCTCGTCTCGCTTCCAAAACACTAGTGCTCCAAAAATACTTGGCCTTCAAAACTTGAACAACAAGAGAATGAGGATTACTCAAGAATCGCCTCACTTGCTTGGCAAGTAAGGCTTGATTAAAAACACGTAAATCCCGAAAGCCTATTCCTTCTTATGCTTTGGCCTATATAGTTTTTCCCACGAGAACCAGTGTATCTTACGTTTATTGATCGTCTCACCCCACCAAAAACTTGCTATCATGCTGTGTAGTTGATCATTAATACAGAGTAAATAATTCCTTTGGGAATAGCAAAGATGCTCATCATATAAGTCCAAATTGCTTGAACAACTATTGTTATAAGAACTTCCCGACCCAGTTTTGACAAAAGCTTTTCCTTCCACCTATGCACCTTTTTCCAAATCCTCTCTTTTAAGCTCAAGTAAAACCACCTTTTTGGACTGCCTGGTGATTGATAAACGCTATTTTCTTTGTTATTTCACTCACATTTATATCCTTATTATTTGAGTCGATTTTATGCGCTTAAATGCTTTTATAGATCGATTTTTGTTGATTTCTACTTATTAGTTATCTTATCTTAATACTTAATAATAATCGTTGTTTCCGAGAATTTTGACATTGTTTTGTCTTGATATTTCGCTTTAGGTGCCATCTCGAGAATGAAAAGATCGGCTTCGAAGGTTCAAGCTTCTATTTGGGCCAAGAATGAAACCATGAAGCCAAAAGGAAGGTACAAAACCATAAGCCAAGGGGTGATAAACAAGTTCAGGCCACAAGAGAAGAGAAAAAAGCGGGGCAAGAGTAAGTGACGGCCGCCAGGCCTGCTGAACTGCCATCCTAATATGGCCGGTCGGCCATGGCTCCCTTGTTATCATGGTCGGTCGGCCGCGGCCCAGTTCCGCCCCATTTTATTATTTTTCTATCCTTCTTTCTTTTGGGACCCAATACTATATATACCCCTCTTGTAACTCTTTCTTAAGCACCAAACCCTAGATAGAAATTAGTGTAGCTTAGCTTAATCTTTCTTTAATCTTTCCTTAATTCTAGTTTAATCTTAGTTAATTCTTGTGTAATTGAAGATCTATTGAAGACATCTTCTCTATTGATAACATTGAGGATTCTTCTTGTGTTTATGCTTAGTAATCTTCATTATTCAATGATGAATCTCCATGTTTATGCTTGTTTCATTATGATTGTTGTGATTATCATCTTGAACTTGAGTTAGTAATCTTCTTGCTAGGATTAGTAGAGGGATTGGGTGTTTATTATGGGTGATTAGGGTGGAATTGGTTGTGCTTGATGTTGTTTACTTTGTCTCCTATCATTGTGCACTGCACATAACATGTTCGATGAAATGCCTAGTAGACTTGTGATTGAGAAATACATGTTTCCTTGCTTTCTTTTGTATGCTATTGCATAATGGTTTGTTGGTTCTCTTCGTTGTTAGCGTAAGCGTAGCGCGAGACCCTTAGACCATCTAAGTGCGAGAGCCGGGACGTAGTCTAGGCAAGTAGATCGTGTCAACACCCTTGTTTCTCCTTGATTGCCTAGACACCCTTGAACCCGACCTAACTCTAGCTCCCTTCTATTATTAATTATCACTTTTCACTTGTTTGTCTTAGTTTCAATCCTTAGATTCTCATTTAGCCAATCTGTAACACCCGTGATTTTTATAAATTAAATTAAATTAAAATTTTGTTCGTATTATTATTTTTACGATTTAACTCGTAATTCTTAAAATTATTATAAAATGAATTTATTGTTTAATCGTTTCAACCTCCAAAAATTCTATTTGACTAGAAAACTCTTCTTATATTTAAAACGTATGTTTAATTCTGTTTCGATCTATCTTATACAATTAATTTAATTCTTATCGAAAACCTATTTCGATGATTTAAATTCTAAATTTTATTCATTTTATTTATTTATATTTAAGCTCGAATTTCTATTTTCAACTCGAAGTTCATTTATATTAATTTTCGTCAAAACATTTATTACATTTCCTCGAGAAATCAACTTAATTCACTTTATCGAAGATTTACTATTTCTCGGGAAATATTATTTCATAGTCTAACTATTTATCTCTATAAACTTCATTTTTGCCTCCAATATATTTATTTTAACCTCGACAATATATTACTTACTCGATCTCTTATTGGGTCAAATTATTTACTTTAGGAATTGAGCCCAACTCTCCTTGAAATAAATTTTGTCTTTGATTTCGATTGCATATCACGTTTAAAGTTGTAATTTTTTTTTAAAAACCGAGATTGTGATGCGAGTAAAGCATTCTCCTTTGTTCAAATGATATAACCTTATTTTCCACTCTATTATTATGTTTTTGTTAGTTTCGGGGACAAAACTTCTTTTTAGTGGGGAAGATTGTAACCCCTGTGATTTTTATAAATTAAATTAAATTAAAATTTTGTTCGTATTGTTATTTTTACGATTTAACTCGTAATTCTTAAAATTATTATAAAACGAATTTATCGTTTAACCGTTTCAACCTCCTAAAATTCTATTTGACTCGAAAACTCTTCTTATATTTAATCGTATGTTTAATTCTGTTTCGATTTATCTTATACAATTAATTTAATTCTTATCGAAAACCTATTTCGATGATTTAAATTCTAAATTTTATTTATTTATTTATTTATATTTAAGCTCGAATTTCTATTTTCGACTCGAAGTTCATTTATATGATGTTTCGTCAAAACATTTATTACATTTTCTCGAGAAATCAACTTAATTCACTTTATCGAAGATTTACTATTTGTCGGGAAATACTATTTCATCGTCTAACTATTTATCTCAATAAACTTCATTTTCGCCTCGAATATTTATATTTTAACCTCGACAATATATTATTTACTCAATCTCTTATTGGGTCAAATTATTTACTTTTTTCAACCCGGTTTTAATTTGTTGTGTGGGTCGACTTTTGACTCGGCACTTTTAGTTCATTTACATTTTCTGCTAACTCCGTTTTCTTAATCCCACGTTTAATTTAGATTTGGGGACCCACCTTGATCCTTTTCCCCTTGCTCTTCCACCGTTTCATTCTTGATCCTTACCCCCTATTCCTTTTTTCTTGCATTCTCTAAATACACCTCTTCATTCAATTTTTTTTTTGGAGACCTGTTTTGTTTCGTTGTATCTGCCTCTTCGTTCCACCTTCCTTCTCATTCCTTTTGCTTTGTATGCAACGTATCCCTCCGTATTGATTCATTTGCAGCATCCTTTTTGCATCCTTCATCCATCGTCATCATGCTCTGTTCGCGCCTCTGTCTCGCCCTGGGTTGTCCGTCGCTCGTCCTCTGTTTCGTCCCTCGATTTTCCCTATTTCTCTGCATCATTCTTGCCCTTTTGTCAACCCAGGTTCGATCAGCCCTTCAGTCCTGTTTCTCGTCCTTCTTCTCCCTATTTTCTCTAGTTTCGGTTTTCGCTTTCGGGTTGTTGTGTGATACTCTTTTTCATGCTTTTGTTGTGGTTACTACTGCTGTGATGCGGTCCATACCTGCTGCTGCTGTCCGTTTCCTCTTCTCCGACTTCTTCTTCTTCTTCTTCTGCTTTGTTGCTGCGGTCCTCGTCATCGAAACTCGGTGAGCAATCTTTTTTCATCCCTTTTACTGTTGTTGTTGCTCTCAATGTTGCCAATTTCTGCCCGTTTTTCTTCTTTCCTCTGCGTTTTTGTTGCTGCAGCTTGCTGTTGTTTTATGATGTTTTTGTAATTTGGTTTCTCCTCGCGTTTTCTGCTGCTGTACGTTTCTCATCCTGCTGCCCTTCTTTTTCTTATTCGTTTTCCTGTCTCCTTCTTGTGCTTGTGCTGTTGTTGTTTGGTGTTGCTACGATTGTGGTTCTGTTACTGTTGTCATTTAGTCATTGTTGTTGTTTTACTGCTGCTACTCTCTCCGTCTTTGCTCTTCATTCCTGTACTTCTTCTTTTTCTTCTTGTTGTCCGTACTGTTGCTGCTGTTTATTCCTCTTCTTTCCTTCTTCCTCTTCTGCTTTTGTGTCGACATTTGCTACTGCTACTGCCGATTTCTTCTTCTGCTTCTTCTCTCCTTCTTCTGACCTCGCTTTGTTATCTCGTCGCCGCTGGTTCGTTATTATTAGTGTTCGTCGTTTTGTGGCTGTCCTCATTACGGTTGTTCTATTCGTGTCCCTTTTCCCTCCCTCGTCCTTCTTAGCTCTTCATATTCTAAGTTCTGTCATTGTCTTTGTCGTTACTCTTCTTGACCCGTTTGTGATTTCTCCAACGTTTTTGTGTAACTCTCTTTTCCAACTTTCCTTAATTTCCGATCTCTTCGTTTCTGTTTCTTTTTGTCTCGAATCCGAAGTAGAACATACTTGGAAGGCTAGCGATTCACGTCACGAAGGATTTTGCGTACTATTGAAGATTTGGAAATTGGAGTATGCAAGTAGATAAGTACGAGATCGATTCGATTTTTGACTCAAGGTAACTTTACGACGTTACTCGATTTTATATCGTATGATTGGGTAGTAGTATGTAGTAAGTATTTTAACTTCGGTTTTCTTTTTTTGTTAGCTAAATATTATTGCTAATTATATTACTTTTAAATCGTATGCGTTATTAATTTTTTTTTACAACTTTCGATATCGTTTTATAAATCTTTAGTAATTTTATTATTTATGATCGTTATAATATTTTGTTGGTTATCGTGACACTAGTAACTAAATAATAACGATTTTATAATTCCTTCGTATTTCGTTAATTTATAATTTTAACTCAAAATCATATTTTGTATTATAATCGAGGTTTGTATACTTGTTTAATAAATTAATTTCGTTTTACGACTTATATTAATAAATGAGAAAGTAGTCGATTTTGTTTCAAATACATTTTTAGTCGAGACTATTTTCCCTAATAAGTTCTCATTTATCTACGATTGACTATTTTTATTTAAACTCGTGTTATTTATTAATAAAAGCTATTTGTTAAAAATAATTTGAAAGCTTTATAAAATCTCGTTTGATTTACAAAATTTGTCGACTCAATTAATTTTGATATCTTTTGTCTTAAAACATCTCTTTTCTAAAATTCATAGTTTTAACTCGATTTTCTAATTATTTATAAAATATTATATATTGAATTATTGTATTTTATTTATATTTTGAGTAACGAATTTGGAAATATATTAAAGTCACAATAACGACAATAATAAAATGTTAATTTCGTCGGAAATACTATTTTATACATTTCATCTATTTTAATAACTTACGAATTTTCTATAACGATATTTCTACTTTAAGTAAGTTTCTAAAATTAGTAAGTTTCTATTTATAGAATGTTTCCCTTTTAATATACAATGTTTATTCTTTTTATCCCCATCTTATTTATAATGATTATATCTTTTGTTTATCAATAATGGTTGTTTTGGAGTTATGGAATAAAGACAAGTGTGAGGTTAGAGTAATATATTTTGGGGTTTACGTTTTTGCCATCAACTATAAGTCTGGTGTGTCTTTATGGGGCACACTGGTTGTTGAACCGAGCATATATGGTGTTCTGGAGTGTGTGTACATTTTGACCTTAAACTCGTGCGTCGCAGTGTAAGACGCCGTCGGGTTGAACTGAGTATTTATGGTGCTCGGGAGGGGTGTGCATATTATCTTAAACTAGGGCCACGCATTTATAAGTCGTCGTCGTCCTATTATGGTTGAGTAGCCTAGTTAGAGATCGAGGTTTGATTTGTTTGAACTAAGTTCTCGAAGCTAGTTTTAGTATTCTCCTAGTGAAAGTCTAGCCGTCGACACTAATCCTATCCATAACGCCATTTTGAATATTTTTATTATTATCAATACATTTTGATTTGCAGGTTGGCAAATATTTGAAGTTTTCTTCTGAAAACTTGTTCTTATTTTATTGTTCCAATATTTCAAGTTTCTCCGAAAGCTTATGTTTATTATATCATTTTAATATTTTCCATTTTAAGTATTTTTGTATAGTAATACTATTATTTTTCATATGGTATAATATGGCTGGTAGAACATCCGAGTTACTCCCCAATGACGTGACTGTTATGTTTATAACATGACAGTTTTTGCTGCTGGGTTTTGGGTGTGAGCTAGCGAGTAGCGTGGATTCTACTCTTTCTTCATTATGTAATTTATGGATTTGTATAAACCCGTTTGAAGATTTTTTTTTTCTATTAGCCCTTTTGTAAAAAGAGGCCTTTGTATTGACTTACCATTTCTTTAATAAAATATAGTTTGTCAGTGTGTTTTAATCCCAAATCTACAGTGTTTCCGCCACTGTATTGCGTTAGATTTTCTAGGGGATTACAGTTGGTATCAGAGCATTGTTGCTCCCGACGCTTACACCTGATTCTAGGAAAAATACCAGTAAATTATTTAAACAGTAAATAAGAATATTATTAGAGATGGGTAGGAACAAGGACTTAACTGTTAGGTCTATATGTTATTGTAACTCAATGATTAGCATTGAATATTTGTTGCTTTTGTCAAGAAGAAGATGAATGAACAAGATGCTGATATGATGCTGCTCCAGATCGGGACAAGACCTGCTTAGAACTCCCAACGCCTGCTGATTCAAGTGGACAACTTGGTGCTCCAAGAAAGATGCCGATGGTGACTCTTCAGCTCCGGTTCAGTTCGCTTAAGCTACATGCCAGATGATCAAGAGTAGATTCTTGTTCTGTGACGGTGCAACAGTGTGGACATGACATAGGTCCACCCCGACGGCCACGCGCGGGTTTGGGGAGGCAAATGAATCTCCATATGAGATGGGTCGAATTGAAATTTAAATCGAAGTGGAGTCACCACCGAACTTTGTGGGAGTCCGGGCCCGTTCGAACCCACTCTATATCTTAGTGTGCCATGCACAAAGTATGGCCCATTCGGATGTCAGATTTTATTGGGCTCGTCTCTTTGCATTTGATACCGATACCGACTTTATCAGATACCGTGTATTGAATGACTCTCGTGCGCCAACGGTTTCGGGCATCCGGAAACCGAGGTTCTGAGTAAGGGGTGAGGGTACGTGTTGGGAAGTTCACAAAGAACACCCAACCTCGCCCGCACATTAGCGGGCTCTACTAAGATACCGTTTGACTCTCTAATACGCGCGTTAGTGATACGATGAAAATGATATGCAAACAGTGTTAAACATGTGAATAATTGAATGGGTTGCTAAGTCGATTTAATGCATCTAAAATTTAACGTCAAAGTTGTATTTAGCATGCGGTTTCATTTTAGTACAATAAAATAAACAAAGTAAATAAATTGAAAAGACATGAGCAAACAAGTTAGTAACAGTATAACGATAATAACGGTTTGCAACAATATATAACGATGTAGAATAATGTAGAAATACATGATGCATGGCTTTGAAAAGTGATAAATCACGTGATAGACTTGACACGCGTTGACCGAAGTCATAAAAGTATTTTATCGAGACTCGGAGTACGTTACAGGGCTCACAGTTTTGACGTGATAAGGCCACTCGATCGAGTCATTGAAGGACTAGACCGAGTGGTCCTCGAGAAAAGGGGTCTGTCCTGTTTTCTAGATGCCACTCGATCGAGTTTTTAAAGAACTTGACCGAGTGGGAAGCCACTCGACCGAGTCACTGTGAGACTCGACTGAGTGGTGGTCTAAAAAACCTTTTTGCCTCGTTTTTGGGATGTCACTCGATCGAGTGGCCTATGGCATTCGGTCGAGTGACACCTGTACGAACCATAGTTCGTTTCGGTTTTAATTTTGAAATTACTTTCGGTTTGGAAAATCATCAATTCATTAGGTCGCGTAAAAATATAATGAGATTTATACTTGACCCGAATCGATACTCGCCATATTCTATGCTC
Source organism: Agrostemma githago (assembly GCA_958450325.1). Lineage (NCBI taxonomy): Eukaryota > Viridiplantae > Streptophyta > Magnoliopsida > Caryophyllales > Caryophyllaceae > Agrostemma > Agrostemma githago. The sequence continues at coordinate 23,271,304 of OY288244.1, read as the reverse complement.
GATTATGATATCGATATCGAATATTTAGAGTGTGCTTAAAAATGAAAGTTTGAAGAATTATTGCTAATTAAATAAAGACGAAATAATTGATTCGATGTCACGGTTTTCAAGGATCCACGCGACCTGTGCGAGAAGGGCACGAATCGCGCCACCACGCGACTCGCACAAGGCACGTGCGACTCGCATGGCGGACTGTTCTCGGTCCTGATTTCGTGGTACTCGTTGTACCCGGTTCTTGGTTATAGGACCAATGCCGAATACTTAGAGTGATTTTTGAAAATATGATTTTGTAAGTCAACCTACATTGGACTAATACGATATGAGGGATCTCCACGTTTATAGTGTCGTATTAATTTGATTGAATTAGGTGACAACAACTTTAGCATCAACGAACATCATGTTAGTGGGATTGATTGACTAGACTATTTAAATTTGACATCCAACTATTGAGTTGGTATCGAATCTAATAGATTGACGCTTAGTATTTACTTTAATTAAAACCTTGATTCCCTCCGCATCCCGACATCACGAAAAATCCTTACAGATTGTGTGATGTCGGATCCGCATCAACGGGTTCCGATCCTAATTAAAAAAAGTGTTCTTTTTGTTAAAAAATAGTTTTCGTTCAAAATAGTTTTGAAATCGATGAAGATGCGATGATGACGTTTATGATAACGACGTGACAAGAATAAAAAAGACGATTTTTTTTGAAGTTAACTCGTTTCAACAATCAAGCGTTCGGGGTGTTGGGATTAGCGACCGGCAACATCAGGTGAACCACCCTTGTATATTCGGATTTCCTTATCCCGTCATCACTCTCGCTCGACACAAATTAGCGAGTATTTTAATGCCTTTTACTAGAGATTATTATCGATATTATAGATGCGACAATAGAATAAGAAAAATGAAAAAATGAAAAAAAGATGAAGATGACAAGATGGACGACGCGAGAAAGAAGAGAAGGGAAAAGAATGGGATTTTGCACCCTCAACCTACATGTTCTTGTCTCGGATAGGACTCGCTTGATTGTGGCGTAGGCACGGGAGTTCGAGGTTTACGTAGATTAAGTTAGGGTGGTTTAGGGTTTGCCTCCTAAGTACTAGGGTTAGGGTTTGAGTGTATAGGATTAGGGTTGATTAGGTTTGATTAGGGTTGAAGTAGGGTGAAAAAAAAGATCAATTTTGCATGCAAGGGGGTGTATATATAGGCATCGGACACCCCCTTCGTCTAGGGTTACTCGACCGAGTAGACCCCTGACTCGGTTGAGTGGCCCAATCAATCGCAGTCGGCCTTGTTACAGGGCCCACTCGATCGAGTAGGCTGACACTCGATCCAGTGGGTCAGCCGCAGCGCACGGGTCAGATTTTTTTGGACTGTAGTTTGGATAATTTGTGAGTTTTGTATTTGGATTGGACTTTTGATGTTTGAGTGACTGTTTTTGTGTCTCAGAACGGCTTTGACCGGGATTTGACCCAATCGCTAAAAGTCGGTTTTATTTTTGGTGTCGGTTTTGACCCAAATTAGTCTTATTTGATTGGAAACGACCCACTGAGCCTGAATTTGAGGTTGGTTTTGTGAGATTTGTACTCCGTAAAGGGCCTAAGCCAGCAATCAATGGTTTCGAGCCCATATTCGAGCGCGTAGAAACACGTTTGCGTCCGATCATCATCGGGTGTTTTTCGGAAACTACTATAGACACCTAGCAGCCAAATGTGGGTGTCTACAGAGCCCCCACTCTGACTGAGGCTTGGACAAGGCGAAAGTCATAGTAACTACCAGGCTAATCGAGGATTAAGACCTGGCAGAATTTCGATCGGGCCGTTTATAGTGCATTAGACTTGCGTGAACGGCCCGCCAGCCATAAAATCATACTTGGGTCGATGATGATAACTCCGTGGGGAAATTGGACTTGTCGAATAAGTCCTGGGTGCGCCTATATATGGGCCCATCCCATAGAAAAATGCTGCTTTGGGCTTTCCGCTGGGGAGTTATATGAGTTATGCGGGCTTGCCTCTGAAGCCTTAAGTCGTACCTGTAGTAGTTACATAAATTTTGCATGCAACACGTAGGTGAAAATATGACTCGCGCTGGGGAATAAAAATTTGAATCTTTGAATCTTTGAATTTTTGAAATTTTGAAATTTTTGAAATTTTTTGAATATTTTGGAATTTTTTGACGATTAGGAATACTCGAGACGACTAATTCCCGGGTTAAGATTGGGGAATCTGAGACGAGGCCTGTATGTTGATCCCACTAGAATTAGGAAACTTTTGTGCAGGGAAGATATGGAAAGAGGGTTGTCTGGATAATGTTATAAATACCCCTCCCTTGTCTTGATTTTCTTCACAACTTCTTCACAATTCACTCTTCCTAAAAAAGAAAGCTCTTTATTTCCTTCAAGGATATCGGGATTGATCGATTGACCACGATGCTGCAGGAATGGTCCCGATGCTTTAGGGACACGGATAGGGTGGCTCTCAATCATACGGGTATTACTCAGCTGTATCCATTCCGTCAGATGTAGGTTGATCGTTATTTTCTTGATGCTTGCTTGTCCTATTGGGACGATACATATCATGTCTTTGCCTTTCCTCGAGGAGAAATTTGTCCCTTACCCGAGAAGATTGCTGTTGTGGGAGGATGGAACCCGATACTTCGGCCTGCCGTCCCGTTCTCGGTCTATGACCCAAGAAGAAAGCTCCGGGAATTTTTAGGACTTTCCCACAATGAAGTATCTCGCATGATGGAGGATGGTAATAGTTCTTTGATCGACCTGACTGAGAAATTTAAGAACCCTCATGATGTCTGGGTCAGACCGGTTCACAGCCGTAGGGCTTTCTCTTTTTGTATGCTCCATGTTTATGCTTTTGAAGGCCACATGGACTTATTGTCGTGCATGGGTAACGCTCGCCTTTTGACTGTGGTTGACCTAATGGAGACGGAGCATAGTCCAGCCTGGCTGATTACGGGAGAAATTATCCAGGGTTTGGATAATCGTAAAAGGGATTCCTCAGTTTGTTTAACCGGGACCACGTGCTTATTGCAGGTATATTGCTTCGGATTTTTCTGATTTTTCTTGATTTTTCTCAATTTTTGATTTTTTTGATTTTTTCGCGATTTCCTCCTGCAGTGGGCACTCGATCGAGTCACCCTGGCACTCGATCGAGTGCCCTCGTCAAAAGGCCCCCTGCCCGGTTTCAGAGGGACCACTCGATCGAGTGACTCCCAGGCACTCGATCGAGTGTCCTCAAGCGGACCTCTATTTTGTCCTGAGAACTAATATTTCTTGTTTCTTTTTCCAGATTTGGTTATATGAGAGGCTATCAATCATAGATCCTCCTCTTGACTCGAGCAAATCCCGTCATAATCAGGTGATGACGAGGAGACGGGCTATTGACTTTTCTCGCCAGATTACTCAAAAGTATTGGGACGAGGTGTTATCCTTTCATAGCGGTCCGTTGATCTGATGGGTAGTGCCATGGTGGCCCATTTATGTTTGGATGGGCTTGGACCCGAGGGACAAAGCTCGTTATCAGGTAATCTTGTCTTTCAGGCAGACAGTTGTAGACACCCACATTTGGCTGCTAGGTTTCTATAGCAGTTTCAAAAAACACCCGATGATGATCGGACGCAAACGTGTTTCTACGCGCTCGGATATGGGCTCGAAATCATTAGTTTCTGGCTTGGGGTTTTTACGGAGTACAAATCTCACAAAACTAACCTCAAATTCTGGCCCAGTGGGTCATTTCCAATCAAATAAGACTAATTTGGGTCAAAATCGACACTGGAAATAAAACTGTCTTTTAGCGACCGGGTCAAAACCCGGTCAAAGCCATTTCCGAGAGCAAACCCGCGGTCCTCTTTCAGGTGGGCCACTCGATCAAGTCATCAGGGCACTTGATCGAGTAACCCTAGACAAGGAGGGGGAGCAATTGCCTATATAAACACCCTCTTGCATGCACAATTGAACACTTTACAAAACCCTAACACATCTACACACAACTTAAAAAAACCTCATGGCCTGTTTGGGAACTAAGAATTGGAATTCAATTCCGGAATTGAGATGATTCAAGTGTTTGGTAAAACCGAGAATTTGGAATTGGATTTGAGATAAATTCCATACCAATTTCAACCTTGTTTAAATTTGACTTTCTCAAATGACTACCCCAGGGTAGTCATTTCAATTCCGTCACTATTTATTGTTTTTTTTTCCGCGTAAATCTAGTCGGAATATATATTTTTTTTATTAATTTTTGTCCCTAATTGAAAATATACATTTTCGTCACGGAAAAAAATTCAAAAATTAATTTTTTGTGACCTCGACCCGGCTCTGCCCCGCCCAATTCCAATTCCAATTCCATGGATACCCAAACAACATTTTGGAATTGGAAATGGAATTGAATGTCAATAATTGAATATCTAGAATTAGATTCTTGAAAATGAAAATAATTCCATGTTTCCAAACGCTCCCTTAAGAGAACCCTAATCAATTCTACATCCTAATTACTACCCTAAACCCTAGCAATCTAGGAACCCTAAACCACCATAACTCCACCTTCATAAACCTCGAAACTCCCGTGCTAAAACCACAACGAAACGAGTTCCATCCGAGACAAGAAACATGTAGGTTGAGGGTGCAAAATCCCGTTCTTTCTCTTCTCCTTTCTTTCCTCGTGTCGTTCGCGCGCCGTCGTCGTCACTGTCGTCTTTTTTCGGTTTTTTTATTTTTATCGTCGCGTCTCTAATATCGGTAATAATCTCTAATATAAAACATTAAATTACTTGCTAATTCGTATCGAACACGAGGGATGACGGGATAAGAAAATCCGAATATTACGAGGGTAACGCACCCGATGTTGACGGTCGTTTATCCCGACACCCCGAATGTTTGATTGTTGAAGCAAGCCAACATCAATAATCGTTTTTTATTTCGTTGCGTCGCTAGTCATGTTTTTTATTATTCGTGTCGTTATCATCATCGTTCATCGCATCTTTATCAATTTCGAAACCATTTTTTTTCAAGTAAGGCATCTTTTTTTAGTTAAGGTCGAAACTCGTTGATGCGGATCCGACATCACAGAATCCGCAAGGATTTATTACGATGTCGGGATGCGGAGGGAATCAAGTCGAGTCCTTTTTTTAATTCAAGTGTCGATCCACTAGATTCGATACCAATTCAATAATTGGATGTCGAATTTAAACAATCTAGTCAACAAATCCGACTAATACGATTTTCGTTGATGCTAAAAATAGTGATCATAATTCGCAAGAATTAATTCCGACACTATAAAACGCGGAGACAATTTATTTCGTTTTAGTTGATTTAAAACGACTTACAAATTCATTTTCTAGATTTTGCTCTAAATATTCGATATCGATTCAATAATCGAATATCGGATACGACGAGTATCAGAATCCGAATCGAGCATAAATCAAACAATATTTCTGCCCGATTCAATAAAAATCATCATTCCAAGGATGCGATACCGACTCCGTAGTCGAATATCAAATCTAACGGAATTAATCAAAAAGCCAAAACAGCACTCCATGCGAGTCGCGCGGATATCATGCGAGTCGCGCGGGTGTCATGCGAGTCGCGCGAATCTCATGCGAGTCGCGCGCCTGTACAAGTCGCGCGAAGTTCATACAAGTCGCGCGATTGCCTGGAAATTACGACACAAAAGGATTTTTTTAGTTCAATTTTAAAACGACTTATAACATCTTTTCTAAACTCGCTCCTAATATTTGATATTGATTCCATAATCAAATATCGAATATGACAAGCATCGAAATTTTAAAGTCGAGTATAAATCATACCATATTTTTACACGACTTAGCAAAATTATCGATTTTCCAAAATCATGCATCATGTTTACATTATCTTATAGCATTCTATATGTTCGCAAACCGTTATTATCATTATACCGTTACTAACATGTTTGTTTCTATTTTTGTCGATTTATTTTCGTTATTCGTTTTATTATACTAAAATGAACCCACATGCTAAATCCAACTTTGACGTTAAATTTAGATGCATTAAATTGACTAGCAACCCATTCAATTATACGCATGTTTAGGCAAAACACCGTTTGCGTATCATTTTTCATCGTTCTACTAACACGCGTATTCGAGAGTCAAACGATATCTTAGTAGAGGCCGCTAATGTGCGGGCGGGGTTGGGTGTTCTTTGTGAACTTCCCAACACGTACTCTCACCCCTTACTCAGAACCATGGTTTCCGGATGTCCGAACCCATTGGCACACGAGAGTCATTCAATACACGGTATCCGATAATGTCGGTATCGGTATCAAATGCAAAGGGACGAACCCAATAAACTCTGACATCCGAATGGGCCGTATTTTGTACACGACCCACTAAGATATAGAGTGGGTTCGAACGGCCCGAACTCCCACAACGCTCGGTGGCGACTCCAACTTCGATTTAAATTTCAATTCGACCCATCTCATATGGAGATTCATTCGCCTCCCCAAACCCGCGCGTGGCCGCGTCGGGGTTGACCTATGTCATGTCCACAACAGTTCATCTCTACCCGGATCGCATATTACGGCAGTATGGTTGGACCCAAAGAATCCCGGAGGTTGAAGCAGTTGTGAGTGAATCTACCCAACTGACTGACGTGATGTGCAATACTTGGATGCAAAGATGGCATACCCGGCACACTTGGCCCATTCCCAAATCTCCCCATTCAATCTGGGTTTCAGATTCTTATGTGAAGTGGACTAAAGCTGATTCTGCGAAGGCCCGAGCTGCTTTGAAGGTTGATGAAGCTTTTGACCTGCTACGGAGGGAACAAGTTAAAGACAATAGGGGCTTCTTTGAGGAGGGTGACACCCCGGCTACTCTAGTTCGTCTTATGTCAGGTCAAAGAAAGAAGACTAGGACTCAAGGCGAAGGGTCTAGTGCTAGAGGTGCACGGGGGAAAGTGAGCCCCCAGACTGACTTGGAAAGGAGACTTGGCCCAAGACTGGCAGTGCGGGACCGACTTGGCCCGCGAGACAGACTACCTGAGCACGTGCAAATGGTAAAAGACCCGTTGTCGAAGAAACGGGTTCGAGCTAAGGAGGTTCCTCTCGTGATTCGGGAACGCTCGCCCCCGCCCCGGCGACCTCGGGCTCCGCGCGACCCAAGAGATAAGGGAAAGGGCAAAATGCATGAACACTAGTCACCTTAGTTTTATTATTTAAGTATTATTACTATTTTTGTGGTTTGTTTTTGTGTGATTGCCGTTTTTTTTTATTACCGAGTTTATCGGGTTTTTTATTAAAAGACATATTAGTGAATATTGTTCCCGTCTTTTTGTTTATTGCAGTGGTTGTACCCGTTTGAGGGGTTGCCTACGTATCCACAATTAGCGGAATCAAACCAAACGTAGTTCAAAAATAGATTTTTTGCAATTTTCGAAATACACTAAGACTATTAGTTCAAGATTTGCGACAGTAGGATGAATAATCCTAACTTATTGACTTGCTTATAATTTTTGAAAATTTGTAAAACGACAAATTTTTATAAATTTTTGCAAATGACATTGAGATAGGGTTTATGGGTAGTAGCGCTTCAACTGGTCCAATTTGGTTGGGTTGACAAATTCGTTCCCGTCCAAGTCTGTCAGCATCACCGCTCCTCCTGATAGGACCTTCTTTACTAAATACGGCCCAGCCTGTAACACCCGCTATTTTTCCTAAGCATTTTTATTCTTTCCGTTAAGACTCCGTCTTAACTCTGTCACTTTTCGGCCTCACATTCCATCATTTTACTAAGCTCTATTTTAATTTTTGAGTTTAATAATTTTTATTTTTTATTTTAAAGATTTTAATCCTTTTTAAATCCATTTATTTGGTTTCTTCGTAAACTAATTAATTTTCCGCAAGGAATTCTATTTCTCTTCGAATTGACGTTTTTAAACTTGGATTTAAGTTATTCCTTTTCCTAAAAATGTTTGAAAACTTTTATATAATATTTTCAACTAGAAAATATTTCTATTTACAAAAATTAAGTTGTTAATGATTTTATTACGAAGCTTCGCGAATAATTATTTTCTTCGCGAGGTTTACTCGAATTACTTTGAAATGCCTTTAACTATTTTACGATTATACTTTTTATCAACTTATAAATTATTTGAGGCCATTCCCTCACATTTGGGACCGACTAAGCTTTTGGTCACAAATTTTACAACGTTTTATTTAAACGTTTCATTTTATCACGTTAAAACGTAAATTACGTAATGCTTATCTTTCCATTTATTGGATGCTTTATCATCAAACTCTTCATACTCCCTTTTGCTTTCATTTTTGGCCGGCCACTTTATGCTTAGTACACCTTGTTTTCATCAATCTTTAATCCCATTTAAAACTAGGAAACCATCCATTTCCTTACATCATTTTATTCATTTATCAAAAGTTAAAAAAATCTTACTTTCATCCTCATTTGGCCGTGGAACCCTCTCTCCCTCTAGGACTATTTTTGCTTCAATTCTAGTCTTAATCAACTCAAATTCATCGTCAATTTATCCTCTTTCTGATTCCTTCGTTAAGGTAATAATCGACGTCGTTTTCGATCATTATTTACCTTGATTTTTATTAGTTTTCTCATGGTATTTTTCTGCCATGATTTTCATATTTGGTAGGATTTGTGGACGATCCCGAGGCCGATGAATATATAATCGATTCAGACTTGGAGTAGAGGTAACGTCGATGTTACTCGGTATTTCATGATTTTAATTGAGTATTTGCATGTATATATTTTTATGTTTGATTTTGGAAATATATGTATGTCATAAAATCTGGAAAATTTTTAAAAGTTGAAAATTTGTATGTTTCGGTATTTTTATCGCTTTTACGAGATTAACGATTAAATCGTCATATTAATTTGTAAAATAATGATATTCAGCCTAAACATGTAATATATGTTTATATTCTGGAAAAATGTTGTTTTTGATGATTTTTAATAATTTAGTATTTTTCTGAAATTTTTGATATCGATTATTGAATTATTACTGTTATCGGACAAAAACGATTAAAAGCCGATTTTTAGTTCTAGTACTTAAACATTTTATTTTAATCTGATTTTTGACGTAGTAAAACTTTCTGCTGAAATAGAATTTTTTGAAATTTTTCATAATTTTTCAGAATTGTTAAGTGGATGAATTAATTAATCACTTTAAATCATCGTTTATCGTTAAAACCGTGTTTGTCGTTTAAATTCTCGATTTCTGGTCTTTGGTTTAAATCTGGAAAAAAATTATGATTCTGATGATTTCATATTAAAATGTAATTTTACGATTTTTAGTGCCTTAATAAAATGTTAGGAACGATAAGTTTTATTAATGGAATCTTTAATTGTGAAAACGGGTTTAAAGACGGTTTTGACGGAAGTTGGTAAATCTGGAACTTTGGAAAATCCGGAAAATTAGTATATTCTGGAAAATGATGATTTTTAGGTTTAATAATAATTTATAAACATTAATACTTAAATCATTTTGTAATTACTATTTTTATTAATCGTTATTGTCGAGATTGGACGATTAACGAGAAAACGCTTTAAAAACCGAGTTTTAGGATTCTGCAAAATTTTATTTTCTGGACAGAATGTCCATAAATATATTTTAACTATTTTACGTAATTTTTGTACTATTTATTAAAGTCTTTAATTAATAAGTATTGTTTTTCGGACAAATTATGATTTATCGTTAAAATGCTTCATCTTACCCAAAAGAATTATTTTTTCCAGCCATTTTGAAAGTATTTAAATCTGAAACTTTGTGAGTTAAATCATCCCTTAACATACTCTTAATGTATTCAATGTTTTAATTAAATAAAAGACGTTAAAAGATTTAATTTGACATTTGCCGTAAAATCCTATTTATGTTCGTATTGTCGAAACTATTAATAATTAGGGAATTTTAATTTTATAAATTTTGGAAACACCCTAATTAGTAGTAATAAAATGTTTAAGACATTTTAAACATTTTATAAACACTCGTATGATGTTTCAATAATTTCATAAACCTAAATGTTCTCACTTTATCAATTAATATGGTTAAGGCCGAAAGTACTAGTTTTATAAATCTATATCGTTTACTAAAAATATGATGTTAGTATAAACTAATATTTTCGCTATTTTGATATGATACTATTTTTAGTAAAGTTTCTAAAAATAGAAGTTTCCTAAAATATAAAGTTTCCTCTTTTGGAAAGTGATTCCTTTTTCTTTTGTTCTCCTATTCTTTATATTGAATACATCTTTTAAATATCGATAATGGATTGTTTTGGAGTTATGGAATAAGGAAAAGTGTGAGTTTAGAGTAATATAGTCTGGGATGTACGTTTTTGCCATCAACTGTAAGGCTGGTGTGTCATTGTGGGACACATTGGTTGTTGAACTGAGCATGCTTTGTGTTCAGGAGAGTGTATGTTTACCTTAAACTTAGATATCGCATCGTGTAAATCGCGTCGGGTTGAACTGGATACGGTTTGTATCCAGGAGGGATGTGCACTACTTAAACCAGGACCTCGGTGCACGCAGTCCTGTTATGGTTGAGTTGCCTAGTTAGAGACCGAAGTCTGATTTGTTTCGACTAAGTTCTCGAAGCTAGTTTAGTATAGTCCTAGTGAAAGTCTAGATTCTACATTAATCCTATCCATAACACCATTTTGAATATTTTATTGTTATCGATATAAATTGGTTTGCAGGTTGGCAAATATTTTTGTGTTTCTTCGAAAACCCATTTAATTATTTCATTTCGCGCTAAAAGCTTATTTTAATATGCTGTTTTACTGTTTTCCATTTTGACTATTTTTCCTATATTAGTAATTACTGTTTTAAAATCCTGTTATACGGCTGGGAGAACGTTGACGTTGCTCCTCACTGATTGTGGCTGTTATGTTTTTAACATGACAGGTATGCATGTTTCTGGGTGTGGGCTAGCGGGCAGACATGATCCTTGCTCGATTAATTTTAATAATTTTGTTTTGTGGATTGTTAAACCCCTTGTTGGATTTATTTAATTTTGGCCATTTTATTTAGGGCCTAATGTTTGACTTTACCATTTAAATTTTTATCAAAACATAGTTACAGCGTGTTATAATCTTGATTCTACAGTGTTTCCGCCACTTTATTGTGTTAGAATTTCTAGGGGATTACAGTTGGTATCAGAGCATCACTGCTCCCGACGCTTACACACCTGAAATTAGGGAAAAATACCAGTAAATTATTTAAACAGTAAATAAAAATATTATTAGAAATGGGTAGAAACAGATAAGGACTTAACTGTTAGAATTATCTGTTCCTGAACTCGATGACTAGCATTGATTATATGTTGTTATTTGTGAACATCAAGATGGCCGGAAGAGGCAACCGAAACAACAACAACCACAACAACAACAATGATCAGGAGGTATCGAAGCACTGGCTGACACGCTACGCAACATAGCGCAGGCCATGAACGAAATGAACAACCGGAACCACCAGAGGCCCTTTAGCTTCTCTCACGCAGCTAAAGGAATGGCTAAAAGCAGACTGGATTTTTATGATGGCTCCGTGGACCCCGAAGTCATGAACCGTTGGTTTCGACTGATGGAACAGCAGTTTGGAATTTACTCCGCCCCCGAGGATCAGAAGGTGGGCTTAGCTGTGCTGTACCTGTCAGACGATGCAAACCGATGGTGGACCCAGGTTGGCCCGCCTGCACTTCAAACTCCAGGATTCAACTGGACTCAGTTCAAGGCTCTCTTAGAACAGAGATTCTATCCTGAGGAGCTGAGGCATCAGAGGATGACTGAATTCAACGCTCTGCGCCAGAATACCATGTCTGTAGAAGCTTACACTACTCGGTTCCATTTCCTGGCGAATTATGCTGGAGACCTTCTACCCAATGAGAATTCCCGAGCTTTCTTTTATCGAGGAGGACTTCGAGCCGATATCACCCTCAACATGCCCGGAGTCTCGCAACTGTTAATGAGCTCTATAATGTCGCGCTTTACGCAGAGTCTTCGATCGAGCGGGTGAAATCTATGAACCCATCATCCGGTTATAAACGACCTTTCACCCATTCTGGGAATAACTCTTCATCTTCTTCTAAGAAATTCAACTCTGGAGGTCTGGATTATTTTTCCTTTCTCTTCTTCTTTTACTTTCTTTTCTTCTAAAATTTCTGACTCTAATGTATGCTATTACAGGTAGTGGTTTCAAGAAAAACAATTTCAACTCGAAGCCCAACAACAAGAAGGATTCTACCTGTTTCAAATGCAAGAAGGCTTATCATCCTGGTTTGACTTGTGAGGGTAACCCTATTACCTGTTTCCACTGTGGAGAAGTGGGGCACCGCTCTACCTTCTGCCCGAAGAAAACAACAACCAATACAGCTACTGCAGCTGGCGCTGTCTCTACCACCGCTCCTCGTAAGGGACGTATCTTTGTGATGAGCCGTGCCGACGCTGAGGCTAATCCTGATGTGGTTACGGGTATGTTTCAGATTTCTGGTGTTAGTGCTTATATATTATTTGATACTGGCGCTTCCACATCTGTCATATCTTCTATTCTGGCTTCAAAACTATCCTTAACCCCCTGTCAAGCTGAATCAATAGTTATTTCCCTTCCTTCTGGTGAAGTTGTTGACTGTTCTAAAGCTTATCAGAATGTACATATTCTCTTTGCTGGTACTATTCTTCCTTCTACTCTCCTTGAGTTCCCTCTCGCCGAGTTCGACGTTATTTTGGGTATGGACTAGTTAGCTCAGTATGATGCAAGGTTTCAGTGTCGAGATCAGAAGATTTCTCTGAAGACCCCCGAAGGTGTTCGAGTGTCTTACCGTGGTGGTCGAAGACAGAAGGGTATCAAAATTATTTCTGCCATGATCAGAATGCAGAGAAAAGGTTGCCAAGCATTTCTATGTACGGTAACTGTAACTGCTGAACTCCCTAAACTCGAGGAAGTGCGCATAGTGTGTGATTATGCAGATGTATTTCCCGAGGAGTTACCAGGTATTCCACCCGAACGAGATGTGGAATTCACTATTGAACTCGTGCCTGGTACTGGCCCGATCGCCAAAGCACCTTACAAAATGGCTCCTGCTGAGTTGCAAGAGTTGCGCAAGCAATTGGATGAAATGATTGAGAAGGATTTCATTCGTCCAAGTTCTTCCCCTTGGGGCGCTCCTGTACTCTTTGTCAAGAAGAGAGACGGTTCTATGCGCCTATGTATTGATTATCGTGATCTCAACAAGGTTACGATCAAGAACAAGTATCCTTTGCCCAGAATTGATGATCTCTTTGATCAACTTAAGGGTGCTTCAGTGTTTTCCAAGATCGATCTAAGGTCTGGATATCACCAAATCCCCGTCCGTGAATCAGACATTCCGAAGACGGCTTTCACTTCGAGGTATGGACATTATGAATTCAAAGTCATGCCTTTTGGACTAACCAATGCTCCTGCTGTTTTTATGGATTAAATGAACAGAACTTTCAGGGAGTATTTGGATCAGTGTGTTGTTGTCTTTATTGATGACATCCTGATTTATTCCAAGTCGGAGGTTGAACATGCAGAACATCTCAAGATTATTCTTGGCATTCTACGAGATCAGAAGTGGTATGCTAAGTTTTCCAAGTGTGAATTCTGGCTTTCCGAGGTAGCTTTTTTGGGTCATGTTATCGCAAAGGAAGGTATTAAAGTTGACCCTGCTAAGATTTCAGCTATCGAGAGCTGGGCAAGTCCCAAAGATGTTGGCGAGATCCGAAGTTTCCTAGGTCTTGCTGGCTATTATCGAAGATTTGTGCAAGACTTTTCTAAGTTAGCACGACCTATGACTCAATTACTCAAGAAAGAGAATAAATTTCTGTGGAGTCAAGCCTGTGAAGATGCTTTTTCTGAGCTCAAGAGAAAGCTCACTTCTGCTCCTATCCTGACCCTACCTGAAGAAGGCGTTGGTTTCGATGTATATTGTGACGCTTCTAAGAATGGTTTAGGTTGTGTCCTTATGCAGAATGGTAAGGTGATCGCTTACGCCTCTAGACAGTTGAAAGTTCATGAGGTGAATTACCCTACCCATGACTTGGAGTTAGCAGCTGTGGTGCATGCCTTGAAAGTTTGGAGGCATTATTTGTACGGAGTGAGATGCAAGGTTCACACTGACCATAAGAGCCTGCGGTATCTCTTCATGCAGAAAGATCTGAATGCGAGACAGAGACGCTGGATCGAGTTAGTGAACGACTATGACCTGGAATTGATGTATTGTGAGGGAAAAGCGAACGTGGTTGCTGATGCCCTTAGCAGAAAGACCCTCCATTCCTTGACTCTGTGTTCTAGCTTGTCTGTGGAGTTGGCCCGAGATTTTGCCAAGATGTCTATTGATGTTATTGATGAGGGTTATGATGGTCACCTCAATGCCCTAGTTGTTGAACCAACTCTTTTTCGTGAAATTCGTGAGAAGCAGTTGGAAGACCCATTTGTAGCCGGTATCCGAGAAAAGATGAATCTTGGTAAGGCTCTAGATTTTTCTGTGGATTCCAGTGGAGCACTGAAATTTAAGAACCGCTGGGTTGTCCCTGGTGATGCTGAGGTGAGAAAGCATGTTCTAACCGAGGCACATAAGACGAGGTACTCTATTCATCCTGGTGGTGACAAGATGTATCGGGATTTGAAGCTCCATTTCTGGTGGCCTCATATGAGAGAGGACATTGCAGAGTTTGTAAGTAAGTGCTTGACATGTCAGCAGGTGAAGTTCGAGCACAAGAAGCCTGGAGGTTTGCTACAACCACTCCCTGTTCCAGAATGGAAGTGGCAGTGCATATCGATGGATTTTGTGATGGCATTACCAAGAACCGCGAATGGAAGAAACGGTATTTGGGTTATTGTGGATCACTTGACCAAGTGTGCACGATTCGTTCCTATTCGCGACACTTGGAGTCTGGAGAAGCTCGCAGAGGTGTATGTTGCCGATATCGTCCGTCATCATGGTGTTCCGCTCGAGATTGTTTCGGATCGAGATCCGAGGTTCTGCTCTAAATTCTGGAAGGCTTTGCTAGATGCTTTGGGATGCAAATTATTGATGAGTACCGCTTTCCATGCTGCTACAGATGGACAGTCCGAGAGAACGATCCAAACTTTGGAGGATATGTTGCGAGCTTGTGCTTTGGATTTCCAAGAGAATTGGATCCGACATCTTCCGCTGGTAGAGTTTTCTTATAACAACAGCTACCATCTTTCTATTAAGATGTCCCCGTTCGAGGCACTGTATGGTCGAAAGTGTCTTAGTCCCGTCTGTTGGGATGTCCCCGGTGAGGTGAAGATTTTGGGTCCGGATTTGTTGGCTC
Organism: Agrostemma githago; assembly: GCA_958450325.1. Taxonomy (NCBI): domain Eukaryota; kingdom Viridiplantae; phylum Streptophyta; class Magnoliopsida; order Caryophyllales; family Caryophyllaceae; genus Agrostemma; species Agrostemma githago. The sequence continues at coordinate 23,255,978 of OY288244.1, read as the reverse complement.
AGACTATTGATGTGGTGAATGTGGTCCGATCTAGGATGAAGTCTGCCCAGGATCGACAGAAGTCGTATGCTGATGTTCGTCGTCGACCTTTGGAGTTTTCGGTTGATGATCTTGTGTTCCTGAAGGTATCACCTATGAAAGGGGTGAAACGGTTTGGGATTAAGTGCAAGCTCAGCCCTAAGTTCGTTGGCCCGTACCCTGTGATCGAGAGAGTGGGCGAAGTTGCTTATAAGCTGGAGTTGCCTGCTACTATGGGTAAGGTTCACGATGTCTTTCATGTTTCTCAGCTGAGGAAATATGTTAGTGACCCCGAGCACGTGTTAGAGCCCGAGATTGTGGATCTCGAACCAGATTTGACTTATGAAGAAAGACCGGTGAAGATCACTGATCGCCGTGAGAAGCGTTTAAGGAACAAAGTTGTACCTCTGGTAAAAGTTTTATGGCGCTGTAATCAGTTTAAGGAAGAAACGTGGGAAACAGAGTCTTCGATGCGAGCTAAGCATCCTCATCTCTTCGAGTAAGGTAAACCTCGATTTCCTATCTGCCTATTCTTGGTTTCGAGGACGAAAATTTCTTTTAGTGAGGAGGATTGTAACACACGCTATTTTTCCTAAGCATTTTTATTCTTTCCGTTAGGACTCCGTCTTAACTCTGTCACTTTTCGGCCTCACATTCCATCATTTTACTAAGCTCTATTTTAATTTTTGAGTTTAATAATTTTTATTTTTTTTATTTTAAAGATTTTAATCCTTTTTAAATCCATTTATTTGGTTTCTTCGTAAACTAATTAATTTTCCGCAAGGAATTCTATTTCTCTTCGAATTGACGTTTTTAAACTTGGATTTAAGTTATTCCTTTTCCTAAAAATGTTTGAAAACTTTTATATAATATTTTCAACTAGTAAATATTTCTATTTACAAAAATTTAGTTGTTAATGATTTTATTACGAAGCTTCGCGAATAATTATTTTCTTCGCGAGGTTTACTCGAATTACTTTGAAATGCCTTTAACTATTTTACGATTATACTTTTTATCAAATTATAAATTATTTGAGGCCATTCCCTCACATTTTGGACCGACTAAGCTTTTGGTCACAAATTTTACTACGTTTTATTTAAACGTTTCATTTTATCACGTTAAAACGTAAATTACGTAATGCTTATCTTTCCATTTATTGGATGCTTTATCATCAAACTCTTCATACTCCCTTTTGCTTTCATTTTTGGCCGGCCACTTTATGCTTAGTACACCTTGTTTTCATCAATCTTTAATCCCATTTAAAACTAGGAAACCATCCATTTCCTTACATCATTTTATTCATTTATCAAAAGTTAAAAAATCTTACTTTCATCCTCATTTGGCCGTGGAACCCTCTCTCCCTCTAGGACTATTTTTGCTTCAATTCTAGTCTTAATCAACTCAAATTCATCGTCAATTTATCCTCTTTCTGATTCCTTCATTAAGGTAATAATCGACGTCGTTTTCGATCATTATTTACCTTGATTTTTATTAGTTTTCTCATGGTATTTTTCTGCCATGATTTTCGTGTTTGGTAGGATTTGTGGACGATCCCGAGGCCGACGAATATATAATCGATTCAGACTTGAAGTAGAGGTAACGTCGATGTTACTCGGTATTTCATGATTTTAATTGAGTATTTGCATGTATATATTTTTATGTTTTATTTTGGCAATATATGTATATCATAAAATCTGGAAAAATTTTAAAAGTTGAAAATTTGTATGTTTCGGTATTTTTATCACTTTTACGAGATTGACGATTAAATCGTCATATTAATTTGTAAAATCATAATATTCGGCCTAAACATGTAATATATGTTTATATTCTGGAAAACTGTTGTTTTTGATTATTTTTAATAATTTAGTATTTTTCTGATATTTTTGATATCGATTATTGAATTATTACCGTTATCGGACAAAAACGATTAAAAGCCGATTTTTAGTTCTAGTACTTAAACATTTTATTTTAATCTGATTTCGGACGTAGTGAAACTTTCTGATGAAATAGAATTTTCTGACATTTTTCATAATTTTTCGGAATTGTTAAGTGGATGAATTAATTAATCACTTTAAATCATCATTTATCGTTAAAACCGTGTTTGTCGTTTAAATTCTCGATTTCTGGTCTTTGGTTTAAATCTGGAAAAAAAAATTATGATTCTGATTATTTCATATTAAAATGTAATTTTATGATTTTTAGTGCCTTAATAAAATGTTAGGAACGATAAGTTTTATTAATGGAATCGTTAATTGTGAAAACGGGTTTAAAGACGGTTTTGACAGAAGTTGGTAAATCTGGAACTTTGGAAAATCTGGAAAATTAGTATATTCTGGAAAATGATGATTTTTAGGTTTAATAATAATTTTTAAACATTAATACTTAAATCATTTTGTAATTACTATTTTTATTAATCCTTATTGTCGAGATTGGACGATTAACGAGAAAACGCTTTAAAAACCGAGTTTTAGGATTCTGAAAATTTTTATTTTCTGGACAGAATGTCCATAAATATATTTTAACTATTTTACGTAATTTTTGTACTATTTATTAAAGTCTTTAATTAATAAGTATTGATTTTCGGACAAATTATGATTTATCGTTAAAATGCTTCATCTTACCCAAAAGAATTATTTTTTCCAGCCATTTTGAAAGTATTTAAATCTGAAACTTTGTGAGTTAAATCATCCCTTAACATACTCTTAATATATTCAATGGTTTGATTAAATAAAAGACGTTAAAAGATTTAATTTGACATTTGCCGTAAAATCCTATTTATGTTCGTATTGTCGAAACTATTAATAATTAGGGAATTTTAATTTTATAAATTTTGGAAACACCCTAATTAGTAGTAATAAAATGTTTAAGACATTTTTAATCATTTTATAAACACTCGTATGATGTTTCAATAATTTCATAAACCTAAATGTTCTCACTTTATCAATTAATATGGTTAAGGCCGAAAGTACTAGTTTTATAAATCTATATCGTTTACTAAAAATGTGATGTTAGTATAAACTAATATTTTTGCTATTTTGATATGAAGCTATTTTTAGTAAAGTTTCTAAAAATAGAAGTTTCCTAAAATATAAAGTTTCCTCTTTTGGAAAGTGATTCCTTTTTCTTTTGTTCTCCTATTGTTTATATTGAATACATCTTTTAAATATCGATAATGGATTGTTTTGGAGTTATGGAATAAGGAAAAGTGTGAGTTTAGAGTAATATAGTCTGGGATGTACGTTTTTGCCATCAACTGTAAGGCTGGTGTGTCATTGTGGGGCACATTGGTTGTTGAACTGAGCATGGTTTGTGTTGAGGAGAGTGTATGTTTACCTTAAACTTAGATATCGTATCGTGTAAGTCGCGTCGGGTTGAACTGGATATGGTTTGTATCCAGGAGGGGTGTGCACTACTTAAATCAGGACCTCGCTGCACGCAGCCCTATTATGGTTGAGTTGCCTAGTTAGAGACCGAAGTCTGATTTGTTTTGACTAAGTTCTCGAAGCTTGTTTAGTATTGTCCTAGTGATAGTCTAGATTCTACATTAATCCTATCCATAACGCCATTTTGAATATTTATATTGTTATCGATATAAATTGGTTTGCAGGTTGGCAAATATTTTTATGTTTCTTCGGAAACCCATTTAATTATTTCATTTCGCACTGAAAGCTTATTTTAATATGTTGTTTTACTGTTTTCCATTTTGACTATTTTTCCTATATTAGTAATTACTGTTTTAAAATCCTGTTATACGGCTGGGAGAACTTTGACGTTGCTCCTCACTGATTGTGGCTGTTATGTTTTTAACATGACAGGTATGCATGTTTCCGGGTGTTGGCTAGCGGGCAGACATGATCCTTGCTCGATTAATTTTAATAATTTTGTTTTGTGGATTGTTAAACTCCTTTGTGGATTTATTTAATTTTGGCCATTTTATTTAGGGCCTAATGTTTGACTTTACCATTTAAATTTTTATCAAAACATAGTTACAGCATGTTATAATCCCGACTCTACAGTCTTTTCGCCACTGTATCGCGTTAGAATTTCTAGGGGATTACACAGCCCAATTGGGTTTGAATTTTCCTCTTGGGTCAACCGGTAGTAATGCACGGATCGATTATAGAACTAGGTCCCCTTCTTTGATATTTCTGGGCCTAACTCTTTTGATAAAAGCCTGTTGGATCCTTTTTTGATATATCTGGATATTGTTGAGGGCCCGGGATCGCCGTTCATCTAAAAGAACTAGTGAATCTTATCGGGCTTGTACTCAATCTGCTTCCGGCACTTGGCTCTCAAGTAGGATCCTGAGGGATGGCACTTCTAGCTCGACCGGTTGGACCGCTTCCATTCCATATGTCAAATAATATGGAGTTGCTCCGGTTGCGGTGCGAATTGACGTCCGTTACCCCCAAAGGGCAAAAGGTATTTTATTGGGCCAGTCTCGGTAATTCTCAACCATCTTTTTAAGTATGGTGACAATTGTTTTATTGGCCGCCTCTACCGCTCCATTTGTTTGGGGATGGTGAGGCGAAGATGTATGCCTTTGGATTTTGTACTTTGCTAGCAACGCAGCGGTTTCAGCTTGGAAATGGGTCCCGTGATCACTGATGAACTCGTGCGGGACCCCGTATGGCATATGATCTTGTTTATTCAAGATCCGGTATGACTCGGCTTCGACCCATTTAGTGAAATAGTCGATGGACACCAAAATGAAGCAATGACCTCCCGTCCCGGAAGGGTGCACCTTTCCAATTATGTCAATACCCCACGTCGAAAACGGCCATGGTGATGTCATGGTATATAATAGGGAAAACGGCATATGTTGTACATTAGCGAAAATCTGACAATTATGGCAGTGTTTGACGTATAATTGACAGTCCGTTTCCATCCTGTTCCAATAATATCCGAGCCTCATGATCTTTCAGGCTAGCATGTGGGCGTTCATATGCGGACCAGTTTCACCATCGTGTACCTCGGACATAACCTTCTCGGCTTGTACTTTATCGATACACAGGAGGAGAGCCCCCTGTGCCGTTTTTTTGTATAACTGTCAGTCGTCCGTACGAATAAATTGGGTTGCCAATCTTTGCAAGGCCTTCTTGGCCCAATTTTTAGTTCCCGGGGGATACTCTCCCGTTGTCAAGTAGGTTAGAACAGACTGATACCAAGGTTCTGGGTCAGTTATCTCGATATCCTGGATGGCGTGGATATAGGCCGGCTCGGACCGTCTTTCAACGCAGATTAGCATGCTGGTTAGATGTTCTGGGATGTTTAGTAAGGATGCCAATTTGGAAAGTGCATCTGCAAATTGATTTTCTTCCCGGGGTAGATAGATATATTCTACTTTTTGGAATTGCTTCTCGAGAACCCTTACTCGCGCTTGGTAAGCCACAAGATTGGCATTCCGAGTTTTCCATTTTTGGAGAGCTTGATTGATGACTAGGGATGAGTCACCGTGGACCCGGAGGTTTGTTACTCCTAGATCATCGGCGGCTTGCGACCCGTGAATGCATGCTTCTTACTCGGCTGCGTTGTTAGTCACATCGAAGTCCAATTTAATGGATAACGGTGTATGCTCTCCTTTCGGTGATATTAATAAAATCCCGACTCCGAATCCTCGGAAGTTGGATGCCCCATCGAAATACAAATCCCATGTCTCGGTATCGGTATGGAATATGTCCTCATCTGGAAAAGCCCAAGTATCGGTGTGTCCTTCTTCAGATACGGGACTGTCGGCGAGGAATTCGGCTACTACCCGACCCTTGATGGCCTTTAATGGTACGAACTTGAGGTCAAACTCTGCTAGCATTAAGGTCCATCTGGATATCCTGCCATTGAGGATGGGCTTTTCGAATAGGTATTTGATAGGATCCATTTTGGATAAAACATGTACCTCGTGACTGAGCATATAGTGTCGGAGCTTTTTAGTGGCCCAAACCAAAGCTAGGCACGTCTTGTCGAGCATTGTATACTTGCATTCGTATTCTAGGAACTTTTTACTGATGTAGTAAATAGCTCGTTCCTCTGAATCGACTGTCTGGGCTAGCATAGCCCCCATGGCTGTCTCGGTCGTTGTTAGGTATAACGACAAAGGCAAACTGGGTTGAGGTGGCATTAATACCGATGGTGCAGATAGAATCTCCTTGATTTTATCGAAAGCCGCTTGACATTTATCTTCCCATAGTACCCGCTCTCCGATCTTCAGTTTTTTGAAAATGGGCTCACATATCATGGTTAATTTTGAAATAAACCGGCTAATGTATTGGACTTTCCCGAGAAACCCCCTGATTTCTTTTTCGGTTTTGGGTGGTTGCATCTCGATAATGACCTTGATTTTAGCTGGGTCGACCTCGATGCCGCGTTGGCTAACGATATGGCCCAGTAATTTGCCTGATGTTACCCCGAAAATGCATTTCTGAGGGGTTTAACCTCATGTTGTATTTACGTAACCGGGTAAAGAATTTTCTTAGAGCCGCAATGTGCCCGCTTCGGTCTTTGGACTTGACGATCATGTCGTCCACATAAACCTCCACTTCTTTATGCATCATATCGTGTAGTAAAGTAGTGGCGGTTCGTTGGTAAGTGGCCCCGGCATTGATAAGCCCAAATGGCATAACGGTGTAGCAGCAAGTACCCCAAGGTGTGATGAAGGTGGTCTTACTCATATCCTCTTCTGCCATTTTAATTTGATTGTATCCGGCATACCCATCCATAAATGATAAGAGGGCATGATCGGCCGTGTTATCCACCAGTACGTCGATATGTGGTAACGGAAAATTGTCTTTTGGTCTAGCCTTATTAAGGTCCCGGAAGTCTACACATACCCGCACCTTGCCGTCCTTCTTGGGTACCGACACGATGTTTGCAACCCAGTCTGGATATTCAGACACTTGTATAAAGCCCGCTTTGAATTGCTTGTCGACTTCTTCTTTGACTTTGAGAGACCATTCGGGCCTCATTCTTCGGAGTTTCTGTTTTACCGGTTTACACCCATCTTTGATGGGTATATGGTCTTCAGCTATTTCACGATCTATCCCCGGCATGTCCTTGTAGGACCATGCGAAGACGTCCTTGAATTCCTGGAGGAGGTCCGTGAATTGCTTCTTCTCCTCGGGATCTAAAGATAAGCCTAACTTAAGCATCTGGGGCTCTAAAGTGGTTCCCACGTTGATGGACTCGGTTTCTTCAATTACCGGATCTCGGGACTCCCTTTGTTCAAGCTGCTCGATCAGATGCGGAGGTAGAGGTACCTGTTCATCGGGTTTCTCAATGTCATTGCATATAAAATTTTTGAATTTGAAAGAATTTTGGAAATAAGACAAGTCGTAAGCGGAATGGTTTTCGTTATTATTAATAGTAAATTTTGAGAACAGCTCAAAGAGAGCGGCCATCTGCTCGTTGGTCAGTGGCGGGATAGGGAGTGGTCTCGGGACAGGCCCTGAGACCCCAGTGGAAGTGGCTAAGGGAATAGGGGTTACATATTGGACTCTAGCACCAGACCCTCTAAACTTGGACTCAGACTCGAACTCGGACTCGGTATCCGGCATGTCTCCCTCGCCGGTGGTCAGCTTGTAGATCCGTCCTTGGCTGTCGGTCCACTTGATGGTCTTCCTCCAGGCTCTTTTCCCGGTGTCTGCACCAACTTCGGAAATCAGCTTGGTTGGGTCAAACCGATTGCTGCGAAAGATCAGGTTGACCAGATCTTCCTTTGGAGCAAGGACGGCCTTATCTTCTCCAAATAGGAGCCCCAGCACGAGCTCGGAGTTGTTTTCGCCTTCCTTGGACTCGGCCTAAACAAGGGTGAATATATCATCGGGGATGAAATTGCATTCCCGAGCCGTTTTGGTCTCGGGATATGTGATAGTGGGCTGGTATAACCCTAGTTGAACAGCCCCGAAAACTGGTGTAACGAAGTAGTCGGTTAGTTTAGGGCTATAAGGGCCCAAGTAGGTACCCTGGAGGATGTTGGTGGCCTTGTGACTACCGGCCTGGACAACGTTTTCCGGGGTTATAGCATACCCCAAGCCGAATTGCGATTCGCCGTCATTTAGTACCTCGATGATTTTCCCGGCTGGAAGATATGGTCTCGAGGTAGCCCCCGGTAAATAGCCCAAGTTTTGTAGCATCGTATCGATGCTAGTAGTGAAGTAAGGCCTGAAGAGATATTCCTCTTCAATCATTCCCACGAAATCGAATCCTCGTGGGTCGGCCCGGCCCGTAGCGTTGCAGCTTGCCACGGTGATGGGGGTAGCCTCTAGTGTGATGACACCGTCTTGGAGAGGCATCTTGACCTTTCTATGTAAGGTAGAGGACACGGCCTTGACTGCGTGGATCCAAGGCCTTCCGAGCAGTAAGTTGAAGGACGAGGTGACATCAATCACCTGAAACTCCAGTTCTTTCTCGATTGGGCCCGTTATGATTCTCAGCTTAACGACCCCGACGACTGGTTTTGGGCTTCCGTCGAAAGCTTGGATAGTTTGTGTTGTTGGGAGATAGTCGGCCTCGGTAATGCCGAGGGCCTTTGCGGTCCTTAGGGGAAGGACATTTACAGCGGACCCATCGTCGATAAGGGTCATTGGGAGATACTTCCCTCGGCAAATGACCGTGATGTATAGGGCCAAGTTGTGATTGGGCCCGAACGGTGGAAGGTCGGACTCAGAGAAGGTGATGAGCGGGCCTTCTTCTTTGGATTTGCCCTTGAGATAGGGCATAATAGTGGCCACCATTTCAGCAGGGGTAACCTGTGAGTCGACCTTGATCCCATCGAGAGCCTTAGTCAGTGCTTCCCGATGTGCTTGTGAGCTAATCAGAAGTTGCCATATGATTAGATCGGCTCGAACCCTCTTCAATTATTGGACCAAAGCCGTGCCGTTGCTTGTTTCCTCGAGGGTGGGTTCCGTCCTGGCAGGTTTAGTGACGGTTGTTGGAGTAGGGCGCCCGGCTGTGGCGAGGTGGTTCGTGGCTAAGGCCTTGGACCTAGCTTTTCGTACCTCTTCAATAGTGATGGGGACAGCTTTCTCTTTGGCTAGGTAAACATCTTCCTCATCATCGAACCATATCCCGTTAATTTGTGGGATAATGGGGGAAATGAGGTGTAAGCAGTCGATTACCTCTCCATTGAATATAGCATGGGCGCTGAACGGGTTTTCTTTGTTGCTCGGCTTGTCTCCGGGCAAGGATATTTTCCCGCTCTTGATTATATCTTGGATCAGATGCTTCAATTTCCAACACTTTTCAGTGTCGTGCCCATTACCTCGATGATATTGGCAATAGGCCTGAACATTGTAGGCCTTGGACCTTTTCTCCACTGGAACTTCGGGAGTTGAGCCTATCGGTTGGATTAGGCCCTTTGAAGATAGCCTTTATAAGGCGTAGGTATAGGTAGTCCCTATATCCGTGAATACCCGAGTTGGAGTATTCTTGTTGGATGAGGTATCCAACAAGTTAACCTCATCGAAGATGCTGCGGGTTGCAGCTGCAGGTGTGGGCTTGCTCACGGATGAACTGGCCCCTTGATATCCCTTGGTAGAGGCCTTAGTCAGGCTCTCTAATCTTAAATCATCCTCGATCCTTCTGCCCATTTCAGTAAGGGTGGCAAAGTTGGGAATGACAGCATACCGAAGATGGACCCGGTAGGAAGGGAAGAGGTTTTTGACAAAGGCCTCCACAAAAAATTTCTCAGCTTGACACTCTCGGCCAACCAGCTTGACACTCTCGGCCCTCCATCTTTGCAGATATTTGGTGAACCCTTCTTTGGGCTCTTGGGCCATCACTTCCAGAGTACGTATTGTAGTCTGGATCTCGGTATTGTCAGCATAATTCCGAGCAAATTCAGTCACCACATCATCCCAAGTCTTGTATTTCTTAGAATCGAGCCTGTAGTACCAGGCTTTGGGATGCTTTTCAAGGGAAGAAGCGAACAAATGCTTGAACATGGTGGATTTCACCCCCTTGACCGCCATAAATTCTTTGAAAGCCCGGATGTGGTGGACCGGGTCTTCAGTACCCTCAAACATCGGTATTCCCATGAGGTTGAGGTTAGCAGGTAGCTCGTCGTTCAAAGGCGAGTAAGAGCGAGCATTTTCGGTATGGATTGAGTTGCTGGTTGACAAGTGGACCTGCTCTTCAAGTTTGCGAACAACGCTGATTAAAAAGCTTTGGGCCTCGTGGGCTCAGATCCAACAGGAGGGGCCCCCTTCTCCACGGCACGCACACGGGTGGCCAGGGCGGTTTGGTCAGTCAGGATAGCAGTCAGTTGGGTTTCGATATTGGCCAGTGCGGCGGTCAGTTGATCCAAAGTGGTCTGCATTTTCTGGCGTCTGGTTTCCGGTGGCCTGTCTGTAAGAACACCGCGTAATCAGAAACTAGCCCAAATCCTGGAATAGAAAGTACATCCCGAGCAAGACTGAAAAGGGAAATGACTCGGAAAAGACACTTAGACGGGTGACTTGCGAAAGGTGGGCCTCCCTTAGAATCCAGCAATGTGGGTCGGGTCCTGTTCGAAGGTAGGTCCACGTGAGACATCCCCAGACTTTGGACTCGAATGTGTAGATGGGCCCTCCTTTGTAAGAGTATGTCTTACGTAAGTGGGCCTTGCCTTAGTCAAATAAGGCGGACTGGGATAGAGAGGAAACTCGTGATGTAATATCGACGGAGTTTCGACGCTAAAGACTTCGACGACTTACGACGCGACCCGACACTGCTAAATACGGGAAGTCCTAAGAAGAGTAAGGTTTTTGAAAAGGGATTTTTTTGGAAAATCCGAAAAAAAAAATCGATGGAGGGGGCCCGGTTCTTTCAAAAATAAAAAATCGTATCGGGCCTCAATTTTGAAAGTTCGAAAATATTTTTGAGTTTTGAAATGGGTAGAATACCAGCTAGAAATAGGCTATTTTGAGTAAAATCATAAGTCCTAAATTCGGTATTCGTCCCGGGTTTTGAAATTGGGTATCTTGAAAAAGGATGCAATTTTTGAAAAATTGACGGTTTTTGAAAATGATACAGAAACCAAGCAGCACGTAGTCAGGCAAGCATTATAACGACGCCATGTATGCTTTACACTAAGTCTCGGTCAGTCTATAAAGGGTCTATACCAGTGCACATAGCCTATCCGTGAATCGGGACGAACTCTCTAAGTCGAGTTGAGCTTAGAACATGCCGCAAAACCCATACGAATCGACTATGGACACCTTTGACATATCCATATTGGAGTACATCATGGTATAGTGGGACGTCGGTCACCAGTACCGGCCCGGGAAAATATGGGTTATGCATAAACCGTAAAACTAAAACGCGTATTGTACTAGTCAAACGATTTCTATTCGAGTCTCACCCTGAGGATGCCGATGGTAAGTCACGCATCAGTTAATCCCCAGCGGAGTCGCCAAATTGTGGACATGACATAGGTCCACCCCGACGGCCACGCGCGGGTTTGGGGAGGCGAATGAATCTCCATATGAGATGGGTCGAATTGAAATTTAAATCGAAGTGGAGTCGCCACCGAACTTTGTGGGAGTCCGGGCCCGTTCGAACCCGCTCAATATCTTAGTGGACCATGCACAAAGTATGGCCCATTCGGATGTCAGATTTTATTGGGCTCGTCCCTTTGCATTTGATACCGATACCGACTTTATCGGATACCGTGTATTGAATGACTCTCGTGCGCCAACGGTTTCGGGCATCCAGAAACCGAGGTTCTGAGTAGTAAGGGGTGAGGGTACGTGTTGGGAAGTTCACAAAGAACATCCAACCCAGCCCGCACATTAGCGGCCTCTACTAAGATACCGTTTGACTCTCTAATACGCGCGTTAGTGATACGATGAAAATGATATGCAAACAGTGTTTTGCCTAAACATGTGAATAATTGAATGGGTTGCTAAGTCGATTTAATGCATCTAAAATTTAACGTCAAAGTTGTATTTTTGCATGCGGGTTCATTTTAGTACAATAAAATAAACAAAGGAAATAAATCAAAAAGACATGAGCAAACAAGTTAGTAACGGTATAACGGTAATAACGGTTTGCAACAATATATAACGATGTAGAATAATGTAGAAAGACATGATGCATGGCTTTGAAAAGTGATAAATCACGTGATAAACTTGACACGCGTTGACCGAAGTCATAAAAGTATTTTATCGAGACTCGGAGGACGTTACAGGACTCACGGTTTTGACGTGATAAGGCCACTCGATCGAGTCACTGAAGGACTCGACCGAGTGGTCCTTGAGAAAAGGGGTCTGTCCTGTTTTCTAGATGCCACTCGATAGAGTTATTGAAGAACTCGACCGAGTGGGAAGCCACTCGACCGAGTCACTGTGAGACTTGACCGAGTGGTGGTCTAAAAAACCTTTCTGCCTCGTTTTTGGGATGTCACTCGATCGAGTGGCCTATGACACTCGGTCGATTGACACCTGTACGAACCATAGTTCGTTTTGGTTTTACTTTTGAAATTAATTTCGGTTCGGAAAATCATCAATTCATTAGGTCGCATAAAAATATAATGAGATTTATACTTGACCCGAATCGATACTCGCCATATTCTATGCTCGATTATGATATCGATATCGAATATTTAGAGTGTGCTTAAAAAAAGGAAGTTTGAAGAATTATTGCTAATTGAATAAAGACGAAATAATTGATTTGATGTCACGGTTTTCAGGGATCCACGCGACCCGCGCGAGAAGGGCACGACTCGCGCCACCACGCGACTCGCACAAGGCACGTGCGACTCGCATCGCGGACTGTTCTCGGTCCCAATTTCGTGCTACTCGTTGTACCCAGTGCTTGGTTATAGGACCAATGCCGAATACTTAGAGTGATTTTTGAAAATATAATTTTGTAAGTCAACCTACATCGGACTAACACGATATGAGTGATCTCCACGTTTATAGTGTCGTATTAATTCGATTGAATTAGGTGACAACTACTTTAGCATCAACGAACATCATGTTAGTGGGATTGATTGACTAGACTATTTAAATTCGACATCCAACTATTGCGTTGGTATCGAATCTAATAGATTGATGCTTACTATTTACTTTAATTAAAACCTTGATTCCCTCCGCATCCCGACATCACGAAAAATCCTTACGGATTGTGTGATGTCGGATCCGCATCAACGGGTTCCAATCCTAATTAAAAAAAGTGTTCTTTTTGTTAAAAAATAGTTTTCGTTCGAAATAGTTTTGAAATTGACGAAGATGCGATGATGACGATTGTGATAACAACGCGACAAGAATAAAAAAGAAGATTTTTGTTGAAGTTAACTCGCTTCATTAATCAAGCGTTCGGGGTGTCAGGATAAGCGACCGGCAACATCAGGTGAAGCACCCTTGTATATTCGGATTTCCTTATCCCGTCATCACTCCCGCTCGACACGAATTAGCGAGTATTTTAATGTATTATACTAGAGATTATTATCGATATTATAGATGCGACAATAGAATAAGAAAAATAAAAAACGAAAAAAAGATGAAGATGACAAGATGGACGACGCGAGAAAGAAGAGAAGGGAAAAGAATGGGATTTTGCACCCTCAACCTACATGTTCTTCTCTCGGATAGGCCTCGCTTGATTGTGGCTTAGACACGGGAGTTTGAGGTTTACGTAGATTAAGTTAGGGTGGTTTAGGGTTTGCCTCCTAAGTACTAGGGTTAGGGTTTGAGTGTATAGGATTAGGGTTGATTAGGTTTGATTAGGGTTGAAGTAGGGTGAAAAAAAAGATCAATTTTGCATGCAAGGGGGTGTATATATAGGCATCGGACACCCATCGTCTAGGATTACTCGACCGAGTAGCCCCCTCACTCGGTCGAGTGGCCCAATCAATCGCAGTCGGGTTTGTTACAGGGCCCACTCGATCGAGTGGGCTGACACTCGATCGAGTGGGTCAGCCGCAGCGCACGGGTCAGGTTTTTTTGGACTGTAGTTTGGATATTTTGTGAGTTTTGTATTTGGATTGGACTTTTGATGTTTAAGTGACTGTTTTTGTGTCTCGGAATGGCTTTGACCGGGGTTTGACCCAATCGCTAAAAGTCGGTTTTATTTCCGGTGTCGGTTTTGACCCAAATTAGTCTTATTTGATTGAAAACGACCCACTGGGCCTGAATTTGAGGTTGGTTTTGTGAGATTTGTACTCCGTAAAGGGCCTAAGCCAGCAATCAATGGTTTCGAGCCCATACACGAGCGCGTAGAAACACGTTTGCGTCCGATCATCATTGGGTGTTTTTCGGAAACTGCTATAGACACCTAGCAGCCAAATGTGGGTGTCTACAAACAGACTCAGATGTGAAATCACTTTGTGTAATCCCCTAGAAAATCTAACGCGATACAGTGGCGGAAACACTGTAGAGTCGGGATTAAAACACACTGTAACTATGTCTTAGTAAAATTGAAATGGTAAAGTCAAACAATAGGCCTTAAATAAAATGGCCAAAATTTAAAACTATCCACAAAAGGGGTTTGAACAATCCATAGGACATAATTATAAAAATAAATAAGCAGGATCCACACTGCTCGCTAGCCCACACCCGGAACACGTATACCTGCCATGTTAAAGGAAAACAGTAAAACATCATATTAAAATAAGCTTTAGCGTAAAACAAAATAATCAAAAGAGTTTCCGAAAAAACATAAAAATATTTGCCAACCTGCAAACCAATTTATATCGATAATAAATAAAATATTCAAAATGGCGTTATGGATATTCGGTTAGTGTGCACAAGGCTAGACTTTCACTAGGAATAATACTGGAAACTAGCTTCGAGAACTGTAGATTTAACTCATAACATAATCCAGTCTCTAACTAGGCAACTCAACTATAACAGGACTGCGTGGAGCGAGGTCCTGGTTTAAGTAGTGTACACTCCTCCTAGATACCAAATGTATCCAGTTCAACTGACGGCGACTAACACGATGCGATATCTAGCTTAAGGGCACAATGCACACTCTCCTGGGCGAAACTACGCCCAGTTCAACGACCAAATGTGCCCCAAATGGGCACACCGGCTTTATAGTTGATGGCAAAAACGTACTTCCCAGACTGTATTACTCTAACCCCACACTTATCCCTATTCATAACTCCAAAACAAAGCCATTATCGATATTCAAAAGATATAATCATTATAAATAATAAGAGAACAAAAAGAAAAAGGACCACTTTCCAAAAGAGGAAACTTACTATTTTAGGAAACTTCTATTTTCGGGAACTTCACTAAAAATAGCATCATATCAAAATAACGAAAATATGAGTTTATACTAATACAATATTTTTAGTAAACGATATAGATTTATAAAACTAATACTTTCGGCCTTCACGATATTAATTGATAAAGTGAGAACATTTAGGTTTATGAAATTATTGAAACATCATACGAGTGTTTATAAAATGATTAAAAATGTCTTAAACATTTTAAATACTACTAATTAGGGTGTTTCCAAAATTTACAAAGCTAAAATTCCCTAATTATTATTAGTTACGACAATACGATTACCAATAGGATTTTACGGCAAATGTCAAATTAAATTTTTTTAACGTCTTTTATTTAATTAAAACATTGAATATATTTAGAATATGTTAACGGATGATTTAACTCTTAAAGTTTCAGATTTAACTATTTTCAAAATAGCTGAAAAAATAAATCTTTTCGGTAAGACGAAGCATTTTAACGATAAATCGTAATTTGTCCAAAAATCAATACTTATTAATTAAAGACTTTAATAAATAGTACAAAAACTACGTAAAATAGTTAAAATATATTTATGGACATTCTGTCCAGAAAAGAAAATTTTCCAGAATCCTAAAACTCGGTTTTTAAAGCGTTTTCTCGTTAATTGTCCAATCTCGACAATAACGATTAATAAAAATAGTAATTATAAAACGATTTAAGTATTAATATCCAAAAATTATTATTAAACTTAAAAATCATGAATTTCCAGAAACTACTAATTTCCCAGATTTCCAAAATTCCAGATTTAATAAATCCCGTCAAAACCGTCTTTAAAACCCGTTTTCACAATTTATGATTCCATTAATAAAACTTATCGTCCCAAACATTTTATTAAAGCACTAAAAGTTATAAAATAACATTTTATTATGAAATCATCAGAACCATATTTTTTCCAGATTTAATCCAAAGACCAAAAATTGAGAATTTAAACAACAAACACGGTTTTAACGATAAACGATGATTTAAAGTGATTAATTAATTCATCCACTTAACAATTCCGAAAAATTATGAATAAAATCAGAAAATTCTATTTTACCAGAAAGTTCCACCACGTCAAAAATCAGATTAAAATAAATGTTTAATTACTAGAACTAAAAATCGGCTTTTAATCGTTTTTGTCCGTAAACGGTAATAATTCAATAATCGATAACTAAAATATCAGGAAAAATACTAAATTATTAAAAATCATCAAAAACATCATTTTTACAGAATATAAACATATATTACATGTTTAGGCCGAATATTACGATTTTACAAATTAATATGACGATTTAATCGTTAATCTCGTAAAAGCGATAAAAATACCGAAACATGCAAATTTTCAACTTTTAAAAATTTCCCAGATTATATGACATACATATATTGTCAAAAAGAAAATATAAAAATATACATGCAATCACATAAATAAAATCATGCAATACCGAGTAACAACGACGTTACCTTCAATCCAAATCCGAGTCTACGATAAATTCGTCGGCTTCGGGGTCGACCAAGAATCCTAAATCACATGACATACATGGTACAAAAATACCATGAGAAAACTAAAAGAATTAAGGTAAATAACAATCGGAAATAACATCGATTATTACCTTAATGAAGGGGAAAGAAAGACGATAATTTAGAAGGCGAAAATAGGACGATCAAAGCTTGATTATGGACGAAAGTGGTTGCTGAAAATGGGCAGGAACACCAGCCAAAAAGAGGGAGAAAGAAAAGGTTTTTGCTAAAATAAAATGGAAGAATGAATAAAGAGGAAAATGTGAAGAGATATGGAATGAATGGTGACTTAAAAGTTGATGAAAACTAGGTACATTCACCTCAAAAATTTCATCCAAGAGTGAATGTGAGAAGAGTGTGAAGAGTTTGTATTAATCCACCAAAATGAATGAAGAAAGAAATAAATATCTAATGTTTAACATAATAAAATGAAGTGTATAAAAAAATATAGTAGGGGTGAGCCAAGGGGGATCACGGTCCAAAATGTGGGAAAATGTCCCAAAATAATTTGTAAGTTGATAAAAAGAAAATCGTAAAATTGTTAAAGGTATTTCAAAGCAATTCGAGTAAACCTCGCGTTGGAAAATAATTATTTACGAAACTTCGTAACAAAATCATTAAGGGCTAAATTTTCGTAAATAAAAATATTTCTTAGTCTAAAATATTATATAAATGTATTTAAACATTTTTAGGAAAAGGAATAACTTAAATCCGAGCTTAAAAACATTAATTCGTAGAGAAATAGAATTCCTCGCGGAAAATAAATAGTTTACGAGGAAAACCAAATAAATGGATTTAAAAGAATTAAAAATCTTTAACATTAAAAACAAATATCATTAAACTTAAAAATAAAAATAAAGCTTGGTAAAATGATGAAATATGAGGCCGAAATGTGATAGAGTTATGACGATGTCATAACGGAAAGAATAAAAAAGCTAGAAAAATAGCGGGTGTTACACTTTGGATCCAGACGAAGCAACACAAGACTAGTGTGCTCGTGTCCCTACGAGATGAAGAAGATATCTCGCGAATTCCTTTGTGGAACCGTAGATTTCCGAAGTTTCTCCTCTCGTTTTAGATCTTAGTATTATAGGATCATCGATTCCTTCCTTCCTTCCTCTACTTCTTCTAATTCTTCTCTTATATAGATTCTCGTCTTCATTCTTGTGACAGATCTTTGATTAATTCTCTTATTTTACCATCTTTCTTCTTGAGATTCTTTGGCGTGACCGATTCTATCTCAGTAAACCCCGTGAGAGTTTAGTTATAGATGTTTGAGGTTTGGTAAACCCTTGTTACCTGTTTTGAGGATTGTGAGTCTACCCTACCTTCTAAGCAAGTAAGAAATTCTTGAGGATTAATTTGAATGACAAATTATTGTCTGATGGAATTAGGATGATACTTTAGACACTGAACATTGGGTTATAGGTTACTTTGATTATTTTGGCGTACTTAGAGTTGAATGTATTTTGGGGTAGTAAGAGTATATCATATTTGATGGATACCTAGTACTTAACCTTTATCACTTTGGGATTATTCTTACCTAATGCTTATTTGATGGATGCATCGTGAATATTTGGGATCATAGAGTATCGTTTAAAGTGTTTGCCTGAATGTTGTGGTGCCACTAAAAGTTTTCATTAATACCGTTAGAAATTTTGGTTGACATAGATTACCCGTGTTTCTTAAGGATTAGATCGTTGATTGTTATTTAAGGTTGTAACCTATGAACTTTGGAGTTGAGTGATCTAACTTGGATAAATTGTTCTTAACCTTGAAAAGGAGAAAGATATTGCACAATTAGAGGTTTGATTTATCGCGTTGTTTTGAGGAATACTTAATGCGAATCATCTTGATGGATTTATAGTTCAGTACCCTTAGACCAACGAGATTGGGGATTCGATGAGTTAATATTTTAGTGGTTTCGCTGTTACAATATGAAATTTGATGGAACTTTTAGAAACCTTAGCCAATGACGTGTTTGAAGATGTGAGTGTTTGCGCCATTACCTATAGTTTGGGCGTGTTCGAGGATTTGTTATACTTTCCCCAACTTCTGTACTTGTGGCTTTATAAACATGTCGGTAATCATTTTGAGGATTCTGTGCCCGAGCGTTTTTATATTGGTGGACCTTGTTTAGTGTTCCTTACTCGAGAAATTTGGAGCATACCTCGAGTTCAAACCTTATGAGCTTTGAATTTAGGAGCCTTATCGATCAAGAGTTTGGGTCTGTTTTGTTGATCGTTGGAATTTTAATTGATGAAATTAGATTGTAAAACAATTGTGGATTAGTATCGTGTCGTTTGAACGATTGGTTAATCGCGTAAGACATTTTTGGAGATTGTGACCGAGTAGTACCACCTAGCGCCTAATATTGGACTTGGCGTATTTGATGGAAATTAGGAACCCATGTTGTGAATGTCCTACCGGGAATCTCGAGATGGTTAACTTCTTATGTAGTTCCTTGAGAGCTCCGTTTGACTCTCAATTTCGTTCCTCCCCTTAGCTTTTCTTAAATCCGCTACTTCTCCGTCGGCCAATCCCTTTGGCTTCTTTATCGGGTTTGAAAATTTCTGTTTCTGTTTGTCGTTGACTCTGACTCTATTTATCCGTTTACCTCTTTCCCGAACTTATGTTATGAAAGTGTGACTAATTTCCAAATTTTGATTTTCATGAAGTTTTAACATTTTGAGTTATAAATTTCGAAACTTTGTATTTCGTCTTTGTTTTATTTTTGGTCCTGTTTCTAAAGGGTCTTAATAATTTATTTTAAAGTATTTCGAAATTGTTTCAAATTTCAATTTTCAAACGTGCTTAAATTTTACGAAAACTTTCATAATTGCTAATATTTTGATTTCTATAAGATTATTGTGTAAAACGGTTTAACATTTTCAAAAAAAATTCGTATGTCTATGTTTCATTTTATTGTTGATAGACTTTAAGTCTGTTATTGAAAATGTTTGACGTCTGGTTCGATTTTCGTTTACTAACTGCAAATTTGATTTATCAAATTTTTATTTGGTCTTAAAACAAAATATTGTCGAATCTCTTATTTAAAATGTTTTACTGTTGCTTTGAAAATACTTGGGTACTCTTCCCCTCGAGTTCGTTTACAAATATTATCTATCGTCATTATTTTATAAAAAATAAACTTGCGATTTTATTAATTTAAATGATTTTAAACTTTAGGAATTGAGCCCAACTCTCCTTGAAATAAATTTTGTCTTTGATTTCGATTGCGTATCACGTTTAAAGTTGTAATTTTTTTAAAAAAACCGAGATTGTGATGCGAGTTAAGCATTCTCCTTTGTTCAAATGATATAACCTTATTTTCCACTCTATTATTATGTTTTTGTTAGTTTCGGGGACAAAACTTCTTTTTAGTGGGGAAGATTGTAACCCTCGTGATTTTTATAAATTAAATTAAATTAAAATTTTGTTCGTATTGTTATTTTTACGATTTAACTTGTAATTCTTAAAATTATTATAAAACGAATTTATCGTTTAATCGTTTCAACCTCCTAAAATTCTATTTGACTCGAAAACTCTTCTTATATTTAAACGTATGTTTAATTCTGTTTCGATTTATCTTATACAATTAATTTAATTCTTATCGAAAACTTATTTCGATGATTTAAATTCTAAATTTTATTTATTTATTTATTTATATTTAAGCTCGAATTTCTATTTTCGACTCGAAGCTCATTTATATGATGTTTCGTCAAAACATTTATTACATTTTCTCGAGAAATCAACTTAATTCACTTTATCGAAGATTTACTATTTGTCGGGAAATACTATTTCATCGTCTAACTATTTATCTCAATAAACTTCATTTTCGCCTCGAATATTTATATTTTAACCTCGACAATATATTATTTACTCAATCTCTTATTGGGTCAAATTAATTACTTTTTTCAACCTGGTTTTAATTTGTTGTGTGCGTCGACTTTTGATTCGGCACTTTTAGTTCATTTACGTTTTGTGCTAACTCCGTTTTCTTAATCCCACGTTTAATTTAGATTTGGGACCCACCTTGATCCTTTTCCCCTTACTCTTCCACCGTTTCATTCTTGATCCTTACCCCCTATTCCTTTTTTCTTGCATTCTCTAAATACACCTCTTCATTCAATTTTTTTTGGAGACCCGTTTTGTTTCGTTGTATCTGCCTCTTCGTTCCACCTTTCTTCTCATTCCATTTGCTTTGTATGAAACTTATCCCTCCGTATTGATTCATTTGCAGCATCCTTTTTGCATCCTTCATCCATCGTCATCATGCTCTGTTCGCGCCCTTGTCTCGCCCCGGGTTGTCCGTCGCCCGTCCTCTGTTTCGTCCCTCGATTTTCCCTATTTCTTTGCATCATTCTCGCCCTTTTGTCAACCCAGGTTCGATCAGCCCTTCAGTCCTGTTTCTCGTCCTTCTTCTCCCTATTTTCTCTAGTTTCGGTTTTCGCTTTCGGGTTGTTGTGTGATACTCTTTTTCATGCTTTTGTTGTGGTTACTGCTGCTGTGATGCGGTCCATACCTGCTGCTGCTGTTCGTTTCCTCTTCTCCGACTTCGTCTTCTTCTTCTTCTTCTGCTTTGTTGCTGCGGTCCTCGTCATCGGAACTCAGTGAGCAATCTGTTTTCATCCCTTTTACTGTTGCTGCTGCTCTCTATGTTGCCAATTTCTGCCCGTTTTTCTTCTTTTCCTCTGCGTTTTTGTTGCTGCGGCTTGCTGTTGTTTTATGATGTTGTAGTTGTTCGGTTTCTCCTCGCGTTTTTTGCTGTTGTACGTTTCTCATCCTGCTGCTCTTCTTTTTCTTATTCGTTTTCCTGTCTCCTTCTTGTCCTTGTGCTGTTGTTGTTTGGTGTTGCTACGATTGTGGTTCTGTTATTGTTGTCGTTTCGTCATTGTTGTTGTTTTATTGCTGCTACTCTCTCCGTCTTTGCTCTTCATTCCTGTACTTCTTCTTTTTCTTCTTGTTGTCCGTACTGTTGCTGCTGTTTGTTCCTCTTCTTTCCTTCTTCCTCTTCTGCTTTTGTGTCGACATTTGCTACTGCTACTGCCGATTTCTTCTTCTGCTTCTTCTCTCCTTCTTCTTCTGACCTCGCTTTGTTATCTCGTCGCCGCTGGTTCGTTATTATTACTGTTCGTCGTTTTGTGGCTGTCCTCATTACGGTTGTTCTATTCGTGTCCCTTTTCCCTCCCTCGTCCTTCTTAGCTCTTCATATTCTAAGTTCTGTCATTGTCTTTGTCGTTACTCTTCTTGACCCGTTTGTGATTTCTCCAACGTTTTTGTGTAACTCTCTTTTCCAACTTTCCTTAATTTCCGATCTCTTCGTTTCTATTTCTTTTTGTCTCGAATCTGAAGTAGAGCATACTTGGAAGGCTAGCGATTCACGTCACGAAGGATTTTGCGTACTATTGAAGATTTGGAAATTGGAGTATGCAAGTAGACAAGTACGAGATCGATTCGATTTTTGACTCAAGGTAACTTTAGGACGTTACTCGATTTTGTATCGTATGATTGGTTAGTAGTATGTAGTAAGTATTTTAACTTCGGTTTTCTTTTTTTGTTAGCTATATATTATTGCTAATTATATTACTTTTAAATCGTATGCGTTATCAATATTTTTTTTACATCTTTCGATATCGTTTTATAAATCTTTAGTAATTTTATTATTTATGATCGTTTTAATATCGTAACAAATTAAACGGATATCGTAACGTATAACGTCGTACAAAAAAAAAGGAAAAACTGGGCTGGGCGCCAGCTTTTGGCTTCCGGGGGGGTCCCCTGGCGCCCAAAAAAAAGAAGGAAAAACTGGGTTGGGCGCCAGTTTTTCCTTTTTTTTTTTTCCGTACGACGTTAAACGTTACGATATCCATTTAATTTGTTTTCGTTATTCGATAAATGTTTATATCGTGACTCGGGGTTGTTATTTTGAATGTTTGGAATTATTATGATACGAAAATGTTAACAAAATGTTAGAAATTTCCTAAAAAGATTCCCGGGTTACATTGAGACACGTGTCTCAAAAACCGTAAAAAACTACAAAAATCGTAATCTTAAATTAATCGGGAAATAATAATTACATTAAACTTAATTAATGTCATTAATCATAATTATGAAAGGGTAAAAGAGTACATGTATAAAGCGCCGACGGCTTGAGTGAAATGCCGATGACCAAATGCAGTTTGCAAAACCAATAGCTATCATCATCCCTCGCAAGAAAGCCCATTCCACCCCATCACCATTACCAATAGCTATCATAACACCTGTACTTAGAACTACCGATACTTGAGTTCTTGGGATCTGAACTGTAATCCCGGCCCTGTCTTCTCCTCCTCTTACCGGCCGCAACAGAAAAACATTTCTCCACTGAAGAAGAACCATCAATGGCTTCCACAATCTCTAAAAGGTGGTCTCTTTCAGGCACAACTGCACTAGTCACTGGTGGCACTCGCGGAATTGGGTATCATTCTTTCTTGATTCACCCTCGTGACAATCAAATAAAATGATTAGAAAGATGTAATCTGGGTGTTGTTGTTGTTTTAAAGGCATGCAGTTGTGGAAGAGCTAGGAGGGTTTGGAGCAAGAATCCACCTTTGTTCGAGGAACGAGGCAGAACTTAACAAATGTTTGGAAGCATGGAAGATCAAGGGTTTTGATGTTACTGGGTCTGTTTGTGATGTTACTTCTAGAGAACAAAGACTCGAGCTTATTCAAAATGTTTCTTCTCTCTTCCATGGAAACCTTAACATTCTTGTAACTTCTCTTCTGAAATTGATCAATCAAACATGTTGGCTTCTATGATTCTGTGTTCTGGGGTCGCTGATGTCTTGTATTGCTACTTAGAAAACATTGTTACCCTAACATTACAAAGACGCATTGTTCAACTACCCCTCCCCCTCTCCATGTGTAGTACGGAGTAATGCGACTAACAGAAAAAGCGTCGCAAAGACTCCAACATAGCTATGGCGGGGTAGGGATTCTAGGGAGGGTAAATGTATGCAGCCTTACCTTATTCTTTTGTTTCAAAACCATGGACAGACCATGACAGAATGACCGTCATGGAAATTGCATCCACTCACTCTTATGACTTCTTCCTAACAATTTTGTGACTCATGGAAAAACGCAATTTGATTGCCGATGTCTTCTATGTGATTATATGCTCCACATATTTATGGTATATGAGCATCTAAGTGACCCAACAAACTGGTTTATATATATATATTTCTATTTGAGTATTTGTAGATTTAAGGCACTAATCTAGGTAATAATTTGGCATCCAGGTAAACAATGCGGGTACAAACATAAGGAAGCCAACAACAGAGTTTAGTGCCGAAGAGTATGCTAAAGTAATGGCCACCAATTTAGAATCTGCATATCACCTTTGCCAGCTTGCTCACCCTCTTTTGAAGAACTCTGGAGTAGGTAGCATAGTATTCATATCATCTGTTGCAGGGGTAACCCATTTGGGTACTGGGTCTGTTTATGGAGCTAGTAAAGGTAAATTATTAGTTACCCTTCTTCTTTCATATCTACCTTTGGCTTTCAGCGAAATACTTACAGTAAAATCTTGTTTCTTACGTGTTTCTCAGCTGCTATTAATCAGCTCACCAAAAATCTAGCTTGTGAATGGGCCAAAGATAATATAAGGACCAATTCTGTTTCCCCTTGGTATATCAAAACCTCGCTTGTGGATCATGTAAGGCCTTCTCTGTATCATTATATTATCTTGTTGTAACTCTTTTATGGTTTGCAGGTTTTATTTTGATATATAGATCTGAACTGGAAACTCATTATAAAAGCCGAGCATTCATTATATAGTTCCTTGTTCTTCTTGATAAGTACACATATTTTGCTCTTACGGAGTACCATATTTTTACTCCGAAAGGGTAGCTACTAGCTAGTTGATATGGGTGACCCCTCAGGGATATAACAATATAACATAGTTGAACAGAGCACTCATGGGTGAGACACGGTGTCGGAGTGTTGGACACATACATGATCAAGTTGTTTTCCCCAATGAATGATAGGGGACCTAGGTCTAATGCTTTCATACATCAATCCAGCCTGCTATTTATTGTTGTTAACACAGTTGGTCACTAGAGACTAGGCAGCAGCAATGGAACCTGTATGAGCAATCAGTATATCCTGAACTTTGAGAACATTGTTCCAAAACTAGGAATCTGTAGAATTCTGCTGCTGCTGCTGCACCTGCCAGTTAATGTGCTCTTTAATGAGATAAGCTCTCACCCAAGCACCCAACACAAGTGGTGTTCGAATCAAGTTTCCAAACCCAATTTTCGCCATTTGAGATTTGTTCCAACTCAAAGCTTTTTTCAATTCCAAACCCACCTTCACATTCAGATGGTAACCCAACTCTTATAGATCATCCTTTTGCTGCAATCTTCAATTCCCCACAAAAATCACATACACATTTCCTTGATTTTTGTTGCAATAGCCTTAGGGAGAAGAATGCTAGCTCCCCAAAAGTTTTGTAAACTAAACAAAACCGAGTTTAGAAGTTGAGTTTTACCTGCGTTGCTTAGAGATTGGGCTACCGGACCTGTAATCTTAGTCTTAGTTTTATCAATAAGAGACCGGAGTGGAGTTGAATTAAGTCTTGAAACAGATAAAGCAGACCTAGGTACTTAAAAGGGACGTACCCAGTCTCGTGCAGAATGGCCTGTTGAACCTCCTCTGATACTCCAAAATACAACTGAGTTTTGAGAGGATTAGAATGGAGTCCAGACACATAAGCAAAGGAATTAACACGGTTTGAGACTGTTTTGACTGAGTAAAAACCAAAAATCATCAACGAAAATCATATGGTCAGACCAATCCTAGAACGTTTAGGATGGAAAGGAAATTGGGAAAGAGGGAAGTTTTCGTATGGACATGGCTATTTTGCGAAAAGCTTACATATATTTGCCTAAATGTTGTATTTTGTCAAAATGCTGGCTGTTAATGTTAAAATAGCTTAGGCAAAAGACTCATTTTCATATGTATTGGTTGTTTATATTAATATAGGCATCTAAAGAGCTTTCTTCTCATCCATTGATATACTCTGTACAACACTTTGATAGAACACAAAGTTGATATTGTTTCTCAGAGTAATAAAGTTTGTAAGGCTTTTAGTTCCTATCTTTTGCATTAATTTGCTTGGATTGTGGCGAATACTTGGGAAAAACATTCATACAATAGGATGGGTGAAATAATTCAAAGTTTGCGATTGTGACTGGACTTTTGGTGCTCTAATTTATTATTTAGCCATCTAATGGACTGATATTGGTGTTAATTTTTATTTCAGTTGTTAAAAGTTACCATGAACTTTTCTTTCACTTTGCATCTTAGAGCAGTTTATGGGCATTATGGCGCTACGGACCAAGTGTTTTTGACTTGTTTGCTGCTACACTGTTTTTCAGTTGCTTGCCGATAAAAGCTTCGTGGATAAAGTCGTCTCCCGCACGCCACTTGGCCGGGTTGGAGAACCGGAGGAGGTAGCGTCAATTGTGGCATATCTCTGCCTTCCAGCTTCTTCTTACATTACTGGCCAAGTCATTTGTGTCGATGGAGGGATGACCGTCAATGGCTTTAACCCTGGCCTTTGCTAGCTAGAAGTAAGTCAATGACATAGTCGTTTTATGATTCTATCTTTAGCCTCTTTAGTCTATTTTCTTCAAGAAGTTATCATTTTTATATTTCGTATATTGTAATTCAACTGTCCTCGTCAAAAAATAAAAAGAATTCGACCATGTCCCAAGTCTTCGATAATTTTCATAGTGGTGAACATTGTTTCCCTTTTCTTTTGTGTGCTTATAAATAACGAACTGGTGTGCTATACACAGCGAACTGATTGAGACTCGCAATAAAATTATCCTAGACATGAATTGTTTAATCTATGTAGATTGAACGAGCGATCAAATAAAAACTCGCTCAGAGTCTGAAATATACCAGCGCACCAGTTACTCTGAATAAAAATGTAGAGCGAAATAACGGCCTCAACCCAATGTCGGGAATAAATCGATCTGGATTACATTTACCTCCGTTGAAAATAACCTTACTGTTCGATTTCTTTCATCACCTGTTTAATTTCTTTCAGTTTTCTCCATGGATCACATAATCGTATTGTATCTTCCAATCCACCCAGACCCTTCTGATTCCCCGATACCCTCCTCTTAATTGGAATCTACCAAAACCCTAGCTGATACATGAAATTATGGGTAATTATGACATCATAGACCCAAATCGGGAGGGAAACACCGAACTATCCATATCAAAATTGGTAACTGAGATGGTGAACGGGTTGTACCATTTCGAAATATAAGGGTATGAGCTGTCAGAGATATAAGTCGAGCGATACATTTACAGTAGGAGGGTATGATCAGGCTATATATTATTACCCTGGGGATTATCCGTTGTATGTTTCGGTTTTTATTTTGTTTGATGTTGAGATTTGACTTAGAAAAGTTCATACTTTATCTATTGGAGTGATGTAAAGCAGATGCATAGTAGAAGTCTGGAGGTGGGTATATGAACTTTTCAATGAAAGAAGAACCTATGAAGAAACATAGACAGACAATCAGAAATAGAAATAGCTACTCTACATTTTGGTGGAGCAAAACAAACAGAATTATTCCTTAGCTCTTTTATTGTTTTATTTTTATGCTCCTAATTGCATTTGCTTCCTTTGGCATTAGTCGGCCATAGGAATGCAGCGATGGCAAATTGTCGCTTAAAGGCGAGGTTGCCTTGCACTGTGAGGCCGTACTGAGCTAGGAGCCGATCAAGGGTAGTCTCGGGCATGTGTTGGTAGTCATCTTTGGTGTACCTTGGGTAGTGGAGTGGCATTTGGAAGTTGCTCATTCCAATTCCACCTTTTTTGCTGCTGCCTCCCATTATGATTACTTCTAAATTGCTTTTGTATGTATGCTGCACTTTAATTCACAGCCTTCCTTCTAATCTTGCATTTATTTATATACAAGGGTATTTCTGCATAGGGCTAGGATGGAACTGCATGGAAAAAAATGGGTCGAAAATGCATGTTCAAAGTCAGTCACATGAATGTGGTGGTGTACCTGCTCATGTTCAAGTCTCGACAATGCGCAGGGTTAGCATTCAATATAATGAAAGTGATATATCCTTCTGGTGCACGCAAACCGTATGAATGAGCTAGCTCAATGAAGACCGGGATGAAGAATGCAAATGATGAAACTACTTTCAAAAACACCACGACTGTTACAAAAAATAAAAATAAACAAGATTCAACTACTCTAATGTATTCGTGCATGTCATTTAGGTGACCTTAGCTTCACATGTATGATACGGTAAATTTTAACATGTTTATTACGAGTAATGAATATGATGATTTCGATTTTCTGGAAGAAGGTTTTAGCAACACTGTGAAAGGAGGGGTTGCGGAGGTTGGCCCATCATAACCTATTACTCGTCCATGAAATGGAAGACATTCTCGTGGAAAATCCAACCTCGCAGACATCTCACCTAAATCTGTCTATTATACCCCTACCTTACTGCCTGACAACGACGACCAACTTGTGGGTATTATAAAAGATCGGTCCCTTATGATCATTGCCCCCAGCGGTCAATGCTCAATGACTACTATTAACATTGACGCTGTTTGGAAAAGTATTCACTTGGCTGCAGGAGGTTGGATCGCCTTCTCCCCTTCGGGTTCTTGCATAGCCAAGCGATTTTTAAAGATTAGAGCTGCATCCCCTCTTCATGTTGAAGCCCTTGCTCTCCTTCAGGCAATCCTTTGGGTGCGCTCGCAAGGTCTTCTACACATCCACCTCTCTTCAGACTGCCTCAACCTTGTACAACAAATTGGGGCTTGTTGAGTCATCACCATACACTCGCAGGTAGGGATGTCAACGGGTCAGTTTCGAAATGGGTGGAGTCTCACCTCCTGAATCCGCATACTTCACCCGATCCATCTGTCATCCGATTAACCCTCCACCCAAATCTAATCCATTCGTCATCCGCGGTGATTCGGGTGCTTAACGGATGGAAAAATATTTTTAAAAAATGCAATAACAAATATACAAATTATAAGATGCGTAATGTTTTTGAGACTTTTTGGTGGTCGGAAATTAAAAAGGAGAAAGAAAATCTAAGATGGTGACCGATAAAGTGATTACTGAAATATTTTTAATTCGGGTGGAAAAATATTTTTAAAAAATGCAATAACAAATATACAAATTCTAAGATGCGTAATGTTTTTGAGACTTTTTGGTGGTCGGAAATTAAAAAGGAGAAAGAAAATCTAAGATGGTGACCGATAAAGTGATTACTGAAATATTTTCTTAGGTTTTAGAAAAAAAGGATAATGAGTATACAAATAGAGTAAAATAATTTTTTTTTTAATTCATTAAATTATAATTTAATTTTTTTAATCTATAAACGGGTGGACGGATCGGATGACGAGTGAAAAATCTCCACCCGAATCCAACCCGATTCATCCGTCATTCGCTTAAAATCCATTGAGTTCGGGTTTTTGTCCATTAATTTTATTCAGGTGGATCGAATTTAACCGAGTTTGGGTGAAATTGACATCCCTACTCGCAACACCCTGGACCAAATTTATGATGCTTTAACAAGGAGGCCAATGTCCTAGCTAGCATGGACCGTAAATGTTAAGGAATCATTTTTGTTTCTTGGCTGACAAAAAAATAAAAAAACTCGTCCATGAAGGATTATACCACCAGATATAAGATCATTGTACAATCACACTCAATTTACTTACATTTTTTCCGAGCTTTTAAAAAAATTTTTTATGTTATACTTCTACGAAGTATTTTTTTTTACATTAAAATTAAAATCTAATTAAACTTATATTTATTATTTTTGAGTTGTATTTTTTAACCCAGTATTTATGTAAAGAAGCTAATAAATTTTAGTATAAAACTCGTAATCATTATCAAGGGTCACCAAGTAGATTAAAAATACGGAGTACTTATCTATGATAGCAATAAATACACTTATAACACCACTACTACTACTACTAATGTGGTGTATCAAGAAGTTTTCTAATATTTGTAATTTCATATTTGTATATTCGCGTAAATACTTTTTTTTGTCATTTCTTACTATAGTTTTACAATCTCATGTTCATGCCATTCTTAATTAAGAAATTTGACATTTTTTTTGAATTACTTATGTGGACATGACGTAGGTCCACCCCGACGCGGCCACGCGCGGGTTTGGGGAGGCGAATGAATCTCGTGGTAAGATTGATCTCGGGTCGAAATTTAAATCGAAGTTGGAGTGGCCACCGAATTTTATGGGAATTCGGACCCGTTCGAACTCACTCTACACTTAGGCGTCTCGTGCACAAAGCACGGCCTGCTTCTAGTGCTAGAGCTTATGAGTTCGTCCCTTTGCATTACGATACCGACGCCGAGTTATCGGATATCGTGCATCGAATGACTCTCGTGCGCCAATGGTTTCGGGCATCCGGAAACCATGGTTCTGAGTAAGGGGTGAGAGTACGTGTTGGGAAGCCCACAAAGGACACCCAACCCCGCCCGCTCTTTAGCGGCCTCTACTAAGATATCGTTCGTGTTCGTGTACGCACGTTAGTAAAATGACTAAATGTTATGCAAACAACGTTTTCGGATAAACATGCGAATTATATGTGAGCTACGTTATTTAAATGCATCAAAACTTGAGTCGAATCATTTAGCATGTGAGGTTCATTTATAAAACGATAAACATCGAAAATAAACAAAACTCATAAATAGATACAACATACATGGGCGGAAATACAACCCGAACAAAACAAAAAATAATGAGCAAAATAATAAGCAATAATAATGGATACGTAAATAATTTGAATGACTAAGATGATGAGATGATGCATGTTTTTTTAGAAAAAGGAGACGCGTGATGGCCTTTACACGCGACGACCAAAGTAGTAAAAAAAGACGAGGCTCGGATGATGCTTTGAAGCTCTTGGTTTTTTGAACAAAGAAGTCCACTCGATCGAGTCATGGCAGAGACTCGATCCAGTTGCCTTCTAAAAGGCACTCTACCTGTTTTTTGGGGTGCTACTCGATCGAGTAGCCTATGACACTCGATCGAGTGCCCCCTGTATGAGCTGTTGCTCGTTTCGAAAAGGTGGCCATTTCAAAATTGGTGATTTGTTTAAAACCGATTGTCAACCGAGTCTAATATAAATATGGCATAATTTGTATTCGGCTCGATTTTTGGTACCCGTAATATTTTTATGGTTACAAGACCGGCATCGTAATTTTATATAAAATAAAGGTTTTATAGGATCGAAAAATTTGACTAGTGACGAAATTGTCTCCCTCCGAGTCACGACACCGATACTAATCCTTACGGATTACGTGGTGTCGATTTTCGCGTCAACGGGTTCCGTATTAGTCTCGGAAATGGAATCGGACACGTTCAACTATGAACGACCACGATCGCGTTACGCCCTTGAGTGCTTGGGGCGGCGCTCCTCGAAAGAGTGCCACCTCCGTCGCGACTCGTAAAGGGATTAAACGGACTTGGAGCGGTTGTCGTAGTCAAACGAGTTTGATTCGAAATTTTACTACTATGTATATATACGCGGTATTAAATTGACGATAAAAAGAACGAAAATTAAAGTGCGATTATGATAAAAAATGTTAGTGTTAGTATGCTAGTAATAATAATAATACATAGTATAGTATATATATATATATAACGAGATAGAGAGGAAAAGAAAGGAGAGAAAATGGGTTGATGACCCTCAACCTACATGCTTAAAATGGCCTCGGAAACGGACTCGTAATATCGACGGAAGCGCGGGAGTATCGAGGATGTAAGTAGAGTTATGGTGTGTGTGTTTGTATGGAGATGATTTATCGGTTTTTCGAGGAATAAGGACTCGGTTTTTCTTTGGGATTGCTTAGGGTTGTAGTGTAGTAAGGATGTAGGGATTAGGGTTGAAAATGTAGGGTTTTAGTATGTGTTACTTCTGAAAAATGTGAAGGGTTTTAGGGGGTATTTATAGAGTATACCCCTCGACCTAGGGTCACTCGATCGAGTGTCCCTAGCGCACTCGATCGAGTGCCCTGAAAAAGGGGTCTGTTGGGTTTGTTGTGGCTCCACTCGATCAAGTGAAGTCAACCCACTCGATCGAGTGGATCAGGCGGGTGAGTCATTTTAGTAAGGAGTTGACTTTTTTGAATTTTTGAAAAAGGTGATTGGGCGCAATCTTCTAGAAGCTCACCCGGCTGATTTTTGGGGTCGGATTCGTCTTTGACCGGGTTTTGACCCGGTCGCTAAAAGACGGTTTTATTTTTGGTGTCGTTTTTAGCCCAAATTAGTCTCATTTTATTGAAAACGACCCACTGGGCCTGGATTTGAGGTCGGTTTTGAGAGATTTGTACTCCGCTAAATGCCCACGTCGGATATTATTGATTCTGAGTCCGTATTCGAGCATATTAAGTCACGTTTACGTCCGATCATCATCTGGTGTTTTGTCGGGAACTGCCATAGGCACTAGCAGGCAAAATGCGGGTGTCTACAGGGGCCCCACTTTGACTAAGGCTTGGATAAGGCGAAAGTCAGAGTAGCTACCAGGTCAATCGAGGATTAAAACCTGGCAGCCTTCCGGTCGGGTCGTTTATAGTCCATTAGACTCGCGTGAAGGGCTCGCCAACCATAAGCAGAGGATCTTACCTGTCCTGACGATGATAGCTCAGTGGGGAGTAAATGAGCTGCGTGGAAGCTTACTTCTGAGGTTTGGGGTGTACCTGTATGCTGACACATAACAACTTGCATGTAACACATAGGTTAAACACCGACTCATGCTGGGGAGAATAAAATATTGATTTTTGAAAAGCAAAATTTTTGGAATATATTATTTTTAGAAATTTTTAGGAAAGCTCGGGATGGCTTGATTCCTATCCTGGATTTTAGCCTGAAATCTAAGATCAGGTCCGCTCGCGCACATGGCCCATGTCTGCTGAGGAGGCATGACAGTTAGGGTTACAGTTAAGGTTTCCTATTGTAAATATAGGACTCCTGCTTCCACTTTCTGTATCCCAAATCAAACTCTTCTCCTTTCCTCTCAAAATCTTTTAGACTTTTTAGGAAGACTCAAACATCTCCCATGGGAATCGAGCACTTGACCGCGATGCTTCTGGCCTGGTCCCAATACTTTCGGGACGAGGAGAAAGTTCAACTGACCTAGATGGGAATTACTGCCCTATTCCCACTTCAATGTCTCAAGGTCGACTCACACTTTCTGGATGCCTGTCTAACGTTTTGGGATACTACCCATCACGTTTTTGCGTTTCCGCGAGGGGAAGTGTGTCCTCTCCCTGAGGAGATTGCAGTTGTGGGCGGTTGGAGCCCTATTGCTCGTCCTGCTATCCCTTCGTTTTATCCTGATCCGAGGAGGAGACTAAGGGATTTCTTAGGTTTGTCTCATGCTGAGACAGATCGAATGGTGCGAGAAAATTCCGTTTCCCTTTTCGACTTGGCTGACAAATTTATGAATACCCAGGATGTGAGGATTACTGCTGCCCATAGGCGTAGGGCTTTCGCCTTTTACATGCTGCACCGTTATGTCTTCGAGGGGAAGATGGAGGCTGACTCGCGTTTGGGTCAGATTAGGCTGATTGGTGTGGTTGACCAGATGGAGGCTGGTCACAGCCCGACTTGGCTAGCAACGGGCAAAATCATTATGGATCTTGATGCTAGGAGACTAGACCCGGACCATCAGCTGACGGGGAGCGTCCGTCTTCTGCAGGTATACCTCTCGCGTTTTTTTTTAACGCGAAAATTCTGTTGTACGTGAGTCATTCGATCGAGTGGACCCGTCACTCGATCGAGTGACCTCGAGGAAAAGAATCTGCCCATTTTTAGAGGGGTTACTCGATCGAGTCATCTGCAGTACTCGATCGAGTGGCTTCTAGCGAACCATGCTTTGCTTACAAAATTTGTATATTTCCCTCCC
This sequence comes from Agrostemma githago, assembly GCA_958450325.1. NCBI lineage: Eukaryota > Viridiplantae > Streptophyta > Magnoliopsida > Caryophyllales > Caryophyllaceae > Agrostemma > Agrostemma githago. Next base: position 23,222,267 of record OY288244.1, on the reverse strand, counting down.
TTTTTAGATTTGTCTATCTGAACGTCTATCAATCATAGAGTCTCCTCCGAGTATACCCAATTACTGCAGCAGTCAAATTTGCTCGAGGAGGCGACGGATAAGATCGACTCATTATGTGAACCGGGCTTATTGGAACGAGGAGCTGGTATTTCATGGTGGTCCTTTGATTAAGTGGACCGTCGCTTGGTGGTTTCTTTCAAAGCTGACGGGATTGACCAAGCCCGCTATTTGGTGATCCTGTTGCTGGACTGGACAATTCACTTCTATCCAGACCGCATCCCGAGGCAGTTCGGTTCGTCTCAGCGGATCCCAGAAACTGAGGCTATCATTAGCGTTTCTCTCCAATTGACGGACGCTATGTGCGACACGTGGTTACATAGGTGGTTTACCCGTCCCACGTGGACTATTCCTAACCCTTGCCAATCTGCTTGGGTTTCAGAAGCATACTGGAAGTGGACTTTCGAGGATTCAGAAAAGGCTCGTAAAGCTTTGAAGGTCGATGAGGCCTTCGAACTGGTCCGTCGGGAGACGGTGAAGGACAACAGGGGTTTCTTCGACGAAGGAGAGACTCCTGCTACTCTAGTCCGATTAGAATCGGGTCTTAAGTGACAAACTAAGACTCGAGCTAAGGATGCCGGTGCTAGCGGCGTGCGGGGGCGGGTAAGCCCCCAGACTGACTTGGAGAGACGGCTCGGGCCAAAACTGGCGGCCAGAGACCGACTAGGCCCGCGTGACCGGCTGCCTGAACCTGTGAGGGCCCGACTTGGGCCAATTGAGGTGATCGAGGACTCGAGTTCAAAGAAACGTGTCCGGGCTAAAGAAGTTCCCGTGGTGATTTGGGAGCGCTCCCCTCCACGTCGTCGCCGGTGGACGGCCAAGGAGGCCAGGGACAAGGGGAAGGACAAGATGCCTTAAATACCGAGTCCGTAGTTTTTTATTATTTGAATATTATTATTATTATTTATTTTAGTGTGTCGTGTGCTTTGTTTTTTTGAATTTTGCATTTGTAATTTCCCGAGTTTATCGGGGTTTTTTAGTAATTAATAAAGGAAGCTTATTATTAAACCGTTCCTGTCTTTTCTTGATTGCATTGGTTTCGTCCTTTTGAGGGGCTGCCAACGTATCCACAATTAGCAGAATCAAACCAAACGTAGTTCAGGCTTTTGTAAATTTGCAATCTCGAAATTCACCAAGACCATTAGTTCAAGATGTTTGCGACTGTAGAATTAATAATTCTAGCTTATTGACTTGCTTTTTGTAAAATAATTTTGAGAAACTTTGCTAATGACATTGAGAAAAGGCTAAGGGTAGTAACGCTTCAGCTGGTCCAGGTTGGTTGGGTTGACAAGCTCATTCCCGTCCAGGTCTGTTAGCATCACAGCTCCGCCTGATAAGATCTTCTTTACCAAATATGGCCCGGCCCAATTGGGTTTGAATTTTCCCCTCGGGGCAACTGGTAATAAAGCTTGGACGGACATAAGGACCAGATCTCCTTCCTTAATGTTCCTGGGCCTTACTCTCTTGTTAAACGCCCGCTGGATCCTTTTCTGGTAAATTTGAATATTGTTGAGGGCACGAGATCGTCGTTCGTTTAGTAGAACTAATGAGTCATACTGGGCTCGGACCCAATCAACTTCAGGTACTTGACTTTCCAGCAGGATTCTAAGGGACGGTACCTCCAGCTCGACTGGATGGACTGCCTCCATCCCGTATGTTAGGTAATACGGTGTGACGGTGTCGCACTGGTTGCGGTGCGGATTGACGTCCGGTATCCCCATAGGGCAAAAGGTATTTTGTTGGGCCAGTCCCGATAATTATCTGTAGACACCCAAATTTGGACCTGGTGGCTGCAGAGGTGCCCAGCAAACACTCGAAGACGATAGGACTGCAACGCGACAAGGGTTCGCGATGTTTTAGATAGTTTTCTTATAGAACGGACCAAATAATTATTCGGAAAAATTAAAACTAACATGATGGCAGCCTTAGTCGTGTCGTTACGGTCGCATAGACACTAATTAGAGTCAATTTCGACACCGGGACCCCGAGTCGGCCCCGAAACTCGAACCGAGTCAACCCCGAGTCAAGCGAGCCTCGGGATGAACACCCGAGGCCCACGAAACCCACAACGCTAGGTCAAGCCGTGGGGAAGCCTTCACGACCAAGCAAGATATCACACACCCGGCTCTCGGTTTTGGAAAGTATCAAAATTGTATCTTCAAAACTCTAACCGCCCCACCTGACGCGCCTAGGTCTCCCCACGCTCGGACCCAGGCGCTTGAGTCCTGGTGCGCCCCAAGTCACGCGTCCATATGGGCGACGAGGGCCGAAAACACCTATAAATACCCCTCTCCGCCTCATTCATTCGACACAATTCAACTCTCTCTTCTCCTTCAAAAACTCTCGCTAAGGGCTCGCACTCCGACACCCGAGGCAAACGATCCACTCGATCGTAGTTCCGATAAAAAGTGACATCGACGCTACTCCTCACCTTCGAGCACTCCACTCGATATCGAGGTGCCTGTGATCGACTAGCTCAAAACTAGTACTCAGGTTCTGCCGGATTAGCCGCAGAACTAGTCCTTAGTAACAAAGCTCTGCCACAGTAGCCGAGGGAAGGTCAAACAGTAACGGGGTTCTGCCGGAGTCACTAGTCAAGCTAAGAGGATCCGCATGTTGATCAAGTCGTCACTAGTTTGTCATCTAAACAAAACTTTCCATATTTGCACTTTATATTATTATGCACTACGACAACACTAGACGTGGGCACTAGGCCCACGAACGTCCACTAAAATATGTAACGTCCCAACTTCAACAACAAATACTAAAACACCCTAAATAGACCCAAGTAATTCCGTGATCCGTTCTCAAGACTATCTACACATCGAGTCCCGTTTAGTGTATACTCCGAGGGTGCAACTCCTCACAATGTGATTTACTTACATTCGCATTTACAGTTTCTCGTATGATTTATCGCTTTTATGACCTTATAATCGCATGCTAGATCACCTAACACGGAATTCAAAACGTAAAACAACTTAAAACTGAACAAAGCGATGGTCGGGTTCCGTATTAGTCCGGGTGCTCACCTTATTAGGTTCGATGCATCTCCATTAATATCAAACCGACGCATCTTAAGCAGAATACCAGATAAGGTATACCATGAGAATGACTTATATCCGTATTATCACGTTAAAACTGATTTGCTAATATCTATAATATTAGTACTCTCTACTCTCCTGCGTGCATCTTTTCATGGCCTGCTTGTCACGTGAAATCGCATGCAAAGAATGTAAACACCGTTATTTCGATGATAAAACTTATCTGTCCTTAAAACCACCGACATAGCAAAGACATAGAGTTTAAAACAACGGATGTTACAATACTTCCACCACAATAAAAGAACTAAGAAATTAGCCCACCGATTGATTAGTAGAGGCCGCTATAGTGCGGGCGGGATTGGGTGTTGATATCTATCAGATGTTGGTTTCCCAATACGTACCCTCACCCCTTACTCAGAATCGACGGTTTCTGGATGTCCGAAACTATTGGCAATGAGAGTCATTCCAGGCGTGGAGTGCTTAAGGGTACAAGTCTTTGTCTTTAGGTCCCGTGCCACTCAACTTTGTGCCGACAAGGGACCAAAGTTGACTTGAACGGTTTCCGAGTCCCCATAATTGACTCGGTGGCGACTCCACAAATCGGCAACGAATTCAGTTCACTAAAAAGATCGCCTTACCAAATGAATCGGCCTTTAAACATTTACAACCACGTTTCGATCGATTCCCAAATGGAAACACGGGTGCCCGCACCCGTCTAGTACAAGTCCGGATCATCATCCAAATCGAGGTCTGACACTTCGCCCCGTATGTGAGATCGGACCGGCCCCCGGTAGGGAGGGGGCCGCGTGGGTGGCCGCCGCCACACGATGAAAACCGGGTCGGTCCCGCGCGTGCCCGCGCGGGGCGCCGGGCGGTGCGGACGGACGTCCACAGTTTGGCGACTCCGCTGGGGACTTGGAAACAAGTTTCCAGCGGTGGTGTAACTTGATCAAGGTCGGTGAAGCCCGTTTCTTAGTTCCTAGTTGTGGTCACTACAGGTTTTGGCCCTAAAAAGCCCACCCTAACCGATATCAGGACCAATCGACCTCTTCGCGGTAAGATCTCTAGGGACACGCGGAGAGACCCTCGATTGACACTCCGACCGCCTAATGCGTAACCCGCGGGCTTAATAAGCGGATAGTCCAAACGGACGGTATGACACTCATCTCCCCAGATCATTGTCAATGCCTAAGTAAAGACTATCCGTGGGCGGTAGCCTACCCTAACCTACCCAAGTCTGCCTCCTGCATGAGTGTATGCATTCCTAGTTATGTGTATCGTGTTTGAACAATACAACCCAAATAAAACACTAAAATCTGGATTCAACCACGCCAACATATTCAACCGCACCCAATTCCATTTTTCGAAAATACCTTATCTTTTCAAAACGACCATTTAAACATCAATACTCCGACCAAATCATGGTTTCTAAAATAGGAAGACGTTTTTTTTAACGCCGTTACCATGGCAAAATTCACACTTACTAACTTCAAAAAAAAGAGTTCTTAGCGCCATCACCTTGGCCAAACTAAAACCTATTAGCAACAATAATTACCGTTAATGCAACCGAAACTCCCAATTAATAGGGTTAAGGCCACCACGCGGTCACATTCTATTTCAAAAAAAAAACTTTTTACACACATACCGTTGGCACAACCAAAGCTTCAATTAATGAAGTCAAGGAACCCAAAACGGTTACACCCTCAAAACACTTTTTACAATGCACACCCCCACCGTCTAATGCTAGTTAATACAACCGACAAACGTGGGTCACCAATTTTAAAAGTTCTTTTTTAAAAAGCAAAAATTTATAAGAAACACTCTTCACTACCTAAGTCCCTCACTAAGGATTTGGTCACACCTTTAGGGAGTCTTTCGTCAGGCTTCACGCTCTGTCACGAGCATCACGCACCCCGCAAGTATCGAACTAACTAATTAATAGTAGTTTCGATAGAAGCATCACGTAATTATTTTCAAAAAAAAAAGAAAACGTTTTCCCCTAAAGGAAATGCGCTCCTTTTAAAAAAAACATACTTACATTTCGTCATCATTTCCGGTGCACACACATAGCAACTCTCTTACACTCCGCAAACGATGTCGTCACACCATCGTTACACTATTTCTACAAACCATCATTTTCAAAATTTTGCAAAACTGGTCGTTTTCGAAGGAAACATACATCCAAATTCTTTGATCCTGAGCCGGGATCGTGATCAAACTCTTACGTCGTACAACTGCGTGTTTAACTGTCTATGCTAGCTATTAGGATCATCTCCACTCAAGGTCTTACATTTTTGGGTCGTCTCACCTCGAGAAGTCCTCTTTAAACCTCACCACCGAGGTTCATGTCAGATCGTCTCGTTACAGAGGCAGAAAACTCCGTAGGCAATTCGCCGAATACACTAAGAGCCTAAAGCACCTCAATCCCTAAGCTAATGACCACACATGTGTGCAAGTCAAGGGTCTCGTTTCAGCCATGAGCATTTCCCGAGTTCGTAAAGCGTCCAGGAACTCTTTTCTCATTAGCATTGCCTTTTCACAGTCATGACGGGGGATTCAAGCGTAGACGCAAGCAACCACAGTGGGGACAACGCCGGGCAATCCGCAGACAACACCATAGGAGCCCTAGCTGACCTGATCCGGGACTTACAGGCCACGGTCATTACGGTAAACGCATCCGTAAACAGCATAGATTCCCGCTTAGGTCACCTAGAAGACAAAGCCTCAGATGAACACCACACTTGAATCCTCAACGAAGCCCTTTTAAATTCCACCCCGCTAGGTGGGGCACCCGTTGGCCTCATCCCAAGCGATCCCATAACCCAGCCTCAGGATGACACCCTCCAATCCGCTATGAACCGCATAGACTTCCTCGAAAACCAAATGCGCCTAAACTAGGGGAACAACGTCCACCTCAAAAATCATAGGAAGTTCGAAATGGTAAACGACCAATTACCCGAGAACTTCTCCCTAGCCGACATACCCAAGTTCAAGGGAACTGAGGACCTCCTCAACCACATCCGGGCCTTTAAGGATTACATGGCCATTAAAGGGGTCAAGCCTAGTCTCTTCACTAGGATATTCCCCTCATCCCTAAGAGACACACCACGATCGTGGTTTTATTCCCTTGACCCCAAGAAGGTGTCCACCTGGGATGATATCTCCGTAGAGTTCGCAAAACAATACGCAGATAACGTCGAAACACAAGTCACCATCAGAAGCCTCGAGGTCCTTTCCCAAAATGAGAAGGAAAGCTTCTCAGAATTCCTGACCAGATGGAGGAGGGTCAGTACCCAGCTAGTAAACCGCCTGGATGAAGCCACTTTGGTAGAAAAATTCGTCAATAACCTTAGGCCAGCCTACGCCTCCCATCTTAGGTACCAAAACATCCACACCTTTAAGGAGCTATCCACCTTAGGAATACGCCTAGAAGACGATATGAAAAAGGGGGATATTCTCCAAGATAATGGGGAAGGGTTACCAGGGACCAACCACTTCCTCCGGAATCCGATCTTGTGAAAGTAACAAAACCGAGGAAGTACACCTCATTGAACCAACTACCCGGGGAAGAACAAACTTCACCCCCAGAACATTCTCAAAACTAGACATCACATACACCGAAGCCTTAAAAAGATTAACCGATCAAGGAAAACTCGAACTGATAGGTCCTACTGCGGACCCACCGGCGGACAGGAGGGCAAAATCGTGGGATGCGAGTAAATACTGCTACCATCGTGGCAACGGCCACGACACAGAATCTTGTTTTCGACTCAGACATACTATACAAGACATGATAGAAAACGGGACGATCCCTCTTCCCCCACCTGAGAAACCCAATAATACCACGAACCCCTTTAGTGTCCACGCCATTTTCGATGATACTATCGATTGCTCTCACCTTGTCCCCCTAGGAGAAGAGGTCTTAAACATTGAGGACGAACCAGACACCGATCCGGAACTCGCACCCCTTGACCTCGTAACAACTATTGGGAGCCTAAACCGCCTAGTTTTGCAAATACACCCTGTACTTATGAAAATTGAGACTAGGATCACCAATATCGAGGAAAGACTCGAGGAACTTCCCAAACCTCCTGCTTCCACATGTAACGGATCGCTCAAGGGGGAGAGCATTGGCTCACCCGAGACTATTGAGCCCAGGAAGAGGTTCACCCAAATCGGGGTCACTTACGCGGCTGCAATCCGAAGATTAACCTCCCTTCGCCTTTTACGACCCATAGGACCCATGGCCGATCCTCCACTTAAGCATAGATCCCGCCACTGGTCTAAGGCGAAATACTGCCACTACCACAGGGGAAACGGCCACGATACGGAATCCTGCACGTTGCTAAAAGATAAAGTTGAGGGGTTAATAAAAATGGGGGTAGTTAAAACCGCACTACTAACAAAAAGGCCCACTCGCTTCTTAACAAATAGCTCCAAGGAAAGGGGTCTCAAGCTACAAGAGCACCTCGAGTTATCCCACGATCAGGCCCTAACCGTGCTAATATCTGACGGATTGCTCTATCCATTAAGTCCAACACCTGATCCACCCGTCGGTAAGAGGCTGTCGCACTGGAATGGTGACAAGTGGTGCCGGTACCACCAAGGCCGAGGACATGACATTAGCGAACGTCGTGAATTTAGGCAACAAGTTCGCCACCTCATCCAGGAAGAAAAATTCGGGGTGTATCCCGAGTACGAGGGTACTAAGACGCCTACTGAGGCCAGCAAGTCCGCACCCGAGTTAGAGTCTAGTTCGTCTTAGGGCCTAGGCTAATAAAACAACAAATATCTCGTCTACCTGTTCGTCATCGAGTCCAGGGAGGTGCGAGGGGACATGTCCATCTCCCCCAATATCAAATCATGGGCGCCTAGCCCGTCTACTATTATTATCTATAAAACGGCCTTTTTTTTATTTTGCAAACATGCCTCGACAAATGCCTGACTTTCTTTCAACAATCCACTTTAAAATCCTAAAAAACTCGACCTTATGCCAATTATCGATAACAACTGACTAAAATGCAAGGGCTACCGCAAGCAGCCTACTCGACTTCACCCTAAGAAGGAAATCGGGAATAACAACCTTAGACTCAAACCGCCACTGACCAAATAAAAATAAACTCGGAAACAAGCAAAACGCCACCCGACCAAACTTACCGACAACACAAAGCCTGTCTAATAAATCTAAAAATAGCCATGTCTCTGGGAGTCAAAAAGAAAACAAAAACAAAAAACCTTAGAGTCCACAAAGGCTCATCCTTAGTAAGTCAACCACGCCACGGTTAATTGATGGTTCATAGCAAAAGCCTAACCCCATACCAAACTGAAATAGAAGCAATGTCTAAGGAATTCACCGAAATCGACTTCGTACACATACCCCGCGAAGAGAACCAATTCGCTGATGCATTATCCAAACTAGCCTCACTAATAAACATGCCCAATCACCTCCTCACCATGCCCATCTGTGTACAAAGAAGTGAACAACTAGCCTATATCCACAACCTCGAAACCGACAATGCCACCGAAGAACCTTGGTACAAAGCAATCCTAGACTTTAAAACCCACGGGTCATACCCACCTGACACTAATGCCAAAAACAAAAGAGCCCTACGAATACAAGCCACCCATTACGTCTTGAATCAAAGCCTACTGTACAAACGAACCCCACAAGGAGTCCTCCTTAGACACATAAACAAAACCCCAATCTGAGAGAGTCATGGAAGAGGTACACGACGAAGAGTGCGGACCCCACATGAGTGCACATCTACTAGCCCAAAAAATAATGAGACTGGGTTATTACTAGATTACCTTAGAGACAGACTGTCGACGTCACGTTCAGCACTGCCATAATTGCCAAAAATTCGCCAACATCCAACACCCACCTCCTTATCCTCTACACGCTATAGCCATACCCTGGCCCTTCTCTACTTAGGGGAGTAGACATCATAGGGAAAGTACACCCATCCGGGACCGGCGGATGTTGCTTTATTTTAATAGCCGTAGATTACTTCACCAAATGGGTAGAGCCGCCTCTTACACCGTACTAACCACAAAACAAGAAGTCAAATTCTTGCAAAACAACATCATCTGCCGTTACGGTATACCTCATGAAATCATTACCGACCAGGGGGCTCACTTCAGGGCCGATACCAAAAAACTCCTAGACAAATACAAAATCCAAAGACACAAATCTTCACCCTACAGACCGCAAACCAACGGGGCCGTAGAAGCAACCAACAAAACCATCACCACCATCCTTAAGAAAATGATAGACAACTACCGAGATTGGCCAAACAAAATCATCTTCGCCTTATGGGGATACTGAACATCCTATAGAACACCCACCGGAGCCACGCCATATTACCTAACCTACGGCTACGAAGTCGTCCAACCAATAGAGCTAGAAATACCATCACTAAGAATATTAGCCGAAAGTGGTATTCCTGAGGAAGAATGGAACCAAAAACGATACGACGAGCTAGTACTCCTAGATGAACGTAGGATACATGCCCTGTCCAATGTGCAAGCCTACCAACAGCGCATCCAACGAGCATTTAACAAATGAGTGAAATCCCGAAACGTACACGAGGGAAATTTAGTGATCAAATCCATTAGAGTGCCCCTTCCCGTCGACCCTAGAGGGAAATTCAAACCAAACTGGGTGGCCCCCTACCTCGTTAAGAAAATACTCTCGGGGGGCGCCGTGATCCTTACCGACCTGGATGGTCAAGAGTTCTCAACCCCGACCAATATAGATCAACTCAAACGATACTATCCATAAACACCCCAGAAAACACGTCCGACCTCCGACTTAGGGAGAAACAAAAAAAACAAAAAAAAAACAATAACAACACGAGAAAAAAAAAGTCAAGTTCGCATCGATAGTTGGCATAAACGAGTCTAAAGCAAAATCACTCACACTTTTCTAAAAGAACTACGATCATGGTTTGATTCCGCCCGAAAGCGGATACGTAGGCAACCCTTTCTCGGGTACAACCAAACAACTAAACAAAGCAGTCGATTAATCGATTCGTGAGCAAACCGGGATTCATCCCACGACCCGGTCAATGAGTGTGTTAAATGACGAAGCACAAACGACGAGCCGAGGACGGGGTGAAAACCCGAAAGGGCGCCTCGGGCAAAATGAAGAAACGAGTGGCGAGCCGTAGTAAAAAAAAAAAAAAAGACAAGGCGAGGACGAGGTGAAAACCCGAAAGGGCGCCCCGGGTAAAATGAGGAATCGAGTTGCGAGCCGTCAAAAAAAAGAAAAAAGAGCAAAAGCAAAAATGCAAAAGCAAAAAAAAAAACAAAAAAAAAAACAAAAAACAAACAAAAAGGGTGAGCCGAGGACGGAGTGAAAACCCGAAAGGGCGCTCCGGGTAAAATGAAGAATCGAGTTGCGAGCCACCACAAAAAAAGAGAATAAAAATAAAAACGTGCTTCTCATTAATAACAAAATTCGGTTAAATTGAGCCTTTGTCGAGGCATCTACATCAAAAAATCTGAAGTCCGGACATCCCGGAAATCGACAACGTGTCTAAAATCCACAAAAACTAGTACTAATACGCCACATATTATCAACTAGTAATACATAATATAAATGGCTGGGCTCTTCCGGTCAAACTCTTCCTCACCCTTATCGCCCGGGTACAACTGCTTGCGCTCTTCCTCCGCGATTGTCCGGAAGCAAGCCTCTAACGCCCTATCCAAACGTGAGTCCAGCAAATCCCACTTTCTTTGCTCTTTCGCAGCTTTAATACGGGTCTCGTCAGTCTTGGCCCGTTCGGATAAACTGACTAGGCTAGGATCGGTTCCACTGTCCTTGGTTAGGCTTAGTCTCTCGAGTCTCCTTTTCGCCTCTCAGCGGTGCTGGCTTCCTAACTTTTGGGTCGGTCTGTCCTGACGGATATCCGCAAATTCTCTTCCTGACAGAAGTATTGACAGTCGGTCGAACAACGGGGTGCAGAAACTTTTGCTCCCAAGACACCCTGAACCCCCTAAGCAAGTCCTCGGTCCACGGATCGAAACTAGAAATGACCCTAGCATCATCTAGAATAGGAGGTCGGACACCCATCTGATTTGACAACATGCCCGGGTAAATATAAACTTGATCCCTCATCGATAGTAATAACAAAACCCAGGTCGAAGACGAAAATGCAAACCTTACGCGACCACTAACATTCCACCACGGCATGGACCACCTGATAACATCTCCCCTAGCCAAATAGGAAAACCAATCCTCCTCTCCGGAACTCTTGCTTCACGCCGACACCATCTTCCGGCCCGCATGATATCCGTCACAAGCAGTATGCAACCACTGATAAACCATCATTTGACCTAACCTCGGGGTCACATTTCTTAAAAGAACTAACTCACTCAGCAAGGATTTTCCCGAAACCCGACATAATGCTAAATATAAACGTGCTAGACCCTGGTATGTCTAAAACAATCGCCCACAACCCTTATATATATATATCCCTAAACCCACAAGAATTAGGAAACAACAAAAATTTCCATAACTCGGAGACCTGACCGCAACGGCCCACGCGCCCGTCCGGAGGCTGGTTGCCTCAGCCCAAGCGCCGGTAGTCATGCAAGCGACATCCCGAGCAACCAAGGATAGAAAATCAAATGTCCACTATCACCATAACTATCATCCTCAACCCCGGACATCGGGAACGACCTCTCGAAGTCGCTAAAACCCGTCCAGAAAACCGAAATACCCGCGCATGAGCTGCGAGAACGTGGAGCTACCCGTCAGACGAACAAGACTTAGACGTTTTTTTTAAAAAATTTTTTAAGGGGGGATAAGCTACCCCACCTAAGCGTGTCGTAGCCTTTTAGCAATTACCGTCGAGTCACGTCTATAGCCTAATAGGGCAATATCATGAATATATAAAAGTGGTCCAACTTTTTTTCAAGAGTCGTTCGAATTTCGACCTCGGTCCCATTTTGAATGCCAAAACAACCGCACTCATCTTTCGACATATGTAATCAAAGCACATTGATATTTCACATCTCGAGTCAAAAACATTTTAATCGACGTACTACCTGATCCGATTCCCGGCTCAAACTAACGCATTTCAAAAACATCCGAAAGAAGCTGTTTTCGTCCTCTCATGCAATATTAAACACATCATAAAATGTCTTGAACTACAACGAAATCGCAAAATCAACAAACACAAAAGTGATTACTTGTCAATCTAGGTAAACAATTCGCCAAACGAAAACGCGAGACTAATCCGACCAATTTGAACACTAAGAATCTAAAACAGATATACAAAGTATACAAATCCTTATATGAATCGAGGCTAAGAAGGACCCGTAGAAGCCGCGCCGACGGCAATTACAATCTCACAAAGCTGATCATCTAACCCTAGGTCTTCCAGGTCTATAAGGGGAGACTCACTACCGTCCATCCCAGACAACATATCTAGAGTAGCCGTCTCGGAAATCCCTCCAGCCTCCTCCATAGCGCCCGTAGCTTCAGCATCGACCTCAGCCTCCCTATCGATCCCATGTTTGGCCTCACCCTGTGTAGAGGTCTCACCCCGAGACCGGGCCAGCTGCTCCTTTAGGAAGGCGATCTCGTCAGCCAAAAATTGTAGGAGTCGTTGTGACTCAACCTCTCTCGCCTCGAGCCCGGTCACCCAAGTCTCCAACTGTCCCGCCATATCCGGAACATCCTGCAAATACACTTAAAGCATTAGGAAAGTACACAAACAACCTAGAAAACCACCTTAGTCCCGTAAACTCACCGATCGAGGCCCCGAAGTGTCACGAGAGACCCTCGAGGCATAAGCCCGGAAGCAGTTGGCAACCTGCCACAACCGCTGATGGCAAGCCGAAGAAACCTGAAATGCAACCATAAAATTTAGGCAAACCGACCCTAGTCCCTAGAACCCAAGCAAAAGACAATGAAAATAAGACCCACCCGGTACACCCGGTCACGCCACTCTATCCCAGCATCCATCTCCTCAGCAGAACAAGGGGGGAAGGGCTCAGTAGGGGCTACCCCGACCACATCGACCCTGAGTGGTGTCCTGGGGGCTGAACAGCATCAACCAAGTCAACCAGCTAGAAGAAAAGCGAACCGTTCCAAAGGAAAGCGAATACTAAACCATAGGACAAAACAAGCGATAAAAACCAGAACCGATACTCCAAGAATCCTAAACCTAGGGGGCTACAAAGTAAAGCAAACCATAAGAAAGAAACTCGCATCTGCAAGGCGCAGGTGACTCGCCAGTGCATCCTCTGACAAATAGTACCCCTAGTCCGAACCAATCTCCATACAATCACTGCCGGAAACCTAACCGAACGAGCCCACACCGTCCTAAGAGCCAATCAAGGGAGTTAGGAGAAAATTCAAGCCCCATAAGGCAGGCCTTACAACCTCCTCTAGTCGAAATCGACCACCAGCAATGAACGAACACGAGAGCCTTAATTAATAAAGATGCTTGCGCTTGACCGCATGATAAAACGAAAAAAGGGGGGGCAAATCCACACCCCTAAAGCACCCGAAGCAACCGGTTATCGTGGCAAGCCCCTAAGCACTCAACTTACATCCCAGGGGATTGTTATTTTAGCACATTCCCGTAAGAACCCACTAAGCAAATGCAAGCCCAACGACTAATGCAAACACCATTGTGCATTCAGTAAGAGCTTGCATGCCAAGTCTGGTAATTTAAGGGCAGAAAGTCACCAAACCCAAACGATCACTCATCAATGGGCCAGGGATAGTCAGAAAAGTTCCCGAAGAAAGCCGTAGACCAGGGTTAGTCTAACGCAGCCACTCGAGAGAGATAAACTTAACTTAACGTAACCACCCGCAAGGGATTGAATCAAAAACACCAATAAATATTTAAGCAAAGCAACACAACTCAGAGTCAATAAATATAAATCTTGCACCTACTGAGACAAAACGAAATAGCAATAACGGGACAACTACTAATCAACATCGATAATACACTCACTACAACAAATTGGCACTTGCGCCACGAATTATGCCACGGGAATTTGTTATTTGTGGCTAAATTTTACCTAGCCACGGGAAAAATTTGATTCGGTACTTGGGAAAAAAAATACGCCACGTGAACATTTTTTCCCGTGGCAAAAATTCACTTACGCCACGAATTTTATTAAAGTCGTGGCCAATAATCACTCTTGCCACGAAAGATGCAATACCCATGGCAAAAATATGTTTAGCCACGAATTTGTTCAGTGACAAATATTATTTAGCCACGACATAATTTACTTCCGTAGCGAAATTAATTTTTAGCCACAGATTTAATAAATGCATGTGGCTAATGGTTCTCCAAACTTTAATCAAATTACTTTCAAGTTAATTAAGCCGAGTGTCAAATATTGATCTTAAAAAATTCATTAAAATTCAAAGTTAAAGATAATATGAAAAAAAAATATTAACTTTGAAAATATTTTATTAATAAAAAATTGGTATTATTAAATTTAGTTTTAAGAAAAAAATAATTAATTTTTGTAAAATTAAATACAAGAAAACTTTGGTTGTCTAATTTGTTGATTTTTTACTAATCATCATTTTTGAAGTAATTGATTTCTTTTAATTTGACAATATGTTTTATTAAATTACTATAATCTTAAGTATGACTTTTGAAAAACAACTAACATTTACATAGTGTTATATATGCTAGCTAAAATGTGGCATACATAGCATATCAAGTAAAAGAAGCATGCGATTGATCATCCATCATTCAGACGTCTAATATTATTTAAGATTCTTTCATTTTTACCGCTTAATTAATAATTTTTTTCACATGTAATACACTTCTTTTTAAGACAAAAAAACTTAAAAAAGAAAGTGATTGAGAATGATTTTTTTTTTCCAAATTATTGATTCTCTTACAATATTTTCATTGTGAAAAAAATTGCTTTATTAAATTCGTATTTAAGAATTCTAATCAGTCTATATATTTTTATGGAATTAACTTTGACTGTGAAAACAATAATTATTTTTGCAATTTAATTGTCTTTCAAGCTGTTTGGTTTGGAAGAAAGATTAATGTATTAGAAAGTTGTGCCAAAGTTAAAAAACCAGTCAAAATAACTTTTCAAAAAAAGAGAGGTATAAATAAGAAAATCAAATAATTAACAAATACAAGTAAGAAAATACAATAATTAAGGACTAATAGTGAGAAAATCCAAAATTAATTTATCGGCAACTTTTTAATTCAATAACTGTTCTGTAATATTATTTGGAAGATATTTTAAAAAATGAATTTAAAATAAAATTTACTTAATGAAAAATAAAATTCGGGTAAAACTTGAAGTAGGCAAGAGAAAACTCAATGAGGATAAAAAACTGATGAAATAAAATAATGACCGATAACGAAAAGAAAAAAAAACATATCGAAAGAACTAGCAATAAAAGAACGTGGAAAATAGAAATTAAAATAGAAATATCGATAAATTAATGAAATCATGAGTCCGAAAATCAACTTCAAAACTCTATTTTTTCCGGAATAATAATTTTTTAGTCATAATATGTAAATCATTGGGGGAAAAAAGTAATTACTCAAAAGTAAATGTAGTTTGTGAAAAAAACATCACTTTAAAGAATTCAAACCAATGATTATGTCAATAAAGTTCAATTTCATTTCTGTTAGCTGGCCATAAGATCTCCATAGTTAAGCGTGCTTGAGTGAGAGTAGTGTTAAGATGGGTGACCTCCTGAGAAGGCCCTTCGATGTATGGTGAATTAAATAATATTGGAATGACTCAACTATAAAGTTAGTAATCGTTCCAGATGTGACTTCTATAGGGGTAAAGAATTCTTACGGTTATTAATTTATTTAATTTATTATATATTTTGTCACCGGAATAAATGTTTTGCTACAAACATAATTAGCCACAGGATAATCCGTGGCAAAAAATTAATTCTAGCCACGGGAGACTCCGTGGCAATAAAATCAATACTTGACACGTTTTTTTTTTCCCGTGGCTATTTGTTTGCCACGGCCACTTGCGCCACCGATGGTCTTTCCGTGGCAAAGTACTTTAGCCACGAAAATTTAGCACTTTTGCCACGAATTCAATCGTGGTCCAAGTGCTCATTTGTAGTAGTGACTCTCGACAATAAAACAAACATAGGAGACACACTTAACCTAAACGCCACATCCGAACACGTAACAAAGCAAATCTAAATCAAACTAATCTAAATAGACTCTAAACGAATCTCGAGTGCATAAACAAACCCAAATAAAAGCAAAAACAAACCCGAACGAAATAAGACAAGCCTGCAAAACAAATTAAGACAAACTCACGAAGCCAGCATTTTAACTAAAACGAATAGACAAACAACATTTTTGCCCGAGGGTCAGAGTTATCCCGGAGGCATAGCAACAACATTTTTGCCCGAGGGTCAGAGTTATCCCGGAGGCACAACAACAACAATTTTGCCCGAGGGTCAGAGTTATCCCGGAGGCACAGCAACAACATTTTTGCCCAAGGGTCAGAGTTATCCCGGAGGCACAGCAACAACATTTTTGCCAGAGGGTC
Source organism: Agrostemma githago (assembly GCA_958450325.1). Taxonomy (NCBI): domain Eukaryota; kingdom Viridiplantae; phylum Streptophyta; class Magnoliopsida; order Caryophyllales; family Caryophyllaceae; genus Agrostemma; species Agrostemma githago. The sequence goes on along the minus strand of OY288244.1, from coordinate 23,205,636 downwards.
AGAGATATCCCGGAGGCACATCAATTTTTATTCGAGAGGAGACTAACGCCCTCGAAGGAGTCTTATACCTCCACAGCAGTTTTTATTCGAGAGGAGACTAACGCCCTTGAAGGAGTCTTATACCTCCACAGCAACTTTGATTCGAGAGGAGACTAACGCCCTCGAATAGTTTTATATCATTTTATCTTGTCCTAGGGGTCATAAGCATCCCAAAGACGATTACTCGAGCGGAGACTAACACCCTCGAACGTTTTATGTCATCAAGGGTTCACAAGCAGCCCAAAAATATACTCGTACAAATAAAGGCCAACTTAATGCGTTGCTAGAGCGCAAAAAACACTTGAAATTAAATAAAACCTCTAAATAAACTGAAGAAGACGAAGCGCGCGCGCACAAAGAATCAAGAACAATATGTCAAGCAATGGCCCGGGCCCCAAGCAATCAACCCCAAGCAAAGACGTCGGGTATGACTTCTCAGCCTTGGCTGACGAGCCTCACCACGTAGTCCAACGGACTTAAAACAACCCGACCGGACAGCCACCAGGTCGTAATCCTCGATTGACCTGGGTGGCTATACTTTGACTTTCGCCTTGTCCAAGCCTCAGTCAAAGTGGGGGCTTCTGTAGACACCCAAATTTGGACCTGGTGGCTGCAGAGGTGCCCAGCAAACACCCGATGACGATAGGGCTGCAACGCGACACGGGTTCGCGATGTTTTAGATAGTTTTCTTATAGAACGGACCAAATAATTACTCGGAAAAATTAAAACTAACACGATGGCAGCCTTAGTCGTGTCGTTACGGTCGTATGGACACTAATTAGAGTCAATTCTGACACCGGGACCCTGAGTCGGCCCCGAAACTCGAACCGAGTCAACCCCGTGTCAAGCGAGCCTCGGGATGAACACCCGAGGCCCACGAAACCCATGGTGCTAGGTCAAGCCGTGGGGAAGCCTTCGCGACCAAGCAAGATATCACACACCCGCCTCTCGGTTTTGGAAAGTATCAAAATCGTATCCTCAAAACTCCAACCGCCCCACCTGACGCACCTGGGTCTCCCCACGCTCGTACCCAGGCGCCTGAGTCCTGGTGCGCCCCAAGTCATGCGTCCATATGGGCGACGAGGGCCGAAAACACCTATAAATACCCCCCTCCGCCTCATTCATTCGACACAATTCAACTCTCTCTTCTCCCTCAAAAACTCTCGCTAAGGGCTCGCACTCCGACACCCGAGGCAAATGATCCACTCGATCGTAGTTCCTATAAAAAGCGACATCGACGCTACTCCTCACCTTCAAGCACTCCACTTAATACCGAGGTGCCTCTGATCGACTAGCTCAAAACTAGTACCTAGATTCTGTCGTATTAGCCGCAGAACTAGTCCTTAGTAACGAAGCTCTGCCGGAGTAGCCGCGGGAAGGTCAAACAGTAATGGGGTTCTGCCGGAGTCACTAGTCAAGCTAAGAGGATCCGCCTATTGATCAAGTCGTCACTAGGTTGTCATCTAAACAAAACTTTCCATATTTGCACTTTATATTATTATGCACTACGACAACACTAGACGTGGGCACTAGGCCCACGAACGTCCACTAAAATATGTAACGTCCCGAGTAATTCTGAGATCCGTTCTCAAGACTATCTATGCATCGAGTCCCGTTTAGTGTATACTCCGAGGGTGCAACTCCTCACAATGTGATTTACTTACATTCGCATTTACAGTTTCTCGTATGATTTATCGCTTTTATGACCTTATAATCGCATGCTAAATCACCTAACACGGAATTCAAAACGTAAAACAACTTAAAACTAAACAAAGCGATGGTCGGGTTCCGTATTAGTCCGGGGGCTCACCTTATTAGGTTCGATGCATCTCCATTAATATCAAACCAACGCATCTTAAGCAGAATACCAGGTAAGATATACCATGAGAATGACTAATATCCGTATTATCACGTTAAAACTGATTTGCTAATATCTATAATATTAGTACTCTCTACTCTCCGACGTGCATCTTTTCATGGCCTGCTTGTCACGTGAAATCTCATGCAAAGAATGTAAACACCATTATTTCGACGATAAAACTTATCTGTCCTTAAAACAACCGACATAGCAAAGACATAGGGTTTAAAACAACGGATGTTACAGTACTTCCACCACAACAAAAGAACTAGGAAATCAGCCCACCGATTGATTAATAGAGGCCGCTATAGTGCGGGCGGGATTGGGTGTTGATATCTATCAGATGTTGGCTTCCCAATACGTACCCTCACCCCTTACTCAGAATCGACGGTTTCCGGATGTCCGAAACTATTGGCAATGAGAGTCATTCCAGGCATGGAGTGCTTAAGGGTACAAGTCTTTATCTTTAGGTCCCGTGCCACTCAACTTTGAGCCGGCAAGGGATCAAAGTTGACTTGAACGGTTTTCGAGTCCCCATAATTGACTCGGTGGCGACTCCACAAATCGGCAACGAATTCAGTTCACTAAAAAGGTCGCCTTACCAAATGAATCGGCCTTTAAACAATTACAACTACGTCTCGATCGATCCCCAAATGGAAACACGGGTGCCCGCACCCGTCTAGTACAAGTCCGGATCATCATCCAAATCGAGGTGACATTTCGCCCCGTATGCGAGATCTGACCGGCCTCCGGTAGGGAGGGGGCCGCGTGGGTGGCCGCCGCCACACGATGAAAACAAGGTCGATCCCGCGCGGGGCACCGGGCGGTGCGGACGGACGTCCACATTATCAGCCATCTTTTTGAGTATGGTGACAATTGTTTTATTGGCCGCCTCCACCGCTCCAATCGTTTTGGGACGGTAAGGCAAAGACGTATGCCTTTGAATTTTATACTTGGTCAATAGGGTTGCCGTTTCGGCTTGAAAATGAGTCCCGTGATCACTGATAAATTCGTGCGGGATCCCGTACCGACATATTATCCTGTTTTGGATAAATTTGGCAACATGCTTAGCATTGAGGATACGGTAAGATTCAGCTTCGACCCATTTGGTGAAATAGTCGATAACCACTAAAATGAAGCAGTGTCCACCTGTACCCGAGGGATTTATTTTCCCGATTATGTCGATATCCCATGTCAAGAACGGCCAGAGTGACGTCATGGTATATAGCAAGGATGACGGCATATGTTGCACATTGGCGAAGATATGGCAGTTACGACAATGTTTGACATATAACTGACAGTTGTTTTCGATATTATTCCAGTAGTATCCGAGCCTCATGATTTTTCGAACTAACATCTGGGCATTCATATGTGGACCGCATTCACCATCATGTACTTCGGCCATGACCTTTTCAGCTTTATATTTATTAACACAAAGGAGAAGAACCCCCTGTGCGGTCTTTTTGTACAGTTGTTCGTCGTCGGTACGGACGAATTGGGTAGCTAGCCTCCGTAAGGCTTTCTTGGCCCAACCTTTGGTCCCGGGAGGATATTCCTCGGTCGTCAGGTATGTCAATACACCGTGATACCATGACTAAGGATCAATTATCTCAATATCCTCAATGGTGTTGATATATGCAGGCTCTGACCGTCTTTCAACACAAATTGGCATACTGGTCACGTGATTGGGAATATTCAGTAAAGATGCCAGTTTTGAGAGTGCATCTGCAAACTGATTTTCTTCCCGAGGCAAGTATATATACTCTACCTTTTGGAATTGTTTCTCGAGATCCCTTACTCGTGCCTGGTAGGCTACGAGATTAGCGTTCTGAGTTTTCCATTTTTGAAGTGCTTGATTAATGACTAAGGACGAATCGCCATGTACCCGGAGGTTAGTGACCCCCAAGTCGGCGGCGGCTTGTAGCCCATGGATGCAGGCTTCGTATTTGGCTGCATTGTTGGTAACATCGAAGTCCAGTTTGATGGAGACGGGAGTGTGTTCTCCTTTTGGCGAAATTAAAAGAATCCCGACCCCGAACCCTCGGAAATTGGATGCCCCGTCGAAGTATAGATCCCATGTTTCTGTGTCGGTATGAAAAATATCTTCATCTAGGAAGGACCAAGTGTCGGTGTGTCCTTCCGTTACGGGACTATCGGCAAGGAATTCAGCTACTGCTCGGCCCTTAATAGCCTTTAACGGTACGAATCTCAGGTCGAACTCTGCCAACATTAGGGTCCATCTAGAAATTCTTCCTTTGAGAATGGGCTTTACGAAGAGGTATTTGATTGTATCCATTTTGGATAATACCTGAACCTCGTAGCTGAGCATATAATGTCGGAGCTTCTTAGTAGCCCAAACTAGAGCTAAGCACGTCTTTTCGAGCATGGTATATTTGCACTCATACTCTAAAAATTCTTTGCTGATGTAACAAATAACTCATTCTTCAGAGTCAACTGTCTGAGCCAGCATAGCCCCCATGGCTGTGTCGGTCGTTGTTAGGTATAACGACAAAGGCAAACCGGGTTGAGGTGGCATTAAGACCGGCGGAGCAGACAATATTTCCTTGATTTTGTCGAAAGCAGCTTGGTACTTGTCATCCCACAGTATCCGTTCCCCTACTTTCAGTTTCTTGAAAATCGGTTCACACACCAAGGTCAGTTTTGAAATGAACCGGCTAATGTACTAGACTTTCCCGAGAAATCCCCTTATTTCTTTTTCGGTTTAAGGAGGTTGCATCTCGGTAATGGCTTTGATTTTAGTTGGGTCGACCTTGATACCACGTTGCCTAACGATATGACCCAGTAATTTGCCTGATGTTACCCCGAAACTGCACGTTTGAGAGTTTAGCCTCATGTTGTATTTGCTCAATCGGGTGAAAATTTTTCTTAGGACGGTGATGTGACCGTCCCGGTCTTTAGATTTGATGATCATGTCGTCCACGTAAACTTCTACTTCTTTATGCATCATATCGTGCAATAAAGTCGTAGCGGTCCTTTGGTATGTGGCCCCGGCGTTAATGAGACCGAATGACATGACGGTATAACAGTAAGTATCCCAAGGTGTAGTGAAGGTGGTCTTACTCATATTTTCTTCTGTCATCTTGATTTGATTGTACCCGGTATACCCGTCCATGAATGATAGAAGGGCATGATCGGCCGTGTTGTCCACCAATATGTCGATGTGTGGTAACGGAAAATCATCTTTCGGGCTTGCCTTGTTAAGATCCCAAAAATCTATGCATACCCGCACCTTGCCGTCCTTTTTAGGAACCGGTGCGATGTTCGCAACCCAGTCCGGATATTGTACACTTGTATGAAGACGGCTTTGAACTGTTTATCGACTTCTTCTTTTACCTTGAGAGACCAGTCGGGCCTCATTCGACGGAGTTTTTGTTTAACCGGTTTGCACCCGTCTTTAATCGGTATGTGGTGCTCGGCTATTTACCGGTCTATCCCTGGCATGTTCTTGTAGGACCATGCGAAGACATCTTTGAATTCTTGGAGGAAGTTCGTGAATTTTTGCCTCTCCTCGGGATCTAAGGATAACCATATCTTAAGTATCTGGGGCTCTGAGGTTGTTCCCACATTAATGGACTCGGTCTCCTCAATTACCGGATTCTGGGATTCCCTTTGCTCCCGTTGCTCGATCAGATGTGGAGGTATGGATACCTACTCGTCGGGTTTCTCAATGTCATTGTACAAAATATTTTTAAAACCAGAATTAAAAAGAGACAAGTCCTAAGCAGATATTATTGATTGAAAATTTGGAAAACAGCTCGAAAAGAGCAACCATCTGATCATTGGTCAGTGGCGGGATAAGTAAGGCGCTCGGGACAGACCCCGAAGCACCAGCAACAGGAGTAAATAAAGGGAGAGGGGTTACAGAAGTGACTTTAGCACCGGACTTCCTAGACTCGACCTCAGACTTTGACTCAGACTCCGACTCAGACTCAGGCATGTCTCCTTCTCCAGTGACCAGCTTGTAGATCCTTCCTTGACTGTCAGTCCACTTGACAGTCTTCCTCCAAGCCCTGTTCCCCGTCCTGGAGCCAACATCCGAGATCAGCTTGGTCGGGTCAAACCTGTTGCTGCGGAGAATAAGGTTGACCAGGTCTTCCTTTGGAGTCGGGGTTATGGTGTCTTCTGCGAAAAGTAACCCCAACGCGGGCTCAACATTGTCAGCTCCATTAGATTGGATGAGGGCGAACACATCATCCGGAATGTAGTTGCAGTCCCGGGCCAATTGGGTCCCGAGGTGCACAACACTGGGTTGGTACAGACGAACCTGAATAGCCCCAAATACCGGTGTGACAAAGTAGTCAGTCAACCGTGGGCTGTAAGGGCTCAAGTAGATACCCTTAATAATGTTGCAGCCCTTTTCAACTCCTGCTCGGACAACGTTACCCGGGGTGGTGGCATAGCCAAGACCGAAGTGAGAGTCTTCGTCCTTAAGGACCTCAATGATCTTCCCAGCTGGATGATCGGGTCGGGAAGTAGCCCCCGGTAAGTACCCTAGGTTTTGTAGCATCGTGTCAATGTTTGTGGTGAAGTAGGGTCTAAAAAGGTACTCCTCCTCGGTCATTCCCACGAAATCAAACCCCCAGAGGTCCGTGCGGCCCGTCGCGTTACAGCTAGCCACGGTCATTGGGGTCGCCTCTAAGGTAATAACATTATCGTGCAGGGACAATTTGATCTTTCGGTGGAGAGTGGAGGATACCGCTTTGACAGCGTGGATCCATGGCCTCCCTAGGAGCAAGTTGAAGGACGAGGTGACATCAATCACCTAGAATTCCAGCTCCTTTTCTATTGGGCCTGTTATAACAGTTAGCTTTACGGCCCCAACTACCGACTTTGGGCTCCCATCAAAAGCCTGGATTGTCTGAGCAGTCGGAATATAATCGGCCTCGGTGATCCCGAGGGCTGTGGCGGTCCTCAAGGGGAGGACATTCACAGCCGACCCGTCATCAATTTGGGTCATCGGGAGATATTTTTCCCGACAGATTACCGTGATGTACAAGGCCAGATTATGAGAGGCCCCGAACGGCGGCAAGTCGGCTTCTGAGAAGGTGATCAGTGGGCCTCCTTCCTTGGTCTTGCCCTTCAAGTGGGGCAAGATCGTGGCTACCATTTCAGCGGGGGTAACCAGAGAATCGATCTTAATTTGATCGAGAGCCGTAGTGAGTGCTTCTCGATGTTCTTGTGAGCTAACTAAGAGTTGCCATATGGTGAGGTCAACTCGGGTCTTCTTTAGTTTCTTCACGAGAGCCATTTCAGCGATCGGCTCTTCACGGGCGACTTCCGTCCTGAGTGGCTCAGTGACGGTTGTCGGGATAGGGGTGTCCCTAGAGCTAGTGGCTTGATAGGGACGACCAAGGTGGTTACTGTCCAAGACTCGGGATTTGGTCTTTCGGATCTCCTCGAGGGTAATGGGGACAACTTCCCCTTTAACGAGGTAGACATCATCCTCGTCGTCAAACCAGATCCCGTTCACTTGCGGGATGAATGGAGAGATAAGATGGGAGCAATCGATCACCTCCCCGGTGAAGATGGCATGGGAACTGAAAGGATTCTCCTTGTTGCTCGGTTTATCCCCAGGTAACGAGATCTTACCGCTCTCAATCAAGTCCTCAAGTGCTTCAGCTTCCAACATTTTTCAGTATCATGCCCATTACCTCGGTGGTATTGGCAATAAGCTTGGGCATTATAGTTCTTGGAGCGTCGCTCGACCGGAACTTCGAGAGTTGGGCCTATCGGTTGGATTAGGCCCTTGGAGGATAGCCTTTGTAAGGCATAAGTATAAGTGGTACCTATATCAGTGAATACCCGAGGTGGGGTATTCTTCTTGGACGGGGCATCTAGTAGATTGACCGCGTCGAAGATGCTGCGAGTTGCAGCTTGGGCCTTAGTAGTGGAAGAGGAAGCCCATTGGTATCCTTTGCTAGAGGCCTTAGTAAGGCCCTCTAACCTCAGGTCGTCTTCAATCCTCATACCTATTTCAGTAAGGGTGGTGAAATTGGGTATGACAGCGTACCGAAGATGAACCCTGTATGAGGGGAGAAGATTCTTGATAAAAGCCTCCACCAAAGTTTTCTCACTAGGCTTATCAACCAATTTAACGCTTTCGACCCTCCAGCATTAAAGGTACTTGGTGATATGTCTAGTTTTTATCGTTTTTCCTTCTTGCTTTACTTGGTTTTCCGTAGTTTAATCGCTCCTAAAAGCGGTTTTCGTGCTACTAATGTCTTCTCTAGTGATATTTTGTGTTTCTAGGTTCGTATGGCCAGATCACGGGTCTTTTAGGCCATTTCTACGTCGTAAGGACTGATTCTGAGTCACGTAGTATTCATGGAACCAAGGAAAAGCAAGAAGAAGTCACCCATCATGACCGGGAAGCTCATCACGGCCGAGACGAAGCATGCCAAAGATCAGAGGCTACTGTGAAGCCTTCCTGACCGAGAGCATAATGATCTCGGTCGGGACCATAGACCTTCCCGAGTGGGATCACTACCTTCCCGGTCGGGAAGATGAGCCATCTCGGTCGGGATCGTAGGCCTTCCCGATCGGGACCATTACCTTCCCGGTCGGGAAGGACCTAGATTTTACGGGCTTCCCCGTTTCTTTTTTCTCACTTGTGGAACACTATATATACCCTTCCTCTTGTATTTCGTAGAGCACGAAACACTAGAGAGAGGCACACTACTTTAGCTTAATCTTACCTTAATTTCTCCTGAATCCTTCTTTAATTTTAGTTTAATTCTAGTCTACTTGTGTAATTTGGCAAACTCTTGAAGAATTCATCACTTTGACACATTGGTGGATGTATCTTGGGTTATCATTTATGCAAGTTTAGATCTTTTCATTCCATACTTGTGTTGTTATAATTTCATTAATCTCTTCTCTTTTAATCCTTGTTTTTCATTTAAAGTTTCAATCTTTGTTCTTAGATTATTGTTTTCTCATTATTAATCTTCCATTATGAACATGTTGGTTATTATGTTAGTTTTCTTAGTGAATGTTAGTTTCATATTAATCATGTGTGAGTAGACTCATTGTGGGGTTAATAGGGGGATTAGGTGTTGTTTATGGGTAATTAGGGATGGTTTGTGGTAAAGGTTGAATCTTGGTTGCTTGTCTCATGTTAAGCATGCTTTGTGTTTGTTGAAATGATTGTTAGAATAGTAGTGGTCATGCTATTTCTTGCTAGTTTCATACTTCTCATTGTGTGCATAATTTGTGGTTGAATTCTCTTGTTTTGGGTAATATCATACTTGAGTTTTCGGGTTAGTGTTTGACGCAAGAGCGCGGCCTTACCTTAGTGACTAGGTGAAACCTTTACCCTCGACTTCCCCTAGCCTTAAACACCTTTGAACCCGACTTAACCCTATTCTTTCTCTTATTGATTTCTCCATTTTCATCATCATAATTTTAGTTATTATCATTGTTTTAGGTAGCTCTTGTTCATTTAGTATTAGTCCTAGTCTAATCAATCATCATCAATTCTTCTCCTTGTTTCCTTGCGACTTTGTCTTGAGATTAAGTAAGTTTTAGTCTAAACTCGCTTTACCGTCTCTTGTGGACCAACCCGACTTGCCCATACTACTTAAGTTTAGGTAGGTTGGTTTATTGGTGTTGGGGTCGACGCTCATTCCTCGCATCAATTTGGCGCTGTTGCCGGGGACAGTGCTAGTTTAGACTTTGTTTACTTGTTTTCGTGACTTAGTTGCCGTTTGTGTGTTTTTCTCTCCTTGTCTTTTGTTGCGGTTGGTTTTTGTCTCTACCTAGTGCCCTCAAAGCACTAGGTGTTCTCACGTTTGTTCCGAGTGTGTAGTTTATGCCTAGAGGAGGGAACGACACCTTGCTTTCCAATTCAGATCCGGAGAGACTCTTTCGAGCCTTTCGACAAAGGACAATTGCTAGAGTAAGAAATTCCCAACCGGGTCCGAGCAACAACTTTTGGAATTGACTTGAACGAACCACCTCAAGACAACACCGAAGGGGGCTTCTTGAACCCCTTTGGCACTTTGTTCCAACCACCTCCTACATCTCCAACTACTTCTCCTTCAACATCTCCATCAAGTTCTACACCATCATCACCAATCCATCACATAATGCCTAAGTTCTCTTCACATTCGACGTTTACCGAGGATGTTTTGCCCGGTCCTACCGCTTTACCGGCCGCTTACGCCGGAAATTTTGTGGCAAAGACTCAATTTATCCAATTGGTTGAGCGGAGTCAATTTAGTGGGTTACCCACCGAGGATCCACATCAACACATGGAAACCTTTTCCGACTATTGTGATGCCATCTCTCAACCGGGAATAACCCAAGACGAAATTTGATGGGTCCTCTTCCCTTTCTCTTTAATCGGTAAGGCTAAACAATGGCTTAAGGGTCTCAACAAGGCGGCTCTAGGGATTGACACATGGAAGAAGCTAGCCTTAGCTTTCTACCAAAAAATTTACCCACCGGAGAAGACCAATCTATTAAGCGCTTCCATCACCGGTTTCCAACAACAGGATGAAGAGAGGCTTTATGAAGCATGGGAGCGGTTCAAGGCATTGGTTAGATTGTGCCCCCATCATTGCCTTTCACAATGGTTCTCGGTCCAACAATTTTGGAACAGTTTATACGAGGATTCAAGAGCCATACTCAATATGGGCTCGAATGGGCGTTTCACCGAAGTTGAAGATGATCAAACATGGGCAAGGATTGAGGAAATGGCGGTCCATAATTCCCAATATTCTACGCCTAGGAAGGCAAATCGAGGGGGGAGGCATGATATTGATGCTATTACACAACTAAGTGCCAATTTGGGTTCGTGCTATATGGATTATATTTTGGTAAGGCCAGATATTTTGTGTCACAGGATCAAGGCTGAGATGAGAAGTCGTATAATAGGATTAATTAGGGGACCTTTGGCTGCTAAGAATCAGGATTGGATTAATCGGCTCTTTACCTAGATGGTGGTTTCATAGATTGATTAATATTACTTACATTTTACCAAAAAAAAAGTGCCGATTTGGGTGCACAATTGAAGACTCATATGGATGCTATTGATAAAAAGCTTCAAGGCCATGCTAATCAATCTCAAGGCACGAGTTCTTCCACTCAATCACCTCCGCACCAAGTTAATGCTATGGACTCTACATTTAATCCTTCCAATCATGGCATGTGTGACAATTGTGGAATTTTCGGGCATGAGTCCTATGAATGCTTAAGCAATGTGGAACAAGTGAATGCTTTCCAAGCATATAAGCAAGGCACTCCATTCTCAAACTACTACAATGCCAACACTCATAAGCACCCTTTTCTATCATACAAGACCCAAAACATCCAAAATTCTCAAGTCTTTCAAGGTGCTCAACAAAGTCAACAACAAGGCCGACAAGCATATGTTGCCCCTCCCTTTAGGGGTAACCAAAGTTTCCAAGGCAATCCAAGGCCTTTCAACAGCTTTCAACAACAAAATCTCTATCAAAACCAAGGTGCCTATAACAATCAACAAGGGTTCAACAATCAAGGTAACTTCAATAACCAAGCTCAACATGGTGGTTTCCAAGGCAATCTTAACTCTCAAGGCTTTCAAGGCAATTTCCAAGGCCAAAACCAAGGTAATTTCCAAGGTCAAAATCAAGGGAACTTCCAAGCTCAAGGGAATTTCCAAAACCAACATCAAGATAACAAGCCTAGGAGTAAATCTCCTACTTATGATTAAGGTTTCCCTTTAACCCTCACGAATGTTCCACACACTCAACAAGCTCCAACACCGAATTTTGACATGCAAAAGACGATGTTGGACATGCAACGAAGCCAACAAGAGTTCTATAATCAAATCCAAAAGGACAACAAAGCAAGGGATACACATGTAAAAATGCTTGAAACTCAACTTGCTCAAGTTGCCTCGGGTAGCTCATCTAGGCAAAAGGGTCAACTACCCCCTCAAGGCGTATCATCGAAGTTTGAAAATGTGAGCGCTATCACTTTGAGGAGCGGTACATCTTATGACTCGCCTTTGTTTCCTAATGAACAAGAAGCTACGGAAGATGTGGAAAGCCAAACCCATGACCATGAAGAACTAGAAAATCATAGTGAGGAACCTATACTTGAAGAAGTCTCTAGTCCCGAATTAGGGGAAGAAGTGATTGTTCAAGACATTGACGAGGGTGGTAATGTTCTTTCTTCGCAAAGAACCTCATCTACTTTCATTCCATATGAGAAATCCAAATCTAAGGGAGCTTCTTCTAAGTCCAAGGAGGCTCAAGGTGACATTATGAAGTCAAAGGAAGTGAGGGACACTACTAAGGGTAATCTACCCTTTCCCTCAAGGCAAGCCAAGTCCAAAGCGGACAAACAATTCAAAAAATTTCTCGAGCTCGTGAAAATTTTTGAGGTAACTATCCCCTTCACCGAATTAATTACCCAAGTGCCCACTTATGAACGATTTATGAAGGAGATATTATCTAGAAAGAGGTCGTTGGGAGAACCCGAGACTATTGCTTTTTTTGGGGGGGGGGGGGGGTGCAATGAGATGTACCTACAACCATCCCCACTTAAGCTTAAAGATCCGGGGAGTTTCTCCATTCCATGTAAGATTGGGAATTTGCACATCGAGAGAGCTCTATGTGACTTGGGAGCGAGTGTGAGCGTTATACCTTACTCTATATGTGAGAAGGTAGACATGAATGAGCTTAAGTGCACCTCCATTACACTCCAAATGGCGAATCGATCGATCAAGCACCCCCTAGGCATATTAGAGGATGTTCTGGTACGCATAGGCAAGTTCATTACTCCGGTTGACTTCATAGTGCTAGATATGGCCGAGGATGCCAACATTCCAATCATCCTTGGACGCCCGTTTCTCCATACGGCGGGTGCTCTAATAGACGTGAAAAATGGGAAGTTAACCTTGGAAATTGAAGATGAGAAAGTGTCTTTTGATCTACATAGTACAACGAAGACTCCAAATATCAACGATTCTTGTTGTGCAATCGACATACTTGATGAGGTTGTTGAAGATGATACCGAGACACTATTTGTGAAAGACCCCCTTGAAGCTCTCCTAACAATGGAGTTTGATAAAGCTAAAGATGGACTATGGGACGAAGACTTGGGTGTACTTAAAGAAGCTCTAGATGGGGAGGAAGTTGTTCCTAAGAAGTGGGTCAAGGATCAAGCTACACTTAGTGGAGTCTACTCGGTTGAGGTACAATCTCTTGATCTTAAACCCCTTCCCCCTAATTTATGCTATGCCTATCTTGATGATAAGAAGTCTCGTTCGGTCATAGTTAGCTCTAAGCTTGAGTCTAGCCAATTGGATGCTTTGTTGAGGTTTTGCGGAAATATAAGAGCACCATTGGTTATAGCCTTGATGACATACAAGGGATTAGTCCCGATTTTTGCATGCATAGTATACACTTAGAAGACGACTTTAAGCCTAGTGTCCAAGGACAAAGAAGGCTTAATCCTAACATGATCAATTCCCTATCCCATTTATTGACCAAATGCTAGAAAGGTTGGCTTCCCACACTCACTTTTGCTTTCTTGATGGGTTTTCAGAATTTTTCCAAATCCCGATTCACCCGGATGACCAACCTAAGACCACATTCACTTGTCCTTATAGAACCTTTGCATATAGGCGCATGCCATTTGGGTTGTGCAATGCCCCGGCTACCATCCAAAGGTGTACGATGGGGATATTTTTGGACTATATCGAGTCTATTGTTGAGGTTTTCATGGATGATTTTAGTGTTTATGGTAAAAATTTTGAGTCATGTTTGGTGAACTTGTCTAAAGTGCTTGCGAAATGTGAGGAAGTAAACTTGGTGTTGAATTGGGAGAAATGCCATTTCATGGTAAATGAAGGCATTGTGTTAGGTCATTTGATTAAAAATGGGGGTATCCAAGTAGACGAGGCAAAAATTCAAGTCTTTGAGCATTTGCCCCCGCCTACGAATGTCAAGGGAGTTCGGAGTTTCTTGGGCCACGCGGGTTTTTACCGCCGTTTTATCAAAGACTTTTCAAAGTTGGTCAAGCCCCTCACCGAACTCCTCTTGAAGGACGCCCCTTTTGTGTGGACTAATGCGTGTAATGAGGCTTTTGCTAGGTTGAAAGAGGCTTTGATCACCGCTCCTATCATTAGATCGCCAGATTGGTCCAAACCATTCGAGGTGATGTGTGATGCAAGTGACTATGCGGTAGGAGCCGTACTAGGCCAAAGAGAAGGAAGAGCCCTACATGCCATTTACTATGCTCAAGACTCTCGACAACACCGAAGCTCGGTATGCTACAACCGAGAAGGAGCTTTTAGCCATCGTCTATGCCCTCACCAAATTTAGGTCTTATCTTCTTGGTTCTACGGTGATTGTCTTCACCGATCACTCCGCATTGAAGTATTTATTATCCAAGAAGGAATCTAAGCCACGATTGCTCCGTTGGATTCTTCTTCTACAAGAGTTCGACCTTGAGATTCGCGACAAGAAGGGGGCCGAAAATGTGGTGGCGGATCATCTATCCCGTCTTCGAGTTGAAGACCTTGAGAATATTCGCATTGATGACTCATTTTCGGATGACGCTATCATGTTTGTCTGCACCACATCGTCGGATCAACCCCCTTGGTTCGCCGATTATGCAAATTATATTGTAGGAGGTGTTCTCCCCCTGGACTTGAGCTATCAACAAAAGAAGAGGTTCTTGTAAGATGTCAAGCAATATTTTTGGGATGATCCGCTATTGTTCAAGGTGTGTGCCGATGGGCTTTATAGGAAGTGTGTTCCTCATTGGGAACAAGGTGATATATTACGTGCTTGCCACTCATCCCCATATGGAGGACATCATGGTGCCTCCAAGACGGTTGCAAAAATCTTACAATCCGGGTTCTATTGGCCGACAATGTTCCAAGATGCTAGGGAATTCGTCTCCCGATGTGATGCATGCCAAAGAACCGGGACTATATCATGGAGGCACAAAATGCCACAAAGAGGAATATTATTAGAGCTCGAGATATTTGATGTATGGGGCATAGATTATCAAGGCCCATTTCCATCTTCAAAGGGAAATCGTTACATTTTACTGGCCGTTGATTACGTGTCAAAGTGGGTGGAAGCCGTTGCCGCGCCCACAAATGACGCTAGAGTGGTGATGAACCTTCTAAAAAGGGTGATTTTTCCTCGGTTTGGAGTCCCCCGCGCCCTTATAAGCGATGGCGGAACTCACTTTCATGAAAAACGCCTTGATGCTCTATTATTGAAGTATGGTGTCCATCATAGGACCGGATTGGCCTATCACCCTCAAACAAGCGGCCAAGTGGAGATATCTAATCGGGAAATTAAATCGATTCTTGAGAAGGTTGTCGCTAGAAATTGGAAGGATTGGAGCATGAAGGTCGACGACACTCTTTGGGCTTACCGAACGGCATTTAAGACACCTATTGGCACATCGCCATATAGGCTCGTCTATGGAAAAGCGTGTCACCTTCCGGTGGAGATGGAGTTCAAGGCGTTTTGGGCAATCAAAGAACTAAACCTTGATCCTACCTTAGTTGGCGAGAAGCAGTTGCTTCAAGAGCACGAATTGGAAGAATTCCGGCTACATGCATACGAGAGTTCCCGGATCTACAAAGAGCGCACTAAGTTATGTCATGATAAGAGGATCATAAAGAGGTCATTTCAAGTCGACGACAAGGTACTATTGTTCAATTCGAGACTACGATTGTTTCCCGGGAAGCTCCGGTCATGTTGGTCGGGACCATTCACTATTACGGAAGTCGGTCGGTATGGGGACTTCGAATTGAGCAACGAGAAAGGTGAATTGTTCCGGGTCAACGGTCAAAGGATAAAGCTATACAATGAATGTGCAACAACAGGGTCTTTTTATTGGAGGTGAATGGTTGAAGCGATCTTGGGAGCGGTCTTTTTATTGATTTATGAAGTTTTGATAGCTTGGGTGAGTATTTGCATATCATGAGAAGCTCTACGTTTATCTCCTATGATTAGTATCATGTATTTCTTGCTCGGTTTCCTATTTTTCCTACAAGTCTCGGATCGGTGGGATTTTTATTAGACGACGGGAGCTAGAAGGTCATTTTTGAGCTTAGAATAAGCTTTTGGGGACGGGATTTCGGATCCCGAGGTGTTATTTGTTGATTGGGCGGAAGGTTCAGTTTATTATTGATGAAGGAAGACTTCTTGGCCACTACCATCATCGTCCCTACCGAGATCAAGTCATCACGGTCGGGACGACTTGAAGCAAGGAAGTGCAGCTACTGTGCGTCCATCCCGAGCGAGACGAGTCCTTCCCGGTCGGGAAGGCATGGCTTCCCGAGAGAGACATTACCTTCTCAAGCGGGACGAGTGGAGGCCAGAGTACCTTGTTCTGTGAGCCCATCCCGACCGGGAACACCTTCATCTAGGTCGGGACGGGATTTCTTCTCGAGCGAGAGCATGATTTTCCCGGGCGAGAAGAAGACGCTTCCCGAGCGGGATGAAGCTTCCCGGGCGTGACGAGTTGACACAATTGTCTCGTTCACTGTGTGCCCATCCCGACCGAGATCGCTTTCTTCTCGGTCGGGATCATGAAGCTTCCCGAGCGTGATCGTCGTTCCCGGTCGGGACGAGTTGAGCCAAAATACCCGGCTACTGTGGCATCATCACGACCGGGAGCACACCCATTCCGGTCGGGACGTGTGTGAAAATACTGCAGTTCACTCGATTTCGAAGCCCAGCCCAACCCTCCCACTCTTTACTAAACTCAACCCGCCCCAACCCTCTCACACTAATAACCCAACCCATCTCCACTTCATTACTATCTCCATACTACATCTTCAACCTCCATCCCTTCAAACAAAACCCCAAATCACCATAACTCCTCCATTTCTACACCAAATCCCACCAAATCACCTCCTAAACACCTCAAAATCAGTTTCTAACCCTTTAATAACCATCATAGACCCATTTTCTACCATCCATACCCCAAAAATTTTAAAAAAATCGAGTTTTTGTCCCCTTTTTTTTTCCTCAAAACCGGGATTTGGGGGGTTTTCCTCAAGCTCGTTTGAGCTTATTGGGGTGTATTTTGGAGCCTTATTTCTTCAATATTGAGCTCCTTTTGGGTGTTTTTGTGGGTTTTAGGTCTTATCTATATAAAACAATAAAAAGCCATTCCCTCAAAGTTAACTAGCCTAACAACCTTCAAGAGTTTGACATGTGGCATGTCAAATGCCACGTCCCCTAACCCTTTCCCTAACTAACCTACCCCTAACCCACCTCCCCTAATCCATTCTCTAACTAATCTACCCTTAACCCATTTTGCCTATTAAACCAAATTGCTAACCGATTCTTGCTCCCATCTGTATACCAATAAGCCTCTGTTCCTACTCCCCTCTTCACCTTGAAAAGGAATCTACCTCCATTAAACCACATTTACTCCTCCATTAAACTTTTTCTCCATTAATTCCCTTGCGGTTACAATGGTATCCAATGAACTCACATTATTTGAGACTATTTATGCTTCCCAAGTTCATACATATGACAATGGTATGAGTTCTCGAAGATGACGGGGTTTGCCTTAGTTCCCAAGTTGATGCTATTTTTATTATTGCTCTTCGTCCGTCAAATTTAGTCTTCCCCTGTATGAGATTGAAGGAGCTGCTACATCTTCAGTTGAAGTGCTAGACTAAATTATCCGTCAACGTACTCGGAACATCGCCACCCTCAAAAAGTAGCTGAAGAAACTTCGTAGCTGCTGCCCTGCGACTGTCATCATATGACCCAAGGTAATTTCATTTAGCATAACTCTTTAATTTCCAACCCCTAATTATTTCAGTACGTACTGTAAACGGAAAATGCAGTAATTCCCCGTCCCACTGTCTGTAATCTCAATTGCTTGGCACTGGTGTAACTGTAACACTCCTGTTTCCATCACTCCCTTCCCTTTCCTCCTCTTACCCATTTCACTCCCCTCCAACGCCATTAATTGCCATACATTTCTTCTATTCAGCAGTCTGTTAATTTCGTTCGGTTATGTTTTGCAGGGTTCCAGATACACTTCCCCACCGCTCTCAATTACGTAAGCTCCGATTCGTGATTCAGTATCATTTATTTTTATTCAATTTCAGTGATTTCCATTTCTGTAACCTACATTTCATTTTACTCTCATTTTGATATTTGCTCCTTCATCTGCTAAACTCTGTAATTTTGAATGTGAAAACCGGGTTCGGGGTCATACACCTGATCACAACACACTGAGCAATACAATTCTGCTCTATGAACATCAACATAAATATCATGGCGTAGACTAGACTCAGAATGTAAATGGAACAAATCTATATAAAACAAGGTGGTGGTCTTCTTTGTATACATCTAAATAAAGATTGAAACTTCATCAAAGATTAGATCTCCCTTTCTGGTTAATGGGTCAGACAACAGAGATCTAACAAAACCAAAAAATGAGCAGAATTCCTTACAATTTACGGGCCTATTAATCAAAAACCTCTAAGGTTCTAACTTCTAAGGCAAAATCCCAGCTTTTTAACATCAGATGACAGCTGAACACCCTAAAAAACAACTTTTTTTTCCAGAACTCTACGATAAATCGAGCTGAAGTCCTAAGTTCATCTCTACGATAGAAATCATAAATTATAATAATTGTGATTAATCTTTTAATCAATCAGAAATTAGTAGAACTGAATAAAATTAAAAATTAGATAAGAATGAAACAGAAAGGAAATGGGTCGAACCGGAAGCGAATAGTGAGTGGCGGAGGAGAGGGTGATGAATGTGACGAGAGCAGAGGTTGAGGTTGAGGGAACTGGGAAATGAATGCCATTGTTTGCAATTAATTTGGGAATTAGGTTTTTAGTCTGGGTTTTGTTGAGTTTCGTGCTCGCTCTACTTGGATTAATCTTTCAATCAATTAGAAATTAGTAGAACTGAATAAAAATAAAAGTTAGATAAGAATGAAACGGACAGGAAATGGGTCGAATACTATTCTAATTCGTACACTATAAAATATCTTGACACGACCTTCTCATACAAGATAATAATAATAATAATAATAATAATAATAATAATAATAATAATAAAAATAATAAAATGTTGCTCTCTTACTTCTCTGAACAGTGGTACCACTTGCACCTCCACTTTCGAATCGAAGACAAGGGTTTTGGCATAACATCAGCTTTGCGGCTCAGCATACTCGGAACATCGCCTCCCTAAAAAAACAGCTGAAGGAACTGCGTAACCGCTGTCCCGACTGCCATCATACTAGCCAAGGTAATTTAATTTACCATTGCCAGTTACACTGATTCGTTTATCCTCACCATTCTTTACCCACCGTCTCTTACTATGGTCTCTTTCTACGCTTAGCATGTTACGAAAAAAAATCACGAAAGGCAGAAATTAGTGACCACGAATGTGTAATCAACCTGAAGTACAGAAACGCCATATTAATTAAAAGTGATGTTCTTACCTACTATTTACACACCCACTACCAGGCAACGCCTCCAATGCAGCCACAACCACAGTTGGGGTTGAATCCTCACATTCGTCGCTTGTACGCTCATCTAACAAAGAGAAATAGGGAGTCCAGAATAAATATTTTGGCCAAAGCGAGGAAAACCCGGGCCTCACCGCCTCCAAGCCGATCAGGAAGGGGTCGGAAGAGGAAAAGAATTAGCTCCCCGGGTGGACCCGCTGGGGAACTGAGCCGGGGAGAGAAAGAGGCAGCAACTGCGGCTTCTGAACCCACGACCACGCCCTGTGCTAAAAAGGGAGAGAGCAAGTTCGAAGTCGGAGAACCGAGTAGCCCACCAAGCTGCTCACAGACACTCAAACTTGGCCCTATTGGTACGCTCTACTGCACTATATACCTGCTACTCTTAAGTAGAAACAAATACCAATTCCACTCCCCTACCTAATTCACGTTCCCCTCTGCCTATATATATACATGTAGACCCATCACCAGAACCGATTTACATATACAATCACTCAAGGCCGTAAACCTAAGAATTAGGTAAGATACAAGTTTGAATTTGGTGTCACCCTACATTATTGGTAACGCCTTTGTAGAAACTACTTGGACGACTATCAGCTCCCCGAAAACATGTACCGTACTAGATTTCCCCTAAAGCAGATTTGTGGACTTCGTGCTATGCTTTCACACATCAATATTGCTTATATGTTTCCATAATTTCATATAGATCACATTCATTTTCCCATATACATATGTATATATGCACAGCAGCCCACTGTTCAAACGAGCCACAGGTCGGAGCCACTGTTCAGGTCGAGAAACCCACAAGAAAAGCAGGTCGGAAGAACACAACAAAATCAATCGCCACCAAGGCCCCAAAGACTCGCCAAGCTGCTGCCAAAAACAGACCCGCACCTGCTGATGGCCCGTCCAGTAGTCCCCCGTCGTCTTCGAGAACCAATCGTAGCAACCAACAGCCCACAGAAGCTACTGGTACATCCCACTTCCCTTCTGCTTTGCTTAGACAAGGCTATTTAGAAATATCATGTACCAGCTAACCTCCCCGTCGTTACTGACCACGCAGCAGCCCAATCTCCAGCCGAAACGCAAGAAATACACAAGCCGGCCTCCACCAGCAAACGTGGAAGTAAGCTCCGATGTAGTAAAAGCTCTAGCATACCTTGCCCTTTGCATATACCTTATTACCATGCCTTTTTAGCAGGGATATTTGTTGAACCTTGGTTCTTCGGCGCCTCTACTGAGACATGTGAGTACTGCGGTGCGGTCGTGTGGATCGAGGAGTCTGTGGGCAAACGTACCAAAAACAGCCGACCTAAGTTTAGCATTTGCTGCCAAAAGGGGAAAGTGAAGCTCCCTTTGTTACAGGATCCACCTGAATACCTGCAGGGGTTGCTAAACTCGAATGGAGGTCCCCGGTCGTAGAAGTTTCGCAAGCAGATAAGAACCTACAACTCTGGCTGCGCATTAACATCGTTGGCAGGCAAAGTGGACAACGCCATCAACAAAGGTTCTGGCCCATACTGCTTTAGACTTGGCGGCCAAAATCACCACAACATCGGCTCCTTCCTACCACCAGAGGGGAAACAGCCCAAATTCATGCAACTATATTTCTTCGAAACTGAACAGGAGGTCACACAGAGAATGAATTCTCTGGGACATGGCGCCAGTACCAGCCTCGACCCTGAAATTGTCCAAGGACTTTCAGACATGCTATATGAACATAATGTGCTAGCATAGATGTGAAAAATGGCAAGGGAAAGTATTGATGAGGAAAGCCTCCAACCAGTTCGCATCCGCCTCCACGGAGGCCGCAAAAAAGACGGGAGACAATTTAATTTGCCGACCGTGGACGAGGTTGCAGCTCTTATTGTAGGAGACGGAGAGATTGATACACATCCAAGGGATGTTATCATCCACGACCGCGCTAAGGGGTTGAAAAAAAATTCCGCACTTCACCCCAGCTTCATGGCAATGCAATATCCAATAATGTTCCCCTACGGTGAAGATGGGTACAGACCTGACATTAAGCACAATGACGCTGAGACAACGACGCGAAAGAAAAGAACTTTTGTGACGATGAGAGAGTATTACGCTTACCGTTTCCAGGAAAGGCGAAAAGAAGGGAGAATCATAGACGGCTGGAGCATTCTTTGTGGGAAACTGAGACAACAATTTATTGTTGATTCATTCACGTTCGTCGAACAACAGCGGCTAGACTATGTTCGCAATAACCAAAAAGATATACGCAAATACTCCCTTCGTGGACTTACTGATGCAGTGACAGCTGGAGAAACACTGGGAGCATCTATTGGTCATCGAATCATCCTACCCCCAGCATTCCGTAACTGTTTCAGATTTGGGTTTCAGAACTACCAGGATGCGCTCGCTATATGTCGTTTGGGCCGGCCCACCTGATTTGTTCATTACTTTCACCTGTAACCCACAATGGCGAGAGATCAAAGAATTTCTACAAGCCGTTCCAAGCCAACGTCCCGAGGATCGCCCCGATATTGTTGCAAGAGCTTTTAGAATCAAACTTGATCAGCTAATTGAGGACATTACCAAGCACAACTTCTTCGGCAAAACACTTGCAGGTAAGCCAACGATTTACGCCCACAATATTGGTTATATTTGATTTGTCCTGGGTTGTTTATGCCACCTTCCAGCGAGTTCCCATGATTACATTAGTCTCACAAGAGTGCAATTATTAATCGATGCATTTTCTTACAGTTTTATATAGCAGCACCTATGTAGTATAGGTTAATCGCAGGAACTTCTTTGACCCCTTCCTCTTTATATTAGACTTTCCCAGAATTGTTTTCGCCACCGTCCACTGAGTTTCCAAGATTACTTTGATCTCACAAGAGTGTAAATATTAATCGATGCATTTTCTTGCAGTTGTATACACTATCGAGTTTCAGAAAAGAGGATTACCACATGCACATATTTGCCTCTTCCTACATCCAGATGATAAGCCCACCAAGCCTGCTGATATTAACAACATTATCATTGCTGAGATTCCTGATGAAAAAGAAGATCCGCTTGGGTATGCCACCGTTATGCAATTCATGGTCCACGGTCCTTGTGGTGAAATGAACTCTCAATCGCCATGTATGATTGATGGGAACTGCTCTAAATATTATCCAAGAAAGTTCTGCAGCCAGACATCAGTTAGTGAAGATGGGTACCCAGAGTATCGACGGCGGAATGATGGTAAAACATTGGAAAAGAGCGGCCACACCATCGACAATAGATTTATTGTGCCTCATAACATAGATCTATTGGTCAAGTACCAGACCCACATAAATGTAGAATGATGTAATAAACATAGGTCAATCAAGTACCTCTTCAAATATATGTCCAAGGGACCTGACATGGCATTGGCAAAATTAGAAGAGATAAGAGGAGACCAGGATACTGGAGAGACGTCAAACAAACCAGTTGACGAGATTGAGATGTATCTTCGTTGTAGGTACATATCAGCCTCTGAAGCTTCCTGGCGTATGTTCGCATTCGAGATTCAGTTTAAGCAGCCGCCAGTCCAGAGACTATGTTTCCACTTGGAAGATGAACAACAAATCATTTTCGAAGACGAACAGGAACCGGAAGAGGTACTTGAAAGGGTCGGTGAAGCAAAAACAACCTTCACAGAGTGGATGGAGACAAATAAACAGCACGAAGAGGCGCATGAGTTAACGTATGCTGATTTCCCACTAAAATGGGTATGGAATGCCAGATCTAAGAAGTGGACAAAAAGGAAAAAAGGACTGAAGCTCGGTAGAATATACTTCGCCCCACCCACAGCAGGAGAATCATATTATTTGAGGTTGTTGTTGAATATAGTTATGGGAGCTACATGTTATGCGGACATTAAAACAGTGGACGATGTCATATATCCGACGTTCAAAGATGCTTGCAAAGCTAGAGGTTTACTTGATGGAGATGATGAATGGCACGTGGCGTTGAACGAAGCTGCAACTTGGTCAACACCTCGACAACTTCGAGAACTCTTTGTGACCATGTTGCTGTTTTGTGAAGTGACAGACCCAAAAGCCCTGTGGGATGCACATTCACAAGACTTATCTGACGACATACTGCATCGCCAACGCAGAAGGTTCAGCATCGGAAATTTAAGTTTAAGTATTGACCAAGTCAAAAACTACGCGCTTTATGAGATAGAGCTGATCCTAAACCGTAGTTGCCGAAGCCTTAGACAATACGACGACTTCCCTTTACCTGATGATGCCCTAATGCGAGACTCATCTAACCGCCTAATACTTGAAGAACAAGATTACAACGAAGAAACACTGCGTGAACAAGCCGACCTACTACAATCGGGTCTGAACATTGACCAAAGGCATGTGTACGACTCAGTACTGAAAGCAGTGCATCTCAAAGAGGGCGGTGTTTTCTTTGTCTACGGCAGTGGCGGAACAGGTAAAACCTATCTTTGGAAAACAGTGATTTCCAGGCTTAGATCTGATGGCCATATAGTCCTCGCTGTGGCATCCTCTGTCATAGCCGCTTTGTTGTTGATTTCAGGCAGAACTGCTCACTCACGGTTCGCTATACCATTGCTTCTGAGTGACAACACAAGCTGCAAGATTGAACAAGGGTCGGACTTGGCACATTTAATCAGGAAAGCAAGTCTAATCATATGGGACGAAGCACCGATGGTCCATAGACACGCCTTTGAGGCTGTTGACAGAGCGTTTAGAGACATTATGCAGCTTGATGATGGCATGGCGAAGCATAAAGTATTTGGCGGAAAAACTGTCGTGCTAGGTGGGGACTTTAGACAAATTTTACCCGTAGTTCCTAAGAAGGGGAGAGCAGATATAGTTGACCCTTCTATTAGTAGATCAAGCTAAATCTGGCCACATTGCATGCACTGTCATGAAACTTCAGAAAAACATGCGCATAATGCAAGGAAAAAGTGAAGAAGAAGTCGCAGAACTATCTGAGTTCAGCAAATGGGTACTTGACATGGGAGATGGGAAGATACCTGCAACATCCAAGGAAGATGAGGATGAAAGTTCGTGGATAAATATACCGGAGGACCTTTTAGTTCATCCGGGTGGAGACCCGATCGCTTCAATTGTCCAAGAAGTTTACCCTCAACTATTGGATAATTTCACCAACCGTGCGTATTTACAAGATCGGGCTATATTAACACCAAAGAATGACACAGCTGAAGAGGTCAACAATTACACGTTAAGCCTCATATCGGGAGAAGAACATATATCAAAAAGCGTTGATAGGATTTGTCCATTGACGCGGCATGCAAGTAATATGGACAGCCTATATCCAACTGAGTTCCTTAACTCCCTCAAGTTCCAGGGTTTGCCCAATCATGAAATACGTCTTAAGGAAGGTTGCCCGATTATATTGCTACGAAACATTAATCAAGCTTCAGGAATGTGCAACGGGACAAGACTAATAGTTACGAAAATACGGTCACGTATTATTGAGGCAGAAGTCATCACCGGCACCAACATCGGTACGATTGTGTCAATACCAAGAATTGAGATGACACCAACAGAGACAAAATGGCCTTTCATGCTGAAGAGACGACAATTCCCTGTCAAAGTATGTTTCTCAATGACAATAAACAAGAGCCAAGGCCAGACATTTGCTAAGGTAGGCATATACTTACCCCAGCCTGTTTTTAGCCACGACCAGTTATATGTTGCTGTTTCAAGAGTCACGTCGCGTAAAGGCTTACGAATTTACATACCAAGTGAGAGTGATAAAGACGGATGCGCGAGGATGACTAAAAATGTCGTGTATAGAGAAATTTTCGCAGACTTGTAACAGCTAAATTAGAAGCCTTCTTTATACGTCACTTTTTATGTCTTTGTTATAGATTTCGCAGATAGATAGATAGAAGGTTATCTTAAAATACCCCATGTTTTATATTTATGCTATTTATATTGATATTGTGGTTTCGAATTACATCGCATTCCCGTCTCGCCTTTGTCTTACTGCGCCGTAAGCACACATTTTATGCATAGCCTTTGAAAGTAATGACCAACTACGCTCGACGATGCACATATTAGATGAGTTGAGCGCTGGCTGCGGAGGTTTATCGATCAATCAGTAAGGATCAACCGCTGCCTCCAGTGCCCTTCAACTAATCATCAAATTCAGATTAACAAGTTACAGCTATAATCCACAAAAACCCAGATCACAGAAATCAAATGTATGATGTACATCATGATTGACTGAAGTAATTTAGCAATGTAATGAAATAATAATCATAATGGAATGCGATAAACAATGACAAATTCATAGTCATCACCCATCATCTTAATCTTATCTTAGTATATTGATATAGTAATAGTAATTGACTGATTGATGATGATAGGAGCGGAGTAATGGGTGACAGGAAAAGGGGTGATGCTGGATGATTTTATAGAAAAAAGGATTGGGAATGAGAAGAATCAAATTGGCACAGGTAAACTCTCTGCTTCAGTGCTTACTTACCTTATTCTGGTTACTAGAATTACATTTGAGTAGTAATTATAATGTCAATAACTATAAATAGTTTAAAACTGACAGCTTCAAAGTAAACATGATGATGCTTTTATTCAACAAGGAAAAACCAACCTACCACGACCAATCAACATGTAGTTCAAATGTAATACAGTACAAACTGAAACTTAGGCTAGACTAATCAATCAAGATAACCCATCTACCATTCTCCCAAACTTGACAGAGACGCATTAGAGACATCTCCCCTATTAAGACTTGATCATTCATCTCGAGGTGGACACCATAGTAACCAGGATGACTATACACATGCACGATTCTTCCGACATACCACCCACGGAACACATAAAGCTCCACTAGATCATCTATAAAAAAAAACCAGAGCTGTTAATAAACGGCGGAAAAGGGCGAACCAAGTCCACGACAACAACATCGCTTAAAGGGCTTACCCCACTCGAGTCGGTCAAATTGTGAAACTGCACATACAAACATCTGGTATTACCACAGCACACGACACAACCACTATAGTAACCACCCCAGAAACCCGCGTAAGGATACATGACCTCCACTATGTCCCCATTCAGATAGTTGTGAGCCATTTTTACAAATATCACCTTATTTGTAAGAAAAATAGGAATTTACACATGTCGGAACATAAACAATCGAATATATACAGCTATATCCAATTGAATACAAATAGCAATTAATTTCATTCATAAATTCGTATTTAATTCAATTTGTATAATTCAAATTTTATATCCAAGCACTGCAGCCACGGTCCTGAAATCAATCAGCAAATCAGATCATCAATCAATTCAATTCAATTTGTATAATTCACTAACAGTTTTATTTAAAAAAAATATACTCTCATTTCAAATTTCAATTCAAAGCAAATACATATCATTCGTAAATTTGTAATTAATTTAAGAATTAATCATTGCAAATACAAATCAATTCAATTCAATTTGTATAATTCACTAAGAGTTTTATTTCAAAAAATATACTCTCATTTCAAATTTCAGTTCAAAGCAAAGACATATCATTCAGATCAAATCATCAATTTAATTCAAATTGAATAATTCATTAACAGTCTAAAAGAGCTTTGTATATTTTGCGTCATTATAGAGTGCTTCACCTTCATTCTGGGATATGGGTGTCAAAGTTCTTGAAGGGTGTGCAGACAAACTCAAACCATTTATCATGGAAACAGTTTCATCAATGAATTACGCCCTAGAGGATTACGATCCTATCCTTTCATCAATTTGCAAGCCTGTGGAAGACACTGTTACAGGTGTCGCTGATGACTCAGCCATTCTGGTATATTTGTATTTATTACATAATAATAATAATTCATCAAGAGCCTGATTTCAAAATATACTCTCATTTGTAATTAAGAATGACAAAGATAGGGAAACGGTCACAGCCCTCAAATTGTAATTAAGACTCTGATTTTTTTACAATGCTAATGACAACTCTAGAAATAGCAGTTACAATTTGTTACACAGCACACTCTAGAAATAGCAGTTACAAGGACACAACACAGCAGTTACGAAACTTTAAGACCAGCAGTAAACACAATTATAATGGCACTAAATGTGCACAAATTAATTACCTTCGTACACATCCTATCATATAAATAGGTAGATAGGTAAATAGAAATCACAAACCAGAAAGCATTACAATAAGATTGAATACAGAAAATTAAACCCAAGGAAGACTACAAAATACCCATCAAAAGGTGATGATAATGATGAGTAGATACAGCACTTATCAATTTTGGTGTTTAGATTGCCGTCATTGTCCTGCTACTGCCGCACCATTATATTTCTTTATTTGCACATTCCCTAACATTTTGTGGCTCTTATTTCCTACTTTGCTCCCAACTTTTTTTGTTAGATATTAATTTACTATAAGCACTTAAACTACTAGCATAACTGTCATTGTTCCTTCCTGTGATTAGACATTTTTTACTATAAGTAATGTTAAGCATCGTACGGCACTAAATGTCACCGCCAATTGCTTAGCTCATTTAAGCCTCAGTCCATCTTATTTGTGACATATGCATTCATGCCTCCTACCTTCTGCTCACCGTCTTAGCTAATACCCATTCTTATTCTCACATGTGCAGGTCAAAAGGCAGAGAAGAACACAAACAGAAATGGCACCAATTTTGACAACCATAGCCAACTTACTCCCCTCAAAATCAAAGTACAAAATCACTGCAAGAGCAACAAGAATATGGGAGGTGAATCCAAACAAGACAGCCCACCCACTATCAATGGACCTGATTTTCTTAAATAAAGAGGTAACTGAGAGAATACTGCTTCCTTGGCACATAATCTACGACATTTTAACAAAAAGTTTAACAGGGACACCACATCCACACAACAATACCAAAAAAATTTGTTAGCTCTTACAGAGAGGAATTGAAGGAAGGCAGAGTATACACATTGCAGCACTTCGACGTTATAAAAAACACCCGCTCATACAGGCCTGTCAAAACTAATGACAATATCATCAGGTTCACCCCTTTTACATCAATTGTCGAAGATGAAACTGCAAGCCAGGCTATTCCATTGCACAAGTTTGAGTTCTTCCCAATAGAGAGTCTCCACGAGCGTAACAACAAGAACGATTATTTAATAGGTAGAACAACCCATTAAAATATGTACATAGTCATCGTATTTGTCCTAAATATTCACATATACTATGTGCCACCTAATTTAGGACTTTCTCGCATAAACCTAACATATTTTATTCATGGAGCAGATGTTGTGGGATTATTGACAACCATAGAGACAATAAAAGAAGTGCGGACTGAAAACGGCTTCACACAATTAAGACATATAGAGATCATAAACGAAAGGCAAGCCATTACAAAATTTTACCTTAACACAAATTAACCAGTTGTTGTCGACATGAAGTGTATATTCTCTATTTTTACAACGCTCACGGACAAAAAGGTACGTGCCACTTTATGGGGAGATGCGGCCGCACTCGTGGACGAGGAGATGGCACACGACATCGATGCGAAGGTCGTTGTAATAACGTCTACCAGAGTAACGCAGTACGACGGTAACAACTAAGAACCAAAAAACCAACAACTGTGAAGAACAACATTACATACACTACGTACGCACCCATCTAATTCCGAAAAACTACATAACGTGTTCACAGGGACTTACCAGCTACAATCCACATATGCCACAAAAATATATGTCAATCTGGCCATTGCAGAGACAGTAATTCTGCAACAAAGGTTCTTCCCCGATAGCTATGAACCATCTACTTTACAGTACTTTGTCAACTCCTCGCCAAAATTTTTTACACGTTACACACACACATATATATATAGGGACCCTCCAACTATTCATGTGACATTATAAGCCACCCCAGAAGAGACGTTTGAAGAGTTGCTGAAGAACAAAAAAACCATCCGGAAACTACTAGAGATGGAAATAACAGACGAGAAAGAAGCATTTATATGCGAAGGCACGTTAGTGGAAGTCCCCACGGACGTCGATTGGAAATACCAATCATGCCCGACATGCAAGACAGGCATTCGAGAAGATAGAACGTGCGGTAACTGTGCCCAACTGATTTCCTACCCGACCCAAAGGTAAGTAACAATTAAATTAAGGCTCCCTTGAAACAAGAACGTTCCCCAACTTTCTACTTGCAGGTATAGACTAATGACCACGATAGCGGACGGAGACACATCCGCCCTGTTGGTTATTTTCCACAAGGAAGCAGAGAAGGTCATTGGAAAGCCAATATCTCAGCTGTTGAAGTTGTATAAGAAGGTAATGACTTCAGAAATACTATTACTAATATTCAATTTAATACGATATTACGAGAGATCAGAATGCACTAACCACCTGTTTCGGAATGGTATTGTAGGACGACGGAAAAGGAAAAGTATTTGACATTCTACAGCAATGTGTTGGGAAGACATGTACTTTCAAGGTTAAGATAGGGGTAAATAAATTTGGGAATGAAAGGGAATTAAAGGTGCAGAAGACATTTCTGCCTGCGATGCATGAATCGACAGTCAACAAACCCCTAGACAAGGTATATACGATTACTTTATTGGTTCCACAACAACTGCTAACAATGTCAATGATGTTCACAACGGAAACAAAAATAACCTAGCCCGTAGAAGGAAATGAGGAAACAAGTGCGGCCGTAGACTCGCCAGAAGACGAACTGCTCCTCAACACTCCACATAAAACAGAAACTTCAAAGCGTACGAAACAGTAATTACAAAGAAAACTTACATTCACAAATAATCATTACATTTGCTTCCTTATGCTAATTGAGCATAATCTGCCTACAATGTGCTGCAGGGATGACCCTTACGCGAAAGACACAAACATGAAGGGGATTCGCAAGGCCGGGAAGCGATTGAGGCCAACAACATCACACCACACTTAAGCGGGGCACAATAAAGAAACCTACAAGCATTGGTCGAAAAAAAACTTACACATTATTGTTAGTTAATTGTGTCGTGCAATTAAATTTTATTTTGACTTTCACCTACCACGAACTACATTCCAATTTGTTTACCAAGATTTGGGGGTGTGACTTAACCAGATTCCCCTATTCCTTATTTACTGGCGTTGTTTGCTATCTACATTACGCTTATCGTTCGGATTTACGCAACTTCGAGCAACCAAATCAAACACTAAAAATTTCTACTCTTTCACCAATTGGCCACTACACTGCCAACAAACGCTCACAAAGAAGGTACTGCACTAAAGGGAGATCGCACAAACATACCATTGCAAGCCCCGTGAATTTCACGGGCATGAAAACTAGTTTTTGGGTATAAATTGAGTTGGTGTTTAGCTTGTTTGTAAGCTTCTTTATATTCAATGGCACCAAAGAAGAAGGGAAGGGTGGTTTTAAGCAAGAAACGGAAAAGTGCGTCTACGTCAACACCCAAAGTTGAGACCGAAGTCGAGGCTGAGGTTGAGGAGCCGGAAATTCCTCGTCTACCGGGTTTTCCTAATCTTGCATTTGGCTCGGAATTGCAGCGGGAGCAATTCATTAGGCTCCTTGGTAAGCCTTTTGAGCCTACTTGTGGACATGACGTAGGTCCACCCCGACGCGGCCACGCGCGGGTTTGGGTAGGCGAATGAATCTCGTGGTGAAATTGATTTCGGGTTGAAATCTAAGTCAAAGTTGGAGTCGCCACCGAATTTTGTGGGAATTCGGACCCGTTCGAACCCACTCTATGTTGTTGTGGACCGTACACAAAGTACGGCCCATTTCAATTTCAGAGTTTATGGGGCTCGTCCCTTTGCATTGCGATACCGATACCGTCACTACCGGTTATCGTGTATTGAATGACTCTCGTGCGCCAACGGTTTCGGACATCCGGAAACCGAGGTTTTGAGTAAGGGGTGAGGGTACGTGTTGGGAAGCCCACTAAGGACACCCAACCCCGCCCGCACTTAGCGGCCTCTACTAAGACATCGTTCGTGTTCGTGTACGCGCGCTAGTAAAATGACTAAATGATAACAGCGTTTTCGGCTAAGCATGCGAGTTATATGTGAACTACGTCATTTTAATGCATCTTGATTCACGTCAAAGTGATTTAGCATGCGATGTTCATTTAAGGCAATAAATGGCAAACATCGAAAAAAGAAAACTCGTAAATAAATTACAAATTACACAGGCGGAATACAACCCGGAATTCACAATACAACGAGTGATAAAATAAAATAATCAAATTAGACAACGGTAAACATTAACTATAAGCGGGACCCGTAAATAGAAAATGTGAACTAGACCATAAGTTAAATAAATGGACGAACTCCGATTAAATATACATTATGTTGTATACTAAGCGAAGGACGGAGATATGGGACCTAGGCGTGATGCTAGTCCGATCCCAAATCTCGATGCCTTGTCCCGACTTATCACATCGAAAAATTGGCGTCTAAATTAGTCATGTGCCGGATACGACTAAAGAGTCGTCGACACAAGACTAATAGTGAACGGCAATCAATCAAAGTCGTTTAAGTGAAATGATATGCATGAGGTTTGAAATGGTAGATCACGTGATTGACTTTACACGCGTGGATCGAAACCGTAAAAAAGGATGAGGCTCAAAGGATGCTTTGAGGCTCTCGGTTTATTTGGGCTAAAGGACCCACTCGGTCGAGTCATGACCTGGACTCGATCGAGTGTGCCTTCGAGGTAGCTACTGCCCGGTTTTTGGGGTGCTACTCGATCGAGTGGCCCATGGCACTCGGTCGAGTGCCCCCTGTACGAGTTATAACTCGTTTCGGAAAAGGTGGCTATTCCGATTTAGTTATTTTAAAATCGATGGTTGGCCGAGTTAAATAAAAATATGGCATGATTTAAATTTAACTCAGTTTTCGGTGTTTTAATCGTGTAATATACGATTATAATACCGTCATCGGAAATTTATGAAAAGTGTTATTATTGGACTAAAATTTGATTAGTGACGAAATGGTGCCCCTCCGCATCACAACATCGAAACTAATCCTAAAGGATTATGTGATGTTGATTTTCGCATCAACGGATCTCGTGCTAATCTTAGTAATGGAATCGTACGCGTTCAACTACGAATGACCACGATCACGTTACGCCCTTGAGTACATTGGGGCGGCGCTCCTCGAAAGGGTTCTGAACTGCAATCAGGCCTGCGCGCGTGTATAGGGCCCATATTTGCTGAGGAGGCATGGCAGTTAGGGTTCAGTTAGGTTTTCCTATTATAAAAATAGGAACCCCTGCTTCAACTTACTATATCCCTAAATCAAAAAATCCTTCTTCTCCTCAAAATCTCTTAGACTTTCAAGAAGACTTAAATATCTGTCATGGGTATCGATCACCTGACTGCACTGCTTTTTGCTTGGTCCCAACATTTTCGGGACGAGGAGAAGGTTCAACTGACCCAGATGGGAATTGTCAATTTATTCCCACTTCAACGTCTGATAATCGACTCACACTTTCTGGATGCCTGTTTAACGTTTTGGGATACTACCCATCACGTTTTCGTTTTCCCGCGAGGAGAAATATGCCCTCTACCTGAGGAGATCGCAGCTATAGGCGGTTGGAGCCCTGTTGCTCGTCCAGCTATCCCTCCATTCTATCCTGATCCAAGGAGGAGGCTAAGGGACTTCCTGGGTTTGTCTCATGCTGAGACAGATTGAATGGTGCGGGGAAATTCTGTTTCCCTCTTCAACCTGGCTGACAAGTTTATGAATAACCGAGACGTGAGGGTTACTGCTGCCCATAAGCGTAGGGCTTTCGCCTTTTGCATACTGCACCGTTATGTTTTTGAAGGGATGATGGAGGCTGACTCGTGTTTGGGTCAGAACAGGCTGATTGGTGTGGTTGACCAGATGGAGACTGGTCACAGCCCTGCTTGGCTAGCCACCGGGGAGATCATTATGGGGCTAGATGCTAGGAGGCTAGACCCTGACCGACAGCTGACGGGAGCGTGCGTATCTTACAGGTATACATCTCACCTTTTTTTTTTACGCGAGAATTCTGATATACGCGAGTCACTCGATCGAGTGACATCTTTGACGAGCTTCTGCCTGTTTTCAGAGGGCTTACTCGATCGAGTCAGCTGTTGTACTCGATCGAGTGGGCTCTGGCGAACTTTCCCATTGCTTAAGAATTTTGTGTATACTTTTCAGATTTGGTTGTCGGAACGTCTGTCGATCATAGAGTCCCCTCCGAGTATTACCAACTACCGTAGCAGCCAAATTACCTCGAGGAGGCGAGGTATAAGCTGGAGTCATCATATAAACCGAGCTTATTGGGATGAAGAGTTGGTGTTTCATGGTGGTCCGTTAATTAGGTGGACCGTCGCCTGGTGGTTTCTCTCCAAACTGACGGGTTTGGCCAAGAGAGACCAAGCCCGCTACTTGGTGATTCTGTCTCTTGACTGGACAGTTCACATCCACCCGGACCGTCTCCGGAGGCAGTTCGGTTTGTCTCAGCGTATTCCTGAAACTGAGGCAATCATTAGCGTCTCGCTCCAATTGACGGACGCTATGTGTGACACATGGTTGCAGAGGTGGTTCACCCGTCCTACATGGACTACACCCAACCCTTGCCAATCCGCTTGGGTTCCACGTGCATATGAGAAGTGGACTTCCGAGGAGTCCGAGGAAGCTCCTAAAGCTTTGAAGGTTGATGAGGCCTTCGAATTGGTTCGCCGGGAGACAGCGAAAGACAATAGGGGTTTCTTCAACGAGGGAGACACTCCTGCTACTCTAGTCCGATTAGAATCGGGTCTTAAGTCACATACTAAGACTCGATCTAAGGATGCCGGTGCTAGCAGCACGCGGGGGCAGCAAAGCCCCCAGACTGATTTGGAGAGACGACTTGGGCCAGACTGGCGGTCAGAGACCGACTAGGCCCGCGCGATCGGTTGCCTGAGCCCGTGAGGGCCCGGCTCGGGCCGATAGATGTGATCGAGGACTCGAGTTCAAAGAAACGGGTCCGGGCTAAGGAGGTTCCCGTGGTGATTCGGGAACGTTCCCCTCCGCGTCGTCGCCAGTGGACGGCCAAGAAGGCCAAGGACAAAGGGAAGGGCAAGACGCACTAAGTACCGAGTCCTTAGTTTTTTATTATTTGAATATTATTACTATTTATTTGGAGTGTCGTGTGTTTTTTTTTTTAATTTTTCTGAATTTTTGCATTTGTAATTTCCCGAGTTTATCGAGGTTTTAGTAATTAATAAAGGAAGTTTATTATTAAACCGCTCCTGTCTTTTCTTGATTGCATCGGTTGTGCCCTTTTGAGGGGCTGCCTACGTATCCACAATTAGTGGAATCAAACCAAACGTAGTTCAGGCTTAGTAGATTTGCAATCTCGAATTACAGCAAGACTATTGGTTCAAGATGCTTGCAACAGTAGAATAAGTAATTCTAGCTTATTGACTTGCATTTTGTAAAATAATTTCAATAAAATTTGCTAATGACATTGAGAAATGGCTAAGGGTAGTAACGCTTCAGCTGGTCCAGGTTGGTCGAGTTGACGAACTCATTCCCGTCCAGGTCCGTCAGCATCACTACTCCTCCTGACAGGATCTTCTTCACCAAGTATGGCCCAGCGCAATTAGGTTTGAATTTTCCCCTTGGGTCAACTGGTAACAAAGCTCGAACCAATTTAAGGACCAGATTCCCCTCCTTAATATTTCTGGGTCTCACCCTTTTGTTGAAGGCCCGTTGGATCCTTTTCTGGTAGATTTGGATATTGTTGAGGGCACGAGATCGTCGTTCGTCGGGTAGAACCAAGGAGTCATACCGTGCTCGAACCCAATCAGCTTCGGGTACTTGAATTTCTAACAGAATTCTGAGGGACGGTACCTCCAATTCAACTGGTTGGACTGCCTCCATCCCATAAGTTAGGTAATACGGCGTTGCCCCAGTTGCGGTGCCAATTGACGTCCGGTATCCCCATAGGGCAAAAGGTATTTTGTCGGGCCAGTCCCGGTAATTATCAGTCATCTTTTTGAGTATGGTGACAATTGTTTTATTGGCCGCCTCTACCGCTCCATTTGTTTGGGGACGGTAAGGTGAAGACGTATGCTTTTGAATTTTATACTTTGTCAAAAGAGTGGCAGTCTCACTTGAAAATGAGTCCCGTGATCACTGATAAACTCGTGCGGGATCCCATACTGACATATTATCTTGTTTTGGATAAACTTGGCAACATGCTTAGCATTGAGAATGCGGTATGATTCAGCTTCGACCCATTTGGTGAAGTAGTCGATAGCTACTAAAATGAGGCAGTGTCCTCCGGTACCAGAGGGATTTATTTTCCCGATTATGTCGATACCCCATGTTGAGAACGGCCAAGGCGACGTTATGGTATAAAGCAGAGATGACGGCATATGTTGCACGTTGGCGAAGATTTGACAGTTATGACAATGTTTGACATATAACTGGCAGTCGACTTCCATAGTATTCCAGTAATACCTGAGCCTCATGATTTTTCGGGCCAGCATCTGGGCATTCATATGTGGGCCGCATTCACCATCATGTATTTCGGCCATAACCTTTTCAGCTTTATATTTATCGACACAAAGGAGTAGAGCCTCCTGTGCTGTCTTTTTGTACAGCTGCCCGTCATCGGTGCGGACAAACTGGGTAGCTAGCCTTCGTAGGCTTTCTTGGCTCGGCCTTCAGTCCTGGGAGGATATTCCCCGTTTGTCAGGTACGTTAATACAGCCTGATACCATGGTTCAGGATCAGTTGTCTCAATGTCTTCAATGTCGTGAATGTATGCCGGCTCGGACCGTCTTTCGACAGAAATTGGCATACTGGTCACGTGGTCGGGAATATTTAGCAAATATGCCAATTTTGAGAGTGCATCTGCAAACTGATTCTCTTCCCGAGGCAAGTATATGTACTCCACCTTTTGGAATTGTTTCTCGAGATCCCTTACTCGTGCCTGGTAGGCCACGAGATTAGCGTTCCGAGTTTTCCATTTTTGAAGTGCTTGGTTTGTGACCAAGGATGAGTCACCATGTACCCGGAGATTTGTGATCCCTAGATTGGCGGCGTCTTGTAGCCCGTAAATGCATGCTTCGTACTCGGCTGCATTATTGGTAACATCAAAGTCCAGTTTGATGGACACGGGAGTATGCTCCCCTTTTGGTGATATTAGGAGGATCCCGACTCCAAACCCTCGAAAGTTGGACGCTCCATCGAAGTATAAATTCCATGTTTCGGTATCGGTATGGAAGATATCTTCATCTGGGAAGGACCAGGTGTCGGTGTGTCCTTCTTCGGTTACCGGGCTATCGGCGAGAAACTCAGCTACTACTCGCCCCTTAATGGCCTTCAACGGTACAAATTTTAGGTCGAACTCTGCCAGCATTAGAGTCCATCTAGAAATTCGGCCATTGAGAACGGGCTTTTCGAAGAGGTATTTGATTGGGTCCATCTTGGATAGCACATAGACCTCGTAGCTAAGCATATAATGTTGGAGCTTCTTAGTGGCCCAAACCAGAGCCAAGCACGTCTTTTCGAGCAAGGTATATTTGCACTCATACTCTAAAAACTTTTTGCTGATGTAATAGATAGCTCGTTCTTCGGAGTTAACTGTCTGAGCCAGCATAGCCCCCATGGCTGTCTCAGTCGTCGTTAGGTATAACGACAGAGGTAAACCGGGTTGAGGTGGCATTAAGACTGGCGGAGCAGACAAGATTTCCTTTATCTTGTCGAAAGCAGCTTGGCACTTGTCATCCCATATAACCCATTCCCCTACTTTCAGTTTCTTGAAAATTGGTTCACACACCATGGTTAGTTTGGAAATGAACCGACTGATATACTGGACTTTCCCGAGAAATCCTCTTATTTCTTTTTTGGGTTTTTGGAAGTTTCATCTCGGTAATGGCTTTAATTTTAGCTGGGTCGACCTCGATACCTCGTTGGCTAACGATATGACCAAGTAATTTGCCTGATGTCACCCCAAAACTGCACTTTTGAGGGTTTTAACCTCATGTTGTACTTACGCAGTCGGGTGAAGACTTTTCTTAGGGCGGTGATGTGACCGTCCCGTTCTTTGGATTTGACGATCATGTCGTCTACATAAACTTCTACCTCTTTATGCATCATGTCATGCAATAAGGTCGTAGCGGTCCTTTGGTACGTGGCCTCCGCATTAATGAGACCGAATGGCATGACGGTGTAGCAGTAAGTACCCCAAGGTGTAGTGAAGGTAGTCTTACTCATATCTTCTTCCGCCATCTTTATTTGATTATACCCGGCATACCCGTCCATAAATGATAGAAGGGCATGATCGGCTGTGTTATCCACCAGTATGTCGATGTGTGGTAACGGAAAATCATCTTTCGGGCTTGCCTTATTAAGATCCCGAAAATCCACGCATACCCGCACCTTACCATCCTTTTTAGGAACCGGCACGATGTTTGCAACCCAGTCCGGATATTCGGACACCTGTATGAAGCTGGCTTTGAACTATTTAACGACTTCTTCTTTTACCTTGAGAGACCACTCGGGCCTCATTCGGCGGAGCTTCTTCTTAACCGGTTTGCACCCGTCTTTAATTGGTATGTGGTGCTCGGCTATTTCCCGGTCTATCCCTGGCATGTCCATGTAGGACCATGCAAAGACATCTTTGAACTCTTGGAGGAGGTTCATGAATTGCTGTTTCTCCTTGGGATTTAAGGATAACCCTATCTTAAGTATCTGAGGTTCTAAGGTTGTTCCCATATTAATGGATTCGGTCTCTTCAATTACCGGATTCCGAGGTTCCCTTTGCTCTAGCTGCTCGATCAGGTGTGGAGGTAGGGATACCTGTTCATCGGGTTTCTCAATGTCATTGCATAAAATATTTTTGAAAGCGGAATTTAAAAGAGACAAGTCGTAAGCAGAACAATTGTTATTATTGATTGAAAACTTTGAAAACAGCTCGAAAAGAGCAGCCATCTGATCATTGGTCAGTGGCGGAATTGGTAAGGCACTCGGGACAGACCTAGAAGTGCCAGCAGCAGGAATGACAAGTGGGAGAGGGGTTACAGGAGTGACTCTAGCACCGGACTCCCTAGACTCGACCTCAGACTCTGACTCAGACTCCGACTCAGACTCGGACTCAGACTCAGGCATGTCTCCCTCTCCAGTGACCAGCTTGTAGATCTTTCCTTGACTGTCAGTCCACTTGACAGTCTTCCTCCAGGCCCTGTTTCCCGTCTCGGAACCAACATCCGAGATCAGCTTGGTCGGGTCAAACCTGTTGCTGCGAAGAATCACGTTGACCAGGTCTTCTTTTGGAGTCGGGGCTATGGTGTCTTCCCCGAAAAGTAGCCCCAGTGCGAGCTCAGCATCGTCAGCTCTATCGGAATGTATGAGGGCGAACACATCATCCGAAATGTAGTTGCAGTCCCGGGCCAATTGGGTCCCGAGGTGTGCAACATTGGGTTGGTACAGACCAACCTGAACAGCTCTGAATACTGGTTTGACAAATTAGTCAGTCAACCGCGGGCTGTAAGGCCTCAAGTGGACACCCTTAATAATGTTGCAGGCCTTTTCGACTCCTGCTCGAACAACGTTGCCCGGGGTGACGGCATAGCCAAGGCCTAAGTGAGAGTCTTCGTCCTTAAGGACCTCAATGATCTTCCCAGCTGGAAGATCGGGTCGAGAAGTAGCCCCCGGTAAGTACCCTAGGTTCTGTAACATCGTGTCGATGCTAGTTATGAAGTAGGGCCTAAAAAGGTACTCTTCCTCGATCATCCCCACAAAGTCGAACCCCCAGAGGTCTGCGCGGCCCATGGCATTGCAGCTAGCCACAGTCATTGGGATTGCCTCTAAGGTAATAACGTTGTTGAGCAAAGGCAACTTGATCTTTCGGTGGAGGGTGGAGGATACCGCCTTGACCGCGTGAATCCACGGCCTTCCTAGGAGCAGGTTGAAGGATGAGGTGACATCGATCACCTGGAATTCCAGCTCCTTTTCTATTGGGCCCGTTATAACAGTCAGCTTTACGGCCCCAGCTACCGACTTTGGGCTTCCATCAAATGCCTGGATGGTCTGAGCAGTCGGAATATAATCGGCCTCGGTGATCGCGAGGGCTTTGGCGGTCCTCAAAGAAAGGACATTCACAGCAGACCCATCATCAACTAGGGTCATCGGGAGGTATTTCCCTCGGAATATCACCGTAATGTAGAGGGTCAGATTATGAGAGGCCCCGAACGGCGGTAGGCCGGCTTCAGAGAAAGTGATCATTGGGCCTCCTTCCTCGGTTTTGCCCTTCAAGTGGGGCAGGACCGTGGCTACCATTTCAGCAGGGGTAGCCAAAGAGACGATCTTCTAGAAGCGAACCTGGTTGACTTTTTGTGACGGATTCGTCTTTGACCGGGTTTTGACTCGGTCGCTAAAAGACGGTTTTTATTTTTGGTGTCAGTTTTGGCCCAAATTAGTCTCATTTCACTCGGAACGACCCACTGGGCCTGAATTTGAGGTTGGTTTTGAGAGATTTGTACTCCGCTAAATGTCCACGTCGGATATTATTGATTCCAAGCCCATATTCGAGTGTACTAAGTCACGTTTGCGTCCGATCATCATCGGGTGTTTTGTCGGGAACTGCTATAGACACTATCAGGCAAAATGCGAGTGTCTACAACTTATTTTGATCCCGACGATTTTAGTTTGGATTTATGTAAACTTTCCTTTATTTTGTCATTGATTTGGTCATGCATTTTTTAATGTCACCGTACCATTTGCACGGGTTTTAACCTAGTTGTATACGGAGTAGAAGATATCCGTCGAAATATTGTAACTCATCAAATACAAAGTATTTACTTGTTTATGTTAAACAAAAACAAGGTTATCGTACATAAATAATACTCCCTCCGTTCTAATGAATTGTATACGTTTGCTTTATGCACGTACGTCGATGCTAGTGTTATTTTGTCTATATCTTTAATTACGTATTACCAAAAATTATAAAAATTTGATATTTATAATGTATTCGACTAGACGGTTTAAACAAGATCGCTCATGACTATTTTTTATCTTATATATTAAAAGTTATTGTTCCGGTCACGGAAACAATTAACCCGGTTCTGGATCCGGGTCGTAAATTGAAACGTTGATAAGTAATGGATAGCTCGATTTCCCTTGACCTCTCCTTTATCCCTCTCCTATGATCGGACCTTCCCGGCGGAGTCGGCCTGCTCCCTGCACAATGAACGCACAGGGCCTCGGAGGTTGTCCGAGGGAACCCTCTCCGATGCCTAAGTTAGTCCGTGAAATGCCTTGACGAACCTAGCTCGTGAGGAACTAGGTGGCGATTTTAGGAGTGAGAGTCTAGAGAGAGAAAATCCAACCCCTCTCTTGTAGGAAAGGGAAGGGTATTTATACCTTCCTACAAGAGAGGGAAGTAGGAGGAGAATGGGTGGATAAGGAGATGACAAGTGGCTTCTTCTCATCCACCCATTCCCAATTACCTTAGGCGAAATGACGAGAGGGCCCCTGGGGATCTTGGCCCTGTCAGCAGGGATGCCCCCAGGGTAGGCGGATTTTGAGCCGTGGGCGCTGGGCTCTAGCAGGCTGCGTTGTCCTGTTGGCCCGGCAGTCGGCTATTCTTATTTTTTGTTCTCTTATTCTGGCTGCCTGCCAGGGGATGGCTTTCGGGCTTCATAGGCGATCCTCTGGG
The DNA here is from genome assembly GCA_958450325.1 of Agrostemma githago. Taxonomy (NCBI): domain Eukaryota; kingdom Viridiplantae; phylum Streptophyta; class Magnoliopsida; order Caryophyllales; family Caryophyllaceae; genus Agrostemma; species Agrostemma githago. Next base: position 23,164,589 of record OY288244.1, on the reverse strand, counting down.
GACCTGTCTTGCGGGCTGTTAGTGTCGGGCTGCCAACCCCAATCAATTGGCCCTCGCCAGCAGGGAGGAAAGCTAGGCTTCCCTTCTGCTGGTGACTCTTGCTTGGAGGGAGGTTGACTTTGTTTTTATTTTTGCTGCCGCATTTAATGCTTTGTGTCTTCCCAAGGAATGAAGCACAGTTTGTGTCAGGTATTCAAAGGGTTGAGGGTGTCATTGTAATGATTACGCTTCTCTTCTTGATGGATTTTTGGGAACCGTGAAGAGTTCGTGATTGGTGATTTTCCCTTCCAGGGTGGTTGGGATGTTATCAATGCTGCGCCTTCACTTGTATAAATCCCAGTTTTCTTCGTCATTTCTTCTCAACCCATTTTCAATCTTTCCACTTTCTTCGTTTAATCATGGTTTGGATCAAAAAAATTCGTGACTCGTCGTGGAGTTCGCTCTGTCACTTTCCTTTTCAGAGGATTCTGGAGGCTCCGGTACGCTCGAGCTGCTCATCGAGCCATTCGTCGTAGCCGTCGCTCACGGCTTTATTCTCATCGGAGTGGAAGGAAAAACTCCATCAGGTCGAGCAAGCGTCTTAAGAGATCTTCGCCCCCTGACGCACCCAGATTTAGGTGCTGTCCTCAGGGAGGAGGTTGTTTTGATCGGGGGTGCCACGAATGCTTTCCGTGGTTGCACCCTGAACAATTTGACCCTGACTTTTCTGACGCAGATTCCTCCCTAGGGTCAGGCCCCTCTTCTCCTGTGAGGAGAACAGGTTCTCGTACCTGTGACGAGTCCCAGGCTGTTCCTTTCGGCAGGGATTGGGAGGACAGTAGCCGAGACTCCGATGACAGTGAGGGTCTTGGCTGCTTGAGCGACAAGGACGGGGATGGACTCCCTGATGACCCTTTCAAGGACTCCCCAGACTGGGATTGGGGATCGGATTTTGGGAGCCAAGGGAGCCCTGGAGACCACTCTCCAGATTTGGATGACGACTAGGCCTGCTTAGCAGGGTGTAGGTGCGTCGGGCCGGAAGTTTAGGCCTTATGTATTTTTCTTTTTCTTGCTCGGCACGATATGTAATTTGTCCTTTTTTCCTTTTAAGGTTAATGAATCAGGAATCTAAACAACTTTGGCCCTTTTTTTTTTTTAATGCGGGGATGACGTAGGCGGTCGATTTTCCCTCTGACATTTTTAGTTTTTCGAGGCCCTTCTTGGGAAGGGGTGAACAGTTTTGTGTTCAGTGTTCGACACGTGGGAGGTTTGTTGGGGGCGTCTTGTTAGAGAGGTCGCCTCTTGGGCTTCTTGGGTCTTATATAAGCCCTTCTCCCCCTCCATTCTTTCTTTTTCACTCTTTTTGAAATCCATAACTCCCCTCACACTCTCGAGTCGCCTTTGTTGCTGAAAAATTCCGCGAGGAACAAGAAGTGCCTTCTGTCACTTTTTCCGGCGACTATCAGCATTCTAGGTTAGAAGCTCTTCTTTAAACCTTTCCCCCTTTTTTCCTTTCATAGGTATTTTCCTTCATAGCCAGTATGTCGCGAGTTCGCCCCCTTTCTTTTAATTCTTTGCTTGGGAGAACTGGGGATGGCGACGATGGTAGGCGTGACCTAGCCTCCTCCTCCGGGGTCGGCCCTCGGGGAGAGGATGATCATCACAGGGAGGAGGGTGCTGAATCACCCAAACTTGCTCCCTTTGATGTAGTTGATTCTGATGACGAGGCCCTGGAGGTGGATCCTTCCAGGGTTGCCGGCCCCCTCATCCGTAGGGAGAGGGGGAGGACTTATTATTTGGATAAGAAGAAGTATTTGATCCCCTTAAAGACTTACCCTGAGGCCAAGAACAGGGATTTGATACTGGAAAGCAATGCTGCCAAGGCAATTGAACAGTTTTATAACGTTGGGGAAGGGTATACAGTCGTGATTCCGGGGGAAAAAGACACAGTGTACTGTCCCCCGGAGGGTTGCGTGGCCGTCTACCATAAGGCCTTAGAATTTGGCCTGCGATTCCCTCTCCATCCTTTCCTGGAGGAAACCTTCAGGAGGATGAATGTCGCCATTGCCCAGCTGACAGCTACAGCTATTAGGTCTTTAGTAGCTTATACTTGGACCTGCCTTTTTCATGGCGAGGGGCCTTACATTGACGCCCTTCGCTTCATGGTCGGTCTTCAAATGGTGTCTTTGTCAGGGGGGGATGGCTCTCCCGGTTATTGGTCTCTGCAGAGGCAAAAGAAGTATGCCCTGGTCTGGCCGGCTTTGAGCAGCCTGAAGGACTGGAAAAATAATTTTTTGTACGTTCATAGTGCGTCAGGGTGGAAGATTCCTAGGCATTTTAGGAATCATGTCCACACTCGTATGGAAACGCGCGGAAGTACCACCCAGGTGTTGGGGGGAAGGCCCTGGAGGTCAAGTTGAGCGCGAAGGAGGAGATCTTGGTTAAAAAGTTTGAAATTGTCGTGGACAAACATGGCACCTTTGGCCCTGCTTTCTGGCTCCCTCACGCGGAGCTTATAGCGACAGATGAGTACTTGCTCCCCTTGGGCCTGATTCCCGGCCTTGAAAGTAGTTCTAGGGGGTTTTTATTGTCACGGTTTTTCAGAGATTTTATCTCTACTTGCTTTTTAGCTGACTGCCTTTCCCTTTCTGCAGGTTCCATCACTTGGCGCTGGACAAAGAAACAAGTTAGGAGATTGGGCTTGAGTGAGGAACTTGTTGTTCTCTCGAAGCGTCATCCCCTCCCTGCGAATTTCAGGAAAGGGAGCAAAGGCCTGATGAAACTTGTAAAGGACTTTGCTGCTGGTCGAAGACTGCCTCTCCCCCCTCGGCTGCCGTCGTCAAAACCGTCGACCCCTACTCCCAGTGCCCATGAAGGGGAGGCTGAGGTTACTTCAGGGCCCACCCCCTCCCCTGGTCAGAAGCAGGGTGCTTCTCCAGCTGGGCCCCGAACTTCTCAGGGAGCGCACTCTGTGAATTCTGAGGGAACTGGGGAGAGTGTTCCTTTGGAGCTAAGGAGAAAAAGGGATAGGGAACCCTCTGGAGCTGATGTGGTGGATTTGGAGGCGGATGTTGCCACCCCTGAAGCGAAACGTTCTGCTCGCGAGCCTCCGAGTACTTCCTTTCCGGAGGAAAATGCGGAGTTCCACTACACTGCTGGTGATAGTGTAGACGTATCAGGTCTGCTTTCCGATTCAGGTGCCGTCTTGGCTGACCGCCTTACAAAGTCTGTGACCTCAACCTCTCACCAGGTGCTTCAGTACATCCAGCGTACCTCTAAGGTTTTGCTGGCGTCTGCTGAGCTGGCGGCCCTCAGCCGCCTGAGTGACGAAGAATTGACGGTCACACCAGGGGCTCCTCCTCCTGACCGCCTGGCTATGGTGGAGAGGGACATTACCTTGATAAGTAATTTGAAGGATAAGCTGGCGAGGCAGGAGGGTGAGCTAGAGGAGGCAAAGAGCCAGGCTGGTCAATGGAGACTTCAGGGGGAGAGGGCTGTGAAAGAAATAGCCAAGCTGGAGGCTAATCTAAAGGAGAGCCGCTTGTCAATGGAGCGGGCTAATCTTTCTCTGGCTGAGATGGGGCATTTGAAGGGAAGAGTAGCTGACTTGGAAGAGCAGCTGTCCAGAGCTAACTCGACTTTTGAATAGGCCAAGGGAGAGTGGGAGAAGGAGAAAGAGACCCTGGCAGAGGAGACCGAGGCTGCGGTGGATGCCAGCTTTGCGAGTGGTGCCAACTCTTCCCTGGAGTTGGTAATGGAGGTGATTGGGGAAATGTTCCCCACTTTTGATGAAGAGAAATTCCGGAACCTCTATTCCGCTAAGAATGAGGCTCGGGCGGCCAGACCACCTGAGGCAGATGTCGGCCCTTGCCAGGGTGCTTCATGATGCTTTTTCTTGTAATAGTCTTACTTTCTTTGCTGAGCCTTTTGTCATGGCCAGCTGTCTGTAATATTTGGTCTTTTGGATTCTCGCCTTAGCTTATTTTGTAAAGACTTTCTACCCTTCATGGGTTTGGCTATGAATGCTTTTTCTGGCTTTACTTTTCTTCTTTTAGGGTATGCTTGATCTAGGACTCGGGGGATCTTTCCCTAATTCTCGTTAGTTGTAGGTTTCTTGGCCCGCTGTTGGCCTCTATTCGTGGTCCAGGGGGCCTGCCCCCTGCCTGCCCAGAGGCAGGCAGGGAGGCGTTTAGCGTTTTTTTATACAAGGTTGGGGGGCCTGCCCCTAGTCCTTGTTGGTTTGGCATGTCTCTGGCTTTTGATTCAAAGTCCAGGGGGCCTGCCCCCTGCCTGCCCAGAGGCAAGCAGGGAGGCGTTTAGCGTTTTTTATACAAGGTTGGGGGGCCTGCCCCCAGTCCTTGTTGGTTTGGCCTGTCCCTGGCTTTTGGTTCAAAGTCCAGGAGGCCTGCCCCTTGCCTGCCTAGAGGCAAGCGGGGAGGCGTTTAGCGTTTTTTATACAAGGTTGGGGGGCCTGCCCCCAGTGCTTGTTGGTTTGGCCTGTCCCTGGCTTTTGATTCAAAGTCCAGGGGGCCTGCCCCCTGCCTGCCCAGAGGCAAGGAGGGAGGTTTTGTGTTGGGGGGTCCCTTTTCCTTATTTTTGGCAACAGGGGGGCCTCCCCCTATTGCCCCCTGCTCGTTTGTGTGTGAAAACGCAAGATTGAACAGGCAACGAGTATGAACTTGAAGCTCTTTCATTTCTTTATAAAAATTTTAACAAGGGTGGTCGGAGCCGTCGACATTCTTTGACCGTTCTCCGCCAACTTTTCAGGAAATAAAAACTATTCTGTAGCTTAGACATAATACTTCTTCAGGGTGTCTGCGTTCCAGTGAGCACTCAACTCTTGGCCTTCAAGATTGGCGATTTTATACGTGCCTGGGCCTAAGATTTGAGTTACTTGGTATGGACCTTCCCAGTTAGCACTTAGTTTGCTGTGCTCCCTCGATTTTCCAACAGCCTGTGTTTTTCTGAGAACTAGATCCCCCGTCTGAAAATTTCTCTGATGCACTTTCCTATTGTACGCCTTCCTCATTCGTTGCTGGTAGGCGACGATATTGGCACTGGCCTTCTCCCTCACCTCACTGACCAGGTCTAAAGCCTCAGCCATTGCTACTTCATTCTCCGCCTGGTCGTATTGTAGAGAGCGTAGAGAAGGGATCTTGGCCTCAATTGGTAGCAGAGCTTCTGCACCATACACTAGGCCGAACGGGGTCTGGCCTGTAGATTCCTTTTGAGTGGTTCGGATTGACCAGAGTATGCTGGGGAGCTCGTCGGCCCATCTGCCCTTGAGGTCATCCACCATCTTCTTAAGGCCATTTAAAATCTGTTTGTTGGCTACTTCTGCCTGTCCGTTGGTTTGAGGGTGGCAAACGGTAGAGTAAGCTACTGCGATGCAATGGCCTTCCAGCCAAATTCTCAGGGGGTCATTATCGAATTGTCTTCCGTGATCGAACACTAGCATTTTTGGTAAGCCAAATCTAGTGATGATATTTCGCCATATAACTTTCCTGACCGCAGGCTCTGTAATGTTGGGTACTGCCTCAGCTTCTACCCACTTGGTGAAGTAGTCGATAGCCACAATCAAGAACTTCCTGCCCCCGGTGGCCACCGTGAAAGGTCCTAGTATGTCCATCCCCCACTGGGCAAAGGGGATGGGGGATAGGATTGGCCTGAGTTCTTGTGCCGGAGCATGTATGGATGGGGCAAAAAGCTGACATTTCCTGCACTTTTGAGTCAGGCTTCTAGCGTCTGCTAGCATGGTAGGCCAGAAGTACCCTGCCCTGAGGGCCTTGTGGGCCAATGACCTTCCTCCGATGTGATGTCCACAGATTCTTGAGTGGATATCTTCAAGGACTTCAGCTGCCTGGTCTGCCCCCAGGCATCTGAGCAGGGGGTAAGTGAAAGATTTCTTGTAGAGCTCTTCGTCAATGATTATGAACCAGGCGGCTTTGGCCTGAATTTTCCTCTTTTGTACGGGGTCAGTTGGTAAAACTCCGTGTGTCTTGAACAGGATGATGGGGGTTCTCCAATCCTCAGGCCCTGCTTCCTCCACAGCGCCAATGGTTTGGCAGGGTAAAGTAGATTTTTCCTGGATGACGTCTACCCATACCGACCTTCTGATATCCTGCATACTGGAACTAGCCAGTTTTGACAGGGCGTCTGCCCGATTGTTCTGGGACCGAGGGATCTGTTTGATTTCGTATGATTTTAAGCCTGACAATTCTCATTTCACCATTTCCAGGTACGCGGCCATTGTCTGGTCCCTGGCTTCATACTCTCCGTTGATTTGGTTGGCGATGAGCTGTGAGTCTGTTGCCAGGATAATCCGCTCTGCACCCGCGGCTTTGGCTAGTTTGACGCCTGCGAGTACTGCTTCGTACTCAGCTTCATTGTTTGACGCAGGGAAGACAAACCTGAGTGCAGTCGGTCCCTTCTGGGCTGGTCAATACGACTCCGGCCCCTGCTCCATTAGCCGTGGAGGATCCATCGGTGTACACCGTCCATTCGCCGGTGGTTGGGCCATCCTCCTCAGAGTGGGAGCATTCTGCTAGAAAATCAGCCAGGGCCTGGGCTTTGATCGCTGTTCTGGGTTGATATGTTATCCCCAGTCCGCTCAGCTCAATAGCCCATTTTAGTAGCCTGCCTGACTTCTCAAATTTCTCCAGCACTTTCTCTAGGGGTTGGTCTGTCAGTACTACAACGGGGTGTGCGTTGAAGTAAGGCCTCAATTTCATGGCTGCTATGACAACCGCATAAGCCGCTTTTTCGACCATTGGGTAATTTTTCTCTGCTGCCCCCAGGGCATGGCTTACAAAATATATGGGTTGCTGAGCGCCTGCTTCTTCCCTCAAGATGACCGCGCTGACTGTTACATTAGTTACGGCGATGTAGAGGAAGAGTTTTTCCCTTGCCACTGGCCTCGCCAGGGTGGGGAGCTTCTTTAGATGTTCCTTCAACTGCTCGAAGGCTTCCTTTTGCTCGTCCTCCCACTTGAATTGCTTGTTACCTTTCAATATTTTGAAGAATGGGGTCGACTTGTCTGCTGACCTGGCGATGAATCGTGCCAGGGCGGCCATGCGGCCTGTCAGACGCTGGATGTCCCTGATGGTCCTTGGTTCAGGAAGGTCCAGAACAGCCTGAACCTTCTCGGGGTTGGCGTCTATCCCTCGAGAGCTGACCAAGAAACCTAAGAATTTTCCAGAACGAACCCCAAATGTACACTTCTTAGGATTGAGCTTCATCTTGTAGGCGCGCAGGGAGGAGAAGGTCTCCCGCAGGTCTGCCAGATGCTCATTGTCTCCTTTGCTCTTTACGATGGCGTCATCGACGTAGGCTTCTATGTTTCTGCCTTTTTTACTTTCGAACACCTTGTCGACCAGGCGTTGGTATGTGGCCCCTGCGTTTTTCAGCCCGAATGGCATCATTTTGTACATGTAGGTGCCTGAACTGGTGATGAACGCGCACTTCACTCTGTCCGGCTACCATAAGTACACTTGATGATACCCTGAGAAGGCATCCAGGAAGCTCAGCATAGTATATCCACTGGTGGCGTCTACCAGTTGGTCGATTCTGGGGAGCGGGTAGCAGTCTTTCGGGCAGGCTTTGTTGAGGTTTGTAAAGTCCACGCACATTCTCCATGCACCCGATGATTTTTTGACCATGACTACATTCGCCAGCCACTCTGGGTAGTCACAAACCTCAATAAAATCTGCCTTTAGGAGTTTGTCAATCTCCTCCTTGATCGCCGTGTCTTTTTCTGCGGACATATTTCCCTTTTTCTGCTTCACAGGGCGGGCGTCCATGCTTACGTTCAGCCTGTGAACGATACACGCTGGATCGACCCCTGGCATTTCGTCCGCCGAGTAGGCGAACACATCCTTGTTTTCTTTCAATAGCTTGATCAGTTCAGCCTGGTAGGACTCCTCCAGGTCAGCCCCTATAAGGACTTGCCTCCCTGGTTCCAGGTCCACCAGCATGCTCTCTCCCCCAGGTTCCAGGTGGTCTAGCGTTTGATTACTGGCTGGAATCTCGCCCTCCCTGCTGGGGGAACTGTCGGCTTTCCTCTTTCCTTTTCTTTCACTTTCGTGGGTTTGCAGGGCCACGGAGTAGCATTGCCTGGCCGACTCCTGGACTCCGTGCACTTTTCCCTCTTGGCCAAAATCAGTAATATAGGCTATAGTGAGGGCCCTGATTGATATGGCTGCCTCAATTTCGTCTAAGGTGGCCCTGCCAATTAGAGCGTTGTAAGCAGACCTTGCATCCACTACAACGAAGGTTGCCCTGACGTTTCTAGCAGTAGCTCCCTCCCCAAATGTTACAGGTAGGTCTATGACCCCCATGGGTAGTACGCCTGCTCCGCTGAACCCGTACAATGATCCAGGGGCAGGTCGCAGGTGCCTTTTTTCCAGGCCCATTTTCTCGAAGGCGTCCTTGTATAGTAGGTTCGTGTACGCACCGGTGTCTACCATGCATCTTCGCACAATGTGGTTGCTGATCTCCAAGGATAGCACCAGGGGATCGCTGTGTGGGTACACCACCCGCCCTGCATCCTCAGGGGTGATGCTCAGCGTCACTCCTTTCGGGCTTCCTGCTCTTTCAGCATAGTAGATCTGGTTCCTTAGTTCACGAATTTGTCTTTTCTGACCTCTTCGGCTGGTCTAGCCCTCTGCATCCCCTGATATCACATGGATTACCAGGCGTTTCTGTACTGAGCCCTCGGGTTTTTCAGGTACTTCTTTCTGAGGTTTATTCTTGGCTGCATAATTAGCCAGCCAGCCATTCCTGATTAGTTTTTCGATTTCGTCCTTCAGGTGGCGACACTCCTCGGTGGTGTGGCCTACACAATCGTGGAAGGTACAGAATTTCTTGGGGTCCCCCTTCGGGCTGCGTGGTTTGTTGGGACGATTCCACTTAGCGGTCTCCTTTTCTAGTTCGAAGATCTCTGCCCTGGATTTGTTGAGGGCTGTGTAACTGTCAAACCTGGGCTGGTAGACAGTGCGCTCTTTCTTGGGGGTATCCCCTTCCTCGGCTCTCTGTCTTCCTGGCTCATTCCTGCCACGTCCCCCCTGCGGTCCCCCCTGCTGCATGGCGGGGCCTGCGGGGGTATCCGGCAGGCTATGGAACTCCTCCTGCAATATAAACCCTTCAGCGATTTTTCTGGCTTTGGCCAGAGTTTCTGGCTGAGCTCTGATCAATTGATTCTTCATCTCTCCAGGGAGTAGTGAGTTGGTCAGTGCATACGTCCCTGTCGCATCATCTATCCCCTTGACCTGCTAGAAGGACAGATCAAATCTCTTCAGGTACTCCCTGACAGAATCACCCTTCTTTTGCCTGAGAGTCATTAGGTCGAACCGAGTAAGACGACGTCTCTTGTTTCCTGCATACTGGTCGAGGAAAGCCTCTGCCAGCTCTATGAAGAAACTTATCGACTCTTGTGGCAGGTCCCTGAACCAGCCCTGTGCCAGACCTACCCGGGTGGTTGGAAAAATTTTGCACCAGACCGCGTCATCGGCGTCGTACATGCCCATATGGCTCTCGTAAGCCGCCAAATGATCCTCGGGGTCGGTCGTGCCATCGAACTTAACAGAGGGCATTTTAATTTTTGGGATTGGATACGCCTGAATCTCAGGATGAAGCGGGGTCTTGGTTGGCCTGCCCACCATTCTCGACCTGCTCGTGCCTGAATAGTGACCGTGGTCATCCCTTCTGTCAGGGGTCAGTTTCCTACTTTCAGGGGAGCGGTACCTAGGTGGGCGCCTGCTTATTGCCTCATCGTCTTTAGGAGGGGAATAATACCGTGAGCGCTTCTTTTGAGCAGGCTCGAGGTTATCATCCTGACGATGCCTGGACCTCAGCGGCTGGCCGTTGTTAAGCCTGGACTGCAGACTCTGAGACAGGCCTGGCGCAGGCGGCATTTCCCCAGCCGGTGTCAGCCTGGAGAATACATCTCCCTGTTTTTCCCCCAGGCGTTTGGACATCGGCTCCTTGTGCCTCATTCGATTCCTCAGGTCTTGGGACAAACCCCTTCTTTCATGAGCAGCTGTGGACTCTGTGGTATGAATGGAGAATGCCTCCTCAGGACCTGCAACCCCTTGTTGCGCGGGCGGCTGCGGACGGGTTTCTGTGATTCGCCTTTGCACCTGCGCATACGCCTGAGTCGTCCTCCTAGCCTTCCTCTGAATATTTCTGGCGGCGGTCCGTCTTGTATTCCCGGTTCCCTCTCCACTCTCAAAGTGGAGCGACCTGGGGGTCGTGGCGACCCTGCCTACCAGATCGTCTGGAGTGAACTCCTGATTCAACATTGCTGAGAAGAACGCCGCAGTCTGTACCATCTGGGCAGGGGTGAGGTTTAGAACTTGCCTCTCATGTGCCCCTTGCCCCGCCATGGCAACTACTCCCTGACCCGGTGCTCCCTGAAGACTAGCCCGCCCTACTCCTGGGATGGTGGCGGCGGGCGTTGCTTCTGGCGGCATGCCATAACGGGGAGCGTTGGGTGGGTTTGCCATTGAACTAGTGTCGAAAATTTCAGGCATGTTTGATTGTAACTGGTTAGTTTGTTAATTTTGCGTTTGAGAATGGTTGATTTTTTGTGGGTAATTTCGTGGGTACAACCTAAAGCTCCCCACAGAGGGCGCCAAATTGTTACGGTCACGGAAACAATTAACTCGGTTCTGGATCCAGGTCGTAAATTGAAACGTTGATAAGTAATGGATAGCTCGATTTACCTTGACCTCTCCTTTATCCCTCTCCTATGATCGGACCTTCCCGGCGGAGTCGGCCTGCTCCCTGCACAATGAACGCACAGGGCCTCGGAGGTTGTCCGAGGGAACCCTCTCCGATGCCTAAGTTAGTCCGTGAAATGCCTTGACGAACCTAGCTCGTGAGGAACTAGGTGGCGTTTTTAGGAGTGAGAGTCTAGAGAGAGAAAATCCAACCCCTCTCTTGTGGGAAAGGGAAGAGTATTTATACCTTCCTACAAGAGAGGGAAGTAGGAGAAGAATGGGTGGATAAGGAGATGACAAGTGGCTTCTTCTCATCCACCCATTCCCAATTACCTTAGGCGAAATGACGAGAGGGCCCCTGGGGATCTTGGCCCTGTCAGCAAGGATGCCCCCAGGGTAGGCGGATTTTGAGCCGTGGGCGCTGGGCTCTAGCAGGCTGCGTTGTCCTGCTGGCCCGGCAGTCGGCTATTCTTATTTTTTGTTCTCTTATTCTGGCTGCCTGCCAGGGGATGGCTTTCTGGCTTCATAGGCGATCCTCTGGGGACCTGTCTTGCAGGCTGTTAGTGTCGGGCTGCCGACCCCAATCAGTTATATTGATGATTCTTCTCACTCATGAATAGTGTCAAAAACCAAACGTATACAATTCGTAGGAATGGATGGAGTATATTTTATCAAATTAATTAAGTAATATTTGATCTGTTATAATAATAGAAAGGAAAAAAGACTTATCGATTATACATTACCACCATGAAAGGTTTCAACGGTCATCAACTTTGAAAGTCGTACTTATCTTAATTAACTCCCTTCTATATATTGAACTAGGGTCTATATACGTAAACAAGAAGAAGGCTGAACAAAAAAAATGGAGTTGCGTTATCATCTTCTAATTACAGCAACACTACTAGTGACGGCCGTGATATCAACGAGCTCGACGTCACCCCGACAATGCCCCCCGTGCGGCAGCACGTCAGTCCCGTACCCACTGAGCACATCTCCCACGTGCGGCGACCCATCCTACAAAGTGGAGTGCAGCAAGAACGAGACGCTCCTCTTCCCCGCGACCAACAACACCTACCCCATCACCTCCACCAACTCGGCCTCCCAACGGCTAGTGATCACGCCGTCCCCATTCCTCCCTAACACGTGCGTGTCACGTGACCTCCCCTCGGCCGGCCTCCAGCTCTCCCCATCCGCCCCATTCAACATCACCGGGGACAACACCATCATGTTCCTCAACTGCACCCCATCCTCCTCGGCTCCCCGCTCAACTGCTCCTCCGACAGCCTCTGCCACGTCTACGTCAACTCCACCCGCCACGCCGGGGTGGCCGCCTGCAGGAACGCCGGGATATGCTGCACCTTCAAGGCCGGCGGGGGGACCACTTCCTACAGTGTTACCCTGAGGGAAGCCGCGTGCAGGGGATACACCAGCTTTGTTGACTTGGACACGGGGCTGCCCGTGGGGCAGTGGGGCCAGCCTGGGGTGATGATCCAGTGGTTGCTGCCCCAGGAGCCTCTCTGTCGGACTCAGGCTGATTGTGCCGTTGACCGCGGGAATTCCACCTGCAGGCCTGATCTTAATCGTGCCAAGGGTAATAGTAGGTGTTATTGTAACCCTGCTCTTCATTGGGATCCAGTTAATGGCTTTTGCGCTGACAGTAAGTTTAATACGTAATTCTTTCTCTTCAACTATTGTAGAGTACATTCGAACAACAACATCGTAGTCTTAGTCCCAGAAAAAGTTGGAATAGACTAACATGAATCATTATCAAGTCATCAAGCCTAGCAACTAATTAATTCACATTGCATCATTTCTTAACTTGATTAATTGGATGTCAATATCCCCCTAGATTGAATTCATATGCAGTATAGTTCAGAACGAGACTGTTAAGGAGGCCGGGTAACGTGGTCGACGGAATCAGCCCTTCAATTTTAAGGGGACTCATGCTCTCATCATGTTTTGATAACTAATTAATTTATTTGCAATATATATTTGTCTTTAACTTGTATTGACAAGTAATCTATTATTATAGACTAATACTATAGTTTTATCAGTTGGTCTCTCTTGCGACGGATAAGCTTAAGACGGGCCAAATAGATAACATTTGAGGGGAAAAAGCACAAAGGTCCCACCAACCTCACTTTTGTCTTTTCCCCTCAAACGATATGTACTTGGCCCGTCACAAACAAGAATTTGTGTAGTTTTATAGGCATAATATTATACATTGTCACGTTTTTCGTAGTGTCAATTTAGATGGATAGTCGGAAACAGGCCGCCCAGCTGTGTATATATGACTGAGTCATAACGAAATCAACACTAACTGGAAGACAATTCGTGAATTCTATAGCAGTGAAGTGATGAACCATGTAGTAATTGTTGTGGAGTTAATAATTGAAGAGTGTTATGGGTGTGCGTGGCTGCAGATGATGTGTGTGAGGACGCAGATGGCCGCAAAAGTAGCAAAGCAGGCTTAATTGCGGGTAAGTCAACTACATGCTGGAGACATCTTCTTTGACTAATGCACTTGCTATTCAACTTGAAACTTGATTTTATACCTACTCCCTCCGTTCCAACCAATAGTATACATATACTTTTTCGCACAAGATTTTTGGTGGTGTGGGAAAGAGATAATTTGATGTTGAACTTACTATTTTAACCTTTGTCAACTTTTGGGTTTGGGGGTTGGATAGGGTGGGGAGTAAGAAGGGTTATTTAGGTAATTTAATAATTAAAATGACTATACAAATAATGAAATGTATACAATTGATTGAAACAAACCTAAAAAGAGTAGGTATACTATTGATTGGAACGGAGGGAGTATTAGCTAGCTAGTCAACCTTTTTCTTTTCCTTCTCAATTTGCTCTTCAATTTTCAAGTTGTAGTTGGTTGAATAATTCTGTTTCCCAGAGTAGGTTTATTTGCTCATTGGTCAATTGAATTATTGATGATAGCTACGTTTAACTTAAAGTATGCTTGAGTGTAAATGCCATTGATTCCATCAGATAATATTTGCAGGCCAGGGATATACGTAACAGTATGTAGTCCATTTATTTCTAATTAACACTGTAGTATTATTAATTATTACTGTATACGAGTAGTTGAGCTATTGTATTGTGCACTTTGAGAAACACTCGACCACCCTCACCTAAACAATGTTTCAAAGTCGTACTTATCTTAATTAACTCCCTTCTATATATTCAACTAGGGTCTATATACGTAAACAAGAAGAAGGCTGAACAAAAAAAATGGAGTTGCGTTATCATCTTCTAATTACAGCAACACTACTAGTGACGGCCGTGATATCAACGAGCTCGACGTCACCCCGACAATGCCCCCCGTGCGGCAGTACGTCAGTCCCGTACCCACTGAGCACATCTCGCACGTGCGGCGACCCATCCTACAAAGTGGAGTGCAGCAAGAACGAGACGCTCCTCTTCCCCGCGACCAACAACACCTACCCCATCACCTCCACCAACTCAGCCTCCCAACGGCTAGTGATCACGCCGTCCCCATTCCTCCCGAACACGTGTGTGTCACGTGACCTCCCCTCGGCCGGCCTCCAGCTCTCCCCATCCGCCCCATTCAACATCACCGGGGACAACACCATCATGTTCCTCAACTGCACCCCCATCCTCCTCGGCTCCCCGCTCAACTGCTCCTCCGACAGCCTCTGCCACGTCTACGTCAACTCCACCCGCCACGCCGGGGTGGCCGCCTGCAGGAACGCCGGGATATGCTGCACCTTCAAGGCCGGCGGGGGGACCACTTCCTACAGTGTTACCCTGAGGGAAGCCGCGTGCAGGGGATACACCAGCTTTGTTGACTTGGACACGGGGCTGCCCGTGGGGCAGTGGGGCCAGCCTGGGGTGATGATCCAGTGGTTGCTGCCCCAGGAGCCTCTCTGTCGGACTCAGGCTGATTGTGCCGTTGACCGCGGGAATTCCACCTGCAGGCCTGATCTTAATCGTGCCAAGGGTAATAGTAGGTGTTATTGTAACCCTGCTCTTCATTGGGATCCAGTTAATGGCTTTTGCGCTGACAGTAAGTTTAATACGTAATTCTTTCTCTTCAACTATTGTAGAGTACATTCGAACAACAACATCGTAGTCTTAGTCCCAGAAAAAGTTGGAATAGACTAACATGAATCATTATCAAGTCATCAAGCCTAGCAACTAATTAATTCACATTGCATCATTTCTTAACTTGATTAATTGGATGTCAATATCCCCCTAGATTGAATTCATATGCAGTATAGTTCAGAACGAGACTGTTAAGGAGGCCGGGTAACGTGGTCGACGGAATCAGCCCTTCAATTTTAAGGGGACTCATGCTCTCATCATGTTTTGATAACTAATTAATTTATTTGCAATATATATTTGTCTTTAACTTGTATTGACAAGTAATCTATTATTATAGACTAATACTATAGTTTTATCAGTTGGTCTCTCTTGCGACGGATAAGCTTAAGACGGGCCAAATAGATAACATTTGAGGGGAAAAAGCACAAAGGTCCCACCAACCTCACTTTTGTCTTTTCCCCTCAAACGATATGTACTTGGCCCGTCACAAACAAGAATTTGTGTAGTTTTATAGGCATAATATTATACATTGTCACGTTTTTCGTAGTGTCAATTTAGATGGATAGTCGGAAACAGGCCGCCCAGCTGTGTATATATGACTGAGTCATAACGAAATCAACACTAACTGGAAGACAATTCGTGAATTCTATAGCAGTGAAGTGATGAACCATGTAGTAATTGTTGTGGAGTTAATAATTGAAGAGTGTTATGGGTGTGCGTGGCTGCAGATGATGTGTGTGAGGACCCAGATGGCTGCAAAAGTAGCAAAGCAGGCTTAATTGCGGGTAAGTCAACTACATGCTGGAGACATCTTCTTTGACTAATGCACTTGCTATTCAACTTGAAACTTGATTTTATAGCTACTCCGTATTAGCTAGCTAGTCAACCTTTTTCTTTTCCTTCTCAATTTGCTCTTCAATTTTCAAGTTGCAGTTGGTTGAATAATTCTGTTTCCTAGAGTAGGTTTATTTGCTCATTGGTCTATTGAATTATTGATGATAGCTACGTTTAACTTAAAGTATGCTTGAGTGTAAATGCCATTGATTCTAGAGGTGATCATTTGCGGGTTCGGGCCGGACACGGGCCGGGCTAAGTGTGAAATTTTGGCCCACGGACAAGCGGGTTAGCGGGTTTGGGACGGGTTCGTGGGCCGGGCCTTTGTATATTTTTGAAAATGTTGTGGCCAAGCCCGCTAAAAATTCGGGTCGGACGGGACGGGCCAATCGGGCGGTACGTCCCATGAACAGCTATAATTGATTCCATCAGATAATATTTGCAAGCCAGGGATATACGTAACAGTATGTAGTCCATTTATTTCTAATTAACACTGTAGTATTATTAATTATTACTGTATACGAGTACTTGAGCTATTGTATTGTGCACTTTGAGAAACACTCGACCACCCTCACCTAAACGATGTTTCACAAATACTCTCTCCCTTTATAACCAAACACACCATTTACTTTTTCATATTTGTCGAGACGTGTTTTACACCATCAATATTTTTTATTTCGCTTTAGTAAAAATTACTCGTACAAAAATTCAATATTCTTAATGAACTCGTAGAGACGAATCAAACAAGATCTCACATGACTATATTTGGTCTTGTAGATTGCCGAGAATATCAAAGATTCTCTTAACACGTTAATAGTGTCAAAAAGAGAAATGCCGTGTTTGGATATGAAGGGAGGGAGTAATAAATACCTTTGAAAATAACTAAATAAGCAAATTCTTCTTGTGATTGATGGAATGCGATAATATTTGGTCCGTTTTAATGTTTATGAAGGATACTCCGTTTTAAGTAAAATTAGTTGTTGAGAATATGTCATTTCAAAAGAATAAGCTGAGGAAGTTTTAAAGAGTTTTCTTAATTACTAGGAGGCGGAGGGTCATGGCTGAGGTACATACGGTTCTTACCTGCCACATGGTTTGCTCAATTATTGGACCAGAAAAATATGAAAGCGGAGACGGTTGATAGAATTAAATCCTAATGAAACGATGATAAGTTGACCAGTGATTCATATATATTGACACAAACATAATACGGAGTATTTTGCAGGTTTAGTATCAGGTGTAGGAGGTACTCTTATTGTTGCTACCTTTGCCGTTCTATTTTACAAACGGCATCGCAAAATAAAAGAAGCACGAGAGCGGATAAAGAAGGAAAGAGAAGAAATCCTCAACTCCGGAGGTGGCAGGACAGCCAAGATCTTCAGTGGCAGGGAGATTAAAAAGGCCACAGCCAACTTCTCGAGAGACCGGCTTTTAGGGGCAGGAGGCTACGGTGAAGTTTACAAAGGTGTCCTTGATGACGGCACCCTTATTGCAGTCAAATGTGCTAAGGTGGGAAATGCCAAAGGAATTGACCAAATCCTTAATGAAGTCAAAATCCTCTGTCAAGTTAACCATAAGAGTCTTGTTGGTTTACTTGGCTGCTGTGTTGAGCTCGAACAACCCATTATGGTCTACGAGTTCATATCGAATGGTACTCTTAACGAGCACCTCCGTGGGTTCGTACCAGGAGGGTATAGCCGGCTCTCGTGGTCTGATCGTCTGAATGTTGCGTATCAGACGGCTGAAGCGCTCGCCTACATGCATTTCTCCGCCAACCCTCCAATTTATCATAGAGATGTCAAGTCATCCAATATATTGTTAGATGAAAAATTGAATGCTAAGGTTTCTGATTTTGGGCTGTCGAGATTGGCTGAGACAGACATGAGCCATATCTCGACTTGTGCACAAGGGACACTAGGTTACCTTGATCCCGAGTATTACAGGAACTACCAACTCACGGATAAGAGTGATGTCTACAGCTTTGGAGTTGTATTGTTGGAACTCTTAACGTCCCAAAAGGCAATTGACTTCAACCGAGAAGCTGATGATGTCAACTTGGCTATGTACGTGAAGAGATTGGTTGACGAGGAACGAGTCATGGATGCTATAGACCCCGAACTGAAGAATGGAGCTAGTAACATTGAGCTTGACACCATGAAAGCTTTGGGATTTCTGGCAATTGGGTGCCTGGAGGAACGCAGGCAAAATCGTCCCTCCATGAAAGAAATTGCAGAAGAGATTGAGTATATTATCAGCATTGCAACTGCTAAGAAAGTGGAACACTAAAATTAATGATCTATTGTATATGCTTACTTCTTTCTCAAGGAAACAGTGCTTAGCATCATTTTCTTCTTTCCCAGGTTTTATATGTTTCAGTTTAGGCTTTAGCGTTTTCTTTTATTATTAGAAATACGTGATCTTGTTGATTGTAACTTGTATGCGACGACATTATGTAAAAATGTTGTTACCAATAGAACAAATCAATGTGGCTAAGTTTTTTTTTTTCCTATGAAAAGTAAGTATATAAATCAATAATCACAAAATTACAAAGGAGACACCAGCGGGCTACACCAAGTTATGTAGCCATCCAACATCCTTCTCAGATATCGGGTACTTTATTACATTCTGAATCCTAATCTCAGACTTAATCGTCTCAGCAATTACTTCAGGTCGTTTCAGATAGTCTTCAATCCTGCTCAAGTTACGCTATCTCCACACATGAAAAACACAAGCATTGAAAACAACTCTTAGTACATTACACTTTAACTTAGTGCCACGAATTGAATCTGATCTTCAAGCACTAAGCCAAGGTTTGCTGACTAGGGATGATATGCCGCAACCAATCACCAACCAGCCTCACAACTTGCGAACTATGCAGGCATCCAAAGAACATATGATCCATATGCTCATTGTTCTGTTCACATAAACAACACAAATACATATTCGTGATCCCAATAGTCTGTAGACTCACTCGAGTGGTCAAGACTTTTCGAAAAACTAGCCACGAGATAAATCTCTGTCTAGGAATGCTCCAATTGCTCCACACAACTCTCCACCATGATACTCTTACTCTCTTCTCACGCAACAAGCCATAGCCAATAGAAACTGAATAACTCCCGTACCTTGCCAAACACCATCGGGATAAAACGACATTATCTTCTCCTTAGCTTGACAAATCTTGTGCCAGGACAAGTTAACATCAGAGAGGGCCGATACTCCTGCCATGAAGTACCCTTCAAATACACACTTCCCACCCAGCGTACCCAAAGCCTCTCAGGCTGATCACAATTCCAAGATGCAAATGAAGGATTATACCAGTGCGAAAGTGAAATTTCAGGAAACAATTTCCTAGCACCAATCTGAGAATACAAGCACAATATAAATATGATCAGGACTAAATTAGGCCGACAAATACATACCTTCGTAGCGTAAAGTCCTCGATATATGAGACAGAGAGATACTAGAGCCCCACGTGTTGCTCCTCTACTCGGTCCACCAACTCAGTCAAAATCCCACACCTTCTAGGACGGAAGAGATAGGATTATTCCCTCTCTTACTTTTAAAGGTGCTTGAGGCAATAAACTGAACTAACGATTTTCTCTTTCTTTTTTTTCTTTTGCAAGAGGGGTAGCTTACTTTTATTCATTCATCGAGGGGAAAAGAAGAACAAAAGCAACAAAAAATCTTACAAAGTAGCAGCCAAAAAAATTACACTGTAAAAATTCTAATACTTACATGATTCTTGATCCTTTGGATAAGTTCCTCGATATTTCTATCTAAGCCCACAAAAATACGTCTATTACGCTCCTCCCAAATGACATAAGTAGTAGCAACACTACTACAGATACGCCATTTGATACACCCTTTCTTGTTTCTCCTAAATCTCCATGCTCACTTAAGTTCCTTCGATATGCTCCCGGCCTTTTGAGTGATGCCCTGCCAATAGTTTATACCTTTCATGACCTTTTGTGAAAACTCACACTCATAGAACAAATGAGTCTTGGTCTCTTCACGCTTTCTACAAAGCACACAATGGTTTGCAAGGTTGAATCCTCTAAGCTTAAGTGCGTCAATAGTGGGAAGTCGGTTCTGTAAGGCAAGTGTGCAAATGATGCTGTGACTCGGACTACAAGCAGGATGCCAGATAGTAGAGTAGTCACGTTTATGATGAAGCGGGTCACGAAAAAAGTCATAGGCTAAGCCCAAGGAGAACTTCCCTTCGTAACCCCATCCATCCACCAGATCTCTTGCTTATATCAACCTATCCGACCTTCTCCAGGATGAGGTTTCGAACCATCACAATGCTACACCAAACTTCAACATCTTCGTCGCAACTCTTTGCCTCCCATATCGAGTATTTGTTGGTTTTATAGCGTTTAACCCATCAGGTCCAGATATTATCTATGCTATTCTGCAGATTCCAGATATTACGAGTCAATAAAGCTTTGTTCCAAGCTTCAAAATTGCGAATATGGAATCCCCCTTCCTCCTTAGGTGCACAAGCATCCTTCCATCCTTTAAAGACCATCTTACGTTTACCATCTTGAACATTCCAAAAAAAATTCTTACATAATCGATTAATGTCATGAAGAACTCCTTTTGGAAGCAAAAAACATGCACCCCAGTAAGAAAGCAAACCCATGATAGTCGAATTAATTAACAGTACTTCCCGACATAAAAGTGCGTTTTAGAGCTTCAATGTTGAGTTTTAGATTTTATCTTCTGAAGCAGCCCATTATAACCACAATTCTTTAACCTGATCGAGCTCAAAGAGACGCTCAAGTACCTGAAATGGAAGGTCACCTGCGAAAGGCCCGTAACTTGGTTGATTTCAGTTTGAATATGATTGCTAACCCCTACATATTAATTAGATGTCTGATTTATGCACATTTGCAAAAAGACCAGAAGCTTCAGCGAAGTCTTGGAGGCAGTCAAAAAGGTATTTAATAGAGGAAGTGCCGCCTCTAGCAAATAACATTAAATCGTCTGTGAAGATAAGGTGGTTTAGCTTGATCCTGGAGCACTTAGGATGGTAGGAAAAGTGCTCTTGCAGCACTTTCATAGTGCACGAGAGAGAACTTCCGTGGCTAGGACAAATAAATATGGGGAGAGTGGGTCTACTTGTCGTAGACCTCGATTTCCTTCAAAGAACCCCTTATTCTCTCCATTTATGCATAAAGTGTACCAAGGGGTGGAGATAAGAAGCATTATCTAATCAACAAAATCAGTTGACGTATTCAAGCAAGAAGCATATTTTTTTTTAGAAAAACCCAGTTTAGAGAGTCAAAAGCCTTACATATATCTATCTTCATCAAGCATTGCGGAGAGATAGAATATACCATATCCTTATATAAAATATACCATAGCCTTACGTATATCTATCTTCATCAAGCCTTACCCAGGTTTTCTCCTTGGTTGACTCTCAATCGTCTTATGGCTCATATACCATATCCTTATATAGTAGTAGAGTTGAGGTTAAACAAAGAGACAAACCGGGCCTCATAATTAGTCTCAGTCTAATGTCTCACAAGTCTACTATGGGCCTGTTTAATTTCCTGACCGAGTTTGACTGTGTGACCTTACAGGATTATATATCGATAGTCATCAGCCCAATCGTATTGGACTAATTATCATAATTATTCTCTAGTAAGCAATTATGAATTACTATAATACATAACGATTATCTCCATAATAATATCCTATATTATATTTAGTAATTACTGGAAATGTCTTAGGACATATTCCTTCAATCTCCCACTTGTCCGTAGAAAATAAGACAATCTTCAAATTTCTTAAGTCGCCTAATGTCGAATTCGATCACATCTAAACATCTCATGAATAATGTGTCACTTATCAAATTCATTTCCTTGATCTCCGAGTTCGAACAATCCTTGAATGAATTAACTTCTTATTCCATTCCTCGCATGGCATGCATTTTTCAGTTCTCCCTCATCAAGGGGCCAAGACGTCAATCCTATCATATAGGAGGACTTATCTAGTCTTGTATCATCCAAAAATTCCACTCAATTCTTAGTCACCATGACTACTGTCTTTATAACCTATTTTTAAGGCGCCGCGTTTAACAGTGTCAATGCACAACTAATCGTATCATGGTTGTAATGATATACTCATGTCAAAGGAATCCACTAAACATATATTTTGATTCTACTTCAGAATTCACTTTGGTCAAGTCACAATATATCCACTCGATTGAACGAACATCTTCATGTTCCCATATCCCATGGAACATATCAAACAATCTCATGGTAGTCATTCAATGCATCACTTATGTCCAATTTAGTGATATTGACTCGGGACAAAAATAAGTTATGATCTCTGTTCACCGATAGTTTTCCACTTATAAAAACAATTTTGATATTCCTATAGAGAACTCACATGCTTTCTGGACATTTTATTAATACTAAACCAACAACTAAATAAGATATCAATGATATAGATAAACATTCCAAAACATCAACCATGTTTTAATTCATTTATTACACCAATACAATTCTAGTGCCAATAGACGCGCGGGCGTCGCGACCCGCACGATCAAACAGTATTTATAACACCGACTAACCTAACTAATATAGTAGTGGTAAGTCGGGATCGATCCTCATGGACGGTCTATGTAAAGTCGGTCGAGTTTAACTGTAATACCCGTGTTTTATAATGAGTCAAATCGAGTCAAGACGGTATAGGTCAACCGGAACCTTTAGTTATATTTTATATTTCGGTCAACACGTAATAAATCATTTGTTTAAAAACCCAAGTCAAGTAATCTGGCCCGGGACCACTTAATAACGTGCGTGAGATTGGTGATGCTTGACCCACATCTTATTCTTTATTTAAACAACCTGCCTCTACAAAACTCCTTACATCACATATCAAATATCACGACAAAAAAAAAAACCGACATACTGATCATACACACAAACCGCCGCATGAACAAACCGACACACCATCACACACACACAAACCACCACACGAAGAAGAAGCAAAAGGAGAAACTTAGGAGTCGGATCGGACCGTCGATAGATTAGACTCGATCGTAGACACAGTTTAGGTATATCACACTACTTCCTTTTCGTTTTATTGCACTGTTATAGAATTCTAATGTCGATCCATCGTGTCAGAGTTGACATTGTTGGTTTCATTGTCGTACTGTTATAGAATTATAATGACGTACTGATTTCATTGTCGGTTTATATGGATTCTCGGGTTTTATGGCTACTGTAGTTGGGTCGTAAGGTTGGTGTCGTTATTGGCATGGTGATGGAGTAGTGTAAACGTATTGGAGTATTGGTGTAGTTGTTGTTATTGTTGCGGGTTGTAGTTATGATCGGTTGCCATCGTCATATAGCCTTATCGACGTTGTGTTATTATTATCAGGAGTTGTTGTTGTTGGCATAGTGGTGTCTCGCAGGGTTATTCTTGTCAACTTTGATGTCGTTGCGGTAGGTCTCATTTTGTTGATTATTGTTGTTGTCGTGTGGTTGTCAACCAATATTGTTGTTCGGTTGTTGTAAGGTATGGCCATGGTGGCTTATAGTAAGGTATCACACTTCTAATAACTATATAAAAGAACAATTATGATATAAAATATTATTGATTGGTTGCCACCGTTGTTGTACCCTTATGGGGAAGTTGAAGTGTACGTGGACATGGTGTGCGTAAGATGGGTTGTCTGATCTTATCCTAAGGATATACTAATATTGTTCTTGTTAACGTGTGTTATTAAACAATACCCTTAACATGTATTATTACTAATATTGTTATCACTCTTGTTATTGAGTGTGTAGTGTTGTAGTTGGTATAATTTAATTAGGAGTCTAATTTAGTTAGAACGGTATTGACTTTACTTTATAAGTTAGTTACGTGAGGATCAATATTAATTAATGTATATAATATTTTATTAGGCTCGGATTTCGTAGAAATTTCGTGGTGAATTGTACTAACGACGTGGTGGTAACTTGCGATCTAGGTAAGGTTATCCTTACTCAGTTTACGTTGTATGTATGCATATTGTATGATATGTAATGGTATAATGATGATATTGAGATTGCGGCTGTGTGCCGATTGAGAGAAGCTAGCTAGGACTAGCTAGGCCCGGTTGATCTCGGGACCTTCCCTAATGTTTCCTCCTAGGAGAGCCTAGGAGGGGTGTGCACACTCGGACTGACGGGGTGTGACTGCAGTCGCGATAGTGATAATAGGAATGATGATATTGATAATGATATTTGTGATGTGGATTGTACTAATATTGTTTAATGCTATCGTAAACTGATCTTGTGTGTGTATTTCTGATGTGACTGTGATGATCCACTTGACGATTATGGTCATTTAGGGAGCAGAGATGTATTCAGGTGCTTGATGGAATGTGCTTTTGACTCGGGATGCTATTTACGGGATGGGTAGAGTGCGAAATCAACAAAGTAGTATAGACCCTGATCGTTCATATTCCATCTTATTTATTAGACTATCACGAATACTTTTTATTGTTTGGTTTGAAGACTGAATTTCTATAATCTATTATTAAGTTTTAACGTTTCGGACACTCTATTATTGTGAGTAATAATGTCTGCTACCTCAGGTTACCGAGATGGTAACACCCGTATTTCTTTAGGATGTCTTGTTAAGTCTCCTGGACAAATGAGGGTGTTACAAAGTGGTATCAGAGCGATCGATTTTGGAGCATGTATAAATGAAGTTAGGAAAATTAAAATGAACCCGGTAATAAGTGTAGACACCCGCATTTTGCCAGCTAGTGTCTGTAGCAGTTCCCGACAAACACCCGATGATGATCGGACGCAAACGTGACTTGGTATACTCGGATTTGGACCCGAAATCAATAATATCTGACATGGACTTTTAGCGGAGTAATAATCTCACAAAACAGACCTCAAATCCAGGCCCAGTGGGCCGTTCCGAGCAAAATAAGACAAATTTGGGCCAAAACCGACACCAAAAATAAATCCCGTCTTTTGGCGACCGGGTCAAAACCCGGTCAAAGACGAGCCCGTCACAAAAATCAGCCTAAGGGGGACCTTCTAGAAGCTGGCGCCCAAATCCATTTCAAAAAAGATAACCAAATCAACCAAGTCAACACCTTCCTAATTTACCTCGATTTACCTGATCCACTCGATCGAGTGGAGCGTCAAAAACTGGATCAGGCCCATTTTCTAGGGCACTCGACCGAGTGCACTAGGGCCACTCGATCGAGTGACCCTAGGTCGTGGGGTAAACTCTATAAATACCCCACGACCTTCACTCATTTCACAAGGTTTTTTTTACCTGATTTTATCCTACATTTTCACCCTAGTCCTTCTATACTCTCTACCCTACAACCCTAAGCAAACACACACAAAAACCGAGTCCCTTGTCCCTCGAAAAACCGACAATTCATCCACACACACGCACATACACCATAACTTGCATACATCCTCGATACTCCGACGTCCCGTCACTATTCGCGAGTCCATTTCCGAGGTCCTTACTAAGCATGTATGTTGAGGGTGTCCTAAACCCCATTTCGATCTTTGTTACTTTTATTTACGTTTTTGTATCATTAATATTATACCTATACTAGTATTGTAATTCTAACATCCTAACTCTAACTTTAACATTAATCCTAACATTTTACATTTTCGTTACTAACATTACTATACCGCGTATGTATATATATTAGTATCAAAAATCCGGTTTTAAATACGTTTGACTATAATTATCGCCTAAAGTCCGTCTAATCCCTTTACGAGCAACGACGGAGGTGGAGCCCTTCCGAGGAGCCCCGCCCCAATGTACTCAAGGGCGTGACGTGATCGCGACTAATAATAGTTGAACGCATTTGATCCCATTTTGACTAGCGCGGAACCCGTTGACGCGAAAACCGACATCACGTAACCCGGAAGGGTTAGTTTCGATGTCGTGACGTAGAGGGATGCATTCCGTCGCTAGTTCAAAATTTCTAATATAAACGTTTTCATAAAATCCCGACAACGGTATTATAATCATACATGTACACGATTATAGTACCGGAGGTCAAGTTAAATACAAATCGTGCGATATTTGTATTTAACTTGACCGACCGTCGATTTCAAACCCCATAAACAAAACGAGTTGACACTCGTACAGGGGCTACTCGACCGAGTACGTACGCTACTAGATCGAGTAGCGTCCATAAAACTGGGCAGAACCTTTTTCGAGGACACACTCGACCGAGTCAGACCATGACTCGACCGAGTGGGTCCTGTAACCCAGAAAACCGAGAGCTTAAATGCAACATTTAAGCCTCGTCTTTTTTTTACGACTCTTAGTCGACACGTGTAAAGCCAATCACGTGAATCCTTTTTTTCAAAACTCACGCTCATCACGACACCTTAACGACTTTGATCGATTTTTCGACGTGATAAGTCGGGATAAGGCATCGAGGCATAGGATCGGGCTAGCATCACGCTTAGGCCCTATGTCTCCGTCCTCCGATTAATACACAACGCAATGTGTATTTAATCGGGGTTAGTCCACCTATACATCTCACGGTCTAGCTTGTATACGGGTCCGTTCCTAACTTTTTATTTATTTATTCCATTTCTATATCGCTTACGTAATTTTCGTATTGGCCGGGTTGTATTTCCGCCCGTGTAACTTGTACGTTAATTTTCGAGTTTTATTTATTTACTTGCTTATCGCTTTATAAATGAACCTCGCATGCTAAATTACTTCGACCATAATCAAGATGCATTAAATGACGTAGTTCACATACTATTCATATGCTTAGCCCGAAAACGCTGTTTGCATAACATTTAATTGTTTTACTAGCGCGCGCACACGAACACGAGCGATGTCTTAGTAGAGGCCGCCATGTGCGGGTGGGTTTGGGTGTCCTTAGTGGGCTTCCCAACACGTACCCTCACCCCTTACTCAGAACCTTTGGTTTCCGGATGTCCGAAACCATTGGTGCACGAGAGTCATTCTATATACGAAAGCCGGTTTAAACGGTATCGATATTGCAATGCAAAGGGACGAGCCCAATAAACTCTGAAATCGAAGTGGGCCGTACTTTGTGTATAGCCCATGACGACGTAGAGTGGGCTCGTATGGTTCCGAATAACCACAAAATTCGGTGGCGACTCCATTTTGACTTAAATTTCGAACCCGAGAACAATCTCACCACGAGATTCATTCGCCTACCCAAACCCGCGCGTGGCCGCGTCGGGGTGGACCTACATCATGTCCACAATTTGGCGACTCCGCTGGGGATACCTGATGTACCACATGTCATCGGGGTTCCTAGGGTGAGACTCGAAGAGAAATCGTTCGAATATTAGTGTGCGCGCATTAGTTTAATGATTCATGCATAACCCAAATTTTGCCCGGGCCGGTTACTTGTGACCGACGTCCCACTATACCGCGGTGCATTCCTACATGGGTGCACTAAAGACTTCGATGGCGGAACTCACCGGGGTTTTACGGCAGGTCCTAGTTCCAAATCGGCTAGGAAGTCCGTCCCGTTTCGTGAGAATGCTATCGTTGTTGGTATAGACCCTACTTTGACCGACCGAGACTTAGTGTAAAGCATACATAAGCATCGTTATAATGCTTGCTTGACTACATGCTACTTGGTTTCCGTGTCATTTTTCAAAAAACCGTCATTTCATAATGCATCTTTCCAAAATACCAAGTTTTGAAAAACCCGAAATGCTGTCCGTTTCGGGACCCGTCTTTTCAAAAATATCCAATTTCAAAATTCGGAATGCCGCCGAAATTTAGGATCAAATGATTTGACTCAAAATATCCTTTTTCTCTAGTCGGCATGCTGCCCGTTTTAATTCTCGAATTTCCAACACCATCTCGATTTTCTGAATTTTTCAAAATTCTAATCTTGGTTTTCGAAATTCCATTTTTAATTTTCGAACTCTCGGAAATTCACCCACTTTATATTCAAATTTCAAACATCCAACTTTCCTAGTAAACCTTCCTTGTTATAGGACCTACCGTCTAGCCGTGTGTCGGGTCTTTGCATAGTATGTCGAAGGTCTATAGCGTCGAAACTCTGCTGATCCTACATCACGAGTTTCCCCCCTTTCCCGAGTCCGCCTTATCCGTCAAGGCACGACCAACCCGCGTAGGGCATACCCCTACAAAGGAAAGTCCGTCTATACACTCGAGTCAAAAGTCTGGGGAAAAATCTCACGTGGACCTTCCTTCGAACGGGATTAGGCCCACAAAGCCAAAATCCTAAGGAAGTTATACCACCCATCGAGTCATCCGTCTAGATGTCTTTCTCGAGTATTTAGTCTTCCCTTAGTGTCGCTCGGGATGTACTTTTCCTTTCTTTTCCAAGATCTGGGTTCGGTTTCTGATTACGCGGTGTTCTTACAGACAGGCCGCCAGCAACTAGACACGCTCGAAGGATGGCTACTTTGAACAGCCTACAAACCGCTTTGGACGCCATGGTCGCGAAGCAAACCGACATCGAAGCCCAACTGACCAAAATGAGGGCTGGCCAAGTGGCCATTGTTGCTCGTCTAGCTACGGTGGAGCAAAGGGCTCCTAATGTCGAGACTATTGGGCCCATAGCTGAACTGGTCAGCGCAGTGCGCCGACTAGAAGAACAAGTCCATTTGACTGGGAGTAACAATATCCACCGGGAGAATAGCCGAGAGTACTCCACGGTGAGTGACAGACTACCCGCAAACCTGAATCTCACCGGTTTGCCCATGTTTGAGGGAACTGAGGACCCGTTACTACATGTGCGGGCCTTCAAGGAGTTCATGGCCATCAAAGGAGTGGATTCGACCATGTTCAAGAACCTCTTTGCTGCATCTCTTGAGAAGCACCCACGGGCCTGGTACTATAGGCTAGACCCGAAAAAATACCCTACATGGGATGATGTGGTCACCGAGTTCGCTTGGAACTATGCTGACAACACCGAGATCCAAACCACAATGCGATCTCTGGAGGTTATGGCCCAAGAGCCGAAGGAAGGTTTTACTAAATACCTTCAACGCTGGAGGGCTGAGAGCGTGAAACTGGTTGATAAGCCCAATGAGAAGACTTTGGTGGAGGCTTTTGTCAAGAACCTCCTCCCTTCCTACCGGGTTCACCTCCGATATGCTGTCATACCCAATTTCACCACCCTTACTGAAATGGGTATGAGGATCGAAGACGACCTGAGACTAGAAGGCCTCACTAAGGCCGCTAGCAAAGGGTCCCAAGGGGCTTCTTCCTCCACCACTAAGCCCCAGGCTGCAACTCGCAGCATTTTTGACGCGGTTAATCTACTAGATGCCCCGTCCAAGAAAAACACCCCACCTCGGGTCTTCACTGATATAGGTACCACCTATACCTATGCCTTACAAAGGCTGTCCTCCAAAGGCCTAATCCAACCGATAGGCCCAACTCCTGAAGTTCCGGTCGAGCGACGCTCCAAGAACTACAATGCTCAGGCCTATTGCCAATACCACCGGGGCAATGGGCATGATACCGAAAAGTGTTGGAAGCTGAAACACTTGATCCAGGACCTGATTGAAAGCGGTAAGATCCCGCTACCCGGAGATAAGCCAAGCAACAAGGAGAACCCTTTCAGCTCCCATGCCATCTTTGCCAGGGAGGTGATTGATTGCTCTCACCTTATCTCTCCATTCATCCCGCAAGTGAACGGGATCTGGTTTGACGACGAGGATGATGTCTACCTCGCTAAGGGGGAAACCGTTCCCATCACCCCTGAACAGATCCGCGAGGCCAAAACTCGAGTCTTAGCCAGCAACAACCTTGGTCGTCCCTATTTAGCCACAAGCACTAGGGACACCCCCATCCCGGCAACCATTACCAATCCACTCGGGATGGAAGTTGCCCCCGAGGAGCCGACCGCTGAAACGGCTATTGTGAAGCAACTGAAGAGAACCCGAGTTGACCTCACTATATGGAAACTCTTAGTCAGCTCACAAGAACATCGAGAAGCGCTTACAAAGGCTCTCGATCAAGTCACGATCGATTCTTTGGCTACCCCTGCTGAAATGGTAGCCACGGTCCTACCCCACCTAAAGGGTAAGGCCAAGGAAGGAGGCCCAATGATCACTTTCTCTGAAGCCGACTTGCCACCATTCGGGACCTCCCACAACCTGGCCCTTTACATCACGGTGATTTGCCGGGGAAAATACCTCCCGATGACCCTAGTCGACGACGGGTCAGCCGTGAATGTCCTTCCTTAAGGACCGCCAAAGCCCTCGGCATTACCGAGGCTGACTATATCCCGACTGCTCAAACCATCCAAGCCTTTGATGGGAGTCCAAAGTCGGTAGCTGGGGCCATAAAACTGACTATCATCACGGGCCCGATAGAAAAGGAGCTTGAATTCTAGGTGATTGATGTCACCTCGTCATTCAACTTGCTCCTAGGAAGACCGTGGATCCACGCGGTCAAGGCGGTATCCTCCACTCTCCACCGTAAGATCAAGGTGCCTTTGCTCAATGATGTTATCACCTTAGAGGCAACCCCAATGACCGTGGCTAGCTGTAACGCCACGGGCCGCACGGACCTCTGGGGGTTCGACTTTGTTGGGATGATCGAGGAAGAGTACCTTTTTCGGCCTTACTTCACCACGAGCATTGATACAATGCTCCAGAACTTAGGGTACCTTCCGGGGGCTACCTCTCGACCCGACCTTCCAGCTGGTAAGATCATCGAGGTCCTTAAGGACGAAGACTCTCACTTCGGCCTTGGCTATGCCACCACTCCTGGCAACGTTGTCCGAGCAGGAATCGAAAAGGCCTGCAACATCATGAAGGGTATCCACTTGAGCCCTTATAGCCCACGGTTGTCTGACTACTTTGTCACACCCGTGTTTGGGGCTGTCCAGGTTGGACTATACCAACCCAGTGCCACGCACCTCGGGACCCACTCGGCCCGGGACTGCAACTACATCCCGGATGAGGTGTTCGCCCTCATCCAGTCCGATGGAGCTGACGATGCTGAGCCCGCGCTGGGGCTACTCTTCGAGGAAGACACCATAGCCCCGACTCCAAAAGAAGACCTGGTCAACCTGATCCTCCGCAGCAACAGGTTTGACCCGACCAAGCTAATCTCGGATGTTGGCTCCGAGACAGGAAACAGGGCCTGGAAGAAGACTGTCAAATGGACCGACAGTCAAGGAAAGATCTGCAAGCTGGTCACCGGAGAGGGAGACATGCCTGAGTCTGAGTCGGAGTCTGAGTCGGAGTCTGAGTCAGAGTCTGAGATCGAGTCTAGAGAAGTCGGTGCTAGAGTCACTCCTGTAACCCCTCTCCCTTCTATCATTCCTGCTGCTAGCACTTCGGGGTTTGTCCCGAGTGCTTTACCAATCCCGCCACTGACCAATGATCAGATGGCTGCTCTCTTTAAGCTATTTTCCAAATTTTCAATCAATAATAACAACCGTTCTGCTTACGACTTGTCTCTTTTAAATTCTGCTTTCAAAAATGTTTTATGCTATGACATTGAGAAATCCGACGAACAGGTACCCTTACCTCCACATCTGATCGAGCAACTAGAACAAAGGGAATCCCGGAATCCGGTAATTGAAGAGACAGAGTCCATAAATGTGGGAACAACCTTAGAGCCTCAGATACTAAAGATAGGGTTATCCTTAGATCCCGAGGAGAAACAACAATTCATAAACCTCCTCCAAGAATTCAAAGACGTCTTCGCATGGTCCTACAAGGACATGCCGGGGATAGACCGGGAAATAGCCGAGCACCGCATACCTATCAAAGACGGGTGCAAGCCGATCAAGCAGAAGCTTCGTCGAATGAGGCCCGAGTGGTCTCTCAAAGTAAAAGAAGAAGTCGACAAACAGTTCAAAGTCGGCTTCATACAAGTGTCCGAGTATCCGGACTGGGTTGCAAACATCGTGCCGGTTCCTAAAAAGGACGGTAAGGTGCGGGTATGTGTAGATTTTCGGGATCTTAACAAGGCAAGCCCGAAGGATGATTTTCCGTTACCACACATCGATATACTGGTGGATAACACGGCCGATCATGCCCTTCTATCATTCATGGACGGGTATGCCGGGTATAATCAGATCAAGATGGCGGAAGAAGACATGAGTAAGACTACCTTCACTACACCTTGGGGTACTTACTGCTACACCGTCATGCCATTCGGTCTCATTAATGCCGGGGCCACATACCAAAGGACCGCTACCACTCTACTACATGACATGATGCATAAAGAAGTAGAGGTCTATGTAGACGACATGATCGTCAAATCCAAAGAACGGGACGGTAACATCACCGCCCTAAGGAAATTTTTCACCCGATTGCGCAAATACAACATGAGGCTAAACCCTCAAAAATGCAGTTTCGGGGTAACGTCAGGCAAATTACTGGGTCATATCGTTAGCCAACGAGGTATCGAGGTCGACCCAGCTAAAATCAAAGCCATAACCGAGATGCAAGCTCCTAAAACCGAAAAAGAAATAAGGGGATTTCTCGGAAAAGTCCAGTACATTAGTCGATTCATTTCCAAACTAACCACGGTGTGTGAACCAATTTTCAAGAAACTGAAAATAGGGGAACGGATACTATGGGACGACAAATGCCAAGCTGCTTTCGACAAGATTAAGGAAATTCTGTCTGCTCCGCCAGTTTTGATGCCACCTCAACCTGGTTTGCCTCTGTCGTTATACCTAACAACGACCGAGACAGGCATGGGGGCTATGCTGGCTCAGACAGTTGACTCCGAAGAACGAGCCATTTATTACATCAGCAAGAAGTTTTTAGAGTATGAATGCAAATATACCATGCTCGAAAAGACGTGTTTGGCTTTAGTCTGGGCCACTAAGAAGCTCCGACACTACATGCTCAGCTACGAGGTCCATGTTCTATCAAAGATGGATCCGATCAAATACCTCTTCGAAAAACCCATCCTCAATGGCCGAATTTCTAGATGGACTCTAATGTTGGCAGAGTTCAACCTAAAATTTGTGCCATTAAAGGCCATTAAGGGACGGGTGGTAGCTGAATTCCTCGCTGACAGCCCGGTAGTCGAATAAGGACACACCGACACCTGGTCCTTCCCCGACGCAGATATTTTCCATACCGATGCCGAAACATGGGATTTATACTTCGATGGAGCGTCTAATTTTCGAGGGTTCGGAGTCGGGATCCTTCTAATTTCACAAAGAGGGGAGCATACCCCCGTCTCCATCAAACTGGACTTTGACGTTACCAACAATGCAGCAGAGTACGAAGCATGCATTTACGGGCTACAAGCCGCCGCCAACCTGGGAATCACGAATCTCCGGGTACATGGCGACTCATCCTTGGTCATAAACCAAGCACTCCAAAAATGGAAGACTCGGAATGCTAATCTCGTGGCCTACCAGGCGCGAGTAAGGGATCTCGAGAAACAATTCCAAAAGGTAGAGTATATATATCTGCCTCGGGAAGAAAATCAGTTTGCAGATGCACTCTCAAAATTGGCATCTTTACTGAACATTCCCGACCACGTGACCAGTATGCCAATTTGCGTCGAAAGACGGTCTGAGCCGGCATACGTTCATGACATCGAAGACATCGAGATAACTGATCCCGAACCTTGGTACCAGGCTGTATTAACATACCTGACAAACGGAGAATATCCTCCCGGGACGGAGGATCGAGCCAAGAAAGCCTTAAGGAGGCTAGCCACCCAGTTCATCCGCACTGATGACGGGCAACTATACAAAAAGACGGCACAGGGGGCTCTTCTCCTTTGTGTTGACAAATATAAGGCCGAGAAAGTAATGGCCGAAGTGCATGATGGTGAAAACGGCCCACATATGAATGCTCACATATTGGTCCGAAAAATCATGAGGCTCGGGTATTACTGGAACACCATGGAAGCCGACTGCCAATTTTATGTCAAACATTGTCATAACTGCCAAATCTTTGGCAATGTGCAACATATGCCGTCATCTCTGCTCTATACCATGACATCGCCTTGGCCGTTCTCGACATGGGGTATCGACATAATCGGGAAGGTAAATCCCTCCGGTACTAGCGGGCACTGCTTCATTTTAGTAGCTATCGACTACTTCACCAAGTGGGTCGAAGCTGAATCATATCGCATTCTCAATGCTAAACATGTCGCCAAATTTATCCAAAAGAAGATAATATGCCGGTATGGAATCCCGCATGAATTCATCAGCGAACATGGGACTCATTTTCAAGCTGAGACAGCAGCCCTGCTGACCAAGTACAAAATTCAAAGGCACACGTCCTCGCCCTACCGTCCCCAAACCAATGGAGCAGTGGAGGCGGCTAATAAAACGATTGTCACCATACTCAAAAAGATGGCTGATAATTATCGGGACTGGCCCGACAAAATACCTTTTGCCCTATGGGGGTACCGGACGTCGATTCGCACCGCAACCGGAGCAACGCCATATTACCTAACCTATGGGATGGAAGCAGTCCAACCAGTTGAGTTAGAAGTACCGTCCCTCAGAATTCTGTTAGAAAGTCAAGTACCCGAAGCTGACTGGGTTCGAGCACGGTACGATTCGTTAGTTCTACTAGACGAACGACGGTCCCGCGCTCTCAACAACATCCAAATCTACCAGAAGAGGATCCAACGGGCCTTCAACAAGCGAGTAAGGCCCAGAAATATTAAAGAAGGGGACTTAGTCCTTAAGTCCGTTCGAGCTTTATTACCGGTTGACCCAAGGGGAAAGTTCAAACCCAACTGGTCTGGGCCATACATGGTGAAGAAGATCCTATCAGGGGGAGCAGTAATGCTAACGGACCTGGACGGGAATGAATTCGTCAACCCAACCAACCTGGACCAGCTGAAGCGTTACTACCCTTAGCCATTTCTCAATGTCATTAGCAATTTTTATCAAAATTGTTTATTTTACAAAAGCAAGTCAATGAGCTAGAATTATTTATTCTACTGTCACAAAACATCTTGAACCAATAGTCTTGGTGTAATTCAAGATTGCAAATTTCCTAAGCCCGAACTACGTTTGGTTTGATTCTGCTAGTCGCGGATACGTAGGCAGTCCCTCAAAAGGGCACAACCAATGCAATCGAGAAAAGACAGGAACGGTTTAATAATAAACTTTCTTTTATTAATTATCACAAAAAAAAAAGCCCCAATAAACTTGGGAAAATTACAAAGTGCAGGAATTCAAAAATTACCAAAAAAAAAGCACACGACAAAAATAGTAATAATAATTAAATAATAAAAAAAGCTAAGGACTCGGTATTTAAGGCATCTTGCCCTTCCCCTTGTCCTTGGCCTCCTTGGCCGTCCACTGACGACGACGCGGAGGAGAGCGTTCCCGAATCACCACAGGAACCTCCTTAGCCCGGACTCGTTTCTTGGAGCTCGAGTCCTCATCCACCTCGATAGGCCCGAGTCGGGCCCTCACGGGCTCTGGGAGCCGGTCACGCGGACCAAGTTGGTCCCGGGCCGCCAGCCTCGGCCCAAGTCGCCGCTCCAAATCAGTCTGGGGGCTCTGCCGCCCCCGTGTGCCACTAGCACCGGCATCTTTAGCTCGAGTCTTAGTATGTGACTTAAGACCCGATTCCAATCGGACTAAGGTAGCAGGGGTCTCTCCCTCATCGAAGAATCCCCTATTGTCCTTTGCCGTCTCCCGACGAACCAGTTCGAAGGCCTCATCGACCTTCAGAGCTTTGCGAGCTTCCTCGGACTCCTCAGAAGTCCATTTCTCGTAAGCCCGAGAAACCCAAGCGGATTGGCAAGGGTTGGGAATAGTCCATGTATGACGAGTGAACCATCTCTGCAACCAAGTGTCGCACATAGCGTCTGTCAGTTGGAGCGAGACGCTAATAATGGCTTCAGTCTCAGGGATGCGCTGAGACGAACCGAATTGCCTCAGGATGCGGTCCGGGTAAATGTGGACTGTCCAGTCAAGAGACAGGATCACAAGGTAACGGGCTTGGTCCCTCTTGGCCAACCCCGTCAGCTTAGAAAGGAACCACCAAGCAACGGTCCACCTGATTAAGGGGCCACCATGGAACACCAATTCCTCATCCCAGTAAGCTCGATTTATATGGTGATTCGAGCTTATCCGGCGCCCTCTGGAACTAATTTGGCTGCTACGGTAGTTAGAAACGCTCGGAGGAGGCTCTATGATCGATAAGCGTTCCGACAACCAAACCTGCAAAAAGTATGTACAAAGTTCATAAGCAACAAAATGGTCCGCTACAGCTCACTCGATCGAGTACACCATCTGACTCGATCGAGTAGGGCTCTCTGAGGACAACCAGAATCTTGTCAGGTGTGACACTCGATCGAGTAAAGCATCCCACTCGATCGAGTAAGCCCTCCACAGATGGACAGAAGCACTCTGCAGGCATCACTCGATCGAGGGACAGGTCCACTCGATCGAGTGACTTACGGACCTCACGAAATCGCGCGAAACACAAAAAAAAAAGAGCGAAAAGGAAATTGAAAATCACGAGACATGTACCTGCAGAATAAGGGTGCTCCCCGTCAATTGCCGGGTTGGGTCAAGTCGCCTAGCATCCAGACCCATGATGATTTCTCCAGTGGCTAGCCAAGCAGGGCTATGACCAGTCTCCATCTGGTCAACCACTCCGATCAGCCTAATTTGACCCACGCATGAGTCAGCATCCATCATCCCTTCGAAAATATAGCGGTGCAACATGCAGAATGCAAAAGCCCTACGCCTGTGAGAAGGCGTAGCCCTTACGTCTTGACTGTTCATAAACTTTTCAGCCAAGTCGAAGAGGGAAACAGTATCTCCCCGCACCATTCGATCTGTCTCAGCGTGAGACAGACCCAGGAAGTCCCTCAGTCTTCTCCTCGGGTCCGGGTAGAACGTAGGGATGGCAGGACGAGCCACAGGGCTCCAACCCTCGATAGCTGCGATTTCCTCGGGAAGAGGGCATATCTCTCCCCGCGGGAATGCAAAGACGTGATGGGTGGTATCCCAAAACGACAGGCAAGCGTCCAAAAAATGCAAATCAGGTAGTAGGCGTCGAAGGGGAAACAGGCTGATAATCCCCATTTGGGTCAGCTGAATCCTGTCCTCGTCCCGAAAGTGCTGGGACCAGGCAAAAAGCATTGAAGTGAGATGCTCGATACCCATGGCAGGAGTTTGAATTCTCTTGAAAGGCTAAGAGATTTTTGAGGAGAAGAAGGAATTTCTGATTTGGGATGCAGTAAACTGAAGCAAGGAGACCTGTATTTATAATAGGGAACCCTAACTGTAAACCTAACTACCCTGCCTCCTCAGCAAACTGGGCCCCAGCATGTGCAGGCCCGACTTCGACCCAGAATAGGAATCTAGTTGTCCCGAGCTTTCCTAAAAATTTTCTAAAAATCCTGTGAAAAAAAAAGTCTTTTTCAAAATTTTTGGCTTTTCAAAATTCAGCACTTTTCCCCCAGCACGAGTCGGTGTTTTGCCTATGTGTTACATGCAATTTGTCATGTGTCAGTATACAGGTACACCCGGACTTCAGAAGCAAGTCCCCGCGCAACTACTTCACTCCCCAACGTGAGCCAATATTTATCCCAGCATGCTACAATCAGAGCCATGATGTATCAGCATACGGGTACTCCTACACCTCCAAAAGCAAGTTTCACTCCCCACGGAGCTATCATCAACAAGACAGGTATGACCCTCTGCTTATGGCTGGCGAGCCCTTCACGCTAGTCTACTGGACTATAAACGACCCGACCGGAAGGCTGCCAGGTCGTAATCTGCGATTGGCCTGGTAGCTACTCTGACTTTCGCCTTGTCCAAGCCTCAGTCAGAGTGGGGGCTCTGTAGACACCCGCATTTTGCCGGCTAGTGTCTGTAGCAGTTCTCGACAAACACCCGATGATGATCGGACGCAAACGTGACTTGGTATACTCGGATTTGGACCCGAAATCAATAATATCTGACATGGACTTTTAGCGGAGTAATAATCTCACAAAACAGACCTCAAATCCAGGCCCAGTGGGCCGTTCCGAGCAAAATAAGACTAATTTGGGCCAAAACCGACACCAAAAACAAATCCCGTCTTTTGGCGACCGGGTCAAAACCCGGTCAAAGACGAGCCCGTCACAAAAATCAGCCTAAGGGGGACCTTCTAGAAGCTGGCGCCCAAATCCATTTCAAAAAAGATAACCAAATCAACCAAGTCAACACCTTCCTAATTTACCTCGATTTACCTGATCCACTCGATCGAGTGGATTGACCCACTCGGTCGAGTGGAGCGTCAAAAACTGGATCAGGCCCATTTTCTAGGGCACTCAACCGAGTGCACTAGGGCCACTCGATCGAGTGACCCTAGGTCGTGGGGTAAACTCTATAAATACCCCACGACCTTCACTCATTTCACAAGGTTTTTTTTACCTGATTTTATCCTACATTTTCACCCTAGTCCTTCTATACTCTCTACCCTACAACCCTAAGCAAACACACACAAAAACCGAGTCCCTTGTCCCTCGAAAAACCGACAATTCATCCACACACACGCACATACACCATAACTTGCATACATCCTCGATACTCCGACGTCCCGTCACTATTCGCGAGTCCATTTCCGAGGTCCTTACTAAGCATGTATGTTGAGGGTGTCCTAAACCCCATTTCGATCTTTGTTACTTTTATTTACGTTTTTGTATCATTAATATTATACCTATACTAGTATTTTAATTCTAACATCCTAACTCTAACTTTAACATTAATCCTAACATTTTACATTTTCGTTACTAACATTACTATACCGCGTATGTATATATATTAGTATCAAAAATCCGGTTTTAAATACGTTTGACTATAATTATCGCCTAAAGTCCGTCTAATCCCTTTACGAGCAACGACGGAGGTGGAGCCCTTCCGAGGAGCCCCGCCCCAATGTACTCAAGGGCGTGACGTGATCGCGACTAATAATAGTTGAACGCATTTGATCCCATTTTGACTAGCGCGGAACCCGATGACGCGAAAACCGACATCACATAACCCGGAAGGGTTAGTTTTGATGTCGTGACGTAGAGGGATGCATTCCGTCGCTAGTTCAAAATTTCTAATATAAATGTTTTCATAAAATCCCGACAACGGTATTATAATCATACATGTACACGATTATAGTACCGGAGGTCAAGTTAAATACAAATCGTGCGATATTTGTATTTAACTTGACCGACCGTCGATTTCAAACCCCAAAAACAAAACGAGTTGACACTCGTACAGGGGCGACTCGACCGAGTACGTACGCTACTCGATCGAGTAGCGTCCATAAAACTGGGCAGAACCTTTTTCGAGGACACACTCGACCGAGTCAGACCATGACTCGACCGAGTGGGTTCTGTAACCCAGAAAACCGAGAGCTTAAATGCAACATTTAAGCCTCGTCTTTTTTTTACGACTCTTAGTCGACACGTGTAAAGCCAATCACGTGAATCCTTTTTTTCAAAACTCACGCTCATCACGACACCTTAACGACTTTGATCGATTTTTCGACGTGATAAGTCGGGATAAGGCATCGAGGCATAGGATCGGGCTAGCATCACGCTTAGGCCCTATGTCTCCGTCCTCCGATTAATACACAACGCAATGTGTATTTAATCGGGGTTAGTCCACCTACACATCTCACGGTCTAGCTTGTATACGGGTCCGTTCCTAACTTTTTATTTATTTATTCCATTTCTATATCGCTTACGTAATTTTCGTATTGGCCGGGTTGTATTTCCGCCAGTGTAACTTGTACGTTATTTTTCGAGTTTTATTTATTTACTTGCTTATCGCTTTATAAATGAACCTCGCATGCTAAATTACTTCGACCATAATCAAGATGCATTAAATGACGTAGTTCACATACTATTCATATGCTTAGCCCGAAAACGCTGTTTGCATATCATTTAATTGTTTTACTAGCGCGCGCACACGAACACGAGCGATGTCTTAGTAGAGGCCGCCATGTGCGGGCGGGGTTGGGTGTCCTTAGTGGGCTTCCCAACACGTACCCTCACCCCTTACTCAGAACCTTTGGTTTCCGGATGTCCGAAACCATTGGTGCACGAGAGTCATTCTATATACGAAAGCCGGTTTAAACGGTATCGATATTGCAATGCAAAGGTACGAGCCCAATAAACTCTGAAATCGAAGTGGGCCGTACTTTGTGTATAGCCCATGACGACATAGAGTGGGCTCGTATGGTTCCGAATAACCACAAAATTCGGTGGCGACTCCATTTTGACTTAAATTTCGAACCCGAGAACAATCTCACCACGAGATTCATTCGCCTACCCAAACCCGCGCGTGGCCGCATCGGGGTGGACCTACGTCATGTCCACAATTTGGCGACTCCGCTAGGGATACCTGATGTACCACATGTCATCGGGGTTCCTAGGGTGAGACTCGAAGAGAAATCGTTTGAATATTAGTGTGCGCGCATTAGTTTAATGATTCATGCATAACCCAAATTTTGCCCGGGCCGGTTACTTGTGACCGACGTCCCACTATACCGCGGTGCATTCCTACATGGG
Source organism: Agrostemma githago (assembly GCA_958450325.1). NCBI lineage: Eukaryota > Viridiplantae > Streptophyta > Magnoliopsida > Caryophyllales > Caryophyllaceae > Agrostemma > Agrostemma githago. Next base: position 23,124,489 of record OY288244.1, on the reverse strand, counting down.
TGCACTAAAGACTTCGATGGCGGAACTCACCGGGGTTTTACGGCAGGTCATAGTTCCAAATCGGCTAGGAAGTCCGTCCCGTTTCGTGAGAATGCTATCGTTGTTGGTATAGACCCTACTTTGACCGACCGAGACTTAGTGTAAAGCATACATAAGCGTCGTTATAATGCTTGCTTGACTACATGCTACTTGGTTTCCGTGTGATTTTTCAAAAAACCGTCATTTCAAAATGCATCTTTCCAAAATACCAAGTTTTCAAAAACCCGAAATGCTGTCCGTTTCGGGACCCGTCTTTTCATAAATATCCAATTTCAAAATTCGGAATGCCGCCGAATTTTAGGATCAAACGATTTGACTCAAAATATCCTTTTTCTCTAGTCGGCATGCTGCCCGTTTTAATTCTCGAATTTCCAACACCATCTCGATTTTCTGAATTTTTCAAAATTCTAATCTTGGTTTTCGAAATTCCATTTTTAATTTTCGAACTCTCAGAAATTCACCCACTTTATATTCAAATTTCAAACATCCAACTTTCCTAGTAAACCTTCCTTGTTATAGGACCTACCGTCTAGCCGTGTGTCGGGTCTTTGCATAGTATGTCGAAGGTCTATAGCGTCGAAACTCTGTTGATCCTACATCACGAGTTTCCCCCCTTTCCCGAGTCCGCCTTATCCGTCAAGGCACGACCAACCCGCGTAGGGCATACCCCTACAAAGGAAAGTCCGTCTATACACTCGAGTCAAAAGTCTGGGGAAAAATCTCACGTGGACCTTCCTTCGAACGGGATTAGGCCCACAAAGCCAAAATCCTAAGGAAGTTATACCACCCATCGAGTCATCCGTCTAGATGTCTTTCTCGAGTCTTTAGTCTTCCCTTAGTGTCGCTCGGGATGTACTTTTCCTTTCTTTTCCAAGATCTGGGTTCGGTTTCTGATTACGCGGTGTTCTTACAGACAGGCCGCCAGCAACTAGACACGCTCGAAGGATGGCTACTTTGAACAGCCTACAAACCGCTTTGGACGCCATGGTCGCGAAGCAAACCGACATCGAAGCCCAACTGACCGAAATGAGGGCTGGCCAAGTGGCCATTGTTGCTCGCCTAGCTACGGTGGAGAAAAGGGCTTCTAATGTCGAGACTACTGGGCCCATAGCTGAACTGGTCAGCGTAGTGCGCCGACTAGAAGAACAAGTCCATTTGACTGGGAGTAACAATATCCACCGGGAGAATAGCCGAGAGTACTCCACGGTGAGTGACAGACTACCCGCAAACCTGAATCTCACCGGTTTGCCCATGTTTGAGGGAACTGAGGACCCGTTACTACATGTGCGGGCCTTCAAGGAGTTCATGGCCATCAAAGGAGTGGATTCGACCATGTTCAAGAACCTCTTTGCTGCATCTCTTGAGAAGCACCCACGGGCCTGGTACTATAGGCTAGACCCGAAAAAATACCATACATGGGATGATGTGGCCACCGAGTTCGCTCGGAACTATGCTGACCGGACTCCAGAATGAACCTAAGAGGGGAAACCAGAACCGGGGAATGGTGCGACCCCAATACTTCGGGGGAAACAGCCATGAAGGGACAGGGTCCGGTCAGGGACGAAGGAACGAACCTCGAGTATATGAATGTAAGAACTGTGACGCAACCACCCCGATAGGGATTGTAATGGAAAACCCGTCACGTGCTACATTTGTGGGAAAGCGGGACACCGTGCCTATGAATGTTTTGCACCGAAGCAGAATGGGGGTTCGAGTCAAGAGGGTTTTTACTCCGCTGTTTCAGCATCTTCAGGCAATGTTAACCAGGGGAATCGGTACCACGGACATGGGTACCCACAACAGAGAAACTGGAACCGATCACAGGGCAACTGGAATCGCCAACAGGGGAATTACTATTAGGGATCGGGAAGCACTACCCAGTCAGCTGCAGCCGCTGGGCCAACTACATCGGTTAATGGGGCGCCTGAAGGAAGTAAGAATACTGGGAAACTCTTTGCTATGGGGAAATAAGCTGCTCAGGAGGACACACAAGTTATCACGAGTACCTTTCTCGTTAACTCGAAACCTTCTTTTACTCTGTTCGATTCCGGGGCAACCCATTCATTTGTAGCTTGTAACCATGTACCGAGTCTAGGGTTAGTAGATTTTGAAAATATAGCTGATGGTGTAATTACACCCTCGGGGAAGTCAGTTAGGTGTACAAGGGTCTTTCGAGATGTGTCTTTAATACTTGAGGGAGTTGACCTGTCAGTCAATTTAATAGAGGTTCTCTTAGATGACTTCGATATTATCCTGGGAATGGATTGGTTGGGACGGTTTAGAGCCCAGATTGATTATAATCTTAAGAAAGTGTCGTTAAGAGGTCCAAAGGGCATTAGAGTGTCTTATAGGGGGTATGCTGTAAAGTCAACTGTGAAGATTATAACAGCCATCACCTTGAAAAGACATCTAAAGAAGGGTAACCCGTTATTCTTGTGCCATGTACGGGATACTCGGGCCGAGGAGTTGTCTTCCGATTCAATACCTGTAGTGAACGAGTTCGTAGACGTATTTTCGGAGGAGATTCCGGGGTTACCACCAAGGTGAGAGGTTGATTTCGGTGTTGAGTTGAAGACAGGGACGGGGCCTATCTCTAAGGCACCGTACCGTATGGGGCCTAAGGAGTTGACTAAGTTGAAGAAGCAGTTGGAGGAATTAATGGATAAGGGGTATATCAGACCAAGTGTATCCCCATGGGGTGCTCCTGTTTTGTTTGTGCAGAAGAAGGATGAGAGCATGAGGCTGTGCATCGATTACAGGGAACTGAACAATGTCACTGTGAAGAATCGGTACCCTTTGCCTCGTATTGATGATTTATTCGATCAAATGAGTGGGGCTGGTATCTTTTCAAAGATTGATTTGAGGTCCGGTTATCACCAGTTGAGGGTCAAGAACGAAGATATTCCTAAGACCGCATTCAGAACTCGGTATGACCACTATGAATTTGTGGTGATGCCATTTGGTCTAACAAATGCTCCTGCTGTTTTCATGGATCTGATGAACCGAGTTTTTCGACCCTACTTGGACAAGTTCGTGGTGGTGTTTATCGATGATATCCTGGTTTATTCAAGGAACCGGGAAGAGCATGCAGAGCATCTGAGGATCGTATTGCAACTACTCCGAGACAACCAGTTGTACGCTAAGTTATCAAAGTGTGAGTTCTGGTTGGAGAAGGTCGCATTTTTGGGACACGTGATTTCGAAAGATGGGGTATCTGTAGACCCGAGCAAGATCGAAGCTGTCTCAAAGTGGCAGGCGCCAAAGAATGTAACAGAGATTCGGAGTTTCTTAGGGTTAGCCGGGTACTATCAAAGGTTTGTGAAAGACTTCTCAAAGATAGCAAAACCATTGACTAACCTTATGAGGAAGGAGATTCGGTACAGGTGGGATGACAACTATGAGAGGGCGTTTTGAACCTTGAAGGAGCGTCTGACTACTGCACCAATCCTAGCCTTACCCGAAGGGAGCGAAAACTTTAAGGTGTACACTAATGCATCGAAAAATGGGTTGGGTTGTGTACTGATGCAGAATGGGAAAGTCATTGCGTATGCTTCACGTCAGCTGAAGACTTACGAAGAGAACTACCCAACTCATGACCTAGAACTTGGGGCAGTGGTGTTTGCTCTGAAAATATGGAGACATTATCTGTATGGGGCAACATTCAAGGTGTTTTCAGACCACAAGAGTTTGAAATACATCTACACACAGAAGGAGTTGAATATGCGGCAGAGGCGATGGATCGAGTTGATCGGAGATTATGATACGGAGATTTTGTACCACGAGGGAAAGGAAAACGTGGTGGCCGATGCTCTAAGCATAAAATCGGTGCATTCTTTGTGTTTGGATATGTCCAGATTGAGGCTAAGGAATGAAGTGCAACAGATGGGGATTCATGTGATAAGGAAAGGGGAAGCAATGTCGGACTTGGCGATTCAACCAGAGTTATACGCTGAAATATGAGAAGAGCAGTTTTTGGATCAGAAGTATCTAATGTGGCGAGATCGTATTGAGAGAGGTGGACCCTCAAATCTCACCATTCATCCAGACGGAAGCCTCAGGTTCAATGACAATTGGTGGGTGCCGGAAGGAGGAGATTTAAGAAGGAAAATCATGACCGAGGCGCATTGTAGTCCTTACTCGGTACATCCGGGTGGGGACAAGTTGTATAAGGATCTGAAGAAGACATTCTGGTGGGAGAACATGAAGAGAGAGGTGGCCGAGTTTGTGTCCAGATGTTTGATTTGTCAGAAGGTCAAGAGTGAACACAAACGACCACAGGTAAGCTGCAACCCTTAGAGGTACCTGAGTGGAAGTGGGACTCCATTTCCATGGATTTCGTTGTCAGTTTACTGAGAACCCCAAAGGGGAATAATATGATATGGTTGATAGTAGATCGACTCATCAAGTCGGCTCACTTCGTGTGAAGGATACGTGGAGTAAGGCTGAGCTAGCAATGGCTTATGGGAGGCATGTTCTGAAATTACATGGAGTACTTAAGAACATTGTATCAGATCGTGATTCGAGGTTCATATCAAAACGTTGTGTAGCAACCCGGATTTTCGATGACCTAAAATAATAGATAATGCGGAAAATTATCTAAGTCATTTAATTAAATTATATCAGAGTGTAAATAAATCCGGATCGTTACAGATCCTTACAACAAACGACTATTAATTACATAGTCTTGATTCACTCAGTACAGAATATAAATTGTATTTTATACAAACATATTATTAAATCTCTCTCGCTCGATTCCCGAATGTCTTAGACCTGTAAAAAAAATAATACAGTGGACGGTGAGCAGGACAGCAACCAAGCCGTTCATCTAACATCACCTCGAACACATAAGACAATCATGTGAATAACAAATAATATGCTTACAAAAATATTAAAGGATATCATGTAACAGATAGTTTCCTGTAATTCAATTACCAACATGTGAGGTGATGATAACGATAAAGTTTAAAATATGGGACATTGGCAGCCATTTGATTTTAAAATCATTTTTCACGTAAACAGAGAATAAACACACGAGTCGTGGCTCCTAGTATCACCGCTACATCCTATTGGCTTGCATCTCACCAATAGAAGTAACCGTGTTACCGACTCGTAGACCGAACCGATCTTATGAGGTTTACATCTCACCCATAAGGTTCAATTGGGCCCGAACTTCTATTATATTATACGTTTATTCAAACGGGGCTTTGGGCGAAATGAAAGATGATGATTACATTCTCTGCATCACCAAGAGGGAACCCGCAGTTTTCATAATCCTGTTCTGCCCCCGCTACCTAGGTGGTAATACTGATCAACTACTTGTTTATACATGCGCACATACCCTACGCAGACTCTTGAACCGCAGCTCTCACTGCCGTAGGACGACTACCTTAAACACTAGGTTGACTCTCGGACCGCAGCCTCCGAGTCTGCTTTTCATTACAAGTGCAGTCGAAACACCACGCATGGTAGGATCCAACACAAGCTATTCGTCCCAGACTCGCATCGTAAACTTTATATAAAAGTCGCTCGTGAACAAGTAGTATTTTATTTGGTGACCTTCAATATTTGGTCGGACTCATTTGAAACTGCCAAATCCTCATACTTACTTTCAATGTGACAACGTTATACTTAAATCCTCAAGTGTCACCCGAAACATCATATCCCACATATCGTATAACTTATTTTAAAATATTAAATCTTTTAAATGAAGTTTATTGGGGTCGGTAGCCTGCCACGGGTCGCCCACAACCAGGGCCCCGGGGAAGTCCGACCCGGAAGCAGAAAGAGGCCTGCTCGGTAGGCCAGCCGGCAGAACCTTACTAAGGAAACCTCCAAGGAACAAAGCCAGTCGCTCCGAACTCCTGGCAAGCGTCTCCCTTGCCTGGCAGGGTCGAGCCGCCTGCTATGACAAAGCAGGGTGAACCCCCCCTGCCTGCCAGTCCCCGGGAAGACCTCCCCTGGCAGGCGCAGGGGCAGACGCTGAAGGCCCCTCAATCCATGCTTAAGGTAAGGAAGAGCGAGTGGACGAAGAGAGCCCACGTGTCACCTACTCGTCCTCTCATTCTTCCTCTCTCTTCTCCTCTCTCTTGGGGGAACCTATAAATACTTCGGTATTTCCCACAAGAAAGGGGTTGGACTTTCTCTCTCTAGAATCTTACTCTAAAACCGCCACCTTATTCCTCACGAGTAAGGTTTGTAAAGGCATTTCACAGACTGACTTAGGCATCGGAGAGGGTTCCCTCGGACACCTTCGAGGCCCTGTGCGTTCATTGTGCAGGGACCAGGCCACCTCCGCCGGGAAGGTCCGATCAAAGAGTAAGAGGAAGGAGAAACTCAGGAAACAAACGATCACCACCAAAGTAGTGTCAAGATCAGTGGGCCCGAATCCAAGTCGGGTTAATTGTTTCCGTGATTGGAACAATTTGGCGCCGTCTGTGGGGAAGAGACGGTTGTGCTCACGAATTTCCCACAAAAATCAACCGCAGGAAAATGCCTGAGATAATTGAAGCCAACTCTGGGTCGAATCCGACGGGACATCCGGTGATCCCCCTGTATGGCATGCCTCTGCCAGAGGTGACACCCGCCGCTACAATTCTAGGCGTGGGGCGGGCAAGCCTTCATGAAGTGCCCAACAAGGAGACTGCAGTCACGGCTGGGCAGGCCGACCATCAGAGGCCTAACCTTAACCTCACTCCTGCCCAGGTCGCGCAGACTGCGGCCTTCTTCTCAGCAATGCTAAACCAAGAGTTTACGCCAGAGGATCTAGTGGGCCGGATTGCTACGACCCCCAGAAACCTGCACTTCGAAAGGCGGAAGGTGCTGGGGGCATAAAGCAAACCACTGCCAGGAATGTACAGAGAAAGGCGCATAAAACTGCCCGGGGGTATGTGCAGGCCAAGAAACGCATCGTAGCCGCCGACCAGGCGCCGCCCGTCGAGCAGCGGCCATTATCTATACATACCACCGAGTCAACGGCAGGCGTTGAAAAGAGGGTTAGCCCAGGACCTCAGGGAGCGAATGAGGCCCAGGGAGCCTGCCTCAAGGCACCTGGGGGAGAAGGGCGGAGTCTTTTCCAGGTTAACACCTATTGAGTCGCAGCAGGCCCCGGGTCTGTCTCAAAGAATGCAATCAAGGCTCAACAATGGACAGCCGCTAGAGCGAAGGTAACGCCAAGGCGATAACCTCGAGCCGACCCAGGGGAAACGACCCCGGCGTCGCTCCTCTGAAAGGGAGGATGAAGCCATGAGTAGGCCGGCGCCCAGGTACCGCTCCCTCAGTATTGGTAAACCGACCCCTGGCAAAAGGGATGACTACGGTTACCACTCTGCTGGGAGCAGGTCAAAAATGATGGGCAGGCCCACCAAGACTCCACTCCATCCCGAGATGCAGGGATACCCCATCCCGAAAATAAAAATGCCTTCTGTCAAGTTTGATGGACGATGCGGTCTGGTGCAAGATTTTCCCCACCACCCTGGTAGGTCTGGCTCAGGGATGGTTCAGGGACTTGCCACAAGGATTGATCAGTTACTTCATAGAGCTGGCCGAAGCCTTCTTGAACCAGTACGCATGGAACAAGAGGCGCAGGCTGACCCATTTTGACCTGATGACCCTTAAACAAAAGAAGGGCGAAACTATTAGGGAATACCTGAAGAGGTTTGATCTGACCTTCCAACAGGTCAGGGAGATCGACGATCTGACGGCAGCGTATGCTCTGACCAGTTCCTTGCTCCCTGGAGAAATGAAAAATCAAATGATCAGAGCTCAGCCAGAAACCCTGGCGAAGGCTCGAAAGATAGCTGAGGGCTTCATCCTGCAGGAGGAGTTCCACAGCCTGCCGGATACCCCCGCGGGACCTTCTAGGCCGTAGGGGGGACCGCAGGGGGGACGCAGCAGAGGTGATGCCCCAGGGAAGCAAAGAGCAGAGGGAGATGACACCCCGAGAAGGGAGCGTGCGACATATCAACCGAGATTTGATAGCTACACAACTCTCGACAAATCTAGGGCTGAGATATTTGAACTAGAAAAAGAAACGGCCAAGTGGAGTCGCCCGAGCAAGCCACGCAGCCCGAAGGGTGATCCGAAAAAGTTCTGCACATTTCATGATTGCGTAGGGCATACAACGGAGGAGTGCCGCCATCTAAAAGATGAGATTGAGAAGCTCATCAGAAATGGTTGGCTGAGCAACTACGCTGTAAGAAACAAGGGCCAGAAAACTGTGACGGACAAGCCTGAGGATTCAACGCAGAATCGTATGATAATCCATGCTATATCAGGGGATGCTGAAGGTCTGACAAGCAGAAGAGGCCGAAAAAGGCAAATCCAGGAGTTGAGAAACCAAATATGCTATGCTGAAAGGACAGGAAGCCCAGCGGGCCTGACCCTAAGCATCACTCCTCAGGATGCAGGGCGGGTAATCTACCCCCACAGCGACCCCCTGGTATTGTCTCTTGTCATCAGTAATCATATTGTAAGAAGGTGTATGGTGGACACTGGCGCCTACACCAATCTGCTGTATAAGGAAGCATTCGAGAAAATGAACCTGGAAAAGAGGCACCTCAAGCATGCCCCGGGATCGTTGTATGAGTTCAGCGGGGCAGGGATCCTTCCCATGGGAATCATCGAACTACCGGTGCCGTTCAGAGAAGGCGCCTCAGCCATAAATATCCGAGCATCATTCGTCGTTGTTGATGCAAAGTCTGCGTATAACGCTTTGATAGGAAAAGCCACCCTGGACGAAATCGAGGCAGCTATATCCATCAGAGCACTGACTATAGCTTATGTAACTGATTTTGGAATGGAAGGGAAGGTGCATGGGGACCAGAAGTCGGCCAGGCAATGCTACTCCGTAGCCCTGCGCACCCATGAGACAAAAAGGAAAGGTAAACAGAAAGCAGACAGTTCCCCCAGCAGGGAAGGCGAGATTCGAGCCAGCCAGCAGAAGGCCGACCACCTCGAACCTGGGGGGGAGAGTATGCTAGTGGAACTGGAACCAGGAAGACAAGTCCTGATAGGGGCAGACCTGGAGAGTTCCTACCGCGAAGAATTGATCAAAGTCTTAAGAGACAACAGGGACGTGTTTGTCTACTCGGCAGACGAGATGCCAGAGGTAGATCCGGCTCACATTGTTCACAAGCTGAACGTAAGTCCGGAGGCACGCCCTATAAAGTAGAAGAAGAGAAATATGTCCGCAGAAAAGGATCAGGCCATCAAGGAGGAAATCGAAAAACTCCTGAAGGCTGATTTTATAGAAACGTGCGACTACCCAGAATGGTTGGCCAACGTAGTAATGGTGAAAAAGTCCTCGGGTGCCTGGAGAATGTGTGTGGACTTCACCAACCTCAACAAAGCATGCCCCAAGGATTGCTACCCCCTGCCAAGAATAGATCAGTTGGTAGATGCTACAAGTGGCTATTCCATGCTAAGTTTCTTGGACGCCTTTTCAGGCTATCACCAAATGTACCTCTGGCAGCCCGACAGGGTAAAATGTGCTTTCATCACCAGTTCTGGTACATTCATGTATAAGATGATGCCATTTGGGCTCAAAAATGCAGGCGCCACCTACTAATGGCTGGTCGACAAGGTATTTGAAAACCAGAAAGGTAGAAACATCGAGGCTTATGTAGATGATGCCATCGTGAAAAGTAAAACGGATGAGGAGCATCTAAGAGATCTACAGGAGACTTTCTCCTCCTTGCACGCCTACCGGATGAAACTGAATCCTAAAAAATGTACCTTCGGAGTACGCTCGGGAAAGTTTCTAGGCTTCCTGGTCAGCGTCAAGGGAATCGATGCGAACCCAGAAAAAATCCAGGCTGTCCTGGACCTACAAGAGCCGAAGACAATCAGGGACATACAACGCCTAACCGGCAGAATGGCCGCTCTGGCACGGTTCATTGCCAGGTCAGCGGACAAGTCAACACCTTTCTTTAAGGTGTTAAAAAGAAACAAAACGTTCAAGTGGAAAACTGAACAAAAAGAGGCCTTCGAACAACTGAAAGAGCACCTGAAGAAGCTGCCCACATTGGCAAGGCCGGTACCAGGGGAGAAGCTCTTCCTGTACATTGCCGTAACAAACTCAACAGTGAGCGCGGTAATTTTAAGGGAGGAGGCAGGCTCCCAGCAGCCGATCTATTTTGTAAGCCATGCCCTGGGGGCAGCAGAAAAGAATTACCCAGTTGTTGAAAAAGCAGCTTACGCAGTCGTCATTGCAGCCATGAAGCTCAGGCATTCGAAAAGTCTGGAAGATTGCTAAAATGGGCCATACAGCTAAGCGGGTTAAGAATATCATATCAGCCCAGGACTACCATCAAAGCGCAGGCCTTGGCGGATTTCCTGGCGGAGTGTTCTCATTTAGAGGAGGACGATCCACCCGCAGGAGAATGGACAGTATACACTGACGGGTCCTCTACAGCCAATGGTGCGGGGGCAGGGATCGTGCTGACCAGCCCTGAGGGAATAGACTTCGAGCATGCGCTCAGGGTCACCTTCCCTGCATCAAATAACGAGGCTGAGTACGAGGCCGTATTGGCAGGTATCAGTCTAGCTAAGGCCGCGGGAACAGAAAGGCTTGTCCTGGCAACAGACTCCCAGCTCATAGCCAACCAAATCAATGGTGAATATGAGGCCAGAGATCAGGCTATGGCATCGTACCTGGAACGGGTAAAGCAGGAGTTATCTGGGTTAAAGTCTTATGAAGTCAAACAAATTCCCCGGTCCCAGAACAACCGGGCAGACGCCCTGTCAAAGCTGGCCAGCTCCAGCCTGCAGGACATAAGAAGGTCAGTATGGGTAGATGTAATCCTAGAAAAATCCACCACACCCTGCCAACCGGTTAGTGTCATTGAAGAGGCAGAATCCGAAGACTGGATGACCCCAATCATCCAATTCAAGAAGTATGGGACCCTTCCACAGGACCCAGTGCAGAAGAGAAAGATGCCAGCCAAGGCCGCATGGTTCATACTAATCGGCGAAGAACTGTATAAAAAATAATTCTCCTCCCTCCTGCTCAGGTGCCTGGGGGCAGGACAGGCCGCAGAGGTGCTAGATGATATACATTCAGGAATCTGCGGCCATCACATAGGAGGAAGGTCACTGGCACACAAGGCCCTGAGGGCAGGCTACTACTGGCCGACCCTGCTTGCTGATGCCAGGGACCTACCCAGAAGTGCAGGAAGTGTCATCTCTTTGCCCCATCAATACTTTCCCCTGCCCAAGACCTCAGACCAATTCTGTCTCCCATCCCTTTCGCCCAATGGGGGATGGATATTCTAGGACCATTCACTGCAGCGACTGGGGGCAGAAAATTTCTGATAGTAGGAATTGATTATTTTACCAAGTGGATCGAAGCTGAGGCTGTCCCAAACATAACAAAGTCGGTGGTCAGAAAGGTGATATGGAGAAATATCATAACAAGGTATTGCCTGCCAAAGGTGTTAGTCTTCGATCATGGAAGGCAGTTTGACAATGACCCCTTAAGGGCTTGGCTGGAGAGCCATGGCATAAGCGTCGCCTACTCAGCCGTCTGCCACCTCTAGACCAACGGGCAGGCAGAAGCATCAAATAAGCAAATACTGAGCGGGCTGAAGAGGATGGTGGATGAGCTCAAAGGAAGGTGGGCAGACAAAATGCCAAGTGTGCTATGTTCAATAAGGACCACCAGAAAGGAGTCCACAGGACAGACTCCATTTGGCCTGGTCTACGGGGCCGAGGCCCTGCTACCTATAAAAGAACGAATTCCCACCCTCCGATCCCAGCAATACAATCAGATGAGTAATGAAGCCGCAATGACAGAGGCTCTTGACCTAGTCGGAGAAGTAAGGCAAGAGGCCTGCGTCAACATTGCCACCTACCAGCAGTGAATGAGAAAGGCTTACAATAAAAAAGTAAGTGTAAGAAGCTTCCAGGTTGGGGACCTATTTCTAAGAAAGACACAAGCTGTCGGAAGGTCAAAGGAACACGGCAAACTAAGCGCCAATTGGGAAGGCCCATATGAAGTCACACGGATTATGGGGCCAGGAACCTACAGAATTGCCAACCCCGAAGGCCAGGAGCTGACCGCCCACTGGAATGCAGATACTTTGAAGAAGTACTACGCGTAAAAGTTAAAAGTTCTCTTTTAAGCTTTTTATCTCTTTCCCCAGAAATAACGGTGGAGGACGGTCAAGATATAATGTCGACGACTCCGACCACAGTGTTTAAAATTTTTTCAAGAAATGAAAAGATCCCCGAATTTTACTCGCTGTCTGTTCAGATTAGCACTTCACACACAAACGAGCAGGGGGCAATAGGGGGAGGACCCCCCTGTTACAAAACCCAGGGAAAATAGACCCCCCAACAAAAAGTACAAGGTCCCCCCACCAGCCTCTGGGCAGGCAGGGGGTAGGCCCCCTGGACTTCGACCAGAAGCCAGGGTCAGGCCGGGCCCCATGCGCCGAACCATAAGCCCCTCTGTCTACCTCTGGGCAGGCAGGGGGCAGGTCCCCTGGACTTCGGCAAGAAGCCAGGGTCAGGCCAGGCCTCATGCGCCAAACCAACAAGGACTGGGAAAACCCCAACCTTGTATAAAAAAGGCAAGTCCCCCAACCTGCCACTGGGAAGGCAGGGGCAGGTCCCCTAGACTTTGGCAAGAAGCCAGGGTCAGGCCAGGCCTCATACGCCAAACCAACAAGGACTGGGAAAACCCCAACCTTGTATAAAAAATGCAAGTCCCCCAACCTGCCTCTGGGCAGGCAGGGGGAAGGCCCCCTAGACTTCGGCAAGAAGCCAGGGTCAGGCCAGGCCTCATACGCCAAACCAACAAGGACTAGGAAAACCCCAGCCTTGTATAAAAAAAACGCAAGTCCCCCAACCTGCCTCTGGGCAGGCAGGGGGCAGGCCCCCTTGGACTTCGGCAAGAGGCCAGGGTCGGCTCAGGCCCTATGCGCCAAACCAACAAGGACTAGGGAACCCCCAACCTTGTATAAAAAACACAAGTCCCCCGAACCTGCCTCTAGGCAGGCAAGGGGCAGGCCCCCCTGGACTTCGGCAAGAGGCCAGGGTCGGGTCAGGCCCCATGCGCCAAGCCAACAAGGACTGGGGAACCCCCAACCTTGTAAAAAAAACACAAGTCCCCCGAACCTGCCTCTGGGCAGGCAGGGGGCAGGGCTCCTGGACTTCGGTAAGAAGCCAGGGTCAGGCTGAACCTTGAAGCATGATGGAAAAATAAAGATACAAGAAGAAGAGAAACAGTCATAAAAACAATAAAAGCATTCGTAGAGTTTACAAGACGAAATAAAAGCATTCGTAGGTGGTCCGCCAACGTGGAAGTAGAATCTGAAAAAAGGGCGGAAACGTCAACACTCTCGCCGGCAGTAAAGTTGAACTCAGGGTTTCCATCTGAGAATAAGGTCTTGGGAAGGCCGACAGCAGAACGCTTCGGTTGAGGAGTGCTTGCGTCTGCCTCCAGATCCACCACCTGGTCAGCACTTACAGGCTCCTTGTCCTTTCTTTTCCTGCCCACCAGGGGAGTGCTCTCCCCCGTTTCCTCTGACGCAGAGGGCGTCGCTCCCACAGGAGGACGAGTTCCAGAAGGAGAAACTCCACACCTGCTGACCGGGAAGGGAGTAGCCTCCGAGGCAGCCTCCACCTCCGTCGTCCTGGGAACAGAGACAGGAGTCACAGGGCGTGTAGTTGCTGTCCTGGGAGGAGGAGGAAGAAGCCTTGCCCTGCTGGCTGAGATACTCTTCACATACTTCATCGGGGCTTGCTTCTTAAAATTGGCAGGCAGGAGGGGACGAGCAGTAGAAATTGTAAAATCTTCGTTCAGGCCAAGTGTCCTCAGTTCCTTTCTTGACCAAAGATGAGTGGCGAGGTCTGCAAAAATCCAAAGTTAACCAAGTAAGCACTAAAACAAAGCAAGACTAAGAAAAGTAGACTATTATCAGGATCCTCAGGCTACCTGCTCTGAGGCCGGGGTCAACCCTACTCGGGTCAAGTAATCATCAGTTGTAATTAGCTCCGCATGAGGGAGCCAATTGTTAGGGCCAAATTCGCCTCTCTTGTCTTTGGAGGAGGCGAACCTTTTGACCAACTCCAGCTCTTCGTCAGACAGCTTGACTTCAAGAGCCCTTCCCTCAACTCCAGGGTGGTACTCCTGTCGAGTTTCCAGCCGGGTACGGACATGGTTCCTAAAGTGCCTAGGAATCCTCCACCCCTCAGCACTATGCACATATAAAAATTTGTCTTTCCAGTCCTTCAGACTGTTTACAGTTGGCCAGACCAAGGAGCAACTTTTCTGCCTAAGGATGAAGAAGTACCCTGGAGATTTGCCCCCTCGGAGGAAGCCACCATCTGCAGGCCGGCCATAAATCTCAAGGCGTCTATGGAGGGCCCCTCACCCAGGAATAGGCAGGTCCAAGTGTAAGCTATCAACGACCTGACTGCCACGGCAGTTAACTGGGCAATGGCCACGTTCATGCGCCTGAAGACCTCCTCCAAGAAAGGGTGCAGGGGAAAACGCAGGCCAAACTCTAAGCATTTATGGTAGACGGCTATGCAGCCGTCAGCGGGATTGCACACTGTGTCTTTCTCACCAGGGACGATTATTGTGTAGGCCCCCCCAAAGTTGTAAAATTTAGCAATGGCCCCAGCAGCGTTCTTCTCCATTATCAGATCTCGATTCCTGGGGGCAGGGTAAGTCCTCAAAGGGATCCTATACTTATTTTTGTCAAGGTAGTAGGTTCTACCTGGCACCCTGGGAATAAGAAGGTCGGCGATGGTGGAGGGGTCAATCTCCAACGCATCATCGTCAGAATCAATAACATCAAAGGGGGCAGGCTCAGGGGAGTTACCACCCTCACTATCCTCCTCGGCCACCCTGGCCCCCGGTCCCCTGGAAGAGGAGGGGAGGTCAGCATCAACCCTATCCCCGCCCTCCTCTGGTCTTTCGTTAAGGGAGTTGTTGAAAAGAAGAATGCGAGCACCGCGACGTTGAGCCATGGTGTTCGAACAAAGCAGGAAAAGAAAAGGAGTGAATAATGGAAAGACGAGGAAGACAAGGGTTAGGATTCTAACCTAATTAATAGCCGTCGGGTAGAGATGCCAGAAAAGCTCCTTAGTCATAAAGCACTCGACAGAGAAAGAAGGCCTAGTCATCATCAAAACCCGGAGAGTAGTCCCTGGGGATATCACGACCGCCAGCATCGGATCCCCAGTCCCAGCTGCCGGAATCCTCGAACGGATCATCAGGGCCCTCTCCTTCATCCTTGCCAGATGAGAGGCCCTGGCCTTCACTATCCCCTGAGTCGCGGCTGCTCAGGTCCCAGTCCCTACCATATAGGGCCACCTTGGTATCCCCAGGGGAACCATAATCCTTTGGTCTCCTTACCAGAGGGGAAGAAGGCCCCGAGTCGGGGGAGGAGCCCAAGTCAGGGCATTCAGGATCAAAATTTTCGGGGTGCAGCCAGGGGAAGCACCTGTAGCATCCTCTGAAAGAGTAGCCCCCTGCCTGAGTACAACAATGGGTTTTAAACTTTGCGGGAGATGGAGATTTTTTGGGCTGTTTGCTAGCCTTGGATGAAGGTTTTGCCCTGAAGGTGCGCAGGGGACGAGGATGTGTTCGCCTGCTGCGACGGACAGCTGAATACGCCTGGCGGGAGTACCTTAACCTCATACACCCCCTATAGCGGAGGGCGTTCACATAAACCCCATGATGAAGGATTATTTTCCTCACCCAAGATATTGTAAAGAAAAAACAGTGGAGAATATTCTCAGGGACGCTCTATGTAAAGTCGGTTGAGTCTAAGTCAATAAGTGTTTGGGGTCTATTTTGGGGGGGTTTTTAGGTGGTTTAGTTAAACTAAGGTAGTCAATCTAAAATAACTAAGACGGAAAACGATAAGAGGAAAGACATTAGGGGGAGTCGGGGAATCGGAAACGAGATATATAAAACAAAGAATCAAGCAAACGACACACGATCGATAAGGGATGGGTCACCTTTCAGTCTCTACACCGACCTCACTAAGACTCGCTTTCACGACGAAGAAGCTAGGTCACTAAGTCGGAATTACCCAAGCCCCGAGTTTCCCCAAAATAGACAAGTCAACCCAAGTTCATTCTATCACAAGAATCCTTAATCCATGTAACCCAAATCCATCCTCCCCTAACCCCCTAACAAAGATCTACTCACTAATCATGGTAAAACTAACAAGAACAACTAACAAAGAAATTAGGCAAAAACAATCCATACTAACAAAAAGAGGGGAGATTAATCTAACACAAGTGAGAGAAAAATAAAATCAAGAAAAAACTCTATTAGGAAAAACAATAACAAAACAAGAAAAACCAAGAAAAACAATAAACTAGAGGAAAAACTAGAGAATAAACTAATTAGAGAGGAGAGAGGGGAGAAGAAAGTACCAACAATGGAGGATAAATTCAATGAAGAAGATGGAGATTAATATAAAAAGGATGAAGCTTGAAGAGGAAAATAATAGAACTTGTCACTAATCCTTGCAAAAACTCTTCAATCTCCCTAACTAGATCTAAAACTACAATACTAAAACATAAGAAGATGGGGTAATTCATCAAGAGATTTAATGATGCATAGTAATGGAGTATATGATAGAAATCTAGGGTAACTATATATACAAAACCTTAATGGATCATTAAAACAAAGCCCAAAACTGATTTTTACCCTTGAAATGAAACTTTGCCCTTTTGATCTTCATAGGGTGAAGTTTTGCCCTGCGGATTCCCTTCAATCTCGCCGAAATACCATCGGGCGAAGTTTCACCCGATCAGAATCTCATCGGGTGAAATTTCGCCATGTGAGACTGACCAAAAACAAAAAAATCTCGTAGGGTGAAGTGTCGCCCGGTCAAATCTCATCGGGTGAAACTTTGCCTGTGACTTCAGAGGACCATAACTCTCTCGTTTGATCTCCGATTGGGGCGTGTAATATGTTGTTGGAAAGCTAAGAAGATAACTTTCACCTCCAACTGGAATCGATTCGATCCAAGGTCTAGAACTCGAGATATATGCATTTGAAGTTTGACCTTGCCATGTGAAGTTGCCCAATGGACTTGAGTTTTACCCTATCATTGACTTTTTACCCTTTTGCTCAAGGTTTCACCTCTTGGGTTTGGACTTTGGACTTTAATCATGCTTTGGGACGATATTCCACTCTCTTGTGCCCATGTAAGCTCGAACATGCTCACGGATAGTGGATTCCTATCAAAATAGTAGGAAAACTACCTAAAAATACGTAAAATGCACTAGAGAGACTACTAGAGTGAGAAAGACTCTAATAAGGCGATAATCCCACACAAATCTCACAAAAGCAAGAGGAAAACGAGTCTAAATGGGTGGAAAAGTTGGCCAAATTTGGAACACAACACCAATCTACCGTCGGCTTTATCCCCATAACCTAGTATGACTTTCATGTTTAGGCTGTGGATGTGGTTTAATCAAAGGATCCACGACATTTGCATCGGTGTCTACCTTACTGATGGTGGGATTTGTCGTGGATCCCGCCTATCAAATAAATAACCGACTATTCCTAGTGGGTAGCTAGGGCAAGTAGGGTCGATATCCACGGAGATGGTATTGTAAGGTCTAGACTAGGTCGGCATAAAAAACGAGACTAAGTCACAAACAAACACAAAGAAATGCTAATTGACGAATTATGATGGGGGGAGATGAAGGAAGTAGACTAACAATGACTAGACTAAAACAATACTAAAACGGAATAACTAAGATCAAACTAACAAGCAAACTAGACGAACCGATGACTAACTAAGAAGTTGAATCAAATATGAAGAAGAGGTGGGTTAGGTCGGGTTCATAAGTGTAGTAGGGTAATTGGGATGGTCAAGGGTGTAGGTGTCTCCTAATTGCTAGAGTCGGTCCGGGCTCTCGCTACGTAGACCAACACCGAGGTAAGTTCGCGCTCTCGCGTCTAAGACTAACCTCAACACAACCACATAATAGACAAACAATGAGAAGATGAGCACAAGTATGGGAAGCATGGCCACTACTACTCACACAAGCATATCAACAAACACATAGAGTGCCCAATATGTGACTAACAACAAAGATTCACCCTTTACTCCTAATCAAACCCTAATCACCCATAATCTACCCTTAATCCCCCTACTAACCCACAAGGAGACTACTCACTCATTATCAAACTAACCATAACAACAATAAGGGAAAACAACATCATAAACCAAACATCCATTATCAAGAACAAGAACAATAACAATAAACACTAAGTAAAGATTCAAACTTGATTAAATAAACAAGAACAAGAGTAGAGAGGATTATACCAACAACAAGATGATGAAAAAGATGTAAACTTGCATAAATAAGAAACCCAAATCAACTCCAAGGTTGTCAAGCTTGGATGAATCTTCAAGTATTCTCTTAATACAAGACTAGTTACGAACTAGATTAAAAGGAGATTAACTAAGGATTAAGGGAAGATTAATCTAAAGGATGAACTCTAAATCTAGGGTTTTATCTTGTAGAGAGGCTTAAGAGAGTCTAATGTAAGGTATCCTCTCTAAACAATACAAGAGGGGAGTATTTATAAGGTTACAAGAATGAGGGAGGATGAATTAAAGAGTCACGCGCAGCAGCACCATGGTCCCAACCGGGAAAGACCGGTCCCGACCGGGAAGGGAATGGTCCCGACTGGGAAGGACCCAGAACAGAACACCCCTCTTTTGTGCACTTCATCTCGGACGGGATGAGGCCACACCCGTCGGGGATGAGTCTTGTAGGCCTCCAATAAGATCTTTAAGGTTCCCCCTTGCTTCACATGGACTTCTTATCGACTGTCGGGTCTCGGGATCGGGTCCCAAGGTCTCGGGGTCGAATCCAAGGCATCGAGTGATCGTTCCTCCACTTCGTTGGCTCCGAAAAGTGTATGTATTGAGTCGGAATCGCTCCAACTCTTCATGAATGGTCTCGAGAACCTGAAACGAGCTAGAGGAAGCATAAGTAGCCCATGAACCGCTTCCAAGGAGCGATTCTGCAAGGAAATTGGGATCAAAACACAGCAAAATAGGCACTACAAACTACACTTATCAACTCCCCCACACTTAACCCTTACTCGCCCTCGAGTAAGTACAAACTAACTACTAAACTAGCCGAGTGGGTATTAGCGCACCCTACGCCCTTTCAACTCACGCGAGAACACCTAGAGGATAAGTGCTCTCCGCAAGGCAAGTGAGGTCTTGCGACAAAACTGTGGATGCAACCGGACACAAAAACACATAAACAAACAAACATACAAACAAGCACACAAAAAGGTTGCTCCCAAAAAGAAACAAATACCGCTTCCCTCTAAAAAGCGGTGAAAGAAGCACCGGTTTAGGACTCGAGGCAAGTGACAACGTTCCCAAGCTAGCGATACAAACCAAGATGGACCAAAACCCTAATAGTATGACGACAAAGCAATAAAAACGTTGGGAACTTACCTCGGTTCCTCCTAACCTTCTAAGAACGTACCACGGGACGATCGGCGGGATGGAAAAAGGATGAACCACGGTGTTAGTCGAGACTGTAGGTAAGTGAGACCCCGCCCCCTTTAGCAATGAGCCAAGAGGGTCGTCCCATGACCGAAACCGCCTAACTAGTCCGAGTAAAAAGGTGGAAATAATTGCAAAGTGAGGGAAGACCGACCCTTGCCGCTATCATCCTTCCCAGGGACTCGGTCCTTTGGTAGGCTCTTCACGGCAAAAGTCGGAAAAAGGCTTATTTTTGTGGGGTTAGGATCTTTTTGTGAGACGATTTTCTTTTGGCATTTTCTCTTTTCTTTTGCATTTTTGCTTTGTTTGTTGCCATGCCATTTCTTTTTCTTCTTTTCTATTTTCTTTTTGGCTTTTGTGCCTTTTCTTTTTCTTCATTATTTTCTTTCTTTCATTTTCTTTCATTTTCTTTTCTTTGCCCTTTTGGTTTGATTTGGCTTTTTGGCATTTATTTGTGTAACAAGAAAGAGAGAACTCAACAAATTGCAATTTATTGTGTGGGTATGTGTAGGAGGTAGGTAAATGGGTAAGTCGGGGGTCGCGATACCTCTTCAAACCCACAAAAAGTGGAGAAAACTTGGACTAGTCAAACGATTCCGAACAAGGTCACCTAAGGGACGGGACTCGGCAACCAAGGCCTTTTCACACCGTGGGTGGTCAAAATGGTCAAAATGCAAATCCCGTAGTAAATCCCTAGTAAGCTAGGTGGACTCAAGGTAAAGGACCAACGAAATCATTGATTTAGGGTCATTCTACTAGACTAAAGTCCAAGACTCGATTTATACCACTAGGAAGGGAAAGTAAACACTCGCACACTAGCCTCTAAACCGGGTTTTCGAAAACCTATTTACACACAAGACACAACTACACAACACAAAACAAAGACACGACGAAAACGAAAGAAAAAGAGACAAAAGGCCACAAAACAAAAACAAAACAAAACAAACACATAAACAACATAAACACCACCCCGAGCTTCCAAACAAGCCACCAACCAACACCAAACTTTACAAAGCTCCTCCCGAGCACACAACATCACAAATCTCCTCCGAACATCACAAGAGGTAAAGAGGAAAAAGGGATAAAAGGTGTTACCGGATATCTTGAAAGCTTTCCAAAGTTAGCGGCGATTAGGCGACCTAAGAGGAAAAAGGGAGGCAAAACACACCCAAAAAACAAATATACGATACAACGACATAAAAAGGAAAACACACAAAAGGAAAATCTTTTTGATTTTTGTGAAATTTTTTCAAATTTTTAGGATTTTTAAAGATTTTTTCGAAAAACTACGAAAATAAAACTAACTACGATAGAATATCGCTCCCCCACACTTAAGTCGAGCAATGTCCTCATGCTCGACCGTAGTTCATGGGAGCACAAAAGAAAAGAAAAGAAACTACGAAAATAAAGCTAAAAAAACAAAAATAAAGTGGAGAAAAGGGTAGAATGTGTCCGGCCGGGGTGTAGTCAAGTCACCATGGGCCGAGACAAGAAAAGATATGGATGGGGGAAGAAATAAAAAGAAAGAAATAAAAGGGAATGGGAGGGGAGGACTAGGTGTAATCAAGTCACCTAGCCTGGATTCCGCCCAAATCTGACTAATTCCTACCAAAGGGTGAAAATCTTGTAACTTTGGATTTTGAAATGACTCTCGATGTAATCACATCATCGAGAGTCGGGAGCAACAAATACCAAGGCCCCGAGGGCCACCATGACACGAAAGTGTATAAGGGGAGGGGAACAAACAAGGGCAAACAAGCTATAAAAAAACGGAAAAGAGAGGATAGTTGCCGTACTATACGGTTAGCAACTCACTCGCTCCATCGTCTCATAAGTCAATATCGACACATAGCTAGTCTTCCTCGTTGCAATTCCTCCCCAATCGCGATACGGATCCATGGTTGGAGCACAAAGGTATAATGAGGTGGGTTTTGATTTGAAAGTCGGTGTAAAGTGAAGAGGAAGTGAGGTGAAAATGTGTATGTGGGGTGTAGGGGTCATATTATGAGAGGAAGGACATGTAGTGAGGTTGGGAGGGGGTATAAAGTGGTAGGGTGGGCTCAAACGACAAAGAAAAGGCCAAAGGAGGAACAGGGGGTCCATCCCGGCCGGGATGGGTGGTCCCGGTCGGGATGACCTTCTCGTCCCAGTCGGGAAGCCTTCGTCCCGGTCGGGATGGCACTCCAGTAGCCCCAACTTTTGTCACACTCATCCCGGAGGGGATGACACCCTTCCCGGTCGGGATGACTCATCCTTCCCGGTCGGGATGACCTCTTCTCGGCCGGGAAGAGTCTTTCTATCCTTTATGACTCCAAAAGCTCGCTCCGGGCTTCAAAAACCGACTTTCCTTCACTCGATCCAAGCTCTAGCATTAACCCTTCCTTCCTAGGAGACACTTTCACTTCACACCTATCACAATATACTCAAACACAACATCAAATTCCCACCCTCACATCGCTCATCAATCAATCCAAATCATCAAGAATTTCACAAAACTAAAAGAAATTTCAAGAGAAAGAGATATATACAAATAGACGGTTCTTGTGGAACTCCGTCAAACCAAGGTGGTGCAATCTTCAATCTTTTTCAACAATACTACAATGACTAGTTCCATCTCCATCAAGGGCACGAAGAAACAAGTCGAAGGCCCTAGCAAAATCTTCAATCAAGCTCGAGATATAACCGTCCACATCCCAAGGTTCTCCATGACCTTGTCTTGACGTCCCCGGGGCATCCCGATCTTGTAATTTCAATGGCTTGAACTTATACTTTTGATCCTTCGGGATATACCCAAACGTCCACTTGTCCTCATGCGGCCCCAAGCAAGGCTCATCTTCCTTCTTGCCTTTCAACTTGTCATCAAATCCATGGTATGGGCACTCATCCTCTCCAATCTCGAAGTCATCATCCTCAAGTTCACAAGAGTTCTTCTTCAAGCTTTGTCCCAACTCAACCCCTAGATCAATGTCTTTCGTGGCGTGGATCATATTGCAAGACTCATCATTAGTAGGCGAAGTGTTGCCTTGGAGGTCAAACACTAGCTTTTCTTCGCCTAACTCGAAGGTGATCCTACCATTCTTCACATCGATCATAGCACTGGCGGTGTGTAGAAATGGGCGCCTAAGGATAATGGGAGTGTTGGCATCTTCCGGCATATCGAGCACGATGAAATCGACCGGAATGAAGAATTTCTCGATCCGTATCGGCACGTCCTCTAGCATCCCCAATGGTCGGTTGAATGAACTATCGGCCATTTGGAGTGTAATGGAAGTACTTTTAAGCTCCTTCATCCCAAGTCGGCAACAAATAGAATAAGGAATGATGCTCACACTCGCACCCAAATCACATAATGCCCTCTCGATCTTGTAGTTGCCTATGGTGCAAGGGATCGAGAAACTACCCGGATCCTTCAACTTTGGAAGCGTGGAACCTTGAATAAGTTCGCTCACCACCCTTGTGAACGAAATAGTCTCTTCCTTGTCGATGGATCTCTTTCTAGCTAGGATCTTCCATTGGATCTTCCTTGCTTGAGTTTTCTTGAATCGGAGGCACAACTTCTCTTGTTGGTTCTTGCTCATTCGGGAGTGGGGGAGGGTTATAAGATGAACCACTCCTTGTGGTAATAGCATTCACATGCTCGAATTTCGCCATTTCGCCTTGAGGAGGTAGTTGCCCCCTTTGTGTCGAGGAGCTTCCCGAAGCGAGTTGAGATATTTGAGTCTCAAGCATCTTCATATGAGTTCTTGTCTCCTTGTTTTCATTTAAGATTTGGGCTATGATCTCTTGTTGTGATCTTTGTGTCTCCAATTGACTAATTTCCATTTCTCGAGTACTCCTTTGCATATCCATCATTTGCTTTTGCATGTCAAAATTCCGAGGAGGAGATTGTTGGTTATGAGGAGTATCGGTGATGGCTAGAGGAATGCCATAGTCATGAGTAGGAGATCGGCTCCTAGTCTTGCTTTGTTGTTGTTGATGGTTCCCTTGGAACCCATGAGAATTGCCTTGATTAAGGCCTTGATTGTTGCCATTGTTGTGATTTTGATACCCTTGGTTGTGGTTTTGTTGTCTTTGAAAGTTTTGGTTTCCTTGGAAACCACCTTGATTGAAGTTCCCTTGTTGGAACCCTTGATTGTTGTTGTGGGAAGTACCTTGGTTATTTTGCTTGAAATTGTTGAAGGGCCTTGAGTTGCCTTGATAACCTTGGTTGTTGTCCCTTAAGGGAGGTGGAACATAGGGACGAGGTTGCATAGCTTGTTGTTGAGGGACTTGATTGGAAGCTTGGTATTGATTGGAATAGGAGGCACCTTGCTTGAACGCTTTAAAGGCGTTCACTTGCTCAACGCTTCCTTGACAATGCATAGGATCATGACCAACGATTCCACAAGTATCTCACATCCCATAATAAGGCAAAGGAGGTGCAAATCCCAAAGCATTCACTTCTTGAATTGAGTGTTGGTGGGAGGAACTAATCCTTTGAACTTGATTGAGGTGGCCTTGGAGCTTCTTGTCAATGGTCTCCGTGTGTGTTTTCAATTGAGCTCCAAGGTCAATGCTTAATTGAGTAATAGCATCAACCTCGTGCCTACCTCCTCGATTTGCCTTCCTAGGCCTTGAGTATTGAGAATTATGAACTGCCATCTCTTCGATTCTTGCCCATGTTTGGTCATCATCGACCTCGGTGAACCTACCATTGGAGCCCATATTGAGTATAGTTCTTGGGTCCTCATAAAGACCGTTCCAAAATTGTTGGACCAAAAACCATTGTGAAAGTCCATGGTGGGAGCACGATCTAACCAAAGATTTAAACCTCTGCCAAGCTTCATAAAGGCTCTCTTCATCCCGTTGTTGGAAACCGGTGATGGAGGCTCTTAGCAAATTAGTCTTCTCCGGAGGGTAGAACTTTTGGTAGAATGCCAATGCAAGTTTCTTCCAAGTATCGATGCCCATGGTTGCCCTATCGAGACTCTTGATCCATTGCTTCGCTTTTCCAATTAATGAGAATGGAAATAATACCCAACGGATTTGATCTTGTGTAACCCCGGTTTGAGAAATAGCGTCACAATAATCGGAGAAAATCTCCATGTGTTGGTGCGGGTCTTCGGTGGGCAAACCACTAAATTGATTTCTCTCCACAAGTTGGATGAATTGAGTCTTGGCCACAAAATTTCCGGCATAAGCGGCCGGTAGAGCATTCGGTCCCGGCAAGACATCTTCCGTAAATGTAGAGTGAGACGAAAACTTCCGCATAATTGGATGTAAGGGAGATGGTGGTGAAGATGGAGTTGATGTAGATGTAGAGGGGGAACTAGGACTAGAATATCCAAAGGGATTGGTGAAATTCCCTTCGGCCGTCTCTCGAGATGCTTCCTCAAAATTGTTTCCTTGAGCTTGCTCGCTCTTGATGAGTATTGCTTGCGCTTGGTTGAGAGATTCTAACCCGGTTAATCGTCCGTTGGCGAAAGGCTCGAAAAAGTCTTTCCGGCTCTGGATTAAAGAGAAAGAAGTCGCCTCCCCTCCTAGGCATACACTACGCACTTGAGCAAACGTGAGAACACCTAGTGTTTTTCGGGCACTAGGCAACGACAATAAGCAAGCACGACGAAAAACAAAGAGAAAAGAGGGAGAATTAAAACTAATGAAACAAGAAAAATCTAGAGAATATGCACAAGAGATGATAGAAGAGCACAAAGAAGGGTAACTAAGTCTAGCTATAAGCAAACTAAGTCTAAACAATGCAAAGTCCCCGGCAACGACGCCAAATTGAAGGTGGGATTTGTCGTGGATTGATAAGTGTAGTTTGTAGTGCCTATTTCGTAGTGTTTTGGTCCCATTTTCCTTGTGGAATCGCTCCTTGGGAGCGATTTATGGGCTACTTATGCTTCCTCTAGCTCGTTTCAGGTTCCCGAGACCATTCATGAAGAGTTGGAGCGATTCCGACTCAATACATACACTTTTCGGAGCCAACGAAGTGAAGGAACGATCACTCGATGCCTTGGATTCGACCCCGAGACCTTGGGACCCAATCCCGAGCCTCCGAGACCCGATCCCGAGTCCCGAGAATCGATGAGAAGTCCATGTGAAGCAAGGAGGAACCAAAAGGATCATATTGGAGGCCTACAAGACTCATCCCCGACGGGTATGACCTCATCCCGTCCGGGATGAAGGAGCAAAAAGAGGAGCTCCTGTTTTGGGTCCATACCGACCGAGACCAGCTCCTCTCGGCCAGGACCGACACCTTCCCGACCGGGACCACCTCCTCCCGGCCGGGAAGGGTGTGCTGCTGCCGCGCCTTGTTTCTTCCCTTCTCCCTTCCACTTGTAACCCTATATATACTCTTCCCTTGTTATGTTAAGCTTATGTTAGACATTACCCACAAACCCTAGCCTAGTTTTAGCATAGATTAGATTAGATTAGTGTAGATTAGTCTTTAGATTATCGTTAATCCTAGATTAGTGATTGTAATTTGGGAATTCTTCGAGATCTCCATTCAAGCTTGACAACCTTGGATGTTTGTTTTGGGTTCTTCCATTTATGCAAGTTTCCTTCTTCTTTTCATCTTCTAGTATGGTATAATCTCTTTTCCTTTCTCTTAATCTTTGTTCTTTAATCAAGTTTGAATCTTTAGTTCTTGTTTATTGTTTTGTTCTTCATCTTTGTTAGTTTCATATATGCATCCTCTTGTTCTTGTGTTGGTTTATCTTGTTCTTGTTAGTTTTAGATTAGATATGTTAGAGTAGATTCTTGCTAGGGTTAGTAAGGTGATTAGGGTGTTAATTGGATGATTAAGGGTTTGTTGGAGATGTTGGTGGAAGATTTGGGTTTCCTCTCGGTTTGATGCATGGTACATGTTTGTTGAAATGCTTGAATGACTTGTATGCATATGCTTGTTTTTCTTGCCTTTCTCTTGTGGGTAATAGTTTGTTCGTGGGTTTGGTTCCCTCACTAAGTTGCGAGAGCCCGGTGAGGACGACTCCTAGGTCGGTCTAAGTTGCGAGAGCCCGGATGCGACCTAGTCCCCGATATCACGCTAGTAACCCCGTTTGTCGTTTGTGTCGCCAAGGTGGGTTTTAGGTGGAACCTCTAGGTGAGTCTAAGTTGCGAGAGCCCGGACTACACCTAGATTACCCTACTACCTCCTTCACTCTAGCTCTTCCTCGACCATTCCGTTACCCCTTTGACCCCGACCTAATCCTAGCCCGTTTCCTTTGATTGTTTTCTTGCTTTAGACCTAGCTTAGTCCTAGTCTCCCCCTCCTTAGATTAGCTCGTCTCGAACCTAGTCCTAGACCGTAGCATACCTTAGTCCGACACCCCGTCCCTGTGGATTCGACCCTACTTGCCCTAGCTACCCTAGTTAGGTTAGTTGGTTTTTATTTGGTGGCGGGATCCACGACAAATCCCTCCCATCAAATTGGCGTCGTTGCCGGGGACGGCGTAGTTTAGACTTTTGTTTGCTTAGTTTTGGACTTTGTTCTTGATTTTTGTGTTCTCTTCTCCTTGTGTATCTCCGTTTTTCTTCTTGTGTGTTACTCTCCCTTCCTAGTGCCTCAAAAGCACTAGGATACTAACGTTTGCTCAAGTGCTTCTAGCTCATCCTAGGTACCAAAGCAACGTTATGGACATGGCGCGTCCAAGCTACCATCAATCATCACGGGACATCTATGGGGCGAATTACCAAAACCCACAACTTTACCAACCATATCAACCTCATCAACAATCTTATGAACCCTCTTCTTATGGTTACCAAGAAAGTTGTCAAGGATCGTTCCAACGTCCTAACAACTACCAAACACCCTCACATAACCCACAACCACAAGATCCCAACTTTGAGACTTTTCAAATGATGTCTCAATTGCTTAAGAGTCAACATGATGCGATAGCTCTTTTTCAAAAGACTCAAGAAGCGATAGTGGCTCAAATAATAGGGGTTAGAGAGGAGCTCAAGGCCCAAATAGAGGTGCAAGATGCTCGCATCAATGCACTCATGGCCCATATCACGATGTTGGCCACTCGAGCTCCACTACATGTTGAGGAAGGTTCATTTGGGCAAGAAGGTCGGGTGCCTCCACAAGAAAGTCAACCCAACCTTGAAGCTACAAATGAAGAAGAGAGGGTCGATCAAGAGACCATTGTTGAGTGTTGCTTGGGAGGTGAAGATAGGGGAAGAATAGAGGAAGTTGAAACTTCAAGGGCCGACAATGAGGAAGGGAGTGAACATGATTCTCGAGATAACTCTTGGGGAGCCGATGTATTGGCCATCAAATTGGATTTGTTCGATTTTCTTCGTGATGAACCGGAAGACAATCCAAAGCCAAGTGAAGACATACCTCCTCTAGGCCATATGGACAAGGTGAGCGAAAAGGAGCGCAATACTTGGGAAAAAGAAGTAGATGCCTTGGAACTTGCCTTGTATGGGAAATTGGAGGATCCTAAAGCCTCCAATGAAGAAAACATGATGCCTTCTCCTCCTCTACTGCACTCGATGTCTAGTCCCTTGTCTTGTGAGACGGTTGGTGAAGAGGATCCTTGTCGGGCGGTGGAAAAGAGTTCCACTCTCGACCCCGTAGAAGAAGCGACACCCCTAGGGTGTGATCTCCCGCATCATAATGCCAAGCATGACTCTAGACCACTATACCTACCGGATGGTCATAAGAGTCGTTGCTATCATGGTTCCGAAGACCCGGAAGATCACGAGGACCCCGAGCATAATGAACATGATCGCTTCTTCCCACCGACTTGGAAGCTTTTGAAAGTGGCTAGGCTTGGCCATGTGAGCTTAAATGAAGATGTTGCTAGGGCATTTGACTTACTCCTTCGAGCTCTTGATGGCTATGGAGGTGTAGTTGGTGAGAGTACCTTATTGTATATATCTCTTTTTCTTGTTCTTTTTGCTTTTGTGTGTGTATATATGTTTGTTTGGTACCTTGGTTTCTAGGATTGTTAGTTTTGTGAAATTCTTGTTATTTGGATTGTTGATGAGCGTTGTGAGGGAGAGAATTTGATGTTGTATTTGAGCTTATTGTCATTGGTGTGAAGTGAAGATTATTCCTAGAGAGGAATGGTTAATGATAGAGCTTGGTTCGTGAGTATGGAAGTCGGTTTTTGAAGCTTCGGTGAAGCTTTTGGGGTTTTGGAGGTCAAGAAGACCCATCCCGGGCGGGAAGGGAGCTTCCCGACCGGGAAGGATATGCCATCCTGACCGGGAAGGAGCCGTCCCGATCGGGATGGAGGTGCAAAAACTGGAGCTTGCTGGAGTGTCGTCCCGACCGGGAAGGTGGCTTCCCGACCGGGACGAGTGTGTCTTCCCGACCGGGACCATCCATCTCGACCGGGATGGTCCCCATTCTCCTCTTTTGGCCTCTTCTTCGACATTTGGGCCCACCCAACCATTGTATACCCCCACCCAACCTCCCTACCCGTCCTTGTTCATGTCATATGACCATTACACTTCATTTACATACCCTCACCTCATTTCTCTTCCCTTTACACCGAGTTTCATATCGAATCCCACTCCCCTCACACCATTACTACCTCACCATGCGGTTTGATCGAGAATGAAGAGGAATAGCAATGAAGGAGACAAGTTTTGTGCCTATATTGATCTATGAGACGATGGAGCGAGTGAGTTGCTAACCTATAGGTACGGCAACTATCCTTTCTTTCCCGTCTTTTATAGCTCGTTTTCTTTTGTGTTTATTCCCTTCCCCTTGTACACTTTTGTGTCTTGATGTCATGGTGGCCTTCGAGGCCTTGGTTTTGGTTGCTCCCGACTCTCGATGATGTGATTACATCGAGAGTCCTTTTCAAAATCCAAATTTTACAAGTTTTTCACCCCCTTTTGTTGGATTTAGTCGGATTTAGGCGGAATCTGGGCTAGGTGACTTGATTACACCTAGCCCTCCACTCCCATTTCCTTTTATTTCCTTCTTTTTATTTTCTTCCCCCATCCATATCTTTTTCTCGTCTCGGCCCATGGTGACTTGACTACACCCCGGCCGGACACATTCTACCATTTTCTCCACTTTTCTTTTTCATTTTTAGCTTTATTTTCGTAGTTTCTTTTCTTTTGTGCTCCCATGCACTACGGTCGAACATGAGGACATGGCTCGGTTTAAGTGTGGGGGAGCGATATTCTAGTGTAGCTTAATTTATTTTCGTAGTTTTTCGAAAAATCTTTAAAAAACCCTAAAAATTTGAAAAATTTCACAAAAATCAAAAAGATTTTCTTTTTGTGTGTTTTTCTTTTGTGTCGTTGTGTCGTATTGTTGTTTTGTTGTGCGTGTTTTGCCTCCCTTTTTCCTTATAGGTCGCTTAATCACCGCTAGCTTGGGAGAGCTTTCAAGACACCCGGTAACATCTTTTCACCCCTTTTTCCTCTTTGTTTCTTGTGGAGTTTGGAGGAGATATGTGTTGTGGTGTGCTCGGGTGGAGCTTTGTAAAGTTTGTGGATGATTGGTTGCTCATTTGGAAGTTCGGGGTGGTGTTTGTTTTGTTTTTGTGTTTGTTTTATTTTGTTTTGTTGCCTTTGTTTCTTTTTCTTTCATCTTCGTCATGTCTTTGTTTTGTGTTGTGTTGTGTGTTTTGTGTGCAAACCGTTTTCGAAAACCCGGTTTAGAGGCTAGTGTGCGAGCGTCTATTTTCCCTTCCTAGTTGTATAAATCGAGTCTTGGACTTTAGTCCAGTAGAATGACCCTAAATCAATGATTTCGTTGGTCCTTTACCTTGAGTCCACCTAGCTTACTAGGGATTTACTACGGGATTTGCATTTTGACCATTTTGACCACCCACGGTGTGAAAAGGCCTTGGTTGCCGAGTCTCGTCCCTTAGGTGACCACGTTCGGAGTTGTTTGACTAGTCCATGTTTTCTCCTTTTTTGTGGGTTTGAAGAGGGATCGCGACCCCCGACTTACCCATTCCCCTACCTCCTACACATAACCACAAATAAATTTGCAACTTGTTGATTCCTCTCTTTCTTGTCATACAAAGAAATGCCCAAAAGCCAAATCCTGCCAAAAAAGGGCAAAGAAAAGAAAATGAAAGAAAGAAAAGAATGAAGAAAAAAAAAAGGCACAAAAGCCAAAAAGAAAATAGAAAAGAAGAAAAAGAATGGCATGGCAAAACAAGGCAAAAATGCAAAAGAAAAGAGAAAATGCCAAAAGAAAACCCGATTCACAAAAATAACCCCTACCTCTCAAAATAAACCTTTTTCCGACTTTTTCCGTGAAGAGCCTACCAAAGGACCAAGTCCCTAGGAAGGATGATAGCGGCATTAGTCGGTCTTCCCTTATTTTGCATATTTCCATCTTTTTACTTGGACTAGTTAGGCGGTTTTAGACATGGGACGACCCTCTCGGCTCATTGCTAAAGGAGGCGGGGTCTCACTTACCTATAGTGTCGACTAACACCGTGGTTCATCCTTTTCCATCCCGCCGATCGTCCCTTAGTACGTTCTTAGAAGGTTAAGAGGAACCGAGGTAAGTTACCAACGTTTTTGTTGCTTTGTCGTCATACTATTAGGGTTTAGTCCATCTTGGTTTGTATTGCTAGCTTGGGAACGTTGTCACTTTCCTTGAGTCCTAAACCGGTGCTTCTTTCACCGCTTGTTTGAGGGAAGCGGTATTTGTTTTCTTTTGGGTGCAACCGATTTTTGTTTGTTTGTTTGTGTGCTTGTTTGTTTATGTGTTTTGTGTCCGGTTGCATCCACGGTTTTGTCGCAAGACCCCACTTGCCTTGCGGAGTGCACTTTTCCTCTAAGTGCACTCGCGTGAGTTGAAAGGGCGTAGGGTGCGCTAATACCCACTCGGCTAGTTTAGTAGTTAGTATGTGCTTACTCGAGGGCGAGTAAGGGTTAAGTGTGGGGGAGTTAATAAGTGTAGTTTGTAGTGCCTATTTCGTAGTGTTTTGGTCCCATTTTCCTTGTGGAATCGCTCCATGGGAGCGATTTATGGGCTACTTATGCTTCCTCTAGCTCGTTTCAGGTTCCCGAGACCATTCATGAAGAGTTGGAGCGATTCCGACTCAATACGTACACTTTTCGGAGCCAACGAAGTGAAGGAACGATCACTCGATGCCTTGGATTCGACCCCGAGACCTTGGGACCCAATCCCGAGCCTCCGAGACCCGATACCGAGTCCCGAGAATCGACGAGAAGTCCATGTGAAGCAAGGAGGAACCAAAAGGATCATATTGGAGGCCTACAAGACTCATCCCCGACGGGTATGACCTCATCCCGTCCGGGATGAAGGAGCAAAAAGAGGAGCTCCTGTTTTGGGTCCATCCCGACCGGGACCATCTCCTCCCGGCCGGGACCGACACCTTCCCGACCGGGACCACCTCCTTCCGGCCGGGAAGGGTGTGCTGCTGCCGCGCCTTGTTTCTTCTCTTCTCCCTTCCCCTTGTAACCCTATATATATACTCTTCCCTTGTTATGTTAAGCTTATGTTAAACATTACCCACAAACCCTAGCCTAGTTTTAGCATAGATTAGATTAGATTAGTGTAGATTAGTCTTTAGATTATCGTTAATCCTAGATTAGTGCTTGTAATTTGTGAATTCTTCAAGATCTCCATTCAAGCTTGACAACCTTGGATGTTTGTTTTGGGTTCTTCCATTTATGCAAGTTTCCTTCTTCTTTTCATCTTCTAGTATGGTATAATTTCTTTTCCTTTCTCTTAATCTTTGTTCTTTAATCAAGTTTGAATATTTAGTTCTTGTTTATTGTTTTGTTCTTCATCTTTATTAGTTTCATATATGCATCCTCTTGTTCTTGTGTTGGTTTATCTTGTTCTTGTTAGTTTTAGATTAGATATGTTAGAGTAGATTCTTGCTAGGGTAAATAAGGTGATTAGGGTGTTAATTGGATGATTAAGGGTTTGTTGGAGATGTTGGTGGAAGATTTGGGTTTCCTCTTGGTTTGATGCATGGTACATGTTTGTTGAAATGCTTGAATGACTTGTATGCATATGCTTGTTTTTCTTGCCTTTCTCTTGTGGGTAATAGTTTGTTCGTGGGTTTGGTTCCCTCACTAAGTTGCGAGAGCCCGGTGAGGACGACCCCTAGGTCGGTCTAAGTTGCGAGAGCCCGGATGCGACCTAGGCCCCGATATCACGCTAGTAACCCCGTTTGTCGTTTGTGTCGCCAAGGTGGGTTTTACGTGGAACCTCTAGGTGAGTCTAAGTTGCGAGAGCCCAGACTACACCTAGATTACCATACTACCTCCTTCACTCTAGCTCTTCCTTGACCATTCCGTTACCCCTTTGACCCCGACCTAATCCTAGCCCGTTTCCTTTGATTGTTTTCTTGCTTTAGACCTAGCTTAGTCCTAGTCTCCCCATCCTTAGATTAGTTCGTCTCGAACCTAGTCCTAGACCGTAGCATACCTTAGTCTGACACCCCGTCCCTGTGGATTCGACCCGACTTCCCCTAGCTACCCTAGTTAGGTTAGTTGGTTTTTATTTGGTGGCGGGATCCACGACAAATCCCTCCCATCATGGATCCCGCCGATCAAATAAATAACCAACTATTCCTAGTGGGTAGCTAGGGCAAGTAGGGTCGATATCCACGGAGACGGTATTGTAAGGTCTAGACTAGGTCGGCCTAAAAAACGAGACTAAGTCACAAACAAACACAAAGAAATGCTAATTGACGAATTATGATGGGGGGAGATGAAGGAAGTAGACTAACAATGACTAGACTAAAACAATACTAAAACGGAATAACTAAGATCAAACTAACAAGCAAACTAGACGAACCGATGAATAACTAAGAAGTTGAATCAAATATGAAGAAGAGGTGGGTTAGGTCGGGTTCATAAGTGTAGTAGGGTAATTGGGATGGTCAAGGGTGTAGGTGTCTCCTAATTGCTAGAGTCGATCCGGGCTCTCGCTACGTAGACCAACACCGAGGTAAGTTCGCGCTCTCGCGTCTAAGACTAACCTCAACACAACCACATAATAGACAAACAATGAGAAGATGAGCACAAGTATGGGAAGCATGGTCACTACTACTCACACAAGCATATCAACAAACACATAGAATGCCCAATATGTGACTAACAACAAAGATTCACCCTTTACCCCTAATAAAACCCTAATCACCTATAATCTACCCTTAATCCCCCTACTAACCCACAAGGAGACTACTCACTCATTATCAAACTAACCATAACAACAATAAGGGAAAACAACATCATAAACCAAACATCCATTATCAAGAACAAGAACAATAACAATAAACACTAAGTAAAGATTCAAACTTGATTAAATAAACAAGAACAAGAGTAGAGAGGATTATACCAACAACAAGATGATGAAAAAGATGTAAACTTGCATAAATAAAAAAGCCAAATCAACTCCAAGGTTGTCAAGCTTGGATGAATCTTCAAGTATTCTCTTAATACAAGACTAGTTACAAACTTGATTAAAAGGAGATTAACTAAAGATTAAGGGAAGATTAATCTAAAAGGATGAACTCTAAATCTAGGGTTTTATCTTGTAGAGAGGCTTAAGAGAGTCTAATGTAAGGTATCCTCTCTAAACAATACAAGAGGGGAGTATTTATAAGGTTACAAGAATGAGGGAGGATGAATTAAAGAGTCACGCGCAGCAGCACCATGGTCCCGACCGGGAAGGGAATGATCCCAACCGGGAAGGACCCAGAACAGAACACCCCTCTTTTGTGCACTTCATCCCGGACGGGATGAGGCCATACCCGTCGGGGATGAGTCTTGTAGGCCTCCAATAAGATCTTTAAGGTTCCCCCTTGCTTCACATGGACTTCTTATCGACTCTCGGGTCTCGGGATCGAGTCTAAGGGGCTCGGGATCGGGTCCCAAGGTCTCGGGGTCGAATCCAAGGCATCGAGTGATCGTTCCTCCGCTTCGTTGGCTCCGAAAAGTGTATGTATTGAGTCGGAATCGCTCCAACTCTTCATGAATGGTCTCGGGAACCTGAAACGAGCTAGAGGAAGCATAAGTAGCCCATGAACCGCTCCCAAGGAGCGATTCCGCATGGAAATTGGGACCAAAACACAGCAAAATAGGCACTACAAACTACACTTATCACTTACAAACCCTGATATCCTCTCTCCCATCGAATTCTCGAATGAGATCGAATTTCCTAAGCACATGTTTAGATCTCTGGTGTGATCTCGGTTCCTTAGATTGAGCAATAGCGCCGTTGTTATCACAATATAACTCAATGTTATTCTCAATACTAGGCAAAACACCAAGTTCACCAATGGACTTTTTTATCCAAATTGCTTCTTTTGCTGCATCTGCCGCTGCTATATACCCGGTTTCCGTTGTAGAATGTGCGATGCTGCTTTGGTTGGAACTTTTCAACTCATGCTCCTCTGTTGAGACAAAAAATGAAACTAGACTAAGTGCGGAAATCATCCTTGTCACTTTGGAAGCTTGCATCAGTGAAACCAGTAACAACTAATTCAAGTATGCAGAACAGGATGAAAGGAAGCAAATTGCAGCGATCACTGGCAAATAGTGTGATTAATGCAACCATATATAACATATGGGAACAAAGAAACAAGAGTAGAGTGGAAGGTGTACTGTTTCAGCCTCATGTAGTGAGTAAGAATATGATTAAGGAGCTTAAAATGTATTTCAATAATGTTCAGAAAGGTAAACTTAGAGCTAGAGATGACAATTTAATCTCTAGAATGATGGGCAACTAACGTATATTTGATTTATTCATTTATATAATACTTACAATTTACCCAAAAAAAAAAGTATGCAGAACAACAATTGTTCTTAATAATGAATGAATAACCTTCCGTCCAAAACAGGGACCGAAATAATTTTCTTAGTTATAGTTGGAACGTAATAAAAAATATTAAGTTCTAAGACTAAACATGCGAATTACGTGTTCAGTACATTGTTTAATGTATCTCGATTGGTATTATCGATGTTGTTTTAGCACGTGGGTTCATTTTAAAGTGATAAATGCCATGCAACTAAAGTAAACAAACTTGACATATAGATTACATGTTACATGGGCGAAATACAACCCGAAATTCACAATACAGCAAGCAATTGTAATATTGAATTAGAAATAGTAAATGTAAACTATAAACGAACTTGTAAATAGAAAACGAAAACAGAAACGAACTATCGAATGGTTGGAAGACTCCAATGAGTTACGCATTCATCAGAAGACAGAAGCTCAGGTGCATGAATCCATGCATCCTGGAACTCAAGCGCAGGGGACTCAGTGCCTCAATCTTTAGGCGTAGGCACTGAGGCGCCTAGATCAGCGATGTATAGGACCAAAGCGTGATACTAACTTGGTCCCGAGGTCTTGAAGTCTCATCCCAACTTATTCTAGTGAAGTCTGGTTGTCTTCGTTTATTGAATATCGTGTCCGACTAGAGAGTCTTCGACATGGGATTAATATTGCGAGGCGTAGGGGTGTAAATGAGCCGAGCCGAGCACGAGCTTGGCTTTGTTTGACTCCTGCTCGTTAAGCAAAACTCGAACTCGAACCGATCTCGAGCTTGAAAAGATTGAGCTCGGAAACAAGCTCGCGAGCTAAAATGCAAGTTCGAGCCGAGTTCGAGCCTAACTCGAGCCTATATATAATTATTAAAATTTATGTTTTTTTTGAACCTATGTGTTTAATAAATTGGGATCTAAAAAACATATAGAAATGCATTAGGAAAATCAATAAGAACATTTTATATGGTGAAAAAACTAG
Organism: Agrostemma githago; assembly: GCA_958450325.1. NCBI lineage: Eukaryota > Viridiplantae > Streptophyta > Magnoliopsida > Caryophyllales > Caryophyllaceae > Agrostemma > Agrostemma githago. Next base: position 23,088,231 of record OY288244.1, on the reverse strand, counting down.
GTAACTATTATTAGTATTTTTTTAATAAATAAGAACAAAATATTAACTAATCACATCAAATCGAGCTACTCACGAGCTTTTCGAGCCAAGCCACGCCTTGCTCAGCTCGAATCGTTAAGTTGTCGAGCCGAGCCCAAGCTCGCACGAGCCGAGCTTTGACCGAGTCGAGCTCGACCTGCTCGCGAGCTTTGATCGAGCCGAGGCGTTCACTCAAAGTCGCAATGGGAAAAGGTAATAGAATGAAAATAGATACAAGATGTGGTTTTTGAAAGGAAATACGTGATGGATTGGCACGTGTTGACTTGCGTCACAAGAAATTTTTTCTAGGTGAAACTTGTATCGCTGTTTGACTACTTTGAAAGTCTACGATATCTCCTTTTGGCATCTATTGGATACTTGTCCTTAATTATCCCAATTTATGATATGAATTGTGTAGACACCCACATTTTGACCGCCAGGTGTCTATAGCAGTTTCCGACAAACACCCGATGATGATCGGACGCAAACGTGCTTTAACGTACTCGGAAATGGGCTCGAAATCATGGATATTTAGCTTAGGCTTTTTACGGAGTACAAATTTCACAAAACCAACCTCAAATTCAGACCCAGTGGGTCGTTTCGAGTCAAATAACACTAATTTGGGTCGAATCCGACACCAGGGGTTAAACTGTCTTTTAGCGACCGAGTCAAAACCCGGTCAAAGATTTTCCCAAGACACGTGAGTCAGCCGTGACACCTCACACGGCTGATTCTTACTCAAACTCTACAAAAAATCAGCTTCACAAAATAATAAACAATTCTGTTTAAGGATGGAATTCGATCTCAAGCAGGAATCCTATCCGAAAACCGATTCAAACACCCGACCAAGTGCAAATACTCGGCCAAAAAGCACACAACCAGCCGAGATGCCTTTCTTCTTTGCCAAGAAAACGGAATTCTCATGCTTCTCAAACTCTTACGTTTCCTATCCTAAGCGGTAGTTCAAACTCTCCTACCCAAGGTCGGGAACTCCCTATAAATAGCCCCTTGCATACAACAACTTGAGACATCAATTATTAGCAACATACACATCAACTTTCTGTCATTCCGACATACATAATTCCTGAAAAGCATCAACCTTAGCATCGAGAAACCGATAGTGCGTCCAAAACCCGAAGGAAACCGGTCCCGATACCCGACATCCTTCACCCGTCACCTTCACCGAGCCACCCTAACCCGACCGACATCACTCGACGCTCCCGTGCCTAGCCACATTCCGACGAGCCCCGATCCGAGTTAACAAAAGCATGTAGGTTGAGGGTGTACCAAACCCGATTTCTCCTTTTCTTCTCTTCTCCTCCTCGTCGTCCATTTTTCTTTACGGGTCAAGCGTCGTGTTTTTATAATATCGATATTAACAAAAAAAAAACTATTTTCATAACAAACATTCTTAAAAATATAATATCGATTTTCTATAATCGAATATTGTATCGAAAAGAATTATATTAAGATCTCGACGATATTAAAAATCGTTACATCTTTTCTCGTTCAAATTCTTTTTTTCAAACAATTTTACAAAACCTTTTTATTATTATTCAGAACATCTGATTCCGATTTCATAATCGAATATCGGATACGATGAATATCGAAAGCATGAATCGAATACAAATTAATTCATATTTTGTACGCGATTTATCAAAATTAGCAATTTCGAACAAAAATAAAAAAACCGGACAGACCCGTACGCGAGTCGCGCCACGCCCAGGCGGCTCGCGCAAGGGCCTGAAACCCGAGTCTTTTTTTTAGCTTTTTCGTTCGTTTTATTATTTATTCTACGAAACGATTTCTAAAACTTGCATCTTTTCCAAAACTATTCCGAATATTTGATATTGATTTCGTAGCCAACTATCAAATATAACGAATATCGGAAGTATTAAGTCAAGTACGAATTATGCAATATTTGTACGCGATTTAATCGAAATTTTCCAAAAACCGCTTTCCGAAACAGGCCGCCACGCGACCCGCCGGCGTCCCGGGCGAGCCGTGCGGCCGGCTGCCTTGCCGCGTCCTTTCTCGTTCTTTTTTTTTTGAACATCGTTTTTTATACAAAACAACGTCTTTTCAACAATATTTTTTCAGATTTCGATTAATATTTATTTTCTCGATCTCGCATATTTATTTTTGCTATATTATTTCTTCACAAATCGATACTAACTCGTTTGTTCATCTTTTATAGCAAATTCATTCTTTTTCATCATTTGTTTTATTATAGTAAAACGAATCTCACATGCTAAATTCAACTTCGACGTTAATTTTTTATGCATTAAACCACTTAGCAACCCGTTCAATTCCTCACATGCTTAGGAAAACAATGTTTGCATATCATTCATCGTAATACTAACGCGCGTATTAAAAAATCATTCGATATCCTAGTAGAGGCCGCTAATGTGCGGGCGGGGTTGGGTGTTCTTAGTGAACTTCCCAACACGTACCCTCACCCCTTACTCAGAACCGTGGTTTCCGGATGTCCGAAACCATTGGCAACGAGAGTCATTCAATATACGATTAACCGCTCTAGTCGGCATCTATATCGATATGCAAAGGGACGAGCCCAATAAACTCTGACATCGGAAATGGGCCGTATTTTGTACACGGCCCACTACGACATAGAGTGGGCTCGAACGGTTCCGAATAACCATAAAATTCGGTGGCGACTCCAACTTCGATTTAAATTTCAATTTGACCATCTCATATGGAAATTCATTCGCCTCCCCAAACCCGCGCGTGGCCGCGTCGGGGTGGACCAATGTCATGTCCACAATTTGGCGACTCCGCTGGGGACTTACTGATGCGTTAATAACCTTCGGTGTCCTTCAGGGTGAGACTCGAATAGAAATCGTTTGACTAGTACAATACGCGTTTTAGTTTTACGGTTCATGCATAACCCCATTTTTCCCGGGCCGGTACTGGTGACCGACGTCCCACTATACCATTGATATAGTCCAAATTGGTTATGTCAAAGGTGTCCATTACCCGATTTGTATGGGTTTTACGGCATGTCCTAATCTCAACTCGAGTTAGGGAGTCCGCCCCGATTCTCGATAGGCTATGTACACTGGTATAGACCCTTATAGACTGACCGAGACTTAACTTAAGAGCATACATGGCGTCATTATACTGTTTCCATGACTACGTGCTACTTGATCCACATCATCTTATTCAAAGACCGTCATTTTTCAAAATTTGCATCCTTTTAAAAATACCCAATTTCAAAACCCCGGACATATACCGAATTTAGGACTTATGATTTTACTAAAAATAGCCTTTTTCTAGCCGGTATCATGCCCAATTCAAAAACTCGAAATTATTTTCGAAATTTTCAAAACCATCACCCGGCCCATCTTTTCTGTTTTTCTCGAAAACGGGCCGTTTCTCCCCGATTTTTTCGGGCCTTTTCAAAAATATCATGTTTCAAAACCTTCTCTTCTTAGAACTTCCCGTAGTTAGCAGTGTCGGGTCGTGTCATAAGTCATTGAAGTCTCTAGCGTCGAAACTCCGTCGATCCTACATCACGGATTTTCCCCCCTATCCTAGTCCGCCTTATTTTACTAAGGCAAGGCCCAACTACGTAGGACATACTCCTACAAAGGTTGGCCCATTTACACAATCGAGTCTAAAAGTCTGGGAATGTCTCACGTGAACCTTCCTTCGAACAAGGCCCAGCCCACATAGCTGGATCCTAAAGGAGATCCACCTTTCACGAGTCACCCGTCTAGGTGTCTTTTCTGAGTCAACCTTTTACAAGGCATAGCCCTATAACAAAAGGTTCACGGTCCTTACGTCTAAGGGTCACTCACTCGAGTCTTAACAAAGTCTTCAGTCCCAGTCGGGGGTTACCCTTCAGCAGAGCGATCAATCGCGGTTCCTCTAAGGATCATGTCTTGCACGTGTTGTCTCACGTACCCCACTTTCGAGTCACTTATATGCCACACCATCTGGGTCCTATCAAAGTCCTTAGTCTCACTTGGGGGCTATTCTCCGACGGAGTGATTAATCACAGTCACTACGAGAATCGTACCCTACACATTTGTCTTAGGAGAGTCTAACCCGAGTCAAACTGGAGTCGTCTCTCCTCTCGCGCTATTTCCTATGCCTTGGTGAAATTGAGTTCCGAAGCAACTTCTCTGATTACGCGGTATTCTTACGGACAAGCCACCGGTAACCAGACGCCAGAAAATGCAAGAAACTTTGGACCAATTGACAAGCTCTCTAGCTGAGCTTGAAGCCCAATTGACGGTTATCAGGGCCGAACAAACGACCATTGCCACCCGTTTGAGTGCCGTGGAGCAAAGGACTCTTAAGGTCAGGAATGAAACTACTAGGCCCATAGCTGAACTGTTCAGCGCCGTTCGCAAACTTGAAGAACAGGTCCACTCGACCACCAGAAACACCATCCTCACGGAAAATGCCCGTACCTACTCACCCTTGACCGATGAACTGTCCGCTAACCTCAACTTAACGGGCTTACCAATGTTTGACGGGACGGAAGACCCGGTACTCCATATTCGGGCTTTCAAGGACTTTATGGCTGTTAAGGGGGTCAAATCGACCATGTTCAAGCATCTCTTCACTTCCTCCCTCGAGAAGCACCCGAAAGCCTGGTACTACAGCCTCGATTCCAAGAAGTACAAGACTTGGGATGATGTGGCAACAGAGTTCGCTCGGAATTATGCCGATAATACCGAGATCCAGACTACGATGCGTATTCTGGAGGTTATGGCCCAAGTACCCAAAGAAAGTTTCACCAAGTACCTTCAAAGGTGGAGGGCCGAAAGTGTGAAGTTGGTAGACAAGCCCAACGAAAAGACACTAGTGGAGGTGTTCATCAACAACCTTCTCCCTTCCTATCGCGTCCATCTTAGGTATGCCGGCATTTCAAACTTTGCAGTGCTTACCGAAATGGGCATTAGGATTGAAGATGATCTTCGACAAAATGAAGATCTGGGTGAAGCGTCTATTAGAGGCTATACTGGACATCAACTTGAGTCCTTAGAAGCTGAATTGACAACACCATCCGAGAGTCTAGATTTGGTTTAAGTCCGAGTCTGAGTCCGAGTCTAGGATGTTCTATTTCTTTCAATTTCAAAGTCAGAGTTACTTGTACTCTGTCCTCTTTTTTTCAAAATTCAATAAAGTCAGCTTTTCTATTTCTCATATATACTTTCTTTATGTGTTTCCGAGAACATGATGAACACCGTCATACACTGTGAACACACGCACGTGACTATTATAGGCACATCTATAATGACTGCAGGAAACCGAGCCCGTGTTTTCCTTTTACCTATTCCATGTCTGGCATAGAAAGCCACATAACTACCCTTAGCAGGAGCAGTATCGAATCTTATGACAAATCTAGGTAATCTCCTAGTTTGGGTTAAAGACGGGAGGCAAGCCCATTTCCCACAATAAAACACTCATCCAATAAGACTAACCAATCCCTACCTTAGGTGTTAGTCTGACCAACAAAAAAAAAAGGAAAAAACTGGACAAAAAAAAAATCTAAAGTCCAATACAAGAAAAAGCAAAAGGCCAAAACAAAAAAGCAGGCCATTATCAAATAAAAGAGGCACCCATGACCGAGGTTAAGCGGTCAATCCAAATGAAGAATCCCGAGACCAGGGCTAAGAGGTCAACCAAAAAATATTCAAACAAACCATGACCGTAGTGAAAACGATCAATTCAAAATTATCAATACTCATACCATCCAATAAGGGAGAGATAATCAAGCTGGTCAGCTAACACCACATTTAGCCTTCCCACATTACAACCCTCAAGACCTTCCCGAGACCCAGGCTAGAGACAGCCCGAAATTTTGAGGATTCAAGCTCCATAGGATACCCCTAACCATTAGGGCCAGACATGGAAATCAGATCTCGCATTATCAAAACTTATCCCGATCAAAGTTCGAGCCATTCTACTCGACTTCCCCTTTACATAACAAAATTCACAATCACCATACAAAGACCCGAGAGCAAAACTCGTTAAAATCCCCCGAGAGCAAAACTCGTTAAAATCCCCGAGAGCAAAACTTGTTAAAATCCCCGAGAGCAAAACTCGTTAAAATCCCCGAGAACAGAACTCGTTAAAATCCCCGAGAGCAGAACTCGTTAAAATCCCATCCCAATTCTTCTCATTCAAACCAGTTACCAACCCCAAACACAGGAACTCAACTTGCGGTCGTCATAGAGCATGCCCAAATAGTGCACACCACCTCTGGGGGCTATCCCGGAGAACGCTCACAGTCACAGGATCAATATCCTAACCATCCTAGCCCTTTGATCAAGACATCACTGGGAATGCACCTAGCCTACACCATTGCTATGGTTAGTTACACACAAAGCCCTAATAAACTAGGCACCACAATCCACTGAACTACGGTTTGGTTTGATTTCACCACACGTGAATACGTAGGCAGCCTTTCAAACAGAGGCACAACCACCCACTTTGACACACATTCAAAAAGCACCATCATTCCGGTCACGACACTGTCATGTTCTCGACAGTTAGCTTTGTCATCCTGGGGGCTTCTCTTAGACAGAAAACCTCCTTCCACTCACATAATCCAAATAGATTCAAAGTCTAGCCTCCTTTCTATAGTGTGTCCTAGTACTCGGCTCACTCGAGGACGAGAATCTATCAGGACTCAAGGCAATGCCCACTTTGGAAATGTACCCAAAAATCAAAAATCCAGAAGAGCACTAGACTACGGCATTGCTACTGCTAAAAGTCCTGTCATGCCAAAACAGTCTCATTACAGACTATTGCAATCCCCCCATAGCACATCCTTCCTATTCCGAGGATTCGACCGTGTTGTCACTCGCCTAGGCTACGGAATAGCGCAACTTAAGAGTCTTGTCATCTTAGATGGCCGACTCCCTATCGAGTCACAGCCCAACCCTTAGAGAGTCCAGTTCGTGTCTGTCAACTCGTCCTGTCGCGTCCAGAGTCAAGTCTGTCGGTAGGCCTCTCTTTTCAAATTCTCATTTTAAAACTTGCAAAACTTAGCCATTTGAGAAAATCCTTTTCGGCAAGGTCAAATTTCAGTCTATTTAAAAACTGCAAACTTCTTCTCCACCCCTTTCAATTTTGAAAACCTATTTCCTAGCACGTGAGTTGCTTTCAGGACTTCGATTTCAAAATGCAGCAAAAATCATTTTTATTCCCCAGCGCGAGTCATATTTGTTTCGCCCACGTGTTGCATGCAAAATTTTATGTAACTTATACAGGTACAAATCACGACAGCGCAATTTACATAATTCCCCAGCGGCATTTAACAAGATGAGCCCATATATAGGCGCACCTAAGTCTTATACGACAAGTCCAATTCCCCACGGAGTTATCATCATCAGTTCAGGTACATTTCTAATCCATGGCCGGCGGGCCCTTCACGCAGGTCTAATGGACTTTAAACGACCCGACCGGAAGTCTGCCAGGTCTTAATCTTTGATTGGCCTGGTAGCTACTCTGACTTTCGCCCTGTCCAAGCCTCAGTCAGAGTGGGGGCTCTGTAGACACCCACATTTTGACCGCCAGGTGTCTATAGCAGTTTCCGGCAAACACCCGATGATGATCGGACGCAAACGTGCTTTAACGTACTCGGAAATGGGCTCGAAATCATGGATATTTAGCTTAGGCTTTTTAGAGAGTACAAATTTCACAAAACCAACCTCAAATCAGGCCCTGTGGGTCGTTTCGAGTTAAATAACACTAATTTGGGTCGAATCCGACACCAGGGGTAAAACCGTCTTTTAGCGACCGAGTCAAAACCCGATCAAAGATTTTCCCGAGACAGGTGAGTCAGCCGTGACACCTCACACGGCTGATTCTTACTCAAACTCTAAAAAAAATCAGCTTCACAAAATAATAAACAATTCCGTTTAAGGATGGAATTCGATCTCAAGCAGGAATCCTATCCGAAAACCGATTCAAACACCCGACCAAGTGCAAATACTCGGCCAAACAGCATACAACCAGCCGAGATGCCTTTCTTCTTTGCCAAGAAAACGGAATTCTCATGCTTCTCAAACTCCTACGTTTCCTATCCTAAGCGGTAGTTCAAACTCTCCTAGCCAAGGTCGGGAACTCCCTATAAATAGCCCCTTGCATACAACAACTTGAGACATCAATTATTAGCAACATACACATCAACTTTCTGTCATTCTGACATACATAAATCCTGAAAAGCATCAACCTTAGCATCGAGAAACCGATAGTGCGTCCAAAACCCGAAGGAAACCGGTCCCGATACCCGACATCCTTCACCCGTCACCTTCACCGAGCCACCCTAACCCGACCGACATCCCTCGACGCTCCCGTGCCTAGCCACATTCCGATGAGCCCCGATCCGAGTTAACAAAAGCATGTAGGTTGAGGGTGTACCAAACCCGATTTCTCCTTTTCTTCTCTTCTCCTGCTCGTCGTCCATTTTTCTTTACGGGTCAAGCGTCGTCTTTTTATTTTATTTCTAATATCGATATTAACAAAAAAAACTATTTTCATAACAAACATTCTTAAAAATATAATATCGATTTTCTATAATCGAATATTGTATCGAAAAGAATTATATTAAGATCTCGACGATATTAAAAATCGTTACATCTTTTCTCGTTCAAATTCCTTTTTTCAAACAATTTTACAAAACCTTTTTTTTATTATTCCGAACATCTGATACCGATTTCATAATCGAATATCGGATACGACGAATATCGAAAGCATGAATCGAATACAAATTAATTCATATTTTGTACGCGATTTATCAAAATTAGCAATTTCGAACAAAAATAAAAAAACCGGACTGACTCGTACGCGAGTCGCGCCACGCCCAGGCGGCTCGCGCACGGGCCTGAAACTCGAGTCTTTTTTTTAGCTTTTTCGTTCGTTTTATTATTTATTCTACGAAACGATTTCTAAAACTTGCATCTTTTCCAAAATTATTCCGAATATTTGATATTGATTTCGTAGCCAACTATCAAATATAACGAATATCGGAAGTATTAAGTCAAGTACGAATTATGCAATATTTGTACGCGATTTAATCGAAATTTTCCAAAAACCGCTTTCCGAAACAGGCCGCCACGCGACCCGCCGGCGTCCCAGGCGAGCCGCGCGGCCGGCTGCCTTGCCGCGTCCTTTCTCGTTCTTTTTTTTAACATCGTTTTTTATACAAAACAACGTCTTTTCAACAATATTTTTTCAGATTTCGATTAATATTTATTTTCTCGATCTCGCATATTTGTTTTTGCTATATTATTTCTTCACAAATCGATACTAACTCGTTTGTTCATCTTTTGTAGCAAATTCATTCTTTTTCATCATTTGTTTTATTATAGTAAAACGAATCTCACATGCTAAATTCAACTTCGACGTTAATTTTTTATGCATTAAACCACTTAGCAACCCGTTCAATTCCTCACATGCTTAGGAAAACAATGTTTGCATATCATTCATCGTAATACTAACGCGCGTATTAAAAAATCATTCGATATCCTAGTAGAGGCCGCTAATGTGCGGGCGGGGTTGGGTGTTCTTAGTGAACTTCCCAACACGTACCCTCACCCCTTACTCAGAACCGTGGTTTCCGGATGTCCGAAACCATTGGCAACGAGAGTCATTCAATATACGATTAACCGCTCCAGTCGGCATCTATATCGATATGCAAAGGGACGAGCCCAATAAACTCTGACATCGGAAATGGGCCGTATTTTGTACACGGCCCACTACGACATAGAGTGGGCTCGAATGGTTCCGAATAACCATAAAATTCGGTGGCGACTCCAACTTCGATTTAAATTTCAATTTGACCATCTCATATGGAGATTTATTCGCCTCCCCAAACCCGCGCGTGGCCGCGTCGGGGTGGACCTATGTCATGTCCACAAATTGATATATCAACTTAATACGGATATCGGAGCATTCTGTATCGCGGCGTCATTGTCGGGTCTCGTGGACCGTACGACGCTCAGATTGACATCATTAGATCTGGATGGGGAACTACTCCTTTAGTGGGACTTCGATTTTCCGTGAATCTTTATGCATGACATTTGATTATGATATCGACATCGAACATATAAGAGCAAAGATTGAAAACGATATCGAAAACATACAGCAAATGATCCTACAATCATGTCATAGCCCTGGGATCAAGCGCACGCCATAGGGCGTCTTGATCCTCAGGTCCCTATTGTGGTGCGCCTCAATATTTAGGCGCTACCACCCTAGCACCCTGTCGGATTGTTATGCGGACTTTGGGCCTAACCCTCGTTGAACGAATTCGTTTTGAAATTGATCAATTCGAACTAAACCCTTTGCACTATTCGACATCGACATCGGACCACGGGTCGATGATGTGCGAATTGGCATCATGGGACGTTTACCCTGAATAAATAACAACTTGTTCTTGTAGACATTAGGTCCTACATATCTCGACATTGTTATTTGATCGTTAAGATCTACGATGTCGATACCGTCATTGGACGCCCACTCGAGTCGTACTAAAAATAATTTTGATGATTATATATATACACGGTAGTAATAAATCAAAAGTGTAAAAGCGTTTTAAGGGTTGACTCGTCATACACAACCAAATACTCGAGGTGATGAGATAAGCGATCGGCGACGCGAGTGCGGTACTCTTGTGTTCGGGTTTTCTAATTTTGTCACCCTTAGTATTCGATACGTGAAAGAACGAGTATTTTAGCATCGAAAGATGTTGGTAGTTTGAAGTTAGGAACGAAAGGTAAATATTAGATGCGAATAATGAAAATGTTAGTATGGTTAGTTACGATAATTAAAAGAGTTTAAAGTTTAGAATTGGGATTTGGACACCCTCAACCTACAAGTCAAATGCTTCAAAATATGGGCTCGTAGAGTATCACCGTAGACACGGGGAGCGCTTTAATGTATATAGGAAGATCTAAGGTGTGTTTTGAGTGTATGTAGGAAAGGTAAGGCTCTCGCACTTGGTTTTGAATTCTAAAAAATCGTTCCTCGAAATGGTGTATGAAGGGGTGTATTTATAGAGTTGGCGAGCATTGTGAAATGTTTCTGATTTCAAAATTCAGGCGCGACAAGGCTAGCGTCCTGATTTTGAGATGTGATAGCTGGGGCGCTCCAATTCTGAGGCGCCTGGACGCACGCAGCTGAATTCGTGCGTATCTGAAGTTGCTTAAAATACAGATTGAAATCCGTGTTAAAGGAGTAAGTTTTGGATTCCCTTTTGACTTGGTTTGATTGCATACTTGTACGCTTTTATGGCGTGATTTGTTTTCGGGTATTGATTTTGACCGGGTTTGACTCGATCCACAACGACGATTTTGCCCCAAGTGGCGGTTTTTGCTCAAAGTAGCTTTATTTGATTGGAAACGATCCACTGAGTTTGGATTTGAGGTTGATTTTGAGATATTTATACTCCGCTACGTGCCCACATAGGATACTATTGATTCCTAGCCCATATTCGAGCGTATTGATGCATGTTAGCGTTCGATCATCATCGGGTGTTTTGTTGGAGACTGCTACAGACACGAGTAAGCAAAATGCAGGTGTCTACAGAGCCCCCACTCTGAGTGAGGCTTGGACAAGGCAGAAGTCAGAGTAGTCACCAGGTCAATCGATGATTACAACTTGGTGGCCTTACGAACGAGTCGTTTATAGTCTATTGGACTTGCGTGAAGGGCTCCCCAGCCATAAGTAGAGGGTCGTACCTGCCTTGACGATGATAATTCTGTGGTGATGTGGAGCTTGCTTTCGAAGTGCTGAGTGTACCTGTATGCAGATACATCGTATTTTGAATGGTGCGTTTTAGGAGAGACACCAATTCGATTATCCTCTAGGGAGTATAAATTTGATATTTTGGAAATTTGGGATTTTTAAAGAAGGAATGCTCGGGATGAATCGATTCCTATTTGGGCTTAGAAGGGTGCTGGAATACGGGTCGGGCCTACGTGCATGGCGCGTACACTCCTGCGACTCGACATTCAGGCGCAAACGTCCGTGCGCCTCAATCTTCAAGCGCGGAGGCTCATGCACCCCGACTTTTGATTTTTCCTTTTTCGCGTTGCGGTGCGTATCCCGAGGTACTTTAAGGTTTTTGTGTTTACATACACAACCTTTTTGCTTGTTTTTGCATCAAACTTTTCAGAAATCACTTAAATTCTTATGAAAGAAATCCAAGCAGTTTTGTCATGGGTATCGAGAATTTAAATACGCTGCTGAAGGTATGATCCCAAAGTTTCAAGGATGAGGAGAATATTCATCTCAATCAAATGGGAATTTCTACTATGTTTCCGTTACAATGTCTTAAGGTCGATTCTTATTTTTTAGACTCTTGCCTGTCTTTTTAGGACACGACCCGTTATGTCTTTGTGTTCCCTCAGAGAAAGATTTTTCCTCTCCCGGAGGAAATAGCTGTTGTTGGTGGATGATGTCCTACTGCCCGTCCTGCTATTCGTTCATTTTGTCCCGACCCGAGGAGGAAGCTGAGGGAACTTTTGGGTTTGTCTCATGCTAAGGTAGACCGGGTGGTGCAGGGGAACTCCGTGTCCCTGTTTGATTCAACTGACAAGTTCATGAAGGATTTGAGGATCATTGCTTCTCACATACGTCGGGCCTTTGCTTTGTACATGTTTCATCCCTATGTTTTTGAGGGGCGTATGGAGACTGATTCGTGTACGGGTCACATTCGGCTGCTTGGCATGGTAGACAAAATGGTGAGTGATCATAGTCCAGCTTGGCTGATAACCGGGGAGATCATCATGGGCCTTTACGCTAGGAAGATTGACTCTGACAAGTAACTGGCAGGCACCTGTCGACTTTTGTAGGTAAACATTTCCCGTTTTTTTTGAAGTCTTATAACACCCTGTCCTGCCAGATTTGGCTGTACGAGAGGTTGTCGATCATGGAGCCTCCTCTTGATGTGCACAAGTATCGCAGAAGTCAAGTGAGTTCAAGAAAAAGGCACATGAACTCGAGCCATGACATAAACCGGGCTTACAGAGAGGAGGAGCTCGTATTCCATGGGGGTCCCTTGATCAGATGGACCGTTGCCTGGTGGTTTCTTTCCACATTGATAGGGTTAGCCAAGAGGGATAAGGCCCGATATTTGGTCATCGTGTCACTCGATTGGTCTGTTCACATATATCCGGACCGCATTCTGAGGCAATTTGGATGAACCTAGAGGATTCCCAAGGCCGAGGCCGTAATTAGCGTCCCAATTCAGGTGACAGACGTGAAGTGTGACACCTGGTTGCAGCGGTGGAACACACGCGTCATTTGGACCATTCCAAACCCTTGCCACTCAGTTTGGGTTTTCGAGTCGTATCGGAAATGGAGTTTTGAAAAGTTGGAGGAAACTGGTAAAACTCTAAAAATTAATGAAGCCTTTGATCTGGTTCGTAGGGAGATGGCTGAGGATAATAGGGGTTTTTTCGAAGACGAAGATACCTCTGCTACCTTGGTACGACTAAAGTCGGGTCCTAAGATAAAGACTAAGACTTAGGCTAGAGACACCGACGCTAGAGGTGTGTAGGGGCGACTGAGCCGCCAGACTGATTTGGAGAAAAGGCTCAGATCAAGATTGGCGGCTAAGGACCGACTCGGCCCGCGTGATAGGCTGCCGGAGTATGTGAGGGCAAGACTCGGGTCGATTAACGTGGCTGAAGATCCACTCCTGAAGAAACGGGTCCGGGATAAGGAAGTCCCTGTAGTGATTTAGGAACGTCCGCCCCCGCCTCGTCGCTAGTGGACTTCCATGGAAGCAAAGGATAAGGGTAAGGGCAAGATGCTCTGAATACCCGGTTTCTTAGATTTACTATTTGAATAATGCTACTATTATTGTAGTGTCGTGTTGTTTTTTTTTTGAGTTTTTGTACTTTGAATCTCCTGAATTTGTCGGGGTTTTGGCAATACTAAAGAAAGTTTTATTAATTAAACCGTTTCTATCATTTTTTGCGATTGCGGTGGTTGTGCCCTTGTGGGGGGCTGCCTACATATCCACAGTTAGTGGAATCAAACCAGACGTAGTTCAAGCTCTTAGAATTTTGCAATTTCGAAATACATCAAGACTAATGGTTCGAGATGTGTATGACAGTAGGATAAATAATCCCAGCTTATTGACTTGTTTTTTTTTAATGTTTTATGTTTTGAAAAGATAACTTCGATACTTTTTTGCAGATGATATTGAGAAAGGATCAGGGGTAGTAACATTTCATTTTATCTAGGTTGGTAGGATTGTTAAAGTCATTCCCGTCCAAGTCTGTCAGTCTGACGGCCCCTCTTGATAGAACCTTCTTCACTAGATATGGCTCGGCCTAGTTGGGTTTGAACTTTGTTCGCGGGTCAACTGGTAGTAGAGCTCGGATGGATTTGAGGACTAAATCTCCTTATTTGATATGTCTTGGTCTAACTCTGTTGTTAAAGGTCCGCTGTATCATCTTCTGGTATACCTGAATATTATCGAGGGCGCGGGATCGTCGTTCATCTAATAGAGCCAGCGAGTCATATCGTACTTGGACCAAGTTAGCTTCAGGTACTTGGCTTTTTAATAGAATTCCGAGGGATGGTAGTTCCAACTCGACTGGCTGAACCACCTCCATCCCGTATGTTAGACAGTAGGGTGTTGCATTGGTTGCGGTACAGATTTACATTTGATATCCCCATAGAGCGAAGGGTATTTTGTCGGGCCATTCTCGGTAATTATCAGTCATCTTTTTAAGTATGGTGATAATTGTCTTGTTGGTTGCCTCAACCTCTCCATTTGTTTGGGGGCGGTAAGGCGAGGATGTATGCTTTTGAATTTTGTATTTTTTAGCAGGGTTGCTGCTTCGGCTTGGAAATGGGTCCCGTGATCGCTGATGAATTCATTCGGGATTTCGTATCGACATATGATCTTGCTTTGAATGAACTTGGCGACATGTTTAGCGTTCAAAACGCGGTATGACTCGGCTTTAGGGATGTCACTTATGTCTCCCGACCTAGAGGGCCATAGCGATATTTTGTTGGGCTGATATTTTGTTAATAGTGGCCTCACGACCCAGAGGGGTTTACCTTTCCCATTATGTCGATTTCGCATGTTGAAAATGGCCATGGCGACGCCATGGTGTACAAAATGGATGATGGCGTATGTTGTACATTAGTAAAGATTCGACAGTTATGGCAATGCTTGACGTACTGTCTGCAATTAGTTACCATATTGTTCTAGTAGTACACGAGCCTCATGATTTTTGGAACTAGCATCTGAGCGTTCATATGTGGGTCACACTTACCGTCGTGTATTTCTGCCATAACTTTTTCGACCTTTATTTTGTCGACTCATAGGAGAAGAGCCCTTTGTGCTGTCTTTCTATATAGCTTCCCGTCATTTGTGCGGACAAATTAAGCAGCTAATCTTCGTAGGGCTTTCTTTGCCCGGCCTTCGGTTTCAGGAGGATATTCTCCTGTCGATATGTATGTCAAAATAGTCTGATACCAGGGTTCTGGATCAGCTATTTTAATATCTTTAATGGTGTGGACATAAGCTGGTTCGGATTGTCTCTCGACACAAATTGGCATTGTAATCCCCTAGAAATTCTAACGCGATACAGTGACGGAAACACTGTAGAGTCGGGATTAAAACACGCTATAACTATGTCTCAGTAAATAAAAATGGTAAAGTCAAACAATAGGCCAAATAAAAATGACCAAAATTTAAAACAATCCATAAAAAGGGGTTTGAACAATCCATAAGACATAATTATTAAAAATAAACAAGCAGGATCCACACTGCTCGCTAGCCTACAACCCGGAACACGTATACCTGCCATGTTAAAAACATAACAGCCACAATCAGTGAGGAGCAACGTCAACGGTCTCTCAGCCATAACAGGATTTTAAAACTGTAATTACTACTATAAAAAAATAGTAAAAATGAAAAACAGTAAAACATTATAAGGAAAATAAGCTTTCAGTGAAAAACTTCACGTAACGAAACAATATAATAAAAAATGAGTTTTCTGAAGAAAACATAAAACATTTGCCAACCTGCAAACCAAATTATATCGATAATAATAAAAATAGTCAAAATGGCGTTATGGATAGGATTAGTGTAGACGGCTAGATTTTCACTAGGAGAATACTAAAAACTAGTTTTGAGAACTTACTTTAAACAAATCAAACTTCGCTCTCTAACTAGGCTACTCATCCATAATAGGACGACGACTTATAAATGCGTGTCCCTAATTTAAGATAATGCACACCCCTCCTGGGATAACCTGTCACCCAGTTCAACTTATGACAACGACTTACTGCGAGGCCTAAGCTTAAGGTCAAAATGTACACAACTCCCGGGATACCTGTCACCCGGTTCAACAACTAATGTACCGATTCCTGATACACTAGCCTTATAGTTAATGGCAAAACTGTAAACCCCAGAATATATGTTACTCTAACCTCACACTTGTCCTTATTCCATAACTCCAAAATAAAGCCATTATCGATATTCAAAAGATATAATCGATCATTGTAATAATAAGAGAACTAAAGGAAAAATGATCACTTTCCAAAAGAAGAAACTTTCTATTTTAGGGAACTTCTATTTTAGAGAACTTACTAAAAATAGCATCATATCAAAATAGCAAAAATATTAGTTTATACTAATACAACTTTTTTATTAAACGGTATAAATTTATAAAACTAGTACTTTCGGCCTTAACGATATTAATTTCTAAAACGAGAACAATTGGCTTTATGAAATTATTAAAATATCATACGAATGTTTATAAAATGATTAAAAATGTCTTAAACATTATAATACTACTAATCAGGGTGTTTTCAAAATTTATAAAACTAAAATTCCCTAATTATTATTAGTTTCAACAATACAATTATAAATAGAATTTTACGGCAAATGTCAAATTAAATCTTTTAACGCCTTTTATTTAATTTGAATCATTAAACAAATATAGGATATGATAAGGGGTGATTTAACTCATAATGTTTCAGATTTCAACATTCTCAAAATTGCTGGAAAAATCATTCATTTTGGTGAATCGGAGCATTTTAACGATAAACCGTAATTTTGTCCAAAAATCATTACTATTAATTAAAGACTTTATTAAATAGTAAAAAATTACATAAAATAGTTAAAATATATTTTTGGACATTCTGTCCAGAAAAATAATTTTTCTAGAATCCATAAACTCGGTCTTTAAAGGGTTTTCTCGTTAATCGTCTAATCTTGACAATAACGATTAATAAAAATAGTAATTACAAAACGATATAAGTATTAATATGCAAAAATTATTATAAAACTTAAAAATCATGATTTTCCAGAAAATACTATTTTTCCAGATTTCCAAAAATTCCAGATTTAATAAATCCCGTTAAAACCGTCTTTAAAAGCCGTTTTCACAATTAACGATTCCATTAATAAAACTTATCGTTCCTAACATTTTATTAAAGTAATAAAAATCATAAAATTACATTTTTATAAGAAACCATCAGAAACACATTTTTCCCAGATTTAAAAAATAAGACCAGAAATTCGGAAATTAAAGTGACAAACACGGTTTTAACGATAAACGATGATTTAAAGTGATTAATTCATTCACTCACTTAGCAATTCCGAAACTTTATGAAAAAAATCATAAAATTCTATTTCGCCAAAAAGTTTACCCATGTGAAATTTCAGATTAAAATAAAATGTTTAAGTACTAAAACAAAAAATTGGCCTTTAATCGTTTTTGTCCGTAAACGGTAATAATTCAATAATCGATAACTAAAATATCAGAAAAATACCAAATTATTAAAAATCATCAAAAACCTCATTTTACAGAATATAACCATATATTACAAGTTTAGGCCGAATATTACGATTTTACAAATTAATATAACAATTTAATCGTTAATCTCGTAAAAGAGATAAAAATACCGAAACGTGCAAATTTTCAACTTTTAAAAAATTTTCAGATTATATGACATACATATATTGTCAAAAATTAAATATAAAAATTTACATGCAAATACACAATTAAAATCATGAAATACCGAGTAACATTGACGTTACCTCTAATCCGTATCCGAGTCGATAATAAATTCATCGGCTTTGGGATCGACCAAAAATCCTACTTCACACGAAAATTATGGTACAAAAATACCATAAGAAAAATTAAAAGAATCAAGGTAAATAACGATCGGAAATAACATCGATTATTACCTTAACGAAGGGATCAGAATAACAATTAATTAGATGCTGAAAACGAGACGATCAAGACTTGATTTTAGAAAATAAAATATGGCTGGTGGCTTCTGGAAAATATGGCCAAAAAAAAGAAGAAGGATTTTGTTGTTTAATTTGCAAAATGAATGAATAGGAAATGGATGGTTTTCCTAATGCATGAATGTTAAGATTTTTTTTTGATGAAAACAATGCTACAACATCTACATAAAACCAGCCAAAGGAGAGGGAGAGGAGAATGAAAAGTTTGAGTAATAATGCATCAATTCAATGAAAAGAAAATAATCTTACGTTTACGGTTTAATGTGATAAAATGAAATGTATTAATAAAACGTAGTAAAATTGTGACAAGAATCTTTGTCGGTCCAAAATATAGGGAAAAGGTCTCAAATAATTTTTAAGTTGATAAAAAGAAGAATCGTAAAATAGTTAAAGGCATTTCGAAGTAATTCGAGTAAACCTCGCGTAAGAAAATAATTATTCGCGAAGCTTCGTAATAAAATCATTAATGGCTAAATTTTCATAAATAAAAATATTTCATAATTGAAAATGTTATAAAAACATGTTTAGACATTTGTAGAAAAAGGGATAACTTAAATCCGAGCTCAGAAACGTTAACTCGTAGAGAAGTAGAATTCTTTGCAGAAAAATAATTAATTTACGATGAAAATCAAATAAATAGGTTTAAAAGAATTAAAATCTTTTAAAATAAAAATAAATATTATTTGAGTTGAAAATAAAAATAAAGCTTGAATAAATGATGAAATGGAAGGCTGAAAACGTAATAGAGTTATGACGAAGTCATAACGGAAAAGATAAAAGCGCTAGAAAAATAGCGGGTGTTACAGGCATGCTGGTCAGATGATCGGGGATGTTCAGCAGAGATGCCAGTTTGGAAAGTGTATCTGCGAACTGATTTAATTCCCAGGACAGGTATATTCTACCTTTTGGAATTGCTTTTCGAGAACTCTTACTCGCACCTACTAGGCCACGAGCTTGGCATTCCGAGTTTTCCACTTTTGGAGAGCCTAATTGATGACCAAGGATGAGTCATCGTGTACCCGAAGGTTTGAGACTCCTAAATCGGTGGCGGCTTGTAACTCATAGATGCATGCTTCATATTCGGCGGCATTATTAGTTACATCGAAATCCAGCTTAATGGATACGGGAGTATGCTCTCCCTTTTGGTGAGATATGAAAATTGGATGCACCGTCGAAATACAAATCCCATGTTTCTGCATCGGTATGGAATATGTCTTCGTCTGGGAAGGACCAAGTATCAGTGTGTCCTTTTTCAGTTACGGTACTATCGGCAAGAAACTCGGCTGCGGCTCGGTTCTTTATGGCTTTTAGTGGTACAAACTATGGGTCAAACTCTGCCAGCATCAGAGTCCATCTAGACATCCTTCCATTGAGGATGGACTTTTCAAATAGATATTGATGGGATCCATTTTGGATAATATTTGGACTTCGTAACTGAGCATATAATGCCGAACCTTTTTCGTTGCCCAAACTAGCGCCAGTCGTGCTTTCTCAAGCACAGTATATTTGCATTCATACTCCAAGAACTTCTTGTTGATGTAGTAGATGACTCGTTCTTCTGAGTTAACGGTCTGTGCCAGTATAGCCCCCATGGCTGTCACGGTAGTTGTTAGATATAACGACAGAGGCAAACCGGGTTGAGGTGGCATAATACTGGCGGAGAGGATAGAATTTCCTTGATTTTGTCAAAGCCCGCTTGACAGTTATCATCTCACAGTTTTCGTTCTTTCACTTTCAGCTTCTTGAAAATCGGTTCACATACCATGGTCAACTTGGAGATAAACCGGCTAATGTATTGAACTTTCCCAATGAATACCCTTATTTCTTTCTCGGTTTTAGGAGTTTTTATCTTGGTTATGGCTTTGATTTTTGCTGGGTCAACCTTGATACCACGTTGCCTAACGATATGACCCAGTAATTTGCCTGATGTTACTCCGAAACTGCATTTTTGGGGATTTAGCCTCATGTTGTACTTGCGCAGTTGAGTAAAGAACTTTATTAGGGCGATGATGTGCTCGCCCTGGCTCTTGAATTTGACGATCATATCGTCTACATAGACTTCTATTTCCTTGTGCATCATATCATGTAATAAGGTTGTAGCGGTTCTTCGGTAAGTGGCCCCAGCGTTAATGAGGTCGAATGGCATGACGGTGTAGCAGTAAGTACCAAAAGGTGTACTGAAGGTGATCTTGCTCATGTCTTCTTCCGCCATTTTGATTTGGTTATACTCGGCGTATCCATCCATAAAGGACAGAAGGGAATGGTCGGCGGTATTATCTACCAGTACGTCCATATATGGTAGCGGAAAATCCTCTTCCAGGCTTGCTTTGTTGAGGTCCTGAAAATCTACGCATATGCGCGCACCTTACCATACAGTTTAGGTACCGACACGATGTTTGCAATCCAGTCCGGATATTCGGACACTTGTATGAAGCCGACTTTAAACTGTTTGTCGACTTCTTCTTTGACTTCGAGGGACCACTCGGGTCTCGTTCTGCAGAGTTTTGTTTAACCGGCTTACACCCATCTTTGATTGGTATGTGATGCTCGGCTATTTCTCGGTCTATCCCCGACATGTCCTTGTAGGGCCATGCGAAGAGATCTTTGAACTCTTGGAGGAGGCTTATGAACTGTTTTTTTTTCCTCGGGATGTAATGATAACCCTAACTTAAGCATCCGGAGCTCTAAAGCGGTTCCCACATTGATGGACTCACTCTCTTCGATTACTGGGTTCCGGGACTCCATTTGCTCTATTGGAAAATCAGATGAGAAGGTAAGGGTATCTTGTAACACCCCGTATTTTTCTAACAGTGTTAAATTTTTACATTTATTTAAACCAAGTTTAACACTTGAAAATTTATTTTCGTGAATAAAAATATTTTCTTTCGTCAACTTAAAAATTATTTCTTTATAAAAACATAGGAATTTATTTATCGAATTTTTAACATTTTTATTTTCGTTAACTCGAGTTTAAAATAAAAGAAAGTATTTGTATGAATAGTAACATTTCGTCCCGATAATTTAAAATATTTTTTCCGGCTTATAAAATTTTTAAATGATTTATCAATTTATTAAAATAATATTTCGAAACCTACGTGCGGAAAG
The DNA here is from genome assembly GCA_958450325.1 of Agrostemma githago. Taxonomy (NCBI): domain Eukaryota; kingdom Viridiplantae; phylum Streptophyta; class Magnoliopsida; order Caryophyllales; family Caryophyllaceae; genus Agrostemma; species Agrostemma githago. The sequence continues at coordinate 23,066,840 of OY288244.1, read as the reverse complement.
ACGTAAGACAAACAAGTGATATCGCCCGTCTAAGGACACATGGCACGATTTCCTAGGTGGGAAATGCCACTTGCATTTACCATCATTATGTGCATTTAATGCACGTACTTTCACACGATTCATCGTCTGTTTTAGACACCGTCTCACTAGTCTCGTTTTGAAATCTAAATTTAAAGTTACCGTTATTTTAATCTCTTAACCATTTACGTAAACTTTTTTTAGAACATGATTTTATTTTTAACTCATGTAAAAATTCATTTATCGATACTCTCGAAACGTTTTTAGATTTCGAGTTTTAATTTCAATCTATAAATTAAAAAACAAAATTTTCGGTAACGATTTTTACATAACCGATAACGAATTTTTAAAAACGAAAAATTGACCCATATAAGGCCGATGTCACGCCTACTCATACACATACATCACTTTGATTTACAATTCCTATAAATACTACTACCTTACACATCAAAAAAAATCATTTTTACAATTCATTTACTACTTCACCACCACTACTACTACTATTACTATCACTTCCACTAATTTCCTCTTCAAAATTTCCTATATATATATACATATTGTGGACATGACATAGGTCCACCCCGACGCGGCGAAGCGCGGGTTTTGGGGAGGCGATAGGATTTCCATATGAGATGGATCGAATAGAATTTTAAATCGAAGTAGGAGTCGCCACCGAATTTTATGGTTATTCGGAACCATTCGAACCCACTCTATGTCGTAGTGGGCCATACTTAAAGCCTGGCCCATTTCCGATGTGAGAGTTTATTGGGTTCGTCCCTTAGCATATCGATACCGATGCCGACTGGGCGGTTAATCGTATATTGAATGACTCTCGTGGCCAATGGATTCGGACATCCGGAAACCATGGTTCTGAGTAAGGGGTGAGGGTACGTGTTGGAAGTTCAGCGAGAACACCCAACCCCGCCCGCACTTAGCGACCTTTACTAAGATATCGTTCGGTTTTGTGTACACGCGTTAGTTCGACGATGAAATGATATGCAGAGATTATTTTCCTAAGACATGTGAGGAAAAAATAAAGTGGGTTGCTAAGTCGTTTAATGCATGTCAAACTAATAATGTCAAAGTTATTTTAGCATGTGAGTTCGTTTTAGTCTAATAAAACGATAAAAAGAAAATATAAGAATAATTCGCTGCAAACATGAGAAAACGGGTTAGTAACGATTGAAATAATAATATAGGAAATAAATATATGAAATCGAGAAAATATGAATTAATCGAAATCTGAAAAATATTGTTAAAACGTTTTTTTGTATAAAAAACGAAGTTCGAAAAAGAATAAAAAAACGTGTTTGGGCCGAGAGCCGCGCGACTCGCCCGAGACTCATGCGGGTCGCGTGGCGGCCTGATTTCGACAATGGTTTTCGGAAATCTTTTGATTAAATCGCGTACGAATATCGCATAATTCGTACACGACTTAATATTCTCGATATTCGTTATATTCGATAGTCGACTATGAGATCAATATCGAATATTTGGAATAGTTTTGAAAAAGATATAAATTTAGAAATCGTTTCGCAAAATGAAAATAAACGCACGAAAAACTAAAAAAAAAGAATCGGATCAGACTCGTGCGCGAGTCGCCTGGACCGGGCGCGACTCGCGTACGGGTCTGATTTTTATTATTATTATTTTTTTGTTCGAAAATAGTTGACTTTATAAATCGCGTATAAATATGGATTAATTTATACTCGGTTTATATTTTCGATATTCGTCGTATTCGATATTCGATTATGAAATCGATATCGAATAGTCTAAATGACTTTAGAAAAGGTTTTGAGAAAAAGCTTGTTTTTGAAAAAAAAAAAAAAAAAGAGTTTTGAACGAAAAGTTGTAAAAAGGATTTTGAACGAACAAAAAAAATAAGATGAAATCGTCGAAATCTTAATATAATTCTTGTGAATACGATATTCGATTATATAGAATCGGTATCATATTTTAAGAATATTCGATATATGAAAATAGTTTTTAGTAGTATCGATATTAGAAAAATATATGCGATGAACGACCCATATTAAAATATGAAACGACCGACGAAAATAAAAATAAAAAAAAAAAAAAGAAAAAAAAACGTGAGAAAGAGGAAGAAAGGAGGAAGAATCGGGTTTGATTTACACCCTCAACCTACATGCTTTGTGTTCTCGGTATAAGGCTCGTCGGACGGTGGCTTAGACACGGGAGCGTCGAGATGATGCGGGTGAGTTAAGGTGTATCGGTTTAGGTGTGTTTTTGTGTGTGTGTGCGGGGCGTGGATTCGGCCGGTTTGGACGGGATTGGTTTCGTCAGATTTTTGGAATTATTTCAGGATTACGTCGGGATTTTGGATGTCGTTTTTTGGCTGCTGAAGATTTGTGATTTTTTCGGTATTTTTTGATGTATTGTCCGTGTTTTATTGTGCTGGACGGGAGGTCCTATTTATAGGGAGTTCCCGACCTTGGTTTAGGAGAGTTTGAATACCGCTTAGGATAGGAAACGTAGGAGTTCGAGGGAAATAAGAATTCCGCTTTCTTGGCCAAGAAGAAAGGGATTTCGGCTGTTTTGGAGGTGTATTGGCCGAGTGTTTTACACTCGGTCAAGTGTTCGAATCGGTTTTTGAATAGGATTCCTGTTCGAGCTAGAATTACCGCTTGAGTAAGAAGCTGAGAAGAACGAGGATTCCGTTTTCTTGTGAGGGAAGAAATGAGGAAAACCGGCTGGTTTGAGGGTGTATTGGCCGAGTATTTGGTACTCGGTCAATGTCTGAATCGGTTTCCGGATAGAATTCCTACTTGAGATCGAACTCTACCTTAAATGGAATTGTTTATCATTTTGTATGGCTGATTTTTGTAGTATCCGAGTTCAATCCGGATTGGTGGGGGTGACACGACATGTTTTATGCTTCGGGAAAATATCTTTGACCGGGTTTTGACTCGGTCGCTAAAAGACGGTTTTACCCCTGGCGACGGTTTCGACCCAAATTAGTGTTATTTGACTCGAAACGACCCACTGGGCCTGGATTTGAGGTTGGTTTTATGAAATTTGTACTCCTTAAAATGTCTAAACCAAATGTCCATGATTACAAGCCCATATCCGAGTCTGTCAAAGCACGTTTACGTCCTATCATCATCGGGTGTTTGGCGGGAACTACTATAGACACCTGGCGGTCAAATGTGGGTGTCTACACATATATATACATATACATACATATATATATATATATATATATATATATATATATATATACATAAAATAACTCCCATGAATTTAGGAAACAATAACTCCCTTGATCACATTCATTCATCATTCACGTTCATTCATCATTCACCTTCATTCAAACCCGAAAAAAAAAACTCTTTCTTCATTCACAAAAAAATCCTTTCTTCATTCACGTTCATTCATCAATTCTGTTCTTGAAATCCCGTTACAATGGATTCAATAACCGCGTCATCTTCTTCAATTGTTGATAAGCAATTGATCGAGTATAACAATGGTGAGTTTCAATATTTATTTAACGTTTTGATTCAATTTTTATTTATGGATAAATCGTGTGTCAATTTGCGTTCTTTTTTTACGTCGATTTTCATGTTTATATTGCTTTCATTGTCATTTCATTCATCATAATTTTGTATCAATGGTTAATTGCTCTCTCGATCTTTATAGATTCCAGGGTTTTATGTTTTTTATTTAGATTTTCCATGATATCCACTGAAACTATTGTTTTGATTTCTATTAACGCAGAAACGTGGTTGAAGTAACATGCCTTCTGAGTTAAAGTTACACTTAATTGCAATTACAGTAACACAAATGGACGTTGAGAAAAGGGTTTTGATGATGATGTTAAAGTAACGTATTGTACTCGTTAGAGTAACACAACTTAGGAATTGAAGTAACAAATGGTTTGCATGGGTGTAACGCTGTTCAATTTTGTGCAGGTGGTATTGGCAAAGATGCGAACGCACAGGATAACACTGGAAGAGGTGGAATTTTATTCATTTGATTAATCATGGATTAATAACAATGGTTCATTGATATTATTGTTTCACTGATATTATTGTTTTGCTTTATGTTGAAGCAGACATGACATTGAAGTAACACACGTTATGAATTACAGTAATACCTAATTCTAATTAGAGTAACACAAACACGTAACATTGAAAAGGGTAGTTTTTGGCGCTGACGTTGAAGTAACTTCCTTTAAGAGTTAAAGTAACACAACTTATGAGTTGAAGTAACACGAATGTCCATGGGCGTAAGGTTTTTTAATTTCTTGCAGGAAGCATTGACAAAGAACCGAATGCACAAGAATGGTGCAGAGATGTGTGTGAGGCTTTCACTCCGTACATGAAGCAAGTATTCGGAACAATTGATGAGGCAGTGGAATTTTACAAAATCTACGCTTTGGCTTGCGGATTTGTCATGATAAAAATATTTGCCTTTTTTTGTTTACAAGAATAACTGATTTTTGTACACATTTTTTTACGAGTAGCGTTGTGCTACGTAGCAATTAACTCTATATTTTATTTAATACATGTGCATTTAGTTAGAGTAACATCTCAGTTCTATTGGAGTAACACCTTTCGTCAGTTAGAGTAACAGACCTAATGCGTTAAAGTAACTGAGGACAGCAGCATTGTTTAAATAAATGATTACCAAAGTAAGTGAGGATAGCTTGAATTGAAACCATTCATTAACAAATTAACGATTGTCGCTCTTTAAAGAACGATAAATAATGCGTCAGAGTAATTGATGATAATAGCATTGTTTAACCATGAGACAAAGAATAACACTATTAATTACTTAGAGTAACATCATTTGTTTATTAAAGTAACACTTATAATACGTTAATGTAACACGCTGATTATGAGACCACATGTATTTTGGGTAAACTTCATTCATTGCCATAGTAACATCATTCGTTACTTAGAGTAACAAGTACAGTCAGAGTAACACAGTAATGCAGGTTAACAACCATTCCTTATAGTAACATGATTTGTTCGTTAAAGTAACAGCTACACTGCGTTTGATTAACACAGTGATGCAGGTTAACAACCTTCTTTCTTAGGTTAGAACTATTCATTACCAAAGTAACAACATTCGTTCCTTGAAGTAACATATATAATGCGTCAGAGTAACTGATGAAAACAGCGTTGTTTAACCACCATTATGAAAATACCATCATTCATCAATTAGTGTAACATCATTTAATCGTTAAAGTAACAGCTACAATGTGTCGCTGTAACACACTGATTATGAGACCAGATTTGTATTGTAGGTTAACATCATTCACTCTCATAGTAACACCAGTCGTTCCTTAGAGTAATAGGAACACTTAGTCAGTGTAATAGAATTTAACAGCGTTATTCCATTAGTGTTAATCAAATTCAATGGAAGTCGAATACCCAGATGACAATATGCAATCACTAATTTGCACACAAAAAGGTTAAAACTCTGAAAATTTCGTAAACTCTAATCATAGAAAGATGATCGAAGCGTTCCTTGGGTATAGTTGAAGGGATTGAACTGAATATGACTGCAACAGTTTTTGAATTTCGAAGTTTGTGAGGAAGAAATTTTGAAGCTTATGAAGATGAGGATTGTTGAATATCACAATTGAAAATTATGAAGAGGAAATAATTATGAAGATGAAGGGTGAAAGGTTGTACAGTGGTTGGGCGGGTGAGTTTTGAATGAAATTTTTTTAATTATGAGGTAATGTGTATGAGAAGAGAGAGGAAGATTCTGTAGAGATAATTAAGGGAAGAAAGAGATTTCATATATTTTTTACCATATATGTCAGTTACATCTTTTATTACTCAAATCAATCACCACCATCCATCTCCCTCTATATCAATGGTTGTAATTAGGACTTACGGACTCAAAGATGAAAAGAGGACTCACTTGATCCTTGCTCTATATATATATATATATATATATATATATATATATACACACACACACATATACATACATACATATATATACACATATACATACATACATACATATATATATATACATACATAACACACACACACACACACAAAGACTTCATTTTACAAAGTTAGTAAACTCACAAATCATATTAAAAGTTACTACATCTTTAACAAAATCAAATTTATTACTAAGTTTCCTTTATGTTCTTCATTTAATTTTTTCATCAAGTTCTTATATTTTTTTGTTAAGTTAGTAACAAACACATCATACACCATCCTATTTCTTATTCTCCTAAACACTTATATTTTCTCATAGTTTACGTATAAATTTTACGTAATCAAAAATCACTTCCTCTCCTTATTATCTCTTGTGACGCCGTGTTTGATTAGAGGAAGGTGAAGAATTTCCAAGACTAGAAAATGTAAAAAAAATCTAGCAACCTCTGATCTAATTCTCTAATAACTTTAATAAGTATATAATAAGCTACTAAGGTAACCAAGCTTTTCTTCTAACATCCTTTTTATATATAAGTATATTTATGTTACTAATATAGTAATATACTTAGTTTAATATTTAGCCTTATTTTATGTCTAACATTACTAAGTTATATATATAAAAATGTTAGATGATTAATTTTAATGCTTTTTACTTTGTTTGTAAGACTTATAGTAAATTTGATTTAGAGGACGTAGAGTTACTATGAGACCGAAATTTACTTGTTGCGGACTTTGATTTAATTTTCGCTACGTAGTTTCGTTTATGACTAAAATAATATCTTGACAAAAAAATTCAATATTAAATTTCTCATCACTTTAATTTTTGTTATATAAAAGAAAATGGATAAAAGTGGTTAAAAGAACCTATAAAGAATAAAATCAATTTTTCTTGTTTTTAGTATCTCTTCATTTTTTTATTATTTATGTATTGTTTATTATTTGCACTGTATTCCACTTTACTTTTGTTTTACATTTCTTGCTAATTAATTTCTTTGTGTATTATGGTTTTTGCTCATATTTTTCTTTTAAGTATTATTTTTACTTATTATATCTTGTAACAATGGTGTAAGTGGATAACATACAAAATAGTTTGTTTTTAAACACATTTTATTTTGTTTTAAGAAGACGGAAACTTTAAAAATTACCTCGGATATATTAAATGAATTTATTTTATGTTGAAAATTTTACACGACACCCATAATTATTCAAAGTAGTACCACGCCAAATTTCGTAATTTGTAGATAAGTAAAAATTTAATTATGAAATTTTCATTATTTAGCTTTTAAGGAATTACGTAAATTATTTTATCACTTTAAAAATTTGGAAAAAATTATGGTAATTCTAATTACAATTTAAAGTTTTGTCCTGCAAACTTTCATAATCTTTCATAGAGTTTTAGATTACCAAACGTAATTTACAAATATATTACTTAAAATCGAGTTTTGATAGAAATCTTGTTTACTAGTTTTAAACTTTGAAAAATATAAAATTATTAAAATATGACTGGTTAAATAAAGTTTCAGAAACGATAAAAATTTTACAAAAATATTTTATTTAACTTTAATTTTTAAATAAATTAAAGAAATGTAAAATTATTAACAAAGAATTCGTTTTAATGCATAGAAACGTCAAGATCCCCAAAATCAATTACGTATGATTTAATATATATTTTTCAGAAACCTTAAATCTCAAAATACTATTTTATTACACCTTAGTCTATTTTAATAAAACCATAGTTAAAAGAATTTCAATTTAGAAATAAGTTTAAAATAAAGAAGACTTGTTTAAAGATTATTTTTAGAAATGGACAAATGGTAGGACGACACATGTCATGTGATCCTATTAAATTTTAAATCTATATTTTCTAAATTTAAATTTATAAATAAATACAAAATATATATATAAGGACTCAACAAAGTAAATAAACATTTATATCCAAAATAACGTATTTAGAAATAACGTACCTTCTCAAATAAATGTTGTAGAGTGACACTTGAGGATTAAAGTATAACATTGTCACCTCGAAAGTAAGAATTTGGGAATTTGTGTAACACCCCGGCCCAATCCTAGGACCGGAAATGTTAACCGCGGTAGCTCGCCAGGCTTTGTACTGGTCCCACAGACCAACACGAGTCCTTTCCAGCGCATTTTGTCCTCACTCATGTGCATCCTGGAAACCTTCCCAGGAGGTCACCCATCCTAAGATTGCTCCCAGCCAAGCACGCTTAACTTTGGAGTTCTTTCGCATGGATGACCAGAAAAGAAAGTGCACTTTGTTGATATGAGTAGTACTTCAAATCCCTTTAAGCAAAGCTCATAAATAAGACATCTTCAATCAATGTAGGGTGTTTCAATTTGTCTGTTTCAAATGAGTCCGACCATCTATTAAAGGTCACAAAATAAAATATTACTTGATCATGGGTGACTTTTATATAAAGTTTACAATGCGAGTCTGGAGTCCGGATAGGTTGTGTTGGATACGTCATTGAGATGTCATCGACTGCACTTGTAATGAAAAGCAGACTCGGAAGCTGCGGTCAAAGAGTCGACCTAGTGTTTAAGGTAGTCGTCCTACGGAGTGAGGACTGCGGTCCAAGAGTCTGCGTAGGGTATGTGCGCATATATAGACAAGTACTTGGTCAGTATTACTACCTAGGTAGCGGGGGCAGAACAGGATTCTGAAAACTGCGGGTACCCTCTTGTTGATGCAGAGAATGTAATCATCATCTTTCATTCCGCCCAGAGCCCCGTCTGAATAAACATATAAAATAATTGAAGTCCGACCCAATTGAGCCTTATGGGTGAGATGTAAACCTCATAAGATCGGTCTGGTCTACGAGTTGGTAACACGGTTACTTCTATTGGTGAGATGCAAGCCAATAGGGTGTAGCGGTGGTACTAGGAGCCATGACTCGTGTATTAATCGGTTTATGTGAAAACAAATCTTTTAAAAATCAAATGGCTGCCAACGTTCCATCTTTAAAAACTTTACCGTTTTTCATCACCTCACATGCTTATTAATTGAATTAAGGGAAACTATTTGTTAAGTGATATCCTTTAATATTCTGTAAGCATGATATTTGTTAGTCACATGATTGTCTTATGTGTATAAAGTGATGTTAGAAGAACGGTTTGGTTGCTGTCCCGCTCAGCGTCCACTGTTTTATTTTTTTTGCAGGTCTAAGGCGTTGGGGGAATCAAGCGAGAGAGATTTAATAATATGTTTGTATAAAATACAATTTATATTCTGTACTAAGTGAATCAAGACTATGTAATTAATAGTCGTTTATTGTAAGGATCCGTAGCGGTCCAGATTTATTTAAACTCTGATATAATTTTAATTAAATGACTTAGATAACTTTCCGCATTATCAAATTAAGTCATCGAAAATCCGGGTTGTTACAATTGGTATCAGAGCGACCTTGTGACCGTAAATGAGGATTAAACTTCATTTACTTAACGAGGAGCGCGCCTGGGTAGACTTACTACAATACTAATACAATATTAAATCACTGAAATGAGAGGTCAACTTAGAAACAATTAGTATTGTATCAAATGATTTATCAGGGTAGTATTATCATTAAGGGGAAATACGATATCTACATGTATAATTGTTGGCATGTTATCCATATAATTGTTTGTAAATTGTTTGCCTAACCTTTAGCTTATTGGCTAGATTAAATTTATTTTTGATCAATACGATAACCAGGAAGGAAGATCTTGACACTTAGAGCCATCAACTGACCAGAGTTGGACATTAGCATTTTCGCACCCCAACAAAGACATCTTCCAAATCAACCATACCTTCGAATTTTGTTCATCCTATTATTACTTTCCTAATTTTTCAAAACCAGTTAATCTGAATTTCACCTTTAGCTTTAACCTTCAACCTTTCAGTTATGATTTACTTGAACACAACATTGAACACCCAACCATCATATATAGCTTTCATTTAAACTTCAATTTTAGATGAGTATCTTTTTTTTCCCTATCAGTAATCTTTATACCTTCCTAATTGAATTGTTCATCAAACTAACCAGAATCTATGTCTGAAACTCTTTCAAGATTAGCAGACAAAAGTTTTTTGAATCTCAAACGTTATGCATATCATTCATCTTTACCCTTATATCATCCTTGATTTCATGATTGCCTTAGCCTTTGCTATAAGAAAATAAAATAAACTTTGATACTCTCCTAATTTTAACCATTTATTTAATCGGAGTATTGAAAAAGTTATTCATCTCAATTCTTATATAATTACATCTTCATTGAACCATGGTTACAACATCAGAGTGTGTGGTACCGCATGATGAACCCTTAACCTATCCACCATCGACATACATACTCGTGTCCCTATAGCACAATAGTATAATGGATCAAATGTACTCTTCCTATCTTTTTAAACCAACCATGACGGATCACTAACCTTTACACTTTGGTTAACTCTTACAAATGATTGGATTTAGTACTCTGTTGATATTAAGTGTAAATATAATTGGTTGATAAGAGCTCATAAATATTTGGGAAACAAACGATGTGATTAAATGTTATGACTTAAATTAATAGCTTTTAGGATGGATGATAAAGGATCATTGACAAATTTGGGAGTGTTAACTTGTAACTGAGGAAATCAAAGAAATCAAAATTGAGGAAGATCAGACCTATATACTAGGTAATTTGAAGAGAACCTAGGTGAAACATATGAATTGTAAAATTTCAGACTCATTCACTAGGATTATGAAATTTTAATGAACCGAAAAGTGTGTAGATGTAATGATTGATCACTAAGGTTTGATTTTTATGGAATTCGATTAAGAACGAATACGAAAGAGAAGAACACCACTTGAGGAATAGTGTAATGAGATTTGAGGGATCAAGCTTACGATATAAAATGCAATACAAGAATATTTAACAATGGAAAATAGAGAAGCAACTTGAAGAGACAGTAGAGTGATGAACTCTTGGTGTAGTATCATCTATATACTTTGAGGATATTAGTTAGTATTGAGCATTGTTGATATGTATCATGGATCGTTCTAATTTAGGAACCTTTGATTATATAATGGTTCATTTTCTTTTAAAGATATTATGAAGTATTATTGTCATGAATTGAGGTCTGAATTGCTAATAGATTTATACACAACATTGAAGAAGTATGAAAACCCCTAACCTTATGGAATTTATATAGTTTTTTTTTACGACCAACTTATCTCGAGTAACCTCATCAAAATGGTTCATGATTGATGTGTTATGTTCTCTCTCATACTAAATCATTTCATACTATCTCCACTTTTTGTGATTGGACATCATCCTCGTTCACTCCTCAAACCAAGACATTCCTTGATCATCAATGCTCTTCTTATGATACTTTGTTCTTATCTTATTGATTGCTTGAAGTCGTGCCGTCATTTCTTTGCCCGACTTCGTATCATAAATGAAGCTAAGTCAACCTCCAACCCTTACCATTGGTATTGAATTCTAGTTTTACTTTCAATCAACCTATTGATCTATTATATATTCTTTGAAGTAACTTATCTCAACTTTATTCTCCTATTTGAGATATTACAACCCTGTATCTTTGATTCTCACTTCTCATATGCTCTCCATAACCCAAACTTTGATTTAAATTTCTTTTTGACAAACTTCAACTTCATCTTCTGCCGTCATCAAGGAGAGGTCTTATGATAGAGTGATCTGTAGTGTCATTCTATTAATAATTTTTCATAAACATTCTTTATTAATACCACTTCTAATTTGTATGTCGTTCACTTTTCTTCCTAAACTCGGTACTTTAGCTAACCATACCTTCATACATGGCCTTAAAGTTTTCTCCAAGTATCTCTAGTCGAGTAAACATTAACCAGACTTATCTACATAGATCATGGTATAATTCCTGGTTAGAACCTTTATTTTTACGATATGATACTTACACGAGTAGATGCCGCACCAAGAACGCAAGAAGCAAGGGAACAACTCCACAAGACCTAACGGAAGGACAAACCGCAACAAGATGAACCTGTTCAAGTTATTGTCAAAGGATGTCATTAAGAAACTCGAATACAGAATCATGATCATGGACTGTATATACTAGTAGGATTTCAACCAGAATCGTTGTATGAATCTTGGTCGAGAACTCTACTAACCTAGTATTTGTTTTTACCTACCTGACCTTTTTTTGACTTTAAAACACTTATAGAATGAGAACCATAAGTTATGTTTTTAGATGTGTCTTACATATTATCCTTTCATAACATTAACCTATCCCAAGACTTAGACCAGAGAGAGAATACCTTGGAGGTCGAGTAAATGTTCAAGAGATCAATACCTTCTATTTATGGAGCTAGTATTTCAGAATATTAAGGAGCATGATCATCGATTGAACTTATTTGAGGATTATCATTGCAAACATCGAAATGCATTTTGAGGAATTCTATGTTCAACATAATTTGTCGGATCTGTAGAATCTGATTTGATTGATTGATTTAAGTACAATTTATTTTTTTGGGAATCCTTAGAAATACCATATCTATTTTGGAGAACCACTTTTGTGTGAATAATGGTTGATAATATTACAAAACTTAAGTGTCATACTTGTAAATCAAAAGGACACTTGTGAACCAAGAAATTTTTGATCTGAAGAAGTTAAGATTAAACCGTTGTTTAATTTGAGGAATAAAGCAACAGAGTGATAATTTTGGATTTAAGAACTCTAAAAATCCAATATGAGAATTCAGGACTAACCTTGTCGTGACCGACGAAAGCACTTGAGGATTAACCGTAAGAAATCAACCTTGTTCATGGGAAATATTAATGTTGTCATAGGAACATCGAACTTTTGTATAATCTATGTTTTGAAACATACGAGGGAAGTGTCCTACTAGACCCAAAAGTACCCTAGCCTACGAACGCCTAGAGCTTGTGTGTAAATTAGGACAACCTTATTGCTTAATGAATTTATACACTAAACTAACGTTATTCACGAGACAACACCTTTCGATTTTAAGGAATATAGACATCACGACGTTTTGGAGATAGAACAAACCATAAACCAAATATTGAGAATTATTCGAGATTAAATTGTGCAATTATATGGGAATTTAGAATCTACTATTAGATCAATAATACCTACTATACCAATTTAGGATGTACACCTTTTGTAAAACATTTGAGGAGAGTCAGATATGCGAGCAAGCCATTTAGGAGCCAAGGCTTCCGTGCGAGAGAAATTCTAACATTTTTTTTCGTAGTGTCTTAAACCACGTTTGTTGCCTAAGTTATGCCGAAAATTTCGAGGACGAAATTGTTTTAAGGAGGGTGGACTGTAACACCCCGTATTTTTCGAACAGTGTTAAAATTTTAACATTTATTTAAACCAAGTTTAACACTTGAAAAAATATTTTCGTGAATAAAAATATTTTCTTTCGTCAACTTAAAAACTGTTTCTTTATAAAAACATAGGAATTTATTTATCGAATGTTTAACATTTTTATTTTCGTTAACTCGAGTTTAAAATACAAGAAAGTATTTGTATGAATAGTAACATGTCGTCCCGATAATTTAAAATATTTTTTCCGGCTTATAAAATTTTAAAATGATTTATCAATTTATTAAAATAATATTTCGAAACCTACGTGCGGAAAGACGTAAGACGAACAAGTGATATCGCCCGTCTAAGGACACATGGCACGATTTCCTAGGTGGAAAATGCCACTTGCATTTACCATCATTATGTGCCTTTAATGCACGTACTTTCACACGATTCATCGTTTGTTTTAGACACCGTCTCACGAGTCTCGTTTTGAAATCTAAATTTAAGTTTCCCGTTATTTTAATCTCTTAACCATTTACGTAAACTTTTTTTAGAACATGATTTTATTTTTAACTCATGTAAAAATTCATTTATCGATACTCTCGAAACGTTTTTAGATTTCGAGTTTTAATTTCAATCTATAAATTAAAAATCAAAATTTTTGGTAACGATTTTTACATAACCGATAACGAATTTTTAAAAACGAAAAATTGACCCATATGAGGCCGATGTCACGCCTACTCATACACATACATCACTTTGATTTTTCCACTTCAAAATTCCTATAAATACTACTACCTTACACATAAAAAAAATCATTTTTACAATTCATTTACTACTTCACTACTACTACTACTACTACTACTACCACTTCCACTAATTTCTTCTTCAAAAATTTCCTATATATATATAGATAGATAGATAGAGAGAGAGAGAGAGAGAGAGAGAGAGAGAGTAAGGCTCTTATGAGTCCTTCTCTATATATGAGTCCCTAAGTCCTCATCTCATCCATTGAATGAGATGAGGATGGATGGACAAGATTCAATCTATCTTTGCATTAAAAAAATAAAAATAAAATAAGATACTGCATCCTAAAATAACTCCCATAATTTTAGAAAACAATAATATCACATTCATTAATTATTCATTAATTCATTACGTTCTTCAAACCTAAAAAAAAACGCTTCCAATATCACGCTCATTCATTCATTCAATCTGTGATCAACAACCTGTTACTATGGATTCAATGATCGCAACATCTTCATCAACGTTGATAAGCAATTTGTGAAGCACAAAAAAGGTGAATTCCGATATTGCGTCAATTGTATTCATGTTTTGCGTCAATTGTATTCATTTCAATCATCATATTTTCATATCAATGGTTCATTGCTCTCATGTTAGTACAGATTCCAGATTATTATGTTTATTATTTAGGTTTTTCATAATATTCACGGATTATTATTTAGTTTTTTATAATCTTCATCAATTGTTATGCTTTCATTGCCATGGAAGTCATTAAGATGCTCCATTTGATTAGATTTTACGTTTATAGTATGGAAACTGCATATTATTAAAGATCTGATCATTATATGATTTTTTCGCACAAACATATATATGGAGTTATTGTAATGCACAAAATATGTTACTTTAATATAGACCATCTATTATTTTAATGTCTAACCCCTGTGTATAGACATCTTCTGTTAATTGAATCTCGTGTTACTTTAATGCACTTCATCTATTACTTTAGTTCTTGTCATCTGTTACTGTAATGCATTGGAGTAACAAAGGATTTAGAATAACAAGTCATCATCATTAGAATAACATACCTAATGTATTACAGTAACACGTTTGAAGCATTGGAGTAACATGTCATCGGATTTAGTTATTAATGTTTTGGTTAGAATACCGTCATATTTCAAGTTCTGCTTGTTTGTTTGCCGCCACGTTTATTTGCATGGTTCTTGTTTTTGTAGTAGACGCAAAACCACAGGAATGGTGCAGGGATGTGGGTGAGAGTTTCACTTCATACATAGAGTAGATCTTCAAAGATGTAGATGAGAAGAAGAAGAAGAAGAAGAAGAAGAAGAAGAAGAATCATTAGGAAACGCCATGTAAGTGATCGTCTGACGATGAAGAAGAAGAATCAATAGAAGAAGAAGAAGAAGATGATGAAGAAGAAGCACAATTCTGAGTAGGACAATATATTGTTAGAGTAACATACATTATTCGTTAGAGTAACATATTGAATAAGTTACAATAACACAATTTATGAGTTTGATTGATTTTCCAATATCTAGTCCTTAGAGTAACATCCTTTATTGGAGTAAAATGAGTTAGAATAACACACATTATGCGTTAGAGTAATATACTTAATGAGTTGCAGTAACACAATTTTTTATGAGTATAATTTGATTTCCAATATCCAGTTCTTAGAATAATAGGTGTGAAACATTGGAATTATAATGGAGTTTTATAATTTTTGTTTTGGAGTATCCTTAATAAAAACATACATTATTCTTTTGGTTGATTGGAAGTCCTGTTTTTGCAAAAGACTATTATGCAACGTAACAAATTTTATGAGTTAAATTAACCCAGTTCATGAATTAGAGTAACAAATCGTATGAGTTAGAGTAACAATTTTTGCAAAAGACTATTATACAACGTAACAGATTTTCTGAGTTAAAGTAACACATTTCATGAATTAAAGTAACGCATTGTATAAGTTAACACATTGTATGAGTTAAAGTAACGCATTGTATGAGTTAAAGTAACATAGTTTATGAGTTATGGCAATAACATAGTAACAGACATACAATTACAGTAGAAAAAATAATGATTTTTTGGTGAAGATGAAAAAAACTTAATTTTGAAGAAACTTGTGTGAGAGAAAGATCAGGCACTTAAAAGATTGATAGAAGAGAGAGAAGATTTGCATTGAAATAATTAAGGAAGAGAGAGAAATAATATATTTACCAAGATTTGTTAGTTATTTCCTTATTTCACCTCAAGCAATAACAACCATCCATCTTCCACTTGATCAATGGTCCAAGATTGGACTCACGGACTCAATGTATATAGAAGGAGTCACTTGATCCTTACTCTCTCTCTCTCTCTCTCTCTCTCTTTCTCTCTCTCTCTCTATATATATATATACATACATATATATATATATATATACACACACACACAAAGACTTCATTTTACAAAGTTAGTAAACTCACAAATCATATTAAAAGTTACTACATCTTTAACAAAATCAAATTTATTACTAAGTTTCCTTTATGTTCTTCATTTTTTCATCAAGTTCTTATATTCTTTTGTTAAGTTAGTAACAAACACATCATACACCATCCTATTTCTTATTCTCCTAAACACTTATATTTTCTCATAGTTTACGTATAAATTTTACGTAATCAAAAATCACTTCCTCTCCTTATTATCTCTTGTGAGGCCGTGTTTGATTAGAGGAAGGTGAAGAATTTTCAAGACTAGAAAATGTAAAAAAAAATCTAGCAACCTCTGATCTAATTCTCTAATAACTTTAATAAGTATATAATAAGCTACTAAGGTAACCAAGCTTTTCTTCTAACATCCTTTTTATATATAAGTATATTTATGTTACTAATATAGTAATATGCTTAGGCTTATTTTATGACTAACATTACTAAGTTATATACATAAAAATGTTAGATGATTAATTTTAATGCTTTTTACTTTGTTTGTAAGACTTATAGTAAATTTGATTTAGAGGACGTAGAGTAACTATGAGACCGAAATTTACTTGTAGCGGACTTCGATTTAATTTTCATTACGTAGTTTCGTTTATGACTAAAATAATATCTTGACAAAAAAATTCACTATTAAATTTCCCATCTCTTTAATTTTTGTTATATAAAAGAAAATGGATAAAAGTGGTTAAAAGAACCTATAAAGAATAAAATCAATTTTTGTTGTTTTTAGTATCTCTTCATTTTTTTTATTATTTATGTATTGTTTATTAATTGCACTATATTCCACTTTACTTTTGTTTTACATTTCTTGCTAATTAATTTCTTTGTGTATTATGGTTTTTGTTCATATTTTTCTTTTAAGTATTATTTGTACTTATTATATCTTGTAACATTGGTGTAAGTGGGTAACATACAAAATAGTTTGTTTTTAAACACATTTTATTTTGTTTTAAGAAGACGGAAACTTTAAAAATTACCTCGGATATATTAAATGAATTTATTTCATCTTGAAAATTTTACACGACACCCATAATTATTAAAAGTAGTACCACGCCAAATTTCGTAATTTGTAGATAAGTAAAAATTTAATTATGAAATTTTCATTATTTAGCTTTTAAGGAATTACGTAAATTATTTTATCACTTTAAAAATTTGGAATTTTTTTGGTAATTCTACTTACATTTTAAAGTTTTGTCCTGCAAATTTTCATAATTTTTCATCGATTTTTAGATTACCAAACGTAATTGACAAATATATTACTTAAAATCGAGTTTTGATAAAAATATTGTTTACTAGTTTAAAACTTTGAAAAATATAAAATTATTAAAATATGACTGGGTAAATAAAGTTTCAAAAACGATAAAAATTTTACAAAAATATTTTATTTAACTTTAATTTTTAAATAAATTAAAGAAGTGTAAAATTATTAACAAAGAATTCGTTTTAATGCATAGTGTAGACACCCGCATTTTGACTGCCAGGTGTATATGGTAGTTTCCAAAAAACACCCGATGATGATCGAACGCTAACGTGTTTCTACGCGCTCGGATATGGGCTCAAATCCGTTAGTTGTTGGCTAAAGCAGTTATGGAGTACAAATGTCACGAAACTAACCTCAAATCCAGGCCCAGTGGACCGTTCCGAGTCAAACAAGACTAATTTGGGCCAAAACCGACACCGGAAATAAAACCGACTTTTTAGCGATTGGGTCAACCCCGGTCAAAGTCGTTTCCGAGACACACACAAAACAGTCTTTCAAACATCAAAAGTCCAATTGAAACACAAACCCATCAAAAACCCAAGTCACGGTCCAAAACAATGGACCCGCGCGACCCAGCTGGGCCACTCGATCGAGTACCCCACCCACTCGATCGAGTGGGCCCTTTTTTAGGCCCGACTGCAGGCACGCTGAGCCACTCGACCGAGTTAGCTGGTTACTCGGTCGAGTAACCCTAACCGGGGTCCTAGGCTTCGCCTATATAAACACCCCATGCAACACAACTTTCAACAACTTTTTTGCCCTAATCAAAACCCTAAATTCTACAATACTCAAACCGTAAACCTAGCTTTAGGAAATCGAAACCCTAACCACCACAACTCAATTTACATACTCGAACTACCGTGCAATCCGTCACTACAAGTCCCGTCCGAGCATAAGAAACATGTAGGTTGAGGGTGCCAACTCCCGCTTTTCTCTTTTTTTTTCCTCTTTTCTCGCGTCGTGCGTCGTCCTCATCGTCACAGTAGTCTCGTTTTTTTTATCTTATTCGCGTCCTAATATCGCTAATATCGCTAGTATTATAAAACATCAAAATACTCGTGAATTTGTGTCGAGTGTGAGTGATGGTGAGATAAGAAAACCCGAATATACAAGTGTACTGCACACAGCGTTGCCGGTCGCTTATCCCATCACCCCGATCGCTTGATTATTGAAACGAGTCAACCTGAACAATAATTCGTTTATTTTCGTTTGCATCGCATATTCACATCAATTTTCCAAAACAAGCATTCTATTTTAATAAGGGTCGAAACCCGTTGACGCGGATCCGACATCACAATCTCTAGGGATTTATTTCGATGTCGGAAAACCGAGGGAATCAAGTCCTCTAATTCAAGCAAAGTGTCGATCCGTTAGAGTCGATACCAATTCCATAATTGGATGTCGAATCTAACGATCTAGTCAATTTAATTAACTAATGCGATTTTTTTCGTTGATGCTAAAATAATAGTCATACGATTCGCTAGAATCACGACATTATTAAACGCGGAGAAAATCTATTCATATCGCGGTAGTTAATTTAAAATGGCTCAAAGCAATTTTTTTCTTTTATTTTCACTCTAGTATTCCACATCGATTCAATAATCGGATATGGGATATGACGAGTATCGAGCATAAATTTCACAATACTGATGCCCGATTCAACAAACTCATCAAATTATCAAAAATCAAAAGCAATTTCGAAACCAATACAAAATTGCAAACGAACACTGATTTGTACAGGGGGGGCACTCGACCGAGTGCCAAGCCCACTCGGTCGAGTGGCACTCCAAAATCAAGGCAGAAAGGTCTGAATGACCTCCACTCGGTCGAGTCTCGCAATGACTCGATCGAGTGGCAATGTAGTCGGCCGAGTTGGTCAGTAACTCGGTCGAGTAGGGTCATGAAATCCGGACAGAACCTTTTTCAGAGGTCCACTCGGTCGAGTCCCACAATGACTCGGTCGAGTGGTCCTTTATCACGTTAAACCGTGAGTCCTACAATAGCATTCGAGTCTCGTTAACCGTTTTTGTAACTTAGGTCAACACGTGCCTAATTAATCACGCGAAACATCTTTTCAAAACCATGCATTAACTCATTTGCATCATTCTACACAATTCAATATTTGCACAAACCGTTAATATCGTTATACCATTACTAACCGTTTGTTGTTTCTTTTGTCAATTTTGGTTATTTATTTTATCGTACTAAAATGAACCCACATGCTAAATTTTACTTCGATGTAGAATTAATTGCATTAAATCGACGTAGAAACCCTTTTCAATTTCTCACATGCTTAGGGAAAACAATGTTTGCATAAGCATTTTCACCGTTCAACTAATGCGCATATTAGAAAGTTATTCGAGATCTTAGTAGAGGCCGCTAGTGCGGGCGGGGTTGGGTGTCCTCTGTGGGCTTCCCAACACGTACCCTCACCCCTTACTCATAACCTCGGTTTCCGAATGCCCGAAACCGTTGGCGCACGAGAGTCATTCAATACACGATAACCGGTAGTGACGGTATCGGTATCGAGATGCAAAGGGACGAGCCCAATAAACTCTGACATCGGAAATGGGCCGTATTTTGTATACGGCCCACTACGACATAGAGTGGGTTCGAACGGGCACGAACTCCCACAAAGTTCGGTGGCGACTCCACTTCGATTTAAATTTCAATTCGATCCATTCTCATATGGAGATTCATTCGCCTCCCCAAACCCGCGCGTGGCCGCGTCGGGGTGGACCTATGTCATGTCCACAATTTGGCGACTCCGCTGGGAATTGACTGGTGCGTGACTTACCATCGGCATCCTCTGGGTGAGACTCGAATAGAAATCGTTTGACTAGTACAATATGCGTTTTAGTTTTACGGTTCATGCATAACCCATATTTTCCCGGGCCGGTACTGGTGACCGACGTCCCACTATACCGTTGATGTACTCCAATATGGATATGTCAAAAGGTGTCCATAGTCGATTCGAGTGGGTTTCGCGGCATGTTCTAAGCTCAACTCGACTTAGAGAGTCCGTTCCGATCAACGTCTAGACTATGTACACTGGTATAGACCCTCTAAACCGACCGAGATTTAGTGTAAAGCATACATGGCGTCGTTATAATGCTTGCCTGACTACATGCTACTTGGTTTCCGTGTCGTTTTCAAAAAACCGTCAACTTTTCAAAAATACATCTTTTTCAAGATATTCAATTTTCAAAACCCGGGCCGCATGCCGAATTTAGGACTTATGATTTTACTCAAAATAGCCTATTTTCTAGACGGTATGCTGCCCAATTCAAAACTTGAAATTACTTTCGAACTTTCAAAACCCGTGGCCCAATACTCTTTTCGTTTTCTTTAGAAAATTGGGCCCTCCACCGAGTTCTCTCGGGCTCTCTTCAAAAACAATCCATTTTCAAAATCTTCCTCTTCTTAGGACTCCCCGTATTTAGCAGTGTCTGGTCGTGTCGTAAGTTGTCAAGGTCTTTAGCGTCGAAACTCTGTCGATCTTACATCACAAGTTTCTTCCCTATCCCAGTCCGCCTTATTAGACTAAGGCAAGGCCCACCTACGTAGGACAAACCCCTACAAAGGAGGTCCCGTTTACACAATCGAGTCAAAAGTCTGGGGATGTCTCACGTGAACCTTCCTTCGAACAGGACTAGGCCCACCCGCCGAATCCTAAGGAAGGTCCACTTTTCACAAGTCACCCGTCTAGGTGTCTTTTCTCGAGTCACTTCCCTTTTAGTTTTGTTCGGGATGTACTTTCTATTCCGGGATTCGGGCTAGTTTCTGATTACGCGGTGTTCTTACAGACAGGCCACCTGAAACCAGATATCAACGCAAGATGGACGCATTGAAGGATACCCTAGAGAAGATCGAAGCCCAATTGACTGCCATCCAGAAGGATCAAACGGCACTCGCAACTCGTGTGGGCGCAATGGAGAAGGGAACTCCTCCTCCTGGATCGGAGCCCACTGGCCCCATAGCTGAACTAGTCAGCGCTGTCCGCAGCCTCGAGGAACAAGTTCACTTGTCAACGAACAACTCAATCCACACTGAGATTGCTCGTTCCTATTTACCTTTGAATGACGAGCTACCCGCTAACCTCAACCTTACGGGAATTCCAATGTTTGAGGGTACCGAAGACCCGGTCCATCACATCCGGGCCTTCAAAGACTTTATGGCGGTAAAGGGGGTGAAGTCCACCATGTTTACTCACTTATTCTCTTCCTTCCTGGAGAAACATCCCAAGGCCTGATACTACAGGCTCAATTCCAAGAAATACAAAACTTGGGATGATGTGGCAACCGAATTTGCTCGGAATTACGCTGACAATACCGAGATCCAGACTACAATGCGTACTCTGGAAGTGATGGCCCAAGAGCCCAAAGAAAGGTTCACAAAATATTTGCAGAGATGGCGGGCCGAGAGTGTGAAGCTGGTCGACAAGCCCAGTGAGAAGGTCCTAGTGGAGGCTTTTGTCAAGAACCTCCTCCCGTCCTACCGGGTCCACCTTTGGTATGCTGTTATCCCCATTTTTGCTACCCTAACTGGAATGGGTACAAGGATCGAGGACGACTTAAGGTTAGAGAGCCTGGCTAAGGCCTCTACCAAGGGCTATCAAGGGTTAAGCTCATCCATGAGCGAGCCCACACCTGCAGCTGCAACTCGCAGCATCTTTGATGAGGTAAATCTGCTTGACACCTCATCCAAAAAGAATACACCAAATCGGGTATTCACAGATATAGGGACTACCTATACTTATGCCTTAAAAAGGCTATCTTCAAAGGGTCTGATCCAAACAATTGGCCCGATGCCCGAGCTTGCAGTAGAGAAGAGGCCCAAAAGTTATAACGCCCAAGCCTACTGCCAATATCATCGTGGTAATGGGCATGATACTGAAAAGTGCTGGAAACTGAAGCATCTAATCCAAGACCTAATCGAGAGCGGGAAGTTCCCGTTGCCCTGAGACAAGCCGAGCAATAAAGAAAACCCGTTCAGTGCCCACGCAATATTCACCGGTGAGGTAATTGACTGTTCTCACCTCATCTCCCCCTTTATCCCACAAATCAATGGGATATGGTTCGATGACGAGGAAGATGTGTACTTAGCCAAAGGGGAAGCTGTCCCCATCACCCTTGAAGAGGCCCGAAAGGCTAAATCCAAGGCCTTAGCCACCAACCACCTCGTCGCAGCTGGGCGTTCTATTTCTACATCCGTCACTGAACCTGCCAAGATGGATTCTACCCTCGAAGAACCAAGCCACAACACGGCTTTGGTCCAAAAAATGAAGAGGGTCCGAGCTGATCTAACCATATGGCAACTACTGGTTAGCTCACAAGCACATCGAGAAGCACTGACTAAGGCTCTCGATGAAATCAAGGTCGACTCACAGGTTACCCCCACCGAAATGGTAGCCACTATTATGCCTTATCTCAAGGGCAAGTCCAAGGAAGAAGGCCCACTTATCACCTTCTCCGAGTCTGATCTTCCATCATTCAGGCCCAATCATAATCTGGCCCTGTACATCACGGTCATCTGCCGAGGTAAATACCTCACGATGACACTTATCGACGACGGATCTGCCGTAAATGTCCTTCCCCTAAGGACCGCTAGGGCCCTCGGCATCACAGACGCCGACTATCTCCCGACAGCACAAACTATTCAGGCTTTCGACGGAAGCCCAAAACCGGTAGCCGGGGCCGTTAAACTGAAAATCATAACAGGCCCAATCGAAAAAGAGTTAGAGTTTCAGGTGATTGATGTCACCTCATCCTTTGACTTACTACTAGGAAGGCCTTGGATCCATGCAGTCAAGGTCGTATCCTCTACCCTCCATCGGAAAGTCAAGATGCCACTTCAAGATGGTGTCATCACACTAGAGGCTACTCCTATTACCGTGGCAAGCTGCAACGCTACGGGCCGGGCCGACCCACGAGGATTTGATTTCGTGCGCATGATCAAAGAAGAGTATCTCTTTAGGCCCTACTTCACAACTAGCATCGACACGATGCTACAGAATCTAAGCTACTTACCGGGGGCTACCTCAAGGCCATATCTTCCGGCTGGGAAGATCATTGAGGTCCTAAATGATGGCGAATCACAATTCGGATTGGGGTATGCTATAATCCCGAAAAACGTGGTTCGGGCCGGTATCCACAAGGCCATCGACATTTTCAAGGGTACTTACATAGGCCCTTATAGCCTGAAGTTAACTGACTACTTCGTCACTCCAGTTTTCGGAGCTATTCAAGTGGGCCTCTACCAGCCCACCATAACATATCCCGAGACCAAAATGGCTCGGGAATGCAATTTCATCCCCGATGATATATTCACCCTTGTTCAATTTGAGTCCAAGGAAGGGGAAAATAACTCCGAGTCCGTGCTGGGGCTCCTATTTGGGGAAGACAAGGCCGTCCCCGCTCCGAAGGATGATTTGGTCAATCTGATCCTACGCAGCGATCGGTTTGACCCAACCAAGCTGATCACCGAAGTTGGTGCAGATACAGGAAAAAGGGCCTGGAGAAAGACCATCAAGTGGACTGATGTCCAAGGACGGACCTACAAGCTGACCATCGGCGAGGGAGACATGCCGGATACTGAGTCTGAGTCAGAGTCAGAGTCGGAGTCTGAGTCCGAGTCTAGGAGGCCTGGTGCTAGAATCGAGTCGGTAACCCCTCTTCCCTTATCCACTGAGGTCTCGGGGCCTGTCCCAAGACCTCTCCCTATCCCGCCACTGACCAACGATCAGATGGCCGCTCTTTTCGAGCTTTTCACAAAATTTACCATCAATAATAATAACGAAAACCGTTCTGCTTACGACTTGTCTTATTTCCAAAATTTTCTCAATTTCAAAAATTTTATATGCAATGACATTGAGAAGCCCGACGAATAGGTACCTCTACCTCCACATCTGATCGAGCAGCTAGAAAAAAGGGAGTCCCGAGATCCGGTAATCGAAGAAACCGAGTCCATCAATGTGGGAACCACTTTAGAGCCCCAGATGCTTAAGTTGGGCCTATCCTTAGATCCAGAGGAGAGAAAACAATTCGCAGACCTCTTCCAAGAGTTCAAGGATGTCTTTGCATGGTCCTACAAGGACATGCCGGGTATAGACCGGGAAATAGCTGAACACCAAATACCCATCAAAGATGGGTGTAAGCCGGTAAAATAGAAACTCCGAAGGATGAAGCCCGAATGGTCTCTCAAAGTCAAAGAGGTAGTAGACAAACAATTCAAAGCGGGCTTTATACAAGTGTCTGAATATCCAGACTGGGTCGCAAACATCGTGCCGGTACCCAAGAAGGACGGCAAGGTGCGGATATGTGTGGACTTCCGGGACCTTAACACGGCCAGCCCAAAAGACGATTTTCCGTTACCACACATCGACATACTGGTGGATAACACGGCCGATCATGCCCTTCTATCATTCATGGACGGGTATGCCGGATACAATCAGATTAAAATGGCAGAAGAGGATATGAGTAAGACCACCTTCATTACACCTTGGGGTACTTACTGTTACACCGTCATGCCATTTGGGCTTATCAATGCCGGGGCCACTTATCAACGAACCGCCACTACTTTATTACATGACATGATGCACAAGGAAGTGGAGGTCTACGTGGACGATATGATCGTTAAGTCCAAAGACCGGAGTGGGCACATTGCGGCCCTAAGAAAATTCTTTACCAGACTGCGCAAACACAACATGAGAATAAACCCTCAAAAATGCAGTTTCGGGGTAACATCAGGCAAATTACTGGGCCATACCGTTAGCCAACGCGGCATCGAGGTCGACCCAGCTAAAATCAAAGCCATCACCGAGATGCAACCACCCAAGACCGAAAAAGAAATAAGGGGGTTTCTCGGGAAAGTCAATACATCAGCCGATTCATTTCAAAACTAACCATGGTATGTGAGCCCGTTTTCAAAAAACTGAAGATTGGAGAACGAGTACTATGGGACGACAAATGTCAAGCGGCTTTCGATAAAATCAAGGAGATCCTGTCTGCACCGCCGGTATTAATGTCACCTCAACCCAGTTTGCCTTTGTCGTTATACCTAACAACGACCGAGACAGCCATGGGGGCTATGCTGGCCTAGACAGTCGAGACAGAAGAACGGGCTATTTACTACATCAGAAAAAAGTTCCTAGAATACGAGTGCAGATATACAATGCTCGAGAAAACGTGTCTAGCGTTGGTTTGGGCCACTAAAAAGCTCTGACATTACATGCTTAGCCACGAGGTACATGTATTATCCAAAATGGATCCTATCAGGTACCTGTTCGAGAAGCCCATCCTCAATGGCAGGATGTCCAGACGGACTTTAATGTTATCTGAGTTCGACCTCAAGTTTGTACCATTAAAAGCCATCAAAGGCCGGGTATTGGCAGAATTCCTCGCCGACAGTCCGATATCCGAAGAAGGACACACCGATACTTGGGCCTTTCCCGATGAAGACATATTCCATACCGATACCGATACATGGGATTTCTATTTTGACGGAGCATCCAACTTTCAAGGATTTGGGGTCGGGATTCTGTTAATCTCACCACGAGGGGAACACACCCCATTATCCATCAAATTGGACTTTGACGTGACCAACAACGCAGCCGAATACGAAGCATGCATTCACGGGTTGCAAGCCGCCGCTGATTTGGGGGTAACAAACCTCCAGGTCCACGGTGACTCATCACTGGTCATCAATCAAGCGCTCCAAAAATGGAAAACTCGGAACGCCAATCTCGTGGCTTACCAAGCACGAGTAAGGGTTCTAGAGAAACAATTCCAGAAGGTAGAATACATTTATCTGCCCCGGGAAGAAAATCAATTTGCAGATGCACTTTCCAAATTAGCATCTCAACTGAACATCCCGGATCACCTGACAAGCATGCCAATCTGTATCGAAAGACGGTCCAAGCCGGCCTACATCCATGCCATCCAGGATATCGAGGTAACTGACCCAGAACCTTGGTATCAGTCAGTCCTAACTTACTTGGCAACGGGAGAATATCCCCCGGGAACTGAAAACCGGGCCAAGAAAGCCTTGCGAAGATTGGCAACCCAATTTGTTCGCACGGACGACGGACAATTATACAAAAAGACGGCGCAGGGGGCTCTCCTCCTATGCATCAACAAAATACAGGCCGAAGAGGTATGGCCAAAGCACACGACGGTGAAAATGCCCCGCATATGAACCCCATATGTTACCCCAGAAAATCATGAGGATCGGGTACTACTGGAATACCCTGGAAACTGACTGTCAATTATACGTCAAACACTGCCATAATTGTCAGATCTTTGCTAATGTGCAGCATATGCCATCTTCCCTGTTATATACCATGACATCACCATGGCCATTTTCGACATGGGGTATTGATATAATTCGAAAGGTGCACCCTTCCGGGACGGGAGGTCATTGCTTCATTTTGGTGGCCATCGACTACTTCACCAAATGGGTCGAAGCCGAGTCAAACCGTGTCTTGAACGCCAAACACGTGGCCAAATTTATCCAGAACAAGATCATATGCCGATACGGGATCCCACATGAGTTTATCAGTGATCACGGGACCCACTTCTAAGATGAAACTGTCGCACTGCTGGCAAAATATAAGATTGAAAGGCATACATCTTCACCTTACCGTCCCCAAACAAATGGAGCGGTAGAAGCAGCCAATAAAACAATTGTCACCATACTTAAAAAGATGGCTGAGAATTACCGGACTGGCCCGACAAAATACCCTTTGCCCTATGGGGATATCGAACCTCAATCCGCACCGCCACCGGAGCAACTCCATATTATTTTACATATGGAATGGAAGCAGTCCAGCCGGTTGAGCTAGAAGTACCATCTCTCGAGATTTTACTTGAAAGCCAAGTACCTGAAGCAGATTGGGTCCAAGCCCGATACGATGCGCTAGTCCTTTTAGACGAACGGCGATCACGGGCCCTCAACAATATTCAGATATATCAAAAGAGGATCCAACGGGCTTTCAACAAAAGAGTTAGGCCCAGAAACATCAAAGAAGGGGATCTAGTCCTAAAATCGGTTCGTGCCTTACTACTGGTTGACCCAAGGGGGAAATTCAAACCCAATTGGGCTGGGCCATACTTAGTCAAGAAGGTCCTATCAGAAGGAGCGGTGATGCTGACAGACTTGGACGGGAATGAATTTGTCAACCCAACCAACTTGGACCAGCTGAAGCGCTACTACCCATAAACCCCATCTCAATGTCATTTGCAAAAAATTATAAAAATTTGTCTTTTTTATAAATTTTCAAAAATTATAGACAAGTCAATAAGTTAGAATTAATTATCCTACTGTCGCACATCTTGAACTAATTGTCTTGATGTATTTCGAAAATTGCAAAAAAAATCAAATCAATTTTGAACTACGTTTGGTTTGATTCCGCTAATTGTGGATACGTAGGCAACCTCTCAAAAGGGTACAACCACTGCAATAAACGAAAAGACGGGAACGGTATTCATTAATATGTCTTTATTTAAAAAAGGCCGACAAACTAGGGAATTACAAAAAAAAGGCAAATCACAAAAAATCACACCAAAAAATAATAATAATACTCAAATAATAATAAAGGAGACTAATATCCCGGCATCTTCATCTTTCCTTTGTCCTTTGGGTCGCGTGGGGCCCGAGGTCGCCGGGGCGGAGACGAGCTATCCCGAATCACGAGGGGAACCTCCTTAGCTCGAACCCGTTTCTTTGACAACGGGTCTTCTGCAGCAGTCTCCGGTCCAAGTCGAGCCCGCACGTGCTCGGGTAGCCTATCCCGTGGGCTAAGTCGGTCCTGCACGGCTAGTTTTGGGCCCAGTTTCCTCTCCAAGTCAGTCTGGTCTCCAAGTCAGTCTGGTGGCTCACTTTCCCCCAAGCACCTTTAGCACTAGACCCTCCAGCTTGAGTCTTGGTCTTCTTCTTTTGACCTGACATTAATCGGACCATAGTAGCCGGGGTGTCACCTTCGTCAAAGAATCCTCTGTTGTCTTTAGCTTGCTCCCTTCGCAGCAGGTCGAAAGCTTCATCAACCTTCAGGGCGGCTCGGGCTTTAGCATCACCTGCTTTAGTCCACTTCATGTAAGAGCTTGAAACCCAAGTCGAGTGACGAGATTTGGTGACGGGCCAAGTGTGTCAGGTATACCATCTTTGCATCCAGTTGTCGCACATTACGTCAGTCAGTTGGGCTGGGTCACTCACAACTGCTTCAACTTCTGGGATTCGCTGAGTCCATCCATACTGCCTTAGTATGTGATCCGGGTAGAGATGAACCGTCTGCCTGAAAGATAGCATTACCTGATAACGAGCTCTGTCCCTCGGGTCCAAGCCAGTCCAAAGGTAGATGGGCCACCATGGTACTGTCCATCGAATTAACGGGCCGCTGTGAAAAGACAACACCTCGTCCCAGTACTTCTGCGTAATCTGACGAGAAAAGTCGATGGCCCGCCTCCTCGTCATCACCTGGTTAAGACGGTAGTTGCTCGCATCAAGAGGAGGATCTATCACTGATAGCCTCTCATATAGCCAAATCTGAAAAAAGAAACAAAAACATGAGTTCCCGAGGCGAAATAGGCGTCCGCCTAAGGCCACTCGGTCCAGTGCCGGGGACACTCGATCGAGTGGTACCCCTAAACACAAATAGGGGGCTCTTTACGAGCGCACTCGATCGAGTGCCAGGGTGACTCGATCGAGTGGTACCTCTGAGAGCAGATCAGGAGGTTTTTACGAAGGCACTCGATCGAGTGTCGGGGTGACTCGATCGAGTGCCCACTGCAGCAGGAGAATCGAAAAAATTAATCAAAAATCGAGGAGTTAGAAAATAATAAAAATCCAACATACTTGCAGCAAACGGGTGCTCCCGGTGAGACGAACAGAAGAATCCCTCTTGCGATTATCCAATCCTTGGATGATTTCACCCCTGATCAGCCAAGCCGGGCTGTGTTCAGTCTCCATCAAGTCCACTACGGTCAAAAGACGGGTGTCTCCCATGCATGATAGCAAATCCATGTGACCCTAGAAAGCATAAACATGGAGCATGCAGAAAGAAAAAGCCCTACGGCTGTAAGCCGGTCTATCCCGGACATCAAGAGGATTCATAAATTTCTCAGCCAAGTCGATCAGAGAAATATTATCACCCTCCATCATACGGGATACCTCCTTGTGAGAAAGCCCTAGAAATTCTCGAAGCTTCCTCCTTGGGTCATAGATCGAGTACGGGACAGTGGGACGGAGTATCGGGTTCCATCCTCCTATAGCCGCAATCTCCTCAGGTAAAGGGCAGACTTCGCCCCGGGGGAAAGCAAAGACATGATATATGTCGTCCCAGTAAGACAAGCATGCATCCAGAAAGTGGCGATCAACTTGCATCTGACGGAATGTATATAGTTGACTAATACCCGTCTGATTCAAAGCCACTCTATCCCCGTCCCTAAAACGTCGGGACCATTCCTGCAGCATCACAGTTAACTTGTCGATTCCCATGCCTATTTTCTTGAGAAGAATAAGAGGTCTTTCTTTTGAGAAGGGAGGAGTTGTGGAGGAATTTGTGAGGAAAAATTAATGCATAGAAGGGGTATTTATAGCATTAAAATACAACCCTCTTTCCATATCACAAAAGTTTCATAATCCTAAACGGAATCAACCCACAAGCCTAGTCCCGATACTAGCACAAAATATTCATCCCGAACTTTCCTATTTTCTTTAGGAGTCAAAAATTTCAAAAATTGCCAATTCCAAAATTTTCAGAAATTCAAACTTTCAAAAAATCAAAAATCATTTTCCCCAGCGCGAGTCATTTTACTACCTACGTGTTGCATGCAAATTTTATGTGACTTATACAGGTACGACTCAAACAGGGACAAGCAACCCACCGCATCTCCCCAGCGGAAGGCCCTAGGTGTGGCATTTTCCCCAGAATAACACCGGATGAGCCTGCATACAGGCGCACCCAAGACTTACGCGACAAGTCCAATTCCCCACGGAGATATCGTCATCAGCTCAGGTATGACTACTAGCTTATGGCTGGCGAGCCCTTCACGCGAGTCTAATAGACTATAAACGACCCGACCGGAAGTCCGCCAGGTTTCAATCCACAATTGGCCTGGTGGCTACTCTGACTTTCGCCTTGTCCAAGCCTCAGTCAGAGTGGGGGCTCTGTAGACACCCGCATTTTGACTGCCAGGTGTCTATGGTAGTTTCCAAAAAACACCCGATGATGATCGGACGCTAACGTGTTTCTACGCGCTCGGATATGGGCTCAAATCCATTAGTTGTTGGCTAAAGCACTTATGGAGTACAAATCTCACAAAACTAACCTCAAATCCAGGCCCAGTGGACCGTTCCGAGTCAAACAAGACTAATTTGGGCCAAAACCGACACCGGAAATAAAACCGACTTTTTAGCGATTGGGTCAACCCCGGTCAAAGTCATTTCCGAGACACACACAAAACAGCTTTTCAAACATCAAAAGTCCAATTCAAACACAAACCCATCAAAAACCCAAGTCACGGTCCAAAACAATGGACCCGCGCGACCCAGCTGGGCCACTCGATCGAGTACCC
The DNA here is from genome assembly GCA_958450325.1 of Agrostemma githago. NCBI lineage: Eukaryota > Viridiplantae > Streptophyta > Magnoliopsida > Caryophyllales > Caryophyllaceae > Agrostemma > Agrostemma githago. The sequence goes on along the minus strand of OY288244.1, from coordinate 23,035,521 downwards.
CACCCACTCGATCGAGTGGGCCCTTTTTCAGGCCCGACTGTAGGCACGCTGAGCCACTCGACCGAGTTAGCTGGTTACTCGGTCGAGTAACCCTAACCGGGGTCCTAGGCTTCGCCTATATAAACACCCCATGCAACACAACTTTCAACAACTTTTTTGCCCTAATCGAAACCCTAAATTCCACAATACTCAAACCCTAAACCTAGCTTTAGGAAATCGAAACCCTAACCACCACAACTCAATTTACATACTCGAACTCCCGTGCAATTCGTCACTACAAGTCCCGTCCGAGCATAAGAAACATGTAGGTTGAGGGTGCCAACTCCCGCTTTTCTCTTTTTTTTCCTCTTTTCTCGCGTCGTGCGTCGTCCTCATCGTCACAGTAGTCTCGTTTTTTTATCTTATTCGCGTCCTAATATCGCTGATATCGCTAGTATTTTAAAACATCAAAATACTCGTGAATTTGTGTCGAGTGTGAGTGATGGTGGGATAAGAAAACCCGAATATACAAGTGTACTGCACACAGCGTTGCCGGTCGCTTATCCCATCACCCCGATCGCTTGATTATTGAAACGAGTCAACCTGAAAAATAATTCGTTTATTTTCGTTTGCATCGCATATTCACATCGATTTTCCAAAACAAGCATTCTATTTTAATAAGGGTCGAAACCCGTTGACGCGGATCCGACATCACAATCTCTAGGGATTTATTTCGATGTCGGAAAAGCCGAGGGAATCAAGTCCTCTAATTCAAGCAAAGTGTCGATCCGTTAGAGTCGATACCAATTCCATAATTGGATGTCGAATCTAACGATCTAGTCAATTTAATTAACTAATGCGATTTTTTTCGTTGATGCTAAAATAATAGTCATACGATTCGCTAGAATCACGACATTATTAAACGCGGAGAAAATCTATTCATATCGCGGTAGTTAATTTAAAACGGCTCAAAGCGATTTTTTTCTTTTATTTTCACTCTAGTATTCCACATCGATTCAATAATCGGATATGGGATATGACGAGTATCGAGCATAAATTTCACAATACTGATGCCCGATTCAACAAACTCTTCAAATTATCAAAAATCAAAAGCAATTTCGAAACCAATACAAAATTGCAAAAGAACACTGATTCGTACAGGGGGAACTCGACCGAGTGCCAAGCCCACTCGGTCGAGTGGCACTCCAAAATCGAGGCAGAAAGGTCTGAATGACCTCCACTCGGTCGAGTCTCGCAATGACTCGATCGAGTGGCAATGTAGTCGGCCGAGTTGGTCAGTAACTCGGTCGAGTAGGGTCATGAAATCCGGACAGAACCTTTTTCAGAGGTCCACTCGGTCGAGTCCCACAATGACTCGGTCGAGTGGCCCTTTATCACGTTAAACCGTGAGTCCTACAATAGCATTCGAGTCTCGTTAACCGTTTTTGTGACTTAGGTCAACACGTGCCTAATTAATCACGCGAAACATCTTTTCAAAACCATGCATTAACTCATTTGCATCATTCTACACAATCAATATTTGCACAAACCGTTAATATCGTTATACCGTTACTAACCGTTTGTTGTTCCTTTTGTCAATTTTGGTTGTTTATTTTATCGTACTAAAATGAACCCACATGCTAAATTTTTATTTCGACGTAGAATTAATTGCATTAAATCGACGTAGAAACCCTTTTCAATTTCTCACATAATTAGGGAAAACAATGTTTGCATAAGCATTTTCACCGTTTAACTAATGCGCGTATTAGAAAGTCATTCGAGATCTTAGTAGAGGCCGCTAGTGCGGGCGGGGTTGGGTGTCCTCTGTGGGCTTCCCAACACGTACCCTCATCCCTTACTCATAACCTCGGTTTCCAGATGCTCGAAACCGTTGGCGCACGAGAGTCATTCAATACACGATAACCAGTAGTGACGGTATCGGTATCGAGATGCAAAGGGACGAGCCCAATAAACTCTGACATCGGAAATGGGCCGTATTTTGTATACGGCCCACTACGACATAGAGTGGGTTTGAACGTGCCCGAACTCCCACAAAGTTCGGTGGCGACTCCACTTCAATTTAAATTTCAATTTGATCCATTCTCATATGGAGATTCATTCGCCTCCCCAAACCCGCGCGTGGCCGCGTCAGGGTGGACCTATGTCATGTTCACACATAGAAACGTCAAGATCCCCAAAATCAATTACGTATGACTTAATATATATTTTTCAGAAACCTTAAATCTCAAAATACTATTTTATTATACCTTAGTCTATTTTAATAAAACCATAGTTAAAAGAATTTCAATTTAGAAATAAGTTTAAAATAAAGAAGACTCGTTCAAAGATTACTTTTAGAATTGGAAAAATGGTGGGACGACACATGTCATGTGACCCTATTAAATTTTAAATCTATATTTTCTAAATTTAAATTTATAAACAAATACAAAATATATATAAGGACTCAACAAAGTAAATAAACATTTATATCCAAAATAACGTATTTAGAAATAACGTACCTTCTCAAATAAATGTTGTACAATATTTGGAATAAAATGTTTCGAGTGACACTTGAGGATTAAAGTATAACACTGTCACCTCGAAAGTAAGAATTTGGGAATTTGCCTGTTTCAAATGAGTCCGACCATCTATTAAAGGTCACAAAATAAAATATTACTTGATCATGGGTGACTTTTATATAAAGTTTATAATGCGAGTCTGGGGTCCGGATAGCTTGTGTTGGATACGTCATTGAGATGTCATCGACTGCACTTGTAATGAAAAGCAGACTCGGAAGCTGCGGTCGACCTAGTGTTTAAGGTAGTCATCCTACGGCAGTGAGGACTGTGGTCCAAGAGTCTGCGTAGGGTATGTGCGCATATATAGACAAGTACTTGGTCAGTATTACTACCTAGGTAGCGGGGGCAGAACAGGATTCTGAAAACTGCGGGTACCCTCTTGTTGATGCAGGATCATCAGCTTTCATTCCGCCCAGAGCCCCGTCTGAATAAACATATAATATAATTGAAGTCCGACCCAATTGAGCCTTATGGGTGAGATGTAAACCTCATAAGATCGGTTTGGTCTACGAGTTGTTAACACGGTTACTTCTATTGGTGAGATGCAAGCCAATAGGGGGTAGCGGTGGTACTAGGAGCCACGACTCGTGTATTAATCTGTTTATGTGAAAACAAATATTTTAAAAATCAAATGGCTGCCAACGTTCCATCTTTAAAAACTTTACCGTTTTTCATCACCTCACATGCTTATTAATTGAATTAAGGGAAACTATTTCTTAAGTGATATCCTTTAATATTTCTGTAAGCATGATATTTGTTAGTCACATGGTTGTCTTATGTGTATAAAGTGATGTTAGAAGAACGGTTTGGTTGTTGTCCCGCTCAGCGTCCACTGTTTTATTTTTTTTGTAGGTCTAAGGCGTTGGGGGAATCGAGCGAGAGAGATTTAATAATATGTTTGTATAAAATACAATTTATATTCTGTACTAAGTTAATCAAGACTATGTAATTAATAGTCGTTTATTGTAAGGATTCGTCGCGGTCCGGATTTATTTACACTCTGATATAATTTTAATTAAATGACTTAGATAACTTTCCGCATTATCTATTAAATTAAGTCATCGAAAATCCGGGTTGTTACATATCTATTCGTCGAGTTTCTCAATGTCATTGCATAAAATATCTTTGAAAACAGAATTGCATTTAAAAAGAGACAAGTCGTAAGCAGAACGGTTGTTATTGTTATTATTGATGGAAAATTTGGAAAATAGTTCAAGTAGAGCGGCCATCTGATCGTTGGTCAGTGGCAGAATTTGAAGAGCGCACGGGACAGACCTCGATGCACCAGCAGTAGTGACTAAAGGGTGAGGGGTTACAGGTTGCACTCCAGCACCAGACTCTCTAGACTTGATCTCATACTCAGACTCAAAATCGGAATCGGTAGTAGACATGTCACCTTCACCAGCAACCAGCCTGTAGATTCGGCCTTGACCGTTGGTCCATTTGACAGGCTTTCTCCATGCTCTGCTTCCCGTTTTGGAGTCACCTTCCGAGACCAGCTTGGTTGGATCAAACTTGTTGCTGCGGTGAAACACCCTACATTGATTAAAGATGTCCTATTTATGAGCTTTGCTTAAAGGGATTTGAAGTACTACTCATATCAACAAAGTGAACTTTATTTTCTGGTCATCCTTGCAAAAGATCTACGCAATTAACCGTGCTCGGCCGAGAGTAGTCTAAGGATGGGTGACCTCCTGGGAGGGTTTTCGGGATGTACATGAATGAGGACAAAATGCGCTGGAAAGGACTCGTGTTGGTCTGTGGGACCAGTACAAAGCCTAGTGGGCTACCACGACTAACATTTCCGATCCTAGTTTGGGCCGCGTGTTACAAATGGTATCAGGGCAACCTTGCGACCGTGTATTTGGCACCTAGCAGAGGTGGATTCTGGGTCAGCGGTTATGCTGTCAGGCGCAATGAGGACGTTGCGTTCTTCAAGTGAGAGTGATTGAAATACCCCACATTGATTGAAGATGTATTATTTATGAGCTTTGCTTAAAGGGATTTGAAGTACTACTCATATCAACAAAGTGCATTTTCTTTTCTGGTTATCCATGCAAAAGAACTCCGCAGTTAAGCGTGCTTAGCTGGGAGTAGTCTAAGGATGGGTGACCTCCTGGGAAGGTTTCCGGGATGCACATGAGTGAGGAAAAAATGCGATGGAAATGACTCGTGTTGGTTTGTGGGACCAGTACAAAGCCTGGCTGGCTACCGCGACTAACATTTCCGGTCCTAGTTTGGGCTGGGGTATTACATGCGGAGGATGAGATTAACCAAATCTTCCTTGGGGGTTGGGATGACCACGTCTTCCCAGAATAGTAGCCCCAGCGCGGGCAGTGTGGGCAAAATGCGATGGAAATGACTCGTGTTGGTTTGTGGGACCAGTACAAAGCCTGGCTGGCTACCGCGACTAACATTTCCGGTCCTAGTTTGGGCTGGGGTATTACATGCGGAGGATGAGATTAACCAAATCTTCCTTGGGGGTTGGGATGACCACGTCTTCCCAGAATAGTAGCCCCAGCGCGGGCAGTGTGGGCAAAATACGATGGAAAGGACTCGTGTTGGTTTGTGGGACCAGTACAAAGCCTGGCGGGCTACCGCGACTAACATTCCCGGTTCTAGTTTGGGCCGGGGTATTACATGTGGAAGATGAGATTAACCAAATCTTCCTTGGGGGTTGGGACGACCTTGTCTTCCCCGAATAGTATCCCCAGAGCGGGCTCAACATCGTCGACTTTCTCCTTTGGTTAAGACTGGATGAGGGTGAACACATCATCCGGAATGTAATTGCAATCTTGGTCCCAGAGTGCGTAACAGTTGGTTGGAATAGACCAACCTGCATGGCCCCAAATACCGGCTTGACGAAGTAGTCAATCGGCCGTGGGCTCGTCTTTTAGGACCTCGATGATCATCGCAGCTGAAAGATATAGCCTAGAAGTAGTCCCTGGGAGGTACCCCAAATTTTGAAGCATCGTATCGATGCTAGAAATGAAGTAAGGCCTGAAGAGGAAGCCTTCCTCGATCGTACCCACAAAGTCGATTCCCCAAAGGTCCTATCGGGACAGCTTGTGGCGTTACAGATGGCCACAGTCATTGGTGTCACCTCTAGGGTGATAATGCAATCACGCAAGGGCAATTTGATTTTCCGATGTAGGGTGGAGGATACTACTTTGACAGCGTGGATCCACGGACGTCCCAGGAGCAAGCTGAAGGAGGAGGTGACCTCAATCACTTGGAATTCCAGCTCTTTCTTCATCGGGCTCGTTATAATAGTCATCCTGATGGCCCCAGCTACCGATTTTGGGCTTCCATCGAAAGCGTGGATGGTTTAAGCAGTCGGGATATATTCGTTCTCGGTAATACCGAGAGCTTTACAGTCCTCAGTGGTAGGATATTGACTGCAGACCCATCATCTATTAGGGTCATAGGGATATATTTCCCCCGGCATATCACCGTGATGTATAGGGCTAAGTTGCGGGAAGCCCCAAACGGTGGTAGATCGGACTCGGAGAAGGTAATCAGTGGGCCTTCTTCCTTGGGCTTTCCCTTAAGGTAGGGCATAACGGTAGCTACCATTTCAGCAGGGGCTGTTGAATAGATCTTGATTTGATCGAGAGCCTTAGTGAATGCTTCTTGATGTTCTTACGAACTGACTAGAAGATGTCATATAGTGAAGTCAACTCAGGTTTTCTTCAGCTGTTTCACGAGAGTCGTGTATGTAGTTGGCTCTTCGGGGACGACTTCTGTCCTGACTTGATCAATGACAATCGCCGGAATAGGGGTGTCCGTAGAGCTAGTAGCTTGGTAGGGACGACCGGAGCGGGTAAGGTGGTTGCTAGCTAACGCCTTCATCCTAGCCTTTCAGACCTCCTCACTTCTGAAGGGGACAATTTCTCCTTTGGCGAGATACACATCGTCTTGTTCATCGAACCAAATCCCGTTCACCTTTCATGTGAAGACGGCTTGAGAACTGAAAGGATTATCCTTGTTATTCGGGTTGTCCCCGGGTAATGGAATATTATCGCTTTCGATCGAATCCTAGATAAGGTGCTTCAGCTTCCAACATTTCTCAGCTTCCAACCTCTGGAGTTGGGCCTATCAGTTGGATCAGGCTTTTGGAGGAGAGCCTTTGTAAGCTGTAGGCATAGGTAGTACCTATGTCACTGATTACCCGTGGTGGGGTATTCTTCTTGGACGAGGTATCTAGTAGATTAACCTCATCGAATATGCTGTGGACTGCGGCTGGGGCCTTGGCCGAGGAGGAGGCCCCTTGGTAGCCCTTGCTAGAAGCTTTGGTTAGACCCTCTAACCTTAAGTCATCTTTGATCCTCATACCCATTTCAGTGTGGGTAGTGAAGTTGGGTATAACGGCGTATCGGAGATGGACCAAGTAGGACGGCAGTATGTTCTTCACAAATATCTTTACTAGACTTTTCTCGTTGGGCTTGTCAACCAACCTAACACTCTCAGTCCTCCAGCGTTGAAGGTACTTTGTGAACCCTTCTTTGGGCTCTTGGGCCATGACCTCCAAAGTGCGCATGGTGGTCTGGATCTTGCTATTGTCATCATAGTTCCGAGCAAATTCGGTGGCCACATCATCCCATGTTGAGTACTTCTTGGGGACTAGCCTGTAGTACCAGGCTCTCAGGTGTTTCTCGAGACATGTTGCGAACAGATTCTTAAACATGTTGGAATCCATCCCTTTTATAGTCATGAACTCTTTGAAGGCCCATGTTTGGAGTAACGGGTCTTCACTCCCCTCAAACATTGGCAAACCCGTGAGATTCAAGTTCGTGGGCAGTTTGTTATTCACCAGAGAATAAACACGGGAGATTTCCGTGTAGATATTGTTACCCCTTGATGAGTGAATATGTTCCTCCAGTCGACGTACCGTGCTAATTAGTTCAGCCATGGGCCCATTGTTCACAAACTCAGTGTTGGGGCCCTTTGTTCGACGACAACTAGTCGAGCATTCGTTACCTCTTGATTGACTCTTATGGCTACTAGTTGGTTTTTGACCTCGGTCTGTTTATTGACCATGGTTTCCATCATAGTCTTCAATTCAATTCGCCCATGGCTTATTCCATTCTAAGCCTAGTTGAGGGTGGCCTGTTTGGAAGAATACCACGTAATCATAAATTTTGAACCCAGATTTTGGTATCGAGACAATCCAAGCAAGAAAAAATGAAACGAGGGAAATTGACTCAAAAGAGACTCGACTAAACGGATGACAAGCTAGTGGTATGACTCCCTTAGGATACAACTATGTGGGCCGATTCCTGTTCGAAGGGAGGACCACGTGAGACTTCCCTAGACTTTAGACTCGAGTGTCTTAGACGAACTTTTCTTTACAGGGGTATGCCCTACACAGGTTGGTCACGCCCTTAGGATAAGGCAGACTTGGGATGGGGAAGAAACCTGTGATGTAGGATCGGTGGAGTTCCAACGCTATAGACCTTCGACGCACTAGGTAAGACCCGACACACGGATTACGATAGGCCCTAGAATAAGGAAGGTTTTGATTGAATTTGAAAATTTTGGAGGACTATCCTGACTTTTGAATTTGCAACATGCCGACAGGTTGTATTCTTTTTTGTAAGTCGAGAGTTTTATATTTTGAAATGGGTAGCATGCCGACTAAAAATAGGCTTTTTTCAGTCAAATGTTAAGTCTAACTTTCGGTAGCATTTCGAGTTTTTGAGAATTTGATATTTTGAAAAAGTGCATTTTGAAATGACAATTTTTGAAAATGACACGGAAACCAAGTAGCAAGTAGCTAGTTAAACAAGCATTATGATGAAAGAATGCATGCTTTAGACTAAGTCTCGGTCGGTCAAATAGGGTGTATAGCAACACCGATGACTCTTTCATAAATCAGGACAGACTCCCTAAGCCGAAGGACTTCGAAAATGCCGTAAAACCCATACAAATTCAGCCATAGATGCCTTTAGCGCACCCATGTAGGAATGCACCACGGTATAGTGGGACGTCGATCACAAGTAACCGGCCCAGGCAAGATTGGGGTTATGCATGAACCATCAAACTAAAACGCGCACTTTAATAACCAATCGATTTCTTTTGCGAGTCTTACCCTAAGAATCCCAATGACAAGTAGTACATCAGGTATCCCCAACGGAGTCGCAGTCGCCAAATTGTGGACATGACATAGGTCCACCCTGACGCGGCGGCGCGCGGATTTGGGTAGGCAAATGAATCTCGTGGTAAGATTGTTTTCGGATTGAAATTTAAATCAAACTTGGAGTCGCCACCAAACTTTGTGGGAGTTCGGACCCGTATGAACCCACTCTATACTTAGGCGTATCGCGCACAAAGCACGACTTGCCTTATAGTATTAGAGTTTATGGGGTTCAGACCTTTGCATAACAATACCGATGTCGAATTATCGAGCATCGTATATCGAATGACTCTCCTTGCCAATGGTTTCAGGCATCCAGAAACCGAAGGTTCTGAGTAAAGGGTGAAGGTAATTGGAAAGCCCACAGACACCCAATCCCGCCCGCACATAACGGCCTCTACTAAGATATCGATTGGTGTTCGTGTACGCGCGTTAGTAAGATGATGAAAATGTATGACAACTATTGTTTTAGGCTACACATGCGAATTACGTGTTCACTACGTTGTTTAATGCATCTCGATTTCTATTGTCGAAGTTGTTTTAGCACGTGAGTTCATTTAAAAGCGATAAATGCCACGCAAGTAAGTAAAAAACTTGAAATTTAGATTACAAGTTACACTGGCGGAATACAACCCGGAATTCACAATACAGCAAGAAATTGTAATATTGAATTAGGAACAGTAAACGAAAACGTAAACTATAAACGGACTCGTAAATAGAAAATGAAAACAGAAACGAATTATCGAATGGTTGGACCGACTGCAATGAGTTACGCATTATGTTGCGCATTGATCAGAGGACAGAAGCTCAGGTGCGTGAATCCATGCACCCTAGAACTTAGGCACAGGGGACTCAGCGCCTTAGTCTTCAGGCGCAGGCACTGGGGCGCCTGGATCAGCGATGTACAGAACCAAAGCGTGATACTAGCTTGATCTCAAGGCCTTGAAGTCTTGTCCCAACTTATACTAGTAAAGTCTGGTTGCCTTCGTTTATCGAATATCGTGTGCAATTGGGGATTCGTCACCATAGGATTAATATTGCAAGGCGTTCACTCAAAGTCTCGATGGGGAAAAAGGTAATAGAATGAAAATGGATACGAGATGTAGATTTTTAAAGGAAATACGTGATAGATTGACATGTGTTGACTTGAATCACATGTATAATTCTCTAGGTGAAACTTGTATCATTGTTTGACAACTTTGAAAGACTACGATACCTCGTTTTGGCATCAATTGGATACTTGTCCTTAATCGTTTCGATTTATGATATTGTAGACACCCAGATTTGGACCTGGTGGCTGCAGGAGTGCCCGATAAACACCCGATGACAATCGGACTGCAACGCGACGCGAGATTACGATGTTTTGAATAGTCTTTTTATAGAACGGATCAAATAATTATTTGAAAAAATTAATTTAACATCAAGACAGCCTTAGTCGTGTCATTACGGTCGCGTCGACACTAATTAGAGTCAATTCCGACATCGGGACCCCGAATCGGTCCCGAAATATGCAAAGTCAAACCCGAGTCAATGCGTCGGGCCGAGAAAACCTCGAGACACACGCCCAAGGCCCACTTGGCGCTTGACGCGCTAGGGTTACGGGAATGCTTAATCTCTAAGACAACGCAATATACGTATCTTCTCCGTTTTGGAAAGTTTCGAAATCGGATCTTCAAAATTCCAGGCGCCTCACACCAGGCGTCCCAAAACTGAACTGCCTCACATCAGGCATCCGAGTTCTGAGTCGTTGGACACCAAGCATCCGAATAGTCGATTTGAACTGTGTGAACAACTATAAATACCTCCCTCACTTCTCATTCATTTCCACACACAATAATTCATTCAATTCTTTTCTCCCTCTTAATCTTTACGAGTTTCCCTCTCTAACTTAGGTCGCACTCCGACACTAAGTACGATCTACTCAATCGTTTAGCGAATCAATGCTACTCCTTACTCTTGAGCACACCACTCGACCCCGAGGAGCACCTGCGTTCGACTAGCCAAACCCGGGTCTAGCAGCGAAGCTCTGCCGGATTAACCGGAGAACTAGCTATAGTAGCGAAACTCTGCCGAAATCACCACGGGACAAGCTAGGAGGATCCGCCTCGAAGTCGAACTGTGTCATCTAAGCAAAAAATTTACATTCCTGTACTTTCATTATGCACTTCGATTATGTCAAGCATGGACACTAGGTCCATGACACGTTCTAAAACACGTAACGTCCAAAACATCAACCATAAGCACTAAAATACTAGATCCATGACACTAGGTCCGTTCTCAACTTTCTACACATCGTGTCTTGTTTAGTGTACATTCCGAGAGTGCTACTCCTCACTATGTGATTTACATACATTTCGCATTTACTGCTTTCGTATGATTTACCGCTTTTATGACCTTATAATCACTTGCTAAATCACCTAACACGAAGTTCAAAACGTAAATAAGCTAAAACTGAACAAAGCGGTGGTCGAGTTCCATATTAATCTCAATGTTCACCACGCACGGTTCGATGCATCCCCATTAATACTGAATCAACGCACCTTAAGCAGAATACCAGGTAAGGTATACCACGAGAACGACTAATATCCGTATTATCACGTTAAATCTGATTTGCTAATACGTATAATACTTAGTACCCTCTATTCTCCTATGTGCATCTTTTCATGGCCAGCTTGTCACGTGAAATCGCATGTAAAGAATGTAAACACAACTATATATTTCGACTGCAAAACTTACTTGTCCTTAAACAACCGACGTAGCAATGACATAGGGTTAAAACAATGGATGTTACCGTACTTCCACCACAATAAAGGAACAAAGTTATCAACCCACCGATTGATTAGTAGAGGCCGCTATGTGTGAGCGGGATTGGCTGTCGATGTCTACCGGACGTTGGCGTCCCAATACGTACCCTCATCCCTTACTCAGAATCAATGGTTTCCGGATGTCCGAAACAATTGGCAATGAGTGTCATTCCAGACATGGAGTGCTTAAGGGTACAAGTCTTTATCTTTAGGTCCCGTGCCACTCAACTTTGAGCCGGCTAAGAATTAAAGTTGATTTGAATGGTTTCCGAGTCCCCATAATTGACTCAGTGGCGACTCCACAAATCGGCAACGAATTCGGTTCACTAAAAAGTCGTCTTACCAAACATATCGGCCTTTAAACATTTACAACCACGACTCGATCGATTCTAACGGAAACACGGGTGCCCGCACTCGTCTAGTACTATCCGAATCGTCATCCAAATCGAGGTGCAACACATCGCCCCCAATGCAAGATCGGACCGGCCCCCGACCGAGAGGAGGCCGCCTGGGTGGCCGCCGCGACAAACCGGGTCGGTCACGCATGGGCGTGCGCGGAGCGCTGGGCGATGTGGACGGACGTCCACAGATATGAATCGATACATCAACTTAATACGAATATCGGAGCCTTCCGTATCGTGGCAGCATTTTTGGGTCTCATGGACCGTACGACGCTCGGATTGACATTATTAAGTTTCGTATTAGTTCGTTTTTTGGTGACTCTTTACGCATGACATTCGATTATGGAATCGACGTCGAACATTTAAGAGCAAAGATTGTAAACGATATCTAAAAAATGCAGTGAATGATCCTACAATCGCGTCACAGGCCTGGGATCAGGCACATGCCATAGGGCACCCTGATCCTCAGGCGCCTATGGTGGCGGGCCTCAATATTTAGGCGCCACCACCCTAGCGCCCCGTCAGGTTCTTATGCGAACTTTGGGCAGAAACCTTCGTTGAACGAATTCTTTTTGAAAATGATCAATCTGAACTAAACCCTTTGCACTATTAAACATCGACACCGGACCACGGGTCCATGATTGTGCGAATTGGCGTCATGGGAAATTTACCCCGAAATGATAACGACTTGTCCTTGTAAGCATTAGGTCCTACTTATCTTGACCTCATTATTTGATCGTTAAGATCTACAATGTCGATACTGTCATCGGACGCCCACTCGAGTCGTATTAAAAATAGTTTTGATGATTATATATACACAGTAGTAATAAAACGAAAGCATAAAAGTGTTTACAGGGTTGACTCGTCTTAGACAACCAAATACGCGAGGTGACGAGATAAGCGACCGACAACACGAGTGCGGTACTCTTGTGTTCGGGTTTCCGTATTTCGTCACCCTTAGCATTTGATATGTGAAAAAAATGAGTATTTTAGTGTCGAAAGATGTTAGTAGTTAGAAGTTAGGAAACAAAGGTAAATGTTAGATGCGAATAATTAAAATGTTCGTATGGTTAGTTACGATAATTAAAAGAGTTTAGAGTTTAGAATTGGGATTTGGACACCCTCAACCTACAAGTCAAATGCTTCAAAATACGGGCTCGCGGAGTATCACCGTAGACACGGGGAGCGCTTTGATGTATATAGGAAGAGCTAAGGTGTGTTTTGAGTGTATGTAGGAAAGGTAAGGCTCTCGCACTTGGTTTTGAATTCTAAAAAATCGTCCCTTGAAATAGTGTATGAAGAGGTGTATTTATAGAGTTGGTGATCTTTTCAAAATGTTTCTAATTTCAAAATTCAGGCACGACAAGGCCAGCGTCTTGATTTTGAGGTGCGACAGCTAGGGTGCTCCAATTCTGAGGTGCCTGGACGCGCGCGACTGAATTTGTGCGTATCAGAAGTCACTTAAAATACAGATTGATATCCGTGTTAAAGGAGAGAGTTTCGGAATACATTTTGACTTGGTTTGATTGCGTACTTAGATGCTTTTGTGGCTTGCTTTGTTTTCGGGTTTCGACTTTGCCGGGTTTGACTCGGTCGACAAAGACGGTTTTGTCCCCAGTGGCGGTTTTGGCTCAAAGTAGCCTTCTTTTATTGGAAACAACCCACTGAGTCTGGATTTCAGGTCTGTTTTGAGAGATTTGTACTCCGCTAAGTTCCCACGTCGGATACTATTGATTCTGAGCTCGTATTCAAGCGTATTGATGCATGTTAACTTTCGATCATCATCAGGTGTTTTGTTGGAGACTGCTACAGGCACGAGCAAACAAAATGTGGGTGCTACACCTTGCACATTACATATAATGTGAGTGCCAAAACCAGTATCAAATACCCAAGAAGCAGAAGTTGTTAAATTCACTCCTATAACAAAGATACCTGAGGCAGAAACTCCTTTCTTGTCCTCTAGGTCCTTATTTATATTTCCCGACGTAGGGAAATCAATGACATTCATCGAAATGTTCATTATATCTACAAAAGAACAAGCGAGTATAAGCGAAATGTTCATCGAAGTAGTTTAAAACAACCTTTTAAACTATCAAATGCCTTAAAAAAATCCCATGAAGGCATTTGACCAAAATCCTCTTCCACTATTCATCAAACGGACTTTGGCTCTGCCTTTGATTAAATAGTGTTTAAGGTAGTAACAACCTTACTAATTATAATTACCTTATAATTCTTGGTCGATGTGTTTAACAACTCGTTGTCAAACACATCTCTTTGTTTCGAAACCCAAAACTTTACCTTTTGATAGTTCCGTTGAGTCAAGCCAAACATTAACGTGTGAATTTCTCAAATTTACCCCATTATCCTCGGAATAACGATCAACACCCTGCTTTTACAGAACCTATCAATCGTATTTTAAGGCTTCATAGGTCTTGTTTGGAAAACATAAGACTCAATATTACTTATTTGGGGATCGATTATTGGTTATTTACGGTGAACTTATAACAAAATAACCACATTCACAAAATAGCAAGCATGAAACGAATTTAAATGCAAGCATGAAAATTAGTGATCTAGTATGACCCCTAAACTAACTAGGTCCAAAAGCTTCATCCGGATCTCCATCCTTCATAAAACCTACGTCCACTATTCTTTCATTAATATTTCAGCGTCGATTCCTAGGATTACAAAATATTAATCTCTGCCCAAGGCTACTAAGCCGCGGGCGGTGCTATAATAACAGTAATTATTCTATCCTAAACCAATTGATACACAAAGGTTTAACTACAAGATCTCCTATGAGTTGTCTTCTTTGTAAGACGGATATAGGAGCATCGTTCTTCAACCAACAAGTACTTAGAGCAATGTAACACAGTAATCAAACAAGAAGTGACTTTTTCATGAGGAATTATAACCTTAAAGAAATAAGCAAAAACGTTTTTAGTTACAAAATATTTTTGCTTTAGACTCTAAAACTCAATGAAAGAATTGCGTGAGTAATATGAATGACCGAGTTGACTTATATACTACTTCCAAATGTGCGCCTAGGTTACGAGTAGTATGATACTATAAAGATTAGGAAACTATATACTAAAGATATTATGAAAGATAAGCAAATAATATAAGACTCTTATCTTTGGTAAATTCTCAAGATCTCACGTGTAGTCGGAATTGCTTTCCTAAACACATTGTGATTCTTGTTCACCAAATAACCTATTTCAATTTAACTAGATCTTATTTCCATAAAATAGTTTTATTTAGGAAAAAGTTTTGCCTTAAATAAAACATCATAAAATATTTCTAAAACCTAATGGAATATTATTTTCATAAACTTATACTCCCTCCGTTCCAATGAATTGTTTGCCTTTTCTTTTGGCACCAAGGTTAAGGGAACCAATGAGAGAGTGACATGTAGAGCAAAACTCATGAGAATGATCAAATTGCATATAAAAAACATTCCTAAAATAAAAAGGCAAACAATTCATTGAGACGTCCCAATATGGAATAGGCAAACAATTCATTGGGACGGAGGGAGTAGAAGATATTTTAGAAAAATACTTTTAGGAAATACTTTCAAAGCAAATCTGGCGCGTGACACAAAATCTTTTTGATACAAATTCTATCACGACACTTCACAAACTGTAACATCTGTGAACAAGACTGTAACATTCAGAGTCAGACTGTAACATCTAGTTTCAGACAGTAACAATTCCAAGTCTGACTGTAACATGTTACTAAGGCTCTTCAAACTTGAATCACCCAATCAACTTTGTTCGTAAACTCGATTCATGACGTCAAGTTAGTGAACTAGATCGATGGGCTCCTTGTTCATTCCGCATTTTCCTTGTTCTTCCAACAATGAAGTGATTGTAACTCCATGTTAGGTGTCTTCTTCCAACCATGGAGTAGTTATAGCTCCATGTTAAGTATCATCTCCCAACCATGAAGTGATTATAGCTCCATGTTTTTTTCCTGGTTTACACGTTTTAACATTTCTTCTATGATCTTCAATGTTTGTTTCTTTCTATGCGTGCTTTATCACGATTGAGTCTTCTATCCATCTTGATAATTGACTCCTTTTTCTCTATCCGATTCAAACCTATACGACTTAGCATATGCGACTAGACAAGCAAACTCGTTACGTGCCACTTGTAGTTAGCAAAACATAATACGAGACTGCTATAAATAGAAGTTACTGTAAAAAGCATAAAACCAATCCGAGTCTTCATGGGTTGATCATAGGAACTGGAAGGGTGTATATAAGAGACTTCTATTACCGTTTTAATAGCCCATGAATTTAGCTATGAATCATTTTTATCACAAATTATTGTTTGTGACAGCATTTTAATCACAAATTATTGTTTGTGACGGCCGAAGTTATCATGGCAGAGGAGAGCACGAGACTGTGGTTTTTCATAGCTTCATCCCAAGTTGGGTTCCACAAAGAACGCGATTTTGACCCTCCTAATTCTTTGGTTCCTTCTTCTTAAACCCTCGGTCTCCCTTAAACCCCAGATATCTCACTACTATCTACTCTATTCACTTTCTCAAATTTTCCCAAAATCAAACCCTGTAATGTCATTCTCAGCGATTATTCGAAGATCTGTCTCTAGGGCTGCTCCTTTGGCCGTCCGATTCGCTGGTATGCAGAAAACCGCCGCCGCTGCAACCACTCCCATAACTGCCGCTCGCAGTTTTTGCTCCGTCATCAAACCTGCCGTGGACTACAGCGCCTCTGCTGACAAGAAGCTTCTAGAAGTTGTTCAGAGTGAAATTGATGTCCTCGTGCAGTCTGATGATATTGGAAAGGTCTATTTCTTTTTTCTTTCTACTTTGATTTAGGGTTCGTTTTGTTTGTTTCAGGGGCTGTATATATTTTAGAGATTGAGTAAGTAGTATGATATCAATGCATGTTGTGTATTGTGGTTCAATTGTTTGAAGTGTAGTTCTTCAGAAGTATCCTAATTTAAACTATGGTGGTAAATACTCCGTTCCGTCCATTTGGTTGCCCTTTATATTCATTGTGAGGAGTATTTTAATCAAAGCCAAACAAATGAATGAATGAAACAGAGGGAGTAGCTGTTAAAATTAACCTACCTTGAACTTGCTTGTTATTGTATGATAATGTTAGGTCGTTGGAATTGTTTTCGGGTTTCTCCTTTGTTATAATGGTGTGCCCTCTTTGCATCTACTGACATTTTTCATCAAGGATTTGATTAATGTTGATAGAGCAAGGACGCAACTCTTTGTCTCTTGAACTTTTATGCTATAGTATGGTTCAATACCCGAGTTATTGCTCAAAAGAATTGAATTTTAAATGACTTTTGAAAAATGTTGGCTGAGGATACGTAGCTCATCTCTCATTTTTTCTCAAATATAGGCCCGAGAATGTGGTGTGAAGTGTTAAGCATAGAAAAGAGAGGGAACCCGACAGAGATGACGTGGCCAGCTTAATGTTCATCTCGATCTTTTTTCTAGTGGCAGGGCAGACTAGAGAGTAGAGACTGAGGGCCCTTGCATCCCAACATATGATTGTATTATCGGATGCCTCAGGCTTTTTTAGTGCAATTAAGTGCACCCCCATCCTTTTCCTGTGTCACATAACGTGCTAGTTGAAGAGTACTGTATTGCGATTCAAATGAGTGATTTGAAGAGCTGTTTCAGTGTACTCTATCTTAATTCAAAGTTGGATAGTATTTGATCTTCCGGTCCTTTGAAATCAATATTGAATTGTCTGTTCCCCGTCATTTTCAATATGGTTTAAGGTTTGGTTGAATAATTTAACTTGTTGTCAGTTTGTCACTCCTCTTATTCACCCTTTCTGTTATCCATTGTGATTCTCTTCCAAAATCTACCATGTGGCACACTTCCTAACCAATTTTCTCATCAGACTGTAGATGTTCCTGCAGACCTTCCTTTCACATTTGAGGATAAGATCGGGGTACAGATCGTGACTCTAACCAGAGAATACGACGGTGAAACAATAACAGTGGAAGCTGCTAAGTCTAGTCTTGTTACTGGTGAGAAAGATGAACGTGAGGATGATGATGATGATGATGATGATGATGATGATGATAACGAGAAGTCATATGCTGAATCAAGTCTCCCACTCCAAGTGATTGTTGCCAAACAGAATGCACCAAATAGTCCATATCTAGAATTTAAATGTACTGCCTTTCCTGATGAGATCAAAATCAATAATCTCTCAATCAAGAATCGTGACACTGAAGATCAACTTGCATTTGAGGGCCCTGAATTCTTGTAAGTGTTTTATGATGCTTCCCTTAAGACTCGTTTCCATCAATTTGTCATGGTATTAAAAGTTGAGTCTTAGTATTAGATGGAGTGGAAGAATGGAAGATGGGTTGGTACTCGAAATCACGGATCAATTTGACGTGTTATTCGCTATTCTTGGTTTACAAATCAGGTCGATATATATAATCGTCTAATGTCATTATTTGTTCTACAACATAAAAATTGGTGTCGTTGTGCAGTGAGTTGGATGAAAATCTACAGAAGGCCTTCCACCAATATTTGGAGATCAGGGGAGTGACGGCAAGCACCATAGGCTTTCTGCACGAGTATATGATCGAGAAGGACACCAAGGATTATGAGAGTTGGCTCAAGGATGTCAAGAAATTCCTAGATTCATAATCTCATGGTGTTTCTGGCAGGTTAGTGAGTTGCGGTTAGAGATGACTGTAGATATATATCCACATGAAATGAATCTGTGGATATCTATCCACCCGAAATGTAAAGGGTGGGATATGGACGGATTTTTTTTGGGTCGTGTTTTTTCCTAACGAGTTTTTAATCAATTCTAACGACATTTACCAATTAAGCGAGACTACTCTTCACTTACACACGTTTTCTCTGTAAGCCCAATCATTGGACATCCTACACAATTTACAAAAATACAAAACTATCCCACTTAGTGGGAGTAACCTAACCGTGCTTCTAACACGGTCCCGGATAATCAATGTAGTATAACATTTAGGTTATCTAATTAACAGATAAGTTGGCATGTCATATTATGAGGAAATTGAATATATAAGACAGGTAGGCTATATAGAATACAGTAATACATACATCATATGAGCATCATGTGAATAGATTACAGTAACTTATATCATGGAAGTGTCACGTGAATAAAATACAATAAGGCATGCATGGAAGTGTCACGTGAATAAAATACAATAAGGCATGCATGGAAGTGTCACGTGAATAAAATACAATAAGGCATGCAAAATACAAATCATATGAAACATAATATCAATCATGATCAATATTCAAGCGAGACATATAACAAAACAGAGCGTATTATCAGGCATTTCAATTA
This sequence comes from Agrostemma githago, assembly GCA_958450325.1. Lineage (NCBI taxonomy): Eukaryota > Viridiplantae > Streptophyta > Magnoliopsida > Caryophyllales > Caryophyllaceae > Agrostemma > Agrostemma githago. Next base: position 23,016,283 of record OY288244.1, on the reverse strand, counting down.
CATCATCAGTCATGAGAGTATAGAGCAGTAACCGAGCGTAACCAGCACAAGTGATTTGGAAAATTGTAGTCATTTACTTTTAAAAATAATGGTTTCTTTTCACATAATGCACGGGACGTGACTACTAATGTCTCATGCACACTTAAGGCTTGCATCTCACCATAAGTGCGGATAGGACCATCAATCCGGCCAATCATATCGATACTAGGAGGTTTACATCTCACTCCTAGTGCTCAATAGGATCGAACAACAACTATGATTTGATTTAGAACTCTGATCGCGGGAGAGAACTAACTGCTGATGATGTGGATGATAGCTCGCAGAGGCCTACCCACACCACCGCGAGGCCCACTAACTGATAAGTGTAGTTTGTAGTGCCTAATTTGCTGTGTTTTGGTCCCATTTCCTTGCGAAATCGCTCCTTGGGAGCGGTTAATGGGCTACTTATGCTTCCTCTAGCTCGTTTCAGGTTCCTGGGACCATTCATGAAGAGTTTGAGCGATTCCGACTCAATACATACACTTTTCCGAACCAACAAAGCGGAGGAACGATCACTCGATGCCTTGGATTCGACCCCGAGACCTTGGGACCTGATCCCGAGCCCCTTAGACTCGATCCCGAGACCCGAGAGTCGACAAGAAGTCCATGTGAAGCAAGGGGGAACCTTAAAGATCTTATTGGAGGCCTACAAGACTCATCCCCGACGGGTATGGCCTCATCCCGTCCGGGATGAAGTGCACAAAAGAGGGGTGTTCTGTTCTGGGTCCTTCCCGGTCGGGACCATCCCTTCCCGGTCGGGACCATTCCCTTCCCGGTCGGGACCATGGTGCTGTAACCCGCCTTTGTTTCCCTTCTTCTCCTTCATTCTTGTAACCCTATAAATACTCCTCCTTTGTAATGTTCAAGGACACTACTTTACCCTAGATTATTTTAGGCCTCCATTAAGCATTCAAACCCTAGATTAGTGTTCCTTACATTAGTTTTAATCTCTCTTTAATCCTTAGTCAATCTTTGTTAATCTAGTTTAGTTAATCTTGTATTAAGAGGATACTTGAAGATTCATCCAAGCTTGACAACCTTGGAGTTGATTTGGGTTTCTTATTTATGCAAGTTTACATCTTTTTCATCATCTTGTTGTTGGTATAATCACCTCTACTCTTGTTCTTGTTTATTTAATCAAGTTTGAATCTTTTTATATTGTTATTGTTATTGTTCTTCATTATGGATGTTTGGTTTGTGATGTTGTTTTCTCTTACTATTGTTAGTTTATTCTTGATAATGAGTGAGTAGTCTCCCTGTGGGTTAGTAGGGGGATTAAGGGTAGAATATGGGTGATTAGGGTTTGATTTGGGGTAAAGGGTGAATCTTTGTTGTTAGTCACATATTGGGCACACTATGTGTTTGTTGAAATGCTTGTTTGAGTTGTAGTGGCCATGCTTCTCATGCTAGTCTTCCTCTACTCATTGTTTGTCTAGTATGTGATTATGTTGAGAATAGTCTTAGACATAAGATTGTGGACTCGGGTTTAGACGCGAGAGCGCGAACCCACCTTGACATCGGTCTAAGTAGCGAGAGCCCGGACCGACTCTAGCAATTAGGAGACACCTACACCCTTGACCACCCCAATTACCCTACTACACTTATGAACCCGACCTAACCCACTTCTTTTCATATTTGATCTCATCTTCTTAGTTAGTCATCATTTCTCTAGTTCATTGTTTAGTTATTTCATTTAGCCTTGTTATAGCTAATTTGTTATTAGTCTTGTTCACTCCTCTTCTCCTATCTTAGTTTGTCAATCATTAATTCTTTGTGTTTGTTTGTGACTTAGTCTCGTTTTTAGGCCGACCTAGTCTAGACCTTACAATACAGTCTCCGTGGATATCGACCCTACTTGCCCTAGCTACCCACTAGGAATAGTCGGTTTTATATTGATCGGCGGGACCCGCGACAAATCCCACTATCAATTTGGCGCCGTTGCCGGGGACGGTGCATTGTTTAGACTTAGTTTGCTTATAGCTAGACTTAGTTACCCTTCTTTGTGCTCTTCTATCATCTCTTGTGCATATTCTCTAGATTTTTCTTGTTTCATTAGTTTTATTTCTCCCTCTTTTCTCTTTGTCTTTCGATTGTGCTTGATTATTGTCGTTGCCTAGTGTCCGAAAAGCACTAGGTGTTCTCACGTTTGCTCAAGTGCGTAGTGTATGCCTAGGCGGGGAGGCGACTTCTTTCTCTTTAATCCAGAGCCAGAAAGACTTTTTTGAGCCTTTCGCCAACGGATGATTAACCGGCTTAGAATCTCTCAACCAAGCGCAACCAATACTCATCAAGAGCAAGCTCAAGGAAACGATTTTGAGGAAGCATCTCGAGAGACGACCGAAGGGAATTTCACCAATCCCTTTGGATATTCTAGTCCTAGTTCCCCCTCTACATCTACTTCAACTCCATCTTCACCACCATCTCCCTTACATCCAATTATGCCGAAGTTTTCGTCTCACTCTACATTTACGGAAGATGTCTTGCCGGGACCGAATGCTCTACCGGCCGCTTATGCCGGAAATTTTGTGGCCAAGACTCAATTCATTCAACTTGTGGAGAGGAACCAATTTAGTGGTTTGCCCACCGAAGACCCGCACCAACACATGGAGATTTTATCCGATTATCGTGACGCTATTTCTCAAACCGGGGTTATACGAGATCAAATCCGTTGGGTATTATTTCCATTCTTATTAATTGGAAAAGCGAAGCAATGGATCAAGAGTCTCGATAGGGCAACCATGGGCATCGATACTTGGAAGAAACTTGCATTGGCATTCTACCAAAAGTTCTACCCTCCGGAGAAGACTAATTTGCTAAGAGCCTCCATCACCGGCTTCCAACAACGGGATGAAGAGAGCCTTTATGAAGCTTGGGAGAGGTTTAAATCTTTAGTTAGATCGTTCCCCCACCATGGACTTTCACAATGGTTTTTAGTCCAACAATTTTGGAACGGTCTTTATGAGGACTCAAGAACTATACTCAATATGGGCTCCAATGGTAGGTTCACCGAGGTCGATGATGACCAAACATGGGCAAGAATCGAGGAAATGGGGGTTCATAATTCTCAATACTCAAGGCCTAGGAAGGCAAATCGGGGAGGTAGGCACGAGGTTGATGCTATTAATCAATTAAGCATTGCCCTTGGAGCTCAATTGAAAGCACACATGGAGACCATTGACAAGAAGCTCCAAGGCCACCTCAATCAAGTTCAAAGCATTAGTTCCTCCCACCAACACTCGTTTCAAGAAGTGAATGCTTTAGGATTTGCACCTTCTTTGCCTTATTATGGGATGTGTGATACTTGTGGAGTCGTTGGTCATGATCCTATGCATTGTCAAGGAAGCGTTGAGCAAGTGAACGCCTTTCAAGCGTTCAAGCAAGGTGTCTCCTATTCCAACCAATACCAAGCTTCCAATCAAATCCCTCAACAACAAGCTATGCAACCTCGTCCCTATGTTCCACCTCCCTTAAGGGACAACAACCAAGGTTATCAAGGCAACTCAAGGCCCTTCAACAATTTTGATGGTGGGATTTGTCGTGGATCCCACCGCCAAATAAATAACCGGCTAAGACCTAACGGTAGTTAGGGTAAGTCGGGTTGTGTCCACGGAGACGGTGTCGCAAGGTTTAGACTAGGTCGGCCTAAAACAAGACTATGCTACCAAACAAACACAAAGAGCTACTAATTGGTGAATTATGATGAGAGGAGAAGAAGAAAGTAGACTAACAATGAACTAGACTATAACAAGGCTAAATGAAATAGCTAAACACAAACTAAACAATGAACTAAAGAAATGATGACTAACTAAGAAGATGAATCAAATATGGAAAGAAGTGGGTTAGGTCGGGTTCATAAGTGTAGTAGGGTGACTTGGGTGGTCAAGGGTGTAGATGTCTCCTAATTGCTAGAATCGGTCCGGGCTCTCGCAACTTAAACCGATGTCGAGGTAGGTCCGGGCTCTCGCTACTTAGACCGATGTCGAGGTAGGTCTGGGCTCTCGCAACTTAGACCCTAGTCCGCACTCTCGTGACTACGACTATCCTCAACACTATCCTCAACATGACCACATACAAGACAAACAATGAGTAGAGGAAGACTAGCATGAGAAGCATTGCCACTACAACTCAAACAAGCATTTCAACAAACACATGGTGTGCCAAGTATGTGACTAACAACAAAGATTCACCCTTTACCCCTAATCAAACCCTAATCACCCATATTCTACCCTTAATCCCCCTACTAACCCACAAGTAATCTACTCACTCATAATTAAAGATAAACTAACAACAATAAGAGAAAACCACATCACAATCCAAACATCCATAATGAAGGAAAACAAGAACAATAACAAGAACACTAAGTAAAGATTCAAACTTGAAATAATAACAAAGAACAAGAGTAAAGAAAGTTATACCAACAACAAGATGAAGAAAAGATGAAATCTTGTATAAATAAGAAACCCAAATTAATCCCAAGGTTGTCAAGCTTGGAGAAATCTTCAAGTATCTTCTTAATACAAGAACTAATTAACTAAGATTAACTAGAATTAACTAAGGATTAAAGAGAGATTAAGAGAGATTACTTAGGGTTTACAAATCTTAAGAGAGGCCTAAGATAGTCTAGGTTAAGGTAAGATCCATAAACAATACAAGAGGGAAGTATTTATAGGGATACAAGATTGGAGGAGGAGGAAAACAATTGCGGGCTACAGCACCTTGGTCCCGACCGGGACGGGATCATCCCGACCGGAACGGCCTGTCATCCCGACCGGGACGGCCCCAAAACAGGAGACCCCTCAAATGTGCACTTCATCCCGGACGGGATGAGGTCATACCCGTCGGGGATGAGTCTTGTAGGCCTCCAATATGATCTTTAAGGTTCCCCCTTGCTTCACATGGACTTCTCATCGATTCTCGGGACTCGGGATCGGGTCTCGGAGGCTCGGGATTGGGTCCCAAGGTCTCGGGGTCGAATCCAAGGCATCGAGTGATCGTTCCTCCACTTCGTTGGCTCCGAAAAGTGTATGTAATGAGTCGGAATCGCTCCAACTCTTCACGAATGGTCTCGGGAACCTGAAACGAGCTAGAGGAAGCATAAGTAGCCCATGAACCGCTCCCAAGGAGCGATTCCGCAAGGAAAACGGGACCAAAACACAGCAAAATAGGCACTACAAACTACACTTATCAACTCCCCCACACTTAACCCTTACTCGCCCTCGAGTAAGCACAAACTAACTACTAAACTAGCCGAGTGGGTATTAGCGCACCCTACGCCCTTTCAACTCACGCGAGTGCACTTAGAGGAAAAGTGCAATCCGCAAGGCAAGTGGGGTCTTGCGACAAAACCGTGGATGCAACCGGACACAAAACACATAAACAAACAAGCACACAAACAAAAAAACAAAAATCGGTTGCACCCAAAAGAAAACAAATACCGCTTCCCTCAAACAAGCGGTGAAAGAAGCACCGGTTTAGGACTCAAGGCAAGTGACAACGTTCCCAAGCTAGCAATACAAACCAAAATGGACTAAACCCTAATAGTATGACGACAAAGCAACAAAAACGTTGGTAACTTACCTCGGTCCCTCCTAACCTTCTAAGAACGTACCACGGGACGATCGGCGGGATGGAAAAAGGATGAACCACGGTATTAGTCGACACTGTAGGTAAGTGAGACCCCGCCCCCTTTAGCAAAGAGCCAAGAGGATTGTCCCATGTCCGAAACCGCCTAACTAGTTCAAGTAAAAAGGTGGAAATATGCAAAATGAGGGAAGACCGACCATTACCGCTATCATCCTTCCTAGGGACTCGGTCCTTTGGTAGGCTCTTCACGGTAATAGTCGGTAAAAGGCTTATTTTTTGAGGTGTGAGGTTTCTATTTTTGTGAGACGATTTTCTTTTGGCATTTTCTTCTTCTTTTGCAATTTTGCTTTGTTTTGCCATGCCATTTCTTTTTCTTCTTTTCTATTTTCTTTTTGGCTTTTGTGCCTTTTTTTTTCTTCTTTTCTTTTCTTTCTTTCTCTTTCTTTTTCTTTTCTTTGCCCTTTTGGCTTGATTTGGCTTTTTGGCATTTTATTGTGTAACAAGAAAAAGAGAACTCAACAAATTGCAAATTTATTTGTGGTTATGTGTAGGAGGTAGGGGAATGGGTAAGTCGGGGGTCGCGATCCCTCTTCTAACCCACAAAAAGTGGAGAACTTGGACTAATCAAACAATCCTAAACATGGTCACCTAAGGGACGGGACTCGGCAACCAAGGCCTTTTCACATCGTGGGTGGTCATAATGGTCAAAATGCAAATCCCGTGGTAAATCCCTAGTAAGCTAGGTGGACTCAAGGTAAAGGACCAACGAATTCATTGATTTAGGGTCATTCTACTAGACTAAAGTCCAAGACTCGATTTATACTACTAAGAAGGGAAAATAAACACTCGCACACTAGCCTCTAAACCGGGTTTTCGAAAACCATTATACACACAAGACACAAATACACACACAAAACAAAGACACGACAAAAAACGAAAGAAAAAGAGATAAAAGGCCACAAAACAAAAACAAACACATACATAACACAAACACCACCCCTAGCTTCCAAACGAGCCACCAAATCAACCAAACTTTTACAAAGCTCCTTCCGAGCACACAACATCACATTCTCCTCCAAACTCCACAAGAGATAAAGAAGAAAAAGGGATAAAGATGTTACCGGAAGTCTTGAAAGCTCTCCAAAGCCATCGGTGATTCAAGTAACCTATAAGGAAAAAGGGAGGCAAAACACGCACAACACAACAAATACACGATACAACGACATAAAAGGAAAACACACAAAAGAAAAATCTTTTTGATTTTTATGAAATTTTTTCAAATTTTTAGGGTTTTTAAAGATTTTTCGAAAAACTACGAAAATAAAACTAACTACGATAGAATATCGCTCCCCCACACTTAAGCCGAGCAATGTCCTCATGCTCGACCGTAGTGCATGGGTGCACAAAAGAAAATAAAAGAAACTACGAAAATAAAGCTAAAAATCAAAAATAAAGTGGAGTAAACGGTAGAATGTGTCCGGCCGGGGTGTAGTCAAGTCACCATGGGCCGAGACGAGAAAAGATATGGATGGGGGAAGAAAATAAAAAGAAAGTAATAAAAGGAAATGGGAGGGGAGGACTAGGTGTAGTCAAGTCACCTAGCCCGGATTCCGCCCAAATCCGATTAAATCCTACAAAAAAGTGTGAAAATCTTGAAAAATTTGGGTTTTGAAATGACTCTCGATGTAGTCACGTCATCGAGAGTCGGGAGCAACAACTACCAAGGCCCCGAGGGCCACCAAGACACCATGACTCAAGGGAAAGGGGGGGCAAACAATAGAAAACAAGCAATAATAGACGGAAAAGAAAGGATAGTTGTCGTACCCATCGGTTAGCAACTCACTCGCTCCATCGTCTCAATGGTCAATGTAAGAACTTTGCTTGTCGTCGTCATTGTTCTTCCTCTCCAATCGCAAAACGGATCCATGGTTGGGGTATAAAGGTATAGTGAGGGGGGTTTTGATGCGAAAGTCGGTTTAAAGTGAAGAGAAAGTGAGGTGAAAATGTGTATGTGAGGTGTAAGGGTCATATAATGAGAGTAAGGACATGTAGGGAGGTTGGGAGGGGGTATAAAGTGGTTGGGTGGTCTCAAACAACGAAGAAAAGGCCAAAGGAGGACAGGGGGTCCATCCCGGTCGGGATGGGTGATCCCGGTCGGGATGACCGGCTCGTCCCGGTCGGGAAGGCTTCGTCCCGGTCGGGATGACCTGTCAGTAGACCCATCTTTTGTGCACCTCATCCCGGACGGGATGACATCCTTCCCGGTCGGGATGGGCCTTCCATCCCGGACGGGATGACCTCTTTTAGGCCGGGAAGAGTCTCCTAACCCTCTATAGCTCCCAAAAGCTCGTTCCGAGCTTCAAAAACCGACTTCCCTTCACACAATCCAAGCTCAAACAATGACCACTCTTCCCTAGGAATCACTTCCACTTCACACCTATCACAATAAACTCAAATAACATATCAAATTCCCTCCCTCACATCGCTCATCAATCAATCCAAGTAATCAAGAAGTTCACAAAACAAAACAAACTACAAGGGATAGAGATATATACAAAGAGACGGTTCTTGTGGAACTCCGTCAAACCAAGGTGGTACAATCTTCATTCTTTTTCAACAACAAGAACTAGTTCCATCTCCATCAAGGGCACGAAGGAACAAGTCGAAGGCCCTAGCAAAGTCTTCAATCAAGCTCGAGATATAACCGACCACATACCAAGGCTCTTCATGGCCTTGCCTTGACGTTCCCGGGGCATCCCGATCTTCCAAGTTTAATGACTTGAACTTGTACTTTTGGTCTTTGGGGATATACCCAAACGTCCACCGGTCTTCATGTGGCCCCAAAGGAGGCTCATCCTTCTCCTTGCTTTTCAACTTGTCATCAAGCCCATGATATGGGCACTCATCTTCCTCCAAATCGGAGTCATCATCCTCAAGTACATAAGAGTTCTTGTTCAAGCTTTGTCCCGACTCTCCCCTTAGATCGATGTCTTTTGCGGCTTGGATCATATTGCATGACTCATCATTGGCGGGCGAAGTGTTACCTTGGAGGTCAAACACTAGCTTCTCTTCGCCTAGTTCGAAGGTGATCCTACCATTCTTCATATCGATCATAGCACCCGCGGTGTGTAGAAATGGGCGCCCAAGAATAATGGGAGGGAAAGCATTTTCTGGCATGTCGAGCACAATGAAGTCAACCGGAATGAAGAACTTCTCAATTCGTACCGGTACATCCTCAAGCATCCCCAATGGTCGGTTGAATGAACTATCGGCCATTTGGAGTGTAACGGATGTACGCTTAAGCTCCTTCATCCGAAGTCGGCAACAAATAGAATAGGGGATGATGCTCACACTCGCACCCAAGTCACATAATGCCCTCTCGATCTTGTAGTTGCCTATGGTGCAAGGGATCGAGAAACTACCCGGATCCTTCAACTTTGGAAGCGTGGAACCTTGAATAAACTCGCTCACGATCCTTGTGAACGCAATAGTCTCTTCCTTGTTGATAGATCTCTTCCTAGCCAAGATATCTTTCATGAATCTTCCATATGCCGGGATTTGGGTAAGTAGCTCGGTGAATGGGACACTAACATCCAATTTCTTCACAATGTTAAGGAACTTTTCATATTGAGAGTCTACCTTGGTCTTCATTTGCTTTGTTGGGAAAGGCAACTTGATTTAGATCTTGTTTTGCTCAATAGGGTAAGACTCTTCAAATGACACTTTCCTTTTACCCTTGTCTTTTGCTTGAAGTGGGCGAAGCTTGTCTTCTTGGGGTCTCTCGATCTCCCATAAGACTTGCTCCTCCATTGGATTATCAAAGCTTGATCCTTCTTGATTTGGAGACACAACTTGCTTCATTGCTTCTTGCTCACTAGGAAACACGGGAGGATTATAGGTGGCACCACTCCTTAAGGTTATGGGATTGACATGCTCAAAACTCAGAGTTACCCCTTGAGGAGGTAATTGCCCTCTTTGTCTTGAAGAACTTCCCGATGCAAGTTGTGATACTTGATTCTCAATCATCTTCATGTGAGTTTTCATTTCCTTGTTATCCATTAGAATTTGAGCAATGGTTCCTTGTTGTGACATTTGTGTCTCCAATTGCCTCTTTTGCATTTCTTGAGTATTCCTTTGCATATCCATCATTTGCTTTTGTATGTCGAAATCCCGTGGTGGGGATGACGGATTATGCGGAGTATCGGTGAGGGCTAATGGAGTACCATAGTCATGAATAGGAGACCGGCTCCTAGGCTTGCTTTGTTGTTGATTGCCTTGAGTTGCTTGTTGTTGACGGTTCCCTTGGAACCCATGAGAATTGCCTTGATTAAGGCCTTGATTGTTGCCATGGTTGTGGTTTTGATAGCCTTGGTTGAAGTTTCCTTGTTGGAACCCTTGATTGTCGTTGAATGAACCTTTGTTACTTTGCTTGAAGTTGTTGAAAGGCCTTGAGTTGCCTTGGTAACCTTGGTTGTTGTCCCTTAAGGGAGGTGGAACATAGGGACGATGTTGTTGTTGGTGTTGAAAGGCTTGTTGTTGAGGGACTTGATTGGAAGCTTGGTATTGATTAGAGTAGGAGGCACCTTGCTTGAACGCTTGAAAAGCATTCACTTGCTCAATACTTCCTTGGAATTGCATAGGATTATGACCAACGATTCCACAAGTATCGCACATCCCATAATAAGGCAAAGGAGGTGCAAATCCCAAAGCATTTACTTCATGAATTGAGTGTTGATTGGAGGAACCAATGCTTTGAACTTGAGTGAGGTGGCCTTGGAGCTTGTTGTCAATGGTCTCCATATGGGTCTTCAATTGAGCTCCAAGGTCAATGCTTAGTTGAGTAATAGCATCAACCTCATGCCTACCTCCTCGATTTGCCTTCCTAGGCCTAGAGTATTGTGAATTATGCACCGCCATCTCTTCGATTCTCGCCCAAGTTTGGTCGTCATCGACCTCGGTAAACCTACCATTGGAGCCCATATTAAGTATAGCTCTCGAGTCCTCATAAAGGCCATTCCAAAATTGTTGTACCAAGAACCATTGTGAGAGTCCATGATGAGGGCACGACCTAACCAAATACTTAAACCGCTCCCAAGCTTCATATAGGCTCTCTTCATCCCTTTGTTGGAAACTGGTGATGGAGGCTCTAAGAAAATTTGTCTTTTCCGGAGGGTAGAACTTTTGGTAGAACGCCAAGGCAAGCTTTTTCCAAGTATCGATTCCCATGGTTGCCCTATCGAGACTCTTGATCCATTACTTCGCTTTTCCAATAAGAGAAAACGGGAAGAGTACCCAACGAATTTGATCTTGAGTAACCCCGGGTTGAGATATAACGTCACAATAATCGGAGAAGGTCTCCATATGTTGGTGCGGGTCTTCGGTGGGCAAACCACTAAATTGATTCCTTTCCACAAGTTGGATGAAGTGAGTCTTGGCCATAAAATTTCCGGCATAAGCGGCCGGTAGGGCATTGGGTCCCGGCAAGAAGTCTTCCGTGAATGTAGAGTGGGATGAAAACTTCGGCATTATTGGATGTAAGGGAGATGGTGGTGAAGACGGAGTTGAAGTAGATGTAGAGGGGGAACTAGGACTAGAATATCCAAAGGGATTGGTGAAATTCCCTTCGGCCGTCTCTGGAAATGCTTGCTCAAAATTGTTTCCTTGAGCTTGCTCTTGATGAGTATTGCTTGCACTTGGTTGAGAGATCCTAACCCGGTTAATCATCCGTTGGCGAAAAGCTCGAAAAAGCCTTTCCGGCTCTGGATTAATGAGAAAGAAGTCGCCTCCCCGCCTAGGCATACACTACGCACTAGAACAAACGTGAGAACACCTAGTGCTTTATGGGCACTAGGTAACGACAATAAACCAGCACAATCGAGAGACAAAGAGAAAAGGATGAAATAAAACTAAGGAAATAAGAAAAATCTAGAGAATATGCACAAGAGATGATAGAAGAGCACAAAGAAGGGTAACTAAGTCTAGCTATAAGCAAACTAAGTCTAAATAATGCACCGTCCCCGGCAACGGCGCCAGATTGATGGTGGGATTTGTCGTGGATCCCACCGCCAAATAAATAACCGGCTAAGACCTAACGGTAGTTAGGGTAAGTCGGGTCGTGTCCACGGAGACGGTGTCGCAAGGTTTAGACTAGGTCGGCCTAAAACGAGACTATGCTACCAAACAAACACAAAGAGCTACTAATTGGTTAATTATGATGAGAGGAGAAGAAGAAAGTAGACTAACAATGAACTAGACTATAGCAAGGCTAAATTAAATAGCTAAACACAAACTAAACAATGAACTAAAGAAATGATGACTAACTAAGAAGATGAATCAAATATGGAAAGAAGTGAATTAGGTCGGGTTCATAAGTGTAGTAGGGTGACTTGGGTGGTCAAGGGTGTAGATGTCTCCTAATTGCTAGATTCGGTCCGGGCTCTCGCAACTTAAACCGATGTCGAGGTAGGTCCGGGCTCTCGCTACTTAGACCGATGTCGAGGTAGGTCCGGGCTCTCGCAACTTAGACCCTAGTCCGCACTCTCGTGACTACGACTATTCTCAACACTATCCTCAACATGACCACATACAATACAAGACTTTCATATTTCCATATTCAATTTCTATATGATTATTACATAAAACGTTTTAACATTGTCGAAATTATTTTATGTTCAAGTTTGGTAACATTTTTGAAAACTTTCATAATTACTTTGATAACATTTTTGAAATTTTAATATTTTGAAATTAGTTTTCGTTTTATTGTTGGTGGACTTTTGAATCTGTTATTGAAAATGTTTGACGACTGGTTCGATTTTTACTAACCACAAAATTTGATTTTTCCAAACTAAATTTGGTTTTGTCATAAAACGAAATATTATCGGATTATTTTTAATCAAATTGTTTTACTTTGTTTTGAAAGTGTTTTGGTTACCCTATTTTCTACGACTTTGTTTACAAATGTTATTTAAACGTTGTTATTTTATCAAATAACTTTACTTTACGATTTCATTAATCAAAAGATTTTAAACTTCGGGTTGGTTAGCCCAATTCTTCTTGGAATAGATATTTGGCTTCGATTTCGTATCACCTTGAAGGTTGTAAAATTTTCTTTTAAAGCAAATTTTTATGCAAAAATTGTATCCTCACCTTTTCGAGGGGGATAATCCTGTTTCCTTTCTACTTATTCTTAGTTTCGAGGACGAAACTTTCTTTTAGTGGAGAGGATTGTAACACCCGCTATTTTTCCTAGCATATTTATTCTTTCCGTTAAGACTCCGTCTTAACCCTGTCACTTTTCGGCCTCATATTTCATCATTTTACTAAGCTCTATTTTAATGTTTGAGTTTAATGATATTTATTTATATTTTAATGATTTTTATTCTATTAAATCCATTTATTTAGTTTCCTTCGTAAACTAATTAATTTTCCGCGAAGAATTCTATTTCTCTTCGAATTGACGTTTTAAGCTCGGATTTAAGTCATTCCTTTTCCTAAAAATGTTTAAATACATTTATCTAATATTTTCAACTAGTAAATATTTTTATTTACAAAAATTTAGTCGTTAATGATTTTATTACAAAGCTTCGCGATTAATTATTTTCTTACGCGAGGTTTACTCGAATTACTTTGAAATGCTTTTAACTATTTTACGATTATACTGTTTATCAACTTATAAATAATTTGAGGCCATTTTCTCACTTTTTGGACCGACTAAGCCTCTGGTCAGGAATTTTATTACGTTTTATTAATACGTTTCATTTTATCACGTTAAACCGTAAACGTATGATTATTTTTCTTCCATTTATTCCTTGCATTATTGTCAAACTTTTCATCCTCCCAAGCTTGTTCATTTTGGCTGGCCATATGTGGTAGATTAGCATTGTTTTCATCAAATTTTAATAGCATTCAAGCTTAGGAAAAAAAAAACCATCCATTTCCTAACATTCATTCTTACAATTAAACATCAAAAAAATCCTTTCTTTCTTCTCATTTGGCCATGACTCTAGCAGCCTCTCAAGGCTAATTCTTGCTTCAAATCGAGTCATAATCGTCTCGTTTTCATCGTCAAATTAATCGTTATTCCGATCCTTCCGTTAAGGTAATAAGCGATGTGGTTTTCGATCGTTATTCACCTTGATTTTCTTAGTTTTTCTGATGGTATTTTTCTGCCATGATTTTCATGTATGGTAGGATTTGTGGACGATCCCGAGGCCGACGAGTATATTATCGTTTCCGATTTGGACTAGAGGTAACGTCGATGTTACTCGGTATTTCATGATTTTAATTGTGTATTTGCATGTATAATTTTTATATTTCATTTCCGCCAATATATGTATGTCATATAATCTGGAAAATTTTTTAAAAGTTGAAGATTTGCATGTTTCGATATTTTTATTGCTTTTACGAGATTAACTATTAAATTGTCATATTAATTTGTAAAATCATAATATTCGGCCTAAACATGTAATATATGTTTATATTCTGTAAAATTTATATTTTTGATGATTTATAATAATTTAGGATTTTTCTGATATTTTAAATATCGATTATTGAATTATTACCGTTTTCGGACAAAAACGATTAAAAGCCGATTTTTAGTTCTAGTACCTAAACATTTTATTTTAATCTGATTTTTGACGTGGTGAAACTTTCTGGTGAAATAGAATTTTCTGAATTTTTTCATAATATTTCGGAATTGTTAAGTTGATGAATTAATTAATCACTTTAAATCATCGTTAATCGTTAAAACCGTGTTTGTTGTTTAAATTCTCGAATTCTGGTCTTTGGTTTAAATTTGGAAAAAATTATGATTCTGATGATTTCATATTAAAATGTATTTTTATGATTTTTAGTGCCTTAATAAAATGTTAGGAAAGATAGGTTTATTAATGAAATCGTTAATTGCAAAAACGGGTTTAAATGACGGTTTTTTTGAAATTTGTTGAATCTGGAGTTTTGAAAAAATCTGGAAAAATTTGTATTCTGGAAAATCAGGATTTAAAGTGTAATAATAATTTTTTGGATATTAATACTTAAATCGTTTTGTAATTACTATTTTTATTAATCGTTATCGTGGAGATTAGACGATTAACGGGAAAACGCTTTAAAAACCGAGTTTTAGGATTCTGGAAAATTTTATTTTCTGGACAGAATGTCCATAAATATATTTTAACTATTTTACGTAATTTTTGTACTATCTATTAAAGTCTTTAATTAATAAGTATTGATTTTCGGACAAATTGTGATTTATCGTTAAAATGCTTCATCTTACCTAAAAGAATTATTTTTTCAGCAATTTTGAAAGTATTTAAATCTGATACTTTAAGAGTTAAATTATCCCTTAAGATTTTCTAAATATATTCAATGGTTTAATTAAATAAAAGACGTTAAAAGATTTAATTTGACATTTGCCGTAAAATCCTATTTGTAATCGTATTGTCGTAACTAATAATAATTAGGGAATTTTAGCTTTGTAAATTTTGAAAACACCCTGATTAGTATTATTAAAATGTTTAAGACATTTTTAATCATTTTATACACTTATACGATATTTCAATAATTTCATAAACTCAAAAGTTCTTACTTTAATAATTAATATCGTTAAAGCCGAAAGTATTAGTTTTATAAATATATATTGTTTACTAAAAATATGGTATTAGTATGAACTAATATTTTCACTATTTTGATATAATGCTATTTTTAGTAAAGTTCTAAAAATAGAAGTTTCCTAAAATAGAAAGTTTCCTCTTTTAGAATATAAATGTTTACTTCTTTTATCCTCATATTATTTATATTGATTATATCTTTTGAATATCGATAATGGCTTTGTTTTGGAGTTATGGAATAAGGACAAGCGTGAGGTTAGAGTAATATATTCTAGGGTTTACGGTTTTGCCATCAACTATAAGGCTAGTGTATCAGGAATCGGTACATTGGTTGTTGAACCGGGTGACAGGTATACCGGGAGTTGTGTACATTTTGACCTTAAGCTTAGACCTCGCAGCAAGTCGCCGTCATAAGTTGAACTGGGTGACAGGTAATCCCAGGAGGGGTGTGCATTATCTTAAACTAGAGCCACGCATTTATAAGTCGCCGCTCTATTATGGTTGAGTAGCCTAGTTAGAGACCGAAGTTTGATTTGTTTGAACTAAGTTCTCGAAGCTAGTTTTTAGTATTCTCCTAGTGAAAGTCTAGCCGTCTACACTACTCCTATCCATAACGCCATTTTGAATATTTTTATTATTATCGATATAATTTGGTTGCAGGTTGGCAAATGTTTTATGTTTTCTTCGGAAAACTCATTTTTATTATGTTGGTTTGATACGTGAAGTTTTTCACCGAAATTTTATTTTTATTATAATGTGTTTTGCTGTTTTCCATTTTAACTATTTTTCTATAATAGTAATTACAGTTTTAAAATCCTGTTATACGGCTGTGAGAACGTTGACGTTGCTCCCCACTAATTGTGGCTGTTATGTTTTTAACATGGCAGGTATATGTTTTCCTTCGGGTGGGCTAGCGAGCAGTTATGGATCCTGCTTGTTTTAATCAGATCAATGTATTATGGATTGTTAAAACCCTTTTTATGGATTTTAATTTTTTATTTTTTTGTAGCCATTTTTTATTTTATGGCTTATGTATTGACTTACCATTTTTATTTAATCAAGACATAGCTACAGTGTGTTATAATCCCACTTCTACAGTGTTTCCGCCACTGTATTGCGTTAGAATTTCTAGGGGATTACACCTCCTCGATCATGCCCACGAAATCAAATCCTCGTGGGTCGGCCCGGCCCGTAGCATTACAACTTGCCACGGTGATATGGGTGGCCTCTAGTGTGATGACACCGTCTTGAAGAGGCATCTTGACTTTCCTATGTAGGGTAGAGGACACGGCCTTCCGAGTAGCAAGTTGAAGGATGAGGTGACATAAATCACCTGGAACTCCAGTTCTTTTTCGATTGGGCCGGTTATGATTGTCAATTTAACGGCCCCGGCTACTGGTTTTGGGCTTCCGTCAAAAGCCTGGATAGTTTGCGCCATTGGGAGATAGTCGGCATCTGTGATGTCGAGGGCCCTAGCGGTCCTTAGGGGTAGGAAATTAACGGCAGATCCATCATCGATCAGGGTCATTGGGAGGTACTTCCCTCGACAGATGACCGTGATGTACAGGGCTAGATTATGATTGGGCCTGAACGGTGGTAGATCGGAATCAGAGAAGGTTATAAGTGGGCTTTCCTTCGACTTGCGGCCCTTGAGATAGGGCATGATAGTGGCTACCATTTCAGCGGGAGTAACCTGAGAGTCGACCTTGTTTTCGTCGAGAGCCTTAGTCAGTGCCTCTCGATGTGCTTGCGAGCTAACCAGAAGCTGCCATATTGTTAGATCAGCTCGAACCCTCTTCAATTCTTGGACCAAAGTCGTGTCACTGCTTGGTTCTTCGAGGGTGGATTCCGTCCTGGCAAGTTCAGTGATGGTTGTGGGAGTAGAGCGCCCAGCTGTGGCGAGGTGGTTAGCGGCTAAGGCTTTGGACTTAGCTTTTCGGACCTCTTCAAGGGTGATGGGGACAGTTTCCCCTTTGGCTAGGTAAACATCATCCTCGTCATCGAACCATATCCCACTGATTTGTGGGGCATGAGGGGAGATAAGGTGTGAACAGTCGATTACCTCACCGGTGAATATTGCATGGGCACTGAACGGGTTTTCTTTGTTGCTCGGCTTGTCTCTGGGCAACGGGATTTTCCCGCTCTCAATCAGGTCCTGGATCAGATGCTTCAGTCTCCAGCATTTTTCAGTATCATGCCCGTTACCGCGATGATACTGACAGTAGGCTAGGGCGTTATAGCTTTTGGGCCTCTTCTTTACTGGAACTTCTGGAGTTGGGCCTATCGGTTGGATCAAGCCCTTTGAGAATAGCCTCTGTAAGGCATAAGTATAGGTAGTCCCTATATCTGTGAATACCCGATTTGGTGTATTCTTTTTGGATGAGGTGTCAAGCAGATTTACCTCGTCGAAGATGCTGCGAGTTGCAGCTGCAGGTGTGGGCTTGCTCGCAGATGAGCTGTAACACCGGCTATTTTTCTAACATTTTTATCATTTCCGTTATGACTTCGTCATAACTCTGTGTAGACACCCACATTTTGACCGCCAGGTGTCTATAGCAGTTTCCGACAAACACCCGATGATGATCGAACGCTAACATGCTTTAACGTACTCGGAAATGGGCTCGAAATCATGGATATTTGGCTTGGGCTTTTTACGGAGTACAAATCTCACAAAACCAACCTCAAATTCAGGCCCAGTGGGTCGTTTTGAGTCAAATAACACTAATTTGGGTCGAATCCGTCACCAGGGGTAAAACCGTCTTTTAGCGACCGAGTCAAAACCCGATCAAAGATATTTTCCGAAACTCGTAGGCTGACCGTGACATCTCACATGTCCTATTCGGACTCCAACTCCACAAAAATCAAACTACACAAAGCAATAAACAATTCCGTTTAAGGTAGAATTCGATCCCGAGTAGGAATCCTATCCGAGAACCGACTCAAACACTCAACCGAGTTGAAACACTCGGCCAAGTACCCAAACCAGCCGGTTTTTTCCTCTTTTTTTCTCTTACAAGAAAACGGAATTCTCGTTCTCCTCAGCTTCTTACCCAAGCGGTAATTCTAGCTCAAACAGAAGTCCTATTCAAAAATCAATTCGAGTATCCGACCGAGTGTAAAACACTCGGCCGAGACAGCCCAAAACAAGAGCAAATCCACCGGTTTGCCTTTCTTCCTCCACAAGAAAGCGGAATCCTTATTTCCCTCAAATTCCCTCGTTTCCTATCCTAAGCGGTAGTCAAACTCTCCCAAGCCAAGGTCGGGAATTTCCTATAAATAGCCCCTTGCATCCAACACAAAAAATAGAATTTACAGACACGATTCATAAAACGATTAATCAATATGATTTTTACCAACAATTCTTCCTACACAATTCATACACACACATATAATTCCTTAGCATCGAGAAACCGATAATACGTTCAAAACCCGAAGGAAACCGGTCCGAAACCCGACACCCTTCACCCGTCAAAACCGTACCACCCTAACCCAACCGACGTTGCCTCGACACTCCCGTGCCTAGCCACATTCCGACGAGTCCCGATCCTAGTCAACAAGAGCATGTAGGTTGAGGGTGTAATCAAACCCGATTTCTTCCTTTCTCTCCCTTTCTCCTCTTCGTCCGTTTCTTATGGGTCAAGAGTCGTTTTTTTATTATTTTTCTAATATCGTTATTAACGAAAAACTATTTTCATAACGAATATTCTTAAACATACGATATCGATTTTTCTATAATCGAATATCGTATCAAAAAGAATTATATTAAGATTTCAACGATATCAGAAATCGTTACATCTTTTTTGTCAAAATTCTTTTCTTTTACTTTTCGTTCAAAATAACAATTTTCGAACAAAAATATAAAGACGGACAGACCCGCACGCGAGTCGCGCCATGCCCAGGCGACTCGCGCGCAGGCCTGGAATCCGGGACTTCTTTTTTCTACGTTTTCGTTCGTTTTATTATTTATTCTTCGATCGATTTCTAAAATTACATCTTTTCTAAAAACTATTCCAAGTATTTGATATTGATTTCGTAGTCAACTATCGAATATAAAGAATATCGAAAATATTAAGTCGAGTACGAATCATGCAATATTCGTACGCGATTTAATACGAACTTCGAGTTTTCGAAAACCGGACCCGAAACAGGCCACCACGCGACCCGCCGGCATCCCGGGCGAGTCGCGCGGCCGGCTGTCATTCCGCGGCCTTTTCCGTCCTTTTTATTATTTTTCGAACTTCGTTTTTATACAAAACAACGTTCTTTTCGATATTTTTTTTCAGATTTCGATTAATATTTATTTCCTCGATTTCGCATATTTTATTTTGTTATTATTACTCACAAATCGATACTAACTCGTTTGTTTGTTTTGTAGCACATTCATCTTTTTATTTCATTTGTTTTATTATACTAAAACGAATTTCACATGCTAAATACAACTTTGACGTTAATCAATTTTCATGCATTAAATTGACTTAGCAACCCATTCAATTCCTCACATGCTTAGGAAAACAATGTTTGCATAATCATTCATCGTTCAACTAACGCGCGCATTAAAACATCATTCGATATCCTAGTAGAGGCCGCTAATGTGCGGGCGGGGTTGGGTGTTCTTAGTGAACTTCCCAACACGTACCCTCACCCCTTACTCAGAACCGTGGTTTCCGGATGTCCGAAACCATTGGCAACGAGAGTCATTCAATATACGATTAACCGCTCAAGTCGGCATCTATATCGATATGCAAAGGGACGAGCCCAATAAACTCTGACATCGAAAATGGGCCGTATTTTGTACACGACCCACTACGACATAGAGTGGGCTCGAACGGTTCCGAATAACCATAAAATTCGGTGGCGACTCCGACTTCGATTTAAATTTCCATTTGACCATCTCATGGAGATTCATTCGCCTCCCCAAACCCGCGCGTGGCCGCGTCGGGGTGGACCTATGTCATGTCCACAAATTGGCGACTCCGCTGGGGATTTTCTGATGAGTTAATAACCTTCAGTGTCCTCAGGGTGAGACTCGAATAGAAATCGTTTGACTAGTACAATGCGCGTTTTAGTTTTACGGTTCATGCATAACCCCATTTTTCCCGGGCCGGTACTCGTGACCGACGTCCCACTATACCGTTGATATAGTCCAAACTGGTTATGTCAAAGGTGTCCATTAGCCGATTCATATGGGTTTTACGGCATGTCCTAATCTCAACTCGAGTTAGGGAGTCCGCCCCGATTCTTGATAGGCTGTGTACACTGGTATAGACCCTTACAAACTGACCGAGACTTAGATTAAGAGCATACATGGCGTCATTATACTGTTTCCGTGACTACGTGCTGCTTGATCTACATCTTTTTTCAAAACCGTCATCTTTTCAAAATTTGCGTCCTTTTCAAAATATCCAATTTTCAAAACCCCGGTCATATACCGAACTTAGGACTTATGATTTTACTCAAAATAGCCTTTTTCTAGCCGGTATTATGCCCAATTCAAAACTCGAAAATATTTTCGAAACTTTCAAAACCCGTCATTCGGCCCACTCCCTTTTTTTCTTTTTCGAAAAAAGGGCCGAATTTCTTCACCCGATTCATTTCGGGCTTTTCAAAGATATCATATTTCAAAACCTTCTCTTCTTAGACTTCCCGTATTTAGCAGTGTCGGGTCGTGTCATAAGTCGTTGAAGTCTCTAGCGTCGAAACTCCGTCGATCCTACATCGCGGGTTTCCCCCCCATCCTAGTCCGCCTTACCTTACTAAGGCAAGGCCCACCTACGTAGGACATACTCCTACAAAGGTTGGCCCGTTTACACAATCGAGTCTAAAAGTCTGGGAATGTCTCACGTGAACCTTCCTTCGAACAGGGCCCAACCCACATAGTTGGATCCTGAGGAAGGCCCACCTTTTCACAAGTCACCCGTCTAAGTGTCTTTTCCGAGTCAACCTTTTACAAGGCATAGCCCTATAACAAAAGGTTCACGGTCCTTACGTCTAAGGGTCACTCATCCGACACTCGAGTCTTAACAAAATCTTCAATCCCACTTGGGGGGCTACCCTTCAGCAGAGCGATCAATCACGGTTGCTCTAAGGGTCATGTCTTGCACGTGTTGTCTCGCGTATCCCACTTTCGAGTCACTTAGATGCCACACCATCTGGGTCCTATCAAAGTCCTTAGTCTCACTTGGGGGCTATTCTCTGACGGAGTGATTAAATCACAATCACTACGAGAATCGTACCTTACACATTTGTCTTAGGAGAGTCTAACCCGAGTCAAACTGGAGTCGTCTCTCCTCTCGCGCTATTTCCTATGCCTTGGTGAAATTGAGTTCCGAAGCAACTTCTCTGATTACGCGGTATTCTTACAGACAAGCCACTGGTAACCAGACGCCAGAAAATGCAAGAAACTTTGGACCAATTGACAACCTCTATAGCTGAGCTTGAAGCCCAATTGACGGTTATCAGGGCCGAACAAACGACCATTGCCACCCGTTTGAGTGCCGTGGAGCAAAGGACTCTTAAGGTCAGGAATGAAACTACTGGGCCCATAGCTGAACTGGTCAGCACCGTTCGCAAACTTGAAGAACAGGTCCACTCGACCACCAGAAACACCATCCTCACGGAAAATGCCCGTACCTACTCGCCCTTGACCGATGAACTGCCCGCTAACCTCAACTTAACGGGCTTACCAATGTTTGACGGGACGGAAGACCCGGTACTCTATATTCGGGCTTTCAAGGACTTTATGGCTGTTAAGGGGGTCAAATCGACCATGTTCAAGCATCTCTTCGCTTCCTCACTGGAAAAGCACCCGAAAGCCTGGTACTACAGGCTTGATCCCAAGAAATACAGAACCTGGGACGATGTCGCAACAGAATTCGCGCGAAACTACGCGGATAACGCCGAGATCCAGACTACGATGCGTACACTGGAGGTTATGGCCCAAGAGCCCAAAGAAGGTTTCACCAAGTACCTTCAAAGGTGGAGGGCTGAAAGTGTGAAGTTGGTAGACAAGCCCAACGAGAAGACACTAGTGGAGGCGTTCATCAACAACCTCCTCCCTTCCTATCGCGTCCATCTTAGGTATGCCGGCATTTCAAACTTTGTAGTGCTTACCGAAATGGGCATTAGGATTGAAGATGATCTTCGACAAAATGAAGATCTGGGTGAAGCGTCTATTGGAGGCTATACTGGACATCAACTTGAGTCCTTAGAAGCTGAATTGACAACACCATCCGAGAGTCTAGATTTGGTTTAAGTCCGAGTCTGAGTCCGAGTCTAGGATGTTCTATTTCTTTCAATTTCAAAGTCAGAGTCAGTTGTATTCTGTCCTCTTTTTCAAAATTCAATAAAGTCAGCTTTTCAATCTCTCATAGATAATTTCCTTATGTGTTTCCGAGAACATGATGAACACCATCATACGCTGTGAGCACACGCACGTGACTATTATAGGCACATCTGTAATGACTGCAGGAAACCGAGCCCGTGTTTTCCTTTTACCTATTCCATGTTTGGTATAGAAAGCCACATAACTACCCTTAGCAAGAGCGGTATCGAATCCTATGACAAATCTAGGTAATCTCCTAGTTTGGGTTAAAGACGGGAGGCAAGCCCATTTCCCACAATAAAACACCCATCCAATAAGACTAATCGATCCCTACCTTAGGTGTTAGTCTGACCAACAAAAAAAAGGAAAAAACTGGACAAAAAAAAAAATCAAAAGTCCAATACAATAGAAAGCAAAAGGCCAAAACAAAAAAGCAGGCCATTATCAAAAAAAAAAGAGGCACCCATGACTGAGGTTAAGCGGTCAATCCAAATGAAGAATCCCGAGACCGGGGCTAAGAGGTCAACCAAAAAATATTCAAAAAACCATGACCGTAGTGAAAACGATCAATTCAAAATTATCAATACTCATACCATCCAATAGGGGAGAGACAGTCAAGTTGGTCAGCTAACACAACATCTAGCCTTTCCACATTACAACCCTCAAGACCTTCTCGAGACCTAGGCTAGAGACAGCCCAGAATTTTGAGGATTCAAGCTCCATAGGATACACCCTAACCTTTAGGGCCAGACATGGAAATCAGATCCCGCATTATCAAACCTGCCCAATCGAAGCTCGAGCCATTCTACTCGACTTCCCCTTTACATAACAAAATTCACAATCACCATATGCAAACCCGAGAGCAAAACTCGTCAAATCCCCTCGAGAGCAAAACTCGTCAAATCCCCCCGAGAGCAAAACTCGTCAAATCCCCCGAGAGCAAAACTCGTTAAAATCCCCGAGAACAGAACTCGTTAAAATTCCCGAGAACAGAACTCGTTAAAATCCTATCCCAATTCTTCTCATTCAAACCAGTTACCAACTCCGAACACGGGAACTCAAACTGCGGTCGGCATAGAACATGCCCAAATAGTTCACACCACCTCTGGGGGCTATCCCGGAGAACGCTCATAGTCACAGGATCAATATCCTAACCATCCTAGCCCTTTGATCAAGACATCACTGGGAATGCACCTAGCCTACACCATTGCTATGGTTAGTTACACACAAAGCCCTAATAAACTAGGCACCACAATCCACTGAACTACGGTTTGGTTTGATTTCACCACACGTGAATACGTAGGCAGCCTTTCAAACAGAGGCACAACCACCCACTTTGACACACATTCAAAAAGCACCATCATTCCGGTCACGACACTGTCATGTTCTCGACAGTTAGCTTTGTCATCCTGGGGGCTTCTCTTAGACAGAAAACCTCCTTCCACTCACAAAATCCAGATAAATTCAAAAAATCTAGCCTCCTTTCTATAGTGTGTCCTAGTACTCGGCTCAGTCGAAGACAAGAATCTATCAGGATTCGAGGCAATACCCACCTTGGAAATGTACCCAAAAATCAAAATCCAGAAGAGCACTAGACTACGGCATTGCTACTGCTAAAAGTCCTGTCATGCCAAAACAGTCTCATTACAGACTATTGCAATCCCCCCATAGCACATCCTTCTTATTCTGAGGATTCGACCGTATTGTCACTCGCCTAGGCTACGGAATAGCGCAACTTAAGAGTCTTGTCATCTTAGGTGGCCCACCTCCTTACTAAGTCACGGTCCAACCCCTCGAGAGTCCAGTCATGTCTGTCAACTCGTCCGGTCGCGTCCAGAGTCGAGTCTGTCAGTAGACCTCTCTTTAAATTCTCATTTTAAAATTTGCAAAAACTTAGCCATTTGAAAAAAAAAATCTTTTCGACAAGGTCAAATTTCAATCTATTTAACCTGCAAATTTCTTTTCAACCCTTTCAATTTTGGAAACCTATTTCCTAGCACGTGAGTTGCTTTCAGGACTTCGATTTCAAAATGCAGCAAAAATCATTTTTATTCCCTAGCACGAGTCTTTTTTCCTACAAATATTACATGCAAAATTTTGCAGCTTTGCATAAATATGTACAGGACGACTCAAACAGGACCATGCAATTTGCATAACTCCCCAGCGGCATTTAACAAGGTGAGCCCACATACAGGCCCATTTTAAGTCTCATGCGACGAATTCCCCCACGGAGTTATCACTAGTTCAGGTACATTTCTAGTCCATGGCCGGCGGGCCCTCCACGCAGGTCTAATGGACCTTAAACGACCCGACCGGAAGCTGCCAGGTTTTAATCCTTGATTGACCTGGTGGCTACTCTGACTTTCGCCCTGTCCAAGCCTCAGTCAGAGTGGGGGCTCTGTAGACACCCACATTTTGACCGCCAGGTGTCTATAGCAGTTTCCGACAAACACCCGGTGATGATCGGACGCTAACATGCTTTAACGTACTCGGAAATGGGCTCGAAATCATGGATATTTGGCTTGGGCTTTTTACGGAGTACAAATCTCACAAAACCAACCTCAAATTCAGGCCCAGTGGGTCGTTTCGAGTCAAATAACACTAATTTGGGTCGAATCCGTCACCAGGGGTAAAACCGTCTTTTAGCGACCGAGTCAAAACCCGGTCAAAGATATTTTCCGAAACTCGTAGGCTGACCGTGACATCTCACATGTCCTATTCGGACTCCAACTCCACAAAAATCAAACTACACAAAGCAATAAACAATTCCGTTTAAGGTAGAATTCGATCCCGAGTAGGAATCCTATCCGGGAACCGACTCAAACACTCAACCGAGTTGAAACACTCGGCCAAGTACCCAAACCAGCCGGTTTTTTCCTCTTTTCTTCTCTTACAAGAAAACGGAATTCTCGTTCTCCTCAGCTTCTTACCCAAGCGGTAATTCTAGCTCAAACAGAAGTCCTATTCAAAAATCAATTCGAGTATCCGACCGAGTGTAAAACACTCGGCCGAGACAGCCCAAAACAAGAGCAAATCCACCGGTTTGCCTTTCTTCCTCCACAAGAAAGCGAAATCCTTATTTCCCTCAAATTCCCTCGTTTCCTATCCTAAGCGGTAGTCAAACTCTCCCAAGCCAAGGTCGGGAATTTCCTATAAATAGCCCCTTGCATCCAACACAAAAAATAGAATTTACAGACACGATTCATAAAACGATTAATCAATACGATTTTTACCAACAATTCTTCCTACACAATTCATACACACACATATAATTCCTTAGCATCGAGAAACCGATAATACGTTCAAAACCCGAAGGAAACCGGTCCGAAACCCGACACCCTTCACCCGTCAAAACCGTACCACCCTAACCCAACCGACGTTGCCTCGACACTCCCGTGCCTAGCCACATTCCGACGAGTCCCGATCCGAGTCAACAAGAGCATGTAGGTTGAGGTTGTAATCAAACCCGATTTCTTCCTTTCTCTCCCTTTCTCCTCTTCGTCCGTTTCTTATGGGTCAAGAGTCGTTTTTTTTAATTTTTCTAATATCGTTATTAACGAAAAACTATTTTCATAACGAATATTCTTAAACATACAATATCGATTTTTCTATAATCGAATATCGTATCAAAAAGAATTATATTAAGATTTCAACGATATCAGAAATCGTTACATCTTTTTTGTCAAAATTCTTTTCTTTTACTTTTCGTTCAAAATAACAATTTTCGAACAAAAATATAAAGACGGACAGACCCGCACGCGAGTCGCGCCATGCCCAGGCGACTCGCGCGCAGGCCTGGAATCCGGGACTTCTTTTTTCTACGTTTTCGTTCGTTTTATTATTTATTCTTCGATCGATTTCTAAAATTACATCTTTTCTAAAAACTATTCCAAGTATTTGATATTGATTCCGTAGTCAACTATCGAATATAAAGAATATCGAAAATATTAAGTCGAGTACGAATCATGCAATATTCGTACGCGATTTAATACGAACTTCGAGTTTTCGAAAACCGGACCCGAAACAGGCCACCACGCGACCCGCCGGCATCCCGGGCGAGTCACGCGGCCGGCTGTCATGCCGCGGCCTTTTCCGTCTTTTTTATTATTTTTCGAACTTCGTTTTTATACAAAACAACGTTCTTTTCGATATTTTTTTTCAGATTTCGATTAATATTTATTTCCTCGATTTCGCATATTTTATTTTGTTATTATTACTCACAAATCGATACTAACTCGTTTGTTTGTTTTGTAGCAAATTCATCTTTTTATTTCATTTGTTTTATTATACTAAAACGAATTTCACATGCTAAATACAACTTTGACGTTAATCAATTTTCATGCATTAAATTGACTTAGCAACCCATTCAATTACTCACATGCTTAGGAAAACAATGTTTGCATAATCATTCATCGTTCAACTAACGCGCGCATTAAAACATCATTCGATATCCTAGTAGAGGCCGCTAATGTGCGGGCGGGGTTGGGTGTTCTTAGTGAACTTCCCAACACGTACCCTCACCCCTTACTCAGAACCGTGGTTTCCGGATGTCCAAAACCATTGGCAACGAGAGTCATTCAATATACGATTAACCGCTCAAGTCGGCATCTATATCGATATGCAAAGGGACGAGCCCAATAAACTCTGACATCGATAATGGGCCGTATTTTGTACACGGCCCACTACGACATAGAGTGGGCTCGAACGGTTCCAAATAACCATAAAATTTGGTGGCGACTCCGACTTCGATTTAAATTTCCATTTGACCATCTCATGGAGATTCATTCGCCTCCCCAAACCCGCGCGTGGCCGCGTCGGGGTGGACCTATGTCATGTCCACACTCTGTCACATTTCGGCCTTATGTTTCATCATTATTCCAAGCTCTATTTTCATTTTTGAGTCTAATGGTATTTATTTTTATTTTGAAAGATTTTAATTCTTTTAAATCTATTTAATTGATTTTCTTCGTAAACTAATTATTTTTCTGCGATGAATTCTACTTCTCTACGAATTAACGTTTTTAAACTCTGATTTAAGCTATTTCTTTTCCTACAAATGTCTAGATATATTTATATAATATTTTCAACTAAGAAATATTTTATTTACGAAAATTTAGCCTTTAATGATTTTATTACGAAGTTTCGTAAATAATTATTTTCGAACGCGCGGTTTACTCGAATTGCTTTGAAATGCTTTTAATAATTTTATGATCCTTATTTTTATCAACGTACAACTAAAAAGAGACCATTTTGGACCGTGACACCATGTAGTAAAACATTTGATTACAACTTTTATTTACATAACACTTTATGTTTAAACTTTAATTAAAAAGATATTTTTCTCTTTAATTGATTTACATGCTTAAATTACAAACCTTTCATGCTACCATCACATTCATTTTGGCTGAAATTTTAAGACTACATTCACATTGTTTTTATCAATTTTAATGCTTCATTCATCCACCATCCTTTCATATTTTTCTTATTCATTTTTACATCAATTTTATTTTAACAAAAACCTCTTCTTTCTCCCTCTTTTTGGCTGGTGTTCCTGCCCATTTTTAGCAGCCATTTTCATCCATAATCAAGCTTTGATCGTCGTATTTTCATCTTCTAAATTATCGATTTTCTTTTCCCTTCATTAAGGTAATAATCGATGTTATTTCTGATCGTTATTTACCTTGATTCTTTTAGTTTTCTCATGGTATTTTTGTACCATGTATGTCATGTGAATTAGGATTCTTGGTTGATCCCGAAGCCGACGAATTTATAATCAACTCGGATTTGGGTTAGAGGTAACGTCGATGTTACTCGGTATTGCATGATTTTATTTGTGTAATTGGATGTATATTTTTATATTTTTGTTTTTGACGATATATATGTCATATAATCTGGAAAATTTTTAAAAGTTGAAAATTTGTATGTTTCGGTATTTTTATCGCTTTTACGAGATTAACGGTTAAATCGTCATATTAATTTGTAAAATCGTAATATTCGGCCTAAACATGTAATATATGTTTATATTCTGTAAAAATGATGTTTTTGATGAATTTTAATAATTTAGTATTTTTCTGATATTTTAGTTATCGATTATTGAATTATTACCGTTTACGGACAAAAACGATTAAAAGCCGATTTTTAGTTCTAGTACTTAAACATTTTATTTTAATCTGATTTTTGACGTGGTGAAACTTTCTGATGAAATAAAATTTTATGAGTTTTATTCATAATTTTTCGGAATTGTTAAGTGGATGAATTAATTAATCACTTTAAATCATCGTTTATCGTTAAAACCGTGTTTGTCGTTTAAATTCTCGATTTCTGGTCTTTGGTTTAAATTTGGAAAAATTCTGATTCTGATGATTTCATATTAAAATGTAATTTTATGATTTTTAGTGCCTTAATAAATGTTAGGAACGATAAGTTTTATTAATGGAATCGTTAATTGTGAAAACGGGTTTTAAAGACGGTTTTGACGGGATTTATTAAATCTGGAATTTTTTGGAAATCTGGAAAAATGGTAGATTCTGGAAAATCATGATTTTTAAGTTTAATGATAATTTTTGGATATTAATACTTAAATCGTTTTGTAATTACTATTTTTATTAATCGTTATTGTCGAGATTAGACGATTAACGAGAAAACCCATTTAAAAACCGAGTTTAAGAATTCTGGAAATTTTTCTTTTCTGGACAGAATGTCCAAAAATATATTTTTTCTATTTTACGTAATTTTTGTGCTATTTATTAAAGTCTTTAATTAACAGTAATGGTTTTTGGACAAAATTACGATTTGTCGTTAAAATGCTTCGTCTTACCTAAAAGAATTATTTTTCCAGCAATTTTGAAAATATTTAAATCTGAAACTTTAAGAATTAAATCATCCCTTAACATACTCTAAATATGTTTATTGGTTTAATTAAATAAAAGACGTTAAAGTACTTAATTTGGCATTTGCCGTAAAATCCTATTTATGTTCGTTTTGTCGAAACTATTAATAATTAGGGAATTTTAATTTTATAAACTTTGAAAACACCCTGATTAGTAGTATTAAAATGTCTAAGACATTTTTATTCATTTTATAAACACTTGGAAGATATTTTAATAATTTCATAAACCTAAATGCTCTCACTTTGATAATTAATATCGTTAAGGCCGAAAGTATTAGTTTTATAAATCTATATTGTTTACTAAAAATGTTGTATTAGTTTAAACTAATATTTTCGATATTTTGATATGATGCTATTTTTAGTAAAGTTTCTAAAAATAGAAGTTTCCTAAAATAGAAAAGTTTCCTCTTTTACAATATAATGGTTACTCCTTTTGTTCTCTTATTATTTTAATGATTATATCTTTTGAATATCGATAATGTCTTTGTTTTGGAGTTATGGAATAAGGACAAGCGTGAGGTTAGAGTAATATATTCTGGGGTTTATGTTTTGCCATCAACTATAAGGCTGGTGTGTCTTTATGGGGCACACTGGTTGTTGAACCGAGCATATATGGTGTTCGGGAGTGTGTGTACATTTTGACCTTAAACTCGTGCCTCGCAGTGTAAGACGCCGTCGGGTTGAACTGAGTATTTATGGTGCTCGGGAGGGGTGTACATATCATTTTAAACTAGGGCCACGCATTTATAAGTCGCCGTCCTATTATGGTTGAGTAGCCTAGTTAGAGATCGAGGTTTGATTTGTTTGAACTAAGTTCTCAAAGCTAGTTTTAGTATTCTCCTAGTGAAAGTCTAGCCGTCTACACTAATCCTATCCATAACACCATTTTGAATATTTTATTATTATCGGTATAATTTGGTTCGCAGGTTGGCAAATATTTTCTGTTTTCTCCGGAAAACTCATTTTTTATTATATTGTTTCGATACGTGAAATTATTCACTGAAAGCTTATTTTTATTATACTTTTTTTTACTATTTTCCATTTTTACTATATTTCTATAATAGTAATTATAGTTTTAAAATCCTGTTATACGGCTGGGAGAACGTTGACGTTGCTCCCCACTGATTGTGGCTGTTATGTTTTTTTAACATGGTAGGTATATGTGTTTCCCTTCAGGTGGGCTAGCGAGCAGTTGTGGATCCTGCTTGTTTTAATAAGATCACATTATTATGTATTGTTAAAACCCATTTTATGGATTTTATTATATATTTATTTTGTAGCCATTTTTTATTTTATGGCTTATGTATTGACTTACCATTTTTATTTAATCAAGACATAGTTACAGTGTGTTATAATCCCACTTCTACAGTGTTTCCGCCACTGTATTGCGTTAGAATTTCTAGGGGATAACATGAGCTTGCTCCTTGATAGCCCTTGGTAGAGGTCTTAGTCAGGCTCCCTAATCGTAGGTCATCCTCGATCCTTGTAACCATTTCAGTCAGGGTAGCAAAATTGGGGATAATAACATACTGGAGGTGGACCCGGTAGGAAGGGAGGAGATTCTTGACAAACGCCTCCACTAGCACTTTCTCGCTGGGCTTATCGACCAGCTTAACACTCTCGGCCCGCCATCTCTGTAGATATTTGGTGAACCCTTCTTTGGGCTCTTGGGCCATCACTTCCAGAGTACGCATTGTAGTCTGGATCTCGGTATTATCAGCATAATTCCGAGCAAATTCAGTTGGCACGTCATCCCAAGTTTTACATTTCTTGGAATCGAGCCTGTAGTACCAGGCCTTGGGATGCTTCTCCAGGGAGGAAGGGAATAAGTGAGTAAACATGGTAGACTTCACCCCTTTTACCGCCATAAAATCTTTGAAAGCCCGGATGTGGTGGACCGGGTCTTCGGTACCCTCAAACATTGGAATTCCCGTATGGTTGAGGTTAGCGGGTAGCTCGTCATTCAAAGGCGAATAGGAACGAGCAATTTCAGTGTGGATCGAGTTGTTCGTTGACAGGTGAACTTGTTCCTCGAGCCTGCGGACAGCACTGACTAGTTCAGCTATGGGCCCAGTGGGCTCAGATCCAGGAGAAGGAATTCCCTTCTCCATCGCGCCCACACGAGTGGCAAGTGCCGTTTGATCAGTCTGGATGGCAGTCAATTGGGCTTCGATCTTCTCTAGGGCATCCTTCAATGCGTCCATTTTGTGTTGATATCTGGTTTCGGGTGGCCTGTCCGTAAGAACACCGCGCAATCAGAAACTAGCCCGAATCCCGGAATAGAAAGTACATCCCGAACAAGACTAAAAAGGGAAATGACTCGGAAAAGACACCTAGACGGGTGACTTGTGAAAAGTGGGCCTTCCTTAGGAATCGGCAGGTGGGCGGAGTCCTGTTCGAAGAAAGGTTCAAGTGAGACATCCCCAGATTTTTAGACTCGATTGTGTGAACGGGCCCTCCTTTGTAGGAGTATGTCCTACGCAGGTGGGCCTTGCCTTAGTCTAATAAGGCGGACCGGGATAGGGAAGAAACCCGCGATATAGGATCGACGGAGTTTCGACGCTAAAGACTTCGACGACTTACGACATGACCCGACACTGCTAAATACGGGAAGTCCTAAGAAGAGGAAGGTTTTGAAAATGGGTTGTTTTTTTTGAAAGAAAAGTCCGAGAGAACTCGGTGGAGGGCCCTCTTTTTCGAGGAAATCGGAAAGTGTACCGGGCCACAAGTTTTGAACGTTCGAAAATAATTTTGAGTTTTGAAATGGGCAGCATACCGGCTAGAAATAGGCTATTTTGAGTAAAATCATAAGTCCTAAATTTGGTATACGTCCCGGGTTTTGAAAATTGAATATCTTGAGAAAGATGTAATTTTTGAAAAGTTGACGGTTTTGAAAACGACACGGAAACCAAGTAGCATGTATTCAGGCAAGCATTATAACTACGCCACGTATGCTTTACACTAAGTCTTGGTCGGTCTAGAGGGTCTATACCAGTGTACATAGTCGAGACGTTGATCGAAACGGACTCTCTAAGTCGAGTTGTGCTTAGAACATGCCGCGAAACCCACTCGAATCGACTATGGACACCTTTTGACATATCCATATATATTGGAGTACATCAACGGTATAGTTGGACGTCGGTCACCAGTACCGGCCCGGGAAAAAATGGGTTATGCATGAACCGTAAAACTAAAACGCGTATTATACTAGTCAAACGATTTCTAATCGAGTCTCACCCTGAGGATGCCGATGGTTAGTCACGCATCAGTTAATCCCCAGTGGAGTCGCCAAATTGTGGACATGACATAGGTCCACCTCGACGCGGCCACGTGCGGGTTTGGGGAGGCGAATGAATCTCCATATGAGAATGGATCGAATTGAAATTTAAATCTATGTGAAGTCGCCACCGAAATTTGTGGGAGTTCGGGCCCCTTCGAACCCACTCTATGTCATAGTGGGCCGTGTACAAAATACGGCCCATTTCCGATGTCAGAGTTTATTGGGCTCGTCCCTCTGCATTTCGATACCGATACCGTCACTACCGGTTATCGTGTATTGAATGACTCTCGTGCGCCAACGGTTTCGGGCATCCGGAAACCGAGGTTCTAAGTAAGGGGTGAGGGTACGTGTTGGGAAGCCCACAAAGGACACCCAACCCCGCCCGCACATTGGCAGCCTCTACTAAGATACCGAATGATTTTTGAATACGCGCGTTAGTTGAACGGGAAAATGCTATGCAAACAGTATTTTCCCTAAGCATGTGATAGAATTGAATGGGTTTCTATGTCGATTTAATGCAACTAAAATCTTAACGTCAAAGTCGTATTTTAGCATGTGGGTTCATTTTAGTACAATAAAATAAACAACCAAAATTGACAAGAGAAACAACAAACGAGTTAGTAATGATATAACGGTTCACGAATTATTGAATGAGGTAGATAATATGATGTAAAGTTTTGAAAAGGTGATATTCCACGTGATTGATTAGGCACGTGTTGACTTAAGTCATAAAAAACGGTTAACGAGACTCAAAAACGGTGTAGGGCTCACGGTTGACGTGATAAGGGTGCCACTCGACCGAGTCATTGAGGGGCTCGGCCGAGTGGACCTCTGAATAAGGGTCTGCCCAGATTTCGTGACGATACTCGGCCGAGTTACAAGGGAACTCGGTCGAGTACATGGCCACTCGATCGAGTTACAGCGAAACTCGATCGAGTGGTTGTCGCGGGAGTGTTCTGTCTCGTTTTTGTGATGTCACTCGATCGAGTGGTTTAGGCACTCGGTCGAGTGGCACCTGTACGAACCAGGTTCGTTTGCAATTTTATTATTGATTTAGAAATTGTTTTTTTGATTTTGCTAAGTTGATGAATAGGGCATTAATATTATGAAATTTATACTCGATTCTAACTTTGAACACTCGTCGTATCCCATATGTGATTATTGAATCGATATGGAATACTAGAGTAAAAATAAAAGAAAACTGCTTTAAGTCGTCTTAAATTAACTATCGCGATATGAATGGATTTCCTCCGCGTTTAATAATGTCAGAATTCTAGCGAATTGTATGACAATTATTTTAGCATCAATAGAAATCACGTTAATTAATTTATGTGACTAGATCGTTAGATTCGACGTCTAATTATGAAATAAGCATTGAATCTAAGAGTTTGACGCTATGCTAGAATTGAAAGACTTGATTCCCTCCACATCCCGACATCACAATTAATTCTTGCGAATTGCTTGATGTCAGATCCGTGTCAACGGGTTTCGACCCTTATTAAATAAAATACTCGTTTTGAAAATATCTTGTAGAAAATCGATGAGAATTGCGATGAGATGATAACGATACGAATGAAAACGAAGAAAATATTGTTTGAGTTGACCCGTTTCAATAATCGAGTTCTAGGGTGTCAGGATAGGCGACCGGCAACGCTGTGTGCAGTACACTTGTATATTCGGGTTTCCTTATCCTGACATCCTTCGCACTCGACACAAATCTACGAGTATTTTAATGTCTTTTAGTACTAGCGATATTAACGATATTATAACGCGAATAAAATAAAAAATGAAACAACGAAAATGACTATAGACGACACGACGCGAGAAAAAGGAGAAAAGGAGAAAAGCGGGAATTGGCACCCTCAACCTACATGTTCTTGTTCTCGGTATGGACTCGTCTAGATGCGGCTTGCACGGGAGTAATCGAGGTGTGTAGGATGAGTTGTGGTGGTTCGGGTTTTGAATTCCTAAAGCTAGGTTTAGGGTTTGCTAGTGTAGTTGAAGTATGTGTAGATTAGGGTAGAACCTAGGGTTGTAAAAAAGTGAAACTAGGGTTTCCCAAAAGTGTCTTGAAAGGTTGTGCATGGGGGTGTATATATAGGCTTGGCCTAAGACTCCGGTTAGGGTTACTCGACCGTGTAACCAGCTGACTCGGTCGAGTGGCACGGTGTGCCTGCAGTCGGGCCTGAATAAGGCCCACCCGATCGAGTGGGTTGGGCACTCGATCGAGTGGCCCAGCTGGGCTGCGCGGGTCAGTTATTTTGGACCGTGACTTTGGATGTCTTGTGGGTTTTGTGTTTGAATTGGACTTTTGATGTTTGAAAGGTTGTTTTGTATGTGTCTTGGAAACGACTTGGACCGGGGTTGACCCAATCGTAAAAAGTCGGTTTTATTTCCGGTGTCGGTTTTGGCCCAAATTAGTCTTGTTTGACTCGGAACGGTCCGCTGGGCATGGATTCGAGGTCAGTTTTGTGAGATTTGTACTCCATAAGTGCTTTAGTCAACAACTAATGGTTTTGAGCCCATATCCGAGCACGTAGAAACACATTAGCGTCTGATCATCATCGGGTGGTTTTTGGAAACTACCATAGACACCTGGCAGTCAAAATGCGGGTGTCTACACCACTGCAGCAATAGCTATTCGAAACATCCTACTCTTCCTATGTTTGCGATGCTTCTTATCAACACTCCACCGCATCTCCATTTTCATATCATCACTTCTTCCCTTCACACCCATCCAATCCTTGATGTCATTCCATACTTCTCTAGCAAATGGGCATTTAAAAAATAAGTGGGCATGACACTCACTTGCTTGCTTACAGAGGATACATCTATTAACTACATATATAGATTTCTTCATCATATTATCCAGCGTAGCTAGTTTCCTTTGACCTGCCAACATAGGTATCAAACCATGCCTAGGAATCACATCCCTTTGCATCACCCTCAACCAATCTTTCTTGCCAAACTTATTTCGAAACCATTCATATGCTAAGCTGATACGAAACGCACCATCGAATTGCCAACTTCGTATCAATGCTTCAGTAGTTTCCTCACCTCCTTCGCTATTTATGATTTCATTCCTAACCTTTATAATGCTTTTCAAAGTGGAAGTGTATCGATCTTCACTTTTAATTACCCATATTGTCTGCCCTTCTAATATATAATGATTAACCCATCTTCCCCAAACTCCCCCTTCTCTATTTAAGATCTTCCATATCCAATTACATATCATTGCTTTGTTCCAAGCCACCATGTCTCTAATCCCAACACCTCCCTTCTCACTAGGAGCACACATGCTCGTCCAACTTTTATGAGATAAGTGAACAGTCTCTATATCTCCAGACTAGAAAATATTTCTGCACAGCCTTGAAATCCGCTGCATAACATTACCATGTATTTTATTATTATTATTATTATTATTATTATTATTATTTTTATATATATATATATAGAGAATTTTATTGATGAATCAAAAAGCAGTTTACAAAAAATTTTATTTTTATTTTTATTTTTATTTTTATTATTATTATTATTATTTTTATTTTTATTATTTTTATTATTTTTATTATTTTTATTATTATTATTATTTTTTTTTAAAACGGAACTTGCATTAAACACCAGAATAAATTACAAGAAGTTAGAGGGGAGCCGAGATACTATCTGGGCTCCCACTCCCTTAGCGATAGCAAAACTAATTCTAGTGAAAATGTGAACTGCGGCACGCGCTCCAGCATCCTGCGACATAGCGAACTTCCGAATCCGCTGGAGCAGAGAGACAGCCTCCGTGTCGAGCTCGCCGAGAGAGGAGAAGGAGAAAGGTAAGAAACCATACCCGATCGCCGTGCAGCGTGCCTGATACTTGGCACACTTACGGCGGGCAGCATCAGCAACGACCCGTCCGGGCTCAAAAGCGGTCAAGCCGGACTGGGTCAAAGGAGAAGACCCGGTCAAATCAACACACACATCATGCCCCCTGTCCCACGAGTAAAGCAGAAGATTGGCAGGTCGCAAGGGCTTGTCGTTATCGTCGCAGAGGCCAATCTCTACCTCCTTACCTGCAGAGATCCCGGTCCGAAAGCAAATATCCAACAGTGTGTCACGGACAAGGTTATGGCGATGTTTAATCCCCACAGTACCAGCACACGAAACCGCGTGATCACCAAAAATATCCTCTCTAAGGACCCTCGAGCAAGAAGAGCAAGAACCGGAAGGTGGGAACAAAGGGACTCCCAAGCGGTAACTAAGCACACTGCGATAAGTCCGACCGTTCATGGTTTGCCCAAGCCCAGTAATAGGGACAGCCCTCAACCAGTCAGAAGAATGGTCCCCCTGCTGAGATTTCCACAGGGCAACCTGTCGAGGAGTCAAGGAGAAAACAGATTCCGCCGCTGAAGCAACCCTCGTGAAATATATATCTGCCAATTTCTTCATAAGTTTGGGGACAGCGATCTCAGAGGGGTTATTCAAGAAGTCAGAACCGTTAGCCTCAACAAACCCACTCAAGGCAGACTCAAAGGCAAGTCCAGGGGAGGCGATCTCGGAGGGACGAAGCAACTTAGCTTGCAATTCGGCAGACTGGAGACGAGAAGCAAGGAAGGCAAAGTGCAGGGCATCAGTGGCGGCAAAGACACCTAGCCCCCCTAGGGAAAAAGGGAGGGTGGCCAACCGCCACTGCCACTCCCCGAAACCGGGTCCGGACCCTGTGAGAATACGCTCAAGACTAGATCGGAGCGCAGTGTCAAAAGAAAGGTGGGCCGACCCAAAAGCACAGGGAGAGCAAGTGCGCAAAGCAAAGTATAACTTACAAATACCTGTGCACGCCCGGAGAAGAAGTAACTCACACTGGGGATCCTCAATCGTAGCAACCAAGTCCATGAGCTCTATAGTACGGGCAACCCTCTTCGAGACAAGAGTACCACTGAAAGAAGGACACACGCTGACCGGTCCTCCCAGGACCTTAACACCATCCATGGGTCTGGCAATAGCGGAGGGGAAAACCCCAGCAAACCTACTCCTCGGGTCTTCGGTGGGCCAGAAAACCTCCGTTTTGGTGACGTTGAGATGAAGGCCAAAACAGGGTCCCTCATCCATAATCATCTGGAGAACCTTCCCCACAACAAGCGTATCCCCAACAATAGTACCATCATCGAGGTACCAAGCCTGGAAGCAAAGATCAAAGGAGTCCCTGATCCTACAAGCTAGGGGATGCAGAACTAGGGAGAAAAGGAGGGGGCCTAAGGGGTCACCCTGCTGGACCCCCTGGCAAGAGCGGAGGCAGTGCTCCCCATAGTAGAGCCTAGCAGGACTGGAATAGCAAAACTCGACCCAACGGGAGAGGGCAGGACACTGACGGCGAACCTCCCCCAGCATAGTCTCCCTGTCAACCAAGTTAAAGGCATTCTGGAAATCGACAAGCAACATGGAGAGACCCACATCAGCGCCACAATCCTCAACAAGGCGGTTCAAGGAATGCAGAATAGCTTCACCCCCGCTAGAAATACCTACCCCGAATTGAAAGCCCTCAAAATAGCCACTTAAAGATGGGCCAACCAAGTAAGCTCCAACCTTGGAAACAAGGCGCCTCCAGATGGTGCCCACAGCAATAGGACGAACCCCACCCCCTGGCTTAACGAGCGGGGTGAGCGGAGCACTGGCAATGTACTCACCTAACACCTGCGGACACTTCCCATCGAGAAAAAGATTGACCACCCGAGTGATAGAGGCAATCAGATCATCAGAAATGGCAATAGCAGCACCACTCAAACAATCTAGCAGATGTTGGGCCCGAAACCCATCCCTCCCACAAGACGTGCCCCGAGGGAAGCCCCGAATCATGTCCAAAACAACAGACACCAGCGCATCAAGACAGTGGCCAATGGGCTCAGACGGAAGGGCAGGAGAAAGAGCAGCTGGGTGCTTATCCTGGAGGGCTCGAAGGGTGGCATCAGTGTACGGAGCTACCCCAGACGAAGAAAGAACACGAACGGCAGCCGTGTAATGACCATCAGAAATCTTCTTACGACACTGACGGATGTTGAGCTCACCCAAGTCAAGCTCCTCCTCCGTACAAAAAGAAGGGGAGACCTCCGCCAAGGCTTCGCGCAAGAGCAACAACTTCCCCCCGGCACTCCCCAAGTACGGATAGCCCCGGTAATAGCCTCTTCCTGGCGGTGACGTCTAATAACAGTTCTACACTCCAAACTACTCCTCGGGGCAAAGATCTTCAAGACACAAAGAGGTAAGACAAGCAAGGAAACCCAACGAGAAATATCAAAAGGGGAGCCAACGACATCATCAAGAGCACTCTTCAAAACCCGCGCGAATCCAAGCCGACACCTAGGGGGGATAGATTTAACCGTCCGCAACCCTTTAGAGAGCAAACGATCCAGAGAAGTCAAAGAAAGGCAAGGGAGCATGTCCTGGCCGATAACACCCACTGACGGCACAGGGGGCGGAACGGGGCGAGGAAGGTCATAAAGAATAAACCGAACGAACCCATCCCCACAATCAGGCGCCTCGACAATCAGGCGCCTCAACCCTTTATTATTATTATTATTATTATTATTATTATTATTATTATTATTATTATTATTTTGCAGAAAATTATCATTTCATATCATAGATGTGAAATTACATTTTGGTGCAAAAAGTTCTAACACACTATATGAAATCAATTCAAACTCGCTAAAATCCTACTAAATTTAGGACTAACTTTACTAGACAAAAATCTGGCTTTAACAATGAACTTTAACTGCTCAAACATTCCTTCAACTGATCCACTTTTCTCCACAAACAATCTCTTATTACGCTCTTTCCACACAACAGCAACAACAACAGCTAAACAGACCTGGAGCCAGGGGTGTTTCCATTGCTTCTTATGCTTAGGATGATTGCTCCATTGAATAATATGTCTGAGGTTGATTGCAGGAATGACTATCCCCATCCACTGAGTAACTAGTGACCAAAACTACATTGAAATAGGACAGCTAAAGAACAAATGATGATGGTTTTCACTGGCATTCAAACATAGGATACACCTGTTTGCCAAATATATCCCTCTCTGTGCATACATGTCCATTGTGGGAAGCTTCTGTTGAGTTGCAAGTGTATGAAAAATACGACTGCTAGGAGCCATCAAAGAAGAGTGAGGGATGGCCTTAGAAAGCTGTCTTTTATCAAGGAAATTAAGATAAGCTGCAGAAACATTAAACTTGCCATTCTGATTACAAGAGTTCAAGAAGAGTCTTGCCTTCTCCTCTGAACCACAATGCTTGATGGAGAAATCCTTCACACGGATAAGATCTTTTATGGCAGAAGGATAAAACTCTTTGAAAGATAAGTTCCAAATGGATGTACTGCTAAGGATGTAAGCATTGCACCATTTGATCCAAATCCCTCCAATCCCCTCTGATAGCTGCCAAACACTCTTAGCCAACAGAGGTCGGTTCCAAGTTTCAAGGTTTTTAAGATTTAACCCCCCTTGTTTCCAAGGAAGGCAAATGTCCTTCCATTTCTTAAAGACAAGTCTTTTCTCACCAGGTTTAATACCCCAAAAGACGTCCTTACAAAGTTTATTAACCACTTTGAGAACTGATTGTGGGAACAAAACACTAGAGCACCAGAAATTCTCTAGGCCAAAAATCACAGAGCTTAAAAGCTGTATCTTGCCAGCATAGGACAAGAAGGCAGTAGACCAGTGATTAATAGCCTCTTGGATCTTCAAAATGAATGGATCAAAAAGCTTAACTGCAATCTTAGAATCACTGAGTGGCATACCAAGATATCTGAAGGGAAAATCACCAATACTAAATCTAGTTTGCTCCTGGATCAGAGCTTGAACCTCAGGAGTAACTCCTCCAAAGTACATACAAGTCTTGTCAGGATTTGCAAATTGGCCAGAAGTCAGTCCAAAATCATGGAGAACATTCTTAATAGCCAGAACAGAAGGAAGATCACCTCTAGAGAAAATCATCAAGTCATCAGCAAACACAAAATGGGTGAGATTAATCTTGGTGCATTTAGGATGAAAGGATACATTAGTCTGCAGGCAAATCTTCCTGAGCTTCTGAGAAAGAACTTCCATGCTTAAAACAAAAATGTATGGTGACAAAGGGTCCCCTTGCCTCACTCCACTTCTCCCTTGGAAGAACCCTTCAATTTCACCATTCAAATTAAAGGAGTACCAAGGAGAAGAGATACAACCCATTATCCACTTGATGAATAGAGGTGGAAATCCAAACCCATTTAGCATCTTTTCAATAAAGCTCCATTGTAAGGAGTCAAAAGCTTTTCTAATATCTACTTTAACAAGACATCTAGGGGTGAGAAACTTCCTGGAATACCCCTTAACAAGCCCTTGGGAGAGCAAAATATTATCAAAAATGCTTCTACCCTGGACAAAGGTTGCTTGTTCTTCCCCTACCAAATCAGGCAAAACCTTTTTCAGTCTGTTTGAGATGACTTTAGATATTGCTTTATAGAACACAGTGCAACAAGAGATAGGCCTATATTCCAAAACACTACTAGCACCAGGCTTTTTGGGGATAAGAGAAATCAAAGTAGAATTTGCTTGTTTAGACATTTTACCAGTCTTGAAGAAACACATTGCAGCTTTACAAAAGTCTGCTCCAACTATGCTCCAAGCAGATTCAAAAAACCCAGCTGAAAAGCCATCAATGCCAGGACTACTATTGATGTCCATATGAAAAACTACATCCTTAATCTCCTCAAGAGAGATTGGAGCAGTTAGGCCAATAGTTTGATCCTGATCGAGCTTTGCAGTGATAGAACAATCAAGAACAGGAATACTTTTTCCAATCAGATTTGAGTAGTAGTCTTGAAAAGCTTTAGCAACAGCTTTAGGACCTTTTTGAAGAGCACCCTGAGAATCAGTAATAGCGCCTAACATTTGTTGAGTTCTTCTCTCAGATATTTTAGCATAAAAATATTTGGAAGAGCAATCAGCAAGTTGAATATGTTTTACTTTGGATCTCTGCTGCAACATAGTAATCTTGGATCTCTTTGAATTGATATAGGTATCATTTAAGGCATTTTCCTCCTCCATGAGTGTAAGAGAGAAAGGATCATTCTGAAGTTTGTTTTGACAACTAATAAGAGCTTCCCTAGCCTCATTAACTCTGGAAGAAAGATTACAGAAGTATTGCTTGTGGAAAGCCTTTAAAGCTTTCTTAACTGCTTTCATCCTGAAGAAAAAACAGTACATAGGAGAGCCAGAAACAGCAATGTTCCAAGCTTCCTGAACAGTGGGTAAGTAATTATGATGCTCACACCAACTGTTAAGGAAACTGAACCTTTTATGGTTTATTTTCTCAGAATAAACATCAACAATTAGTGGAGAGTGATCAGAGATACCAGACTCAGCCACAGTAGCAGAAGAGGAAGGGAAGCTTGAAACCCAGCTGGGAT
The DNA here is from genome assembly GCA_958450325.1 of Agrostemma githago. NCBI lineage: Eukaryota > Viridiplantae > Streptophyta > Magnoliopsida > Caryophyllales > Caryophyllaceae > Agrostemma > Agrostemma githago. Next base: position 22,974,137 of record OY288244.1, on the reverse strand, counting down.
TAGCTAAAACCCTATCCAATTTAGACCAAATTCTAGTAGAAGGATCTTGTTTATTAGTCCAAGTCATATCTAGACCTGTACTTATAAGATCATCAAGGGCACAATGCTGCAAACAGTTATTAAATTCCATCATGTCCTGTAAGCCAGGTGGATTATTCCCAAACTTCTCATCTGGACTTCTGACCACATTGAAATCCCCCAACACCAACCAAGCACTAGAGGGATTAAGAGACTCCAATTCAGACCAGAGATCCATTCTATCCAACCCTTTATTTAGACCATAGATGGCACTAAGCCAAAAGGAAGACTGAGAGAGATGATGAGACACAAAACAAGAAATATGCTGGGAGGAGCTAGAAACCTGAGTAATATTTACAGTAGCATGATTAGTGAAAAGCCAAATTCTGTCATTATGATGGGAACTGTAATTAGTAGTTACATTCCAATTCCTGAACTTGCCTTTAATAATTTTTCCAAACTTTTTCAACTTCACCCTAGTCTCCAACAAAGCAAAGACATCAGGCTTATTAGAACACAAGAAATCCTGAACCTCACTATGTTTGATTGGGTCATTGAACCCTCTAATATTCCAAGAGGCTACCTTCATTTATCTGGAGGTATAGGATCCCCTTGTAAAACCACCATGGAACATGCTTGGTGCATTTCAGGGAGCTCCAAAGTGCTGCCATCAGAGGAAAGTGAGGGGATCAGTTCTATCCCATAACCAGATTCCACCCTCCTTTCAAGACTCTGAGATACACTTTAGAGACCTGATGTACCACCTAGTTCCCCGCCACCACTATTCTCCCGACTCCCAAGGGGTATCTGAAAAGTATTATTATTATTATTATTATTATTATTACTGTTGTTGTTGTTGTTGTTGTTATTATTATTATTAATATTATTAATATTATTATTATTTATTATTATTATTATTATTATTATTATTATTATTATTATTACTATTATTACTATTATTATTATTATTATTATTATTATTATTATTTTTTTTTTTAATTTTTTTTTTGTGAGAATGTTATTTCTCTTATTCATCCAATATGGGCAATTAAGAGAATGACTTACAAAAGAAAACATATCCTTTCATCTTTGTTAGTACAAAGATTATCATACACTAACCATCAATACAATCCTTATAATAAGCAAATACTAGGATATTTAGTTGATAATCGAGCCTTCAGTTCCGCCTTTATAATGGCCCCCGGCTGCGCTATCGTCCTCTCCACATCAAAGAATAGCCTGCTGTTCCGTTCAGCCCATATGTGATACACAACCGCGCACCCTGCTACTGTAATCCATTCTCTTTTGCAAGGTCTGCAAGACCCAAATCTGGCTCGTCGTAGCAGATTATTCAGGCCTTTCGCCTGTACATTCACCTGCAGCCAGTTCATGATGAGATCCCACAATGATTTCGCATGGGAGCATTTAAAAAAGAGGTGCTCATGTGATTCTGCAGCTTCTTGACAAAGAACACATCTGTTAACAAACTGCATCCCCTTCTTCTGCAATTTATCCACCGTAGGCAGCTTTTCCTGTACAGCGAATGATAGAGTAATCTTGTGCTTAGGAATAATTGAAGAACACTTAGCAGCTTTCAGTATATGTATCTTTGAATACTTGTTCCGAAACCATTCATAACACTTCTTTGAGTTAAATCGCGCACCTGCTGTCCAATTACACACCAGTTTCCTGCTATTAATCCGATTTCCAGTCTTCAGCAAGATCTCATCCCTAAGATGAACCAGGCTTCGCAGAGCATCCGATTAACTATCATTTACTTGGATATCCCATAATGATTTGCCCTTAAGAACATAAGCCTTGATCCACATAATCCACAAGCTATTATGATTCATTTCAATCAGCCAAATCCATTTGGAAATCAACGTTTTATTTCATGCTAAAATCTCCTTGACACCAAAGCCCCCTTCTATCCATGGGGAACAAATCGCCTGCCAGCTTTTCATACAAACCATTCTCCTTTCCAGATTACCAGACCAAAAGTAATTTTTACAGATTTTATTGATCAGTTTTAGTACATTTTTAGGCAACAATGCAGTAGAACACCAAAAATTCGCCAGTCCAAATACCACTGAATTTAGTAATTCCACCCGCCCTGCATAAGAGAAGCTGTTCGTGGACCAATGCATCACTGCATTCTGAATCTTAACAATCAGGTCCCCATAGTTTGCTATACTGTTTTGAATTGGGTTTAGTGGCATACCCAGGTATTTGCAAGGGAGATTCCCCTTCACAAAACCTGTAGCCGCAATTATTTCATCCCTTATAGGTGCTTTTACTCCTCCAAAAAATATCTCCGTCTTATCCTCATTTATGCTCAGTCCTGACATGAAAGTAAAAGTAGAAATAGCCTCCTTGACAGCCATCACAGATGGAACGTCTCCACACATAAAGACCATAAGGTCGTCAGCGAACACCAAGTGTGAGAGAGTCAATTTGGCACATTTAGGATGAACTGAAACATTAGGTATTTTATTCAATCTTCTCAAATACCTAGAAAGGATCTCCATGCTAAGTACGAATAGATAAGGTGAGATGGGATCACCTTGTCGTATTCCACTTTGACCTTTAAAAAAACCGAACACACCACCATTTAACTTCAAAGAGAACCAAGCACCTGAAATACATTTTATGACCCACTGAATAATTTGAGGTGGAAAATTAAAAGCAGTGAGCATGCTTTGAATAAACGACCATTGTAGGGAGTCAAACGCCTTTCTCATATCAATTTTAACAAGGCATCTTGGAGTTAATAAAGATCTTCTGTACCCCTTAATCAAGGCTTGAGAGACCGCAATATTATCATGTATATTCCTTTTTTCCACAAACGCTGCTTGTTCAGGCCCTATGATAAGAGGTGCAACAATCTTCAATCTATTTGCGAGAATTTTGCTGATTGCTTTGTATACTGTCGTGCAACAAGCAATAGGTCTATAGTCCTTAACAGTAGCACACACATCCTTCTTAGGGACTAAGGTAATCAAGGTCGTATTTACTTGCTTACATATCCTGCCTGCCACAAAAAATTCCCTCACAGCAGCAGAGAGATCAGCACCCACAACCTGCCAGCTAGCCTTAAAAAACTCAGCAGAATACCCATCTGGGCCAGGACTTTTATGCGTGCCAATAGAGAACAGTGCTTTTTTTTATTTCATCCATAGATGGAATAGCTTGTAAGGCCTCCCAAGTATCATCAGAAAGAATTGGATCTTTCTGTATAAATGCGGAGTCAAGAGGCATTACAGGAGTAGATGCACCAATCAGGCCTTTATAATATTCTTCAAAAGCTGCAGCAACTTCCTTTTGTCCCAATCTAGTAATTCCATTAATATCCTCGATACTACCAATTGCCTTTTGCATTTTCCTTTCCTTTATTTTGTTATAGAAGTAACTTGTAGACGAATCATTTAAGGTAATATGATCTATCTTTGCCCTTTGTTTCAGCGTAATCATTTCAACCCTTCTCAGTTCACTGTACTGATTTATGAGTTGAGTCTCCTTCATAATAAGAGCAGTAGAACGAGGGTTATCCTGCAATTCAATTTGGCAAGCGTCAAGATTTAGTTTAGTCTCCTGGACTCTGACAGTTATATTGAAGTAAGATTGGCGATGCAGCCTTTTCAGGCTCACTTTTAGCCTTTTGAGTTTAGTAAACAACTTAAAACTCTCCACCCCATATGTATCCGCTTCCCATGATTGTCTTACTACGGGAATAAAATCTGGGTGTTCCACCCAGCAGTTCATAAAGCTGAACCTAGACTGTATCTTCTCAGTATTTAGAATTCTGACCAATACAGGTGAATGGTCTGAGATGCCTGCAGGCATATTAACAGCATTTGAACTAGGGTAAGCAGTAGACCAAGCTTGATTGACCAATGCTCTATCTAACTTGGACCAAACCCTAGTATTTTCCTTCTGTTTGTTCGTCCAGGTGTAATTACATCCAGTGGTGGGTAGATCATCCAACCCACAGGAATTGATGCAGGAATTAAACGCCATAATATCCGCCAAATTGGGCTGAGTATCACTGATACGTTCACTTGGTGACCTTACAATGTTAAAGTCTCCTAGTATAAGCCAACTTGCAACACCTGGTTTAATATTAAGTAACCCATTCCAAAGATCTACCCTTTTATCTCCATCATTATAACCATATATCATTGTAATATCCATATGAGAATTTGAAGCATAGTGATATATCTTACAATGAATAAATTGTGCCTGAGATTGTACAATCTGAACTGAAATAGAGGATTCTCTCCATACCACCCAGATTCTACCATTATAATGAGCTTGATAATTGCCCACCACCTTGTATTTTCTATAGAATTTCTTAATAATTTTCCTAGCCTTTCCTTCCTTTATTCTTGTTTCTAGAATACCCATAATATCCACTTGATTAATCCTCATAAAATTCAATATTTCAATTTGTTTTAGAGGATCATTTGCTCCCCTGATATTCCAGGATGCAGCAATCATGCATTACAAATGTCAGGAAGGTCAGTTTTCCTGACCACAGTAATTATCCTTTTTCCCTCTCCACATTCTGAGTGCATTTCAGCCTGAGGTGTGGGGGGATGAGTTGCCTGGGTCGAGTTGTGACCTAGTTCTGGATCAATCTCTGTACCCATCTGCACACTTCCCCCATCAACCCCATCTGAGGTACCACCTAGTGGGGGGTCCATATCAATGTCGTTCATCAAGTCAAACCTGTTTGAGAGAAGCAATTCCCTCATTTCATGTGAGTTTAGCCCTCTTAAAGCATCAGGCCCCCTCACTTTAAACCCTTTTTTCTTTGCTACTGTAACAAATTCAGTCATCTTCTCTAAGAATGTGCATTCTTAATGCATTACAGGCAACTCGTTAGGCTTCCCTACAATCCCATCTTGAGTATGACCAGCCTCGAGGACAGGCAAAGCAGGGATCGCCATCTGAGTGCCTGAGGTACCACCTAGCACAACACCCTTCTGTTCTTCTCTACTTATGGCTCCCTTAGGCATATAAACCTTTTTACTCTGCTGTTTCTTTTTCACCATCCTGCAATTAGCTTGCAAATGACCCAGTTTCTTTGACTCCTCACAAAAGGAAGGCACCCATTCGTACTCAATATGCTGAACAAACTGCCCAATAATAGGTGCATTAACCACTATTTCCTCAGGCAGTTCTTTGGAGACATCAATTTCAATCAACACCCTAGCAAATCCTAGCCGAGACTGAGTAGTAGTAGTCCTATCAGCAAAAAGGGGCTTACCAACTCTACTAGCCAGTTTGCTAAGCACAGTTTCAGACCACAAGAAAGGATCAAGATCTCGAAATAGGACCCAAACAGGTACAATGGAAAGTGATTCAATCTCCTTTGAGAAAGAAGGAGACCATTGCTTCAAGAGTAGAGAGTTAATCCCATATTTCCATGGGCCCCCTTTCAGCACCATGTTCATATCATCCTGTGATGCAAATCTGAAGCTAAACCACCCCTTTTTGAATATCTGAACAATAGGTAAAGACACATTCCCCCAATTCTTTACCACATAGTCCTGAATACCCTTCAAAGTAGGTTTCGCCCCTATAACATGTCCCATTAATGTGTACTGCCATTTTTTCAATTCTATCTCAAAATCATCCAAGTCAAGGGTAATTTCTAATGCATCGGCACGAGATTCATCAAAGTATAACTCCATACCAACATTACGCTGCTTATTCGTTACTTCTGTCCATGTAACAGGCTTTTCAATGGCAGACATAATTTTTGGCTGTATATCAGGACTTCTAATTGATTTAGATTGCAAAGACTCGGAACATGCCTTAGAATCACTATGTTTACCAGAAAAGGCTTTAGCAATTAGATCATTGATCAAAGAAACAGGGCGGACAGGAGATACCTCATCATCGCACACCTGTTCCACTTCCTCTGCCATTTCAGCTTGACAAGAGTTTTGTTGCTCTCCAATGTTCATCATAGTAGCTTCTCCATCCAATTGAGAGGTTGATACATCAAAACCCCCAATTTTACCAGACCCCTGTGAGAGCGATTTCGATCGCAACGTTACACCACTGGAGGATTGAGCTCCACCATTGATAGACAACGTTGTCGAAGAATCATGAGCGATTTTTGGAGGTCTTCCCCTACCTCGAGGCAAGTTTGGGACCGTAGCCATGGCGTTCGCGCAAAAAGTTGTTATTTCGTAACAGAATTTCATAGAAAAGTTTTAGAGAGAGAAAGTCTTTCTCTCACCTGGCGTGATTATTATTATTATTATTATTATTATTATTATTATTATTATTATTATTATTATTATTATTATTTATTATTATTATTATTATTATTATTATTATTATTAATTTTTTTAAAATAACCGGAGCTTGCATTAATAACGAAACAAATTACAAGAGGTTAGTGGGTAGCCGAGATACTATCTGGGCACCTACTCCCTTAGCAATAGCGAAACTAAGTCTAGTGAAAATAAAGGCAGCTGCGCGAGCCCCCGCATCCTGAGCGATGGAGAACTTCTGATTACGCTTGAGCAACCCTTATTATTATTATTATTATTATTATTATTATTATTATTATTATTATTACAACTACTACTACTACTACTAGTATTATTATTATTATTATTATTACTACTACTACTACTACTACTACTATTATTATTATTATTTTATTTTTTTAAGAAAAACCGAACTTTCATTAACACCAGAACAAATTATAAAAAGTTGGAGGGAAGCAGAGATACTATCTGGTCCCCATTCCCTTAGCGATTGCAAAACTAATTCTACTGAAAATATAAACTGCGGCACGTGCTCCAGCATCTTGTGATATTGAGAATTTACGAATCCGCTGAAGCAGAGAAACAACATCCGTGTCGAGCTCACCGAGAGAGGAGAAGGAGAAAGGAAGGAAACCATACCCAATGGCCGTGCAGCGTGCCTGATACATGGCACACTTACGGCGAGCAACATCAGCAACGGCCCGTCCAGGCTCAAAAGAAGTCAAGCCGGACTGGGTTAAAGGAGAAGACCATGTCAGATCAATACACACATCACGCCCCCTATCCCAGAAATAAAGAAGCAAATCCACCGGAGTATTATTATTATTAATTTTTTTTTTAATAATCGGAGCTTGCATTAATAACGAAACAAATTACAAGAGGTTAGTGGGTAGACGAGATACTATCTGGGCACCCACTCACTTAGCAATAGCGAAACTAAGTCTAATGAAAATAAAGGCAGCTGCGCGAGCCCCCGCATCCTGAGCGATGGAGAACTTCTGAATACGCTTGAGCAACCCTTATTATTATTATTATTATTATTATTATTATTATTATTATTATTATTATTACAACAACTACTACTACTACTAGTATTATTATTATTTTATTTTTTTATAAAAACGGAACTTGCATTAAACACCAGAACAAATTACAAGAAGTTAGAGGGGAGCCTAGATACTATCTGGGCCCCCACTCCCTTAGCAATCGCGAAACTAATTCTAGTGAAAATATGAACTGCGGCACGCGCTCCAGCATCCTGTGACATAGCGAATTTACGAATCCGCTGGAGCAGAGAGACAGCCTCCAAGGAGAAAGGAAGGAAACCATACCCAATCGCCGTGCAACCTGCCTGATACTTGGCACACTTACGACGAGCAGCATCAGCAACGACCCGTCCGGGCTCAAAAGAAGTCAAGCCGGATTGGGTCAAAGGAGAGGACCCGGTTAGGTCAACACAAACATCGCGCCCCCTGTCCCACGAGTAGAGCAGGAGATCGGCAGGTCGCAAGGGCTTGTCGTCATCATCGCAGAGGCAAATCTCCACCTCCTTGCCAGCAGAGATCCCCGTTCGGAAGCAAATATCCAACAGTGTGTCACGGACAAGGTTATGGCGATGTTTAATCCCCACAGTACCAGCACAGGAAACCGCGTGATCCCCAAAAATATCCTCTCTGAGGGCCCTGGAGCAGGAAGAGCAAATCCCGGAAAGCGGAAACAAAGGGACTCCCAGGCGGTAACTAAGCACACTGCGATATATCCGACCGTTCATGGTTTGCCCAAGCCCAGTAATAGGGACAGCCCTCAACCAGTCAGAAGAATGGTCCCCCTGATGAGATTTCCACAGGGCAACCTGTCGAGGAGTCAAGGAGAAAACAGATTCTGCCGCTGAAGCAACCCTCGTGAAATATATATCTGCCAATTTCTTCATAAGTTTTGGGGCATCGATCTCAGAGGGGTTACCCAAGAAGTCAGAACCGGTAGCCTCAACAAACCCACTCAAGGCGGACTCAAAGGCAAATCCAGGAGAGGCGATCTCGGAGGGACGAAGTAGCGAAGCTTGTAAATCGGCAGACTGGAGGCGAGAAGCAAGGAAGGCAAAGTGAAGGGCATCAGCGGCGGCAAAGACACCGAGCCCCCTAGGGAAAAGGGGAGGGTGGCCAGCCGCCACTGCCACTCCCCGAAACCGGGTCCAGACGCCGTGACAATACGCTCAAGACTAGATCGGAGCGCAGTGTCGAAAGAAAGGTGGGCCGAGCCAAAGGCAAGGGGAGAGCGAGTGCGCAAAGCAAAGTATAACTTAGAAATACCAGTGCACGCCCGGAGAAGAAGTAACTCACACTGGGGATCCTCAATCGTAGCAACCAAGTCCATGAGCTCTATAGTACGGGCAACCCTCTTTGAGACAAGAGCACCACTGAAAGCTGGGCACGCGCTGACCGGTCCCCCCAGGACCTTAACACCGTGCAAGGGCCTGGCAATAGAGGTAGGTAAAACACCAGCACACCTGCTTCTCCGATCTTCGACAGGCCAAAAGACCTCCGTCTTCGCAACATTGAGGTGAAGGCCAGAACGGGGGCCCTCCTCCATGATCATCTGAAGAACCTTCCCCACAACAAGCGTATCCCCAACAATAGTACCGTCATCGAGGTACTAAGCCTGAAAGCAAAGATCAAAGGAGTCCCTGATCCTACGAACCAAGGGATGCAGGACCAGAGAGAAAAGGAGGGGACCTAAAGGGTCACCTTGCTGAACCCCCTGACACGAGCGGAGACTGTGCTCCCCATAGTAGAGCCTGGCGGAGCTGGAGTAGCAAAACTCAACCCAGCGGGAGAGGGCAGGGCACTGATGGCGAACCTCCTGCAGCATACTCGACCGGTCAACCAAGTTAAAGGCATTCTGGAAATCGACAAGTAGCATGGAAAGACCCACATCAGCGCCACAGTCCTCTACAAGGCGGTTCAAGGAGTGCAGAATAGCTTCACCCCCGCTAGAAACACCAACCCCGAATTGAAGACCCTCAAAATAGCCACACAAAGATGGGTTAACCAAGAAAGCTCCGACCTTAGAAACAAGGCGCCTCCAGATAGTGCCCACAGCAATAGGACGAACCCCACCCCCCGGCTTAACGAGTGGGGTGAGTGGAGCGCTGGCAATGTATTCACCTAACCCTTGTGGACACTTCCCCTCGAGAAAAAGGTTGACCACCCGAGCGATAGAGGTAGTCAGATCATCAGAAATGGCGATAGCAGCGCCACTCAAACAATCCAGCAGATGATGGGCCCGAAGCCCATCCCTCCCACAAGACGTACCCCGCGGGAAACTCCGGATCATGTCCAAAACAACAGACACGGATGCATCAAGGCAGTGGTCGAGAGGGTCAGACGGGAGGACAGGAGAAGGAGCAGCCGGATGTTTATCCTGAAGGGCCCGGAGGGTGGCATCGGTGTAAGGTGCGACACCGGACGAAGAAAGAACACGAACGGCCGCCGTATAATGACCAGAAATCTTCTTACGACACTGACGAATGTTAAGCTCACTTGGGTCGAGCACCTCCTCTACACAAAAAGATGGGGAGACCTCTGCCAAAGTCTTACGCAAGAGCAACACCTTACCCCCCGGCACCCCCCAAGTACGAATAGCACCAACAATAGCCTCCTCCTGACGTTGTCGTCGAATAGCAGACCGACATTCCAAATTACTCCTCGGGACGAAGGTCTTCAAAACACAAAGGGGTAACACGAGCAAAGCAACCCAACAAGATATATCAAAAGAGGCTCCTGCAACATCATCCAGGGCACCCTTCAAAGCCCGCGCGAACCCAAGCCGACACCTAGGGGGAATTGATTTAACCGTGCGCAACCCCTTAGAGAGCAAGTGATCAAGAGAAGCCAAAGAAAGACAAGGGAGTGGGTCCTGATCAGAAAATCTTAGCGACGGCACGGGAGGCGGAACGGGGCGAGGCAGGTCATAAAGGATAAACCGAACAAAACCATCTCCACAATCAGGCGGCTCAACCTGCCCCCCCCCCTATCATGCTGACAACAAGAAGTGAGCGAGTGAGTCGCCATGCAAACACCGCACAACCATATGCTCATACGTTTAAAGGTAACCTCAGCCGCAGAATAGACAGACAAGCTACTTGAGAGGGTTTGGCGCGTTAATACCCGAGCACCGGCACAAAAATGATGGTCACGCAGGTGAATGCGCAAGGATGCTTTGGTAAGACCTTGTCCACGATTATCCTTACACTCAGAATGACCCATAAAAGGGCAATGAAAACGAACCAAGGGAGGCATGACAAGATCAAGAAAGGACAAACCACGAAGCGGAAGCACATAGAACAGGGGCAAACAAGGAGGAAAAAGAAAAACCGGAAGCCGAAACCACAATCAAGAAGGAGGAGAGCATAGAAGACAAAACCCAAAAACCCGCCAAGACAAGGGCGAGACTTACCCACAAGACGGCGTAGCATACATAAACCACAGCAGCGACCACCCAACAGCAACAAAACCCGACAACATCGACGAAAAACAAACTCCGAGGACGACCCGAAAAACACCTGGAACAGATCAAACAACACAAGAAACACAACGAGCAACCGAAAACGAAAACGATACTGAACACCAACAAACACCGCCAAGCAGGCAGTCGGGAAGCCCGACCAGGAACCAACAAGGGTTGGCCGGGTAAAAATCAGAAAGCAACAGAGAAACAGGAGGGAGAAGGCCGGAAAACAAACAGCAGCAGCAGAGTGCACCAGACAGAGACGGAATACAGAGCACAAGGAGACGGTTGGAAAATAGATGGAAAACCAGCAGCAGACGGAACATCGGCAGAACTCCGGCAGGGGGAATGGACAGAGACGGAGAAAAGGATGGACGGAGAAGCAAGATACGGCAGGTGGACACAGCAGCAGAACCGGCGACGAAGGGCAAAGGGACGCAACAGCAGACCCGGAAACTCACCGGAAGAAGGAACCCCAGATCCCGAACAAACCACAAGAAGAAACCCCGCCTGAAGGAAGGAGAATCACCGGCGAAACTCAGGCTGGAATCATCGGCGGGCAGGGGCCGGAGACAGAAAGGCGGCCGGCAGAAACAACTCGCAGCAGTAGAGCAGGAGAGAGCACGAAGAGGACAGGGTGGAGGCGGCGACTGAACCTGGAGAAGGTAGAGACGGCGGAGGGCCGGCCAGAGGCGGCGAAACAGCAGCCGGCGGGGGCAGCAGGAAAACCCTAGGCGGGACAGGACGGGGGCTGATCGCACTCTCCTCACCCTCTCTAAAATTATTATTATTATTATTATTATTGTTATTATTATTATTATTACTACTACTACTACTACTACTATTATTATTATTATTTATTTTTTTTTAAAAAAAAAAACCGAACTTTCATTAACACCAGAACAAATTACAAAAAGTTGGAGGGAAGCAGAGATACTATCTGGTCCCCACTCCCTTAGCGATTGCAAAACTAATTCTACTGAAATTATAAACTGCGGCACGTGCTCCAGCATCTTGTGATATAGAGAATTTACGAATCCGCTGAAGCAGAGAAACAACATCCGTGTTGAGCTCACCGAGAGAGGAGAAGGAGAAAGGAAGGAAACCATACCCAATGGCCGTGCAGCGCGCCTGATACATGGCACACTTACGGCGAGCAGCATCAGCAACGGCACGTCCAGGCTCAAAAGAAGTCAAGCCGGACTGGGTCAAAGGAGAAGACCCTTTCAGATCAATACACACATCACGCCCCCTATCCCAGAAATAAAGAAGCAAATCCACCGGAGTATTATTATTATTATTATTATTATTATTATTATTATTATTATTATTTTTAATTATAACGGAACTTTCATTAAACACCAGAACAAATTACAAGAAGTTAGAGGGAAGCCGAGATACTATCTGGGCTCCCACTCCCTTAGCAATAGAAAAACTAAGACGAGTAAAAATAAAAGCAGCTGCCCGAGCTCCCGCGTCCTGAGAGATAGAGAATTTCTGAATCCGCTTGAGTAAAGCAGCGGCCTCCGCGTCGAGCTCCCCTAGAGAAGAGAAAGAGAAAGGTAGGAAACCATACCCAATCTTGGTGCACAAATCTCCATATTATTATTATTATTATTATTATTATTATTATTATTATTATTATTATTATTATTATTATTATTATTATTATTATTATTATTATTATTATTATTATTATTATTATTATTATTATTATTATTATTATTATTATTATTATTATTATTATTATTATTATTATTATTATTATTATTATTATTATTATTATTATTATTATTATTATTATTATTATTATTATTATTATTATTATTATTATTATTATTATTATTATTATTATTATTATTATTATTATTATTATTATTATTATTATTATTATTATTATTATTATTATTATTATTATTATTATTATTATTATTATTATTCTTATTATTATTATTATTATTATTATTATTATTATTATTATTATTATTATTATTATTATTATTATTATTATTATTATTATTATTATTATTATTATTATTATTATTATTATTATTATTATTATTATTATTATTATTATTATTATTATTATTATTATTATTATTATTATTATTATTATTATTATTATTATTATTATTATTATTATTATTATTATTATTATTATTATTATTATTATTATTATTATTATTATTATTATTATTATTATTATTATTATTATTATTATTATTATTATTATTATTATTATTATTATTATTATTATTATTATTATTATTATTATTATTATTATTATTATTATTATTATTATTATTATTATTATTATTATTATTATTATTATTATTATTATTATTATTATTATTATTATTATTATTATTATTATTATTATTATTATTATTATTATTATTATTATTATTATTATTATTATTATTATTATTATTATTATTATTATTATTATTATTATTATTATTATTATTATTATTATTATTATTATTATTATTATTATTATTATTATTATTATTATTATTATTATTATTATTATTATTATTATTATTATTATTATTATTATTATTATTATTATTATTATTATTATTATTATTATTATTATTATTATTATTATTATTATTATTATTATTATTATTATTATTATTATTATTATTATTATTATTATTATTATTATTATTATTATTATTATTATTATTATTATTATTATTATTATTATTATTATTATTATTATTATTATTATTATTATTATTATTATTATTATTATTATTATTATTATTATTATTATTATTATTATTATTATTATTATTATTATTATTATTATTATTATTATTATTATTATTATTATTATTATTATTATTATTATTATTATTATTATTATTATTATTATTATTATTATTATTATTATTATTATTATTATTATTATTATTATTATTATTATTATTATTATTATTATTATTATTATTATTATTATTATTATTATTATTATTATTATTATTATTATTATTATTATTATTATTATTATTATTATTATTATTATTATTATTATTATTATTATTATTATTATTATTATTATTATTATTATTATTATTATTATTATTATTATTATTATTATTATTATTATTATTATTATTATTATTATTATTATTATTATTATTATTATTATTATTATTATTATTATTATTATTATTATTATTATTATTATTATTATTATTATTATTATTATTATTATTATTATTATTATTATTATTATTATTATTATTATTATTATTATTATTATTATTATTATTATTATTATTATTATTATTATTATTATTATTATTATTATTATTATTATTATTATTATTATTATTATTATTGTTCCGGTTACGGAAACAATTTACCCGGCCTAGAATCCGGGTAGTGTAATTGAATTGATGATGGATAATTAGTCGCTTGATTCCCTTGATCTCCCCTTCCTCTCACTCTTGGAATCGGACTTTCCCGGCGGAAAACGGCCTGCTCCCTGCCCAATGAACGCACAGGGCCTCGGAGGTTGTCCGAGGAAACCCTCTCCGATGCCTAAGTCAGTCCGTGAAATGCCTTTACGAACCTAGCTCGTGAGGAACTAGGCGGCGTTTTAAGAGTAAGAGTCTAGAGAGAGAAAGTCCAACCCCTTTCATGTGGGAAGTGAGTAGGTATTTATACCTTCCCACAAGAGAGAGAAAAAAGAAAGAAGAGGAGGGAAATGGGTGGATGTTGGCGCGACACGTGGACTTACCTTGTCCACCCATTTCCCCTTACCTTAGATAAAAAGACGGATGGGTCCTCAGTTTTCTTTCGGCTCCATTCAGGCGGGAACGCCCTGGAAGCAGGCGGCAGGCTTGGTTTACTCCGTTTGGCGGACGGCCCAAGGGATTGGGGCCACACTTGGAGATTCCAGTGACTGATGGGAAAAGCTTCTTGACAGACCCTTCCCCCTTTTGGGACTTGGTCGCCTCGGGGCCTGATTGGCAGGCGGCCAATGACAGGTAGCCGACCCCCATCAATTGGCCCTCGCCGGCTGAGGAGAAACGGGGTTCCAGCTCGGCAGGCGATGTCTTGTTCTGGGACAGCGGGAGGTTGCTTCTTTGGACACTTGCATTTAATGCGTCGCATGTTCCCGAGGGAATATGCTTTAATTTCTCTGAGCACTCAGGGAGTTCAAACGTCTTTCGTTATGATTACCCCCCTTTGCATAGAGAATTTTTGGGCAGCGTGCCGCTCCGCTGATTGGCCTTCTCCCTTGCAGAGATGGTTGGGGCACCATTAATGCGGTGTTTTCCTTGGTATAAAACCTTTATCTTTCTTGATCATTTGTGCTTCATTCCACCTTCAATCTTTCCATTTTCCTCATTTTAAACATGGCTTGGATCAAGAAAAGTGTAGTTCACCGCGGAGTCAAACACGTTTCCTTCATCTTCAGGGGGTTTTGGAGGCTCAGATATGCGCGGACGGCTTATTTAGCTGTTCGTCGGAGTCGCTGCTCACAGCTTCGCTTTCGCCGGAGGGGTCGGAAGGCCCCCATTAGGATGGGCAAACGCCCCAGGAGGTCCTCTCCTCCTGCTGCGCCTAGGTTTAGGCGTTGCTCCCAGGGAGGGGGCTGTTATGATAGGGGGTGCCATGTGTGTTTTCCATGGCTGCACCCTGAACAATTCGGCTTCAACTCTGACACCGATTCCTCCCTGGAGTCGGGTCCTTCTTCGCCTGTAAAAAAGACAGGCTGTCGCACCTGCGACGAGTCCCGGGCTGTCCCTTTTGGAAGGGACTGGGAAGACAGCAGCCATGATTCTGACGACAGCGAAGGTCTTGGCTGCCTGAGCGACAGAGACGAAGACGGGGCTTCAGATGACCCCTTCCAGGGCTCCCCAAGTTGGGACTGGGGTTCGGCTCTCGGGAGTCCGGGCAATCCTAGAGACTATTCCCCGGATCAGGGGGATGACTAGGCCTGCGTGGCGGGGCATTTGTTTTTCTGTCAGGCTGAAACTCCTGGGCCTCATGTATTTTTCCTTTCATATTTGTCTTTAAGATGTAACTTTCCTCTATAAGACTTTAATGAAATGAAGATCAGACGGCGCGTTTGTGCATTGCGATTTTTTTTTTTTTTTTTTTTTTTTTAGGGGGGACGTCATAGGGTGACCAGCCTGCTGACACCCTTTGGTCCTCCCAAGGTTTTTCTTGGGAAGCTGCCTAGGGCAGACCTCCCCAGGGGTGACACGTGGACCGCTGCCCTTGGGCGAATTCCAGAGGGCTGAGTGACTCTTGGCATGCCTTCCTCTATAAAAGTGATTCATCGTCCATCACCTTCCTCTTTTCCAATCTTTCTTTTCTTTCGATATTCCTTCACTCTCTTCTTTTTGCCAAAAACCTTTGGGTATTGACGGATCACTTCTTCCTTGCACTCCCATTTCCCTGAGACTCCCTCTTCGGGCTTGTGGCGTGCTGTCGGACGATCCTTAGGTCAGATTTCCATCCTCCGCTCTTTTTTCTTTCTTCGGTTTTCTTTTTTTCTGCATCTTTTCCTTTTTTAGAGTAATCATGTCGGGAACCCGTGAAAGGATTTTGCCCTTTACCGACCCATCAAGGAGGGGAGAAGGGATGGACTTTGCCTCCTCCTCTAGGGAGGTTGATTTTGAGGAGGAACACTCGGCGGATAGTGGGGGCGGTAATTCTCCTGAACCCCCCTCGTTCGACGCTATCGATTCGGACGACGAGGCGTTGGAAGTTGACCCTTCCCGAACTTCCGGCCCCCTCGTTCGTCGGGAGAAGGGGAGGGTTTATTATCTGGACAAGGCTAAATACCGCATCCCTCTGAGCACGTTCTCTGACCCGAAAAATCGGGAAGTGATCCTTGCTAAGAACGCCGTCGTCGTGATTGAGCGGCTCTATAACTTTGGGGAGGGGTACACGGTTGTTGTCCCTGGCGAAAAGGATACCGTATGCAACCCCCCGGATGGGTGTATAGCGGTCTTCCATAAATGTTTAGAGTTTGGCCTTCGCTTTCCCCTCCATCCTGTCTTAGAGGAGATCTTCAGGCGCATGAACGTCGCCGTCGCCCAGCTGACAGCCACAGCTGTCAGGGCGCTGATTTCATATGTCTGGACCTGCCTTTTCCACCGCATGGAGCCTTCCATCGACGCCCTGCGGTTCATGGTGGGTTTGCAGATGGTTTCATCTGGGAGTACGGGCTCCCCTGGTTACTGGTCCCTCTTGAGGCAGAAGGGACATTGTTTGGTGTGGCCTGGTATGGACAGCTTGAGGGATTGGAAGAACAACTTCATTTACATACACAGCACCCATGGGTGGAGGATTCCTCGTCACTTCAGGAATCACGTCCACACTAGGATGGAGACCCCTGAGGAGTACCACTCTGGCGTGGGTGGGAAGGCCTTGGAGGTTAAGCTAAGTGAGAAGGAGAAGGAGTTGACGGCCTACTTTGCAGGCCATACCAAC
Source organism: Agrostemma githago (assembly GCA_958450325.1). Classification (NCBI taxonomy): domain Eukaryota; kingdom Viridiplantae; phylum Streptophyta; class Magnoliopsida; order Caryophyllales; family Caryophyllaceae; genus Agrostemma; species Agrostemma githago. Next base: position 22,956,861 of record OY288244.1, on the reverse strand, counting down.
AAGTACGGGGTGTATGGCCCCACCTTATGGCTCCCTCATGCGGAGCTTTTAGCGACTGACAATTATTTGACCCGGCTGGGCATGAATCCGGGTCTGGATAAAGGTAGTTCAGGAGTGCTGGTGATTCCTTCTTACTCTTGTGTATTTCGGAAATGCCTTAACGGCCTGTTTGTTTGTTTTGCAGCTCTTGCCACTTTCATCTGGAAGAAAGGGGAGGTGAGACGCCTGGGCCTGGACGAGAACCTCACTGTCATCCAGAGTCGCCCTTCTCTTCCCCCTGGTTTTAGGAGAGGCGAGAAAAATCTGATGAAGCATTTGAAGGGCCTGTCATTCAGTAGGCCAAGGCTTCCCCCTCCTCCTCGAGTTACGCCCGCCAAGACGGCGGTTTCTGAGGCTACCCCCTCGCCAGCTGCGAGGGCGATTGCTTTCGAGGCTACTCCTTCGCCTATTGGCAGGCAAGAGGGCCTTTCAGCAGGGATTCAGATTCCCTCGCAGCCGCGGGCCGCAGGTTCCGAGGAGACTAGGGAGAGTACCCCCCGGTCACTGACCAGAAAGAGGAGTCGGGAGGCCCCTAACGTTGACCAGGTGGTGGATTTGGAGACTGCCACGCCTGAACCCAAGCGTTTTGCTCCGGAGATTCCCGCCACCCTTTTATCTGAGGAGAACGTTGAGTTCCACTATAATGCGGGTGACAGCCAGGATATTTCTGCCCTACTCTCCGACTCAGGGGCGGTTTTAACTGACCATCTTCTCAAGACCGTCAAGTCCGCTGCCAGTCAAGTGACCCAGTATATTAAGCGCACCTCCCGAATTATGCAGGCCTCTGCGGAGCTGGCTGCCCTTGGTCGTCTGAGTGATGAGGAACTAGCCAACCCCGACCGCCTTTCTGCAGTTGAGAGGGATGTTGCTCTCATTGCCAGCCTTAAGGACCAGCTGGCGAAAAAGGAGACTGAGCTAGAAGAGGCCAGGGGTCGGGCTATCCACTGGAAGTCTGAGAGCGAGAAAGCTACACGGAAAGTGTCTCGCCTGGGGGAGGAGTCCAAGAGAGCACAGCAGGCCTTTGCTGAACTAGAGCAGGCCAGAAAGGCTTTGGCTGAACTGGACCACGCTAAGAAGAGCGTTATTGACCTTGGGGAGCGCCTTTCCAAGGCAAACTCTGATCTGCAGACAGCCCTCGGCGATCTGGCGGCGAAGACCGAGGATCTGGCGACGAAGACCGAGGACTGGGAGAAGGAGAGGGGCGAGATTCTCCAGGAGGTGGAAGTGGCGGTGTCGGCGGGATTCGTTAATGGTGCTAACTTCTGCCTGAAGGTTGTTATGGAAGCTGTCAGGGAGATGTTCCCGGGTTTTGACGAAGATGCCTTCCGGGCCCTCTACACTGCTAAGGATGAAGCTCAAATGCGTAGGTTGTCTGAGGGAGACGCTTCCGGTCCAGACGCTCCCCCTGCTTAACATGGAGGGCAGTCTTCCTCAGAGGGCTCTTGCTCGTCCCCTGCTGCGCCTGTGCTAACGCTTTAATTTCCTTACCTTTTTGCGCGCCGAGCCCTTTGGTGGCCGGCTGCCGTACCCTTGGTTGTAACTATTTGTCTTGAAAACTTGAAAACTTGTCTTGTATTTCCTCGACGCTACTTTTTCTTTTATATGTGAATTTTCTGTTTGCTTTTGTGTATTTTGATTCTTCATGAGTTTGATTTGCAGCCCACCTGCCTGTAGGTAGGAGGGTTCTTGTTTGCCTGGCCTGTCCCTGACATTTGTTTAGAATCCAGGGAGCCTGCCCCCTGCCTGCCTAGGGGTAGGAAGGGAGATTCCTCAGCGTTTTTTATACAAGGCTGGGGGGCCTGCCCCCAGTCCTTGTTGGTATGGCCTGCTCCTGGCTTTTCGTTCAAGGTCCAGGGGGCCTGCCCCCTACCTGCCCAGAGGTAAGCAGGGTAGCTTTTTGCGTTTTTTATACAAGGCTGGGGGGCCTGCCCCCAGTCCTTGTTGGTACGGCCTGCTCCTGGCCTTTTGTTCAAAGTCCAGGGGGCCTGCCCCCTGCCTGCCCAGAGGTAAGCAGGGTAGCTTTTGTGTTTTTTATACAAGGCTGGGGGGCCTGCCCCCAGTCCTTGTTGGTACGGCCTGCTCCTGGCTTTTCGTTCAAAGTCCAGGGGGCCTGCCCCCTGCCTGCCCGGAGGTAAGCAGGGTAGCTTTTTGCGTTTTTTATACAAGGTTGGGGGGCCTGCCCCCAGTCCTTGTTGGTACGGCCTGCTCCTGGCTTTTCGTTCAAAGTCCAGGGGGCCTGCCCCCTGCCTGCCCAGGGGTAAGCAGGGTAGCTTTTTGCGTTTTTTATACAAGGTTGGGGGGCCTGCCCCCAGTCCTTGTTGGTACGGCCTGCTCCTGGCTTTTCGTTCAAAGTCCAGGGGGCCTGCCCCCTGCCTGCCCAGAGGTAAGCAGGGTAGCTTTTTGCGTTTTTTATACAAGGTTGGGGGGCCTGCCCCCAGTCCTTGTTGGTACGGCCTGCTCCTGGCTTTTCGTTCAAAGTCCAGGGGGCCTGCCCCCTGCCTGCCCAGAGGTAAGCAGGGTAGCTTTCTTTGGTTTGCGTTGGGGGGTTCACTTTTCCCAATTTTGGCAACAGGGGGGCCTCCCCCTATTGCCCCTGCTCGTTTGTGTGTGAAAGACGCGAGTGTGAACAGGCAACGAGTATAAATCTGCATCTTCTCATTTCTCTTAAAATTTTCTTTTTGACATAGGGGTGGTCGGAGCCGTCGACATTTCTGATCATCCTCCGCCTTTTTACTCTAGTAAAAGTAAAAACTGCCTACACTCTTGTTTAGACGTAATATTTCTTTAGTGTATCTGCATTCCAGTGAGCGCCTAGCTCTTGTCCCTCCAGATTGGCTATCCTGTACGTGCCTGGACCCAAAACCTGAGTTATTTGGTATGGGCCCTCCCAATTGGCACTTAGCTTCCCATGCTCTCTTGACTTTCCAATCGCCTGTGTTTTTCTCAGAACTAATTCGCCCACCTGGAAGCTCCTCTGTCGAACTTTGCTATTGAAAGCTTTCCTCATTCGCTGCTGGTAGGCAGCGATATTGGTACTGGCTTCCTCTCTTAGCTCATTTACCAGGTCCAGGGCCTCAACCATTGCGGCTTCATTCTCAGCCTGGTTGTACTGCAGGGAACGTAGAGAGGGAATCCTTGTCTCAATTGGCAATAAAGCCTCTGCTCCATATACTAGGCCAAATGGGGTCTGGCCTGTAGACTCCTTTCTGGTAGTTCGGATGGACCAGAGTATACTGGGGAGTTCATCAGCCCACCTGCCTTTGCAGTCATCCACCATTTTCTTCAGGCCATTCAGAATTTGTTTGTTGGCTGCTTCCGCCTGTCCATTGGTTTGAGGATGGCAGACGGCTGAGTAGGCGACTGAGATGTTGTGGCTTTCCAGCCAGTTTCTTAGTGGGTCATTATCGAACTGCCTTCCGTGGTCAAATACCAGCATTTTTGGTACACCGAACCGGGTGATGACATTTCGCCAGATCACCTTCCTGACTGCCGGCTCAGTGATGTTAGGCACTGCTTCAGCCTCCACCCATTTGGTGAAGTAGTCTATGGCGACAATTAAGAATTTTCTGCCCCCTGTGGCCACCGTGAAGGGTCCTAGGATGTCCATCCCCCATTGAGCAAAGGGGATGGGAGATAGGATTGGCCTGAGCTCCTGAGCCGGGGCATGGATCGATGGGGCAAAGAGTTGGCATTTTCTGCATTTCTGGGTCAGGCTCTTGGCATCTGCTAGCATGGTAGGCCAGTAGTAGCCTGCCCTGAGGGCCTTGTGGGCCAGCGACCTCCCGCCAATGTGATGCCCACAAATCCCTGAGTGGATATCATCCAATACCTCAGCGGCCTGATCCGCCCGTAGGCATTTAAGCAGGGGATAAGTAAAAGATTTTTTGTAGAGTTCTCCATTAATGAATATGAACCAGGCTGCTTTAGCCTGTACCTTCCTTTTTTGTAACGAGTCTGATGGTAAGATACCGTGCCTCTTGTACTGGACGAAAGGGGTCATCCAGCTTTCCAGCTCTTCTTCCACGGCGTTAATCGTTTGACAGGGATCAGTAGACTTCTCGTGTAAAACGTCAACCCATACTGATCTCCGGATGTCCTGCAGACTGGAGCTTGCCAGTTTTGACAGGGCATCTGCTCTGTTGTTCTGGGATCGGGGAATTTGTTTGACCTCATATGATTTCAGGCCGGACAATTCTCCCTTTACCATCTCTAGGTATGCGGCCATTGCTTGGTCTCTTGCTTCGTATTCTCCATTGATTTGGTTGGCGATGAGCTGGGAGTCTGTTGCTAAAACAATTCGTTCCGCCCCTGCGGCTTTAGCCAGCCTGACGCCTGCGAGTACTGCTTCATACTCTGCTTCATTGTTTGATGCTGGGAAAACGAACCGGAGAGCGTGCTCAAAGTCGGTGCCTTCTGGGCTGGTTAGCACGACGCCTGCACCCGCGCCGTTGGCCGTCGAGGACCCATCAGTATATACGGTCCATTCCTGGGTAGGAGCTTCCTCTTCCCCTGAGTGGGAGCACTCGGCCAAAAAGTCCGCCAAAGCTTGGGCTTTGATGGCTGTTCTTGACTGATAAGATATACCAAGCCCACTCAGCTCAATTGCCCATTTCAACAATCTCCCTGATTTTTCAAATTTTTCCAACACCTTTTCCAGGGGTTGGTCGGTGAGGACTACGACTGGGTGCGCGTCAAAGTAAGGTTTGAGCTTCCTGGCTGCAATTATGACCGCGTAGGCGGCTTTTTCAACCATCGGGTAATTCTTCTCGGCTGCCCCCAGCGCATGACTCACAAAGTATATAGGTTGCTGGGTGCCTGCCTCTTCTCGTAGGATGACTGCGCTGACAGTTATATTGGTTACCGCAATGTAGAGGAAAAGTTTTTCTCCTGCTACCGGTCTTGCCAGGGTAGGGAGCCTCTTAAGATGGTCCTTCAGCTGCTCGAAGGCCTCTTTCTGCTCGTTTTCCCATTTGAACTGTTTGTTTCCTTTTAGTATTTTGAAAAAAGGAGTGGCTCTGTCTGCTGATCGGGCGATGAATCGGGCCAAGGCGGCCATTCGACCCGTCAGGCGCTGGATGTCTCTGATGGTCTTGGGCTCGGGGAGGTCTAGGACTGCCTGAATTTTTTCAGGGTTGGCATCTATACCCCGAGAACTGACCAAGAACCCTAGGAATTTTCCGGAGCGGACTCCAAACGTGCATTTTTTCGGATTTAGTTTCATTTTGTAAGCGCGCAAAGAACTGAAGGTTTCCTGCAAGTCTGTCAGGTGTTCCCTGTCCTCCTTGCTTTTCACAATGGCATCGTCAACGTAAGCCTCGATGTTTCTACCTTTTTGTTTCTCAAACACTTTATCAACCAACCGCTGGTACGTAGCCCCTGCATTTTTGAGCCCGAAAGGCATCATCTTATACATGTAGGTGCCCGAACTAGTGATGAACGCACACTTCACCCTGTCCGGTTGCCACAAGTACACTTGGTGGTAGCCTGAAAAGGCGTCTAAGAAGCTTAGCATGGTGTAGCCACTGGTGGCGTCTACCAATTGATCGATCCGAGGGAGCGGATAGCAGTCTTTCGGGCAGGCCTTGTTCAGGTTTGTAAAGTCGACGCACATCCTCCATGCGCCTGACGACTTCTTGACCATGACAACATTTGCCAGCCATTCTGGGTAGTCGCAAACTTCAATAAAGTCTGCTTTCAAGAGTTTGTCAATTTCTTCCTTGATTGCTGCGTCTTTTTCTGCAGACATGTTTCGTTTCTTCTGTTTTACAGGGCGAGCATCCATGCTTACGTTCAGCTTGTGAACGATGCATGAGGGATCAACGCCGGGCATCTCGTCTGCAGAGTAGGCATATACGTCTTTGTTCTCTCTCAGAAGTTTGACCAGTTCAGCCTGGTAGGATTCCTCTAAGCCTGCTCCTACCAGGACCTGTCTCCCTGGTTCTAAGTCCACCAGCATGCTTTCGCCCCCTGGTTCCAGGCGGTCGGGCGTCGGGTGCTCGACTGGGACTTCGCCTTCCCTGCAGGGGGAACTGTCAGCTTTTCTTTTTCCTTTTCTGTCCCTCTCGTGCTCTTGTAGGGCCACGGAGTAGCATTGTCTGGCTGACTCCTGGTCCCCGCGTATCTTTCCTTCCAGCCCGAAGTCTGTGACATACGCAATGGTGAGAGCTCTGATGGAGATTGCGGCCTCGATTTCATCCAGCGTGGCCCTGCCAATCAGGGCATTATAGGCAGACCTTGCGTCCACAAAAACAAAGGTTGCCCTGACATTCCTGGCTGCGGAACCTTCCCCGAAGGTTACAGGCAAGTCGATGATGCCCATGGGCAGCACGCCGGCCCCACTGAATCCATACAGGGATCCGGGAGCAGGCCGTAGATGCCTTTTTTCCAGGCCCATCTTTTCGAAAGCATCCTTGTACAAAAGATTTGTATATGCGCCTGTGTCTACCATACATCTTCGCACAATATGGTTGCTGATCTCTAGGGACAGCACCAGAGGATCACTGTGTGGATATATCACCCGTCCTGCATCATCAGGAGTGATACTTAATGTCACTCCCCTTGGGCTCCCTTCTTTCTCAGCGTAGCAGATCTGGTTTCTTAGCTCGCGCATTTGCCTTTTTTGACTTCTTCGACTGAGCTGGCCCTCAGTGCCCCCTGAAATCACGTGGATTACCATCCGGTTCTGCACTGACCCCTCGGGTTTCTCAGACACTTCCTTCTGAGACTTGTTTTTAGCTGCGTAGTTGGCCAACCATCCGTTCCTGATCAATTTCTCAATTTCATCCTTCAGGTGACGGCACTCTTCGGTGGTATGGCCAATACAGTCGTGGAAAGTGCAGAATTTCTTTGGGTCGCCTTTTGGGCTGCGAGGTTTGCTTGGACGGTTCCATTTGGCAGTTTCTTTTTCCAGTTCGAAGATTTCCGCCCTGGATTTGTTCAGAGCGGTGTAACTATCGAATCTGGGTTGGTAGACTGGGCGTTCTTTCTTGGGAGTGTCTCCCTCCTCTTTTTGCTTACCTGGTTCACCTCTGCCCCTTCCACCCTGCGGTCCCCCTTGAGGCTTTGTTTGGCCTGCAGGGGTGTCCGTCAAGCCGTGGAACTCCTCCTGCAGAATGAACCCCTCAGCAATCTTTCTGGCCATGGCCAAGGTTTCTGGCTGGGCCCTGATCATCTGGTTTTTCATTTCCCCTGGAAGTAGGGAGATTATCAGGGCGTAGGCGGCGGTGGAATCGTCGATCTCCCTAACCTGCTGGTAGGATAGATCGAATCTTCTCATGTATTCTCTCACACTCTCACCCTTCTTTTGTTTCAGGGTCATGAGATCGAAACGGGTAAGGCGTCTTCTCTTATTTCCGGCATACTGTTCAAGGAAAATTTCAGCCAACTCTATGAAGAATCTGATTGACCCCTGGCGGAGATCTCTGAACCACCCCTGCGCAAGTCCCACCAGGGTGGTAGGGAAAACTTTGCACCAGATGGCATCATCTACATCATACATGCCCATGTGACTCTCAAAGGCTGCCAGGTGGTCTTCGGGGTCTGTCGTCCCGTCAAATTTGATGGTGGGCATTTTGATTTTTGGAATGGGGTACTCTTGTACCTCAGGGTGCAACGAGGTTTTCGTAGGCCTGCCTACCAGTCGTGACCTGCTCTCCCCAGACTGGTTACCATGAGATTCCCATTGTTTATGGGTTGGTTTCCTCGTACTGGGGGGAGCGGTGCCTCGGTGGCGGTCTGCTAGCTGCCTCGTCCTCTGTTCCCGAGGAGGTCTGCCTGGGCCTCTTCCTCTGGGAGTGGCAGAGGTTTTCACCCTGATGGTACCTGGACTCGAGCGGTTGTCCTCGGTTGAGTCTGGATTGCAAGCTTTGGGATAAGCCGGGGGCTGACTGTTCCTTGGCCGCAGGTGTTAGCCTGGAGAAAACTCCGCCTGGCCTCTCTCCTAAGCGTTTTGACACAGGCTCCCTGGGCCTCATGCGCTCCTGTAATCCTTGAGATAAGCCTCCCTGCCCTCCAGACGCCGATTCTGTCGTGTGAATAGAGAACGCCTGCTGGACAGGTGGTTCTGGTTTGTCAGTGGTAATGCGCCTCTGCACATGCGTATACACTTGGGCTGTTCTTCTTGCTTTTCTCTGAGCGTTTCTGGCGGCGGTCCGCCTCGTGCCCCCGGCCTCGTCCCTGCTGACTGGGGACGGTTGCCTAGGAGCCGATGCGACCCTGCCCACCAAGTCTTCAGGTGTGAATTCCTGATCCAGCATCGCAGAGAAGAACGCGGCTGCCTGTGCCATCTGAGCTGGGGTCAGATTGAGAGCACGTCCAGGGCGTGCCCCCAGCTCGGGTGTCACAGCAGTGTTAGATCCACCGAGGGGATTGGTTCCCTCAACCCCAAGGATTGTGGCAGGAGGGACCCTCTCCAACAGCGGCATTCCGTACAGGGGGGTCACCGGAGGGACCGTCGGACCCGCTCCTGCACCGTCATCGACGATTTCTGGCATGATTGTGTTTAATTTTGTGGTTATGAGTGGTTGATTTTAGTGGGTAACTCGTGAGCACAACCGTAAGATCCCCACAGACGGCGCCAAATTGTTCCGGTTACGGAAACAATTTACCCGGCCTAGAATCCGGGTAGTGTAATTGAATTGATGATGGATAATTAGTCGCTTGATTCCCTTGATCTCCCCTTCCTCTCACTCTTGGAATCGGACTTTCCCGGCGGAAAACGGCCTGCTCCCTGCACAATGAACGCACAGGGCCTCGGAGGTTGTCCGAGGAAACCCTCTCCGATGCCTAAGTCAGTCCGTGAAATGCCTTTACGAACCTAGCTCGTGAGGAACTAGGCGGCGTTTTAAGAGTAAGAGTCTAGAGAGAGAAAGTCCAACCCCTTTCATGTGGGAAGTGAGTAGGTATTTATACCTTCCCACAAGAGAGAGAAAAAAGAAAGAAGAGGAGGGAAATGGGTGGATGTTGGCGCGACACGTGGACTTACCTTGTCCACCCATTTCCCCTTACCTTAGATAAAAAGACGGATGGGTCCTCGGTTTTCCTTCGGCTCCAATCAGGCGGGAACGCCCTGGAAGCAGGCGGCAGGCTTGGTTTACTCCGTTTGGCGGACGGCCCAAGGGATTGGGGCCACACTTGGAGATTCCAGTGACTGATGGGAAAAGCTTCTTGACAGACCCTTCCCCCTTTTGGGACTTGGTCGCCTCGGGGCCTGATTGGCAGGCGGCCAATGACAGGTAGCCGACCCCCATCAATTATTATTATTATTATTATTATTATTATTATTATTATTATTATTATTATTATTATTATTATTATTATTATTATTATTATTATTATTATTATTATTATTATTATTATTATTATTATTATTATTATTATTATTATTATTATTATTATTATTATTATTATTATTATTATTATTATTATTATTATTATTATTATTATTATTATTATTATAAACTGGAACTTGCATTAATAACGAAACAAATTACAAGAAGTTAGTGGATAGCCGAGATACTATCTGGGCACCCACTCCCTTAGCGATAGAAAAACTAAGACGAGTAAAAATAAAAGCAGCTGCTCGAGCTCCCGCGTCCTGAGAGATAGAGAATTTCTGAATCCGCTTGAGTAAAGCAGCTGCCTCCGCGTCAAGCTCCCCTAGAGAAGAGAAAGAGAAAGGAAGGAACCCGTACCCAGTCTTGGTGCACAAATCTCCATACTTGGCGCACTTGCGCTGAGCAGCATCAGCGACCGCGCGGCCAGGCAGAAAATCAGACATCGCGGACTGAGTCAAAGGGGACGACCCTGTCAGATCGACACACACATCGCGCCCCCTATCCCAGGAATACAGAAGTAAATCCGCCGGGCGAAGGGGCTTGTCGTGCCCATCAATCAAACCGATATCCACCTCCTTACCGGCCGAAATACCAGATCGGAAGCAAATATCCAAAAGAGTGTCGCGAACCAGGTTATGTCTATGCTTGATACCAACGGTACCAGCACACGACACAGCATGGTCCCCAAAAATGTCCCCAACACAAACCCGGGAGCAGGCAGAGCAAGGCTTAGGTACCGGGAACAAAGGGACCCCCAACCGATAGCTAAGGACAGAGCGGTAGGTCCTCCCATTCATGGTCTGCCCCAGCCCAGAGTTGGGTACAGCGCGCAACCAGTCAGACGCGTGGGCACCCTGCAGAGACTTCCACAATACCACCTGTCGCCGAGTCAAAGAGAAAACCGATTCTACCGAAGCAGCAACCTTCGTGAAATATATATCTGCCAATTTCTTCATGAGTTTGGGGGCAGCGATCTCACTAGGATTACGGAGAAGGTCGGAACCGGTGGTCTCACTAAACAGAGAGAAGGCCGCATCGAAGGTCGCCCCGGAAGTAGGGACGGCTGAAGGCCGTAGGAGCAAAGCCTGCAACTCAGAGGACTGAAGACGAGATGCCAAAAAGGCATAGTGCCTGACATCCCCGGCGCTGTAAACACCCAACCCTCCAAAATTAAAGGGCAGTGTGGAAAGACGCCACTGCCAATCCCCGAACCCGGGGCCGGACGCGGTGACAATGCGTTCCAGGCTAGACCGTAAAGCCGCATCAAAGGTCTGAGCCGAGTCGAAGACCGAAGGGGGACAGGTACGCAGAGAGAAAGAAAGCTTAGAAATACCGGCGCAAGCACGAAGTAACAACAGCTCACACTGAGGGTCCTCAATCCTGGCAACCGAGTCCATAAGCTCAATGGCTCTCGAAACTCTCTTCGCCACAAGCTCACTGCTGAAAGCACGACAAATACTGACAGGGCCACCAAGAACTTTGACACCACGCAGCGGTCGAGAAATACCATGAGGGAAAACACCCGGTAGTCGACTCCTAGGATCATCCTTAGGCCAAAAAACCTCAGTTTTTCCGACATTAAGGTGAAGGCCCAAGGGAGGACCATCCTCCATAATCATCCCCAAAACCTTCCCCACGACCAAGGTATCCCCAACAATGGTGCCATCATCCATGTACCAAGCCTGCAAGCTCAAGGGAAAAGAGTCCCGGATCTTACAAATCAAGGGATGCAAGACCAAAGCAAAAAGAAGAGGGCCCAAAGGGTCACCCTGCTGGACCCCCTGACAAGACCAAAGGCTGTGTTCCCCGTAGAAAAGCCTGGTAGGCCGAGAGTAGCAAAACTCGACCCAGCGGGAAAGAACAGGGCAACAACGGCGAACCTCGCGCAACATGACCTCCCGGTCGACCAAATTAAAAGCATTCTGGAAGTCAACCAAAAGCATGGAAAGGCCCACGTCCCCACCACGATCCTCAACAAACCGGTTCAAGGCGTGCAAAATGGCCTCTCCCCCACCGGAAACCCCGACTCCAAACTGGAGGCCCTCAAAATACCCGCAAAGCGACGGACCAATCAGAACAGCCCCAACCTTGGAGACAAGGCGTCTCCAAATCGTGCCCACAGCAATAGGACGGACTCCACCACCTGGTTTAACAAGCGGGGTGAGCGGAGCACTAGCGATGTACTCACTGAGAACCTGCGGGCATCTGCCCTCGAGAAACAGGTTAACCACCCTAGTGATAGAGGTGATCAGATCATCCGAGATAGCAACCGCGGCCCCGCTCAAACAATCCAGAAGATGTTGGGCACGAAAACCGTCCCGTCCACAAGAAGTGCCCCGCGGAAAACTCCTGATCATATCCAACACAACGGTCGAGGACGCGACGAGCTGAGGGTGAGCGGCAGGCAAAGGCGGCAAGGAAGGGGGCGGAACAGAGGGGTGCTTATCTTTTAACGCCTGCAGAGTATCAGCCGTGTAAGGGGCAACGCCAGACGAGGAAAGCACCCGGACAGCGGCAGCATAATGACCATCACAAATCTTCCGCCGACACTGCCGCAAGTTAACCTCACTAGAGTCAGGGTCCTCCTCCAAACGAAGAGAAGACCCCTCCTCAGCGAAGGTCTCCTGCAGAAGCAGAGCAATACCACCAGGGGCACCCCAAGTACGAATGGCCCTGGTAATACACTCCTCCTGACGCTGACGCTTCACGACAGCTCTATACTCAAGGTTACTCCTGGGGGAAAAAGACTTAAGAACACAGAGAGGTAAAATAAGCAAGCTAACCCAGCGAGAAAGATCATCAGGGGAGTCAGCCACCTCATCAAGGGCCCCCTGAAGATCCTAGAAAACCCATGGCGACATCTGGGAGGGACAGATTTCACAGTACGCACCCCTACCGACAGCAAGCGATCTAGAGAAGCCACGTCAAGGCAACCCAACCCAACAGGCCCCACAACATCGCCTGGAGACGAAGATGGAGCGAGCGGCCGAGGGATGCCATAAACAAAAAAACGAGCAACTCCGTCACCACAATCAGGGGGTGCAACAAAATCAGACCCCGGCCCGTGCCGACACTTGGAAGAAAGAGAATGCGTGGTAAAGCAAACCCCAAAAAGCCAAAGACTCATACGCTTAAGGGTAACCTCTGCCTCAGAAAAAACAGATAAACTAGAAGAAAGAGCTTGACGCGTAGTTACCTGAGCTTCTCCAAGGCCATGTCGATTTCGGAGGTGGATGATCATGGAGGTTTTAACCAGACCCTTCCCATTATTGTCACAACACTCAGAAAGACCGACGAAGGGGCAATGGAAACGCGCGAGTCCTGGCATGAAGAAAGAGAACCCAAAACAGCCGACTAAAGAAAAACGGAGCAAACAACGCAACAAAAGAACAGCAGGCGAGGAGGGTGACGGAGGAAAACACAAAGACAGAGATGGCAGGAGGGTGATGGAGAAAACCCGAAAAAAACAAAACCCGACAAAAGCCCCACTGTCCACCAGGGAGGGAGCCGAAAAAGACCCGCCGACGAGGACGGAGGCAGGCAGCAGATTGCAGCAAACAACCCAGAAAACAAAAGCAGCAGCGGCAAACAACCCAGAAAACCCAGAAGCAAACAGAGGCCAAGCAGCAGCAGCAAATCGACGGCAACCTAGCAGCAGCGGCAAGCAACAGTCACCAGCAGAACGCAGAGAGCCGACCAGAGGAACGGACCGGACCGGCAGGGAGGAAGGCAGACGGAGGAAGAAGAGAGGGCCACCGTGGAGCCCAGCGATAGAGCACCGGCAAACAGCCCGGAGGAACGGCAGAGCAACAGAGAATCAAAAACGAAACAGAATTCCGGCAGAAAACTGACCGGAAGAACGGAAAGGGACGGCGGAAGGCGACGGGAGGCGAAGAAAGGAGGAAGGACGGCCGGCAAAAGCAGAGCACCGGCGGCGAGCACAAGGAGCGCGAAGAGGAGACACGGAGGAGGAGACGGCGAGGAGAGCAGAAAAAGACCCGGCAGCAGCCCAGGCAAGGGGGAAGCCGGCGAGCACAAAGAGGCGGTCCGCCGGGGTCAGCGGCCACCGGCGGCCGGAACCCTAACAGGGGAGACACAGGGGAAGGAGGAATCGCCTTCTCTATCTAAACCAGTTCAAAAAAAAAATTATTATTATTATTATTATTATTATTATTATTATTATTATTATTATTATTATTATTATATCAACCCGGAGTAGAAAACGCTAGATTATATAAATATAAGTCTTCACGAATATTATTCATTCAAACATAGATTGATTCTGATAATCTCTTATCGCACCGCTAATACATTGTATAGTCATGGCACAAAGCATGTATAATTCTATAACTTTCTCTAATCATGTTACATTGTTTACTATGGCACGTAAATATTGCTATTGCTTGGGTAATATTATAAATGTTGCTATTACTTAGGCACGTAATGCCATTGATTACTATTACTAGCCTTATTATTATTATTATTATTATTATTATTATTAAACATGATTATTCCTATAGCCATTAATGACTAATTGGAGGTAACGTAAAGACCCATTATCAATTGGAAGTAAAGGTCATTAATGACTAAATAATAAAGATATCATAAATATATTTATCCGTGCTACGTAGCATTAATAATATATAATTTCGTTAATTACTAACAATTGATATGCTATATAAATATGGGTCATATGCCCTAATTATAGATCTTGAGTTGAGTTTAACAGAGGTAGACTAAAGTACAAAGAATTTGAGGTTAAAAGTCTGTGTCACTAGATTATGTAACGTTCCCAATCCAAATAAAAATGAGGATCTACTTTACGTCTCGATGGTGCTCATTGATGAAGAGGTAATATTCCCCTTACCACCTTTGCTTAATATTTTTTATAGAACACAATAAAATAAATATGATATACATGGTCCAATGTGCAGGAAAATTATATTAACGCAACTAATACTGAGCTTCATTTGGGATCGTTTCAGTTCAAAAGTTGATGATGGAAAGATTCACTTAATTAAAAGATTTGACGTCCTCCCAAACAAAACCAAATATCGAGTCGTCGGCGACAATAAGCTGATGATCAAGTTTTTTTTCAACACATATATCAAGGTTCTCGAAGAGGATAATCATTTAATCCCTAAGCATAGGTTCGATTATATAAAGTTCCAAAATATATGTCATCGACGAGACAATCACTTGGTTTTAACTGGTATTTAAAATTTTTTAGAATTTTTTTATCTAATGTTGTTAATTTGAAAGCGATCACCATCTTTGTTTGCTAACTTCATAAATTTAATGGGAGTTGTGGTGGATGAACATTCAAAAGAAAATTATTTCGCCATCGAAATTGAAGATGAAAGGTATAATTTACTACGAAGTACTATATTTTACTTTATTTTATTTACATCTATTTAATTCCCTTCTTTGTAACATTATTATTTATTTATACATATATATATATATGACATTGTAAAGAGGCGAACGTGTAAGAGTTACACTATGGGATCAATGTAGAGGTGATCAAATGGCCCAAGCCCATAAGCCCGACCCGACACGGCCCGCTTTTTTGAAGGGCTTGGGCTTTATATTATGGCCCAAAAAAGTCCATGGGCCGGCCCTAAAAAGCCCGAAGTGTTTTTGGGCCGGGTTTGGGCCACGAATTTGGCCCAAATTTTGGCCCGGCCCGGCCCATACTTAATAAAAATAGATAATTTTTATTACTACTTTTTAAAGTTAGTGATAAGATTATAACTCTCTTTAGAAATTCTTATATAGTTATACGTAATTTATGATTAATATCTCCGTAATATGATCGTAATTACTCAAAGTAATACCCAATACAAGTATGTATTATATTCATGTGTATTTTATTAAACATTTTAAATTTGTTACGTTATTGATTACGGAGTATATAATACTTAAATTGATATATATATGTCGATATGTTGTTTGTCGTTAATTTTTAACGAAATTATAAAATTTATAAACAAAACACATAAGTTTAACTTATTAAACGGTGATATTAAGATATTTACTTCATACGAAAGCATTTAATTATAGTGCCCAAAAAATCCATTTTGGCCCAAAAAGCCCGTACTAGCCCGCTAGGGCCGGGTTTGGGCTTAAAATATAGGCCCACTCGTTTGGCCCGGCCCGGCCCAACCCGCTCTTGTGGGCCATTTTTATTACTTATGCCCGGCCCAAAGCCCGCATTTGCCCGACCCATGATCACCTCTAGATCAATGTCATATCGATTTTCAATATCAGAAGAAAAAACTCACTGATGGTAACATTATAGGCTCTATTGCAATTGTCACATCTCTTATGGTGAAGGACTACAATGGTAAACACCTATTTCAATTCTAATATTATTATCATGATTTATCATGTTCGTACTTACCTGATATTTGTTCTCTTGAACAATAAAAGGTTAAACAGTGTCTCAACGTCAATCTCAAGAAACCTTTATATAATCTTGATCTCCCAGAAGTAATAACACTTAAGGAAGCTAGGCGGTATATGTTTTTTTAGTTCATATCCAAATTCTAATCTATGTGTGGACATGACGTAGGTCCACCCCGACGCGGCCACGCGCGGGTTTAGGTAGGCGAATGAATCTCGTGGTGAGATTGTTCTTGGGTTCGAAATTTAAGTCAAAATGGAGTCGGCACCGAATTTTGTGGTTATTCGGAACCATACGATCCCACTCTATGTCGTCATGGGCTATACACAAAGTAAGCCCACTTCGATTTCAGAGTTTATTGGGCTCGTCTCTTTGCATTGCAATATCGATACCGTATAAACCGACTTTCGTATATAGAATGACTCTCTTGCGCCAAGGGTTTCGGACATCCGGAAACCAAAGGTTCTGAGTAAGGGGTGGGGGTACGTGTTGGGAAGCCCACTAAGGACACCCAACCCCGCCCGCACATGGCGGCCTCTACTAAGACATCGTTCATGTTCGTGTGCGCGCGCTAGTAAAACGATTAAATGATATGCAAACAGCGTTTTCGGGCTAAGCATATGAATAGTATGTGAACTACGTCATTTAATGCATCTTGATTATGGTCGAAGTAATTTAGCATGCGAGGTTCATTTATAAAGCGGTAAGCAAGTAAATAAATGAAACTAACAGATAACGTACAAGTTACACGGGCGGAAATACAACCCGGCCAATACAAAAATTACGTAAGCGATATAGAAATGGAATAATAAATAATAAGATGTTAGGAACGGACCCGTATATGCACTAGACCGTGAACCATGTGAATGGACGAACCCCGATTAAATACACCTTGCGTTGTGTATTAAACGGAGGACGGAGACATAGGACCTAAGCGTGATGCTAGCCCGATCCTTATGCCTCGATGCCTTGTCCCGACTTATCACGTCGAAGAATCGATCAAAGTCGTTAAGGTGTCGTGATAAGCGTGAGTTTTGAAAAATGGATTCACGTGATTGGCTTTACACGTGTCGACTAAAAGCCGTAAAAAGGACGAGGCTTAAATGTTGCATTTAAGCTCTCGGTTTTCTGGGTTACAGGACCCACTCGGTCGAGTCATGGTCTGACTCGGTCGAGTGTGTCCTCCAAAGAGGGTCTGCCCAGTTTTATGGACGCTACTCGATCGAGTAGCCTATGCACTCGGTCGAGTAGCCCCTGTACGAGTGTCAACTCGTTTCGTTTTTGGGTTCAAAAATCGACGGTCGGTCAAATTAAATACAAATATCGCATGATTTGAATTTAACTCGACCTCCGGTACTATAATCGTGTACATATACGATTATAATACCGTTGTCGGGATTTTATGAAAACGTTTACGTAGAAACTTTGAATTAGCCACGGAATGCATCCCTCTACGTCACGACATCGGAACTAACCCTTTCGGGTTATGTGATGTCGATTTTCGTGTCAACGGGTTCCGCACTAATTAAAATGGGATCGAATGCGTTCAACTATGATTAGTCGCGATCACGTCACGCCCTTGAGTACATTGGGGCGGGGCTCCTCGAAAGGGCTCCACCTCCGTCGTTGCTCGTAAAGGGATTAGACGGATTTTAGGCGACAATTATAGTCAAACGTATTCGAAGCCGGATTTTTGATACTAATATATATACATACGCGGTATAGTAATGTTAGTAACGAAAATGTAAAATGTTAGGATTAATGTTAAAGTTAGAGTTAGGATGTTAGAATTACAATACTAGTATAGGTATAATATTAACGATACAAAAACGTAAATAAAAGTAACAAAGATCGAAATGGGGTTTAGGACACCCTCAACATACATGCTTAGTAAGGACCTCGGAAATGGACTCGCGAATAGTGACGGGACGTCGGAGTATCGAGGATGTATGCAAGTTATGGTGTATGTGTGTGTGTGTGTGGATGAATTGTTGGTTTTTCGAGGGACAAGGGACTCGGTTTTTTGTGTGTGTTTGCTTAGGGTTGTAGGGTAGAGAGTATGGCTGAAATGTGAGGTGAATGTAGGTTGAATGTAGGTAGAAAATGGATGAGCAAAACTTGTGAAATGAGTGAGGGTCATGGGGTATTTATAGAGTTTACCCCACGACCTAGGGTCACTCGATCGAGTGGCCCTAGTGCACTCGGTCGAGTGCCCTAGAAAATGGGCCTGATCCGATTTTTGACGCTCCACTCGACCGAGTGGGTCAGTCCACTCGACCGAGTGGATCAGGTAAATCGAGGTAAATAAGGAAGGGGTTGACTTTGTTGATTGGGTTATCTTTTTTGAAATGGATTTGGGCGCCAGCTTCTAGAAGGTCCCCCTTAGGCTGATTTTTGTGACGGGTTCGTCTTTGACCGGGTTTTGACCCGGTCGCTAAAACACGGGATTTATTTTTGGTGTCGGTTTTGGCCCAAATTAGTCTTATTTTGCTCGGAACGACCCACTGGGCCTGAATTTGAGGTCTGTTTTGTGAGATTATTACTCCGCTAAAAGTCCATGTCAGATATTATTGATTTCGGGTCCAAATCCGAGTATACCAAGTCACGTTTGCGTCCGATCATCATCGGGTGTTTGTCGGGAACTGCTATAGACACTAGCAGGCAAAATGCGGGTGTCTACAGAGCCCCCACTCTGACTGAGGCTTGGACAAGGCGAAAGTCAGAGTAGCTACCAGGCCAATCGCAGATTACGACCTGGCAGCCTTCCGGTCGGGTCGTTTATAGTCCAGTAGACTAGCGTGAAGGGCTCGCCAGCCATAAGCAGAGGGTCATACCTGTCTTGTTGGTGATAGCTCCGTGGGGAGTGAAACTTGCTTTTGGAGGTGTAGGAGTACCCGTATGCTGATACATCATGGCTCTGATTGTAGCATGCTGGGATAAATATTGGCTCACGTTGGGGAGTGATATAGTTGCGCAGAGACTTGCTTCTGAAGTCTTGGGTGTACCTGTATGCTGACACATAACAAATTGCACGTAGCACATAGGCAAAATACCGACTCGTGCTGGGGAAAACTGGATTTTGAAAAAAAGTTGAAATTTTTGAAAACTTTTTTTTTTTTATAGAATTTTTGGGAATTTTTAGGAAAGCTCGGGACAACTTGATTCCTATTCTGGGTTGAAGCCAGGCCTGCACATGCTGGGGCCTAGTTTGCTGAGGAAGCAGGGTAGTTAGGTTTGCAGTTAGGGTTCCCTATTATAAATATGGGTCTCCCTGCTTCAGTCTACTGCATCCTAAATCAAAAACCCTTCTTCTCTCAAAAAAACTCTTAGTCTCTCAAGAGAATCCAAATTCCTGCCATGGGTATCGAGCATCTTACTTCAATGCTTTTTGCCTGGTCTCAACACTTTCGGGATGAGGACCGAATTCAACTGACCCAAATGGGGATTGTCAGCCTGTTTCCTCTTCGGCGTCTAGTGGCTGATTCACACTTTTTGGATGCCTGTCTGTCGTTTTGGGATACCACCCATCACGTCTTTGCGTTCCCGCGGGGAGAGATATGCCCTCTTCCCGAGGAGATCGCAGCTATCGGGGGTTGGAGCCCCGTGGCTCGTCCCGCCATTCCTCCGTTCTACCCGGACCCGAGGAGAAGGCTGAGGGATTTCCTGGGTCTGTCTCATGCTGAGGCAGATCGAATGGTGCGGGGAGACACTGTTTCCCTCTTCGACTTGGCTGACAAGTTCATGAACAGTCAAGATGTAAGGGCTACGCCTTCTCACAGGCGTAGGGCTTTCGCATTCTGCATGCTGCACCGCTATGTTTTTGAGGGGATGATGGATGCTTACTCATGCGTGGGTCAAATTAGGCTGATCGGAGTGGTTGACCAGATGGAGACTGGTCATAGCCCTGCTTGGCTAGCCACTGAAGAAATCAACATGGGTCTGGATGCTAGGCGACTTGACCCAACCCGCCAATTGACGGGAAGCACCCTTATTCTGCAGGTATATGTCTCGCGTCTTTTTTCAATTTTTTCGCCTTTCTCTTTTTTTTTTGTGTTTCTCGCGATTTCCTGAGGTCCGTAAGTCACTCGATCGAGTGGACCTGTCACTCGATCGAGTGATGCCCACAAAGTGCTTCTGCCCATCTGTGGAGGGCTTACTCGATCGAGTGGGATGCTTAACTCGATCGAGTGGCACATCTGACGAGATTCTGGTTGCTCTTAGGGAGCCTTACTCGATCGAGTCAGATGGTGTACTCGATCGAGTGGGCTGTAGCGGACCATTCTGTTGCTTATGAATCTTATATATACTTTTTGCAGGTTTGGTTGTCGGAACGTCTATCAATCATAGAGCCTCCTCCGAGCGTTCCTAATTACCGTAGTAGCCAAATCAGTTTGAGAGGGCGTCGGATAAGCTCAAACCACCATATAAATCGAGCTTACTGGGATGAGGAATTGGTGTTCCATGGTGGCCCTTTAATTAGGTGGACGGTTGCCTGGTGGTTCCTTTCTAAATTGACGGGGCTGGCCAAGAGAGATCAAGCCCGCTACCTGGTGATCCTGTCCCTTGACTGGACAATTCACATTTACCCGGACCGCATCCTGAGGCAGTTCGGTTCGTCTCAGCGCATTCCTGAGACTGAAGCCATTATTAGCGTCTCGCTCCAACTGACAGACGCTATGTTCGACACTTGGTTGCAGAGATGGTTTACTCGTCCTACATGGACTATTCCCAACCCTTGCCAGTCCGCTTGGGTTTCTCGGGCTTACGAGAAATGGACTTCTGAGGAATCTGAGGAAGTTCGCAAAGCTCTGAAGGTCGATGAGGCCTTCGAATTGGTCCGTCGGGAGACGGCAAAGGATAACAGGGGATTCTTCGATGGGGGAGAGACCCCTGCTACCTTAGTCCGACTAGAATCGGGTCTTAAGTCACATACTAAGACTCGAGCTAAAGATGTCGGTGCTAGTGGCACGCGGGGGCGGCAAAGCCCCCAGACCGATTTGGAACGGCGACTTGGGCCAAGGTTGGCGGCCCGGGACAGATTAGGTCCGCGTGACCGGCTCCCAGAGCCCGTGAGGGCCCGACTCGAGCCCATCGAGGTGGATGAGGACTCGAGTTCCAAGAAACGAGTCCGGGCTAAAGAGGTTCCTGTGGTGATTCGGGAACGCTCTCCTCCGCGTCGTCGTCAGTGGACGGCCAAGGAGGCCAAGGACAAGGGAAAGGGCAAGATGCCCTAAATACCGAGTCCTTAGTTTTTTTATTATTTAAATATTATTACTACTTATTTTGGAGTGTGCCTTTTTTTTGTAATTTTTGAATTCCTGCTCTTTGTAATTTTCCCAAGTTTATTGGGGCCCTTTTTTTGTGATAATTAATAAAAGAAAGTTTATTATTAAACCGTTCCTGTCTTTTCTCGATTGCATTGGTTGTGCCCTATTGAGGGGCTGCCTACGTATCCGCGATTGGCAGAATCAAACCAAACGTAGTTCAAGCTTAGGAAATTTGCAATCTCGAATTCCACCAAGACTAATGGTTCAAGATGTTTTGCGACAGTAGAATAAATAATTCTAGCTCATTGACTTGCTTTTTTTGTAAAATAAATGATTTTGATAAAAAATTGCTAATGACATTGAGAAATGGCTAAGGGTAGTAACGCTTCAGCTGGTCCAGGTTGGTTGGGTTGACGAACTCATTCCCGTCCAGGTCCGTCAGCATTACTGCTCCCCCTGATAGGATCTTCTTCACCAGGTATGGCCCAGCCCAGTTGGGTTTGAACTTTCCCCTTGGGTCAACCGGTAGTAAAGCTCAAACAGACTTAAGGACTAAGTCCCCTTCTTTAATGTTTCTGGGCCTTACTCGCTTGTTGAAGGCCCGTCGCGGGACCGCCGTTCGTCTAGTAGAACCAACGAATCGTACCGTGCTCAAACCCAGTCAGCTTCAGGTACTTGACTTTCTAGCAGAATTCTGAGGGATGGTACCTCTAACTCAACTGGTTGGACTGCTTCCATCCCATAAGTTAGGTAATACGGCGTTGCTCCGGTTGCGGTGCGAATTGATGTCCGGTACCCCCATAGGGCAAAAGGTATTTTGTCGGGCCAGTCCCGATAATTATCAGCCATCTTTTTGAGTATGGTGACAATCGTTTTATTAGCCGCCTCTACTGCTCCATTGGTTTGGGGGCAGTAGGGCGAGGACGTGTGCCTTTGAATCTTGTATTTAGCCAGTAGGGCTGCGGTCTCAGCTTGGAAATGAGTCCCGTGATCACTGATAAATTCATGTGGGATTACATACCGACATATTATCTTGTTTTGGATAAATTTGGCGACATGCTTGGCATTGAGGATGCGATATGATTCAGCTTCGACCCATTTGGTGAAATAGTCTATAGCTACTAAAATGAAACAGTGTCCACCAGTACCGGAGGGATTTATTTTCCCGATTATGTCGATACCCCATGTCGAGAACGGCCAAGGCAACGTCATGGTATAGAGCAGAGATGACGGCATATGTTGCACATTGCCAAAGATTTGACAGTTATGACAATGTTTGACATATAATTGGCAGTCGGCTTCCTTGGTGTTCCAGTAATACCCGAGCCTCATGATTTTTCGGACCAGCATGTGAGCATTCATATGTGGGCCGTTTTCACCATCATGTACTTCGGCCATTACTTTCTCGGCCTTATACTTGTCAACACAAAGGAGAAGAGCCCCCTGTGCCGTCTTTTAGTACAGTTGCCCGTCATCAGTACGGATGAACTGGGTGGCTAGCCTCCGTAAGGCTTTCTTGGCTCGACCCTCAGTCCCAGGAGGATATTCTCCATTCGTCAGGTATTTTAATACGGCTTGGTACCAAGGTTCGGGATCAGTGATCTCGATGTCTTCGATGTCATGGATGTATGCCGGCTCGGATCGTCTTTCGACGCAGATTGGCATACTGGTCACGTGGTCAGGAATATTCAGTAAAGATGCCAATTTCGAGAGTGCATCTGCAAACTGATTTTCTTCCCGAGGTATGTATATATACTCTACCTTTTGGAATTGTTTCTCGAGATCCCTTACTCGTGCCTGGTAGGCCACGAGATTAGCATTCTGAGTCTTCCATTTTTGGAGTGCTTGGTTAATCACCAAGGATGAGTCGCCATGTACCCGGAGATTTGTGATCCCCAGGTTGGCGGCGGCTTGTAGCCTGTAAATGCATGCTTCGTACTCTGCTGCATTATTGGTAACATCAAAGTCCAGTTTGATGGAGACGGGAGTATGCTCCCCTCTTGGTGAAATTAGAAGGATCCCGACTCCGAACCCTCGAAAATTATATGCTCCATCGAAGTATAAGTCCCATGTTTCAGCATCATTATGGAAAATATCTTCGTCTGGGAAGGACCAGGTGTCGGTGTGCCCTTCTTCGGTTACCGGGCTGTCAGCGAGGAATTCAGCTACCACTCGTCCTTTAATGGCCTTTAAAGGCACAAATTTTAGGTCGAACTCTGCCAGCATTAGAGTCCATCTAGAAATCCGGCCATTGAGAATGGGCTTTTCGAAGAGGTATTTGATCGGATCCATCTTTGATAGAACATGGACCTCGTAGCTGAGCATATAGTGCCAGAGCTTCTTAGTGGCCCAGACTAAAGCCAAACACGTCTTTTCGAGCATGGTATACTTGCACTCATACTCTAAAAACTTCTTGCTGATGTAATAAATGGCTTGTTCTTCGGAGTCAACTGTCTGAGCCAGCATAGCCCCCATGGCTGTCCCGGTCGTTGTTAAGTATAACGACAGAGGCAAACCTGGTTGAGGTGGCATCAAAACTGGCGGAGCAGACAGAATTTCTTTGATCTTGTCGAAAGCAGCTTGGCACTTGTCGTCCCATAGTATCCGTTCCCCTATTTTCAGTTTCTTGAAAATTGGTTCACACACCGTGGTTAGCTTGGAAATAAATCGACTAATATACTGGACTTTCCCGAGAAATCCCCTTATTTCTTTTTCGGTTTTAGGAGCTTGCATCTCGGTAATGGCTTTGATTTTAGCTGGGTCGACCTCGATACCTCGTTGGCTAACGATATGACCCAGTAATTTGCCTGACGTTACCCCGAAAATGCACTTTTGAGGGTTTAGCCTCATGTTGTATTTGCGCAATCGGGTGAAAAATTTCCTTAGTGCGGTGATGTGACCGTCCCGTTCTTTGGATTTGACAATCATGTCGTCCACATAAACCTCTACCTCTTTATGCATCATGTCGTGTAGTAGAGTGGTAGCGGTCCTTTGGTATGTGGCCCCGGCATTAATGAGACCGAACGGCATGACGGTATAGCAGTAAGTACCCCAAGGTGTAGTGAAGGTAGTCTTACTCATATCTTCTTCCGCCATCTTGATTTGATTATATCCGGCATACCCGTCCATGAATGATAGAAGGGCATGATCTGCCGTGTTTTCCACCAGTATATCGATGTGTGGTAACGGAAAATCATCCTTCGGGCTTGCTTTGTTAAGATCCCGAAAGTCTACACATACCCGCACCTTACCGTCCTTTTTAGGAACCGGCACGATGTTTGCAACCCAGTCCGGATACTCGGACACTTGTATGAAGCCGGCTTTGAACTGTTTGTCGACTTCTTCTTTTACTTTGAGAGACCACTCGGGCCTCATTCGACGAAGCTTCTGCTTGACCGGTTTGCACCCGTCTTTGATAGGTATGCGGTGCTCGGCTATTTCCCGGTCTATCCCCGCCATGTCCTTGTAGGACCATGCGAAGACGTCTTTGAATTCTTGGAGGAGGTTTATGAATTGTTGTTTCTCCTCGGGATCTAAGGATAACCCTATCTTAAATATCTGAGGCTCTAAGGTTGTTCCCACATTTATGGACTCGGTCTCTTAAATTACCGGATTCCGGGATTCCCTTTGTTCTAGTTGCTCAATCAGATGTGGAGGTAGGGGTACCTGTTCGTCGGATTTCTCAATGTCATAGCATAAAACATTTTTGAAATCAGAATTTAAAAGAGACAAGTCGTAAGCAGAACGGTTGTTATTATTGATTGAAAATTTGGAAAATAGCTCAAAGAGAGCAGCCATCTGATCATTGGTCAGTGGCGGGATTGGTAAAGCACTCGGGACAGACCCGGAAGTGCTAGCAGCAGGAATGATAGAAGGGAGGGGGGTTATAGGAGTGACTCTAGCACCGACTTCTCTAGACTCGACCTCAGACTCAGACTCAGACTCCGACTCAGACTCGGACTCAGACTCAGGCATGTCTCTCTCTCCGGTGACCAGCTTGTAGATCTTTCCTTGACTGTCAGTCCACTTGACAGTCTTCCTCCAGGCCCTGTTTCCCGTCTCGGAGCCAACATCCGAGATCAGCTTGGTCGGGTCAAACCTGTTGCTGTGGAGAATCAGGTTGACCAGGTCTTCTTTTGGAGTCAGGGCTATGGTGTCTTCCCCGAAGAGTAGCCCCAGCGCGGGCTCGGCATCATCAGCTCCATCGGACTGGATGAGGGCGAACACCTCATCCGGAATGTAGTTGCAGTCCCGGGCCAAGTGGGTCCCGAGGTGCGTGGCATTGGGATGGTATAGTCCAACCTGGACAGCCCCAAACACGGGTGTGACAAAGTAGTCAGACAACCGTGGGCTATAAGGGCTCAAGTGGATACCCTTCATGATGTTGCAGGCTTTTTCGATTCCTGCTCGGACAACGTTGCCCGGAGTGGTGGCATAGCCAAGGCCGAAGTGAGAGTCTTCGTCCTTGAGGACCTCGATGATCTTCCCAGCTGGAAGGTCGGGTCGAGAGGTAGCTCCCGGAAGGTACCCTAAATTCTGGAGCATTGTGTCAATGCTCGTGGTGAAGTAAGGCCTGAAAAGGTACTCTTCCTCGATCATCCCCACAAAGTCGAACCCCCAGAGGTCCGTGCGGCCTGTGGCGTTACAGCTAGCCACGGTCATTGGGGTTGCCTCCAAAGTAATAACGTCGTTAAGCAAAGGCATCTTGATCTTACGGTGGAGGGTGGAGGACACGGCTTTCACCGCGTGGATCCATGGCCTTCCTAGGAGCAAGTTGAAGGATGAGGTGACATCAATCACTTGGAATTCAAGCTCCTTTTCTATCGGGCCCGTGATGATAGTCAGTTTTATGGCCCCAGCTACCGACTTTGGACTCCCATCAAAGGCTTGGATGGTTTGAGCAGTCGGGATATAGTCAGCCTCGGTAATGCCGAGGGCTTTGGCGGTCCTTAGAGGAAGGACATTCACGGCTGACCCGTCATCGACTAGGGTCATCGGGAGGTATTTTCCCCGGCAAATCACCGTGATGTAGAGGGCCAGATTATGAGCGGCCCCGAACGGTGGCAGGTCGGCTTCGGAAAAAGTGATCATCGGGCCTTCTTCCTTGGCCTTACCCTTTAGGTGGGGTAGGACCGTGGCTACCATTTCAGCAGGGGTAGCCAAAGAGTCGATCTTGACTTTATCGAGAGCCTTTGTAAGCGCTTCTCGATGTTCTTGTGAGCTGACTAAGAGTTGCCATATAGTGAGGTCAACTCGGGTTCTCTTCAGTTGCTTCACAATAGCCGTTTCAGCGGTCGGCTCCTCAGGGGCAACTTCCATCCCGAGTGGATCGGTAATGGTTGCCGGGATGGGGGTGTCCCTAGTGCTTGTGGCTAAATAGGGACGACCAAGGTTGTTGCTGGCTAGGACTCGAGTTTTGGCCTCGCGGATCTGTTCAGGGGTGATGGGAACGGTTTCCCCCTTAGCGAGGTAGACATCATCCTCGTCGTCAAACCAGATCCCGTTCACTTGCGGGATGAATGGAGAGATAAGGTGAGAGCAATCAATCACCTCCCCGGCAAGGATGGCATGGGAGCTGAAAGGATTCTCCTTGTTGCTTGGCTTATCTCCGGGTAGCGGGATTTTACCGCTTTCGATCAAGTCCTGGATCAGGTGCTTCAGCTTCCAGCACTTTTCGGTATCATGCCCATTGCCCTGGTGGTATTGGCAATAGGCCTGAGCATTGTAATTCTTGGAGCGCCGCTTGACCGGAACTTCAGGAGTTGGGCCTATCGGTTGGATTAGGCCCTTGGAGGACAGCCTTTGTAAGGCATAGGTATAAGTGGTACCTATATCAGTGAAAACCCGAGGTGGGGTGTTCTTCTTGGACGGGGCATCTAGTAGATTAATCGCGTCAAAAATGCTGCGAGTTGCAGCCTGGGGCTTAGTGGTGGAGAAAGAAGCCCCTTGGTATCCTTTGCTAGCGGCCTTAGTGAGGCCTTCTAGTCTCAGGTCGTCTTCGATCCTCATGCCCATTTCAGTAAGGGTAGTGAAATTGGGTATGACAGCATATCGGAGGTGAACCCGGTAGGAAGGGAGGAGGTTCTTGACAAAAGCCTCCACCAAAGTCTTCTCATTGGGCTTATCAACCAGTTTCACGCTCTCGGCCCTCCAACGTTGAAGGTATTTAGTGAAACCTTCCTTTGGCTCTTGGGCCATAACCTCCAGAGATCGCATGGTGGTTTGGATCTCGGTGTTGTCAGCATAGTTCCGAGCGAACTCGGTGGCCACATCATCCCATGTAGGGTATTTTTTCGGGTCTAGCCTATAGTACCAGGCCCGTGGGTGCTTCTCAAGGGATGCAGCAAAGAGGTTCTTGAACATGGATGAATCCACTCCCTTGATGGCCATGAATTCCTTGAAGGCCCGCACATGTAGTAACGGGTCCTCAGTTCCCTCAAACACGGGCAAACCGGTGAGATTCAGGTTTGCGGGTAGCTTGTCACTCACCGTGGAGTACTCTCGGCTATTCTCTCAGTGGATGTTGTTACTCCCAGTCAAATGGACTTGTTCCTCTAGTCGGCGTACTGCGCTAACCAGTTCAGCTATGGGCCCAGTAGTCTCGACATTAGGAGCCCTTTGCTCCACCGTAGCTAGGCGAGCAACAATGGCCACTTGGCCAGCCCTCATTTCGGTCAGTTGGGCTTCGATGTCGGTTTCCTTCGCCTTCATGGCGTCCAAAGCGGTTTGTAGGCTGTTCAAAGTAGGCATCCTTCGAGCGTGTCTAGTTGCCGGTGGCCTGTCTGTAAGAACACCGCGTAATCAGAAACTGAACCCAGATCTTGGAAAAAAGAAAGGAAAGGTGCGTCCCGAGCGACACTAGGAAAGAAGACTAAAGACTCGAGAAAGACATCTAGACGGATGACTCGATGGGTGGTATAACTTCCTTAGGATTTTGGCTTTGTGGGCCTAATCCCGTTCGAAGGAAGGTCCACGTGAGACTTTTCCCCAGACTTTTGACTCGAGTGTATGGACGGACTTTCCTTTGTAGGGGTATGCCCTACGCGGGTCGGTCGTGCCTTGACGGATAAGGCGGACTCGGGAAAGGGGGGAAACTCGTGATATAGGATCAGCGGAGTTTCGACGCTATAGACCTTCGACATACTATGCAAAGACCCGACACACGGCTAGACGGTAGGTCCTATAATAAGGAAGGTTTACTAGGAAGGTTGGGTGTTTGAATTTTGAATAGAAAATGGGTGAATTTCTGAGAGTTCGAAAATTGAAAACGGGGTTTCGAAAACCAAGATTAGAATTTTGAAAATTCAGAAAATCGGAATGGTGTTTGGAAATTCACGAATTAAAATGGGCAGCATGCCGACTAGAGAAAAAGGATATTTTGAGTCAAATCGTTTGATCCTAAATTTCGGCGGCATCCCGAATTTTTTGAAAGTTGGATATTTTGAAAAGATGGGTCCCGAAGCGGACAACATTTCGGGTTTTTGAAAACTTGGTGTTTTGGAAAGATGCATTTTTTGAAATGACGGTTTTTTGAAAAATGACACGGAAACCAAGTAGCACGTAGTCAAACAAGCATTATAACGACGCTTATGTATGCTTTACACTAAGTCTCGGTCAGTCAAAGTAGGGTCTATACCAACAACGATAGCATTCTCACGAAACGGGACAGACTTCCTAGCCGATTTGGAACTAGGACCTGCCGTAAAACCCCGGTGAGTTCCGCCATCGAAGTCTTTAGTGCACCCATGTAGGAATGCACCGTGGTATAGTGGGACGTCGGTCACAAGTAACCGGCCCGGGCAAATTTGATTTATGCATGAATCATTAAACTAATGCGCGCGCACTAATATACGAACGATTTCTCTTCGAGTCTCACCCTAGGAACCCCGATGACATGTGGTACATCAGGTGTCCCCAGCGGAGTCGCCAAATTGTGGACATGACGTTGGTCCACCCCGACGCGGCCACGCGCGGGTTTGGGTAGGCGAATGAATCTCGTGGTGAGATTGTTCTCGGGTTCGAAATTTAAGTCAAAATGGAGTCGCCACCGAATTTTGTGGTTATTCGGAACCATACGAGCCCACTCTATGTCGTCATGGGCTATACACAAAGTAAGCCCACTTCGATTTCAGAGTTTATTGGGCTCGTCCCTTTGCATTGCAATATCGATACCGTATAAACCGGCTTTCGTATATAGAATGACTCTCGTGCGCCAAGGGTTTCGGACATCCGGAAACCAAAGGTTCTGAGTAAGGGGTGAGGGTACGTGTTGGGAAGCCCACTAAGGACACCCAACCCCGCCCGCACATGGCAGCCTCTACTAAGACATCGTTCATGTTCGTGTGCGCGCTAGTAAAACGATTAAATGATATGCAAACAGCGTTTTCGGGCTAAGCATATGAATAGTATGTGAACTACGTCATTTAATGCATCTTGATTATGGTCGAAGTAATTTAGCATGCGACGTTCATTTATAAAGCGGTAAGCAAGTAAATAAATGAAACTCACAAATAACGTACAAGTTACACGAGCGGAAATACAACCCGGCCAATACAAAAATTACGTAAGCGATATAGAAATGGAATAATAAATAATAAGATGTTAGGAACGGACCCGTATATGCACTAGACCGTGAACCATGTGAATGGACGAACCCCGATTAAATACACCTTGCGTTGTGTATTAAACGGAGGACGGAGACATAGGACCTAAGCGTGACGCTAGCCCGATCCTTATGCCTCGATGCCTTGTCCCGACTTATCACGTCGAAGAATCGATCAAAGTCGTTAAGGTGTCGTGATAAGCGTGAGTTTTGAAAAATGGATTCACGTGATTGGCTTTACACGTGTCGACTAAAAGCCGTAAAAAGGACGAGGCTTAAATGTTGCATTTAAGCTCTCGGTTTTCTGGGTTACAGGACCCACTCGGTCGAGTCATGGTCTGACTCGGTCGAGTGTGTCCTCGAAAGAGGGTCTGCCCAGTTTTATGGACGCTACTCGATCGAGTAGCCTATGCACTCGGTCGAGTAGCCTCTGTACGAGTGTCAACTCGTTTCGTTTTTGGGTTCAAAAATCGACGGTCGGTCAAATTAAATACAAATATCGCATGATTTGAATTTAACTCGACCTCCGGTACTATAATCGTGTACATATACGATTATAATACCGTTGTCGGGATTTTATGAAAACGTTTACGTAGAAACTTTGAATTAGCCACGGAATGCATCCCTCTACGTCACGACATCGGAACTAACCCTTTCGGGTTATGTGATGTCGATTTTCGTGTCAATGGGTTCCGCACTAATTAAAATGGGATCGAATGCGTTCAACTATGATTAGTCGCGATCACGTCACGCCCTTGAGTACATTGGGGCGGGGCTCCTCGAAAGGGCTCCACCTCCGTCGTTGCTCGTAAAGGGATTAGACGGATTTTAGGCGACAATTATAGTCAAACGTATTCGAAGCCGGATTTTTGATACTAATATATATACATACGCGGTATAGTAATGTTAGTAACGAAAATGTAAAATGTTAGGATTAATGTTAAAGTTAGAGTTAGGATGTTAGAATTACAATACTAGTATAGGTATAATATTAACGATACAAAAACGTAAATAAAAGTAACAAAGATCGAAATGGGGTTTAGGACACCCTCAACATACATGCTTAGTAAGGACCTCGGAAATGGACTCGCGAATAGTGACGGGACGTCGGAGTATCGAGGATGTATGCAAGTTATGGTGTATGTGTGTGTGTGTGGATGAATTGTCGGTTTTTCGAGGGACAAGGGACTCGGTTTTTTGTGTGTTTTTGCTTAGGTTTGTAGGGTAGAGAGTATGGCTGAAATGTGAGGTGAATGTAGGTTGAATGTAGGTAGAAAATGGATGAGCAAAACTTGTGAAATGAGTGAGGGTCATGGGGTATTTATAGAGTTTACCCCACGACCTAGGGTCACTCGATCGAGTGGCCCTAGTGCACTCGGTCGAGTGCCCTAGAAAATGGGCCTGATCCGATTTTTGACGCTCCACTCGACCGAGTGGGTCAGTCCACTCGACCGAGTGGATCAGGTAAATCGAGGTAAATAAGGAAGGGGTTGACTTTGTTGATTGGGTTATCTTTTTTGAAATGGATTTGGGCGCCAGCTTCTAGAAGGTCCCCCTTAGGCTGATTTTTGTGACGGGTTCGTCTTTGACCGGGTTTTGACCCGGTCGCTAAAAGACGGGATTTATTTTTGGTGTCGGTTTTGGCCCAAATTAGTCTTATTTTGCTCGGAACGACCCACTGGGCCTGAATTTGAGGTCTGTTTTGTGACATTATTACTCGGCTAAAAGTCCATGTCAGATATTATTGATTTCGGGTCCAAATCCGAGTATACCAAGTCACGTTTGCGTCCGATCATCATCGGGTGTTTGTCGGGAACTGCTATAGACACTAGCAGGCAAAATGCGGGTGTCTACACTATGTTGCACCCTTCATTAATTATAATTATTCATATACTTTTAGTGTAAAGAACGAAGAGTCTGATATGACAAGTCTTAACAATCATACTTCTACTATTACTGAAAAAGATATCAACAACATTCTTACGCACTGTACTTCAGAATACAAAGAGGTATTTTCATCTGTCTGTTCTCATAACTTTAAATTTAATTTAATTTTAAAGACTCATTATAATCTAAAAATATTGTGTTTCGTGTAGGATATGATTTGTTATTGTGTTGCACAAGTCAAAGAAATTGTTGCAGATAAGCCTTGGTATTGCCCATCATGTATTAACTACACAACGAGGCCGCAATGTAACACTGAAAGGTTGTATTTTTATTGCAACACTGTGAAAAGAAAGTGGAGACTCAAGTCACCAGGTAAGATACGACATTTAACAATATTTTTTGTAAGATCATTTAGCATAATTTTTACTCACTTTATTACGATAACCTTTGAGTTTACCTTTTTATGCCTCTAACAGATATAGAATTGAGTTAAGAGTTCAGAACACCAATCACACCGCATTTTTTGTCATATTTGACTAGGAAGCCAAGAAGCTAATTGGTCAAGATGCTGAAACACTCCACAACACGCTACAACATGAGGTATCGATAGTCTGATGTTACTTCAATAGATTTAACTATCATCAATACTTTAGCTCTAATTATTACAATATTAAATCTATGTGTATTATCTTTATAGGAAAAAGATGATGAGGACTACATCCTAGTGCCTACTCTAATGTTGAATACCTTCGTGGGTAAAGAATTCCTTTTCAAGATTAAAATAGGAAAGGCAAATCACATTCCCGACAATATCAATAGTAGTAGCTTCAACGTCATCAGTACTTCCGACAAGAATGGATTGGATGTATGTCATGTATATGAATACTTGTTATTATCTTTTTATATATATATACCTGCGAGACATACAAGACTAATCTTTTTATATTTAGCAAGACATTAATATTACACCGGACACATCAACTGGGGGTAAACGAGCACATTCTGTTATTGATATTGATGTTGATATTGATGTCTCAACCGCTCGACAAGAGACCAAAAAAATCAAGAGAAACAACTCATCACAAAAAACAGAGGAAAAGGGTATGGTTTTTAAGTTGTTTCATCATTATATTATTACTCCTACTCTCTAAACGTAAAGAGACTTAATCCAATTATTTGTTATGTTATCTTGTACAGGTTAATCAGGAAAGTTAAATTAATCGATAAGAAGAGTTAACAAGGAGGTATCTCATAAGAAGATGAAGTAATCGTCGCACAACGTTTCAAGATTCAACTTCCAATCGTGTTCATACAACTATTATAAGTACTATCATTATTATTAGTAGTAGTGGTGGTGACAGAATCTATCTACTCATATTATTATTATATTAGTAGCGGAAGTAATCTACTTATCGCATTTCTTTGTAAATTTCAAATTATTCATCTACTCTTTTAATTCGTAAGTCAATCATTGATGTGTGTCAAATTTGGATAGTTTTTCCTCCTATTTAGACCAGTTTTTCCTATGTTTTGCGAGACTAGAGTGCGATTATCGCCTTATTCTTAGTCTTTCTCGCATTATCGTCTCTCGTTTGTATTTTTACGTTTTTTCCTATGTTTTGCGAGACTAGAGTGCGTTTATCGCCATATTCTTAGTCTTTCTCGCATTATCGTCTCTCGTTCGTACTTTACGTGTTTTGGTAGTTTTTCTATCTATTTTGATAGGATTCCTAACCAAAGGCGTGTCCGAGCTTCCAAGAGCACGAGAGAAAAGAATATCGTCCGAAAAGCAATGCGCAAGCTAAAAGTTCAAGAAATCCAATCAATCGACAAAGAAAGAGACCAGAAACGAGGGCAGAAAACCATCGGGTGAAGTTTCACCAGATGAGACATCACCGGCCAAAGTTTCATCCGACGACATTGTTACCTCCCCAAAGATCTTCAAGAAACATTCACCACCGGGCGAAATGACTGGGCGAAACTTTCACCCATCGGGTGAAATTTCGCCCGACGGTAAAAGAGCGCCAAAATGCATATCTGGAGAAGAGTTTCACCGGATGAAATCACCGGGTGAAGTTTTACCCGACGGTATTAGCTCGTGGGTGACATTTGATCGCAGGGTGAAGTTTTGTCGTATGAAGATGCATTGGGCAAAAGTCTCATTAATGAAGCAAGATTGGATTTGGGCTTTAGTCTTAGGGATCCATTAAGGACTATGTATATATAGTTAGCCCTAGGTTTCCATTTATCATCCATCCATAATCTACCTATTATCACTTTTTCATTCTTAGCTTAGTTTATCATCTTCACAGTTTTAGTAGTCTCCTTAATTAGTTTGATTTTCATCCTTTGTAATCTTCCATAAAAGAATTCTAGAATTAGATCAAAATTACTCTTTTGATTTATGTTAATCATTCATTTTGGCGATCAAGTTATTATCTTATTGAAGATTCGAATTTTTATTGAAGATCAAGGAGTTTGCAAGGGTTTATGTGACAAGATCCTTGTTTGGTGCCTTGAAGTTTCTTCATTTATTATTATTGTCTTCATCCTTCTCTTTTATAAATTTCTTTATTATATTGTTGGTATCTTCTTATTCACTCTCTCCTTTGTTTAGTACCTTTATTTCCTCTTTAGTTTATTGTTTCCCTTTATTTATCTTCTCTTGTTATTTATTTCCTCCTTAGTTGTGTTCTTGCTAGTGTTCTTCTTTCAATTGTGATTAAATTACTTTTCATTCTTCTTGATCAATATGAATTACCTTTCTCTTAGCCTTCTTGTTATTTATTTTGTTATGCTTATTATGATTAGTGAGTAGATTTTAATTATAGGGTTAGGGGAGGAGGAACTTTAGATTTGGGCCTTGGTTTTATGGAGATTGTTGCATTTTGTGGTGATTTGTCTTGTATGAGATTATTGTGTTTTGTTGACTTAGCCTGATCAACTCAGTTAGCATTGACTCACTCGAAACAATATGGGGAAACTTGGGGTTTGGGTAATCTTGTCTTGAGACCTTAGCTTCCTCGTCGGGAAAGCGAGTTTTGGCTAGGTTGAGTAGAGAAACCGAATGGTGGCTCCTCCCTTTATCGACCTTGTGATGATTTTTGTGACACCCGTGTCCTTATCTTTAGTTTGACTTCTCGACTCCCCCTAACGCCTTTCTTATCATTGTTTCTCATTTCTAGTTATTTGATTCGTTTAATTAGTCTAATCTACCTTGTCTCAACCTCCTTTTTAGACCCCAACCGCAATTATTCTTATACTTGACTTGTTACATTTCACCGCTTCCTGAGGTTCGACTCCGACTTACCACTGCTATATAGTAGTTTGTTGGGATTATAAATATTGTTTGCATGCAGGTTAGCGACAATGCGCATCAATCATCTTTCCTTATTATGTGTTACATATAGATTTTTGTGTTATTTCATCTGAGTTTTTTTACACAACTCAGCGATTGTTCTACAGAAATTCTTCTCCCAACATCTATCACTCATTTCCTAAATTAACTCCGCCCACCCTAAATACTACACCAAAACAGTCATTATACCCTTAACGTATCACTTCATAGCAGATACAGAGTATAATCTATAAGATAGTACAAGCATGATTAATACTAAAGCACAAGGATTTCAATTTTGCAAACGTAAATTATCACATGGACTTATTTAGTAAGGCATCGTATGAAACACAACGCAATTCAACATAAATTTAAGTATTAAACTAAAACTCCGTTAAAATTAAGAACTCTGTAAACTCTATGAAATTGGTATCATGGTAGAATTACTAAATAAATCATAAACTAACTATCAATATACTATAACCTAAGTCGAAATGTTACATTAACTATAAAGAGCATCTCGCTGTAATGAAATTTTACCGTTTAGGTCTCTGATGGGGGATAAATCCCCCAGACATGTAGGCCGACTTAGATGGACGTGTTGGTCCGACCTCAAGTATATGGGCTGTTCTTAGGCCCAACCCCCAGGCATATAGGTCGTCCTTAGGCAAAAGACCTCGACTTCGGCTCGACCGGTCCTCGGGTCGGCCGGACCCTAGGTCGGACTCCGGGTCGGCCGACCTCCGTGCCGACCAGACCCCGGGTCGGTCGGACCCTCGTACCGGTCGGACCCTGTGTTGTTTGGATCCTTGTACCGGCTGACCGTCCTTACGAGTCGCCACTAGTCGACTCGGAGTAGACTCCTCATGACATCACCATAGCGATGTCATGTGATGAAATCACTCAGATGATGTCATCGGACGACATCACGAGGGCGACATCACTCCGATGATGTCACCACCTCTCCTTTCCTCTATAAATACTCCATTTTGGTAGAGAGGAAAGGGAGGCAAATTCTTTACTACTCCCTCCACTATCTCGCTCTCACCTATGGGACGACTTATATAGAAATATACACAATATACTGACTTGGGCGTCGGAGGCTCCGTCCCGAGGGCACTCCCCTGGGGCCGGAGTTCACCTTGCAGGAACGTCGACAACTCGCGTCTGGATCCCGAGGAGAGCCGAACCGCTCGAGCCGAGGACCTATGTTTGTACCCCAAACAATTGGCGCCGTCTGTGGGAAACTTGAATAAAAAAGTTGCCTACTCTTAAAAAATCAAAACACCTCAAATAACCCATGTCTTATATATCTTACACAATTTGGTCAAATCATGGAATTTGGTATACGATGATTCACAAATTACACACAAACAAATTCTATCCAGCAACATGCATAAAAAATGGATAGGCGTAGAGCTATAAGTAAAATTTGTCAAATAGTGGAGCAAAAAAGTGAGCGAATCGCTCATGAATTTAAAGTGGCAAGTCCACCCAAAATGGCCGCCCAGAACAAAAAAAAGAGAGCATCAGCTCACTTGTTCACTAGTCAGAAGGAGGAATGTGTGAAAAACGGTTTTGCTCATGATTTACCCACAAAAAATTAACCCCCAAAATTCAAATTTTCGGATCTAGTATTCCATCTTGAAGAACGATCCACAAAAAATCAATTTCCTAAAAATCAAATCTTCGGGTCTAGTATTCCACTTGAAGAACGACCTACAAAAAGTAGAAAACCTTACGAATCTGGTCATACGCTCACATATGAGCCGGAGTAAGAAAAGGATGTCTACGGCAAGTTCTGAGTCGTCGTCAAGCATATAATAAATGAAGAAGAAGTGCTCCATTACAAAAGAAAAAAGTCCGCTCTCCTTAATTCAATAAATGGACAACGCAAGAGTATACTAATGGAAATAAAGAAAATAATAATCAACTGCCGGTTGTTATTAGCTCAAGCCAAAGTAGTGTTTACTGAAGATGAAGAAGAAGAAAAAGAAGATGAAAACAAATCCTATCAACCTTCGATGTTTATCCATTCTGCCGCCCTACAGTAAAATAAAAAGAGAATAAAATAAAAATGGAAACCAAGCAAAGGAGCAAGAGTATACGATGCAATAAATGATGACAATTGAAACGATTTATAGAAAGAGAGAAAATGGAAAAACATTAAATGGAATAAGCTCTGAAGTCATTTATTAAGGAAAATACGACTAAAATGAAAGACGACGTCGGACGGCTTCAACAGCCATCCGGGAGGAGGCCGACGAAAAGAGTGGGGCAAACCTCACCACTGTCACATCGGTTGAGGGAGTGTCAGCCCAGCTAGCCATCTCACCGGCCACCTTCATTAACCATCATCGCCAGTTGAAGGTTGTACTTGTCACCTTCATCACCATCAAACGTCCCCGCAACAACGTGGGTTGAGCCGTACCTCTGCCTCAATCCATTTAGATCGACGTCCGACGGATAGCCTCACCGGCCACGGTCCCAGCTCCCAAAACAAAATGAAGACAGTAAAGCTATGCACTTTGTGCTCAACTTTCGTACGGGTCGGCCATGATCAACTCACCCCAGCCGCCGTCGCCCATCAAGGACCCGCCTCGGAGTCGGCTCCGTTTTATACTGCTTGGAGAAAAATATCGAAATAGACCTGGCAGCCACCAATCTGACGGCCGGCATCGGCCGAGCCCCCATTGTGCCGTAGGCTTGGCCATAGGTCGCCTTGACGACCACTTGAGATCTCGGTCAAAAGTATTAACAGAACTACTTGGTCAAAAATGGATCCGGTCCGCGCCTCGATCTGACCCAAAACTCTAACCAACCACACCGACTGTGACGCTTACAACCGCCTTCAAAGGGGGAGTTTATGTCCATCACGTAATTCGGTCACGACCAACGAATCCAGTACAACCGATCGCCTCGAGTCGACATCGTCGTCTCGGCCTTAGCATCATCAGCTTGGCCGGAGACATCAGCCAGACCCCCACGGCTCAGCCCGCCCCCGTCTTTATGATGCCGGCAAGTCAGGCCGGGCTTACCCGTCAGAATCTTTGCCAGCCATACCCACCACCTCGACCGACGTCATCTGAGTAGGTCGTCGTAGTCTCGACATCATCACCACAGGTTATTAGCTCGGGTTGTCGGCTATCAAGTCTTGGGTATTGATCTGAAAATTACAGTGGACCTGAAGCAAGTGATAATTGTGGAACAAGAAGATGGGGTGAAAGCAAAGCCAACTGGAGAAGATGAAGCAGTATATTTTCTCTTGAGTGGACGGCTGGCAGAAAATTAAAGCAAACTTTAATAGTGTGATAATGTGGCATGGTAATAAAGCTCAACACATATCAAAATAGGTACTCCTTATTGGGTTATTTGAATATTGACCCATAATACAATAAATGGGCATAATGAGTAACAAGTGGGCCTCGAAGAAGAGTGTATGGAAGACATTCAAAGAAAAGTCAACAAAGAAGGGTGCATCAATATGAAATTCATGCAAAAGAATATGACTAAATGGGTTAGCAGGCATAAAGTACATGGAGATTTGAGAAATAATAATAAAAATTAAGAGCTACGCGCAAACTGGGGAACCTAAGTCGACGACCGACAAACATTGTCCGAGAACCCTATTGTGTCGGAAACATGGTGACGAGCCACCTCATTTCAGGCAGCCGCCCAAATTGACGAAGGGTCGGCCATTTGAGCCGGCCTCACACAATCGTCCACCTAAGATAGTGCGACGAGATGAAGAGCGGGGATAGCCCCAACCAAGTGTCGTCCCGGTCAACGGACGAGCCAACAACTTTGACGAGTTGACGACCCGATCAACGTCTCGGCCTCGTCGCCACTCTCACCGGCCAAGCGTTGTCCCAGTCAACGGACGAACCAGCAACTTTGTCGAGTTGACGACCCGATCAACGTCTCAGGCTCGTCGACACTACCACCGACACCAGTCACCTTATCGTCGGCTCAGTCCTGTCACACCGTCCATCTTAAATGCCAACGAGCATGACCACCAACCAGTCGAGTTATGTACACTACCTGAATTATTGACATAGGATGGCTATCAGAGCTGGCCACTATCCTTGGCCAACTACGTTCTCGGTCTAAAATCGTCGGCCACCGCCTTCGACTGCCGGCAAGCCAAGCGTATACTCGGCCGAGAAACAATTGGTGACGAGCCGCCTTATTGCGCCGAAAGCTTGGTGACAAGCCGCCTTATTCTAGTCAGCCGCCCAAGTTGACGAAGGGTCGACCATTAATTGAGTCGGCCTCACACAATCTCCCACCTAAGATAAGGTGACGAAATAAAGAGCGGGGAGAACCCCGACCAAGCGTCGTTCCGGTCAACGGACGAACCAACAACTTTGACGAATTGACGACCCAATCAACGTCTCGGCCTCGTCGTCATTACCACCGACCAAGCGTCGTCTCAGTCAACGGACGAACCAATAACTTTGCCGAGTTTACAACGCGATCAAACGTCTCGACCTCGTCGACGCCACCACTGACACGGCCTCCTAAGAACCGGCTCAGTTCTGTCGCACCGGCCATCTTCAAACGGCGATAAGCTTGACCACCGCCACACACTTAAGTCAGCCTCGACCTCAGAAAAGCCCGGCCCAACCATCAACAGTTTGGGCCTGCCTTGAGACCTCGACCCTGGAGAAATTACAACAGATCCCAGGAGCAAGCCGGTTGTAAATCTAAGTGGTGACAAGCTTGGTCTTAAATTCGATCGGCCACCCGACCCACCTTTGGGCGACTACGTCCTCGATCCTAACTAACCGTAGAGCACTATTCACGCCAAAAGAAGAAGAAATCATTGGTCAACCTAACAAAGTTGTCTCGGAATCAGCCTCATCCTCGACCCCAACAGAAAGCTCGGTCGGCTACTAGAGTTGACCACTTGAACTAACGCGTTTGGCTAACCGATAAATGTCATCCTTGGCCTTGTAACAGGAGGAAAAAATATAGCGGCCGACAATTTTGAGCAGCAAAAAAAGAGCGATATCTACCCATCACCTGTTCATTACTCTCA
Source organism: Agrostemma githago (assembly GCA_958450325.1). Taxonomy (NCBI): domain Eukaryota; kingdom Viridiplantae; phylum Streptophyta; class Magnoliopsida; order Caryophyllales; family Caryophyllaceae; genus Agrostemma; species Agrostemma githago. The sequence continues at coordinate 22,916,947 of OY288244.1, read as the reverse complement.
CAAGTAATGGGCAGGGAGCAATAAGGAGGGAGCCCCTATTGACTTAACACAAGGATTGGATACCCCACCAAAAATGGCTAGGGTCCCCCATCCACGATGTAGGGGCATAAGCCCAAGTCCTTCTGGGTGCTATAGCCTCAAGCCGCAACATGGCTAGGGTCCCCCATCCACAGTTATGGGGGCATAAGCCCAAGTCCGTCTGGGTGCCATAGCCCCAGGCGGCAACATGGCTAGGGTCCCCCATCCACAGTTATGGGGGCATAAGCCCAAGTCCGTCTGGGTGTCATAGCCCCAGGCGGCAACATGGCTAGGGTCCCTCATCCACAGTGTGGGGGCATAAGCCCAAGTCCGTCTGGGTGCCATAGCCCCAGGCGTCAACATGGCTAGGGTCCCTCATCCACAGTATGAGGGCATAAGCCCCAGTCCGTCATGGTGCCGTAGCCCCAGGCGGCAATATGGCTAGAGTCCCCCATCCATAGTTATGGGGGCATAAGCCTAAGTCCGTCTGGGTGCCATAGCCCCAGGTGGCAACATGGCTAGGGTCCCCCATCCACAGTTATGGGGGCATAAGCCCAAGTCTGTCTGGGTGTCATAGTCCCAGGCGGCAAACCGGCTAGGGTCCCCCATCCATAGTATGGGGGCATAAGCCCTCAGCAAGTATGTCTGTAGGACTTAACCACAGACGACGGTCTCCAAGTTGGCGACGACATTGGCCCCCGAGTGGACGACGCCGTCCAACAACCCCATACGCACAACGTAGGGGCATCGGCCTCCGAGACCTCTGGCATGTCTCCGCGCAGAGAGTAGCGGCAAACACCGGGCAGAGGTTACGTCTCTCCGAGTTGTATCAGCCGCGGTTTGTCCCTTTTAGGGATCATTTATCATTTACCGGGCACGGGTTATGTTCCTCCGAGTGCTATTATCAAAAGTAAAGGTATGACCCTTCTTCGGCTTATTTCCATTACTATTTACCGTGTATGGGTTACGTCCCTCCGAGTTATATCAGTCGTTCCCTTCACGACGTTATCATATTGTTTACCGTGTATGGGTTACGTCCCTCCGAGTTATATCAGTCGTTCCCTTCACGACGTTATCATATTGTTTACCGGGTATGGGCTACATCCCTCCGAGTTATATCAGTCGTTCCCTTCACGACGTTGTCATATTGTTTACCGGGTATGGGTTACGTCCCTCCGAGTTATATTAGTCTTTCCCCTCACGACGTTATCATATTGTTTACCGGGCATGGGTTATGTCCCCTTGAGTATTACTGTCTTTGAAGTAAAATCGCGATGCCTCAAGCAGCCCCGGTCCGTGAGGAGATTATTCATCATGTATCCTTCTGCTACCGCTGCGCACAGGGTCGAGCTCTTTATTTGAGCAAATTGAAGAAACGATTCTCGATTATTGATCATCCAAAACCGTGCAAAAAGCGCTTCTACCGGATTTATAAGGCGAAACAATTGATATTACTCAAAGTGAGGTCAGGTACACCATTCATCTCGTAGGTCGGCCACACTCGGCACCAGACCCGGACACTAGTATCCAACTCTCCTGAGGGCAAACTGATGGGGGATAAATCCCCCAGACATGTAGGCCGACTTGGATAGACGTGTAGGTTCGACCTCAGGTATATGGGTCGTCCTTATGCCCAACCCCCAGGCATATAGGCCGTTCTTAGGCACCGGACCCCGACCCAGCTCGACCGGTCCCCGGGTCGGCCGGACCCCGCGTAGGTCGAACACCGGGTCGGCCGGCCCCCGTGCCGACCAGACCCCGGGTCGGCCGGACCCTTGTTCTGGCCGGACCCCGTGTTGGTCGGATCCTCGTACCGACTGACCGTCCTTACGAGTCACCACTAGTCGACTCAGAGTATACTCCTCATGACATCACCATAGCGATGTCATGTGATGACATCACCCAGATGATGTCATCGGACGACATCACTCCGATGATGTCAGCACCTCTCCATTTTTCTATAAATACCCAATTTTGGTACAGAGGAAAGGGAGGGAAATTCATTACTACTCCCTCCACTATCTCGCTCTCACCTATGAGACGACTTATACATAAATATATACAATATACTGACTTGGGCGTCGGAAGCTCCATTCCGGGGGAAATCCCCTGGTGCCGGAGTTCACCTCGCAGGAACGCCGACGACTCGCTCGAGCCGAACCGCTCGAGTCGAGAACCCGTGTTTGTACCCCAAACAGTCTCCTATTAGAAATATTATAGAAAATATGAATGTGCACATACTGAACATCTTCCGAATCCACATATTTGTTAAAGGGTATAAGTCGCGGGGTAACACACGTTCAGTAATTCTATCGTGAACTATCGCAACAAATTCATCAACTTCATCCTCTGTTATCGGATATTATTATGAAAATAGAATATGGCTCATAGTCCCGTTGACCCATTTTGCCAGGTCTAGATGTAACATCAGTCGTTCAGTTAGACCTGACTCAAGGACCCGAGATCTTAAAACATGGAACCATACCTGTAAACTGAACTTGTGGTTCTTGTCATGGCTGCAAAGTTTCAAGGCAAGTCGAGTATAGTACTTATTGAACACTTTCTTCTGCAAACAGCACTCTACAAGAACTCGCATGATCTCTCGATCCTGCAGTACTATGTCATATATATAATGTTATCGCACTTTTATTCAAAAGAATAATTTTGCAAAGTTAGATTTGAACTATTCCCCACGTCCCGATGAAGAGGTCCGATAAACACGTTCAGTAATTCTATCGTGAACTATCGCAACAAATTCTCATCTTCGTCCTCTGTTATCAAAATAGAATATGCCTCACAGTTCTCGCGTAACACTGGCCGCAACATGAACGGTTACATCACAGATCTCAAGTACATACAAATGCAATGATTAATTTTAACTAATTATAAATAAAATAAAATTTTATCCTGCTATAATAAGTGTATTAATTTTAATATAATAAAAATGTTCCAATGTAAGAAGACATAAGTTTTTGATTAAATCAACGTGTCGGGTTTGCAACTCAAATTTTGTCAGGTGTAATAGTCTTCATCTCGGGAGAACAACCTTAGTCCCGGATATATATAACCAAACTAAATATACTAAGATGAGTTGTTTGGTTATCCAAAATAGAAAATATGGAGGAACTTGGACTTCCCATGGACCATGGGAAATGAATTTATGGATCGTGTTGAAAGTAGCTCACCGACACCCCCTTGGTCATTCGCATTTCCCCAATATTTTGCTACTATAACGGTCATATTTGACCCCAATTTATTTTGAACAGTTCTCGGTACTTTTTTTTATAGGTTCATAAATGTAATTTTAGACAAAATTTACCAAGAAGAAGTTATTCTTTGTACTATGATTTATGAATCACGACTCCTATTAGAATTACTATTTGATATTTCTACCCACAATCGTATTGCTTATCAAACTATATATATACAATCATGTTATTCTTAAGTTATATTCATAATAATTTATCATAACATTATACAAAGATTTGTCTATTATTTCATCGCAAAAATAAAGAAACGTCCATGGACAAAAGGAAAAGGCAAGCGCCGGATACGACAACAAATAGACAACAACGTAGACGCATTAATAACCCGCCGACGGAGGCTCAGTCACACCCAACTGACCACTCGGGAATCGTCAACCAGACTCAATCCACAGGTATTGTGCTTTGTTCCTATAGTACCATTAATAACCTACCAAAATTTAGCGAACTATATATATAAAATCTTGTTGTTCCTAAGTTATATTCATAATAATTTATCGTAAGATTATACAAATATTTGTCTATTATTTCATCGCAAAATAAAGAAACATCCATGGACAAAAGGAAAAGGCAAGCGCTGGATACGACAACAAATAGACAACAACGCAGACGCATTAATAACCCGTCAACGGAGGCTCAGTCACACCCAACTGACCGCTCGGGAATTGTCAACCAGACTCAATCCACAGGTATTGTGCTTTGTTCATATTGTACCATTAATAAACTACCAAAATATGATAATCTTCTTTCTTTCTTCTTTATACATAATTAATGCTATTTGGTACTAATGGCTTCCTGTACCATGTTCTCCTTGATGTTTCTTGACTGTTTGTTTTATTTCTTCCAACGGCCTTCTTGACTGTTATGTCCTCTATATATGTACTTTTTGGAAGACCTAATGTCCCATGCCCAGTGACCCGAACCCTTCTCACTTCTCCTGTACACGATGATCTGATCGGAACATTTTGTAACATATCAAATTCCCTGATCTCATAATGGTGCATATGTGGAAATCAATGAGCGATTTTCATGAAGTCCAAAACCAAATAGTGCAGCCAGTATGCTGTCTTAAGTCAGTTCTTATTAGTGGAATTAAGTATTAGTATTTAATTTACATTTTACTTAACTTGCCAAACACAGAAATTTGTTTTCAAGTTCTTGGATTTCAATTCATTTATTACCAAACAAGGAAGTTGCATTTGTGATGAATCATTTCACTCCACACTAATCATAGGTTGAACCATGGTCATCATATTTCCTCTGTTATACTAGGATGTTGTTTCATTGTAGAGTTTTTAAGGAATTAACCAGTTCACCAATGTAGGTCCAGCAAATTCAGTGAGCAAGTACCTTTACCTGGGCGACCCAGAATACAAGTGTACTAAGTGCAATGCTATAATGTGGTATGAAGAAAGAGTGAAGAAGACAAGCACTAAAAAATCAATCAAGTTCAACCTGTGCTGTAGAGACGGAAAGGTTTGTCTACCAAGGATAAAAGATCCATCAGATTTCTTATACAGACTAATGACAAGCGAAGATGCGGACGCTAGAGCATTCAGACAACATGTTCGCTGTTACAACGCATACTACGCATTCACTTCAATGGGAGCAAGGATAGATAAATCAATAAATATGGCACCTGGGACATATGTTTTTAGAATAAGCGGACAATTCTTCATCATATAGGTTTCCTCCTCCCGACAAAAGGGGAGGATCATGTATACTCACAACTATATATTCACGACAGCACAACCGAAATATCAGTGAGGGAGAAAGCAGTAGCAAGACAGGAACGGAGTTCGAGATTAAACCAGGATACTTTATTACAACTGAAGAACATGTTGGATGAAGTTAATCCCCATCGCTCAAACATTCAGGATGGCACGGGAGAGGATCAAGGAGGATATTGGAGTAAAATTATCAATTAGGTTATTGGGCACAAGGAATCATAAGGACAGGGTATATAACGCACCGAATGCATTTGAGATAGCCGCGCTTATGATTTATCCTGACAGTGATCCGACAAGAGGCAGGGACATCGTAATTGAGCACAAAGCACACAGACTATAAAATATTGGCGAGCTACACCCATCGTATATGGCCTTACAGTACCCATTATTATTCCCCTACGGAGAAGATAACTTTTGTCCGCATTGCGGTGATCTGCAATCTCCGCATACATCTAGACGGAGGAATCTGATTCTGCGAGAGTACTACGCGTACAGAATACAACAATGTATATCAAAAGGTCATATATTGCAATGTGGAGGAAGATTATTCCAGCAATTTTTGGTTGATTGTTATTGTGCAATCGAAACAAATAGGTTACAATACATATGAAATAATCAGGACATATTTTGTTATGATGTTTTGAATAATATATGCGACGCAGTTGAGAAAGGAGATTTAATTGGGCATGTAGTGGGAAAAAAAGTTTTATCTACCTCCCTCATTTACAGGAGGCCCACGGTACATGCAACAGACCTATAAAGACGCCATGGCTATCTGCAGATGGTATGGGAACCCCCATTTGTTCATAACATTCACAGCTAACCCCAGGTGGCCAGAGATAGAGGCTATGTTAAAATAAATTCCACATTAGAGAGCGGAGGATAGACCTAATATAGTTGCACGAGTGTTCAAGCTAAAGTTAAAAAAATTGATAAACGTCCTTATACATGAGCAGTACTTTGGTGCGACGATAGCATGTGATCTTTACACTGCCAACAATGTTTACATGCCGCTATTTTTTCGATTTCTAAAACTAACGTTTTCAGATATTTCAATGTGCGCAGATGTTTATACCATAGAGTTTCAAAAGCGGAGGTTACCTCATGCACATATTTTGTTATTGATATTCAAAAGATATAATCATTATGAGGATAAAAGGAATAAACATTAAAAGAGAAACTTTCCATAAATAGAAACTCACTAATTTTAGAAACTTACTTAAAATAGAAATATTCTTATAGAAATACGTAAATCATTAAAATTAGTGAAATATATAAAAATAGCATTTCTAACGAAATTAACATTTTATTATTATCGTCGTTATCGTAACTTTATTATATTTCTAAATTCTTTACTCAAAATATAAATAAAATATAATAAGTCAATATATAGTATTTTATAAATAATTAGGAAATCGAGTTAAAAATATAGACTTTAGAAAAGAGATGTTTTAAGAAAAACGATATCAAAATTAATTGAGTCGACGAGTTTTATAAATGAAATAAATTTTTCAAAGGTTTCAATTTATTTTTAGCAAATAGCTTTTATTAATAAATAATACGGATTTTAATAAAAATTGTCAATCGAAAACAAATAAGAAATTATTAGTGAAAATAGTCTCGACTAAAAATATATTTCAACAAAATCGACTATTTTCTCATTTATTAGTATAAATCGTAAAATGAAAATTAATTTATTGAACAAGTATACAAATCTCAATTATAATTTTAAAACACGATTTTAAGTTAAATTTATAAATTAAAGAAATATGACGAAAATATAAAATCGATACTATTTAGTTACTAGTGTCACGATAACCAACAAAATATTACAACGACCGTAAATAATTAAATCACTAACGATTTATAAAACGATATCGAAAACTCGTAAAATATTTATAAGTGTAGACACCCGCATTTTGACTGCCAGGTGTCTATGGTAGTCTCCAAAAAAAACACCCGATGATGATCGGACGCTAACATGTTTCTACGCGCTCGGATATGGGCTCAAAACCATTAGTTGTTGGCTTAAGCACTTATGGAGTACAAATCTCACAAAATTGACCTCAAATTCAGGCCCAGTGGGTCGTTTCCAGTCAAACAAAACTAATTTGGGTCAAAACCGACACCGGAAATAAAACCGACTTTTAGTGATTGGGTCAACCCCGGTCAAAGTCGTTTCCGAAACACATACAAAACAGCCATTCAAACATTCAAAAAGTGTAGCCCAAACCCAAAACCCATCAAATACCAAAGCCCCGGTCCAAAACACTGGACTCGCGCGATCCAGCTGAGCCACTCGATCGATTGCTCAGCCCAGGCCACTCGATCGAGTGGGCCCCCATCCAAGCCCGACTGCTGGCACAATGGGCCACTCGACCGAGTCCAGGGGCTACTCGGTCGAGTAACCCTAGCCGGGTGTACATGGCTTTGCCTATATAAGCACACCCATGCACACAACTTTTGAACTTTACAAAACCCTAATCGAACTTTTGCAACCCTAATTCTACCCTAATCAAACCCTAGTACTATACTAGCAAACCCTAACCCTAGCGTTTAGAAATCCAAACCCTAACCACCACAACTTAGCCTACATCTCGGTACTCCCGTGCAAGCCACAACTACGAGTCCCGTCCGAGATCAAGAACATGTAGGTTGAGGGTGCAAAACCCTCTCTCTTTTCTTCTCTTCTCCCTCTCGTCATCTTCCTCTTTCTCTTCGTTTTATTGTTTTTTTTATTTATTTTACCATCGCATTCTAATATCGATAGTATTATTAGTATAAAACACTAAAATACTCGTGGATTTGTGTCGAGTGCGAAGGATGTCGGAATAAGGAAACCCGAATATACAAGAGTATTGCACTCAGCGTTGCCGGTCGCTTATCCTGACACCCTAGCACTTGATTATTGAAACGAGTCAACTTAAACACTATATTTTGTTTTCGTTCACGTAGCTTTCATTCAATCGCATATTTCATCGTTTTTCTAAAGATTATGTTAGAAGCATTTTTTTAAGGGTCGAAACCCGTTGATGCGGATCCGACATCAAACAATTCGCAAGAATTAATTATGATGTCGGGATGCAGAGGGAATCAAGTCTTTCAATTCAAGCAAAGCGTCGATCTTTTAGATTCGATACCAATTCCATAATTGGATGTCGAATCTAACGATCTAGTCAAATAAGTTAACCAATTCGATTTTTTCGTTGAAGCTAACGTAGATGTCATTAAATTCGTTAGAATTACGACACTATAAACGCAGAGGAAAATTCATATCGCTTTGGTTGACTTTAAACGACTTATAGCTTTTTCTTCAATTTTCACTCTAGTATTCGATACCGCTTCAATAAGCGAATATCGGGCACGACGAGAATCATAGATATGAATTGGACATAAATTATACAATATTTATGCCCAATTCCTCGAATCATCAAAATCAAAAGCAATTTCGAAATCGATAACAAAATTGCAAGCGAACCCTAGTTCGTACAGGGGGCACTCGATCGAGTGCCTAGCCCACTCGGTCGGGTGGCACCCCAAAAAACCAAACAGAATGTTTTTCGACCTCCACTCGGTCGAGTCTCATAATGACTCGGTCAAGTGGCAGCGTACTCGGTCGAGTTCGCCAATAACTAGGTCGAGTGGGGTCCAATATACGAGACAGAATACTTTCGTGACAACCACTCGGTCGAGTTTCGCAATAACTCGCTCTAGTGGCCGTGTACTCGGTCGAGTTCCCACATAACTCGGTCAAGTGCCGTCAAGAAATCCGGACATAAGCCTTTTTAGAGGTCCACTCGGTCGAGTCCCTCCATAACTCGGTCGAGTGGCCCTTTATCACGTCAAACCGTGAGTCCTACAAGGCCATTCACTACCAGGGGCGAACCTACTGTGTAGCAGGGGATAGCACGTGCTACCCCATTCAAAAAAAAAAATCTGAGTGAAAAATATTTTTGCTACCCTATCCTAAAATATATTAGAGATTTAATTAGGATATTATTTAATAATTAGGAAAGATATCTTAAAAAAAATAGTTAACTTTCCTAAATAAAATCAAACTTAAAATAAAATCTCAACTGCTATTCATCTATACAAGTTTCTTTTATAGTTTTCATATTTATTAAAAAAAAACTGATTGCAGCTCTTCTGCTCTTGTCATCCTTCTTTCTTCTTAAGATCCTGCCTCCAAATCTTTGCTATCTCTTATTAAAATTCTTCTTGAATCTTGAGAATTTGAGGTAATTATAGTTTTTTCTTTGTATATTTGTATTATTTTGTTTTGAAATTGAATTATATAAAATGATAGAAATAAATAATAATTCAAAGTTGTGCATTAGATTTGGGCATTTGGGGAAAACCCAATTTTTTTTAGGAGAGGAAGAGAGAAAATATATCAAAATATTGAAGAAAAGATGAGAAAGTTATACTTTGGTACTCTAGTTTAGCTGACTTGATTGAGGTTTGTAATTAATAGATAGATTTTTGGAATTGATAATGTGAGAAAGAGTTTATGTGTTGAATTGGTAATGTCAGAGTGTGGGTTGGAAAGTGGGAAAAGTTTGAATGCAAATTGCAAATGGTGCATTGAATGTCAGAGACTAGAATAGAGCAATTGATTAGAGGTGTGGTACTCTGGTGCGTTGGAATTGGAAAATAAAGAAATTGGAATGCGTGCGTTGTGCATATGTTATATACTTATATGTCGAAGTCTCTATATTACTCGTATAAAAAGATGATTATTTTTAAGACGAATATATTTGTGACTCGTGATATTTGATTCATTTTAAGTTTACGGTCTTACGGATGTAGCGTTTTAAATTTGATATAGTAATATAGATGATTGATTGTACCCGTTTATATTAGATTAGTGATGTGTTGACAAATACATTTATGATTTAATTTTCAGAATGAAGAGAACTAAAGTAACAGCAATTACTAAATTTTTTTCCGAAAAGACATCGCAGTGATACTGCTCAAAACGACTCGAGTTCAAGCCCTTTAGACGATAGATTTTGGAATTTAGAGAGTCTAAATGATCTTTCCATGAAACTTGTTGAGACAAAAAAACATTTGATACACTCAAAAGTCTACTTGCTTCTTAAACTTGTATTGCTTCTTTCCGTGGCGACAACAACTGTTGAAAGAGTTTTTTCGGCAATGACTTATATAAAGAATAAAGTTCGCAATAGCATGGGAGATGATTTGTTGAATGATAATTTAGTTACTTTTATAGAGAGAGATTTATTTTTTAAAATTAGTGACGAAGAGCTCATAAACCATTTTCAAAATATGAGGACTCGTCGGTTACGATTAGGTTAATATTTTCGTATTAAGTTTGTAATTTGGAATTCATAACTTCAATTTAATATTTTACGGTATGATTTTTTTTTCGATAGATGCGTTACATTTTTTTTCGCTACCCCATATTTGGAATCCTGGGTTCGCCCCTGTTCACTACTACAATAAAGGCCAATTGCAACGCCGAAAAAATGTTGCATATGACTTCTAAAATGTTGCTTTATGGTTTATGCAACATTTTTAACTGTGCTGCTTAAAGTTCTGTTGCAATAGCTTAATGTAACACTTCGTGCAACATTTTCTACTCAAATGCAACATTTTTTAAAAATGTTGCAACAATAAAAATGTTGCAACGATACCCAAATGCAACACATATCTTGAGAAACAATTGCAACACCTTAATTATATATTTGCAACACTTTTACCTTCTCCCTCCAAAATTTTGCAACACTTATTTCAATGTTATGCAACATATTTTTGTCCAAATGAAACATAAAGGCAACATTATTTTGGTGTTAATGCAACTTATCCAATTTTGTCAAAGGCAACACTATTCTAATTATAATGCAACATTCCTGTAAGAAAATGTATAATATACGTTTGTTCTAATTTTTACTGCCCGCTTAATTTAATCGTTACAATTGCATCCTCACATACAAGACGTCCGATCCAAAAACAATAATTAATTGATCCGCAAAAGACATATTCATTAATAATCCAAAAATCAAAATTCATATTTGGTACATCTTATAGAAAAAGTAACAAAATGAAATAGAACTAATAGAAATCAAAACACTCTTTCAATACAAAAGCAAATAAACATCGTGCACGTAAAAATCTTCGGTGGATACAAATTTGTTGAACTATAACAATACCGCCATCATTAACCTCGGTAATACATCTATTAACATTATTATAAAATGTTGCCTTCTGAAGAGGATTCTCTCCATAACGTAGAGAGCTCTAAAGGGACAAAGGAACTGTGAAGCTGGGAGGAAATTTGCCTATTAAGTAATGAAAAGGGGATTAGACTTTCTCGAAAATATCTGCAAAAAGAAATATACCAGTAAAGAGATAGATTAAAACAAAGTTGGATATTCGATGACAAGTTGGATATACGACAACAACAATTGAGCCTTAATTCCAAAATGATTTTGGATCTGCTCACATGAATCACTATCCGAAATCGTGAAATCGTCTCCAAAAAGACAACCTCTCCAAAAAGATAACCATATAAAACCTAGATATATTCATATAAGTACCAAATAACTAAAGTTAGACAAAGAATTACATAATTCAAACAAGTAACACATAAACTTAAATACCAAAACTAGCATAATAAAAAACAAATCATTGTGAAATACAAAGATTCTCTTTAAGTTATAAGAGCACCTTTATCTTATCTTCAAGCTTTTCACAAAGAACGTTGTTAAGCTCCAAGAAATCTGACAACAAGACATAAATAAGAAGAACAATCCCAACTGTGTACTTCATGACATAATAAGAACGCAATTGAGGATAGTGAGGCAGTTTGCTTTATTTACATATTTGATGATGTATTATAATGCCACAACAGTGTTAAGGCTGGCTCTATTGGAAATGCGTAGGCCCGTCAAATGAATTTTTGAGGCCCTGTGCTAAGTGTTATCTGGAGGCACTATACCAAAACCGTCTCATATATTTTCAAGTCATATACTCATAAGTCCCCTATTTGGAGAATATCCATGAAAAACTAGTTGGACATGCTATACGACGGACCTAAAAATGTGATACTCTGTATTAGATTAGTAGTAGACATGGAAAATGGGTCAACTGGGTCGAATTCAGCGAAATTAGGCAATAACATTAACGGTAGAAAACCTTTTAATAATCACAAATTAGCCACATCTATGCAAGTCACAACATAATTAAAGGTGTTGGAATTTGACTGATGTCCAAACACTATTTTACTTCTTGCATATGTTGCTGGAACTTTTAAAGGTTTAAAATTGTTTTCAAACCGTATTAGAACCCTTTACAAGGATAACCGGTACACTGAACACACATTCGATAAAAGATGGAAGTATTAGAAAAAAATGCATATCCAACGTAGAGAAATTACCTTTAGTGACGTGACTAATTCTTCATTGGCATCAGTTGCAGGGATGACTCGAGACTCCCTTGTGACCTTTTCCAAATTAGCGGCATGAAAGAATATAATTTTCTCATCCAAAACATTCGGGCAACTCTTTTGTTGCAACACTAGTACCTACTGTATTGAATCTTGTAGAACAACTCTGAAGAGCCAAAGGACTTGCTGATGGAAAAATTCACCATTTCTTGATAAAGATAAATTAGCAAACAATATTTTAATTGTAATGTCACATGCCTCTTAAGCTTTAAGATAAACAAACAAAGCTCCACAAAACTAGTTGAATATAGCATTTCATGTTAACTAGTGCGTGTACTGCTTGATTAGACATGCTTGATTAGACAGAGAACATAAAGTTAACTAAGAAGAAGAGATGGTCATTCCACAAGTTGAAAACTCAGGTGTAGACTTAGACAGACCCGACTTGTCCTCGAGTGGGGCAAAGTCTGATGAAAATTGGTGCTCTCTCTAATATCATTCTGTATTGCCAGCTAATTAATTTCATGAACAACTCCTCCTTCAAACAACAACCTCTAACAGATAACTTACAAGTAAAAGAGCTGACGGAGATAAGTGGGCATACAGATGACTCTTGCCGTACTATCACATCATTCATTTTGAGTTCTATCTAGTTAAAAAGCCTTTGCATATAATTGTTTCAACTACTGAATGAAATCTACCTATAACTAATCAACTAAATTCCTATATTTTCTAATCACAATCAAATAGATGAATCCTAACACATTTTCACCATCGCAATAAGTTTATCAACTTATATGGTTCTTAGCAGCAAATATGCTTTGAAATCACTCTTTCAATACTGAACTTTTAGTGTTTTCTTGAATATTGGACTTAAGATTGTTATCATTCTTTCAAATAAATGATACTAAAATAAAAGGTCTTTACAGTGTAGATGTAAACTACCAGTTATCGCAGTTAACATAAACATCCTTCATAGAATAACTCATCATACCCATACACCCACTCTTTTAAAATTGAAAATAATCCAATATGAAGTAAAATACTACTGAAACATACATAGTACACCAATTCGCCTAGTAGCATATCGATGTTCATAGAAATCAACTATAGTAGCAGCAGTATTATTTCCCTCTACTTCTCCACTTGTGCTCCTTCAACCGTGGCTCAATCCTAAGTTTGACAATTTGCTTGTCATTTAACATTTGTAATATATAACAAGAGTAGGTGATTGTTACCAAAATCACAGCGCCTGCAATTCATGTTGTTGAAGAAATATAACATGACAGAAAATCCCCTTGCTTAAAGCATTTGATTCATTTTACTGTGCAGCAATAAAAATAATAGATCCTATAAAAAAATGCAGGAAACAAATAAAATGAAATACAATTATACTGGTATATTGTCGGATTAATCAATAACAGTTAACAACAAACATTTGAATCAGGTTTACCAAGTTCACAATAGCAACTTAGGCTGTGTTAACCTAATAACCTGCAGACGTTTCATCAAAAAAATCAAATACAAAACAGTAGGTATAATTAAGAGTACTAGGGTTGATGAAAGGATAACAAACCTATTCTAAGTATTGGTTTGAGATGCAGTGCTTAGTATTGGTTTGAGACGGTTAATTGAAGGAAATTGGGGATGATGAAGAAGAATATGTATAATGTGTTATTGCTGCTAGGTTAACTAGGTTGTCTTATGGAGTCAAATAAGTGGTCAAATATTTTGGTTTAGTACTTTGTTTATTTATTTTTAATAACTTCACTTAAGCAGTATTACTAATTAAATATGCACTACTTAAATTTCAACTCGATCCGACATATATGACTCGAAACATTTTTCTAAATCATGACCGCACATGAGTGAAATAATAAGAAAATGACTCAACCTGAAATAAGTGAATCTGATTTCAATGACTCGAAAATGGCCCATTTGAAACACGACCTGGTCGACTCGTTCGTCAAGACTAGTCCCGACACAAATATTTCTACTTGTGTCGATCCAACGCGTACATAACCCTAACTCATAAAATTAAATGACACTTAAAATTTAAAATTTTGGATCGGCAAATTAAAAAACTTTTTTGACCCGACTTGTAAGTCTGTAAACAAACCCACGCGCCCGATCCCGTTTCACATGTCTACTTATCAAACGAGCGCTTACTTATGGAGAATATATAAGAGGCAATGGTCTGCTAAGAGTAAAGATGTAACTGATACTTTTTTTTTACTCTAAAATCAAACCGCGATTTCACATTCTCATTTATAATTTTATTTATTTATTTGTGAATTATTAATTATTCTAACAATATTGCAACAAATTAGAAATGTATTGTTATATGCTTCACTAAATGCAATAATTACTAAAAAGTGTTGCAAAATCATGTTGTAATTGCAACATTCTTGTAAAAAAGTTGCATTTTTGGATTAAATGCAACATTTTTTAGATAAATGTTGCATAGCTAGTACCACTATTATAAATTGCAACAGAACAAGAAAGTGTTACATTGAAAATGTTGCAATAGACCCTTATTTTAGTAGTGATTGGAGTCTCGTTAAAACTTTTTTATGACTTAGGTCAACACGTGTCAAATCAATCACGTGAAACATCACTCTTTCAAACCATGCATCATCATGTTTACATTATCCCATATTACTCGTAAACTGTTCTTATCGTTATACCGTTACTAACCGTTTGTCACTTCTTTTGTTGATTTAATTGTTTATTTTATTGTACAAAATGAACCTTCGCATGCTAAAATACAAATTTGACGTTAAGATTCTAGTTGCATTAAATCGACATAGAAACCCTTTCAATTTCTCACATGCTAGGGAAAACAATGTTTGCATAAGCATTTTCTCCTTCAACTAACGCGCGTATTAAAAAATCATTCGATATCCTAGTAGAGGCCGCTAATGTGCGGGCGGGGTTGTGTGTCCTTTGTGGGCTTCCCAACACGTACCCTAACCCCTTACTCAGAACCTCGGTTTCCGGATGCCCGAAACCGTTGGCACACGAGAGTTATTCAATACACGATAACCGGTAGTGACGGTATCGGTATCGCAATGCAAAGGGACGAGCCCAATAAACACTGACATCGGAAATGGGCCGTATTTTGTGCACGGTCCACTACGACATAGAGTGGGTTCGAACCGGCCCGAACTCCCACAAAGTTCGGTGGCGACTCCACTTCGATTTAAATTTCAATTCGATTCATTCTCATATGGAGATTCATTCGCCTCCCCAAACCCGCGCGTGCCGCGTCGGGGTGGACCTATGTCATGTCCACAATAAGGTATACAATTTAAAAAAAATAGTATTTAGCAAATAATAAATAGCTAAAATTAGAAAACCTAAGTTAAAATATTTACTACATACTACTACTCAAACATACGATATAAAATCGAGTAACGTCCTAAAGTTACCATGAGTCGAGTCTGAAACGGATACGTATTCGTCCTTCTTGATTAGTTCAAGCTCTAACCTTTGAATCTGAATGTCGTTCCCGGGTCTTGCTATTCAACAGAACTCTGAGGCCTTTCGTGAAATCCATCCGGACGACTAGAACGGCAGCGACGGATAGCACTACACCAGATCGGGTACGAGAGAACCAAACAGCAGTAGAAAAAGAAGGAGAAGAATGAGAACAGAAGAAGGTCGAGAAGAAAAGGGAAAGAGCGAGAAGGAGAAAGAAAAACGTTAGGATAACGACAACAACAAAACGAACACAACACCAGTATAGGCATCTAGCAGCAGCGGACATTTGAAATCAGACGGAGCAGTAAGAAGCAGCAGATGACATCGAGACAGTAGCAGTAGCACGTACAGCAATCGAATGACGACGCATTGACTCGAATATCAACAGCAACAACAGCGAGGAAAAGCAAATCGAGGACGAAAAAGGAGAAGGATTGAGAACAGATACAACCAAACAGAGGGACAACAGCATGCCAATAAGAAGAAAAAGAAGAAGACCGATAGAGAGACGAAATCGACGATTAAACCGCATACAACAATAGCAGACAACAGTAGCGAGATTATTAGCAGCAGGATTAAAAGAATGACGAAGAAACGCAGCAGCGTAAGGCAACAAAACACAACGCAGTAGAAGAAAAAAAAGAAGGATGAAAACAGGAGACGAAGAAGAACGAAGAAGAAGAAGAAGAAGAAGAAGAAGAAGAAGAAGAAGGAGAAAAGGCTGGATAGAACAACGAACAACAGTCGGCGGAACAAACAAGTAGCAGCAACACCAGAAAAACGTAGCAGCAAAATGAATGGAAACAGAGAAGAATCCCTGCATAACATCGAATAACAGGGGAGTTAGGAGACGACACAAGGACAGCAACAAATGTGGCTCGGAAAAAGAATTGACAAGACAAGGAAGCAAGACAACAAACTGCAGCGAGGCACGAACAGATTTTACGAGAATGAAAGAAAATGGAAGGGCAGAGGCTTACACGAGTTTCGGAGCAAAACCTACATCAGGAACAGCAACGTAGCAGCATTGAAGACACAGGAAAAAGGTGAAGGAGAAAGAAGGAGGCTGAAAGGGGAGAAGAAGTCGGTTCAAAGAAGGGAAGCGGTGGAAAGGTGAAGAGGTGATGGGAGTAAAAGAAAGGAATGAATGAATGATGGGAGTTGTCAAAATGAAGCGGTGGATACCCAAAGAAAAAGCCAGGGGAAACGTTTAAAACAAAAAAAAAGGAAAGGGGGTTGAATTAGTTCAGTTAAATTACATGAATCGGGTTAGAAAAACAAATTAAACGAATTTCATAACGATAAGTCGATTGACCCGCGAATCGAATTAAAAATCGTGTCACAAAGAAAATTAATAAATTATTGGGTCCACTAATAAAAAGAGTAGAATAAAAATATTCGAGACGAAACGAAGTTTATAGAAATAAATAATTAGACGGTGAAATAGTATCTCCCGACAAATAATGAATTTTCGATCAAGTGAATTAAATTGATTTCTCGAGGGAATGTAATAAATGTTTTGACTAAACATAATATAAATGAACTTTGAGCCGAAAAATAGAAATTCGAGTTTAAATATAAATAAAAAGAATTTAGAATTTAAATCGTCGAAATTGTGTTTCGATAAGAATTAAATTAAATATATAAAATAAACCTAAACAGAATAAAAATATGTTTTAAATATAAGAAGGGTTCCGAGACAAACAGAATTTTAGGAGTTTGAAACGATTAAAAGATAAATTTGTTTTATAATAATTTTAAGAATTACGAGTTAAATCGTAAAAATAAAAATACGAAAAAAAAATTAATTTAACTTGATTTATAAAAATCAGGGGTGTAACAATCTTCCCCACTAAAAAGAAGTTTCGTCCTCGAAACTAACAAAAACAGAATAATGGAATGGGAAAGAAGGTTATATCACTTGAACAAAATGAAAATGCTTAACTCGCATTACAATCTCCGTTTTTAAAAATTTTACAATTTCAAACGTGATATGAAATCGAAATCGAAGACAACATTTATTTCGAGATGAGTTGGGCTCGGTTCCCAAAGTTTAAAATCATTTAAATTAACAAAATCGTAAGTTAAAAAAATTATTCGATAAAAAAATGATGATAAATTATATTTGTAAACGAACTAGAGGGGGAAGAGCACCCAATTTTTTTCAAAATAACAGTAAAACGTTTTAATTAAGAAAATTCGACAATAAAATAAAAACTTAAGACTACGAAGTCTTTCGAAAATTTTAAACCGTTTTACCTAATAATCTTATAGAAATCAAAATATTTATAATAGTGAAAGTTTTCGTAAAATCTCGACCACTTGAAAATCAGAGTTAAAATTTTAAACAATTTCGAAATATTTTAAAATAAATTATTACGACATTTTGAAACAGGACCAAACATGTGTTATCAACCAAAAATAAAACAAAAACGAAGTATACGGTTTTGAAATTTGAAACTCAAGGTGTTAAAATTTCACGAAAATCCAAAATTTTAAATTAGTCAAACTTTTCATAACATAGATTCGGGAAAAAGGTAAACGGATAAATAGAGTCAAGGTCAACGACGAATCGAAACAAAAGTTATCAAACCCGATAAAGAAATCGAAAGGGATTGGCCGAAGAAGAAGTAGCAGGATTCAAGAAAAGCTAAAGGGGAGGAACGAAATTGAGAGTCAAACGGTGCTCTCAAGGAATTACAGAAGAAGTTAACCATCTCAAGATTCCCGGACTGACTCCCACAACACGGGTTCCTAATTTCCATCAAATACGTTGAGTCCAATATTAGGCACTAGGTTGTCCTACTTAGTCTACAAACTCCAAAATTATCAGATGTTATGACCTTCAACAAAAAAAAATCATATATACATATCTAATCCTTCGATTAACATGATAGGGATCCACAAATGATTTAGAATCAAATCCATAATTAAGATTCCAACGGTTACAAAAAAAGACATACCCAAACTCGTAATCGTTAAGGCTCACAAATTCAAATCTCATAAGGTTTGAAGTACTCGAAGTGTATTCCAAATTTTTCGAGTAAGGAACACTAAACTAGGTCCACCAATTTAACAATGTTCGGGCACAAAAACCTCAAAAATGATCACCAACATATTTATAATGCCACAAGTACGTAAGTTGGAGAAAGTATAACAAATCTTCAAACACGCTCAAACCTATAGTAATGGTGCAAAAACTCACATCTTCAAACACGTCATTGGGCTAAGGTTTCTAAAAACTCCACAAAATTTCATATTGTATCAACGAAATCACCAAAATATTTATTAACTCAACGAAGCCACAATCTCGTTGGTCTAAGGGTTCTGAACTATAAATCCATTCAGATGATTGACATCAAAGTATTCCTCAAAACAACACAATAAACCGTGATTGCGTAAGATAGCATCAACTTCAAATCAGATCACTCAACATCAATTATCCAAGTCAGATCACTCAACTTCAAAGTTCATAAGTTACAACCTTAAACAACAATCATCGATCTAATCCTTAAGAAACACAGGTAATCTATGTCCAGTAAAATTTCTAACGACATTAATGAAAATCATTAAGAGTACCACAACACTTCGGCTAACACTTTAAACAGTACAATATGATCCCAAATATTCACGATGCATCCATCAAATAAGTATTAGGTAAAAATCCCAAAGTGATATTATTAGTTACACTTAGTTCGATTGTAGGTTAGGTACTAGGTATCCATCAAACATGATATACTCTTACTACTCCAAAATATATTCAACTCTAGGTACTCCAAAATAATCAAAGTAACCTATAACCCAAGGTTCTGTGTCTAAAGTACCAACCTAATTCCATCAATCATTAAATTGTTACTCAAATCAATCCTCAAGAATTTCTTACTTGCTTAGAAAATAGAGTAGACTCACAATCCTCAAACCAGGTAACAAGGGTCTACTAAACCTCGAACATCTAAAACCTGGGGTTCACTGAGACAGAATCCGGTCTAACCAAAGAATCTCAAGAGAAAGATGGTAGAATAGAAGAATAGAACAAGGATTCACCAAGCGAAAGAAGATGAGAATATATAAGAGAACAATTATGAGAAGTAGAGGAAGGAAGAAAAGAATCGATGAACCAGAGGAGAATCTTCGGGCCTCCAGAGTTCACGAGAGAACTAAATGGATTACTCCATCTTCTTGTAGAGGAACGGCACGTACTACAACATCATGGAACAGAAATCTACTCTTGATCATCTATCTTGTAGCTTGAGCGAACTAAATCTGAGCTGAAAGGTCACCATTGTATCTTCCTTGTAGCACAAAGCTGTCCACTCGAATCAGCAGGTGTTGAGAGTTCTAAGCAGGTCTTGTCCCGATCTTGAGCAACATCATATCAACATCTTTTTCATCCATCTTCTTCCAGACAAAAGCAACAAATATTCAATGCTAATCATTGAGTTACAAGAACATATAAACCTAACAGTTAAGTCCTTACTTTGATTTCTACCCATCTCTCACTAATATTCTTTTAATGTTCAAATCATTTACTGGTATTTTTCCTAGAATCAGGTGTAAGCGTCGGGAGCAACAATGGTCTGATACCAACTGTAATCCTCTAGAAATTTTAACGCAATACAGTGGCGGAAACACTGTAGAGTTGGGAATAAAACACGCTGACAACTATATCTTATTAAAAGAAGTGGTAAGTCAATACAAAGGTCTCTTTTTACAAAAGGGCTAAAAGTAAAAATCTTTAAACGGGTTTATACAAATCCATAAATTGCAAGAATGAAGAAAGAGTAGGATCCACGCTACTCGCTAGCTCACACCCAAAACCCAGCAGCAAATATCTGTCATGTTAAAAACATAACAGCCACGTCAGTGGGGAGTAACTCGGACGTTCTCCCAGCCATATTATATCATATGGAAAAATAATAGTATTAGTATATCAAAATAATTGAAATGGAAAACATTAAAACGGTATAATAAAAATAAGATTTCGGAGAAAACTTAAAACATTTGCCAACCTGCAAATCAAACCAATCGATAATAATAATCATAATAAAAAATGGCGTTATGGAAATTCGATCAGTGTGCACAAGGCTAGACTTTCACTTGGATAATACTGGAAAATAGCTTCGAGAACTGTAGACTTAACTCATAACAGAATCCAGTCTCTAACTATGCAACTCAACTATAACAGGACTGCGTGCAGCGAGGTCCTAGTTTAAGTAGTGCATACCCCTCCTAGACAACAAATATGTCTACTTCAGTTGACGGCGACTAACACGATACGGTATCTAGCTTAAGGTCAAAACATACTCTCTAGAACACAAACCATGCTCAGTTCAACAACCAAT
Organism: Agrostemma githago; assembly: GCA_958450325.1. Lineage (NCBI taxonomy): Eukaryota > Viridiplantae > Streptophyta > Magnoliopsida > Caryophyllales > Caryophyllaceae > Agrostemma > Agrostemma githago. The sequence goes on along the minus strand of OY288244.1, from coordinate 22,895,703 downwards.
GTGCCCCATAAACGCACACCAGCCTTACAGTTGATGGCAAAAACGTACATCCCAGACTATATTACTCTAACCTCACACTTGACTTTATTCCATAACTCCAAAACAGCCATTATCGATATTCAAAAGATATAATCATTATGAGGATAAAAGGAATAAACATTAAAAGAGAAACTTTCCATGAATAGAAACTCGCTAATTTTAGAAACTTACTTAAAATAGAATTATTCTTATAGAAATACGTAAATCATTAAAATTAGTGAAATATATAAAAATAGCATTTCTAACGAAATTAACATTTTATTATTATCGTCGTTATTGTAACTTTATTATATTTCTAAATTCGTTACTAAAAATATAAATAAAATATAATAAGTCAATATATAGTATTTTATAAATAATTAGGAAATCGAGTTAAAAATATAGACTTTAGAAAAGAGATGTTTTAAGAAAAACGATATCAAAATTAATTGAGTCGACGGGTTTTATAAATGAAATAAATTTTTCAAAGGTTTCAAATTATTTTTAGCAAATAGCTTTTATTAATAAATAATACGGATTTTAATAAAAATAGTCAATCGGAAACAAATAACAAATTATTAGTGAAAATAGTCTCGACTAAAAATATATTTAAACAAAATCGACTATTTTCTCACTTATTAGTATAAATCGTAAAATGAAAATTACTTTATTGAACAAGTATACAAATCTCGATTATAATTTAAAAACACGATTTTAAGTTAAATTTATAAATTAACGAAATATGACGAAAATATAAAATCGATATTATTTAATTACTAGTGTCACGATAACCAACAAAATATTACAACGACCGTAAATAATTAAATCACTAACGATTTATAAAACGATATCGAAAACTCGTAAAATATTTATAAGGTATACAATTTAAAAAAATAATATTTAGCAAATAATAAATAGCTAAAATTAGAAAATCGAAGTTAAAATATTTACTACATACTACTACTACTCAAACATACGATATAAAATCGAGTAACGTCCTAAAGTTACCTTGAGTCGAGTCTGAAACGGATACGTATTCGTCCTTCTTGATTAGTTCAAGCTCCAACCTTTGAATCTGAAAGTCATTCCCGGGTCTTGCTATTCAACAGAACTTCGAGGCCTTTCGTGAAATCCATCCGGACGACTAGAACGGCAGCGATGGATAGCACTACACCAGATTAGGTACGAGAGAACCAAACAGCAGTAGAAAAAGAAGGAGAAGAATGAGAACAGAAGACGGTCGAGAAGAAAAGGAAAAGAGCGAGAAGGAGAAAGAAAAACGTAAGGACAGCGACAACAACAAAACGAACACAGCACCAACATAGGCATCTAGCAGTAGCGGACACATGAAATCAGACGGAGCAGTAAGAAGCATCAGATGACATCGAGACAGTAGCAATAGCACGTACAGCAATCGAATGACGATGCATCGACTCGAATATTAACAGCAACAGCAGCGAGGAAAAGCAAATCAAGAACGAAAAAGGAGAAGGATTGAGAACGGATACAACCAAACAGAGGGACAGCAGCATGCCAATAAGAAAAAAAAAAGAGCGACAGAGAGACGAAATCGACGATTAAACCGCATACAACAATAGCAGACAGCAGTAGCGAGAGTATTAGCAGCAGAAGTAAAAGAATGACGGAGAAACACAGCAGCGTAAGGCAACAAAACACAACACAGCAGAAGAAAAAAAAGAAGGATGAAAACAGGAGACGAAGAAGAACGAAGAAGAAGAAGGAGAAAAGGCTGGATAGAACAACGAACAACAGTCGGCAGAACAAACAAGTAGCAGCAACAGACAAACACAACAACACCAGAAAAACGCAGTAGCAAAATGAACGGAAACAGAGAAGCATCCCTGCATAAAATCGAATAACAGGGGAGATAAGAGGCGACGCAAGGACTAAAACAAATGTGGCTCGGAAAAGAATTGACAAGACAAGGAAGCAAGACAACAAACTGCAGCGAGGCACGAACAGATTTTACGAGAATGAAAGAAAATGGAAGGGCATAGGCTTACACGAGTTTCGGAGCAAAACCTACAGCAAGAACAACAACGTAGCAGCAATGAAGACACGGGAAAAAGGTGAAGGAGAAAGGAGGAGGCTGAAAGGGGAAAAGAAGCCGGTTCAAAGAAGGGAAGCGGTGGAATGGTGAAGAGGTAATGGGAGTAAAAGAAAAGGAATGAATGAATGATGGGAGTTGTCAAAATGAAGCGGTGGATACCCAAAGAAAAAGACAAGGGAAACGTTTAAAACAACAACAAAAAAGGAAAGGGGGTTGAATTAGTTCAGTTAAATTACATGAATCGGGTTAGAAAAACAAATTAAACGAATTCCATAACGATAAGTCGATTGATCCGCGAATCGAATTAAAAATCGAGTCACAAAGAAAATTAATAAATAATTGGGTGACTAATAAAAAGAGTAGAATAAAAATATTCAAGACGAAACGAAGTTTATAGAAATAAATAATTAGACGGCGAAATAGTATTTCCCGAAAAATAATGAATTTTCGATAAAGTGAATTAAATTGATTTCTCGAGGGAATGTAATAAATGTTTTGACTAAACATAATATAGATGAACTTCGAGCCGAAAAATAGAAATTTGAGTTTAAATATAAATAAAAAGATTTTAGAATTTAAATAGTCGAAATTGTGTTTCGATAAGAATTAAATTAAATATATAAAATAAACCGAAACAGAATAAAAATATGTTTTAAATATAAGAAGGGTTCTGAGACAAACAGAATTTTAGGAGTTTGAAACGATTAAAAGATAAATTTGTTTTATAATAATTTTAAGAATTACGAGTTAAATCGTAAAAATAAAAATACGAACAAAATTTTAATTTACCTTAATTTATAAAAATCAAGGGTGTTACATTTTCAAAATTAATAACATATTTATAATTGATGATTAAAAACCTAATACTTTTAATATTTTAAATTATAAATAGACAACTATTACATTCACTATCGCTTTTTTATCGTTTAATAATTAATAGTTTTTAAAACGTTTGTACACTCCACAGGTTCATCAGCAAGGGTCAACATAAAATGGATAGCCGCTCTATAGTACCGTACAACCCGAGTCTCTTTTTGATATTTGATGCTCATATCAATGTAGAATCGTGTAACACTGCCCGTGCCATCAAATATTTGTTAAAGTACATATCAAAGGGGCCCGACAAAGCCACAATGGTCTTGAATGATGAAGCAACCGACGAGATCAAGGCTTACAAAGATTGCAGATACCTATCTGCGTCCGAGGCGGCATGGCGGATATATGAATTTGAAATTCAAGAGAGAAAGTCGTTGGTTATGCGCCTCCCGGTACACTTGGAAGCAGAACAGGCTGTAGTAATAAAGGACGACAATATACTTAAGGTGGTCATAGAGCGGCAAAGTAATGCAGAAACGACGTTCACATTCTGGATGGCCATGAATGACATGTATCCTGCAGCGAGGACCCTGTCTTATGCGGAATTCCCGAAATATTATGTGTGGGATAAAGGGTGGAAAAAGAGAAAGCAAGGTTCATGTATTGGAAGAATGTGTTATGTTCATCCTATTGCCGGTGAAAGGTATTACCTTCGACTGCTTCTCAATATAGTCAGGGGCGCAAGACAGTATGAGGACATAAGGACTGTAAACGGCCAAGTATATCACACGTTCAAGGACGCTTGCTACGCGTTCGGTTTGATAAATAATGACAAGGAGTGGAATTACGGGAGCTCTTTGTCATGATGCTCTTATTCTGTGAAATAACAGATATCACTGATCTCTGGGAGAAAAACTTTGGTATCCTCTCAGAGGACATAAAGAGGAAAAAGAAGAGGTTATTTAGGTATCTAGACCTTGTGTTAAGGAATCAGCCAAGAGAACGTACACGCGGATAGAACTAGACAAAATCCTAATGAAATACAGAAAGAGACTCAGTGATGTAAAGGATATGACTCAGCCAGAGCAATCTGCTATCACAGGGATGGAAAACAAACTCATAATGGAGGAAAGGATGTATGACAAGAAACTGTTAGAATCAGAATGTCAGATAAGGATTGGAAAGCTAAACGATAATCAATTAGGTTCGTACATGATAATAACAGAACAAAGAGTCGTTGTTACAATTAGTATTAGTTGTTACTTATTATATCATTTTGTTTGTTTGACTGCAGCTGTATATGAGGAAGTCATTGCGGCTGTGCATAACCATGCCGAGGAAGTGATCTTTGTTTACGGTCATGGCGGAACAGGGAAAACTTTCTTATATGGCACTATTTCAGCCAAGATTTGTGCCGAAGGGAAGATTTTACTAAATGTAGCCTTATCTGGTAAGACCTAAGGAGACATTTTATTATTATGTCGATTACATTACTAATGACATGGGTTAACAAGTTCAGTTCAAATAACAGGTATCGCTACGTTTCTTTTACCCGGTGGTAGGACAACACATAGTCGCTTTGATATACTGATTGAGTTGTTTGATGATTCTACGTGTATTATCAAGCATAACAGCTAGCTTGCAGAACTACTAAAGCAGACATCGTTGATAATATGGGACGAGGGGTCGATGGATCACCAAAACGCATTTGAGGCCCTTGACCGTACATTAAAAGACATTGTTGGTTTTAAAGATCCTGACGCATCATCGAAGCTTTTTGCAGGGAAGGTTGTCTTACTCGGAGGTGACTTCAGACAAGTCCTTCCTATAGTGCATAAAAGAAAGCGGCAGGACATAGTTCAAGCATCTATCAATAGGTCATACATATGGAAATCATGTAAAGTATTCGTCCTGAGGAAGAGTATGCGCATTCGTGAAACATACGCTTTAGGAGGCGACAAAAATCAACTATTTAACGAGTGGTTATTGGCCATGGGTGACGGAAGGCTTGCGGCGAAGGCGGAACCCCAAGAAGATGAAGCTACATGGGTAAAGATACCAGATGAGCATTGTAGACACCCGCATTTTGACTGCCAGGTGTCTATGGTAGTTTCCCAAAAAACAACCGATGATGATCGGACGCTAACGTGTTTCTACGTGCTCGGATATGGGCTCAAATCCATTAGTTGTTGGCTAAAGCACTTACGGAGTACATACCTCACAAAACTGACCTCAAAATCAGGCTCAACGGACCGTTCCGAGTCAAACAAGACTAATTTGGGCCAAAACCGTCACCGGGAATAAAACTGACTTTTTAACGATTGGGTCAAACCTCGGTCAAGGTCGTTCCGAGTCACACAAAACAGCAATTCACAACATCAAAAGTCCAAGTCAAACACAAAACCCACAAGATATCCAATTCACGGTCCAAAACAGTGGAACCGCGCCACACAGCTGGGCCACTCGATCGAGTGCCCCACTCACTCGATCGAGTGGGCCCATATTCAAGCCCGACGGCTGACGCACTGGGCCACTCGACCGAGTCAGTCACTTACTCGGTCGAGTAACCCTAGCCGAGTGCCTTGGTTTTGCCTATATAAGCAACCCCATGCAACACATCATGGAACAACTTTACAACCCTAATCAACATCAAATTCAACCCTATTCATTCAAGATCAAACTCAAACCTTAATTCAAACCCTAAACCTAGCTTTAGGAATCGAAACCCTAACCACCACAACTTAGCCTACATACTTGAAACTCCCGTGCAAGCCGTCACTACGAGTCCATACCGAGTATAAGAAACATGTAGGTTGAGGGTGCCAATTCCCGTTCTTCCCTTCTTCTCTTCCTCTCGTCATTTCTTCTCTTCTTTTTTTTGTTTCTTTTATTTGATTATTGCATCATAATACCGTTAATATCGCTAGTATTAAAAGACATTAAAATACTCGCAGATTTGTGTCGAGTGTGAAGGATGTCGGAATAAGGAAACTCGAATATACAAGTGTACTGCACACAGCGTTGCCAGTCGCTTATTCCAACACCCTAGCACTTGATTATTGAAACGGGTCAACTTAAACAATTTCGTTTATTTTCGCTCGCGTCATTATCATCGTTATCGCAATTCTCATCAGTTCTAAAACCTATTTTCAAAAGCATACTTTTTTATAAGGGTCGAAACCCGTTGATGTGGATCCGACATCAAACAATTCGCAAGAATTAATTGTGATGTCGGGATGCGGAGGGAATCAAGTCTTTCAATTCTAGCATAGTGTCAAACTCTTAGATTCGATGCTAATTCCATAATTAGACGTCAAATCTAACGATCTAGTCAAGTGAATTAATTAATGCGATTTTTCGTTGATGCTAAAATAATCGTCATTCAATTCGTTAGAATTACGACATTATTAAACGCGGAGAAATCTATTCATATCGCGGTAGTTAATTTAAGATGACTTAAAGCAATTTTCTTTTATTTTCGCTCTAGTATTCCATATCGATTCAATAATCGAATATGTGATACAACGAGTATTCAAGTTTAGAATTTAGTATAAATTCCACAATATTTATGCCCAATTCATCAAGTCATCAAAATCAAAAGCAATTTCGAAATCTATAACGAAATTGCGAATGGACCTGGTTCGTACAGGTGCCACTCGACCGAGTGCCTATGCCACTCGATCGAGTGACGTCACAAAAACCGAAACAGAATGTCTTTATGACCTCCACTCGGTCGAGTCTCACAGTGACTCGGTCGAGTGGCAATGTACTCGGTCGAGTTGGTCAATAACTTGGTCGAGTAGGGTCATGAAATCCGGACAGAACATTTTTCAGAGGTCCACTCGGTCGAGTCCTAGGATGACTCGGTCGAGTGACCCTTTATCACGTTAAACCGTGAGTCCTACAAATCGCATTCGAGTCTCGTTAATCGTTTTTTGTGACTTAAGTCAACACGTGCCTAATCAATCACGTGGTACATCACTTTTTCAAACCATGCATCATCATATTTACATCTTCCCATTTCATTCTATATTATTCGCAAACCGTTACTAACCGTTTGTTTTTCTTGTTGATTTATTGTTTATTTTATCGTACTAAAATGAACCCGCATGCTAAAATACAACTTCGACGTTAAGATTTTAGTTGCATTAAATCAACATAGAAACCCGTTCATTTCATCACATGCTTAGGGAAAACAATCCTTGCATAAGCATTCTCACCGAATTACTAACGCGCGTATTCAAAAGCCATTCGATATCCTAGTAGAGGCCGCTAGTGCGGGCGGGGTTGGGTGTCCTTCGTGGGCTTCCCAACACGTACCCTCACCCCTTACTCAGAACCTCGGTTTCCGGATGCCCGAAACCGTTGGCGCACGAGAGTCATTCAATGCACGATAACCGATAATGTCGGTATCGGTATCAAATGCTATGGGACGAACCCAATAAGCTCTGACATCGGAAATGGGCCGTATTTTGTACACGGCCCACTACGACATAGAGTGGGTTCGAACGGGCCCGAACTCCCACAAAGTTCGGTGGTGACTCCACTTCGATTTAAATTTCCATTCGATCCGTTTCATATGGAGATTCATTCGCCAACCCAAACCCGCGCGTGGCCGCGTCGGGGTGGACCTATGTCATGTCTACAATTTGGCGACTCCGTTGGGGATTAACTGATGCGTGACTTACCATCAACATCCTCACGGTGAGACTCGAATATAAATCGTTTGACTAGTACAATACGCGTTTTAGTTTTACGGTTCATGCATAACCCATATTTTCCTGGGCCGGTACTGGTGACCGATGTCCCACTATACCATTGATGTACTCCAATATGGATATGTCAAAAGGTGTCCATAGTCGATTCGAGTGGGTTTCGCGGCATGTTCTAAGCTCAACTCGACTTAGAGAGTCCGTCCCAATCAACGTCTAGACTATGTACACTGGTATAGACTCTCTTAGACCGACCGAGACTTAGTGTAAAGCATACATGGCGTCGTTATAATGCTTGTGTGACTACGTGCTACTTGGTTTCCGTGTCGTTTTCAAAAAACGTCAACTTTTCGAAAAATACATCTTTTTCAAGGTATTCAATTTTCAAAACCCGGGTCGCATGCCGAATTTAGGACTTATGATTTTACTCAAAATAGGCTATTTTCTAGACGGTATGCTGCCCGATTCAAAACTCAAAAACGTTTTCGAACTTTCCAAAACCGAGGCCCGATACACTTTCCGATTTTCTCGAAAAATCGGGCCTTTCCCCGAGTTCTCTCGGACTTTCCAAAAACCATCCATTTTCAAAACCTTCCTCTTCTTAGGACTTCCCATATTTAGCAGTGTCGGGTCATGTCATATGTTGTCAAGGTCTTTAGCGTCGAAATTCTGTCGATCTTACATCACGGGTTTCTTCCCCATCCCAGTCCGCCTTGTTAGACTAAGGCAAGGCCCACCTACGTAGGACAAACCCCTACAAAGGAGGGCCCGTCAACACAATCGAGTCCAAAGTCTGGGGATGTCTCACGCGAACCTTCCTTCGAACAGGACTAGGCCCACTCGCCGAACCCTAAGGAAGGCCCACACTTCGCAAGTCACCCGTCTAGGTGTCTTTTCTCGAGTTATTTCTCTTTTAGTCTTGTTCGGGATGTACTTTCTATTCCGGGATTTGGGCTAGTTTCTGATTACGCAGTGTTCTTACAGACAGGCCACCCGAAACCAGATATCAACGCAAAATGGACGCATTGAAGGAGGCCCAAGAGAAGATCGAGACTCAACTGACCTCCATCCAGGCTAGCCAAGCAACGTTAGACACCCGTTTGAGCGCCGTAGAAAAGACGGCCCCTGTTGACGGGTCAGGGACCACTGGGCCCATAGCTGAACTTATCAGCGTTGTTCGCAGGCTGGAAGAACAAGTTCACCTGTCGACGAACAACTCGATCCACACCGAAAACGCTCGTTCCTATTCACCCTTGAATGACGAGCTGCCTACTAACCTCAACCTTACGGGAATTCTGATGTTTGAGGGTACTGAAGACCCGGTCCATCACATCCGGGCTTTCAAAGACTTTATGGCGGTCAAGGGGGTAAAGTCCGCCATGTTCAAGCACTTATTTCCTTCCTCTCTCGAGAAGCACCCTAAAGCCTGGTTCTATAGGCTTGACCCCAAGAAATATAAGACTTGGGATGATGTGGCGACCGAGTTTGCTCGGAATTACGCCGACAATACTGAAATCCAGACTACAATGCGTACTCTGGAGGTGATGGCCCAAGAGCCCAAAGAAGGGTTCACAAAATATTTGCAAAGATGGCGGGCCGAGAGTGTGAAGCTGGTCGACAAGCCCAGTGAGAAGGTCCTAGTGGAGGCTTTTGTCAAAAACCTCCTCCCATCCTACCGGGTCCATCTCCGGTATGCTATCATCCCTAACTTCGCCGCCCTCACCAAAATGGGCACAAGAATAGAGGACGACCTAAGGTTAGAGAGCCTGACCAAGGCCTCTACCAAAGGCTATCAAGGGGCAAGTTCATCTACGAGCAAGCCCACACCCGTAACTGCAACTCGCAGCATCTTTGATGAGGTAAACCTGCTTGACACCTCATCAAAAAAGAATACACCAAATCGGGTATTCATAGATATAGGGACTACCTATACTTATGCCTTACAAAGGCTATCTTCAAAGGGTCTGATCCAACCAATAGGCCCGATGCCCGAGCTTCCAGTGGAGAAGAGGCCCAAAAGTTATATCGCCCAGGCCTACTGCCAATATCATCGTGGTAATGGGCATGATACTGATAAGTGCTGGAAACTAAAGCATCTAATCCAGGACCTGATCGAGAGCGGGAAGATCCCGTTGCCCGGAGACAAGCCGAGCAACAAAGAAAACCCGTTCAGTGCCCTCGCAATATTCACCGGTGAGGTAATTGACTGTTCTTACCTCATCTCCCCCTATATCTCACAAATTAACGGGATATGGTTCGATGACGAAGATGATGTGTACTTAGCCAAAGGGGAAGCTATCCCCATCACCCTTGAAGAGGTCCGAAAGGCTAAGTCCAAAGCCTTAGCCACCAACCACCTCGCCACAGCTGGGCGTTCTACTCCAACCACCGTCACTGAACTTGCCAGGACGGAACCTACCCTTGAAGAACCAAACAATGACACGGCTCTTGTTCAACAAATGAAGAGGGTTCGAGCTGATCTAACCATATGGCAATTACTGGTTAGCTCACAAGCTCATCGAGAAGCACTGACTAAGGCTCTCGATGAAATCAAGGTTGACTCACAGGTTACCCCTTCTGAAATGGTAGCCACTATTATGCCTTATCTCAAAGGAAAGTCCAAGGAAGAAGGCCCACCCATCACCTTCTCCGAGTCTGATCTGCCAGCGTTCGGGCCCAATCATAATCTAGTCCTATACTTTACGGTCATTTGCCGAGGGAAGTACCTCCCAATGACCCTTATCGATGATGGGTCCGCTGTGAATGTCTTACCTCTAAAGACCGCTAAAGCCCTCGGCATCACCGATGCCGACTACCTCCTGACAGCACAGACTATCCAAGCTTTCGACGGAAACCCAAAACCGGTGGCCGGGGCCGTTAAATTGAGAAAGAGTTGGAGTTCTAGGTGATTGATGTCACCTCGTCCTTTAACTTACTCTTAGGAAGGCCTTGGATCCACGCAGTCAAGGCCGTATCCTCCGCTCTCCACCGAAAAGTGAAGATGCCACTTCGGGACGGCATCATCACACTAGAGGCTACTCCAATTACCGTGGCAAGCTGCAACGCTACGGGCCGGGCCGACCCACGAGGATTTGATTTCGTGGGTATGATCGAAGAAGAGTATCTCTTTAGGCCTTACTTCACAACTAGCATCCACACGATCCTACAGAATCTAGGCTATCTACCGGGAGCAACCTCGAGGCCGAATCTTCCGGCTGGGAAGATCATTGAGGTCCTAAATGATGGCGAATCGCAATTCGGATTGGGGTATGCTATAACCCCATAAAATGTGGTTTGGGCCGGGATCCACAAGGCCACCAACATTCTCAAGGGTACTTACATAGGCCCTTATAGCCCGAAGTTAACCGATCACTTCGTCACTCCAGTCTTCTGAGCCATTCAAGTGGGCGTCTACCAACCCACAATCACATACCCCGAGACCAAAACGGCTCGGGAATGCAATTTCATCCCTGACGATATATTCGCCCTCGTTCAAACCGAGTCCAAGGAAGGGGAGAACAACTCCGAGCCCGTGTTGGGGCTCTTATTTGGAGAAGACAATGTTGTCCCTGCTCCAAAAGATGACTTGGCCAATCTGATCCTTCGCAGCGATCGGTTCGACCCAACTAAGCTAATCACCGAAGTTGGTGCAGATACAGGAAAAAGGGCATGGAGGAAGACCATCAAGTGGACGGATGGCCAAGGATGGACCTACAAGATGACCACCGGCGAGGGAGACATGCCGGATACCGAGTCTGAGTCTGAGTCTGAGTCGGAGTCTGAGTCCGTGTCTAGACGGTCTGGTGCAAAAGTCGAGTCTGTAACCCCTCTTCCCTTATCCACTGAGGTCTCGGAGCCTGTCCCAAGACCTCTCCCTATCCCGCCATTGACCAACGATCAGATGGACGCTCTTTTCGAGCTTTTCACAAAATTCACCATTAATAATAATAACGAAAACCGTTCTGCTTACGACTTGTCTTGTTTCCAAAATTTTCTCAATTTCAAAAAATTTGTATGCAATGACATTGAGAAACCCGACGAACAGGTACCTCTACCTCCATATCTGATCGAACAGCTCGAACAAAGGGAATCCCGAGATCCGGTAATCGAAGAAACCGAGTCCATCAACATGGGAACCACTTTAGAGCCCCAGATGCTTAAGTTGGGCCTGTCCTTAGATCCAGAGGAGAGAAAACAATTCACGGACCTCCTCCAAGAGTTCAAAGATGTTTTCGCATGGTCCTACAAGGACATGCCGGGTATAGATCGGGAAATAGCCGAACACCGAATACCCATCAAAGATGGGTGCAAACCGGTAAAGCAGAAATTCCGAAGGATGAAACCCGAATGGTCTCTCAAGGTCAAAGAAGTAGACAAACAATTCAAAGCGGGCTTTATACAAGTGTCTGAATATCCAGACTGGGTCGCAAACATCGTGCCGGTACCCAAGAAGGACGGCAAGGTGCGGGTATGTGTGGATTTTCGAGACCTCAACAAGGCAAGCCCAAAAGATGATTTCCCGTTACCACATATCGACATACTAGTGGATAACACGGCCGATCATGCCCTTTTATCATTCATGGATGGGTATACCGGATACAATCAAATTAAAATGGCAGAAGAGGATATGAGTAAGACCACCTTCATTACACTTTGGGGTACTTATTGTTACACCGTCATGCCATTTGGGCTTATCAATGCCGGGGCCACTTATCAGCGGACCGCCACTACTTTATTACATGACATGATGCACAAAGAAGTGGAGGTGCACGTGGACGATATGATCGTTAAGTCCAAAGACCGGAATGGGCACATTGCGGCCCTAAGAAAATTCTTTACCCGACTGCGCAAATACAACATGAGGCTAAACCCTCAAAAATGCAGTTTTGGGGTAACATCGGGCAAATTACTGGGCATATCGTTAGCCAACGCGGCATCGAGGTCGACCCAGCTAAAATCAAAGCCATCACCGAGATGCATGCAACCACCCAAGACCGAAAAAGAAATACGGGGGTTTCTCGGGAAAGTCCAATACATCAGCCGGTTCATTTCAAAATTAACCACGGTATGTGAGCCCATTTTCAAGAAACTGAAGATAGGGGAACGGGTACTGTGGGATGACAAATGTCAAGCGGCTTTTGATAAAATCAAGGAGATTTTGTCTGCTCCGCCAGTATTAATGCCAACTCAACCCGGTTTGCCTTTGTCATTATACCTAACAACGACCGAGACAGCCATGGGGGCTATGCTGGCCCAGACAGTCGATTCAGAAGAACGGGCTATTTACTACATCAGTAAAAAGTTCCTCGAATATGAATGCAAATACACAATGCTCGAAAAGACGTGCCTAGCGTTGGTTTGGGCCACTAAAAAGCTCAGACATTACATGCTGAGTCACGAGGTACATGTATTATCCAAAATGGACCCTATCAAGTACCTGTTCGAGAAGCCCATCCTCAATGGCAGGATGTCCAGATGGACTTTAATGTTATCTGAGTTTGACCTCAAGTTTGTACCATTAAAAGCCATCAAAGGCCGGGTAGTAGCCGAGTTTCTCGCCGATAGCCCGATATCTGAAGAGGACCACACCGACACTTGGGCCTTTCCTGATGAAGACATATTCCATACCGATACCGAGACATGGGATTTGTATTTTGATGGAGCATCCAACTTTCGAGGATTCGGGGTCGGGATTCTTTTAATCTCACCACAAGGGGAACACACTCCCTTATCCATCAAATTGGACTTTGACGTGACCAATAACGCAGCCGAATACGAAGCATGCATTCACGGGTTGCAAGTCGCCGCTGATTTCGGGGTAACAAACCTCCGGGTCCACGGTGATTCATCATTGGTCATCAATCAGGCTCTACAAAAATGGAAAACTCGGAACGCCAATCTCGTGGCTTACCAAGTACGGGTATGGGTTCTAGAGAAACAATTCCAAAAGGTAGAATATATTTATTTGCCCCGGGAAGAAAATCAATTCGCAGATGCACTTTCCAAATTAGCATCTCTACTGAACATCTCGGATCACCTGACCAGCATGCCGATCTGTGTCGAAAGACGGTCCGAGCCGGCGTATGTACGCGCCATCCAGGACATCGAGCTAGCTGACCCAGAACCTTGGTATTAGTCAGTCCTAACTTACTTGGCAACGGGAGAGTATCCCCCGGGAACTGAAAACCGGGCCAAGAAAGCCCTGCGGAGATTGGCAACCCAATTTGTTCGCACGGATGACGGGCAATTGTACAAAAAGACGGCACAGGGGGCTCTTCTCCTATGCATCGATAAAATACAGGCTGAAAAGGTTATGGCCAAGGTACACGATGGTGAAAATGGTCCGCATATGAACGCTCATATGCTAGCTCGAAAAATCATGAGGCTCGGGTATTACTGAAATACCATGGAAACAGACTGTCAGTTGTATGTCAAACACTGCCATAACTGTCAGATCTTTGCCAATGTACAACATATGCCATCTTCCCTCTTATATACCATGACATCACCATGGCCATTTTCAACATGGGGTATAGACATAATTGGGAAGGTGCATCCTTCCGGGACGGGAGGTCATTGCTTCATTTTGGTGGCCATCGACTACTTCAACAAATGGGTCGAAGCCGAGTCATACCGTGTCTTGAACGCCAAGCACGTGGCCAAGTTTATCCAGAATAAGATCATATGCCGGTATGGGATCCCTCACGAGTTCATCAGTGATCACAGGACCCACTTTAAAGCTGAAACTGCCGCATTGCTGGCAAAATATAAAATTCAAAGGCATACATCTTCGCCTTACCGACCTCAAACAAACGGAACGGTAGAAGCGGCCAATAAAACAATTGTCACCATACTTAAAAAGATGGCTGAAAATTACCGGGACTGGCCCAACAAAATACCCTTCGCCTTATGGGGGTACCGAACGTCAATTCGCACCGCGACCGGAGCAACTCCATATTATTTGACATATGGAATGGAAGCAGTCCAGCCGGTCGAGCTAGAAGTACCATCCCTCAGGATTTTACTTGAAAGCCAAGTACCTGAAGCAGATTGGGTCCAAGCCCGATACGATTCGCTAGTCCTTTTAGAAAAACGGCGATCACGGGCCCTCAACAAAATCCAAATATATCAAAAGAGGATCCAACGGGCTTTCAACAAAAGGGTTAAGCCCAGAAACATCAAAGAAGGGGATCTGGTCCTAAAATCGGTGTGTGCCTTACTACCGGTTGACCCAAGGGGTAAATTCAAACCCAATTGGGCTGGGCCGTACTTAGTCAAGAAGGTCCTATCAGGAGGAGCGGTGATGCTGACAGACTTGGACGGGAACGAATTTGTCAACCCAACCAACTTGGACCAGCTGAAGCGCTACTACCCATAAACCCCATCTCAATGTCATTTGCAAAAATTTATAAAAATTTGTCTTTTTTTATAAATTTTCAAAAATTATAGACAAGTCAATAAGTTAGAATTAATTATTCTACTGTCGCACATCTCGAATTATTAATCTTGATGTATTTCAAAAATTGCGAAAAATCAATCAAATCAATTTTGAACTACGTTTGGTTTGATTCCGCTAATCGTGGATACGTAGGCAACCCCTCAAAAGGGTACAACCATTGCAATAAACGAAAAGACGAGAACGGTATTCTTTAATACGTCTTTATTAAACCGATAAACTCGGGAATTACCAAAAAAAAAAACCAAAAACGGCAAATCACAAAAAAAATCACACCCAAAAAATAATAATAATATTCAAATAACAATAATGGAGACTAATATCCAGGCATTTTGCCCTTCCCCTTGTCCTTCGGGTCACGTGGAGCCTGAGGTCTTCGAGGTGGTGGCGAGCGTTCCCGAATCACAAGTGGAACCCCCTTAGCACGAGCCCGTTTCATCGACGACGGGTCTTCTACCACAGTCTTTGGTCCAATGCGAGCCCGCACGTGCTCGGGTAATCTATCCCGTGGGCCAAGTCGGTCCTGCACGGGTAGTCTTGGGCCTAGTCTCCTTTCTAAGTCAGTCTGGGGGCTCACCTTCCCCCAAGCACCTTTAGCACTAAACCCTCCAGCTTGAGTCTTGGTCTTCTTCTTTTGTCCTGACATAAGACGGACTAGGGTAGCAGGAGTGTCTCCTTCGTCAAAAAAGCCCCTGTTGTCTTTAGCTTGCTCCCTTCGCAGCAGGTCGAAAGCTTCATCAACCTTCAGAGCAGCCCGGGCTTTAGCATCGCTTGCTATGGTCCACTTCGTGTAAGAGTCTGAAACCCAGATCGAGTGGCGAGATTTGGTGATGGGCCAGGTATGCCGGGTGTACCATCTTTGCATCCATGTATCGCACATCACATCGGTCAGTTGGGTAGAGTCACTCACAACTGCTTCGACTTCAGGGATTCGCTGGGTCCATCCATACCGCCTTAGTATGCAATCCGGATAAAGATGAACTGTTTGCCTAAAGGATTGTATCACCTGATAACGAGCTCTATCCCTCGGGTCCCAGCCGGTCCAAAGATAGATGGGCCACCATTGAACTACCCATCGAATTAACGGACCACCATGGAATGACAGTACCTCGTCCCAATATTTCTGGGTAATTTGACGAGAAAAGTCAATGGCCCGCCTCCTCGTCATCACCTGGTTATGACGATAGTTGCTCGCGTCGAGGGGGGGATCTATCACTGATAACCTCTCATATAGCCAAATCTGCAAAAGAAAACAAAAACATGAGTTTAAAGGCAAAATAGGCGTCCGCCTAAGGCCACTCGGTCGAGTGCTTGGGACACTCGATCGAGTGGTACCCCTGAACACAAACAGGGGGCTTTTACGAGGGCACTCGATCGAGTGCCAGGGTGACTCGATCGAGTGGTACCTCTGAGAGCAGATCAGGAGGTTTCTACGAGGGCACTCGGTCGAGTGCCAGGGTGACTCGATCGAGTGCCCACTGCAGCAGCCAATCCGCAAAAAGAAAAAAGAAATAAAAAAAATTCGAAAAGTCGAGAAATTGAAAAATAATAAAAATCCGACATACTTGCAGCAATCGGGTGCTCCCGGTGGGATGAATTGATGAGTCCCTCTTGCGGTTGTCCAATCCTTGGATAATCTCGCCCGTGATCAGCCAAGTCGGGCTGTGTTCAGTCTCCATCAAGTCCACTACGGTCAAAAGACGGGTGTTCCCCATGCAGGATAGCAAATCCATGTGACCCTCGAAAGCATAAACATGGAGCATACAGAAAGAAAAAGCTCTAAGACTGTAAGCCGGTCTGACCCGAACATCAAGAGGATTCATAAATTTCTCAGCCAAGTCGATCAGAGAAATATTATCACCCTCCATCATACGGGATACCTCGTTGTGAGAGAGCCCTAGAAATTCTCGAAGCTTCCTCCTCGGGTCATAGATCGAGTACGGGACAGCGGGACGGAGTATCGGGGTCCATCCTCATATAGCTGGAATCTCCTCAGGTAAAGGGCAAACTTCGCCCCGAGGCAAGGCAAAGACATGATATATGTCATCCCAGTAAGCCAAGCAGGCATCCAAGAAGTAACGATCAACCACCATCTGACGGAACTGGTACAGCTGAGTTATGCCCGTCTGGTTAAGGGCTACCCTATCTGTGTCCCTGAAGCGTCGGGACCATTCTTGCAGCATCACAGTTAATCTATCAATTCCCATGACTAGCCTCTTGAAAGGATTGGAAAGGTTTTCTTTTTAAGAAGGGGATGAATTGTAATGGAATTGTGAGAAAATCAAGGGCTTTAAAGGGGTATTTATAGTATTAATTCTATAGATCTCTTTCCATATCTTTTCATGCACAAGGGTTTCCTAATCCTGATTGGAATCAACCCACAAGCCTAGTCCCGATACTAGCACAAAATATTCTTCCCGAACTTTCCTAATTTCTTTAGGAGTCAAAATTTCAAACAAATTTCAAAATTTCAAAATTTTCAAAACTTTCAAAAATTTCAAAAATTATTTTCCCCAGCGCGAGTCATTTTACTACCTACGTGTTGCATGCATTTTATGTGGCTTATACAGGTACGACTCAAACAGGGACGTGCAACCCACTATATCTCCCCAGCGGAAGCCAACGGCGACATTTCACGGGATGGGCCTACATATAGGCACACCCAGGATTTATGCGACAAGTCCAATTCCCCACGGAGTTATCGTCATCAGCTCAGGTATGAATTCTAGCTGATGGCTGGGAAGCCCTTTACGCGAGTCTAATGGACTATAAACGACCCGACCGAAAGTCCGCCAGGATTCAATCCTCGATTGGCCTGGTGGCTACTCTGAATTTCGCCTTGTCCAAGCCTCAGTCAGAGTGGGGGCTCTGTAGACATCCGCATTTTGACTGCCAGGGGTCTATGGTAGTTTCCCAAAAAACACCCGATGATGATCGGACGCTAACGTGTTTCTACGCGCTCGAATATGGGCTCAAATCCATTAGTTGTTGGCTAAAGCACTTGCGGAGTACAAATCTCACAAAACTGACCTCAAAATCAGGCCCAGCGGACCATTCCGAGTCAAACAAGACTAATTTGGGCCAAAACCGACACCGGGAATAAAACCGACTTTTTAACGATTGGGTCAAACCTCGGTCAAGGTCGTTCCGAGACACACAAAACAGCCATTCACAACATCAAAAGTCCAAGTCAAACACAAAACCCGCAAGACATCCAATTCACGGTCCAAAATAGTGGACCCGCGCCACCCAGCTGGGCCACTCGATCGAGTGCCCCACCCACTCGATCGAGTGGGCCCATATTCAAGCCCAACGGCTGACGCACTGGGCCACTCGACCGAGTCAGTCACTTACTCGGTCGAGTAACCCTAGCCGGGTGCCTTGGTTTTGCCTATATAAGCAACCCCATGCAACACATCATGGAACAACTTTACAACCCTAATCAACATCAAATTCAACCCTATTCATTCAAGATCAAACTCAAACCTTAATTCAAACCCTAAACCTAGCTTTAGGAATCGAAACCCTAACCACCACAACTTAGCCTACATACTCGAAACTCCCGTGCAAGCCGTCACTACGAGTCCATACCGAGCATAAGAAACATGTAGGTTGAGGGTGCCAATTCCCGTTCTTCCCTTCTTCTCTTCCTCTCGTCATTTCTTCTCTTCTTTTTTTTGTTTCTTTAATTTAATTATCGCATCAAAATACAGTTAATATCGCTAGTATTAAAAGACATTAAAATACTCGCGGATTTGTGTCGAGTGTGAAGGATGTCGGAATAAGGAAACCCGAATATACAAGTGTACTGCACACAGCGTTGCCGGTCGCTTATTCCAACACCCTAGCACTTGATTATTGAAACGGGTCAACTTAAACAATTTCGTTTATTTTCGCTCGCGTCATTATCATCGTTATCGCAATTCTCATCAGTTCTAAAACCTATTTTCAAAAGCATACTTTTTTATAAGGGTCGAAACCCGTTGATGCGGATCCGACATCAAACAATTCGCAAGAATTAATTGTGATGTCGGGATGCGGAGGGAATCAAGTCTTTCAATTCTAGCATAGTGTCAAACTCTTAGATTCGATGCTAATTCCATAATTAGACGTCAAATCTAACGATCTAGTCAAGTGAATTAATTAATGCTCGTTGATGCTAAAATAATCGTCATACAATTCGTTAGAATTACGACATTATTAAACGCGGAGAAATCTATTCATATCGCGGTAGTTAATTTAAGATGACTTAAATCAATTTTCTTTTATTTTCGATCTAGTATTTCATATCGATTCAATAATCGAATATGGGATACAACGAGTATTCATGTTTAAAATTGAGTATAAATTCCACAATATTTATGCCCAATTCATCAAGTCATCAAAATCAAAAGCAATTTCGAAATCGATAACGAAATTGCGAGCGGACCTGGTCCGTACAGGTGCCACTCGACCGAGTGCCTATGCCACTCGATCGAGTGACGTCACAAAAACCGAAACAGAATGTCTTTACGACCTCCACTCGGTCGAGTCTCACAGTGACTCGGTCGAGTGGCAATGTACTCGGTCGGGTTGGTCAATAACTCGGTCGAGTAGGGTCATGAAATCCGGACAGAACCTTTTTCAGAGGTCCACTCGGTCGAGTCCCAGGACGACTCGGTCGAGTGACCCTTTATCACATTAAACCGTGAGTCCTACAAATCGCATTCGAGTCTCGTTAATCGTTTTTCCTGACTTAAGTCAACACGTGCCTAATCAATCACGTGGTACATCACTTTTTCAAACCATGCATCATCATATTTACATCTTCCCATTTCATTTTATATTATTCGCAACCGTTACTAACCGTTTGTTTTTCTTGTTGATTTATTGTTTATTTTATCATACTAAAATGAACCCGCATGCTAAAATACAACTTCGACGTTAAGATTTTAGTTGCATTAAATCGACATAGAAACCCGTTCAATTCATCACATGCTTAGGGAAAACAATCCTTGCATAAGCATTCTCACCGAATTACTAACGCGCGTATTCAAAAGTCATTCGATATCCTAGTAGAGGCCGCTAGTGCGGGCGGGGTTGGGTGTCCTTCATGGGCTTCCCAACACGTACCCTCACCCGTTACTCAGAATCTCGGTTTCCGGATGCCCGAAACCGTTGGCGCACGAGAGTCATTCAATACACGATAACCGATAATGTCGGTATCGGTATCAAATGCTAATGGACGAACCCAATAAGCTCTGACATCGGAAATGGGCCGTATTTTGTACATGGCCCACTACGACATAGAGTGGGTTCGAACGGGCCCGAACTCCCACGAAGTTCGGTGGCCACTCCACTTCGATTTAAATTTCGATTCGATCCATTCTCATATGGAGATTCATTCGCCTCCCCAAACCCGCGCGTGGCCGCGTCGGAGTGGACCTATGTCATGTCCACACCATGTGTCAAAATTATAGACATAGGTCAAAGTAAAACCTATGTCTACAATATATGAATAGATGTAGGGCATACAGGAAATCCATGTATATTGATATAATAATACTAATAAAATAGTGACCCATGTCTATTCTATTAGTCCTAATAAACTAATAATATTCTATTACTCCTAATAATCTATTATCACCAAAGGACGTTGTAGAGAAATTTACCGCGTATCCATAAGAGTACCTCAATTTCCTCAAGCTACAAGGTCTGCCCAATCACGAATTAAAGCTCAAGGTCGGGATGCCAGTGATGCTTCTGAGGAACTGTAGACAACCGCATTTTGCCTTCTAGTGTCCATGGCAGTTCCCGAAAAAACACCCGATGATGATCGGACGTAAACCTGACTTAATACGCTCGAATACGGACTCGGAATCAATAATATCCGACGTGGGCATTTAGCGGAGTACAAATCTCTCAAAACTGACCTCAAACTCAGGCCCAGTGAGTCGTTTCCAATCAAATGAGACTAATTTGGGCCAAAACCGACACCAAAAATAAAACCGTCTTTTAGCAACCGGGTCAAAACCTGGTCAAAGACGAATCCGACCCCAAAAACCAGCCAAGTGAGCTTCTAGAAACTTGCGCCCAATCAACTTTTTTCAAAATTCAAAAAATTCAACCCCTTCCTAAATTGGCTCACCCGCCTGACCCACTCGATCGAGTGGCTTGACCTCACTCGATCGAGTGGATCTACAAAAGCTAATCAGGCCCTCCTTTTCAGGGCACTTGATCGAGTATGCTAGGGCCACTCGATCGAGTGACCCTAGGTCGAGGGGTATTCTCTATAAATACCCCCCTCACACTCATCACAAGATCATATTTTTTCATGCTTAAAAACCCTACATTTTCAACCTAAAGCCTTACACTACACAATACACATTACCCTAAGCAATCCTAAGCAAAAAACCGAGCCTTTATCCCTCGAAAAATCGATAAACAATCTCCATACGTACACACACCATAACTGTACTTACATCCTCGATAATCCCGTGCTCCCGTCGCTATTAACGAGTCCGTTTTCGAGGCCATTTTAAGCATGTAGGTTGAGGGTGTCACCAACCCACTTTCTCCTTTTTCTCCTCCTCTCTATCTCGTTATATATA
This sequence comes from Agrostemma githago, assembly GCA_958450325.1. Taxonomy (NCBI): domain Eukaryota; kingdom Viridiplantae; phylum Streptophyta; class Magnoliopsida; order Caryophyllales; family Caryophyllaceae; genus Agrostemma; species Agrostemma githago. The sequence goes on along the minus strand of OY288244.1, from coordinate 22,874,040 downwards.
TATATATATATATATATATATATATATATATATATATATATATATATTATACTATACTTTTATTATTATTAGCATACTAACACTAACATTTTTTTTATTATTGCATTTTGATTTGCGTTTATTTTATCGTCATCTATATTTAATACCGTGTATATATATATAATAACATCATTTTCGGATTGAACACGTTTGACTACAACGAACCGCTCCAAGTCCGTTTAATCCCTTTACGAGTCGCGACGGAGGTGGCACCCTTTTGAGGAGCGCTGCCCCAAGCACTTAAGGGCGTAACGCGATCGTGGTCGAATGTAGTTGAACGTGTCCGATGCCATTTTCGGGATTAATGCGGAACCCGTTGACGCGAAAATCGAACACCACATAATCCACAAGGATTAGTATCGGTATCGTGACACGGAGGGAGACAATTCCTTCTTAATCAATTTTTTATCGATCCCATAACGTTTTTTATAAAATTCTGATGCTGGTCTTATATTGTATAACACATGATTATAAGCACCGTAGACCGAGTTGAGTTCAAATTATGTAATATTTTTACGTAACTCGGTCGGCCATCGATTTTGAATAAATAAAAACGAAACGGTCACCTTTTTCGAAACGAGCTGTGACTCGTACAGGGGGCACTCGATCGAGTGCCATGAGCTACTCGATTGAGTAGCACCCCAAGAAATGGGCAGAGAGCCTTTTAGAAGGCCACTCGGTCGAGTCTCTGCCACGACTCGATCGAGTGGACTCCTTTATTCAAAAACGAGTGCTTCGCATATCATCCGAACCTCGTCAAATCTTTTTATACGTCTTTTAGTCGTCACGAGTCAAGTCAATCACGTGCTTACCCTTTTCAAAATCACGCATCATTTCATCATTTAATTCATTTGCATTATTATTATCCATTATTGTTATTTATTATTTTGCTCGTTATTTCGTTTTGTCCGGGTTGTATTTCCGCCCGTGTATATTGTATCCATTTACGAGTTTTATTTATTTTTGATGTTTATCGCTTTATAAATAAACCTCGCATGCTAAATGATTTCGACTCTAATCTTGATGCATTAAAATGACGTAGTTCACATATAATTCGCATGCTTAGCCGAAAACGTTGCTTGCATAACATTTTGTCATTTTACTAACGCGCGTACACGAACACGAACAATATATTAGTGGAGGCCGCTAAAGAGCGGGCGCGGTTGGGTGTCCTTTTTGGGCTCCCAACACGTACCCTCACCCCTTACTCAGAACCATGGTTTCCGGATGTCCAAAACCATTGGCGCACGTGAGTCATTCGATGCACGATATCCGATAACTCATCGTCGGTATCGTAATGCAAAAGGAGGAACTCACAAGCTCTAGCACCGAAAGTGGGTCGTGTTTTGTACACGAAATGCCAAAGTGTAGAGTGAGTTCGAACGGGTCTTAATTCCCATAAAATTCGGTGGCGACTCCAACTTCGATTTAAATTTTGACCCGAGATCAATCTTACCACGAGATTCATTCGCCTCCCAAAACCCGCGCGTGGCCGCGTCGGGGTGGACCTATGTCATGTCCACAATTTGGCGACTCCGCTGGGGATACCTGATGTACCACTAGTCATCCGGGTTCCTAGGGTGAGACTCGAAAACAAATCGTTCGATTAATAGTGTACGCGCATTAGTTTAATGATTCATGCATAACCCAAATTTTTCCCGGGCCGCTTACTTGTGACCGACGTCCCACTATATCGCGGTCCATTCCTAAATGGGTTCGCTAAAAACTTCTATTGCCGAACTCATATCGGTTTCGCGGCATGTTCTAAGACCAACTCGGCTTAAAAAGTCCGTCCTGATTTACGAAAAAGTCTTCGTTGTTGGTATAGACCCGATTTTGACCGACCGAGACTTAGTGTAAAGCATACATAGCGTCGTTATAATGCTTGTGTGACAATGTGCTACTTGGTTTCCGTGTCATCTTTTTCAAAAACCGTCATTTCAAAAAATGCATCTTTTCTTAATTATCCAATTTCAAAAACTCGGAATGCTGCCGAAATTTAGACTGATGATTTGACTCAAGAGTAGCCTATTTTCTAGCCGGCTTGCTACCCATTTCAAAATTCGAATTTCTTATCCACCATTCAATTTTCGAATTTTCAAAATTCCATTTCGATTTTCGAATTTACATGGTCCTATTTCGATTTTCAAATCTTTTAGATGCCATTTTCGATTTTCAAATTTTCGGAAATTCATCTTCGATACTCAACTTTCAAATATTCAACTTTTCCTAAAACCTCCCTTATTATAGGACCTACCGTTATCCGTGTGTCGGGTCTTTTCATAGTATGTCGAAGGTTTGTAGCGTCGAAACTCCGTCAATCTTACATCACGGGTTTCCTCCCTTTCCTGAGTCCGCCTTGTCCTAAAGGCATGACCAATCTGTGTAGGTCATACCTCTACAACGGAAGGTCCGTCTAAACACTCGAGTCAAAAGTCTGGGGAAAAATCTCACGTGGACCTTCCTTCGAACGGGACTCGGCCCACATATCCCAATTCCAAGGAAGTTACACCACCCACGAGTCACCCGTCTAGGTGTCTTCTTCGGGTCTTTTCTTTCTCACTTGGTCTTTTTCCTCGCTCGGGATGTGCTACTTTGATTCCAAGATCTGGGGTTCGGTTTCTGATTAGGCGGTATTTTTACAGACAGGCCACCATCAACCAGAAACGGAAACAAGATGGAAGCATCTTTGAACAATTTGAGGACCTCATTGGATGCCATGGTCGCCAAGCAGACCAATATTGAGACCGAGCTAACAGCAATGAGGGCTAAACATGCGGCTGTCGTCGCTCGTCTGGCTGTGGTGGAGCAAGAGACTCCTAATGTCGAGGCCACTGGGCCTATAGCTGAACTAGTTAGCGCGGTGCGCCGACTAGAAGAACGAGTTCATTTAGCGGGGAGTAACAACATCCACCGGGAGAATAGCCGTGAGTTCGCCCTGGTGAGCGACAAGCTACCTGCGAACCTGAATCTCACGGGCTTACCAATGTTTGAGGGAACTAAAGACTCGTTACTACATGTACGGGCCTTCAAGGAATTCATGGCTATCAAGAGGGTAGATTCTTCGATGTTCAAGAATCTCTTTGCTGCATCCCTTGAGAAACACCCATGGGCCTGGTACTATAGGCTAGACCCGAAAAAATACCATACTTGGGATGATGTGGCTACGGAATTTGCTCGGAACTACGCTGATAACACCGAGATCCAAACCACGATGCGCTCTTCGGAGGTTATGGCCCAAGAGCCCAATGAAGGTTTTACCAAATACCTTCAACGCTGGAGGGCCAAAAGCGAGAAACTGGTCGACAAGCCCAGTGAGAAAACTTTAGTGGAGGCTTTTGTCAAGAATCTCTACCGGATTCATCTCCGGTACGCTGTCATACCCAATTTCACCATCCTTACTAAAATGGGTATGAGAATTGAAGACGATATGCGGCTAGAAGGCCTTACTAAGGCCTCTAGCAAAGGATACCAAGGGGCTTTCTCTTCCACTACTAAGCCCCAAGCTGCAACTTGCAGCATTTTTGACGCAGTCAATATACTAGATGTCCCGTCCAAGAAGAACACCCCACCTCGGGTATTCACTGATATATGTACCACCTATACTTGTGCCTTACAAAGGCTATCCTGTAAGGGCCTAATCCAACCAATAGGCCCAACTCTCGAAGTTCCGGTCGAGCGACATTCCAAGAACTATAATGCTCAGGCTTATTGCCAATACCACCGAGGCAATGGGCACGATACCGAAAAATGTTGGAAGCTGAAGCATTTGATCCAGAACTTGATTGAGAGCGGTAAAATCCCGTTGCCTGGAGATAAGCCAAGTAACAAGGAGAATCCTTTCAGCTCCCATGCCATCTTTACCGGGGAGGTAATTGATTGCTCCCACCTTATCTCTCCATTTATCCCGCAATTAAACGGGATCTGGTTCGATGACAAGGGCGATGTCTACCTCGTCAAAGGGGAAGTTGTCCCCATTACCCTCGAAGAGATTCGGAAGGCTAAATCCTGAGTTTTAGCCAGTAACCACCTTGGTCGTCCCTATGAAGCCACTAGCTCTAGGGACACCCCTATCTCGACAACCGTCACTGAGCCCCTCAGGACCGAAGTCGCCCCTGAGGAGCCGACCGCTGAAACGGCTCTCGTGAAGCAACTGAAGAAGACCCGAGTTGACCTCACCATATGGCAACTCTTAGTTAGCTCACAGGAACATCGAGAAGCACTCACTAAGGCTCTCGATCAAATTAAGATCGACTCTCTGGTTACCTCTGCTGAAATGGTAGCCACGGTCCTGCCCCACTTGAAGGGCAAAACTAAGGAAGGAGGCCCACTGATTACTTTCTCTGAAGCCGACTTGCCACCGTTCGAGGCCTCTTATAATCTAGCCCTGTACATCACTGTGATCTGCCGGGGAAAGTATCTCCCGATGACCCTGATTGATGATGGGTCGTCTGTGAATGTCCTTCCTTTGAGGACCGCCAGAGCCCTCGGCATTACCGAGGCCGATTATCTTCCGACGGCTCAGACCATCCAAGCTTTTGAAGGGAGCCCAAAGTCGGTAGCTGAGGCCATAAAACTGACCATTATAACGGGCCCAATAGAAAAGGAGATGGAATTCCAGGTGATCGACGTCACCTCTTCCTTCAACTTGCTCCTGGGGAGGTCATGGATCCACGCTGTCAAAGCAGTATCCTCCACCCTCCACTGAAAGATCAAGTTGCCCCTACACGGTAATATTATTACCTTAGAGGCAACCCCAATGACTGTAGCTAGCTGTAACGCCACGGGCCGCACGGACCTCTAAGGGTTCGATTTCGTGGGGATGATCGAGGAGGAGTACCTTTTCAGGCCCTACTTCACAACTAGCATCGACTTGATGCTACAAAACCTAGGGTACTTTCCGGGGGCCACCTCTCGACCCAATCTTCCAGCTGGGAAGATTATCGAGGTCCTTAAGAACGAAGACTCTCACTTCGGCCTTGGTTACGCCACCACTCCGGGCAACGTTGTCTGAGCATGCATTGAAAATACCTGCAACATCATTAAGGGTATCTACTTGAGGCCTTACAACCCACGGTTGACTAACTATTTTTTCACGCCGGTATTTGCGGCTATTCAGGTTGGCCTATACCAACCCAACGCTGTGCACCTTGGGACCCAATTGGCCCAGGACTGCAACTACATCCCGGATGATGTGTTCGCCCTCATCCAGTCTGATGGTGCTGACAATGTTGAGCCCGCGCTGGGGCTACTTTTCGGGGAAGGAAACATAACCTCGACTCCAAAGGAAGACCTGGTCAACCTGATTCTCCGCAGCAACAGGTTCGACCCGACCAAGCTAATCTCGGATGTTGTCTCCAAGACGGGGAACAGGGCCTGGAGGAAGACTGTCAAATGGACTGACAGTCAAGGAAGGATCTACAAGCTGGTCACTGGAGAAGGAGACATGCCTGAGTCTGAGTCCGAGTCGGAGTCTGAGTCGGAGTCTGAGTCTGAGTCTGAGGTCGAGTCTAGGGGGTCCGGTGCTAGAGTCACTCCCGTAACCCCCCCTCCCATTGGTTACTCCTGCTGCTGGTGCTTCGGGGTCTGTCCCGAACGCCCTACCTATCCCGCCACTGACCAATGATCAGATGGTTGCTCTTTTCGAGTTGTTTTCAAAGTTTTCAATCAATAATAACAACCGTTCTGCTTACGACTTGTCTCTTTTTAATTCTGATTTCAAAAATATTTAATGCAATGACATTAAGAAACTCCACGAACAGGTACCATTACCCCCCCCCCCCCCATCTGATCGAGCAACTTGAGCAAAGGGAATCCCAGAATCCGGTAATCAAGGAAAACGAGTCCATTAATGTGGGAACAACCATAGAGCCCCAGATACTTAAGATAGGGTTATCCTTAGATCCCGAGGGGAGGCAACAATTCACGAACCTCCTCCAAGAATTTAAAGATGTCTTCGCGTGGTCCTACAAGGACATGCCGGGGATAGACCGGGAAATAGCCGAGCACCGCATACCAATAAAAGACGGGTGGAAACCGGTTAAGCAAAAGCTCCGCCGAATGAGGCCCAACTGGTCTCTCAAGGTAAAAGAAGAAGTCGATAAACAGTTCACAGTCGGCTTCATACAGGTGTTCGAATATCCGGATTGGGTTGCGAACATCGTACCGGTTCCTAAAAAGGGTGGTAAAGTGCGGGTATGCGTGGATTTTTGGGACCTTAACAAGGCAAGCCCGAAAGATGATTTTCCGTTACCACACATCGACATATTGGTGAATAACACGGCCGATCATGCCTTTCTATCATTCATGGACGGGTATGCCGGGTACAATCAAATCAAGATGGCAGAAGAAGGTATAAGTAAGACCACCTTCACTACACCTTGGGGTACTTACTTCTATACTGTCACGCCATTCGGTCTCATTAACGCCGGTGCCACATACCAACGGACCGCTACGGCTTTATTACACGACATGATGCATAAAGAAGTAGAAGTTTACGTGGACGACATGATCGTCAAATCCAAAGACCGAGACAGTCACATCACCGCCCTAAGAAAATTCTTCACCCGATTGCGCAAATTAAACATGAGGCTAAACCCTCAAAAGTGCAGTTTCGGGGTAGCATCAGGCAAATTACTGGGTCATATCGTTAGCCAACGTGGTATCAAGGTCGACCCAGCTAAAATCAAAGCCATTACCGAGATGCAACCTCTTAAAACCGAAAAAGAAATAAGGGGATTTCTCGTGAAAGTCCAGTATATCAGTCGGTTCATTTCCAAACTGACCATGGTGTGTGAACCAATTTTCAAGAAACTGAAAGTAGGGGAATGGATACTGTGGGATGACAAGTGCCAAGCTGCTTTCAACAAGATTAAGGAAATCATGTCTGCCCCGCCAATCTTAATGCCACCTCAACTCGGTTCGCCTCTGTCGTTGTACCTAACAACGACCGAGACAGCCATGGGGGGCTATGCTGGCTCAGACAGTGGACTCTGAAGTACGAGCTATCTATTACATCAGCAAAAAGTTTTTAGAGTATGAATGTAAATATACCATGCTCGAAAAGACGTGCTTAGCTCTAGTTTGGGCCACTAAGAAACTCCGACATTATATGCTTAGCTACGAGGTTCAGGTATTATCCTAAATGGATCCAATCAAATACCTCTTCGAAAAGCCCATTCTCAATGAAATAATTTCTAGATGGACTCTAGTGTTGGCAGAGTTTGACCTAAAATTCGTACCGTTAAAGGCTATTAAGGGCCGAGTAGTAGCTGAATTCCATGCCGATAGTCTCGTAATAGAAGGACACACCGACACTTGGTGCTTCCTAGATGAATATATTTTCCATACCGATACAAAAACATGGGATCTGTTCTTCGACGGGGCATCCAATTTCTGAGGGTTCGGAGTCGGGTTTCTTTTAATCTCACCAAAAAGGGAGCATACACCCGTATCCATCTAACTGGACTTCGATGTTACTAATAATGCAGCCGAGTACGAAGCATGTATCCATGGGCTAGAAGCTGCCGCCGATTTGGGGGTCACAAACCTCCGAGTAGATGGCGATTCATCCTTAGTCATCAATCAAGCACTTCAAAAATGGAAAACTCGGAACGCTAATCTCATGGCCTACCAGGCACGAGTAAGGGATCTGGAGAAACATTTCCAAAAGGTGGAGTATATATACTTGCCTCAGGAAGAAAATCAGTTTGCAGATGCACTCTCAAAACTGGTATCTTTACTGAATATTCCTGATCACGTGACCAGTATGCCAATTTGTGTCGAAAGACGGTCTAAGCCAGCATATATCCACGACATTGAAGATATTGAGATAACTGATCCTGAGCCATGGTATCAGGCTGTATTGACATAACTGACGACCGGGGAATATCCTTCCGGGACCGAAGGTCGAGCCAAGAAAGCTTTACGTAGGCTAGCTACCCAGTTCATCTCTACCGACGACGGACAACTGTATAAAAAGACGGCGCAGGGGTCTCTTCTCCTATGTGTTGATAAAATTAAACCTGAAAAGGTTATGGCTGAAGTACATGACGGCGAGTGCGGTCCGCATATGAATGCCCAGATGTTAGTCCGAAAAATCATGAGGCTCGGATACTACTGGAATAGTATGGAAACCGACTGCCAGTTATATGTCAAACATTGTCATAATTGTCAAATCTTCGCCAATGTGCAGCATATGCCATCATTCTTGCTATATACCATGACATCACCCTGGCCATTCTCAACATGGGGTGTCGACATAATCGGGAAAATAAATCCCTCTGGTACCGGCGGGCACTGCTTCATTTTAGTAGCTATCGACTATTTCACCAAATGGGTCGAAGCTGAATCTTACCGTATTCTCAATGCCAAGCATGTTGCCAAGTTTATCAAAAACAAAATAATATGTCGGTACGGGATCTCGCATGAGTTTATCAGTGATCACGGGACTCATTTTCAAGCCGAAACGGCAGCCCTGTTAACCAAGTATAAAATACAAAGGCATACGTCTTCGCCTTACCGTCCCCAAACGAATGGAGCGGTAGAGGCGGCCAATAAAACAATTGTCACCATACTAAAAAAGATGGCTGATAATTACCGGGACTGGCTCGATAAAATACCTTTTGCTCTATGGGGATATCGGACGTCAATCTACACCGCAACCGGTGCAACGCCGTATTACCTAACATACGGGATGGAGGCAGTCCAACCAGTCGAGTTAGAGGTTCCGTCCCTTAGAATCCTGCTAAAAAGTGAAGTGCCTGAAGCTGGTTGGGTCCGAGCACGGTATGACTCGTTAGTTCTACTAGACGAACGACGATCTCGTGCCCTCAACAATATCCAAATTTACCAGAAAAGGATCCAACGCGCCTTCAACAAAAGGGTAAGGCCCAGGAACATTAAGAAAGGAGATCTGGTCCTTAAGTCCGGTTGAGCTGAGCTTTATTACCGGTTGACCCGAGGGGAAAATTCAAACCTAATTGGGCCGGGACATATTTAGTAAAGAAGATTTTATCAGGCGGAGGTGTGACGCTAACAGACCTGAACGTGAATGAGTTTGTCAACCCAACCAACCTGGACCAGCTGAAGCGTTACTACCCTTAAGCTCTTTCTCAATGTCATTAGCAAAAGTTTATTAAAATCGTTTTTTACATAAGCTTTCAAAAAGCAAGTCAATAAGCTAGAATTATTTATTCTACTGTCACAAACATCTTGAACTAATGGTCTTGGTGTATTTCAAGATTGCAAATTTACAAAAGCCTGAACTACGTTTGGTTTGATTCCGCTAGTTGTGGATACGTAGGTAGCCCCTCAAAAGGGCACAACCAATGCAATCAAGAAAAGACAAGAACGGTTTAATATGAAGCTTCCTTTATTAATTACTAAAAAACCCGATAAGCTCGAGAAATTACAAATGCAAAAAAGTTTTTAAAAAAAGTCAAAAATAAGCACACGACACTCTAAAATAAATAGTAATAATATTCAAATAATAAAAACTAAGGACTCGGCATTCCGGGCATCTTGCCCTTCCTCTTGTCCTTGGCCTCTTTGACCGTCCACTGGCGACGACGTAGAGGCAAGCGCTTCCGAATCACCACGGGAACCTCTTTAGCCCGGACTCATTTCTTTGAACTCGAGTCCTCGATCACCTCAATGGGCCCAAGTCGGGCCCTTACGGGTTCAAGCAGCCGGTCACGCGGGCCTAGTCGGTCTCTGGCCGCCAGTGCTGGCCAGAGCCGTCTCTCCAAGTCGGTCTGGGGGCTTACCTGCCCCTGCACGCCGCTAGCACCGGCACCTTTAGCTCGAGTCTTAGTTTGTGACTTAAGACCCGATTCTAAACGGACTAGAGTAGCAGGAGTCTCTCCTTCGTGGAAGAAACCTCTGTTGGCCTTCACCGTCTCCCGACGGACCAATTCGAAGGCCTCGTCGACCTTCAAAGCTTTGGAGCCTTTTCCGACTTCTCGGAAGTCCACTTCTGATATGCTTCTGAAACCCAAGCGGATTGGCAAGGGTTGGGAATAGTCCACATGGGACGGGTGAACCGCCTTTGTAGCCACGTATCACACATAGCGTCTGTCAGTTGGAGCGAAACACTAATGATAGCCTCAGTTTCTGGGATCCGCTGAGACTAACCGAACTGCCTCAGGATGCGGTTCGGATAGATATGGACAGTCCAGTCAAGAGACAGGATAACCAGGTAGCGGACTTGGTCCCTCTTGGCCAGTCCCGTCAGCTTGAAAGAAACCACCAAGCGACAGTCCACCTAATCAAGGGACCACCATGAAATACCAGCTCCTCGTCCCAATAAGCCCGGTTTACATAATGAGTCGAGCTAATTCGTCGCCTCCTCGAGCTAATTTGACTGTTGCGGTAATTGGGTATACTCGGAAGAGACTCTATGATTGATAGACGTTCAGATAGCCAAATCTGAAAAGGGAAATACACAGATTTTTGTGAGCAAAGTGAGGTTCGCTGGAGGCCACTCGATTGAGTACTGCAGCTGACTCGATCGAGTAGCCCCACTAAAAAAAGGCAGACTCTCTTCCTCGAGGTCACTCGATCAAGTAACGCGTCTACTCGGTCGAGTGACTCACGTACATCAGGATTTTCGCGGTGAAAAAAAAAACGTGAGATGTATACCTGCAGAAGACGGACGCTCCCCGTCAGCTGATGGTCCGGGTCAAGTCTCCTGGCATCGGGACCCATTATGATTTCGCCCATCGTTAGCCAAGCTGGGCTGTGACCAGTCTCCATCTGGTCAACTACACCGATCAGCCTAATCTGACCCAAGCACGAGTCAGCCTCCATTTTTTCTTCAAACACGTAACGGTGCAGCATGCAGAAGGCGAAAGCCCTGCGCCTATGGGCAGCAGTAATCCTCACGTCCTGAAGGTTCATAAATTTGTCAGCCAGGTCGAAAAGGGAAACAAAATTTCCCCGCACCATTCAATCTGTCTCAGCATGAGACAAACCTAAGAAATCCCTTATCCTTCTCCTTGGATCAGGGTAGAAAAGAGGAATAGCAGGACGAGCATTAGGGTTCCAACCGCCCACAGCTGCGATCTTCAGGGAGAGGGCATACCTCTCCTCGCGGAAACGCAAAAACGTGATGGGTAGTATCCCAAAATGTTAAACAGGCATCCAAAAAGTGCGAGTCGACCCTGAGACGCTGAAGTGGGAATAAAGCAACAACTCCCATCTGGGTCAATTGAACTTTCTCCTCGTCCCGGAAGTATTGGGACCAAGCCAGGAGCATCGTAGTCAGATTCTCGATACCCATAGCAGATTCTTGAATCTAGAAGGTTTTGAGAAGAGAAGAAGAAAAGAGTTTGATTTGGGATACAGAAAGTTGAAGCAGAATCCTATATTTATAAGAGGAAACCCTAACTGTATCCCTAACTGTCATGCCTCCTCAGCAGACATGGGCCCTGCGCGCGTGGGCATGATCTTCGATTTCAAACTAGAATCCAAGATAGGAATCAAGTCATCCCGAGTATTCCTAAAAATTTCTATTCCAAAAATTTTGCTTTTCAAAAATCAATATTCTATTCTCCCCAGCGTGAGTTGGTGTTTCACCTATGTGTTACATGCAAGTTGTTATGTGTCAGCATACAGGTACACCCCAGACATTAGAAACAAGTTTCCACGCAGCTCATTTACTCCCCCACGGAGCTATCAGCGTCAAGGACAGGTATGACCCTCTGCTTATGGCTCGCGAGCCCTTCACGCGAGTCTAATGGGCAATAAATGACCCGACCGGAAGGCTGCCAAGTCTTAATTCTCGATTGGCCTGCTACTTTGACTTTCGCCTTGTCCAAGCCTCAGTCAGAGTGGGGGCTCTGTAGACACCCGAATTTTGCCTGCTAGTGTCTATGGCGGTTCCCGACAAAACACCTGATGATGATCGGACGTAAACGTGACTTAATACGCTTGAATACGGACTCGGAATCAATAATATCAGATATGGGCATTTAGCAGAGTATAAATATTTCAAAATCGACCTCAAATTCAGGCCCAGTGGGTCGTTTCCAATAAAATGAGACTAATTTGTGTCAAAATCGACACCAAAAATAAAATCGTCTTTTAGCGACCGGGTCAAAACCCGGTCAAAGACTAATCGGACACCAAAAACAAGCCAAGTGAGCTTCTAGAAACTTGCGCCCAATCAACTTTTTTTAAAATTCAAAAAAGTCAACCCCTTCCTAAATTGTCTCACCCACCTGACCCACTCGATCGAGTGGCTTGACCTCACTCAATCGAGTGAAGCTACAAAAACTGATCAGGCCCTCCTTTTCAGGGCACTCGATCGAGTACGCTAGGGCCACTCGATCGAGTGACCCTAGGTCGAGGGGTATTCTCTATAAATACCCCCCTCACACTCTTCCCAAGATCAGATTTTTCCATGCTTAAAAACCCTGCATTTTCAACCTAAAGCCTTACACTACACAATACACATTACCCTAAGCAATCCTAAGCAAAGAACCGAGTCTTTATCCCTTATAAAACCGATAAACCATCTCCATACTTACACACACCATAACTCTACTTACATCCTCGATACTCCTGTGCTCCCGTCGCTATTTACGAGTCCGTTATCGAGGCTATTTTAAGCATGTAGGTTGAGGGTGTCACCAACCCACTTTCTTCTTTTTCTCCTCCTCTGTATCTCGTTTTATATATATGTGTGTGTGTGTGTGTGTGTGTGTGTGTGTGTGTGTGTGTGTGTGTATATAGATTTAGGTTCATGTGAGAACCATCCACTCAATGAGAACTGTGAGAACTCTTCTCAGCCATCATATTGGAATACATATATTATTATGTGAATGGATGGATGAGATTATCTTTTCCCGATTAATTTTATTCCCCCGATTAACCACGCAATAACCTCGATAACTGAACGAATTTCCTCAACCCGATTTCCCCCAAATTGAACGATTTTCCCCAATTTCCCCCAAATGAACGATCGATTAACCTGAACCCTAACATTATCCAACTCTCATTCTCCACGCAAAACTGAACGAATTTCCTCAACCCGATTTCCCCCAATTTCCCCCCAATTGAACGATTTCCCCCAATTTCCCCCAAATTAAACGATTTCCCCCAATTTCCCCCAAATCGATTAACCTGAACGATCGGTTAGTTTTATGTTGATAATTCGAATTGACTAGTCAAATTGTTTTAAACAACTAATGCGATTGATTGCGTTTTCTTAATTCTGTGTGATTTTTTGTATTTTTCTGATGATTTTTTGTTTGTTTGATTGTGATGTGTGTGATTAGAAGCAGAAGCAATTGGAGGAGGATTTCGCGAGGAAATTGAAGGTATTGGGCGTGAGTTAGTGTCGTCGATCGAGTTAGAGCAAACGCTGAAAGGAAGGTGAGAAATGAGATGCAGCTTATCTGTTTGATGAAATTCCTCTGTGAAAGAAGAAACGATATGAATTGTGATATAGTATATGAAATTCCTCTGTTCGATATGAATTTTAGATAATTTAGTTTCGATTGCGTTTCAAAAATGAGTAGTTTGCGAGTCGTTGCAATTGAATGTAGCTAAACTGTTTGACGGAATTCGTTGGAGGAATTCCGTCAATCATTTGCATGTGATGTAAATTGCTCGATATAGAATCGTCTTTTTATGATATTTGCCACCTTTGAAGTTTGTAACTCACCTTGGGTTCAACAGGAACTCCTTGGGAATATAATTCATGCCTACTCGTAAATCAGTTGCAGCCCCAAGATCGATGATCTTGAAAGTACGGGTGCCTGGACTCGGGTTAGATAAGTTAAGAAACAACTACAAAATAAATGAAGATGAAAAACATTATTACACTCATCGGTCCTCTCTAAGAAAAAAGAAGAAAAACACGCTTAAGTCGTTGATTTATTACCTTCGGAGAAGATAATATTCTGCGGCTTTATGTTTCGATGAACTATTCCAGTTGAGTGAAGTCCATCTAATGCAAATAAAAGCTGCCTTATTATCGTCTGTACAATCCTATTTTCTCTTTGTAATCCTTTTGGCAAGTTCTGTTCCTCTCCTAGAATCATTGTTTCGACCTACACCATGAAATAGCATAAATCAATGTTTATTCTTCATAAATTTCTTAAATCTACTTTTTAAAAATCACCATCAGATATAACCATGACTGTATGTGAGAGGATACGAACATTGTAGGGGAACTCCTTGCTATACAGTAAATATGCTATGTGAGAGGATACGAACATTGTAGGGGAACATTGTAGGGGAACTCCTTGCTATATATATAGAACTTAGAAGTAGGGGGGCAGGAGATAAGCTTGTTAGTACTCCGTTCCGTCCCGTCATTTGTTAATCTATTTCATTTTTGGCGGTCCTTTGTTTACCATTCTATTTTGGGAATGCTTTTCAGTGGGTCATTTGATCACCCACTGACATTGTTATAGGATTTGCTTATGAATATGTTGTGTGTGCTTTTGAACCTGTCTTTAGATTAAGTAAATGACAAGTTTTAGATTAATACCACTAATAATTGTTACCTTACACTTTGTAAAATAATAATTGTTTAATTGTTTTGTTTATTTTTTTTTTGCTCACAGGCATGGAGGCTAAAAACAAAAGAAAGCATGAGGAAATGACGACAAGGGATGATGCCGGTTCAAGTGAAGTGCGAAAAGGTATTATTGAAGTTTTATGGATTACTTGACCTTATTCCAACCCTTTTAATTTTGGTTTACCATTTTTTTATTTTTAGCGTAGCATTTTTCAATTTGAGTGTACCTTTTTCCAATTTTAGCGTACCCTTTTTCAATTTTAGTGTAACATTTTTCAATTTTAACGTATCCTTTTTCAATTTTAGTGTAGCCTTTTTCAATTGATTACTTGACCTTATTGAAGTTTTATTGATGACAATTGTTGGTGTTTTTGATTAGTTGTAACTTTTCACATATTGTTTAGTTTAATTCTATGATTCTGTATTTTGATTAATTCTATGTTTGTCGGTGGTTTTGGTTATGTCTTGTTTTTAGTGTATCCTTATCATTTTCTTTCTTTAGGTGTACAAAAAGGAAAAGGAAAAAGAGAGGGTAAACCATTGATATTAGCTGATGCATCATTCAAATCAAGGATGACCCCCGGTCTTCTGTTTGATTTTGTTCAAAGCGGTCTATCATATAGGCAAGTATCTGATATTCATTCTATGGGTTTCGGGGGTTTGCTTTTATTGAAAACAGATAAGGTTCCCGGTAAGTTGGCACATTGGCTGGTGTCAACTTTTAATGTTCTTAATTCTTCTTTAATGGATGGGTTATTACATGTTACTGCTGAAGATGTTCATCTAGCAACTGGTATTCCGATGGGACCTCTAAACATTGAAAAGGAAATAAAATCTGTTGAAAAGAAAGTACAAAATGAAATATTTGATTGTTGGGCAGAACAATTTGATAAGAAAGAAATCACAAAAAACGTTCTTTTGGAGAAATTGAAGCCCCAAAAGGAAGGTGGAGATGATTTTAAGAGAAATTTCATTGTATTTGTCAATTCCACTTTCTTAGTAGGTGTGAAGGGGGCTATTCTAGGTTTCCGTATTTTGAATATTCTTGCAGATACTTCACAAATCCCAAATTATAACTGGTGTTCTTATACTTTGGCTTCATTGCTCAATAATATTCAATTGTGGCAAAAGAATGTTCTTAATGGGAGACGTGTGACAACATTTAAAGGTGCCATCATGATTTTGGTTTTCATATATTTAGATAGAGTTGTCATTAAAATTAGGTCCGGTGATAGGCAATTCCCTACACTTGCAACTTGGTCAAAGAAGAATATATCAGAGAGGATAAAGACGGAACTTAGGGAGAAATCTTTTGGTCAAGGTTTTGTGGAAAGTCGTTTTGTAAAGGCTGCTGCTCACAATGAAACAGGTGCAACTTCTAAGATCAAATTAGATGCAAATGAAATGAAAAATGAAAAATTGGAGGGTACTAGGAGCCGAGCTGAGGTTTGTGTAAACAAACTAGTTTCCTCAGCGAAAAACCTTGCTGATGCCTTTGATGATTTCAAGGCTTGTGCAAATGAGGCAATAAGTGAGCTACCAAATTCAATTGTTGTTCATAAGATGGCTTCTTTCTTGTCCTCTATTGTTGATGGTTTTCATTTATCCCAACAACAAAAGAGTGATGATTTAGATGATGCTGATGTTAATGTTGTTGGAGGGTCATACAAAGAAGGGGAAGTGGATGAGGATGAGAGAAAAGAGCAAGATTGGGACGATGATGCATTTTGGGGGAATGAAAAGATTTTGGAAAGTCTTTTTGCCTTGCAAGATGCATTTAAATCAACTGTTGCCGATACTGCTGCTGCTGCAGGAACTACTGCTGCTGGTGTTATGCTTAAAAGGCGTAAACGTGATAAGGTAAAAAGGGAAAGAGACCCAATGATGCCAAGAATGCGTCTGCTAGATTCTGATGATGATTTGTTAGATTCATCTCAAACTGTCAGTTCATCTGGGAATGAGATGAACCCAGTATCTTCCCTTTCACCTCATTTACCACCAGTAGAGGACGAAAAACCTATACCTTCTGATCCTTCTGATAATCCACATTTGCTTGAGAAGGAGATTGCTGAAGACCATTTAAAAACTCCTGAACCTCCAGTTGGTACGTCTGCTGAAGTACACATTGACCTTACCTCTCCTGATCAGCCTCCCTCTCCGAATCAGCCTGCCATGCCTAAAAGAACTAGAGCAATTTCAGCAGTGTTTAAATCTCCATACGTTCAGCGGAAATATCATGATTTTCTCCGATTTTACACAATCTGAGAAAGAAGTGGCTAATTATGTATTTTCAGAGGAGACCGATGAGAGGTAATTGGCTGTATATTTTTTATTAAGTACTTTCTTTCATTTCTTTAGTTCAATTTTAGCATTCCAATTTCAATTTTAGCGTACCCTTTTTCAAATTTAGCGTACCCTTTTTCAAATTTAGCGTACCCTTTTTCAATTTCAGCGTACCCATTTTCAATTTCAATTTTAGCGTACCCTTTTTCAATTTCAGTTTTAGCGTACCCCTTTTCAATTTCAATTTTAGGGTACCCTTTTTCAATTTTAGCGTACCCTTTTTCACTTTTAGCGTACCCTTTTTCAATTTTAGCGTACCCTTTTTCACTTTTAGCGTACCCTTTTTCAATTTTAGCGTACCCCTTTTCACTTTTAGCGTATTCTGTTTCAATTTTAGCGTACCCTTTTCAATTTCACTTTTAGCGTACCCTTTTCAATTTCACTTTTAGCGTACCCTTTTTCAATTTCACTTTTAGCGTACCCTTTTTCAATTTTAGCGTACCCTTTTTCAATTTTAGCGTACCCTTTTTCACTTTTAGCGTACCATTTTCAATTTCAATTTTAGCGTACCCTTTTTCAATTTTAGCGTATCCTTTTTTAATTTTAGCGTACCCTTTTCAATTTCAATTTTAGCATACCCTTTTCAATTTCACTTTTAGCGTACCCTTTTTCAATTTCAATTTTAGTGTACCCTTTTTCAATTTTAGCGTACCCTTTTTTAATTTTAGCGTACCCTTTTCAATTTCATTTTTAGCGTACCCTTTTTTAATTTCACTTTTAGCGTACCCTTTTTCAATTTCAATTTTAGTGTATCCTTTTTCACTTTTAGCGTACCCTTTTTCAATTTTAGCGTACTCTTTTTCAATTTCAATTTTAGCGTACCCTTTTTCACTTTTAGCGTACTCTTTTTCACTTTTAGCGTACCCTTTTTCAATTTTAGCGTACCCTTTTCAATTTCAATTTTAGCGTACCCTTTTCAATTTCAATTTTAGCGTACCCTTTTTCAATTTTAGCGTACCATTTTTCAATTTTAGCGTACCCTTTTTTAATTTCACTTTTAGCGTACCCTTTTTCACTTTTAGCGTACCCTTTTTCAATTTTAGCGTATCCTTTCCATTTTCACTTTTAGAGTACAATTTGAGTACCATGACTAAGGTGTAGGGTTTGGGGACCATGACGGCTCCTCAGTCATTTCTAACAAAATTACTTATAAATACAGTGTGGTTGTGTATAGAAGCCAATCTGAGTTGAACTTGCTTGATCTGAAGACTTTAATGTGTGGAAATGAAGTTTCGCATAAAATATTAGATGTATGGTGCGAAATATTAAACAAGCGTGAGCGTTTAAGATCAAGTAAATCTCTTTACCGGTTATATTTGTCTACCAATACTCGTGTAAGTCTTATTTCTTTGTTTAAGTTTCCCTTTTCTTTATTTCTTTATCGATTATATTTGTCTATCATTTTTACCTTTTCTATGTTATTAACAGGTCAATTGTGATGGGGTTGAATTTGATAAAGTAACCATGATTTTCTATCCCATTGTCTCACCATCTTTCCGAGCAATGATATGTGTACTTCCAAGGGAGTCCAAAGTAGAAATTATACATATTAATCCAAATTCAGTTCCATCTTTTTCTGTTGTTGATTTTGTGGTATATTTTTATATTACTTGATATTTTTAAAAACTAATTATAATTTGATATTCTTTTTATTCTTATTTAATTTTTAAATGTTATTATTTTTTGCAGGGAAATGATTTAAAAGATAACATGGCTGAACACTTCTCATCATGGATCACTACTACAAAATCATTAGTTTCTTGACGCTTTATGCTGGAAGCTTTTATAAGTGTTCAGCCTTATCCTTATCAATTTTTTTCTCTACCCTTTAATGTGTCGATAGTTATATTTTTGATATAATTCATAAACAAAACCCCTAAAGTAGGGGTGAGCAAAAAAAACCGAACCGGTTTTAAAAAACGAAACCGAAAATCCAGGTTTTTGAAGTTGAAAACCGATTCGGGTACCCAAATCGGTTTTTTTAGTGAAAAACTGGGTCGGGTTCGGTTCACAATTTTTAGAACCAGGTACCTGATTTTGATCCGGTTTACACTTGTAAACGAAATAAAATAAAATTTAATATGCAAATTAGTGAAACCAGGTCAAAAACCGGTTCGAAACCGGTTTAAAAAACAGGTTTATAACGAAGATAACCATATTTTAAAAAACCTGGGTCATAAAAACCGGTTCGGTTTTGGTTTACAATATGAAAAAAAAAACCGGGTACCTGGTTTAAACCGGGTCGGTTTTTGTTCGGGAAAAAGCGGGTCAAAAACCGGTTCGGGTACTCGATTTTGCTCACCCCTACTCTAAAGTCCTCTAAACTGATTAAATGAAATGATTAGTGGTGAAAAAAAAAATCGTATCCCGCCTTTAAGAAAAACAATTACCGCTCCCCTTCTTATTAACCTAATCAATCACCCGTTTAATTGAAATGATTAGCGGTGAAAAAAGAATTTGTATCCCGCCTTTAACAAAAACCAATTACCGCTGAGCTTCTTATTAACCTAATCAACCACCCGCTCACCTCTCACATGTTCATCAATCACCTGCTCACCTGTTCATCAATCACGTTCGTGTCACCTTTCCAAGCTTCGTTCGTATTCGTTCGGATATCATTTTTTATCACAGTACCCCTACTCGTTTTTGATTTAATCACAGTAACATGTCGTTTTTGATGTTTTCGTTGTGTATTAGTATAATTGATTGTTGGTGATGTTAGTTCCTATTTAATTATCAGCACTGATTGCGTATTAGTATCAGTTCCTGTTTGTTTCATGTTAGTTTAATTATATTAATATGTTCATATTAGTATAATTTTTTAATGAATTGAAAGTCTGGTTCTTACCGAGTGATTTCTATGTTTTTGATTAGTTAGTCTGGTTCATATTAGTATGATTAGTTTAATTATATTAATACGTTCATCACCTTACTTGTTGTTTGATTTCTGGATTTTGAAGGAATTAGGCTAAGGTGACGATTTAGTCAGGTATTTCTAGATTAGGCTAAGGTGATGAACAGTAGATTAAACTAAGCTGAGATTTTGCACAACGAAAGTCCGTTTGCTTGTTGTTTAATTATATTATATGGGGAATTCAGTTGGTTCATTTCTTAGACTTTGATTTCTAATGGGTACTTGTTAGATTGTTGGTAAAAGTTTTGTTCTTGCAGTTGTTTGTGTATGTTTGTGATTGTTGGTTTTAGTTTCTCTAGTTCAGCTTTGGTTCAATTGTTTGTGTGCTTATTCTGTTTTTCTGTGGTTGTCTAAATAAACTGTTTTGTATAATGTTGCATTTCACGATAAAAGGTCATAATCCAGTTATCTTGTTTTTAATATTGACTGCAATTTCGATTTGAGAAGAGAAGAAATGATAGAGCTGCCAATTCAGTTTGAAACTACTCATCAATTCATCAGTTCTGTGACTTCTAGGATTTGAAGAAATTAACCATTTTTGTGAGAATTCATTCGGTGCGTTGCTTAGGCTTTGATTTCTAATGGGTACTTGTTAGATTGTATGGATTTCATATTTGCAGTTTGATTTGTAGGTTCTTTTAAAATCAACACATTATGCTACCTTCAATTACAGATTGCCCATTATTTATCGTCGCTGCTATCTCGAATGTCATAATACTATTTTCCATTTTTTAAGGTTAAGTTGTTCCCGTGACAAGCATTTTTCTTTTGACGCAATGAAAGTCCAAGTGAGAAAATATATTGTAGCTATTAAGAGGTAACTATACTAGTAAAAGTCTTGACCCTAAAAAATAGGATGGACTAAGGGGTTTGGACTTTGTAGTTCTGGTTTGTTTTATTCGTTACACTGGGATAATGTTGCTGTATGACAGTTTGGATTTAGGTGAAAGCCTATTCTTCTTTCCAAATTCCCCCTCTTGCTTCTCTCCTTCCCGTCTGTTCCTTCTGATAGAACATTAGTGATATTAGTTGAAATAGTATATTATCTCCGTGAAGTATTCTACAAGAAGTTCAAGTTTGCGTAGTTTCTGTCGTACAAGTTACTTGGACTTGTAAAACTATTAATTACTCCGTATAACGTATATGCCTTCAGCTACCCTGATAAAGAAGCGGGAGAAATTCCCATGGCGTTTATTGTTAGGAACCCAGGAAATCAAATTTCTGGGTCTCAAGTGATGGATTATGTTGCAAAACATGTCTGCCTTCCATTTGAGTTAGCTGACTTTAAATTTTCAGATCCTCAATTATGTTCACCTTTTGTTTCTCTCTGAGGTGTCGGTGTAATACATCATCACTTAAAAGTCATAACTCATAACTGCATGCAGTAATTTGTTATATCATGTTAGTAAGTATTTATTTCGGCAAGATAAATACCGGTGTACAGATGAGTAGTAATTTGTTCATTTGTGAACATTGTCATTCGTTAATATAGAATTGCATGAACATTGACAACCGTAATTGAATATTACCAAAACTTATCAAGTTATAACTTATAACACATGATGTTGCAGATGAGGCCATCTCATTATTCATACATTCAACTGAGAACTACATCAGTATTAGATTGGTTTCACATGCAATAGTGTTCATATAAAGACTTATTGTTTGCTGTCATGCGAGTCAAATGACTCAAATCTGTACATTTGTTGAGGGTGCTGGTTTTTGCAATGATAATTTCATTATTCTTTGGTGCATTTTTTCTTCCAAATTCCATCCAATCATTCCTCTTGTTGATTTCTGTAAGCACACTCATTATCGCTCCCCTGGTAGGTCACTCCATACAAGAAAATACACTGTGTCTCTTTTGTTAGTGCTATTCCAAAGAACCCTTCCGGAAAGATTCTCAGGCGTGACCTTTTAAATCAAGCTATTGGCGGTCCATCTAAGCTACCCGTTCATTACAGATTTTGTATTTATTCTACCATTTGTCACTCTTTATATACTAATTAGTTGGTTGTGTATAATAACTGATGTGTTATAACTAATTTGAGTTTTGACAATGAACAGAAAGAGAAGAATAAGATAGACCCAAGTGAATTGGAGATATTTACGCAAACTCATACGAGGAAAGATGAAACCTTTGTGAAATCTAGGAAGTATCACAAGTGCAATCACTAAAAGCGGAAGGTTTCATCTTCAATGAAACTGAGGAGAGCAGCAAAATAGAATCTTTAATTTAGAATGTTTGAATTCATACCTTTATTTTTATTTTTTTGGATGACGATTTAAGATATTGATTCATGTTAGTCGACCCCAACTCTTTTGAGATTAAGGCTCTGATGTCGTTGTTTGAATTCATACAATTCACGACTGTGGCAGAGTAGCAGCTAGCTGTAACATATTCTTGGATGTAATTACAGGGTCACAATGTTGTTATTGAAAGGGAACATAAAGTTCCCAAGGTTACTAAGGACGGTGTCACAGTTGCCAAAAGTACCAAGTTCAATGAACGAACTAAGAATCTCGGTGCAGAGCTTGTGAAACAGGTTGCGAAGGCTACCAACAGTGCTGCAAGGGGACGGTATTTATCTTCCTCTTCTGCTTTTATATCTAACTTCTTAATTTTTTTAAAACCTCCTACTATACCATGACTTGACTCAGTTTCAAATCTTGTATCTGAGGTGTTGTTTGTATACTTTAGGTACAACTTGTGCCACAGTCTTAACACAGGCAATTCTAGTGGAAGGGTGTAAGTCTATAGCGCAACTGGGGTCAATGCAATGGACTTGCGCACTGGAATAAATATGGTAGTCGATGTTGTAGTAGCTAATCTGAAGAGCAGGGCCTTAATGATAAGCACGCCAGAGGAGATCACCCAGGTAAACGTACTTAATTGTGGGGTTGTTTGTAATGCTACACTGTAGTGTAATTCACTGTTTGTATACGAGAAGCTATCATAGGAACATTGGTCCGTGAACTGATGATATTTGTTGTCAACAGGTGGCTACTATTTGTGATAATGGCGAGCGTGAAATAAGTGAACTTATCGCTAGGGCGATGGAGAAAGTTGGCAAGGAAGGTGTTATTACTGTTTCTGTAAGTTACTATTCGAATCTTTCAAATCTGTAACTAGTCCTTTCAGATTTCTTTGGGAAAGTCAATAAAAATTAATAAGCCGTTAATGATCAGGATGGTAACACGTTGGATAACGAGTTGGGAGTGGTGGAAGGCATGAAGCTTGCGAGGGGTTATATTCTCCTTATTTCATTAGTGATGAGAAGACTCAGAAATGCATAAGCAACCTTTAGTAGAAATACAGAACTATTTTCTTCCATTTTGACTGATATTTATATTTCTCGACTTACCCCTTAAGAATTGCCTTAACAGAAACTGGAAAATCCGCTTGTGCTCGTCCATGGAAAGAAAATTTCGAGTGCAGAATCACTTATCAGATCATTGGAGTTGTCTATTCAGGTTATTTCTTCTCCATGTCATTCGTCTTAAATATTTGGAACAGTTTGTGGCCAATCTTCTCGTACACTTACACGTATGTTGAAATGGGTTCTCAACAGACAAGTAGGCCTTTATTGCAAATATGGCGAAGACAATCTTGCATAGCATGGCTGATTCGCAGGCATTTTATTTCTCTAATATGCCTTTATATTTCCCACCTATTTATGGTTCAATATATAGTTTGTTCAGTATTCCTTATCATACCTTTTTACCATTGCAGAACGTTCTATAATACAAAAAGAGAGATGATGGTGGATATGATGGATGACAAAATCGGCTCACTTTTTTGAACTTGGACATTTTAAATTGAATGTTTTTTGGGACAAAGATACGTACCTTTTTAAATAATAATTGTATAGAATTTTTTTATTGCTACTTTGGATTGCGAAATACTCATATATGATTGGATGGAGATTATTCTAGGTGTTTGTCTTATGAAACTTTACTTGATTGAGAAATGTATGATTGAAGATTATTCTAATTAAGTGTTTGTTTTATGAACCATTATTAATTTAATTTGTATGTAGTTATTGTTATACGGAGTAATTATTAACAATAAGGTCAACTCGATCTGCAATCGTAAAGAGTAGTCAGATGTTGGATCGAAATATATTATTAATATATTATTTGTGAAAAGATTCTCGGCACTTTTATGATGTCAAAGTGTCGATAAGTGAATTTTATATTACTATTTTTCGACTCTTTTAACAGTAGAAAGTCCTGCGCTTAGAAAAAAAATTGGCCGGGAAAAAAATCGCGACATAGAAAAGAGTCGAGGTTGCATTTTTTATGGTACATGTGGTGACGCTAAAAGGCGTCATGAATAAAATATTCTACGCTTTAATGTGTCGAGAACAACGACACAAAAATGCGTCGAGAATTCATGACGCCCAAAATCTCCACGCTTTCTGAAAGCGTCGAGAATTAAATTTACGACACTTTAAAGCGTCGAGAACCAACATTTTAAGCCTCGAGAAACCAAGGGATTTGTAGTAGTGGATCCATAAATATGGTGAATTCAAAACAATTGAGTACATTCTGAAAGCTTACTCAAATGTGAAAGATGACAATGGAACCTGTTTAATGCGGCATATGGAAATCTATGTTGGTAACAAAAGAAATTTTGTTACTGGATTGAGAGAGGTCAGTTAGTTTATAGTATTTGCTAAAAGATGTTTTAAATGTTAGGTCAATTTTGTGTACCTTTTAAATGTTAGGTCAATTTTGGATTCATTTAATTGTATTGTTTCTTTTTACTATATAGAAAAAGGTGGGACCAGAGAACTTTGTTAAAAGGCTTAGTGTGAAATATTGTCATTCAATAATTACATTTGAAGGCAATGAATTGAAAGATTTTGCTATTGAAGAATCGAAAAAGTATTTTTTCAAAGAAAGGTATAATTATTGTTTCTCTTTATTGAGAGTATACATATGTTTGTTATTTACTTTTCATATTATTATTTAGCTAACCAATTTTTTTCTTAAGTAGATTGGTAGTGAAAGAGGACCGCCTTATCAAATCATTAACTGATGAAGAGATTTTGGAATATGTTGTTGATGACATGAAAAATGATAGGTAAGTTATTAAAACATTATCACAACCTTTATCATATACTGACATCATCACAACCTTTATCATATATTAAAACGTTAATTTTGTTTTTCAGTGAAATTGTTATTGATACGGAATGGCTACAAGTAACTCGGAAAGGACTTTCCAGCTTGAAAACTGGACGCATGATTTACGACATGGTTATTGATTTGTTTGGGATTTATGTTACACATGAGAGAGCTGGTGTTTTATATATGCCAACAACAACCAAGGTTTGTGTGTTTTTATATATGTCAACAACAACAACAATATGATGTTTTCAGTAGTTTTCCTGAAATAGATTCGTGTTTTCGTGTTGAATGTCAGCTGCTTTGTTTTGATTAAGTTTATGATTTTGAATTTATGAAGTTAGATACCGACTATACTTCTTTGTGATTTTCAGAAGTTTAT
Organism: Agrostemma githago; assembly: GCA_958450325.1. NCBI lineage: Eukaryota > Viridiplantae > Streptophyta > Magnoliopsida > Caryophyllales > Caryophyllaceae > Agrostemma > Agrostemma githago. The sequence continues at coordinate 22,848,699 of OY288244.1, read as the reverse complement.
GAATTTATGTTTTCAGAAGTTTATGATTTTGAATGTCAGCTGCTTTGTTTTGATTAATGATTTCAGGATATGAAGAATAAGAATTCTATGCACAACAATTACATCAAGCTTCATTATATGGGAAAAAATCAGTCCAAATTACAGAAAGTAAATATTGCAACAATCAGGATATGATTTACTGTCTATTTTGTCTTCTCCTAATGCATGTTAACCTAATTTATTTGTTGTTCAGATGTTTTTCCCCATATGTACGGGTGTGCATTGGTATGTTTTGATATGTGATTTTAAGGAAAAGATTAACTATATACTAGACTCTTGCCAAGAAAGACGACCAGAAAACAGAATTAAGCTTGCCAAGGAAGTGGTATGAACATTTCTTCTTTTAATTTCACAAGATTAAAAGATTTCAAGAAGTTGTTATTTTGGTGTATTTCCGAATCATCATTTTTTATTTTCTGGGTTTAAGGTTCTTGATGCAATTGATGTGATTGTCGTTAAAGAACCAAACTTTTCAAAGTTGGCTGAGATAAAGAAGTTCGAGTTTTCAACCCTTTGTGTACTCAACAACAAAACGGGTAAATTTTCCCTTTTTATGTGACTTTTTTTTCCAATGGATACAAATACTTATACAAAATTTATAGGTTTGATTGCGGAGCTTATGCTTTGAAGTGGTTGGAGTCAGTTTACAATAGTTTTCAGTGAACGAGCGAGCAATATCTTAAGGTACTAATACCCATTTTCTTGATTGTCTTCCAGTCCCACATCCCCTATTTGAATCCGAGAGTATTAGTCAACCTGAAAGGTTGTTCAATACCCTCGTGTACTCTTATAGTTTTATGTCAGAGAGTATTTAAAATTGTCCCAAATCCAGTTGTTGGAGCTTCACAAATGATCTGAGTTTTTGCTCCATTTCTCTTAAGCTAATTTGTGTCTCCTTGGCAACTTCTGAGTATTAACACTCAAGTTTTCGAATAGGTTCGTAAAGTAAGATCTTATTTTGTCAAAGATCATATTGTCACACATTTACTGTATGCCTTTCAGCAGTAGTTTTTAATGTCTTTTTAGCTATTAGTCAATTATTGAACTATAGATTTAGTCAATTAGTAGTCAATTCATTTTCACAGTACATTATATATGCATTTAGTCGGGTAGTTAATATTTTTTGTTTTCTTTTCAGAGTGAGATTTTGGAATCATATAGGAAGGAAAATATCGTTGAACTCTTAAGATGGGATAAGAACAAGAACAAGAGTGCAACTCTTAAGGAATTTGTTCCGGGTTGATTTTTTCTTTAAGATTAGAATTAGATTTTGGAATTGTAGCGTACCCTTTTTCAATTGTAGCGTACCCTTTTTCTATTTTATCGTACCCTTTTCCTATTTTATCGTACCCCTTTTCAATTTTAATTTTAGCGTATCGTACCATTTTTCAGTTTCTACTGTATCGTACCTTTTTTCAGTTTCTATTGTATCGTACCTTTTTTCAGTATTTACTATTGTATCGTGCCTTTTTTCTATTGTAGCGCACCCTTTTTCTATTTTAGCGTACCATTTTTCACTTTTAGCGTACCCTTTTTCAAATTTCAATTTTAGCGTATCTTGCATGTTTTATATTGCTCAGCTATTAAAGTGAGCAGGGCACGTGTTAGGCCATGTCCATCTCGGCTATTAAAGTGAGCAGGGCACGTGTTAGGGCATGTCCATCTCGCCTAATTTTTTATCAAGTAGGTTTTCTTTTAATCGTCTTTTTCAATACATTTTTGGAATTAATTAATGATTTTAATTGATTGTTTTTAAAAATACATCTAATCATTTAAAAATACATCTAATCATAAAATAGATACAAATAAGACTTAAACATGGTACAGATAAGTAGTCTCTCAATAACTTATGAAGAGACCGTCTCTTCCAATATTTTACAGGAGTATATAAAATGTACTACTAGTAACTTATCAAAAAAAATCTTGTGACAATTGAATTGTTAGGATATGATCTCACATGAATGCTCATAAAATAGATAAATCGGGTAATGCTCATAAGAGTATTATATAAATTAGTTTGGGAATATTTAACATTACTCAAGTAAGTTATAAGTGGCTTTGCAGCGTGGGGTTGATAAGAAATAATCGGGTCGGATTATTTCTTATCAACTCAAACCGACCAAACAGATTATGTAACCCTTTTTCTATTTTAGCATACTCTTTTTCTATTTTAGCGTACCCTTTTTCAATTTTAGTATACCACTCATGACAATCTACCTCACTACTCACGTATGCTAGCTGTCTGTCATAGGATTTTGGATGAAACTAAAAACAATAATCTGACCAATATTACATTATCTTTGAAAAACATTGAGCAAACATCAAGGCATCTAAAATGTGCAAATGCAAAATACAAACGGGTTCTAAGAAACCGAAATACAACTGACTAGACTGAGTCACAAAGCTAAATGAACAGTGAGCAAAGATTCTATTCATCTATTTCAGTAGCAGCAGCTCCCCATATGTCTAACAATGAGTTTTGAGGCTCCATTTCTTCATGCCACAACTGCAGCTTATCACCCGGGTTGAATTTCCTTTCTGCACCATCTTTGTAAATCTGCCAATTTAATACAAATACAACCCTTAGCTGCGGGTTCTAACTTCAAAAGACAAATTATAATAAAAATGTAGGACGTGAAATAATAACCTACTTTGAGATTAATTTCAAAGTAAGATTGATACCTAGTGGAGGAGATGAGGTAATTTAGACCTTGCAAATAACCTGTGGATGAAGAACAACTAAACAGTTTCTCAAGGGTACATTGAAATAATAAAGGTACATTGAAATAAAAGAAAGGGTATGTATTAAATCATAAAATACGTACACCAAATCTGGTATCAGCTAGTTTTTGTCACAATTCCTGCTGTCAAGATTCGCCATTTCCCCACAAGCCTTGCATCTTCTTTTCGGTTTATTGCTCTCCTTCACAGCTTTATCCCTTTGTGATATCAATCTTTTCCCTGAGCCTTTGTTCTTACATTCTTTTGGAGGCAAAACTACAATTTCATCAGGGATGGTTGTTCCTAAAAGCATTCCAATTTCCGCGTTCTTGTCCTTTTTCTTCCCATCTACATTGATGTCCGCTTCAAGTATCTTTTCTTTGAATCCACGAAGCATGTCCAACAACTCATCAGTATATGGTTCATTATGTTAAACAAGTGAGACACAAGTAAACAATTCAGACCATAATTTGCCAATTTTATTTTTCTGCACATCCACGGTTTTACAATCCTTAAGCAACTGGTCATTATTGTCAAAAATTGGACGGCAAGTAGCTAGTTTTGTCCACCTAGCGGCTACATATTGACTAGGAATTTTTTCATGTCGTCGACCTTTAAGAACCAAGAGAGCGTGCCTACAAAGAATTCCATGTCTTTCAAACTTCTTGCACGTGCATTCCAATTTTTCTTCATCGGACATAAAAGTAACCACATACACTTTATGATTCCTCAAATGATCTACGATAGAAATGAATTCAATTCCAGAATTTGGATCATCTCTTATGCCCTCAACATCACATGTGTAACAAGCCTCCTTTAACTCTTCTTGAAACTCATAAAATATCTTTTGGGTATACGTTTCCGATGCATGTTTCTCTAAGGCTAGAGGAGTCGATAACTTAGGGAATGAGTACTTTGATGTGGCAATCAATCTTGCTTGTGTCCATCTTTGAGCATCCATGGCAGTCTCATATCTCATCCAAAATTCAACGAGTGTCAAGTTAGGATTAGTGAACTTACTAAAGAAATTGTTCCCTGACTCGGACCTTGATGTGGTTCTCATTAAACCTCCTAAAAACAAGTCACGAAAGTAAGCCGGCACCCATTTTTTCCTAATGTCGAACTTATCTTTCAACCATTCATTATCTAACAATCCATAAGATTCCATGATTTTGGACCATTTTTCCTCAAACTCAGCCGGTTTAACATCCTCACCCCAAACGATAGCGCTTAAATCCTTCAAGAAATTAGTATCTTTCAGTATTGCAGATGGTACCTTATCAGACAGTTTTTCCGATATATGCCACATGCAATACCTACGTTTTGTCTTCTTACCAAACACTTTTTTTATTCCTCCTTTTATTCCCAAATCTTGATCAGTTACGATACAAGCTGGATAACGACCACCCATAGCATCTAAAAATCGCTCAAACAACCAAGAAAATGATTCCGCACTTTCATCAACTAAGAGCCCCACCCCGAAAGTCACACACCTCTTATGATGGTCTACCCCCGTAAAAGGCGCAAAAATCATCTTATAGGTATTTTTCTTGAATGTAGTGTCAAATGAAAGCATATCCCCGAATAGCGAATAATTCTTAATACTAATGGGGTCTGCCCAAAAAATTTGAGATAATCTACCCGTATCATCTATATCAAAATCAAAGTAAAATGAAGGACACATTTCTCATGAAGTGCTCAATAAGCATTTGAGTATCAGCTTGTGACAAAAACTCTTTCACATCTCTTCCAAAAATTTTAAAATCTTCTAATGAAGCACCAATATTATTATAGCCTCTCACATATTCCTTAAACATTCTAAAGGTTTTAGTCGTCCCTTCATTAACCTTCGAATTGTCAATTATCATTTTTTTATGGACAATACTCAACTCTCTTGATTACTTCATATGTTCCATTGTCACAGGTGTGAGAGGCATGTGATTATGACCCTCAACAAAGCGATGAATTTCATATTCATCATTAGGACGACGTTTAAAACTAATCATTGCTTTACAGTCTGTCCTAGTCTGTTGCCTCTTTTGTTTTGTCCCTGTCGCATTAGATTCTCCCTGCTTATTACACAAACATCTTTAGTGTGTAATAACACCCTTGACCCTTTTATCTCCACCTAATCGCGACACAAACCCACTCGCTTTCGCATATTCTTCATAAAAATCAATTGCAGCTTGAAAATTCGCGAAAACCTTACCAATAGTTGGCTTAAGATAATCGGGACACTCAAAGATCCTATCGATGTTTGTTGATGAACCTTCTCCCACTACATCATCATCTGCTACATCATCATCATCTGTGTATGCAAAACATATATTTTTAGTATACATAATTTATTGAAGATTGAATGTAATCAAAATATTAAATTAACATACAAAATATACCTAATATCATTGTTAATAATGGTTCAACCTCTATCGGTTCAATGCTTGTGTCTGATATAATAGTATTTTCTTCTGTGAATTGTTCCGTCACGACCACATTTGAAGAAGCATAGGATACTACTGAATTAACTTGAGGAACAATTGTATCAGTTGCAACAATTTCTGAATCCATTATAGTGCTGCAATAATAAGAAGCAGAAAAATTAATTTGCCAAGCCACGGTAAGTTTTGCTATGGTATGATATAACCCTCTCTTACCTAAGTAATTCGTCAACATTAAACAATAACAACAACAAAACACAGAATCATGAAGAATTACTACAAATTAATGTGAGGAATCGTGAAGAATTACCTTTTTCAATTTTAGCGCACCCTTTTTCTATTTTAGCGTATCCTTTTTCTATTTTAGCGTACCCTTTTTCTATTTCAGCGTACCCTTTTTCTATTTCAGCATACCCTTTTTCAATTTTAGTGTACTCTTTGACAATTCGCACTAATGTTGCATATTCTACCAGGCAATCAAACAAAAAAAAAAACTGAAATCAAATCAGTAGAATTAATCGAACAGTTAAGAACAATAAGCTAATCAAATCAGACAAACCCTTTTACTTACCCTTTTACAGCAACAACTTTTTTTGATCTAAACCACCATTAAAAACCAATAAAGTTTTAGAATTTGAGAAGAATTATGAATAATGAAAGTTGATCACAAATTGGGGAAGAACAGTAATCACAAATTCTAACGTACATGAACCAAGTTGATCACAAATTGGGGAAGAACAGTAATCACAAATTGGGGAAGTTGATCACAAGTTGATTCACAAATTTGAGCTTACATGTCAGTTCAACGTTCAACGTTCAACGTTTAAGCTGGAATTCTAGCACTCTAATTAACGATTTTAAGAACAATTCTAGCACTCTAATTAACGATTTTAAGCTGGAATCGGTAGAATTAAACAAAGAAAAAACTAAAATCAATCATCAAATCAAAACTGAAATCAAAACTCTAACCCTAATTTATTCAGATTAGATAACAAACCTCGTTTAATTGATTTGAATTTAGGAATGAAGCTTAATCTGCATTTTCTTGATTTTTGGTGAATTTTGTTGAAATTGTTCTTCAATTTTTGGTGAATTGATGAACAAAAAAAATAACTGAGTAAAAAAGAAGGGGGCGAAGGAATGAATAGAGGGAAACAAGAGAGGGAGCCTGCCAACTTAAAAGTTAGCTTTCACGTAAAAAATAAAGGCTGAAATAAAGGGTTCTCACAGTTCTCACCATGGTATGAGTTCTCACCCGATCTCGACTCTATATATAATATATATATATATATATATATATATATATATATATATATATATATATATATATATAGAGAGAGAGAGAGAGAGAGAGAGAGAGAGGAAGGATCAAGTGAGTCCTTTTATCTTTTTTGAGTCCATGAGTCCTCTTTAGAGCCATTGATCTAAAGGGGATGAATGGTTGAGATTGTGTGTAGTAATTAAGGTAGTAACTACCAAATTTTGGAAAAAATAAAAAAATCTTCTCTCCTTCCTTGATTAACGCCAACTTCTTCTTCTCTCTCATCTCATTCATTATTTCTCATTCAAACGCCTAACAAAAACCCTTCACCTTCATCATCTCTCATCTCATTCAATTTTTTCGCTCAACTCAAGCACACCCTAACACTCAGTCGCTCAACTCAACTCAATCGCTCACCTTCAATGCGAGCAAGGTTACATTCAAGCAGCTTTCTAACTTTAGCAAACATTATCATCAAGGTAACTCGCTAATATTCAATTATTTTGCTGAAGAACTAAGTTTAGTTTACATTTTTGGCTGATTTCATTTATTTTTCGCTAATTATTGATGGATTAACTTTGCTGTGTTTGTGCCCTATAATTAATTATTTTCACCAAAGACTGTTGTGGTATCTGGGTTTTCATCTGTTTCGTGTAATAAACTTGATGTTACTTTAATGCCCATACGCTGTTACTGTAATAAACTTGATGTGTTACTGTAAGAAGTCGATTCGTTACTGTGTCACATGTATGGTGTTATTTCAAAGACGACCATGTGTTACTGTAATGCAGAAGACGTGTTACTCTAACTCTCACCCTGTAATGTACGACCATGTATTACTGTAATGCAGAAGATGTGTTACTGTAATGCAGAAGACGTGTTACTGTAATGCAGAAGACGTGCACATGTTGATGTACGAGGTCTATGTGGTGGAATGTACAGCCCTCGAGAGGAAGGTCAACAGACGATATAGTTTTTCGTTAACCCAATCCATTGTACCTGTTATTCTAATTTACTACTGGTGTTACTATGGGGATTACTGAAGTTAACCCAATTTTCTTTGGTCTCACAATCTGTGTGTTACACCGAAGCACTGTAAATGTTACTTTAATAAACAATTTATGTTACTTTAAGTTATTAATGGTGTTTGTACAATGATATTGCAATCAATTCCTCTGACCCATTATATATTGTTTTTTGAAGAACAAATGTTGGTACTTTGTCAATGAATGGAACCAATCCAAGCTATCCCAGTTACTTTGGCAATGATTTTGTCTAAACAACGTTGTTTTCTTCAGTTACTTCAATGCATTGTTTCTGTTACTGTAACAGACGAATAGTGTTACTCTGACACACATGAGATGTTACTCTAATCAAAAACACATGTATTAAATAAATATAGTGTTAAATGCACCGTAACACAGCGCTATGTGTAAAAAAAATTGTACAAAATTAGTTTTTCGTGTAAACCAGAAAAAAGAAAAAATTCTTATAATGACAAAAAAACACGAGTATTCTCAAAACACTTGTTCATCCTCCTCGTCTTCCTCGGTGTCTTCTTCAGTTTCCTCTCCTTCGATGTATTCATCTACTTCATCCTCGTCATCCTCATCATTGGTTGGCTTAGTAGGTTGTTTAGGCGGTCGTGCTGCGTACGGATTTGGACAGTTTTGTTTGGTTGGCTTAGTATACTTTCTCACATCAAATCCGCAAGCCAGAGCGTAGATTTTGTAAAATTCCACTGCCTCATCAATTGTTCCGAATACTTGCTCCATGTACGGAGTGAAAACCTCACCCACATCACTGCACCATTCCTGTGCATTCGGTTCTTTGCCAATGCTTCCTGCAAGAAATTAAAAAATGTCACGCCCATGGACGTAAGTGTTACTTCAACTCATAAGTTGTGTCACTTTAACCCTTAAAGGATGTTACTCCAACGTCAGCGCCAAAAACTCTTTTCAGTGTTACGTGTTTGTGTTACTCTAATTAAAATTAGATATTACTGTAATTCATAACTTGTGTTACTTCAACGCCATGACTGCTTCAACATAAAGCAAAACAATAATATCAGTGAAACAATAATATCAATGAACCATTGTTATTAATCCATGATTGATCAAATGAATCAAATTCTACCTTTTCCAGTGTTGTCATGTGCGTTCGCATCTTTGGCAAAACCACCTGCACAAAATCAAACAGCGTTACAACCATACAAATAATGTGTTACTACAATTCCTAAGTGGTGTTACTCTAACGTGTACAATACGTTACTCTAACATCATCATCAAAACCCTTTTTCTGAACGTTCATTTGTGTTACTGTAATTGCAAGTAAGTGTTACTTTAATGCAGAAGGCATGTTACTTCAACGACGTTTATGCGTTAATTGAAATCAAAACAATAGTATCAATGGATATCATGGAAAATCTGAATAAAAAGCATAAAGCCCTGTAATCTATAAAGATAGAGAGAGCAAATAACCATTGATACGAAACTGTGATATCAAAACGCAATGACATAAAAAAAATGCAAATTGATACGAAACTGTGATACGAAATGACAATGAAAGCCCTATAAACATGAAAATCGACGTAAAAAAACACAATTTGACGCGATAAACCATTGATATTAAAACGCACATTGAAAGCAATATGAGCATCGAAATCCATGAATAAAAATTGAATCAAAACGTGAATGAAATACTGAAACTCACCATTGTTATACTCGAACAGTTGCTTATCAACCGTTGAAGACGATGACGCGGTCATTGAATCCATTGTAACAGAATTCCGAGTACAAAATCGATGACTGAACGTGAATGAAGAAAGGATTTTTTTTGGTGTTTGAATGAACGTGAAATGATGAATGAACGTGAATGATGAATGAATGTGATAGGGAGTTATTGTTTCCTAAATACATGGGAGCTATTTTAGGAACGTAAATCTTTTTTTTTAATGGATGCATCTTGTCCATCCATCCTCATCTCATTCAATGGATGGGATGAGAACTTAGGGACTCACAAAGAGTAAAGGACTCATAAGAGCCTTACTCTATATATATATATATATATATATATATATATATATATATATATATATATATATATATATATGATACTATACTTTTATTATTATTAGCATACTAACGCTAACATTTTTATTTTTATTGCATTTTGATTTGCGTTTATTTTATCGTCATCTATATCTAATACCGTGTGTGTGTGTAGATATATATATATATATATATATATATATATATATATATATATATATATATATATAAATAATAACATCGTTTCTGGATTGAGCACGTTTGACTACAACGAACCGCTCCAAGTACGTTTAATCCCTTTATTACGAGTCGCGACGGAGGTGGCACCCTTTCGAGGAGCGCCGCCCCAAGCACTTAAGGGCGTAACGCGATCGTGGTTGAATGTAGTTGAACGTGTCCGATGCCATTTTCGGGATTAATGCAGAACCCGTTGACGTGAAAATCGAACACCACATAATCCGTAAGGATTATTATCGGTATCGTGACGCGGAGGGAGACAATTCCTTCTTAATCAAATTTTTATCGATCCCAGAACGTTTTTTATAAAATTCCGATGCCGGTCTTATAATTGTATAACACATGATTATAACACCGTAGACCGAGTTGAGTTCAAATTATGTAATATTTTTACGTAACTCGGTCGACCATCGATTTTGAATAAATAAAAACGAAACGGTCACCTTTTTTGAAACGAGCTGTAACTCGTACAGGGGGCAATCGATCGAGTGCCATGGGCTACTCGATCGAGTAGCACCCCCAAAAAATGTACAGAGAGCCTTTTAGAAGGCCACTCGGTCGAGTCTCTGCCATGACTCGATCAAGTGGACTCCTTTATTTAAAAACGAGTGCTTCTCACATCATCCGAGCCTCGTCAAATCTTTTTCTACGACTTTTAGTCGTCACGTGTCAAGTCTATCACGTGCTTACCCTTTTCAAAATCAGACATCATTTCATCATTTAATTCATTTGCGTTATTATTATCCATTATTGTTATTTATTATTTTGCTCGTTATTTCGTTTTGTCCGGGTTGTATTTCTGCCCGTGTATATTGTATCCATTTACGAGTTTTATTTATTTTCGATGTTTATTGCTTTATAAATGAACCTCGCATGCTAAATGATTTCGACTATAATTTTGATGCATTAAAATGACGTAGTTCACATATAATTCGCATGCTTAGCCGAAAATGTTGTTTGTATAACATTTAGTCATTTTACTAACGCGCGTACACGAACACGAACGATATCTTAGTAGAGGCCGCTAAAGAGCGGACGGAGTTGGGTGTCCTTTGTGGGCTTCCCAACACGTACCCTCACCCCTTACTCAGAACCATGGTTTCCGGATGTCCGAAACCATTGACGTACGAGAGTCATTCGATGCACGATATCCGATAACTCGGCGTCGGTTATCGTAATGCAAAGGGACGAACTCACAAGCTCTAGCAGCGAAAGCGGGTCGTGTTTTGTACACGAAACGCCAAAGTGTAGAGTGAGTTCGAACGGGTCTGAATTCCCATAAAATTCGGTGGCGACTCCAACTTCGATTTAAATTTCGACCCGAGATCAATCTTACCACGAGATTCATTCGCCTCCCCAAACCCGCGCGTGGCCACGTCGGAGGGGACCTATGTCATGTTTACAGGAACATAAACCCATCTAGGGGTTTGTGCAATGGGACAAGGCTTATAGTCACGAGAATAGAGAATTTCTTTGTTGAGGCTAGAATTATAACCGGGTCAAATATCGGGACCCAGGTTCTCATACCAAGAATTATGACAACCTCCTCGGATACTAGATTACCATTCGTATTGAAGAGACAACAATACCCTCTTAAATCATGTTATGCAATGACTATAAATAAGAGTCAGGGTCAATTACTGACACATGTAGGGGTCTTTTTACCTAGGTCGGTCTTCAATCATGGTCAGCTATATGTTTCTGCATCAAGGACAATATCACCCCAGGGGCTAAAGTATTTCATCGATGATTCTGGCCAGAGTTACAAGGGACATACAAGGAATATAGTATACAAAGAGGTCTTCTCGAATTTACCTATGGTTTGAATTGCGTGTCGTTAGTCACTATAATCTGGGTTTGGAGTATGTACCACTAGCATGTTTATAAGTATAGTTCCAATTTCCACTTTCCACTTCTTTGTATTTCTGCTTTTGATATTTATATTAGATATTTATATTAGATGCTTTTTTGACAATTACCATAGATTATTCAATAACCGTATAACGCAAGCCATGATTTCCGCGTTTCCCGCAAGCTCCTTGATTCACTCCTTATTGTCATTATCCCGATTCACTTGAATCTTCGACCCATTTCATTCCTCGATTTCACTCGAGATGGTCCCTGGACAATTAATATCAATACTGGATATCAGATCACTATTTTAAACATCCCAATTCTTTTAAATATACACAATTACTTCATCGCCGTAAACAACTATTACAAGGAATATTACTTCCGATTTAGTAATATTATTGATGCACCCATGCATCGCACGAGCATCAAAACTAGTTTGGGTTTAAATTCGAGTCTGTCAAAATTAGAAATCTTCTGTTGGTCTATTGCCACTTGATTTACTTATTTTTCCGCAACGCAATCCCCATATGAAAATCATGGCACCGCCATTCGTAACTACCCGTATTAAGAGCAAGTCCAATAGCAAGCTACAAGTGCTTGTAGTTTGCGTTGTCATATCAATTTCTTTAGCTACTTCACTTTTTGGCTACATATCGTTCCAATAGTGGTTTGTAACATGTTGTAACTTGCTTGGTCCCACTTTATTATTTTTATCCAATGAAAAATTTTCTTTTTATTATTTTTATGCAAGTCATTGTAGCTTTGTAGAGCTACACTGCTTTTAAGCTACAAAGAAAACGTTCATGTCCAATAGTGAGCTTATAGTTTGAAATTTTTTCTAAATTGCAAGCAAGTCCTTGTTATTCACTATTGGATTTGCTCTAAGTTAGTGGAAAAATCGGAGCAAAATCCTTAACCATTATTGTCTAAATTAGACATTGGGCACCGTTTAAAAAAAAAAAAATCGAACTAAATTCGTTAGGAAGTCGGTTCTTGTCGTGTGTTTTGTATGTGCTCCATTCCATGTGTTTGGTGGCCCCTCCTACTAATTCTTAGATTCCTTCTTAAACCCTCGATCTCACTTTAAACCCCAGATATCTGAATAATACTCAATTCAATTTCTCAAAATTTCCAAAATCAAACCCTAAAATGTCATTCGCAGCGATTCTTCGAAGATCTTTCTCTAGGGCTGCTCCTTTGGCCGTCCGATTCGCCGGAATCCAGAAAGCCACTCCCATCTCTGCCGCTGCTCCGTCCCCTCACTTTATCGGTGCTGCCCCTCGCAGTTTCTGCTCCGGCGCTGCTGCTGACAAGAAGCTTCTGGAAGTTGTTCAGAGTGAAATCGATGTCGTCGTGCATTCTGATGATATCGGAAAGGTCTATTTCTTTTTCTTTCTACTTTGATTTAGAGTTCGTTTCGTCTGTTTCAGTTGCTGTATAGTGTGTGTATATATGAGACATTGAGTAAGCAGTATTCAGTAATTTGTGTATAGCTCCTTTGAATTATTTTTGGTTTCTCCTTTGCTATAATTGTGTGCCTCCCTGAGCTAGACAGATTCTATTTAGCATAGCTCATCTCTCTTTTTTCTCTCCGTTGTTGTCGAATGTGTGACTCTAGGCCCGAGAATGTAGCATAGAAAAGAGAGGGAACCCGAAAGAGATGACATGGCCAACTTAATGTTCATCTCTCTTTTCTAGTGGCAGGGCAGAGCGATGATTATGATTGTATGGGATGCCTCTGGCCTTTTTACTGAAATTTAAGTACACTCCCATCCTTTTCCTGTGTCATATAACATGTTAGTTGAAGAGTGCTGAATTGCAATTCAAATGAGCAATTTGAAGAGCTGTTTCAGTGTACTCTATCTTAATTCAAAGTTGGATAGTATTTGATCTTCCGCTTCTTTGAAATCAATATTGAATTGTCCGTTCGATATGGTTTAATGTTTGGTTGAGTAATAGAATATTAAGTTGTTGTCAGTTTGTCACTCCTCTTCTTCACCTTTTCTGTCCTCCATTGGGTTCTCTTCCAAAATCTACTATGTGGCATGCTTCTTAACCAGTTTGCTCATCAGACTGTAGATGTTCCTGCTGACTTTCCTTTCAGTATTGAGGATAACAGCGGGGAACAGACCGTGACTCTAACCAGAGAATATGATGGTGAAACAATAACAGTGGAAGTTTCTATGCCTAGTCTTGTTACTGGTGAGGAAGATGAAGGTGAGGATGGTGCCGCTGATGATAACGAGGAGTCACATACTGAATCAACTCTCCCGCTTGTAGTGATTGTTACCAAACCGAATGCACCAAATGGTCCATATCTAGAATTTGATTGTAGTGCTTTTCCCGATGAGATCAAAATCAATAGTCTCTCACTCAAGAATCTCGACACTGACGATCAACTTGCTTATGAGGGTCCTGATTTCTTGTAAGTCTTTTATGATGCTTTCCTTAAACTTGTCTTCATCTATTCATCATGATATTGAATGATCGCTCTTGGTATTGGATGAAGAGGAAGAATGGAAGATGGGTTTGTACTTGATATCTTGGATCAAGCACACTTGTTATTCATTAGTCTTTGTTTGGATCTTGGGTTCCAAATGCAACTTTAGAGCTTCTATTTGTATTACAATCCTTGAATGAGAAATTATGAAATACGAAAAAAATTCAATGAATTAAGTCATCTTGATGTCAGTTTATATATTCATTAATAATAATTGGCGTGGTTTTGCAGTGATTTGGATGAAAATCTACAGAAGGGCTTCCATAAATATTTGGAGATCAGGGGTGTGAAGCCAAGCACCACAAACTTTCTGCACGAGTATATGATCGAGAAGGACAACAAGGAGTATGTGAGGTGGCTTAAGGAGGTCAAGAAATTTGTAGAAGCATAATCTAGATGATGTTTGTGGCAAGTAGCTCGTAAACTGTTCTGAAAACTCCCTGGTTGCGGGCTTTGATATAACTATTTTCTTGACCGCGCACACAGTACTTAATTTATGTAGCTATTTTTGATACGTAGTAAGCTTCAATGGTCACCACATACATTTGTATGCTGTGATGGTTTAATTGAGACATTGGCAAGTAGAACATGAAAGCAGTAGTGCAACTGGAATATTAGCAGTGTCGATCATGTCGACAAATGAATAAACTACGTACACCCCATGAAATTAGTACTCCCTTCTTATTTAAGGAAATATTTTAATCTCTCTTTCTCTCTCTCGTTGCATAATATCAACACTATTCTCTTGCTTTATCACTTTTTCTTAAGCTCTGTGTCAAATCCCAATGGAGTTTATTCAAGAACAAGGAGAGAGTATTAAATTATCGATGTCAATAAATAAGGTGAGGTGAAAAGAATTGGGGCTTATTCAAGAATAAGGACGGAGTATTAAATTATCGATGTCAATAAATAAGGTGAGGTGAAAAGAATTGACTTGTCTCATTGAGTTTGTCCGATGGGTAGAGTATTCCGACAGAGTTTGTCCGATCCTTAGCTAAGCCAATTTGGTTAATTTACGATTAGGGGATTCAAACCCAAGTCATCTGTGAGAAATATTAAGGGGGTGTTTGGTTTGGGGTCTACAAGAAAGGGAAAGGGAAACAATCTTTCTCATTCCCTTTGTTCTTGTTTGTTTCATCATTTTTTCCATTCAATGAATCTAATAACAATCTAATACGCCCCCGTAGTCGAAATGAGAGGGGACTGGACATCGAGACTGGAACGAAAGTCATCGAATAGAGCTTTATTGGGAAGCCCTTTGGTGAAAATATCGGCAAACGGATAGCGGGATGGAACGTGAAGGACACGGAGTTGACCAAGAGCAACATTTTGATATTAGATTTGTATATCAATAGCCTAGGATTCGTTGTATAATCTAGCCTAGTTCTTTGTATTAGCATTAATAGTCTCCTTAGTTCCTAGACTCATAGGAAGTGGAATAGTTTACCTTTCATTGTATATATAAATGCATCTTAGGAAGAAATAAGACAAGCAGAATTAGCTTCTTTTATAGTATCAGAGAACAAAATCCTCTCCTATAACTCTTTTTTTTTTTTTCTTCTTTCTTTTCTTATTCCTGTGTGTAAGTCTGTTGTCCAGTTTCTTCTGCCAGCTCGTGATGGCTCCAACTTTTCACCCCGCAGGTAGTGTTACTTCTATCAAAAATCACGTTCTCATTGTTCTCGAGTATGAGTCCTCCTACGACGGTTGGGACGAATTATTTCTCAACACAGCCAAGGCCCACGATGTCCACCATCATCTTGTCGACCCTCCGACCGATGCTTCTCCGGCCGCCGATGCCAAGGACCCAGCCCTATAGGATCGCCTCGACTCCACCGTCAAGGTATGGATTTATGGCACGATTTCCAGGGATTTACTCGACACAATTGTCAAAACCGACTCCACGATGAAACAAACGTGGGAACGAATATACAATATATTCAACAATAACAAGTATTACCGAGCGGTTTTGCTTGAACAACAATTCTCCGCCATTCATATGGATCATTTTACTAATGTTTCTTCGTACTGTCGGGCACTAAAAAGGTTAGCAGACCAACTCAAAAATGTTGGCTCACCGCTTTCCGAAGATTGGGTGGTTCTCACATGCTTGCCAATGTTTCCAAACCTTACGGAAATATCGCCACCCTAATTCAACAAAGTGAACCGCTTCCCAATTTCCTCAAAGCCCGATCCATGCTTGCCCTAGAAGAAACGAGACAAAACCATGCCACCGGCTCGACGTCTCCGACGGCCTTCACCACCGAGACCGACGGCGACATAGATTCAGCGGCCAGTAACCACCGCCGCTCCACCAACAGATCCGGCCAAAACAACCGCGGAAGGGTGATATGTGCTAAATTTAGACCGTTTTTCTTCCCATGTAGACTCCTTTTTCCCTTGTTTTGCGAGACTAGAGTGCGATTATCGCCCTATTTTAAGTCTTTATCGCATTAGCGTCCCTCTTGTGCATTTTACGTGTTTTTGGTAATTTTTCTATCTATTTTGATAGGATTTGACGCCGAAAGCATGATCTAGCTTCCGCGAGCACAAGAGAGGGAAATACTGTCCGAAAAACAAAGCACAAAACTTAAAGTTCAAGCCATCCAATCATACAACGATGAGCGAGACAAGAAAAGAGGTCAAGAAACCATCGGGTGAAGTTTCACCCGATGAGATACCACCGGGCGAAATTTCGTCCGACGACAATTCGACCTCCCCGAAGTTCTTCAGAAAGCTTTCTCCACCGGGCGAAATGATCGGGCGAAACTTTCGGGTGAAAGTTTCGCCCGACGGTAAAGATGTCCAAAAATGCAAAAACTGGAAGAAAGTACACCGGGTGAAGTTTCACCCGGCGGTATTGGCTCGTGATTGGCTGATTTCGCAGGGTGAAGTTTTACCATATGAAGACTCATTGGGCAAAAGTCTCACTAATGGAGCAAAAAGTTGGATTTAGGTTTGAGTTTAAGGATCCATTAAGGCTTTACTATATATATAGATACCCTAGTTAGTTGCACATTAACATTCATTAGATCACTTCATTAGACTAAAATCACTCTCCATTAGAATTAGATCATTTTCATCTTCATCCATTAGCTTAGATAGAAAGCTAGTAGATCTTCATAGTTTTCACCAATTTCTTTTCTCTAGATCTTTATTCAAGCTTTGTAGAAGAATTCTAGTTGTTTTTATTGAAGATTCTTGGAGATTATCAAAGGATTAGTGACAAATCTCTTGTCCTCTTCATCAAGCTTCATCTTATTTTATGCAATCTTCATCTTTATTATTGTCATTTTCCTCCATAGTCGGTATATTTCTCTTCTTCTTCCTAATCTCTAAATTAGATTCAATATCGTTCTTCCATTATTGCACCATTTTCATTGATTTTACTTGTATTGCTTCTAGATTGCTTTGTAGTTTATTTTATTGATCGCAATTTTCTTCATTGTCTTGTTGTTATTTTCCTTAGATCTAATCATTATGCATGTTATTGTTTCTTTCTCTATTGTTAATGTTTTTGTAGTTTCCATCATGAAGTGTGAGTAGATTTCTTGTTGGGGGGTTTAGGGAGGAGGATCTTGGGTTATTTGAATTGAGAAATTTTGGTTTGGTTGCTTGCTTGTTGGTTTATCTTGCTTGAGGTTGTTGTGTCATTGTTGTTGTAGTCCGGCCAACTAGATCAACCTTGACTCATTTCTACCAATATGGGAAAACTCGTGGTAGAGATTATCTAGAATTGAGACTTACCCTTCTTCGCCGCGAAAGCGGGTTTTTAGGTGAGTTGGGTGAAGAAACCGAAAGGTGGCATTCTTCCTCTACCTTCATTGTGACCGACCGAATCCCGAGATTCCTAGACCCCGATTTGTGATTCCCGGCTTCCCCCCAACACCTTTTCCCTTTTCAATGAGACTTACCGTTTCATTGAGTTTATGCCCAGGAAACCTTCATCGCCCTTGTGGTTCGATCCGGAGCCGGAGAGAACATTTAGAGCTTTGCAATTTCGGGGTAATAACTCAACTACTATTATTCCATATCCTTCATTATCACCTCCTAACCTTAATCCCATTTTACCACATACACCTCTTATACCAAATAACCCTTCCACATCATCTACTTCAAAAAATTCACCACCAACCCCACCATCACCAAGAACTCCACCACAAAATCAAAATCAAACCCCTCCAAATCTACCACCACCAATTCAACCGATGGCGACCTTAGGTTCCCATTCTCAACTTACATATGAAGAAACCCCTTCACCGGTTGATTTCGGGGAAATTCCCGAGAATTATGAATTGAAAGCTTCTTTAACAAATGTGGTTCAACAAGACACCTTTCATGGTTTTTCCCAAGAAGATGCCCAAGAGCATATCGCATCATTCAAAAAGAAATTAGTCGGGGCCCGTCTAAATGGGATAACATCATGCCAATTACACCGATTGTTATTCCCTAAGACATTGAGAGATGGAGCTCGAAGATGGCTTCATGGCCATCCCGATAACACTTTCACAACATGGGCTCAATTATCCAATGTCTTCTTGGAGAAATACTATCCACCTTCAAAGATCAATCAATATCGCATGGAAATACAAACCTTCAAGCAAGATGAATTTGAAAGCATAAGTGAGGCTTGGGAGAGATTTAGAGATTTATTACGCAAGTGCCCTCACCATGGAATACCCGATTGACTAACAACCCAAACATTTTATAACACCCTTTCAATGAGAACCAAGGAAAACCTCGACTCGGCCGCCGGAGGAGATTTCTCTTCCCTTACCGATGTGGTATCTAAGAGTCTTATTGAAAAGATGGCAAGGAGTGATTCTAGAGTGAGTCAATCGAGGGATTCTAGGAAGAAAGTTGAAGTGAACTCATCTAAGAGTTCTAATGAATTGAAACTTGAAGCAAAAGTTGAAGAATTAACAAAGAGGATGGATGCCATGAATTCCAAACCAACTATTGGAGGTATGTACCAAATTCAAGGGAGTGTTCCAACAAGGCAATCATCACCTTCCAAACAAGAATTAACATGGGAAGTTCAATGTGAGCATTGTGGCAATTATGACTATGATTCTAGCTCTTGCATTCCAAATGAAGAAACTTATTTTGAAGAGCAAAATGAAGTCCAAGCTATACAAGTGTATGGGCAAAGACCTCAATTTGATCCCTATTCTAATATTTACAATGCCGACTCAAGGTTTCATCCCAACTTTTCTTATGGGAACCAAAATATTCAAAATCCAATGCCACGTGCCCAAGGGAGTCAACCGAGGCCCTTTAATCAAAGTCAACAAAGGCTATTTAATCAAGGTCCTCCAAAGATGCCCCTATATTTGCCTCCTCACCAAAGGAGCAACTTCAATCAACAAGGTAGTAACTTCCATGTTCCCAACAATTACAACAATTACCATAATCAACAAAATCAACATGGTAATAATTTCAATTATGGATACAATCAAGGGCTCCAAGGCAATATAGACACCCAGATTTGGACCTAGTGGTTGCAGAAGTGCCCAACAAACACCCAATGATGATAGGACTGCAACGCAACGCGGGTTCGCGATGTTGTAGGTAGTTTTTCTATAGAACGGATCAAATAATTACTCGGAAAAATTAAAACTAACATGATGCAGCCTTAGTCGTGTCGTTACGGTCACATAGACACTAATTAGAGTCAATTCCGACACCGGGACCCCGAGTCGGTCCCGAAACTCGAACCGAGTCAGCACCGTGCCAAGCGAACCTCGGGACGCACACCCGAAGCCCACTAAACCCACGGCGCTAGGTCAAGCCGCGAGAATCCTTAAGCTCCAAGCTAAGTATCACACTCCTCCCTCTCGGTTTTGGAAAGTATCAAAATCGTATCTACAAAATCCCGACCGCCCCATCTCATGCGTCTTAGTCTCCCCGCGCCTTAGCCCAGGCGCCTGGGTCTTGATGCGCCCCAGCTCAAGCGTCCATATGGGTGACGAGGGCCGAAAACACCTATAGATACCCCCTTTTGCCTCATTCATTTGACACACATTCTCATCTTCTCTTCTCCCTCTACTCTCTCGCTAAGGGCTCGCACTCCGACACCCGAGGCAAACGATCCACTCGATCGTAGTTCCGATAAAAGCGACATCGACGCTACTACTCACCTTCGAGCACCCCACTCGATACCGAGGTGCCTTTGTTGGACTAGCTCAAATCTAGTAGCGAAGCTCTGCCGGATTAGCCGCAGAATCAGTCCATAGTAACGAAGCTTTGCCGGAGTAGCCGCAGGAAGGGTAGACGGTAACGGAGCTCTACCGGAGTCACTGGTCAAGTTAGGAGGATCCGCCTGTTGAAGTCGAGTCGTCACTAGGTTGTCATCTAAACAAAACTTTCCATATTTGCACTTTCTTTTATTATGCACTACGACAACACTAGATGTGGACACTAGGTCCACAAACATCTACTAAAACATGTAACGTCCCAACTTCAATCACAAATACTAAAATACACTAAATAGACACGAGTAATTCCGAGATCCGTTCTCAAATATCTATGCATCGTATCCCGTTTAGTGTATACTCCGAGGGTGCAACTTCTCACAATGTGATTTACTTATATTCGCATTTACAGCTTTTGTATGATTTATTGCTTTTATGACCTTATAATCGCATGCTAAATCACCTAACATTCAAATCGTAAAACAACTAATTAAAACTGAACAAAGCGATGGTCGGGTTCCGTATTAGTCTGGGTGCTCGTCTTATTAGGTTCGACGCATCTCTATTAATACCGAACTGACGCATCTTAAGCAGAATACCAGGTAAGGTATATCACGAGAACGACTAATATCCGTATTATCACGTTAAAACTGATTTGATAATACGTATAATACTAGTACTCTGTACTCCCCTATGTGCACCTTTTCATGGCTTGTGATAAGTGTAGTTTGTAGTGCCTATTTTCATAGTGTTTTGATCCCATTTCCTTGTAGAATCGCTCCTTGGGAGCGGTTTAGGGGGCTTCTTATGCTTCCTTTAGTTCGTTTCAGGTTCCCGAGACCGATTTGGAAGAGTTGGAGCGATTCTGACTCTATACATACACATTTTGGAGCCAACGAGATAAGGGAACGACGACTCGATGCCTTGGAATCGACCCCGAGACCTTGGGACCCAATCCCGGGCCTCCGAGACCCGATCCCGAGTCCCGAGAATCGATGAGAAGTCCATGTTAAGCAAGGAGGGACCAAAAAGATCATATTGGAGGCCTACAAGACCCATCCCGATCGGGAAGGCTTAAAACCCGATCGGGATGAAGTGCACAAAGGAGACGGCCACTGGAAAGAGTTCCTGACCAGGTCCCAGAATTCCCGATCGGGAAAGTGAGGTTTCCCGATCGGGATTGCCCATTCCCGATCGGGAAAGTGCCGCTGCTGCCCGCGTGAATTTTGTCTCTTCTTCCCTTCTATTTGTAACCCTATAAATACTTTCCTCTGGTATTGTTTAGGGGGACTACCTGAGTTTAGCCTCTCTTAAGCCTCTTTACATCACATAAACCCTAGATTTAGTTCCTCATATTAGTTTGAATCTCTCTTTAATTATTAGTTAATCTTAGTTAATTAGTCTTGTATTAAGAAGATACTTGAAGATTTCTCCAAGATTGACAACCTTGAGATTATTTGGGTTTCTCTTTTATGCAAGATATCATCTTTTCTTCATCCTAGTGTTGGTATAATCCTTCTTTACTCTTGTTCTTTATTATTAATCCAAGTTAGAATCTTTACTTAGTGTTGATTGTTATTTCTCATATTATTCTTAATGATGAATGTTAGGGTTATGGTGATGTTTTCTCTTGTTATTGTTGTAATAAGTTTGATCATGAGTGAGTAGTTTATTTGTGGGTTAGTAGGGGGATTAAGGGTAGATTATGGGTGATTAGGGTTAGATTAGGGGTAAAGGATGGTTCTTTATTGCTAGTCACATATTTGGCTCACCATGTGTTTGTTGATATGCTTGTATGAGTTGTAGTGGCCATGCTTCTCATACTAGTCTTCTTCTACCCATTGTTTGCTTTGTGTGTGGACATGTTGAGCATTGTCATCGACATCGGTTTAAGTTGCTATCGCCCGGACCGAACCTAGCAATTAGGAGGCACCTACACCCTTAATCAACCCAAGTCACCCTACTACACTTATGAACCCGACCTAACCCACTCCTTTCTTCCATATTTGCTTCATCTTGCTAGTTAGTCATAATTTCTTTTAGTTTGATAGTTGGTTTGATTATTAGCATTGTTTAGCAATTGGTAGTCTTGTTCATCATGGTTCATCATTAGTCTAGTTCCCACTTCTCCTCCTTCATAGTTTTCCTTTCATTGCTTATTTGTGTTTGTTTGTGTAACCTAGTCTCGTTTTAGGCCGATTTAGTCTAAGCATTGCAATACCGTCTCCGTGGACACGACCCGACTTACCCTAACTACCGTTAGGTGCTAGTTGGTTGTATATTTGGTGGCGGGATCCACGATAAATCCTACCATCAATTTGGCGCCGTTGTCGGGGACGGTGCATTGTTTAGACTTTGTTTGCTTATTTCTAGACTTAGTTACCCTCCTTTGTGCCCTTCTATCATCTCTTGTGAATATTCTCTAGTTTTTCTTACTTTCTTAGCTTTCTTTTCTCTTTGTCTCTAGTTGGGCTTGTTTATTGTCGTTACCTAGTGCCCATAAAGCACTAGGTGTTCTCACGTTTGTTCTAGTGTGTAGTGTATGCCTAGGCGGGGAGGCGAATCCTTTCTCTTTAATCCAGAGCCGGAAAGGCTTTTTCGAGCCCTTCGCCAACGGACGATTAACCGGGTTAGGATCTCTCAACCAAGTGCAAGCAATACCCATCAAGAGCAAGCTCAAGGAAGCGATAGTGAGGAAGCATATCGAGAGACGGCCGAAGGGAATTTCACCAATCCCTTTGGAGATTCTAGTCCTAGCTCCCCTTCTACATCTACTTCAACTCCATCTACACCATCTTCTCCCTTACATCCAATAATGCTGAAGTTTTCCTCCCACTCTACATTTACGGAAGATGTCTTGCCGGGACCCAATGCTCTACCGGCCGCTTATGCCGGTAATTTTACGGCCAAGACCCACTTCATACAACTTGTGGAAAGGAATCAATTTAGTGGTTTGCCCACCGAAGACCCGCACCAACATATGGAGACCTTCTCCGATTATTGTGACGCTATATCTCAACCCGGAGTCACACAAGATCAAATACGATGGGTTTTATTTCCATTTTCATTAATTGGAAAAGCGAAGCAATGGATTAAAGGTCTCGATAGGGCAACCATGGGCATCGACACTTGGAAGAAACTTGCATTGGCATTCTACCAAACTTTCTACCCTCCGGAGAAGACTAACTTGCTTAGGGCCTCCATCACCGGTTTCCAACAACGGGATGAGGAGAGCTTATATGAAGCTTGGGAGCGGTTCAAGTCTTTGGTTAGATCGTGCCCCCATCATGGACTTTCACAATGGTTCTTAGTCCAACAATTTTGGAATGGTCTTTATGAGGACTCAAGAACTATACTTAACATGGGATCCAATGGTAGGTTCACCGAGGTCGATGATGACCAAACTTGGGCGAGAATCGAAGAGATGGCGGTGCATAATTCGCAATACTCTAGGCCTAGGAAGGCAAATCGAGGAGGTAGGCATGAGGTTGATGCTATAACTCAATTAAGCATTGACCTTGGGGCTCAATTGAAGACACACATGGACTCCATTGACAAGAAGCTTCAAGGTCACCTCACCCAAGTTCAAAGCATCGGTTCCTCAAACCAAGCCTCAATTCATGAAGTGAACGCTTTGAGTTTTGCACCTCCTTTGCCCTATTATGGCATGTGTGACACTTGTGGAATCGTTGGTCATGACCCTATGAATTGTAGAGGAAGTATTGAACAAGTGAATGCTTTTCAAGCGTTCAAGCAAGGTGCCTCTTACTCCAATCAATACCAAGCTTCCAATCAAGTCCCTCAACAACAAGCCTTTCAACAACATCGTCCTTATGTTCCACCTCCCTTAAGGGACAACAACCAAGGTTACCAAGGCAACTCAAGGCCTTTCAACAACTTCAAGCAAGGTAACCAAGGTTCGTTCAACAACAATCAAGGGTTCCATCAAGGGAACTTCAACCAAGGTTATCAAAACCACAACCATGGCAACAATCAAGGCCTTAATCAAGGCAATTCTCATGGGTTCCAAGGGAACCGTCAACAACAAGCAAATCAAGGCAATCAACAACAAAGCAAGCCTAGGAGCCGGTCTCCTACTCATGACTATGGCATTCCTCTAGCCATCACCGATACTCCGCATAATCCATCATCTCCACCTCGGGGATTCGATATCCAAAAATCTATGATGGATATGCAAAAGAGTCAAATGGACATAACAAGAAACCATCAAGAGCTCTTTGCTTATATTCAAGGGGAAAACGCGACAAGAGATGCCCGTATGAAGATGCTTGAAACTCAAGTATCTCAACTTGCTTCGGGGAGCTCCTCAAGACAAAAAGGACAACTACCTTCTCAAGGAGAAACACCGAAATTTGAGCATGTAAATGCCATCACCACAAGGAGAGGTACATCCTATGAATCCCCTCAATTTCCTAGTGAGCAAGAGCCAATGCAAGAACCGACAAGAAAGGTGACACCTCCAACTCAAGAAAGCTCAACCCTTGATAATCCAATAGAGGAGCAAGTCTTATGGGAGGTTGAGAAACCTCAACAAGACAAGCTTCCCCCACCTCAAGCTAAAGATAAGGGTAAAAAGAAAGTGTCATTTGAAGAGTCTACCCCGATTGAGCAAAATAAATACCAAGTCAAGTTGCCTTACCCATCAAGGCAAATGAAGACCAAGATAGACTCTCAATATGACAAGTTCCTTAACATTGTGAAGAAGTTGGATGTGAGTGTCCCATTCACCGAGCTACTTACCCAAATCCCGGCATACGGAAAGTTTATGCGAGAAATATTGGCTAGGAAGAGATCCGTCGACAAGGAAGAGACCATCGCATTCACAAGGGTGGTGAGCGAGCTCATTCAAGGTTCTACGCTTCCAAAGTTGAAGGATCCGGGTAGGTTCTCGATCCCTTGCACCATAGGGCACTACAAGATCGAAAGAGCTTTATGTGATTTGGGTGCGAGTGTAAGCATCATTCCCTACTCCATTTGTTGCCGACTTGGGATGAAGGAGCTTAAAAGTACCTCTATCACGCTCCAAATGGCCGATAGTTCATTCAACCGGCCATTGGGGATGCTAGAGGATGTGCCGGTGAGAATCGGTAAGTTCTTCATTCCGGTTGACTTTATCGTGCTCGATATGCGGGAAGATGAAATCACTCCCATTATTCTTGGGCGCCCATTTTTACATACCGCCGGTGCTATGATCGATGTGAAGAACGGTAGGATCACATTCGAGTTAGGCGAGGAGAAGCTAGTGTTTGACCTTCAAGGTAACACTTCGCCTACTAATGATGAGTCATGCAATATGATCCAAGCCAAGGAAAACATCGATCTAGGGGGAGAACCGAGACAAAGCTTGAAGAAGTACTCGTATGTACTTGAAGATGATGACTCCGATTTGGAGGGGGATGAGAGCCCAGGTCATGGGTCTAATGACAAGTTGAAGAGCAAAAAGGATGAAGATGAGCCTCCCTTGGGGCCACATGAGGATAGATGGACGTTTGGGTATATACTGAAGGATCGAAAGTACAAGTTCAAGCCATTGAACTTAGTAGATCGGGATGCCCCGGGAACGTCGAGACAAGATCATGAAGAACCTTGGTTTGTGGATGCTTATGTTACTAGCTTGATTGAAGACTTTGCTAGGGCCTTCGACTTGTTCCTTCGTGCCCTCGATGGAGATGGAACTAGTTTTGGTTGTTGAAAAAGATTGAAGAATGTACCACCTTGGTTTGACGGAGTTCCACAAGAACCGTCTCTTTGTATATATCTCTTTCTCTTGTAATTTGTTTGGTTTTGTGAATTTCTTGATCATTTGGATGATTGATGAGCGTTGTGAGGGAGGGAATTTGATGTGTTGTTTGAGTTTATTGTGATAGGTGTGAAGTGAAAACGCCTCCTAGGGAGGAGTGGTCATTGTTGGAGCTTGGATCGTGTGTTGGGAAGTCGGTTTTTGAAGCTTGGAACAAGCTTTTGGGAGCCATAGAGGGTTAGGAGACTCTTCCCGGCCTAGAAGAGCCTATCCCGTTCGGGAAAAGGTCTTCCCGTTCGGGATGGTGAAAAATCCCGATCGGGATTTTTCCTTCCCGTTCGGGTTGCAGGTGCATTTTGGAGCAACTACTGTGAGCTCTTCCCGATCGGGATTTTTCATTCCCGATCGGGATGTCAGGAAAACCCGATCGGGATTATCCCTTCCCGTTCGGGTTGAAGGTGCACTTTAACCTGGCTGCTGTGAGCCCATCCCGATCGGGATTTGTCATTCCCGATCGGGACGGCGTAGCCTCAAGCCCAGTTCGCCCGATTGAAGCCTAGCCTGGCCCGCCCCACTCCCTTCCCTCTTACAACCTTTTTTTTTTTCCCAACCCAAATAATCCCATATCACTACACCTAACTCTACCAATCTTCATCTTCAACCTCTCTCCAAAACCCCCATCTTCAAAACCTAACCCCAAAATCACCATTAATCTTCCATTTCTCCACCAAACTTCACCAAATCACTTCCAAAACTTCACAAAATCGATTTCTATCTCATCCATAAGTATCCTAAACCCATTTTCTACCTACAAAACTCCCAAAAACTGAAAAAAATCGAGTTTTTGTGCCAATTTTTCTCAAAATCCGAAAATTGGTATTTCATTTAATACTCGATTTGTCTTATTAAGCTTCACTTGGGTAGCTTATTTCTTCGATATTAAGCTTCTTTGAGGTATTTTTGGTGGGTTTTAGCTCTTATTTGTGGGAAGGAAATATTTTTGTTTTTGGTATACTAGCACTCTAAGTCTTCATCATCCATTATGGCACCAAAGAAGAGAGGGGGATCAGTGATTAGCAGAAAAAGAAAGGATGCTTCGAGTTCGAGAGCCGAGCCCGAGCCTATGGTCGAGGTTGAGGAGCAGGAAATTGTTCGTCTCCCGGAGTTTCCCAGTCTGATTTTTGAGTCGGACGAGCAAAAGGAAAAATTTATCAAGCTCCTTGGTAAGCCCCTCGAACCAACTAGATTCATATGCAAAATTATTCTTCGAAAGCTTGGAATTTTGGACCAATGTAGGGAATTCTTTGTCGGGATGGGTATGGAAGTTCTATTCGACATGCATGAGCTCACCTATAGGCAACTCACCTTAGAGTTCCTAAGTAGCTTTCGTCTCGAAATTAGATCCCGACCGCACCGAGTTTATTTCCGAATCAATAACACATCCCTCATGTACACCCTAGATGACTTCGGTGAGCTCTTGGGCATTCCGAAGGTTACCGATGGTCAGGTACCCAATGACTTTAATGTGGCCGACGTATGGCATAGTATCACGGGTCTCACACTTGTGGATTTTAGACACTTTTCTAGTCGCCTTGTCCACCACCCGGTCATACGCATATGGCAGCGTTTTGTAGCGGGTACTATTTTCGGGAGGTGTGAGACGGGTACCTACACTAGGCAAGAGCTAACCTTAGTCGGAGGGTACTTGAATTTAAAGAGGAAAAAACGATTCACCCCCGACGTTGCACTTGCACTAGCCAAGCATTTCGAGAAGGTAGCCAAGGGGGGGAAGCATTTGAGGGAAATTGCTATTGGGGGCCTCGTTACTCATATAGCCAAGAGGGCAATTCCGACATTTAGGGAGGACGGTTTAATCCCCGTACCGGGGGGCACAAGATTAGATGAGGACCGTTTATCTAGGTATCATCGATGGATTAATTATGATAATAGGCTTAGAAAGTACCTTTGGAGCACGGGGGGTCGGACGCACTTTCTCCTACCGTGCGATACACTTCCGGCCCTTGCGCCTTTGCAACGGTCCGCCGTGCCGGTTCAAGAACCAAATCTTTTATTGCCTTTTATCGGAAATGATCAAGGTGCCTCCTCCTCCCATGGACCCCGACCACGAGCTCGTCCCCAACTCCCGGCTCAACAACAACAACAACAACAAGCTGCACTACCCCAACACTACTATCCCACCCCCCCGTCATTCATTAACGTCCCTCCGTATGCACCCTACACTCCCTTTGTCTACCCTTCGCCCCCGGCCGACCTTTCTATGGCCGCTATGCTTAATGCCCTACATCTTGGGCAATATGAGCATAGGAGGGATGACTATTATGCCCAATACCCCGGGTACCACCTCCTAGCTCAGCAAGGGTATATAAACCCGGAAGGGAACCTCCCATCGTGGTAAAGACCGGAATACTTGCAAGGCCACGGTAACCCTAGCACTAGTGGCGGTGTGACTAACGATGAGGAGTTCGAGGAGGAGGACGCTTGGGATGTGAACATGGGCGAGGGTGACGGTGATGATGATGATGACGGTGATGATGATGATGACGATGATGATGATGATGATGACGGTGACAATGATGATGACGGGGATGATGATGATGACGGTGATTACTAGCCTCGATGATGAAGAGGCGATTGGGTGGCCTTAGGGGCCTTCATGATTGCTCCCGGTGGCTCTTGACGACGTGATTACGTCAAGAGTTACTTCAAAATCCAAAATGACAATTGGTAATTCTTTTCCTTAGTTTTTATTTCTATTTATTTATTTCAGTTTTTTTTTTTTTAGGATTAATCGTTAGAAATTAGTGGAAATTGGGCGGAATCCGGGCTAGGTGACTTGATTACACCTAGTCCTCCCCTCCCATTTCCTTTTATTTCTTCTTTTTATTTCTTCCCCATCCATATCTTTTTCTTGTCTCGGCCCATGGTGACTTGACTACACCCCGGCCGGACACATTCTACTCTTTTCTCCATTTTACTTTTTGATTTTTAGCTTTATTTTCGTAGTTTATTTACTTTTTCTTTTGTACTCCATGCACTACGGTCGAGCATGAGGACATGGCTCGACTTAAGTGTGGGGGAGCGATATTCTAGCGTAGTTAGCTTTATTTTGTTTTTGAAAAAAAAAAAAAAAAACCTAAAAATTTGAAAAAATTTCGCAAAAATCAAAAAGATTTTCCTTTTGTGTGTTTTTCTTTTGTGTCATTGTGTAGTATATTTGTTTTGTTGTGTGTTTTGCCTCCCCCTTTTCTTAATAGGTTGCCTAATCGCCATTAGCTTTAGAGAGCTTTCAAGATTTCCGGTATCATCTTTATCCCTTTTTCTTCTTTATCTCTTGTGGAGCTTGGAGGAGATTGAGATGTTGTGTGCTCGGGTGGAGCCTTGTAAAGTTTGTGGGTGATTTGGTAATTTGTTTGGAAGCTAGGGGTGGTGTTTGTGTTATGTATGTGTTCGTTTTGTGTTGTTCTTGTTTTGTTGCTTTTGTTTCTTTTTCTTTCGTTTTCGTTGAGTCTTTGTTTTGTGTTTTGTTGTGTGTCTTGTGTGTAAATGGTTTTCGAAAATCCGGTTTAGAGGCTAGTGTGTGCGTGTGTACTTTCCCTTTTTAGTAGTGAAAATCGAGTCTTGGACTTTAATCTACTAGAATGACCCTAAATCAATGATTTCGTTGGTCCTTTACCTTGAGTCCACCTAGCTTACTAGGGATTTACTACGGGATTTGCATTTTGACCATTATGACCACCCACGGTGTGAAAAGGCCTTGGTTACCGAGTCTCGTCCCTTAGGTGACCGTGTCTAGGATCGTTTGATTAGTCCAAGTTCTCCACTTTTTGTGGGTTTGAAGGGGAGGGCCCGTCCCGACTCACCCATTAGCCTACCTCCTACACATATCCACACAATAAAATTGCAAAGTGTTGATTTCTCTCTTTCTTAATTGTCAAGAAATGCCAAAAAGCCAAATCTTGCCAAGAAAGGGCAAAGAAAAGAAAATGAAAGAAAATGAAAGAAAGAAAAGAATGAAGAAAAAAAAAAGAAAAGGCACAAAAGCCAAAAAGAAAATAGAAAAGAAGAAAAAAAAAGAAATGGCATGGCAAAACAAACGAGCAAAAATGCAAAAGAAAAGAGAAAATGCCAAAAGAAAATCGTCTCACAAAAAGATTATATCCCCACAAAAATAAGCCTTTTTCCGACTTTTGCCGTGAAGAGCCTACCAAAGGACCGAGTCCCGAGGAAGGATGATAGCGGCATTAGTCGGTCTTCCCTCATTTTGCATGTTTTCCACCTTTTTACTTGGACTAGTTAGGCGGTTTCGGACACGGGACGACCCTCTTGGCTCACGCTAAAGGGGGCGGGGTCTCACTTACCTACAGTGTCGACTAACACCGTGGTTCTTCACTTCCCACTCCGCCGATCGTCCCGTAGTACGTTTTTAGAAAGTTAGGAGGACCTAGGTAAGTTACCAACGTTTTTGTTGCTTTGTCGTCATACTATTAGGGTTTAGTCCACCTCGGTTCTTATTGCTAGTTTGGGAACGTTGATACTTACCTCGAGTCCTAAACCGGTGCTTCTTTCACCGCTTTTAGAGGGAAGCGGTATTTGCTTTTCTTTTGGGTGCAACCTTTTGTGTATTTGTTCGTATGCTTGTTTGTTTGTGTGCCTTGTGTCCGGTTGCATCCGCAGTTTTGTCGCAAGACCCGACTTGCCTTTAGGGGTGCACTTTTCCTCTAAGTGCACTCACGTGAGTTGAAAGGGCGTAGGGTGCGCTAATACCCATTCGGCTATTATAGTAGTTAGTATGTGCTTACTCGAGGGCGAGTAAGGGTTAAGTGTGGGGGAGTTGATAAGTGTAGTTTGTAGTGCCTATTTTCATAGTGTTTTGGTCCCATTTCCTTGTAGAATCGCTCCTTGGGAGCGGTTTAGGGGGCTTCTTATGCTTCCTTTAGTTAGTTTCAGGTTCCCGAGACCGATTTGGAAGAGTTGGAGCGATTCTGACTCTATACATACACATTTTGGAGCCAACGAGATAAAGGAACGACGACTCGATGCCTTGGAATCGACCCCGAGACCTTGGGACCCAATCCCGGGCCTCCGAGACCCGATCCCGAGTCCCGAGATGCGATGAGAAGTCCATGTTAAGCAAGGAGGGACCAAAAAGATCATATTGGAGGCCTACAAGACCCATCCCGATCGGGAAGGCTTAAAACCCGATCGGGATGAAGTGCACAAAGGAGACGGCCACTGGAAAGAGTTCCCGACCGGGTCCCAGAATTCCCGATCGGGAAAGTGAGGTTTCCCGATCGGGATTGCCCATTCCCGATCGGGAAAGTGCCGCTGCTGCCCGCGTGAATTTTGTCTCTTCTTCCCTTCTATTTGTAACCCTATAAATACTTCCCTCTGGTATTGTTTAGGGGGACTACCTGAGTTTAGCCTCTCTTAAGCCTCTTTACATCACATAAACCCTAGATTTAGTTCCTCATATTAGTTTGAATCTCTCTTTAATTATTAGTTAATCTTAGTTAATTAGTCTTGTATTAAGAAGATACTTGAAGATTTCTCCAAGATTGACAACCTTGGGATTATTTGGGTTTCTCTTTTATGCAAGATATCATCTTTTCTTCATCCTAGTGTTGGTATAATCCTTCTTTACTCTTGTTCTTTATTATTAATCCAAGTTAGAATCTTTACTTAGTGTTGATTGTTATTTCTCATATTATTCTTAATGATGAATGTTAGGGTTATGGTGATGTTTTCTCTTGTTATTGTTGTAATAAGTTTGATCATGAGTGAGTAGTTTATTTGTGGGTTAGTAGGGGGATTAAGGGTAGATTATGGGTGATTAGGGTTAGATTAGGGGTAAAGGATGGTTCTTTATTGCTAGTCACATATTTGGCTCACCATGTGTTTGTTGATATGCTTGTATGAGTTGTAGTGGCCATGCTTCTCATACTAGTCTTCTTCTACCCATTGTTTGCTTTGTGTGTGGACATGTTGAGCATTGTCATCGACATCGGTTTAAGTTTCTATCGCCCGGACCGAACCTAGCAATTAGGAGGCACCTACACCCTTAATCAACCCAAGTCACCCTACTACACTTATGAACCCGACCTAACCCACTCCTTTCTTCCATATTTGCTTCATCTTGCTAGTTAGTCATAATTTCCTTTAGTTTGATAGTTGGTTTGATTATTAGCATTGTTTAGCAATTGGTAGTCTTGTTCATCATGGTTCATCATTAGTCTAGTTCCCACTTCTCCTCCTTCATAGTTTTCCTTTTATTGCTTATTTGTGTTTGTTTGTGTAACCTAGTCTCGTTTTAGGCCGATTTAGTCTAAGCATTGCAATACCGTCTCCGTGGACACGACCCGACTTACCCTAACTACCGTTAGGTGCTAGTTGGTTGTATATTTGGTGGCGGGATCCACGATAAATCCTACCATCAGCTTGCCTGTCACGTGAAATCGCATGCAAAGAATGTAAACACAACTACTTTGACGACAATACTTACTTTTCCTTAAACAACCGACGTAGCAAAAGGTATAGGGTGAAAACAACGGATGTTATAGTATTTCCGCCATAGTAACAGAATTAGGTTATCAGCCCACCGATTGATTAGTAGAGGCCGCTATAGTGCGGGCGGGATTGGGTGTTGACATCTATCGGATGTTGGCTTCCCAATACGTACCCTCCCCCCTTACTCAGAATCGACGGTTTCCGGATGTCCGAAACCATTGGAAATGAGAGTCATTCCAGGCATGAAGTGCTTAAGGGTACAAGTCTTTATCTTTAGGTCCCATGCCCCTCAACTTTGAGCCGGATAAGGATAAAAGTTGACTTGAACGGTTTCCGAGTCCCCATAATTGACTCGGTGGCGACTCCACAAATCGGCAACGAATTCAGTTCACTAAAAAGGTCGCCTTACCAAACAAATCGGCCTTTAAACATTTATAACCACGACTCGATCGATTCCCAAACGGAAACACGGGTGCCCATACCCGTCTAGTACAAGTCCGGATCGTCATCCGAATCGAGGTCCGAAACATTGCCCCGTACGCAAGATCGGACCGCCGCCACACATTGAAAAACCGGGTCAGTCCTACGCGGGTCGCGCGCGGTGTGGACGGACGTCCACAGTTTGGCGACTCCGCTGGGGATTTGGAAACAAATATCCAGTGGTGGTGTAACTTGAACGAGGTCGGTGAAGCTCATTTCTTAGTTCCTAGTTGTGGTCACTACAGGTTTTGGCCATAAAAAGCCCACCCTAACAGATATCAGGACCAATCGACCTCTTCGCGGTAAGATCCTTATGGACACACGGAGAGATCCTCGATTGACGCTCCGGCCGCCTAACGCGTACCCCGCGAGAATAGGAAGCGGATAGTTCCGAACAGATGGTATGACACTCGTCTCCCTAGATTATTTGTCAATGCCTAAGTGAAGACTATTCGTGGGCAGTAGCCTACCCTAACCTACCCGTGTCTGTATCCTGCATGACTGTATGCATTCCTAGTAATGTGTAGCGTGTTTGGAACAACCCAAATAAAACACTAAAAATCCGGATTCAACCACGCCAACTTATTCAACCGCACCCAACTCCGTTTTTGAAAAATACCTCCTCTTTTCAAAACAACCTTTTAAACGCCGATACATCGGTCAAATCGTGATTTCTAAAAAGGGAAAACATTTTTAGATGCCGTTATCTTGGCAAATTTTACACTCACCAATTTTAAAAATATATATTTAGTGCCGTCACCTTGGCCAAAGCAAAACCCGTTAACAACAATTACCGTTAAATACCACTGAGACACCCGATCAATGGGAACAAGGTACACCAAACGGTTACATTTTTATTTTCAAAAAAAAAATGTTTTTACACATATACCATTAACACAACCCGAAAATTCAATTAATGAAGTCAAGGAACTAAAAAATGGTTACACTTCCAAAACACTTTTTTTACAATACACCCTCCCACACTGTCATTAGACTTCACGCTCTACCACGAGCATCACGTACACCACAAGTATCAAATTAGCTAATTAATAGTATTTTCGATAAAAGCATCACGTAATCATTTTCAAAACCAGTTCCCCTAAAGAACTGTGCTCCTTTAAAAAAAAACATTTACATTTTGCCATCGCCGGATTCCCGACGCACACACATAGCAACGCACTTCCACGTCACGACGATGTCGACCCGCCATCATTACACTATTTCTACAAGCCATCCTTTTCAAATTTTCTGCAAAATTTGTCGTTTTCGAAAGAAGCATATATCAAAATTCTTTGATCCTGAGCCGGGATCGCGATCAACCTCTTAGGTCGTACAAACGCGTGTTTAACTGTCTATGTTAGTTACTAGGATCGCCTCTACCCGAGGTCTTACATTTTGGGTCGTCTCATTTCAAGAATTCCTCTTTAAACCTCACCACCGAGGTTTGTGTCAAATCGTCTCGTTGTAGAGACCTAAGATTCATTAGGCGTTTCGCCGAATACACCAAGAATCTAAAGCACCTGAGTCCCTAAGCCAATGACCGCACACACGGAGCAAGGGTCTCATTTCTGTGTCGCTCAGTCACGAGCATTTCTCAAGTCCCTAAATCGTCTGGTGGATTCAACCTCACCTTCAGTCCTGTTTCGCAGATCTAGAAATGTCCTCCAACGACAACACCGAACTACTCAACATAATGCTGAGGATTGTTAAGGAACTTCAGAATAACATGGCCCAAATAACCGCTGCCCATGACAACATCTTGCTCCAGCTCGGCAAGCTTGAGGGCACTGCCAATGGGACGCGGGACCTCCCTAGGGAGGAGGTGGATGAGAAGCCTTTTATCCCTAAGGGCAGGATGAGACTAGGGCCAGCTAGGTTTGTCTCAGCCCTCGGAGGACGCCCCTTTAGAAACCTTACCGACCTGGGCATGACCTATGTCGAGGCCCTTAGAATTGCCAATTAGGACTGGCAATTATCCCAGCTCGTCCTTACCCCAGATCCACCCCATGAAGCCCGGGGGGTAGACTGGGATGCTAGTACCTATTGCTTGTACCCTCAGGGTAGGGGACACGATACAAAGGACTGTGATCGCCTCAAGCACGACACCCAAGACCTGGTAGATGTCGGAACCTTCCCTCTGATAAAGAAGCAGACACCACAGCCCGTTGACAGCAGAGCTGACGGCGATACAACCGCGTCTGTGATAGTGAAGACCAGCGGCACCATCAAGGTGTTATTCCCTGGGGGAAGCCTCGACGCTTAGAGACATGGCTGGTCCGAGTCGAAGTCTAGTTCATCTTAGGGCCTATGCTTAATACTAATAATAATAACATTTTTTGTTTTTCCTATCGAGTCTAGGGAGGCGCGAGGGAACATGTCCTCCACCTTCCCCCTGAAACCAAAATCACGGGCATCTAGCCCGTTTACTATTATCAATAAAACAACTTCTTTTTTACAAACATGCCTCGACAATCGCTTAACTTCTTTCAACAGTTTACTTTAACGCTAAAAAAGGCTCGACTTTATGCCAATTATCGATAACAACTGACTAAAATGCAAGGGCTGCCACAAACAGCCAACTCAACTTCACCCTAAAAAGGAAATCGGGAATAACAACCTTAGGTTCAACCAAGCACTGACCAAACAACAATAAGTTTGCAAACTAACAAACAACCACCCAACCAGACTTACCAACAACGCAGACGAATGCGAAGCCTGCCTAATAAGTCTAAAAGCAGCCATATCTCTAGGAGTCAAAAACCAGTAGAGTACATGGAGATTCATCCTTAGTGGTCAACCAAGCTACGGGTATTTGGAAAGTTTATAGCGAAAGCCTAACCCCATACCAAACCAAAGTGGAAACAATGTCCCGAGAGTTCACCGAAATTGACTTCATACACATACCCCATGAGGAAAACAAATTCGCCGATGCGTTATCCAAACTAGCCTCACTAATAAACATGCCCGATCACCTTTTTTCCATGCCTATTTCCATAGAGATAAGCGGACAACCAGCCTACATCCATAACCTCGAAACCGACGATACCCTCGAAGAACCTTGGTACAAAGCAATCCTAGACTTTAAAACCCACGGGTCGTATTCATCCAACACTAACACCAAGAACAAAAGAGCCCTACGAATACAAGCCACACATTACGTTCTAAATCAAGGGCTACTATACAAACGAACCCCACAAGGAGTCCTCCTTAGATGCATAAACAGAAACCAATCCGAGAGAGTCATGGAAGAGGTACATGACGGAGAGTGCGGACCCCACATGAGTGCACACCTACTAGCCCGAAAAATAATGAGACTGGGCTATTACTGGATTACCTTAGAGACAAACTCTCGACGTCACGTTCGCCACTGCCACAACTGCCAAATATTTGCCAACATCCAACACCTACCTCCTTATCCTCTACACACTATAACCACACCCTGGCCTTTCTCTACCTGGGGATAGACATCATTGGAAAAGTACACCCATCCGGGACCGGCGGACACTGCTTTATATTAGTGGTCGTCGATTATTTCACCAAATGGGTAGAGGCTGCCTCTTACACCGTACTAACCTCAAAACAAGTAGTCAAATTCTTACAAAACAACATTATCTGCCGCTACGGTATACCTCATGAAATCATCAGTGACCAGGGGGCTCACTTCAGGGCCGACACCTAAAAGCTCCTAGACAAATACAAAATCCAAAGACACAAATCCTCACCCTATAGACTGCAAACAAACGGGGCCGTAGAAGCAGCGAACAAAACCATCACCACAATCCTTAAGAAAATGATACACAACTACAGGGATTGGCCAAACAAAATCCCCTTCGCCTTATGGGGGTATCGAACATTGTATCGAACACCCACTGGAGCCACACCATATTACCTAACCTACGGCTCCGAAGCCATCCAACCAATAGAGCTAGAAATTCCGTCACTAAGAATACTAGCCGAGAGTGGTATCCCCGAGGAAGAATGGAACCAAACACGATATGACGAGCTAGTACTCCTAGACTAACGTAGGATACATGCCCTATCCAACGTACAAGCTTACCAACAACGAATCCAGCAAGCCTTTAACAAACGAGTGAAATCCCAAAACATACCCGAAGGAGATTTAGTAATTAAGTCCATTAGAGCACCCCTTCCCGTTGACACTAGAGGGAAATTCAAACCAAATTGGGTGGGCCCAGACCTCATTAGAAAAATACTCTCGGGGGGCGCCGTGATCCTCACTGACCTAGACGGTCAAGAGTTCTCAACCCCAACCAACATGGATCAACTCAAACGATACTACCCGTAAACACCTTGAAAATCACGTCCCGACCTCCGACTTAGGAGGGAAGCAAAAAAAACAAAAAAAAAATCCTAATTCGCATCGATGAACGAGTCTAAAGCAAAATCACTCACACTTATCGTAAGAACTACGAACATGGTTTGATTCCACCTAAAAGCGGATACGTAGGCAACCCTTCTCCGGGTACAACCAAGACAAAACAAACAAACAAAAAAAGAAAAATCGGTTACTCGATTCATGTACAAACCGAGACTTCTTCCACGTCCCGGCCAACGAGTGATTTAAAATGACGAAGCACAAACGACGAGCTGAGGACGGGGTGAAAACCCGAAAGGGCGCCCCGGGCAAAATGAAGAAACGAGTTGCAAGCCGTCGTAAAAAAAATATGACGAGCCGAGGACGAGGCGAAAACCCGAAAGGGTGCCCCGAGCAAAATGAGGAATCGAGTTGCGAGTCGTCAAAAAAAAAAAAGAAAAAAGAAAAAAAAGGGTGAGCCGAGGACAGAGTGAAAACCCGGAAGGGCGCTCCGGGCAAAATGAAGAAACGAGTTGCGAGCCACCACAAAAAAAAACAAAAACAAAAAAAACGAAAATGTATACGTGCTTCTCATTAATAACGAAATTTGGTTAAATCGAGCCTTT
This sequence comes from Agrostemma githago, assembly GCA_958450325.1. Lineage (NCBI taxonomy): Eukaryota > Viridiplantae > Streptophyta > Magnoliopsida > Caryophyllales > Caryophyllaceae > Agrostemma > Agrostemma githago. The sequence goes on along the minus strand of OY288244.1, from coordinate 22,810,698 downwards.
GTCGAGGCATTTACATCAAGCATATGAAACCCGGATATCCCGGAAATCAACAACGTGTCAAAACTCCACAAAACCTAGTACTAATACGCCACATAATATCAACTAATAATACATAATACAAACGGCTGGGCTCTACCGGTCCAACCTTTTCTTCCCCTTGTCATTCGGGTGAGCCCGCTTGTGTTTCTCATCTTCGAGCCTCTGAATACAAGGTTCTACCGCCCTAGTCAAAGGCGAGCCCAGCCAATCCCACTTTCCTTCCTCTTTCACTTTTTTGATATGGGTCTCGTTAGTCTTGGCCCGCTTAAATGAACTGACGGAACTAGGATCGGTAATGATGTCTTTGGTCGGGCACTTAGTAGCACTCCTTCGAGTCATCTCCTCACCTCTTAGTGGTGTTGTCTTCCTTACTTTTAAGTTGCTCTGTCCTGATGGGTGTTCAGAAACCCTCCGCGGGACGGAAGCATCGGCGGTCGGTCGAACGACGAGACGCAAGAACCTCTGCTCCCAAGACATCCTAAATTTCCTAAACAAATCCTCGGTCCATGGGTCGGAACTGGAAATAACCTTATCATCCTTGGGAATGGAAGGCCTAACACCCATTTGACTTGACAACATACCCGGGTAAACATAAACCTGATCCCTCATGGATAGTGTTAGTAAAGCCCAGGTCGAAGACGAAAATGGAAACCCGACACGCCCACTAATATTATTCCACCATGGGATGGACCACCGAATGACCACATCTCCTTTGGCCAAATAGGAAAGCCAGTCCTTTTCCTTGTGACCCTTGCCCCACGCCTGCGCCGTCTTCCGACCCGTGAAACCCTTATAGTTATAACCTTTGATGCATCGGGGAGGGTCGACTAGACCAAGCTGTTCTTGCAACCAAACCTGTACAAAACACGACAAAACATCTGATGGTGGGATTTGTCGTGGATCCCACCGCCAAATAAATAAACCAACTAGCACCTAACGGTAGTTAGGGTAAGTCGGGTTGTGTCCACGGAGACGGTGTTGCAAAGGTTAGACTATGTCGGCCTAGAACGAGACTATGCTACCAAACAAACACAAAGAGATGCTAATTGGTGAATTATGATGAAAGGAGAAGAAGAAAATGGACTAACAATGAACTAGACTATAACAAGGCTAAATGAAGTAACTAAACACAAACTAAACGATGAACTAAAGAAATGATGACTAGCTAACAAGATGAATCAAATATGAAGAAGAGGTGGGTTAGGTCGGGTTCATAAGAATAGTAGGGTGACTTGGGTGGTCAAGGGTGTAGGTGTTTCCTAATTGCTAGAATCGGTCCGGGCTCTCGCAACTTAAACCGATGTCGAGGTAGGTCCGGGCTCTCGCAACTTAGACCAAGGTCGAGGTGGGTCCGGGCTCTCGCAACCTAGACTATCCTCAACACTACCCTCAACATGACCACATACTAGACAAACAATGAGTAGAGGAAGACTAGCATGAGAAGCATGGCCACTACAACTCAAACAAGCATTTCAACAAACACATGGTGTGCCAAGTATGTGACTAACAACAAAGATTCACCCTTTACCCCTAATCAAACCCTAATCAACCATATTCTACCCTTAATCCCCCTACTAACCCACAAGTAATCTACTCACTCATAATCAAAGATAAACTAACAACAACAAGAGAAAACCACATCAGAATCCAAACATCCATTATCAAGAACAATAACAAGAACACTAAGTAAAGATTCAAACTTGAGTAAATAACAATAAACAAGAGAAAGGAAAGATTATACCAACACAAGATGAAGGAAAAGATGAAATCTTGCATAAATAAGAAACCCAAATAATCTCCAAGGTTGTCAATCTTGGATGAGTCTTCAAGCAACTTCTTAATACAAAAGCTAACTATGACTATAACTAGATTAAACTAAGATTAACTATAGATTAACTAAATATTAAGAGAGATTAATTAGGGTTTACAAATCTTAAGAGAGGCCTAAGAGAGTCTAGGGTAAGGTAAGATGTCTAAACACTACAAACTACACTTATCAACTCCCCCACACTTAACCCTTACTCGCCTTCGAGTAAGCATATACTAACTACTAAACTAGACGAATGGGTATTAGCGCACCCTACGCCCTTTCAACTCACGCGATAACACTTAGAGGACAAGTGCTATCCGCAAGGCAAGTGGGGTCTTGCGACAAAACTGTGGATGCAACCGGACACAAAAACACATAAACAAACAAACATACAAACAAACACACAAAAGGTTGCACCCAAAAGAAAAGAAATACTGCTTCCCTCAAACAAGTGGTGAAAGAAGCAACGGTTTAGGACTCGAGGCAAGTGATAACGTTCCCAAGCTAGCAATACAAACCGAGGTGGACTAAACCCTAATAGTATGACGACAAAGCAACAAAAACGTTGGTAGCTTACCTCGGTTCCTCCTAACCTTCTAAGAACGTACCATGGGACGATCGGTGGGATGGAAAAAGGATGAACCACGGTGTTAGTCGACACTGTAGGTAAGTGAGACCCCGCCCCCTTTAGCAAAGAGCCAAGAGGGTCGTCCCATGTCCAAAACCGCCTAACTAGTCCAAGTAAAAAGGTGGGAAACATCCAAAATGAGGGAAGACCGACTAATGCCGCTATCATCCTTCCTCGGGACTCGCTCCTTTGGTAGGCTCTTCACGGCAAAAGTCGGAAAAAGGCTTATTTTGAGAGGTAGGGTTTATTTTTGTGAATCGGGTTTTCTTTTGGCATTTTCTCTTTTCTTTTGCATTTTTGCCTTGTTTTGCCATGCCATTCTTTTTTTTTCTATTTTCTTTTTGGCTTTTGTGCCTTTTCTTTTTCTTCATTCTTTTCTTTCTTTCATTTTCTTTCATTTTCTTTTCTTTGCCCTTTTTGGCAAGATTTGGCTTTTTGGCATTTCTTTGTATGACAAGAAAGAGAGGAATCGACAAGTTGCACGTTATTGTGTGGATATGTGTAGGAGGTAGGGTAATGGGTGAGTCGGGGGTCGTGATTTCCCTTCAAACCCACAAAAAGGGGAGAAAACTTTGACTAATCAAACGATCCTAGACACGGTCACCTAAGGGACGAGACTCGGTAACCAAGGCCTTTTCACACCGTGGGTGGTCATAATGGTCAAAATGCAAATCCCGTAGTAAATCCCTAGTAAGCTAGGTGGACTCAAGGTAAAGGACCAACGAAATCATTGATTTAGGGTCATTCTACTAGACTAAAGTCCAAGACTCGATTTATACCACTAGGAAGAGAAAGTAAACACTCGCACACTAGCCTCTAAACCGGGTTTTCGAAAACGGTTTACACACATGACACACAACATAGCACAACACAAAATCAAAGACATGACGAAAACGAAAGAAAAGGAAACAAAAGCAACAAAAGAAGAACAACACAAAACGAACACGTACATAACACAAACACCACCCCTAGCTTCCAAAAGAGCAACCAACCAACATCGAACTTTACAAAGCTCCTCCCGAGCACACCACATCACATTCTCCTCCAAATTCCGCAAGAGAAAAAGAAGGAAAAAGGGATAGAAGATGTTACCGGACATCTTGAAAGCTTTCCAAAGCCATCGGTGGTTTAAGCAACCTATAAGGAAAAGGGGGGCAAACACACACAACAAAACAAATATACGAGACAATGACGCAAAAGAAAAACACACAAAAAGAAAATCTTTTTGATTTTTGTGAAAAGTTTTCAATTTTTTAGGGTTTTTAAAGATTTTTTTGAAAAACTACGAAAATAAAACTAACTACAATAGAATATCGCTCCCCCCACACTTAAACCGAGCCATGTCCTCATGCTCGATCGTAGTGTGCGGAGAGACAAAAGAAAAAGAAAAGAAACTACGAAAATAAAGCTAAAAATCAATAAGTGGAGAAAAGGGTAGAAAGCGTCTGGCCGGGGTGTAGTCAAGTCACCATGGGCCGAGACAAGAAAAGATATGGATGGGGGAAGAAATAAAAAGAAAGAAATAAAAGGAAATGGGAGGGGAGGACTAGGTGTAATCAAGTCATTTAGCCCGGATTCCGCCTAAATCCGACTAAATCCTACAAAAAGGTGAAAATCTTGAAAAATTTGGATTTTGAAATGACTCTCGATGTAGTCTCGTCATCGAGAGTCGGGAGCAAGCACACTAAGGCCTCGAAGGCCACCATGACATGAAGACACAAAAGTGTACAAGGGGAAGGGGATAAACACAAAAGAAAACAAGCTATAAAAGACGGGAAAGAAAGGATAGTTGCCGTACCAATAGGTTAGCAACTCACTCGCTCCATCGTCTCATAGATCAATATAGGCACTTGCTTGTCTTCATCATTGCTATCCCGCTTCAAGCTTGATAGAACCGCATGGTAGAGGTAGTAATGGTGTGAGGGGGTGGGATTTTGTGTGAAAGTCGGTTTAAAGTGACGAGAAAGTGAGGTGAAATGTTTATGTGATGTGTAAGGGTCATATAATGAGGGTAAGGACATGTAGGGAGGTTGGGAGGGGGTATACAATGGTTGGGTGGACTCAAATGACGAAGAAAAGGCCAAAGGAGGACAGGGGGTCCATCCCGGTCGGGAATGAAAAATCCCGATCGGGTTTCCCCACCATCCCGAACGGGAAAGAAAAATCCCGATCGGGATGGGCTCACAGTAGCCAGTCCAACTTGCACCTCCAACCCGAACGGGAAGGAAAAATCCCGATCGGGTTTTCCTACCATCCCGAACGGGAAGACCTTTTCCCGAACGGGATGGGCTCTTCTAGGCCGGGAAGAGTCTCCTAACCCTCTATGGCTCCCAAAAGCTTGTTCCAAGCTTCAAAAACCGACTTCCCAACACACGATCCAAGCTCCAACAATGACCACTCCTCCCTAGGAGGCATTTTCACTTCACACCTATCACAATAAACTCAAATAACACATCAAATTCCCTCCCTCACAACGCTCATCAATCATCCAAATAATCAAGAAATTCACCAAACAAAACAAACTACAAGCGAAAGAGATATATACAAAGAGACGGTTCTTGCGGAACTCCGTCAAACCAAGGTGGTACATTCTTTAATCTTTTTCAACAACCAAAATTAGTTCCATCTCCATCAAGGGCACGAAGAAACAAGTCGAAGGCCCTAGCGAAGTCTTCAATCAAGCTCGAAATATAACCGACCACATACCAAGGCTCTTCATGGCCTTGCCTTGACGTTCCCGGGGCATCCCGATCTTCCAAGTTCAATGACTTGAACTTGTACTTTTGGTCTTTGGGGATATACCCAAACGTCCACCGGTCTTCATGTGGCCCCAAGGGAGGCTCATCCTTCTCCTTGCTTTTCAACTTGTCATCAAGCCCATGAAATTGGCACTCATCTCCCTCCAAATCGGAGTCATCATCTTGAAGTTCACAAGAGTTCTTGTTCAAGCTTTGTCCCGACTCAACCCCTAGATCAATGTTTTTCTTGGCTTGGATCATATTGCATGACTCATCATTAGTAGGCGAAGTGTTACCTTGGAGGTCAAACACTAGCTTCTCTTCGCCCAATTCGAATGTGATCCTACCATTCTTCTCATCGATCATAGCACCGGCGGTATGTAGAAATGGGCGCCCAAGAATAATGGGAGTGATAGCATCTTCCCGCATATCGAGCACGATGAAGTCAACCGGAATGAAGAACTTACCGATTATCACCGGCACATCCTCTAGCATCCCCAATGGTCGGTTGAATGAACAATCGGCCATTTGGAGCGTGATAGAAGTACTTTTAAGCTCCTTCATCCCAAGTCGGCAACAAATAGAATAAGGAATGATGCTCACACTCGCCCCCAAATCACATAATGCTCTTTCGATCTTGTAGTGGCCTATGGTGCAAGGGATCGAAAATCTACCCGGATCCTTCAACTTTGGAAGCGTAGAACCTTGAATGAGCTCGCTCACCACTCTTGTGAACGCAATGGTCTTTTCCTTGTCGACGGATCTCTTCCTAGCCAATATTTCTCTCATAAATTTTCCATATGCCGGGATTTGGGTAAGTAGCTCGGTAAATGGGACACTCACATCCAACTTTTTCACAATACTAAGGAACTTGTCATATTGAGAGTCTACCTTGGTCTTCATTTGCCTTGTTGGGTAAGGCAACTTGATTTGGTATTTATTTTGCTCAATCGGGGTAGACTCTTCAAATGACACTTTCCTTTTTCCCTTGTCTTTTGCTTGAAGTGGGGGAAGCTTGTCTTGTTGGGGTTTCTCAACCTCCCATAAGACTTGCTCCTCTATTGGATTATCAAGGCTTGAGCTTTCTTGCATTGGAGATGTCATTTTCTTTGTCGGTTCTTGCATTGGCTCTTGCTCACTAGGGAATGGAGGGGAGTCATAAGTTGTACCTCTCCTTGTGGTGATGGCATTTACATGCTCAAATTTCGGTGTTTCGCCTTGAGAAGGTAGTTGTCCTTTTTGTCTTGAGGAGCTCCCCGAAGCAAGTTGAGATACTTGAGTTTCAAGCATCTTCATACGGGCATCTCTTGTCGCGTTTTCCCCTTGAATATAAGCATAGAACTCTTGTTGATTCTTTGACATCTCCATTTGACCCCTTTGCATCTCCAACATAGATTTTTGAATGTCGAAATCATGAGTTGGAGATTGTGGATTGTGCGGAGTATTGGTGAGTGCTAATGGAGAACCGTAATCATGAATAGGAGATCGACTCCTAGGCTTGCTTTCTTGACGGTTAGCTTGAGTTGCTTGTTGTTGATGGTTCCCTTGGAACCCATGAGAATTGCCTTGATTAAGGCCATTGTTGTGGTTTTGTTGTCTTTGTAAGTTTTGGTTTCCTTGGAAACCGCCTTGATTGAAGTTCCCTTGTTGGAACCCTTGATTGTTGTTGAATGAACCTTGGTTACTTTGCTTGAAGTTGTTGAAAGGCCTTGAGTTGCCTTGGTAACCTTGGTTGTTGTCCCTTAAGGGAGGTGGAACATAAGGACGATGTTGTTGTTGGTGTTGAAAAGCTTGTTGTTGAGGGACTTGATTGGAAGCTTGGTATTGATTAGAGTAGGAGGCACCTTGCTTGAATGCTTGAAAAGCATTCACTTGCTCAATACTTCCTCTACAATTCATAGGGTCATGACCAACGATTCCACAAGTGTCACACATGCCATAATAAGGCAAAGGAGGTGCAGATCCCAAAGCATTCACCTCATAAATTGAGGCTTGGTTGGAGAAGCCAATGCTTTGAACTTGAGTGAGGTGACCTTGGAGCTTCTTGTCAATGGTCTCCATGTGGGTCTTCAATTGAGCTCCAAGGTCAATGCTTAGTTGAGTAATAGCATCAACCTCGTGCCTACCTCCTCGATTTGCCTTCCTAGGCCTAGAGTATTGTGAATTATGCACCGCCATCTCTTCAATTCTCGCCCAAGTTTGGTCATCATCGACCTCGGTGAACCTACCATTGGAGCCCATGTTTAGTATAGTTCTTGAGTCCTCATAAAGACCGTTCCAAAATTGTTGGACTAAGAACCATTGTGAAAGTCCATGATGGGGGCACGATCTAACCAAAGACTTAAACCGCTCCCAAGCTTCATATAGGCTCTCTTCATCCCGTTGTTGGAAACCGGTGATGGAGGCACTAAGCAAATTAGTCTTCTCCGGAGGGTAGAAAGTTTGGTAGAACGCCAATGCAAGCTTTTTCCAAGTGTCGATTCCCATGGTTGCCCTATCGAGACTCTTGATCCATTGCTTCGCTTTTCCAATAAGAGAAAACGGGAAGAGTACCCAACGAATTTGATCTTGAGTAACCCCGGGTTGAGATATAGCGTCACAATAATCGGAGAAGGTCTCCATATGTTGGTGCGGGTCTTCGGTGGGCAAACCACTAAATTGATTCCTTTCCATAAGTTGTATGAAGTGAGTCTTGGCCGTAAAATTTCCGGCATAAGCGGCCGGTAGAGCATTGGGTCCCGGCAAGACGTCTTCCGTGAATGTAGAGTGAGAGGAAAATTTCGGCATTATTGGATGTAAGGGAGAAGATGGTGTAGACGGAGTTGAAGTACATGTAGAAGGGGAACTAGGACTAGAATCTCCAAAGGGATTGGTGAAATTCCCTTCGGCCGTCTCGCGTGATGCTTCCTCAATATCGCTTCCTTGAGCTTGCTCTTGATGGGTATTGCTTGCACTTGGTTGAGAGATCCTAACCCGGTTAATCGTCCGTTGGCGAAAAGCTCGAAAAAGCCTTTCCGGCTCTGGATTAAATAGAAAGGATTCGCCTCCCCACCTAGGCATACACTACACACTAGAACAAATGTGAGAATACCTAGTGCCCAGCACTAGGTAACAACAATAAACAAGCACCACTAGAGACAAAGAGAAAAGAAAGCTAAGAAAGCAAGAAAAAAATTAGAGAATATTCACAAGAGATGATAGAAGGGCACAAAGGAGGGTAACTAAGCCTAGATATAAGCAAACAAAGTCTAAACAATGCACCGTCCCCAGCAACGGCGCCAAATTGATGGTGGGATTTGTCGTGGATCCCACCGCCAAATAAATAAACCAACTAGCACCTAACGGTAGTTAGGGTAAGTCGGGTCGTGTCCACGGAGACGGTGTTGCAAAGGTTAGACTATGTCGGCCTAGAACGAGACTATGCTACCAAACAAACACAAAGAGATGATAATTGGTGAATTATGATGAGAGGAGAAGAAGAAAATGGACTAACAACGAACTAGACTATAACAAGGCTAAATGAAGTAACTAAACACAAACTAAACGATGAACTAAAGAAATGATGACTAGCTAACAAGATGAATCAAATATGAAGAAGAGGTGGGTTAGGTCGGGTTCATAAGAATAGTAGGGTGACTTGGGTGGTCAAGGGTGTAGGTGTTTCCTAATTGCTAGAATCGGTCCGGGCTCTCGTAACTTAAACCGATGTCGAGGTAGGTCCGGGCTCTCGCAACTTAGACCAAGGTCGAGGTGGGTCCGGGCTCTCGCAACCTAGACTATCCTCAACACTACCCTCAACATGACCACATACTAGACAAACAATGAGTAGAGGAAGACTAGCATGAGAAGCATGGCCACTACAACTCAAACAAGCATTTCAACAAACACATGGTGTGCCAAGTATGTGACTAACAACAAAGATTCACCCTTTACCCCTAATCAAACCCTAATCACCCATATTCTACTCTTAATCCCCCTACTAACCCACAAGTAATCTACTCACTCATAATCAAAGATAACCTAATAACAACAAGAGAAAACCACATCACAATCCAAACATCCATTATCAAGAACAATAACAAGAACACTAAGTAAAGATTCAAACTTTAGTAAATAACAATAAACAAGAGAAAGGAAAGATTATACCAACACAAGATGAAGGAAAAGATGAAATCTTGCATAAATAAGAAACCCAAATAATCTCCAAGGTTGTCAATCTTGGATGAGTCTTCAAGCAACTTCTTAATACAAGAACTAACTATGACTATAACTAGATTAAACTAAGATTAACTATAGATTAACTAAAGATTAAGAGAGATTAATTAGGGTTTACAAATCTTAAGAGAGGCCTAAGAGAGTCTAGGGTAAGGTAAGATGTCTAAACAATACAAGAGGGAAGTATTTATATGGTTACAAGTGGGAAGGAATTGAAAGAAAAGATGCGGAACTGTAACTGGGACATTCCCGATCGGGAATGGGAAATCCCGATCAGGAAACTTCCACTTTCCCGATCGGGAATATGCCAACCCGATCGGGAATGCTCCACAGTGTGCGCGTCCTTTGTGCACCTCATCCCGATCGGGTTTGAGGCCTTCCCGATCGGGATGGGTCTTGTAGGCCTCCCTTAAGAGCTTTTTGGTCCCTCCTTGCCTCTCATGGGTTTCTCGTCGATACTCGGGACTCGGGATCGGGTCTCGGAGGCTCGGGATTGGGTCTCAGGGTCTCGGGGTCGATTCCAAGGCATCGAGTCATCGTTCCTTTACCTCGTTGGCTCCAAAAAGTGTATGTATTGAGTCGGAATCGCTCCAACTCTTCGTGATTGGTCCCGGGAACCTGAAACGAGCTAGAGAAAGCATATGTAGCCCATAAATCGCTCCCAGGGAGCGATTCCACAAGGAAAATGGGACCAAAACACAGTAAAATAAGCACTACAAACTACACTTATCAACATCACACTTCCAATCCAAAGCAACCACAAAACAAAGAAAACCAAGCTACGAAACATAGCGCGAAAAAAAAACACCTGTAAAATGATCCTGGAACCTCGGAAAGGTGCATCGTGGAGTCGAGCACGAGCATTAAGACTTAGAATAAGCTCGCTTAAAATAAGCAAAGAAGGTGATCGTCCGTGTTCCATCCCCATCACCGCATTCAAAACTCGAGGGTTACCCCAGCCTTTACGCGCCCTCGCGTCCTAAAAAATATGATAACAAGCCATCGCAACAATAAAAGCGCGTCTACGGGCTAAGGCCGAAACATGATGAGAACCAACCTGTGAGAACGTCTAGAAAGCAACTCTAAGTTAATGCCATCCCTACCAAAATAACCTTTAGCCTCATCCAATGACGAAAGATCCAAAAAATGGTAAAACCGCTCCACGTAAGCATCATCTCCGTAAGGCACACAAGGTCGAACCGAGATCCACCCACCTATAGCATCAATCTCTTCGGGTAAACGACAAATTTTACCCCCGGGAAAAACAAAAACATGGCCTTTCGGGTCCCAAAACTTAGAGCATGCTAATAAGAAGTCATCCTGTATCTTGACTCGACTTAGCGCGACAACCACTGACAAACCATCATTTGAACAAATCTCGGGATCACATTTCCTAAAAGAACTAGCCCACTCGGTAAGGATATTCCCAAAACCCGACATGACGCTAAATATCGACGTGCTAGACTCTATGGATATCCTAGTATGTCTAAAACGAGCACCCACAACCCGTATATATAGCCCTAATCCCACAAGAATTAGGAAACAACACAAATTTCCATAACCCGGACCCGAACCGCCTTGGCCCAGGCGCCCGAATATCCGGCCGCCCGAGCACAGGCGACCCTGGAACCGAGAGCCTCAACCCAAGCGCCCATATCTAGACAAGCAACATCTAGAGCAACCCCAAAGGTAGAAACACCGATCCCGCATCATAACCATGGCTACCACATGACACCCCGGACATCGGGAACGACCTCCCGAAGCCGTTAAAATCCGCTCCGAAAACCGAAGCACCAATGCAGGGACCACAAGAACGCCAGTTCACCCGTCGGACGTTCCACACTTAGGCGTTTTTTTTTGTTTTTTTAAAGGGATAAGCTACCCCACCTAGGCGTGTTGTAGTCTATTGGCAGTCATCGTCATGTCGCGTCTGTAGCCTAACAAGGCAATATTATGAGTACGCAAAAAGTGGTGTAACTTTTTTTCAAAAGTTGCCCGAATTTTAAACTCCGATTTCGTTCTGAATGTCAAAGCAACTAAACTCATCTTCTAATATACTCGGTCAGAACACGTTAATGTTTTACGTTAGCATTTTAAATCTCGTCCATCTCGAGTAATAACATTTTACTCGACGTACTATCTGATCCGATTCCCGGCTCAAATTGACGCATTTCAAAACATCCAAAAGAAACTGTTTTCATACTTCTGTACAACGTCAACGCACCCCAAACTAGGTCAGATCGCAAATAAATAAACGCAAAAGTGATTACTGGTCAATCTAGGTAAACAATTCGCCAAATGAAAACAAAAGACTAATCAAGCTAATTCAAGTACTAAAATTTAAAAACAAATATACAACATATACAAATTCATACACAAATCGAGGCTAGGAAGGACCCCTAGAAGCCGCGCCAATAGCTATCACAACCTCGCAAAGGTTGTCATCTAAACCTAGATCCTCCAAGTCTATAAGAGGAGACTCACTTACATCCATCCCTGACAGCATGTATAAGGTAGCCGTCTCGGGGACTCCTCCCATCTCCTCATTAGCACCCGTAGCTTCAGCCTCCTTTTCGATCCGACGTCTGGCTTCGCCCTGCGCAGAGGTCTCACCCTGAGACCGAGCCAGCTACTCCTTTAGGAAGGCGATCTCGTCGGCCCGAGATTGCAGGAGCTGTCGCGCCTCAGCCGCCTCCGTCTTGAGCTCGGTCACCCGAGTCTCCAGATGCCCCACCATATCTAGGACATCCTACAAATACACTTAAACGTTAGGAGGGTACGCCAACAGTCTAGAAAACCACCCTAATCACGCAAACTCACCGGTCGAGGTCCCGAAGTGTCACGAAAAACCCTCGAGGCATAGGCCCGAAAACGGTTGGCGGCCTGCCACAACCGCTGATGACAAGCTGATGAAACCTGAAAGGTGAAACCACGGAAGTTAGACAAACCAATCCTAACTCTTAGAACACAAACCCAAAACAAAAGCCAAAACTTACCTGGTATACCCGGTCACGCCACTCTATCCTGGCGTCCATCTCCTCAGCAGAACACCGGGGGAGAGTGATAAGTGTGGTTTGTAGTGCTTATTTGTTGTGTTTGGTCCCGGTTTCTCTTGTGTAATCGCTCTTCGGAGCTGTTTTAGAGGCTACTTACGCTTCTTCTAGCTTGTGTTAGGTTCCTAGGGCCAATATTGGAGAAATGGAACGATTCCGACTCGTTTCAAACACATTTGGAGCCAACGAGGAGAAGCGACGATCACTCGGTGGCTTAGACTCGATCTCGAGCCCTTGGGACCCATTCTCGAGCACCAATAATCGATGAGAAGCCTAACAAGAGCAAGTGAGGACCTATAGGATCATATTTGAAGCCTACAAGACCCATCTCGGTCGGGAAGGACCCCATCACGACCGGGATGAAGAGCAAAGAAGAAGACAGCTACTGGAGTCTAATCCCGGCTGGGATCACCACCTTCCCGGTCAAGACCACCCCATCCCGATCGGGACCGACATCATCCCGACCGGGAAGAGCATAACACCGCCCGGTGTTATGCACCATCTCGACCGGGATGAAAAAGGAAAGTGAAGACAGGCCACTGACCAGTGATCTCGACCGAGATGGGTGCCATCTCGACCGAGACCATCTCTTCTCGCCCGAGATTAGCCACCTGTAGCCCCGCGTCACTTCTTTTCTTCTCTTTTGCATTGTAACCCTATAAATACCCCCCCTGTATTGTTACACTATCTTAGGTAACCCTAGACTATTTTAAGGTTAGATTAGTTTAGATTAGGGTAGATTAGCTTAATTCCTCTTCAATTACTCTTCATTAAGCCTTAATCTAGATAGTTACTCTTGTATTAAAGGATCTCTTGAAGAATCCATTCAATCTTGACAACATTGGTGGAGGTTTTGGGTGTTCTTTCTATACAAGTTTTCATCTTTTCATCCTTTGTAGTTTGGTATAATCCTTTTCTCTTCTCTTTTTCTTTAATCCTTAGTGTTGATCAAGTTTTCATCTTTGTTTATGTTTATTGTTCATCCCTTTTGTTCTTCATAATGGATGTTGTTGTTCTTGTGCTTGTTTCTCTAGTTATTGTTAGTTTTCCATTAGATATGTGTGAGTAGTTATCCCCTAGGGTTAGTAGGGGGATTGGGTGTGATTAGGGATGATTAGGGTGAGATGGGTGGTACTAGTTGTTGTTTTTGTTGATTCCTATTTGCCTTGCACTCCACATGTTCGATGAAATGCTTGTGAGACTCGAGATGATCAATCCTTGTTTTTCTTGCCTCTTCTCTTGTATGTGTGTGTTTGGTTGGTTGGTTTGGTTCTCCCATTAGTAGCGAGAACGTGGTAAGGAGACCTCTAGGTCGTTTAAGTAGCGAGAGTCCGATCGGAACCTAGGCTACGAAAGCTTGCTAGTAACCCCGTTTTTTCTCCTTTTGATCTCTTTGGCATCCATGAACCCGACCTAGCCCTAGTTTCCTTCTTGTTGATTTATTTGCTTCCATTAGTCATTAGTTGCTTGTTTAGCCTTGTTAGTTCATGTTTTAGACTTTAGCCTAGTCCTTAGTCTACCTTAACCATCGCCTAGTTTAGTTTGTCTCGAACCTAGTCTTGGACCGTAGCACACCTTAGTCCGACACCCCGTCCCTGTGGATCGATCCGACTTGCCCTAGCTACCTAGCTTAGGTTAGTTGGTTATTATTTGGTGGCGGGATTCACGGCAAAACCCTGCCCATCAGAGAGGCTCGGTGAAAGGTATCCCAGCCGCATCCACCCTACTACAAATCCCTTACTTTTATGATGCTTTATAAGCCTATTTATGACGCTAAAATGCGTCAAAAATATATTTTTTGATGCTTACAATAAGCGTCAAAATTTGGGGTGCCTTAATTTTTTGTCGGTTTTTAGTGTCAATATTCTTGACGCATTTATGCGTCTTAATTTAATGATGCTCATTTGTGTCAATATTTTTTGATGCAAAATTACGTCATGGAATAATTATTGACGCCTTTTTTTTTGTGTATGCCAAATTTTTTCTTAAGAATAATTATTGAGCCTTTTCCTATCACAATGATTGGTTGCTAATCGTGCTATACATAGAACTATTATAAAAGCTAATTAAGTCATCATAAAGAAAAAACATTAAAATGAAGATAAAAAAATCCATACATTTCTTCTTCATTGAAAAATATATATCCATCGTCCACAATAAACTAAAAAAAATCATTGTTGAAGAACATCTCTTAAAAGAAATAAGACGATAGATGCTTATGTCGATGTAAAAGCTAAGACTCTTCGGGCACCTCTACACCATTTAAAGACTTTGAAACCTACAAACGAAAAATGAGCTTTGATCAGCACAATAGAAAGTAGTATCAACATTTATACCTTGTATAAAAACAACGCTAGTTGCAATTACGGGAAAAAAAAAATCTTTTCTAAATTCAGCAAAACTAACATAATTCACTTCTTCATCCACGCCACCTAATCACCGATTAGGTAATGAGATTTGTTATAGTTGAATCTGATCAAATTCCAAAGTCCTACACTCAGATGACAGCAACAATCTGTACAAAATCAAATATGGACAAACTGATATTTGGATGAATTCACCACTTCTTCGGTAGATGATGATGGGGTAGATTTTTAAGAGCCGTAAGTGTTCTGTTTTAGCAATTCAGCCAATACCTACTATACAATATGATGGTACATTTGGAACAAAAGATCAGACATAATGTAATGTAACATTATCAATATCAGCATGATCATAGAATATCATCAACATCAACACAAATTAAGAGTCCATGTATTTCACAGCTGATCAAAACATTATTAACAAAAGATTTATAGCCCTTATGATCTTACTTGATTTAAATCTGCATTGAACAAGAGGGTATACTGTATATATACACACAAAATAGACATTATTAACAAAAACCATAACATTGTCATTTAATATGAGATGAAGACTTACCAATAGTAAGGACCTCCTCATTTTCATTAAACTTGACTGTGATTCCTCGTCTTTTCCTAGCCAAGCCCTTGTTCTTTTTCTTCTATAATTTATCATTGAGAAATACACTCCTTGATACATCCTGAAATATTAAGAACACATTAAAAAATTATTAACCTAGAAAAAAATGACAAAGTAGCTGATCATTGAGAAATACTACTATAGTTCACAACCTTCAAGAAATCCAGCTCAAACCCATTTACTTATTGTACAACACTATGATGAAACTGGAAGAGAGCTTCTAGCTAGTCTCATTCTACCTCTAAATTGATACTTATAACTGAAAGAAAGATATGTTAAACGAACTTTCACAGATGAAAAGTAAGTTATTCATTGTTCAATAGAGTAAGTATGGTAGTGAAAGGCAGGCTGCAACGAAAATAGTAATATCCAGCAAATCAATGCAATTTTTTTTGGTGTAAATGTAAGTATATTTCATATGATCAAATTTACATCCAAGTCAACCATACATCTCCTCATCTCATCATCATTCCACCCTATCATAGTATTTTCTAGGCACAATCTTTCGTTGAGTTCGGATTTTTACATCTAATTCACTTCTCATCTTACCTAATATATACTTAGGACTTACGACCACCATATTAATACAACAATGGTTTCTAGCCCACCAAATATAATACCAAACTCCTATGATAATAGCAGCCACGACATGCTTATAGAAGAGCGATTTATGTCTGATTTTATTCCACCATTCCCATGTGTTGTTGGCTGAGATATGCATTCCAGTCCAGTTAGCTGCAAGTTTAAAGCATTCCTTAGCGTAGCAGCATTCTGCAAACAAGTGTCTGTGTGTCTCCTTACCATCTCCACATAAGAAGCAACTATTGTTCACCACCATATGCATACGAGCTAATTTGTCTTCAGTGGGTAACCGTTCTTTGCAAATTAGCCAAGCTATGAATTCATATTTAGGTAACCCCAACCGTGTCCAAACCAAATTACTTCATGTCGCCCTTTGTCCATGAGTGTGTATCCACTTATATCCCTCCGCAATGGTATACTCTCTTCCTGTGCTGATCAAACCAGAGAAGCAATTATTAGTGTAGAAAAGGTCCTTAAACCAACAGATCTTACGCCAAGACCATCTCGAGTTAAGAGTAGGTTTATAATCCTTCCACTCCTTCTCCTTCAAGTATACTCCATGAACCCATCTAACCTACAATCTATCAGCTTTGACTGCAATGCACCAAGTATATTTTGCTATACTTGCTATATTCCATTCCTTAAGATCCTTCAGCCCCAATCCGCCTTCATTCTTCGGCTGACATACTGCATCCCAGGCCACTAAAGGAGGAGAAGAATAGTGTTCACTTCCTTTCCAAATATAGTTCCTGCAGATGCTTGTAATGCGGTTGATAGTAGCTGTAGGTAAAATAAAGATTCTCGACCAATACATATGAACTGAGCTCAAGACTGACTGTACAAGAACCAGCCTACCTGAGTATGTCAACTTCCTCGCTCCAAATCCCCTAATCCTTTGAACAATCTTCTCCGTTAAGATGTGGCATTCCAACACCGAGAGCTTCTTTGGCGACATATAGAAGCCAAGGTCCTTAAACGGGAGGGTTCCTGGAGTCATACCTGTAATCTGCTCTATTTAAGTCTCTTCCTTCTGATCAATACCATTATGATAAATATTAGACTTAGTTCTATTCATAAGAAGCCCAGAAGGTTTGGAAAACTTAGTAAACGCCTTAATAACCCAAGTAACGGAGCCGCGATCCCCTTTGCAAAAAAGCATTAAGTCATCCGCAAAGCATAAATGACTTAGTTTGACGCTTTTACACAAAGGGTGAAACTTAAACTCAGTCTTCTCCTGGATAATCTTCATGATTCGGCTAAGATACTCCATACAGATAGTGAATAAAAGAGGTGATAAAGGGTCCCCCTGTCTTAATCCTCGGCGGGCTTTGAAGAACCCAAACTGATCTCCACTCTTGGCAGATGTGAATGTTTTCAATGATATCTCTTTTTTTTTTTTTGGTAAAAGGTAAGTGTTAATTAATAATCAAAAATCATGTACAATGTTGCATAATTTTAATTACATAATCAATGTCCCTCGTGCTCATTTTCCCTTTATTCAGGGTACGAAAATACAGTTGCAATTCCTTTATTAGACCCGTGCTAACCGTCTTTGGTCTTAACAGTACACCTTCTGTTCTGCTCCTGTTTCGTTGCATCCATATGTGGTATATGGATGCACTAATCGCTCCATTTACTATTGCTCTCTTTAGCTTCGACCCCCTTATATCAAGCCTCCAACTGTTGGGAATAGCCGCCGGTATTGATACTCCAGTCCAGCTCTTCACATACTGCAGCAGCATACTACTATACGGGCAGCTGCAGAACAAGTGATCCACTGTTTCCGTGTTCATATCACATATGCAGCACCGATCCTCGTTGGTTATGTTCAGCCGAATTAGATGTTCTTTAGTATTCATGACCTTATGCTGATGGAGCCATGCAATGATTCGATGTTTTGGGATTGTCCACCTGTTCCATACCAGCCTATGCCACTCTACCTTCGCCCTTTTGTACCTGCACCAATCATAGCCCCTAGAAATCGTGTATTGGTATGATTCCGTCCATTCTCCCTGCTCATAAGCCGATCTAAAGGCATCTTTGACCTTGCAAATCTTACGCCACCCCCAACTAGTATTAATAGATGGAATATAGCTCAGCCAGTCTTTCCCTCTCAGGTACACGGAATTAACCCATTGAACCCAGAGTTTGGTCGGATGTTTAAGTACCCACCACGACATTTTCCCGATTGCTGCTTTATTCCAGCTACTACTCTGTTTGAGGTTCAGTCCGCCTTCCTCATGTGGAACACACACCTTATCCCAGGCGACTAACGGAACCCTCGTGTAAGCTGTTCCTCCTTCCCACAAGTAAGTACGACAAATTGATTCGATTTGCTTAATTACCCTCGATGGAATAAGAAAAATGCTTGCCCAGTAATTATGAAGGGTGCCTAATACCGATTTAATCAATACTAGACGTCCTGCATACGAGAGCTTCCTAGCCCCAAGCCTCCTAATCCTCTCCGTAACAGAATGAATCAGCGGCTGGCAGTCCAATTTTGTCAGTCTAGAGCTTTTAATTGGCACACCCAGATACTTAAACGGAAGATTACCTTCAGCGCAGCCCGAGACCGCAAGAATATCTCGCTTAACCTCTGCCTTGACTCCATTGAAATACATATTGGATTTCCCTCTACTGAGCATTAGTCCCGATGCTGCAGAGAAGGTGGAGAAAGTACGAAGAAGCACCATCATTGATTTAATATCCCCTTTACTGAACATCAGTAAGTCGTCTGCAAAAATAAGGCTTGACAGTTTCATCTGCTTGCACATAGGATGGAAGCTGAAATCCTCGCTTGCTGTGGTGTGAATCAATAACCTCGTTAAGTACTCCATACAAATGGTAAATAATAACGGGGATAGAGGGTCACCCTGCCTCAAGCCCCTTTTCCCCGGGAAAAAACCAAAAGTATCTCCGTTCAGGCTCAGAGAAAAGGAAGCCGTCTTAACGCATTGCATTACCAGATTACAAAACGGAACAGGGAGGCGTAAATGTTCCATCATTTGTTGAAGAAAATCCCACTCAACCGAATCGTAAGCTTTTTGCATATCCATCTTTATCATACACCGGGGAGAAACAGCACTTCTAGAGTAGAGTCGGATAAGATCTTGACAAATTAAGATGTTCTCAACGATGCTTCTCCCTCTAACGAACCCTCCTTGAACCGGCGAGATAATATCAGGTAACACCTTTGCCAACCTATTGCAGAGTAGTTTTGATATGCACTTTTAAATTGTATTGCAACAGGATATTGGTCGAAACTGCATGACTGATTTGGGTCGATCCACCTTAGGAATGAGTGTGATCGATGTAGCATTAATTTGCCTCAACATCCGACCTGATCTGAAATAGTCATTGACTGCCTCACAGAAATCGTCTCCCACAATCGACCAAGCATCCTTGAAGAATTTGCTTGAGAACCCATCCGGGCCTGGGGCTTTATCATTCGGAATGCTATACAATACTTCCTTGATCTCCTCATTTGTGACGGGTTCCTGCAATATAGTATGATGAACAGGCTGACATAAAGGTCCCAACTTCACTATACTAGCTTGAACGTTAACTGTATCTTTTCTATCACCCAAAAGGCTCTTATAATAGGAAAGAAAAGCTTCCTGAATGTCTTCAGGCGTGCTCTTCAAACACCCGTCTCTATCCTCCACTTGTGTAATATTATTCCTGATTCTTCGTGCTCTCAATGATCCATGGAAGAAAGCAGAGTTGCAGTCACCGTCCTTCATCCAATGGTTCTTCGCTTTTTGCCTAAGGTAGCTCCATCTGGCCTTATTCAGCTCCTTAAATTCCATCTCAGCATCATATTCTGCCCGCAGCATTTCCCTATCATCCGGCTTTTTGCCTAGCTGTTTCTGCAGATCAATAAGCCGGACCTGAGCAACATCTGCTTGCTGTTCAATGTCATGAAACCGACTTCTATTCAACACTTTCAATGGGTTTTTAAGCCTTTGTAATTTAGACACCAGAATAAACATCCTCGTGCCTGTAACAGGCTGCTTCCAAGAGCTCTCCACAATGTCTCCAAAATTTGGAGCTTGACTCCACATATTAAAGTACTTGAAACTTCTTTTCCTACTATGTGTCTCCCTATTATCAGACACCACACAAGGAGTATGATCGAAAAGACCCTCGGGAAGAAATTTTGCTCGAAATCCTTCAAACATAATTAACCAATCTAGGTTAGCAAATGCTCTATCAAGCCTACTATATACTCTGTCCTCCGGAGGTTGCTTATTCGACCACGTGAAGTAAGCACCATCGGCCGGACAGTCCGTCATAGCAAGTGAATCAATACATTGCTGGAAAGGTATAGCCTCATTGACATTAAACCCTCCCCCAAGTCGCTCCTCAGGATGTAGGACACAATTGAAGTCCCCTCCTATCCACCAAGCACCCTGAATATGCATTTGTAATTGCTGCAAATCATTCCAGAGTTGCTCTCTCTCCCCAATTTTATTGTAGGCATACACAAAGGTAGCCTCAAATTTCCTTCCTCTTCCTAATTCGACAACCGAGCAATGGATCAACTGATCAGTGTATTTCTTTATCAGAACATCACATTGATTTGGATCCCAAAGCACCCATACTCGCCCACCCGGGTGCAAATGACAATTAGTGGTAATGCACCACCTACTAAACCCATTACACATAACCTAACTTTTGTTACATGGCTTTATTTTTGTCTCCAACAATCCAAATAAACCTACTTTATTAGACTGTAAAAATTTTGAAATCTCCTCCTGCTTCCGCCCCCTATTCATCCCCCGAACATTCCAAAACCCCATAATCATAAAGACTGTGTGGAGATGAAGTTACCTGCCTGATCCGACCCTTTTGACGGGCTACCCGTAAGCTTCTCCAAGAATGTCTTCCTGAGAGTATCCCTACTCTTAGGACTAAACTCTGCTGGCCCAACGTTCTGTGTCGCCACAACAGGCTCCTGAGTAGCAAGATCAGCATGCGGAGTATCCTTACCAGTTATCAGAACAGTACCCTGATCAACTCCTCCATTTTGAACATAATTTATTATCTTAGCAGGGGGCTCAATAATTGTTGTATCTTTCACTTCCCCTCCTCTTATTTCAGGTTTCCTCTGCACTGGTTTCCATTCTTTCTTGTGAACATTCATTTTCTGCCCCATATTTATACGACACTCTGGTTTTTCGTGACCCATTCTCTTGCATCCCAAGCAAATCACAGGCTTCCAATCATAATCTATCTTAATATCCACCACCATACCTTTCTCATCCTTAAACATTAGATTCTTAGGGAACTTTTGTCCCACTTGAACCTCAATTAAGACCCTGGCATATCCCAGACGAGTTTTATGCACAGTGGCTTCATCCATCTTGACAAATTTCCCCAACAAACCTGCTAATTTAGGTAGACTTGATCCCCAGAATTTCAAGGGAAGTTTCTGCAATCTCACCCAAATTGGCATTACCTTCACCTCCTCTTTTTCCAGGTCTATGTCAGGTTGCCATGCTTTCAACACTAGTGGTTTGTTATCAAACATAAAGTATCCTGCTTGCAAAACTATGTCTCTCATTGCAGGAGTTTGAAAACGCACCAGGAAAACTCCGTTCGGCATAAACGAAATCTTGTCAATAACATGATTCTTCCAAATCCTTCTTAAAAAACATTCTAAAACCTGCCATGGCGGATTTGCCCCTACCACAAACCCATACACCGCATTCTCCCAGTAGGTAATCTCATCCTTAACGTCCTCTTCAGTCAATTGGAATAATTCAACATCATTCTCACGTTGCCCTACTATTTTACCTCCTTGAATATGTAGCCACGGTCCATCACCGTCATCATCCGGATTAAGAGCATTATCGTGGCCTTCCAGCACCCCCTTAGCCGATAATAGTTCTTGCATCTCATCATCATCTCCTAGTGCATAAGGTGGTATTCCCATAATTTCCTGCATGGACTTCTCTCTCAACGGTGCATCCATATCCGGTATCATCATAGCAGATTCTTTCCTCCCTTCCAAAACAGCCTCCTTGTCCGCTTTGTTACTCTTGTTTTTGCGCCTCGTAATGTTGCTCACCGCCGGAGACCCTGAAACGTTCGCCCGGACCATGGTGTCACAGGTGGCCGCTCAAAATCGCCCAACATCACTCTCTCACTAGGGCAAAAAATTCTCTTTTTTGATATCTCTCCCCTTCACAAATGCACTTTGGCATGGATCAATAATCTCGGGAAGAACTTGACTCAACCTAGTACAAATTACCTTAGACAGGCATTTATACGTCACGTTGCAGCACACAATAGGGCGAAATTGTCCTACATTCTGAGGATTCTGAACTTTTGGAATCAATGTAAGGACAATGTTGATAATCTGCTTTAGCACTTTAGAGGAAGCAATTGAATCCTTAACTGCTGCACACACACTCGGGCCTACAATGCTCCAAGCATCTTTGAAAAATTGACTAGTGTAGCCATCTGGTCCCGGAGATTTCGTCCCCGGGATACTAAACATTGCTTCTTTTACCTCCTTATCAGTCACCGGTGCAATGAGTCTAGCCCCTTGATGTTTTGAAACCACATCCCCCTTCCTCACAACTGGGATAATCACTCTCTGAACAACTTTTGATTCCCCAAGTATATTCTGATAGTACTCCAAAAAAGCCTCTTGAATATCCACTGGGTTCTCCTTAATATTTCCTCCCATATCCTGTATTTGGTGGACTCTATTAGTAGACCTTCTATGTTTTATAGAAGCATGAAAATAGGCAGTTTTGAGATCTCCCTCTTCGATCCATTTTATTTTTGCTTTTTGTTGTAGGAATTTGTATTTGGCCTTGTCCAGTACTGTATATTGTTTGGAAATAGCTGCCTCATACTGCTTCAATATTACATTTTGTGGGTACTGTATTACTTGCTATTGGATACTCTGTAAAGCTTCACCCATTACAGTAGCCAAACCCTCGACATTCTTAAACTGTGTATCATTAATTGCCTTCAACGCTAATTTTAACATCTTCAGTTTCCTTGTCAGCTGGTACATCTGGCTGCCTCTTACCTCCCTCAGCCATTCCTTTTCCACTATATCTCGAAATAAATCGGAGCTTGACCACATGTTAAAATATTTAAATGGCCTCTTTTGTTGAACACTAACTTTGCTATCCAAACTGAGGATACAAGGACAATGAACAAATAAACATTCAGGAAGAAAATTCGCATACGCATTAGGATAGAGTAAAAGCCAATCATCATTGCATAATACTCGGTCAATCCTGCTATATGATCTAATCATCGGATCCTGCTTGTTATTCCAAGTGAAATGCGCCCCTATAGTCTTGATTTCTTGAAGATTGCAATCTTGTATGCATTCTTGAAACGGTCTTATTTCTGCTAGAGTAATAGGTGCCCCCAACCTATCCTCATTCAACACATTATTAAAGTCTCCTAAAACCACCCACGCTCCACCACAGTTAGGTGCATAATCCCTAAGTTATTGCCATAGAGATATACGCTCCCCTGGTTTATTGAAACCATAAACCATTGAACACCAAAACATATTCCCTCCCTGTATATCTGTTACTTTCATATGAATTACTTGAGCCTGAATATCCAAAACATCCACATTTGCACTAGTAAGATTCCACAAACACCAGACTCTTCCCCCTTTATGCCTACTGTTATTCGTAACTATCGACCAATCTTGAAAACACATATTAGCATTATGCCAATTATTCATCTCTACCTTCGTTTCCAATAAACCAAACAACTGAATTTATTGTGGTGAAGGAACCACCTTATTTTCTTTTGCTTCTTACTTCTATTCATACCCCTTATATTCCAGAATCCAAATCTATCCATTATTAAAATCTGGGTTGACCTCCTCACCTTTATCTTTATCCCTTCCATTAGTCCCCGTCTTTTTCAAGGATGATGTTAGTATTTCCAAGAATGAAAGACCTTCCGGCTTGTACTGCATTCCAGTCTCCCTCACGGGCTTTGTTGCAGCAGGCTGCAAATTAGAAGTAATTACAGTAACAGGCTGCATTAAAGGAGTTTCCATGACCTTAATTGGTTGTTGGACCTGTCTCCATACCTGTTTAGTTTTCTGCACTTCAGATTTCGTTCTACATTGAGCCTCATCATGACCCATCCCTTTGCATCTAGTGCACATTATCGGTAACCAATCGTACTTCACCTGGATTTGCTGCAAACATCCTTTTTCATCCAAAAACCTGATGGTATCTGGAAATTTTTGACCGATTTCCACCTCCACCAGCAGTTTAGCATATCCAACAAACTTTCTCTGATCTGTAGTTGCACCAGTTCTAACAACCTTACCCACTAGTCCTCCTATTTTCCGTAAACATTCAGTTCTCCAGAATTTGAGGTCAAGTTCCATCAACTTAACCCAAATCGGCAAAACTTTCACATCATGCTTAGCCAAATTGGCATCCTCAGACCACTCATGTATGATAACAAGCTTGTTATCAAACATGAGATGATCCAATTTCATCGCTTCTTGCTGTGACTCCTTATCAAGAAATCGAACTATAAAAATTCCATTTGGCATAAAGGATACCTTATCTATCTTTAATTGCTTCCACACTTTATGCATAAACCCAGATATTATGCTCCAAGGAGGATTAGCTCCGACTACGAACCCGTATACCGCTGTACTCCAGTAACTTCGTTCTCCCTCTGTATCCTCTGCTGTTATCTGAAGCATAGTAGGCAACTCAGTTCCATCCTCGAGCACATCCTCCAACTCAGCATCAATTTCCTCTGGTATCACCATTTCATCACTCCCTTGCAAAATTTTGTTACTAGAAGATTGTTTATTACCGATGATATTATTTTGTGATTGATTATTAGATGATGTCTTAATACTATTAGTTTTGTGATTGTTGCGTGATCCGTTTCGAGTTGAAGCCGAGTTCACCTTCCTGTATGGTGCCATTGCTGCGTACAAGAAGGTTTCCCTCTCTTCCCTCTCTTAGTTTTGTGATTGTTGCGTGATCCGTTTCAAATCAATGCAATTAATATTAGAATTCCAATTCAAGTGAAAAGGAGCCTAGTTTAGTTTGTCTCGAACCTAGTCTTGGACCGTAGCACACCTTAGTCCGACACCCCATCCCTGAGGAGCCCTAGCTACCTAGCTTAGGTTAGTTGGTTATTATTTGGTGGCGGGATTCACGGCAAAACCCTGCCCGTCAAATTGGCACCGTTGCCGGGGACGGCGTAGTTTAGACTTTTGTGTGCTTAGTTTTAGACTTTGTTCTTGATTTTTGTGTATTCTTCTCCTTGTGTATCTCCGTTTTACTTCTTGTGTGCTATTCTCTCATCCTAGTGCCTCAAAAGCACTAGGCTACTAACGTTTGCTCAAGTGCTTCTAGTGCATTCAATGTATCAAGGCAACGTTACAACAATGTGGCATCCAAGCTACCATCAATCATCATGGGACAATCATGGGGCAAATTACCAAAACCCACAACTTTACCAACCATACCAATCTCATCAACAATCTTATGAACCCTCTTCATATGGTTTCCATGAAAGTTGTCAAGGATCATTCCAAAATCCTAACAACTACCAAATACCCTCACACAACCCACAATAAAAAATCCCCAACTTTGGGACTTGTCAAATGATGATTCAAATGCAAAAGACTCAACAAGAGATGATGGTTCAATTGCAAAAGATTCAACATGAGATGATGATTCAAATGCAAAGGGATAAAGAGAAGTTCAAGGCCCAAATTGAGGTGCAAGATGCTCGAATCAATGCACTCATGGCTCATTTCACGATGTTGGCCACTCGAGCTCCACAATTCGTTGAGGAAGGTTCATTTGGGGAAGAAGGTCGGTTGTCTCCTCGAGGAAATCAACCCGATTTTGAAGCCACAAATGAAGAAGAAAGGGTCAATCAAGAGATCATTGTTGAGTGTTGCTTGGTTGGTGAAGATATGGGAAGAGTGGAGGAAGTTGAAGCTTCAAGGGTCGACAATGAGGAGGGAATTGAACATGATTCTCAAGGTAACTCTTGGGGAGCCAATGTATTGGCTATCAAATTGGATTTGTATGATTTTCTTCATGATGAACCAGATCTTGACAATCCAAAGCCAAGTGAAGACAAGACTCCTCTAGGCCAACTTGACAAGGTGAGTGAAAAGGAAGGTAATACTTGGGAAGAAGAGATAGATGCCTTAGAACTTGCCTTGAATGGGAAATTGGAGGAGCCGATTAGGGGATTTGGAGACGCTTTGCTAGACCAAACCGTCGAAGAAATTGAGGCCGCCATCAAAGGCCTTGAGTTTCTTCATGGTGAGAATTCTAGTAAGAATGACGATGAGGTCTCCCCTAAAGCCTCCAATGAAGAAAACTTGATGCCTTCCCCTCCTTTATCGCACTCGATTTCAAGTCCCCTGTCTTGTGAGACGGTTGACGAAGTGGATCCTTGTCGGGCGGTGGAAAAGAATTCTATTTTTGACCCCGTAGAAGAAGCAACCCCCTTTGGGTGTGATCTCCCAACTCATAATGCCAAGCTTGACTCTAGACCACTATACCTACCGGATGGTCATAAGAGTCGTTGCTATGTTGGTTCGGAAGACCCGGAAGATCACAAGAAACCCGAGCGTAATGGATTAGACGATTGCTTCTTGACTCCGACTTGGAAACTCTTGTTGATGGCTAGGATCGGCCACATGAGCGTTAATGAAGATGTTGCTAGGGCATTTGATTTACTCCTCTGAGCTCTTGATGGCTATGGAGGCTTAGATGGTGAGAGTATCTTATTGTAAATATCTTTTTCCTTTTCTTTTGAGCTTGTGTATTAGTATATGTTTGTTTGGATAGTTTGGTTTCTAGGACTTTTAGTTTTTGTGGAATTCTTGTAATTTGGAATTTTCTTGAGTGATGTGAGGGAGGGATTTTGATGGTGTTTATTGAGTTCACTTGTTAGGTTGATAGTGAAGATGAAGTTTTGAGAGAAGTTGTTGATGACAGAAGCTTGGAGCTTGGTGGAGGAAGTCGATTTTGAGCTTTTCGTAAGCTTTTGGGAACGGGATTTTGGATCCCGAAGTTGTATTTGTCTTGTGGGTGGAACTAGGAATGAAAGAATGCTTCAAGGCCCGGGAAAGGTGCCATCCCGGCCGAGATGGGTGTCATCACGACCGGGATGAAGTGAGCATGGAAACAGGAGCTACTGACGTGCGATCCCGACCGAGAAGAGCTCCATCTCGACTGGAAAGGGACCATCCCGATCGAGAAGAGCTCCATCCCGATCGGGATGGTGTCCAGCAGCCCTTTTTGCCTCTTCTTCATCATTTGAGCCCACCCAACCACTTTATACCCCCTCCCAACTTCCCTACTCACCCTTGCATCTATAATTTCACCCTTGCACTTTATTTATACACCTTTATCTCATCTTCTCATCACTATACACCGAGTTTAACCTCAAATACCAACCTCATTACACCTATGCATGCCCGATACTTGAGACTACATTGATGAAGAGAAGGAATCTCGATGAAGACAAGCAAATGTGCCTAAAATGATCATTGAGACGATGGAGTTGGTTGACTTGCTAACCGTTTGGTAAGGCGACTCTCCTTTCTTTTCCGTCTTTTATTGCTAGTCTTTCTTTGTATGTCCCCTTTCCCTTTTATGTATTTGATGTCATGGTGGCCCTCGGGGCCTTGGTGGTTGTTGCTCCCGATTCTCGATGATGTGATTACATCGAGAGTCATTTGAAAAATCCAAATTAACAAGTTCTTTCGCTTTTTCCTTGTTTTTATTTTCTTTTGGTTGAATTTAATCGGATTTAGGCTGAATCCGGGCTAGGTGACTTGATTACACCTAGCCCTCCCCTCCCATTTCCTTTTATTTTCTTCTTTTTATTTCTTCCCCCATCCATATCTTTTCTCGTCTCGGCTCCTGGTGACTTGATTACACCCCGACCGGACAAATTCTACCCTTTCTTCACTTTTATTTTCGTTTTTTAGCTTTATTTTTCGATGTTTCCTTTCTCTTTAGTGTCTCCACACACTATCGATCGAGCATGAGGACATTGCTCGGTTTAAGTGTGGGGGAGCGATATCCTAGTCTACCTTAGCTTTATTTTTGTAATTTTTTTCGAAAAATCTCAAAAATCTTTAAAAATTTGAAAAAAATCCCATAAAAAATCAAAAAGATTTTCTTTTTTGTTTTTTCCTTTTGTGTCGTTGTGTCGTATTTTTTTTGTTGTAGTGTGTGTTTTGCCTCCCCATTTCCTTGTAGGTTCCTTGATCGCCGTAATTTTCGGAAAGCTCGAGACATCCGGTAACGCCATTCCATCCCTTTTTCCTCTTTGTCTCTTGTGGAGTTTGGAGGGAGTTTTGTGATGATGTGTGCTCGGGTGGAGCTTGTTGAAATTTGTGGTGGTTGTGGTAGCTTGTTTGGATATTTCGGGGTGATGATTGTTTATTTTGTGTGTTTGTTTGTGTGTTTATTTTCTTTTCCCTTATTTATTTGGTTTTGTTGTGTTTGTCTCATTTTCTCTCATTTTTGTTGTGTCTTTGTTTTGTCTTGTTTAGTTGTGTCTAGAGTGTAATAAAAGGTTTTCGAAAACCCGGTTTTGAGGCTAGTGTGCAAGTGTTTACTTTCCCTTTCTAGTAATAAGAGTCGAGTCTTGGACTTTAGTCTAGTAGAATGACTTTAAATCAATGATTTTGTTGGTTTCCTACCTTGAGTCCACCTAGTCTACTAGGGATTTACTACGGGATTTGCATTTTGACCATTTTGACCACCCACGGAGTGAAAAGGCCTTGGTTGCTGAGTCCCGTCCCTTAAGTGACCGTGTTCGGAATTGCTTTGATTAGCCCAAGTTTCCCCCCTTTTTGTGGATTTGAAGGGAGATCGCGACTCCCGACTTACCCATTTTCCTACCTTCTACACATTTTCCCCCAATAAGTTGCAAATTGTTGAACTTCTTACTTGGTTGTGATTGAATGCATACAAAACAAAAATTTAGCCAAAAGGGGCAAGCCAAGAAGAGAAAGAAAAAGAAAGAAAAAAAAAATAAAGAAAGAAAAGAAAGAAGAAAAAGAAAAGGCACAACAAATACAAAAGAAAAAAAAGAAGTGGCATAGCAACTCAAAAGCCAAATGCAAAAGAAAAGAATGCCAAAGAAAATCATCTCACAAAAAGAACTCTCACCCTCAAAAATAAGCCTTTTTTCGATCGTTACCGTGAAGAGCCTACCAAAGGACCGAGTCCCTAGGAAGGATGATAGCGGTAATGATCGGTCTTCCCTCATTTTGCAACCTTATCCACCTTTTTACTTGGACTAGTTGGGCGATTTTGGACATGGGACGACCCTCTTGGCTCATCGCTAAAGGGGGCGGGGCTTCACTTACCTACAGTGTCGACTAACTCCATGGTTCATCCTTTTTCCATCCCCCCTATCGTCCCGTGGTACGTTCTTAGAAGGTTAGGAGGAACCTAGGTAAGTTACCAACGTTTTTGTTGCTTCGTTGTCATACTATTAGGGTTTTGTTCATCTCGGTTTGTATTACTAGCTTGGGAACGTTGTCACTTGCCTTGAGTCCTTAACCGGTGTCAATTTCACCGCTTTGTGGAGGGAAGCGGTATTTGTTTCTTCTTGGATGCAACCGTTTGGTGTTTGTTTGTTTGTGTGTTTGTGTGTTTTCGTGTTCGGTTGTACCCATGGTTTTGTCGCAAGACCTCACTTGCCTTGCGGAGAGCACTTGTCCTCTAAGTGTTCTCGCGTGAGTTGAAAGGGCATAGGGTGCGCTAATACCCGCTCGGCTAGTATTTTAGTTTTTATTAGTTTAGTAGTTAGTTCGTGCTTACTCGAGGGCGAGTAAGGGTTAAGTGTGGGGGAGTTGATAAGTGTGGTTTGTAGTGCTTATTTGATGTGTTTGGTCCCGGTTTCTCTTGTGGAGTCGCTCTTCGGAGCAGTTTTAGAGTCTACTTACGCTTCTTCTAGCTTGTGTTAGGTTCGTAGGGCCAATATTGGAGAAATGGAACGATTCCGACTCCTTTCAGACACATTTGGAGCCAACGAGGAGAAGCGACGATCACTCGGTGGCTTAGACTCAATCCCGAGCCCTTGGGACCCATTCCCGAGCACCGAGAATCGATGATAAGCCTAACAAGAGTAAGGAGGGACCTATAGGATCATATTTGAAGCCTACAAGACCCATCCCGGTCGGGAAGGACCCCATCACGACCGGGATGAAGAGCAAAGAAGAAGACAGCTACTGGAGCCTGATCCCGGCCGGGATCACCACCTTCCCGGTCGGGACCACCCCATCCCGATCGGGACCGACATCATCCCGACCGGGAAGAGCATAACACCGCTCGGTGTTATGCACCATCTCGACCGGGATGAAGAAGGAAAGCGAAGACAGGCCACTGACCAGTGATCTCGACCGAGATCATCTCATCTCGACCAAGATGGGTCCCATCTCGACCGAGACCATCTCTTCTCGCCCGATATTGGCCACCTGTAGCCTCGCGTCACATCTTTTCTTCTCCTTTGCATTGTAACCCTATAAATACACCCCCCCCCCCCCCCCCCCTCTTGTATTGTTACACTATCTTAGGTAACCCTAGACTATTTTTAGGTTAGATTAGTTTAGATTAGGGTAGATGAGCTTAATCCCTCTTTAATTACTCTTCATTAAGCCTTAATCTAGATAGTTACTCTTGTATTAAAGGAACTCTTGAAGAATCCATTCAATCTTGACAACATTGGTGGAGGTTTTGGGTGTTCTTTCTATACAAGTTTTCATCTTTTCATCCTTTGTAGTTTGGTATAATCCTTTTCTCTTCTCTTTTCCTTTAATCTTTAGTGTTAATCAAGTTTTCATCTTTGTTTATGTTTGTTGTTCATCCCTTTTGTTCTTCATAATGGATGATGTTGTTCTTGTGCTTGTTTCTCTAGTTATTGTTAGTTTTCCATTAGATATGTGTGAGTAGTTATCCTCTGGGGTTAGTAGGGGGATTGGGTGTGATTAGGGATGATTAGGGTGAGATGGGTGGTACTAGTTGTTGTTTTTGTTGATTCCTATTTGCCTTGCACTCCACATGTTCGATGAAATGCTTGTGAGACTCGAGATGATCAATCCTTGTTTTTCTTGCCTCTTCTCTTGTATGTGTGTGTTTGGTTGGTTGGTTTGGTTCTCCCATTAGTAGCGAGAGCGTGGTGAGGAGACCTCTAGGCCGTTTAAGTAGCGAGAGCCCGATCGGAACCTAGGCTACGAAAGCTTGCTAGTAACCCCGTTTTTTCTCCTTTTGATCTCTTTGGCATCCATGAACCTAACCTAGCCCTAGTTTCCTTCTTGTTGATTTATTTGCTTCCATTAGTCATTAGTTGCTTGTTTAGCCTTGTTAGTTCATGTTTTAGACTTTAGCTTAGTCCTTAGTCTACCTTAGCCATCGCCTAGTTTAGTTTGTCTCGAACCTAGTCTTGGACCGTAGCACACTTTAATCCGACACCCCGTCCCTGAGGATCGACCCAACTTGCCCTAGCTACCTAGCTTAGGTTAGTTGGTTATTATTTGGTGGCGGGATTCACGACAAAATCCTACCCGTCAGAGAGGCTCGGTGAAAGGTATCCCAGCCGCATCCACCCTAATAAGCACCGTCAGGGGAAAATCTGGGGGCTGGATTTCATCAGCCGGATCGGCCAGCTGAGAAAACAACAGATTGGTTGGTCAGAGGGCAAGGAAACAACAAACCGCAAAACAAATTTTAGAACTAAAATTAGAACATTACCACGAGGCGGTACCAAGCTAACCGCCGGGTGACGTGAGATAGGTATGAGGCACCTGGCATCAAGAGCGCATCGTCTCCTTCTCCGTCCCTATCCTCGAGGATCTTTGCGGTGGTCGGTGGTCTAAACATGGTCCGGGGAGTATCAACCGGCACCCTAAAATCGTCATATAGGCACTGACGCAACAACCGCTCGCCCAAATACCAAACCGGGCGAAACAACGCAGGAAGGAATCCTCTTGTAACTTCTAGGCCTCAGCTCCGTGGCCACATACTCCGGTACGCCCTCATAACCAGCCTAAGGGTGGGCCACAAACTACACAAATGAACCAACACTCCAATAAATCCTAAACCTTGGGGGCTACTAAGCTAGGTAGGACATAAAAGAAAACTTACATTATCCCTGAGGCTTAGCTGGTTGACCAGCGCATTCTCCGACGGGTAGTGGCTGGTAGTGCTCTTAGGCTGAGCCAGCCTCCACTCGATTCCCGCCGGGAATCTCTTCGGGTGAACCCGCACCGTCTTAGGTGGCAAACAAGGAAAGTAAGAGTAGATCCAAGCCTGCAACAAACCCAGAATACACTTAGCACCGCTAAGCCAAAGCCAAGCAGAACTCGAGATACAAGAGTGAGAATAGTAGCTAACCTCCAATATAAGGCCCGGACCCACAATGGGCACAGCTGAGGCCGACGCTAGCGCCAACGGCCTCACCATGACTTGCAGGCAGCGAGTCATCTCCGCGAAAGCCGCGGTCACCCAATCGTAACGCCAGGTCAGCTAGGAGAGGCAAAATCCTAGTGCTAAACCTCTCGCCTTTATCCGAGAAGTGGGTCGACCCTAGGAAGTAGCACAACCACAATCGGGCATCCTGCTCCTGCGTGTAGGGTTCTCGACCCTCTAACACCGCCACTCGCTCGAAGTGATCGGTGATATACGAACTCACCAAAGCATGAGGCGCACTATAAGCCTCACGCGGTAAACAGTCCCCGATTAGGCCCCGCACCCCATCACTATCTAGCATAGGGCCTTTGGCGGCCCACCTAATCCTATCCGGACCCCAGGGCAAACCGGTAATCATCCCAAAATCCTCTAGGGTCATCCCGACCTCCCCAAAAGCCATGTGGAAGGTTGAGGTAGTATCGTGGAAGCGATCTATCATCGCTCTAATCACCATAAGGTTGCACTTAGTCTTGCAACCCACCAACCTAACCGACTGCTCAACCACGGGACCTAGAGCTGTCCTTGCGATAATTCCCTTTACCGCGGGGGTCAACTTCTGAAAGTAAACCTCAGGGGTAACTTGGGAGCTGCAAACCAAAAGAACACAGGTATAAACAAAATAAACCTAACCTAACCCGAGCCAAGAATCTAAGACATGGCCAATCAGCACAGACAGAACACTCACCAGACCCTGCACGACGCGGTGAGAAACGTGAAGGTCAAGATGAAATAATAGCTGATGACCATCCCAATCCCGAGCCCACTCGGGATCCTCGTGGCTAATCTCCTCATCCTCCGGTACAGGAACCGAAACATGAGCCCTCCTAGAAACCATCTCTGGAAGCCTACGCTTCCTCACTCTATCAAAATCGGCCTCATTAATGGCCTCAGGGTCACGACGCTGGGACGAGATTCTCCGTCGTCTCCTACGAATCCCTCGGGGGGTCTATGAACTCGTCCCGACAGTCTCATCACTAGGAGCTCCCTCGGAACGCTCGATGTTACCTCTTACTACAAAACCAAACAAAAAAAAGAAAATTTGTGCCTCAGGTTAGGCTAAAGCCGCTCAAACAGGTCAAAATAGGGTCAAAATTTCGGATAAGGATATCAAAATTCCAAAAAGGCCGCTAGCATCCATTTTTGATCCTGGTCACGATGGAAGTAGTTTCGGGAAAATTCGGCATCGTTACGACACCTTTTGGTCTGTCTTAAGACACACAAAACCCCACGGAGAGTCCTAAAAGTCATCCTAACCCATAAAAACCGACAAGAGAGCTACCTACATCCTCACAAACACTATTTGAATGAGATTACACAAAATAAGCATGGGAATAATAGAAAAACAGTCCTTAACCCTAGCATTCCAAGCACATTTCCATAGAGAGCCATTGACGCACCTCGAAAATCCTATCGAACTTATAACTTCCCTAACAAGCTCTAATCGACCCTAATTTAACAATGAGATTAAGCACAAGCATCGAAACTTAACGAATCAAAAACCCCCAAATCAATTTTCTTGGGTTTTCAACAAAACAAACTCATAATCAATCAAATCAAATAAACAAGTAAAGAACGTTTACCCGGAGTCGACACTGTCGCGTAAGACGGAAATCGAGACGAATTTGGCAAGAAAAATCGAGAAATCGGCTTTGGGGCGAAAGGGGCGACGCGTTCAAGTTTGGTGTGGAATGAACGATCGCCCCAATTCTTGTTTACTTAAACGGACCCAGTCCATGGAACCCCGACCGCCCCATATAACGCGCCTGAGTCCTAGCGCACTAGGGGCTAAGCGCCTGAATATTAAGGCGCAGACGGATGCGTGTCCGAGCAGCCCAGTAGAGACTAAAACAAAACAAACGAGACTCAATGTTCGATACACATAAAACACACACCTTTTAAGACAAGCAAAATAACAAATAACGAAGAACAAAGATCGATAATAAAACAAGCATCAGAACCGCGCTTAACCTAAACACTGCACCCGGACGCGTAACAAAAAAATCTAAACCGAACTAATCTAAATAAACTCTAAACAAATCTCAAATGCATAACAAACTAAAACAGATCAAGAACAAACCCAAACAAAATAAGACAAACTCACAAAACAAAAACTTTTAACTAAAACGAATAAACAAACAGCAATTTTGCCCGAGGGACGTTAGTATCCCGGAGGCACAGCAACAGCAATTTTGCCTGAGGGACGTTAGTATCCCGGAGGCACAACAACAACAATTTTGCCCGAAGGACGTTGGTATCCCGGAGGCACAACAACAACAATTTTGCCCGAGGGACGTTAGTATCCTGGAGGCACAACAACAACAATTTTGTCCGAGGGGTCAGAGCATCCCCGAAGACAGCTGCTCGAGTGGAGACTGACGCCCTCGAGTAGTTTACAACAACAATTTTGTCCTAGGGGTCAGAGGATATGACGAGCACCCCAATTGGATCGGTCGTTTAGCGAAGGACGGGGGGTCAAACAATATTTATAGACTCGAAATAACACAAAACTACTAGGGTAATTGTGGTAAATCGAGGTCGGTCCACAGGGAACGGAACGTAGTAGCAACGAGTCAAAAGCGATGTGTTTGATGCCAAGAGAAGGATTTCTAAGGGTCGAGTCTATACTAGCGAAAACTGACTACGAGAATAGCTAGGCGTGATCAATCTAGGAATAGGCGTTAGGGGGAAGTCGGGATTCGGAACATGGAGTCTAAGAAGGTCGGGATCGAGTTTTTGTCGCAACATTTTTTTTTGGTAATATGTGAAATGGTATAGATATAAAAGAATTTACAACTGATCCGAAATAGTTGATCAACACGTTAACAGGATACACAAAATCTAAAGGAAACATATGACAAATCTAATGTTCCATAGTCTACTCAAGCACGTATCCTCTTGAATCAAGTGGGGAAGTTTTGCTATCATCCTCTTCTTGGCCTGTTGGATAACTAAATTAGCCACCAGATTAGGCATTTTCAGAACATTATTCACTCTCGCATTATTCCTTTGCATCCAGACCTGGTAATGTACAACAGTCCACAGCAATGTATGTAACTTATGCTTCAGCGTATGCAGACGACTCGAACCTGCCATGGAAATATTCAATTTGAATCCACACTAATCCTCAACATATCTAATAACCCGGGCACTATACAATCATTCAAAGAACAAATGTTCAATGGTCTCCGTATCAGTCTCACAAAGACAACATTCTTCCTCCTGACAGTATCCCAGCTCATATAATCTACCTCTGCAATTTAGTCCTTTTTGCTTCACTAGCCAAGTAATAAAAGTATGCTTAGGGTCGTTCCAGCTATTCCAAATAATCGGGTGCCAGTCCACAGCAGGGTAAGGACCTCTAAGCCAATATATCCATCTTTGATCAAGTAGACACTATTGCTTCCTTGCCATAATCCATTAGGGAACCCAAGTTTGACCTTCTCTTTCACTTTACAGATACATTTCCACGCCCAAGAGGCAGTAATTGGGGCCTGATATTGCCCCCAATCTTGCCCTTTGAGGTAGATGTTATTGACCCACTTGACCCATAATCATTCTTCGCTATCGTAGATCCAATGAACCAGTTTAGTGATGGCAGCAATATTGATGATCTCTGCTTTTTTAATACCTAAACCACCCTCCTGCTTGTCTAAGGTGACCTTCTCCCACGCCACAAGAAGGACCCTAATATACTCATAAGATCTATCCCAAAGAAAATTCCTGCATATCCCCTCAATTCTCCTGATGATCGCCTTAGGTAAGACAAAGATGTTAGCCCAATAAGAATGTAGCGTGTTTAAAATAGAGTTCACAATGGTTAATCTTCCAGCATATGAGAACTTCCGAGCACCAATGCTTCTAACCCTCTTGACTATCCTCTCAATCAAAATATTACATTCCAGCTTAGTCAGCCTACCTGCTTGAATTGGAACCCCCAAATATCTAAAAGGCAAAGAACCCTCACTGAAGCCCACAACATGCTTTAATTTTGTCGCAACATTGATAAAGGGAGAATGCCACTTTTCGGTTTCTTCACCTAACCCACCTAAAAACCCACTTTCGCGGCGAAGAAGGGTAAGTCTCTTGTTATGGTAATTTCTACCCCGAGTTTCCCCATATTGATAGAAACGAGTCAAGGTCGGTCTAGTTGGCCGGACTAAAACAACAATGACACAACAACCACAAACAAGATAAACCAACAAGCAAGCAACCCACCAACATCCCTTAATTCAAATAATCCAAGTCCTCATCCCTAAAGCCACCAACAAGAAATCTACTCACTAATCATAATGGAAAACAACAAAACATTAACTAAGGAGAAACTAACTAAAGCATGTATACTTTCTAGATCTAAGGAAAATAACTACAAAATGATGAGGAAACTACAATCTAACAATTACCCACTAAACTATGAAACTACCAAATTAAACTAGAGAATAATCTTGAACAACTTGAATAAAATCTGGAGAAACTAACAATACTAAGATGATGAAAACAAGACAATAATGAGAAAACTATATTAAATCTAAACTAGAGATTAGAGAGTGGAAAGAAATGTACCAACTATGAAGATCTTCAAGAAATAAGAAGATTGCATGAATTAAGATTGAATCTTTGATGGAGAAGATGAAGAATTTGTCACTAACTCTTCAATAAACCCACAAATCTTCAAATAAACTTGAATTAATCTTCTACAAACTTGAAATCTAGAGAATTGTTGATGGAAACTAAGTAGATCTACTACTAAATTACTACTAAAATTATAGAGAATTACTAAGAATACTACTAGATTACTCTACTAATGGATGTGTAACTACACTAATGGAGACCTCTACACTAATGATGGAATATGACTACTTGTGGATGCCTTGGTGTAGACACCCACATTTTGACCGCCAGGTGTCTATAGTAGTTTCCGACAAACACCCGATGATGATCGGACGCTAACGTGCCTTGACATACTCGGAAATGGGCTCGTAATGATGGACATTTGGCTTAGGCATTTTACGGAGTACAAATTTCACAAAATCAACCTCAAATTCAGGCCCAGTGGGTCGTTTCGAGTCAAATAACACTAATTTGGGTCGAATCCGACACCAGGGGTAAAACCGTCTTTTAGCGACCGAGTCAAAACCCGGTCAAAGATATTTCCCGAAACTCGTAGGTTGACCGTGACATATCACGCGTCCTATTCGGACCCCAATCCTACAAAAATTAGCCATTCAAAAAAATAATAAACAATTCCGTTTAAGGTAGAATTCGATCCCGAGTAGGAATCCTATCCGAGAACCGACTCAAACACTCAACCGAGCTAAACCACTCGGCCAAGTAGTACATACCAGCCGGTATTCCTCTTTTCTTCCTACACAAGAAAACGGAATTCTCGTTCTCCTCAGCTTCTTACTCAAGCGGTAATTCTAGCTCAAACAGGAGTCCTATTCAAAAACCGATTCGAGCATCCGACCGAGTGTAAAACACTCGGCCGAAACAGCCTAAAACCAGCCGTGTCCTCTTTCTTCTTCCACAAGAAAGCGGAATTCTTATTTCCCTCAAATTCCCTCGTTTCCTATCCTAAGCGGTAGTCAAACTCTCCTAGGACAAGGTCGGGAATTTCCTATAAATAGCCCCTTGCATCCATCAATTATCGACACTCATTAACACCAATTAGCCATTAATATTTTACCGAGATTATACGTATACACACACGATTTTTCAGCAATAATTATCTAGCATCCCGACACACATAATTCCTTAACATCGTTAGACCGATATTACGTCACAAACCCGAAGGAAAACCGGTTCCCATACCCGAGCCTTCATCCGTCCAAGCCTTCACCTTAGCCGAACCAAATCTCGACGCTCCCGTGCTTAGCCACATTCCGACGAGTCCCGATCCGAGTCAACAAGAGCATGTAGGTTGAGGGTGCAACAAAACCCGATTTCTTCCTTTCTCTCCTTCTCTTTACTTCGTCCGTTTTTTTTATTTACGGGTCTAGAGTCGTTTTTTTATTCTTCTAATATCGTTATTAACGAAAAACTATTTTTCATAACGTATATTCTGAAAAATATGATATCGATTCTTCCATAATCGAATATTATATTGAAAGGAATTATATTAAGGTTTCGACGATACTAAAAATCGTTACATCTTTTCTTCGTTAAAAATTCTTTTCTTTTCTCGTTCAAAACAAACTTTTTTACAAAACCTTTTTTTTTACTCATTCTAAATATCCAATATCGATTTCATAATCGAATATTGGATATGACGAATATCGAAAATATAAGTTGAATACAAATTAATTCATGTTTTGTACGCGACTTATTAAAAATAACAATTTTCGAACAAAATCCCAAAAAACCGGACGGCACACCGTCCGGATCTTCTTCCTCTTTTTTTACGTTTTCGCTCGTTTATTATTTATTTTTCGATCGATTTCTATAATTTGCACCTTTTCTAAAAACTATTCTAAATATTCGATATTAACTTCGTAGTCAATTATCGAATATAACGAATATCGAAAATATTAATTCGAGTACGAATCACACAATATTCATACGCGACTTAATACGAACTTCGAGTTTTTCAAAAACCGGACCCGAAACAGTCAGCCACGCGACCCGCCGGCGTCCCGGGCGAGCCGCGCGGCCGGCTGCTTGCCGCGGCTTTTTCTCCTTTTTTTTTATTTTTCGAACTTCGTTTTTTTTTATACAAAACAACGTTCTTTTCAACAATATTTTTCAGATTTCGATTAATTTATTTTCTCGATTTCGCATATTTTATTTTGCTATATTATTATTTACAAATCGATACTAACTCGTTTGTTTGTTTTGTAGCAAATTCATCATTTTATTTCATTTGTTTTATTATACTAAAACGAATCTCACATGCTAAATACAACTTTGACGTTAATCAATTTTCATGCATTAAATTGACTTAGCAACCCATTCAATTCCTCACATGTTTAGAAAACAATGTTTGCACATCATTCATCGTATTACTAACGCGCGCATTAAAACGTCATTCGATATCCTAGTAGAGGCCGCTAATGTGCGGGCGGGGTTGGGTGTTCTTAGTGAACTTCCCAACACGTACCCTCACCCCTTACTCAGAACCGTGGTTTCCGGATGTCCGAAACCATTGGCAACGAGAGTCATTCAATATACGATTAACCGCTCAGTCGGCATCTATATCGATATGCAAAAGGGACGAGCCCAATAAACTCTGACATCGGAAATGGGCCGTATTTTGTACACGGCCCACTACGACATAGAGTGGGCTCGAACGGTTCCGAATAACCATAAAATTCGGTGGCGA
Source organism: Agrostemma githago (assembly GCA_958450325.1). Taxonomy (NCBI): domain Eukaryota; kingdom Viridiplantae; phylum Streptophyta; class Magnoliopsida; order Caryophyllales; family Caryophyllaceae; genus Agrostemma; species Agrostemma githago. The sequence goes on along the minus strand of OY288244.1, from coordinate 22,770,852 downwards.
CTCCGACTTCGATTTAAATTTCCATTTGACCATCTCATGGAGATTCATTCGCCTCCCCAAAACCCGCGCGTGGCCGCGTCGGGGTGGACCTATGTCATGTCCACACTTGGGCAACAAACTAGGGTAACATATATATAGTAATGCCTTAATGGGTATCTTAACCTAAAGCCTAAATCCAACTTTTGCTTCATTAGTGAGACAATCACCCTTTGCATCTTCATGGGGTGAAACTTCGCCCTGCGGTTTGACGAATTAATCCCACCAGGTGAAATTTTGCCCGGTGAGATTTTCTTCTCAGTTTGCGGTTTTTGGCACTTTTCTCCATCGGGCGAAATTTCGTCCGGTCATTTTCGCCCGGTGAGATAGCTCGGAAAATCTTCGGGGAGGCACTTTATCGTCGGGTGAAATTTCGCCCGGTGGTACTTCATCGGGTGAAATTTCACCCGGTCATTTTCTCTGGCCTCTTTCATTGTCTCATTTTTCGTCGATTGATTGGATGACTTTAAACTTCAAGTTGTGTGCTTTGCTCTTTGGACGGTATTCCCTTCTCTTGTGCTCGTGGAAGCTCGATTGTGATTTCGGTGCCAAATATTATCAAAATTGATAGAGAAACTACCAAAAACGCGTAAAACGCACAAGAGGGATGCTAATGCGAGAAGTACTCAAAATATGGCAATAATCGCACTCTAAACTCGCAAAACGAGGGAAAAGAGGATCTAAATGAGGGGAAAAATGGTCTAAATTTAGCACACAACAATTCCCCCACACTAAACCATTGCTCGTCCTCGAGCAAAGACCCAAAAAGAAATTACAACTACTACTACTAGCTAGACTATGCTAAGCCGATACGGGGCAATTAACGGGCCTGCTCCGTCCCTTCAACTCACATCGAAATACCAATGAGGTGGAGTACTCCCATGCAAGGCAAGTTGGGGCTTGCTCAAAATGGCGGATGCGACTAAACACACAAAAATACATAACACGAAAGAGTAGACGCATCCAAAGCAAAAGTAAAACACTGAATCCCTCATCGAGACGGCGGGGAAGACACCAATTACTTACCTTAAACAACAATAAATTTCCAAGATAAATCACCCACGTAAACAAGGACCAAAGCCTAATACTATGACAATTAAGCAATATAAATGTTGATAACTTAGCCTAGGTCCTCCTAATTTTCTAAAGGGGTACAACGAGGCGTATAACGGAGTGGAAAAAGTGAACCATGGATTCGTTCGACACTGTAGCCTAAATTAGGGTGGAGTGTTTACAATTATTGGGGTGAAGTGTTTACAATTATTGGGGTGGATCGACTAATCACCGCTATCTTCCTACCTCGGGACTTGGTCCTCTAGTTGGCACTTCACGGCGATGAATCGATCAAAGGGCTTTTTTTAAGGATGTTATAATATGAGAGAGAAAGAGGAGAGAATGAGGTGCCTTATTCCATTGATCATTAACGTGTATATATACATATACAGATATCTAGGATTTCTTCTGGGTCTAGAATATTCCGTGTAGATATGATGTCGACATAATGTCGTCATAGTGTGCACATCCACCAATACAATATATTACATTATAACACTCCCCTTGGATGTCCATCAATGAAGTCATGTCTCATTAAAACTTTTCCTAGAAAAACCCAATGGGAAAAACACTAGTAAAGTAAACGAGTACATAAATCTTCAAAACACGCATAACATGCTGCCTCGTTAAAACCCTTCCATGAAAAACCCAGTGGGACAAAAACCGTGGCTTAGGAAAAAGAGTACAGCGCGTGATTAGTACTCCCCCTGATGATTGCACGACTTGATATGTCTTGAAATTATCCATGTCTTCATGAAGCTTCACGGCGTTGAAATGGATTTGTCATAATCGATAAACTTGGTATCTTCAATCAATAGAAATCCTTGATAATTCGATATCATATTTCTTCGGAACCACAATCTGGATAGTCATTCATGACTCTTGGATCTTCATTTCAAATAATATTTCCACAGTTGTGAACTTGTTCTCAATGCACGTCATAACATAATATGTCTAGACAATTGTCATCTCAACAATGACGATTATAACTATAACGTTATTAACACGTCTATAGCCCTACCTCATTAAAAACCTTACTAGGAAAAATCCATTAGGACAAAAAAACCTAGTCGAAGGGAAAAAGAGTGTAGCTAATATTTACAATTTAAATACCCTAAATAATTGATCTTTCTTGTCATATTTTCTTATTTTACATATATATTGACATATAATTATAGTCTTTCACTACATTATTTTCCAACTATTATGGTGTTTCTTATAATCGGAAGGAAACTTACCCATGTATGAATTCTCAATGCACTCAAACTTCAAATTGAGATAATAAAACAGTGCATTCACTTCAACTTTCATGTTGAACACTTTTATAAATACACATTTATTGTATAGAAGATCATACACTTAATAATGAGTCATTCTGGAACTAATTTGATCAATTATCATCATCTTTTGATCATTTATAATATGCTCCTTCAAGGAGTTATCAATCTATATATGAGTATAAATCTCCTTAAAACTTATATATAAGTATGTATCCTGCAATATATAACAATAATAATCTTGTGCATGCCTATATTATGAACAATGCTCGATAGTATATGGAGTATGTACTAAACTAATGCAACGATGTTTTATGAAACTAATATATAGTATCTAATATGCAATGATAAAATAATTATGTTACATGCACATGAGACTCAAATGCAAACTGTACAATATCTTCACCAATATTATTCATAATTGGATTGACTTCGAGTCAATACGTGGACTTCAAGTCCATGAGCTCATTCTTAACCATAGATTGTACGTCGACAATAAAGATGAACGCTTAAATAAGATCCCCATTAAACTGTCCATCACATATCGCGCGCAAGTATTATTCGGTTCCATGAATTTACATATCGATATAATTACTTATACTGCCGGCACTGCTTAAAGATATCTGAATATATTTGGTACCAATATTTTCATATAGCTAGGCCATCTATTATCGTTCAGATATCTATGTCACTTCAACGACATTCAAGTTTCATTACTCTTCATGAGTACGAAATGCACATGCTTGCCATTTTCTTTCACTTATAACATATGAACCGAATATGACCTTCACACTCCGTCGTGTGTGATTATTGAAAATATGGCAAGAATCTCAATGTTCACACATTTTACTATCCATGAAGGAGCTATAGCTCGCTCTACCTCAAGGAGAGTAAATATGTCTATAGTCAAATAATAAATTTCAATGTATAACATATCTTGATAAGATAAGGTGATCAAGCTGATATATTCTGGTACATCATCAAAACCAAATGATATAAATCATTATTAATATTTCTTGAATCTCTAGGTGATGTATTTCGTATCCAAAATAAGTCTCTGAACTTCAGATTCAGATGGGATCAACATTACTTGTTTGTTTTTACCAGCTTATTCTTATCAATCTCCCCCTTAAGGTGGTAAAAACTATCATTACTTGATAGATTTAAAGGGCAATATCCACCTTAGAATTCATTTCATATTTTATACACTTTAATCAACTGATTTTCTTCAGTAGAGTAATATATTGGGGAGCTCGACTTATCGCAGTTGGTTTTTTCACGTGCTGACTTAAAATTGCCCATTTGGGAGATCATCATGTTCACATAATACTCAAATGGTGAACGCTGATTACAAGAACTACTCGTAAAATTCTGTGTGACTACAGGTCATGTAATTCAACCATAAATAAACGTTCATGTTCATTATCCAACTCCGAGCAGTATTCAAATCTTCAACATAATAATATTCCATTTCAGTGTACTGTCTTGCCTCAAATATAATTCTAATGACACATGAGAGGGATTCAGCACGCTGTTACGTTTCTTTCAAGATAAACATCCGGTTTATCAAAACGGGTGTAACAAGAAGCCGGATGGCCTAAATTTGTTATATCTTAATATTTGTGTCGGCTTTGCATTGCCTAAAACTCATTTCATTTTTCTTATTCATTTGGCTATGTCTTGATAAATTCACTAGTTGTACGCCACATTTTCAATTGACTGAATCTCATCACGCTAAACTTTTGTTTAACTACATTATATATTATGGGCACAACAATTTTATTTTCTCATTTGGCCATGAAAAATTATAGATGTGACATGACACAAGTGGTGTCTCATATACATAGGCAAGACCCGTCAATATTTCTTCCGGGAATATGCTATATTACTCACTTGTAATTGTCATAAAATACGATCAATAATTATAATTGTCAACACATACAATGATGACATTCACTTAATCAATCTCTTTTATTCGATGTTATATTCGCTTTGGAGAATGATCATCGTTAATCGAATACATTATTTCAAGTCATATCCGAAACTATGACTATTAACCAATGATATGTTACTCACAATTTTTAATAACTCAATGCAGAATTTTGTGTCAATTAAGGTCATATCATTAGACTCATTTTAATTATGTCAGTCCTATCTTGACTCCTGCTTCTGGTAGAGTCTTTATTAAAAATGTTTCTCGGGGAATGAACACATCCAGTTGAAAAAGATTCAGCGTTTTTCAAAAAAATTACGTTTGTTCAACGTGAATGAACAAGAAATTAATTGACAATATTTCTCCAAATCTCTTTTCACATACTATATGTTGCCTTTAGGCTTCAGGCCAATATTCTTTCAATTCAAAGGAATATAAATTTTCTCCTCACATAATAAGTGATACTCCGTATTAAACACGGTACTGTTTCATGTACGTACTCACACAAAATATAATTTATTATTATTTTTTTGATACAATGTCTTAAAGGCTACTTTATTCCCGTGATATCGTGTTTTCACGGCTGCTGTATTTGCCTAGTTATTATTTATATTAATCTTGTATATATTTCAGGCATACAAATTCTTATAAGGAGCTTCTAGTCTAAAAATACTTATTATCTCACCGGATGACATTATTACCTCTTATCATGATCGTATATGAGCCTTTTAATATATGGATATTTGACTCCAAAGTTGATTCATACACATACACACACTAATGCTTAACTGATTTCATTTTAGAATATAATTGTATGAAAATTATAACGATTATGGAATCAAATTTACAAAGATATTAATTGGGAAATTAATCAACATAATATGTACGGTCAAATTCACATAAAATAGGCAAAAATGACGATTAAATTATGCACTCAAATATGTTGTACAAATCATGCTCGATCTTTATATAAGTATCAAATTTTCATGAGATAAACGGAGTCCATGCTTGAAAGATATAATCAAATTTGCAAAGATACTCTTGTATATATAAACAATTGAATGATAAATGGAGTCTACGTTATTGATTTTTGATAGTAAAATTAAACAATTGAATTCATCTCAACAAACATCTATTAGTTGACAAATAATCTTGTATAAGAAACAAATAATAATTAATCATAATTTAATAAAACTAATATAAAGATTATGATATAAAACGAATTAGTGATAAACTGATGACTAATGTGAAACAATCAAGTAGTAATGAAATTCTATTGCTATTGTTTGTGAGCAAACTAATACGGAGTATTTGATTAAAGGCACACAATAATATGATGCCCTAAAACACACACTGTCTTACGGGTAATAGGATGATTAGAATAATTCAAATTTCTACTCTTTGAATCTTTGCTATATCACGCTAATATCTTCTAAGATAGTTAGATAAATATTGAAAAGATATTTATGTAACATATAACATGGATATTCTAAAAAAAAATCAAATCAAATTCATTGATTCATAATACACATAGGCAACATATATAAGACACACTATTCGTATATAATATCCAAAACATAATAGATTTACCAGTTATTACAATACATATATTCCATTACGATTAACACTAATTTATTTATTTTTCCATCATTAATAATTATGAAATAAAAGAGGAACTAATTAATTAGTAGAAAAATCTAATTAATTTGAGACTTTGATAGATAAAATATGACGTATATAAACAAATTTGGGACTATGAATTTGATAATCGGGTAATTATCATAAGAAGATTAGGTCAATTACAATAAATCACTTAGTTAAAACAAAGTTAATCTAACACCACATGCATTTGAATTACGAAATTTCTAGAAAACATCGATCATCCATCCATATTTGTATGGAGTACATACATAACGTATACGATTAATATGAAAGAATACATGTTTGTTTTAATATTGTTGTTGGTTAATAAAATACTCCGTAACATAATAGCGAGAATTTGACCTTATTCAATCCATGGTAATAGTATTATACTTTACTACGATTCAGTTAATTATAGTCTATACTCCATATCCATTAAACGCTACAATAAAAATTGATGATAAAAGAAAGTACCTGATTAGATATATAATAAAATAGAATAAGATTTGATATGAATCTCCATATTATCAAATCTGAATAATAAATTCTCAGTCGGCTCAATAATAAGTGCTTACTCAATCGGCTAGAATCAATGCTCGCTCAGTCGGCTAGAAACTCGTGCTGATAACGTGTTATAATGTGAGAGAGAAAGAAGAAAGAATGAGGTGCCTTATTCCATTGATCATTAACGTGTATATATACATATACAGATATCTAGGGTCGTTTCTTCTGGGTCTAGAATATTCTGTGTAGATATGATGTCGACATAATGTCGTCATAGTGTGGACATCCACCAATACAATATATTACATTATAACAAAGGATATGTTTTTTCGATGATATGATTTTCATTTGAAGCTCCTTTTCTCTCCTTGTTTTTCATATTTTTGTGCCCTTTTCTCTTGCTTTGGTTTGCCCTTTTTTGGCCTTTTGATTTTAATGTGGTTTGGAACCAAGCTTGGAGGTTATTTTTGTGTAAAATAGGTAATCGAGAACGCGCGCCATTCCCGGATAACCCACAAAATGTAATCCCCTAGAAATTCGAACGCGATACAGTGGCGGAAACACTGTAGATTTGGGATTAAAACACACTGATGTTCTATAATTAATAAAAGAACGGTCAGTCAATACAGAGGCCACTTTTTACAAAAGAACTAAATTAAAAATTCGCCAAACAGGGTTACAAAAATCCATAAATTACAAAAATAAAGAAAGAGTAAGATCCACGTTACTCGCTAGCTCACACCCAAAACCCAGAAACAATTACCTGTCATGTTATAAACATAAGAGCCACGTCAGTGAGGAGTAACTCGGACGTTCTCCCAGCCATATTATATCATATGAAAAAATAATAGTATTATTATTTCAAAATATTTAAAATGAGAAAACATTAAAATGATATAATAAAAATAAGCTTTCGGAGAAAACTTTAAACATTTGTCAACCTGCAAATGAACCAATCGATGATAATAATATTCAAACTGGCGTTATGGAAATTTGATCAGTGTTCACAAGGCTAGACTTTCACTAGGAGAATATTAAAACTAGCTTCGAGAACTTTGTTCAAACAAATCAAACCTCGATCTCTAACCAGGCTACTCAACCATAATAGGACGGCGACTTATAAATGCGTGGCCCTAGTTTAAGATATTATGCACACCCATCCCGAGCACCATAAATACTCAGTTCAACCCGACGGCGTCTTACACTGCGAGGCACGAGTTTAAGGTCAAAATGTACACACACTCCCGAACATCATATATGATCGGTTCAACAACCAGTGTGCCCCATAAAGACACACCAGCCTTATAGTTGATGGCAAAAACGTAAACCCCAGAATATATTACTCTAACTCCACACTTGTTCTTATTCCATAACTCCAAAACAGTCATTATCGATATACAAAATATATAATCATTATGAATAATATGAAGATAAAAGGAATAAACATTTATATAAAAAGGAAACTTTCTAAAAATGGAAACTTACTTAAAATAGAAATTTCGTTATAGAAATATGTAAGTTATTAAAAATAAGTGAAACGTATAAAAATAGCATTTCCAACCAAATTAACATTTTATTATTATCGTCGTTATCGTAACTTCATTATATTTCCAAATTCGTTACTCAAAATATAAATATAATATAATAAGTCAATACATAGTATTTTATAAATAATTTAGGAAATCGAGTTAAAACAATAAATCTTAGAAAAGAGATATTTTAAGAAAAACGATATCAAAATTAATTGAGTCAACGAGTTTTATAAATGAAATGAATTTTATAAAGGTTTCAAATTATTTTTAAGAAATAGCTTTGATTTATAAATAGTACAAATTTTAATAAAAATAGTCAATCGGAAAACAAATAGGAAATTATTAGTGAAAATAGTCTCGACTAAAATGTATTTAAAACTAAATAGACTGTTTTCTCATTTATTAGTATAGATCGTAAAACGAAAATTAATTTATTAAACAAGTACACAAATCTCGATTATAATATGAAAATACGATTTCGAGTTAAAAATTAGAAATTAATGAAATATGACGAAAGTATGAAATCGATATTATTTAGTTACTAGTGTCACGATAACCAACAAAGTATTATAACGATCATAAACAATAAAATTACTAACGATTTATAAAACGATATCGAAAGTTGTAAAAATATTTATAAAGCATATGATTTAATATTAATATAATTAGCAATAATAAATTGCTAAAAATTAGGAAAACCGAAGTTAAAATATTTACTACATACTACTACTCAAACATACGAATAAAATCGAGTAACGTCCTAAAGTTACCTTGAGTTGATATCCACACCAATCACGTACTTGGCCTCGTCGGGGTCCTCGCGAAATCATAAAGGATGAACGGATGAATTGGGATCGAAAAAAAAATGAACGGAAAAAGGACGACAAGGGCCAGCCCAAAACCGATTAGCAGTACGAGTGAGAGCAGCAGCAACAACGACTCCGTAGTCAGTACAAGAGCAGATTATCGCTCCTAACATCAGTACATTAGGCAACAAGGAAAACAGGACAAGGTAAGAAATAAGAAGAAAATAGAGGAGACGTGATGTTCTGAGAAATGACGCAAGAATGGGACAGATAGAGCGAGGAGGGAACGAAGAATGAACGATGATTACGAGCTGAAAAGACGTGAATCAGGAACATGATGTAAGAGCAGCGAAAAAACGAACTAGAAGAACGAAAAATGTCGAATATCGAATATCGAAAACAAACGACAACGATGATACGATAAGAAAATCAAAGGTAAACGAGCAGCAGCAGTGACGACATACAGCAGCAGTAAAACGAATAACAAGGTCGATAACCCAAAACCAAAGGCATCAGGAAACAAGACGAACTGCAGCAGCAAAAATGAGGGGAAGAAAACAAGGAGGAGAAAGAGGGGAAACAGACAATAGTAACACCAGCACAACTGTAGAAACCGAAACCAAAAAAAAGAAGAACACGAATGAAGAAAATAGACAGGAACAAAAGACAACCAAACGGACAGAATAGGAGAAGAAGAAGAAGAATAACCAAGCAGGTCACGATAGAAGCAGCACACGACAGAAACAGCAGCAGTAAACGCTATCAGTGAGAAGAAAAGAAGAAGAAAAGAAGAAAAACGGAGAAGAAACAACAGCCGCAACAACGAAATATGAAAACAACAGTAGAAAATGAGTAGCACCGGTAAATCGAAACACGAAAAAGAAGACTGAAAACTCGCAGCAGGAACAGCACTCAGGCAGCAAAATAACGAATCAACAGGACATCGACCACAACAATTAACGACAGTACAGCAATAGACGCACCAAAAGGAAGAAGAAGGAGAAGAATCAGCAGTACATACATGGGCATCCGGACAGCAGCCGCAACGTCAACAGTAGCAGTACACCGCAGCAACGAAACAGATCAAGGTCCTAGATCGAAGAACTCGGATGATAACAGAAGAACACAGCAGCAGCAGCAGCAGCACAAATCAGGGAAGAAGAAGAGAAAAGAATAAGAAGGATAAGAAGACAGGAGTCGGGAAACGCATAAGGTGAGTTGAATGAAGGGAGTTATGTGAAAGTGGGGAAAAATAATAAAGAGGTGAAGCGGTGGGTGCTAAAAACAAGGGAAGAGGAGGACGGATCATGTTCCAAACTAAATTAAAAGTGTGTATGAGGGAGATAAATAGAAAAAGGAGTGAATGTAACATACAGTAAGTAAGTTGAATACAATTCCCCAAAAAAGTGTACGGATTCCGAGACTAATGTATATGAGTTAATTAAATGAATCGGGTGAAAACGAGTTAATAAAATTAATAAATAATCGGGCCGTCACAAATGAGTATATAAATATTCGATACGAAACGATGCTTAAAATAAATAGACGATGAAATAGTATTTCCCGATAAATAATAGATTTCCGATAAAGTGAATTAAATTGATTTCTCGAGGAAAGAAAATAAATATTTTGACGAAACTTAAAATAAATGAGCTTCAAGCTTAATATATATAAATGAAAAGAATTTAGAATTTAAATCGTCGGAATAGACTTTCGATTAAAAAAAAAATTAAATGTATAAAATGAATCGAAACAGAAATAAAAATATATTTTAAATATAAGGAGAGTTTCCGAGTCAAATAGTATTTTAGGAGTTTGAAACAATTAAACGATAAATTCGTTTTATAATAATTTTAAGAATCACGAGTTAAATCGTAAACAAAAATATGGATATGAACAAAATTTTAATTAAATTTAATTTATAAAATCAGGGGTGTTACAATCTTCCCCACTAAAAAGAAGTTTCGTCCTCAAAACTACCAAAAATATAATAATAAAATGGAAAACAAGGTTATATCATTTCAACAAAAATGGAAATGCTTAACTCGCATCACAATCTCGGTTTAAAAGAAAAATTACAGTTTCAAACGGAATATGAAATCGAAATCGAAGACAAAAGTTGTTTCAAAATGAGTTGGGCTCAGCTACCCAAAGTTTAAAATTATTCTAATTAACATAATCGTAAGTTAAAAAACAAATTATTCGATAAAATAATGACGATAAATATAATTGTAAACGAACTCGAGGGGGAAGAGTACCCAAATACTTTCAAAACAACAGTAAAACGTCTTAGTAAAGAAATTCGACAAGACCAAACAAAAATTTGAGAAATCAAGTTTGTAGTTAGTAAATAAGAATCGAATCAGTCGACAAACATTTTTAATAACAGATTTAAAGTCTAACGGCAATAAAACAAAAATTTAGACGTACGAAGTTTTCCGAAATATTAAATCGTTTTACATAATAATCTTATAAAAATCCAAAATATTGGCAATTATGAAAGTTTTCATAAAATCTCGATCACGCGAAAATCAAAATTAAAATTTTAAATAATTTCGAAATACTTTAAAATAAATTATTAAGACCCTTTTGAAACATGACCAAAATAAGACAAAAACGAAATACAAGTTTTGAAATTTGTAACTCAAATGTTAAAATTTCACGATAGTCCAAAATTTTAAAATTCATAATATAGGTTCGAGAAAAAGGTAAACGGATACATAAAGTCAGAGTCAACTACAAATCAAAACAAAAGTTTTCAAACTCGATAAAGAAGTTAAAGGGATTGGCCGATGAAGAAAAAGCAGGATTTAAGAAAGGCTAAGGGAAGGACAAAATTGAGAGTCCAATAGAGCTCTCAAGGATTAGAGAATGAATTAATCATCTCGAGATTCACGGTACGACTCCCACAACTCGGGTTCCTAATTCCATCAAATAACGTTAAGTCCAAAATTAGGCACTAGGTGGTACTACTCAGTCACAATCTCCAAGATGTCTTACGTGAATCGATCAAACGACACAAAACTAATCCACACTAGGTTTACAATCTAATCTCATCAACTAAAATTCCAACAATCATCAAAACATACCCAAACTCGCAATCGATAAGGTTCCTAAATCCAAAGCTCATAAAGTTTGAACTCGAGGTACACTCTAAATTTCTCGAGTGAGTAATACTAAATCAGATCCACCAATTTAACAATGTTCGGGCACAAAATCCTAAAAAAATGATCACCAACATATTTATAATGCCACAAATACAGAAGTAGGGAAAGTACAATAAATCCTCGAACACGCTCAAACCTATAGGTAATGGCGTAAACACTCAAATCTTCAATTACGTCATTGTGCTAAGGTTTCTAAAAATTCCAACAAATTCCATATCGTAACCGCGAAACCACTAAAATATTTATTAACTTAACGAAGCCACAATCTCGTTGGTCTAAGGATTCTGAACAGTAAATTCCATCAAAATGATTGGCATCAAGGTATTCTTCAAAACAACACAATAAGCCCAAATTATGATTGCGCAAGACATTTCTGTTCTTCAAAGTCAAGAATAATTCATCCAAGTTAGATCACTCAACTCCAAAGTTCATAGGTTACAACCTTTAAACAACGATCAACGGTCTAATCCTTATTAATCACGGGTAATCTATGTCCACCAAAGTTTCTAACAACACTAATGAAAACCTTCAATGGTACCACAACACTCAGACTAACACTTTAAACAATACTCTATGTTCCCGCATATTCGCGATGCATCCATCCAATAAGCATCAGGTAAGAATCCCAAAATAATATTTTCAGTTATTTTTAGTTCGGTTCTAGGTTAGGTACTAGGTATCCATAAAAAATGACATATTCTTACTACTTGTAGACACCCACATTTTAACCGTCAGGTGTCTATAATTGTTCCCGCCAAACAACCGATGATGATTGGACGCAAACATGCTTTAATGGACTCGGATATGGGCTCAGAATCATGGACATTTGGTTTAGGCTTATTACGGAGTACAAATCTTACAAAACCAACCTCAAATCCAGGCCCAGTGGGTTGTTTCGAGTCAAATGAGACTAATTTGTGTCGATTCCGACACCAGGGGTAAAACCGTCTTTTAGCGACCTAGTCAAAACCCGGTCAAAAATATTCGCGAGACACACGAGTCAGCCGTGACACCTCACGTGGCTGATTCGGTCTCAAACACCACAAAAAATCAGCTTCAAAAAATATTAAACAAATCCTTTAAGGATAGAATTCGATCTCAAGTAGGAATTCTATCCGAAAACCGAATCAATTACCGATCGAGCATCAAAATACTCGGCCAACTCCCCCCAACCAGCCGAGATTCCTTGCTTCCTCCCCAAGCAACGGACTTCTCGTTCCTTTCGAACTCTCGCGTTTCCTATCCAAATCGGTATTTCTTGTTGTCTAAGCAAGATACCTTTCCTAAACCTCTTCGCCTATAAATAGGACCCTCTGTTCAACACAATTCATTGAGAAACTATCTATCAAGAGGCGATCAATTATTCCCACACATGAAAAATATCCATCATCCCTGACATCTAGAGAAAAAAATCATTCAAAGCAAATCTCGATATACCTCCGAAGAAGCACCGACATACTGCCAAAATACCGACGAATCCGACCCCAAGAAAACCGGCCGAAACCCGTCCAACCACACGTCCAAAATAACACCTTAACTCATCTCGCATCATCTCGACGCTCCCATGTTTAAACCACTTTCCGACGAGCCTTATTCCGAGAAAACAAAGCATGTAGGTTGAGGGTGTAAATCAAACCCGATTTTTCTCTTCTTCTCTTCCTTTCTCCACGTTTTTCATCTTTTTTTCGAGTCGTGTCGTCGGTCGGTCTTTTTAATATGGGTCGTTGTCACATCCTTTTATTTCTAATATCGATACTATAAAAAACTATTTTCATATATAAACGTTCTTAACATACGATATCGATTCTCTAATCGAATATCGTATCTAACAAGAACTAAATTAAATCTCGTTGATGCTAATAAAATCGTTACATCTTTTTTTAACAAAATTCGACGATTTTATACGCGGAGAGAATTAACATCTTTTTTTCGTTCAAAATTCTTTTTTTTTACTTTTCGTTCAAAACAAACTTTTTTCAAAACTTTTTCTAAAGTCTTTCCGAATATCGATTTCATAATCGAATATCGGATACGACGAATATCGAAAATATAAATCGAGTATAAATTAATCCATATTTGTACGCGATTTATAAAAATTGACGGTTTTCGACAAATAAAAAAAACGGACAGACCCCCACGCGAGTCGCGCGCCTGTCAAGCGACTCGCGCGGAGGCCTGATTGGCCGAGCTCCTTTTCCTCGCTTTCTCGCTTTTCTATTTTTTTCGGATCTTACATAAAAAGCGACTTTCGCGACATATTTCGATAAATACTTTTTTTGACCCCGGTCAACACGTGTTAATCCATCACGTGTCATAAACCTTTTTTCAAAACCATGCATATCATCGTATTTGCATCTTTATTCAATCTATTCGACCGTTACTAACTCGTTTGTTCATGTTTGTAGCGATTTATTTTCATATTTTGTTTTATTAGACTAAAACGAATTCACATGCTAAAATAACTTTGACGTTATTAGTTTAACATGCATTAAACGACTTAGCAACCCATTTATTTTTTCTCTCACATGCTTTGGAAAATAATGTTTGCATTTCATCCCACTATCGAACTAACGCGTGTACATAAAAAACGAACGATATCTTAGTAAAGGCCGCTAAGTGCGGGCGGGGTTGGGTGTTCTTAGTGAACTTCCCAACACGTACCCTCACCCCTTACTCAGAACCATGGTTTTCGGATGTCCGAATCCATTGGCAACGAGAGTCATTCAATACACGATATCTGATAATGTCGATATCGGTATCAAATGCTAAGGGACGAACCCAATAAACTCTGACATCGGAAATGGGCCGTATTTTGTACACGGCCCAGTATGACATAGAGTGGGTTCGAACGGGCCCGAACTCCCACAAAGTTTGGTGGCGACTCCTACTTCGATTTAAATTTCAATTTGACCATCTCATATGGAGATCCATTCGCCTCCCCAAACCCGCGCGTGGCCGCGTCAGGGTGGACCTATGTCATGTCCACACTACTCCAAAATATATTCAACTCTAAGTACTCCAAAACAATTAAAGTAACCTATAACCCAAGGTTGATCGGTATCTAAGGTATCATCCTAATTCCATCAAGCAGCAATTTATCATTCAAATCGATCCTCAAAAGCTTACTAAGATTAATAACAGAGTATAACTCACAATCCTCAAACCATGTAACAAGGGTTTACTAAACCTCAACATCAATAACTTTTCACAGGGTTCATTGAGACGGAAAACGGTCAAACCAAGAATCTCAAGAAAAAAGATGGTAAAGTAGGAGAATAGAACAAGGATTTATCAAGCGAAAGAAGATGAGAATATAAAAGAGAAGAATTGGAAAAAGTAGAGGAATGAAGAAAAGAATCGATGGTCCTATATAACTAAGATTTAAAACGAGAGAAGAATCTTCGGACCTCAAAGGTTCCACAAAGGAACTCACGATATCTTCATCTCCTCGTAGGGACACGAGCATACTAGTCTTGTGTTGCTTTGTCTGGATCCAAAGTGATTTCACACATAAGTCTGTTACACCGGTACGGAACTGGAATCTACTCTTGATCATCTGGCCTATAGCTTAAACGAACTGAACCGGAGCTGAAGAGTCACCATCGACATCTTTCTTAGAGCACCAAGTTGTCCACTCGAGTCAGTAGGCGTTGAGAGTTCTAAGCAGGTCTTGTCCCGATCTAGAACAACATCATATCAGCATCTTGATCATTCATCTTTTTCCAGTCAAAAGCAACAAATATTCAATGCTAATCATTGAGTTACAAGAACATATAAACCTAACAGTTAAGTTCTTAATTGGGTTTCTACCCATCTCTCACTAATATTCTTTTAATATTCAAATCATTTACGAGTATTTTTCCTAGAATCAGGTGTAAGCGTCGGGAGCAACAATGCTCTGATACCAACTGTAATCCCCTAGAAATTCGAACGCGATACAGTGGCAGAAACACTGTAGATTTGGGATTAAAACACACTGATGTTCTATAATTTAATAAAAGAACGGTCAGTCAATACAGAGGCCACTTTTTACAAAAGAACTAAATTAAAAATTCTCCAAACAGGGTTACAAAAATCCATAAATTACAAAAATAAAGAAAGAGTAAGATCCACGCTACTTGCTAGCTCACACCCAAAACCCAGCAACAATTACCTGTCATGTTATAAACATAACAGCCACGTCAGTGGGGAGTAACTCGGACGTTCTCCCAGCCATATTATATCATATGAAAAAATAATAGTATTATTATATCAAAATACTTAAAATGAGAAAACATTAAAATGATATAATAAAAATAAGCTTTCGGAGAAAACTTTAAACATTTGTCAACCTGCAAATGAACCAATCGATGATAATAATATTCAAACTGACGTTATGGAAATTTGATCATTGTTCACAAGGCTAGACTTTCACTAGGAGAATACTAAAACTAGCTTCGAGAACTTAGTTCAAACAAATCAAACCTCGATCTCTAACCAGGCTACTCAACCATAATAGGACCGCGACTTATAAATGCGTGGCCCTAGTTTAAGATATTATGCACACCCCTCCCGAGCACCATAAATACTCAGTTCCACCCGACGGCGTCTTACACTGCGAGGTACGAGTTTAAGGTCAAAATGTACACACACTCCCGAACATCATATATGATCGGTTCAACAACCAGTGTGCCCTATAAAGACACACCAGCCTTATAGTTGATGGCAAAAACGTAAACCCCAGAATATATTACTCTAACCACACTCTTGTCCTTATTCCATAACTCCAAAACAGCCATTATCGATATACAAAATATATAATCATTATGAATAATATGAAGATAAAAGGAATAGACATTTATTTAAAAAGGAAACTTTCTAAAAATGGAAACTTACTTAAAATATAAATTTCGTTATAGAAAATACGTAAGTTATTAAAAATAAGGGAAACTTATAAAAATAGCATTTCCAACCAAATTAACATTTTATTATTATCGTCGTTATCGTAACTTCATTATATTTCCAAATTCGTTACTCAAAATATATATATAATATAATAAGTCAATACATAGTATTTTATAAATAATTTAGGAAATCGAGTTAAAATAATAAATCTTAGAAAAGAGATATTTTAAGAAAAACGATATCAAAATTAATTGAGTCAACGAGTTTTATAAATGAAATGAATTTTATAAAGGTTTCAAATTATTTTTAAGAAATAGCTTTGATTTATAAATAGTACAAATTTTAATAAAAATAGTCAATCGGAAAACAAATAGGAAATTATTAGTGAAAATAGTCTCGACTAAAATGTATTTAAAACTAAATTTGGGTTATGCATGAATCATTAAACTAATGCGTGCACACTAATATTCGAACGATTTCTCTTCGAGTCTCACCCTAGGAACCCCGATGACATGTGGTACATCAGCTATCCCCAACGGAGTCGCCAAATTGTGGACATGACGTAGGTCCACCCCGACGCGGCCACGCGCGGGTTTGGGTAGGCGAATGAATCTCGTGGTGAGATTGTTCTCGGGTTCGAAATTTAAGTCAAAATGGAGTCGCCACCGAATTTTGTGGTTATTCGGAATCATACGAGCCCACTCTATGTCGTCATGGGCTATACACAAAGTAAGCCCACTTCGATTTCAGAGTTCATTGGGCTCGTCCCTTTGCATTGCAATATCGATACCGTTTAAACCGGCTTTTGTATATAGAATGACTCTCGTGCGCCAAGGGTTTCGGACATCCGGAAACCAAAGGTTCTGAGTAAGGGGTGAGGGTACGTGTTGGGAAGCCCACTAAGGACACCCAACCCCGCCCGCACATGGCGGCCTCTACTAAGACATCGTTCGTGTTCGTGTGCGCGCGCTAGTAAAACGATTAAATGATAGGGAAACAGCGTTTTCGGGCTAAGCATATGAATAGTATGTGAACTACGTCATTTAATGCATCTTAATTATGGTCGAAATGATTTAGCATACGAGGTTCATTTATAAAGCGATAAGCAAATAAATAAATAAAACTCGAAAGTAAATAATATACAAGTTACACGGGCGGAAATACAACTCGGCCAATACAAAAATTGCAAATGATATACAAACGAAATAATAAATAAAAAAGAAGTTAGGAACGGACCCGTATGTGAGCCAGACCGTGAATTGCATAAACGGACAAACCCCGATTAAATACACATTGCGTTGTGTATTAAACGAAGGACGGAGACATAGGACCTAAGCGTGACGCTAGCCCGATCCCATGTCTCAATGCCTTGTCCCAACTTATCACATCGAAAAATCGATCAAAGTTGTTATAGTGTCGTGATACGTATGAGTTTTGAAAAATGGGTTCACGTGATTGACTTTACACGTGTTGACTAAGAGTCGTAAAAAAGACGAGGCTTAAATGTTGCATTTAAGCTCTCGGTTTTCTGGGTTACAGGACCCACTCGGTCGAGTCATGGTCTGACTCGGTCGAGTGTGTCCTCGAAAAGGGGTCTGCCCAGTTTTATGGACGCTGCTCGATCGAGTAGCCTACGTACTCGGTCGAGTAGCCCCTGTACGAGTGTCAACTCGTCTCGTTTTTGGGTTCAAAAATCGACGGTCGGTCGAATTAAATTCAAATATCGCACGATTTGAATTTAACTTGACCTCCGGTACTATAATCGTGTATATGTACGATTATAATACCGTTGTCGGGACTTTATGAAAACGTTTATATTAGAAAATTTGAATTAGCAACCGAATGCATCCCTCTACGTCACGACATCGAAACAAACCCTTTCGGGTTACGTGATGTCGGTTTTCGTGTCAACGAGTTCCGTACTAATGATAGAAATGGAATTAAATACGTTCAACTACGACCGATTGCGATCACGTCACGCCCTTGAGTACATTGGGGCGGGGCTCCTCGAAAGGGCTCCACCTCCGTCGTTGCTCGTAAAGGGATTAGACGGACTTTAGGCAAACATCGTAGTCAAACAGATTTAGAACCGGATTTTAATACTAGTTTATACATAAGTATACGCGGTATAATAAAGTTAGTAACGAGAATGTAAAAAGTTAGTATACGAAAAATGAAATGTTAGAGTTATGTTAGGAGTTAGAATTATAATACTAGTATAGATATGAAATAAACGATAGAAAAACGTAAGTAAAAAAAGTAACAAGGATCGAAATGGGGTTTAGGACACCCTCAACATACATGCTTAGTAGGGACCTCGGAAATGGACTCGCGAATAATGACGGGACGTCGGAGTATCGAGGATGTATGCAAGTTATGGTGTATATGTGTATATGTGTGTGCTTTTGTCGGTTTTTCGAGGGACAAAGGACTCGGTTTTTATGTGTGCTTGCTTAGGGTTGTAGTGTAGAGTGTTAAGGTAGATTAGGGTAGAAGTTTAAGGTAAATGTGCATTAGTGAAAGCTTTTAATGCAAAGGGTTTGAGGGGGTATTTATAGAGTTTTACCCCACGACCTAGAGTCACTCGATCGAGTGGCCCTAGTGCACTCGGTCGAGTGCCCTAGAAGATGGGCCTGATCCGGTTTTTGACGCTCCACTCGACCGAGTGGGTCAATCCACTCGATCGAGTGGGTCAAGCAAATCGAGACAAAATAGGAAAGAATTGATTTTGTTGTTTTGATTGATTTTTTGAATTTGGATTTGTGCGCCAGCTGAACCTGGCTGATTTATGAGACGGTTTCGTCTTTGACCGGGTTTTGACCCGGTCGCTAAAAGACGGGATTTATTTTTGGTGTCGGTTTTGGCCCAAATTAGTCTCATTTTGCTCGGAACGACCCACTGGGCCTGGATTTGAGGTCTGTTTTGTGAGATTATTACTCCGCTAAAAGTCCATGTTAGATATTATTGATTTCGGGTCCAAATCCGAGTATACCAAGTCACGTTTGCGTCCGATCATCATCGGGTGTTTGTCGGGAACTGCTATAGACACTAGCAGGCAAAATGCGGGTGTCTACAGAGCCCCCACTCTGACTGAGGCTTGGACAAGACGAAAGTCAGAGTAGCTACCAGGCCAATCGCAGATTACGACCTGGCAGCCTTCCGGTCGGGTCGTTTATAGTCCAGTAGACTAGCGTGAAGGGCTCGCCAGCCATAAGCAGAGGGTCATACCTGTCCTGCCGATGATAGCTCCGTGGGGAGTGAAATTTGCTTTTGAAGGTATAGGAGTACCCGTATGCTGATACATCATGGCTCTGATTGTAGCGTTCTGGGATAGATATTGGCTCACGTTGGGGAGTGAAGTAGTTGCGCGGAGACTTGCTTTTGAAGTCCGGGGTGTACCTGTATGCTGACACATAGCAAATTGCATGTAGCACATAGACAAAACACTGACTCGTGCTGGGGAAAAATGTACTGAATTTTGAAAAGTCGAAAATTTTGAAAAAAAAAAAAATTTATCACAGGATTTTTTTTTAGGAAATTCTAAGAAAGCTTGGGACAACTTGATTCCTATTCTGGGTTTTAGTCTGAAGTCAGGTCTGCACATGCTGGGGCCCAGGTTTGCTGAGGAGGCAGGGTAGTTAGGGTTACAGTTAGGGTTTCCTATTATAAATATAGGTCTCCCTGCTTCAGTTTACTGTAACTCAAATCAAAATCCCTTCTTTTCCTCAAAAATTTCTTAGTCTCTCAAGAGGATTCAAATTCCTGCCATGGGTATCGAGCATCTTACTTCAATGCTTTTTGCCCGGTCCCAGCACTTCCGGGATGAGGACAAAATTCAACTGACCCAAATAGGGATTGTCAGCCTGTTTCCTCTTCGACGCCTAATACCCGATTTGCATTTTTTGGACGCTTGTCTGTCGTTTTGGGATACCACCCATCACGTCTTTGCATTCCCGCGGGGAGAGATATGCCCTCTTCCCGAGGAGATCGCAGCTATCGGGGGTTGGAGCCCTGTTGCTCGTCCTGCCATCCCTCCGTTCTACCCGGACCCGAGGAGAAGGCTGAGGGATTTCCTGGGTCTGTCTCATGCTGAGGCAGATCGAATGGTGCGGGGAGATACTATTTCCCTTTTCGACTTGGCTGACAAGTTTATGAACAGTCAAGATGTAAGGGCTACGCCTTCTCATAGGCGTAGGGCTTTCGCATTCTGCATGCTGCACCGCTATGTTTTTGAGGGGATGATGGATGCTGACTCATGCGTGGGTCAAATTAGGCTGATCGGAGTGGTTGACCAGATGGAGACTGGTCATAGCCCTGCTTGGCTAGCCACTGGAGAAATTATCATGGGTCTGGATGCCAGGCGACTTGACCCAAACCGGCAATTGACGGGGAGCACCCTTATTCTGCAGGTACTTGTTTCGCGATTTTCATGTTTTTTTTTTGTTTCACGCGACTTCTTGAGGTCCGTAAGTCACTCGATCGAGCGGACCTGTCACTCGATCGAGTGATGTCTGCAAAGTGCTTCTGCCCGTCTTTGGAGGGTTTACTCGATCGAGTGAGATGCTTTACTCGATCGAGTGGCGCACTTAACGAGATTCTACTTGCCTTTAGAGAGCCTTACTCGATCGAGTCAGATGGTATACTCGATCGAGTGGGCTATAGCGGACCACTCTGTTGTTTACGAATTTTGTATATTCTTTGTAGGTTTGGTTGTCGGAACGCCTGTCAATCATAGAGCCTCCTCCGAGCGTTCCCAACTACCGTAGTAGCCAAATCAGTTCAAGGGGGCGCCGGATAAGCTCGAGTCACCATATAAATCGAGCTTACTGGGATGAGGAGTTGGTGTTCCATGGTGGCCCTTTAATCAGGTGGACGGTCGCTTGGTGGTTCCTTTCTAAACTGACGGGGCTGGCCAAGAGGGATCAAGCCCGCTACCTGGTGATCCTGTCCCTCGACTGGACAGTTCATATTTACCCGGACCGCATCCTGAGACAGTTCGGTTCGTCTCAGCGCATTCCTGAGACTGATGCCATTATTAGTGTCTCGCTCCAACTGACAGACGCTATGTGCGACACCTGGTTGCAAAGATGGTTCACTCGTCCTACATGGACTATTCCCAACCCTTGCCAATCCGCTTGGGTTTCTCAGGCTTACGAGAAATGGACTTCTGAGGAGTCCGAGGAAGCTCGCAAAGCTTTGAAGGTCGATGACGCCTTCGAACTGGTCCGTCGGAAGACGGTAAAGGACAATAGGGGATTCTTCGATAAGGGAGAGACCCCTGCTACCTTAGTTCGATTAGAATCGGGTCTTAAGTCACATACTAAGACTCGAGCTAAAGATGCCGGTGCTAGTGGCACGCGGGGGCGGCTAAGCCCCCAGACTGATTTGGAACGGCGACTTGGGCCAAGGATGGCGGTCCGGGACCGACTAGGTCCGCGTGATCGGCTCCCTGAGCCTGTGAGGGCCCGACTCGGGCCTATCGAGGTGGATGAGGACTCGAGTTCCAAGAAACGAGTCTGGGCTAAGGAGGTTCCTGTGGTGATTCGGGAACGCTCTCCTCCGCGTCGTCGTCAGTGGACGGCCAAGGAGGCCAAGGACAAGGGGAAGGGCAAGATGCCTTAAATACCGAGTCCTTAGCTTTTTATTATTTAAATATTATTACTATTTTTGTCGTGTGCTCTTTTTTTTGGTAATTTTTTGAATTCCTGCACTTTGTAATTTTCCCGAGTTTATCAGGGCTTTTTTTTTGTGATAATTAATAAAAGAAGTTTATTATATAACCGTTCCTGCCTTTTCTTGATTGCACTGGTTGTGCCCTTTTGAGGGGCTGCCTACGTATCCGCGATTAGCATAATCAAACCAAACGTTGTTCAGGCTCAGTAAATTTGCAATCTCGAATTACACCAAGACTAATGGTTCAAGATGTTTTGTGACAGTAGAATAAATAATTCTAGCTCATTGACTTGCTTTTTTTTTTGTAAAATAAATGATTTTGATAAAAAATTGCTAATGACATTGAGAAATGGCTAAGGGTAGTAACGCTTCAGCTGGTCCAGGTTGGTTGGGTTGACAAACTCATTCCCGTCCAGGTCTGTCAGCATTACTGCTCCCCCTGATAGGATCTTTTTCACCAGATATGGCCCAGCCCAGTTGGGTTTGAATTTGCCCCTTGGGTCAACTGGTAGTAAAGCTCGAACAGACTTAAGGACTAGATCCCCTTCTTTAATGTTTCTGGGCCTTACTCGCTTGTTGAAGGCCCGTTGGATCCTCTTCTGGTAGATTTTGATGTTGTTGAGAGCGCGGGATCGTCGTTCGTCTAGTAGAACCAACGAATCGTACCGTGCTCGAACCCAGTCGGCTTCGGGTACTTGACTTTCTAACAGGATTCTGAGGGACGGTACCTCTAATTCAACTGGTTGGACTGCCTTCATCCCATAAGTTAGGTAGTACGGTGTCGCTCCGGTTGCGGTGCGAATTGATGTCCGGTACCCCCATAGGGCAAAAGGTATTTTGTCGGGCCAGTCCCGATAATTATCAGCCATCTTTTTGAGTATGGTGACAATCGTTTTATTAGCCGCCTCTACTGCTCCATTCGTTTGGGGACGGTAGGGCGAGGACGTGTGCCTTTGAATTTTATATTTAGCCAGTAGGGCTGCGGTCTCAGCTTGGAAATGAGTCCCATGATCACTGATAAATTCATGTGGGATTCCATACCGACATATTATCTTGTTTTGGATAAATTTGGCGACATGCTTAGCATTGAGGATGCGATATGATTCAGCTTCGACCCATTTGGTGAAAGAGTCGATAGCTACTAAAATGAAGCAGTGTCCGCCGGTACCGAAGGGATTTACCTTACCGATTATGTCGATACCCCATGTCGAGAACGGCCAAGGCGACGTCATGGTATAAAGCAGAGACGACGGCATATGTTGCACATTGCCATAGATTTGACAGTTATGGCAATGTTTGACATAAAATTGGCAGTCGGCTTCCATGATATTCCAGTAATACCCGAGCCTCATGATTTTTCGGACCAACATGTGAGCATTCATATGTGGGCCGTTTTCACCATCATGTACTTCGGCCATTACTTTCTCGGCCTTATATTTGTCAACACAAAGGAGAAGAGCCCCCTGTGCTGTCTTTTTGTACAGTTACCCGTCATCAGTACGGATGAACTGGGTGGCTAGCCTCCGTAAGGCTTTCTTGGCTCGACCCTCAGTGCCGGGAGGATACTCTCCATTTGTCGGGTACGTTCATACAGCCTGGTAACAAGGTTCGGGATCAGTGATCTCGATGCCTTCAATGTCATGGATGTATGCCGGCTCGGACCGTCTTTCGACACAAATTGGCATACTGGTCACGTGGTCGGGAATGTTCAGTAAAGATGACAATTTTGAGAGTGCATCTGCAAACTGATTTTCTTCCCGAGGCAGGTATATATACTCCACCTTTTGGAATTGTTTCTCGAGATCCCTTACTCGTGCCTGGTAGGCCACGAGATTAGCATTCCGAGTCTTCCATTTTTGGAGTGCTTGGTTAATGACCAAGGATGAGTCGCCATGTACCCGGAGATTTGTGATCCCCAGGTTGGCGGCGGCTTGTAGCCCGTAAATGCATGCTTCGTATTCTGCTGCATTATTGGTAACATCAAAGTCCAGTTTGATGGAGACAGGAGTATGCTCCCCTCTTGGCGAGATTAGGAGGATCCCGACTCCGAACCCTCGAAAATTAGATTCTCCATCGAAGTATAAATCCCATGTTTCAGCATCAGTATGGAAAATATCTTCGTCTGGGAAGGACCAGGTGTCGGTGCGTCTTTCTTCGGTTATCGGGTTGTCAGCGAGGAATTCAGCTACCACCCGTCCATTAATGGCCTTTAATGGCACAAATTTTAGGTCGAACTCTGCCAACATTAGAGTCCATCTAGAAATCCGGCCATTGTGAATGGGCTTTTCGAAGAGGTATTTGATCGGATCCATCTTTGATAGAACATGGACCTCGTAGCTGAGCATATAGTGCCGGAGCTACTTAGTGGCCCAGACCAGAGCCAAGCACGTCTTTTCGAGCATGGTATATTTGCACTCATACTCTAAAAACTTCTTGCTGATGTAATAAATTGCTCGTTCTTCGGAGTCGACCGTCTGAGGCAGCATAGCCCCCATGGCTGTCTCGGTCGTTGTTAGGTATAACGACAGAGGCAAACCGGGCTGAGGCGGCATCAAAACTGGCGGAGCAGACAGAATTTCCTTGATTTTGTCGAAAGCAGCTTGGCACTTGTCATCCCATAGTATCCGTTCCCCTATTTTCAGTTTTTTGAAAATTGGTTCGCACACCATGGTAAGTTTGGAAATGAATCGACTAATATACTGAACTTTCCCGAGAAATCCCCTTATTTCTTTTTCAGTTTTAGGAGCTTGCATCTCGGTAATGGCTTTGATTTTAGCTGGGTCCACCTCGATACCTCGTTGGCTAACGATATGACCCAGTAATTTGCCTGACGTTACCCCGAAACTGCATTTTTGAGGGTTTAGCCTCATGTTGTATTTGCGCAATCGGGTGAAGAATTTTCTTAGGGCGGTGATGTGACCGTCCCGCTCTTTGGATTTGACGATCATGTCGTCCACATAAACCTCTACCTCTTTATGCATCATGTCATGTAATAAAGTGGTAGCGGTCCTTTGGTATGTGGCCCCGGCATTAATGAGACCAAATGGCATGACGGTGTAGCAGTAAGTACCCCAAGGTGTAGTGAAGGTAGTCTTACTCATATCTTCTTCCGCCATCTTGATTTGATTATATCCGGCGTACCCGTCCATGAATGACAGAAGGGCATGATCGGCCATGTTATCCACTAGTATATCGATGTGTGGTAACGGAAAATCATCCTTCGGGCTTGCTTTGTTAAGATCCCGAAAATCTACGCATACCCGCACCTTACCGTCCTTTTTAGGAACCGGCACGAAGTTTGCAACCCAGTCCGGATACTCGGACACTTGTATGAAGCCGACTTTGAACTGTTTGTCGACTTCTTCTTTTACTTTGAGAGACCACTCGGGCTTCATTCGACGAAGCTTCTGCTTGATCGGTTTGCACCCGTCTTTGATAGGTATGCGGTGCTCAGCTATTTCCCGGTCTATCCCCGGCATGTCCTTGTAGGACCATGCGAAGACATCCTTGAATTGTTGGAGGAGGTTTATGAATTTTTGTTTCTCCTTGGGATCTAAGGATAACCCTATCTTAAGTATCTGAGGCTCTAAGGTTGTTCCCACGTTTATGAACTCGGTCTCTTCAATTACCGGATTCCGGGATTCCCTTTGCTCTAGTTGCTCGATCAGATGTGGAGGTAAGGGTACCTGTTCGTCGCATTTCTCAATGTCATAGCACAAAACATTTTTGGAAGCAGAATTTAAAAGAGACAAGTCGTAAGCAGAACGGTTGTTATTATTGATTGAAAATTTGGAAAACAGCTCAAAGAGAGCAGCCATCTGATCATTGGTCAGTGGCGGAATTGGTAAAGCACTCGGGACAGACCCCGAAGTGCTAGCAGCAAGAATGATAGAAGGGAGAGGGGTTACAGGAGTGACTCTAGCACCGACTTTCCTAGACTCGACCTCAGACTCTGACTCGGACTCCGACTCAGACTCGGACTCAGACTCAGGCATGTCTCCCTCTCCGGTGACCAGCTTGTAGATCTTTCCTTGACTGTCAGTCCACTTGACAGTCTTCCTCCAGGCCCTATTTCCCGTCTCGGAGCCAACATCCGAGATCAGCTTGGTCGAGTCAAACCTATTGCTGCGGAGAATCAGGTTGACCAGGTCTTCTTTTGGAGTCGGGGCTATGGTGTCTTCCCCGAAGAGTAGCCCCAGCGCGGGCTCAGCATCATCAGCTCCATCGGACTGGATGAGGGCGAATACCTCATCCGGGATGTAGTTGCAGTCCCGGGCCGAGTGGGTCCCGAGGTGCGTAACATTGGGTTGGTATAGTCCAACCTGGATAGCCCCTAACACGGGTGTGACAAAGTAGTCAGACAACCGTGGGCTATAAGGGCTCAAGTGGATACCCTTCATGATGTTGCAGGCCTTTTCGATTCCTGCTCGGACAACGTTGCCCGGAGTGGCTGCATAGCTAAGGCCGAAGTGGGAGTCTTCGTCCTTAAGGACCTCGATGATCTTCCCAGCTGGAAGGTCGGGTTGAGAGGTAGCCCCCGGAAGGTACCCTAGGTTTTGGAGCATTGTGTCAATGCTCGTGGTGAAGTACGGCCTAAAAAGGTACTCTTCCTCGATCATCCCCACAAAGTCGAACCCCCAGAGGTCCGTGCGGCCCGTGGCGTTACAGCTAGCCACGGTCATTGGGGTTGCCTCCAAAGTAATAACATTGTCGAGCAAAGGCACCTTGATCTTACGGTGGATGGTGGAAGACACAGCTTTGACCGCGTGGATCCACGGCCTTCCTAGGAGCAAGTTGAAGGATGAGGTGACATCAATCACCTGGAATTCAAGCTCCTTTTCTATCGGGCCTGTTATGATGGTCAGTTTTATGGCCCCAGGTACCGACTTTGGACTCCTATCAAAAGCTTGGATGGTCTGAGCCGTCGGAATATAGTCGGCCTCGGTGATGCCGAGGGCTTTGGCGGTCCTCAGAGGAAGGACATTTACAGCGGACCCGTCATCAACCAAGGTCATAGGGAGGTATTTTCCTCGGAAAATCACCGTGATGTAGAGGGCCAGATTGTGGGAGGTCCCAAATAGCGGCAGGTCGGCTTCAGAAAAGGTGATCATTGGGCCTCCTTCCTTGGCCTTACCCTTTAGGTGGGGTAGGACCGTGGCTACCATTTCAGCAGGGGTAGCCAAAGAGTCGATCTTGACTTGATCGAGAGCCTTTGTAAGTGCTTCTAGATGTTCTTGTGAGCTGACTAAGAGTTGCCATATAGTGAGGTCAACTCGGGTCTTCTTCAGTTGCTTCACAATAGTCGTTTCAGCGGTAGGATCCTCAGGGGCGACTTCCATCCCGAGTGGATCGGTGATGGTTGTCGGGATAGGGGTGTCCCTAGTGCTTGTGGCTAAATAGGAACGACCAAGGTTGTTGCTGGCTAGGACTCGAGTTTTGGCCTCACGAATCTGTTCAGGGGTGAAGGGAACGATTTCCCCCTTAGCAAGGTAGACATCATCCTCGTCGTCGAACCAGATCCCGTTCACTTGCGGGATGAATGGAGAGATAAGGTGAGTGCAGTCAATTACCTCCTCGGCAAAGATGGCATGGGAGCTGAAAGGGTTCTCCTTGTTGCTTGGCTTATCTCCGGGTAGCGGGATTTTTCCGCTTTCAATCAGATCCTGGATCAAGTGTTTCAGCTTCCAACACTTTTCGGTATCATGCCCATTGCCCCGGTGGTATTGGCAATAGGCCTGAGCATTGTAGTTCTTGGAGCGTCGCTCGACCGGAACTTCAGGAGTTGGGCCTATCGGTTGGATTAGGCCTTTGGAGGACAGCCTTTGTAAGGCATAGGTATAGGTGGTGTCTATATCAGTGAAAACCCGAGGTGGGGTGTTCTTCTTGGACGGAGCATCTAGTAGATTAACCGCGTCAAAAATGCTACGAGTTGCAGCTTGGGGCTTAGTGGTGGAGGAAGAGGCCCCTTGGTATCCTTTGCTAACGGCCTTAGTGAGGCCTTCTAGTCTCAGATCGTCTTCAATCCTCATACCCATTTCAGTAAGGGTGGTGAAATTGGGTATGACACATATCGGAGGTGAACCCGGTAGGAAGGGAGGAGGTTTTTGACGAAAGCCTCCACCAAAGTCTTCTCATTGGGCTTATCGACCAGTTTCACGCTCTCGGCCCTCCAGCATTAAAGGTATTTAGTAAAACCTTCCTTTGGCTCTTGGGCCATAACCTCGAGAGATCGCATTGTGGTTTGGATCTCGGTGTTATCAGCATAGTTCCGAGCGAACTCGGTGGCCACATCATCCCATGTAGGGTATTTTTTCGGGTCTAGCCTGTAGTACCAGGCCCGTGGGTGCTTCTCAAGAGATGCAGCAAAGAGGTTCTTGAACATGGACGAATCCACTCCCTTGATGGCCATGAATTCCTTGAAGGCCCGCACATGTAGTAACGGGTCTTCAGTTCCCTCAAACATGGGCAAGCCTATGAGATTCAGGTTTGCGGGCAGCTTGTCACTCAGCGGGTTGTACTCTCGACTATTCTCCCGATGGATGTTGTTACTCCCAGCCAAATGGACTTGTTCCTCTAGCCGGCGCACCGCGCTGACTAGTTCAGCTATGGGCTCAGTAGCCTCGACATTAGGAGCCCTTTGCTCCACTGTAGCTAGGCGAGCAACAATGGCCACTTGGCCAGCCCTCATTTCAGTCAGTTGGGCTTCGATGTCGGTTTGCTTCGCGACCATGGCGTCCAGAGAGGTTTGTAGGCTGTTCAAAGTAGCCATCCTTCGAGCGTGTCTAGTTGCCGGCGGCCTGTCTGTAAGAACACCGCGTAATCAGAAGCCGAACCCAGATCTTGGAAAAGGAAAGGAAAAGTACATCCCGAGCGACACTAGAAAGGAAGACTAAAGACTAGAGAAATACATCTAGACGGATTACTCGATGGGTGGTATAGCTTCCTTAGGATTTTGGCTTTGTGGGCCTAATCCCGTTCGAAGGAAGGTCCACGTGAGACTTTTCCCCAGACTTTTGACTCGAGTGTATGGACGGACTTTCCTTTGTAGGGGTATGCCCTACGCGGGTAGGTCGTGCCTTGACAGATAAGGCGGACTCGGGAAAGGGGGGGAAACTCGCGATATAGGATCGGCAGAGTTTCGACGCTATAGACCTTCAACATACTATGCAAAGACCCGACACACGGCTAGACGGTAGGTCCTATAATAAAGAAGGTTTACTAGGAAGGTTGGATGTTTGAATTTTTGAATATAAAATGAGCGAGCTCTCAAAAGTTCGAAAATTGAAAACGGGATCTCGAAAACCAAGATTAGAATTTTGAAAATTCAGAAAATCGGAATGGTGTTGGAAATCCAATAATTAAAATGGGCAGCATGCCGACTAGAGAAAAGGGTATTTTGAGTCAAATCATTGATCCTAAATTTCGGCGGCATTCCGAATTTTTGAAAGTTGGATATTTTTGAAAAGACGGGTCCCGAAACGGACAGTATTTCGGGGTTTTTCAAAATTTGGGCGTTTTTGGAAAGATGCATTTTTTGAAATGACGGTTTTTTGAAAAATGACACGGAAACCAAGTAGCACGTAGTCAAACAAGCATTATAACGACTCTTATGTATGCATTACGCTAAGTCTCAGTCGGTCAAAGTAGGGTCTATACCAACAACGATAGCATTCTCACGAAAAGGGACGGACTCCCTAGCCGATTTGGACTTAGGACCTGCCGTAAAACCCCGGTGAGTTCCGCCATCGAAGTCTTTAGTGCACCCATGTAGGAATGCACCGTGGTATAGTGGGACGTCGGTCACAAGTAACCGGCCCGGGCAAAATTTGGGTTATGCATGAATCATTAAACTAATGCGTGCACACTAATATTCGAACGATTTCTCTTCGAGTCTCACCCTAGGAACCCCGATGACATGTGGTACATCAGGTATCCCCAGCGGAGTAGCCAAATTGTGGACATGACGTAGGTCCACCCCGACGCGGCCACGCGCGGGTTTGGGTAGGCGAATGAATCTCGTGGTGAGATTGTTCTCGGGTTCGAAATTTAAGTCAAAATGGAGTCGCCACCGAATTTTGTGGTTATTCGGAACCATACGAGCCCACTCTATGTCGTCATGGGCTATACACAAAGTAAGCCCACTTCGATTTCAGAGTTCATTGGGCTCGTCCCTTTGCATTTCAATATCGATACTGTTTAAACCGG
The DNA here is from genome assembly GCA_958450325.1 of Agrostemma githago. Classification (NCBI taxonomy): domain Eukaryota; kingdom Viridiplantae; phylum Streptophyta; class Magnoliopsida; order Caryophyllales; family Caryophyllaceae; genus Agrostemma; species Agrostemma githago. The sequence continues at coordinate 22,740,141 of OY288244.1, read as the reverse complement.
CTTTCGTATATAGAATGACTCTCGTGCGCCAAGGGTTTCGGACATCCGGAAACCAAAGGTTCTGAGTAAGGGGTGAGGGTACGTGTTGGGAAGCCCACTAAGGACACCCAACCCCGCCCGCACATGGCGGCCTCTACTAAGACATCGTTCGTGTTCGTGTGCGCGCGCTAGTAAAACGATTAAATGATATGCAAACAGCGTTTTCGGGCTAAGCATATTAATAGTATGTGAACTACGTCATTTAATGCATCTTAATTATGGTCGAAATGATTTAGCATGCGAGGTTCATTTATAAAGCGATAAGCAAATAAATAAATAAAACTCGAAAGTAAATAATATACAAGTTACACGGACGGAAATACAACCCGGCCAATACAAAAATTGCAAATGATATACAAACGAAATAATAAATAAAAAAGAAGTTAGGAACGGACCCGTATGTGAGCTAGACCGTGAATTGCATAAACGGACAAACCCCGATTAAATACACATTGCGTTGTGTATTAAACGAAGGACGGAGACATAGGACCTAAGCGTGACGCTAGCCCGATCCCATGTCTCAATGCCTTGTCCCAACTTATCACATCGAAAAATCGATCAAAGTTGTTATAGTGTCGTGATACGTATGAGTTTTGAAAAATGGGTTCACGTGATTGACTTTACACGTGTTGACTAAGAGTCGTAAAAAAGACGAGGCTTAAATGTTGCATTTAAGCTCTCGGTTTTCTGGGTTACAGGACCCACTCGGTCGAGTCATGGTCTGACTCGGTCGAGTGTGTCCTCGAAAAGGGGTCTGCCCAGTTTTATGGACGCTGCTCGATCGAGTAGCCTACGTACTCGGTTGAGTAGCCCCTGTACGAGTGTCAACTCGTCTCGTTTTTGGGTTCAAAAATCGACGGTCGGTCGAATTAAATTCAAATATCGCACGATTTGAATTTAACTTGACCTCCGGTACTATAATCGTGTATATGTACGATTATAATACCGTTGTCGGGACTTTATGAAAACGTTTATATTAGAAAATTTGAATTAGCAACGGAATGCATCCCTCTACGTCACAACATTGAAACTAACCCTTTCGGGTTACGTGATGTCGGTTTTCGTGTCAACGGGTTCCGTACTAATGATAGAAATGGAATTAAATACGTTCAACTACGACCGATTGCGATCACGTCACGCCCTTGAGTACATTGGGGCGGGGCTCCTCGAAAGGGCTCCACCTCCATCGTTGCTCGTAAAAGGATTAGACGGACTTTAGGCAAACATCGTAGTCAAACGGATTTAGAACCGGATTTTAATACTAGTTTATATATAAGTATACGCGGTATAATAAAGTTAGTAACGAGAATGTAAAAAGTTAGTATACGAAAAATGAAATGTTAGAGTTATGTTAGGAGTTAGAATTATAATACTAGTATAGATATGAAATAAACGATAGAAAAATGTAAGTAAAAAAAGTAACAAGGATCGAAATGGGGTTTAGGACAACCTCAACATACATGCTTAGTAGGGACCTCGGAAATGGACTCGCGAATAAGGACGGGACGTCGGAGTATCGAGGATGTATGCAAGTTATGGTGTATATGTGTATATGTGTGTGCTTTTGTCGGTTTTTCGAGGGACAAAGGACTCGGTTTTTATGTGTGCTTGCTTAGGGTTGTAGTGATCCGGTTTTTGACGCTCCACTCGACCGAGTGGGTCAATCCACTTGATCGAGTGGGTCAAGCAAATCGAGACAAAATAGGAAAGAATTGATTTTGTTGTTTTGATTGATTTTTTGAATTTGGATTTGTGCGCCAGCTGAACCTGGCTGATTTATGAGACGGTTTCGTCTTTGACCGGGTTTTGACCCGGTCGCTAAAAGACGGGATTTCTTTTTGGTGTCGGTTTTGGCCCAAATTAGTCTCATTTTGCTCGGAACGACCCACTGGGCCTGGATTTGAGGTCTGTTTTGTGAGATTATTACTCCGCTAAAAGTCCATGTCAGATATTATTGATTTCGGGTCCAAATCCGAGTATACCAAGTCACGTTTGCGTCCGATCATCATCAGGTGTTTGTCGGGAACTGCTATAGACACTAGCAGGCAAAATGCGGGTGTCTACAGTCGTTATCGTAACTTCATTATATTTCCAAATTCGTTACTCAAAATATAAATATAATATAATAAGTCAGTACATAGTATTTTATAAATAATTTAGGAAATTGAATTAAAACAATAAATCTTAGAAAAGAGATATTTTAAGAAAAACGATATCAAAATTAATTGAGTCAACGAGTTTTATAAATGAAATGAATTTTATAAAGGTTTCAAATTATTTTTAAGAAATAGCTTTGATTTATAAATAGTACAAATTTTAATAAAAATAGTCAATCGGAAAACAAATAGGAAATTATTAGTGAAAATAGTGAAAATACGATTTTGGGTTAAAAATTAGACTATTTTTATTAGTGAAAATAGTCTCGACTAAAATGTATTTAAAACTAAATCGACTATTTTCTCATTTATTAGTATAGTTGGAAAACAAAAATTAATTTATTAAACAAGTACACAAATCTCGATTATAATATGAAAATACGATTTTGGGTTAAAAATTAGAAATTAATGAACTATGACGAAAGTATGAAATCGATATTATTTAGTTACTAGTGTCACGATAACCAACAAAGTATTATAACGATCATAAACAATAAAATTACTAACGATTTATAAAACGATATCGAAAGTTGTAAAAATATTTATAAAGCATATGATTTAATATTAATATAATTAGCAATAATAAATAGCTAAAAATTAGGAAAACCGAAGTTAAAATATTTACTACATACTACTACTCAAACATACGATATAAAATCGAGTAACGTCCTAAAGTTACCTTGAGTTGATATCCACACCAATCACGTACATGTCCTCGTCAGGGTCCTCGCGAAATCATAAAGGATGAAGGGAAGAATTGGGATCTAAAAAAAATGAACGGAAAAAGGATGACAAGGGCCAGCCCAAAACCGATCAGCAGTACGAGTGAGAGCAGCAGCAACAACGACTCCGTAGTCAGTACAACAGCAGATTATCGCTCCTAACATCAGTACATTAGGCAACAAAGAAAACAGGACAAGGTAAGAAATCGGAAGAAAATAGAGGAGACGTGATGTATGTTCTGAGAAATGACGCAAGAATGGGACAGATAGAGCGAGGAGGGAACGAAGAATGAACGATGATTACGAGCTGAAAAGATGATGGTGGGATTTGTCGTGAATCCCACCGATCAAATAAATAACCGGCAAAACCTAACTAGGGTAGCTAGGGTAAGTCGGGTCGAATCCACGGGGATGGTAAGAGGCGTCTAGACTAAGGTCACCTAAAAACGAGACTAAGTTCACGAGCTAAACTAAACTAGAGTGATAAGAAGGGGAGAAGGCTAAGGCTATGACTACGGTAACGGTGAGAACAAACAAGGAAAACGGGCTAGGATTAGGTCGGGTTCAAAGGGGTAACGGAATGGTCGAGGAAGAGTAAAGGTGAAGGGGGTAGTCGGGTAATCTAGGTGTGGTCCGGGCTCTCGCAACTTAGACTCACCTAGAGGTTCCACCTAAAACCCATTTTGGCGACACACATGACAAACGGGGTTACTAGCATGTTATTGTGGCCTAGATCGCATCCGGGCTCTCACAACTTAGACCGACCTAGGGGTCGTCCTCACCGGGCTCTCGCTACTTAGTGAGGGAACCGAACCCACAAGCAAACTATTACCCACAAGATAAAAGCAAGAAAAACAAGCATATGCACATACTAGTCATTCAAGCATTTCAACAAACATGTGATATGCATCAAACCAAGAAGAAACCCAAATCTTCCACCAACATCTCCAACAAACCCTTAATCATCCAATTAACACCCTAATCACCCCACTAACCCTAGAAAAAGTCTACTCAAACATATCTAAACTAAAACTAACACTAACAAGTGAAACCAAAACAAACAACCAAACTTGCATGAGTGAAACTAACAAGATGACGAACAAAACAATGAACAAGATGCAAATATGAAAACTTGAATGACATAAACAAAGATTAAGAGAAAAAGGATGAGAAGATTATACCAACTAACAAGGGAATGAAAAGATGAGAACTTGTATATAAAGAACACCCAGAACATCCACCAATGTTGTCAAGATTGGATGGATTCTTCAAGAGATCCCTTAATACAAGATTAACTAACTAGATTAAGGACTAATTAACACTAATATACTATAATCTAAACTAATCTAACCTAAAATAGTCTAGGTTTTAGTGGGAAGTGAAGAACATAAGCTTAACATAACAAGGGAAGAGTATATATAAAGTTACAAGTGGAAGGGAGAAGAGAAAATAAAGCGCGGCAGCCAGGTGGCCCTTCCCGGCCAGGAGGAGGTGGTCCCGGTCGGGAAGGTGTCGGTCCCGGCCGGGAGGAGCTGGTGCCGGTTGGGATGGACCCAATACAGCAACCCTCTCTTTTGTGCACTTCATCCCGGACGGGATGAGGTCATACCCGTCGGGGATGAGTCTTGTAGGCCTCCAATATGATCTTTTTGGTTCCTCCTTGCTTCACATGGACTTCTCATCGATTCTTGGGACTCGGGATCGGGTCTCGGAGGCTCGGGATTGGGTCCCAAGGTCTCGGGGTCGAATCCAAGGCATCGAGTGATCGTTCCTTCACTTCGTTGGCTCCGAAAACTGTATGTATTGAGTCGGAATCGCTCCAACTCTTCATGAATGGCCTCGGGAACCTGAAACAAACTAGAGGAAGCATAAGTAGCCCATAAATCGCTCCCAAGGAGCGATTCCACAAGGAAAGTGGGACCAAAACACTACGAAATAGGCACTACAAACTACACTTATCAACTCCCCCACACTTAACCCTTACTCGCCCTCGAGTAAGCACATACTAACTACTAAACTAGTCGAGTGGGTATTAGCGCACCCTACGCCCTTTCAACTCACGCGAGTGCACTTAGAGGAAAAGTGCACTCTGCAAGGCAAGTGGGGTCTTGCGACAAAACCGTGGATGCAACCGGACACAAAACGCATAAACAAACAAACACACAAACGAACACACTAAAGGTTGCACCAAAAAGAAAAGAAATACCGCTTCCCTCTAAAAAGCGGTGAAAGAAGCACCGGTTTAGGACTCAAGGCAACTGACAACGTTCCCGAGCTAGCAATACAAACCAAAATGGACCAAACCCTAATAGTATGACGACAAAGCAATAAAAACGTTGGTAACTTACCTCGGTTCCTCCTAACCTTCTAAGAACGTACCACGGGACGATCGGCGGGATGGAAAAAGGATGAACCACGGTGTTAGTCGACACTGTAGGTAAGTGAGACCCCGCCCCCTTTAGCAAAGAGCCAAGAGGGTCGTCCCATGTCCGAAACCGCCTAACTAGTCCAAGTAAAAAGTGGAAATGATTGCAAAATGAGGGAAGACCGACCACTACCGCTATCATCCTTCCTAGGGACTCTGTCCTTTGGTAGGCTCTTCACGGTAATGATCGGAAAAAGGCTTATTTTTGTGGGGTTAGAATCTTTTTGTGAGACGATTTTCTTTTGGCATTTTCTCTTTTCTTTTGCATTTTTGCTTTGTTTGTTGCCATGCCATTTCTTTTTCTTCTTTTCTATTTTCTTTTTGGCTTTTGTGCCTTTTATTTTTCTTCATTCTTTTCTTTCTTTCATTTTCTTTCATTTTCTTTTATTTGCCCTTTTTGGCTTGATTTGGCTTTTTTGGCATTTCTTGACAATTTAGAAAGAGAGAAATCAACAAGTTGCAATTTTATTTGTGGTTATGTGTAGGAGGTAGGAAAATGGGAGAGTCGGGGAGCGTCCTTCCCTTCAAACCCACAAAAAGTGGAGAACTTGGACTAATCAAACAATTCCGAACACGGTCACCTAAGGGACGGGACTCGGCAACCAAGGCCTTTTCACACCGTGGGTGGTCATAATGGTCAAAATGCAAATCCCGTAGTAAATCCCTAGTAGACTAGGTGGACTCAAGGTAAGAAACCAACGAAATCATTGATTTAGGGTCATTCTACTAGACTAAAGTCCAAGACTCGATTTATACAACTAGGAAGGGAAAGTAAACACTCGCACACTAGCCTCTAAACCGGGTTTTCGAAAACCTTTTACACACAAGACACAACACAAAACAAAGACGCGACAAAAACAAAAGAAAAAGAAACAAAAGGCCACAAAACAAAATAAAACAAAACAAACAAACAAACAACACAAACACCACCCCAAGCTTCCAAACAAGCCACCAAATCAACCAAACTTTACAAAGCTCCTCCCGAGCACACAACATCACAATCTCCTCCAACTCCACAAGAGATAAAGAAGAAAAAGGGATAAAGATGTTACCAGAAGTCTTGAAAGCTCTCCAAAGCTATCGGTGATTCAAGTAACCTATAAGGGAAAAGGGAGGCAAAACACGCACAACACAACAAATACACGATACAACGACATAAAAGGAAAACACAAAAGAAAATCTTTTTGATTTTTGTGAAAAAATTTCAGATTTTTAGGGTTTTTGAGGATTTTTAGAAAAACTACAAAAATAAAACTAACTACGATAGAATATCGCTCCCCCACACTTAAGCCGAGCAATGTCCTCATGCTCTACCGTAGTGCATGGGAGCACAAAAGAAATTGAAAGAAACTACGAAAATAAAGCTAAAAATCAAAAATAAAGTGGAGAAAATGGTAGAATGTGTCCGGCCGGGGTGTAGTCAAGTCACCATGGGCCGAGACAAGAAAAGATATGGAGGGGGGAAGAAATAAAAAGAAAGAAATAAAAGGGAATGGGAGGGGAGGACTAGGTGTAATCAAGTCACCTAGCCCGGATTCCGCCTAAATCCGACTAAATCCTCAAAAAGAAAGAGTGAAAAACTTGTAAAATTTGGATTTTGAAAATGACTCTCGATGTAGTCACATCATCGAGAGTCGGGAGCAACCACTACCAACGCCTCGAAGGCCACTAAGATACCATGACTCAGGGGGAAGGGAATAAACAAAGGAAAACAAGCAACAACAAAAACGGAAAAGAAAGGCTAGTTGCCGTACCATAGGTTAGCAACTCACTCTCTCCATCGTCTCATAGATCAATATAGGCACTTTCTTGTCTTCATCATTGCTATCCTGCTTCAAGCTTGATAGAACCGCATGGTAGAGGTAGTAATGGTGCGAGGGGGTGGGATTTGATGTGAATATCGGTCTAAAGTGAGGAGGAAATGAGGTTAAGGTATGTAAATGAGGTACATGGGTGGTATGATATGAGAAAGGAAGGTAGGGAGGTTGGGTGGGGGTATATAATGGTTGGGTGGGCTTGAATGTCGAAGAAGAAGCACCAAAAAGGAGTAGGGGATCATCCCGGTCGGGATGGATGATCCCGGTCGGGATGACACACCCGTCCCGATCGGGAAGCCTCCTTCCCGATCGGGATGACACTCCAGTGGACTCGATTTTTGGCACCCTCATCCCGATCGGGACGGCCCCATCCCGGTCGGGACGATACACCCTTCCCGGTCGGGAAGGGTCTTCATGACTCCCATGACCTCAAAAACCGATTCCCTTACTCACGATCCAAGCTCTATCACTAACCACTCCTTTCTAGGAGTCACCTTCACTTCACCTATCACAATAAACTCAAAGTACACATCAAATTCACTCCCTCACATCGCTCATCAAAATACCAAATCAATTACAAGAGCTTCACAAAACAACAAAAATCGAGAGAAAAATTACACAAATACAAACACAAGTACTCTAAAGAGGAGAGGAGAATATACAACATGACGGTTCTTTAGGAACTCCGTCAAACCTAGGATGGTGGACTCTTCTTCAACCATAGCCCTCAAGGGCATGGAGGAGCAAGTCGAACGCGCTACCGACATCATAATGAAGACCCAAGAAGCGCTCGAGCCTAGCTAACCTCCACGGCCTCCAAGGAGGAGGCAAGAAGTAGGAATCAAAAGACCCATCGTCATCATTCATGTCATCTCCGGGGTCTATCCATCCCATGAGCTTCACCGACCTCTTCCTCCCTAGGCATCGCCTCCAATCACAAGCAAGCTTCATCTACAAGAAACGAGGCACAAAAAGCGGTTTTGGCCTCATTTTCTTGTTGCACGCCCCCGCACTTTCCTCAAGTTGTGGTTCCCCATCTTCATCACTAGGCCCCACATCATGTTGGAGGAGAGGATTGAAACTTCCACCGGCGGTTTCAATCTCTTCCAAGTCATTGCTTGGTGTACTAGTAAGGGGCTCTTGATGCTTATCTACATTATCGCACAAGGGCAACTCAAGGCTATCAATTTCATCCAACAACTTCACAAACTCCACCAAATCATCCAACTCACCATCCTCCTCCAATTCCTCACCAATGTTGCCTTCACCAAGGGTCATCTCCTCATTCGTCACTTTTTGGGTAGACGATTGAGGTTCTTCAAAGCAAATCTCTCCTCCAAAGGGAACTACATCGGCGACTTCATGGTTAGGTTGCTCCTCTCTCTCAAGTGGGCACCCTTCATCTAATTGTGATGTTCGGGATAAAAACATTACGGTTTGAACCGATAATGCATTTAATCGAGCATCCCTCGCCTCGTTTGCCCTTCGAATTTGGGCCATTAATTCCTCTTGTTCTTTTTGCAATTGAATGGCCGTTTTTTGGATGCTCCTTTGCATTTGAAGCATAGAATGAAACACCTCCGTATCGGGCAATTGGTGATCATTGGGGTCTTGTAAAGCTCCTTGAAAATCTTGATGATGCCCAAGGGGTGGGGCATCATATTGTTGGTAGTGAGGTTGAGGTGATTGGTAGTATTGTGGGTCATGGGGTTCATATTGTGGTTGGGGTGTAGGGTAATAGGGTGGGTTTTGGGGGTATTGGCTTCCATAAGGTGAATCTTGATTGAACATGGTGGGTTCACATTGATAACTCGAGTAATAGTCACCATGATCGTAGGATTGGTAATCGTTCACTTGTTGGTAGCCGTTTTCATAACCTTGAAGTTCATACCCACTAGAGTCTTGATCCCCCCAAGAAGCTTGATAGTAATTAGGAGTCATCATGTCATAGCTTTGGTTCATAGAAGAAGAGGAGTAGCTCATATCGGCTCCCGAGTATGTGGAGTTTAGATCAAACCCCATGCTTGCTCGAAAATCGTAGTCCATACCCGGTTGGAAACCTCTCACCCTAGCAACCGTCAGTTTAAGCGGCTCTAAGTTGCAAGAAGAAGATAGTCACCACCTCTAAGCACAAACTGTAGACTAGGAACAAACGTGAGAAGTCTAGTGCTTTTTGGGCACTAGACAAGAGAGAAATAAACCACACACACACAAGAAGCAAGGTAACAAAAAGAAAAAAGAAAAACACAAACACAAAGACAAAGTCAAGTAACTAGGCAAACAAAGTCTAAACTAGCACCGTCCCCGGCTACGGCGCCAAATTGATGGTGGGATTTGTCGTGAATCCCACCGATCAAATAAATAACCGGCAAAACCTAACTAGGGTAGCTAGGGTAAGTCGGGTCGAATCCACGGGGACGGTAAGAGGCGTCTAGACTAAGGTCACCTAAAAACGAGACTAAGTCCACGAGCTAAACTAAACTAGAGTGATAAGAAGGGGAAAAGGCTAAGGCTATGACTACGGTAACGGAGAGAACAAACAAGGAAAACGGGCTAGGATTAGGTCGGGTTCAAAGGGGTAACGGAATGGTCGAGGAAGAGTAAATGTGAAGGGGGTAGTCGGGTAATCTAGGTGTGGTCCGGGCTCTCGCAACTTAGACTCACCTAGAGGTTCCACCTAAAATCCATTTTGGCGACACACATGACAAACGGGGTTACTAGCATGTTATTGTGGCCTAGATCGCATCCGGGCTCTCGCAACTTAGACCGACCTAGGGGTCGTCCTCACCGGGCTCTCGCTACTTAGTGAGGGAACCGAACCCACAAGCAAACTATTACCCACAAGAAAAAAGCAAGAAAAACAAGCATATGCACATACTAGTCATTCAAGCATTTCAACAAACATGTGATATGCATCAAACCAAGAAGAAACCCAAATCTTCCACCAACATCTCCAACAAACCCTTAATCATCCAATTAACACCCTAATCATCCTACTAACCCTAGAGTCTACTCAAACATATCTAAACTAAAACTAACACTAACAAGAGAAACCAAAACAAACAACCAAACTTGCATGAGTGAAACTAACAAGAAGATGAACAAAACAATAAACAAGATGCAAAGATGAAAACTTGAATGACATAAACAAAGATTAAGAGTAAAAGGATGAGAAGATTATACCAACTAACAAGGGAATGAAAAGATGAGAACTTGTATATAAAGAACACCCAAAACATCCACCAATGTTGTCAAGATTGGATGGATTCTTCAAGAGATCCCTTAATAAAAGATTAACTAACTAGATTAAGGACTAATTAACACTAATCTACTCTAATCTAAACTAATCTAACCTAAAATAGTCCAGGGTTTAGTGGGAAGTGAAGAACATAAGCTTAACATAACAAGGGAAGAGTATATATAGAGTTACAAGTGGAAGGGAGAAGAGAAAACAAAGCGCGGCAGCCAGGTGGCCCTTCCCGGCCGGGAGGAGGTGGTCCCGGTCGGGAAGGTGTCGGTCCCGGCCGGGAGGAGCTGGTCCCGGTTGGGATGGACCCAATACAGCAACCCTCTCTTTTGTGCACTTCATCCCGGACGGGATGAGGTCATACCCGTCGGGGATGAGTCTTGTAGGCCTCCAATATGATCTTTTTGGTTCCTCCTTGCTTCACATGGACTTCTCATCGATTCTCGGGACTCGGGATCGGGTCTCGGAGGCTCGGGATTGGGTCCCAAGGTCTCGGGGTCGAATCCAAGGCATCGAGTGATCGTTCCTTCACTTCGTTGGCTCCGAAAACTGTATGTATTGAGTCGGAATCGCTCCAACTCTTCATGAATGGCCTCGGGAACCTGAAACGAACTAGAGGAAGCATAAGTAGCCCATAAATCGCTCCCAAGGAGCGATTCCACAAGGAAAATGGGACCAAAACACTACGAAATAGGCACTACAAACTACACTTATCAAAAGACGTGAATCAGGAACATGACGTAAGAGCAGCGAAAAAACGAACTAGAAGAACGAACGATGTCGAATATCGAAAACAAACGACGACGATGATACGATAAGAATGGCAAAGGTAAACGAGCAGCAGCAGTGACGACATACAGCAGCAGTAAAACGAATAACAAGGTCGACAACTCGAAACCAAAGGCATCAGGAAACAAGACGAACTGCAGCAGCAAACATGAGGGGAAGAAAACAAGGAGAAGAAAGAGGGGAAACGGACAACAGTAACACCAGCACAACTATAGAAACCGAAACCAAAAAAAAGAAGAACACGAATGAAGAAAATAGACAGGAACAAAAGACAACCAAACGGACAAAATAGGAGAGGAAGTAGAAGAATAAGCAAGTAGGTCACGATAGAAGCAGCACACGACAGAAACAGCAGCAGTAAACGCAATCCGTGAGAAGAAATGAAGAAGAAAAGAAAAACGGAGAAGAAACAGCAGCCGCAGCAACGAAATATGAAAACAACAGTAGAAAATGAGTAGCAGCGGTAAATCGAAACACGAAAAAGAAAACTGAAAACTCCCAGCAGGAACAGCACTCGGGCAGCAAAATAACGAATCAACAGGACATCGACCACAACAATTAACGACAGTACAGCAATAGACGCACCAAAAGGAAGAAGAAGGAGAAGAAACAGCAGGACATACATGGGCACCCGGACAGCAGCCTCAACGTCAACAGTAGCAGTACACCGCAGCAACGAAACAAATCAAGGTCCTAGATCGAAGAACTCGGATGATAACAGAAGAACACAGCAGCAGCAACAGCACAAATCAGGGAAGAAGAAGAGAAAAGAATAAGAAGGATAAGAAGACAGGAGTCGGGAAACGCATAAGGTGAGTTGAATGAAGGGAGTTATGTGAAAGTGGGGAAAAAAATAAAGAGGTGAAGCGGTGGGTGCTAAAAACAAGGGAAGAGGAGGACGGATCATGTTCCAAACTAAATTAAAAGTGTGTATGAGGGAGATAAATAGAAAAAGGAGTGAATGTAACATACAGTAAGTAAGTTGAATACAATTCACCCAAAAAGTGTACGGATTCCGAGATTAATGTATACGAGTTAATTAAATGAATCAGGTGAAAACGAGTTAATAAAATTAATAAATAATCGGGCCGTCACAAATGAGTATATAAATATTCGATACGAATCGATGCTTAAACAAATAAATAGACGATGAAATAGTATTTCCCGATAAATAATAGATTTTGATAAAGTGAATTAAATTGATTTCTCGAGGAAAGAAAATAAATGTTTTGACGAAACTTAAAATAAATGAGCTTCGAGCTTAATATATATAAATAAAAAGAATTTAGAATTTAAATCGTCGGAATAGACTTTCGATTAAAAAAAATTAAATTAAATGTATAAAATGAATCGAAACAGAAATAAAAATATATTTTAAATATAAGGAGAGTTTCCGAGTCAAATAGAATTTTAGGAGTTTGAAACAATTAAACGATAAATTCGTTTTATAATAATTTTAAGTATCACGAGTTAAATCGTAAACAAAAATATGGATACGAACAAAATTTTAATTAAATTTAATTTATAAAATGAGGGGTGTTACAATCTTTCCCACTAAAAAGAAGTTTCGTCCTCGAAACTACCAAAAATATAATAATAAAATGGAAAACAAGGTTATATCATTTTAACAAAAATGAGAATGCTTAACTCGCATCACAATCTCGGTTTAAAAGAAAAATTACAGTTTCAAACGGAATATGAAATCGAAATCGAAGACAAAAGTTGTTTCAAAATGAGTTGGGCTCAGCTACCCAAAGTTTAAAATTATTTAAATTAACATAATCGTAAGTTAAAAAAAATTATTTGATAAAATAATGACGATAAATATAATCGTAAACGAACTCGAGGGGGAAGAGTACCCAAATACTCTCAAAACAACAGTAAAACGTCTTAGTTAAGAAATTCGACAAGACCAAACAAAAATTTGAGAAATCAAGTTTGTAGTTAGTAAATAAGAATCGAATCAGTCGACAAACATTTTCAATAACAGATTTAAAGTCTAACGGCAATAAAACAAAAATTTAGACGTACGAAGTTTTCCGAAAATATTAAATCGTTTTACATAATAATCTTATAAAAATCCAAAATATTGGCAATTATGAAAGTTTTCATAAAATCTCGATCACGCGAAAATCAAAATTAAAATTTTAAATAATTTCGAAATACTTTAAAATAAATTAGTAAGACCCTTTTGAAACATGACCAAAATAAGACAAAAACGAAATACAAGTTTTGAAATTTGTAACTCAAATGTTAAAATTTCACGATAGTCCAAAATTTTAAAATAGTCAAACTTTTCATAATATAGGTTTGGGAAAAAGGTAAACGGATACATAAAGTCAGAGTTAACGACAAATCAAAACAAAAATTTTCAAACCCGATAAAGAAGTTAAAGGGATTAGCCGATGAAGAAAAAGCAGGATTTAAGAAAGGCTAAGGGAAGGACGAAATTGAGAGTCCAATAGAGCTCTCAAGGATTAGAGAATGAATTAATCATCTCGAGATTCACGGTACGACTCCCACAACACGGGTTCCTAATTCTATCAAATAACGTTAAGTCCAAAATTAGGCAATAGGTGGTACTACTCAGTCACAATCTCCAAGATGTCTTACGTGATTATCCAATCGATCAAACGACACAAAACTAATCCACACTAGGTTTACAATCTAATCTCATCAATTAAAATTCCAACGATCATCAAAACATACCCAAACTCGCAATCGATAAGGTTCCTAAATCCAAAGCTCATAAAGTTTGAACTCGAGGTACACTCTAAATTTCTCGAGTGAGTAATACTAAATCAGATCCACCAATTTAACAATGTTCGGGCACAAAATCCTAAAAAAATGATCACCAACATATTTATAATGCCACAAGTACAGAAGTAGAGAAAGTACAATAAATCCTCGAACACGCTCAAACCTATAGGTAATGGCGTAAACACTCAAATCTTCAATTACATCATTGTGCTAAGGTTTCTAAAAATTCCAACAAATTCCATATCGTAACCGCGAAACCACTAAAATATTTATTAACTTAACGAAGCCACAATCTCGTTGGTCTAAGGATTCTGAACAGTAAATTCCATCAAAATTATTGGCATCAAGGTACTCTTCAAAACAACACAATAAGCCCAAATTATGATTGTGCAAGACATTTATGTTCTTCAAAGTCAAGAATAATTCATCCAAGTTAGATCACTCAATTCCAAAGTTCATAGGTTACAACCTTTAAACAACGATCAATGGTCTAATCCTTATGAATCACGGGTAATCTATGTCCACCAAAATTTCTAACAACATTAATGAAAACCTTCAATGGTACCACAACACTCAGACTAACACTTTAAACAATACTCTATGTTCCCGCATATTCGCGATGCATCCATCCAATAAGCATCAGGTAAGAATCCCAAAATAATACTTTCAGTTATTCGTAGTTCGGTTCTAGGTTAGGTACGAGGTATCCATAAAAAATGACATATTCTTACTACTCCAAAATATATTCAACTCTAAGTACTCCAAAACAATTAAAGTAACCTATAACCCAAGGTTGATCTGTATCTAAGGTATCATCCTAATTCCATCAAGCAGCAATTTATCATTCAAATCGATTCTCAAAAGCTTACTGAGATAAATAACAGAGTATAACTCACAATCCTCAAACCATGTAACAAGGGTTTACTAAACCTCAACATCAATAACTTTTCACAGGGTTCATTGAGACGGAAAACGGTCAAACCAATAATCTCAAGAAAAAAGATGGTAAAGTACACTACTACAATCTCCTTATTTTCTAGACGCTTCAGGGTCGACGCCTTTATAAGCGTCGAGCCTATTTTACACCCAATTTTGACTCTCGACCCTTTCATGCGTAGAGATCTATAAAATAATATAATTTATTCATTAAAATAAAAAGAAAACTCACCCTCTCCAAAATTATACCCAAAAATACACGCAATCATCACTAATTAGGGGAAGAAAATTTCATCTCTCGCTCACCCTCGCCAAATAAACAAAATCTACCTCACTTAATTCAATTAGGAGTATAATAAACCCTAATTGCCAAAATCAACCGCTTATTCTCAAACATACATAAACACTGTTCTATTAGATGCCACACCGTTCATCAATCTTACTCAATAATGACTCCATTCACCATTCACATTTCGTCTTCTCGTCATCAATCATCCGTGTTTAACATCAGTTCATCAACAACTGAACAGGTATGTTTCATTTTTGCTAACAGTCGATTCATCTGTATGATCGAGCACACCCTTTTGAATACACGTATAAATGATTCATCTGTATAACAGATCATATTTTTATTGATATTTTTTATGCGTCTTAGTATAAATGATTGTTGGTGATGTTCATATTTGGTTCTATTTGTCCAATGTTAGTTTAAATTAATTGATTGTTGGTAATTTTGTTCCTCTGGGCGAGTCTTTGGTTTAATTTTGGTTCAATTTAATTCAAGTTATTTTTCAGTCACTCACCTTCATCTATTCCTCAAATTTGAATTATGTTACTTTTTTTTAATTCGTTTCGGCTTAGTTCATGTTCATTTTGTTATGAATTCGGTTACCAAGTTCACGTGCCGCTTCTGGTTAAACTCGGTTCCCTCATGAACTACCATCAAAGTATCCGGGCCCCCCAATTCTCAGGAACCAGGGTCAACCCGCTTGACGTTGAACCCATTAGCAGGTCTGAGAAGAACCGGCAGTCGCCATTCTCAACATAGCCTGCTTCGTTGAACATGCTTGTGAACATAGTTGTATGGGCCGTTTTCGAAGCAAGAGTTTCTAAACAAAGACTCCCATCCTGTTCGTATATTTCGGTTTTATGGTTGATTATGTTCGTGGAATTTCAGAATTTGCTTATACTCGTTATTGCTCACTGAAATAATAATAGGAATTTTGTTATGATTGTATTTCTTCTTTTTTTCTTTCTTTTGGAGGAAAATGTTAGCTTCCAAATTCAACTTTTTGGAGAAGTTAGTTGTGTGATTTGTTCATTTTTTTGTATGTATTTGAGGGGTTCAGTTTTTTGATGGGATTTTTATTATTATTATTTTTTGTTTCGAATTGAAAAAGAAATGAAGACAGTAAGCTGGCTTTATATAAATTCTCTAAGGTCTCAACTTTTTTTATAGAATATTGGCGTACGGTAATTTTATTTCACTCATGACGCGGGTATAGAATGGTGTTACCTGTATTTTTTTCAATCGTTGACCTTTGAGCGAGCCTTAATTTTGAATTCGGTTCGATTTAGTTCATGTTCATTTTTTGTCACTCACCTTAGTCGTGTTACCTTTTAGTTGATTACAATACTATCATGCTAGTTTTCTCAATTTGGTGATGTTCATATTGCAAAAGGGTATGCTTCAGCTATGCTTGATAGGTCTTCCCTTATTCAGATAAATTTTTTTTTTAATTTCCCCAAATTTCTTTTTTTTTACTTCACAAATTGTGATGTACATAAAATGGTTTTTTTTATTTCACCAAATTTCTTTTTATTTACTCCACAAATTGTGTTGTACATAGTTACTTACAAATTTACAATTACTCACTCACATCCTTCTTACTGAATTTCTTTTTTAATTGTACGCTCACATTCTTATCATTTCTTGAAACAATTCGCCTGCATCCTTATCTACCTCAACCACACATCAATCAACCACTGTATCCTTCGACCATCGCTGCCGTCCATCCTCTCGCTTCTACTCAAGTAAGTCTTAAAACAATTGCTCATATTTAGGGTTACTCGTGTATATTAATTTAAGAGTTTCTTTTAATTGTTTCCTCTAATTTCTACGGAGTAATATTTAGTGTCAATTAGGGTTCTTATTCTTTTTATGAATTTCTCGCATGATTTAGTATAATAATTCTCGTTTGGGGATGTAGCCTATTGGTTGAGCGGAGATTGTAGTGGAATTGTGATGCAATAATATTAGCATTCAGCTTGATATCGAAGAGACTTACGCTGAAATAGGCCCAAAAATATGGTTAATTTACTCCAATTGTTATGCCATTGTATTTAGGTTTCTAATCTTCAAATCCTTGCTCTGTATGTTCGTGGAGCTTGACATAACCTCAGTACGGAGTATTATGGCTTCAAATTAGTTTAAATGATATTGAATCAATTAGTTTCTTGAATTAGGAGTTTGGCCTTTGAGTGTCACGGACAACTTTATCCCCTCAAAGTGCTTGAAGCCCCTTGAACGCTATGTATTGGCTTTAGCTTTGGGACTACTCACACTTAGATATAAGGTTAATAGTTTCTTACTGATTTGTTAGGGCATGAACCCATGAATTTTATGTAGAGTAATTTTTTGTGGAGGATTTCATTCCGTGTTTGGTTTGTTAGAGTTCATTTTAGTCTCCATTCTCTTGCTTTGTCATTCCAAATTCTCTTCTTTGTGAATTTCGAAACGTACAACAATGATGTTGAAGTTTATGTCACCCCTTTGCTGATTGACTTTGTTACTTTTATTCTTGAGTTTGATCGACATATTTGATGTCTTTTATGTATGCTTAATTGGTTAGTATCATAATTTGCCCCTTTCTATGAATTTACTTGATGATGATGGCAATGTTTAAGCAATCATAATTTAATATTTTTCAACTCAGGCTAATATTTTTACTTTTGCCCTATCAATTACTTGTAGGTGTTTTATGTTTGGTTAAATGCGCCTATAGGATATGTTTTAATTGGAGCATGCTACACTTCAGAGTGAGGAAAATTGGTGGGAAAATCCGGAAACGTTGAACTGTATCAATTTGTGGGCAAGGACAATATGCCATTTCACAATATTTGTTAAATAATACTCCATATGTTAAATAATTTATTGGCAAGGCTGATATTTTCTTCCTCAAATAACTTATCTGATTTGGAAGTTAGCTTAATAGCATAACATCACAGAAGCTGTGAGTACAAGGATTAGCTATAAATTATTAATTTGTGAGGACTAATAACTATGTTGTAGGTGATGTTGAAGACTAATAGTGTTTCAGAGCATTTAAACTATGAAGCAAACTGTGAAGCAGGTAAACAGTAGTTCTTACATGCATAAGCTTGTGCTGTCATCATGTTTTTTTTCTCGGCTTCATGCTGAAGCCATTATCTTTCTCAAGGCACTACTTCATACTGCTATGAAAAAAAACAACAGTCTTGCTATTTCAGGTGTTTTGTGGCCCTCATTTTATTTTATTTCCCAATTAAAGAGACCCATATTCCCTACATAATAATTTAACCGTGCTGATTTCTCTGGTCAGTCTCTAAGTTGCTTATTTGGTTCTGTTGTCTTTTAATTAAGTGAAGCACTGACACAATGCTGTCTTTCCAGAAGTTTTACAATCTTTTATAGTTCAAGGCATCGGTACCACTCTTGTACATGGATGAGATTCAACCTCTGAATTTCCTTAAGATCATGAACGCACCTAAAGACTCCTCTTTTTTAACAATGATGATACCAGGTAACTCTCGCTCTTGCTCGTTTTCTTTTGTACAGATCGACATTCACCACTCGACACGTGGTTTAGCTGTCTGTTTTTTAGGTTCTAAAAGGAACTCACCCAATTAATTATATCCACATGAAATATATACTGTGTAAGACAAGCTTTGATGAGTGAAAAAAATCTTTATATGTTAATCTCCGCTATGTTATGAACACTTTGTTGGGATAATTTCTTGGCTTCATCTAAAGCTTCGTTAGCCTATTGCTTGTCCATCATATCTATATACCTAATTTAATTCATGAGTGAATGTTATTTCAATTACCAAAATTGAATGTAAAATCAATTAGAAAGCATTTATATATCCTGGCATGTGGTAAATAGAATTACCAAATTCGTGATAAGCTCTAGTAATGCGTTCGATATTTATATTTTAAACAATATTCCTTTTGAAGTATGCAGATACTATTTGCTAACTAACAGACCAGAGGTGGGTTGTTACTTTTAGTGTTCTGTATGGTCGTATGGACCTCTCAACTGCATTGCCCAATCTAAAGTTATTGTCTTGGAAATATTTGTTAATAGGTATTAGACACGTCACACGTTATTCACATGGGTAGATCTTCAAGCAAAACTGAAGAGTGATCTTGGCAATTTTGTAAATCATGTCCTGAGTTTCATTGTTAAGCCATGAGGTATAATTTTCTTATTTGATCTAGTCTAATATACTTTTTGTATTAGTGTGTTACTCATTTTATGAAGCTTATTTTCATATTAGTACAATTTTCTTGTTTTCTTGTTTGGCAGGCAAAGGATACTACTTTGTGATTCCTGATTCTCAGTAGATAGAATTTTATTAGCGCAAAAAGTACAGAAGTAGGTAGCGCAATATGTAGAAGCTAGCTATGGAGAAGGTAGGATGTAGAATCACACATCTTGGCATATCTTTTGGGATATTTATGTTTATATAGTGAATGCTAATTTTCTGGCATATTTAAGTACTTGTTATAGTGCACTATTGTGCTCCAAATGTAATTTTGACAGATTTATATATATATATGAGATATTTTTTTGTAGAAATCTGTTTCTATTTTAGTTGATATATGATTGGACGGTGTTTATTCTAGGTGTTCGTCTTATGAAACTTTACTTGATTGAGAAATGTATGATTGAAGATTGTTATAATAATTAAGTGTTTGTTTTATTAACCTTTATTAATTTAATTTGTATGTAGTTATTGTTATACGGAGTAATTATGAACAATAAGGTCGGCTCGATCTGCAATTGCAAGGAGTAGTCAGATGTTGGATCGAAATATATTATTAATATATTATTTGTGAAAAGCTTTTCGACGCTTTTACGATGTCAAAGTGTCGATAAGTGATTTTTATATTACTATTTCTCGACTCTTTTAACAGTAGAAAGTCCAGCCCTTAGAAAAAAAATTGTCCGGGAAAAAATATCGCGATATAGAAAAGCGTCGAGATTGCATTTTTTATGGTACATGGGGTGACACAAAAAGGTGTCATGAATAAAATATTCAATGGTTTAATGGGTCGAGAACGACGACACAAAAATGCGACGAGAATTCCTGACGCCCAAAATCTCCACGCTTTGTGAAAGCATCGAGAATTAAATTTATGACACTTTAAAGCGTCGAGAACCTACCTTTTAAGCGTCGAGAAAGCAAGGGATTTGTAGTAGTGGTAGGAGAATATATTAAGGATTTATCAAGCGAAAGAAGATGAGAATATAAAAGAGAAGAATTGGAAAAAGTAGAGGAATGAAGAAAAGAATCGTTGATCCTATATAACTACGATTTAAAACGAGAGAAGAATCTTCGGACCTCAAAGGTTCCACAAAGGAACTCACGATATCTTCATCTCCTTGTAGGGACATGAGCATACTAGTCTTGTGTTGCTTCGTCTGGATCCAAAGTGATTTCACATATAAGTCTGTTACACCGGTACGGAACTGGAATCTACTCTTGATCATCTGGCCCATAGCTTAAACGAACTGAACCGGAGCTGAAGAGTCACCATCCACATCTTTCTTGGAGCACCAAGTTGTCCACTCGAGTCAGTAGGCGTTGAGAGTTCTAAGCAGGTCTTGTCCCGATCTAGAGCAGCATCTTGATCATTCATCTTTTTCCAGTCAAAAGCAACAAATATTCAATGCTAATCATTGAGTTACAAGAACATATAAACCTAACAGTTAAGTTCTTAATTAGGTTTCTACCCATCTCTCACTAATATTCTTTTAATATTCAAATCATTTACGAGTATTTTTCCTAGAATCAGGTGTAAGCATCGGGAGCAACAATGCTATGATACCAACTGTAATCCCCTAGAAATTCTAACGCGATATAGTGGCGGAAACACTGTAGATTTGGGATTAAAACACACTGATGTTCTATAATTTAATAAAAGAACGGTTAGTCAATACAGAGGCCACTTTTTACAAAAGAACTAAATTAAAAATTCTCCAAACAGGGTTACAAAAATCCATAAATTACAAAAATAAAGAAAGAGTAAGATCCACGCTACTTGCTAGCTCACATCCAAAACCCAGCAACAATTACATGTCATGTTATAAACATAACAGCCACGTCAGTGGGGAGTAACTCGGACGTTGTTCCAGCCATATTATATCATATGAAAATATAATAGTATTATTATATCAAAATACTTAAAATGAGAAAACATTAAAATGATATAATAAAAATAAGCTTTCGGAGAAAACTTTGAACATTTATCAACCTGCAAATGAACCAATCGATGATAATAATATTCAAACTGGCGTTATGGAAAT
This sequence comes from Agrostemma githago, assembly GCA_958450325.1. Taxonomy (NCBI): domain Eukaryota; kingdom Viridiplantae; phylum Streptophyta; class Magnoliopsida; order Caryophyllales; family Caryophyllaceae; genus Agrostemma; species Agrostemma githago. The sequence continues at coordinate 22,718,678 of OY288244.1, read as the reverse complement.
TTGGTCAGTGTTCACAAGGCTAGACTTTCACTAGGAGAATACTAAAACTAGCTTCGAGAACTTAGTTCAAACAAATCAAACCTCGATCTCTAACCAGGCTACTCAACCATAATAGGACGGCGACTTAGAAATGCGTGGCCCTAGTTTAAGATATTATGCACACCCCTCCCGAGCACCATAAATACTCAGTTCAACCCGACGACGTCTTACACTACGAGGCACGAGTTTAAGGTCAAAATGTACACACACTCCCGAACATCATATATGATCGGTTCAACAACCAGTGTGCCCTATAAAGACACACCGGCCTTATAGTTGATGGCAAAAACGTAAACCCCAGAATATATTACTCTAACCCCACACTTGTCCTTATTCCATAACTCCAAAACAACCATTATCGATATACAAAATATATAATCATTATGAATAATATGATGATTAAAAGAATAAACATTTATTTAGAAAGGAAACTTTGGATAAATGGAAACTTACTAATTTTAGAAGCTTACTTAAAATAGAAATTTCGTTATAGAAAATACGTAAGTTATTAATAATAAGTGAAACGTATAAAAATAGCATTTCCAACCAAATTAACATTTTATTATTATCGTCGTTATCGTAACTTTATTATATTTCCAAATTCGTTACTCAAAATATAAATAAAATATAATAAGTCAATACATAGTATTTTATAAATAATTTAGAAAATCGAGTTAAAACAATAAATCTTAGAAAAGAGATATTTTAAGAAAAACGATATCAAAATTAATTGAGTCAACGAGTTTTATAAATGAAATGAATTTTATAAAGGTTTCAAATTATTTTTAATAAATAGCTTTGATTTTATAAATAGTACAAATTTTAATAAAAATAGTCAATCGGAAAACAAATAAGAAATTATTAGTGAAAATAGTCTCGACTAAAATGTATTTAAAACTAAATCGACTATTTTCTCATTTATTAGTATAGATCGTAAAACAAAAATTAATTTATTAAACAAGTACACAAATCTCTATTATAATATGAAAATACGATTTTGAGTTAAAAATTAGAAATTAATGAACTATGACGAAAGTATGAAATCGATATTATTTAGTTACTAGTGTCACGATAACCAACAAAGTATTATAACGATCATAAACAATAAAATTACTAACGATTTATAAAACGATATCGGAAGTTGTAAAAATGTTTATAAAGCATACTCCCTCTGATTCACAAAGATCTTCCCCTTTGATTAAAATATACCTCACATATATTAAACAAAGGGGAACATCTTTGTGAATCGGAGGGAGTATGATTTAATATTAATATAATTAGCAATAATAAGTAGCTAAAATTTAGGAAAACCGAAGTTAAAATATTTACTACATACTACTACTCAAACATACGATATAAAATCGAGTAACGTCCTAAAGTTACCTTTAGTTGATATCCACACCAATCACGTACTTGTCCTCGTCGGGGTCCTCGTGAAATCATAAAGGATGAAGGGATGAATTGGGATCGAAAAAAAATGAACGGAAAAAGGACGACAAGGGCCAGCCCAAAACCGATCAGCAGTACGAGTGAGAGCAGCAGCAACAACGACTCCGTAGTCAGTACAACAGCAGATTATCGCTCCTAACATCAGTACATTAGGCAACAAAGAAAACAGGACAAGGTAAGAAATAGGAAGAAAATATAGGAGACGTCATGTTCCGAGAAATGACGCAAGAATGGGACAGATAGAGCGAGGAGGGAACGAAGAATGAACGATGATTACGAGGAGGTAAGAAAATCTTTTTGGATTTTTATGATTTTTCAAATGTTTTTGGATTTTTCGAAAAGAAAAAAAAAAGAAAGCGATAAAATAGTGGCGGGCCTAGGTGCAATCACATCACCTAGACCCTAGCCAAGTGGTTAAGAAATTGAAAAAGAAATAAACGGAAAGAAAAGAAATTAAAACGAAAGGGTGAAAAATTGGGCGTAGGTGTAGTCACGTCACCTAGCCCGGATTAAGAAATATTTTGAGAAAATGAGTAAAATTTGGATTTTTCAAAAGGGTTAATGGCGTAATCACATCGCCTAAAGACCTGGAGCAAAACCAAGGCCGCTTCGGCCGCAACAATCGATGGGACAGTGGGACAGCTTGCAATTTTTGATTAGAGGTAAAACAATCATAATGATTATGAAATGATGAAGCAATGAACAAGGAACAAATTCAATTCTAAGATATGCAATTATAGATGATTAAAGACTCACCGACCTAATCCACACACATACACAACACACACATTACCGACCGACTCTGGGGGATAGTTTAATTTGGGTAATCATTCGACGCGAAAGAAACCGTCGGAGACCCGAGATAGGGTTGTATGCCCTCGGTGGGTTCTAACTCACAAAGGTCGTAGATCGTACGACCCTCGGATAACGTGTAGTGCACATACTCCCAAATTTCCATTCCCCCCGATTGGTTTAGTCGGAATTCACCAGGGCCTAAGGGTAGGTCCCAATTGTGACAATTATAAATATTGGTTCGGTGTATGTTGGGGACTATTAAAGCACGGTCATGGAAAATGGAGATGAGGCGATGATCGGGTACATTAAAGATTCAAGACGGATGATAGGCCTCGTCAAGCCAGACTCGATTATCTAGTGGGATAAGGTGGTCGGTCGCATAACCCAAGTTTTTCGTGATTAAGGTCACAAGACCTCCACAGTATACGAAGAGGCATTGAGCAACAATAATTTTGTGAAAATGCAACGCTACGACAAGTGGTAGGTCTAAGGGGTTAGGGTTACCAAGTAAGGAGTCAGAAATGAATTGCAAGACACACACATCAAGATTGAAAATATTATCGGTAGATGGTATCAAGCAATGGGAGAGTATCTCGGAGAAATAACGAATTGCAGGGTTACGGATTTCAGAGGTAAAGTTTGAATCAGGTTCGAAATCTCGTTGGCCACGTGCTATGCACCTCCAAAGGTCTCTTCTAGACGCACTAGCTTGTACATCAATCAAAGGTTCACTAAGTCCTGTACCCGATGAGGGTAAGCCTAAAGATAAGCCAAACTCGGAAATAGTCAAACAATGGGGTCTACCAAATAATTTAAACTTAAACATTCTTGGTGTGGTCGGGTTATCAATGGTAAAGGTACCTAAGAACTCAAAAGCAAGGTCTTTATATGTAGAAGCCGCGAAACTAAGGAGTCCTCTTGTTCCGGTCCTTGAGGATAACTCTCTAATATCGTCATTTATTCCTAAAATTTCCATTGTGAACGGACAAGGCCACCTTGTGCTCCGAAAGGTCTTTTTGGAGAAGGTTTGAGCTAAGGGTGTATTAGGACAAGGTAAAATTTTAGGCTTATGAGACTTAGAAAGTTTAGAAGTTGAAGCCATACCTTGTTTTCTAGCGGCTCGTTGGGCTCTTGTCTCCATGATAATAATTTGCAAGAATGATCCCAAAAACTTCTTCTCCTTCTTCAAAACCCCAAAATAAATCACCAAGGATGGAAACGAAACTATGAATTGAGGTTTGAATGTGGTTGGGGTGTGGAATGTGGTTTGATGTTTTTATGAATGGTGAAAATGTGGAGTGAATTGTGAGGTAAAGGTGATATAAATAAAGATGGTTGAGAAGGGAAAGTGAAAGTTTTAAAGTGGGTGGTAAAATTTTGGTGTAAAATTTTTTTAGAGAAAATTATGTGTGGTAAATGTGAAGGAGGGAATTGAAATTGTAGTGAGTAAATAGGATATATGTGATTCGTTCAAGCTCATGCCGCCGGCTGAAATTTCACCCGGTCAAGCACCATCGGGTGAAATTTCACCCGACGGTATTCCGTCATGAAATTCAATTTTGCCAACTTTTTTCCACCAGGTGAATTTCACCCGGTGAAAATCTCACCAGGCGAAATTTTGCCCGGTGGTGTCTTCGTTAATTCCGGCAAATCTGGCAGCTTTTCCGGAGGGCGAAATTTTGCCCGGTCAAATCTCACCGGGCGAAGTTTCGCCCGGCGGTCTTGTTTTCTTCGTTTTTCCGCCTTGCCATTTAATGGCTCTTCAATAGTAACCTAAAAATTCAACTCGACTCACATTACATAATCAATGTCTCACAAACATGCTTGTGGTCTTCAAATAAGCTCCATAACTCCTCCAAAGCTAGATCTTCACCCAAATAAATGCTCCATGGCGAAATCCAAGTTCAACCATTCTTCTCAAGCTAACAAAACTAACGAACTCAAAGAAATATGATACATATATACAAGGTGGTTGTTGAGGATACCACCAAACCTACTTCAATTTCGAGACGGGGTTAAACAACGCTCCCGAATGGGAGCTCACCAAACTTCACGGTAGCAAAGGTCTCAGGAACGTGACCGGGGTGATAAATCTTCAAACGTTGCCCGTTAACCACAAATTTCCCGGTTTTCCGGGCTAGATATCTCTATTGATCCATATGTTTGCACCATGGTCACTTCGAATGGACCCGACCATTTTGATTTCAACTTACCGGGGAAGAGCTTAAAGCGAGAGTTGAAGAGTAATACCTTATCACCAACGGAGAAGTCCTTACGAAGTATTCGAGAATCGTGCCATTGGCGAGTTAGTTCCTTGTAAATCTTCAAATTTTCGTAGGCTTCAAGTCTTAATTCTTCCAATTCTTGTAGTTGGAGAAGGCAGTTATCTCCTACAACACTTTCATCGAAGTTTAACTCTTTGATTGCCCATTCAGCTTTGTGTTCTAATTCCACCGGTAAATGACAAGCTTTACCATACACAAGACGATAAGAAGTGATTCCAATAGGCGCTTTGTAAGCCGTTCTTAATGCCCAAAGGGCGTTATTTAACTTCAATGACCAATCCTTTCAGTGTGTATTTACAACTTTCTCTACAATTCCTTTGATCTGACGGTTGGAGATCTCGGCTTGCCCATTTGATTGAGGGTGGTAGGCTAGGGACATCTTGTGAGTGATACCATATTTCCTAAGAAGGTGTTCAAAGGTATCTTTCCTAAAATGAGAGCCTCCATCACTAATTATGGCTCTAGGCATACCGAATCTTGGAAAAATTACATTCTTGAAAAGTTTGATTACAACCTTGGAGTCATTGGTGGGGGAAGCTACGACCTCGATCCATTTTGAGACATAATCAACCGCGACTAGGATGTATTTGTTACCAAAAGAGGACGTTAATGGACCCATGAAATCAATGCCCCAAACATCGAACAATTCAATTTCTAAGATGGGTTGAAGGGGCATCTCATTTCTTCTTGTAATATTCCCACTTCTTTGACAAGCGTCGCATGTGAGAATGAAAGCTCGAATGTCCTTGAACATGGAAGGCCACCAAAACCCGCTTTGGAGAACCTTGGCAATTGTCTTTTGGTTGGCCAAGTGTCCACCATAAGATGTCGAGTGAAGGTGCTTCACATTATTATATCCTTCATCGGCCGTAACACATCGTCGGTAAATTCCATCTACACAACGGCGGTATAAATAAGGCTCGTCCCAATAATAGCGCCAGGCTTCATAACGTAGTTTCTTCCTCTCTTGCTTGGAATAATCGTCCGGAATAAATTGAGATACTAAAAAATTGACGATATCGGCATACGAAGGTGTAATAGTTTCAACGGCCATCAAGGCCTCATCTCTCATAGCTTCATTGATGGGTATACCATCTTCTTCATTGCTTCCTTTATTAACCGTTAGTCTACTAAGATGATCCGCTACCAAGTTCTCCGATCCGGCTTTGTCTTTAATCTCAATATCAAATTCTTGTAGAAGGAGGACCCACCGAAAGAGTTGGGACTTGGTCTCCATTTTGGACATGATGTATCGAATCGCCGCATGATCGGTATGAATAATGACTTTGAAACCGGTAACATAATTTTGGAATTTCTCCATGGCATAGACAACGACAAGCATCTCTTTTTCGGTTGTTGTATACCACGATTGGGCTTCATATAGTGTCTTGCTTGCGTAGTATATCACATGTAGCTTCTTATCTACACGTTGACCTAGAATGGCACCAATGGCTAAATCGGATGCATCACACATGATCTCAAATGGAAGATTCCAATCGGGAGCTTTGATAATTGGAGTGGTAGTGAGAGTGGTCTTTATCCTGTAAAGGCCTCAAGACACGAGTCATCGAAAACAAAAGGTGCATCTTTCATAAGCAAAGAAATTAAAGGCTTGGCAATTTTGGAAAAAGTCTTTAATAAATCGTCTATAAAAAAAGGCGTGACCTAGAAAACTCCTCACCCCTTTAACATTTGTGGGTGGTGGCAAGTTCTCGATCACGGAGACTTTCGCCTTATCAACTTCAACTCCTCTAATAGAAAAAATATGACCTAGGACAACACCTTACCATGAAATGACATTTTTCCCAATTTAAAACAAGTCTATACTCTTAACATTGAGCTAACACTTGATCAAGATTTTCAAGGCAAGAATCAAAAGATGTACCATGGACACTAAAGTCGTTCGTAAAAAATTCCATGGATTTTTCAATAAAATCGGAAAATATAGCCATCATACATCTTTGAAACGTTCCCGGCGCATTACACAATCCAAATGGCATCCTTCTATAAGCGTAGGTGCCATAGGGACATGTGAAAGTGGTCTTATCTTGCTCATCGGGATGAATGGGAAATTGAAGAAATCCGGAATGACCATTAAGGAAACAAAAATAAGAATGATGCGCCAATCTTTCAAGCATTTGATAAATGAAGGGAAGGGGAAATGGTCTTTTATGGTGGCCGTGTTCAATTTTCGATAGTCTATACACATTCGCCAACTGGTAATGGTCCTAGTAGAAATAGACTCACCCTTTTCTCCTTTGACAACCGTCATTCCTCCTTTTTTCGGCACAAGTTGCACGGAGCTAACCCATTTACTTCCGGTTATTGGGTATATAATGTTAGCCTCATACAACTTGAGGACTTCCTTCATGACAACCTCTTCATGGTGGGGTTCAACCTACGTTGACTCTCAACCAAAGAATGGTGGTCATCATCAAGGATGATCCTATGCATACAAACATTGGGGCTTATGCCTTGGAGGACGACAATGCTATATCCGATGGCCTTTTTGTGCTTTCTCAAAAAAATCAAAAGTTTTTCCAATTGAGGACCATCAAGTGTGGCATTGACGATAACGGTATAATTAGTTCTTTCAAGAAAAGCATATTTGAGGGAAGAGGAGAGCGATTTAAGTTGAAGATTAGGAGGAGAAGATACCATACTCTTACCCACCGGTAGTGGTTCTACCTTTTCTTCATGCGAGCATTCATCTTCAAAGGGTGGAGAGTCAAATGGTTCGTCTTCTTGCTTATCATCATCTATCAAGCTATACTCAACCAAACTATCAATAACTTCAATGGAATGCATTTGTTCAATCATTGGTTGTTTAAGAGCTTGAGAAAGGGAAAACTCTACCAACTCGTTCCCTATGTTAAAAGACAACTTACCATTCTTGACATCAACTATAGTACCTCCGGTAGCCATAAAAGGTCGACCTAAAATAATGGGGGTAATAGTGTCTTCGGGCATATCCATGACAAAAAAGTCGGAGGGGATGAAAAAATTACCAACTTGAACGGGTACATCCTCAAGTATCCCAAGTGGGTACTTGACGGACCTATCCGCAAGTTAAATCGACATGCTAGTGGGTCTCATCTCCCCCACACTAAGTCTCTTGGCAATAGAATAGGGTAACAAACTAACACTAGCCCCTAGGTCACATAAAACTTGATTAACAACAACATTTCCAACTCGACAAGGGATGGAAAAACTACCGGGATCCTCTAGTTTCTTTGGCATTTGATTCATATGAATGGCACTACATTGTGCCGTGAGAGAGACACATTCTTTATCCTCTATTGTCCTCTTTTTAGTCAAGACATCTTTCAAAAACTTAGAATAGAGGGGCATTTGAGAAATTACCTCGGTGAAGGGTAAAGCTACCTCCACCTTCTTCAACATATCCACGAGACGGCTAAATTGGGCATTTTCCTTGGGTGGCTTAGCTCGTTCGGGAAAAGGCAATGGTGGGACAAAAGCGGGAGGCGGTGGAACATTGGATTCTTCTTCTTCTTCAGCTAATCGCTCCGCCTCCTTTCTTTTTGCTTCTTCCGCTTCCATTTGCTTTTTCTTCTTTCTTTGTTCTCTTAGTTCATTCTCCGCATTTTGTAGGATATCAAACTCCGCTTGTATTCCCTAGTTTTGTTTGGGGGAAGTGGGAGATGATGCTTGTGGTGCACTTGGTTGATTGACTTTGGATGGGGTACTTTTGGTGTTCAAGTTCAAATTCTTGTACGGGTCCTCAAGTTCTTTGCCACCTCTCAAAATGACGACATTTGCTTGGTGTGAAGGGTATCTTGGGTTTTGGGATTGCCCGGGCAAACCATGGGGTGGATTAATTGGGGCGGCTAAGGCTTTTGTTGCTTCTTGTGATTCCCAAACCTTTAGCCTCGCCTTGGTATCTTGATGTTCATTCTATAGTTGCCCAACGGTTCTTTGCAAATCAGTAATGTTATCCCATGGAACTCCTTCTTGACCAAATTGAAAATTGCTTGATTGGCCATAAGATTGAGAGGGTTGATTAAATGGTTGTTGATTGTAACCTTGATTTCCTTGAAAATTGCTTTGGAACTCTTGATTGTATCCTTGATTGAAATGATTACCATGTTGATTTTGGTAATTGTTGGGAACATGGAAGTTGCTACCTTGTTGATTGAAGTTGCTTCTTTGATGAGGAGGCATATACGGGGGCATCTTTGGAGGACCTTGGTTAAAGGGCCTTTGTTGACTTTGATTAAATGGCCTCGGTTGACTTTCTTTGGCACGTGGCATCGGATTTTGAACGTTTTGATTTCGATAAGAGAAATTAGGATGAAATCTTGTGCTGACATTGTAAGTATTGGAAAAGGGATCAAATTGAGGTCTTTGCCCATACACTTGTATAGCTTGGACTTCATTTGGCTCTTCAATATAACCTTCTTCATTAGGAATGAAAGAGCTAGAAGCATGGCCATAATTGCCACAATGATCACATTGAACTTCCCATGTTAATTGTTATGGAGGAGATGGTTGCCTTGGTGGAACACTCCCTTGAATTTGGTACATACCTCTAGGAGTAGGCTTTGAACTCATGGCATCCATTCTCTTTTTCAATTCTTCAACTTACATTTGAAGTTTCAATTCATTAGAACTCTTAGATGAGTTCACTTGAACTTCTTTCTAGAATCCCTCGATTGACCCATTCTAGAATCACTCCTTGCCATCTTCTCAATAAGATTTTTAGATGCCTCATCGGTGAGAGAAGAGAAGTCTCCTCCGGCGGCCGAATTGAGGTTTTCCTTGGTTATCGATGAAAGGGTGTTATAAAATGTTTGAGTAGTTAGCCAATCGGGTATTCCATGGTGTGGACGTTTGCGCAATAAATCTCTAAATCTTTCCCAAGCCTCACTTAGGCTTTCAAATTCATCTTGCTTAAAGGTTTGTATCTCCATGCGATATTGGTTAGTCTTTGACGACGGAAAATATTTCTCCAAGAAGGCATTGGATAATTGAGCCCATGTTGTGAATGTATTAACTGGATGGCCTTGAAGCCATCTACGAGCTCCATCTCTCAAGGTCTTTGGAAATAATAAACAATGCAATAGGCATGAAGTTAATCCATTGAGACGGGCTCCTACTAATTTTTCTTTAAATGAAGCAATGTGCTCTTGAGCATCCTCATGGGAGAAACCATGAAAAGTATCTTGTTGAACCGCATTTGTCAAAGAGGCTTTCAATTCATAATTATCGGGAATCTCTCCGAAATCAACGGGAGAAGGTGTTTCTTCATGTGTGAGTTGGGAATGAGATCCTAAGGTTGCCATTTGTTGGATTGGTGGTGATGGTGGATTTGAATTTGGATGATTTAGAGGGGATGGATTTGGATTTAGTGGTGGAGTTTTTGGTGATGGTCATGATGGTGGTGAATTTTGTGAAGTTGAAGGTATGGAAGGATTATTTGTAGTGGGATTATGTGATGTAGAAGGTGTAGAAGGTGTATGTGGTAGGATGGGATTAAGGTTAGGAGGTGATAATGAAGGATGTGGAATGATGGTGGTTGAGTTATTTCCCCAAAAACGCAATGCTCTAAAAGTCCTTTCCGGCTCCGGATCGAACCACAAAGGCGATGACGTGTTTCTGGGCATAAAACTCAGTTAAACGGTGAGACTCCTCGCACCTAATGGTACTAGGGAAAAGGGAGAAGAGAAAAGAATCAAACACAACAACTACTCGTCGTTCCCCGGCAACGGCGCCATTTTGACGGGCACCCCAATCGGATCGGTCGTTTAGCGAAGGACGGGGGATCAAACAATATTTATAGACTCCGAATAACACAAAAACTACTAGAGTAATCGTGGTAAGTCGAGGTCGGTCCACAGGGAACGGAACGTAGTAGCAACGAGTCAAAAGCGATGTGTTTAATGCCAAGAGGGGGGTTTCTAAGGGTCGAATCTATACTAGTGAAATGACTACGAGAACAGCTAGGGGTGATCAATCTAGGAAAAGGCGTTAGGGGGAAGTCGGGATTCAGAACATGGAGTCTAAGAAGGTTGGGATCGAGTTTTTGTCGCAACATTGATAAAAGGAGAATGCCACCTTTCGGTTTCTTCACCCAACCCACCTAAAAACCCGCTTTCGCGGCGAAGAAGGGTAAGTCTCTTGTTATGGTAATTTCTACCCCGAGTTTCCCCATATTGATAGAAACGAGCCAAGGTCGGTCTAGTTGGCCGGACTAAAACAACAATGACACAACAACCACAAACAAGATAAACCAACAAGCAAGCAACCCACCAACATCCCTTAATTCAAATAATCCAAGTCCTCATCCCTAAACCCCCCAACAAGAAATCTACTCACTAATCATAATGGAAAACAACAAAACATTAACTAAGGAGAAACTAAATAAAGCATGCATACTTTCTAGATCTAAAGAAAATAACTACAAAATGATGAGGAAACTACAATCTAACAATTACTCACTAAACAATGAAACTACCAAATTAAACTAGAAAATAATCTAGAACAACTTGAATAAAATCTAGAGAAAGTAACAATACTAAGATGATCTAAACAAGACAATAGATCTACCTTAATAGGTCTCTTAATACTAAGATGATCTAAACAAGACAATAATGAGAAAACTATATTAAATCTAAACTAGAGATTAGAGAGTGGAAAGAAATGTACCAACTATGAAGATCTACACGAAATAAGAAGATTGCATGAATAACGATTAAATCTTTGATGGAGAAGATGAAGAACTTGTCACTAATTCTTCAATAAACCCACAAATCTTCAAATAAACTTGAAATAATCTTCTACAAACTTGAAATCTAGAGAATTGTTGATGGAAACTAAATAGATCTACTACTAAATTACTACTAAAATTATAGAGAATTACTAAGAATACTACTAGATTACTCTACTAATGGATGTGTAACTACACTAATGGAGGCCTCTACACTAATGATGGAATATGACTACTTGTGGATGCCTTGGGCAACAAACTAGGGTAGCATATATATAGTAATGCCTTAATAGGTCTCTTAACCTAAAGCCCAAATCCAACTTTTGCTTCATTAGTGAGACAATCACCCTTTGCATCTTCATTGGGTGAAACTTCGCCCTGCAGTTTGACGAATTAATCCCACCGGGTGAAATTTCACCCGGTGAGATTTTCTTCTCATTTTGCGGTTTTTGGCACTTTTCTCCATCGGGCGAAATTTCACCCGGTGGGCGAAATTTCTCCCGGTCATTTTCGCCCGGTGAGATAGCTCGGAAAATCTTCGGGGAGGCACTTTACTGTCGGGTGAAATTTCGCTCGGTGGTACTTCATTGGGTGAAATTTCACCCGGTCATTTTCTCTGGCCTCTTTCCTTGTCTCGTTTATCGTCGATTGATTGGATGGCTTTAAACTTTAAGTTGTGTGCTTTGCTCTTTGGACGGTATTCCCCTCTCTTGTGCTCATGGAAGCTCGATCGTGATTTCGGTGCCAAATCCTATCAAAATTGATAGAAAAACTACCAAAAACACGTAAAACGCACAAGAGGGATGCTAATGCGAGAAGTAGTCAAAATATGGCGATAATCGCACTCTAAACTCGCAAAACGAGGGAAAAGCGGGTCTAAATGAGGGGAAAAAGTGTCTAAATTTAGCACACAACAGCATCCTCGAAGACAAGTACTCGAGTGGAGACTGACGCCCTCGAGTAGTTTACAACAACAATTTTGTCCTAGGGGTCAAAGCATCCCCGAAGACAACTACTCGAGTGGAGATTGACGCCCTCGAGTAGTTTACAACCGCAATTTTATCCTAGGGGTCAGAGCATCCCCGAAGACAACTGCTCGAGTGGAGACTGACGCCCTCGAGTAGTTTACAACAGCAACTTTATCCTAAGGGTCAGAGCATCCCCGAAGACAACTGCTCGAGTGGAGACTGACGCCCTCGAGTAGTTTACAACAGCAATTTTGTCCTAGGGGTCGGAGCATCCCCGAAGACAGCTACTCGAGTGGAAACTTACGCCCTCGAGTAGTTTATCTCATTTTGTCCTAGGGGTCAGAGGCATCAAAACACAAGTGTTCGAGTGGAGACCAACGCCCTCGAACGTTTTTTTTTGTTGTTTCACTTCATTTCGCCCAAGGGGTCACAAGCATCCTGAAGACAACCGCTCGAGTGGAGACTGACGCCCTCGAACGTTTTATCAAGGGTCCACAAACGTCCCAAAAACATTTGTTCAAATAAAAGCCAAAACATTCGAACGTCGTTTGCACTTACACTTAACACGTCACTAAAAACAATTAAAACTAAACAAACCGTTTAAACAAGCCAAAGAAGACAAAGCGCGCGCGCATAAAGAACCAGGAACGAGATATCAAGCAACAGCCTGGGCCCAAGCAAGAAACCGCAAGCGAAGACGTCAGGTATGATTTCTAAGCCTTGGCTGGCGAGCCTCAACACGTAGTCCAATGGACTTAAAAGGACCCGACCGAACAGCCACCAGGTCGTAATCTCCGATTGACCTGGGCGGCTATACTTTGACTTTCGCCTTCTCCAAGCCTCAGTCAAAGTGGGGGCTTCTGTAGACACCCAGATTTGGACCTGGTGGCTGCAGAAGTGCCCTGCAAACACCCGATGACGATAGGACTGAAACGCGACGCGGGTTCGCGATGTTGTAGGTAGTTTTTCTATAGAACGGATCAAATAAATACTCGGAAAAATTAAAACTACCATGATGGCAGCCTCAGTCGTGTCGTTACGGTCACATAGACACTAATTATAGTCAATTCCGTCACCGGGACCCCGAATCGGTCCCGAAACTCGAACCTAGTCAGCATCGTGCCAAGCGAACCTCGGGACGCACACCCGAAGCCCACTAAACCCACGGGGCTAGGTCAAGCCGCGGGAATCCTTAACCTCCAAGCTAAGTATCACACTCCTCCCTCTCGGTTTTGGAAAGTATCAAAATCGTATCTTCAAAATCCCGATCGCCCCACCTCACGCGTTTTAGTCTCCCCGCGCCTTAGCCCAGGCGCCTGGGTCTTGGTGCACCGCAGCTCAGGCGTCCATATGGGCGACGAGGGCCGAAAACACCTTTAAATACCCCCGTTTGCCTCATTCATTCGACACGCATTCTCATCTTCTCTTCTCCCTCTATTCTCTCGCTAAGGGCTCGCACTCCAACACCCAAGGCAAACGATCCACTCGATCGTAGTTCCGATAAAAGCGACATCGACGCTACTCCTCACCTTCGAGCACCCCACTCAATACCGAGGTGCCTGTGTTCGACTAGCTCAAATCTAGTAGTGAAGCTCTGTCGGATTAGCCACCGAATCAGTCCATAGTAACGAAGCTCTGCCGGAGTAACCGCAGGAAGGGTAGACGGTAACGGAGCTCTGCCGGAGTCACTGGTCAAGCTAGGAGGATCCGGCTGTTGAACTCGAGTCGTCAGTAGGTTGTCATCTAGACAAAACTTTCCATATTTGCACTTTCTTTTATTATGCATGCACTACGACAATACTAGATGTGGACACCAGGTCCACAAACATCAACTAAAACATGTAACGTCCCAAGTTCAATCACAAATACTAAAATACACTAAATAGACCCGAGTAATTCCGAGATCCGTTCTCAAATATCTATGCATCGTGTCCCCTTTAGTGTATACTCCGAGGGTGCAACTCCTCACAATGTGATTTACTTATATTCGCATTTACAACTTTCGTATGATTTATTGCTTTTCTGACCTTATAATCGCATGCTAAATCACCTAACATTCAAAACGTAAAACAACTAAAACTGAACAAAGCGATGGTCGGGTTCCTTATTAGTCCGGGTGCTCGCCTTATTAGGTTCGACGCATCTCTATTAATACCGAACCGACGCATCTTAAGCAGAATACCAGGTTAGGTATATCACGAGAACGACTAATATCCGTATTATCACGTTACAATTGATTTGCTAATACGTATAATACGAGTACTCTCTACTCCCCTATGTGCACCTATTCATGGCTTGCCTGTCAAGTGAAATCGCATGCAAAGAATGTAAACACAACTACTTTGACGACAATACTTACTTGTCCTTAAACAACCGACGTAGCAAAAGGTATAGGGTGAAAACAACGGATGTTACAGTATTTCCGCCACAGCAACAGAATTAGGTTATCAGCCCACCGATTGATTAGTAGAGGCTGCTATAGTGCGGGCGGTATTGGGTGTTGACATCTATCGGATGTTGGCTTCCCAATACGTACCCTCACCCCTTACTCAGAATCGACGGTTTCCGGATGTCCGAAACCATTGGCAATAAGAGTCATTCCAGGCATGGAGTGCTTAAGGGTACAAGTCTTTATCTTTAGGTCCCGTGCCCCTCAACTTTGAGCCGGCTAAGGAGGAAAGTTGACTTGAACAGTTTCCGAGTCCCCATAATTGACTCGGTGGCGACTCCAAAAATTGGCAACGAATTCAGTTCACTAAAAAGGTCGTCATACCAAACAAATTGGCGTTTAACCATTTACAACCACGACTCGATCGATTCCCAAACGGAAACACGGGTGCCCTTACCCGTCTAGTAAAAGTCCAGATCATCATCTGAATCGAGGTCCAAAACATCACCCCGTACGCGAGATCGGACTGGCCCCCGACTGGGAGGGGGCCGCGTGGGTGGCCGCCGCCACACGTTGAAAAACCGGGTCGATCCTGCGCGGGCGCACGCGGGGCGCCGGGCGGTGCGTACGGGCGTCCACAAGTAATTTCTAAGGAAATCAAGGTTACAACCAACAACCATTCAATCAACCCTCTCAATCTTATGTCCAATCAAGTAACTTTCAACATGGTCAAGGAGGAGTTCCATGGGATAACAGAAACGATTTGCAAAGAGCCATTGGGAACTTATGGAGTGAGAATCTAGATACAAAAGCGAGGCTAAAGGTTTGGGAATCACAAGAAGCAACAAAAGCCTTAGCCGCCCCAATTCATCCACCCCATGGTTTTCCCGGGCAACCCCAAAACCCAAGAGACCCTTCACACCAAGCAAATGTCGTGATAGTGAGAGGTGGCAAACAACTTGAGGACCCATATAAGAGTTTGAATTTGAACTTGAACACCAAAAGCACCATAACCAAAGTGAATAAACAAAGTGAACCACAAGCCACATCTCCCACTTCCCCCAAACAAAACCGGGGGATACAAACGGAGTTTGATATTCTTCAAAATGTAGAGATTGAACAAAGAGAACAAAGAGAACTTAGAAGAAAGAAAAAGGAGCAAATGGAAGTGGAAGAAGCTAAAAGAAAAGAGGCGAAGCGTTTAGCCGAAGAAAAAGAAGAATCCAATGTTCCATCGCCTCCCGCTTTTGTCCAACAATCGCCTTTTCTAGAACGACCTAAACCACATAAAGAGAATTCCCAATTTAGCCGTTTCATGGACATGTTGAAGAAAGTGGAGGTAGCTTTACCCTTCACTGAGATAATTTCTCAAATGCCCTTTTAATCTAAGTTTTTGAAAGAAGTTTTGACTAAAAAGAGAACTAGAGGATAAAGAATGTGTCCCTTTTACGACACAATGTAGTGTAATTCTTATGAATCAAATGCCAAACAAATTAGATGATCTCGGTAGCTTCTCCATCCCTTGTCGGGTTGGATATGTTGTTGTTAACCAAGCTTTGTGTGACCTAGGGGCTAGTGTTAGTTTGTAACCCTATTCGATTGCTAAGAGACTTATTGTGGGGAAGATGAGACCCACTAGTATGTCAATTCAACTTGCGGATAGGTCCGTCAAGTACCTACTTGGGATACTTGAGGATGTACCCATGCAAGTTGGCAAGTTTTTCATCCCCTCCAACTTTGTTGTCATGGATATGCCCGAAGACACTATTACCCCCATTATCTTAGGTCGACCATTCATGGCTACCGGTGGTACTATAGTTGATGTTAAGAATGGAAAGTTATCATTTAATATAGGGAACGAGTCGGTAGAGTTTTTCCCTTTCTCAAGCTCTTAAACAACCAATGATTGAACAAATGTATTCTATTGAAGTTATTGATAGTTTGGTTGAGTATAGGTTGGTAGATGATGATAAGAAAGAAGAGGAACCACTAAATTCTCCACCTCTTGAAGAAGAAGTCATGCATGAAAAAGAGGTAGAATCACTACCGGTGGGTAAAAGTATGGTACTCTCTCCTCTTAATCTTGAACTTAAGTCACTCCCCCTCTTCCCTCAAATATGCCTTTCTAGAAAGAACTAGTTATCCCGTTATCGTCAATGCCATACTTGATATTGGAAAAACTTTTGATTCTTTTGAGAAAACACAAAAAGGCCATCGGGTATAGCATTGACGACCTCCAAGGCATAAGCCCAAATGCTTGTATGCATAGGATCATCCTTGATGATGACCACCGCCCTTCGTTTAAGGGTAAACCTCGGTTGAACCCCACCATGAAAGAGGTTGTCATGAAGGAAGTCCTCTAGTTGTATGAAGCTAACATTATATACCCTATCACCGGAAGTAAATGGGTTAGCCTCGTACAAGTTGTACCGAAAAAGGGAGGAATGACGGTTGGAAAAGGAGAAATGGGAGAGTTAATTTCTACTAGAACTATTACCGGTTGGCGCATGTGTATAGACTTTCGAAAGTTGAACACAGCCACCATCAAAGACCATTTCCCCTTCTCTTTATTGATCAAATGCTTGAATGATTAGCGCATCGTTCTTATTTTTGTTTCCTCGATGGTCATTTGGGATTTCTTCAAATTCCCGTTTACCCCGATGACCAAGAGAAGACCACATTCACATGTCCCTATGGCACCTATGCTAACCGAAGGATGCCATTCGGATTGTGTAATGTGCCGGGAACGTTTCAAAGATGTATGATGGCAATTTTCTCCGATTTTATTGAAAAATCAATGGAAGTTTTTATGGATGACTTTAGTGTCGATGGTACATCTTTTGATTCTTGTCTTAAACATCTTGATCAAGTGTTAGCTCGTTGTGAAGAGTATATACTTGTTTTAAATTGGGAGAAATATCATTTTATGGTTGAGCAAGGTGTAGTCCTAGGTCATATTGTTTCTAATAGAGGATTCGATGTTGTTAAGGCTAAAGTCTCTGTGATTGAAAACTTGCCACCCCCAACAAATGTCAAAGGGGTGAGGAGTTTTCTAGGTCACGTCGACTTCTATAGGCGGTTCATTAAAGATTTTTCTAAGATTGCCAAGCCTTTAACTTCTTTTATTATGAAAGATGCACCTTTTTGTGTTTGATGACTTGTGTCTTGAGGCCTTTTGCACGATAAAGACCGCTCTCACCACCGCTCCAATTATCAAAGCACCCGATTGGAATCTTCCATTTGAGATCATGTGTGATGCCTCCGATTTCGCTGTTGGTGTCGTTCTAGGCCAACGCGTGGACAAGAAGCCACATGTGATATATTATGCATGTAAACCCTAGATGAAGCCCAATCGAGGTATCCACTACCGAAAAAGAGATGCTAGCCGTTGTCTATGCCATGGATAAATTTCAAACTTATGTTACTAGTTCGAAAGTCATTATTCATACCGATCATGCAGCGATTCGTTATATCATGTCTTAAAGAAGACAAAATCCTGACTCTTTCGATGGGTTCTCCCTTTACAAGAATTCGACATCCAGATTAAAGATAAAGCCGGGTCGAAGAGTTTGGTAGGGGACTATCTTAGTAGATTAACGGTTAGTGGAAATAGCAATGAAGATGATGGTGTACCCATCAATGAAGCAATGAGAGACGAGTTCCTAATGGCCATCGTAACTATTACACCTTGGTATGCCGATATCGTCAATTTATTAGTGTCTCATTATATTCCGGACGATTATTCCAAGTAAGAGAGGAAGAAACTATGTTATGAAGCCCGACACTATTATTGGGATGAGCTCTATTTGTTCCGCCGTTGCATAGATGGAATTTACCGATGATGTGTTACGGCAGACGAAGGATTTAATATTGTGAAGCATCTTCACTCAACATCTTATGGTGGACACTTGGCCAACCAAAAGAGAATTGCTAAGGTTCTCCAAAGAGGGTTTTGGTGGACTTCCATGTTTAAGAACATTAGAGCTTTCATTCTCACATGCGATGCTTGCCAAAGATGTGGTAATATAACAAGAAGAAACGAGATGCCCCTTCAACCCATCCTAGAAATCGAATTGTTCGATATTTGGGGCATTGACTTCATGGGTCCATTCACATCCTCTTTTGGCAACAAATACATCCTAGTCACGGTTGATTATGTCTCAAAGTGGATTGAGGCCGTAGCTTCCCCTACCAGTGATTCCAAGGTAGTAATCAAGCTTTTCAAGAATGTAATTTTTTCAAGATTCGGTATGCCTAAAGCCATAATTAGCGATGGAGGCTCTCATTTTAAGAAAGATACCTTGGAACACCTCCTTAGGAAATATGGTATCACTCATAAGATGTCCTTAGCCCACCACCCTCAATAAAATGGGTAATCCGAGATCTCCAATCGACAAATCAAAGGAATTTTGGAAAAAGTTGTATACACACCGAATGGATTGGTCATTAAATTAAATGACGCCCTTTGGGCATTGAGAATGGCTTACAAAGCGCCGATTGGCACCACTCCTTATCGTCTTGTATATGGCAAAGCATGTCATTAACCGGTGGAATTAAAACACAAAGGAAAATGGGCTATTAAAGAGCTAAACTTTGACGAGAACGTTGTCGGAAATAGTCGCCTTCTCCAACTACAAGAATTGGAAGAATTAAGACTTGAGGCCTACGAAAATTCAAAGATCTACAAGGAGCGAACACGCAAATGGCTAATTCTCGGATACTTCGTAAGGACTTCTCCGTTGGTGATAAAGTATTACTCTTCAACTCTCGTTTTATGCTTTTCCCCGGTAAGTTGAAATCAAAATGGTCGAGTCCATTCGAAGTGACCAAGGTGCAGCCATATGGATCCATAGCGATCTCAAGCTCGAAAATCGGGAAATTTATGGTTAATGGGCAACGTTTGAAGATTTATCATGGCGGTTGTAATCCCCTAGGAATTCTAACGCGTTACAGTGGCGGAAACACTGTAGAGTCGGGATTAAAACACACTGTAACTATGTTTTAGTAAATGAAAATGGTAAAGTCAGACAATAGGCCATGAATAAAATGGCCAAAATTTAAAACAATCCATAAAAGGGGTTCGAACAATCCATAAGACATAATTATTAAAATAAACAAGCAGGATCCACACTGCTCGCTAGCCCACACCCGAAACACGTATACCTGCCATGTTAAAATATAACAGCCACAATCAGTGAGGAGCAACGTCAACGTTCTCCCAGCCGTATAACGGGATTTTAAAACTGTAATTACTACTATAAAAAAATAGTGAAAATGAAAATCAGTAAAATATTATAAGGCAAATAAGCTTTCAGTGAAAAACTTCATGTATCGAAACAAGATAATAAAAATAAGTTTTCCGAAGAAGACATAAAACATTTGCCAACCTGCAAATCAAAATTATGTCGATAATAATAAAAATATTCAAATGGCGTTATGGATAGGATTAGTGTGCACAAGGCTAGACTTTCACTAGGGATATACTAAATACTAGCTTCGAGAACTCAGATACCAACTTCACACGCAGCGAAGATCCAAGGTCTCTAACTAGGCAGCTCAACCATAATAGGACGTCGACTTATCAATGCGAGATCCCAGCTTAAGTAATATACACCCCTCCTGGATACCAAATGGATCAAGTTCAACTGAGGGCGACTAACACGATGCGATATCTAGCTTAAGGGCACAATGCACATATACTCCTGGACACCAAATGTGTTCAGTTCAACAAGCAATGCATCCCGAATGGATACGCCAGCCTTATAGTTGATGGCAAAATAGTACATCCTAGACTGTATTACTCTAACCCCACATTTATCCTTATTTCATAACTCCAAAACAAAGCCATTATCGATATATTTAAGAGATATAATTATTATAATGATATGAGAACAAAAGGGAAAAAGGATCGCCTCCCAAAAGAGGAATCTTTCTATTTTAGGAAACTTTTATTTTAGAAACTTTATTAAAAATAGCATCTATCAAAATATCAAAAATATTAGTTCATATTAATACAACGTATTTAGTAAACGATATAGATTTATAAAACTAATACTTTCGGCCTTAACAATATTAATTGTTAAAGTGAGAACGTTTGAGTTTATGAAATTATTGAAAAATCATACAAGTGTTTATAAAATAATTAAAAATGTCTTAAACACTTTAGTACTACTAATTAGGGTGTTTTCAAAATTTACAAAACTAAAATTATCTAATTATTATTAGTTTCAGCAATACGATTAATAAAATAGTAATTACCAAACGATTTACGCATTAATATCCAAAAATTATTATTAAACTTAAAAATCATGATTTTCCATCTACCAATTTTTTTCCAGATTTAAATTAAAGACCAGAAAATCGGAAATTAAAACGACAAATACGGTTTTAACGATAAACGATGATTTAAAGTGGTTAATTAATTCACCCACTTAAAATTTCCAAATAAATTATGAAAATTTTTAGAAAATTCTTTTTCACCAGAAATATTTCCCATGTAAAATTTCAGATTAAAATAAAATTTTTAAGTACTAGAAATGAAAATCGGCTTTTAATCGTTTTTGTCTGTAAACGGTAATAATTCAATAATCGATAACTAAAATATAAGAAAAATACCAAATTATTAAAAATCAAAAAAAACCTCATTTTTAAATAATATAATCATATATTACAAGTTTAGGCCGAATATTACGATTTTACAAATTAATACAACAATTTAATCGTTAATCTCGTAAAAGCGATAAAAATACCGAAACATGCAAATTTTCAACTTTTAAAAATTTTCCAGATGCTTGACACTTATTTTTTGAATGTAGGTACAGTAAAGAATGTTTGACTATGCTCAAGAGTTGGATACAATGTGACATTTCAGTGAATGATGTTTTCAATTGGTGGCTGAAGGCTCGGATGAAGTCACGTCTACAGAAGTAAATTTGTGCTTCTATTATATGTTCTCTAATATATCATATATGGTGGGCTCGTAATGGAAGTGTCCATGAGTTTGTGTTGATTACTCCAAATGTATCATGTAGGATGATTAAGAGGGAGGTGCTACAAAGAATTCATTGGGTAATCCCACGTGAAATTCTTGACCTTAATACTAGTTATATTGCAAGTCTAAGTGTCTAAGAACCTTGGTTGTGGCCTTGAAGCCAAAGTTGTAATGTTCGGTTGGTAATCTAATTTCTTACATTTCCACCAAAAAAACAAATTCCAGATTATATGACATACATATATTGTCAAAAATGAAATATAAAAATATACATGCAATTACACAATTAAAATCACGAAATACCGAGTAACATCGACGTTACCTTTAGTCCAAATTGGAATCGATAATATACTCGTCGGCTCGGGATCGTCCACAAAACCTACCATACACGAAATCATGGAAGAAAAAAATCATTAGAAAAACTAATAAAATCAAGGTAAATACTGATCGAAAACCACATCGATTAACGAAAGGATCGGAATAAGGATGAATTTGACGATAAAGATGAGACGATTATGACTCGAAATGAAGCAAAATTAGGCCTTGAAAAACCAAAAATGTCAAGTCCAAGGAAGGGAGAAGGAAATAAGGTGTTGAATGATTTTTATGAGAAAATGAATGTAAAAGAGTTGAGAGGTTACTAAAGGTTAAATGAGAATAAATAATTTGAGGAATCCAATGTGATATCATCAAGGTGGCCGGCCAAATGAGGTTAAGAGGGAGTGTGAAGAGTTTGAGCAATAATGCAACCATTAAATGAGAAGGAAAATAATCATATCTTTTCGGTTTATGTAATAAAATGAGTCGTATTAATAAAACGTAGTAAAATTGTGACAAGGAGCTTTGTCGGTCCAAAATATGAGGAAAAGCTCTCAAATAATTTGTAAGTTGATAAAAAGTATAATCGTAAAATAGTTAAAGGCATTTCAAAGTAATTCAAGTAAACCTTGCGTAAGAAAATAATTATTTACGAAACTTCGTAATAAAATCGTTAATGGCTAAATTTTCGTAAATAAAAATATTTACTAGTTGAAAATATTATAAAAATATGTTTAGACATTTTTAGAAAAAGGAATAACTTAAATCCGAGCTTAAATACGTTAATTCGTAGAGAAATAAAATTCCTCGCGGAAAAATAAATAGTTTACGAAGAAAATAAAATAAATAGATTTAAAAGAATTAAAATCATTTAAAATAAAAATAAATATCTTTAAACTCAAAAATGAAAATAAAGCTTGGAAAAAGAGGAAACGCAAGGCCGAAATGTGACAGAGTTATGACAGAGTCGTAATGGTAAGGATAAAAATGTTAGGAAAATAGCGAGTGTTACACCGGTCACGTTCGTGACACCTTTGCTACCGTGAAACTTAGTGAGCTTCCGTTGGGGAGCGTTGTTTGACCCCCTTCTCAAAATTGAAATAGGTTTGGTGGTATCCTCAACAACCACCTTGTATATATGTACCATATTCTTTGTGTTTATTAGTTTGGTTAGCTTGGGATGTATGAATGGATGAACTTGGATTTCATTTTGGAGCATTTTTGGCTGAAGATCAAGCTTTTGGTGAAGTTATGGAGCTTAATTTGAAGACCACAAGCATGTTTGTGGGAGGAATTGATTATGTGATGTGAGTCGTGTCGTTATTTGAAAACTTTAGGTGATTATTGAAGAGCCATGAAACGGCAATGCGGAAAAATTTAGCATACAGGACCGCCGGGCGAAGTTTCGCCCGGTGAGATTATTGAAGGTTTTCCTTCGGGTGAAATTTTTGCCATGCCATGGGATTTGCTGAAGATTTTCCGTCGGGTGAGATCTCACCCGATGAGAATATGACCGGGCGAAACTTCGCCCTACGAAAAAATCCCAGAATTCGCCAGAGCTGTCAGAATTGACCAGAAATCGTCGGGCGGAACTTAGCCTGATGAGATTTTCACCGGGTGGTGAAATTTTTTTGCAGAAATTGAATTTCACGAAGAAAACTCGTCGGGCGAAACTTCACCCGATGGTGCTCGATCGGGTGAAACTTCACCCGACGACTTTGGCCGGATCACCTATACACTATTCACTCACTACAATTCAATTCCCTCCTTTCCAAATATCTCACATAACTTTCCCTTCAAAACACAAACACCAAAAATCAATAATCTACTCTTTAAACTTTCCTTTCCCTCCTCAACTACCATTATTTATATCACCATCACCTCACTTTCATTTCACCTAATCACTCCTAATATCATTAAACACCACCTTCCATACCCCAACCATATTCTTACCTCCATTCAATCTCATCTTGGGTGATTATTTTGGGTTTTTGAAGAAGTAAGGCTAAAGTTTTTGAAGCAATCTTGCAAATCTAGTATCATGGAGACAAGAGCAAGACAAGCCGCTCGTAAGCAAGGTATGGCTTCGACTTTCAAATCTTCTAAATCTTCTAAGTCTACAAATTTACCTTGTCTTAATACTTCTTTGTCTCGTAACTTCTCTGAAAAGATCTTTCAGAGTACTAGGTGACCTTGTCCCCACAGAATGACCAATCTAAGAATAATAGACGATATTAAGGAATTATCGTCGAGAACTGAAACTAGCGAGCTCTTAAGCCTTGCTGCTTTTACCTACAAAGACCTTACTTGTGAATTCCAAAGAACTTTTACCCTTGACAACCTGACCACACTAAGAGCGATCAAATTTAGACTATTCGGCAAACCCCATCGTTTGACTATTTCTGAGTCCGGCCTCGCGCTAGGTCTACCCTCATCGGGTACCGGACTTAGTGAACCCTCGAGCAACATACAAGCTTGTGTATCTAGCAGAGACCTTTGGAAGTGCTTATCACGCTGTAAAGGAGGTTACGAGGCTAATTTATCCTTTGCCTTCGAAATTCGTAACCACGCAAGTCAATACTTTTACGAGATGTTATCTCACTGCTTGTTACCCTCTGCTGATAATATTTATACTCTTAATGTGTGTGTCTTGTAATTGATTCTTGACTCTTTAGTCGGTAACCCTAACCCCTTAGACCTCTCCATTGTCGTGGCGTTGCACTTCCACCGTATCATTATCACCCAACGCCCCTCCTTGGATTGTGGAGGTCTTGTGACAGTAATTGCGAACAAATGGGTTATTCGAATGACCACCTCACCCCGCTAGACGATTCCATTTGGCTTAACGAGGCCTATTTTCCGACTTGGATTTTTCATGTACCCCATCAGCGCCTCGTCTACATTAGCCGTGGAAGAGCTTTAATCGTTCCCAACACACACCAAATAACTATCCTTGTTCACCACAATTAGGACCTACCTTTGGGACCCGATGAATTTTGCCTGACCAAGACTGAGTCGGTAGGAGGGGGAGTTTGGGAGTATGCGCACTACACGTTGCCCGAAGGTCGTACGATCTACGACCTTTGTGCGATTGAATCTGACTATGCCCTCTCGCCTGGCGAAGGTCCGGAGGAGTTTTCTCCTGAGCCATCCTCAGAGGGTATACCATTCTACTATGGGTCTCCTAGTCCGTCCTACGGGAATGATCCTTCTAACTCGACCCTCTCCCGGAGTTCGTTGGTAATGTGTTGGTTGTGTGTGTGTCGGTTGGGTAGGTGAGTCTTTATGAGTCTATTATTGTTTGCCCTTGGGTTATTTCCGGTTCCTGTCCCATTGATCGATTGTTGCGGCCGAAGCGGCTTTGTTATTGCTCCCGGTCTTTAGGCGACGTGATTACGCCATTGACCATTTGAAAATCCAAATTCTTTTGATTTTCTCAAATTTTTCTCAATCCGGGCTAGGTGACGTGACTACACCTGCGCCCATTTTTCGCCCTTTTATTTTAATTTCTTTTCATTTGTTTCATTTTTGATTTCTTAGCCACTTGGCTAGGGTCTAGGTGACGTGATTACACCTAGGCCCGCCACTCTTTTATCACTTTCTTTTAGTTTATTTTCTTTTTCCCAAAAATTTTGAAAAAAAAAAATCCAAAAACATTTGAAAACTTATTAAAATCCAATAAGATTCTTCTTATTTTTCTTTTCCGTCTTTTTCGATCTTCCCCTACTTGTCCATTGAGGACAATGTACAATTTTAGTGTGGGGGAGGGATGTACTATCTTTTATTTTTCAAAAACTTTTCAAAAAACCATAAAAATTTGAAAAATTCCAAAAACCAAAAATATTTTCCGTTTTTCTTTTCCTTTTTCTTTTTCTTTTCTCGTTTTCGTTATGTTTTCATGCTCTTTGTATAGTCTTGTTCTCTACTCTTACAAAACATCACCACCTTGATAACTCTAGTTGAAGAGATTATGGAAGCAACCCGCTCGGTAACTTCCTTCCTTTTCGCTTTCTTTTTAATCTTGTAGAGGAGTTAGGTTGTTGCTATTGGGAGGCTCTCGAAGAGATGAGCATTTTTGGGCGTTGTGTTTGATTTGTGCTCGAGTGTCGATAGAGTATGGAGTGCAGGGCTTTACTTGTGTTTTCCTATATATGCCTTTTCTTTTTCGTGTGTTCTTTTCGCCTTTGTGCAGTGTGTCTAAGACTAAATGTTTTCGAAAACCCGATTACGAACTTATTACAAGAGTTTAAATTCCATTGTAGATAACCCATTATAGATTTTGGACCTTAATCTAGTAGAATGACTCTAAATCAATGAACTTGTTGATCCTTTAGCTCGAGTCCACATTTTCTACTAGAGATTTACTTCGGGGTTTGCATTTGACCACCTTGACCACCCATGGAAGAGTTAGGCCTTAGTTTCCACATCTTGTTTTCTAGGTGACCTTGATCGAATGACCATTGCACCTTTAGTCCAAATTCTCTTCGCCTTTTTTGGGTTATCCGGGAATGGCACGCGTTATCGATTACCTATTTTTCCTCCACCAATACATCACAACAATAAGCTTACACAAAAATAACCTCCAAGCTTGGTTTTAAACCACATCAAAGGCCAAAAAAGGGCAAACCAAAGCAAGAGAAAATGGCAAAAAAAATATGAAACCAAAGCAGAGAAAAGGAGCTTCAAATCAAAACCGTATCATCAAAAACATCTCCTTAAAAAAAACCTTCGATCGATTCGTTGCCGTGAAGTGCCTACTAGAGGACCGAGTCCCGAGGAAGGAAGATAGCGGTGATTAGTTGATCCACCACAAAAACTGTAAACACCTTCTCCACTTTTTGTTTGGGTTAATTTAGGAATTTCGAGTTTAGAACGACCCTCTTGGCCTTAGCCAAAGAGAGTGGGACTGCACCTACCTACATTGTCCAGCAAATCCATGGTTGACTTAGGCCCTGTTCTTTTCGGCTGAAACAGGGCTGAGCTGAGCTGAGCTGGTCTGATAGGAGCTGAGCTGGTCTGATAGAAGCTGAGCTGGTCTGATAAGAGCTGGCTGGTCTGATTGGAGCTGGGCTGAGCTGAGCTGATAGAAGCTGAAAATAAGAATTATTTATATATATAATCTAATAATATTTATATATATATATATATATATATATAATCAAATAATAATAATAATAATAATAATAATAATAATAATAATAATCCAATTCATTTGATTTTTTTTACTTTTGTATTTTTCATGCTTGAAAATGGACAATTTGTTAATTATATATTCCCTCTAGACACTATTTTATTTACGTAATACTTTAATTTGTGAAAAGTATTTTAATAAAATAGGGCAAAAAATAATGTCCAAAGGTAATATATATTCTATTTACGTAATATATCTTTATGTCAAATACGGTTTTAAACGGTTCTAATCGTAGATTGTACTAGTGTAGTAGTCTAAAGTACTAGAGAGTACTATATTTTCATACTCCATTAGACAATGTTGGAGAAATGTTAAGCTATTGTTCAACAGAACAATTGAATACAAGACAAAAAGAAATCCCTTTTGCAGATCAAGACATGCAATGGGTATTGGAATTTGCCAAAATTGAAACCAAATCTAAAGAATCAATCTTTTTTCAGATTTTTGCAGAACACATGCAAGTCCCAACTAACCTTCATTATTTACTTACCCTCATTAACTTAATAAATATGGAGTATGAAGATAAGAAAATCAAACAACAAAAATCAAACAACACTTCCAACAAAAATCAAACAACACTTCCAACAAAAATCAAACAACACTTCAGATTAGGTATGTTTATTCTTCTTCTTGTTTGATATTTTTATTATTTTGATTTTCTTCAAAGCTAATGAAAAGATACTTTGATTTTCTTCTACCTTTAGTCATTATTGTATCAATTAGTAAAAATTTTTTGGTATCTATCAATTAGTGGAAGTACAAAATTATTGTTGATCTTCATCTTCTCTCTCCTAAACCTCTCGCCTTTGATGTAGTGTAAAAAAAAATATTGTATCTGCTTATCAATTAAAAAAAAAATTTGCTTATA
The DNA here is from genome assembly GCA_958450325.1 of Agrostemma githago. Classification (NCBI taxonomy): domain Eukaryota; kingdom Viridiplantae; phylum Streptophyta; class Magnoliopsida; order Caryophyllales; family Caryophyllaceae; genus Agrostemma; species Agrostemma githago. The sequence goes on along the minus strand of OY288244.1, from coordinate 22,690,658 downwards.
AAAAAAATATCTTCTCTCTCCTAAACCTCTCGCACATCCTACAATTAAAAAAAAATCACTAAATGTAGTATCCTACATTCACATGATTTCAATTATTTAAATTGTAATAGGTAAAAATATCTGCTTATCAAATTTTTTATAAAAATTTTAAGATCTGTAATTATTAATTTGAGAGATATTTTGTTTATGATGTGAGTAGTATATTGATTATGAGTTTGAAGTTGAACATTGGGTTATCTTTACTTTGCTTATATTGAAAGGATATGATTTTCCCTTGATTAATTCCATAACTAATGTACAATATCCATCCTAAAATATATCCCACGAATGTTGGGATTATTCCAATGATAATCGTCCTAAAATAGGGGATACGACCCCATATAATTTATAAACATCAAATATATGGAAATAATAAGAATATAAAATATATTCTAATTAGGATTGGTATCCATCCTAATATATTATAGTCTACCGTCGTCCATATAATATTATAGTCTACAATCTTTTTTTTTTTTGGTATAGTCATTCAGATAATATGGAATAGAGCATTCTAATATTATATTAATCTTAAAGATGGTAGAATAGAACATTGAAATGTAGTTGATGTATTGGTAAATTCTTGTTTATATTGCTTGAGCAACTCGTGTTCAAATCCCACTTGGAGCAAATTCTGAATTTTTTCAATTCTTCTCCCATTTTATCATATCCTCTCCACATTAATTTCCTTCTATTTCGATTTTCCTCAAACTTAAAACTTTCATTCCTTTAATAGACAAATTTCCTATTAAAGGTTAATATACGGAGTAACAAATTTGCATGTTATAGACATTTTAATAAAATAAAATAAAATAAATATTTGTTCATTCATATTTTTTTCAGTCTTTACCAAAAGCGATTCATCTCCATATAATTTAAAAAAAAAAACTTTTTTTATTCAAGTAAAAAATCACTTTTCGAAAAACAGTTTTATAAAACGATAATGATTTTTCCGTAACATAGCTTATGAATAAACTCATTTTAATAAGGATAAACCTTTTTACACAAGCAAGGCCAAGCCGCATCTAAGATTTTTGGAATTAAACCATTTGGAAAGATTAGTTTAATAAACCCACAAAAGTAGATCTTTCACCACGTAAGTAGCATTCTACTTACCAAGTCAACTGATTGAATAAGACCCATTGTTGACGTGAAAAAGATTATTTTCATACGAGTAAAACACCAAGAAGATATTGAGTTTTATCACAAATGTTTTGAATTTTGCTGTAAACTTTCTGAATTTTGGTGTAAAATTGTCGAGTTAAATCACATAAATGTTTAAGTTCAAAAACTTAATTAAAACTCAACTCAGAAATTTTTATAAGCTCAGTAAATATATACAAAAGCTCAACAATTTTGTCTTTGTTGTACAATGTTATTGTACCACCAGGTGTATAATACTCCCTCCATTTATTAATGTTCTACCAATTTTCCTCTTTGGGACTTTTTTTAATTGTTTCTTCCCATTTCTATTCTTTCCATTTTAGTCTCTCACATCTTCATTTTTTTAATACTTTCTACTATGGCCCACTTGTATCAACTTCTCTCCCATTTTCATTCTTTATTCATTTTCCTTAAGAATCGTGTATAAAGTAAATGGGTAGAACAATAAAAAATGGAAGGAGTAGTATTTTCCATAAAATACGGTGTTGTTAATAATGAGGAGATAGAGTTTTACTTCTCCCTTCATTTTATTCATTTATTTGAATTTTATATTCACGGTTAGGGGGTATTTTTTTGGGGAATATTATTGTTAGGAATATTTTAATTAAAGATAAATAAATGAATGAGACGGAAGGGGTAATAATCCAGGAATAAAATAGTTATGTAAGTTATTAGCTCAAACACTTTTTAGAATAAATATATAAATCCTTATTCTCAAGACAAAGAATATTAAAGATTCAAATGGTTTGCTTAAAATATGTAAAGAATATTTTTTTCCTCGGAAAAAAAATCGTGCAAGTTATACCAAGAGCACTGAAGTGAATAGTTAACTTCACTATGTCTAAGCTTCAATCATCTAACCTTTCTTCATTATTACTTGTTGCTTGATCAATATTTGACTTTCGACCATCTTATCTTTAAAATCTGAGATACACATTTACAGGGACGAAGCCAGGATTTAATTTCGCATAGGGCCGAAATAGTATACTTTTCTTTCTTTTTCGGTCATTTGTCTAATTTCATATTATGGGTTCGCAGTATTTTAATTTAAGGTAGATTAGACAAGTAACTGACACGGAAAGAGTACATATTAACAATATATTCAATTAAATTGAATATTCGTTCCAAAAATTTTAGTCAATTGAATTTTTGTAAGACATATATGTCCATCTTAAAACTAAAATAGATCAAAGATCATCAAACAATTATCAATTATTATTTTAATTAAAAATCAAACTAAAATACTAATTATGCGCACAAGTGCACAACACACTAAGCCTAAATTGTGAATTTGGCTCTCATCTTTACACTTTTTAATATTAATTAATTAATTAAAAACTACTATATGATTTGAATTGCTCTTGTCAATTTTCTGGCAACCCACTTGGCTACTTCTACACGCCTTTTCCTTCTCATTTCCAACAATTTGTCAGTGACTCAGTGTGTTGTCAATCAAGTCTTTCTTTTGCTTCTTATTTGATTGTTTTTTATTTATAAAATTTCATAGTAATAGTCTAATGACTCTAATAGAGTAATAGTCTAATAGAGTATTATTATTTTATGTTATTCTTTACACCAACTCTCAGGCTCCCACTTCTTATGTTATGTTATGTTATTTCTATCTTCTATCACTCTATGTTCTACACTTCTACCATTCTTTTATCATTTTTAAATTTTCAATTCACATCCTTTATTATCTTTCTATTAATTTCTAGAGTTGTACACTTCTACCCAATACTAATTCTAATATTCTACCCAATAACTCCATAATAATTCGTAGAAAGTAAAAATAAATCAATAATATTTTGCTAATCATACAAATGATACTACTAATAACAATAATTTTTTCAAAGAAATCAGAAACTAGTTTCGAGATATTATATTACCTTCTGCAAGTGATTATGCAAATTCAAAGATAATTGTTCTTCTTCGTTGATGAATTTCTCCGACCTCCGACCTCCGACGGACCGACAAAGACGAAGCTACTCTATGTCCAGCAATCCGATCCTTTTGTATTGTCGATTTATCGGGTTCTTAATTTTTTTTCCCAGAAATTCCTTATTTCATTGTAATTTTTCTATTTATTTTTATCCCCAAATCAGAGTATAACTTCATTATATACAGACTTACTACTAAAACTTAGAAATGTGTATTGAATTCTTTTGGGAAAGAATAAAAAAGTTTAGGAAATTGTATGAAATTAATTATTGTGTTTTGGAATTTGTTTTTATATTTATTGAGTTATTGTTATCAGTTATCATCAGAGAAGAATTAGTGAAGTCATTTAAAAATTTAAAAAAAAAAAAAAAAAAACTGAAACTACTCGAATTTTTTTTTCCCAAAAAGGACCTCGGGCCATGGCCCATGACGGCCTACCCATAGCTTCGTCTCTGCACATTTAGTATACAAAAATTAGAGTATTTGACATATCAAAACAACCGGTTATGGTCCAACGGTATGGAAGATGCCTTGTTGAAGTCTCTTTCCTCATGTGTGATGAAAGATTGTCCCACATCAGTAGAATTTTAATAAGGAGACTAGGTTAGATCGTTAGTATTCTTATCATCGATTAATTTTAAGAAGAAACTTCAATCTATAATTTAAGAAGAAACAAATTTCCTTATATTAAATTACTTTCATATATTAACCTTTAATAGATTTTTTTTCAATATAATTTTTTCATTCTTTATTCTTATATTTTGTAGAATGTTTTTCTTTTAAATTTTTTACGGTAGATATGATATTTGTTGAAAAAAAATACTCCATCAATGATTATAACTTCAATAGTGTTTTCCTCAAAAAAAAACTTCAATAGTGTTATATACTTATATGCATTAACTTGAATAGTTTTCATGTGTTAATTAAGAATTATTGGATAATTAATTTTTAATGTTTAAAAAGATTATTGGATAATTAATTCTTAATTGTATTGATTTATCTACAAATAAGATAATAATGGGAAGGACCACCTGGACTGACGATATCTCAAGAAAGTTACTTGTAATTCTAAATGAAGAGAAAGCTAAAGGGCTTAGCAAATTTTCTTGGCCAAAGATTGCGAAGAATCTTAGTGCCCAAACAGGAATTAATCTTGTGTCAAAGCAAGTGAAAAATCACTATACTGATTTGAAAAAGAAATACAAATGTTGGGAGGAACTGCAAAATTTGACAGGTATATCATATGATCCTAGAACTAAAGAAGTGGATGTAGAAGAGAGATGTACCGAGAGATATAATGCATTTATGGAGGTACGATGCTTGCTAAGTGTGGACATGACGTAGGTCCACCCCGACGCGGCCACGCGCGGGTTTGGGTAGGCGAATGAATCTCGTGGTGAGATTGTTCTCGGGTTCGAAATTCAAGTCAAAATGGAGTCGCCACCGAATTTTGTGGTTATTCGGAACCATACGAGCCCACTCTATGTCGTCATGGGCTATACACAAAGTAAGCCCACTTCGATTTCAGAGTTTATTGGGCTCGTCCCTTTGCATTATTATACCGATACCGTTTACACCGGCTTTCGTATATAAAATGACTCTCGTGCGCCAATGGTTTCGGGCATCCGGAAACCAAGGTTCTGAGTAAGGGGTGAGGGTACGTGTTGGGAAGCCCACTAAGGACACCCAACCCCGCCCGCACATGGCGGCCTCTACTAAGACATCGTTCGTGTTCGTGTACGCGCGCTAGTAAAATGATTAAATGATATGCAAACAGCGTTTTCGGGCTAAGCATGCGAGTTGTTGATTAACTACGTCATTTAATGCATCTTGATTCACGTCAAAGTGATTTAGCATGTGATGTTCATTTAAGGCGATAAATGACAAACATCAAGAATAGAAAAGTCGTAAATAAATTACAAATTACACGGGCGGAATACAACCCGGAATTCACAATACAACGAGCAATAAAATAGAATAATTGAATTAAATAAGAAGAGCGATAAATAAATACACGACTCGACAAAGACCCGTATATAATAAATACTCACTAGATCGTGAATTAGCTAGACGGACCAACCTTAATTAATTACGCATTATATTGCATATTAATCAAAGGACGGAGGTTCGAGACCTAGGCGTGATTCTAACCCGACCCCGAACCTCGATGTCTTGTCCCGACTTATCACCTCGAGAAATGAAGTCTAAATTAATTATGTGTCGGATACGACTAAAGAGTCATCGACACAAAAATTAATAGTGTGAGACCGTCGATCAAAGTCGTTTTAAGTGTCGTGATGTGCATGAGTTTTAGAAAAATGGGTTCACGTGATGGCCTTTACACGCGTTGACTAAAAGTCGCAAAGAAAAGACGAGTCTTGAAATATGGTCAAATGTCGCGAAGATCGCATATTAATGTAAGGACCGAGAAGGGTAGAAAGTCGGGAAAACGGGAAAAATGGTCTCGGCCGGACAGGCCTGCCCGCGAGTCGCATGGCCGGTCGCGCGACTCGCGTGTGGGCCTGGTCGGGCATTTTTTATTTGTCGAAAATCGTCAATTTTTATAATCACGTGCCAATGTGGGTTTATTTACTCGATTTATGTTATTGCTAGATTAGGAATTTTGAATTAGTAGCGAAATTGCATCCCTCTACGTCACGACATCGAAACTAATCCTTCCGGATTATGTAATGTCGGTTTTCGTGTCAACGAGTTTCGTACTAATTGAAATGGGATCGAATGCGTTCAACTACGACCGATTGCAATCACGTCACGCCCTTGAGAACATTGGGGCGGGGCTCCTCGAAAGGGCTCCACCTCCGTCGTTGCTCGTAAAGGGATTAGACGGACTTTAGGCGATTGTCGTAGTCAAACGTATTTGAAACCGAGTTTTGGTATTAATATATATATGTACGCGGTATTAATTGTTAATGACGAAATGTAAATAAATAAATAAATAATGTTAGTGGTTAGAGTACATAAATAAAATGTTAGGTGTTAGAGTACATAAATAAAATGTTAGTAGCAAAATTAAAATAATGTTAGTAACAGAATTAAAATGTTAGTGCTAGTAATAATAATAATAATAATAATAATAATAATAATATACATAGTCAAAAGGAAAAGAGAAAGAGATGTCGGGATTTGAATTACACCCTCAACCTACATGCTTAATGGCCTCGGAAACGAACTCGTAATAGCGACGGGAGCGCGGGAGTGTCGAGATATGTAGGGTGAGTTATGGTGTGTGTCTTTGACGAGTTTTGATCTCGGGATTTTGAATATGTATGTGTGTGTGTGTGTGTGTGTGTGTGTGTGTGTATGCCGCCGGCTTAACGAGGGCAAATGGCTCGGTTTTTTGTATTGTTTTGCTTGGGGTTGTTTAGGTAGATTAGGCTTTTTAAGGCCTTTTGTTTCAGCTTTTTAAAGGCTTCATTATGCTGAAAAATTCTTGAAAATGGTGAGGATTAAGGGTGTATTTATAGAGTGGGGGGGAAGTTGGGTGAGTTGAGCTAATTTAGGAATGGTTGACCCTTTGATTTGATTATGCATTTTGAATTCTGATTTGGGCGCAATCTTTTAGAAGCTGAACTTGGCTGATTTGTGTGACGGGTTCGTCCTTGACCGGGTTTTGACCCGGTCGCTAAAAGATGGGATTTATTTTTGGGGTCGGTTTTGGCCCAAATTAGTCTTATTTTGCTCGGAACGACCCACTGGGCCTGGATTTGAGGTCTGTTTTGAGAGATTTGCACTCCGCTAAATGCCCATGTCGGATACTATTGATTCCGAGTCCGTATTCGAGCGTATTAAGTCACGTTCACGTCCGATCATCATCGGGTGTTTGTCGGAGACTACCATAGACACCTGGCAGGCAAAATGCGGGTGTCTACAGAGCCCCCACTCTGACTGAGGCTTGGACAAGGCGAAAGTCAGAGTAGCTACCAGGCCAATCGTAGATTACGACCTGGCAGCTTTCCGGTCGGGTCGTTTATAGTCCAGTAGACTTGCGTGAAGGGCTCGCCAGCCATAAGTAGAGGGTCATACCTGTCCTGATGATGATAGCTCCGTGGGGAGTCGGACTTGCCTTTGAAGTCCCAGGTGTACCTGCATTTGCACGTAATATCTAGGTGAAACACCGACTCATGTTGGGGAGTAAAGTAGCTGCGCGGGGACTTGCTTCTGAAGTCTTGGTTGTACCCGTATGCCGACACATCACATCTTGGATGTAGCATTCCAGGAGAAACACCGCCTTTGATGTTCCGTTGGGAAACACTAGCTGGTACCTGAAATGTTAGATACATAGGCAGAAATAGCAGGCATAGCAGATAGCAAGATAGCACATAGGAAATGCAGTTAGCATCTATAGACTGGCTTGCGCTGGGGAAAATGGTTTTTGAAATCGAAGTCCTGAAAGCAACTCACGTGCTAGGAGATAGGTTTTCAAAATTGAAAGGGGTAGAAAAGAAATTTGCAGTTTAAATAGACTGAAATTTGACCTTGTCGAAAAGGATTTTATCAAATGGCTAAGTTTTGCAAATTTCAAAGCAAGAATTTTGAAGAGAGAAACATATCGACAGTCTCGACTCTGGACGTGACCGGACGAGTTGACAGACACGACTTGGCATCTCGAAGGGGTTGGACTGTGACTCGGTAGGGGGGGTGGGCCACCTAAGATGACAAGACTCTTAAGCTGCGCTATTCCGTAGCCTAGGCGAGTGGCAACACAGTCGAACATCGAAATGAGAAGGATGTGCTATAGGGTGGCTGCAGTAGTCTGTAACGAGACTGTAACGACAGGACTTAGTAGTAGCGATGTTATAGTCTGGTGCTCTTTTGGATCTTTGATTTTGGGGTATAGTCCCAAAAGTGGGTGTTGCTTCGAGTCCTTGATAGATTCTCGTCTTTGACTGAGCCGAGTACTAGGACACACTATAGAAAGGTGGCTAGATTTTTGAAAGTATTTGGATTATGTGAGTGGATGAGAGTCTTCTGCCTAAGAGAAGCCCCCAGGACGACAAAGCTAGCTGTTGAGAACATGACAGTGTCGTGATAGGAATGATGGTGCTTTTTTATATTTGTGTCAATGTGGGTGGTTGTGCCCTTGTTGAAAGGCTGCCTACGTATTCACGTGTAGTGAAATCAAACCAAGCCGTAGTTCAGTGGATTGGAAGATATATTATGGTGCCTAGTTTATTAGGGCTTTGTGTGTAACTAGCCATAGCGATGATGTAGGCTAGGTGCATTCCCAATGATGTCTTGATCAAAGGGCTAGAATGGTTAGGATGTTGATCCCGTGACTGTGAGCGTTCTTCGGGGTAGCCCCCAGAGGTGGTGTGAACTATTTGGGCATGTTCTATGCCGACCGCAGGTTGAGCTCCCGTGTTTGGGGTTGGTAACTGGTTTGGATGTTTTTGGAAGTGTGGAGCTAGGTCGTAAGTGGCCTTGATGATTCGAAATCTGGAGCTCGATTTTGTGGAGCTAAGGCTTCGAGGGTAAGGTATTGTAATGTGGTAGGAAAGGGGGAAGTCGAGTAAAAATGACTCAAACTTCAATCGCGGTAGGTTGATAATGCGGGATCTGATTTCCATGTCTGGCCCTAATGGTTAGGGGTATCTTATGGAGCTTGAATCCTCAAAATTCAGGGTTGTCTCTTAGCCTAGGTCTTGGGAAGGTCTTGAGGGTTGTAATGTGGGAAGGCTAAGTGTGGTGTTAGCTAACCAGCTTGATTGTCTCTTCCCTATTGGACGGTATAGGCATTGATAATTTTTGAATTGACCGTACCTCGGTCAAGGGATTTTCACTTGAGTTGAACGTTGACCACGATCGTGGGTATTTGAATTTTTTGTTTGTTTTTTTTTGGGTTGACCTCTTAGCCCCGGTCGTGGGATCCTTCACTCGAGTTGACTGTGTCCCGGTCAAGGGATTGATCGTATCTGGTCGAGGGATGTTGAGAGTTCTTTTTTTGGTCATGGCCAGCTCTTTTGTTTCGGCCTTTTGTTTTTTTCTTTGGACTTCTGTTTTTTTGTCCAGTTTTTTTTTTTCACGGCTATCCCTCCTTTTGATGTTGTGGGTGGATATGGGGGTGGGCCCATCGGTTGGATTAGGCTTGTGGAGCTAAACCTTTGTAAGGTGTAAGCCTAGTTGGTGAGTGCAACTCGCGGTGGAGTACTCTACGGTAAGCATGGTGATTTGGATCTCGGTATTGTCACCATAATTCCGAGCAGGCTTAGTGGGAGCATCGTCCTTAGTTGGGTATTTTTGGCATCAAGCCTATAGAGTCACGATGCTTTTTTTTTTGCTTCGGGTCAGACTAACGCCTAAAGTAGGGATTGGTCAGTTTTATTGGAGGGGTGTTTATTGTGGGAAATGGGCTTGCCTCCCGTCTTGAACCCAAACTAGAAGACTACCTAGATTTATCATAGGATTCGATACCGCTCCTGCTAAGGGTAGTTATGTGGCTTTCTATACCAGACATGGAACAGGTAAAGGAAAACACGGGCCTCAGTTCCTGCAGTCATTATAGATGTGCCTATAATAGTCACGTGCATGTGTTCACAGTGTATGATGGGGTTCATCATGTTCTCGGAAACACATAAGGAAAGCATATATGAGAGATAGAAAAGCTAATTTTATTGAATTTTGAAAAGAGGACAGAATACAGTTGACTCTGACTCTGACTTTGAAATGAGGATGTAGGATATCCTAGACTCGGACTCAGACTTAGACTCGAATCAGATCCGGACTTTCGAATGCTTGGTTGGTCGTTTCTTTTTGGTAAGGTCCTTGATAGGAGGAAACGACAGGTGCCACGACTCGCCTAAACTCAACTTTGCGCGAATCCAAGAGAGGGAGTCAAACTAGACATGGCTCGGGGTGACGGGTCGACAAAGACTCTTGGACCGGGATACTCGAACGTTGACCTAGACGAGGTAACAACCCTGGCTTGGACTCGACGATGAGATTCAAGCTGCACGAGGGTAAGTCCGAAAATGGGGCGACCGTGTTTGACCGCGTCACGTGTTTGGACTAACCGTGGCGACCTAAACCTTTAGGAGACTCGGGTGTTCGTAGCATAGGTACGACTCGAAGAAGACATCATAAGGACGCCGGTGTATGATGAACGTAAGGTACCCCTTAAGGTGACTGTGGTCAAATGCTCGGGTGGAGGACAGCCCCCAAGTGAGACTAAAGACTCTTGGACTCAGATGGTGTGGCATCTAAGTGACTCAAAAGCGGGTTACGTGAGACAACACGTGTAGGACCTGACCCTTAGAGCAACCGTGATTGATCGCTCTGCTAAAGGGTAGCCCCCGAGTGAGATTGAAGGTTTTGTTAAGACTCGAGTGTCGGACGAGTGACTCTTAGATGTAAGGATCACGAACCTTTAGCTACAGGGCTATGCCTTGTAAAAGGTTAACTCGGCCTCGAGAAAAGGCAGACGGGGTAAGGGAAGAAACTCGCGATGTAAGATCGGCAGAGTTTCGACGCTAGAGACCCTTGACTTGACTTGAATAAGGATAGACCTTGTGATTAGGGTAGACCCTAAAGTTAAAGGACTTGAATTGTGATGACTCGACTAACGGATTGAAAGACGGGCAAAATTCCCCTAGGAAAGGTCGTGGGGACCGTCCTGTCGGAGGGAAAGATCGCGTGTGACTTTCTAGTTAGGACTCGAGTGTTCAGACGAACCTTCCATTTACGAGTGTATGACTCGTGTTGGTCGGTTATGCCTTTAGGAAAAGGCGGACTAGGATGGGGAAGAAACTCGTGATGTAGGATCGACGGAGTTTTGACGCGATAGACCTTCGACAAATTACGAAAAGACCCGACACACGAATTACGGTAGGTCCTATAATAAGGAAGGTTTTTTGAAAAATGATTGAATTTTGAAAATGATTGAATTTTGAAAATTGAGAGGACGGTCCTGAAATTGGCGGTGGGCCAATAGGACCGGGCATTTTGAAATATTAGAATGGTTGCGAGTAATTTCGCGTTTTGAAAATTTGGGAGACGGTCCCGTCTTTTGAAATTGGCAGAATGCCGACACAGCCGAGTTTTTTTGATAAGTTGAATATTTGGAATTTTGAAAATTTGAATATCGAAAATAAATTTCCGAAAATTTGAAAATCGAAAATAAGATCCCGAAGATTTGAAAATCAAAAACGGCATCTCGGAGATTTGAAAATCGAGAATGGAATCTCGAAGACTTGAAAATCGAGGTGGAATTTTGAAGATTTGAAAATTGAAGTTGAATTTTGAAAATTCGAAAGTCGAAAGGGAATTTGAAAATTCGAAAATCAAATGGTGGATCGAAAATTCGAATTTTGAAATGGACAGCATGCCGGCTAGAAAATAGGCTATTTTGAGTCAAATCGTAAGTCTAAATTTCGGCTGCATTCCGAATTTTGAAAATTGGATATTTTGAAAAGACGGGTCCCGAAACGGACAGTATTTCGGGTTTTTCAAAATTTAGTATTTTTGGGAAGATGCATTTTTTTGAAATGACGGTTTTTTGAAAAATGACACGGAAACCAAGTAGCACGTAGTCAAACAAGCATTATAATGACGCTTATGTATGCTTTATACTAAGTCTCGGTCGGTCAAAATAGGGTCTATACCAACAACGATGGCTTTCTCGTGTGAAGGACGGACTCCCTAAGCCGAGTTGGTCTTAGGACATGCCGCGAAACCGAGACGAGTTCCACCATCGATGTCTTTAGCGCACCCATGTAGAAATGCACCGTGGTATAGTGGGACGTCGGTCACAAGTAACCGGCCCGGGCAAAATTTGGGTTATGCATGAATCATTAAACTAATGCGCGTACATTAATATTCGAACGATTTCTCTTCGAGTCTCACCCTAGGAACCCCGATGACATGTGGTACATCAGGTATCCCCAGCGGAGTCGCCAAATTGTGGACATGACGTAGGTCCACCCCGACGCGGCCACGCGCGGGTTTGGGTAGGCGAATGAATCTCGTGGTGAGATTGTTCTCGGGTTCGAAATTTAAGTCAAAATGGAGTCGCCACCGAATTTTGTGGTTATTCGGAACCATACGAGCCCACTCTATGTCGTCATGGGCTATACACAAAGTAAGCCCACTTCGATTTCAGAGTTTATTGGGCTCGTCCCTTTGCATTATTATACCGATACCGTTTACACCGGCTTTCGTATATAAAATGACTCTCGTGCGCCAATGGTTTCGGGCATCCGGAAACCAAGGTTCTGAGTAAGGGGTGAGGGTACGTGTTGGGAAGCCCACTAAGGACACCCAACCCCGCCCGCACATGGCGGCCTCTACTAAGACATCGTTCGTGTTCGTGTACGCGCGCTAGTAAAATGATTAAATGATATGCAAACAGCGTTTTCGGGCTAAGCATGCGAGTTGTTGATTAACTACGTCATTTAATGCATCTTGATTCACGTCAAAGTGATTTAGCATGTGATGTTCATTTAAGGCGATAAATGGCAAACATCAAGAATAGAAAAGTCGTAAATAAATTACAAATTACACGGGCGGAATACAACCCGGAATTCACAATACAACGAGCAATAAAATAGAATAATTGAATTAAATAAGAAGAGCGATAAATAAATACACGACTCGACAAAGACTCGTATATAATAAATACTCACTAGATCGTGAATTAGCTAGACGGACCAACCTTAATTAATTACGCATTATATTGCATATTAATCAAAGGACGGAGGTTCGAGACCTAGGCGTGATTCTAACCCGACCCCGAACCTCGATGTCTTGTCCCGACTTATCACCTCGAGAAATGAAGTCTAAATTAATTATGTGTCGGATACGACTAAAGAGTCGTCGACACAAAAATTAATAGTGTGAGACCGTCGATCAAAGTCGTTTTAAGTGTCGTGATGTGCATGAGTTTTAGAAAAATGGGTTCACGTGATGGCCTTTACACGCGTTGACTAAAAGTCGCAAAGAAAAGACGAGTCTTGAAATATGGTCAAATGTCGCGAAGATCGCATATTAATGTAAGGACCGAGAAGGGTAGAAAGTCGGGAAAACGGGAAAAATGGTCTCGACCGGACAGGCCTGCCCGCGAGTCGCATGGCCGGTCGCGCGACTCGCGTGTGGGCCTGGTCGGGCATTTTTTATTTGTCAAAAATCGTCAATTTTTATAATCACGTGCCAATGTGGGTTTATTTACTCGATTTATGTTTTTGCTAGATTAGGAATTTTGAATTAGTAGCGAAATTGCATCCCTCTACGTCACGACATCGAAACTAATCCTTCCGGATTATGTAATGTCGGTTTTCGTGTCAACGGGTTTCGTACTAATTGAAATGGGATCGAATGCGTTCAACTACGACCGATTGCAATCACGTCACGCCCTTGAGAACATTGGGGCGGGGCTCCTCGAAAGGGCTCCACCTCCGTCGTTGCTCGTAAAGGGATTAGACGGACTTTAGGCGATCGTCGTAGTCAAACGTATTTGAAACCGAGTTTTGGTATTAATATATATATGTACGCGGTATTAATTGTTAATGACGAAATGTAAATAAATAAATAAATAAATAATGTTAGTGGTTAGAGTACATAAATAAAATGTTAGGTGTTAGAGTACATAAATAAAATGTTAGTAGCAAAATTAAAATAATGTTAGTAACGGAATTAAAATGTTAGTGCTAGTAATAATAATAATAATAATAATAATATACATAGTCAAAAGGAAAAGAGAAAGAGATGTCGGGATTTGAATTACACCCTCAACCTACATGCTTAATGGCCTCGGAAACGAACTCGTAATAGCGACGGGAGCGCGGGAGTGTCGAGATATGTAGGGTGAGTTATGGTGTGTGTCTTTGACGAGTTTTGATCTCGGGATTTTGAATATGTATGTGTGTGTGTGTGTATGCCGCCGGTTTAACGAGGGCAAATGGCTCGGTTTTTTGTATTGTTTTGCTTGGGGTTGTTTAGGTAGATTAGGCTTTTTAAGGCTTTTTGTTTCAGCTTTTTAAAGGCTTCATTATGCTGAAAAATTCTTGAAAATGGTGAGGATTAAGGGTGTATTTATAGAGTGGGGGGGAGTTGGGTGAGTTGAGCTAATTTAGGAATGGTTGACCCTTTGATTTGATTATGCATTTTGAATTCTGATTTGGGCGCAATCTTCTAGAAGCTGAACTTGGCTGGTTTGTGTGACGGGTTCGTCCTTGACCGGGTTTTGACCCGGTCGCTAAAAGATGGGATTTATTTTTGGTGTCGGTTTTGGCCCAAATTAGTCTTATTTTGCTCGGAACGACCCACTGGGCCTGGATTTGAGGTCTGTTTTGAGAGATTTGCACTCCGCTAAATGCCCATGTCGGATACTATTGATTCCGAGTCCGTATTCGAGCGTATTAAGTCACGTTCACGTCCGATCATCATCGGGTGTTTGTCGGAGACTACCATAGACACCTGGCAGGCAAAATGCGGGTGTCTACACTAAGATATCTGTTTTTTATATAATGTGGTGAATTTTTTTTTGTTATTGGTGAAGCTTGATTATGAATAAATACTTGTATTTGTTTTCACAGCGGAATGCAAAGTATGGTATGAAGATAATTAAGCAAAACCTGGCGAACTTAGATGAGTTGAGCAAGTTATTTGATGGTAAAGCTGCTCACGGGGTGGGTGGTTGCTTTTCTCCTGCAATGGGAAAAGGACCATCATACTTGACTAATCATATAAAACAGGTTGAGGAAGGTTCTGGAGATAGTGAAGATGATTTTAATAACATTGCGGTTGATAATATGTCGGGTGATGAGAGTAAATCACCACCACAATCACGTGCACAAGAGATTCCAATGAGTTCCTTTCGCAAACGTAAAAGTGAAGATCTGATTAGTCCAGTTGAACGAAAGAGAAGAGAAACTAGTTTTGACAGTGTCATCCAACTACTGTCGCAAGCAGGTGTTGGTTCATCAAGTGGGTCATTTAAGGCTAAAATGGTTAACGATGAATTAACAAGATTGCAAGTGGCTGAAATATATGGTGATGCATACTTTATTGCAGCTTTGAGATACTTGAGTGAGGAGAAACAAGCTGACATTTTCCTAACAGTTCAAAATGACAATAAAAAACGGGTCTATATAAGATCGATAAGCAACGATCCTCTATTTATGCAATTCAATGCAACAACTTAAATGTTTGAACTATCATGCTTAGGAATTTGTATTTTCACTTCACTATGTTGCTGATCCTCTTAATGTTGAATTTTTAATTTCAATTGTTCCATTTCAAATGTAATGTTTCTGATATTTGTCCTCTTGAAATCTAAGTGATTGTGTTTCAATTTTCTAATAACTAATGTTTTAACTTTTATAGTGTAGAATGGATGATAATATAAGGCGTGCATCTATGATTATTGCATTAGAGGAATTACGCAGATCACTTGAAACACCTGAATTAGAAGAATTACCGGAGTCATCGACAAGACGGCCTCGAAGAGAGTGGGGAGATAGTGGTGCTGAATATATCTATAGATTGTTAAATGAAAATACTACATCGTGTTATGAGCAACTTCGACTAGATAAATATATGTTTGCGCAGCTAGTGGACCTGATGGTTGAGAGAAAATTATTAGCAGATGGCCGATTTATCAAAGTAGACGAACAAGTTGGAATTTGTTTATACATGATGGCTAAAGGACCTTCTTATCGTGATGTTGCCGATAGATTCAAACATTCTGTATCTACAATATGCAAATATTTCAGAAAGGTTTTGGATGCTTTGGTGATATTGTCTCATGATATCATTAGACCACATCGTGATTTACTAGAGGTGCCTCCGGAGGTAGAAAACAATTCGCTTTACTGGCCTTATTTCAAGGTAACGTCCAACAACTTTAATTTATCTAACCCCTTTATTTTATAAACGTTTACATATTATTATGATTTTTCAGGACGCTATCGGAGCCATAGATGGAACACATATTGAAGCAGTTATTAGTGATCAGAACGGTGTGCCATTTCGAGGTCGTCATGGTAAAACTTGGAATGTGTTGGCTGCTTGCTCCTTTGATCGAATTTTCACATTTATCAATGTGGGTTGGGAAGGAACTGCCCACGATCTTACAGTATGGCGCGACTCATTGACCAACTCAAAATATTGTTTTCCGCATCCACCGCAAGGTATATATGATGTCGTTCTCTCCATGATTTTTTCCGGTTTACGTCCTTGGTTTTCATCTATGTTAATACTCGATTTTAATTTGTAGGTAAGTACTACTTGGTGGACTCGGGATATATTAATACACTTGGCTATTTGTGTCCTATTGACGACTCAAACGCTAGATACCATATGCCGGAATATGAACATGGACCACCTCAAGGAATTTCTGAACATTTTTACTATCGACATTCATCTTTAAGAATGAAAGTTGAAATGGCGTTTGGTCAGTTGAAGAAGAGATGGAAAATAATATATAATATGCCACAAATGTCAAAACAGTATCAAATGTCAATTATCGTTTCCGCTTTCACACTACATAATTACATAAGGATGCATGAAGTTGGTATACCAGTTGTACAACATGGAAGAAGTGAAGGAAGGGCAGATACAAAAATGGACGATAAAGAAAGGAAGAAAAGCATGGACAAAGTGCGAAAAAAAATAGCTAAAGAGATATGGCGAGCTAATCGCTTCGAAGAAGACGGACTACAAGAGGAAGATGAAACCGTAGAACATATGGAAGCAAGTGAATCGTAGAGAACGATATTATGTGATATGCGAAGACAAATTGTTTTCTTAAAATTGTATAAGAGACAATTATTTTGTTCTACAAATATTGCAATATTATGATTATTATTGTTATTTTGATCAGCAATTAAGAAATATTATGTTTCATATATAGAAATAAAAATATAAAAAAATAAAAAAATGATTATTATTATTATTTAAAAAAAACGGAACTTGTATTACGATCCAAACAAATTATTAATATTATGGAGTATTATTATTATTATTATTGAATAATTATTTTAGGAGCTGAAAATATTGGAGCTGAGCTGAAAATAGCTGAGCTGAGCTGAGCTGATAGGAGCTGGGCTGAGCTGATAGAAGCTGGGCTGGTCTGAAACAGGCTGAATATAAGCCGAAAACAACATGGCCTTATTTCACTCCGTTTAACACCCCGTCGTACCCCTTTAGAAGATTAGGAGGACCTAGCTAAGTCATCAACACCTTTATTGCTTTAATGTTATACTATTAGGCTTTGGTCCTTGTCTACGTGGGTGACTTATCTTCGAATGTTTATGATTGTTTTAGGTAAGTATTCGGTGTCTTCCCCGCCATCTCAATGAGGGATTATTCGGTGTTTTATTTTTGTTTTGGATGCGTCTATTCTTTCGTGCTGTGTGTTTTTGTGCGTTTAGTCGCATCTACCATTTTGAGCAAGCCTCAACTTGCCTTGCATTGTGGTACCTTACTTCATGGGTATTCCAATGTGAGTTGAAGGGACGGAGCGGACTCTTTAATTGCCCCGTATCGGCTTAACATAGTCTAGATAGTAGTAGTAGTTTGAAATTTCTTTTTAGGTCTATGCTCAAGGACGAGCAACGGTTTAGTGTGGGGGATTTGATGTGTACTAAATTTAGACCGTTTTTCCTCCCATGTGGACTCATTTTTCCCCCATTTTGCGAGACTAGAGTGCGATTATCGCCTTATTTTAAGTCTTTCTCGCATTAGCATCCCTCTTGTGCATTTTACGTGTTTTTGGTAGTTTTTCTATCTATTTTGATAGGATTTGACGCCGAAAGCATGATCGAGCTTCCGCGAGCACAAGAGAGAGGAATACCGTCTAAAAAACAAAGTACAAAACGTAAAGTTCAACCCATCCAATCATACGACGATGAGGGAGACAAGAAAAGAGGTCAAGAAACCATCGGGTGAAGTTTCACCCGATGAGATACCACCGGGCGAAATTTTGCCCGACGACAATTCGACCTCCCCGAAGATCTTCATAAAGCTTTCTCCATTGGGCAAAATGACCGGGTGAAACTTTCACCCATCGGGTGAAGTTTCGCCCGACGGTAAAGATGTCCAAAAATGCAAAAACTGGAAGAAAGTTCACCGGGTGAAACCACCGGGTGAAGTTTCACCCGGCGGTATTGGCTCGTGATTGGCTGATTTCGCAGGGTGAAGTTTCATTATATGAAGACTCATTGGGCAAAAGTCTCACTAATGGAGAAAAAAGTTGGATTTGGGTTTGAGTTTAAGGATCCATTAAGGCTTTACTATATACTCCCTCCGGTTTTATATGATTGCCCCATTTCCCTAATATATATGAGGAGTATTATATTGAAACGGGGCAAACATATAAAACCGGAGGGAGTATATAGATACCCTAGTTAGTTGCACATTACAATTCATTAGATCACTTTCTTAGACTACAATCACTCTCCATTAGAATTAGATCATTTTCATCTTCATCTTAATCCATTAGCTTAGTTAGAAAGCTAGTAGATCTTCATAGTTTTCATCAATTTCCTTTCTTTAGACCTTTATTCAAGCTTTCTAGAAGACTTCTAGTTGTTTTATTGAAGATTCTTGGAAATTATCAAAGGATTAGTGTAACACCCGCTATTTTCTGAACGCTTTTATATTTTCCGTTATGACTTCGTCATAACTTTGTCACGTTTCGGCCTTCTGTTTTCATCATTTTTCCAAGCTTTATTTTTATTTTCGAGTCAAATAATATTAATTTTTATTTTAAAATATTTTATTTCTTTTAAACCTATTTATTTGATTTTTAACGTAAATATTTATTTTTCTGCGAAAAATTCTATTTCTCTACGACTTAACGGTCTAAGCTCGGATTTAAGTTATTTCTTTTACTAAAAATGTCTAAACACATTTACATAATATTTCCAACTAAGAAATATTTTTATTTACAAAAATTTAGCCTTTAATGAATGTAGACACCAACATTTGACTGCTTGTGTCTATAGCGGTCTCCAACAAAACACCCGATGATAATCGGACGTAAACTTGCTTTAATACGCTCGAATACGGACTCGGAATCAACAGTATTTGGCATGGGCTTTTAGCGGAGTACAAATCCCACAAAACCGACCTCAAATTCAAGCCCAGTGGGTCGTTTCCAATAAAATAAGACTAATTTGAGCCAAAACCGTCACCGGAAATAAAACCGTCTTTTAGCGACCGGGTCAAAACCCGGTCAAAGTCGAAATCCGAAGGAAAAACCAGCCATGCATGCTTCTAGAAGCTAGCTGAGTCAACCAAATCAAGTCAACCATAAATATCTCAACTTTTCTAATTTCTCTCTACCCTTTTGACCCACTCGATCGAGTGGCTTGGGCCTACTCGATCGAGTACACTTACGAAAGCAACCGGACCGCCTCCAAACCAGGCACTCAATCGAGTGCACTAAGGACCACTCGATCGAGTGACCCTAAACCGGGTGTACTCTATAAATACACCCCTCCATTCATTCTTTTACCAACTTTACACACAACACTTTACCACCTTAAAATCACCCACATTTCAGCCACTTTTTTACCTCTTCTTTATTTACAACCCATCTCTTCTACACGCATACACATAAACACACACATACATCGAGATCAAAGTTCGTCAAAACCAAAGAGCAATCAATCTCTACAACCATACACACCATAACTCGCCTATATATCTCGATGCTCCCTTGCCTAAGCCACTACAAGACGAGCCTGTTTCCGAGAGACTAAAGCATGTAGGTTGAGGGTCTAAAATCAAATCCTGACTTCTCTCTTCTTCCCTCTCTTTCTCGTCTTTATATATATATATATATAGAGAGAGAGAGAGAGAGAGAGGTAGGTTCAAATAAGGGCAACATGTTTCAGTAAGTGTATATTAAAGTTACAGATGACATACGATAAAGTTGCATTTGTTTAAAATTGATATGTAACTATAGCATTCAGCTCTTTTATCAATTCAAGTGATAAAGTGCAACTTTACCACTCATCTCGTGTAACTTTAAGCACTTTTTGTGTTACTTTAACACTTGACCTTATGCCCTTAAAATAGTTGTTGCCCTTATTTGAACCTAACTCTATATATATATATATACAAGCGTGCTATTTTATTTTTTGCATACAAACATTTTATTTTTCGCGTTCTAGCGTTTTATTTATGCCTTTTAACACCAAACATTTTGATTTTTGTTTATTTATATTTCGTTATAACATTAATGCCGCGTATAATTATATAATATTTAAACCGTTTTTAGATCGAATACGTTTAATTACGGTTTCGTTCCAAGTACGTTTAATCCCTTTACAAGTTGTAATAGAGGTGGCACCCTTTCGAGGAGAACCGCCCTAAACACTTAAGGGCATAACGCGATAGTGGTAATATGTAGTTAAACATGTCCGATGCCATTTTTGAGATTAGTACAAAACTCGTTGACGCGAAATCGAACATCACGTAATCCGTAAGGATTAATAACGATGTCGTGACGCAGAGGGAACCGATTTTCGTTCTAATTAAATTAAAAACAATTTCATAACACTTTTTCCAAATTATCGATACCGGTCTCATAACCGTATAACGTACGTTATGAACATCAAAAAACCGAGTGAGTTTAAATAATGCATTATTTTTATGTAACTTGGCTAGTTAACGATTTAAAATCAAAAACTACGAAATTATGACCTTTTTCGGTACGAGCAACAGCTCGTAGAAAGGGCACTCGATCGAGTGCCTTGGCTCACTCGATCGAGTGACCCCTCAAAACAGAGGCAGGAGACCCTCACGAAGGGCACTCGATCAAGTCCCTTTTATGACTCGATCGAGTGGCCTTCATAGCACATTTACGTGTGCGTCCTACATGTAACAAGCCTCGTCAAATTCCTTTTATGACTTTTAGTCGTCACGTGTCAAGTCCATCACGTGGTTACTTTTTCAAATTCGTGCATTGCATTACTATTCTAACCTATTAATATTACCGTTACTATTTCGATTGTTCCAATTTTTGTGCTCGTTGTATTGTATTTCCGGGTTGTATTTCCGCCCGTGTATTTTGTATCTATTTACGAGTTCTTATCTCCGTTTTTTGTACTTATCGCTTTTTAACGAACCTCGCATGCTAAATCACTTTGACGTGAACTAAGATGCATTAAAATGACGTAGAAACCAATTCAATATCTATACATCGTAAAATGTTGTTTGCATAACATTTCACCGAATCACTAGCGCGCATATTCAAAAACCGAACGATATCATAGTAGAGCCGTCATGTGCGGACGGGGTTGGGTGTCCTTTGTCGGCTTCCCAACACGTACCCTCACCCCTTACTCAAAACCTCGGTTTCCGGATGTCTGAAACCGATGGCGCACGAGAGTCATTCGATATACGATACCCGATAACATCGTCATCGGTATCGTAATGCAAAGTGACGAACCCCACAAGCTCTAGTATTAAAGTGGTTCGTACTTTGTGCACAGTCCACCAAAATATAGAGTGGGTTCGAATGGGCCCGAACTCCCACAAAGTTCGGTGGCGATTTCTAATTCGATTTAAATTTGAACCCGAAAATCATCTCACATGGGAAATATATCGCCGCCCGAACCCACGCGTGGCCACGTCGGGGTGGACCTATCTCATGTCCACAATGATTATATTACGAAGTTTCGTAAATAATTATTTTCTAATGCGAGATTTACCCGAATTGCTTTGAAATGCCTTTAATAATTTTACGATCCTCATTTTTATCAATCTACAACTAAAATGAGACCCTTTGGATATATTTTGACCGTGACCCCATGTCACACTCATTACTACATTATTTCTATACATTTCTTTTTACATGGTTAAAATATTTAGATATTTCTTTTCTTCTCATTTAATTTGTTGATAATCATAAACTCTTCACACTCCCATTCCCACCTCTTGGCCATGTAAATACATGCATGAATAGCATTGTTTTTATCATTTTTAAAGTCTACTTTCATCCTAACTCTTCACATTTTTCTAATTAATTCATCCTTTAAAATAATCAAGCAATTTACTCTCTCCATCCTCTCCACCTACTCGGCCAAAACAGCAGCCAAGTGCAGCATTTCTATTTTAAAATCGAGTCTTGATCGTCTCATTTCCATCTCCAAAATTAATCGTCTTTCTTTTCCCTTCGTTAAAGTAATAATCGATGTTATTTCCGATCGTTATTTACCTTGATTCTTTTAGTTTTCTCGTGGTATTTTTGTACCATGTATCTCATGTGATGTAGGACTCTTGGTCGACCCCGAAGCCGACAAATATATCGTAGACTCGGATTTGGATTGAAGGTAATGTCGATGTTACTCGGTATTGCTTGATTTTATGCATGTATATAATTATATTTATATATTTGGCAATATATGTATGTATTATAATCTGGAAAATGTTAAACTCGTAAAAATTTGCATGTTTCGGTATTTTTATCGCTTTTACGAGATTAACGATTAAATTGTTATATTGCTTTGTAAAATCGTAATATTCTTCCTAAACATATAAAATATGAATATATTCTGTAAAAATGATGCTTTTGACTATTTTGATAATTTTGTATTTTTTTCTGATATTTTAAGTATCGATTATTGAATTATTACCGTTATCAGAAAAAAAAAAACGATTAAAAGCCAATTTTTAGTTCTTATACTTAAACATTTTATTTTAATCTGAAATTGGGCTTGCATAACCTTTCTAATAAAAAATAATTTCTTGAATTATTTCAGAATTTATCAGAATTGTTAAGTGGGTGAATTAATTAATCACTTTAAATCGTCGTTTATCGTTAAAACCGTGTTTGTCATTTTAATTCCCAATTTCTGATTTTTGTTTGATTCTGAAAAAAAAATGTTCCTGACACTTTCTTGATAAAAATGTATTTTTTGATTTTTCTTAATGTAATAAAATATTAGGAACGACAAGTTTTATTAAGAGAATCTTTAACTGTGGAAACGGGTTTTAAAAGACGGATTTATTGAAATTTGTGAAATATGGAAATTTGTAAATCTGGAAAATTTGATAGTTTCTGGAAAATCATATTTTTAGGTTTAATAATCATTTTTGGATATTAATACTTAAATTGTTTTGTAATTACTATTTTTATTAATCGTTATTGTCGAGATTAGACGATTAACAAGAAAACCTTTAAAAAACCGAGTTTACAGATTCTGGAAAAAATATTTTTCTGGAAAGAATGTCCAAAAATATAATTTAGCTATTTTACATATTTTTTTTACTATTTATCGGAGCCTTTAAATGATAGTATTGATTTTTGGACAAAATTACGATTTATCGTTAAAATGCTCCGTTTCAGTTAAATGAACCATTTTTCCAGCAATTTTAAAAATGTTGAAATCTGAAACTTTATGAATTAAATCATCCATTATCATATTCTAAATTTGTTTAAATGTTTAATAAATAAAAAATGTTAAATGATTTATTTTGACTTTTGCCGTAAAATCCTATTTACGCTTGTTTTGTCGAAACTATTAATAATTAGGGAATTTTAGTTTTATAAATTTGGAAACAACCTAATTAGTAGTATTAAAATGTTTAAGACATTTTTAATCATTTTATGAGCACTTTAATGATATTTCAATAATTTCATAAACCCAATTGTTCTCGTTTTAGAAATTAATATTGTTAAGGCCGAAAGTATTAGTTTTATAAATCTATATCGTTTACTAAAAATGTTTTTTTAGTATGAACTAATATTTTCGATAATTTGATATAATGCTATTTTTGTAAAGTATATCTCTTAAATATATCGATAATTGCTTTGTTTTGGAGTTATGGAATAAGGACAAGTGTGAATTTATAGTAATATAGTCTGAGATGTACGTTGTTGTCATCAGCTATAAATCCGGTGTGTCTATTTGGGGCACATTTGGTCGTTGAACTGGGCGTAGTTTCGCCCAGGAGAGTGTATGTTTTTACCTTAAGCTAGATATTGCACTACAAAAAACGAGCCCGAATTGCGTCGGAAAAATCCGACGCAAATGAACAAAATCCGACGCAAATCGAAGATTGCGTGGGATTAACCGACGCAATCGGCCGCCGTTATAATTTGACGCAATTTTTTTATTTTGCATCAGCTAATCCGACGCATGCATTTTGCGTGGGCTTTGCGTCGGCTAATCCGACACGAAGAAATGGAGGTCAACACCTTGTCAATGGGCTTTGCGTGGGATTAGCCGACACAAAGTCAAACACTCTGTTGACTTTGCGTCGGCTAATCCCACGCAAAGCCTCTCAGTTAGATCTCAGTCAATGGGTTTGCGTGGGATTAGCCGACGCAAAGTCAACAGAGTGTTTGACTTTGCGTCGGCTAATCCCACGCAAAGCCCATTGACTGAGATCTGACTGAGAGGCCTTGCGTGGGATTAGCCGACGCAAAGTCAACAGAATGTTTTGACTTTGCGTCGGCTAATCCCACGCAAACCCATTGGCTGAGAGGCTTTGCGTGGGATTAACCGACGCAAAGTCAAACATTCTGTTGACTGTGAGTCGGCTAATCCCACGCAAAGCTTATTAACAAAAAAACCGTTCCTTTGTTTTCAGCTCCCCGTATACACGAAATAAAACAAGCTGCAATTAACTAACCCACTCCTACAACATACGACAACAGCACCACATCCCAAACAAAAGTCCATCAATAACTCCAATCAAAGCTCTCGTACATGTCTTCTTCACAAAACTCCACAAAACGAAACAAACATAAACTAGTATACTGTTATAGAAAATGAAAATATTACAAAGACAACCAGCGCTAGGTTCAGAATTCTATCTAGGAGTTGGTAAAATATATACACACAATGCAACCAGAATCTAAACAAGTAACATAAGAGAGCGGAACTACCTACGAAAGGGACTCAATCTGCTCCGACCCAAAGGGATGACCATCGTTGTTGTCGTCATCGTCGCGCCTAGTCATGCGTGGTCCTCCACTGCATCCGTCGTTCCCCATGGCGAACCGTTCCCTCATGAACTGAATAAACTGGTCCTGCTCTTTGCACCTCTTCTCCAATGTCTTCAGGCGCTCTTCTTGCCTTTCGAATTTATCTTCCATACGGTCGTTGAGTGTGCGTTCCTGCGAGGTGGCGGTGGGGAGGTATGTGTCCGCAGATACCTCCTTACCACGGTTCAAGCATGGGCGAAAGAGCACTTTCGCCACGTTACCTATCCCCCAAAACCTTTTCTTCGAGTTGTAGCCACCTGACACATCGTGGAAGATCTTCAGGGTGTTGGGTGCTTGATCAGAGGCGCGTGCCTCCTCCACCACTTTCTCGTAGCTCTCCTGAAACAACAACATGAAACAGTGTTATAACTTTAGGAACACATACTATCACATCGTAATTTTCATGCCTAGTATATTTTTTAAAAACATTACTACTACTCACCACGATCTCCGGTCCTCTAGGGTCAATCCACTTGCCGTCTTTCCCCTTCTTCGTCTTCTCCAAGAGCTGGACCGGGGTTGCAGATGGGCCCTTCAAATAACAGTGTTAAATTTTTCAGCATTTATTTACCAATAGTATATATTGAATTATACTCAAATTTTTTACTTGTGTTGTAAGCACTTACCAACTGCGCGAAGGCTGTTGCTGCACTCCTACTTCCAAGGCAGCTAGTGGGTTTGGCCACCCCGTCCACCTGCCCACCTCTCCTGTTCGACGACTTAATCGCCGATTTCTTCTTGAAGCTTGGGTCGGCAGCGTTCTTCTTCAATATCTCCCACTTCTCTTGCGAAATCCATTCCGCTTTCTCGACCCTCGGGACAGCTCGCTGGAATAAGTCGGTTATCTTCTTCTTAATCCGACTCTCATAATCCGACCTGAGGTCGTACCCCAGGTCTATACGCACTCTCTTCTGTTTGTCAAAAAAAGATTCGTTAGCTACAATTGAATGTATAAATCGTGCAACGAAAACCTTAGAAACACAGACGAGGTAATTACCACGAAGTGCATATACATCGCTTCCCGAGCTTCCGGTGGCGCCTCCGTCCAGCTACGGTAGGCGCCAGGGGTGGACGCATACGTCATGACTACGGAATCCCGCATATACTCAGAGTACTTCTTGTCGTCCCACCTACACAAGTCAATTATGATAATGTGAAGCAAATAAATGAGTGAAAATTAAGAAAAGAACTGGTTACAACAACTAAAACTCACCAAGTAGCAGAAGGCACTTTCTGCCGTGATAGGTACGCTTTCCCAGGCGTGGCAACGTAGACCGTCGCCCCGACTTCCTGGACAGCCTCCACACCTAGGATGACAGGAGTCCTAGGTGTGTCCTCCTCCATATGGTCACCATGGCTGGTGGCCCCCGTCAGCATCTCACTGCTACCTGCCATAATCACGTCTACAAAATATGTTTGCGCAAAGTTAAACTGTAGAGTCAGTTCGTTTAGGGTAAAGCAGGAATTTCATTAAGTACCAAAATAGTATTCAATTACAAATAAATAAATTACAACTTATGCGAATAAGATACAAACAACTACATAATTGCTAATTATCGTCACTGTCACCGTCACTGTCCGCGTCAGTGTGCGGTTCAATGAACCCCTCGTCCCCGTCTTCATCATCATCGTCCCAGTCAGTATTCACCTCATCACCGTCATCTTCATCGTCGATGACCAAGTCGTGGTCCTCATCACCCTCTCCCTCAGGAACAATCCAGTCGGCAAACTCGTCGTCCTCCCCTACAGCACCAGCAACTTCAACTACATATTCTTCTTCATTGACGTCAGTGTCTTCGAGCAGAGTTGATGACATCGGCTGATTATTACCAACCACACTCTCTTGGTAGACGTCATCGTCGATGATAGGATTATCAACTTGTGATCTTGCCTTGATTTTGAAAACCGCAGACCAATTCGTACTCTTTTTTCCCTTTGGGTAAGGTGCATAGCAGACTTGATCGACTTGATACGCCAACACAAAAGGGTTGTGCCCTCGCAGTTTTCTCGTCAGGTCGACATCCACAAGATTGTAGTTCTCATGAACAGTGACTCCGTGCGGGGAGTTGTCGATCCAATCACATTTGAACAGTATGGCCTTGCAGTTTTTGTGGTTGTCGTAGTAGTCTAGCTCGATCACCTCGATTAGTGTTCCATAGTAATCTGACCCTTCGGTGGACAACACACATACGCCGTTACTTTTGGTCAGTTTTGGAACATCAACACCCTCGACAAACGCACGGAACTTGTACCCGTTAATTGTATATCGCCTCCAAGTTCTGACTCGTGAAGACGGCCCAGTGACTAGAGGTCTTACAATGGGATCCTCCAGCGCTTCAGGCTATTGTCAACATAAAATTCGTCGAAAAACAATGCAATTAAATTTTGTACCAAACACATGAACAATTTATAATGATCAAGCAAATAGCATTTCAACATACTTGAGTACGTAGCCATGAGGGAAACAGTGACTCATATGCCACCCAAACATCTTCAGATGTTGTCACTCCCGCATGTTCTGCCATAATGAAAGCCTCGAATTTCCTGAAATGGTCAGCAGTTGTACTTAATCACACATACTACCAATTATGAGGAGGGTATGTAGTACGTGAGTTACTTACTCCTCGTACGGTCTGATTACAGGGCCACAGTTTCTCAGAACGTAGGAGTGTGCCTGCTTGTACTCAACATCGGTCAACCACCTCTCCTTACATTTTCCAGTGGTACTTCCAACATCAGACTGAAAGGGTTCCACCTCTATTTGGTGGTTTTCAGTCTGATGCGTACCCACGTCTAGGTCTTTGGCTTTTGTGTCAACGTGCTCTTTGAAGTAGAAGGAGCAAAAGTTTGATGTCTCCTCTAACAAATACGCGTTGCATATTGAACCCTCAACACGTGCTTTGTTACCAACTTTTTTTTTCAGATGGTTTAAGAACCTGCAAATTAAAATATTAGCTATCATGTAAGACTTAATTGGTAATCAATGCACGGGAAGTCACACCCAGGAGAGTTGAGGACGTTACCTTTCGAATGGGTACATCCACCTGTACTGAACAGGACCGCCAACCCTTGCCTCATACGGCAAATGAAGTGGGAGATGCTCCATCGAGTTGAAGAATGACGAAGGGAATATTTTCTCCAACTTGCAAAGGATCTCGGGAATACTGTTCTCAAGTCGATTCATAGAGTCGACTGACACCATAGTGGAACACAAATCTCAGAAGAACTGACTGATCTCTGTCAATGCATTCCACGTGTTCATTGGCAGCAGCTGCTTCAAAGCTACTGGCATCAAGCGCGACATAAACACGTGACAGTCTTTGTTTTTCATGCCATGCAAAATTAACTTGGACTGGTCCACACACCGGGATAAGTCGGATGCGTAACCATCCGGAAACTTCAAACCACTCACCCAATCGCACAAAGCCTTCCTATCATTTTTGTCCATAACAAAGGACGACGATTTGGGTCGCCCAAGACACAGTTCCTTGAAATCTGCTTTGCCTTTTGGTCCGAAGGCTGTCTTGTTCGGTACATCCATCACGGTGTTGATAATCTGCTCAAAGAAATTCTTCTCGATATGCATAACGTCAAGGTTGTGTCTGATAAGCAGAGTGTGCCAGTACGGAAGTTCCCAGAATATGCTCTGCTTCCACCAACCTTCCTTCTTGTCCTTCAATTTTTTCAACTGTTGGTGGGTAGCGTGTACTATTGTAGGGTACTTCTGCACATCTGTCCATATCTCATCGCCTGTTAACCGTTTACATGCGATCCTAGTTTCATCGGGTTGTTTCTTCAGGAAACTCTTACAGTTATGCCTAAATGGATGGTCGAAAGATAGAAATTGTCTGTGACAGTCAAACCAAGATACCTTTCCGCTATTTTTAAGCCAAAATGATTTTTGATCCTTCGCTTGACAGTAAGGACAAGCACGGTAACCCGTTGTACTCCAACCAGACAACATCCCGTAAGCTGGGAAGTCGTTGATGGTCCACAGTAGTGCAGCTCGTAAATTGAAACTAGTTTTTCTCGACACATCGTACGTGTAAATCCCATTATCCCACAAATTTTTTAACTCTTCAACAAGTGGTTGGAGATACACGTCCATATTGGCTTTCGGGTTCTTAGGGCCAGGAACAATAAGTGCCAGGAGCATAAATTGTCTCTTATTGCATAACCACGACGGTAGGTTGTACGGTGTCAAAATAACCGGCCAACATGAGTACGACTTGCCGAACTGCCCGTAGGGTGAGAAACCATCTGTGCACAAACCCAAACGTACGTTGCGCGGCTCTTTCGCGAACTCGGGATGTTTGATATCAAATGTCTTCCAAGCTTCACCATCGCTAGGGTGTGTCATCATACCACTAACTCTGATTTTGGAGTTACTGTAGTGCCAACTCATCTCGCCCGCAATTTTCTTTGTCGCATACAGTCTTTGCAGCCTCGGACCAACTGGGAAGTACGTCAAGACCTTAGTTGGTACTCTCTTCCCCCTAGTATTTTTTGTTCGACTCATGTACCTCCCGGATCCACATTTCCTACACGCGTCGAGGTCCGCATCTCCCTTCCAGAACAGCATGCATCCATTCGGACACGAGTCTATCTTTTCATGGGGGAGTTGGAGGCCCTTCAACAAATTTTTAACCTCGTAGAAATTATTTGCCATGACATTCTCCTTAGTGCCTCGTAGAAGGTCAATTAGCAGTTGGATCCAACCGTCTAAATGTCTTAAGGCCATGTTGCTCTCGCACTTCAAAGTCAGCATCCTTGAAGCGACTTGCAACAGACTCATATCGCACCCGCTGAAAACTGGGAGTTCAGCATTTTTTAGCATTTCGAAAAAGGAAAGGACTTGTGGGTTAGGTTCATTTTGTACTTCTTCATCGCTTAAGTTGTCTGGGTTACGTTCCTCCTCCATGATGTCCTCAACCGTCGTACGCAGTGCGTCCTCTACGAAGTCCCGGTACGGATTTTCGCGAACAGGTTCTTGCAGGCGACTACTTTCATTTTCACCATGATACGTGTAACACCCGCTATTTTTCCTAAGCATTTTATTCTTTCTGTTAGGACTTCGTCTTAACTCTGTCATTTTTGGCCTCATATTTTATCATTTTACTAAGCTTTATTTTAATTTTTGAGTTTAATAATTTCTATTTTAATTTTTAAGATTTAAAATTCTTTTAAATCCATTTATTTGGTTTCTTCGTAAACTAAGTAATTTTTCCGCGAGGAATTCTATTTCTCTCCGAATTGACATTTTTAAGCTTGGATTTAAGTTATTCCTTTTTCCTAAAAATGTTTGAATACGTTTATGGAATATTTTTTACTAAGATATATTTTAGTTACTAAAAACAAGCCATTTATGATTTTATTACGAAGCTTCGCGAATAATTATTTTCTTACGCGAGGTTTACTCGAATTACTTTGAAATACCTTTAACTATTTTACGATTATACTTTTTATCAACTTATAAATTATTTGAGACTGTTTTCTCACATTTTGGACCGACTAAGCTCTTGGTCACAAGTTTTATTACATTTTATTTAAACGATTCATTTTATCACATTAAAACGTAATCATAAGATAAATCATTTTCATTCATTGTAGCATTTATGTCAAAGCTTATCTTACTCCCTCTCTTATCCCATTTGGCCGGCCAACTTATGGTCTAGGTACACTCTTGTATTCTTTTTTTTTTTTTTTGAAAGCCTTAATTCATGCTTACTCTTTTAAGTATTGTATCACCCATCTCCACCTTTACTCTCTACATTCATTTCTTTTACATTCACCAAAAATATTCATCACTCTCTTCTCCTCTCTTTTGGCCGTGTGACCCTTAGCCATTCTAGGCAAATTTTTGCTCCATTTCTAGTCTCAATCGCATCATTCTTATCGTCATAATCATCCTCTTTCCGATTCCTTCGTTAAGGTATTAATCGACATCATTTTCGATCAATTTTTACCTTGTTTTTTTTTTAGTTTTCTCATGGTACTTTCTGCCATGATTTTCGTGTTGGTAGGATTTTTGGACGATCCCGAAGCCGACGAATATATCATTGATTCAGACTTGGAGTAGAGGTAACGTCGATGTTACTCGGTATTTCAAGGTTTTAATTGAGTATTTGCATGTATATATTTTTATATTTTATTTTGGCAATATATGTATGTCACGAATTCTGGAAAAAATTTTAAAGTTGAAATTTTGCATGTTTCGATATTTTTATCGTTTTTACGTGATTAACGATTAAATTGTTATGATAATTTGTAAAATCGTAATAATCGGCCTAAACATGTAATATATATTTATATTCTGGAAAAATGTTGTTTTTGATGATTTTTAGTAATTTAGTATTTTTCTGATATTTTTGATATCGATTATTGAATTATTATCGTTTTCGGACAAAAACGATTGAAAACCGATTTTTAGTTCTAGTACTTAAACATTTTATTTTAATCTGATTTTTGACGTGGTAAAACTTTCTGGTGAAATAGAATTTTATGAATTTTCTCATAATTTTTCGGAATTGTTAAGTGGATGAATTAATTAATCACTTTAAATCCTCGTTTATCGTTAAAACCGTGTTTGTTGTTTAAATTCTCGATTTCTGGTTTTTGGTTTAAATCTGGAAAAATTTATGATTCTGATGATTTCATATTAAAATGTATTATTATGATTTTTAGTGCCTTAATAAAATGTTTGGAACGATAGGTTTGTTAATAAAATCGTTAATTGCGAAAACGGGTTTAAATGACGGTTTTGTTGAAATTTGTTGAATCTGGGTTTTGGAAAAATCTGGAAAAAATTTATATTCTGTAAAATTAGGATTTTAAAGTGTAATAATAATTTTTGGATATTAATACTTAAATCGTTTTGTAATTACTATTTTTATTAATCGTTATTGTCGAGATTGGACGATTAACGAGAAAACGCTTTAAAAACCGAGTTTTTAGAATTCTGGAAATTTTCTTTTCTGGACAGAATGTCCATAAATATAATTTAACTATTTTACGTAATTTTTGTACTATTTATTATAGTCTTTAATTAATAAATATTGATTTCGGACAAATTGTGATTTATCGCTAAATTGCTTCGTCTTACCTAAAAGAATTATTTTTTCCAGCAATTTTGAAAGTATTTAAATCTGAAACTTTAAGAGTTAAATCATCCCTTAACATACTCTAAATATATTTGTTGGTTTAATTAAATAAAGACGTTCAAATATTTAATTTGATGATTGCCATAAAATCCTATTTATGATTTTATCGTCGAAACTAATAATAATTAGGGAATTTTAGCTTTATAACTTTTGAAAACACCCTAATTAGTAATATTAAAATATTTAAGATGTTTCTAATCATTTTATACCACTTACACGATATTTTAATAATTTCATAAAATCAAATGTTCTTACTTTAATAATTAATATCGTTAAGGCCGAAAGTATTAGTTTTATAAATCTATATCGTTTACTAAAATGTGGTATTAGTATGAACTAATATTTTCACTACTTTGATATGATGCTATTTTTAGTAAAGTTTCTAAAAATAGAAGTTTCCTAAAATAGAAAGTTTCCTCTTTTAGAATATAAATGTTTACTTCTTTTATCCTCATATTGTTTATGATGAATACATCTTTTAAATATCGATAATGGTTTGTTTTGGAGTTATGGAATAAGGACAAGTGTGGGTTTAGAGTAATATAGTCTGGGGTGTACGTTTTGCCATCAACTATAAAGCTGGTGTGTCTATGTTGAGACACATTGGTCGTTGAACTGAGCATGGTTTGTGCTCAGGAGTGTGTATATTTTGACCTTAAACTTAGATATCGCATCGTGTAAGTCGCCGTCGGGTTGAACTGGATTACGGTTGGTGTCCAGGAGGGGTGTACATTACTTAAGCCAGGACCTCGCTGCACGCAGTCCTGTTATAGTTGAGTTGCCTAGTTAGAGACCAAAGTCTAATTTGTTTTGACTAAGTTCTCGAAACTAGTTTTTAGTATTATCCTAGTGAAAGTCTAGATTCTACATTAATCCTATCCATAACACCATTTTGATTATTTTATTTATTATCGATATAAATTGACGCAGGTTGGCAAATATCTTTATGTTTCTTCGGCAACCCTTTTAATTAATTTGTTTTACGCAAAAACTTATTTTATTACGCTGTTTTAATGTTTTCCATTTTTACTATTTTTCCTATATTAGTAATTACTGTTTTAAAATCCTGTTATACGGCTGGGAGAACGTTGACGTTGCTCCCCACTGATTGTGGCTGTTATGTTTTAACATGGCAGGTATACGTGTTTATTTTCCGGTGGGTGTGGGCTAGCGAGCAGTCTTGGATCCTGCTGATCTTTAATAATAATGTTTCGAGGATTGTTTACCCTCTTTATGGATTGTTTTAAATTTTAGCCATTTTTATATATGGCGCATGATTGACTTTACCAATTTAATTTTTAAGACATAGTTCTGTGTGTTTTAATCCCGACTCTACAGTGTTTCCGCCACTGTATCGCGCTAGAATTTTTAGGGGATTACAATACGTCCACACGTAGTAGTTCTCTACAAAACCGTGCTTGTATAGATGCTGTTTGACATCTACTTCATGTTTTAAGGCACGATTTTGACATTTTCTACATGGGCACCTAAGCTGCTCGCTGGTGTAGTGGGGGTTATTATCTAAGGAGAACTTGATGAACTCCTCCACACCGTCTCTAAATTCTATTTTCGGTCGCTTATTGTCGGCCAGTCTCTCGTACATCCAACTCCGTTCTACTCTATTCATTCTATATGGATTGAACTATGAATGATTAGGGTATGTACACATGAACAAAATGGCGTGGGGAAAGAAGTCAACAACATGGAATTTGAAGAAAAGTTCGCGAATTTCACCATAAGTTGGAACTCTCACAACCATCAATTTAAAAACGATTCATCACCGGGGACCTTATCACTCCAACCTAAACCCATTCTTGTGCGTTTCATGTCACTGATAAACACGAAATTGTGTAATGTCGATAAGAGAAAAATTCGGCAGCAATTCGCCTCAGTTCTCCAAAAGCACAATGTGGAATATATGAAGACTCCACATATGCAATCGAAGAACATTGAGAGAATTGTCACCAAATTTTGCTCTTACCAACACAACACAATTTCATGTTTACCACCTAAGTGACATGAAAGGCACAAGAACAGTCCCAAAACGGGGACTGTCCAAGAATTACTCCTAATGAGTAACTCTTGAACGGGCACTAGGTAGGTCTGAGTAGATTTCCAACAATGCTCATGCACAGTACACAACGAAAACAAATAACAACAGCAATCATATCTCAACACAGTAATCCAAAACATTAATACTTATTATAATTACAACCACTAACTAGTAGTAGTAATAGTAGTAAAAGTAGAAGTATTAAATTAGTAGTAGTAGTAGTAGTAGTAGTAGTAGTAGAAAATTAGTAGTAGTGATAGTGGTAGTAGTAGAAGTAGAAGTAGGAAATTACTAGTAGTAGTAGTAGTAGTAGTAGTAGTAGTAGTAGAAAATTAGTATTAGTGGTAGTAGTAGAAAATTAGTAGTAGTAGTAGTAGTAGTAGTAAAGGTAGAAAATTAGTAGTAGTGGTAGTAGTAGTAGAAAATTAGTAGTAGTAGTAGTAGTAGTAAAAGTAGAAAATTAGTAGTAGTGGTAGTAGTAGAAAATTAGTAGTAGTGGTAGTAGTAGAAGTAGGAAATTACTAGTAGTAGTAGTAGTAGTAGAAAATTAGTATTAGTGGTAGTAGTAGAAAATTAGTAGTAGTAGTAGTAGTAGAAAATTAGTAGTAGTGGTAGTAGTAGAAAATTAGTAGTAGTAGTAGTAGTAGTAGAAAATTAGTAGTAGTGGTAGTAGTAGAAGTAGGAAATTACTAGTAGTAGTAGTAGTAGAAAATTAGTATTAGTGGTAGTAGTAGAAAATTAGTAGTAGTGGTAGTAGTAGAAAATTAGTAGTAGTAGTAGTAGTAGAAAATTAGTAGTAGTGGTAGTAGTAGAAGTAGGAAATTACTAGTAGTAGTAGTAGTAGTAGTAGAAAATTAGTATTAGTGGTAGTAGTAGAAAATTAGTAGTAGTAGTAGTAGTAGAAAATTAGTAGTAGTGGTAGTAGTAGAAAATTAGTATTAGTGGTATAGTAGAAAATTAGTAGTAGTAATAGATTAGTAATTGTGAAGTAGAAGAAGATTGGTAGTTGTGTAGTAGTATAGTAGAATAGTAGTAAATTAGTAAAGTATTAGCTAGATTAGTAGTAGTAGTGTTAGTAGATTTGTTGTACTAGATTAGTAGTAGTATTAGTAGTACATAGTATTATTAGTAGGTTATTAGTATTAGTAATATTAGTAGTAGCATTAGTAGTAGTAATGAAGTATTTTAATGTAATATTAGTAGTAGATTAGTAATACTACTACTAGCACTACTAATGTAGTACTACTAATTAATCTACTACTAATACTACTAACCATCTATCTCAACAAATCTAATTCCTTATACTAGTACATACTACTACTACTAATCTAATAACACAATTTCTAACCTAATACAATAATCACTAATACCTAATTAACATACTAACTAACCTAATTAACATACTACAATTACCGTCTAACAATAAAACTAAATCTAACCTAATTCACATACTAATTAACCTAATTCACATACTAATTAACCTAATTAATATACTAATTAACCTAATTAACCTAATTACTAAACTAACTAACCTAATTAACATAATCACCCTACAATCTAATTAACTAATTAACCATACATAATCATCATATAATCTAATCACCATAGTTATTATACTAATTATTAATCTAACTTAATCAAAACAGTTTAGTAAACTAATTGAGTTAAAATAAAGTAAAAATTAATCTAATTAATTTAACTAATTGAGTAAAAATTAAACAGTAAACCGTAAACTAACGATTAAACCGTAAACTAATTGAACTAATTACGTAAAATTAAACTAATTAAACTAATAAAAACATTAACCTAATTGAACTAACAGTAAGCAACATACCTGAGATTTGGGGGGTCGGGTTAGGGTTTTTCGGGGATGGGTCGGGTTAGAGTACGCCGGGGGGTCGGGGAAGCCTTCGCCGGTTTCCGGTACGCCGGCAGGGTCGCGCGTGGGGGGGGGGGGGGGAGTTCGCCGGGAAAATCATCGCGCGTGGGGGTGGGGGTTTGCCGGCGAAGTCTATCGGGGGTTCAGGCTATCGTTCGCCGGATTTAGGGTCGCCGCCGGCAGGGTTCGCCGGATCTGGGTTTCTGGGACTTAGGGTTTCGGTTTTTTTTGGGGATCGAACAAGGTGATGGTGCCGGATCTGGGTAGGACGGGGGTCGCCGGAGTCGCCGGTGTGGTCGTCGTTTGCCGTCGACGTCTTCTTCGTCGTCGTCGTCTTCTTCGTCGTCGCCTTTTTGGGGAGTTGGGGGGAGCGGTTTATGTTCTGAACATAAATCGCGATATTTTTTTTTATATAAACAGGTGCTGCATCGGAATAGCCGACGCAGACCGACGCAGATTTCAAGTTTGCGTCGGCTATTCCGATGCAGACCTCGATATTTTTTTTTATATTAAAAACTTTGCGTGGGATTAACCGACGCAGACCAACGCAATATTCAAGTCTGCGTCGGCTAATCCGATGCAAAACATTTAATTTTGGGGTTTTTTTTATTTAAACACATGTTGCATCGGATTAGCCGACGCAATCAGACGCAATATTAAAAGTTGCGTCGGCTAATCCGATGCAACGCTATTAATTCTGTTGACTAAAGTTTTCAAATTTTGACACACTTTGCATCGGATTAGCCGACGCAATAAGACGCAATATTAAAAGTTGCGTCGGCTAATCCGATGCAAAGCTATTAATTCTGTTGACTAATTTTTTTTATTTCGACGCAGGCTGCATCGGATTAGCCGACGCAAAATTTAACATTGCGTCTGATTGCGTCGGCTAATCCCACGCAAATCCTTTGACATAGTGGCGCCAACCCAAAATTATTGGCGCCTGTATCATGGAGTCGGATAGCGTCGGTTAATCCCACGCAATATTATTGCATCGGATTAGCCGACGCAATACGACACAGTTACGCCAGTTGCGTCGGATTGAAAATCCGACGCAATCTAGCCGACGCTATTTCCACTGTTTTTAGTAGTGTTGCATCGTGTTAATCGTCGTCTGTTGAACTAGACATAATTGTTGTCTAGGAGTGTATGCACTACTTAAACCAGGACATCGCTGCACGCAGTCCTGTTATAGTTGAGTTGCCTAGTTAGAGGCTGAAGTCTGTTATGAGTTAAGGCTACAGTTGTCAAAGCTAGTTTCCAGTATTATCCTAGTGAAAGTCTAGATTCTACACTAATCCTATCCATAATGTCATTTTGAATATTTTATTATTATCGGTATAATTTGGTTTGCATGTTGGCAAATGTTTTATGTTTTCTCTGGAAAACTCATTCTTATTTCATTGTTTTGATACATGAAGTTTTTCACTGAAAGCTTATTTTTATTATAATGTTCGACTAGTTTCCATTTTACTATTTTTCTATAGTAGTAATTACAGTTTTAAAATCCTGTTATACGGCTGAGAGAACGTTGACGTTGCTCCCCATTGATTGTGGCTGTTATGTTATTAACATGGCAGGTATATGTGTGTCTCCCTTCGGGTGGGCTAGCGAATAGTTACGGATCCTGCTTCACTGATCTATAAATTTTGTACTATGGATTGTTAAACCCTTTTATGAATTGTCTTTTTATTTTAGCCATATTTATTAAATGGCTCCTTTATTGACTTACCAATTTATTTAATCAAGACATTATTACAACGTGTTTTAATCCCGACTCTACAGTGTTTCCGCCACTGTATCATGTTAGATTTTCTAGGGGATTACAGTCGGCATCAGAGCATCACTGCTCCCAACGCTTACACATGAAAATAGGGAAAATACCTGTAAATTATTTAAACAGTAAATAAATTTTTTTAGAAATGGGTAGACACAAGTAAGGACTTGTTTGTTTAGCTTTCCTGTTCTTGAAACTCGATGATTAGCATTGAATATTTGTTTTATATATCAAAGCAGACGATGAGTGGCAAGATGTTGACGTGATGCTGCTCCAAATTGGGACGAGACCTACATAACACTCTCAACGCCCGCTGACTCGAGTGGACAACTTGGTGCTCCAAGGAAGATACAAATGGTGACTTTACAGCCCCAATTCAGTTTTCTAAAGCTACAGGCCAGATGATCAAGAGTAGATTCTAGTTCCATCAAGGTGCAGTAGACTCAGTTGTGGTTTCATCTTGGATCCAGATAGAGCGATCCAATACTAGTGTGCTCGTTCCACTCAAGAAGATTAAGAAATCCAGCGAGATTCCTTTGTGAACTCCCAAGGCCCGAAGATTCTCCTCTGGTTTAAGATCTTAATTATCTAGGATCATCAACTCTTTTCTTTCATCTTCCACCCTCTGATTAATTCTTCCAATTCTTCTCATATATATATTCTCATCTTCATTCTTATGGTAAGTCCTGTGAACGTCCGTCCGCACCGCCCGGCGCCCCGCGCGCGCCCGCGCGGGACTGACTCAGTTTTTCAATGTACCTGATGGCAGGATTTGTCGTGGATCCCACCGATCAAAATAATAACCAACGAACCTAAATGGGTAGCTAGGGCAAGTCGGGTCGAGATCCTCAGTGACGGAAAATGAGTCAGACTAAGGTGTACTACGGTCTAGACTAGGTTCAAGAGGAGCTAAGGTGACGGCTAAGGTGAACTAATGACTAAGCTAAACAAGTAACTAATGACAAGGAGATCAAAAGAAGGAAAAGGGGGTTACTAGCATGCTTTCGTAGCTTAGGTTACGATCGGGCTCTAGCTACTTAAACGGCCTAGGGGTCATCCTCACCATGCTCTCGCTACTAATGGGGAGACCAAACCTACCAACCAAACAAGAACATGCCAGAGAAGAGGCAAGAAAAACAAGGAATGATCATCTCAAGTCTCACGAGCATTTCATCAAACATGTAGAGTGCAAGGCAAATAGGAAACAACAAAAACAACAACTAGTACCACCCATCTCACCCTGATCATCCCTAATCACACCCAATCCCCCTACTAACCCTAGGGGAAAACTACTCACACATATCTAAACTAAAACTAGCACAAACAAGATAAACAAACACAAGAACAACCTCATTCATTACCAAGAACAAATAAGGATGAACAACAAATAATAAATAAAGATTCAAACTTGACTAACAATGAAAGATTAAGAGTAAAGGGAGAAGAAGGATTATACCAACTAGATAGGAATGAAAAAGATTAACACTTGCATAAAAGAAGACCCAAAACATCCACCAATGTTGTCAAGATTGGTAGATTCTTCAAGAATTCAAATAATACAAGAGTAACTAACTAGATTAAAGAGTAATTAAGGACTAATTTACATTAATTTAAGCTAATCTAACCTAAAGTAGTCTAGGGTTTAGTGGGTAATGTAAAAGTAATCCAAAGTTCTCAAACAATACAAGAGGGGGGGTTTATATAGGGTTACAAGAATAAGGGAGGCGGAAAAATGAAACACGGGCTGAACTGGGCCCATCCCGGCCGGGAAGGAGGTGATTCCGGTCGGGATGGACCTCCAGTAAGTCGTCTTTGCTTTTCACTTCATCCCGGTCGTGATGGATGTGTTCCCGACCGGGATGGGTCTTGTAGGCTTCAAATATGGTCTCATAGTTCCCTACTTGCTCTTCCTAGGCTTTTCATCGGTTCCCAGTGCTCGGGAATGGGCACCAAGGTGCTCGGGATCGAGTCTAAGCCACCAAGTCATCGTCGCTTCTCTTCGTTGGCTCCAAATGTGTCGAAAACGAGTCGAAATCGTTCCATTTCTTCATGATAGGCCTTAGGAACCTAAAACAAGCTAGAAGAAGCGTAAGTAACCTCAAAACCGCTCCAAAGAGCGATTCCACAAGAGAAATCGGGACCAAACACAAGAAATAAGCACTAAAAAACACACTTATCAACTCTCCCACACTTAACCCTTACTTGCCCTCGAGTAAGCACGAACTGACTACTAAACTAATACAAACTAGACTACTAACCGAGCGGGTATTAGCGCACCCTACGCCCTTTCAACTCATGCGAGAACACTTAGAGGAAAAGTGCTCTCCGCAAGGGAAGTGAGGTCTTGCGACAAAACTGCGGACAGAACCGAACACAAAAACACACAAACAAACAAACAAACAAACAATCGGTTGCATCCAAGAAGAAACAAATACTGCTTCCCTATATGAAGCGGAGAAAGAAACACCAGTTAAGGACTCAAGGCAAGTGACAACGTTCCCAAGCTAATAATACAAACCAAAATGGACAAAACCCTAATAGTATGACAACAAAGCAATAAAAATGTGGGTAACTTACCTAGTTCCTCCTAACCTTCTAAGAACGTAATACGGGACGATAGGCGGGATGGAAAAAGGATGAACCACGGAGTTAGTCGACACTGTAGGTAAAGTAAAACCCCGCCTCCTTTAGCATGCAATAAGACAAGAGGGTCGTCCCATGCTCAAAAATAGCCTAACTAGTCCAAGTAAAAAGGTGGATATGGTTGCAAAGTGAGGGAAGACCGACCATTACCGCTATCATCCTTCCTAGGGACTCGGTCTTTTGGTAGGCTCTTCACGATAACAGTCAGTAAAAGGCTTATTTTTGAGGTGGTGAGAATTTTTTGTGAAATGATTTTCTTTGACATTTTTCTTTTGTATTTCGCTTTTGATTTGCTATGCCATTTCTTTTTCTTCTTTTCTATTTTGTTTTTGATTTGTTGTACCTTTTCTTTTCTTCTTTCTTTTCTTTTCTTTGTCTTTCTTTTTTTCCTCTTTTTTTTTTCTTTCTTTCTTGG
This sequence comes from Agrostemma githago, assembly GCA_958450325.1. Lineage (NCBI taxonomy): Eukaryota > Viridiplantae > Streptophyta > Magnoliopsida > Caryophyllales > Caryophyllaceae > Agrostemma > Agrostemma githago. Next base: position 22,649,638 of record OY288244.1, on the reverse strand, counting down.
CTTTTCTTTTGGATAAATCTTGTATTGTAGGCATTCAACAACAACCAAGTATGAAACTTCAACAAATTGCCACTTATTTGTGAGATATGTGTAGAAGGTAGGGAGATGGGTATGTCGGGAGCGCGCTTTCCCTTCAAACCCACAAAAAGGGGAAAACATGGACTAATGAAACAATTTCGAACATGGTCACCTAAGAGTCGGGACTCGGGAACCAGGACTCGGGAACCAAGGCCTTTTCACTCCGTGGGTGGTCAAAATGGTCAAAATGCAAATCCCGTAGTAAATCCCTAGTAGATTAGGTGGACTCAAGGTAAGAAACCAACGAAACTATTGATTTAAAGTCATTCTACTAGACTAAAGTCCAAGGATCCACTCACATCACTAGAAAGGGAAAGTAAACACTTGCGCACTAGCCTCAAAACAGGGTTTTCGAAAACCTTTTTACACACTAGACACAACTGAACAAGACAAAACAAAGACGCAACAAAAATGAAAGGAAAAGAGACAAACAAAACAAAACAAACAAACAAAACAAACACCACCCCAAAACATCCAAACAAGCCACCAATCAACCACGAATTCCAAAAAGCTCCACCCGAGCAAACACCATCACAAAACATCCTCCAAACTCCACAAAGGGGAAAAAGGGGAAAGAAGTGAAAGGATATTACCGAATGTCTTGAGCTTCCCAAAACTTATCGACGATCACGCAACCTACAAGAAAAATCGGGGGAGCAAAACATACAACACAACAAATATACGACACAAAGACACGAAAAAAAAAAGACACAAAAGAAAATCTTTTTGGTTTTTTATGAAAATTTTCAAATTTTTAGGAATTTTTAAGATTTTTCGAAAAAAACTACGAAAATAAAACTAAACTAGACTAAGATATCGCTCTCCCACACTTAAACCGAGCAATGTCCTCATGCTCGATCGGTAGTGTGTGGAAGACACTAAAAAGAAGAGAAAAAGAGGAAAATAAAGCTAAAAACAAAAATGAAAGTGAAGAAATGGTAGATTGTGTCCGGCCGGGGTGTAATCAAGTCACCAAGGGCCGAGACAAGATAAGATATGGATGGGGGAAGAAATAAAAAGAAGAAAATAAAAGGAAATGGGAGGGGAGGGCTAGGTGTAATCAAGTCACCTAGCCCTGATTCCGCCCAAATCCGACTAAATTCTACCAAAAAGAGAAATAAAACTAAAGAAAAAGTGAAAAGACTTGTCAATTTGGATTTTTCAAAAGATTCTCGATGCAATCACATCATCGAGAATCGGGAGCAATGATCACAAAGGTCCCGAGGGCCACCACGACACAAAAAGGATAAAAGGAAGGGGAACATACAAAGAAAGACTAGCAAATAAAAGACGGAAAGAAAGAAGAGTCGCCTTACCAAGCGGTTAGCAACTCAATAATCTTCATCATCTCAATGATCTTTCTTGGTACCTTGTTTGTCCTCATCGATATTCCTCCTCTTCCTCAATGTAGTAACAAGTATCGGGCTTGCATTGGTGTAATGGGGGTTAGGATTTAGGGGGAAACTCGGTGTATAGAGATGAGAAGATGAGATGAAGGTGTATAATTGAAGTGTAGGGATGAAATGATAGAGGCAAAGGTGAGTAGGGAGGGTGGGTGGGGGTATAAAGTGGTGGGGTGGGGCTTAAATAAAGAAAAGAAGGCGAAAACCACCAAAGGCTCTCCTTCCCGGTCGGGAACAACTCTTTCCGGTCGGGATCATGCCTTCCCGGTCGGGAAGCTCTCCCTTCTCGAGCGGGATGGCCTCACTAGGTCTTCATTCCCCTAGATTCTACCAAGTCTTACACCCTTGGAACACTACCAACTACGGGATACAAATCCTGTACCCAAAAGCCTATAAAAAGCTCGAAAACCGACTTCCTCCACCAAGCTTCAAACTCATATAATCCAACAACTCTTCAAAACTCTTCATCTTCACTTCAAAGCTATCAAGTGAGCTCAAAAATTTCCATCAAAACTCCGTCTCTCACATCGCTCATCAAAATACCAAACGACAAGAATTCCACAAAACATACAAAACCTAGAAACCAAACTATCCAATCATACAAATACAAATATAAAAACTCAAAAGAAGAGAAAAAAGATATTTACAACATGATACTCTCACCATCTACGCTCCCATAGCCATCAAGGGATCGAAGAAGCAAGTCAAATGCTCTAGCAACATCTTCGTTAAGGCTCATGTGGCCGAGACAAGCTACTATTAAGAGCTTCCAAGTCGGAGGCAAGGAGCAACCATCTAATCCATTAAGCTTGGGTTTCTCGTGATCTTCCGGGTCTTTCCAACCAAAATAGCGACGACTCTTATGACCATCCGGTGGGTATAGTTGTCTAAAGTCATGCTCGGCGTTATGATTCGGGAGATCGCACCCTAAGGGTGTTGCTTCTTCTACGGGGTCAAGAGTGAAATTCTTTCCCGCCACCCGACAAGGATCTACTCCATCAATCATTTCACGAGACAAGGGACTTGAAGTAAAGTGCGGTAAAGGAGGTGAAGACATCAAGTTTTCTTCTTCGGAGGCTTTAGGGGAGACCTCATTGTTGTCCATACTAGAATTCTCACCATGAAGAAACTCAAGGCCTTTGATGGCTGCCTCAATTTCTTCGACGGTTTGGTCTAACATAGCATCTTCAAATCCCCTAATCGGCTCCTCCAATTTCCCATTCAAGGCAAGTTCTAAGGCACCTATCTCTTTCTCCCAAGTATTACCTTTGTTTTCACTCACCTTATCAAGTTGGCCTAGAGGAGTCTTCTCTTCAATTGGCTTTGGATTGTCAAGATCCGGTTCATCATGAAGAAAGTCATACAGAACCAATTTAATAGCCAATACATTGGCTTCCCAAGAGTTACTTTGAGAACCATGTTCAATTTCCTCCTCATTGTCAAACCTTGAAGCTTCAACTTCCTCCATTATTCCCATAGCTTCACCATCCAAGCAACTCTCAAAAATGATCCCTTGGTTGACCCTCTCTTCTTCATTCGTGGCGTCATAATCGGGTTGATTTCCTTGTGGAGACAACCGATCTTCTTGCCCAAATGAACTTTCCTCAACAAGTTGTGGAGCTCGAGTGGCCAACATCGTGTAATGAGCCATGAGTGCATTGATTCGAGCATCTTGCACTTCATTTTGGGCCATGAACTCCTCTTTGTCCCTTTTCAATTGAATCATCATCTCTTGTTGAGTCATTTGCATTTGAATCATCATCTCTTGTTGACTCTTTTGCATTTGAATCATCATTTGCCAAAGCTCAAATTTGGGGATTTTTGGTTGTAGGTTATGTGAGGGTATTTGGTAGTTGTTAGGATGTTGGAATGATCCTTGACAACTTTCATGGTAGCCATATGAAGGGGGTTCATAAGATTGTTGATGAGATTGACATGGTTGGTAAAATTGTGGGTCTTGGCAATTTGCCCCATGATTGTTCCATGACGATTGATGGTATCTTGGATGCCCCATTGTCATAGCGTTGCCTTGATAAATTGAATGCACTAGAAGCACTTGAGCAAACGTTAGTAGCCTAGTGCTTTTGAGGCACTAGGAAGAGAGAAATTGGCACACAACGAAAGAACGGAGATACACAAGGAGAAGAAAACACCAAAATCAAGAACCAGGTCTAAAACTAAGCACACAAGAGTCTAAACTACGTCGTCCCCGGCAACGGTGCCAATTTGATTGCAGGATTTTTCGTGGATCCCACCGATCAAAATAATAACCAACGAACCTAACTGGGTAGCTAGGGCAAGTCGGGTCGAGATCCTCAGTGACGGAAAATGAGTCAGACTAAGGTGTACTACGGTCTAGACTAGGTTCAAGAGGAGCTAAGGTGAACTAATGACTAAGCTAAACAAGTAACTAATGACAAGGAGATCAAAAGAAGAAACTAGGGCTAGGTCGGGTTCATGGAAGCCAAGGAGATCAAAAGAAGAAAACGGGGGTTACTAGCATGCTTTCGTAGCCTTGGTTACGATCGGGCTCTCGCTACTTAAACGGCCTACGGATCATCCTCACCATGCTCTCGCTACTAATGGGGAGACCAAACCTACCAACCAAACTAGAACATGCAAGAGAAGAGGCAAGAAAAACAAGGAATGATCATCTCAAGTTTCACAAGCATTTCATCAAACATGTAGAGTGCAAGGCAAATAGGAAACAACAAAAACAACAACTAGTACCACCCATCTCACCCTAATCATTCCTAATCACACCCAATCCCCCTGCTAACCCTAGGGGAAAACTACTCACACATATCTAAACTAAAACTAGCACAAACAAGATAAACAAACACAAGAACAACCTCATTCATTACCGAGACCAAATAAGGATGAACAACAAATAATAAATAAAGATTCAAACTTGACTAACAATGAAAGATTAAGAGTAAAGGGAGAAGAAGGATTATACCAACTAGACAAGAATGAAAAAGATGAACACTTGCATAAAACAAGACCCAAAACATCCACCAATGTTGTCAAGATTGGTAGATTCTTCAAGAATTCCAATAATACAAGAGTAACTAACTAGATTAAGGAGTAACTAAGGACTAATTTACACTAATCTAAGCTAATCTAACCTAAAGTAGTCTAGGGTTTAGTGGGTAATAGAAAAGTAATCCAAAGTTCTCAAACAATACAAGAGGGGGGGTATATATAGGGTTACAAGAATAAGGGAGGCGGAAAAATGAAACACGGGCTGAAATGGGCCCATCCCGGCCAGGAAGGAGGTGATCCCGGTCGGGATGGACATGGTCCCGGCCGGAATGGACCTCCAGTAAGTCGTCTTTGCTTTGCACTTTATCCCAGTCATGATGGATGTGTTCCCGACCGGGATGGGTCTTGTAGGCTTCAAATATGGTCTCATAGGTCCCTACTTGCTCTTCCTAGGCTTCTCATTGGTTCTCAGTGCTCGGGAAAGGACCACAAGGGGCTCGGGATCGAGTCTAAGCCATCGAGTCATCGTCGCTGCTCTTCGTTGGCTCCAAATGCGTCGGAAACGAGTCGAAATCGTTCCATTTCTCCATGCTAGGCCTTAGTAACCTAAAACAAGCTAGAAGAAGCATAAGTAGCCTCAAAACCGCTGCAAAGAGCGATTCCACAAGAAAAATCGGGACCAAACACAAGAAATAAGCACTACAAAACACACTTATCAGTATGGCGGCAGCCACCCACGCGGCCCCCTCCCGGTCGGGGCCGGTCCGATCTCGCGTACGGGGCGATGTCTCAGACCTCGATTCGGATGAAGATCCGGACTTGTACTAGACGGGTGCGGGCACCCGTGTTTCTGTTTGGAATAAATCAAGTTGTGGTTATAAATGTTTAAAGGCCGATATGTTTGGTAAGGCGACCTTTTTAGTGAACTGAATTCGTTGCCGATTTCTGGAGTCGCCATCGAGTCAATTATGGGGTCTCGGAAACCATTCAAGTCAACTTTGATCCTTAGCTGGCTCAAAGTTGAGAGGCACGGGACCTAAAGATAAAGACTTGTACCCGTAAGCACTCCATGCCTGGAATGACTCTCATTGCCAATGGTTTCAGACATCTACTAATCAATCGGTGGGCTGATAACTTTGTTCTTTTGTTGTGGCGGAAGTACTGTAACATCCATTGTTTTCACCCTAAACATTTTGCTACGTCGGTTGTTTAAGGAAAAGTAGGTTTTGTCGTCAAAATAGTTGTGTTTACATTCTTTGCATGTGATTTCACGTGACAAGCAGGCCATGAAAAGATGCACATAGAAGAGTAGAGAGTACTAGTATTATACGTATTAGCAAGTCAGTTTTAATGGGATAATACGGATATTAGTCGTTCTCGTGATATACCTTACCTGGGATTCTGCTTAAGATGCATCGGTTAGGTATTAATAGAGATGCATCGAATCTAGTAAGGCGAGCACCTGGACTAATACGGAACCCGACCATCGTTTTGTTTAATTTTAGTTGTTTTACGTTTTGAATTCCGTGTTAGGTGATTTAGCATGCAATTATAAGGTCATAAAGGCAATAAATCATACGAAAGATGTAAATGCGAATATAAGTAAATCACATTGTGAGGAGTTTCACCCTCGGAGTATACACTAAACGGAACACGATGCATGGATAGTTGAGAACGGATATCGGAATTACTCGGGTCTATTTAGTGTATTTTAGTGTTTGCGGTAGAAGTTGGGACGTTACATGTTTTAGTATGTGTTTGTGGACCTAGTGTCCACGTCTAGTGTTATCGCAGTGCATAATAAAAGAAAGTGCGAGAATATAAAGTTTTGTTTAGATGACAACCTAGTGACGATTCGACTTTAAAGGCGGATCCTCCCAGCTTGCCTAGTGATTTCGGTAGAGTTCCGTTACTGTTGACCCTTTGAAATACCCCACATTGATTGAAGATGTCCTATTTATGAGCTTTGCTTAAAGTGATTGAAAGTACTACTCATATCAACAAAGTGAACTTTCTTTTCTGGTTTGCCCATGATAAGATCTTCACAATTAAGTGTGCTTGAGTGGGAGAAATCATAGGATGGGTGACCTCATGGGAAGGTTTTCACGATGCGCATCAGTGAGGACAACATGTGCTGGAAAGGACTCGTGCTGGTCTATGAGACCAGTAAGAGCCTGGCGAGCTACCGTGACTAACATTTCCGGTCCTAGGATTAGGCCGGGGTGTTACACCCTTCCTGCGGCTACTCCGGCAGAGCTCCGTTACTATTGACTGATTTTGCGGCTAATCCGGCAAAACTTCGTTACTAGACTATAGCTAGTCGAACACAGGCACCTCGGGATCGAGTGGAGTGCTCGAAGGTGAGGAGTAGCGTCGATGTTGCTTTTATCGGAACTACGATCGAGTGGATCGTTTGCCTCGGGTGTTGGAGTGCGAGCCCTTAGCGAGAAACTCTTTACGAGTGAAGAGGGAAGAGAATTGAAGAAGTTGTGTCGAAATGAGAGGATGGATGGGGGTATTTATAGGTGTTTTCGGCCCTCGTCACCCGGATGGACGCCTGAGTCCAAGCGCACCAAGACTCAGGCGCCTGGGTTCAGGCGTGTGAAGACTCAGGCGCGCAAGGTAAGGCGCTCAGTGTTTTGAAGATACGATTTTGATATTTTCCAAAACCGAGAGTGGTACGTATTATTCATTGCTTGGGGGTTAAGGCTTCTTCTCCCTTAACCTAGCGTCGTGGTGCTTAACGGGCCTCGGGTGTGCATCTTAGGGTTTGCTTGGCGCGGTGCTGACTCGGTTCGAGTTTTGGGACTGACTCTGGGTCTCGGTGTCGGAATTAACTTTAATTAGTGTCTATGCGACCGTAACGACACGACTAAGGCTGCCATCATGTTTTAAATTTTCTGAGTTATTTATTTGATCCATTCTATAGAAAAACTATCTAAAACATCGCGAACCCGCGTCGCGTTGCAGTCCTATCGTCATCGGGTGTTTATTGGGCGCTTCTGCAGCCAACAGGTCCAAATCTGGGTGTTTACAGAAGCCCCCACTTTGACTGAGACTTGGACAAGGCGAAAGTCAAAGTATAGCCACCCAGGTCAATCGAGGATTACGACCTGGTGGCTGTCCGGTCGGGTCGTTTTTAGTCCATTGGACTACGTGTTGAGGCTCGCCAGCCAAGTCTTTGAAATCGTACCTGACATGTTTGCTTGCGGTTGCTTGCTTGGGCCCGGGCCGGTGCTTGTCATCTTGTTCTCAGTTCTTCAGGCTCGTGTATTTTGCCTTTTTCGGATTGCTTAGAACTTTGTTTAATTTTAAATGCCTTTGTGTGTAGGTGTCGCGTTAAGTGTAGATGCGAAGAATGTTCGTATGTGTTGGCTTCCATTTGAGCAAATGACTTTGGGATGCTTGTGAACCCTTGGACTTAATAAAATAAAACGTTTGAGGGCGTCATTTTCCACTCGAGCGGTCGTCTTTGGGATGCCTGTGACCCCTTGGACAAAATAAAGCAAAATAAAATGTTCGAGGGCGTCAGTCTCCACTCGAAAACTTGTCTTTGGGATGCCTCTGACCCCTAGGACAAAATAAAACAAGATAAACTATTTGAGGACGTCAGTCTCCACTCGAATAGCTGTCTTTCGGGATGCCTATGACTCCTAGGACAAAGTAAAACAAGATAAACTATTCGAGGGCGTCAGTGTCTACTCGAATAGCTGTCTTTTGGGATGCCTATGACCCCTAGTACAAAGAAATATAAAATGCTCGAGGGCATCAGTATCCACTCGAACACTTGTGTTTGGGATGCCTCTGACCCCTAGGACAAAATAAACCATTCGAGGGCGTCAGTCTCCACTCAAATGAAAAATGCTGTGGAGGGATCGGACTCCTTCGAGGGCGTTGGTCTCCACTCGAATTAAATTGCTGTGGAGGTATCAGACTCCTTCGAGAGCGTTGGTCTCCACTCGAATTAAATTGCTGTGGAGGTATCAGACTCCAATGCCTCTCGAATAACTAAGACCGGTTAGGCAAAAATTGTTGTGGAGGTATAAGACTCCAATGCCTCTCGGATAACTAAGACTCGTTAGGCAAGAATTGCTGTGGAGGTATAAGACTCCAATTCCTCTCGGATAACTAAGACCCGTTAGGCAAGAATTGTTGTGGAGGTATAAGACTCTAATGCCTCTCGGATAACTAAGACCCGTTAGGCAAAAATTGTTGTGAAAGTACAAGACTCCAATGCCTCTCGGATAACTAAGACCTGTTAGGCAAAAATTGTTGTTGTTTATTTGTTATATTTAAGTTGCTTTTGTTTTGCGGGTTTGTCTTATTTTGTTCGGGTTTGCTTTTGTTTTGTCTTGGTTTGTTATGTATTTGAGATCTGCTCGGAGTTTGCTTAGATTGGTTCAGTGATAAGTGTAGTTTGTAGTGCCTAATTTGCTGTGTTTTGGTCCCTTTTTCCTTGCGGAATCGCTCTTTGGGAGCGGTTCATGGGCTACCTTATGCTTCCTCTAGTTCGTTTGAGGTTCCCGAGACCATTCGTGAAGAGTTGGAACGATTCCGACTCAATACATACACTTTTCGGAGCCAACGAAGAGAAGGAGCGATCACTCGACGCCTTGGATTTGATCTCGAGACCTCGGGACCCGATCCCGAGCCCCCTAGACTCGATCCCGAGACCCGAGAGTCGATGAGAAGCCCATGTGAAGCAAGGAGGAACCTTAAAGATCATATTGGAGGCCTACAAGACTCATCCCCGACGGGAAGGAACTCATCCCGTCCGGGATGAGGTGCGCATTTAGCACTGCTTCTGTTTTGGCTCCGTCCCGGACGGGACCATTTTGTCCCGGACGGGATGAGACAGCTGTAGCCCGCGTTTGTTTCTTTTCTCCTCCTTCATTCTTGTAACCCTATAAATACTCCTCCTTTGTAATGTTTAAGCACTATACTTTACCCTAGATTATTTTAGACCTCTCTTAAGCATTCAAAACCCTAATTAGCCTCTTTTAATCTCTAGTTAATCTTAGTTTAATCTAGTTTAGATAATCTTGTATTAAGTGGGTTCTTGAAGATTTCTCCAAGCTTGACATCCTTGGAGTTGATTTGGGTTCTTGTTTATGCAAGTTCACATCTTTATCTTCATTTGGTTGTTGGTATAATCTTCTCTACTCTTGTTCTTGTTTATTTAATCTAGGTTCAATCTTTTTATATTGTTCTTGTTATTTTTCTTATTGTTCATAATGGATGTTTGGTTTTTCATGTTGTTTCCTCTTATTATTGTTGGTTTCTTCTTGATAATGAGTGAGTAGCCTCCTTGTGGGGTTAGTAGGGGGATTAAGGGTAGATTATGGGTGATTAGGGTTTGATTAGGGGTAAAGGTACTCCTTTGTTGTTAGTCACATAATGGGCACTCTATGTGTTTGTTGATTTGCTTGTGTGAGTAGTAGTGGCCAATGCTCCCCATACTTGTGCTCATCTTCTCATTGTTTGTCTATTTTGTGGTTGTGTTGAGGTTAGTCTTAGACGCGAGAGCGCGAACTTACCTCGGCATTGGTCTACGTAGCGAGATCCCGGACCGACTCTAGCAACTAGGGGACGCTTACACCCTTGATCACCCCAATTACCCTACTACACTTATGAACCCGACCTACCCCACTTCCTTTCATATTTGATTTTAACTTCTTAGTTAGTCATCGTTTCTTTTAGTTTACTAGTTTGTTTGATCATTAGTTATTCCATTTTAGCATTGTTTTAGCCTAGTTCATTGTTAGCCTAGTCTTACCTCTTCCACCACAATAGTTTACCAATTATCATTTCTTGTGTTTGTTTGTGTAACTTAGCCTTGTTTGTGAGTGGACCTAGTCTAGACTTTACATTACCGTCTCCGTGGACACGACCCGACTTAACCTAGCTACCGTTAGTAGTAGTTGGTTATATATATTGATCGGTAGGATAGACGGCAAACCCGACCATCAATTTGGCGTCGTTGCTGGGGACGGTGCATTGTTTAGACTTAGTTTGCTTATTAGCTAGACTTAGTTACCCCTCTTGTGCTCTTCTTCTATCTCTTGTGCATATTGTGTAGTTTGTTTTCTTAGTTTCTTTAGCTTCTTTTTCTCTGTCTTGGGAAGTGCTTGCTTATTGTCTTTGCCTAGTGCCCAAAAAGCACTAGGTGTTCTCACGTTTGCTCTAGTGTGTAGTGTATGCCTAGGGGGGGAGGTGAATTCTTTCTCTTCAATCCAAAGCCGGAAAGACTCTTTAGAGCCTTTCGCCAACGAACGATTGGCCGGGTTAGAATCTCTCAACCAAGTGCTAGCAATACCACCGAAGAACAAGCTCAAGGATCCGACTTTATCGAGCAACCTCAAGGCAATACCGAAGGGATCTTCATAAATCCTTTCGGTACTTCTCAACCTAGTTCCCCTTCTACTTCTACATCAACACCGTCTACACCGTCCTCTCCCGCATATCCAATAATGCCCAAGTTCTCTTCACACTCGACGTTTACGGAGGAAGTCTTGCCCGGTCCAACCGCTTTACCGGAGACATATACCGGCAATTTTGTGGCAAAGACACAATTTATTCAATTGGTCGAGCGAAGTCAATTTAATGGCTTACCAACCGAAGATCAACACATGGAAACCTTTTCGGATTATTGCAATGTTATTTCACAACCGGGAATAACCCAAGACCAAATCCGGTGGGTATTATTTCCTTTCTCTTTGATCGGTAAAGCGAAGCAATGGTTCAAGGGGTTGGACAAGGCAACTCTTGGTATTAATACTTGGAAGAAGCTAGCCTTAGCCTTCTACCAACAATTCTATCCCCCAGAGAAGACAAATCTATTGAGAGCTTCTATCACGGGATTCCAACAACGTGATGAAGAAAGCCTCTATGAAGCTTGGGAAAGATTCAAAGCCTTGATCCGCTCTTTCCCTCACCATGGTCTATCACAATGGTTCCTTGTTCAACAATTTTGGAACGGGTTGTATGAAGACTCAAGGGCCATACTCAATATGGGATCTAATGGAAGGTTTGCCGAGGTGGATGATGACCAAACTTGGTCAAGAATTGAAGAGATGGCGGTCCACAATTCCCAATACTCAAGACCTAGGAAGGCGAATCGAGGAGGTAGGCACGAGGTCGATGTTATCACACAACTAAGCATTGACCTTGGGGCTCAACTAAAAACTCACATGGAGACCATTGACAAGAAGCTCCAAAGCCACCTCAATCAAGTTCAAAGCGCTAGTTCCTCCAACCAACACTCGATTTGTGAAGTAAATGCTTTGGGAATTGTGCCTCATACACCTTATTATGGGATGTGTGACACTTGTGGGATAGTTGGACATGAGCCTATGCATTGTAGGGGAAGTATTGAGCAAGTGAACGCCTTTCAAGCGTTCAAACAAGGTGCCCCTTATCCTAATATGTACCAAGCTTCCCATCAAGCTTCTCAACAACAAGCTCTACAACACCGACCTTATGTTCCACCTCCCTTAAGGGACAACAATCAAGGGTACCAAGGTTATCAAGGCAACCCAAGGCCTTTCAACAACTTCAAGCAAAATAACCAACGTACATTCAACAACAATCAAGGGCTCCAACAAGGGAACTTCAATCAAGGACATCAAAATTTCAACCATGGCAACAATCAAGGCCTTATTCAAGGCAATTCTCATGGGTTCCAAGGGAACCATCAACAACAACAAGCAACTCAAGGTAATCGACAAGAAAGCAAGCCAAGGAGTCGGTCTCCTACTCATGATTATGGCATTCCTCTAGCCATCTCAAATACTCCTCATAACCAAAAATCTCCTCCTCGGGATTTTGACATGCAAAAGTCAATGTTGGACATGCAAAGAAGTCAATTGGAGACACAAAGAACTCAACAAGAAATCATTACTCAACTTCAAAGGAATAACTTGGCAAGAGATGCTCATGTGAAGATGCTCGAGACCCAAATAGCTCAACTTGCTTCGGGTAGCTCTTCAAGGCAGAAGGGGCAATTACCTCCTCAAGGTGAAATAGTGAAATTTGAGCATGTGAATGCTATTACCTTGAGGAGTGATTCATCATATAACTCTCCCCCACCCCCTAATGAGCATGTAGCAATGAGAGAAGTTGTGCCTCCAATTCAAGAAGATCAAAGAGTGGGAAATCCAATAGAGGACCAAGTCTTATGGGAGATTGAGAAACCCCAAGAAGACAAGCTTCCCCCACTTCAAGGAAAGGACAAGGGTAAAAGGAAAGTGTCATTTGAAGAGTCCACCCCTATTGAGCAAAACAAGATTCAAATCAAGTTGCCTTTCCCAACAAGGCAAATGAAGACCAAGGTGGATAGCCAATATGACAAGTTCCTTAATATTGTGAAGAAGTTGGATGTTAGTGTCCCATTTACCGAGCTACTTACCCAAATTCCGGCATATGAAAGATTCATGAAAGAAATATTGGCTAGGAAGAGATCCGTCGACAAGGAAGAGACTATAGCGTTCACAAGAGTGGTGAGCGAGCTTATACAAGGTTCTACACTTCCCAAGTTGAAGGATCCGGGTAGTTTCTCGATCCCTTGCACCATTGGCAACTTCAAGATTGAGAGAGCATTATGTGATTTGGGTGCGAGTGTAAGCATCATTCCCTATTCCATTTGTGAGCGACTCGGGATGAAGGAGCTCAAGAGTACTTCCATTACACTCCAAATGGCCGATTGCTCTCTCAACCGACCTTTGGGGATGTTGGAAGATGTGCCAATTAGAATCGGGAAGTTCTTCACTCCGGTCGACTTTCTTGTACTCGACATGCGGGAAGATGCTATCACTCCCATTATCCTTGGGCGCCCATTTCTACACACCGCCGGTGCTATGATCGATGTAAAGAACGGTAGGATCACATTTGAGCTAGGCGACGAGAAGCTCGTGTTTGACCTCCAAGGCAACACTTCGCCTACTAATGATGAGTCTTGTAAAATGATCACCGCCATGAAGGACATCGGTCTAGGGGATGGGACAAGTAAAAGCTTGAAGAACGATTTCTATGCGATTGAGGATGATGATTCCGAGATTGGGGCGGATGAGTGCCCATATCATGACTTTGAAGACAAGTGCAATGAAAAGAAGAAAGATGAGCCTCCCTTGGGGCCACATGAGGATAGATGGACGTTTGGGTATATACCGAAGGATCGAAAGTACAAGTTCAAGCCGTTGAACTTAGTAGATTGGGATGCCCCGGGAACGTCGAGACTAGTCCATGAAGATCTTTGGAGTGGAGGTTGGTATTCCACTAGCTTATACAAGGTTCTACACTTCCCAAGTTGAAGGATCCGGGTAGTTTCTCGATCCCTTGCACCATTGGCAACTTCAAGATTGAGAGAGCATTATGTGATTTGGGTGCGAGTGTAAGCATCATTCCCTATTCCATTTGTGAGCGACTCGGGATGAAGGAGCTCAAGAGTACTTCCATTACACTCCAAATGGCCGATTGCTCTCTCAACCGACCTTTGGGGATGTTGGAAGATGTGCCAATTAGAATCGGGAAGTTCTTCACTCCGGTCGACTTTCTTGTACTCGACATGCGGGAAGATGCTATCACTCCCATTATCCTTGGGCGCCCATTTCTACACACCGTCGGTGCTATGATCGATGTAAAGAACGGTAGGATCACATTTGAGCTAGGCGACGAGAAGCTCGTGTTTGACCTCCAAGGCAACACTTCGCCTACTAATGATGAGTCTTGTAAAATGATCACCGCCATGAAGGACATCGGTCTAGGGGATGGGACAAGTAAAAGCTTGAAGAACGATTTCTATGCGATTGAGGATGATGATTCCGAGATTGGGGCGGATGAGTGCCCATATCATGACTTTGAAGACAAGTGCAATGAAAAGAAGAAAGATGAGCCTCCCTTGGGGCCACATGAGGATAGATGGACGTTTGGGTATATACCGAAGGATCGAAAGTACAAGTTCAAGCCGTTGAACTTAGTAGATTGGGATGCCCCGGGAACGTCGAGACTAGTCCATGAAGATCTTTGGAGTGGAGGTTGGTATTCCACTAGCTTGATTGAAGACTTTGCAAGAGCCTTCGATTTGTTTCTTCGAGCTCTTGATGGAGATGAAATTGGTTATAGTGTTGTTGAAAAAGAATTGAAGAGTGCACCATCCTTGGTTTGATGGAGTTCCAAAAGAACCGTCTTATTGTATATATTTCTTTCTTACTCTTTTAGATTTTGTGAAATTCTTGTGATTTGGTATTTTGTTGAGTGATGTGAGGGAGGGACTTTGATGATTGTATTTGAGCTTGTTTGGTAGGTGCAAAGTGAAGATGAATCCTAGAGAGGAGGGTTTATTGTTAGAGCTTGGATCGTGCAAAGGGGAGTCGGTTTTTGAAGCTTGGAACAAGCTTTGGGAGTTATAGAGGGTTAGAGGAATCTTCCCGGCCGAGAAGAGTGCATCCCGACCGGGAAGGATGAGCCATCCCGACCGGGGAGGATGTCATCCCGTTCGGGATGGGTGTGCAAAATATTGGGTCTACTGGAGTGCCATCCCGACTGGGACGGGCAGGTCATCCCGACCGGGACCATCCATCCCGACCGGGATGGACCCCTGTTCTTCCTTTGGTCTTTTCTTCGTCATTTGAGCTTATTACGTGTTCGAGTGCAGCGTTCATGTTAAGTGCGGCTCTTATGCTTGTTTTATTATTGTTTTTTTGTAACGGGCGTGCTTTATCGATATCGATTAGTAATTGTTTCGTCATTGTTATTTTGCTTGTCTTAAAAGGGTGTCTGTTTCGTGTATATCGGATGTTAAGCCTCGTTTATTTCCGTTTTAGTCTGTGCTGGACTGTTCAGACGTGCGCACATGGAACGTGTGCCCCAATCTTCAGACGCCTAGCCCCCAGCGGCTCAGAATCTGGGCGCGTCACCTGAGGCGGTTGGGTTCTCGTGGATCGGGTTTGTTTAAGTAAACGAAGGCTGGGGCGATTTGTTCATTCGACCCAAAAGCCGAACGCGTCACCCCCTTCGCCCTTAAATCGCCATTTTGATTATTCTATGCGATTTCCGTCTTGATTTCTGCCATACGCGAGAATGTCGACTCCGGGTAAGTGTTCTTTACTTGTTTATTATCGGTTTTGTTTGATTTGGTTGATTGTCAGTTTGTTTTGCCGAAACCCTAGAAAATTGATTTGGGCGTTTTCAATTTACTAAGTTTCGATGTTTGTGCTTAATCCCATTGTTAAATTAAGGTCGATTAGAGCTCGTTAGGGTAGTTATAAGCTCGATAGGGGATTTCGAGGTACGACAATGGCTCCCTATAGTGATAGGTTCGAGATGCTAGGGTTAGGGACCGTCTTCTCGGATATTCCCGCATTTGTTTTGCATAATCTTGCTCAATTAGTGTTTGTGAGGATACGGGTAGCTCCCTTGTCGATTTTTATGGGCTAGGGTGGCTCTTAGGGCTTTCCGTGAGGTTTTGTGTATCTTACGACGGGCCAAAAGCTGTCGTAACGATGTCGGATTTTCCCGAAACCACTTCTATCATGACCGGGATCGAAAATGGGTGTTAGCGGCTGTTTCGAAAATCTAATATCCTTATCCGAAATTTTGACCCTATTTTAACCTGTTTAGGCTGCTTTAGCCTAACCTGAGGCATGGGTTTTTCGCGTTTTGTTTGATTTTACAACTAGAGGCAATACCGAGCGTCCCGAGGGAGCTTCCATGGTTGGGGCTAGAGGCAAGGTCACCGGGACGAGCTCACAGACTCCACGTGGGATTTGCAGGAGATGACGGAGCATTTCATCTCAGCGTCATGATCCGGAGGCCATAAATGAGACCGATTTTGACAAGGTGAGGAAGCGTAGATTTCCCGAGACAGTTGCTAGGAGGGCCCATGTTCCGGCTCCCGTACCGGAGAATGAGGAGATTGGCTACAAGGATCCCGAGTGGGCTCGGGACTGGGATGGTCATCAGTTGTTGTTTCGTCCTGACCTACACGTTTCTCACCACATCGTGTAGGGTCTGGTGAGTGTTTTATTCGTGTTTATTAGTTATGTTTTGAATTTTGGTTCGGGTTGGGTTTGGTTTATTTCGTTTATACTTGTATTGCTTTGGTTTGCAGTCCCCAGGTCCGATGAGGACTTTCTTGGAATTTACTACATGTCTTGAGATTTATTCTCGAAAGTTGACCCCCACGGTAAAGGGAATTATCGCGAGGACTCTTCTAGGTCCCGTGGTCGAGCAGTGGGTCCGGTTTGTGGGTTGCAAGACTAAATGCAATCTTATGGTGATTAGAGTGATGGTAGATCGCTTTCATGATACTACCTCGACCTTCCATATGTCCTTTGGGGAGGTCGGGATGACTTTAGAGGATTTCGGGGTGATTACCGGTTTGTCCTGGGGTCCGGAGAGGATTAGGTTGGCTGCTGAGGGCCCTAGGCTAGATCAGGGATTAGGTGTGGGTCCTCATCGGGGATTGTCTGGTGAGCTCGTATATCACCGATTACTTTGAGCGGTTGGCGGTGTTAGATGGTCGAGCACCCAACACGCCTGAGCAGGATGCCTGGTTGTGGTTGTGGTACTTCCTAAGGTCGACCCACTTCTCGGACAAGGGTGAGAGGTTCAGAACTAGGATTTTGCCTCTCCTAGCTGATCTGGCTCAGCTAGGACGTTTTGATTGGTAACCGCGGCTTTCGCGGAGATGACTCGCTGCTTGCAAGTCATGGTGAGGCCGTTGGAAGTGGAGTCGGCTTCAGCCTTGCCCAATCGTGGGTCCGGGCCTTATACTGGAGGTTAGTTGCTATTCTCATTTTTGCTTCTCAGGTTCTGCTTAGTTTTGACTTAGTTTTGCTAAAGGTGTTTCGGGATTTTGCAGGCTTCGAGCTATTCCTACTTCCCTTGTCTGGCACCTAAAACGGTGCGGGTTCATCCGACGAGATTCTCGGCGGGGATCGAGTGGAGGCTGGCTCAGCCTAAGAGTAAAATCAGCCACTACCCGCCGGAGAACGTGCTGGTCAACCAGCTACGCCTCGAGGATGTAAGTTTTTTTTATGCCCCGCTTTATTTAGCGTTCATCGTGGGTTTGGGGTTGTTGAAGTGCTGATTTTGCTTGTGCAGTTTGTGGCCTGCCCTCGGGCCAATTATGAGGGCGTGCCTGGGTTTGTGGCTGCGGAGTTGAGGCCTCGGAGTTGAGGCCCGGACCATGTTTAGACCACCGACCACCGTAGAGGTCCTCGAGGGTAGGGATGGAGAAAGAGGCGATGCGCTTCTGGTGCCTGGTGCCTCCTATCTATCTCACGTCACCCAGCGGCTAGCTTGCCACCGCCTTGTAGTAAGGTTTTAATCTTTGGTTCTAAGGTTTTTTTCATGGTTTTGTGTTTTCTTGCCCCCTGATCGACCGATTTGTTGCTCTCTCAGCTGGCCGATCTGGCTGATGCTATTCAGCCCCCAGAATTCCCCTTGACACTGCTTACGGTGGATGCGGCCGGGATAGCTTTCACTGAGCCCCTCCCCCGTGTTCTGCTGAGGAGATGGACGTTGGGATAGAGTGGCGTGACCGGGTATACCGGGTGAGTTTTGGCTTTCGTTTTTGGTTTGGGTCTTAAGAGTTAGGGTTGGTTTGTCTAACTTCCGTGGTTTCACCTTTCAGGTTTCATCAGCTTGCCATCAGCGGTTGTTGCAGGCCGCCAACCGCTTCCGGGCCTATGCCTCAAGGGTTTCCCGTGACACTTCGGGACCTCGATCGGTAAGTTTGCGTTACTAGGGTGGTTTTCTAGGCTACTTGCGTGTTTTCCTAATGCTTAGGTGTATTTGTAGGATGTCCCGGATATGGTGGGGCAGCTGGAGACTCGGGTGACCGAGCTTGAGGCGGAGGCGGCTGAGGCGCGACAACTCTTGCAATCTCGGGCCGACGAGATTGCCCAACTTAAGGAGCAGCTGGCTCGGTCTCCGGGACGAGACCTCCGCGCAGGGTGAGGCTAGGCATCGGATTGAGAGGGAGGTTGAGGCTGAGGCCACGGGTCATGCTACGGGTGCTACCGAGGAGGATGGAGGAGTCCCCGAGACGGTTACCTTAGACATGTTGTCGGGAATGGATGGTAGTGAGTCTCCTCTTCTGGATCTGGAGGATCTAGGTTTGGACGACAACATTTGTGAGGTCGTGATAGCCATTGGCGCGGCTTCTAGGGGTCCTCCCTAGTCTCGATTTGTGTATGGATTTGTATATGATTTTTACATAAAACGTTTTAACATTGTCGAAATTATTTTATGTTCAGGTTTGATAACATTTTTGAAAATTTTCATAATTACTTTGATAACATTTTCGAAATTTAACATTTTGAAACTAGTTTACGTTTTATTGTTGGTGGACTTTTGAATCTGTTATTGAAAATGTTTGACGGCTGGTTCGATTTTTACTAACTACAAAATTTGATTTCTCCAAACTAAATTTTGTTTCTTCATAAAACGAAATATTATCGAACTTTTTAATCAAATTATTCTACTTTTGTTTCGAAAACGTTTTGGTTATCCTATTTCCTTCGAGTTTATTTACAAATGTTATTTGGCGTCGTTATTTTATCAAATAACTTTACTTAACGATTTCACTAATTAAAAGATTTTAAACTTTGGGTAGATTAGCTCAATACCTCTTGGAATAAATATTTGCATTCGATTTCGTATTACTTTGAAAGTTGTAAAAATTTCTTTTAAAGTAAAATTTTTATGCAAACTTTGTATCCTCATCTTTTCGAGTGAGGTAATTTCTATTCCTTTCTACTTATCCTTAGTTTCGAGGACGAAACTTTTCTTTTAGTGGGGAGGATTGTGACACCCGCTATTTTCCGAACGCTTTTATATTTTCCGTTATGACTTCGTCATAACTCTATCACGTTTCGGCCTTCTGTTTCATCATTTTTCCAGGTTTTATTTTTATTTTCGATTCAAATAATATTTATTTTTATTTTAAAAGATTTTAATTCTTTTAAACCTATTTATTTGATATTTATCGTAAACTATTTATTTTTCCGCGAGGAATTCTATTTCTCTACGACTTAACGGTTTAAGCTCAGGTTTAAGTTATTTCTTTTACTAAAAATGTCTAAACACATTTATATAATATTTCCATCTAAGAAATATTTTTATTTACAAAAAATTAGCCTTTAATGATTTTATCACGAAGTTTCGTAAATAATTATTTTCTAATGCAAGGTTTACCCGAATTTCTTTGAAATGCCTTTAATAATTTTACGATCCTTATTTTTATCAACCTACAACTAAAATTAGACCCTTTGGACATATTTTGACCGTGACCCCATGTGACACTCATTACTACATTATTTCTATACATTTCTTTTTACATGGTTAAAATATGTAGATATTTCTTTTCTTCTCATTTAATTTGTTGATATTCATCAACTCTTCACACTCCCATTCCCACCTCTTGGCCATGTAAATGCATGCATGAATAGCATTGTTTGTATCATTTTTAAAGTCTACTTTCATCCTAACTCTTCACATTTTTCTAATTAATTCATCCTTCAAAATAATCAAGCAATTCACTCTCTCCATCCTCTCCACTTACTCGGCCAAAACAGCAGCCAAGTGCAGCATTTCTATTTTAAAATCGAGTCTTGATCGTCTCATTTCCATCTCCAAATTAATCGTCTTTCTTTTCCCTTCGTTAAGGTAGTAATCGATTTTATTTCCGATCATTATTTACCTTGATTCTTTTGGTTTTCTCGTGGTATATTTGTACCATGTATCTCATGTGATGTAGGACTCTTGACCGTCCTCGAAGCCGACGAATTTATCGTAGACTCGGATTTGGATTGAAGGTAACGTCGATGTTACTCGGCATTGCTTGATTTTATTTGTGTAATTGCATGTATATACTTATAATTTTATCTTTGGCAATATATTTATGTATTATAATCTGAAAAATTTTAAGGTCGTACAAATTTGCATGTTTCGGTATTTTATCGCTATTATGAGATTAACAATTAAATTGTTATATTGCTTTGCAAAATCGTAATATTCGGCCTAAACATATAAAATATGAATATATTCTGTAAAAATGATGTTTTTGACAATTTTGGTAATTTTGTATTTTTTCTGATATTTTAAGTATCAAATATTGAATTATTATCGTTATCAGAAAAAAAAAATGATTAAAAGCCGATTTTTAGTTCTTATAATTAAACATTTTATTTTAATCTGAATTTGGCTTGCATAATCTTTCTAATAAAAAATAATTTTCTGAATTATTTCATAATTTTTCAGAATTGTTAAGTGGGTGAATTAATTAATCACTTTAAATCATCGTATATCGTTAAAACCGTGTTTGTCATTTTAATTCCCAATTTATGATTTTTGTTTTGATTATGAAAAAAAATGTTCCTGACAGTTTCTTGATAAAAATGTATTTTTTGATTTTTAGTAATTTAATAAAATATTAGGAACGACAAGTTTTATTAAGAGAATCGTTAATTGTGGAAACGGGTTTTAAAAGACGGTTTTATTGAAATTAGTGAAATATGGATGATGGGGGTTGGCCACTTGCTTCGGCTCGCCTACCAGACGGGTCTGAGGCCGACCCGACCCAAATAGCGAGTGGCCCGCTGCGCAGGTCAATTAGTAGACTTTCCCCTGCCCCTCAGGTTTGTCAAGCGCATTCACGGACTGACTTAGGCATCGGAGTGGGTTCCCTCGGAAACCTCCGAGGCCCTGTGCGCTCTCTGTGTGCAGGTGGCAGACCCCTCTGCCGGGAAGGTCTGACTGCTAGAAGAAATGAAGGTGAGACTTGGAGAACAAAGCAATACCAACAAGGAACCGAAATTCAAACCAAGATCCAAATCCGTTTTGGGTCAATTGTTTCCATACCGGAACAATTTGGCGCCGTCTGTGGAGATTTTCTAGTTGAGACTCCTCAAAGAACAAAAGTCATTAAGAAATGCATCAAACCGAAGAGGTGGAAACGGGTGCCGACCCAGCGGGGCAGCTGGTCGTCCCCCGGTACGGCATGCCCTACACCACCAAAGAGGCAACGCCTGCCGCAACAATTCGAGAAGTTGGGCAGGCTACCCTCCCGGGAACGTCAAGTAAAGGAGCGGCGACCTCGGCAGAGCAGGAAGCAGAGCAGGGCCTTAACCTAAGGCTCACTCCTGCTCAAGCCAAGCAGGCTGCCGCGTTCTTTTCAGCAATGCTTGTCAAGCAGGTTACGCCGGAGGACCTGGTTGGCGGAGTAGCAACAACCCCCAGGCGCCTACGCTTCTTGAGTACTGATGGGGCTGGGGGCACATAGCGAACCGCAGCCAGGAACATCCAGAGGAAAGCAAAGAAGACGGCCTGGGGGTTACGTTCAAGTGAAGAAGTGCCTCGTAACCAACGCCCGGGAACGACCGCTTCAGCAGAGAGATGGGTCTGCGCATACCAAGGAGTCCACCGCCTCTACTGAGAGAGGATCTCTTTCTCAAGGGATGCGGGACATGTTATGACCAAAGGAGCTCGTCTCGAAGTGCCTGGAGCCAAAATAGGCCAATGTCTTCACCAGACTGACGTTAGCCGCGGAAAAGTAGGGAGATCCAGGACTATCCAAAAGTATGCAGGCAAGGCTCAATCAGGGTCAACCGGTGGAGCCAGGGCGCCATCAGACCGAAGGGCTTGAACCCCCTCGACCGCCTCAGGAGAAACGATCTCGACATCGCTCCCCCATAAGAGAGGATGATGTTGCAAGTAGGCATACGCCCAGGCACCGCTCCCCTAGTGCTGGGAAACCGACCCCTAATAAATGGGATGACTACGGTTACCACTCTACGGGGAGTCAGTTTAAAGTGCTGGGCAGAACTACCAGAAACCCTCGTCATCCTAATGTCCAGGGGTGCCCCATCTCGAAAATTAAAATGCCTACGGTTAAGTTCGACAGTACCACTGACCCGGAGGATCACTTGGCAGCCTACGAAAGCCACATGGGAATGTATGACGCTGATGACGCCGCATGGTGTAAAATCTTCCCTACAACTTTGGTGGGGTTGGCTCAAGGGTGGTTCTGGGACCTGCCGCGTGGGTCGGTTTATTATTTTGAAGAACTAGCCGAGTCTTTCCTGGATCAGTATGTAGGGAACAAAAGACGCAGGTTGACCCGTTTCGACTTGATGACCCTGAAGCAGAAAAAGGGCGAACCATCAGGGAGTACCTTAAAATATTCGACTTGGCTTTTCAGCAAGTCAGAGAGATTGACGATCCCACGGCAGCCTATGCACTGACTAATTCGCTGCTCCCAGGAGAGATGAAGAATCAGCTGATCAGAGCCCAGCCAGAATCCTTGGCCAAGGCGCGAAAAATAGCCGAAGGCTTCATGCTGCAGGAGGAATACCACAGCCTACCGGATACCCCTGTAGGGTCTTCTAGACCACAGGGAGGACCCCAGGATGGGCGCAGCAGGGGCGAAACATCAGGAAAGCAGAGAACAGAAGAAGGGGATGCCCCGAAGAGGAAGCGTGTGGCCTACCAGCCGAGGTTTGATAGTTACACAACTCTTAACAAATCAAGGGCTGAGATATTCAAGTTGGAGAAAGAAACGGCGAAATGGAATCGCCCAAGCAAACCACGCAACCCAAAGGGTGACCCAAAGAAGTTCTGCACGTTCCATGACAGCATAGGACACACAACTGAGAAATGCTGCCACCTGAAAGATGAAATAGAAAAGCTCATCAGGAACGGCTGGCTGAGTAACTATGCTGCCGGAAACAAGAATCAAAAAACCACTACGGAGAAACCGGAGGGTTCAGTGCAGGATCGCATGATAATTCATGTAGTGTCAGGGGATGCTAAAGGCCAAACAAGTCGGAGGGGCCAGAAGAGGCAGATCCGGGAACTCCATAATCAGATCTGCTACGCTAAAAAAGCAGGGAGCCCGGTCGGCCTGACCCTGAGCATAACCCCCCAAGACACTGGCCGGATGGTCTACCCTCACAGCGACTCCTTAGTCCTGTCATTAATTATCAGCAACCATATAGTAAGAAGGTGCATGGTATATATTGGCGCCTACACAAACCTGTTGTACAAAGAGGCTTTTGACAGAATGAACTTGGAAAGGAGACACCTCAAGCCTGCCCCTGGATCCTTGTATGGATTCAGCGGTGCAGGAATTCTCCAAATGAGAGTTATTGAGCTACCAGTCCCATTTGGAGAGGGGGCATCGGCAAGGACTATCCGAGCCTCATTTGTGGTTGTAGATGTCAAATCTGCGTACAACGCTCTGATAGGCCGGGCCACCTTGGATGAAGTAGAAGCCGCAATATCTATTAGAGCACTGACCGTGGCCTATGTCACGGATTTCGGGATGGAAGGAAAGATTCACGGAGACCAGAAGTCGGCCAGGCAATGTTCTTCAGTTGCTCTACGCACCCACGAAGCAAAAAAGAAAAGGCAAAAGAAAGGCAGACGGCTCCCCCAGCAGGGAAGGAGAAATTCTAGCCGATAAGTGGGCCACAGAGAAAACTGACCACCCAGAACCTGGGGGTGAAAGCATGCTGGTGGAGTTAGAGCCAGGAAGACCAGTCTTGGTCGGCGCTGACCTGGAGGAATTCTACCGAGAAAAACTGATTAAGGTCCTGCAGGACAATAAAGACATTTTCGCTTACTTGCCTGACGAGATGTCGGGCGTCGACCTAGCCCATATTGTTCACAAGCTGAATATTAATCCAGTGGCTCGACCGTCAAGCAGAAGAAGAGAAACATGTCAGCGGAAAAAGATCTGGCCATCAAGGAGGAAATCGAGAAGCTCCTGAAGGCTGACTTTATCTAAAGCTGCGACTACCCTGAATAGCTCGCCAACGTGGTAATGGTAAAGAAATCCTCAGGAGCCTATAGGATGTGTGTAGATTTCACCAACCTCAACAAGGCATGTCCCAAAGACTGCTACCCCCTGCCGCGAATTGACCAACTGGTAGATGCCACCAGCGAGCACTCAATGCTCAGCTTCCTGGATGCCTTCTCCGGCTACCATCAGGTGTACCTTTGGCAGCCGGACAGAGTCAAATGCGCATTTATCACAAGTGCAGGCACGTATATGTACAAGATGATGCCATTTGGCCTCAAAAATGCAGGAGCAACCTATCAGCGCTTGATGGATAGAGTGTTTGAGAACCAGAAAGGTAAAAACTTGGAGGCGTACGTAGACAACACTATAGTAAAAAGCAAAGGGGACGCAGAACACCTGGAGGACTTACAGGAAACCTTCTCCTCCCTGCGCACTTACCAGATGAAGTTAAACCCTAAGAAGTGTACCTTCGGGGTTCGCTCTGGGAAATTCTTAGGATTCCTGGTCAGTGCCAGGGGGATTGACGCAAATCCTGAAAAGGTGCAGGCCGTCCTAGATCTCCTAGAACCAAAAACGATTAGAGACATTCAGCGACTGACTGGCAGGATGGCTGCCCTAGCACGATTCATCGCCAGGTCAGCTGACAAGTCAACACCCTTCTTTAAGATACTGAAGGGGAATAAGCAGTTCAAATGGGAGGCAGAACAGAAGGAAGCCTTTGAACAATTAAAGAAACACCTGAAAAAACTACCGACCCTGGGAAGGCCGGTGGCAGGGGAGAAGCTTTTTCTATACATAGCAGTAACAAACTCAACGGTGAGTGCAGTTATCCTGAGAGAGGAAGCAGGTTCTCAGCAGCCAATCTACTTCGTAAGTCACGCCCTGGGGGCAGCTGAGAAGAACTATCTGGTCGTGGAAAAGGCGGCATATGCGGTAGTCATTGCAGCGCGAATACTCAGGCCATATTTTGACGCCCACCCTGTCGTTGTGTTAACTGATCAACCCCTGGAAAAGGTGTTGGAAAAATTTGAAAAATCTGGGAGACTATTGAAATGGGCTATAGAGCTAAGCGGGCTAGGGATATCTTATCAGTCTAGGACCACCATCAAGGGACAGACCCTGGCGGACTTCCTAGCCGAGTGCTCCTACTCAGAAGAGGATAACCCACCAGCTGGCGAGTGGATGGTGTACACAGACGGGTCATCCACGGTTAATGGTGCGAGGGCAGGGATCATGCTTACCAGCCCTGAAGGGGTAGACTTTGAACACGCCCTCAGATTCACTTTCCCAGTGTCAAACAATGAAGCTGAGTATGAGGTTGTCCTGGCAGGAATCCACCTGTCCAAGGCAGCAGGAGCGGAGAGGCTCGTCCTGGCCACCGACTCCTAGCTCATCGCAAATCATATTAACGGTGAATAGGAAGCTAGAGACCAGGCCATGGCCTCATATCTAGAAAAAGTCAAACAGGAGTTGTCAGGTCTAAAGTCCTGTGAAGTCAGACAGGTCCGCAGGTCGCAGAACAACCGAGCGGACGCCCTGTCTAAATTAGCAAGCTCCAGCCTACAAGACATTAGGAGGTCAGTATGGGTAGATGTGATACATGAAAAATCCACGACACCCTGCCAACTGATTAATATCATTGAAGAAACAGAAGTCGAAAGCTGGATGACCCCAATCATCCAATTCAAGAGGCACGGAACCCTACCACAAGATCCAGCCCGGAAGAGGAGAATGTCAGCTAAAGCCGCATGGTTCATACTGATCGAGGGAGAGTTGTACCCTAAGTCATTTTTCGCCCCTTTGCTGAACTGCCTGGGGGCAGGACAGGCTGCAGAGGAATTGGATGACATACATTCGGGAATCTGCGGCCACCATGTAGGGAGACGAAAGCTAGCACATAAGGCTCTAAGGGCAGGGTATTACTGGCCAACCATGCTCGCAGACGCCAGAAGCCTGACCCAGAAATGCAAAAAGTGCCAGCTCTTTGCCCTTGTGATACATGCCCCGGCACAGAACCTCAGGCCAATCTTGTCCCCCATTCCCTTCGCTCAATGGGGGATGGACATCTTGGGTCCATTTGCTGTGGCGACTGGGGGCAGGAAATTTCTTATAGTAGGAATTTACTACTTTACCAAGTGGGTCGAGGCTGAGGCTATCCCAAACATAACAGAGCCAGCCGTCAGAAAAGTCATCTGGAGAAACATAATTACAAGGTATGACCTGCCAAAGATGTTGTTTTTCGACCACGGCAGGCAATTTGACAATGACCCGTTGAGGACCTGGCTGGAAGGCCACGGTATCACTGTCGCTTACTCCGCCGTCTGCCACCCTCAGACCAACGGACAGGCCGAAGCAGCAAACAAACAGATCCTAAATGGACTAAAGAAAATGGTAGATGAACTCAAGGGCAGATGGGCAGACAAGCTCCCAAGCGTCCCGTGGTCAATCAGAACCGCCAGAAAGGAGTCCACATGACAGACTCCTTTTGGTTTGGTCTATGGCGCTGAGGCTTTACTGCCCGTTGAAGCGCGCATTCCTACCCTCAGGTCTCAGCAATTCGACAGAGCCAGCAATGAGGCAGTAATGACGAAAGCCCTCGATCTGATCAGCGAGGTAAGGCAGGAAGCCAGCTCCAACATCACAGCCTATCAGCAGAGAATGAGAAGGGTCTACAATAGAAGGGTAAGCATGAGCAGTTTCCAGATAGGTGACCTGGTTCTGCGAAAAACCCAAGCGGTTGGGAAGTCCAGAGAGCACGGCAAGCTAAGCGCAAACTGGGAAGTCCCATATCAGGTTACCCAAATCATGGGACCAGGGACATACAAGATCGCCAACCCTGAGGGCCAGGAGCTAGCAACTCACTGGAATGCCGCCACCCTAAAGAGATACTATGTCTAGACCAAAGTTGAAATGACTCTTTTCCTTAAAAAAAAATATCGGCGGAGAACAATCAGGTTAAAAGGTCGACGGCTCCGACCATGATGTTAAATTTTGTTTCAAGAAATGAAAGACTCTCATACTCATACTCGTTGTCTGTTCAGATTAGCACTTCACACACAAACGAGCAGGGGGCAATAGGGGAGGGCCCCCCTGTTGCAAAAACCAGGGAAAATAGACCCCTCAACAAAAAACGCTAAGTCCCCCACCTGCCTCCAGGCAGGCAAGGGACAGGCCCTCTGACTCCAGTCAGCGGTCAGGGTCAGGTCGGGCCCCACGAGCCGAACCAACAAGGACTGAGACATAATCAGCCTTGTATAAAAAATAATAGTCCCCCACCTGCTTCCAGGAAGGCAGAGAGCAGGCCCTCTGACTCTAGTCAGGAGTCAGGGTCAGGCCGGGCACCACGAGCCAAACCAACAAAGACTGAGACACAATCAGCCTTGTATAAAAAAACGCTAAGTCCCCCACCTGCCTCCAGACAGGCAGGGGCAGGCCCTCTGACCCCAGTCAGGTGTCAGGGTCAGGCCGGATCCCATGAGCCGAAGCAACAAGGACTGAGACACAATCAGCCTTGTATAAAAAATGCTAAGTCCCCCACCTGCCTCCAGGCAGGCGGGGGCAAGCCCTCTAACCCCATTCAAGGGTCAGGGTCAGGCCGGATCCCTTATCCAAGACAATAGAATTAATAAACATTCAAGCGTACTCCAAAAGATATCAAAATCTACCACTGCTGAAAGCTGAACATATGTTAAGCAAGGCAATGGAAAAAGGAATGCGTAGCAAGAGAACATCCATAAAATTAACACGAAGTTGAAAGAAAAGCTTGTAGAGCAAGCAATAAGAATCCAAGGGTAGGAAAATTAAATTACAAAACCGGCAGCCGGCCACATCTGGGCTCGGCGCACAAAAGATCAAAATAATTAGCGGGGAAACAAAGGCGCTATGGGATAGGAGCACGAGCCCTCAGAGGACGACTGCCCTAAGTCTTATGCAGGAGGTGCATCTTGATCAGGGGCAGCAGGGCCATCAGAACCATCGTGGGGTGACCTGCTGGACCGAGCCTCGTTCTTGACAGCATAAAGCTCGTCAAAAGCGTCATGGTTAAAATCCGGAATCAATTCTCGAATAAATTCCAGGCAGAACTCGGAAGAGGAGTTTGCACCCTTAACGAAGGCATCATCAACCGCAGTATTCCCCTCCTGAATGTTTTCTTCCTTCTCCTTCAGCCATTTCTCCCTCTGGGCCTCCAGCTCCCCCTGAGCGGATTGGAGATCAACGTCAGCCTTGGAAAGATGGCCAGCATAGTCCTTGAGTTTTTCCTCTAGCTCAGTCGCGTTCTTCCTGACCTCCTCCAGCTCAGCCACGCTCTGTTTAGCCTGCTCCAAACCCACCTCCAGCTCAGCTGCTTCCTTCACAGCCTTTTGCCCCTGAGCCTTCCAAGCAGCAGCTTGGCGCTTGGCCTCCTCCAACTCATCTTCCCTCTTGGACAGTTGAAGCCTCAGGTTCTTGATCATGGCAGCATCCCTCTCGACCGTCGCTATGCGCTCAGATAGGGAGGACCTAGGGGTGATGACCAGCTCCTAATCATTCAAGCGGTTGAGCGCCGCCAAGTCTGCAGAAGCCTGAAAAACTAGAGAGCAACGGTGGAGAAGTTGAGTTGCATGGTTGCAGGAGTGCGTCAGGGACTTGGCGGCCTGATCCAAAGAAGTAGAACTGGAGTCTGAGAAGAGGGCAGAAACGTCAATACTGTCACCAGCTTTAAAGTTGAACTCAACATTTTCCTCATTAAACAGCGTTTCTGGGAGATTGGGAGCAAGGCGTTTTGGTTGGGGAGTGCTGACATCAGCCTCCAAATCCACAACCTGGTCAGCAGTCACAGGCTCTTTATCCTTCCTCTTCTTGTTAAGAGGGGGGACACTCTCCCCTGTCCCTTCAGATGGAGAGGGCTCCACCACAGCGGAAGGGCGGGATCTTGGAGAAGCACCCCCGTGCCTGCCAACCGGCGAAGGAGTGGCCTCTGACGTGGCCCCTCTCTCAGCTGCCCTGGAAGCGGAGGCAAAAGGTGCAGGGCGTTTGTTAGCTGGTCTGGAAGGAGGAGGAAGCCTAGTCCGGCTCGCTGCGATGCTTTTTACGTGTCCCATAAGAGTTTCCTTCTTAAATCCGGGAGGAGTTGTTGGGCGAATGTAACACCCGCTAATTTTCTAGGCGTTGTTATCTATTCTGTTATGACTCCGTCATGATTCTGTGATTTTTTTTCTGCCTTCAGTATCCTTCATTTTCAAACTTCATAATATTTTCAAGTCAAATATTATTTATTTTCATTAAAATATTTTAAATATTTTATTTTCCTATAATAAATCTATTTATTAAATTTTCGTCGCAAACTATTTATTTAATTCACAAAGAATCTCATTTTTATACGAACTATCATTTTAAGCTTGGATTTGGGTTATTTATTTTTCTAAAAGGGCCCAAATACGTTTATATAATATTTCTAACTAAGAAAATATTTTTATTTATGAAAATCTATCATTTAATGATTTTATTACGAAGTTTCGTAATTAATTGATTTCTTACGCGAGATTTACTCAAATTGCTTTGAAATGCCTTTAATAATTTTACGATCCTTATTTTTATCGACTTACGACTTATTTTGGACTCACCTTGAATCATTTGGACCGTGACCCTTGTCACACACCACCATTACACTTTCTTTTATAAACATTTCATTTTATAAAATGATTAAAGGATTAAGATATTATTTTCTCATCCATTAAATTTGATGACTCATGCATAGACTTTTAACTCTCTTATTCATCCATTTTGGCCATGTGTTTTAGTGGTACATCCACCTTGTTTTTATAATTTTTTATAAGTCACATTCATTCATAAACTCTTCATTAGTTTCATTCATTCAACCACTAAATAATATTCAAGGCAAAAACTCTCTCTTTTCCTCTCATTTTCTCATCTTGGCTGATATTTTCCAGCACCCTTTCCAGCCAGATTTAGTCTCTAATCTAGTCTCGATCGTCTCGTTTTCACCTCCTAAATAATCGTCATTCCGATCCCTTCGTTAAGGTAATAATCGATGTTGTTTTCGATCGTTATTTCCCTTGATTTTCTTAGTTTTCTCATGGTATTTTTCCACCATGATTTTCTTGTGTTGAAGGATTTTTGAATGATCCCGAAGCCGACGAATTTATAATCGACTCGAATTTGGGTTAGAGTTAACGTCGATGTTACTCGGTATTTCATGCTTTTAATAGTGTATTTGCATGTATAATTTTTATATTTTATTTTTGACAATATATGTAT
Source organism: Agrostemma githago (assembly GCA_958450325.1). Lineage (NCBI taxonomy): Eukaryota > Viridiplantae > Streptophyta > Magnoliopsida > Caryophyllales > Caryophyllaceae > Agrostemma > Agrostemma githago. The sequence continues at coordinate 22,619,110 of OY288244.1, read as the reverse complement.
GTCATATAATCTGAAAAAATTTTAAAAGTTGAAAATTTGCATGTTTCGATATTTTTATCGCTTTTACGAGATTAACGATTAAATCGTCATATTAATTTGTAAAATCGTAATATTCGGCCTAAACATGTCATATATATTTATATTCTGTAAAAATGATTTTTTTGATGATTTTTAATAATTTAGTATTTTTCTGATATTTTAGTTATCGATTATTGAATTATTTCCGTTTACGGACAAAAACGATTAAAAGCCGATTTTTAGTTCTAGTACTTAAACATTTTATTTTAATCTGATTTTTGACGTGGTGAAACTTTCTGATGAAATAGAAGTTTTTGAATTTTTTAGTAATTTTTTGGAATTGTTAAGTGGATGAATTAATTAATCACTTTAAATCATCGTTTATCGTTAAAACCGCGTTTGTCGTTTAAATTCTTGATTTTTGGTCTTTTGATTTAATCTGGAAAAAATTATGATTCTGAAGATTTCATGATAAAATGTAATTTTATGATTTTTAGTGCTTTAATAAAATGTTAGGAACGATAAGTTTTATTAATGGAATCGTTAATTGTGAAAATGGGTTTAAAAGACGGTTTTAACGGGGTTTATTAAATCTGGAATTTTTGAAAATCTGGAAAAATAGTATTTTTTGGAAAATCATGATTTTTAAGTTTAATAATAATTTTTGGATATCAATACTTAAATCGTTTTGTAATTACTATTTTTATTAATCGTTATTGTCGAGATTAGACGATTAACGAGAAAATGCTTTAAAAACCGAGTTTTAGGATTCTGAAAAATTTTCTTTTCTGGACAGAATGTCCATAAATATATTTTAACTATTTTACGTAGTTTTTGTACTATTTATTAAAGTCTTTAATTAATAAGTATTGATTTTTGGACAAATTACGATTTATCGTTAAAATGCTTCGTCTAACCGAAAAGATTTATTTTTCCAGCTATTTTGAAAATATTTAAATCTGAAACTTTAAGAGTTAAATCATCCGTTAACATATTCTAAATATATTCAATGGTTTAATTAAATAAAAGACGTTAAAAGATTTAATTTGACATTTGCCGTAAAATCCTATTTGTAATCGTATTGTCGTAACTAATAATAATTAGGGAATTTTATCTTTTAAAATTTTGAAAACACCATGATTAGTATTATTAAAATGTTTAAGACATTTTTAATCATTTTATACACTTGTACGATATTTCAATAATTTCATAAACTCTAATGTTCTTACTTTAATAATTAATATCGTTAAGGCCGAAAGTATTAGTTTTATAAATCTATATCGTTTACTAAAAATGTGGTATTAATATGAACTAATATTTTCACTATTTTTATATAATGCTATTTTTAGTAAAGTTTCTAAAAATAGAAGTTTCCTAAAATAGAAAGTTTCCTCTTTTAGAATATAAATGTTTACTTCTTTTATCCTCATATTACTTATATTGATTATATCTTTTGAATATCGATAATGGCTTTGTTTTGGAGTTATGGAATAAGGACAAGTGTGAGGTTAGAGTAATATATTCTAGGGTTTATGGTTTTGCCATCAACTATAAGGCTAGTGTATCAGGAATCGGTACATTGGTTGTTGAACCGGGTGACAGGTATCCCGGAAGTTGTGCACATTTTGACCTTAAGCTTAGGCCTCGCAGTAAGTCGCCGTCATAAGTTGAACTGGGTGACAGGTAATCCCAGGAGGGGGATGCATTATCTTAAACTAGGGCCACGTATTTATAAGTCGCCGCTCTAAATGGTTGACTAGCCTAGTTAGAGACCGAAGTTTAATTTGTTTGAACTAAGTTCTCGAAGCTAGTTTTTAGTATTCTCCTAGTGAAAGTCTAGCCGTCTACACTTCTCCTATCCATAACGCCATTTTGAATATTTTTATTATTATCGATATAATTTGGTTGCAGGTTGGCAAATGTTTTATGTTTTCTTCGGAAACCCATTTTAATATTTTAGTTTTATGCTGAAAGCTTATTTTAATATGCTGTCTTACTGTTTTCCATGTTTACTATTTTTCCTATATTAGTAATTACTGTTTTAAAATCCTGTTATACGGCTGGGAGAACGTTGACGTTGCTCCCCACTGATTGTGGCTGTTATGTTTTTAACATGGTAGGTATATGTATTTTCCTTCGGTTGGGCTAGCGAGCAGTTATGGATCTTGCTTGTTTTATTCAGATCACTGTATTATGGATTGTTAAAACCCTTTTTATGGATTTTTTTTTTGTAGCCATTTTTTTATTTTATGGCTTATGTATTGACTTACCATTTTTATTTAATCAAGACATAGCTACAGTGTGTTATAATCCCACTTCTACAGTGTTTCCGCCATTGTATTGCGTTAGAATTTCTAGGAGATTATAGTTGGTATCAGAGCATCACTGCTCCCAACGCTTACACCTGAAATTAGGGAAAATACCAGTAAATCATTTAAACAGTAAATAAAAATATTATTAGAGATGGGTAGAAACAAATAAGGACTTAACTGTTAAGATTATCTGTTCCCGAACTCAATGATTAGCATTGAATATTTGTTGCTTTTGTGGGTAGAAGACGAATGAAGAAGATATTGATAGGATGCTGCTCCAGATCGGGACAAGACCTGCTTAGAACTCTCAACGCCTGCTGACTCGAGTGGACAACTTGGTGCTCCAAGAAAGATGCCGACGGTGACTTTTAGCTCCGGTTCAGTTTACTTAAGCTACAGGCCAGATGATCAAGAGTAGATTCCTATTCCATGATGTCGCAGTAGATCGAGATGGAGCGACCCAAGACTTGCGTGCTCGTTTTTCTCTACAAGAAGATGAAGTAAGCCATTTGGATCCCGCGTGAACTCTGGAGGCCCGAAGATTCTCCTATTGTTCAAGAACTTAGTAATATAGTATCATCGACTCTTTTCTTCCTTCCTCTACTTCTTCTAATTCTTCTCTTTTATATTCTCTTCTTCAATCGCTTGGTGAATCCTTGTTATATTCTTCTACTCTACCATCTTTCTCTTGAGATTCTTTGGTTAGACCAATTTCCGTTTCAGTGAACCCCGTGAAAGGATATAGATGTTTAAGGTTTAGTAAACCCTTGTTACCTATGGCTTGAGGATTGTGAGTTATACCCTGTTATCTATCTTAGTAAGCTTTTGAGGATCGATTTGAATGATAAATTGTCAATTAATGGAATTAGGTTGGTACTTTAAACACTGAACTTTGGGTTATAGGTTACTTGATTATTTGGAGGACTTAGAGTTGAATACATTTTGGGGTAGTAAGAGTATATCGTATTTGATGGATACCTAATACATAATTTAGCCTAGAACCGAACCAAGTGTAGCTAATAATAGTATTTTGGGATTCCTACCTAATGCTTATTTGATGGATGCGTCGTGCATATTCGGATCATAGAGTGTTGGTTAAAGTGTTAACCTGTGTGTTGTGGTACCATCAAAGGTTTTCATTAATATCGTTAGAAAATTTGGTTAACATAGATTACCTGTGTTTCTTAAGGATTAGATCGTTGATCGTTGTTTAAGGTTGTAACCTATGAACTTTGGAGTTGAGTGATCTAAATTGGAAAAAATTTGTTAACCTTGAAAAGGAGAAACATATTGCCATTAGAGATTAGATTTATCGCGTTGTTTTGAGGAATACTTTGATGTCAATCATCTTAATGGATTTACAGTTCAGAACCTTAGACCAACGAGATTGTGGCTTCGTTGAGTTATTAAATATTTTGTGGTTGCACCATTACGATTAGAAACATTAATCGAATGACGTGTTTGAAGATGTGAGTTGTTTGCGCCGTTACCTATAGGTTTGAGCGTGTTTGAGGATTTATTGTACTTCCCCAACTTCTGCACTTGTGGTATTATAAATATGTTGGTGATCATCTTTGAGGATTTTCTGTCCGAACATTGTTAATTGGTGGATTTTATTTAGTCTTCCTTACTCGAGAAATTTGAAGTACAACTCGAGTTGAGACCTTATAAGCATTAAATTTATGAACCTTAGTGATTACGAGTTTGGTTATGTTTTGATAACCGATGGAATCTTAATTAATGGATTAGTCTAAATCATTTGTGGATTCTTACCATACTAATTGAAAGATTATATAAGCATGTAAGACTTAATTTTGGAGGTTATATATTGAGTAGGACCACCCTGTACCGATATTGGACTTAGCGTTAGTTGATGGCCATGATGGGTCAATTAGGAACCCGTGTTTATGAGAGTCGTGCTAGGAATCTCGAGATGATTAGTTTCTTCTATAATCCTTGAGAGCTCTTTCTGACTCTCAACTCCGTCTTCTTTTCTGCTTCTATTGAATTTTGTTTCCGCATCTACTGCTAATCCCTTTGACCTTTATCGATTTTGAAAACTCTTATTTTAATTTATTGTTTATCCTTGACTCTATTCATCTATTCATCATTTCCCCGAACTTATGAAAAGTTTGACTAATTTAAATTTTTTTTATTTTTGTGAAATTTTAACATTTTGAAGCATAATTTCAAATTCTAAAACTCCCCATTTTGTAAAAATTTTGAGCAATTAAACTTTTCGGATATCGTGAAATTTAACATTTTTGAATTATAATTTAAAAACTTTATACTTCACTTTTGTTTTATCTTTGGTCGATATTTATACTTAGTCCTGTTTCAAAATGCCTTAATAATTTATTTTGAAAATATTTCAATTTTTTTTTGATTTTCAAACGATATGAATTTTATGAAGACTTTCATATTTCCAAATACTTCTACTTCTATAAGATTATTTTGTAAAGCGTTTTAACATTGTCAAAATTATTTTGAATGTTCAAGTTTGATAACATTTTTTTTACTTTCATAATTACTTTAATAACATTTTCGAAATGTTAACGTTTTGAAATTAGTTTCTCTTTATTGTTGGTGGACTTTTGAATCTATTATTGAAAATGCTTGACAACTGGATCGATTTTTACTGACTACAAATTTGATTTCTCAAAACTAAATTTTGTTTCATCAGGAAAAGAAATATTATTAAATTTCTTAATCAAACTGTTTTACTTTTGTTTTGAAAATGTTTTAATTACCCTATTTCCTTCAAGCTCGTTACAAATGCTATTTAGCGTCGTTATATTATCAAATAACTTTACTTTACGATTTCACTAATTAAAGGATTTCAAATTCCGGGTAGCTTAGCCCAATTTCTCTTTGAATAAATAATTGCATTTGATTTCATATCACTTTAAAAGTTGTAAAATTTTCTTTTACAACAAAATTTTTATGCAAAATTCATATCCTTATCTTTTCGAGTGGGGTAATCTTGACTCCTATCTGCTTATTCTTAGTTTTGAGGACGAAAATTTCTTTTAGTGGGGAGGATTGTAACCCCCGCTAATTTTCTAGGCGTTGTTATCTATTCTGTTATGACTCCGTCATGACTCTGTGATTTTTTTTCTGCCTTCAGTATCCTTCACTTTCAAACTTCATAATATTTTCGAGTCAAATATTATTTATTTTCATTAAAATATTTTAAATATTTTATTTTCCTATAATAAATCTATTTATTAAATTTTCGTCGCAAACTATTTATTTAATTCACAAAGAATCTCATTTTTATACGAACTATCATTTTAAGCTTGGATTTGGGTTATTTATTTTTCTAAAAGGGCCCAAATACGTTTATATAATATTTCTAACTAAGAAAATATTTTTATTTATGAAAATCTATCATTTAATGATTTTATTACGAAGTTTCGTAATTAATTGATTTCTTACGCGAGATTTACTCAAATTGCTTTGAAATGCCTTTAATAATTTTACGATCCTTATTTTTATCGACTTACGACTTATTTTGGACTCACCTTGAATCATTTGGACCGTGACCCTTGTCACACACCACCATTACACTTTCTTTTATAAACATTTCATTTAATAAAATGATTAAAGGATTAAGATATTTTCTTCTCATCCATTAAATTTGATGACTCACGCATAGTGTAACACCCGCTATTTTTCTAAGCATTTTTATTCTTTCCGTTAGGACTCCGTCCTAACTCGCTCTGTCGCTTTTCAGCCTCATATTTCATCATTTTACTAAGCTCTATTTTTATTTTTGAGTTTAATGATTTTTATTTTTAATTTTTAAAGATTTAATTCTTTCAAATCTATTTATTTGATTTTCTTCGTAAACTAATTTATTTTCCGCGAGGAATTCTATTTTTCTTTGAATTGACGTTTTTAAGCTTGAACTTAAGATTTTCCTCTTCCTAAAAATGTCTAAACACATTTATATAATATTTTCAACTAAAATTTATTTTTATTTACGAAAATTTAGCCTTTAACGATTTTATTACAAAGATTCGTAAATAATTATTTTTCAACGTGAGGTTTACTCGAATGGCTTTGAAATGCTTTTAATAATTTTACGATCCTTATTTTTATCAATCTACAACTAATTTGGACTCATATTTTCCTTGTGTGGACCGTGACTCCCATGTCACACACTACATTACATTTTTACTACATTTTATTTTATAACATGGATTAAGCTTTTAGATATTTTCTTTCTTCTCATTTATTTTGGGTGAATTAAGAATAAACTTTTCATACTCCATACACACTTAATTTGGCTGGTTTTTATCAAGTTAGTGTAGCCTTGTTTTCATCAATTTTAAAGTCTCATTTATGCATAAAGCTTTCATACTCTTTTATTCATTCATTCACCAATTTATTCAAGGCAAATACTCTTCATTTCCTCTCCTTTGGACATGGTTTTCAGTGGTAATTCCAGCCAATATTTGTCTCAAAATCGAGTCTTGATCGTCTCATTATCATCTCCAAATTAATCGTCTTTCTGTCTCCTTCGTTAAGGTATTAATCGATTTCATTTCCAATCGTTTTCACCTTGATTTTTCAGCGATCTTATGGTATTTTCATACCATGAAATTCATGATTTTTAGGCTTCCGAAGCGATCCCGCAGAAAGCGAATATATCGTAGATTCAGAATTGGATTAGAGGTAACGTCGATGTTACTCGGTATTTCATGATTTTAATTGTATATTTGCATGTATATATTTTTATGTTTTATTTTGGACAATATATGTATGTCATAAAATCTGGAAAAAATTTAAAAGTTGAAAATTTGCATGTTTCGGTATTTTTATCACTTTTACGAGATTAACGATTAAATCGTCATATTAATTTGTAAAATCATAATATTCGGCCTAAACATGTAATATATGTTTATATTCTGTAAAAATGATGTTTTTGATGATTTTTAATAATTTAGTTTTTTTCTGATATTTTAGTTATCAATTATTGAATTATTACCGTTTACGGACAAAAACGATTAAAAGCCGATTTTTAGTTCTGGTACCTAAACATTTTATTTTAATCTGATTTTTGACGTGGTGAAACTTTCTGATGAAATAGAGTTTTCTGAATTTTTTTCATAATTTTTCGGAATTGTTAAGTGGTTGAATTAATTAATCACTTTAAATCATCGTTTATCGTTAAAACCGTGTTTGTCGTTTAAATTCTCGAATTCTGGTCTTTGGTTTAATTCTGGAAAAAATATGATTCTGATAATTTCATAATAAAATGTAATTTTATGATTTTTAGTACTTTAATAAAATGTTAGGAACGATAAGTTTTGTTAATGGAATCGTTAATTGTGAAAACGGGTTTTAAAGACGGTTTTGACAGGATTTATTAAATCTGGAATTTTTGGAAATCTGGAAAAATGGTAGATTCTGGAAAATCATGATTTTTAAGTTTAATAATAAATTTTGGATATTAATACTTAAATCGTTTTGTAATTACTATTTTTATTAATCGTTATTGTCGATGTTAGACGATTAACGAGAAAACCTTTTAAAAACCGATTTTTAGGATTCTGAAAATTTTCTTTTCTGGACAGAATGTCCATAAATATATTTTAACTATATTTACGTAATTTTTGTACTATTTATTAAAGTCTTTAACTAATAAGTATTGATTTTGGACAACTTGTGATTTATTGTTAAAATGCTTCGTCTTACCTAATAGAATTATTTTTCCAGCCATTTTTGAAGCATTTAAACCTGAAACTTTGTGAGTTAAATCATCCCTTAACATACTCTAAATATATCCAATTGTTTAATTAAATAAAAGACGTTAAAAGATTTAATTTGACATTTGCCGTAAAATCCTATTTATAATCGTATTGTCGAAACTAATAATAATTAGGGAATTTTAGTTTTGTAAATTTTGGAAACACCCTAATTAGTAGTATTTAAAATGTTTAAGACATTTCTAAATCATTTTATAAACACTTGTATGACGTTTCAATAATTTCATTAACTCAAATGTTCTCGTTTTAAGAGTTAATATCGTTAAGGCCGAAAGTACTAGCTTTATAAATCAACATTGTTTACTAAAATGTTTTATTTGTATAAATTAATATTTTTGATAATTTGATATAATGCTATTTTTGTAAAGTTTCTAAATATAGAAGTTTCCTAAAATAGAAAGTTTCCTCTTTCGGAAGGCGATCCTTTTTCCCTTTTGTTCTCTTATTATTATAATGATCTTATCTCTTAAATATATCGATAATGGATTTGTTTTGGAGTTATGGAATAAGGACAAGTGTGAGGTTAGAGTAATATATTCTGGGGTTTACGTTTTTGCCATCAACTATAAGGCTGGTGTGTCTTTATGGGGCACACTGGTTGTTGAACCGAGCATATATGGTGTTCGGGAGTGTGTGTACATTTTGACCTTAAACTCGTGCCTTGCAGTGTAAGACGCCGTCGGGTTGAACTGAGTATATATGGTGCTCGGGAGGGGTGTGCATATTATATTAAACTAGGGTCACGCATTTATAAGTCACCGTCCTATTATGGTTGAGTAGCCTAGTTAGAGATCGAAGTTTGATTTGTTTGAACTAAGTTCTCGAAGCTAGTTTTTAGTATTCTCCTAGTGAAAGTCTAGCCTTCATCACCAATCCTATCCATAACGCCATTTTGAATATTTTTATTATTATCGACATAATTTGGTTGCAGGTTGGCAAATGTTTTATGTTTTCTTCGTAAAACTCATTTTTATTATATTATTTCGATGCGTGAAGTTTTTCACTTAAATCTTATTTTCATTATAATGTTTTACAGTTTTCATTTTTACTATTTTTCCTATAGTAGTAATTACAGTTTTTAAAATCTTGTCATACGGCTGGGAGAACGTTGACGTTGCTCCCCACTGATTGTGGCTGTTATGTTTTAACATGGCAGGTATACATGTTCCGGGTGTGCGCTAGCGAGGAGTGTGGATCCTACTTATTTATTTTAATAATTATGTCTTATGGATTGTTCAAACTCCTTTTGTGGATTGTTTTAAATTTTGGCCATTTTATTTAAGGCCTCTTGTTTGACTTTACCATTTTAATTTTTCTAAGACATAGTTATAGCGTGTTTTAATCCCGACTCTACAGTGTTTCTGCCACTGTATCGCGTTAGAATTTCTAGGGGATTACACATAGACTTTTCACTCTCTTATTCATCCATTTTGGCCATATATTTTAGTGGTACATCCACCTTGTTTTTATCATTTTTTATAAGTCACATTCATTCATAAACTCTTCATTAGTTTCATTCATTCAACCACTAAATAATATTCAAGGCAAAAACTCTCTCTTTTCCTCTCATTTTCTCATCTTGGTTGATATTTTCCAGCACCCTTTCCAGCCAGATTTAGTCTCTAATCGAGTCTCGATCGTCTCGTTTTCATCTCCTAAATAATCGTCATTCCGATCCCTTCGTTAAGGTAATAATCAATGTTGTTTTTGATCGTTATTTGCCTTGATTTTCTTAGTTTTCTCATGGTATTTTTCCACCATGCTTTTCTTGTGTTGAAGGATTTTTGAATGATCCCGAAACCGACGAATTTATAATCGACTCGAATTTGGGTTAGAGGTAACGTCGATGTTTCTCGGTATTTCATGATTTTAATTGTGTATTTGCATGTATAATTTTTATATTTCATTTTTGACAATATATGTATGTCATATAATCTGGAAAATTTTTAAAAGTTGAAATTTTTCATGTTTCGATATTTTTATCGCTTTTACGAGATTAACGATTAAATCGTCATATTAATTTGTAAAATCGTAATATTCGGCCTAAACATGTCATATATATTTATATTCTGTAAAAATGATTTTTTTGATGATTTTTAATAATTTAGTATTTTTCTGATATTTTAGTTATCGATTATTGAATTATTTCCGTTTACGGACAAAAACGATTAAAAGCCGATTTTTAGTTCTAGTACTTAAACATTTTATTTTAATCTGATTTTTGACGGGGTGAAACTTTCTGATGAAATGGAATTCTATGAATGTTTTAGTAATTGTTTGGAATTGTTAAGTGGATGAATTAATTAATCACTTTAAATCATCTTTTATAGTTAAAACCGCGTTTGTCGTTTAAATTCTCGATTTTTGGTCTTTTGATTTAATCTGGAAAAAATTATGATTCTGATGATTTCTTGATAAAATGTAATTTTATGATTTTTAGTGCTTTAATAAAATGTTAGGAACGATAAGTTTTATTAATGGAATCGTTAAATTTGAAAACGGGTTTAAAAGACGGTTTTAACGGGGTTTATTAAATCTAGAATTTTTGGAAATCTGGAAAAATAGTATTTTCTTGAAAATCATGATTTTTAAGTTTAATAATAATTTTTGGATATTAATACTTAAATCGTTTTGTAATTTCTATTTTTATTAATCGTTATTGTCGAGATTAGACGATTAACGAGAAAACGCTTTAAAAACCGAGTTTTAGGATTCTGGAAAATTTTCTTTTCTGGACAGAAGGTCCATAAATATATTTTAACTATTTTACGTAGTTTTTGTACTATTTATTAAAGTCTTTAATTCATAAGTATTGATTTTTGGACAAATTACGATTTAACGTTAAAATGCTTCGTCTAACCGAAAAGATTTATTTTTCCAGCTATTTTGAAAATATTTAAATCTGAAACTTTAAGAGTTAAATCATCCGTTAACATATTCTAAATATATTCAATTTTTTAATTAAATAAAAGACGTTAAAAGGTTTAATTTGACATTTGCCGTAAAATCCTATTTGTAATCGTATTATCGTAACTCATAATAATTAGGGAATTTTAGCTTTGTAAATTTTGAAAACACCATGATTAGTATTATTAAAATGTTTAAGACATTTTTAATCATTTTATACACTTGTACGATATTTCAATAATTACATAAACTCAAATGTTCTTACTTTAATAATTAATATCGTTAAGGCCGAAAGTATTAGTTTTATAAATCTATATCGTTTACTAAAAATGTGGTATTAATATGAACTAATATTTTCACTATTTTTATATAATGCTATTTTTAGTAAAGTTTCTAAAAATAGAAGTTTCCTAAAATAGAAAGTTCCCTCTTTTAGAATATAAATGTTTACTTCTTTTATCCTCATATTACTTATATTGATTATATCTTTTGAATATCGATAATGGCTTTGTTTTGAAGTTATGGAATAAGGACAAGTGTGAGGTTAGAGTAATATATTCTAGGGTTTACGGTTTGCCATCAACTATAAGGCTAGTGTATCAGGAATCGGTACATTGGTTGTTGAACCGGGTGACAGGTATCCCGGGAGTTGTGCACATTTTGACCTTAAGCTTAGGCCTCGCAGTAAGTCGCCGTCATAAGTTGAACTGGGTGACAGGTAATCCCAGGAGGGGGTGCATTATCTTAAACTAGGGCCACGTATTTATAAGTCGCCGCTCTATTATGGTTGAGTAGCGTAGTTAGAGACCGAAGTTTAATTTGTTTAAACTAAGTTCTCGAAGCTAGTTTTTAGTATTCTCCTAGTGAAAGTCTAGCCGTCTACACTACTCCTATCCATAACGCCATTTTGAATATTTTTATTATTATCGATATAATTTGGTTGCAGGTTGGCAAATGTTTTATGTTTTCTTCGGAAACCCATTTTAATATTTTAGTTTTACGCTGAAAGCTTATTTTAATATGTTGTCTTACTCTTTTCCATGTTTACTATTTTTCCTATATTAGTAATTACTATTTTAAAATCCTGTTATACGGCTGGGAGAACGTTGACGTTGCTCCCCACTGATTGTAGTTGTTATGTTTTTAACATGGCAGGTATATGTGTTTTCCTTCGGGTGCGCTAGCGAGCAGTTATGGATCCTGCTTGTTTTAATCAGATCACTGTATTATGGATTGTTAAAACCTTTTTTATGGATTTTATTTGTTTATTTATTTTTTTTGTAGCCATTTTTTTATTTTATGGCTTGTGTATTGACTTACCGTTTTTATTTCATCAAGACATAACTACAGTGTGTTATAATCTCACTTCTACAGTGTTTCCGCCATTGTATTGCGTTAGAATTTCTAGGGGATTACAGCGAATGTTAATGGGCCTGCGCTCTGTATCCAGCCCAATAAGCTTCAGCTACTTTTTCGTCAGGGTATTTGATAAGTGTGGTTTGTAGTGCCTATTTTGTAGTGTTTTGGTCCCATTTTCCTTCTAGAATCGCTCCTTGGGAGCGGTTTAGGGGCTTCTTATGCTTCCTTTAGTTCGTTTCAGGTTCCCGAGACCGATTTGGAAGAGTTGGAGCGATTCCGACTCTATACATACACATTTTGGAGCCAACGGAGTAAAGGAACGATGATTCGATGCCTTGGAATCGACCCCGAGACCTTGGGACCCAATCCCGAGCCTCCGAGACCCGATCTCGAGTCCCGAGATTCGATGGGAAGCCCATGAGAAGCAAGGAGGGACCAAAAAGTTCATATTGGAAGCCTACAAGACCCATCCCGATCGGGAAGGCCTCAAACCCGATCGGGATGAAGTGCACGATTAGGGACGCCACTGTGGAGCTTTCCCGATCGGGGATCGGGATTTCCCTTCCCGATCGGGAAAGTCCCAGTTCCAGCCGCGTCACTTTGTTTCTTCTTCCTTCCATTTGTAACCCTATATATACCCCTCCTCTTGTAATCTTAGCTAATGTGAGAGATTACCCACAAACCCTAGCCTAGTTTTAGCATAGATTAGATTAGATTAGTGTAGATTAGTCTTTAGATTATCGTTAATCCTAGTTTAATGCTTGTAATTTGAGAATTCTTCAAGATCTTCACCAAGCTTGACAAACTTGGATGTTTGTTTTGGGTTTTTCTCATCTATGCAAGTTTTCTTCTTCCTTTCATCTTCTAGTATGGTATAATCTTCTTTTCCTTTCTCTTAATCTTTGTTCTTTAATCAAGTTTGAATCTTTAGTTCTTGTTTTATTGTTTTGTTCATCATTTTGTTAGTTTCACTCATGCAAGTTTGGTTGTTTGTTTTGGTTTCTCTTGTTAGTGTTAGTTTTAGTTTAGATATGTTTGAGTAGACTCTTGCTAGGGTTAGTAAGGTGATTAGGGTGTTAATTGGATGATTAAGGGTTTGTTGGAAATGTTGGTGGGAGATTTGGGTTTCCTCTTGGGTGATGCATATTACATGTTTGTTGAAATGCTTGAATGACTAAGTAGGTTGGAATGCTTGTTTTTCTTGCCTTTCTTTGTCGTGTATGTCGCCGAGATGGGTTCCATGAGGAACCTCTAGGTGAGTCTAAGTTGCGAGAGCCCGGACCAACCTAGATCACCCTACTACCTCCTTCACTCTAGCTCTTCCTTGACCATTCCGTTACCCCTTTGACCCCGACCTAATCCTAGCCCGTTCTCCTTGTTTGTTTTCTTGCTTTAGACCTAGCTTAGTCCTAGTCTCCCCTTCCTTAGATTAGCTCGTCTCGAACCTAGTCCTAGACCGTAGCATACTTTAGTCCGACCTCCCGTCCCTGTGGATTCGACCCGACTTGCCCTAGCTACCCACTAGGTTAGTTGGTTTTTATTTGGTGGAGGGATCCACGACAAATCCCCTACCATCAAATTGGCGACGTTGCCGGGGACAGCGTAGTTTAGACTTTTGTTTGCTTAGTTTTGGACTTTGTTCTTGATTTTTGTGTTCTCTTCTCCTTGTGTATCTCCGTTTTTCTTCTTGTGTGTTACTCTCCCTTCCTAGTGCCTCAAAAGCACTAGGATACTAACGTTTGCTCAAGTGCTTCTAGCTCATCCTAGGTACCCAAGCAACGTTATGGACATGGCGCGTCCAAGCTACCATCAATCATCACGGGACAACTATGGGGCGAATTACCATAACCCACAACTTTACCAACCATATCAACCTCATCAACAATCTTATGAACCCTCTTCTTACGGTTACCAAGAAAGTTGTCAAGGATCGTTCCCACATCCTAACAACTACCAAACACCCTCACATAACCCACAACCAAATATCCCTAACTTTGACACTTGTCAAATGTTGGTCCAAACACAAGAGAGCCAACAAGAGATGATGATGTTATTGCAAAAGGGTCAACAATTGATGTTGACTCAAATACAAGGGGTTAGGGAGGAGTTCAAGGCCCAAATAGAGGTGCAATATGCTCGCATCAATGCACTCATGGCTCATATCACGATGTTGGCCACTCGAGCTCCACTACATGTTGAGGAAGGTTCATTTGGGCATGAAGGTCGGGTGCCTCCACAAGAAAGTCAACCCAACCTTGAAGCTACAAATGAAGAAGAGAGGGTCGATCAAGAGACCATTGTTGAGTGTTGCTTGGGCGGTGTAGATAGGGAGAGAATAGAGGAAGTTGAAGCTTCAAGGGCCAACAATGAGGAGGGGAGTGAACATGATTCTCAAGATAACTCTTGGGGAGCCGATGTATTGGCTATCAAATTGGATTTGTTCGATTTTCTTCGTGATGAACCGGATCTTGACAATCCAAAGCCAAGTGAAGACAAGACTCCTCTAGGCCATATAGACAAGGTGAGTGAAAAGGAGCGCAATACTTGGGAAAAAGAAGTAGATGCCTTGGAACTTGCCTTGTATGGGAAATTGGAGGATCCTAAAGCCTCCAATGAAGAAAACTTGATGCCTTCTCCTCCTCTACCGCACTCGATGTCTAGTCCCTTGTCTTGTGAGACGGTTGGTGAAGAGGATCCTTGTCGGGCGGTGGAAAAGAGTTCCACTCTCGACCCCGTAGAAGAAGCGACACCCCTAGGGTGTGATCTCCCGCATCATAATGCCGAGCATGACTCTAGACCACTATACCTACCGGATGGTCATAAGAGTCGTAGCTATGTTGGTTCCGAAGACCCGGAAGATCACAATAACCCCGAGCATAATTAAGATGATCGCTTTTTCCCTCCGACTTGGAAGCTCTTAGCAGTGGCTAGGCTTGGCCATGTGAGCTTAAATGAAGATGTTGCTAGGGCATTTGACTTACTCCTTCGAGCTCTTGATGGCTATGGAGGTGTAGTTTGTGAGAGTACCTTATTGTATATATCTCTTTTTCTTGTTCTTTTTGCTTTTGTGTGTGTATATATGTTTGTTTGGTACCTTGGTTTCTAGGATTGGTAGTTTTGTGAAATTCTTGTCATTTGGATTGTTGATGAGCGTTGTGAGGGAGAGAATTTGATGTTGCATTTGAGCTTATTGTCATAGGTGTGAAGTGAAGATGATTCCTAGAGAGGAATGGTTAATGATAGAGCTTGGTTCGTGAGTATGGAAGTCGGTTTTTGAAGCTTCGGTGAAGCTTTTGGGGTTTTGGAGGTCAAGAAGACCCATCCCGGGCGGGAAGGGAGCTTCCCGACCGGGAAGGATATGACATCCCGACCGGGAAGGAGTCGTCCCGATCGGGATGGAGGTGCAAAAATTGGAGCTTGCTGGAGTGCCATCCCGACCGGGAAGGTGGCTTCCCGACCGGGACGAGTGTGTCTTCCCGATCGGGACCATCCATCCCGACCGGGATGGTCCCCTTTCTCCTCTTTTGGCCTCTTCTTCGACATTTGGGCCCACCCAACCATTATATACCCCCACCCAACCTCCCTACCCATCCTTGCTCACGTCATATGACCATTACACTTCATTTACATACCCTCACCTCATTTCTCTTCCCTTTACACCGAGTTTCAGATCGAATCCCACTCCCCTCACACCATTACTACCTCACCTTGTGGTTTGATCGAGAATGAAGAGGAATGACAATGACGACAACAAGCAAGTGCCTATATTGATCATTGAGACGATGGAGCGAGTGAGTTGCTAACCGGTCGGTATAGCAACTATCCTCTCTTTTCCGTTTTTTTAGCTTGTCTTCATTTGTTTATTCCCTTCCCCGTTGTCTTGGTGGCCTTCGAGGCCTTGGTAGTGGTTGCTCCCGACTCTCGATGATGTGACTACATCGAGAGTCATTTTCAAAATCCAAATTTTACAAGTTTTTCACTCTTTCTTTTTGAGGATTTAGTCGGATTTAGGCGGAATCCGGGCTAGGTGACTTGATTACACCTAGCCCTCCCCTCCCATTTCCTTTTATTTCCTTACTTTTATTTTCTTCCCTCATCCATATCTTTTTCTTGTCTCGGCCCATGGTGACTTGACTACACCCCGGCCGGACACCTTCTATCCTTTTCTTCACCTTTATTTTTGATTTTTAGCTTTATTTTCGTAGTTTCTCTTCTTTTCTTTTGTCTCTCCGCACACTACGATCGAGCATGAGGACATGGCTCGGTTTAAGTGTGGGGGGAGCGATATTCTATCGTAGTTAGTTTCATTTTTGTAGTTTTTCGAAAAAACTTTAAAAACCCTAAAAATTTGAAAAAATTTCACAAAAATCAAAAAGATTTTCTTTTTGTGTGTTTTCCTTTGTGTCATTGTCTCGTATATTGGTTTTGTTGTGTGTGTTTGCCCCCCTTTTTCCCTATAGGTTGCTTAAACCACCGATGGCTTTGGAAAGCTTTCAAGATGTCCGGTAACATCTTCTATCCCTTTTTCCTTCTTTGTCTCTTGCGGAATTTGGAGGAGAATGTGATGTGGTGTGCTCGGGAGGAGCTTTGTAAAGTTTGATGTTGGTTGGTTGCTCATTTGGAAGATAGGGGTGGTGTTTGTGTTTTCATTTGTGTTCGTTTTGTGTTGTTCTTGTTTTGTTGCTTTTGTTTCTTTTTCTTTCGTTTTCGTTGAGTCTTTGTTTTGTGTTTTGTTGTGTGTCGCGTGTGTAAACCATTTTCGAAAACCCGGTTTAGAGGCGAGTGTGTGAGTGTGTACTTTCCCTTCCTAGTAATGTAAATCGAGTCTTGGACTTTAATCTAGTGGAATGACCCTAAATCAATGATTTCGTTGGTCCTTTACCTTGAGTCCACCTAGCTTACTAGGGATTTACTACGGGATTTGCACTTTTGACCATTATGACCACCCACGGTGTGAAAAGGCCTTGGTTGCCGAGTCCCGTCCCCTAGGTGACCGTGTTTGGGATTGTTAATTAGTCCAAGTTCTCCACTTTTTGTGGGTTTGAAGGGAAGGACACTCCCCGACTCTCCCATTCCCCTACCTCCTACACATAACCACAAATAAATTTGCAATTTGTTGAGTTCTCTCTTTCTCGTTACACAATGAAGTGCCAAAAAGCCAAATCAAGCCAAAAGGGCAAAAAGAAAGAAAAATGAAAGAAAGAAAAGAAAGAAGAAAAAGAAAAGGCACAAAAGCCAAAAAGAAAATAGAAAAGAAGAAAAAGAAATGGCATGGCAAAACAAGGCAAAAATGCAAAAGAAAAGAGAAAATGCCAAAAGAAAACCCGATTCACAAAAATAACCCCTACCTCTCAAAATAAGCCTTTTTCCGACTTTTTTCCGTGAAGAGCCTACCAAAGAACCGAGTCCCTAGGAAGGATGATAGCGGCATTAGTCGGTCTTCCCTCATTTTGCATGTTTTCCACCTTTTTACTTGGACTAGTTAGGCGGTTTTGGACACGGGACGACCCTCTTGGCTCACGCTAAAGGAGGCGGGGTCTCACTTACCTAAAGTGTCGACTAACACCGTGGATCATCACTTCCCACTCCGCCGATCGTCCCGTAGTACGTTTTTAGAAAGTTAGGAGGACCTAGGTAAGTTACCAACGTTTTTGTTGCTTTATCGTCATACTATTAGGGTTTAGTCCACCTCGGTTTGTATTACAAGCTTGGGAACGTTGTCACTTACCTCGAGTCCTAAACCGGTGCTTCTTTCACCGCTTTTAGAGGGAAGCGGTATTTGTTTTTCTTTGGGTGCAACCGATTATGTGTTCGTTTGTGTGTTTGTTTGTTTTTGTGTCTTGTGTCCGGTTGCATCCACAGTTTTGTCGCAAGACCCCACTTGCCTTGCGGATAGCACTTGTCCTCTAAATTTTATCGCGTGAGTTGAAAGGGCGTAGGGTGCGCTAATACCCATTCGGCTAGTATAGTAGTTAGTATGTGCTTACTCGAGGGCGAGTAAGGGTTAAGTGTGGGGGAGTTGATAAGTGTGGTTTGTAGTGCCTATTTTGTAGTGTTTTGGTCCCATTTTCCTTGTAGAATCACTCCTTGGGAGCGGTTTAGGGGCTTCTTATGCTTCCTTTAGTTCGTTTCAGGTTCCCGAGACCGATTTGGAAGAGTTGGAGCGATTCCGACTCTATACATACACATTTTGGAGCCAACGGAGTAAAGGAACGATGATTTGATGCCTTGGAATCGACCCCGAGACCTTGGGACCCAATCCCGAGCCTCCGAGACCCGATCCCGAGTCCCGAGAATCGATGGGAAGCCCATGAGAAGCAAGGAGGGACCAAAAAGTTCATATTGGAGGCCTACAAGACCCATCCCGATCGGGAAGGCCTCAAACCCGATCGGGATGAAGTGCACGATTAGGGACGCCACTGTGGAGCTTTCCCGATCGGGTTGGCATATTCCCGATCGGGAAAGTGGAAGTTTCCCGATCGGGATTTCCCTTCCCGATCGGGAAAGTCCCAGTTCCAGCCGCGTCACTTTGTTTCTTCTTCCTTCCATTTGTAACCCTATATATACCCCTCCTCTTGTAATCTTAGCTAATGTGAGAGATTACCCACAAACCCTAGCCTAGTTTTAGCATAGATTAGATTAGATTAGTGTAGATTAGTCTTTAGATTATCGTTAATCCTAGTTTAATGCTTGTAATTTGGGAATTCTTCAAGATCTTCACCAAGCTTGACAAACTTGGATGTTTGTTTTGGGTTTTTCTCATCTATGCAAGTTTTCTTCTTCCTTTCATCTTCTAGTATGGTATAATCTTCTTTTCCTTTCTCTTAATCTTTGTTCTTTAATCAAGTTTGAATCTTTAGTTCTTGTTTTATTGTTTTGTTCATCATTTTGTTAGTTTCACTCATGCAAGTTTGGTTGTTTGTTTTGGTTTCTCTTGTTAGTGTTAGTTTTAGTTTAGATATGTTTGAGTAGACTCTTGCTAGGGTTAGTAAGGTGATTAGGGTGTTAATTGGATGATTAAGGGTTTGTTGGAAATGTTGGTGGGAGATTTGGGTTTCCTCTTGGGTGATGCATATTACATGTTTGTTGAAATGCTTGAATGACTAAGTAGGTTGGAATGCTTGTTTTTCTTGCCTTTCTTTGTCGTGTATGTCGCCGAGATGGGTTCCATGAGGAACCTCTAGGTGAGTCTAAGTTGCGAGAGCCCGGACCAACCTAGATCACCCTACTACCTCCTTCACTCTAGCTCTTCCTTGACCATTCCGTTACCCCTTTGACCCCGACCTAATCCTAGCCCGTTCTCCTTGTTTGTTTTCTTGCTTTAGACCTAGCTTAGTCCTAGTCTCCCCTTCCTTAGATTAGCTCGTCTCGAACCTAGTCCTAGACCGTAGCATACTTTAGTCTGACCTCCCGTCCCTGTGGATTCGACCCGACTTGCCCTAGCTACCCACTAGGTTAGTTGGTTTTTATTTGGTGGAGGGATCCACGACAAATCCCCTACCATCAGTATTCCTGCGGAAATCTGTAAAGAGGCAGAAGAAGCGAACTAAGTAAGAACATAATAAAGTACCTCGAAAAAAGCTCATTATTGTCGAACCCCTGAACTACCTGAAGCCAGGCCAGGATTCAACCCCAGTGGGGTCAAATACTCATTGGTCGTTATGAGGTCTGCAGGGGGGAGCCAGTCAATAGGGCCAAACACACCCTTCTCATCCTTCGCACAAGCGAACTGGTTAATCAAGGATTTGTCTTTGTTGCTCAGCTTGACCTCAAGAGCCTTCCCGCCGACTTCAGGGTGATACTCCTCGCGGGTTTCCTGGCGGGTATGAACATGGTTCCTGAAGTGCCGAGGAATTATCCAACCCTCCTCACTATGGACATACAGGAAGTTGTCCTTCCAGTGTTTCAGGCTATTCATGGTCGGCCAAACCAATGAATAACCCTTTTGCCTGAGGAGGGAGAAATACCCTGGGGCCCCCTCTGTGGAGGCAACCATCTGCAAGCCTACCATAAATCTGAGGGCGTCTATTGAAGGCTCATCCCCAAGGAATAAACAAACCCAGGCGAAGGCCACCAGTGATCTGATAGACACGGCGGCCAGCTGGGCGACGGTGACGTTCATGCACCTAAAAGCCTCTTCAAAGAAAGGGTGCAGGGGGAAGCGCAAACCGAACTCCAGACACTTGTGATAGACAACTATACAGTTCTCAGGGGGGGTTGCATACGGTATCCTTCTCCCCTGGGATTACGACTGAATAACCCGCCCCAAAGATGTAAAAATTGGCAATGAACTCGGCGGCGTTCTTAGCCATAATCATCTCCCACGGCCCAGGATCAGGGTATGTATGCAGGGGAATCCTTTATTTCACCCTATCCAAATAATAGATACGCCCCGGCGTCCTAGGCACAAGGTCGCCGGCAATTGAGAAAATGTCATTCTCCAGCGCCTCATGGTCCGAGTCGACGACATCGACTGGGGCAGGGTCGGGAGAACTAGCACTCCCACTATCCTCTGACGGCGGCCCCCTGGCCACCGTAATCCCCAGATCAGCAGAGAAGGAAGGGAGATCAGTGTAAACTCCACCCACATCCTTCTCTGACCTCTCAACAGGTGGTTCAGTAAAAGACAAGATCCGGCGACGGTGATGAGTCATGATGTGCAGAAAAACTAAAAAGCAAGAGTAATTGAAAGGCAAGGAACTCAAAGATTAAGGTTCTAACCTAGTCAGGATCCGCCAGAAAAGGATGCCGAAGAAGTTCCTCAGTGTGAATACTCAGCAAGTTGGAGAGTGTAATGAGATGGAACTTTTTAGGGTTTGAAAATGTGAAAAGGGGGAGTAGTGGGAGTAGAAGGTCTTTTATAGGGAAAGGAAGATGAGAAGTCCCCCCTAAAAGGTCATTCTGTCAGGTACCTTCCCCATAAAACCCCCCACACGTGTCACACTTTTCAACTCACCCATTCATCGCTTCCCAAGGTCTTTGAAAATGCAAAGGGACAGTGGGAAATGATTGTAGTGCGTTGCCCAAGAAACAATTCAAAAAAAACAACAACAAAATAAAAACTCCAACCCATTAACTTCTTCATTAAGAAAAGGCCCAAAGGCCAGCATTACAAACCAGGGTGAAATTAAAAAAAAAAAAGTAGAAAGTAAGTTAAAAAGGGCCTAGAGTTCAGGATGGCCAGTCAAGGAGTGCAGGCAAGAACTAGTCCTCATCAGAGCCTGGGAAGGAGTAGTCTCTGGGGCTGCTGCAGCCTTCATCGTCAGATCCCCAGTCCCAGCTGCCTGAGGCATTCATTGAGTCGTCAGGCCCCTCCTCCTCACTTCCCAGCGCGTCACGGCCAGACGAGTAGCCCTGACCGTCGCTATCCCCTGAGTCACGACTGATGAGATCCCAGTCCTCGCCAAATTTGGCCACCTTGGTGCCCTCAGGGTAGCCAAAATCGCCCTTCCATCTCTTTGGCTCTAGAGAAGAGGGGCCTGAGTCAGGAAGGTCATGGTCGACGTTCTCCGGTTGTAACCCGGGGAAGCACCGGTAACACTCCTTGTAAGAACAGCCCCCCACCTGCGTGCAGTATTTAGGCTTCGGCCTCGCAGGAGGCGAGGCCTTCCTGGGACGCCTGACAGCCTTTGGCAGGGTGTTTATCCCAGAAACCTGAAGAGAGCGGAGGTGGGTTCGCCTGCTGCGGCGGATTATTGATCGCACTTATCTGGGGCACTTGAACCGTCTACGGCCCCTGTACCGGAAGGTGGTAGCAAAAAAAAACCCTCATCGGAGAATCTTATCTCTAACCCAAGACATTGAAAAAGAGGTGGCAAAGGAAAGTAATCAGAAATTCGCAAGGAAGAAATGGATTAAACTCAACCCTTTATATACAAAGAAAGAGGGTTATGCATTAAATGGTACTCTAACCACCCTCGCAAAAGAGGCCAAGTGTCAGCCAAGCACGCGGCTCGAGGGATCTCTGTGCAAGGAGTAATCATGAGGGAGAACTTCCCGACTCTTTGCATGCTCCAAGTAATTAAAGACATTCCACCTAGGGAATGCGCGCAACATTAAATGCAAGGAAAAGTTAGAAGTCAACCTCCCACCATGCTGATCAAAGATCGCCTGCCGAGGGGAGCCATGCTTCCCCCTTGCCGACGAGGGCCAATTGATGGGGGTCGGTCACCTGCTCCGGGTCGCCTGCCAGATAGGTCTAGGGCCGACCCGACCCAAATAGCGAGTGGCCTGCTGCGCAGGTCAATCAGTTGACTTTCCTCTGCCCCCCAAACATCAGGGGGCGTCTCCCTGATAAGCCCAGGGCGGACCATAAAGAGCCCCCCTGACCATGCCTAAGGTAAGAGTTGATGAGTGGATGAGACGCTCCCACGTGTCTCCTCTGATCTCCTCCCTTTCTCTCTCTCTCTCTCTCTCTCTTTAGTCTCTCTTGTGGGAACCTATAAATACTCATTTATTTCCCAAAAGAGAGGGTAATTGATTTTCTCTCACTAGTGTCTCACTCTAGAAAAACGCCACCTTACTCCTCACGAGCAAGGTTTGTCAAGCGCATTCACGGACTGACTTAGGCATCGGAGTGGGTTCCCTCGGAAACCTCCAAGGCTCTGTGCGCTCTCTGTGTGCAGGTGGCAGACCCCTTCGCCGGGAAGGTCCAACTGCAAGAAGAGAGGAAGGTGAGACTTGGAGAACAAAGCAATACCAACAAGGAACCGAAATTCAAACCAAGATCCAAATCCGTTTTGGGTCAATTATTTCCATACCGGAACAATGGAATTTTGGAAATCTGGAAAATTCGATAGTTTCTGGAAAATCATAATTTTTAGGTTTAATAATAATTTTTGGATATTAATACTTAAATCGTTTTGTAATTACTATTTTTATTAATCGTTATTGTCGAGATTAGACGATTAACGAGAAAACCTTTTAAAA
Organism: Agrostemma githago; assembly: GCA_958450325.1. NCBI lineage: Eukaryota > Viridiplantae > Streptophyta > Magnoliopsida > Caryophyllales > Caryophyllaceae > Agrostemma > Agrostemma githago. The sequence continues at coordinate 22,595,811 of OY288244.1, read as the reverse complement.
ACTGAGTTTACAGATTCTGGAAAAATTATTTTTCTGGAAAGAATGTCCAAAAATTTAATTTAGCTATTTTACATAATTTTTGAACTATTTATCGACTCCTTTAAATGATAGTATTGATTTTTTGACAAAATTACGATTTATCGTTAAAATGCTCCGTTTCAGTTAAATGAACCATTTTTCCAGCAATTTTGAAAATGTTGAAATCTGAAACTATATAAGTTAAATCACCCATTATCATATTCTAAATTTTTTTAAATGTCTAATAAATAAAAAAACGTTAAATGATTTATTTTGACTTTTGCCGTAAAATCCTATTTACGCTTGTTTTGTCGAAACTATTAATAATTAGGGAATTTTAGTTTATAAATTTTGGAAACACCCTAATTAGTAGTATAATATTTAAGACATTTTTAATCATTTTATGAACACTTTTATGATATTTCAATAATTTCATAAACCCAATTGTTCTCATTTAAGAAATTAATCTCGTTAAGGCCGAAAGTATTAGGTTTATAAATCTATATCGTTTACAAAAATGTTTAATTAGTATGAACTAATATTTTCGATAATTTGATAAAATGCTATTTTTTAAAGTTTCTAAATATAGAATTTTCCTAAAATAGAAAGTTTCTTCTTTTGGAAGGTTATCTTTTTTCCCTTTTGTTCTCTTATTATTATAATGATTATATCTCTTAAATATATCGATAATGGCTTTGTTTTGGAGTTACGCAATAAGGACAAGTATGAGTTTAGAGTAATATAGTTTGAGATGTACGTTGTTGTCATCAGCTGTAAAGTCGGTGTGTCTCTTTGGGGCACATTTTATCGTTGAACTACTGGGCGTAGTTTTGCCCAGAAGAGTGTATGTTTTTACCTTAAGCTAGATATCGCATCGTGTTAGTCGCCGTCAACTGAACTAGACACAATTGTTGTCTAGGAGGAGTATGCACTACTTAAACCAGGACCTCGTTGCACGCAGTCCTGTTATAGTTGAGTTGCCTAGTTAGAGGCTGAAGTCTGTTATGAGTTAAGGCTACAGCTCTCGAAGCTAATTTCGAGTATTATCCTAGTGAAAGTCTAGATTCTACACTAATCCTATCCATAACGCCATTTTGAATATTTTATTATTATCGGTATAATTTGGTTTGCAGGTTGGCAAATGTTTTATGTTTTTCTACGAAAAACTCATTCTTATTTCATTGTTTCGATACGTGAAGTTTTTCACTGAAAGCTTATTTTTATTATAATGTTTTACTATTTTCCGTTTTTACTATTTTTCTATAGTAGTAATTACAGTTTTAAAATTCTGTTATACGACTGAGAAAACGTTGACGTTGCTCCCCACTGACTGTGGCTGTTATGTTGTTAACATGGCAGGTATATGTGTGTCTCCTTTCGGGTGGGCTAGCGAGTAGTTACGGATCCTGCTTCACTGATCTATTAATTTTGTACTATGGATTGTTAAACCCTTTTATGGATTGCCTTTTTATTTTAGCCATATTTATTTAATGGCTCCTGTATTGACTTACCAATTTATTTAATCAAAACATTATTACAGCATGTTTTAATCCCGACTCTACAGTGTTTCCGCCACTGTATCGCGTTAGATTTTCTAGGGGATTACAGTTGGCATCAGAGCATCATTGCTCCCAACGCTTACACTTGAAAATAGGGAAAATACCCGTAAATTATTTAAACAGTAAATAAAAAAATTTAGAAATGGGTAGACACAAGTAAGGACTTCTTTGTTTAGCTTTCCTGTTCTTGAAACTCGATGATTAGCATTGAATATTGTTTTATATATCAAAGAAGACGATGAGTGGACAAGATGTTGACGTGATGCTGCTCCAAATTGGGACGAGACCTACATAGCACTCTCAACGCCTGCTGACTCGAGTGGACAACTTGGTGCTCCAAGGAAGATACGAATGGTGACTTTTTCCAGCACCAATTCAGCTTTCTCAAGCTACAGGCCAGATGATCAAGAGTAGATTCTAGTTCCATCACGGTGCAGTAGACTCAGCTGTGGTTTCATCTTGGATCCAGATAGAGCGATCCAATACTAGCGTGCTCGTTCCACTACAAGAAGATGAAGAAATCCAGCGAGATTCCTTTATGAACTCCCGAGGCCCGAAGATTCTCCTTTGGTTTAAGATCTTAATTATCTAGGATCATCGCCTCTTTTCTTTCATCTTCCACCCTCTGATTCTTCCAATTCTTCTCTTATATATATTCTCATCTTCATTCTTATGGTGAGTCCTTATTCTATTCTTCTACTTTACCATCTTCCTCTTGAGATTTTTTTGGTTAGACCGAATTTTGTCTTAGTGAACCTTTTTGGAAGTTAAATATGTTGGAGGTTTAGTTAACTCCTTATTATCAATGGTTTGAGGATTGTAAGTTGTGTCATGTTATCTAATCTAGTGAGCTTTTGAGGAATTGATTTGAATGGTATTAGTTGATTAACAGAATTAGGATTGTACCATAGAGATTGATCAAGCTTGGGTTATGAATTACTTGATCATATAGAGGACTTAAAGTTGAGTAAATTTTTGGATAGTGAGAATTATATCATATTTTAATGGATACCTAATACCCAACATAGAACCTAGTCAAGTGATAATAATAATATTACTTGGGATTCCTATCTAATGTTGACTTAATGGACTAATCGTGTAATTTTGGGATCATAAAACATTGTTTAAGATGTTAGCAAGCCTGAGTGCTGTGGTACTGATATGTCTAGTTTTTATCGTCTTTCCTTATTGCTTTACTTGGTTTTCCTTAGTTTAATCGCTCCTAGAAGCGGTGTTTGTGCTACTAATGTCTTCTCTAGTGATATTTTGTGTTTCTAGGTTCGTATGGCGAGATCACGGGTCTTTTAGGCCATTTCTACATCGTATGGACTGATTCCGAGTCACGGAGTATTCATGGAACCAAGGAAAAGCAAGAGGAAGTCACTCTTCATGACCGGGAAGCTCATCATGGCCGAGACGAAGAATGCCAAAGATCAGGGGCCACTGTGAAGCCTTCCCGACCGAGAACATCACCTTCTCGGTCGGGATCGTAGTTCTTCTCGACCGAGACTATTCCTTCTCGGTCGAGAAGAAGAGCCTACTCGGTCGGGATCGTAGTTCTTCTCGACCGAGACCATTCTTTCTCGGTCGGGAAGAAGAGCCTACTCGGTTGGGATCGTAGGCCTTCTAGTCCGAGACCATTCCTTCTCGGTCGAGATCGTAGGCCTTCTCGACCGAGACCATTCCTTCTCGGTCGGGAAGGACCCAGATTTTACGGGCTTCCTCTTTTCTTTTCTCTCACTTGTGGAACACTATATATATCCATCCCCTTGTATTTAAAAGGCACGAAACCCTAGAGAGAGGCACACTACTTTAGCTTAATCTTACCTTAATTTCTCCTTAATCCTTCTTTAATTTTAGCTTAATTCTAGTCTACTTGTGTAATTTGGCAAACTCTTGAAGAATTCATCACTTTGACACATTGGTGGATGTATCTTGGGTTATCATTTATGCAAGTTTAGATCTTTTCATTCCATACTTGTGTTGGTATAATTTCTTTAATCTCTTCTCTTTTAATCCTTGTTTTTCATTTAAAGTTTCAATCTTTGTTCTTAGATTATTGTTTTCTCCTTATTAATCTTCCATTATGAACACGTTGGTTATTATGTTAATTTTCTTAGTGAATGTTAGTCTCATCTTAGTCATGTGTGAGTAGACTCATTGTGGGGTTAATAGGGGGATTAGGTGTTGTTTATGGGTAATTAGGGATTGTTTGTGGTAAAGGTTGAATCTTTGTCACTTGTCACATGTTAAGCATGCTTTTAGTTTGTTGAAATGATTGTTAGAATAGTAGTGGCCATTGTAATCCCCTAAAAATTCTAGCGCGATACAGTGGCGGAAACACTGTAGAGTCGGGATTAAAACACACAGAACTATGTCTTAATAAATTAAATTGGTAAAGTCAAACATGCGCCATACATAAAAATGGCTAAAATTTAAAAACAATCCATAAAGAGGTTAAACAATCCTTAAGACAAGATTATAAAAAAAATCAGCAGGATCCAAGACTGCTCGATAGCCCACACCCACCGGAAAATAAACACGTATACCTGCCATGTTAAAACATAACAGCCACAATCAGTGGGGAGCAACGTCAACGTTCTCCCAGCCGTATAACAGGATTTTAAAACAGTAATTACTAATATAGGAAAAATAGTAAAAATGGAAAACATTAAAACAGCATAATAAAATAAGCTTTAGCGTAAAACAAATTAATTAAAAGGGTTGCCGAAGAAACATAAAAATATTTGCCAACCTGCAAACCAATTTATATCGATAATAATTAAAATAATCAAAATGGCGTTATGGATAGGATTAATGTAGAATCTAGACTTTCACTAGGATAATACTAAAAACTAGTTTCGAGAACTTAGTCAAAACAAATTAGACTTTGGTCTCTAACTAGGCAACTCAACTATAACAGGACTGCGTGCAGCGAGGTCCTGGCTTAAGTAATGTACACCCCTCCTGGACACCAACCGTAATCCAGTTCAACCCGACGGCGACTTACACGATGCGATATATAAGTTTAAGGTCAAAATATACACACTCCTGAACACAAACCATGCTCAGTTCAACGACCAATGTGTCTCAACATAGACACACCAGCTTTATAGTTGATGGCAAAACGTACACCCCAGACTATATTACTCTAAACCCACACTTGTTCTTATTCCATAACTCCAAAACAAGCCATTATCGATATATAAAAGATATAATCATTATAAACAATATGAGGATAAAAGAAGTAAACATTTATATTCTAAAAGAGGAAACTTTCTATTTTAGGAAACTTCTATTTTTAGAAACTTTACTAAAAATAGCATTATATCAAAATAGTGAAAATATTAGTTCATACTAATACCACATTTTAGTAGACAATATAGAGTTATAAAACTAATACTTTCGGCCTTAACGATATTAATTATTAAAGTAAGAACATTTAATTTTATGAAATTATTTAAAATATCGTATAAGTGTTATAAAATGATTAGAGACATCTTAAACATTTTAATATTACTAATTAGGGTGTTTTCAAAAGTTATAAAGCTAAAATTCCCTAATTATTATTTGTTTCGACGATAAAACTATAAATAGGATTTTACGGCAAATATCGAATTAAATATTTGAACGTCTTTATTGAATTAAACCAACAAATATATTTAGAGTATGTTAAGGGATGACTTAAATCCTAATGTTTCAGATTTAAATACTTTCAAAATTGCTGGAAAAATAATTCTTTTAGGTAAGACGAAGCATTTTAACGATAAATCACAATTTGTCCGAAAATCAATATTTATTAATTAAAGACTATAATAAATAGTACAAAAATTACGTAAAATAGTTAAATTATATTTATGGACATTCTGTCCAGAAAAGAAAATTTCCAGAATTCTAAAAACTCGGTTTTTAAAGCGTTTTCTCGTTAATCGTCCAATCTCGACAATAACGATTAATAAAAATAGTAATTACAAAACGATTTAAGTATTTATATCCAAAAATTATTATTACACTTTAAAATCCTGATTTTACAGAATATAAATTTTTCCATATTTTTCCAAAACTCCAGATTTAACAAATTTCAACAAAACCGTCATTTAAACCCGTTTTTCGCAATTAACGATTTCATTAATAAACCTATCGTTCCTAACATTTTATTAAGGCACTAAAAATCATAAAAATACATTTTAATATGAAATCATCAGAATCAAAAATTTTTCCAGATTTAAACCAAAGACCAGAAATCGAGAATTTAAACAACAAACACGGTTTTAACGATAAACGATGATTTAAAGTGTTTAATTAATTCATCCACTTAACAATTCCGAAAATTTATGAAATAATTCAGAAAATTCTATTTCACCAGAAAGTTTCACCACGTCAAAAATCAGATTAAAATAAAATGTTTAAGTACTAGAACTAAAAATCGGCTTTTAATCGTTTTTGTCCGAAAACGGTAATAATTCAATAATCGATATCAAAAATATCAGAAAAATACAAAATTATTAAAAATCATCAAAAACAACATTTTTCCAGAATATAAACATATATTACATGTTTAGGCCGATTATTACGATTTTACAAATTAATATAACAATTTAATCGTTAATCTCGTAAAAGCGATAAAAATATCGAAACATGCAAATTTTCAACTTTAAATATTTTTCCAGAATCCGTGACATACATATATTGCCAAAATAAAATATAAAAATATATACATGCAAATACTCAATTAAAATCATGAAATATCGAGTAACATCGACGTTACCTCTACTCCAAATCTGAATCAACGATATATTCGTCGGCTTCGGGATCGTCCAAAAATCCTACCAAACACGGAATACACGGCAGAAAAATACCATGAGAAAACTAATAAAAATCAAGGTAAGAATTGATCCAAAACGACGTGGATTAATACCTTAACGAAGAGAACGGAAAGAGGATTATTTGACGATGAATTTGAGTCGATTAAGACTAGAATTGAAGCAAAAATAATCCTAGAATAGAGGTGAGTGCCACGGCCAAAATGAGGATGAAGATAGATTTTTTTTTAACTTTTGATAAATGAATGAAATGTAGTAAGGAAATGGATGGTTTCCTAATTAAAATGGGATTTAAAGTTGATGAAAACAAGGTGGAATAAGCTAAGGTGGCCGGCCAAATGAATGGGAAAGGGAGTGTGAAAAGTTTTGACACTAATGCAACAATTGAATGAAATAAAAATTATCTTATGTTTACGTTTTAACGTGATAAAATGAAACGTTTAAATAAAACGTAATAAAACTTGTGACCAAGAGCTTAGTCGGTCCAAAATGTGAGAAAATGGTCTCAAATAATTTATAAGTTGATAAAAAGTATAATCGTAAAATAGTTAAAGGCATTTCAAAGTAATTCGAGTAAACCTCGCGTAAGAAAATAATTATTCGCGAAGATTCGTAATAAAAATCATTAACAACTAATTTTTCTGTAAATAAAAATATTTACTAGTTGAAAATATTATAGAAACGCATTCAAACATTTTTAGGAAAAGGAATAACTTAAATCCAAGCTTAAAAATGTCAATTCGAAAAGAAATAGAATTCCTTGCGGAAAAATTAATTAGTTTACGAAGAAACCAAATAAATGGATTTAAAAAAATTTTAAATCTTTAAATTTAAAAATAAAAATTATTAAGCTCAAAATATTAAAATAGCGCTTAGTAAAATGATAAAATATGAGGCCAAAAGTGACAGAGTTAAGACGAAGTCCTAACGGAACGAATAAAAATGCTTAGGAAAAATAGCGGGTGTTACAACCATGCTATTTCTTGCTAGTTTCTTCTTTCTCATGGTATGCATAATTTTTGGTTGAATTCTCTTGTTTTGGGTAATATCAAACTTGAGTTTTCGGGTTTGTCTTTGACGCGGGAGCGCGACCTTACCTTAGTGACTAGGTGAAACCTCTACCCTCGACTTCCCCCTAGCCTTAAACACCTATGAACCCGACTTAACCCTACTCTTTCTCTTATTGATTTCTCCATTTTCATCATCATAATTTTAGTTAATATCATTGTTTTAGGTTGTTCTTGTTCATTTAGTATTAGTCCTAGTCTAATCAATCTTCATCAATTCTTCTCCTTGTTTCCTTGCGACTTGTCTTGAGTGTAAGTAAGTTTTAGTCTAAACTCGCTATACCGTCTCTCATGGACCGACCCGACTTTCCCATACTACTTAAGTTTAGGTAGGTTGTTTTATTGGTGTCGGGGTCGACGATAAATCTCCGCATCAATTTGGCGCCGTTGCCGGGGACGGTGCTAGTTTAGACTTTGTTTACTTGTTTTCGTGACTTAGTTGCCGTTTGTGTGTTTTTCTCTCCTTGTCTTTTGTTGTGGTTTGTTTTTGTCTCTACCTAGTGCCCTCAAAGCACTAGGTGTTCTCACGTTTGTTCCGAGTGTGTAGTTTATGCCTAGAGGAAGGAACGACTCCTTGCTCTTCAATTCAGATACGGAGAGACCCTTTCAAGCCTTTCGACAAAGGACAATTGCTAGAGTAAGAAATTCTCAACCGGGTCCGAGCAACAACTTTGAGGAACAAGACTTTGGGATTGACTTGAACGAACCACCTCAAGACAACACCGAAGGGGGCTTCTTGAACCCCTTTGGCACTTTGTTCCAACCACCTCCTACATCTCCAACTACTTCTCCTTCAACATCTCCATCAAGTTCTACACCATCATCACCAATCCATCACATCACGCCTAAGTTCTCTTCACATTCGACGTTTACCGAGGATGTTTTGCCCGGTCCTACCGCTTTACCGGCCGCTTACGCTGGAAATTTTGTGGCAAAGACTCAATTTATCCAATTGGTTGAGCGGAGTCAATTTAGCGGGTTACCCACCGAGGATCCACATCAACACATGGAAACCTTTTCTGACTATTGTGATGCCATCTCTCATCCGGGAATAACACAAGATCAAATTCGATGGGTCCTCTTCCCTTTCTCTTTAATCGGTAAGGCTAAACAGTGGCTTAAGGGTCTCAACAAGACGGCTCTAGGGATTGACACATGGAAGAAGCTAGCCTTAGCTTTCTACCAAAAATTTTACCCCCCCGAGAAGACCAATCTATTAAGAGCTTCCATCACCGATTTCCAACAACGGGATGAAGAGAGCCTTTATGAAGCATGGGAGCGTTTCAAAGCATTGGTTAGATCGTGCCCCCATCATGGGCTTTCACAATGGTTCTTGGTCCAACAATTTTGAAACGGCTTATACGAGGATTCAAGAGCCATACTCAATATGGGCTCGAATGGGCGTTTCACCAAAGTTGAAGACGATCAAACATGGGCAAGAATTGAGGAAATGGTGGTCCATAATTCCCAATATTCTAGGCCTAGGAAGGCAAATCGAGGGGGGAGGCATGATATTGATGTTATTACACAACTAAGTGCCGATTTGGGTGCACAATTGAAGACTCATATGGATGCTATCGATAAAAAGCTTCAAGGGCATGCTAATCAATCTCAAGGCACTAGTTCTTCCACTCAATCACCTCCGCACCAAGTTAATGTTATGGACTCTACATTTAATCCTTCCAATCATGGCATGTGTGACAATTGTGGAATTTTCGGGCATGAGTCCTATGAATGCTTAAGCAATGTAGAACAAGTGAATGCTTTCCAAGCATATAAGCAAGGCACTCCATTATCAAACTACTACAATGCCAACACTCATAAGCACCCTTTTCTATCATACAAGACCCAAAACATCCAAAATTCTCAAGTCTTTCAAGGTGCTCAACAAAGTCAACAACAAGGCCAACAACAAGGTCGACAAGCATATGTTACCCCTCCCTTTAGGAGTAATCAAGGTAACCAAGGTTTCCAAGGCAATCCAAGGCCTTTCAACAACTTTCAACAACAAAATCTCTATCAAAACCAAGGTGCCTATAGCAATCAACAAGGGTTCAACAATCAAGGTAACCTCAACAACCAAGCTCAACATGGTGGTTTCCAAGGAAATCCTAACTTGCAAGGCTTTCAAAGCAATTTCCAAGGGCAAAACTAAAGCAACTCTCAAGGCTTTCAAGGTAATTTCCAAGGTCAAAACCAAGGTAATTTCCAAGGTCAAAATCAAGGGAACTTCCAAGCTCAAGGGAATTTCCAAAACCAACATCAAGATACCAAGCGTAAAAGTAAATATCCTACTTATGATTACGGTTTCCCTTTAACCCTCACGAATGTTCCACACACTCAACAAGCTCCAACACCGGATTTTAACATGCAAAAGACGATGTTGGACATGCAAAGGAACCAAATGGACATGCAACAAAGCCAACAAGAGTTCTATAATCAAATCCAAAAGGAAAACAAAGCAAGGGATACACATGTAAAAATTCTTGAAACTCAACTTGCTCAAGTTGCCTCGGGTAGCTCATCTAGGCAAAAGGGTCAACTACCCCCTCAAGGCGTATCATCGAAGTTTGAAAATGTGAGCGCTATCACTTTGAGGAGTGGTACATTTTATGACTCGCCTTTGTTTCCTAATGAACAAGAAGCTATGGAAGATGTGGAAAGCCAAACCAATGACCAAGAAGAACTAGGAAATCATAGTGAGGAGCCTATACTTGAAGAAGTCTCTAGTCCCAAATTAGGGGAAGAAGTAATTGTTGAAGACATAAACGAGGGTGGTAATGTTCTTTCTTCGTAAAGAACCTCATCTACTTTCATTCCATATGACAAATCCAAATCTAAGGGAGCTTCTTCTAAGTCCAAGGAGGCTCAAGGTGACATTGTGAAGTCAAAGGATGTGAGGGACACTACTAAGGGTAATCTACCCTTTCCCTCAAGGCAAGCCAAGTCCAAAGCGGACAAACAATTCGAAAATTTCCTCGAGCTCGTGAAGAATTTAGAGGTAACTATCCTCTTCACCGAATTAATTACCCAAGTGCCCACTTATGCACGATTTATGAAGAAGATATTATCTAGAAAGATCGGAGGTCGTTGGGAGAACCCGAGACTATTGCTTTTATGGGGGGGGGTGCAATGAGATGTATCTACAAGCATCCCCACCTAAGCTTAAAGATCCGGGGAGTTTCTCCATTCCATGTAAGATTGGGAATTTGCACATCGAGAGAGCTCTATGTGACTTGGGAGCGAGTGTGAGCGTTATACCTTACTCTATATGTGAGAAGGTAGGCATGAATGAGCTTAAGTGCACCTCCATTACTCTCCAAATGGCGAATCGATCGATAAAGCACCCCCTAGGCATATTAGAGGATGTTCCGGTATGCATAGGCAAGTTCTTTATTCCGGTTGACTTCATAGTGCTAGATATGGCCGAGGATGCCAACATTACAATCATCCTTGGACGCCCGTTTCTCCATACGGCGGGTGCTCTAATAGATGTGAAGAATGGGAAGTTAACCTTGGAAATCGGAGATGAGAAAGTGTCTTTTGATCTACATAGTACAATGAAGACTCCGAATATCAACGATTCTTATTGTGCAATCGACATACTTGATGAGGTTGTTGAAGATGCTACCGAGACACTCTTTGTGAAAGACCCCTTGAAGCTCTCCTAACAATGGAGTTTGATAAAGCCAAAGATGGACTATGGGACGAAGACTTGGGTGTACTTAAAGAAGCTCTAGATGGGGAGGAATTCGTTCCCAAGAAGTGGGTCAAAGATCAAGCTACACTTAGTGGAGTCTACTCGGTTGAGGTACAATCTCTTGATCTTAAACCCCCTCCCCCTAATTTGTGTTATGCCTATCTTGATGATAAGAAGTCTTGTCCGGTCATAGTTAGCTCTAAGCTTGAGTCTAGCCAATTGGATGCTTTGCTTGAGGTTTTGCGGAAATACAAGAGCACCATTGGTTATAGCCTTGATGACATACAAGGGATTAGTCCCAGTTTTTGCATGCATAGGATACACTTAGAAGACGACTTTAAGCCTAGTGTCCAAGAACAAAGAAGGCTTAATCCTAACATGCAAGAGGTCGTAAAGAAAGAAATCATGAAACTCCTTGATGTTGGGATTATATATCCCATCTCGAGTTCAAATTGGGTGAGTCCTATACAAGTGGTTCAAGAAGGGTGGAATCACGGTCATAAAGAACGAAAAAGATGAACAGTGCCCACTAGATGTGTCACCGGTCATAGAATGTGCATTGACTATAGGAAACTCAATAATACCACAAAGAAAGATCACTTCCCTATCCCATTTATCAACCAAATGTTAGAAAGATTGGCTTCCCACGCTCACTTTTGCTTTCTTGATGGGTTTTCGGGATTTTTCCAAATCCCGATTCACCCGGATGACCAACCCAAGACCACATTCACTTGTCCTTATGGAACCTTTCCATATAGGCGCATGCCATCTGGGTTGTGCAATGCCCCCGCCACCTTCCAAGGGTGTATGATGGGCATTTTTTCGGACTATATAGAGTCTATTGTTGAGGTCTTCATGGATGATTTTAGTGTTTATGGTAAAAAATTTGAGTCATGTTCGGTGAATTTGTCTAAAGTGCTTGCGAAATGTGAGGAAGTAAACTTGGTGTTGAATTGGGAGAAATGCCATTTCATGGTAAATGAAGGCATTGTGTTAGGTCATTTAATCAAGGATGGGGGTATCCAAGTAGACGGGGCAAAAATTCAAGTCATTGAGCATTTGCCCCCGCCTACGAATGTCAAGGGAGTTCGGAGTTTCTTGGGCCACACGGGTTTTTACCGCCGTTTTATCAAAGACTTTTAAAAATTGGCCAAGCCCCTCACCGAACTCCTCTTGACGGACGCCCCTTTTGTGTGGACTAATGCGTGTAATGAGGCTTTCGCTAGGTTGAAAGAGGCTTTGATCACCGCTCCTATCATTAGATCGCCGGATTGGTCCAAACCATTTGAGGTAATGTGTGATGCAAGTGACTATGCGGTAGGAGCCGTACTAGGCCAAAGAGAAGGAAGAGCCCTACATGCCATTTACTATGCTATCAAGACCCTCGACAACACCGAAGCTCGGTATGCTACAACCGAGACAGAGCTTTTAGCCATCGTCTATGCCCTCACCAAATTTAGGTCCTATCTTCTTGGTTCTACGGTGATTGTCTTCACCGATCACTCCGCTTTGAAGTATCTATTAGCCAAGAAGGAGTCAAAGCCACGATTACTTCGTTGGATTCTTCTTCTACAAGAGTTCGACCTTGAGATTCGTGACAAGAGGGGAGCCGAAAATGTGGTGGCGGATCATCTATCCCATCTCCGAGTTGAAGACCTAGAGAATATTCGTATTGATGACTCATTTCCGGATGATGCTATCATGTTTGTTTGCACCACATCGTCGGATCAACCACCTTGGTTCGCCGATTATGCAAACTATATTGTAGGAGGTGTTCTTCCCCCGGACTTGAGTTACCAACAAAAGAAGAGGTTCTTCTATGAGGTCAAGCAATACTTTTGGGATGATCCGCAATTGTTCAAAGCATGTGTCGATGGGCTCTATAGGATGTGTGTTCCTCATTGGGAACAAAGAGATATATTGTACGCTTGCCACTCATCCCCATATGGAGGACATCATGGTGCCTCCAAAATGGTCGCAAAAGTCTTACAATCCGGGTTCTATTGGCCTACTATGTTCCAAGATGCAAGGGAATTTGTTTCCCGGTGTGATGCGTGCCAAAGAACCGGGAACATATCATGGAGGCACGAGATGCCACAAAAGGGGATATTAGAGCTTGAAATATTTGATGTATGGGGCATAGATTATCAAGGCCCATTTCCATCGTCAAAGGGGAATCGATACATTCTAGTAGCCGTTGATTACGTGTCAAAGTGGGTGGAAGCCGTTGCCGCACCCACGAATGATGCAAGAGTTGTAATGAATCTCCTGAAAAGGGTGATCTTTCCACGGTTTCGAGTTCCTCGTGCCCTTACAAACAATGGAGGAACCCACTTTCATGAAAAATGCCTTGATGCTCTCTTGTTGAAATATGGCGTACATCATAGAACCGGATTGGCCTATCACCCTCAAACAAGCGGCCAAGTAGAAATCTCAAATCGAGAAATCAAAGCTATTCTTGAAAAAGTTGTCACAAGAAATCGGAAGGATTGGAGCATGAAGCTCGATGACACGCTATGGGCCTACCGAACGGCATTCAAGACACCTATTGACACATCGCCATATAGGCTTGTCTATGGGAAAGCGTGTCACCTTCCGGTCGAAATGGAGTTCAATGCTTTTTGGGCCATAAAAGAACTCAACCTCGATCCTACTTTAGTCGGCGAGAAGCGTTTGCTTCAAGTTCATGAATTAGAAGAATTCCGACTACATGCCTATGAGAGTGCGCGGATATACAAGGAACGCACTAAATTATGGCATGACAAGAGGATCAATAAGAGGTCGTTTCAAGTGGGTAACAAGGTGCTATTTTTCAACTCAAGGCTTAAGCTATTTCCCGGAAAGCTCCGTTCACGTTGGTCCGGACCATTCACCATCACGGAAGTCGGTCGGTATGGGGACTTCGAGTTGAGCAATGATAAAGGTGAATTGTTCCGAGTCAACGGTCAAAGAATCAAGCTTTACAATGAGAGTGCAACCACGGGGTCGGTGGAGGTTCTTTACCTCCAACCCATCCTCTCATAACCAACCAAACAAGCTCGGTTTGACGGAGTTCCTAAAGAACCATCATGTTGTAAATATCTTTTCCTTTCTTCTTTTAATTTTTGTGATTTATTTTGTATTTCTTGCATCTTTAGGTTTTGTGTGTGCTACCATTATCGTTGGATTTTTTATTGTGAGCGATGTGAGGGAGGGGTTTTAATGAGTTTGCGGAGTTGTGTAGGGTGATTAATGATTATTGAGTTAGTATGTTGAGTTTTTGGAGGTGATTACTTGAAGCGATCATTGGAGCGATCTTTTTATTGATTTATGGAGCTTTGATGAAGCTTCGATATAGCTTGGGTGAATATTTGCATATCAAGAGAAGCTCTACGTTTATCTCCTATATTTGCATATCAAGTGTTTCTTGCTCGGCTCGGTGGGATTTTTATTAGAAGACGGGAGCTAGAAGGTCATTTTTGAGCTTAGAATAAGCTTTTGGGGACGGGATTTCGAATCCCGAGGTGTTATTTGTAGATTGGGTGGCAGGTTCAGTATGTATTTGATGAAGGAAGGCTTCTTGGCCATTACCGTTGCCATCCCGAGCGAGATTGTAGCCTTCTCGGCGGGAAGAAGAGGCTTCTCGGGTGAGACCAAAGCATCTCGGGCGAGACGAGTTGACACAAAAGTCCTAGCTACTGTGGTGTAATCCCGACCGAGATCGTTTTCTTCTCGGTCAGGAACAAACAGCTTCTCGGTCGAGATCGTTCTTCTCGGGCGAGACGAGTTGACACAAAAGTCCTAGCTACTGTGGTGCAATCCCGACCGAGATCTTTTTCTTCTCGGTCGAGAAGGAATGCCTTCTCGGGCGAGACTATGCATCTCGGGCGAGACGAGGTGACACACAAAGCCCAGCTAATGTGGCTCATTCTCGACCGAGATCGTTTCCTTCTCGGTCGGGAAGAAACAGCTTCTCGGTCGAGATCGTTCTTCTCGGTCGAGACGGGCTTTACTCAGGCGCAGTTCGTCTGTTTTTGCAGCCCAGCCCGACCCTCCCATTCATTAATAAACCCAACCCGCCCCAATCCCACTCACATTAAACCCAACCCCAACCCAACCCATCTCCACTTCATTACTGCCTCAACACACAAACTTCATCTTCAACCTCTCTCCAACCTCAAAACCCCGGTTTTAAACAAAACCCCAAATCACCATAAATCTCCATTAATCCACCAAATCTCACCAAATCACTTCCTAAACACCACAAAATCTGTTTCTATCCCATTAATAACCATCTTAGACCCATTTTTTACCATCCAAACCCCCAGAAATTGAAAAAAATCGAGTTTTTGTGCCCATTTTTCCTCAAATCCGAAAATTGGGGTTTCTTCTCATACTCGATTGAACTTATTAGGGTTCACTTTGGAGGCTTATTTCATCATTATTAAGCTCCTTTGAGGTATTTTTGTGGGTTGTAGCTCTTATTTTTGGGAGAAAAATCGTTCTTGGTGTTTAGCTTGTTCATAAGCTTCTTCATCTTCAATGGCTCCAAAGAAGAAAGGGAGGGTGGTTCTAAGCAAGAAAAGAAAAAAGTGCATCCACGTCAAGACCCGAAAATGAGCCCGAAGTCGAGGTCGAAGTTGAGGAACCAGAAATTCCTCGTCTCCCGGATTTTCCTACTCTTGCCTTTAGCTCGGAATCGCAAAGGGAGCAGTTCATTAAGCTCCTTGGTAAGCCTTTTGAGCCTACTAGATTTCTTTGTAAAATCATACTTAGAAAATTAGGCATTCTTGAGCAAAGTAGAGAGTTTTTTAAGGGTTTGGGCATGGAATTGTTGTTTAATATGCATGAATCGACTTTCAAGCAACTCACTCTAGAGTTCTTCAGTAGCTATACTCTTAACACTAGAGCCATACCTCCACGAGTTGCTTTTCGGTTGAACAATGTCGATTACCGCTACACCCTATCACAATTTGGTGCTATTTTTGGTCTTCCCCCCTCTCCTAGTGGTAGCATACCCGCCGACTTTAATGTAGTCGATGTTTGGAAATGTATAACCGATCTCACCCTCATCGACTTTCGACGGTTGGCTAGCCATCATGTCCACCACCCGGTTTTACGTATTTGGCATCATTTTGTTGCGGATACAATATTTGGGAGGCCCGAAATGAACACCTTCACACAAATAGAGTTGACAATACTAGGTGCTTATTTGAATGTCAAGAGCAAACCTAGGTTTACCGCCGACCTTCCCCTTGCTTTGGCAAAGCATTTTCAAAAGATTAGTAAAGCGGGGAAACATGTAGGGGAGATTGTTGTTGGAGGGCTCATAACACACTTGGCTAAGGCAATTGATGAGGATTTTAGTGAGGAAGAGTTGATCCCCGAACCGGGGGACACGACCATCGACGAGGAGTGTTTAGCGAGGTTCCATAGGTGAATTACCTATGAGAGGAAGCATAGGAGGTATTCATGGAATACCTCGGGTCGGCCGCACTTCACTTTACCATGCGACACGCTACCGACCCTTACGCCTGTGGAACATTCCGTCGTCCCGGTCCTTGAGCCTAACCTTTTAATGCCGGGTGCGGGAGGTGACCCCAGTGCCTCTTCCTCACGTACCTCGCGGCCTAATATGGAGCCCCAGCAACAACAACATCAGGAACAACAACAACATCAACATCAACAAAGCTCTACCCGACCCTACCCACTTCACACTTCACCTCCGGCTTTTATTGATGTCCCTCAATATACACCATACACCCCCTTTGCCTACCCTCAGCCCCCGGCCGATGCATCTATGGCCGCTATGCTTAATGCTCTACATATTGGGCAATATGAGCATAGGAGGGACAATTACTATGCTCAATACCCCGGATATCATCTTTTGGCTCAACAAGGCTATATAAATCTGCAAGGCTATCTCCCATCGTGGTATAGGTCCGAGTAATTTCCGAACTACGTTAATCCTAATAGTAGTGACGCTATGATGGATGACGAAGAGTTTGAGGCCGAAGATGCCTTCGATGCTAATAGGGGGGAGGGTAATCATGGCGCCGGTAAAGAAAAAGAAGAGGAAGAAGAAGATAATGATGAAGATGATGACGGTAATGGAAGTGAGGAGGGGGATGATGACGAGCACGGTAACTATTGATTATTGAACGATGGAGATGTGTCGGTTGCTAACCATTTGGTAAGGCGACTTACGTTCTTTTCCGTTTTTGTTGCTCGTCCTTTATATGTCCCCCTCATTAATGTGATTTGGTGGCCCTCGGGGCCCTTTTGAGAATTGCTCCCAGTGACTCTTGACGACTTGATTACGTCAAGAGTTACTTCAAAATCCAAAATGATAATTTGTTAGTTCACTTAATTTTTATTTCTTTTTATTTTTTTATTTTTTTTAATTTTATTTACTTTTTTTTAGTTTAATTGGTAGAATTTAGTGCAAATCGGGCGAAATCCGGGCTAGGTGACGTGATTACACCTAGTCCTCCCCTCCCATTTCATCTTTTTGCTTTCTTTTTAGCTTTCCCCCTTCCATATCTTTTTCTTGACTCGGGTCTAGGTGACGTGATTACACCTAGGCCTGAAACCCTCTACATTTTCTTCATCTTTATCTAGTTTTTCCTCTTTTACCTTATTTTTGTTTCCTTTTCTTTTGTGTCTTCCACACACTATCGATCGAGCATGGGGACATTGCTCGATTTAAGTGTGGGGGAGCAATAGTTTAGACTTATTTTCATTATTTTTCGAAAAAAAACAAAAAATCCCTAAAAATTTGAAAAAAAAATCAAAAAATCTGAAAAACATTTTCTTTTGTGTCGTATTTTTATTCTTGTTTGTGTCTTGTGTATTTGTCGTGTGTGTGCGTTTTGCCTCTCCTTTTCCTTGTAGGTTGCTCGATGAACATTGACTTCGGGAAGCTTTAGATACGCTCGGTAAAATCACTCCATTCCCTTTTTCCTTTTTCTGTTTTGGAGTTTGGATATTGTGTTTGTGGTGATGGTGGCTCGGGTGGAGCTTTGTGAAGTTCGGGTTGTATACGTAGCTTGCTTGGATTGTAAGGGGTGGTGTGTGTTAATTGTGTGTAATTGTTTTGCATGTTTATTTTTCTTTTTTCTTTCGTCTTTGTGTTTTTATTCTCCTACTTTTGTCATTGTCTTGTATAGTTTGTGTTAGGTATAGGCAAACGTTTATTTTCGAAAACCCGGTTATGTGATTTGTGTGCAAGTGCTTCTTATTCCCTAGTTATCGTCACATTTTGGATTTGTGGACTTTATTCTAGTAGAATGACCTTTAATCAATAATTATATTGACCTTTTGCTTTGAGTCCATCTTTTCTACTAAGTGTTTACACCAGGATTTGCACTTGACCACCACCGGAGTGTTAGGCCTTGGTGCCCGGGTTTCATTCCCCTAGGTGACCTTATTCGAGTAACCGCTTTCTAGTCCAAATTTTTTCACCTTTTTGTGGGTTAGGAAGGGGTGCACACCTAACTTACCTATTTTCCTACCATTCCTCCATTTCCATTTAATAAGTTTTGCATATTGAAATTGGCAAGTTGCATTTAGATGTTGTCATGATCAAGCCAATGAAGAAAGAATAGGGCTATAAAAAAAAACGAAAAATGCCCAAAAATTTGCCCCCAATTGATTGACTTAAGGGGAGAAGAAAAAGAAGATCAAAAATGAAAAAAAAAATGTGTTAGCCCCAAGTCAAGAACAAAAAAAACCTCAAAAATATTCTCAAAAAAAATAATAATAAACCTTTACCTTTATCGATGCGTCACCGTGAAGGGCCTACCAACGGACCGAGTCCCGAGGAAGGAAGATAGCGGTGACTATTCGATTATCCTTCTTTTTGTCCAGTCCTTTGTCGATGCGTCGCCGTGAAGGGCCTACCAACGGACCGAGTCCCGAGGAAGGAAGATAGCGGCGATTATTCGATTGTCTTCCTCTTTGCTTAGCATTTTTCCCTCTTTTTGTTTGAACTAGTTGGTTACTTTGAATTTGGGACGACCCACCAGGCTTTGCTTGGGGAATGAAATTACACTTACCTAAAGTTTTGACTCACTCCGGAGTTCATCCTTTTTCCACTTCATTTACTGTCTCGGTGTAAATTTTCTTTAGTACATAGAAGGACTTAGGCAAGTTGTCAATATAATTGTTGCTTAGCCGTCATTCTATTAGAATTTGCGTCTCTTCCTTCTTGTGTAGCTAACTTGGGAATGTTTCACTTGCCTTGGGTTCATAACCGGAGTCTTCCCACCGTTTTGATGAGGAACTCGGTGTTTTTTCTTAGCTTGGATACGTCTCTTTTTGTGTGTTTGTGTGCTTGTTTGTTTCGTGTGCGAGGCGTATCCACCATTTTTGTCACAAGACCTCACTTGTCTTGCGAGGAGTGTTTTACCACATAAACACTTCGGCGTGAGTTGAAAGGGCGTAGGGTGCGCTAATACTCACTCGGCTAGTAGTCTATTTTCTAGTTAGTTAGTTAATTAGTTCGTGCTTACTCGAGGGCGAGTAAGGGTTAAGTGTGGGGGAGTTGATATGTCTAGTTTTTATCCTTTTTCCTTCTTGCTTTACTTGGTTTTCCTTAGTTTAATCGCTCCTAGAAGCGGTTTTTGTGCTACTAATGTCTTCTCTAGTGATATTTTGTGCTTCTAGGTTCGTATGGCGAGATCACGGGTCTTTTAGGCCATTTCTACGTCGTATGGACTGATTTCGAGTCACGGAGTATTCATGGAACCAAGGAAAAGCAAGAGGAAGTCACCCTTCATGACCGGGAAGCTCATCATGGCCGAGACGAAGAATGCCTAAGATCAGGGGCCACTGTGAAGCCTTCCCGACCGAGAACATCACCTTCTCGGTCGGGATCGTAGTTCTTCTCGACCGAGACCATTCCTTCTCGGTCGAGAAGAAGAGCCTACTCGGTCGGGATCGTAGTTCTTCTCGACCGAGACCATTCCTTCTCGGTCGGGAAGAAGAGCCTACTCGGTTGGGATCGTAGGCCTTCTCGACCGAGACCATTCCTTCTCGGTCGAGATCGTAGGCCTTCTCGACCGAGACCATTCCTTCTCGGTCGAGAAGGACCCAGATTTTACGGGCTTCCTCTTTTCTTTTCTCTCACTTGTGGAACACTATATATACCCATCCTCTTGTATTTTAGAAGGCACAAAACCCTAGAGAGAGGCACACTACTTTAGCTTAATCTTACCTTAATTTCTCCTTAATCCTTCTTTAATTTTAGCTTAATTCTAGTCTACTTGTGTAATTTGGCAAACTCTTGAAGAATTCATCACTTTGACACATTGGTAGATGTATCTTGGGTTATCATTTATGCAAGTTTAGATCTTTTCATTCCATACTTGTGTTGGTATAATTTCTTTAATCTCTTCTCTTTTAATCCTTGTTTTTCATTTAAAGTTTCAATCTTTGTTCTTAGATTATTGTTGTCTCCTTATTAATCTTCTATTATGAACACGTTGGTTATTATGTTAGTTTTCTTAGTGAATGTTAGTCTCATCTTAGTCATGTGTGAGTAGACTCATTGTGGGGTTAATAGGGGGATTAGGTGTTGTTTATGGGTAATTAGGGATTGTTTGTGGTAAAGGTTGAATCTTTGTCACTTGTCACATGTTAAGCATGCTTTGTGTTTGTTGAAATGATTGTTAGAATAGTAGTGGCCATGCTATTTCTTGCTAGTTTCTTCTTTCTCATGGTATGCATAATTTGTGGTTGAGTTCTCTTATTTTGGGTAATATCATACTTGAGTTTTCGTGTTTGTCTTTGACGCGAGAGCGCGGCCTTACCTTAGTGACTAGGTGAAACCTCTACCCTCGACTTCCCCCTAGCCTTAAACACCTATGAACCCGACTTAACCCTACTCTTTCTCTTATTGATTTCTCCATTTTCATCATCATAATTTTAGTTATTATCATTTTTTTAGGTTGTTCTTGTTCATTTAGTATTAGTCCTAGTCTAATCAATCTTCATCAATTCTTCTCCTTGTTTCCTTGCGACTTGTCTTGAGTCTAAGTAAGTTTTAGTTTAAACTCGCTATACCGTCTCTCGTGGACCGACCCGACTTGCCCATACTACTTAAGTTTAGGTAGGTTGGTTTATTGGTGTAGGGGTCGACGATAAATCTCCCCATCAGGTACCATTTTAGGTCCTTGTTAATGTTATAGAAAATTTTGGTTGCCATAGATAAACCCTTATTCCTTATGGATTAGATCGGCAAGTGAGGTTGTAACCTACGAATTTTGGAGTGGACTGGCCTAAATTTGGACAGATCATTATTAACCTTGAAGAAGAGAAACATCTTGCACAATTAGAGGTTGGATTTATCGCGTTGTTTTGTGGAATACTTAATGCCACTCATCTTGATGGATTTATAGTTCAGAACCCTTAGACCAACGAGATTGTGGCTTCGTTGAGTTATTAAACATTTTAGTGGTTTCGCTGTTGCGATATGGAATTTGATGGAATTCTTAGAAACCTTAGTCGAATGATGTGTCTGAAAATGTGAGTATCTGTCGTTACATGTCAGGCTAAGTGTGTTTTAAGGTTTGGTGTACTTTCCTAACCTCTGTCTATTGATGATGTGAAGAATATGTTGATGATCATTTTTGAAGTTTTCATGTCCGAACATTGTTAATTGGTGGATTTTATTTAGTGTTCCTTACTCGAGAAATTTGGAGTATACCTCGAGTTCAGACCTTATGAGCACTGAATTTGGATTACGAATTTGGGAATGTTTTGATAAAGTTGGAATCTTAATTAATGGATTTGTCTAAATCATTTGTGGATTCTTACCGTACAAATTGAAAGATTATATAAGTATGTAAGACTTTATTTTGGAGGTTGTAGATTGAGTAGGACCACCCAGTACGGATATTGGACTTAACGTTATTTGATGGGAATAAGGAACTCGTGTTTGTGGGAGTCATACTAGGAATCTCGAGATGGTAAATTTCTTCTATAATCTTTGAGGGCTCTGTTTGACTTTCAACTTCGTCATCCTTTCTGCTTTTCTTGAATTCTGTTACCGCAACTGCTGCCAATCCCTTCGACCTTTATCGAGTTTGAAAACTTTTGTTTTGATTTATCGTTTACCCTTGTTCTATTTATTTGTTAACCTTTTTTCCCGAACTCCCTATTTTATGAAAAGTCTGACTAATTTAAATTTTGAATTTTCGCAAAATTTTAACTTTTTTTTAGGTATAATTTCAATTATGAAACTCTCCGTTTTGGAAAAAGTTTGACTAACTTAAACTTTTCGGTTATCGTGAAATTTAACATTCTTGAATTATAATTTAAGAACTTTATACTTCACTTTTGTTTTATCTTTGGTTGATATTTATATTTAGTTCTGTTTCAAAATGCCTTAATAATTTATTTTAAATTTTTTCGAAATTGTTTCAATTTTTTATTTTCAAGCGATCGGAATTTTATGAACTTTCATATTTCCATAAACTTCAATTTCTATATGATTTTTACATAAAACGTTTTAACATTGTCGAAATTATTTTATGTTCAGGTTTGATAACATTTTTGAAAATTTTCATAATTACTTTGATAACATTTTCGAAATTTAACATTTTAATTTGAAACTAGTTTACGTTTTATTATTGGTGGACTTTTGAATCTGTTATTGAAAATGTTTGACGGCTGGTTCGATTTTTACTAACTACAAAATTTGATTTCTCCCAACTAAATTTTGTTTCTTCATAAAATGAAATATTATCGAACTTCTTAATCAAATTATTTTACTTTTGTTTCGAAAATGTTTTGGTTATCCTATTTCCTTCGAATTTGTTTACAAATGTTATTTGGCGTCGTTATTTTATCAAATAACTTTACTTTAAGATTTCACTAATTAAAAGATTTTAAACTTCGGGTAGCTTAGCCCAATTTCTCTTGGAATAAATATTTGCATTCGATTTCGTATTACTTTGAATGTTGTAAAATTTTCTTTTAAAGTAAAATTTTTATGCAAACTTTGTATCCTCATCTTTTCGAGTGAGGTAATTTATATTCCTTTCTACTTATCCTTAGTTTCGAGGACGAAACTTTCTTTTAATGGGGAGGATTGTAACACCCGCTATTTTTCGAACGCTTTTATATTTTCCGTTATGACTTCGTCATAACTCTATCACGTTTCGGCCTTCTGTTTCATCATTTTTCCAAGCTTTATTTTTATTTTTGAGTCAATAATATTTATTTTTATTTTAAAAGATTTTAATTCTTTTAAACCTATTTATTTGATATTTATCGTAAACTATTTATTTTTCCGCGAGGAATTCTATTTCTCTACGACTTAACGGTTTAAGCTCGGATTTAAGTTATTTCTTTTACTAAAAATGTCTAAACATATTTATATAATATTTTCAACGAAGAAATATTTTTATTTACGAAAATTTAGCCTTTAATGATTTTATTACGAAGTTTCGTAAATAATTATTTTCTAATTAATGCGAGGTTTACTCGAATTGCTTTGAAATGCTTTTAATAATTTTATGATCCTCATTTTTATCAACCTACAACTAAAATGAGACCCTTTGGACATATTTTGACCGTAACCCCATGTCACACTCATTACTACATTATTTCTATACATTTCTTTTTACATGGTTAAAATATGTAGATATTTCTTTTCTTCACATTTAATTTGTTGATAATCATCAACTCTTCACACTCCCATTCCCACCTCTTGGCCATGTAAATGCATGCATGAATAGCATTGTTTTTATCATTTTTAAAGTCTACTTTCATCCTAACTCTTCACATTTTTCATATTAATTCATCCTTCAAAATAATCAAGCAATTTACTCTCTCCATCCTCTCCTCTTACTCGGCCAAAACAGGAGCCAAGTTCAGCATTTCTAGTCTAAAATCAAGTCTTGATCATCTCATTTCCATCTCCAAATTAATCGTCTTTCTTTTCCCATCGTTAAGGTAATAATCGATGTTATTTCCGATCGTTATTTACCTTGATTCTTTTAGTTTTATCATGATATTTTTGTACCATGTATCTCATGTGATGTAGGTTTCTTGGTCAACCCCGAAGCCGATGAATTTATCGTAGACTCGAATTTGGATTGAAGGTAACGTCGATGTAACTCGGTATTGCTTGATTTTATTTGTGTAATTGCATGCATATAATTATAATTTTATCTTTGGCAATATATGTATGTATTATAATCTGGAAAATTTTAAAGTCATAAAAATTTGCATGTTTCGGTATTTTTATCGCTTTTACGAGATTAACGATTAAATTGTTATATTGCTTTGTAAAATCGTAATATTCGGCCTAAACATATAAAATATGAATATCTTCTGTAAAAATGATGTTTTTGACAATTTTGATAATTTTGTATTTTTTCTGATATTTTAAGTATCGAATATTGAATTATTACCGTTATCGGAAAAAAAAAAAATTAAAAGCCAATTTTTAGTTCTTATAATTAAACATTTATTTTAATCTGAAATTTGTCTTGCATAACCTTTCTAATAAAAAATAATTTTCTGAATTATTTCATAATTTTTCGGAATTGTTAAGTGGGTGAATAATTAATCACTTTAAATCGTCGTTATCGTTAAAACCGTGTTTGTCATTTTACTTCCCAATTTCTGATTTTGGTTTGGTCTCAAAAAAATGATCCTGACAGTTTCTTGATAAAAAAAAGTTTTTTTTTAGTAATTTAATAAAATATTAGGAACGACAAGTTTTATTAAGAGAATCGTTAATTGTGGAAACGAGTTTTAAAAGACGGTTTTATTGAAATTTTTGAAATCTGTAATTTTGGAAATCTGGAAAATTCGATAGTTTCTGGAAAATCATAATTTTTAGGTTTAATAATAATTTTTGGATATTAATACTTAAATCGTTTTGTAATTACTATTTTTATTAATCGTTATTGTCAAGATTAGACGATTAACAAGAAAACCTTTAAAAAACCGAGTTTACAGATTCTGGAAAAAATAATTTTTCTGGAAAGAATGTCCAAAAAATTAATTTAGCTATTTTACATAATTTTTGTACAATTTATCGACACCTTTAAATGATAGTATTGATTTTTTGGACAAAATTATGATTTATCATTAAAATGCTCCGTTTCAGTTAAATGAACCATTTTTCCAGCAATTCTGAAAATATTGAAATCTGAAACTTTATGAGTTAAATCATCCATTATCATATTCTAAATTTGTTTAAATTTTTAATAAATAAAAAATGTTAAATGATTTATTTTGACTTTTGCCGTAAAATCCTATTTACGCTTGTTTTGTCGAAACTATTAATAATTAGGGAATTTTAGTTTTATAAATTTTGGAAACATCCTAATTAGTAGTATTAAAATGTTTAAGACATTTTTAATCATTTTATGAACACTTTTATGATATGTCAATAATTTCATAAACTCAATTGTTCTCGTTTTAGAAATTAATATCGTTAAGGCCGAAAGTATTAGTTTTATAAATCTATATCGTTTACAAAAATGTTTTATTAGTATGAACTAATATTTTCGATAATTTGATATAATGTTATTTTTGTAAAGTTTTTAAGTATAGAAGTTTCCTAAAATAGAAAGCTTCCTCTTTTGGAAGGTGATCATTTTTCTCTTTTGTTCTCTTATTATTATAATGATTTATATCTCTTAAATATATCGATAATGGCTTTGTTTTGGAGTTATGGAATAACGACAAGTGTGAGTTTAGAGTAATATATAGTCTGTGATGTACGTTGTTGTCATCAGCTATAAAGTCGGTGTGTCTCTTTGGGGCACATTTTATCGTTGAACTACTGGGCGTAG
The DNA here is from genome assembly GCA_958450325.1 of Agrostemma githago. Lineage (NCBI taxonomy): Eukaryota > Viridiplantae > Streptophyta > Magnoliopsida > Caryophyllales > Caryophyllaceae > Agrostemma > Agrostemma githago. Next base: position 22,569,849 of record OY288244.1, on the reverse strand, counting down.
TTTTGCCCAGAAGAGTGTATGTTTTTACCTTAAGCTAGATATCGCATCGTGTTAGTCGCCGTCAGCTGAACTAGACACAATTGTTGTCTAGGAGGAGTATGCACTACTTAAACCAGGACCTCATTGCACGCAGTCCTGTTATAGTTGAGTTGCCTAGTTAGAGGCTGAAGTCTGTTATGAGTTAAGGCTACAGCTCTCGAAGCTAGTTTCCAGTATTATCCTAGTGAAAGTCTATTCTACACTAATCCTATCCATAATGTCAATTTGAATATTTTATTATTATCGGTATAATTTGGTTTGTAGGTTGACAAATGTTTTATGTTTTCTCCGAAAAACTCATTTTTATTTCATTGTTTCGATACGTGAAGTTTTTCACTGAAAGCTTATTTTTATTATAATGTTTTACTATTTTCCGTTTTTACTATTTTTCTATAGTAGTAATTACAGTTTTAAAATCCTGTTATACGGCTGGGAGAACGTTGACGTTGCTCCCCACTGATTGTGGCTGTTATGTTTTTAACATGGCAGGTATATGTGTATTTCTTCGGGTGGGCTAGCGAGTATTACGGATCCTGCTTTGTTGATCTATAAATTTTGTACTGTGGATTGTTAAACCCTTTTATGGATTGTCTTTTTATTTTAGCCATTTTTATTTAATAGCTCATGTATTGACTTACCATATTATTTAATCAAGACATAGTTACAACGTGTTTTAATCCCGACTTTACAGTGTTTCCGCCACTGTATCGCATTAGATTATCCAGGGGATTACAGTTGGTATCAGAGCATCACTGCTCCCAACGCTTACACCTGAGAATAGGGAAAATACCCGTAAATTATTTAAACAGTAAATAAAAAATTTTAGAAATGGGTAGACACAAGTAAGGACTTGTTTGTTTAGCTTTCATGTTCTTGAAACTCGATAATTAGCATTGAATATTTGTTTTATATATCAAAGAAGACGATGAGTGGACAAATCCCTTGTCCTCTTCATCAAGTTTCATCTTATTTTATGCAATCTTCATCTTTATTATTGTCATTTTCCTCCGTAGTCGATATATTTCTCTTCTTCTTCCTAATCTCTAGATTAGATTCAATATCATTCTTCCATTATTGCACCATTTTCATTGATTTCACTTGTGTTGCTTCTAGATCGCTTTGTAGTTTATTTTATTGATCGCAATTTTCTTCATTGTCCTGTTGTTATTTTCCTTCGATCTAATCATTATGCATGTTATTGTTGCTTTCTCCACTGTTAATGTTTTTGTAGTTTCCATCATATAGTTTGAGTAGATTTCTTGTTGAGGGGTTTAGGGAGGAGGATCTTGGTTTATTTGAATTGAGAAATTTTGGTTTGGTTGCTTGCTTGTTGGTTTATCTTGCTTGAGTTTTTTGTGTCATTGTTGTTGTAGTCCGGCCAACTAGATCGACCTTGACTCATTTCTACCGATATGGGGAAACTCGGGGTAGAGATTATCTAGACTTGAGACTTATCCTTCTTCGCCGCGAAAGCGGGTTTTTAAGTGAGTTGGGTGAAGAAACCGAAAGGTGACATTCTCCCTCTACCTTCATTGTGACCGACCGAATCCCAAGATTCCTAGACCACGATTTCTGATTCTCGACTTCCCACCCAACACCTTTTCCCTATTTGATTATCTCTTGTTGTTTATCGTATTTAGCATAGACTCGACCCTTAAAACCCCAATTAGAACCCATGCACATTTCTTTTACTCAATTCCGTACCGTTCCCTATGGACCGACCTCGACTTACCACGAATACACTTAGTTGTTTTTGTGTTATTACGAGTCTTATAAGTATTGTTTGATCCCTCATCCTTCGCTAAACGACCAACCGATTAGAGGCACGATCAAAGGAGCGGCAGATCTGGCCACCGCGGAAGGCACAACCGGCCACCCTCCCGCGCCGGGGGCGCCACCCAGCAACTACGCGCCACTCTTCCGGCCGGCGGCGGCGCCGGCAGCCACTGGGTCTGGCTTCCTGTCTCCACCTCCTCTTGGCACGCTCCCCCTGTGCCCTTGCCCGACTCAAGGATGGCTTCCTCCGGCCAACTCCGGCGCCAGAATTTTGGGTAGCCGACCCCAAGCTTTTCTGGCCACCCACCCTCAATAACCTAGTGCCCAACCCGGGATCTCTCCACCACCACCGCAGATCAATTCCTCCACCTATTACCCAACGGAGATTGCTAACGTCGTTCATTATGTCATCCTTCAAGAGCCTAATGATGAATGGTATATGGATACAGGTGCATCTGCTCATATGACTTATGACTCAGGTACCCTAATTTCCTATTTTAATTTGAGCAGTAATCGTACTATAATCGTTGGTAACGGTAATCTTATTCCAATTAAAGGTCTCGGTCACACTACTTTTGTAATACCCGTAATGTTTAGTAAGTCAAACCCGAATATTTCTTGGTGGGCTTGGTCCGAACCCGTGTATTTTAATACACACTACACTATACCAATGCCCTAGCTAACACCTACACCCGCACACCCTATTTATATATATATATATATATATATATATATATATATATATATATATATATTATTACTTTTAACCTAAACACTAATAGCAGCACAAATACACCCCCACTCAAATATTATATACTTACATGACGTTGCTCCTTTCTCCGCACACACAAGAAGCGAACACGAACAACAAGACGGAAGAGGAAATATACACAGTTGTAGGTAATTCCGTTTCACTAGCATCGTGGTTGAAAGTTAGTATTGATATACGAGTCGGGATTGGCTTTGGTCAGGATGGTTATTATCAATGTTATCGGTTGTGTTGTTTCTGTTTATGATTGTATCGTTATTGTTACGCGGGGTTACTACGATTATCATTATCGTTATTATTGCTCTTTGTTGGGAGTATCGTTGCCATCGTAGTACGGTTAGGTTGGAGTAATTTTGTTGTTTTCGCCATTGTTGGGTCGTCATTCTAGTTGTTGTTCAAGTGTCGGTTTGATTGGAGTGGTGTTAATTTCGGGTTATGCTTGTATATGAATTAGTATGGCCTAAATCATCGTAAGTCGTTAAGCCGAGTACCTAGTAATAAGTGGCTGCGAATGGAGTAGTGTTGTTATAGTCTTATTATTATTTTATTATAGTATCTTAACTCTTCACGATGATCTTACTATTATTTTTATTTTTATTTTTTTTTTTTTTTTATTATTATTATTATTATTATTATTATTATTATTATGTAGTGATGTACCTAACAATGCGTACAGTAGGTTTGATAATTTTGTGTGTAAACCTCATGGTCAACGGCTGGGTACGTAAGGTTTGATGATTATCCGGTGTAAGGATTTTTAGTGTGTAACGGGGGTTCGAGTGTTGTTGGAAATTGGGTGTAGGTGTCCTCGTAAGGTCGTGGGTATAAGCATCGGGGTTTGGTGTCGGGTAAGTTGTAGGGTAAGTTATGTGAGTTGTATCGGTTTAGTTTTAAATAGTAATGGACTGGTATCGACTTAATTTATTAAGCTTATAAGATATATAAGATTAGGATTAGTTGGTATAGATTATACATTAATAAGTTGGACTCTGTCGGTGTTGATATTAATTTATATATGTAATATTTTATTAGGATTGGATTTCGTAGAGTTTCCTTGGTGATCTGTACTGCTGACCCGGTGGTGACCTGCTAATTAGGTAAGGTTTTCCTTACTTAGAATACGTTAATAATATTATGCATGTATGAGTTACAAGTACGCAGTGATATTGTAATAATAAGAATAATGTTGCATATTGATGGGAGATTGATTGTTGAATATTGATATTGGAGTTGGTAAGGCTAGCTTTAGACCTAGCCGGGGCCTTTGATCACGGTCCCCTCCCTGATTTCTCCTCGCGGGTTGTTGAACTTGCGGGGGGTGTGCACACTCGGAATGAAAGGGCCTTCCAGAAGAGTTGAGATGAGAATATTGAGATGAGAATATTGATTGGTAGCGTGATGGTTCTGGAGATGTGGAGATGATATTGTTAATTGGTACCGATGATGGTACTAAGATTGTTGAGACTTGATGTTTCATCCTTCGTACTTGTATATTAATGTTAGCATGTTCTAACCGTATTTTCATTGTCTAAATTGTCACCCTATTTAATTGGGGCCTGCGATGATCCAATTGACATTTCCGGTCTCTTGGGGAGCAGAGTATTGATCCAGATATGGACAATTGATGTGTGCTTAACTGAAGCGAATTGCTGTTCGGGAAGGGAGTGTGTGGCCATCGTTATAATACTTTAGCTTGTCCAGTCGTTAGAACTGAATGAACCTTTTATTCATGTAATCGTTTGGGTTTATGTAACCCTACTTATGCTCGAACTTGGTTTGCATCTTTTGAATAATCTATTAAATTCGATTGTGTTTCAGTATTGTGTTGTGATGTGACTACTGCCTCAGTTAACCCGAGATGGTAACACTCTCATTTATCCGGGAAGGCCTAGTTAAGGCTCTTGGATTAACGGGGGTGTTACAAAGTGGTATCAGAGCGATCGATTCTGGAGCCTGAATAAATGAACATAGGAATTAAAATGAACCCCGGTGATAGACCATTAGGAGCCCACTTAAAATCTCTGGTTGGGGAGATGTCCTCATACCAACCTCCGGCCCTTTTGGTTTGGACCCGGTAACTACGTGTGAGATTGAGAGGGGGTAGAATAGGATGGGTCCACGATGATGATATGAATTTCCTTTGAATTGCATAATTATACGAGTTGTTACAAGTGTGATGTTTACAATGATATGATTAATTACAACGTTAATAGTAATGTATTGTTATGATGTATGAGCATTTAAGGCTCATGTGTATGTTATTGTTGTTTTGAAGTAATCATGTCAAAGGACGCAGCTACCAGTTCTACCCCAGCCACTTTGAGTGCCACAGAAATGGCGCGCTTAAAGGCAACTAACGATGCACTTTTGGAAGCTCTGAGAAACATCAACGCCCCGACACCACCGGCGACAGACGCGACCACCATTAGCGCTGCGATAGCACGCCTTCGTCCCAGTAAATATGACGGGACTGGTGGGCCGTCGCAGCTAGAGAACTGGGTGAGGGAAATGAAGAAGGTGTTCCAGACCGTAAAGTGTCCGGGGCATTTGGAGCTGAATCAAGCTGCATTCTATTTGAGTGGCAAGGCCGATTTACGGTGGCACCTTAACTATGACAAGCTTATTGCAGAGCATGAGGAAGGGGATTATGGGGAGTATGCCTTTGGGTGGAAGAGTCTCGCAGAAGCGCTGAGGACGGAGTTCTTTCCGGAACATATCCGTAGTGCAAAAAGGGCTGAATTTGATCGTTTCACCATGACAGACGATATGACTGTCGAGGACTATTACGACAAGTTTATGGAGCTGGCCACTTATTCTGCTGACCTCAATTTGAGTTCTGAATTATTGGCTTCCCGCTTCGAGAGGGGCTTGTCTATCAGAATCCTGGAAAGGCTACCCATGGGGAATAATGCTGATGTGAAAGAGGTATACTTGAGAGCCGGGCACGCCGAGCGAATAGTTGATCGCATTAAGGAGCTGAGCGGTCAGAAAAGTGAAAAGAGGAAAGCCGAGTCTTAGGGAGCTGTGCAGTGGGATGCGAAAAGACATGGGAATAATCGACCTCAGGGACCAAGGCCTCAATATTCTGGAGGGTACAATTGTGGGGGTGGTAGTTATAACCCGGGTAGGAGAGATACAAGGAGCTATAACTGTAAGAATTGCAACTACAACCACCCAGGGACGGACTGCAATGGACAACCAGTTAAGTGCTTCGCCTGTGGGAAATCAGGGCACCGTGCTTACGAGTGTCGAGTGAAGAAGGGTAACCCTAATTCCATTCCGGTGTCGGGATCCGAGAGTATTCATCAAGGAAACCGATACCAGGGGAACTGGAACAGATCACAGGGGAACTGGAACAGATCACAGGGGAACTGGAATAGGCCACAAGGGAGTTACAATCAGGGATCTGGGAGCACTAACCAGTCAACTGCAGCCGCAAAACCAACTACGTCTGTTAATGGGGCACCTGAAGGAAGTAAAAACACTGGGAAGCTCTTTGCTATGGGGGAGCAGGCTGCTGAGGAGGACACACAAGTTATCACGGGTACCTTTCTCGTTAACTAGAAACCTTCTTTTGTTCTGTTCGATTCTGGAGCAACTCATTCATTTGTAGCCTGTAACCATGTACCGAGTCTGGGGTTATTAGATTTTGAAAATATAGCTGACGATATAGTCACACCCTCGGGAAAACCAGTTAGGTGTACAAGAGTCTTTCGTAATGTGTCCTTGATAGTTGGGGGGGTTGATTTGCCAGATAATTTAATAGAGTTTCCCCTAGATGACTTTGACATTATCCTGGGGATGGATTGGTTGGGACGGTTTAAAGCCCAGATTGATTGTAACCTCAAGAAAGTGTCTTTAAGAGGTCCAAAGGGCATTAGAGTGTCATATAGAGGCTTTGTGATGAAGCCAACTGTGAAGATCATAGCAGTCATTACCCTGAAGACCCATCTGAAGAAGGGAAGTCCGTTATTCTTGTGCCATGTACGGGATTCGAGCCAAGGAGTTGTCTTCCGATTCAATTCCTGTGGTGAGCAAGCTTGGGGACGTATTTTCGGTGGAGATCCCAGGTTTACCACCAAGGCGAGAGGTCGATTTTAGTGTTGAGTTGAAGCCAGGGACGGGGCCGATTTCTAAGGCACCATATCGTATGAGGCCAAAAGAATTGACTGAGTTGAAGAAGCAGTTGGAAGAATTGATGGATAAGGGGTATATTCGACCTAGTGTATCGTCGTGGGGTGCTCCTGTTTTGTTTGTGCAGAAGAAGGATGGGAGCATGAGGTTGTGCATCGATTACAGGGAGCTGAACAATGTCACTGTGAAGAATCGATACCCTTTGCCTCGTATTGATGATTTATTCGATCAATTGAGCGGGGCTGGTATCTTTTCAAAGATTGACTTGAGGTCCGGTTATCACCAGTTGAGGGTCAAGAATGAAGATATTCCTAAGACCGCATTCAGAACTCGGTATGGCCACTATGAATTCGTGGTGATGCCGTTTGGTCTAACAAATGCTCCTGCTGTCTTCATGGATTTGATGAACCGAATTTTCCGGCCCTACTTGGACCAGTTCGTGGTGGTGTTTATCGATGATATCCTGGTTTATTCAAGGAACCGGGAAGAGCATGCAGATCATTTGAGGGTCGTATTGCAACTACTCCTAGACAACCAATTGTACGCTAAGCTATCAAAGTGTGAGTTCTGGTTGAAGAAGGTCGCATTTTTGGGACACGTGATTTTGAAGGAGGGGGTATCTGTAGACCCGAGCAAGATCGAGGTTGTCTCAAAGTGGCAGGCACCAAAGAATGTGGCAGAGATTCGGAGTTTCTTGGGGTTAGCCGGGTACTATCGAAGGTTCGTGAAGAACTTCTCAAAGATAGCAAGACCGTTGACTAACCTTATGAGGACGGAGATCCGGTACAGGTGGGATGACAGCTGTGAGAGGGCATTCCGAACCTTGAAGGAGCGTCTGACTACGGCACCAATCCTAGCCTTACCCGAAGGGAGCAAAAATTTTGATGTGTACACTGATGCATCGAAAAATGGGTTGGGTTGTGTACTAATGCAGAATGCCAAAGTCATTGCATATGCTTCACGTCAGCTGAAAACTTGCGAAGAGAACTACCCGACTCATGACCTGGAAATTGGGGCAGTGGTGTTTGCTCTGAAAATATGGATACATTATTTGTATGGGGCAACATTCAAGGTGTTTTCAGACCATAAGAGTTTGAAGTACATCTACACTCAGAAGGAGTTGAATATGCGGCAGAGGCGATGGATAGAGTTGATCGGAGATTACGACATGGAGATTTTATACCACGAGGGAAAGGCAAACGTGGTGGCCGATGCTCTAAGCAGGAAATCTGTGCATTCTTTGTGTTTGGATATGTCCAGATTGAGGCTAAGGAATGAAGTGCAACAGATGGGGATTCATGTGATAAGGAAAGGGGAAGCCATGTCGGACTTGGCGATTCAACCTGAGTTGTACGCCGAAATACGAGAAGAGCAGTTTTTGGATCAGAAGTATGTAATGTGGCGAGCCCGCATTGAGAAAGGTGAACCCTCAAATCTCACCATTCACCCAGACAGGAGCCTCAGGTTTAATGGCAGGTGGTGGGTGCCAGAAGGAGGAGAATTAAGGAGGAAAATCATGACCAAGGCGCATTGTGCTCCTTACTCGGTACATCTGGGTGGGGACAAACTGTATAAGAATCTGAAGAAGACATTCTGTTGGGAGAACATGAAGAGAGAGGTAGCCGAGTTTGTGTCCAGATGTCTGACTTGTCAGAAAGTCAAGAGTGAACACAAACGACCACAGGGTAAGCTGCAACCCTTAGAGGTACCTGAGTGAAACTGGGACTCCATTTCCATGGATTTCATTGTAGGGTTGCCGAGAACCCCAAAGGGGAATAATATGATTTGGGTGATAATAGATCGACTCACCAAGTCGGCTCACTTCGTGCCAATGAAGGATACGTGGAGACGTGGAGTAAGGCTGAGTTAGCAATGGCTTACAGGAGGCATGTTCTAAAATTGCACGGAGTACCTAAGGACATTGTGTCAGATCGTGATTCGAGCTTCATATCGAAGTTCTGGCAGGAACTGCAAGAATCTTTGGGTACACAATTGAAGATGAGTACAGCCTTTCACCCTGCGACTGACGGTCAGACAGAACGAACCATACAGACTTTGGAAGATATGTTGCGGGCATGTGCATTGGAATTTCGAGGTTCGTGGGAGGATCGACTTGATTTGATTGAGTTCTCTTACAACAACAGCTACCATGCTAGCATCCAGATGGCACCGTTTGAAGTTTTGTATGGAAGGAAGTGTAGGAGCCCGGTATGTTGGGACGAGAAGGCCGATGCAGTAGTGTTGGGACCCCACATGATTCAGGAGATGATCGAGCAGGTACATGTAATCCGACAGAAGATGCGAGCAGCACAGGATCGTCAGAAGAGTTATGCCGATCTCCACCGCAGAGAGGTTGAGTTCGCTGTGGGTGATAAGGTCTTGCTGAAAGTGTCACCTATGAGAGGGGTTATGAGGTTCGGGAAGAAGGGCAAGTTGAGTCAAAAGTTTATTGGACCGTATGAAATTCTGGATAGGATAGGGGAGGTGGCGTATTGGTTAGCACTTCCCCCAGCACTTGATAAAGTCCATAATGTGTTTCATGTTTCCCAGTTGGGGAAATACTTGAGTGACCCGTCTTACATTATTGAACCCGAGACAATCCAGTTAGATGATTCTCTTAGTTATGAGGAGGTGCCAAAGGAAATCTTAGACCGAAAAGTCAGAAAAACTCGGAGAGGGGAAACAGCTCTTGTCAAAGTTTTGTGGTCTAATCACAACGTCGAGGAGGCCACTTGGGAAACAGAATCATCAATGCGGAAACGTTTTCCTCATCTCTTCGATCAGGTAATTACTTTGGTTACGAGTACGTAACCTTGTCTTTAAGGAGGGTAGGATATAACAATCTGACCCATGTTATATACTTAAATTTCATCGTATAGTAGTATAGACATTTCATGCTACTTACCATGTTATTAGAAGGTTATTCTTTAGAGGTCTGTTGAGGTTGTGTTAGGGAACGAACTTTGGGACGAAGTTCCTTATAAGGAGGGTAGACTGTAATACCCCGTCCCGGTTACTCATGTTAGTTCGGTGATTATTGGGTGATTCGTCAATTATTGTTTAGTTGGTTGGTCAGGTTGGACTAGTTAGTCGTTCTGTAGGGGAAAGTGAACTTCGGGACGAAGTTCCTTATAAGGAGGGTAGATTGTAATACCCGTAATGTTTAGTAAGTCAAACCCGAATATTTCTTGGTGGGCTTGATCCGAACCCGTGTATTTTAATACACACTACACTATACCAATGCCCTAGCTAACACCTACACTCGCACACCCTATTTATATATATATATATATATATATATATATATATATTATTACTTTTAACCTAAACACTAATAGCAGCGCACACACACCCCCACTCAAATATTATATACTTACACGTCGTTGCTCCTTTCTCCGCACACACAAGAAGCGAACACGAACAACAAGACGGAAGAGGAAACATACACAGTTGTAGGTAATTCCATTTCACTAGCATCGTGGTTGAAAGTTAGTATTGATATACGAGTCGGGATTGGCTTTGGTCGGGATGGTTATTATCAATGTTATCGGTTGTGTTGTTTCTGTTTATGATTGTATCGTTATTGTTACGCGGGGTTACTACGATTATCGTTATCGTTATTATTGCTCTTTGTTGGGAGTATCGTTGCCATCGTAGTACGGTTAGGTTGGAGTAATTTTGTTGTTTTCGCCATTGTTGGGTCGTCATTCTAGTTTTTGTTCAAGTGTCGGTTTGATTGGAGTGGTGTTAATTTCGGGTTATGCTTGTATATGAATTAGTATGGCCTAAATCGTCGTAACTCGTTAAGCCGAGTACCTAGTAATAAGTGGCTGCGAATGGAGTAGTGTTATAGTCTTATTATTATTTTATTATAGTATCTTAACTCTTCACGATGATCTTACTATTATTATTATTATTATTATTATTATTATTATTATTATTATTATTATTATGTAGTGATGTACCTAACAATGCGTACAGTAGGTTTGATAATTTTGTGTGTAAACCTCATGGTCAATGGCTGGGTACGTAAGGTTTGATGATTATCTGGTGTAAGGATTTTTAGTGTGTAATGGGGGTTCGAGTGTTGTTAGAAATTGGGTGTAGGTGTCCTCGTAAGGTCGTGGGTATAAGCATCGGGGTTTGGTGTCGGGTAAGTTGTAGGGTAAGTTATGTGAGTTGTATCGGTTTAGTTTTAAATAGTAATGGACTGGTATCGACTTAATTTATTAAGCTTATAAGATATATAAGATTAGGATTAGTTGGTATAGATTATTCATTAATAAGTTGGACTCCGTCGGTGTTGATATTAATTTATATATGTAATATTTTATTAGGATCGGATTTCGTAGAGTTTCCTTGGTGATCTGTACTGCTGACCCGGTGGTGACCTGCTAATTAGGTAAGGTTTTCCTTACTTAGAATACGTTAATAATATTATGCATGTATGAGTTACAAGTACGCAGTGATATTGTAATAATAAGAATAATGTTGCATATTGATGGGAGATTGATTATTGAATATTGATATTGGAGTTGGTGGGGCTAGCTTTAGACCTAGCCGGGGCCTTTGATCACGGTCCCCTCCCTGATTTCTCCTCGCGGGTTGTTGAACTTGCGGGGGGTGTGCACACTCGGAATGAAAGGGCCTGCCAGAAGAGTTGAGATGAGAATATTGATTGGTAGCGTGATGGTTCTGGAGATGTGGAGATGATATTGTTAATTGGTATCGATGATGGTACTAAGATTGTTGAGACTTGATGTTTCATCCTTCGTACTTGTATATTAATGTTAGCATGCTCTAACCGTATTTTCGTTGTCTAAATTGTCACCCTATTTAATTGGGGCCTGCGATGATCCAATTTACATTTCCGGTCTCTTGGGGAGCAGAGTATTGATGCAGATATGGACCATTGATGTGTGCTTAACTGAAGGGAATTGTTGTTCGGGAAGGGAGTGTGTGGCCATCGTTATAATACTTTAGCTTGTCCAGTCGTTAGAACTGAATGAACCTTTTTTTTCATGTAATCGTTTAGGTTTATGTAACCCTACTTATGCTCGAACTTGGTTTGCATCTTTTGAATAATCTATTAAATTCGGTTGTGTTTCAGTATTGTGTTGTGATGTGACTATTGCCTCGGTTAACCCGAGATGGTAACACTCTCATTTATCCGGGAAGGCCTAGTTAAGGCTCTTGGATAAACGGGGGTGTTACAACTTTATCTCGTCCTCTCCCTCCTTTAAAACTTAAAGACGTTCTTAATGCCCCAGATATCATTAAAAATCTTGTGTCAGTATGGAAATTTACCAGTGATAATAATGTTTCTGTGGAATTTGACCTGTTTGGTTTGAATGTGAAGGACCTTCGGACGAGGACCCGTCTAACGAGGTGCAGTAGCAACGGTGACCTTTACCCTCTCTCCGCTCTCAAAGTCAACAAAAACGAAGCACCTCAATATTTTTCGGCTCTCTCCGCCATGTCCCAAGATCTTTGGCACTTCCGTCTCGGACATCCGGGACCGTCTATTCTAAATACTTTACGTGCTTCTCGTGCTATTTCTTGTAATAATTTATCGCGTTTCAAATTTTGTCATGTTTGTGAACTCGGTAAGCAAACTCGTCTCCCTTTCTTTCCGTCTAATAATACTACTGTCTCACCCTTTGATATCGTTCATAGCAATTTATGGACCTCTCCCATCCTCAGTAATCTTCAACATCCCTACTATCTCTTATTTCTAGATGACTATACTAATTTTTTATGTACCTTTCCCCTTAAAAATAAGGCCCAAGTTTTTAATCTTTTCACCCTGTTTCCTAATCTCGTTCTCACTCAATTTAATCGTAAAATTAAATAATTTCAATGCGATAATGGTCGCGAGTTCGATAACGGACCTTATCACTCCTTCTTTCATCAACACGGAATCCAACTCCGTTTCTCTTGCCCTCATACCTCAATTCAAAATGGAAAAGCCGAAAGAAAAATTAGGACTATAAATAATCTCTCCGCACTCTCCTCGCTCACTCACACGTCCCTCCAATCCTATGGCCCTACGCTCTTGCTATGGCCACTTACCTTCACAACATCACCCCGAGTAAAGTCACCCAACTCGCCTCTCCCACACAACTCTCTACCAAAAAGTCCCATCCTACACACATCTCTGTGTCTTTGGTTGCTTATGTTCTCCTCATCTCCCGTCCTCCACCATCAATAAACTTGAACCCCGTTCTACCCCTTGTGTCTTTCTCGGATACCCCTTCGCTCACCGTGGCTACTTGTGTCTCGACTTGTCCACCCGTAAGGTTTTCATTAACCGACATGTTACTTTCCACGAAACTATTTTTCCGTTTCATGATAAGGTACGTTCCAATCCCCCCCTCCTATGACTTTCTTAGCCAAGACCATTCCTCTCTCATAACCCACCACCTAGCCCACACCTCACAACCCCCCTTTCTAGTTTATTCTAGACGGCCCAAACCCTAAAGCTCCAATCAGCCCAACTCTCAATCATCCTCTCTGAAAGTCACCCAGCCCAATCTCTCACCTCCTCCCTCCTCTAATACGGACCAACAAAAGAATCCTACCCCTCTTATCCCCCACCAAACTGGCCCAACAACACAATCCGGCCCAAAAACACCTCCCCCCCCCCCCCCCCCCCCCCATCCCACAATGCTTCCGCCCAGTCCAACTCTACAATCTCAATCCAACTTCTTTCTCCTACACCTAACTCATCTCATCTCATGCAAACTCGTAGCAAACACGACATACACAAACCCCTCTCCATCCCTAGCCTCACAGCCACCACCGACCTTTCACCCATTCCCCGAGACCCTATTTCTGCCTTCGATACCCTAATTGGAAACATGCCATGAATGACGAATTTAACGCTTTTATTAAAAACGGAAATTTCCCATGGTACCCTCGAACTATGTCACATTACACATGGTACCCCTGTTTTTAAGTTTGTTCACATGGTAACCTTGAGTTTTATAGTTTAGCTCCCGATTTGCCCTTACCCAAATTTCTGTTATGACACCGTTAAATTCTGTCATCACTCCCAAATTTCCCATATTCATTGCTTTCCTTTCAGGGGTACCATGGGAACAACTATGAAAAATTTAAGGGTACCATGGGAACAACTATGAAAACTTAAGGATACCATGAGAACAACTATCAAAACTTAGGGGTACCATGGGAACTCCTCTCCTTTTGAAGAAAAATAGTTGTTGAGAATGTAATTAATTTTGGTCATAACTTAACGGCATTATGACAGAAATTTGGGAAAGGTCAAATCGGGAACTAAACTATAAAACTCAAGGTTACCATGGGAAGAAATTTAAAAGTAGGGGTACCATGTGTAATGTGACATAGTTCGAGGGTACCATGGGACTTTTCCCTATTAAAAATGGTACATGGGTCCTAGTCCCTCGGCCTAATGATGCTAATGTTACACGGTGTATGTGGCTTTTTAAACATAAATTCAAATTTAACGGTGTGTTGGAACGATACAAGGCTCGTCTAGTTGTCAATGGCAGGTCACAACAAGTTGGTATAGATTGTGAAGAAACTTTCAATCCTGCGGTCAAACCAACTACCATCCGCACTGTCCTCAGCATTGTTGTCTCCCGACATTGGTCTCTGCATCAACTCAACGTGAAGAATGTCTTTCTCCACGATCACTTATCCGAGACAGTATATATGCACCAACCTCCCGATTTCCGTCATCCTCAACATCCTAACTATGTTTGTCTTCTCAAGAAATCTCTCTATGGTCTTAAACAAGCACCTCGAGCCTGGTTTCAACGTTTTGCCAACTTTGTCTGCTCCATCGGGTTCCTCCATAGTAAGGTTGATCACTCTCTCTTCATCCTCCACACCGTCAGTCACACTGCCTACATCCTCCTCTATGTTGACGATATTATTCTGGTCTCCTCCTCCGACCTCCTTCGCAGCTCCTTTATCCGTCAATTCAAGCCCGAATTTGCTATGACTGACCTTGGCCCTCTCATCTATTTCTTGTGTGTCTCAGTTGAGCAACGAAAAGATGGACTCTTTTTGTCCCAATCCAAGTATGCCGAAGAAATACTCTCTCGCGCCAACATGTCCTCATGCAAGCCCTCTCAAACACCAGTCAATTCTGAAGCCAAACTCAGCTCAGTAACCGGACCCCCCATTTCTGACCCCAGCCTATATCACAGTCTTAACGGTGCTCTCCAATATCTCACATTCATTCACCCAGACATCTCTTATGCAGTCCAACAAGTCCGTCTCTTCATGCACGATCATCGTGAACCCCACCTTGCTGCTCTCAAACGCATTCTTCGATACATTCGCGACACTACTACTCATGGTATCACTATTCATCCCTCCCTAACTGATTTTCTTATTGCTTATTTCGATGCTGATTGGGGTGGCTGCCCTGACACCCGACGATCCACCTCCGGCTACTGCGTCTATCTTGGTGACAATATCGTCTCATGGTCCTCTAAACGACAACCCACAATGTCCCGCTCTAGCACGAGGCCGAATACTGTGGCGTAACTAACACCTTCGCCGAGACCTGTTGGCTCCAAAACTTGCTCCTTGAACTCCAATGCCCTCAGTCCAAGACAACTATTGTCTACTGTGACAACGTAAGTGCCATCTACCTTGCCGGCAATCCGGTCAACCATCAACGGATCAAAAATATAGAAATGGATATCCACTTTGTTCGTGAAAAAGTTGCTCTCGGTCAACTCTGTGTCCTTTACGTTCCATCCCGCTATCAGTTTGCCGACATTTTCATCAAAGGCCTTCCTAGAGCTCTATTCGATGACTTTCGTTCCAGTCTCAATGTCCAGTCCCCTCCCGTTTCGACTGCGGGGGAGTATTAGATTGACATTGGATTCATTGTATATCAATAGCATAGGATTCATTGTATAGTCTAGCCTAGTTCTTTGTATTAGCATTAATAGTCTCCTTGTTCCTAGATTCATAGGAAGTAGAATAGTTCAACTTTCATTATTGTATATGTAAATGCATCTTAGGAAGGAATAAGAAAAGCAGAATTAGCTTCTTTTAAGCGAATTAGACTTGATTTTGACATTGCTAAACTGAAATATGTAGGGAGTTTAAACTTTAAAGCCTTTTGTGATCGGTTTTCTCTGAGCTATCCTTTAGGAGTGTGTAGGTCACCTCAATGTGGGCATTTCACATTTAACGTATGACGTTTGTTTCTTTTCCCTAGACTAGACATGTTTTGATGGTCTAAACATGAAAGCCTTGTTTGCTTTGATTTTCCTCTCATTCATCTTGAGCATTTGACCCATATTTTTCCATGTTCACATTTGTTTCTAACTACATACTGTATCATATTGCTTACCTTATTGAGCATGTGGGATGGATTAGAACAAGCCTAGTCACGACTGTGGTGGGGTGGGCCTGACACGCCACGATTGAGCCTTGTGCCTTGGACCGTTCTTCGGTAGTTATTGGGGGATCAGGGTCGGACCTAGGCCTGGGTCGTGCTGCTGTGGTGGTATGGCAGGGCGGGCCGACACGAAACATCTAACCTGTTGGTTTGCTTGCTCTAACTGGACTAAAAAGTAAAAACTACTGTGACCTAACTAATGCAATGCCACAATGACATGTACTGAAATCAAATGGGCCAAGTATATTAACTCGTAACCCAAAATGACCCGTTACTATTAATTAAGCCAATTATAAGTCAACCGAATGACCCATTTACAACGCGTTCAGGTGATCCAGCAACCCATCCTAATGAGCTCAACATTCCATTAAACCTATTTGTTCATCCATGACTGAAATTCTACATGACTCGGGCAATTCTACAGATTCTAGTTTTACAAATCCAGGGTTTTTTCTTCTCACACGCTGTATATGTCCATTCCGATTCCATTTCACGCAACCTGGACTTCATCATCCCTTGTACATTCAAGGAATATTCGGGAAAAAAAGGAGAATACTTTTGGTAGAACTAGAAGACGGTTGAGAGAAGCATGTGATATTACTGTCTAGCCAGCCAGAATGGAATAATTTGGGCTTGGGGAGACCATGATAATCCACTTGTGTTCTGCTGCTGATGACTAGCCATAATTGCAGGAGAATGGGTCAGCTCTCCGGTAATCAACTGATTGCTGGGCATCAAATGGGAGCAAGGTATTCCGAATTGTTCCTTGCTTTGCTCTGCTCTAGAGATTTCCTCAATCCTACTGCGCTTAGACGACTGACTCTCATGACCTCTACGATGCTTCATTATCTCCAAGTCCCGCTCCGACAGATCATGGTTACTGTCAGATGACAAATTGATGAATTTTGAGGGGTTGGTTGATTTGGAGCATTGAGCTTTCCTCTCAAGTGCATGCATTTCTTCTACCATTGGCTTCCATAGCCGAACTCTAGCATTGGTGAACCAGTTTGATACCTGATCCATTCATTCATTGAGACAACATAACAAAATTGAATAGGCAGCCCACAGTTTCCCATTCAATGTAATGTAAAATTCATCATTATGGACTAACCTGACTTCTTGAGAGACCAGTCTTCTGAGCTAGCATTTGCTTGTCAGAATCACTAGGATAGCTGAAATCAGAGATCGCCTACTTACAACGACGTTTTGAAAATGAATCATTGTACGTAATTGTTGTGCTGGTGGATAAAGAATACTTACGGATGTAGAAAATGATCAAATAACCAAGTCCTTAAAACAGCGACTGCTTTATCAGGAAAACCTCGTTGGGAACGCCAAACAGGATGTTGAAGAAGGTTGGAGCCAGAAGCAGTGACATGACCTTGATTGTGCTCATTCTGGCTTCTGTCCTGATCAGGACAAGGACAGGAGCCTGAGTCACGCTCTCTTCCAAAGTCGACACCCCCAGAACCCTTGCTGCTGCTGCTGCTGCTCACTCGTATTTGATCTATAATGGCATTTTTCAAGCAGTGAAAGTGCCTAAACATGGCTCGCACCGCAAAGCTTATGAACGGGGCAGCATTTGCAAGGCCGGCCACCGATTCAAATGAAGTGACAGCCGACTGCATTTGTTGGCAGTAAAGTTTATACTTTTTATAGACCTAGCATTTGAGCGCACAAGGATGCACAGCAAAGAATTAGTAGCCCATATATAGATCATAGATCATAGATGGCCGGGAATGGGGATTGGTAATTAACTTGGTCACATTTTACATTTCATCAACTAGAGTAGAAATTAAAATTAGAATGTTGCACCAGATTTTACTCCGTATATATTAAAGGACTGCTATCATAATCTAAAATCAAAGCATAGCAAGTTTATTACTCTTTTAAATATGAAAACTCAAATGTTACCTCTTCTCGGAAAATTGAAACTACAGCGATTAGATGAGCATGTACAATAATACAGAGATTGCGCCTCTCAATCCTTGATAGTCAGTCCCTAACTTCAGGGGTCGCCAAATAGTACAAACGTACAGTAGTTTAAAGAAACAAAAAGGTTCAATCCTAAGCTTGAAGTAACTCAAATTTTACATAAAAATCTTGGCAGGTTTAAGAATTACCAGGAGTGAACTTAAGCTGTTTGAAGTTAGTCAAAATTGTGCGTTGAACAAGAACCCGTTTAGCTTAGTTGGTAGAGCGCAAGTATCTTAACCTTTTGGTCGGCGTCTTCTTTTTTAAATGTACAATTTTATTTTAAAATTCAATAACATTGATTTTAACAGAGTACTTGGGTTTATATTGTACTCGTATCTATCATTAAGTGATACATAATGTACAGAATTTTATTCGTTTAATATTTTTGTTCTAAAAAATGTGGGAAATTATTCTAAGAAATAATTTTACCATACGAGGTATACCTTCGTGTGTGAAAAAAATACTCCGTATATACGAAGCTCATAAACTTGACATTTCTCTTCTCAAAGATAAAGATGGAGGGATTAACCCGTCTTATAATTTTAGCACGTTATTTATTTATTAGGGAGTAGTATTTTTGATTATCAAATTGAAAACACTTTCCATAGCAATCACAGTTTATATAAGAGTCGATACATAAAAAGCCAATTTACCATATGCACGTAGTACCGTCAATAAGAACTAATACGAGTGATAATTTTGAGAGTACTTAAAGTGTTTAAATACATTCAATATTATGTTTTAATACATGCTTCTATTTAGAAATTACAACTTCGTTCAATCACATTGGTCTCATATGCTTTTTCACATGTTCAATATCTTTACCTTTTGTTGTTACTTGGAGCACCCTTATCATGGAGAAAATTAAACAAAAAAACCTTCATAGGATCTTTTATTCATAGTCTCCATGCTCAGTTGAGTATAATTTATACGAAGTACTCCCTTTATTAAATTTAGTACTCCGTTTCATTTTAGTACTCCGTACATCATTTGTGACCTCACTTTCTTTTCCAACTTTCATTTTTCTTCCACATATTCCACTCTTCTTAATTTTATCCTCAAACTAATGTGGAAGATCATTAAGAAGGGGAGGAAACATCATTTTTAATTTATATCCGTGCAACTTTACACGGATGCTAATCTAGTTTAAATAATGAATCGAACGTCACTCGCCGACAAAAGAAGGGAGGAAGGGATTAAGCGTTTGATAATAGTTAAATTCGTTTCATATATAAGGAGTCCGTCTAGTTCAGTTGGTAGAGCGCAAGGCTCTTAACCTTGTGGTTGTGGCTTCGAGCCCCACGGTGGACGAAATTTTTTCCCCAGGTTTTATTGGCGCCTAGTACACGCTGCATGTGTCGTCCCATAAGGCGTAAATCCCATCTTTAATTAACATGACAAGAAGAAACCTAATAAGTAATAAACCAGTTACTCCGTGGGACTCAATACTCCGTAATATCCTAGACCTCCTACTACTAGTAGTAGTACAGCTGTAGGAGCAAGGTAATGGATACGAGTATATAGTGGAGTAAGATTTAGTGCAGCCAGCTAGCCAGCTATATTGTACTGCACAGTAGTAGCTTCAAACAATTTAATTTTCACCTGTACAAGGTTAGGGCCTTTGGACAATAGGAATAACTTGACACTTCTGCCTATGTCTAATCCCTAATTTTACTTTAATAATTTCCTAATTACAGCTGCGCTGCCTCTGTAGCCTACAAACATCCACTACTATACGGCAATTGTGTTCCATGTAAGTATGTTCCAACATCAACCATCCTAAACCTAAAAAATAAAATACAAGGAGTAACTTTTTGTCTGTGACGTGTATATTCGTGTGATGATTTAAGTGTCATTCGTATAGATAGGCAAATAAAAAAACATGTTACTCCCTTCATTTAAATCCAACATGACCTTATCATTCTACAGAGTATCATACTCGTCGAGAAACGTTTTACACCATCAATATCTTTTATTTTATGTTAACAAAAATTATACGCCTTTCTGTTTAGGAGAAAAATAAGAAGGGAGTATTATATATTTATATTAGTAGAATGTGGAAAGTGAAATAAAAAAGTAAGAGAGAAAAATATTATTTTAATTAAATGAGAAAAAATAGAATGAAAAAGTAAGATATATGAATATTATATTAATTAAATGAGAAAAAGTAGGGTGAAAAATTAGTTGAGAGAAATATTATAATTAATGAGTAGTTAAAAACCTTCTTTAAATGAAAAGAGGAAAGAAAACCAAACCCGACCCAATAAGGAAAGATGGAAGAAAATAGACAATCGGAGGGAGTAGGTAAGAATATGATATTATTAATCTAGTCATAAAAAAAAAAAGCAAGTTTCCTTTGTGACAGTCACAACGGTTTGTGACGGAATTATCCATCATAAACGTGTAACGGATCAAATAATACCCACTTGGATGAATAAAACAAAGTCATGTGCTACCAATAGCCTTATCTTTTCTAATCCAATGATATTATTTGATCCGTTATTCCCTTGTGACGGATATAAACTTATTCCTTAATCTTTACCAATAGATGGTCTAGGAATAGTGAAAAGATAGAAAAAAAGGAGGGTAGGGAAAGAAAAGCAAAATGGGCAGGTGAATATTTAAAGAAGGGAAGAAGGGAAGAACATGATTTGATTAATAAGTTTGACGTGACTAGACAGAGGTCTTTATGTCACACACTGCTATGGTAGTGCAGACGATAGGTTATAAATCATGATTTCTTTCAATTCAATTCAATTTTTATTTATATAATAGTAAAAGTATTTCCACTCTTCAGAAATTCTCCCGAGAAACAAGCCTGGCAACAACAGTGTTAGCGAATATCAGATCATCACTTGTTCATCACTTATCTATATAAAAATATAAAAAGTCATTCCAAAATGTCACCCTTTACAAGGTAATGACAAGTGGCACTACTAAAATATTTAGCTCATCAATATGTAATTATGTGCTTTTATTAATTGTAATTAATACAATACAAAGTAATTACATATTACTAACATTTTCTACATTTCTACAAAGAATTTTTTATATGAGTTGTGCTAATAATTTTGATTACACAACTTTAATATCATACCATTTTAACAATTGAGATATCTTATTAACAAAATTCTTACAGGATAATTGGCTTTTACAAATTATGTATCAACTAGTATAGCACCCGCGTAAATACGCGATAATTTACTTTATTACTTTTAATGTAAATACGCGGTAATTTAGTTTATTATTTTTAATAGATGAAACATCTATAATTACCAATAATAAATTCGGTATTGTATAGTTATGGAGTATATATTTTTATTTCAAATAAGATACTTATTTACTTAATACAATATAAATAAGCAGTAATTAAATGTACTCATAACTTTATAAGAAGTGTTAAAGTAAGAAAATATTATCCTATTCTACAATAAAACAAATCAATGAAATAAGAACACTTGACTACTTGAGTTCATTTTTTGTATTTCAACAACATCATAGTCTATATTATAGACATGATTATATTTAGATGTATTAATTATGTAGTGAATTGAGATTAATGTAAAAAAAAGAAAAATTGTTTGGCCTTAGCCCAAATATTTTGAGTTGCGTTAATAATTTATAATTTTATAAAATATCTCATATACAAAATTTGTACCTTTGTTTTAATTTTATAAATAATATAATGAATGATTTTACCACCACCGGTTTACCTGACCTACCACTTTACATATTTGTTTTAATTTTATTTTTTAGGGAGATAATTTACATTTTAATTATTGTATCCATTCATTTATTACCAAGACTGTAGACTTGTAATAGATTGACATAATGTAATATTTTCTAGGTTGTAACATATTAATAAAGTATACATTAAAATAAATCATCTTTTATGTTTTTAAAATACAACTTCCATAATTTTGAAGTAAATAAACCAATTAATGATATTAAATAATTATTGAAATTCTAAATCTAACTATGTGCAAATTTTCAACATATAAGGTAGACCCAAATTTTTGTATATTTTGCATAGAAGTATAGAAATATGAGGTGAGACCCAAATAATGTAATAGAGTGCAATTAGGCGGGAAATTGGATGCATGAGAGTTTGCCACCTAATCACAATTTTAGTAATCTCTATTCTTTTAGTACATAGGAAATTTTCGGTTTACGATCCATTTCATTGATATTTTTTGGGTCGGTATGGTTTATTTTTATTTATTTTTTTGCAGACGTTGTAACATTATTTTATAGATGAGAATAAATATGAGTGAAATCATAAACTTCTTACAAGAAGTTACGGAGTAAATTTTGGGTATTATTATTTTTAGATTTAAGAATTATAATACTAAGGATTTCATAATTAATATTTTCCCATAAAACTAAGGTTTTGCAAATTAAAAGTACTATGGATAATTACACTAAAAAATTATGTTAATTAACGCGATTATTCATCTAATATTCACAAATTTATAAAGGTAATGTAGTCTTAGGTTATGATAGTAGAATTACAAATACATAATTTTCAAATAGATTTGGGTAACGTAAGTTGTCATGATATGTTACTACATACGAGTAATTTATATCTACCTTACTTTTACACCATCTTAATTTTTGTCAAATAAAACAATAAAATGTTGTTTGATTATTATTCTTAGCTAGAAAAATAGATGAATCATAATTTATTACTCCATTATATAATTATACGTCGATGTACATAACATGACGTCACGAGACCACAATGTTACCAATACTCTCTTCCATTCGATTTCAGACATTTATAACCGTATACATTGAGATTATATTGTTATATGAATTTGGAAGTAGTACGATTAATATTCATAAAAATAATGTTATTTGTTTATTTTGAACAAAACACGTGAATTACAGTTCGTTCATGTACAATTGCACATAAGTTTTTGCATACGAGATTACGAGTGCATACAACACGACGACAATTTAATTTAAAGTTAAGTTTGCACAATTTACTTGAAACGCACCCGTGATTTTCACGGGTAACAAAACTAGTTTTATCCACAAAACTCAAGTCCCAATCCCATACCATTATTAATACCCTAGCTTAGCTTTTACTAATACATCCATCATTAATGCGCAGATTAAAAACCAATGGTGTAAATTAGGATAACCCTACTGTCCACTGCCACAATAAAATACGGAGTATACCATACCACTTAAAATACACTTGTAAAAATTGGATTATCCGTCTTATATGTATAGAGTCAAATAGTCATTCACTTACATATAAGCCAAAACTTTTACTCCTCCCATGGCCTTTTCTTTTTGGTTTTATTCCAAATACTTACCCGTCATACATTTTATTACGAATATATCCATCTTAAACAATAATTTGTGTGAAAATTTATGTGGTTATAATAATACTCGCACATGATAAGTAGCAAGGTACCGTTTAGATGTGGCATTATCGATTCCCTGAAATTATTGACATGTACAAAATTAGGATGCCCTAGGTCATGAAGTGTGTGTCATCCTAATTATGTGATGACACTCAAAAATATTGGATGACCTAAGTCATGACACTCAAAAAATACGTAAATGTATTTTTAGTTGAAAAAAGAGGAGAGATACTTCCTCCATTCCAAAGAGATGTTCCCATTTGATTATTTTATTCCTCACATTTCATTAAAAGTGGGAACATCATAGTGGGATGGAGGGAGTACTTGGGTAGAGAAAAGTGAGAAATAATTGAATTGAAAAGTAAAAAATGATTGGTTGATGACATGATTTTCTAATTTTTTTGCTAGAATATGATTGATGACCTAGAACTCTAGAAGGCTAGATTAACAAAATTTTATAGAGTAATTTTTTGCCAACTTAAAATGAATATATGATGATCTAAACTACATCTCGACAAATATATGATGGTCTAAACAACGTCTCGACAAATAAGAAGAATCAAAGTGGAGAAAAAAAGTGTAAAGGACATTCTAGACAACCACTTTCTATACACTTAAAATGGTGGGAAATCACTACCGTATTCATTTCTCTGGGGACTACTTTTTACCGTCGGCGCTTTACTTCTTACCGTCGGCGTTAATTACGTAAAATGACGACTTTGCCCTTGATATTTATTCTCGAAATAATATTACTTTAACATTCGATTTATTAAAACTCGATAATAAAACCGTCTTTTTCGATTATCGTAATAAACCAAAACCGACTCCGTATATAATTAATATATGGAATTACGTAAAATGATAAGTTCTCCTTTGCAATTAATTCTTGAAATATTATCACATTTACATTTTATAAAGTATCGGTTTATTAGAACTCGATAATAAAACCGTTTTCTCGATTATTGCTACGCCTCTGATTTTAAACCTTTAATTAGATTAATTAACGACTTAATACAATTTAATAAACGTAATTAACAACTACGAGTAATACGCAAATTAAATCCTAATTAATCTACGACAATCAAGATTTATTATACAAATCGATGCAAATTAAAAGAAAAAAATCCGGAAATGGGTCGGGTCGAGTGGGTTTTTGACCCATCAAAGGGTCGTATTATTTTTGTTATAATACTTGAAAATTTGTTATGAAACATCAAGTATAAGGTGGTGAAATTGGTTACAGGAACAACCTTTCATTCAAGTGACCCGGGTTCGAATCCTCTTGTTTACACCTTAATTACTTTTGAAAATTTAAAAAATAATTCAACAAACAAAATGCTATCAACAAGATTCGAACCCCTGACCTACCAACTAACAGTCAAATGACCGAACCACTGGACCAACACCAACATACTGATATTTCAAATGGTTGAAAACTACTTGTTTCGAAAAAAAAATCCGGGAAAATGAACTTAGTCGAAAAAATTCGTCGACTCGAGGATGGGGGAGTCGACGAATTTTCTCGACTTACCGATGGGGGAGTCGAAAAAATTCGTCGACTCACCCATCGGCAAGTCGAAAAAATTCGTCGACTCCCCCATCCTCGAGTCGACGAATTTTTTCGACTAAGTTCATTTTTCCGGATTTTTTTTTTCGAAACAAGTAGTTTTCAACCATTAAAAATATCAGTATGTTGGTGTTGGTCCAGTGGTTTGGTCATTTGACTCTCAGTCGGTAGGTCAGGGGTTCAAATCTTGTTGATAACATTTTGTTTGGTGAATTATTTTTTAAATTTTCAAAAGTAATTAAGGTGTAAACATGAGGATTCGAACCCGAGTCACTTGAATGAAAGAGTGTCCCTGTAACCAACTTCACCACCTTATATTTCACGTTTCATATCAAACTTTCAAGTATTATAGAGAAAAAAATACGACCCTTGGGTGGGTCGAAAAACCCACTCGACCCGACCCATTTCCGGATTTTTTTTTATTTGCATCCATCTGTATAATAAATCTTAATTGTCGACTTGTCGTAGATTAATTAGGATTTAATTTGCATATTACTCATATTTGGTAATTACGTTTATTAAATTGTATTAAGTCATTAATTAATCTAATTAACTGTTTAAAATCGGAGGCGTAACAATAATCGAAAAAACGGTTTTGTTATCGAGTTCTAATAAACCGATATAAAATGTAAATGTGATAATATTTCGAGAATTAATTGCAAAGGAGAAGTCGTCATTTTGCGTAATTAACTATATAGGAAGTCGGTTTTGGTTTATTACGATAATCGAAAAAGACGGTTTTGTTATCGAGTTCTAATAAACCGATATAAAATGTAAATGTGATAATATTTCAAGAATTAATTGCAAAGGAGAACTCGTCATTTTGTGTAATTAACTATAGGAAGTCGGTTTTGGTTTATTACGATAATCGAAAAAGACGGTTTTGTTATCGAGTTTTAATAAATCGATAATCTATAAAATGTAAAAGTAATATTATTTTGAGAATAAATAGTAAGGGCAAAGTCGTCATTTGACGTAATTAATGCCGACGGTAAGAAGTAAAGCGCCGACGGTAAAAAGTAGTTGCGATTTCTCTCTTCTAGTAGGGAGTTCTCTATTTCTCCCTGTTGCATCTTCCTTTCCTTGCCCTTAGTTATAACATCCCAAGTAAGGTCATGAAGTAGGTCATGACTCATGAGAGGATTGGTCACCGTAATCATTTACTCCTTCCGTTCTGAAGAGATTGTCTCATTTTTCTATTATATGTAAGAAGTATTTTAATAAAATGTGACAATCTTAGTGGGACGGAGCCACGGAGATGGTATTAACAAAAAAGTTAACATGACCCAGCATGAGAAAGGGTAATGGAATGACCTCTTTTAAGGTTTGTGACCTTCCTTCTGATCAAGGTCGCGACAAATATTGTATAGTGAGAAATGATTAGGTTGGTGACCGGTCGTGACCTTCAGCTTGGAAGGGTGAAAATGAATCAAAATAAATAAGTTGAGATTAAAAGTAAAACATGAGTCATGATCAAGTTAAGACCACCTTGATTGAGGTGGTCTTAGTCTCTTAGAGATTGCCCCTTGCTTGGGAGGTAACCTTCTTATTGGCTTTTCATTTAAATAATTTAATTAGTGTTATAAAATATTATCTCCATTTAAGTCGAATCTTCCCTTTTCTCTTTTCGACACTACTCACAGACTCACAGTCAAGAAAAACTTTCGATATTCACGACAATCTATTAGAAAAAATATATCCCTGTGGAATCTCATTTGATTCGTCTTTAGAAATACATACGGAGTAATTAATATCAAACTAGCATAGGCCCCGTGCATAAATGCACGGTATATATATAAAATTTACTTATGTAGCATACTAATTAAAGATTTTAAATTGGAGATATATTAATGTTTACATTCCTCAATTTTGAGAAAATAATTTCAAATTGATAAGCAATCAAGGTAATGAGTAAAATTAATAAATGGATGTTTAGATGAAAATATTATATCTACAAAGTATATTTTTATTTATATTATTCTCATATTTCGAGACACTTAATTCCCTCATATATATATTTTTCTAGCGTGAAGCTAAGAATGACGATACTATAAATTTACCATTTTTTATGATTTTATCATCATTCATGAAATGTAATGGGGTTACCAATCTATTTTTTAAAGTACTCTTTGTTTAAAATTCCATATTTAGAAATAATGCATTTTGGAGGAAAAATTTTGGAAAGTTGTTATTCTTTTAGTATATAGGGGGATTTTCTAGTGTGAATCTAAGAATGACGATACTATTAATTTACCATTTTTGATGATTTTATCATCATCCATAAAATGTAATGGGTTACCAATCTATTTTTTAAAGTACTCTTTGTTTAAAATTCCATCTTTAGAAATAATGAAGTTTGAAGGGAAAATTTTGGAAAGTGGTTATTCTTTTAGTATATAGGAGGATTTTCATAATTCTTTCTCCCCCATTAAGATTAATTCCAGTAAGTTCTTATTAATCAAATATACTCTCTTTGGTTACTTTTTATAATTTGACTTCTTGGACCTCACCCAACAATTTAACTTTTTTGTGATTTGACTTCTTGAACCTCACTCAATAATTTACCACATTTTATTATTGATTTCTCAATCCACGTGCCATTTGGAAGTGGAAAGAACATTGTGGGATATTAATATGTTACGAAAGATATTAACAACACAAAATGCACGTGACAAACGTGAAAAAATAAAAGAGAATGTTGAACTTGAACGAAAGGAGTACTCTATATTAAATATGTAAAATTATTATATACGGGGTATATAATACGGATTGTAATATATAACGAGTTGTGGGGTCATTTTAAAAAGTTAACTCCATTGTGGGAAGAATATTAGAAATCTTAAAGTGAGAGGAAAGATAATGCAAAATAAGGTGAATAGAGAAAATAAGGTGTCAAAAATAAATAAAAAATAAAAAATCAAATCTCATTGTGATATGATAATGTGACAATTTAAGTACCATTGACGCAAAGATGTAAGAGCTCGTTTTGTTACTTACCTAATTCCTGAAAAGTGCAAAATCCTATGAATTGCATTTTCAGAGAGTTGTTTAGTGTCCATTTCATGGGAATTGTCACTTCCTCAGTAAGTTCAATTTCTTTATAATGGAGAAAGTTACTCACCAAGTTCCCGTGTGGCCGTGTATACAACTTCACGCATGAAATCATTTTCCATGTGACAATCAAACAATATTTTTGTAATTCTCATGAAATACAAATTCATGTGAATTTAAGTTCCCGGTAACTTTATCTTTCCATGGTGAACCAAATGAGCTCGTATTTGACACGTGATACAATGCTCTTAATTTTTTATGGTACAAACGCGGCCAAAAAAAAATCAATATACATATTTAAAAAAGAAAAATCGAATTTTTTTATAAAAAAACTAAATTTGGTTACTTAAAATATACTAACAATGTTTTATAGTAAATCAAAAGTTAAATATCAAGTCCTACGAACACAAGAAATTGTACTACCAAGTATAACATGATACCAGTAGAGTACTACTCCAATAGTTACGGAGTACATTGATTATTTAGTCTTACTTTTAAAATTTAGTGTCAAATACTTGCTATAATAACAATATAACATTGAGAAGGGGTAAGCTCAAGTGCTAAGAACCCCCCTACTCTGATTGAGAGGTTGGAGGTTCAATAAGTTAGGAAAATACGATGTGTGATCCAGAATTAGTTTGACCAAGGTGCAATGAAAAACTAATTTGTTACGGAGCAGTAAAAAGAAGTTAATACAAATCAAGTGACAAAAACAAATAATCTGAAAATGAAACTAACCATAAAGTAAGGTCAACTTTAACTATACTTATTTCCTCCTACATCACATTTTTATCCATCTTCTCGAACCTCCAATTTAACTTCTAAAGACCATTCACCCTAATTCAACCCAATTTCCCTAAACTCCACCATAAAATCATAACGTCTTTTATGACAAGTTGGGAAAAAATAAACGTCAGTCCTTTCGTATAAAAATGTATCCAACATGTCTCTAAATATATACGGAATATCATTGACCTCTCCATAGAAATTAAAATAATTCGAGAATAGTTTTATAGATGTCTAACCCATTTTGTTACCCATTGATTTGGAGGGGTGTTTGTGCTACGTACAACGTGCACAAAACCAAAACAATTGCAGAAAACCGGCAAAACACACAAATGAGATTTAATCCTAGAATCACTGGATAATAAGAGAAATAGAAATATCCCAATAGTAGTAGCGGTAGGTTGTTTAAGCGCTGAAGGAAGCCAAGAAAACGCTTTAGGAAGTTAATTAGAGTGTTGGAGTATGTTTACTTACATTTTCAACTTCATTAGTTTCTTCACCCGTGCAAATGCACAGGGCGTGTTTGTTTTACATTGAGAAGAATTTATATCTTCTTTGTTCTAGCCTCGAAGTGTTCCCATCCGCAGGACTTCGAAGTGTTATAGTCTTGAAGATGTCTGGGACAGTTTTCGGGGTTTTATTTAAAAAAACGTAAATTAGATCTTTAAATCGTTAATCACTTGTTTAATTATCATTTATCTAAAATTTTTTAAACTTATGCAAATGATTAAATTTAGTGTTAATTAATTATTTAATTATCGTTCACGTCATGATCGTTTAATTGTAAAATGTTAATTATGCGTCTTAGTATTGTTAATATCATTCATTACCGTCATTGGTTATCAATTGACTTTTTTTTTCCCTTAAATAGTTTTTTTAACGATCCCTTAAATAGTTAACATCGTTAGTTACGTGTTTAATTATTGTTATCGTCTTTATTATTAAGTTAAAAAAACATATTATAACTAATTAGGAGAAAAGGGTAAATGTCATTTGTCTAATTAATGTCGTCATTCTAAAAGCAACATGCTAAATTCTAAATTTTAGTATTTTATAATTAGAATAAGTTAAAAAAATATTTTTAACAGAAACATACTCCCTCCGAGTTTCTATTATTGTCCCACTTTTCTTTTTAGGCCATTAATGTGTGGTTCACTATACTCTTTCATTTCTCTCTCTTCTTTTTTTTTCAACCACTTATTTCTCCTTTCTTATTTTTCACCCAAAAACTTTTGGGACAATAATAGGAATTCGGAGGGAGTATTATCTTTTAATTATATTTATAGATAAGAATATAAAGATATTTCGAAGTCACCCACGGTTAATCTTCCATAGTGATAATAACATTACTCTTCAATAATGAATCACATTTATTATCAAAAGATTTTTTTTCTAAAACAAAAATATCAAACGCCTCTTTTAAGAACTTAAGGATTGAGTTGTAGTGATGCCACGTGTCAGCTTATTAGAAATGAAACTTCTTAATTTGCCTTTTTATATGATTATATAGATAGATGAGTTACTGCTTAATTAAGTACTAGGTTAAGCTAAATTTTCCCTAGTAACAAAGCTGAACATTATGAAATTAAGGTTTTGTACTCCATATACTCCCAATCACAAATTCCTAGTCAAATAAAAGAAGAAACTAAAGCTAAATTATTATCCGAAATAGAAATGTAAAATTATTGACGAAACTTAAGAAAACTATTGACGCTGACGGAGATGATCATGGAGGGAGTGTCCTCTCCTGGTCCTCGAGTATTATTTATACTATTTCGTAGTCTCTCTTGTCCAATCAATTGTATCCATGTAATTTTTTGAGTCAAATTTATTAAATTTTGACTTGACAATAACAATTTTTAAAAAAATTATTTCAATATAACAAAAACACAAACATATTTATATTTATTATAAAGTAAAGTTTCACGAAAAAATTTATTATCAACAAAAAAAGATACTCATATTATACAACCGGAGAAAAATATGATTAAAATGTCGCTTTTGTACACAGAAAAAATCAAATGGGTACACTGGATTGAGTAGGAGGGAGTATTATATAGGGTAGTTCGTAGTACTCCATGTAATTATGGTAGGGGCATATATAGTGGTTGTGGAAAGAACATGTATTATACGGATGGAGTATATAAATGAATGTATAATGTATGCAAGTAGTACAGAGTAGGAGGGAGAAAGTAATAAAATGGAATGAATGAATATGTACCTGGTGGAGCATAGAAAGGAGGTTAGGGTTAGTACAATGACGAGAGAGGTGGTCATCATCATCGCTGATAAACCAGCTTCCAGAGTCTTCTAGAATCTTCTTCGTTGCCTCCGTCCCCCCGGGAGCCGACGACAGCCCTTCCAGAAGCTCCTGTGCTGGCCGAAGGAACCTGGATCGCCCCAGGATGGAGGAGTACCCGGTGAAGGGACCCACCGGGGTATACGCACTGTAACCTCCGCCTCCACCTCCGCGCGCCGCCTGGGTTGAGAGCGACAGGTTGAGCGCTGACGCGGCGGGGGACGCCGGCAGCTGGTGGTCATTCTGGAGGGGGAGGGGGATGAACTGAAGTTTGTTGCGTCTTTGCTGTGGGACCTGGAAAGGGAAAGGGAAAGGGTTTTCCATTTCCATGGAGCTAGGGATGTGGAATTCTGTGTGAACTGAACACTGCTCAGTAGGACTGGGGAGGGGAGGGGTATGACGGGGATTCCAATCGATGAAGGTGGTGGGAGTAGTCGTATCAGGTTTATAGCACTTGGGACTGGGACAAAACTTACGGGGGCCTTTTTATACTCCTATTTTCTTTCACTCCCATTCTTTCCACCCAAATTACTCCATACAGTATTATTTATTATTGAAATATTTGTCATAAATATATAAATGATCAAATAAATATAGTACTTCTTTCAATTTTAATTGATCTTTTCATTTCAAATTGGCGCATGATTTTTTGATAGGATTAAAATATTGAGAAAATAATAAGAAGTGTGCAAGTGAATATGTTAAAAATGTAGTAAGGGTAGTATATCTAATGAATAAATATAGAAATTTGTAGGAAGTAATAAGGGTAATATGGTAAAAATGATGGCCAAATAAGGAAAGGAATGAAATGAGAAGAAGATAGAAACTTGGATGAAAATGGTAAGTGAGAAGATGTTAAAATTTGGAGAAAGTACAAAAAAAATGAAAGGATAAGATAAAAGTAAGTTTATGGGAAGTTGGGACTATGAAAACAATTGTCATATGATCAAGTGAGTACTTACTTGACTTCTTTTAATCTTACAAGGGATATACAGTATTATCAATTGTTCTTTCAAACAATTGCACCTCCTACATTTGCTATAACTATTTTAATAAAATAAAATTATTTCAAAAACGTGGAGTGATACTTCATTTTTTTTTGAATAAAATGATGATATAATAATACTTCATACATCATGTTTAAGACGTATATATATTTAATATATCTATCTTAAATTATATTACTCCATACTTATAAAAGTAATTAAAAATTATCCTTAAAAAATGCACTAATTAAAATTTACTCTTTTTTTAAAAAAATTAATACTTCTTATTTAATTTTCAAACAGATGTAAAAGTTCAAAAATTGCTTGCATCTTTTAATTTCGGCGAAATACCCCTCCTCAAAAATAACGACTCTCACCTCTCCTTTCTTCTTCCTTCATTTATGTCTTAATCCTAATAAAAAAAATACCCAAAAAAAATACCTAAATCAACAATTTTTTACCCAAAAAATAAAATAATGGGAGAATTTTTTACAGTGATAACTATAAAGGGGAGGTAAGGTGAGGGGTACTTTGGGTATGAAATGACCAAAATAAGATAAAAAAATTCAATTTGACTGAAGTAACTAGTCGGAACTAAAAAATGTAAGCATATTTGAATTTTAACATATTTTTGAGTGTTAAAATTTACGGAGTATTTTTTTTAAAAGGGAGTAATTTTTATTAATGTATCTTTGAAGAGAGTAATTTTTTTATTTACTCAACTTATAACCTAGAAGGGTGGAAGTATGGTTTAGATGAGCAGTTGGTCTCCCTTACTCAACTTATATCCATCGTAATGTTAAAACGGGCAAAGTATGTGTCATATGAGGAGAGAAGGACAATGGCCCCACTAATTAGGCAATTATACTTTTGTCATATCTAGGTATTTGGTAGTTATTTGACCCGTTATACGTTTGTGACGGATATCTCCGTCACAAACAAGAATTTGTGTTAGATGAAGTTTTTTTTTTGCCAGCAAAGACATAAAGAGGAGGACCTAACACTTGATGCCCATAGCCGCTAAGCCATGGGCCTCTTTGTTAAGTTCTCTGGAAATGTAGGAAACAGTAGCACAATGAAAAAACAAAAAAAAACTTCATTATGAAGATGGTCGATAATCCTGCAAATCTCTGGTGAAACATCCTTCAAACCGCCCAGTTGCTGAACAAGGCTCAAACAGTCAGTTGAGAGATGAATGTGGAGAAACCCTTTGGATCGCGCCCAAAGAGTTGCCTGATGGAGGGCCAGGGCTTCAGCATGAAGGGGTGAAGTAGCTGTGAAATTTGAGAACTCTCGCGCCAGACAAATCCCATCACTAGAGAAGACAACCCAACCCCCCGCAGCCTTGTTATAATCCTTCCATGCCGCATCCATTTTAATGAGGACCTTAGAACAGTTCAAACCTGAGCTAATAATGTTGAGCGGATGACCTTTTTTTACATTATTAAAAGTTGATTTCTCATCCTCTTGTGATAGATCACAATCCAAGCATGAACCCGAGTCATCCATCATAACAAGCTGAGCCCTGAGAAGGGCGAAGAAGCCATAACTGGAGAAATTCGCCCCTTTGAATCTGGCACGGTTGCGGATAAGCCAAATTGTCCATAGGACAGAGACAAAATAAGTGACCCAGGAACGATCATTAT
Source organism: Agrostemma githago (assembly GCA_958450325.1). Classification (NCBI taxonomy): domain Eukaryota; kingdom Viridiplantae; phylum Streptophyta; class Magnoliopsida; order Caryophyllales; family Caryophyllaceae; genus Agrostemma; species Agrostemma githago. The sequence goes on along the minus strand of OY288244.1, from coordinate 22,536,038 downwards.
CAAGATTCCAAAGGTAGATAATCCAGTTGACGATCCAGTGTCGTATCTCAATATTGGATGACAAGGTGGTGTTGATACCAAGGTCTAAACACATCCACAGCCTGGAGAAGATAGGACAATCACGAAAGAGATGATTAAGAGTTTCAACGACGTCTTCAGAGTTACAAAGGGGGCAGCCAAAGGGGACCAATAATCCACGCTTTTGGAATTCCGTACCAATGGGAAGGGCATGATTAAGAAATTTCCACAAGAAAGTTCTCAGTTTTGTTGCCCCCTTAATTTTCCAAAGGTATTTGCATGAGAAGTTTTTCAACCTTTCCTCCAACAAGAATCCAATTTGTTGGTCCATTAGGTGCAAGTCAAGTGCCAGCCGATACGCACTTTTGACTGAGAAATTTCCAGTCGATGTTTTGCCCCAGTAGAAGACGTCCTCACAGTTCAACAAAGGGAGTTGGCAAGAGAGAATTTTGTTAACCCACTAGTCATCAAAAAATATTTAAGCTTGTCACGACACCAAGATCCCGAGATATCTTGAACTTCACTAATGTTGGTAGGGGAGGGACATTGCAGTCCTGTTTCACACTTGGACACTTAGCAAGTACCCAGTTCGAGTGCCGTAAATCAATGAAACTCGGTCGCCCTGGCAGCCACGCCAAACCAATGTTAACCAGGTGAAGACCCCATTTAATACTTTTCCAACCCCAAGAGCCATTATGAGATGAGGAAAATATTATTTGGGGAAGGGAGAGTGCACTGCAATGGTATTTACTAGATAAAACTTTGCTTAAGATCGAGTTTGGGTAACGCAGAATCTTCCAACCAAGTTTTGCCAGCAAAGCTTGATTCAGGCATTGGATGTTGCGGATGCTCAACCCGCCATCCCTCTTGGGGAGGGAAAGGTAAACACTACTCCTCCAATGAATAGTCCTACTTTGCCTAGTACCAGCCCACCAGAAATGAGCAAACAGTTTGTTAATCCTATTTGCCACACTTACCGGTATCTTGAATACCGATAGGAGATGAACAGATAGTGAAGCTAGTACAGAGGTAATGAGAGTAAGACGTCCAGCGGGTGAGAGAAAAGACCCATTCCACGAGGAAATTCTGCGTACTACACAATCATAAATATCATTATAGAACTGCTTACTATTCCGATTAACATCCAAAGGGACTCCAAGGTACTTTCCTACCGGAGTCGAAGAGGAGATGCCAAAAGATTTATAACAGTAACTAGCCATGTCAAGAGTGGTATTTGGGCTGAAGCATAGGGATGATTTGCCTTTGTTGATGCTTTGACCGGAAGCATCACAGTATTCTTCAATAGCATATCTGAGATTATCAACACCCGTCTTATTACCCTCTAGGAAGAACATAGCATCATCCGCAAAGAAAGATGTGATATTGGAGGGGCATGTCTAGCAATTTGAACTCCTTGGAAGGCCCTCAAATCCTGCATCTTTCGCAGATTGGCCGAAAGAACCTCTGTGCAAAGAACAAAAAGAAAAGGGGACAGAGGATCACCTTGTCTTAGCCCGCGTTCAGGTGTTAACCTAATCTTTGGAGAGCCATTCACAAGAAGATCATAGGTGACCGTAGTGATGCAATTCATAGTAAGATTGATGATCTTATCCGAGAAATTCATGGATTCCAGCATAAGCGATGAAGTTCCAATTTATTCTATCAAAGGCTTTACTGAAGTCAATTTTAAGAGCAAATTTGCTTTTTTGCCCCGGGATGGAGCAATAATTTATGTGATGCATCAGCTCATGAGCCACAATAATGTTATCATTGATAGACCTACCTGGGACGAAAGCATTTTGAAAATCTCCCACCAAATTTTCAATAACACGCTTGATTCGGTTCGCAATGCATTTAGTGGTTATCCTCATAATCACATTGCACAGGTTGATGGGACGTAGTTGGTCAGCACTAGTCGGATTAGTGACTTTAGGGATAAGAGCAATGAAGGTACGATTCATTTCCTTAAGAACACGCCCAGAGTTTAGGGTTGAGCAAACAACATTTGTAAGATCGTGCTTGACAACCGACCATTGTTTTTGAAAGAAGACCGCGGGGAATCCATCAGGTCCTGGTGATTTCAAACCACCAAGTTGAAAGACAGCAGCACGAACTTCCTGCCTCGTGAAGGGTTTACCAAGGTGGCCGCGGTCATCATTGGACAATTTAGAAACATTACCAAAGAAAGAGCTATAGGTCTCACAGTAGTCTTCATAGTTCATTGAGGCATTCAGATCATCAGAATTATGAAGATAGACCGTAGAAAAATGATCTTTGATGATTTTATTAATGTCTCTTGGGTCAGAGCACCACATACCTTCCATGTCATAGAGGCCTGATAGAAAGTTTCTTGTAGTGCGGCCTTTGAGAGAGTTAAAGAAGAATCAGGAGCAAGTGTCCCCATCAACAGCCCATTTAATCTTGGCTTGTTGCCTCCAGTAGGCACTCATAGCCAAGATGAAGTTCCTGGCTTCGTCATGGGCAGCATCATATTTCTCTTCTGTTTCACCCTTAAGGATGTCATCAATACCCTCCTCCAGTCTATCATCGAAATCAATCCATTTCTAATTCCACTCTGCTTTCTTATCAAGAGCCCATTTCTTGACGAGGGCTCTTATCCGACTTAGCTTGCACATGAATTGAAAGGAAGGGGAGCCTGAACATGGCCCGCCCTGAATCCACGCGTTTGTAATCAAGTCATTGCATTCTTTGAAGTTAAGAGTCCATGCATCAATCTTGTATGGTTTGCCACCTTTATCATGAGCAAGGTTGAGGTTAAGCTCAATCATGGCATGGTCTGAGAACTGAATAGGGTAGTGGAGAACACCTGTATTGGGAAAAAGTTTGAGCCAGTTTGTCGAGGCATAAGCCTTGTCAAGTCTTTCATAAACCCGTTTTCTTCCTTTGCGATTATTACACCAAGTAAACCTAGGTCCTTTATAAGGAATATCAATGAGTTGATGTTGTATTTTCCACCCAACAAAATCATCAAGTCCCTCAATACGACCTTTCTTTATACTATGTTTATCCTCGAGGCAATCCACTTGATTAAAGTCCCCGATAAGGATGTAAGGGGAGTTAAAGGAAGCAATCCAATTGTCTAAAAGCGCAAGGACACATTGTCTTTTATCAGTGTCGGGGTGGCCATAGACACAACACAAGTACCAAACCGAGCCACCAGAATTGATTTTGAATATCATAAAATTGCAACAGGAGTACAAACATTCAAAATCAGATCGCGAATTCCAACCAAGCCAAAGACCACCACTGGAACCCATGGAGTCAACTCCTACACATTTCATGAAGCCTAAAGACCGACCCAATCTAGTTACTACTTCAGTGCTACATTTAGTTTCCATCAGATAAATGAAATCATACTTCTTATTACTACTACCTACTACCGCTCTCAATTTACCAATTGTAGGGGCGAGCGGGTCATTGATACCCCTACAATTCCAAACTAGTCCTTTCATGTGTCTCGATAGCAAAGAAGATTTAGAACTAAGACTCTATATGAAGAGGACCACCGCAACCAACCCTCCAGTCAAAACCAACTATCACGTCTCGGGCCTACCCACCTTACTCATACACCAAAGCAAGAGCAAAGACAATCTCAATCTGAGAAAGAGCCAAGTCAGACCAAACCCGTGAAGCTGGAAACCAATAAACCAAAAGGAATCCCAAGATGAAGAAGTCAATCACAAACAACACCACACCAGCATCCATAAAAGGCACCAAGGAAATGGAAACAAAGAGCATTTGCATTTTTTTTAAAGAAATTTTGAGGGATAAAAGAGGTATCAAAAACATTCGCCATTGTCCAAAGAATTGTGTTAGATGAAGTGAAGTAAACATACACTTCACTAGTCTATATGGATTATTCTTTTACCTTATTTATACGAATACTATTTGAGTATTTGACCCATTACAAGATTACCATAAAGGCATGAATATACCCTTGATGGATTAAGCAATAATTTATGAGATACTCTCTCTGTTTTTTTAATAAGTTATTCCCACCTTTTGAGTCATTTCCTTCGAATTTTATGGTGTAATTTTTAAAAATTTTGAACTAATATATTTACCTAAAAGTAAAAAAAGTAAAAAAAAGTCAAAGATTCGTCTCGAAAAAACAAAATGTTATACGGAGGGAGTAATAAATAAAGTTGCAAAAAGTGTTGCTCAAAATTTACTATCAAACTCTGTCACTAACACAATTGTCCATCTAACTATCTATATACCGAGTATTTTATTAAATAGAAAACAAAGCATTCTCCATGCTCTATACAACCAATACTCAATTCTAAGGTAACACACTTGGCATGATGTGATTGGATAGAAATTGAAAAGGAGAGAGTTGAATACATAATCAATGCCAAAGCCGGTTATTATTAGTTAGAACCGTCCAACTTCTTCCTCATTGATTAGGTAGAATCCTAAGTGAAGAACCCATCAACTTCTTCCTCATTGATTATGTAGAATCCAAAGTGAAGCAATAAATTTCAACCATCTTCCATCCTCTTCATCTTCCTCCCTTATAATCCACCACCCATAACAATGGGTGCTTGCCTTTTCCATTACACCATCTAAGTGTACAACAAAATCGAGCTGATTCCCGCCGCCAAACGTCGTCTTACTGTTGCCGTTGGATGCAGACGGCCCCCATTTTTTCCACCGCCCAAACTAACTCGATATGTGCGTGCCTATCAATTTGTTCCTGCTTCATTGGTTTCATGCTTGCATTAGACTCATCTTAATGTTACTCATTATTAGTTCTCTATTATCTTGGTAGTAGGAGTCAATCGATACAACCTCATTCTCACATAATTGACATAGTATTGTCATTGTAATAATAAGTTGATCAATGAGTTGATGTAGTATCATATCAACACGTCGATCATAGATTTAGAGGCATCTCTACATCATTTGATTTAATATGTTATGATGTTGCCGTGTTACTCGATACTTAGTTACGTATTAAAAATTCTAGCCCGCTAGATTCATACACATCGTAATTAAGAAGACAATTACACCCAAATTAAATCCCTTTAATAACCACATTATTGTACGTATATACATATTGACCTACACATTTAGTAACTCGGTATGTGCGCAAGCTTTCTATTATTTTTTGCTCTTTCTGCGTGGTGCATAAATTAATATTTTATTAGTTTGGTTAATAACTGTAATGTTGAAGTTTCATATATTATATTAAATGTAAAACAAAGTCACCACATTTCAATATAATCATTTTGAAGAGATATGGAGATGTCATGTCACCTCAATCTTATTGGTTGAAATTTTAAAGATAAAATAATAAATTTATTTGATGGGGGTCGGTTGCCTGTCATTTGCCGCCTGCCAATCAGGCCCCGAGGCGACCAAGTCCCAAAAGGGGGAAAGGTCTGTCCAGCAGCTTTTCCCATCAGTCACTGGAATCTCCAAGTGTGGCCCCAATCCCTTGGGCCGTCCGCCAAACGGAGTAAACCAGGCCTGCCGCCTGCTTCCAGGGCGTTCCCGCCTGAACGGAGCCGAAGGGGAACCGAGGACCCATCCGTCATTTTGCCTAAGGTAATTGGGAATGGATGGATGAGAAGCCGCCACTTGTCACTTTCCCATCCAACCATTCCCCTTTCTCTTCTCTCTCTTGTGGGAAGGTATAAATACCTCCCCATTTCCCACATGAGAGGGGTTGGATTTTCTCTCTCTAGACTCTTACTCTTAAAACGCCGCCTAGTTCCTCACGAGCTAGGTTCGTAAAGGCATTCCACGGACTGACTTAGGCATCGGAGAGGGTTTCCTCGGACAACCTCCGAGGCCCTGTGCGTTCATTGTGCAGGGAGCAGGCCATTTTCCGCCGGGAAAGTCCGATTCAAGGAGTGAGAGGAAGGGGAGATCAAGGGAATCAAGCGACTAATTATCCATCATTAATTCAATTATACTACCCGGATTCTAGGCCGGGTAAATTGTTTCCGTAACCGGAACAATTTGGCGCCGTCTGTGGGGAACTTACGGTTGTGCTCACGAGTTACCCACTAAAATCAACCACTCATAACCACAAAATTAAACACAATCATGCCAGAAATCGTCGATGACGGTGCAGGAGCGGGTCCGACGGTCCCTCCAGTGACCCCCCTGTACGGAATGCCGCTGTTGGAGAGGGTCCCTCCTGCCACAATCCTTGGTGAGAAAAAAGATCTGCTACGCTGAGAAAAAAGGGAGCCCAAGGGGAGTGACATTAAGTATCACCCCTGATGATGCAGGACGGGTGATATATCCGCACAGTGATCCTCTGGTGCTGTCCCTAGAGATCAGCAACCATATTGTGCGAAGATGTATGGTAGACACAGGCGCATATACAAATCTTTTGTACAAGGATGCTTTCGAAAAAATGGGCCTGGAAAAAAGGCATCTACGGCCTGCTCCCGGATCGCTGTATGGATTCAGTGGGGCAGGCGTGCTGCCCATGGGCGTCATCGACTTGCCTGTAACCTTCGGGGAAGGTTCCACAGCCAGGAATGTCAGGGCAACCTTTGTTGTTGTGGACGCAAGGTCTGCCTACAATGCCCTGATTGGCAGGGCCACGCTGGATGAAATCGAGGCCGCAATCTCCATCAGAGCTCTCACCATTGCGTATGTCACAGACTTCGGGCTGGAAGGAAAGATACGTGGGGACCAGGAGTCAGCCAGACAATGCTACTCCGTGGCCCTACAAGAGCACGAGAGGGACAGAAAAGGAAAAAGAAAAGCTGACAGTTCCCCCTGCAGGGAAGGCGAAGTCCCAGTTGAGCACCCGACGCCCGACCGCCTGGAACCAGGAGGCGAAAGCATGCTGGTGGACTTAGAACCAGGAAGACAGGTCCTGGTAGGAACAGGCTTGGAGGAATCCTACCAGGCCGAACTGGTCAAACTTCTGAGAGAGAACAAAGACGTATTTGCCTATTCTGCAGACGAGATGCCCGGCGTTGATCCCTCATGCATTGTTCACAAGCTGAACGTAAGCATGGATGCTCGCCCTGTAAAACAGAAGAAACGAAACATGTCTGCAGAAAAAGACGCAGCAATCAAGGAAGAAATTGACAAACTCTTGAAAGCAGACTTCATTGAAGTCTGCGACTACCCAGAATGGCTGGCAAATGTTGTCATGGTCAAAAAGTCGTCCGGAGCATGAAGAATGTGCGTCGACTTTACGAACCTGAACAAAGCCTGCCCGAAAGACTGCTATCCGCTCCCTCGGATCGATCAATTGGTAGACGCCACCAGTGGCTACACCATGCTAAGCTTCTTAGACGCCTTTTCAGGCTACCACCAAGTGTACTTGTGGCAGCCGGACAGGGTGAAGTGTGCGTTCATCACTAGTTCGGGCACTTACATGTATAAGATGATGCCCTTCGGGCTCAAAAATGCAGGGGCTACGTACCAGCGGTTGGTTGATAAAGTGTTTGAGAAACAAAAAGGTAGAAACATCGAGGCTTATGTTGACGATGCCATCGTAAAAAGCAGGGAAGACAAGGAACACCTGACAGACTTGCAGGAAACCTTCAGTTCTCTGCGCGCTTACAAAATGAAACTAAATCCGAAAAAGTGCACGTTTGGAGTCCGCTCCGGAAAATTCCTAGGATTCTTGGTCAGTTCTCGGGGTATAGATGCCAACCCCGAAAAAATTCAGGCAGTTCTAGACCTCCCTGAGCCCAAGACCATCAGGGACATCCAGCGCCTGACGGGTCGAATGGCCGCCTTGGCCCGATTCATTGCCCGATCAGCAGACAGAGCCACCCCTTTTTTCAAAATACTGAAAGGAAACAAACAGTTCAAATGGGAAAACGAGCAGAAAGAGGCCTTCGAACAACTGAAGGACCATCTTAAGAGGCTCCCTACCCTGGCAAGACCAGTAGCAGGAGAAAAACTTTTCCTCTACATTGCAGTAACCAATGTGACTGTCAGCGCAGTCATCCTACGAGAAGAGGCAGGCACCCAGCAACCTATATACTTTGTGAGTCATGCGCTGGGGGCAGCTGAGAAGAATTATCCGATGGTTGAAAAAGCCGCCTACGCGGTCATAATTGCAGCCAGGAAGCTCAGACCTTATTTTGACGCGCATCCGGTCATAGTCCTCACCGACCAACCCCTGGAAAAAGTGTTGGAAAAATTCGAAAAATCGGGGAGATTGTTGAAATGGGCAATTGAGCTGAGTGGGCTAGGTATATCTTACCAGCCGAGAACAGCCATCAAAGCCCAAGCTCTGGCAGACTTTTTGGCTGAGTGCTCCCATTCAGGGGAAGAGGAAGCCCCTGCCCAGGAATGGGTCGTATACACTGACGGGTCCTCAACGACCAACGGCGCAGGCGCAGGCGTCGTATTAACCAGCCCAGAAGGGACCGACTTTGAGCATGCTCTCAGATTCGTTTTCCCAGCATCAAACAATGAAGCAGAGTACGAAGCAGTACTCGCAGGCGTCAGGTTAGCTAAAGCCACAGGGGCAGAACGAATTGTCTTGGCAACAGATTCCCAACTCATCGCCAACCAGATTAATGGAGAATACGAAGCAAGAGACCAAGCAATGGCCGCATACCTGGAGATGGTAAAGGGAGAGCTGTCCAGCCTGAAATCATATGAGATCAAACAAATTCCCCGATCCCAGAACAACAGAGCAGATGCCCTGTCAAAACTGGCAAGCTCCAGTCTGCAGGACATCCGGAGGTCAGTATGGGTTGACGTTTTACACGAAAGGTCTACTAATCCCGGTCAAACGATTAATGCCGTGGAAGAAGAGCTAGAAAGTTGGATGACCCCTTTCGTCCAGTACAAGAGGCACGGTATCTTACCATCAGACTCATTACAAAAGAGGAAGGTACAGGCTAAAGCAGCCTGGTTCATATTCATTAATGGAGAACTCTACAAAAAATCTTTTACTTATCCCCTGCTTAAATGCCTACGGGCGGATCAGGCCGCTGAGGTATTGGATGATGTCCACTCAGGGATTTGTGGACATCACATTGGCGGGAGGTCGCTGGCCCACAAGGCCCTCAGGGCAGGCTACTACTGGCCTACCATGCTGGCAGATGCCAAGAGCCTGACCCAGAAATGCAGAAAATGTCAACTCTTTGCCCCGTCGATCCATGCCCCGGCCCAGGAGCTCAGGCCAATCCTATCTCCCATCCCCTTTGCTCAATGGGGGATGGACATCCTAGGGCCCTTCACAGTGGCCACAGGGGGCAGAAAATTCTTAATTGTCGCCATAGACTACTTCACCAAATGGGTGGAGGCTGAAGCAGTGCCCAACATCACTGAGCCGGCGGTCCGGAAGGTGATCTGGCGAAATGTCATCACCCGGTTCGGTGTACCAAAGATGCTGGTATTTGACCACGGCAGGCAGTTCGATAATGACCCACTAAGGATCTGGCTAGAAAGCCACAACATCTCAGTCGCCTACTCAGCTGTCTGTCATCCTCAAACCAATGGACAGGCGAAAGCAGCCAACAAACAAATTCTGAATGGCCTGAAGAAAATGGTGGATGACTGCAAAGGTAGGTGGGCTGATGAACTCCCCAGTATACTCTGGTCCATCCGAACTACCAGAAAGGAGTCTACAGGCCAGACCCCATTTGGCCTGGTATATGGAGCAGAGGCTTTATTGCCAATTGAGACAAGGATTCTCTCTCTACGTTCCCTGCAGTACAACCAGGCTGAGAATGAAGCCGCAATGGTTGAGGCCCTGGACCTGGTAAGTGAGCTAAGAGAGGAAGCCAGTACCAATATCGCTGCCTATCAGCAGCGAATGAGGAAAACTTTCAATAGCAAAGTCCGTCAGAGGAGCTTCCAGGTGGGCGAGTTGGTTCTGAGAAAAACACAGGCGATTGGAAAGTCAAGAGAGCATGGGAAGCTAAGTGCCAATTGGGAGGGCCCATACCAAATAACTCAGGTTTTGGGTCCAGGCACGTACAGGATAGCCAATCTGGAGGGACAAGAGCTGAGCGCTCACTGGAATGCAGACACACTAAAGAAATACTACGTCTAAACAAGAATATAGGCAGTTTTTTACTAAAAAGGCGGAGGACGATCAGAAATGTCGACGGCTCCGACCACCCCTATGTCAAAAAGAAAATTTTAAGAGAAATGAGAAGATACAGATTTATACTCGTTGCCTGTTCACACTCGCGTCTTTCACACACAAACGAGCAGGGGGCAATAGGGGGAGGCCCCCCTGTTGCCAAAATTGGGAAAAGTGAACCCCCCAACGCAAACCAAAAAGCCACCCTGCTTACCTCTGGGCAGGCAGGGGGCAGGCTAACAAGGACTGGGGGCAGGCCCCCCAACCTTGTATAAAAAACGCAAAAGCTACCCTGCTTACCTCTGGGCAGGCAGGGGGCAGGCCCCCTGGACCTCAAACAAATGCCAGGGGCAGGCCAGGCAAACAAGAACCCGCCTACCTACAGGCAGGCGGGCTGCGAATCAAACTCATGAATCAAAATATACAAAAGCAAACAGAATTCACATATAAAGGGAAAAGTAGCGTCAAAGAAATACAAGACAAGTTTTCAAGTTTTTCAAGGCAAATAGTTACAACCAAGAGTACGGCAGCCGGCCACCAAAGGGCTCGGCGCGCAAAGAAGTAAGGAAATTAAGGCGTTGGCACAGGCGCAGCAGGGGACGAGCAAGAGCCCTCTGAGGAAGACTGCCCTCCATGTTAAGCAGGGGGAGCGTCCGGACCGGAAGCGTCTCCCTCAGACAGCCTACGCATTTGAGCTTCATCCTTAGCAGTGTAGAGGGCCCGGAAGGCATCTTCGTCAAAACCCGGGAACATCTCCCTGACAGCCTCCATGACAACCTTCAGGCAGGAGTTAGCACCATTAACAAAGCCCGCCGACACCGCCATTTCCACCTCCTGAAGAATCTCACCCCTCTCTTTCTCCCAACCCTCGGTCTTCGCCGCCAGATCCTCGGTCTTCGCCGCCAGATCGCCGAGGGCCGTCTGCAGATCAGAGTTTGCCTTGGAAAGGCGCTCCCCGAGGTCAATAACGCTCTTCTTAGCATGGTCCAGTTCAGCCAAAGCCTTTCTGGCCTGCTCCAGTTCAGCAAAGGCCTGCTGTGCTCTCTTGGACTCCTCCCCCAGGCGAGACACTTCCCGCGTAGCTTTCTTGCTCTCAAACTTCCAGTGGATAGCCCGACCCCTGGCCTCTTCTAGCTCAATCTCCTGTTTCGCCAGCTGATCCTTCAGGCTAGCAATGAGGGCAACATCCCTCTCAACTGCAGAAAGGCGGTCGGGGTTGGCTAGTTCCTCATCACTCAGGCGACCAAGGGCAGCCAGCTCCGCGGAAGCCTGCATAATTCGGGAGGTGCGCTTAATATACTGGGTCACTTGACTGACAGCAGATTTGACGGTCTTGAGAAGATGGTCAGTTAAAACCGCCCCTGAGTCTGAGAGTAGGGCAGAAACATCCTGGCTGTCACCCGCATTGTAGTGGAACTCAACGTTCTCCTCAGAGAAAAGGGTGGCGGGAATCTCCGGAGCAAGACGCTTGGGTTCAGGCGTGGCAGTCTCCAAATCCACCACCTGGTCAGCGTTAGGGGCCTCCCGACTCCTCTTTCTGGTCAGTGCTCGGGGGGTACTCTCCCCAGTCTCCTCGGAACCTGCGGCCCGCGACTGCGGGGGGATCTGAATCCCTGCTGAAAGGCCCTCTTGCCTGCCAACAGGCGATGGAGTAGCCTCGAAAGCGATCGCCCTCGCCGCTGGCGAAGGAGTAGCCTCAGAAACCGCCGTCTTGGCAGACGTAACACGAGGAGGAGGGGGAAGCCTTGGCCTACTGAATGACAGGCTCTTCAAATGCTTCATCAGATTCTTCTCGCCTCTCTTAAAACCAGGGGGAAGAGAAGGGCGACTTTGGATGACAGTGAGGTTCTCGTCCAGGCCCAGGCGTCTCACCTCCCCCTTTTTCCAGAAAAAAGTGGCAAGAGCTGCAAAACAAACAAACAGGCCGTCAAGGCATTTCCGAAATACACAAAAGAGTAAGAAGGAATCACCAGCACTCCTGAATTACCTTTATCCAGACCCGGATTCATGCCCAGCCGAGTCAGATAATTGTCAGTCGCTAAAAGCTCCGCATGAGGGAGCCATAAGGTGGGGCCATACACCCCATACTTGTTAGTATGGCCTGCAAAGTAGGCCGTCAACTCCTTCTCCTTCTCACTTAACTTAACCTCCAAGGCCTTCCCACCCACGCCAGGGTGGTACTCCTCAGGAGTCTCCATCCTGGTATGGACGTGGTTTCTGAAGTGACGAGGAATCCTCCACCCATGGGTGCTGTGTATATAAATGAAGTTGTTCTTCCAATCCCTCAAGCTGTCCATACCAGGCCACACCAAACAATGTCCCTTCTGCCTCAAGAGGGACCAATAACCAGGGGAGCCCGTACTCCCAGATGAAACCATCTGCAAGCCCACCATGAACCGCAGGGCGTCGATGGAAGGCTCCATGTGGTGGAAAAGGCAGGTCCATACATATGAAATCAGCGCCCTGACAGCTGTGGCTGTCAGCTGCGCGACGGCGACGTTCATGCGCCTGAAAATCTCCTCTAAAGCAGGATGTAGGGGGAAACGAAGGCCAAACTCTAAGCATTTGTGATAAACCGCTATGCACCCATCCGGGGGGTTGCATACGGTATCTTTTTCGCCGGGGACAACAACTGTGTACCCTTCCCCGAAGTTATAGAGCCGCTCAATCACAACGGCAGCGTTCTTAGCAAGGATCGCCTCCCGATTTTTCCGGTCGGGAAAAGTACTCAGAGGGATGCGATATTTAACCTTGTCTAGATAATAAACCCTACCCTTTTCCCGACGAACGAGGGGGCCGGAAGTTCTGGAAGGGTCAACTTCCAACGCCCCGTCGTCTGAATCAACAGCATCATACGAGGGGGGGTCAGGAGAATTGCCGCCCCCACTTCCCGACGAATGCTCATCCTCAAGGCCAACCTCCCTAGGGGAGGAGGCAAAATCCATCCCTTCTCCCCTCTTTGTTGGGTCGATAAAGGGTAAAATCAACCCACGAGTTCTAGACATCATACCCTAAAAAAGGAAGCGGAAAAAGGAAATCGAAGAAAGAAATAAGAATGGAGGATGAAAATCTGACCTAAAGATCGCCTGACAGCACGTCACAAGCCCGAAGGAGGAGTCTCAGGGAAATGAGGGTGCAAGGAAGAAGCGATCCGTCAATACCCCAGGGTTTTTGACAAAGCGAAGAGAGTGAAGGAATGTCGAAAGAGAAGAAAGATTGGAAAAAAGGAAAGTGATGGGTAATGAATCACTTTTATAGAGGAAGGCATGCCAAGAGTCACTCAGCCCTCTGGAATTCGTCCAAGGGCTGCGGTCCACGTGTCACCCCTGGGGAGGTTTGCCCCAGGCGGCTTCCCAAGAAAAGCCTTGGGAAGACCAAAGGGCGTCAGCAGACTGGTCACCCTATGACGTCCCCCCTAAAAAAAAAAAAATAAATAAATAAATAAATAATAATAAACTCATATTAAAAATTCAAATACGCAAAATCTTCATTTCATTGAAAACCCCGCAAGGGAAAGATACATCGTAAGACGGGCATGAAAGAAAATTACATAAGGCTTGAAAAATTCCAGCCTGACAGAAATTAAAGGCCCTGCCACGCAGGCCTAGTCGTCCCCCAAATCTGGGGAATAATCTCCAGGACTGCCTGGACTCCCGAGAGCCGAACCCCAGTCCCAACTTGGGGAACCCTGAAAGGGGTCATTTGAAGCCCCGTCATCGTCCCTGTCGCTCAGGCAGCCGAGACCTTCGCTGTCGTCAGAATCATGGCTGCTGTCTTCCCAGTCCCTTCCAAAAGGGACAGCTCGGGACTCGTCGCAAGTGCGACAACCTGTCTTCTTTACAGGCGAAGAAGGACCCGACTCCAGGGAGGAATCGGTGTCAGAGTTGGGGCCGAACTGTTCAGGGTGCAGCCATGGAAAACATTCATGGCACCCCCTATCATAACAGCCCCCCCTGGGAGCAACGCCTGAACCTAGGCGCAGCAGGAGGAGAGGACCTCCTAGGGCGTTTGCCCATCCTAATAGAGGCCTTCCGACCCCTCCGGCGAAGGCGAAGCCGTGAACAGCGACTCCGGCGAGCAGCTAAATAAGCGGCCCGCGCATATCTGAGCCTCCAAAACCCTCTGAAGATGAAGGAAACATGTTTGACTCCGCGGCGAACTACACTTTTCTTGATCCAAGCCATGTTTAGAATGAGGAAAATGGAAAGATTGAAGGTGGAATGAAGTACAAACGATCAAGGAAGCTAAAGGTTTTATACCAAGGAAAACACCGCATTAATGGTGCCCCAACCATCTCTGCAAGGGAGAAAGCCAATCAGCGGAGCGGCACGCTGCCCAAAAATTCTCTATGCAGAGGAAGGTAATCATAACGAAAGACGTTTGAACTCCCTGCGTGCCCAGAGAAATTAAAGCATGTTCCCTCGGGAACATGCGACGCATTAAATGCAAGTGTCCAAAGAGGCAACCTCCCGCTGTCCCAGAGCAAGACATCGCCTGCCGAGCTGGAACCCCGTTCCTCCTCAGCCGGCGAGGGCCAATTGATGGGGGTCGGTTGCCTGTCATTTGCCGCCTGCCAATCAGGCCCCGAGGCGACCAAGTCCCAAAAGGGGGAAAGGTCTGTCCAGCAGCTTTTCCCATCAGTCACTGGAATCTCCAAGTGTGGCCCCAATCCCTTGGGCCGTCCGCCAAACGGAGTAAACCAGGCCTGCCGCCTGCTTCCAGGGCGTTCCCGCCTGAACGGAGCCGAAGGGGAACCGAGGACCCATCCGTCATTTTGCCTAAGGTAATTGGGAATGGATGGATGAGAAGCCGCCACTTGTCACTTTCCCATCCAACCATTCCCCTTTCTCTTCTCTCTCTTGTGGGAAGGTATAAATACCTCCCCATTTCCCACATGAGAGGGGTTGGATTTTCTCTCTCTAGACTCTTACTCTTAAAACGCCGCCTAGTTCCTCACGAGCTAGGTTCGTAAAGGCATTCCACGGACTGACTTAGGCATCGGAGAGGGTTTCCTCGGACAACCTCCGAGGCCCTGTGCGTTCATTGTGCAGGGAGCAGGCCGTTTTCCGCCGGGAAAGTCCGATTCAAGGAGTGAGAGGAAGGGGAGATCAAGGGAATCAAGCGACTAATTATCCATCATTAATTCAATTATACTACCCGGATTCTAGGCCGGGTAAATTGTTTCCGTAACCGGAACATTATTAATTATAAACATTGAATGCAAATAGGTGAAATTATAAATTAAATTCATGTTGTTGTTGTTGTTGCTTCTACTATTAAAAAATATTAGAACTACATATTATTCTTTACATATTATTATTGTTGTTGCTGTTGTTGATTATTAGTTATTATGCATTACATCTTGTAGCGTTATATCTCATTTTCGTCAATAATCTTTCACTTACGTTCTTACAAAGACACTTTCAGTCTAATTCACCTTACTATACTTATGGTGACATGTTTAATTTATGTTTCGGCACTTTCAGTCCAACTTTTTTCCATGCCATTCATTTAACATTCATGCCATATATATATTTCCGTAACTTGGATCGTTCACATCCTCTTAAGCTCCGTCCTATTGACAATTTACGAATTCCTATGGAAGTAAATAAAATTACAATAACAAGAAATCAAAAAAATGTACAAATAATAAAATAAGTATTGGACAATGATGCAAAAAAGACGGAACTGCGATTTACAAAGGTTATAAATGAATTCATAAACCGTCATATAAAATGGCGACTAGTTCTCTTTTAAAAAACAAATGAATTCATAAACCGTCATATAAAATGGATTAGCCGCGCTACTACCCTAACCATTAACTACCATCGTTGCCGGGTACAAAAACGTCATCATAACACAGATACTGTTGTTGCTCATTGAAATCGTTGTTAAATTTCAATAATTAATATTCTTTCCGATTTCGAATGTTCTTCCCTTTTACTTTTGAGAAGAAAATAAGGAAGAAGTATTATATTATTAAAGTGCTATGGTAGATTCAAAATAATATGAGAGAGAAATATTATACTTCCTCTATTTTTTTTTATATCTTTCCATTGTAATATAGTACTCCATCTATATAATATATATTGAAGAGATGAGAAGATATAAAAAATAGAGAAATTATTAATTAAATGAGAAAAAGTGGATTGAAAAAGCATAAGAAATGAATATTATATTAATTAATGAGGGGTAAGATGGTAAAGTTATATGGAAAAGAGGGAGCATTTTTTTCACCGTTATGTGGGATCTTGTTTGATTCACCATTATAAGTAGGTCAAGAATATCAAAATTTTAAATTTTTGCTAATGTAAAATGAAATATATCGACGGTGCAAAACGTGCCTCGACAAATGTGCAAAAGAGAAATGTGTAGTTTAGATTTGAATGGAGGGAGTACTATAAAAGTTAAGGGCGATATTTAGTAAACATCCATTAATTTCACTCTAATTTTTGACATTGTAATTCGTAAATAGTCATTGCGTAGTTAGGCAAACAAATTTAGATTCTATGAAACTAGTGTACTTTTAATCAAAAGTTGAACTCGGGAGCTTTTGTTAATTACTTCCCCTTTAGAAAACAATTACGGAGTATAATATAAAAAGTATCTAAAAAAAAGTGAATAAATTACTCTAGTTTTATACATTTTAATTATCAAGATAATACAATTAATAATGGAGTAGATATATTAAGAATACTACACTTGTTTTTACCACTTTTTAAAATTAGTAAAAAACCGAAGTACTCCGTATAAAAGATTGAATAGATGAGAGAATATTAATTTTGTGCCCTCATACATTAGGTCGTCGGCATATCAAGCCAGGTTGTCAGCGCTTTATATGTGAATTTACCTTTGTGCCCTTATGTAATTATGAATAATGATATTAATTAATTTTCATAATTAATGTAATTATTCTTTTCCGACTAATTTAAGATTACAATTTTTGTAGTTTTTTACGGTTTTTGAGACACGTGTCTCAATATAACCCGGAATTTTTTTTAGAAAATTTCTAACATTTTGTTAACATTTTCGTATCATAATAAATCCAAACATTCAAAATAACAACACCCGAGTCACGATATAAACATTTATCGAAGAACGAAAAGAAATTAAACGGATATCGTAATGTATAACGTCGTACGAAAAAAAAAAAAGGAAAAACTGGGCCCAGGCACCAGTTTCTGGTGCCCAGGGGACCCCTCAAGCACCAAAAATGTCGCCCAGAGGACCCCCTAGGCACCAGAAACCGACGCCCGACTTCTTCTCCGCGTCCCCTCTTTATTTTTATATAGCATGAAAATCGAGTACAACATCGAATACGACCAATCGTAAACATAAATGACAAATTAAACTAGAAAAAGTGATTTTGTATGCTAAAATAATACACATTAACATATTAAAGGATAAAATATAATCAAATGGAGGAAAATAAATTAAAAGTGCACTAACCGCTTGTTGATCCATTTTGGGAAACGTCGGTTTTTCAAAGGAAAGTCGGGTTTTTAGGAAAGTCAGGTTTCATCAACGAGTTTCATTAACATAATTTCATTTCTAAAATTATACGGAGTATTAACTTAGTTAACTAATGTAATTAGGGAAGGACATGATCGTCTTTTTACAATAAAAAGCGCCGACGACCTGGCTGAAGTGCTGACGACCTGAAACATCACTCATTTTGTGAGACCTAACATGAAAAAATTTCAATCGGTTCCATCCATTTGTATACATTTACTTTATGCATGTACGTCGATGCTAGTGTTATTTTGTCTACTCTATATCTTTAGTCACGTATTACCTAAAATTATACGTATTGTATTCGATCAGACGATTTAAACAAGACCCATTGTGACTATCTTTAATCTACGTAATATGGTAAAAATTACTCCATCTATTTCATTGATATATTTCACATTTTTTTTTCCAACAATTTCTTTGATTTTTTTTCACAGTCTCTTTTGGTTACCACACTTCTCTCTTACCCAGATGACCCACCTACATTATTCAGTCTTTGCTTTCATATATTTTATTGTTTTTCTTAAGAAATGTGTCACTTTTAAGTTGGAAGATATCAATAAAATTTGGGGACTATATTGATTTTTTTCTCACTTATGAATAGTGTAAAAAAAATCAAATGTATACAGCAAATTGATGGAACGGAGGAAGTAGAAGGTTCACTTCCTTCCAATCAATTCATACGTTTGTTTTATGCACGTACCTCAATGTCTGTCTTCTTTTGTTCTAAACTTTAGTTACATATGAATATTAATAAAAATTATAAAAGTTTGATATTTATAATTTACTGGATTAAATGATTTAAATAAAATCTCATATGACTATATTTTATTTTATAATCCCATATTAGAAATTATATTGATTTTTTTTCCGTATTTTTGAATAGTATCCAAAAAACAAATACATGGAATTGATTGAAACAGAGAGAGTATTCGGTACTTTGTACTTCCTCGTTCAAATTAAAAGTGCACATCTCTCTTTTGAACTAAAGAAAATCTTAAACACAAATTCTTATATGAGACGGTCTCACGATAAGTTTATCGTGAGACCTCTCACATGGAAGTTAGGTAGTTTTATTATTATTTTATTTTTGTGAGTAGGTCTCACGATAAGTTATCGTGAGACCGTCTCACAGGAGAATAACTGAATCTTAAATATGTTCGACAGTTTATAAAAGAAGTATAGTCATGAGGAATCTTATATAATTCCTCTTTACGAGTATTTATAATTTTTGTTAAAAGTATATAGATAAAAAATATTGATGATTTAAAATGCGTATCTCACAAATGCGCGAAAAAACAAACATATGAAGGGACTAGTAAAAGAAAGAAGAAAGAGAGGGGGGACTGCGTGAAACTGACTGACTGACTGAGGTGGACTGATGAGTGAAATGACTAATCAGCAACAACATTATTTGGGGTAAAATAGTGAAGAGTGTGCAGAGTTGAGTGGTACTCATTTCTGACTCCCGGTAATTTGACGCAATTTGACAACATCCGTGACATTTTATTCAATGCTTCCTACAACCACCCCATTTTTCTTACCCCATTTTTCGGACACTTTAGGTGTACTTGTACTTGGGGGTGCTTGTTGGAGCCCATTGGACTCCTTACTCACTTCTGCCTATTTTTGTGGCTCATTCCAATCTAGCTTCTACTACTTATGGACTTTAATGTGACTTTCATTTTGGGCTACTTACTTATATATCCCCATAGTATTTTACCTGAAACTGGCCAACGAGTCATTCAGTTTGATTTTGGATCGGGTTAAATCAGTTTGGTTATTATCTGGTTGACCTTATTTTTGGTTTCAGTTCGATTTCGACCAGGTTCATTTTGGTTAACAACATTTATTGATTTGTTTATTTCGAGCTGGGTACAATTCAGTTTGGATCAATGTCAGGTCAGGTGAGTTTCGGGTTAAAATTTTCTTGAGTTAAAGATTATCCCTCCCATCCATTCAATCCTTGACATTGATTTTTCACCAAAAGAAAAGTGGTAAAAGTAAGGGTATTATTGGTAAATCAAGTGGTGTTATGTGTCCACCAAACTTAAAGTAAGAAAAATAGTGGCATTTTGTGTAAATAGGGGAAGAATATGAGGATTATAAGGTAAGCTCTTTTGCTACAGTTGGTCTCTCTTGCGACGGATATATCCGTAGCAAGCTTAAGACGGGTCAAATAGATACCATTTGAGGGGAAAAGAACAAAGGTCCCACCAACCTCACTTTTGTATTTTCCCCTCAAATGATATCTACTTGGCCCGTCATTTGTTTGTGACGGATATCTCCGTCACAAACAAGAATTTGTGCTTTTGCTAAAAGGGGAATGTAAAGAATAGATTGGATTTTCCATATATAGTAAGTGTAAAGAATTGAATGGATGAGAGAATACAAACTTGACTTAATGTTCGTTTGTTATACATTACAAGAGTACTTTTTAATTTGTGTGTAATAATTCAGAGTATCATTTATAAATTAAGAATCAATGAAAAGATCATAAATTAAACTATTAAAGTGTTTTTATAACTAAATAAGATTTTATGAATTGGGTCAATCAACGATTATCGTTAAATCAAATATATTCAGGTTCAAGTATCATTCGATTATATTGAGTTTGATTCAATTTTGGTTTGCTTAGGATGGAATCAGGTTTCAAATGTTATATCATGTTAATCATATTGGGTTTTCGGTTAGGTATCGATTCGATTGTTTTCGATCGATTTTTGGGTTCAATTTTACTTTGTTAGGTCTAGTTTTACTTGTATTTTTGGAGTAAGCACCATGATAAGGACTCAGAGTATACTAAAATGTAGATACAAGAACCTAATGTATTACGGAGTATATGTATATATTTATAGTGAAGCAATGAGGACCTCGTGAATAAGGTTCTGTTAACTTTCAATCAAAATGTAATCCTCTAGAAATTCTAACACAATACAGTGGCGAAAACACTGTAGAAGTGAGATTATAACACACTGTAACTATGTCTTAATTAAATAAAAAACGATAAGTTAAGGGTTATAACAATTCATAATACAGTGATCTTATAAAAACAAGCAGGATCCACAACTGCTCGCTAGCCCACCCGAAGGGAAACACATATATCAAAAAACATAACATCCACAATCAGTGAGGAGCAACGACGACGTTCTCCCAGTCATATTACAAGATTTTAAAACTGTAATTACTATTATATGAAAATAGTAAAAACGGAAAACAGTAAAACATTATTCTTAAACATAAGCTTTCAGTCAAAACCTTCACGTATCGAAACAATAAAATAAAAATGAGTTTTCCGGAGAAAACATAAAACATTTGCCAACCTGCAAACCAGATTATATCGATAATAATAAAATATTCAAAATGGCGTTATGGATAGAATTAGTGTAGACGACTATACTTTCAATCATATATCCACCGTATGTCTTGAAACCAGATTTAATTAGTTAGATTCATTGACTAGTTCGTTTAGATGCGACATCCAGTTATCGAATTGGTATCAAATCTAAAGAACGACTCTTTGCAACTACTTGAATTAAAAAACTTGACTGGATTCCCTCGGCAACCCGACATCGTAATAAATCCTTGCGGATTGTGTGATATCGGATCCGTGTCAAAGGGTTTCGACCTTAATAAAAAAAGAATGTTTGTTTCGAAAATAGTGTTTGAAATCGATAAAATATGCGATTAATGATGATGCAAACAAAAATAAGAAAACTATTGTTTACGTTGACTTACTTCAACAATCAAGCGCTAGGGGTGTCGGGATAAGCGACCGGCAACGTCGGGTGAAACACCCTTGTATATTCGGATTTCCTTATCCCGTCATCATTCGCACTCGACACGAATCCATAAGTATTTTATTGTTTTTATACTAGTATTTATTATCGATATTATAGACGCGACGATAAAAATAAAAAAACGAAAAAAAAATGACAATGACGACGACGACGCGCGGACGACACGAGGAAAGAAAGGAGAAGAGAAAAAGACGGGATTTTGCACCCTCAACCTACATGTTTCTTGTCTCGGATGGAACTCGTTTCGTTCTGGCTTTAGCACGGCAGTTTCGAGGTTTATGAAGGTTGAGTTATGGTGGTTTAGGGTTCCTAGATTGCTAGGGTTTAGGGTAGTAATTAGGATGTAGAATTGATTAGGGTTCTCTTAGGGTTTTTTTAAGTTGTGTCTAGATGTGTTAGGGTTTTTTTGTAAAAGTGTTTTAATTGTGCATGCAAGAGGGTGTTTATATAGACAATTGCTCCCCCTCCTTGTCTAGGGTTACTTGATCAAGTGCCCTGATGGACTTGATCGAGTGGCCCACCTGAAAGAGGACCGCGGGTTCGGAAACAGCTTTGATCGGGTTTTGACCCGGTCGCTAAAAGACGGTTTTATTTCCTGTGTCGGTTTTGACCCAAATTAGTCTTATTTGATTGGAAATGACCCACTGGGCCTGAATTTGAGGTTAGTTTTGTGAGATTTGTACTCCGTAAAAAGCCCAAGCCAGAAACTAACGGTTTCGAGCCCACATCCGAGCGCGTAGAAACACGTTTGCGTCCGATCATCATCGGGTGTTTTTTGGAAACTACTATAGACACCTGACACTCAAAATGTGGGTGTCTACAAAGCCCCCACTCTGACTGAGGCTTGGACAAGGCAAAAGTCAGAGTAGCTACCAGGCCAATCGAGGATTAGGACCTGGCTGACTTCCGGTCGGGTCGTTTATAGTCCATTAGACCTGCGTGAAAGGGCCCGCCAGCCATAAGACAGAAGCCATACCTGGGTCAATGATAATAACTCCGTGGGAAAATTGGACTTGCCGCGTAAGTCCTGAGTGCGCCTATATATGGGCCCATCCCGTAAAAAATGCCGCCTTGGGCTTTCCGCTGGGGAGTTATATGAGTTGTGCGAGCTTGCTTCTGAAGCCTTGAGTCGTACCTGTAGCAGTTACATAAATTTTGCATGCAACATGTAGGTGAAAATATGACTCGCGCTGGGGAATAGTGATTTTTTCTTAGTGTTTGAAATCGAAATCCTGAGAGCAACTCACGTGCTAGGTTTTCAAAATGGAAAGGGGTAGAAAAGAAATTTGCAGTTTAAATAGACCGAAATTTGACCTTGTCGAAAAGGTTTTTTTTTCAAATGGCTAAGTTTTGCAAATTTTGAACTTAGAATTTGAAAAGAGAGGTATACCGACAGACTCGATCTGGACGTGACAAGACGGGTTGACAGACATGACTTGGACTCTCGAGGGGTTGGATCGTGACTCGGTAGAGGGGTGGGCCACCTAATATGACAAGACTCTTAAGTTGCGCTATTCCGTAGCCTAGGCGAGTGGCAACACGGTCAAATCCTCAAAATGAGACTGTTTCCGTATGACAGGGCTTAGTAGTAGCAATGCCGTAGTGATGGTGAGATTTGTCGTGGATCCCGCCGATCAAATAAATAACCAACTAATCCTAGTGGGTAGCTAGGGCAAGTCGGGTCGAATCCGCGGGGACGGTAAGAGGCGTCTAGACTAAGGTCACCTAAAAACGAGACTAAGTCCACGAGCTAAACTAAACTAGAGTAATAAGAAGGGGAGAAGGCTAAGGCTATGACTACGGTAACGGAGAGAACAACTAAGGAAAACGGGCTAGGATTAGGTCGGGTTCAAAGGGGCAATGGAATGGTCAAGGAAGAGCAAAGGTGAAGGGGGTAGTCGGGTAATCTAGGTGTGGTCCGGGCTCTCGCTACTTAGACCAACCTAGAGGTTCCACCTAAAACCCATCTTGGCGACACACATGACAAACGGGGCTACTAGCGTGTTATCGTGGCCTAGGTCGCATCCGGGCTCTCGCTACTTAGACCGACCTAGGGGTCGTCCTCACCGGGTTCTCGCTACTTAGTGAGGGAACCAAACCCACGAGCAAACTATTACCCACAAGAGAAAGACAAGAAAAACAAGCATATGCATACAAGTCATTCAAGCATTTCAACAAACATGTACCATGCATCAAACCAAGAGGAAACCCAAATCTTCCACCAACATCTCCAACAAACCCTTAATCATCCAATTAACACCCTAATCACCCTACTAACCCTAGCAAGAATCTACTCAAACATAATCAAACTACAACTAACAAGAACAAGAGGAATCAACATAAGAATCCAAACATACAAAATGGAAAACTAACAAGGATGATGAACAAAATAATAAACAAGAACTAAAGATTGTAGCTTGATTGATAAACAAAGATAAAAAGAAGAGAAAAGAAGATTATACCATACTAGAGAAGATGAAAAGAAGAAATCTTGCATAAATGGAAGAAAACCCAAATACATCAACCAAGGTTGTCAATCTTGGTTGGATTCTTCAAGAATTCCCAAATTACAAGAGTAAAACTAGGATTAACGACTAATTACCGACTAATCTACTCTAATATAAACTAATCTAACCTAAAATAGTCTAGGGTTTAATGGGAATTGAAGAACATAAGCTTAGATTGCAAGAGGAAGGGTATATATAGGGTTACAATGAGTAGGGAGATGAAACAATGAAGCGCGGAGCTACAGGTGGGCCTTCCCGGCCGGGATGAGGTGGTCCCGGTCGGGATGAGGTCGGTCCCGGCCGGGATGACCTGCTCCCGGTCGGGAGGGACCCAAAACAGAAGCATCTCTTTTGTGCACCTCATCCCGGACGGGTTGAGGTCATACCCGTCGGGGATGAGTCTTGTAGGCCTCCAATATGATCTTTAAGGTTCCTCCTTGTTTCACATGGACTTCTCATCGATTCTCGGGACTCGGGATTGGGTCTGGGAGGCTCGGGATTGGGTCCCAAGGTCTCGGGGTTGAATCCAAGGCATCGAGTGATCGTCCTTCACTTCATTGGCTCCGAAAAGTGTATGTATTGAGTCGGAATCGCTCCAACTCTTCATGAATGGCCTCGGGAACCTGAAACAAACTAGAAGAAGCATAAGTAGCCCATAAATCGCTCCCAAGGAGCGATTCCACAAGGAAAATGGGACCAAAACACTACGAAATAGGCACTACAAACTACACTTATCACGTAGACTGGTGCTCTTTTGGATATTTTTTTGGTTTTTGGGTACACTCCCAAAGTGGGTATTGCTTCGAGTCCTTTACAGATTCTCGTCTTCGACTGAGTCGAGTACCAGGACACACTATAGAAAGGAGGCTAAAATTTGAAAGTATTTGGATTTTGTGAGTGGGTGGAGAACTTCTGCCTAAGAGAAGCCCCCAGGATGAGAAAGCAAACTGTTGAGAACATGACAATGTCGTGACCGGAATGTTGGTGCTTTTTGAATGTGTGTCAATGTGAGTGGTTGTGCCTCTGTTTAAAGGCTGCCTATGTATTCACGTGTAGTAAAATCAAACAATGCCGTAGTTCAGTGAATTGAAAGATATATTATGGTGCCTAGCCTAATAGGACTTTGTGTGTAACTAGCCCTATTGACGGTGTAGGCTAGGTGCATTCCCGATGATGTCTTGATCAAAGGGCTAGAATGGTTAGGATGTAGATCCTGTGACTGTGAGTGTTCCCTAGGGTAGCCCCCAGGGGTGGTGTGAACTATTTGGGCATGTTCTATGCCGACTGCAAGCTGAGTTCCCGTGTTCGGGGCTGGTAACTGGCATGGATAAGAAGAATTGGGATGGGATTTGACGAGTTTTGCTCTCGGGTCTTTGACGACTTTTGATCTCGGGTCTTTGATGAGTTGTGATCTTGGGTCTTTGACGAGTTTTGATCTCGGGTCTTTGACGAGTTTTGATCTCGGGTCTTTGTATGGTGATTGTGAATTTTGTTAGGTCGTGTTGTGTTGTGTTGTTGTGCAAGAGGGAAGTCGAGTGAAAATGGCTCGAACTCCGATCGGGATAGGTTTAATAATGCGGGATTTGGTGTTCATGTCTGGCCCTAATAGTTAGGGGTATCCTATGGAGCTTGAATCCTCAAAAATCCGGGCTGTCTCTAGCCTAGGTCTCAGGAAGGTCTTGAGGGTTGTAATGTGGGAAGGCTGAGTGTGGTGTTAGCTGACCAGCTTGATTGTCACTCCCCTATTGGATGGTATGAGTTTTGATAATTTTGAATTGACCGTTTCACTTGAGTTGACCGTTAAGTACGGTCATGAATTTTTGAATATTTTTTAGTTGGTTGACTTCTTAGCTCCGGTCATGGGATTCTTCATTTGGGTTGACCGTTTAACCATGGTCATGGGTGGATCTTTTTTGATGATGGCCTGCTTTTTTGTTTTGGCCTTTTGCTTTTTCCCTGGACATTTTTTTTGTTTTTTTTGTCCAGTTTTTTTTGTTTTTTTTCTTGGTCACACTAACACCTAGGGTAGGGATTGGCCAGTCTTATTGGATGGGTGTTTATTGTGGGAAATGGGCTTGCCTCCCGTCTTAAACCCAAACTAGGAGACTACCTAGATTTGTCATAGGATTCGATACCGCCCCTGCTAAGGGTATTTATGTGGCTTTCCATACCAGACATGGAACAGGTAAAGGAAAACACGGGTCTCATTTCATGCAGTCATTATAGATGTGCCTATAATAGTCACGTGCGTGTACTCACAATGTATTATGGTGTTTGTCATGTTCTCGGAAACACATAAGGACATATATGAGAGATTGAAAAACTGATTTTATTGAATTTTGGAAAAGAGGACAGAATACAACTGACTCTGACTCTGACTTTGAAATAAAACATCCTAGACTCAGACTCAAACTCGGACTTAAATCAAATCTGGACTCTCGGATGGTGTTGTCATTAGTCGTCGGCTTCTAAGGACTCGAGTTGATGTCCAGTATAGCCTTCAGTAGAAACTTCACCCAGATCTTCATTATGTCGAAGATCGTCTTCGATCCTAGTGCCCATTTCGGTAAGCACCGCAAAGTTTGAAATGCCGGCATACCTAAGATGGACGCGGTAGGAAGGTAGGAGATTGTTGATGAACGCCTCCACTAGTGTCTTCTCGTTGGGCTTGTCTACCAACTTCACACTTTCGGCCCTCCACCTTTGAAGGTACTTGGTGAAACCCTCTTTGGGCTCTTGGGCCATAACCTCTAGAGTACGCATCGTAGTTTGGATCTCGGTATTATCGGCGTACTTTTGAGCGAACTCTGTTGCCACACCATCCCAAGTCTTGTACTTGTTGGAATCGAGCTTGTAGTACCAGGCTTTCGGGTGCTTCTCGAGGGAGGAAGCAAACAAGTGCTTGAACATGGTGGATTTCACCCCCTTGACAGCCATAAATTCTTTGAAAGCCCGAATGTGATGGACCGGGTCTTCAGTACCCCCAAGCATCTGTATTCCCGTAAGGTTGAGGTTGGCAGGCAGCTCGTCATTCAAAGGCGAGTAGGAGCGAGCATTTTCCGCATGGATTAAGTTGTTTGTAGACAAACGGACCTGTTTTTCAAGCTTGCGAACGGCGCTGAACAGTTCAGCTATGGGCCCAGTGGGTTTAGATCCAGCATTATGAGTCCCTTTCTCCATGGCACTCAAACGGGTGGCAAGGGTTGTTTGGTCGGTCCTGATAGCCGTCAATTGGGCTTCAAGCTTAGCTTCGGAGGCTTCCAATTGGTCCAAAGTTTCTTGCATTTTCTGGCGTCTCGTTACCGGTGGCCTGTCTGTAAGAATAGCGCGCAATCAGAAAAGTTGCTTCGGAACTCAAATTCACCAAGGCATAGGAAATAGCGCGGTAGAAGAGACAACTCAGGTTTGACTCGGGTTAGACTCTCCTAAGAAACATGTGTAGGGTACGATTCTCGGAGTGACTGTGATTAATCACTTCGTCGGAGAATAGCCCCCAAGTGAGACTAAGGAGTCAGATAGGACTCAGATGGTGTGACATCTAAGTGACTCGAAAGTGAGGTACGTGACGACACGTGTAGGACATGACCCTTAGAGCCACCGCGATTGATCACCCTGCTGAAGGGTAGCCCCCAAGTGGGATCGAAGGTTGTTAAGACTTAAGTGTCGGACGAGTGACCCTTAGACGTAAGGACCGCGAACCTTTTGTTATAGAGGTATGCCTTGTAAAAGGTTGACTCGGAAAAGACACCTAGACGGGTGACTTGTGAAATGTGGGCCTCCCTTAGGATTTGGCGGGTGGGTCGAGTCCTGTTCGTAGGAAGGTCCACGTGAGATATGTCCTATTTTTGAAACAGTATGTCCTACGTAGGTGGGCCTTGCCTTAGTTAAGTAAGGCGGCCTGGGATATGAGGGAAACTCGTGATGTAAGATCGACGAAGTTTCGACGCTATAGACCTCGGTGACTTATAACAAGACCCGACACTGCTAAATACGGGAAGTCCTAAGAAGAGGAAAGTTTTGAAAAGGAAGTTGGAATTCCGAGAAAATCGGTGGGCCGCCCGATTTTTGAAACCGGCAAAATGCCATCTGGCCGCAATTTTGAAGGTTTGAAAATATTTTTGTATTTTGAAATGGGCAGCATACCGGCTAGAAATAGGCTATTTTGAGTGAAATCATAAGTCCTAAATTTGGTAGCTTTCCGAGTTTTTGAAAAGTTGAATAATTGGAATTTTGAAATTTGAATATCGAAAAAAAGAATTTCCGATAATTTGAAAAATTGGAAACGGGATCCCGAAGATATGAAAATCGAAAATGGCATATCGAAGATTTGGAAATTGAAAATGGCATCTCGGAAATTTTGAAAATCGAAAATGGCATCTCGAAAATTTGAAAATCGCGAATGGCATCTCGAAAATTTTAAAATCGAAATTGAATTTTGAAAATTCGAAAATCGAATAGTGGATCGGAAATTCGAATTTTGAAATGGGTAGCATGCCGGCTAGAAAAAAAATAGGCTTGTTTTGAGTCAAATCTTAAGTCTAATTTTCGGCAGCTTTCCGAGTTTTTGAAAATTGAATATCTTTTTTGAAAAGATGCATTTTTGGAATTTCGGAATTTTGAATATCGAAGATGAATTTCCGAAGATTTGAAAATCGAAAACAGGATCCCGACTTTTAAAATTGGCGAAAATGTCATCGGGCCCAAATTTTTTGAAAAGTTGAAATTTTTTGAATTTTTGAAATGGATAGCATACCGGCTATAAATAGGCTATTTTGAGTTAAATCATAAGTCCTAAATTCAGTATGCTTCCCGGGTTTTGAAATTGGATATTTTGAAAAAGATGTGTTTTTGAAAAATTGACGGTTTTTGAAAAACGACCATAGAAACCAAGTAGCACATAGTCACGCAAGCATAATAACGACACCATGTATGCTTTACACTAAGTCTCGGTCGGTCTATAAAGGGTCTATACCAGTGCACATAGCCTATCCGTGAATCGGGACGGACTCTCTAAGTCGAGTTGAGCTTAGAACATGCCGCGAAACCCATACGAATCAACTATGGACACCTTTGACATATCCATATATTGGAGTACATCACGGTATAGTGGGACGTCGGTCACCAGTTTTGGCCCTGGTAAAAATAGGGTTATGCATAAACCGTAAAACTAAAACGCGTATTGTACAAGTCAAACGATTTCTATTCGAGTCTCACCCTGAGGATGCCGATGGTAAGTCACGCATCAGTTAATCCCCAGCAGAGTCGCCAAATTATGGACATGACATAGGTCCACCCCGACGCGGCCACGCGCGGGTTTGGGGAGGCGAATGAATCTCCATATGAGATGGGTCGAATTGAAATTTAAATCGAAGTGGAGTCGCCACCGAACTTTGTGGGAGTTCGAGCCCATTCGAACTCACTCTATATCTTAGTGGGCCATGCACAAAGTATGGCCCATTCGGATGTCAGAGTTTATTGGGCCCGTCTCTTTGCATTTGATACCAATACCGACATTATCGGATACCGTGTATTTAATGACTCTCATGCGCCAACGGTTTCGGGCATCCGGAAACCGAGGTTCTGAGTAAGGGGTGAGGGTACGTGTTGGGAAGTTCACAAAGAACACCCAACCCCGTCCGCACATTAGCGGCCTCTACTAAGATATCGTTTGACTCTCTAATACGCGTGTTAGTAGAATGATAAAATGATATGCAAACATTGTTTTACCTAAACATGCGAGAATTTGAATGAGTTGCTAAGTCGATTTAATGCATCTAAATTTAACGTCAAAGTTGTATTTAGCATGCGAGTTCATTTTAGTATAATAAAACGAATAACGAAAATAAATCGACAAAAATAGAAACAAACATGTTAGTAACGGTATAATTATAATAACGGTTTGCGAATATATGGAATGCTATAAGATAATGTAAACATGATGCATGATTTTGGAAAATCGATAATTTTGCTAAGTCGTGTAAAAATATGGTATGATTTATACTCGACTTTAAAATTTTGATGCTCGTCATATTCGATATTTGATTATGAAATCAATATCAAATATTAGGAGCGAGTTTAGAAAAGATGTTATAAGTCATTTTAAAATTGAACTAAAAAAATCCTTTTTTGCGCGATTTCCAGGCAATCGTGCGACTTGCATGAACTTCGCGCAACTTGCACAGGCGCGCGAATCGGATGAGATCCGCACGACTCGCGTGACATCCGCGCGACTCGCGTGACATCCGCGCGACTCGCGTGACATCCGCGCGACTCGCATGGAGGGCTGTTTTGGCTTTTTGATTAATTCCTTAAGATTTGATATTCGACTACGGAGTCGGTATCGAATCCTTGGAATGATGATTTTTATTGAATCGGGTAGAAATATTGTATGATTTATGCTCGATTCGGATTTGGATACTCGTTGTATCCGATATTCGATTATTGAATCGATATCGAATATTTAGAGCGAAATCTAGAAAATAAATTTGTAAGTCGTTTTAAATCCACTAAAACAAAATAAATTGTCTCCGCGTTTTATAGTGTCGGAATTAATTCTTATGAATTATAATCACTATTTTTTAGCATCAACGACTTCGTATTAGTTAGATTCATTGACTAGTTCGTTTAGATGCGACATCCAGTTATCGAATAGGTATCGAATCTAAAGAACGACTCTTTGCAACTACTTGAATTAAAAAACTTGACTGGATTCCCTCGGCAACCCGACATCGTAATAAATCCTTACAGATTGTGTGATATCGGATCCGTGTCAAAGGGTTTCGACCTTAATAAAAAAAGAATGTTTGTTTCGAAAATAGTGTTTGAAATCGATGAAATATGCGATTAATGATGATGCAAACGAAAATAAGAAAACTATTGTTTACGTTGACTTACTTCAACAATCAAGCGCTAGGGGTGTCGGGATAAGCGACCGGCAACGTCGGGTGAAACACCCTTGTATATTCGGATTTCCTTATCCCGTCATCATTCGCACTCGACACGAATCCACAAGTATTTTAATGTTTTTATACTAGTATTTATTATCGATATTATAGACGCGACGATAAAAATAAAAAAGCGAAAAAAAACGACAATGACGACGACGACGCGCAGACGACACGAGGAAAGAAAGGAGAAGAGAAAAAGACGGGATTTTGCACCCTCAACCTACATGTTTCTTGTCTCGGATGGAACTCGTTTCGTTCTGGCTTTAGCACGGGAGTTTCGAGGTTTATGAAGGTTGAGTTATGGTGGTTTAGGGTTCCTAGATTGCTAGGGTTTAGGGTAGTAATTAGGATGTAGAATTGATTAGGGTTCTCTTAGAGTTTTTTTAAGTTGTGTCTAGATGTGTTAGGGTATTTTTGTAAAAGTGTTTTAATTGTGCATGCAAGAGGGTGTTTATATAGGCAATTGCTCCCCCTCC
The DNA here is from genome assembly GCA_958450325.1 of Agrostemma githago. Classification (NCBI taxonomy): domain Eukaryota; kingdom Viridiplantae; phylum Streptophyta; class Magnoliopsida; order Caryophyllales; family Caryophyllaceae; genus Agrostemma; species Agrostemma githago. The sequence goes on along the minus strand of OY288244.1, from coordinate 22,504,727 downwards.
TTGTCTAGGGTTACTCAATTAAGTGCCCTGATGGACTTGATCGAGTGGCCCACCTGAAAGAGGACCGCGGGTTTGGAAACGGCTTTGACCGGGTTTTGACCCGGTCGCTAAAAGACGGTTTTATTTCCGGTGTCGGTTTTGACCCAAATTAGTTTTATTTGATTGGAAATGACCCAATGGGCCTGAATTTGAGGTTAGTTTTGTGAGATTCGTACTCCGTAAAAAGCCCAAGCCAGAAACTAACAGTTTCGAGCCCACATCCGAGCGTGTAGAAACATGTTTGCGTATGATCATCATTGGGTGTTTTTTGGAAACTACTATAGACACCTGGCGGTCAAAATGTGGATGTCTACACAAGGTTGTCAATCTTGGTTGGATTCTTCAAGAAATCCCTTAATACAACACTACTTGGTAAGATTAAGCTAAGATTAACAAAAGATTAAGGAAAGATTAAAGAGAAACTAAGCTAATGATGAAGGATCTCTATCTAGGGTTTAGTCTAATGTAAGGTGTTTAAAATAATACAAGAGGGAGGTATATATAGGGTTGTATGAATAAGGGAGGCGAAAAAAATGAAGACGGATGCAGCTGGGTCATTTCCGGCCGGGAAGGGGATGATCCCGACAGGGATGGGGTGGTCCCAACCGGGAAGGTAATGCTCCCGGTCGGGATGGGGTGTCAGAGGCTCGTCTTTGCTCATCACTTCATCCCGGTCGTGATGGATGTGTTCCCGACCGGGATGGGTCTTGTAGGCTTCAAATATGGTCACATAGGTCCCTACTTGCACTTCTTAGGCTACTTATCGACTCTCGGTGCTCGGGAATAGGCTCCAAGGGACTCGGGATCGAGTCTAAGCTACCGCGTCATCGTCGCTTCTCCTCGTTGGCTCCATATGCGTCGGAAACGAGTCGGAATCGTTCCATTTCTCCAAGATAGGCCTTTGGAACCGAACACAAGCTAGAAGAAGCGTAAGTAGCCTCGAAACTACTCCAAAGAGCGATTCCACAACAGAAACCGGGATCAAACACAAGAACACACTTATCAGACTTCCGTTTTGTCAACCAAGAGATAAACCCATAGTGGTCGAGAGTAGTCTTCGACAAGTGTGAGAAAATATTTAGCACCGCAGGACAAGGGAGTTCGATACGGACCCCATAAATCACAATGAATTAAGTCAAATGGTTCAGAAGCGGAACTATTATTCAAAGTAAAACCGTTTCAGTGTTGTTTATCAAGGTGACACACATCGCACACATTATTCGAAATAGGAAGACTAGAATTAACAGGAACAAATTTCATAATATTATCACCCAAATGCCCAAGTCGTCTACGCCATAGATCAAAATTGTCTCCGTGGTGGACCCGATAAACCGCCGGTTTAGTGATTACGTCTTGAAAATAGTAAATTCCGTCCCTCAGCTCACCGACTTCAAATATCATCCTCGAGATAAGGTCCTGGATATGACAATTATTATTAGTAAAATATATGGCAAGATGGTTCGTAGAGAGCAACTGAGAAACAGAAATTAAGCTACACGTAAGGCACAAAACATAAAAAACGTGCGTTAAAATAATAGATTCCGTTAATTGAACCATTCCCTCGAGCGTGGCCTCGCTAAATGACCCATTGGGAAGGCCCACGAGCCGAGGGACAATTGGTGTGGTGGTCTCGAACTACAATAAATTTTCCGTCACATGATTTGACGCACCTGTGTCAATTAACCAATTATCATACATACCAGTAAGACGATCAAGATTATCTGTAGTGGCCACGAGCGCGTTAGCTCGGACGGGATTAGAATCTTCAACAAGAACAGGGGAGTTGGAATTTGCCGAGATGCCCCTGTTTGAACCTGACCCCCTGGTTCGCATTTCAGCAAGATAACGAGAACAATTTCCCCATCATTCGGGGAATTTTTGTGTCTTGGTGTAACAGATGTAACATCGTGCTCCCGAGTCATGTAATAAGTACAAGCAAGATTCCGCTTCTCGACCCTCTCTCGATCCTGGAGCACCCTCCAATTTGGCTTCGTGGAATGTCGAGGGTCAGAACGAACAACATACACAACAATGTCATGTGCCTTCTCGTGTTTAGGCGTGACACCATTGAGGCATTTTTACCTTGTTAGGTCTAGTTTTACCTGTATTTTTGGAGTAAGCACCATGATAAGGACTCAGAGTATACTAAAATGTAGATACAAGGACCTTATGTATTACGGAGTATATGTATATATTTATAGTGAAGCAATGAGGACCTCGTGAATAAGGTTATGTTAACTTTCAATCAAAATGTAATCCCCTAGAAATTCTAACACAATACAGTGGCGAAAACACTGTAGAAGTGAGATTATAACACACTGTAGAAGTGAGATTATAACACACTGTAACTATGTCTTAATTAAATAAAAAACGGTAAGTCAATACATAAGCCATAAAATAAAAATGGCTACAAAATAAAAATAAAATAAAATAAAATCCATAAAAGGGTTACAACAATCCACAATACAGTGATCTTATAAAAACAAGCAGGATCCACAAATGCTCGCTAACCCACCCGAAGGGAAACACATATATTAAAAAACATAACAGCCACAATCAGTGAGGAGCAACGACGACGTTCTCCCAGCCATATTACAAGATTTTAAAACTGTAATTACTATTATATGAAAATAGTAAAAATGGAAAACAGTAAAACATTATTCTTAAAAATAAGCTTTCAGTGAAAAACTTCACTTATCGAAACAATAAAATAAAAATGTGTTTTCCGGAGAAAACACAAAACATTTGCCAACCTGCAAACCAGATTATATCGATAATAATAAAATATTCAAAATGGTGTTATGGATAGAATTAGTGTAGACGACTATACTTTCACCAGGATAATACTTGAAACTAGATTCGAGAACTTTAGTCTTAACACATACCGGACTTCAGTCTCTAACTAGGCAACTCAACCATAACATGACTGCGGGCAGCGATGTCCTGGTTTAATTAGTGCACACCCCTCATGGACACAAACCATGTCCAGTTCAACCCGACACGACTTACATGATAGGATATCTAAGTTTAAGGTCAACATATACTCTCCTGAACACAAACCATGCTCAGTTCAACAACCAATGTGCCTCATAAAGACACACCAACCTTACAGTTGATAGCAAAACGTATATCCTAGATTGTATAACTCTAACCTCACACTTGTCCTTATTCCATAACTCCAAAACAAGCCATTATTGATATATATACAAAAGATATAATCATTATAAATAATCTGAAGATAAAAGGAGTAATCATTAAATTCTAAAAGAGGAAACTTTCTGTTTTAGGAAACTTTCTATTCTTAGAAGCTTTACTAAAAATAGCATCATATAAGAATATCAAAAATATTAGTTCATACTAACACAACATTTGTAGTAAATGATATAGATTTATAAAACTAATACTTTCGGCCTTAATGATATTAATTTCTAAAACGAGAACAATCGGGTTTATGAAATTATTGAAATATCACATGACTGTTTATAAAAATGATTAAAAATGTCTTAAACATTCTAATACTACTAATCAGGGTGTTTTCAAAATTTATACAACTAAAATTCTCTAATTATTATTAGTTTCGACAATACGATCATAAATAGGATTTTACGGCAAATGTCAAAATAAATCTTTTAACGTCTTTTATTTAATTAAAACATTGAATATATTTAGATTATGTTAAGGGGTGATTTAACTCTTAGAGTTTCAGATTTAAATATTTTCAAAATTGCTGGAAAAAAAATTCATTTAGCTGAAACGGAGTATTATAACGATAAATGGTAATTTTGTCCAAAAATCATTACTATTAATTAAAGACTTCGATAAATAGTAAAACAATTACGTAAAATAGCTAAAACACATTTTTGGACATTCTATCCAGAAAAATATTTTTTTTCAGAATTCTTAAATTCGGGGTTTCTAAAGGGTTTTCTCGTTAATCGTCTAATCTCGACAATAACGATTAATTAAAACAAAACGATTCAAGTGTTAATATCCAAAAATTATTATTAAACTTAACAATTTTGATTTTCCATAAACTACCAATTTTTCCAGATTTCCAAAATTCCAAATTTAACAAATTCCATTAAAACCATCTTTTAAAACCCGTTTCCACATTTAATGATTCTCTTAATAAAACTTGTCGTTCCTAACATTTTATTAAAGCACAAAAAATCATAAAAATACATTTTATCCAGAAACCATAAGAAACATTTTTTTTTTCCAGATTTAAAACAAAAACCAGAAATCGGAAATTAAAATGACAAACGACGATTTAAAATAAAACGCCTAGTGAGAGAAAGTCTTTCTCTCTCTAGCTTTTCTCTCTAAAAATCTGTTACAATAACTGTTTCTGTTAAAGCTTCGTCCGCCATGGCTATGGAACCTGCTATACCTCGAGGTAGGGGAAGACCTCGGAAAAATGCTCATCATTCAGCAGATTCATCAGCTGGAATAACTGGAGGAACTCAAACCTCCATTGGAGCTACGTTGCGATCGCAGTCTCAATCTTAATCGCAGTTGCGCGAAAAACTTGGTGAGCTTTCAGAATGTGGGGAAACTAATACACAAGCACACACCGCGCAAGCTGCTGAAGGTCTAACAATGGTGGAGAATACTCAGGTATGCAAGGAGGAGGTATCTCTTGTCCGCCCTGCTTCTCTACTCAATGACTTAATTTCTAAAGCTTTTTCTGCTAAAAATGGAGATCCTAAGTCTCGAATTGATACACAACCTGTTACTCATACTGCTTAGCCCACTGTCAACCCTGTAATTGAACCGAGTACTACTACTTGGACAAATGTGGTGACTAAACAACGTAATGTTGGTATGGAGTTGTATTTTGATGAATCTTGTGTTGATGCATTTGAAATTACACTCGATCTTGAGGATTTTGATGCTGAATCGAAAACATGGCAGTTTACATTAATGGGGCATGTTATTGGGGCGAAACCCACACTAAAGGGTATCCAGGATTATGTGACTAAGAATTGGGGGAATGTTAAGCTACCTACAGTCCAGATTTTCAAAAAAGGATGGTTTAGCTTTCGATTCGACACCCAGGAGGACATGAATGTTATACTGAAAGGGGGGCCTTGGAAGTATGGGATCAATTCTTTGCTGCTGAAACAATGGTCACCCTCTTTCTCTAAAGAGATCGAGTCACTGTCCATTGTACCTATTTGGGTCTTGTTTCGTGAGCTTGAACCTTTCTTATGGTCTGAAGCTGTCCTGAGCAAGCTTGCCAGTAGAATAGGGAAGCCCCTATTTGCTGACATGACCACTACTATGAAGACTAAATTGGGTTTTGCAAGAGTCCTTATTGAGGTCGATGTCTCAAAAGAACTCCCAGAAGACATTGTGGTTAATACCCCTATCATAGGTCAATTTGTGAAACAGGTTGAATATGAATGGGTGCCTTATTTTTGTGAAGAATGCAAAAATCTTGGACACCTAAAATCCAGCTGCAGGCTAGTTAAAAAGAAGAAAGCAAACAAGCAGGTTTATAAGCCTCAGGGAGATATAAGTAGAGAAGCTCAGAAGGATGATATGCTAGATGGTACCTCAGACTCTCAAATGGTGGTAACTGCTGTACCTACTCATGAGGCTGATCATACTCAGAGTAGGGATGCAAGGGCCCCTGATGAGATGCCTGTAATGCATCAAGAATGCACATTTAAGGATAAGTTGGAGGAGTTTATCACAGTGGCCAGAAAGAAGGTTATAATGTAAAAAGTCCAGATGATCTCCGAGGTTTAACAACACCAGAAAGGCAGGAGATCATGCTCTCAAACAGATTTGATATGATGAATGACTTGGACGAAGAACCTCCACTAGGTGGTACCTCAGGTGGGGATGATGGGAGGAGCTTGCAGATGGGAATTGAGGATGATCAAGTATGCCAAGAGCTAGGTCACAACTCTTCCCAGGCAGCTCTCTCATCCATTCCTCAGGCTGTAAAGCATCTAGGATGTGGAGAGTTGGGCAGGACAGTTTCTGAGGGCAGGAAAACTGACCCTCCTGATAAATTAAGTACATGATTACTGCCTTCTGGAACATTAGGGGGGGCAAATGATCCTCTCAAGCAGACAGAAATCCTCAATTTTTTAAAGATGAATCAAGTGGATTTCATGGGTGTCCTAGAAACATGAATTAAAGAAGGCAAAGCAAAGAAAATCATAAGGAAATACTATAGAAATTATCAGGTAGTGGGCAACTATCATTCACATTATAACGGCAGAATTTGGGTAATTTGGAAGGAATCCTTTGTTGCTGTCCAGATTATCCAATCTCACGCCCAATTTATGCACCGTAAGGTTACTCGTTTTTCATCTAATTCCATTATGGACATAACCTTGATATATGGCTATAATGATGGGGATGGCAGATTAGACCTCTGGTCTGGTTTACTTAACACCATGTCCAACGTTACCAAGTGGCTTGTTCTTGGTGATTTTAACATAGTCAGGTTGCCTAATCAGCGAATAAGTGATACTCAACCTAATATGCCTGATATAATGGCATTTAATAATTGTATAAACTCTTGTGGATTGGATGAGCTACCTACATCAGGATGCACTTATACTTGGACTAATAAGCATGATGAGAATTCTAGGGTTTGGTCCAAATTGGATAGAGCTTTGGCTAATCAATCTTGGTCATCAAATTTTCCTAATACTCATGCTATCAACATGCCCCCTGGCATTTCTGACCATTCACCTGTTCTTGTGAAGATCCTGAGAACTACCAAAATCATTAGCAGATTCAGCTTTATGAATTGTTGGATTGACCACCCTGATTTCATGAGAACAGTTCAACTGTATTGGGGGGAAATAGCTCATGGTACTGAGTGCTTCAAATTATTTGCAAAGCTTAAAAGGTTAAAGAGAAGTCTGAAATGTATTCATCGAAATGCATACTCAAACCTGTTGGATAGAATAAAAACTACTAAGATGCAACTTGACATTTGCCAGACTGAGCTGCAGAATCATCCCCTTTCTGCAGACTTGATACTAAAAGAAAAGAAATTGATCACTGAATATAGTGACCTGAGGAAAGCTGAAATGAGAACACTAAAGCAAAAAGCAAAAATTGACCACATCAAATTGAATGACTCCTCAACCGGTTACTTCTATAACTGAATAAAAAAGAGAAAAGTGTAGAAAATCATTGGGAGCATCGAGGATGTTAATGGTTTAACCAGAGCTGGTCAGGATGATGTAGCTAAAGCATTTGTGGAGTACTATGAAGGTCTGTTTGGGTCTTCCACACCTGCGATAGCATTGGATCCTACCTTCTTACAGCAAGACCCTATCCTGTCCCAAGATACATGGGAGACACTCCAGGGTATCCCATCTATGATCGAGATTAAAAATACTTTATTCTCTATTGGTGCTCATAAAAGTCCGGGTCCAGATGGCTATTCCGCTGAATTCTTTAAGGCCTGTTGGTCTGTGATAGGAATGGATTTTACAGCGGCTGTTCGGGAATTTTTCCTCTCAGGTAAGATGTGCAAACAAGCTAATACAACATTGGTTACACTCATACCAAAGAAGGATACTTGTACCACAATTAAGGATCATAGACCTATAGCGTTCTATACCACAGTCTACAAAACAATTAGCAAAATTATAGCTAACAGACTTAAAAATGTAGCATCCATGTGAATTGGACCTAAGCAGGCCGCATTTATTGAGGGGAGAAATATTCATGATAACATCGCCCTCTCTCAAGCCCTAATCAAGGGATATAAGAGGTCCTATTTAACTCAACGATGCCTACTCAAGATTGACATGAGGAAAGCATTTGACTCCCTACAATGGCCATTTTATTCTTAATATGCTCACTGTACTCAACTTCCCACCCCAATTTATACAGTGGATCATGAAGTGTATCTCAGGGGCTTGGTTCTCGTTTAATTTGAATGGTGATGTGGTTGGTTTTGTCAAGGGTAAGAGTGGAATACGTCAAGGGGACCCTATTTCACCCTATCTATTTGTGCTAAGCATGGAAATACTTTCCCGATATCTTAGAAGAATCAACAAGCTCCCAAATGTCTCAGCTCATCCTAAATGCACCAAATTGGCTGTTACTCATTTAGTTTTTGCGGATGACCTCATGGTCTTTGTGCGAGGCGATGTGCCCTCCATCCTTGCTATTAAGAAGGCTATAAATGACTTCACACTTATGTCTGGTCTAAGCATTAATGAGGACACGACTGAGATCTTTTTCGGAGGGGTTTCAGCTGCTGTCAAACATGCTATTCTAGTGAATTATGGATTTATAGAGGGTAATCTCCCATGTAAATATCTGGGAATGCCCCTAAATCCCATTCAAAACTACATGGCTAACTATGGAGATCTAATTACAAAGGTGCAGAATGCTTTGATGCATTGATCAGTTTCCAACTTCTCTTATGCAGGAAGGATGGAGTTGCTTAATTCGGTTATTTTTGGTCTGGCAAATTTCTGGTGTGCAACTGCACTTCTTCCTAAAAATGTTCTGAAGTTGATCACTAGACTCTGCAAGAACTTTTTCTGGTCAGGAAATTTGGATAGAAGACATATCTGTATGAAGAGTTGGAAAGCTATTTCTTCACCATGGATTGAAGGTGGACTGAACATCAAAGAACTCTTAGCTTGGAATAAGACGCAAATTGCAAAATGGCTTTGGCAAATTGAAACTAATCACTCTAGTCTTTGGATGATGTGGATCAAGACTTATGTTCTTAAAGGAAGATCAGTATGGGATATCTAGATAAAGGATAGCTTTTCCGATGCCCTAAGAAGTCTTGTAAAAATCAAAGATGAGATTGTGCAGAAGACGGGGAGTATATCTAATAGCAAGAGAATTGTTCTTAGTTGGACTGCTGCAGCAAAATTCTGCTCACAGAAATGCTACAATTGGTTTCGTAATAAGTTCCCTAAGATACTTCAGCTGAGAGCTATCAGGTTTGCTTCAGTAATTCCACGACATAGAATTGCAGTATCATTTGTAGTCCAAAGTAAACGCCCGACTGTTAACAAGATGCAAGAAAAGGGACTTATAATGGTGAACAGATGTACGCTGTGCAGGACAGATGCAGAATCACATGAGCACTTGTTTTTCAAATGCTCTTATGCCCAACACTTATGGAGGGATCTAATGAACTGGCTTCACATCAGAGCTCATGGATCTAACATCCTCAATATGCTTAGAAGAGCAATATATAAACTGCAAAGGCCTTGGCTGAATGAATGGTTTATTATAGCTGGAAGTGCTCTAGTCTATCATATCTGGACGGAGAGAAATAGCAGGATATTCAATGGTGTTGACAGTACAGTGGAGCAACGATTAGCCATCCTTAAAGCTTAGATGAAGGCACGTTTATCAGACAAGCACCCTAGCATTCTTTTATTGTAACAGGGCTGTAGGTTTTTGATTCAGTTTATGCTCTTTGTAAAGAAGAGTAAAGGATATGTCTTTTGTAAGTCATTCTCTTAATTACCCTCTATGGATGAATAAGAGAAGTACCATTCTTACAAAAAAATAAAAATAAACGATGATTTAAAGTGATTAATTAATTCACCAACTTAACAATTCCAAAAAAATTATGAAAATATTTAGAAAATTCTTTTTCATCAGAGATATTATCCACGCCAAATTTCAGATTAAAATAAAATGTTTAAGTGCTAGAACTAAAAATCGGCTTTTAAACGTTTTTGTTCGATAACGGTAATAATTCAATAATTGATACATAAAATATAAGAAAAATACAAAAATTATCAAAAATCATCAAAAACATCACTTTAGAGAATATTTTCATATATTACAAGTTTAGGCCTAATATTACGATTTTACAAATTAATATGACAATTTAATCGTTAATCTCGTAAAAGCGATAAAAATACCGAAACATGCAAATTTCACGATTTTAAAATTCTCGATAGCAACTATGTGACATACATATATTGTCAAAAATAAAATATAATAATACACATGCAATTACAAAAATAAAATCATGCAATACTGAATAACATCGACGTTACCTCTAATCCAAATCCGACTCGATTATAAATTCGTCGGCTTCGGGATCGCTTTGGAAGCCTAAAAAAACATGAATTCCATGGTATGAAAATAGCATAAGATCGCTGAAAAATCATGGTGACAACGATTGGAAATAAAATCGATTAATACCTTACCGAAGGAGATAGAAAGATGATCGATATAGCGGAAATGAAGACGGAAAATGGAGATGATGAACACGAAATTTCTGGGAGAAATGCCACTGGTTTTTTAGTCTGATTTCACAAGAAAAAGATAGGGAGAAAGAGAGTATTTGCTTGAATAATATGGACGAATTAGTAAAGAGAAAAATGTGAAGAGATATGGAATGAATGGTGACTTAAAATTTGATGAAAACTAGGTACATTCACCTCCAAAATTTCAGCCAAGAGTGAATGTAAGAGGAGTGTGAAGAGTTTGCATGAGTCAACAATATTAATTTGTGAGAAAGAAATATCTTATGCTTTAATCAATTTGTTTTTATAAAAATAAAACGTTACACAAAAAAAAGTGTAGTGGTAGTGTGACATGAATGTTACGAAAAAAATGGTTCAAGGTGGTCTTAAAATAATTGTAGGTCGATAAAAAGAAGAATCGTAAAATTGTTAATGGTATTTCAAAGCAATTCGAGTAAACCTCGCGTTGGAAAACAATTATTTACGAAACTTCGTAATAAAATCACTAAAGGCTAGATTTTCGTAAATAAAAAAATATTTCTTAGTTGGAAATATCATATAAACGTGTTTGGATATTTTTAGGAAAATAAATAACTCACTTCCAAGCTTAAAACGCTAGTTGGTAGAAAAATAGATTTCCTAGCGAATAAATAAATAGTTTGCGATGAAAATTTTATAAATTGATCTATGATAGGAAAATAAAATATTTAAAATCTTTTAATGAAAATAAATAATATTTGACTCGAAAATATTATGAAGCTTGAAACTGGAGGAAACTAAAGGCAGAAAAATAAGAGTCACGACAAAGTCATAACGGAACATATAACAACTCATAGAAAATTAGCGGGTGTTACAAAAATGAAACTTTCCGTTAACTTGTTATAAAAATGTGATAAAAGAGAGGTCTATTGGGTAAAATATGTTGTCTTATTCCTTGTAAAAGATGGTTTAAATACTATACATGAGTAGTATCCTAGTCCAATGAGAACATGATTCAAAGTGTATCAATCATATCTTCTAAATTATCTCCTAAATATGTAAACAGAATATGCTAATATTCTACTATCCCCTTTGAAACATGTAGGTCGATCGTGCCCAGTTTGGACAACAAATAAAAAAATTGGGTTGAGCCGAGGGCCTTAGTGAACACATCGACAACCTGGTCAAGGGTGGAACGGTATTCAGGGCGTGTAAAATTTTCAAGATACGCGTCACGAGCAAAATGGTAATACACCTCAATATGTTTAATGCGTTTATGAAAAACGGGATTCCGAACAATGTGTAGAGGGGATTGATTGTCACAAAAGACAGAAATTGGCTGAGGAACATCTACTCCAAGAGTAAAGAGAAGCACACGGAGCCATTTCAAATCGCACACAAGAGTGGCCATAGCCCGATATTCCGCTTCCGTGGATGACCGAGAGACTGTTTGTTGCTTCTTTGTTTTCTAGGAGATAGGAGATCCGCCAAGAGAGAAAAGCCAACCTGAAACAGAACGACGAGTAAGAGGACAACCTACATGATCAGAGTCGCACCAGCCCGTAAGAGTAAGGTCACTATCCGCCCTGAGTAAAATGCCTTGTCCCGGACAACTTTTGAGATATTTAACAACCCGGAGAGCAGTGTCCCAATGCTCCTTACGCGGGCTCTGCAAAAATTGAGAAAGCATATGGACTGCATAGGACAAATTGGGGCGAGTAACTGCGAGATAGATAAGACGACCCACGACTCGTTGACAACGTTCGACATCCTCGATAAGCACACCATCAGCTAATCCGAGATGATGATATTGTTCAGTGTGCCACCAGGACGGGATCCTAGGTTACCCATTTCAGAAATAATATCGAGGGCGTACTTACGTTGATTCAGGAAGAGCCCTTCTTTGCTGCGGGTAACATCGATGCCAAGAAAATACTTCAGGTGGCCGAGGTTTTCATGTGAAAACAAGACCCAATATAGGATTTAAAGTCGGCAATAGCAGCATAATCGTTTTCGGCAATGGCAAGATCGTCGACATAAACAAGCACATGAATACACATGGTTCCATGAGAATAACTGAATAAAGAATAGTCAGAATAAGATTTGTAAAACCATAATCTCGAAGAGCCGTTATGAGTTTCGTGAACCAACAACGCGAAGCCTGTTTGTGTCTGCAAAACGCCTTTTAAGGGGACAAAATTTTCCGATCTTTCCTTTATCAAAACCCGGGGGAAGTTTCATATACACTTCTTCACATAAATCACCACGAAGAAACACATTATGAACATCCATCTGGTGAATCTCCCATTTTTAAACATCTGCAACGGCAAAAAATGTCCGAACGATGGCCATTTTTACAACAAGGGAGAAAGACTCCCTAAAATCAATACCTTCAATTTGATGATTGCCAAAAACAACTAAACGGACCTTGAGACGCTCAATGCTCCTATCCGAACGATATTTTATTTTACAAACTCATCGACAACTGAGGGCTTTTTTTGGGTCCCTCAAGTCCAATGTTTGATTGGATTCAAGTGCGGAAATTTCATCCTGCATTGCCCGACACCAACCGTCATCCTTAATAGTTTCTGAGAAAGAGAGAGGTCCCACCCCGGTAGAAATAGCAGCAAGAAATTTTTTGTGTCGGTCAGAAAAGTTATGACAGTCAATAGAATTAGTGAAAGCGTAGGACGTACCTGAGGAAGACGGAACAAGAGTAAGTGGTGAGGGGGGACAGTGAATTGACCCGAGAACGTAATCACGAAGACGGAAGGACGGAACTTTGGACCGATGTCCACGACCAACAGGGGCTTCAACAGAATTAGGCTTGGTCTGTGGAGTGCTAGTAGGCGGCCCACTAAGAGTTGGAGTACCAGGAATAATATTAGATAGCCCGGGGGGATTAAGTGGTTCAGGTGTAGTAATTGGGCCAAGATTAGATGGCCCACCTGTACTATTATACCCATCTTCTTGGTCCAAATCCTTACTTGCAATTTTGACCACATTGGAGTCAAGGAAAGAATCAGACGCATCATCAGTAAAGTCCTCAAAAGTAAGGGCCTCCATTTGGGGAGAGGCTTGGGCCTGAAAGTTTGGTTGATACGGAAACTGATCCTCGTAAAAAATAACATCTCGCGAAACAAAATACGTCTTGCTCTCAAGATCGTACAACCTCCAACCCTTTTTATTGTGAGGATAACCGAGAAAAAAATACACCGTTGGCTTTTCTTTGAGAATTTATCACCAACCCGTAGCAAAACTGAGACAACCGAAAACCCTTAAATTTGTGTAAAGCAAAGTCTTACCGAACAATAATTCATACGGTGTTATATGATCGAAAATAGCCGTCGAGCGCGGTTAATATAGACTCGCCCCAAAATGACATGAGTAAATGACCCTAAAATAAGAGAGCTCTCTGTAGACACCCGCATTTTGACTGCCAGGTGTCTATGGTAGTTTCCCAAAAAACACCCGATGATGATCGGACGCTAACGTGTTTTTATGCGCTCGGATACAGGCTCAATCTATTAATCGCTGGCTAACACACTTACAGAGTACAAATCTCTTTAGACCAACCTCAAATCCAGGCCCAGTGGATCATTCCGAGTCAAACAAGACTAATTTGGGCCGAAACCAACACCGGAAGTAAAACCGACTTGTCACGATTGGGTCAATCCCGGTCAAAGTCGTTTCCGAGGCATACAAAACAAACCCTCAAACATCAAAAGTCCAATTCAAACACAAACCCATAAAATATCCATGGTCACGGTCCGAAACAAGTGACCCGCGTGACCCAGCTGGGCCACTCGATCGAGTGCCCCACCCACTCGACCGAGTGGGCCCTTATTCAGGCCCGACGGCTGACACACAAGGCCACTCGACCAAGTCAGCTGCCTACTCGGTCGAGTAACCCTAAATCGGAGCCCTAGCTTCTCCTATATAAGCAACCCTTGGGCACACACTTCAAGGGACCTTGGACACATCTATTTACACCCCAATTTCAACCTCTCTTTCACACTTTTACAACCCTAATACACCCTAAGCAAACCCTAAACAATACACTAGCAAAAACCCTAAACCTAGTTTAAGAATCAACAAACCCGAGCCACCATAACTTAACCTTCATCCACCTCGAAGACTCTAGTGTTAAAGCCACGGTTACGGGTTCTAATCCGAGACAAGAACATGTAGGTTGAGGGTGTCAAAACCCCTTTTTTTCTCTTCTCTTCCTCCTTCTCGCGTCATGTCGTCATTTTACGGGTCGCGTTTTTTTATTTATTTCATTCTATCGTTATCATCGCATCATTAATATGGATAGTACTAATATCAAAACATTAAAATACTTATCAATTTGTGTCGAGTATGAGTGATATCGGAATAAGGAAATCCGAATATACAAGTGTACTGCACACAGCGTTGACGGTCGCTTGTTCCGATATCCCGATCACTTGATTATTGAGATAGGTTAACTTCAACAATAGTTTTCATATCGTTGTATCATTATCGTTATTCGAGTCATATAATAGCATCGATTTTCAAAGAACAAACTTCGTATTTCAATAAGGGTCGAAACCCGCTGACGTGGATCCGACATCACAATCCTTAGGGATTTATTTCGATGTCGGAGAAGCCGAGGGAATCAAGTCCTTTTTTTTCCATGTAAAGCGTCGATTTTGTAGATTCGATACCAATTCCATAATTGGATGTCGAATCTAACAATCCAGTCAATTAATTCAATCAATTCGATTTTCTTATTGATGCTAACGTAGATGTCACGTTATAATTATGACACTACGAACGCGGAGAGAAATTCATCTCGTTTTGATTGACTTAAAACGACTCAAAGTCAATTCTCATTATTCTTTCCGCTCTAGTATCCCATATCGATTCAGTAATTGAATATGGGATACGACGAGCATTCCAATTTAGAATCGGGTATAAATTCAAACAATATTTATATTCGGTTCAATCAAACCTATGATTTACGAAAAACCCGAATCGAGCATAAGTCATGTAATATTTATACTCAATTCGGTAAAACCATCAACTTATCAAAAATCAAAAGCAATCTCTAAATCGACACAAAATTGCAAGCGAATTACGAGTCGCACAGGGGGCACTCGACCGAGTGCCTAGCCCACTCGGTCGAGTGGTACCCCAAAAATCGAACCAGAAAGTCTGTCACGACCTCCACTCGGTCGAGTCTCACAGTGACTCGATCGAGTGGCTACGTACTCGACCGAGTTGGTCAATAACTCGGCCGAGTAGGGTCCGTAATACGAAACAGAATGCCTCTATGAGCTCCACTCGGTCGAGTCTCACAGTGACTCGGTCGAGTGGCGATGCACTCGGTCGAGTTGGCCAGTAACTCGGTCGAGTAGGGTCATAAAGCCTGGACATATCACTTTCCAGAGGACCACTCGGTCGAGTCACACAATGACTCGGTCGAGTGACCCTTAATCACGTCAAACCGTGAGTCCTACAAAAGCATTCGAGTCTCGTTAATCGTTCTTCGTGACTTAAGTCAACACGTGCCTAATCCATCACGTGTATTACTACCTTTTCAAACCATGCATCATCACGTTTGCATCTATTCATCTCATCTCATATTTGAATAAACTGTTAAATATCGTTATCTCGTTATTAACGCGTTGTTATTTCTTTTGTCAATTTAATTTTTGTTCGTTTATTGTATTAAATGAACCCGCATGCTAAATTCAACTTCGACGTTAGAATTAATTGCATTAAATTGACTTAGAAACCCTTTTCAATTCCATTCACATGTTTAGGGAAAATACTCTTTGCATAGCATTTTCCCGTTCTACTAGCACGCGTATTGTAAGTCATTCGAATTCTTAGTAGAGGCCGCTAATGTGCGGGCGGGGTTGGGTGTCCTTTGTGGGCTTCCCAACACGTACCCTCACCCCTTACTCAGAACCTCGGTTTCCGGATGCCCGAAACCGTTGGCGCACGAGAGTCATTCAATACACAATATCCGATAACGTCGGTATTGGTATCAAATGCAAAGGGACGAGCCCAATAAACTCTGACATCGGAAATGGGCCGTATTTTGTATACGGACCACTACGACATAGAGTGGGCTCGAATGGTTCCGAATAACCACAAAATTCGGTGGCGACTCCACATAGACCTAAATTTCAATTCGATTCATTCTCATATGGAGATTCATTCGCCTACCCAAACCCGCGCGTGGCCGCGTCGGGGTGGACCTATGTCATGTCCACAATTTGGCGACTCCGCTGGGGATTAACTGATGCGTGACTTACCATCGGCATCCTCAGGGTGAGACTCGAATAGAAATCGTTTGACAAATACAATACGCGTGTTAGTTCTACGGTTCATGCATAACCCATATTTTCCCGGGCCGGTACTGGTGACCGACGTCCCACTATACCATTGATGTACTCCAACGTGGATATGTCAAAAGGTGTCCATAGTCGATTCGAGTGGGTTTCGCGGCATGTTCTAAGCTCAATTCGACTTAGAGAGTCCGTCCCGATCAACGTCTAGACTATGTACACTGGTATAGACCCTTTCAGACCGACCGAGACTTAGTGTAGAGCATACATGGCGTCGTTATAATGCTTGTGTGACTATGTGCTACTTGGTTTCCGAGTCATTTTCAAAAATGTCAACTTTTCAAAAATTGCATCTTTTTCAAGATAATCAATTTTCAAAACCCAGGACATACCGAATTTAGGACTTATGATTTTACTCAAAATAGC
This sequence comes from Agrostemma githago, assembly GCA_958450325.1. Taxonomy (NCBI): domain Eukaryota; kingdom Viridiplantae; phylum Streptophyta; class Magnoliopsida; order Caryophyllales; family Caryophyllaceae; genus Agrostemma; species Agrostemma githago. Next base: position 22,487,749 of record OY288244.1, on the reverse strand, counting down.
CTATTTTCTAGACGGTATGCTGCCCAATTCAAAACTCAAAGCATTTTCGAACTCTCAAAACCGAGGCCCGATACACTTTTCGATCTTTCTCGAAAAATCGGGCCTCTCCACCGAGTTGTCTCGGAACCTTCAAATCAATCAATTTTCAAAACTCCCCTCTTCTTAGGACCTCCCATATTTAGCAGTGTCGGGTCATGTCTTAAGTTGTCAAGTTTCTCTAGCGTCGAAACTCCGTCGATCTTACATCACGAGTTTCTTCCCTATCCCAGTCCGCCTTATTAGACTAAGGCAAGGCCCACCTAAGTAGGACATATGCTTACGAAGGAGGGCCTGTCAACACAATCGAGTCAAAAGTCTGGGGATGTCCCACGTGAACCTTCCTTCGAACAGGACTAGGCCCACTTGCCGAATCCTAAGGAAGCCCACACTTCACAAGTCACCCGTCTAGGTGTCTTTCTCGGGTCATTTCCCTTTTAGCCTCGTTCGGGATGTACTTTCTATTCCTGGATTTCTGGGCTAGTTTCTGATTATGCGGTGTTCTTACAGACAGGCCACCGCGACCCGACATCAACGCAAGATGGAAGAATTGAAAAATGCCCTAGCCAAAATCGAGACTCAACTGACCTCCATCCTCGCTAACCAAGAAACTTTGGACACTCGCCTGAGCACTGTAGAGAAGACGGTCCCAGTTGAAGGAGCTGATTCCACTGGGCCCATAGCCTAATTGGTCAGTGTTGTTCGCAGGCTCGAGGAGCAAGTTCACTTATCAACAAGCAACTCAATCCACTCCGAAAATGCTCGCATCTATTCACCTCTGAGTAACGAGCTACCGGCCAACCTCAACTTGACGGGAATTCCTATGTTTGAGGGTACCGAAGACCCGGTCCACCATATCCGGGCCTTCAAAGACTTCATGTCAGTCAAAGGGGTAAAGTCCGCCATGTTCAAGCACCTATTCCCTTCCTCCTTGGAAAAGCATCCCAGGGCCTGGTTCTACAGGCTCGACCCCAAGAAATACAAGACTTGGGATGATGTGGCGACCGAATTTGCTCGAAACTACGCCGATAACACTGAAATCCAGACTACAATGCGTACTCTGGAGGTAATGGCTCAAGAGCCCAAAGAAGGGTTCACAAAATATCTGCAAAGGTGGAGGGCTGAGAGTGTGTAGCTGGTTGACAAGCCCGGCGAGAAGGCCCTAGTGGAAGCCTTCGTCAAAAATCTACTCCCATCCTACCGGGTCCATCTCCGGTATGCTATCATCCCAAACTTCGCTGTCCTTACTGAAATGGGCACGAGAATCGAGGATGACTTGAGACTAGAGAGCCTGACTAAGGCCTCTACCAAAGGCTATCAAGGGGCAAGTTCATCTACGATCAAGCCCACACCTGCAGTTGCAACTCGCAGCATCTTTGACGAGGTAAACCTGTTGGACACCTCATCTAAGAAGAATGCACCAAATCGGGTATTCACAGATATAGGGACTACCTATACTTATGCCTTACAAAGGCTATCTTCAAAGGGCCTGATCCAGCCGATAGGCCCACCTGCAGAACCTCCAGTAGAAAAGAGGCCCAAAACTTACAACGCCCAAGCCTACTGTCAGTATCACCGGGGTAACGGGCATGATACTGAAAAGTGTTGGAGGTTAAAACACCTGATCCAAGATCTTATCGAGAGCGGGAAAATCCCGTTGCCCGGAGACAAGCCGAGCAACAAAGAAAACCCGTTCAGCGCCCATGCCATCTTCACCGGTGAGGTAATAGACTGTTCTCACCTCATCTCTCCCTATATCCCACAAATCAATGGGATATGGTTCGACGACGAGGACGATGTATACTTAATGAAAGGGGAAGCTGTCCCCATCACCCTTGAGGAGGTCCGAAAGGCTAAGTCCAAAGCCTTAGCCACCAATCATCTCGCCGCAGCTGGGCGTTCCATTCCTATATCCGTCATTGAACCTGCCAGGACGGAGCCTACCCTCGAAGAACCAAGCCCAGACACGGCTCTGGTCCATCAAATGAAGAGGGTCCGAGCTGATCTAACCATATGGCAACTATTGGTTAGCTCGCAAGCACACCGAGAAGCACTGACTAAGGCTCTCGATGTAATCAAGGTCGATTCAGAAGCTACCCCTGCTGAAATGGTAGCCACCATAATGCCCTATCTTAAGGGCAAATCCAAAGAAGAAGGCCCACTCATAACCTTCTCCGAAGCTGACCTACTACCATTTGGGCCCAATCACAATCTGGCCCTATACATCACGGTCATCTGCAAGGGTAAATACCTCCCGATGACCCTTATCGACGATGGATCAGCCGTGAATGTCCTTCCTCTGAGGACCGCAAAAGCACTCGGCGTCACCGATGCCGACTATCTCCCGACAGCGCAAACTATCCAGGCTTTCGACGGGAGCCCGAAATCAGTTGCCGGGGCCGTGAAATTGAAGATCATAACAGGCCCAATCGAAAAGGAGTTGGAATTTCAGGTGATAGATGTCACCTCATCATTCAATCTCTTACTAGGAAGGCCTTGGATCCACGCAGTCAAGGCCGTGTCCTCTACCCTCCATCGAAAAGTCAAGATGCCTCTTAAAGACGGTATCATCACGCTGGAGGCGACCCCAATTACCGTAGCAAGCTGCAACGCTACGGGCCGGGCCGACCCACGAGGATTTGATTTCGTGGGCATGATCGAAGAAGAATATCTCTTTAGGCCTTACTTCACAACTAGCATCGACACGATGCTACAAAATCTGGGTTACCTACCCGGAATAACCTCAAGGCTATATCTTCCAGCTGGGAAGATTATCGAGGTCCTAAATGATGGCGAATCACATTTCGGATTGGGGTATGCTATAACCCCGGAAAACGTGGTTCGGGCCGGTATTCACAAGGCCATCGACATTTTCAAGGGTACTTGTATAAGCCCTTATTGCCTGAAGTTAACGGATTACTTCGTCACTCCAGTCTTCGGAGCCATCCAAGTGGGCCTCTACCGACCCACCGTCACATATCCCGAGACCAAAAAGGCTCGGGAATGCAATTTCATCCTTGATGATATATTCACCATCGTCCAGGCCGAATCAAAGGAGGGCGAAAACAACTCCGAGCCCGTGCTGGGGCTCTTATTCGGAGAAGACAAGGCCATCCCCGCTCCGAAGGACGACTTGGTCAACCTGATCCTTCGCAGCGATCGGTTTGACCCAACCAAGCTAATCACCGAGGTCGGTACCAACACCGAGACGAGGGCTTGGAGGAAGACCATAAAATGGACCGACGGTCAAGGACGGGTCTACAAGCTGACCACCGGCGAGGGAGACATGCCGGATACCGAGTCTGAGTCAGGGTCAGAGTCGGAGTCTGAGTCCAAGTCTAGAGGGTCTGGTGCTAAACTCGAGTCTGTAACCCCTCTTCCTTTATCCACTGAGGTCTCGGGGCCTGTCCCAAGACCTCTCCCTATCCCGCCAATGACCAACGATCAGATGGCAGCTCAATTCGAGCTATTTTCAAAATTTACCATCAATAATAATAACGAACACCGTTCTGCTTACGACTTGTCTTATTTCCAAAATTTTCTCAATTTCAAAAATTTTATATGCAATGACATCGAGAAACCCGACGAACAGGTACCCCTACCTCAACATCTGGTCGAGCAGCTCGAGCAAAGGGAATCCCGAGATCCGGTAATCGAAGAAACCGAGTCCATCAATGTGGGAACCACTTTAGAGCCCCAGATGCTTAAGTTGGGCCTATCTTTAGATCTAGAGGAGAGAAAACAATTCGCAGACCTCCTCAAGGAATTCAAAGATGTCTTTGCATGGTCCTACAAGGACATGCCGGGTATAGACCTGGAGATAGCTGAACACCGAATACCCATCAAAGATGGGTGCAAGCCGGTAAAGCAAAAACTCAGAAGAATGAAGCCCGAGTGGTCTCTTAAAGTCAAGGAAGAGGTCGATAAACAATTTAAAGCAGGCTTTATACAAGTGTCTGAATATCCAGACTGGGTTGTAAACATCGTGCCGGTACCCAAGAAGGACGGCAAGGTGCGGCTTTGCGTGGACTTCCGGGATCTTAACAAGGCAAGCCCAAAAGAGGATTTTCTGCTACCACACATTGACATACTGGTGGATAATACGGCCGATCATGCCCTCCTATCGTTCATGGACGGGTATGCCGGGTACAATCAGATTAAAATGGCAGAAGAGGACATGGGTAAGACCACCTTCATTACACCTTGGGGTACTTACTGTTACACCGTCATGCCATTTGGGCTTATCAACGCCGGGGCCACTTATCAACGGATCGCCACTACTTTGCTCCACGACATGATGCATAAGGAAGTGGAGGTCTATGTGGACGACATGATTGTCAAATCCAAAGACCGAAGCGGGCACATTTCAGCCCTAAGATAGTTCTTCACCCGGCTACGAAAATAAAACATGAGACTGAACCCACAAAAATGCAGTTTTGGGGTAACGTCGGGCAAATTACTGGGCCATATCGTTAGCCAACGCGGCATCGAGGTCGACCCAGCTAAAATCAAAGCCATCACCGAGATGCAACCACCCAAGACCGAAAAGGAAATAAGGGGGTTTCTCGGGAAAGTCCAATACATCAGCCGGTTCATTTCGAAACTAACCATGGTATGCGAACCCATCTTCAAAAAGCTAAAAATCGGAGAACGGGTGCTATGGGACGACAAATGTCAAGCGGCTTTCGACAAAATCAAGGAGATTCTGTCTGCTCCGCCGGTACTAATGCCACCTCAACACGGTCTGCCTTTGTCGTTATACCTAACAACGACTGAGACAGCCATGGGGGCTATGCTGGCCGAGACAGTTGATTAAGAAGAAAGGGCTATTTACTACATCAGTAAAAAGTTCCTCGAATACGAGTGCAAATACACAATGCTCGAAAAGACGTGCCTAGCATTAGTTTGGGCCACTAAAAAGCTCCGACATTACATGCTCAGTCACGAGGTCCATGTGTTATCCAAAATAGATCCTATCAAGTACTTATTCGAGAAGCCCATCCTCAACGGCAGGATGTCAAGATGGACTTTAATGTTATCCGAGTTCGACCTCAAATTTGTACCATTAAAAGCCATCAAAGGCCGGGTAGTAGCCGTGTTCCTCGCTGACAGCCCAATATCCAAAGAAGGCCACACCGATACATGGGCCTTTCCTGATGAAGGCATATTCCATACCGATACGGAGGTGTGGGATCTATACTTCGATGGGGCATCCAACTTCCGAGGATTTGGGGTCGGAATCCTGTTAATTTCACCCCGATGGGAACACACTCCCTTATCCATCAAGTTGGACTTCGACGTGACCAACAACGCAGCCGAATACGAAGCATACATTCACGGGTTGCAAGCCGCCGCTGATTTAGGAGTAACAAACCTCCGGGTCCACGGTGATTCATCATTGGTCATCAATCAAGCACTCCAAAAATGGAAAACTCAGAACGCCAATCTCGTGGCTTATCAAGCACGGGTAAGGGTTCTAGAGAAACAATTCCAAAAGGTAGAATACATCTATTTGCCCCGGGAAGAGAATCAGTTCGCAGATGCACTTTCCAAATTAGCATCTTTACTGAACATCCCGGATCACCTGACCAGCATGCAAATCTGTGTCGAAAGACGGTCCGAGCCAGCCTACATCCACGCCATTCAGGATATCGAGATAACTGACCCGGAACCATGGTTTCAAACTGTCCTAACCTACTTGGCAATGGGAGAATATCCCCCGGGAACTGAAAACCGGGCCAAGAAAGCCCTGTGGAGATGGGCAACCCAATTCGTTCGCACGGACGACGGGCAACTGTACAAAAAGATGGCACAGAGGGCTCTACTCCTATGCATCGATAAAATACAGGCCGAAAAGGTAATGGCCGAAGTACACGACGGTGAAAACGGCCCGCATATGAACGCCCATATGCAAGCCCGAAAAATCATGTGGCTCGGGTACTATTGGAACACCATGGAAACAGACTGTCAGGTGTATGTCAAACACTGCCATAACTGTCAGATTTTTGCCAATGTACAACATATGCCATCTTCCCTCTTATATACCATGACATCACCATGGTCATTTTCGACATGGGGTATAGACATAATTGGAAAGGTGCATCCTTCCGGGACGGGAGGTCATTGCTTCATTTTAGTGGGCATCAACTACTTCACCAAATGGGTCGAAGCCGAGTCATACCGTGTCTTGAACGCCAAGCACGTGGCCAAATTTATCCAAAATAAAAGAATATGCCGGTATGGGATCCCTCACGAGTTCATCAGCGATCACGGGACCCACTTTCAAGCCGAAACTGCCGCATTGCTGACAAAATATAAAATTCAAAGGCATACATCTTCGCCTTACCGACCTCAAACAAATGGAGTGGTAGAAGCGGCCAATAAAACAGTTGTCACCATACTTAAAAAGATGGCTGAGAATTACCGGGACTGGCCCGACAAAATACCTTTTGCCCTGTGGGGATATCGAACCTCAATCCGCACCGCGACCGGGGCAACCCCGTATTACTTGACATACGGAATGGAAGCGGTCCAACCAGTCGAGCTAGAAGTGCCATCCCTCAGGATTTTACTTGAAAGCCAAGTACCTGAAGCAGATTGGGTCCAAGCCCGATACGATTCGCTGGTCCCTTTTGACAAACGGCGATCCCGGGCCCTCAACAATATCCAAATATATCAAAAGAGGATCCAACGGGCTTTCAACAAAAGGGTTAGGCACCGAAACATCAAAGAAGGGGATCTGGTCCTAAAATCGGTTCGTGCCTTACTACCGGTTGACCCAAGGGGTAAATTCAAACCCAAATGGGCTGGGCCATACTTAGTCAAGAAGGTCCTATCTGGAGGAGCGGTGATGCTGACAGACTTGGACGGGAACGAATTTGTCAACCCGACCAACTTGGACCAGCTGAAGCGCTATTACCCCTAAAACCCATCTCAATGTCATTTGCAAAAATTTATAAAAATTTGTCTTTTTATAAATTTTCAAAAATTATAGACAAGTCAATAAGCTAGAATTAATTATTCTACTGTCGCACATCTCGAATTAATAATCTCGATGTATTTCGAAAATTGCAAAAAAAATCAATCAAATCAAATTTTGAACTACGTTTGGTTTGATTCCGCTATTTGTGGATGCGTAGGCAACCCCTCAAAAGGGTACAACCACTGCAATAAACGAAAAGACGGGAACAGTGTTCAATAATATGTCTTTTATTAATATCTTGATAAACTCGGGATTAAAAAAAAAAAAAAAACAAAAAAAACGCCAAACACGGCATACACACAAAAATAATAGTAATATTCAAATAATAAAATAAGAAGACTAATATCCGGGCATCTTCCCCTTTCCCTTGTCCTTCGGGTCACGTGGAGCCCGAGGTCGCCGAGGTGAAGGTGAGCGTTCCCTAATCACAAGGGGAATCTCCTTGGCCCGAACCCGCTTCTTTGACGATGGGTCTTCAACCACGGTCTTTGGTCCAAGTCGGGTCCGCACATGCTCGGGTAGCCTATCCCGTGGGCCAAGTCGGTCCTGCACGGCTAGTCTTGGGCATAGTATTCTTTCCAAGTCTGTCTGGGGGCTCACTCTCCCCCAAGCACCTTTAGCACTAGACCCTTCAGCTTGAGTCTTAGTCTTCTTCTTGTGACCTGACATTAGACGAACTAGGGTAGCTGGAGTGTCTCCTTCATCAAAGAACCCCCTGTTGTCTTTAGCTTGCTCTCTTCTCAGCAGGTCGAAGGCTTCATCGACTTTCAAAGCAGCTCGGGATTTAGCATCTCCTGCTTTGGTCCACTTTGTGTAGGAATCTGAAACCCAGATGGAGCGGCGAGACTTGACAATGGGCCAAGTATGCCGTGTGTACCATCTTTGCATCCAGGTATCACACATCACATCAGTCAGTTGGGTAGGGTCACTCACAACTGCTTCAACCTCAGGGATTCGCTGGGTCCATCCATACTGCCTTAGTATGCGATCTGGGTAGAGATGAACCGTCTGCCTGAAAGATAGGATCACCTGATAGCGGGCTCTGTCCCTCGGGTCCAAGCCACTCCAAAGGTAGATGGGCCACCACGGAACGACCCATCGAATTAGCGGACCACCATGGAAAGACAAAACCTCGTCCCAATACTTTTGCGTAATCTGACGAGAAAAGTCAATGGCCCGCCTCCTCGTCATCACCTGGTTGTGACGGTAGCTGCCCGCATCAAGAGGAGGATCTATCACTGATAGCCTCTCATATAGCCAAATCTGCAAAAGGAAACAAAAGCATGAGCTTCCAAGGCAAAATAGGCGTTCGCCTAAGGCCACTCGGTCGAGTGCTTGGGACACTCGATCGAGTGGTACCCCAGAACGCAAACAGGGGGGCTTTTTACGAGGGCACTCGATCGAGTGCCAGGGTTACTCGATCGAGTGGCACCTCCGAAGACAGATCAGGAGGGTTTCTTCGAGGGTACTTGACCGAGTGCCTGGGTGACTCGATCGAGTACCCTCTGCAGTAAAAAAATTTTTCACAAAAAAAATCAAAAATCGAGAACCGAGAAATTGAAAAAAAGAGGCCAAGTGACATACTTGCAACAAACGGGTGCTCCCGGTAAGACGAATTGATGAGTCCCTCTTACGATTGTCCAATCCTTGGATAGTCTCGCCCGTGATCAGCCAAGCCGGGCTGTGTTCAGTCTCCATCAAATCTACTACGGTCAAAAGATGGGTGCTTCCCATGCAAGATAGAAAATCCATGTGACCCTCGAAAGCATATACATGGAGCATGCAAAAAGAGAAAGCCCTACGACCGTAAGCCGGTCTAACCCGAACATCAAGAGGATTCATAAATTTCTCAGCCAAGTCGATCAGAGAAATATTATCACCCTCCATCATACGGGACACCTCATTGTGGGAGAGCCCCAAAAATTCTCTCAGCTTCCTCCTCGGGTCATAGATTGAGTACGGGACGGCGGGACGGAGTATCGGGTTCCATCCCCCTATTGCTGCAATCTCCTCTGGTAGAGGGCAGACTTCGCCCCGAGGGAAAGCAAAAACATGATATATGTCATCCCAATAAGCCAAGCATGCATCCAGAAAATAACGATCAATCACCATCTGACGGAACGGGTACAGCTGAGTTATCCCCGTCAGATTCAAAGCCACCCTATCTGTGTCCCTAAAACGACGGGACCACTTCTGCTGCATAATGGTCAGTCTATCGATTCCCATGGCTAAACTTCTTAAGAAGATAAAGAGACTTTCTTTTCGCCTTAAGGGAAATAAAGAGACTTTCTTTTGTGATGAGACTTATGAAGAAATCAAGAGCAAGAAGGGGCTATATATAGCGTTAGCCTTGCAAACCGTTTAGGAAAATTTCCTAATCCTAATTGGAATCAAACCGCAAGCCTAGTCTCGATACTAGCACGGAAATCTCCATCCCAAACTGTCCTAATCTTTGTTAGGAGTCAAAATATCAAAGTTTCCAAGTTTCAAAAATCTCAAAGTTTCAAGATTTCAAAACTCAAAATTTCAAAAATTTCAAAATTTCAAAATCATTTTCCCCAGCGCGAGTCATTTTAGCATCTACGTGTTGCATGCATTTTATGTAACTCATACAGGTACGATTCAAGCAAGGACATACAACCCGCTAAATCTCCCCAGCGGAAGCCCAAGGCGGCATTTTCTCTCGAATCAACACAGGATGGGCCCATATACGGCGCACCCGTGACTTATACGACAAGTCCAACTCCCCAGCATTTTCGCGGGATGGGCCAACACACAGGCGCACCCAGGACTTACACGACAAGTCCAAATGCCCCACGGAGTTATCATCATCAGCTCAGGTATGACTTCTAGCCTATGGCTGGCGAGCCCTTCACGCAAGTCTAATGGATTATAAACGACACGGCCGGAAGTCCGCCAGGTTTCAATCCTCGATGGGCCTGGTGGATACTCTGACTTTCGCCCTGTCCAAGCCTCAGTTAGAGTGGGGGCTCTGTAGACACCCGCATTTTGACTGCCAGGTGTCTATGGTAGTTTCCCAAAAAACACCCGATGATGATCGGACGCTAACGTGTTTCTATGCGCTCGGATACGGGCTCAATCTATTAATCGTTGGCTAACACACTTACAGAGTACAAATCTCTTTAGAACAACCTCAAATCCAGGCACAGTGGATCATTCCGAGTCAAACAAGACTAATTTGGGCCGAAACCAACACCGGAAGTAAAACCGACTTGTCACGATTGGGTCAATCCCGGTCAAAGTCGTTTCCGAGGGATGCAAAACAAACCTTCAAACATCAAAAGCCGAATTCAAACACAAACCCATAAAATATCCATGGTCACGGTCCGAAACAAGTGACCCGCGTGACCCAGCTGGGCCACTCGATCGAGTGCCCCACCCACTCGATCGAGTGGGCCCTTATTCAGGCCCGACGGCTGACACACAAGGCCACTCGACTGAGTCAGCTGCCTACTCGGTCGAGTAACCCTAAACCGGAGCCCTAGCTTCTCCTATATAAGCAACCCTTGGGCACACACTTCAAGGGACCTTGGACACATCTATTTACACCCCAATTTCAACCTCTTTCACACTTTTACAACCCTAATACACCTTAAGCAAACCCTAAACAATACACTAGCAAAAACCCTAAACCTAGTTTAGGAATCAACAAACCCGAGCCACCATAACTTAACCTTTATCCACCTCGAAGACTCTAGTGTTAAAGCCACGGTTACGAGTTCTAATCCGAGACAAGAACATGTAGGTTGAGGGTGTCAAAACCCCTTTTTTTCTCTTCTCTTCCTCCTCGCGTCATGTCGTCATTTTACGGGTCGCGTTTTTTTATTTATTTCGTTCTATCGTTATCATCGCATCATTAATTTGGATAGTACTAATATCAAAACATTAAAATACTTATCAATTTGTGTCGAGTATGAGTGATATCGGAATAAGGAAATCCGAATATACAAGTGTACTGCACACAGCGTTGACGGTCGCTTGTTCCGATATCCCGATTACTTGATTATTGAGATAGGTTAACTTCAACAATAGTTTTCATATCGTTGTATCATTATCGTTATTCGAGTCATATAATAGCATCGATTTTCAAAGAACAAACTTTGTATTTCAATAAGGGTCGAAACCCGCTGACGTGGATCCGACATCACAATCCTTAGGGATTTATTTCGATGTCGGAGAAGCCGAGGGAATCAAGTCCTTTTTTTTCCATGTAAAGCGTCGATTTTGTAGATTCGATACCAATTCTATAATTGGATGTCGAATCTAACAATCCGGTCAATTAATTCAATCAATTCGATTTTGTTATTGATGCTAACGTAGATGTCACGTTATAATTATGACACTACGAACGCGGAGAGAAATTCATGTCATTTTGATTGACTTAAAACGACTCAAAGTCAATTCTCATTATTCTTTCCGCCCCAGTATCCCATATCGATTCAGTAATCGAATATGGGATACTACGAGCATTCCAATTTAGAATCGGGTATAAATTCAAACAATATTTATATTCTGTTCAATCAAACCTATGATTTACGAAAAACCCGAATCGAGGATAAGTCATGTAATATTTATACTCAATTCGGTAAAACCATCAACTTATCAAAAATCAAAAGCAATCTCTAAATCGACACAAAATTGCAAGCGAATTACGAGTCGCACAGGGGGCACTCGACCGAGTGCCTAGCCCACTCGGTCGAGTGGTACCCCAAAAATCGAACCAAAAAGTCTGTCACGACCTCCACTCGGTCGAGTCTCACAGTGACTCGATCGAGTGGCTACGTACTCGACCTAGTTGGTCAATAACTCGGCCGAGTAGGGTCCGTAATACGAAACAGAATGCCTCTATGACCTCCACTCGGTCGAGTCTCACAGTGACTCGGTCGAGTGGCGATGCACTCGGTCGAGTTGGCCAGTAACTCGGTCAAGTAGGGTCATAAAGCCTGGACAGATCGCTTTCCAGAAGACCACTCGGTCGAGTCACACATTGACTCGGTCGAGTGACCCTTAATCACGTCAAACCGTGAGTCCTACAAAAGCATTCGAGTCTCGTTAATCGTTCTTCGTGACTTAAGTCAACACGTGCCTAATCCATCACGTGTATTACTACCTTTTCAAACCATGCATCATCACGTTTGCATCTTTTCATCTCATCTCATATTTGCATAAACCGTTAAATATCGTTATCTCGTTATTAACGCGTTGTTATTTCTTTTGTCAATTTAATTTTTGTTCGTTTATTGTATTAAATGAACCCGCATGCTAAATTCAACTTTGACGTTAGAATTAATTGCATTAAATTGACTTAGAAACCCTTTTCAATTCCATTCACATGTTTAGGGAAAATACTCTTTGCATAGCATTTTCCCGTTCTACTAGCACGCGTATTGTAAGTCATTCGAATTCTTAGTAGAGGTCGCTAATGTGCGGGCGAGGTTGGTTGTCCTTTGTGGGCTTCCCAACACGTACCCTCACCCCTTACTCAGAACCTCGGTTTCCGGATGCCCGAAAGCGTTGGCGCACGAGAGTCATTCAATACACAATATCCGATAACGTCGGTATTGGTATCAAATGCAAAGGGACGAGCCCAATAAACTCTGACATCGAAAATGGGCCGTATTTTGTATACGGACCACTACGACATAGAGTGGGCTCGAATGGTTCCGAATAACCACAAAATTCGGTGGCGACTCCACATAGACCTAAATTTTAATTCGATCCATTCTCATATGGAGATTCATTCGCCTACCCAAACCCGCGCGTGACCGCGTCGGGGTGGACCTATGTCATGTCCACACTCTCGCAACATTTAATATATAGCGGTGTTTGCGTTTAACTCAACTGTTCTGTTGGGGCGTCTCGACATAGAAGGTCTGAAAATGAATATTGCGTTGGAAAAAATAACCAGCCATACAGTTTATTTCCATCCCATTATCGCTTTGCACAGGTTTGACTTGTTTAGAAAATTGTGTTTTGGCCACAACCAAGAAATTTAGAAACTTCTGTGTGACTTCCGTTTTGTCAACCAAGAGATAAACCCATACTGACCGAGAGTAGTCATCGACAAGTGTGAGAAAATATTTAGCACCGCAGGACGAGGGAGTTCGATACGGACCCTATAAATCACAATGAATTAATTCAAATGGTTCAGAAGCGGAGCTATTATTCAAAGTAAAACTGTTTAAGTGTTGTTTAGCAAGGTGACACACATCGCACACATTATTCGAAATAGGAAGACTAGAATTAACGGGAACAAATTTCACATTATTATCACCCAGATGCCCAAGTCGTCTACGCCATAGATCAAAACTGTCTCCGTGGTGGACCCGATGAACCGCCGGTTTAGTGATTACGTCTTGAAAATAGTAAAGTCCGTCCCTCAGCCCACCGACTCCAATCGTCATCCTCGAGATAAGGTCCTGGATATGACAATTATTATTAGTAAAATATATGGCAAGACGGTTCGTAGAGAGCAACTGAGAAACAGAAATTAAGCTACACGTAAGGCACAAAACATATAAAACGTGCGTTAAAATAATAGATTCCGTTAATTGAACCATTCCCTCGAGCGTGGCCTTGCTAAATGACCCATCGGGAAGGCCCACGGGCCGAGGGACAATTGGTGTGGTGGTCTCGACTCACAATAAATTTTCCGTCACATGATTTGACGCACCTGTGTCAATTAACCAATTATCATACATACCAGTAAGACGATCAGGATTATCTGTAGTGGCCACGAGCGCGTTAGCTCGGATGGGATTTGAATCTTCAAAAAGAACAGGGGAGTTGGAATTTGCCGAGATGCCCCTGTTTGAACCTGACCCCCTGGTTCGCATTTCAGCAAGATAACGAGGACAATTTCCCCACCATTCGGGGAATTTTTGTGTCTTGATGTTGTAGACACCCAGATTTGGACCTGGTGGCTGCAGAGACGCCCAACAAACACCCAATGATGATATGACTGCAACGCGATGAGGGTTCGCGGTGCTTTAGGTAGTTTTTCTATAGAACGGATCAAATAAATTACTCGGACAAATTAAACTAACATGATGGAAGCCTTAGTCGTGTCGTTACGGTCGCATAGACACAAATTAGAGTTACTTTCGACAGCGGGACCCAGAATCGGCCCCGAAACTCGAACCGATTCAACACCGTGTCAAGCGAACCTCGGGATTAACACCCGAGGCCCAATAAACCCACGTCGCTAGGTCAAGCCGCGGGAAATCTAAACACCCAAGAAACGTATTATACATCCGTCTCACGGTTTTGGAAAGTATCAAAACCGTATCCTCAAAATCCCAACCGCCCCACCCTACGCGCCTTGGTCTCACCACGCCTTAGCCCAGGCGCCTGAGTCCTGGTGCGCCCTAGCTCGGGCGTCCATATGGGCGACGAGGGCCGAAAACACCTATAAATACCCCCCTCCGCCTCATTCATTCGACACAATTCTCATTCTTCTCTTCCCCCTCTAAACTCTCGCTAAGGGCTCGCACTCCGACACCTGAGGCAAACGATCCACTCGATTGTAGTTCCGATAAAAAATGCGACATCGACGCTACTCCTCACCTTCGAGCACCCCACTCGATACCGAGGTGCCCGTGATCGACTAGCTCAAAACTAGTAATGAAGTTCTGCCGGATTAGCCGCAAAACTAGTCGTTAGCAACGAAGCTTTGCCGGAGTAGCCGCGGAAGGTCAAACGGTAACGGAGTTCTGCCGGAGTCACTGGTCAAGCTAGGAGGATCCGCCTGTTGATCGAGTCGTCACTAGGTTGCCATCTAAACAAAACTTTCCATATTTGTACTTTCTATTATTATGCACTACGACAACACTAGATGTGGGCGCTAGGCCCACAAGCATCTACTAAAATACATAACGTCCCAACTTCAACCACAAATACTAAAACACGCTAAATAGACCCGAGTAATCCCGAGATCCGTTCTCAAAATTATCTATCCATCGAGTCTCGTTTAGTGTATACTCCGAGGGTGCAACTCCTCACAATGTGATTTACTTACATTCGTATTTACAGTTTTTTCGTATGATTTATTGCTTTTATGACCTTATAATCGCATGCTAAATCATCTAACACAGAATTCAAAACGTAAAATAACTAAAACTGAACAAAGTGATGGTCGAGTTCCGTATTAGTCCGGGTGCTCACCTTATTATGTTCGACGCATCTTTATTAATGCCGAACCGACGCATCTTAAGCAGAATAACAGGTAAGGTATACCACAAGAACGACTAATATCCGTATTACCGCGTTAAAACTGATTTGCTAATACGTATATTACTAGTACTCTCTACTCTTCTACGTGCATCTTTTCATGGCCCGCTTGTCACGTAAATTCGCATGCAAAGAATGTAAACACCACTACTTCGACGATGAAACTTACTTGTCATTAAACAACCGACGTAGCTAAATATAGGGTTAAAACAACGGATGTTACAGCACTTCCGCCACAACAAAAGAACTAGGATATCAGCCCACCGATTGATTAGTAGAGGCCGCTATAGTGCGGGCGGGATTGGGTGTTGACATCTATTGGATGTTGGTTTCCCAATACGTACCCTCACCCCTTACTCAGAATCGATGGTTTCCGGATGTCCGAAACCATTGGCAATGAGAGTCATTTCAGGCATGGAGTGCTTAAGTGTACAAGTCTTTATCTTTAGGTCCCGTGCCACTCAACTTTGAGCCGGCAAGGAATCAAAGTTGACTTCAATGGTTTCCGAGTCCCCATAATTGACTCGGTGGCGACTCCACAAATCGGCAACGAATTCAGTTCACTAAAAAGGTCGCCTTACCAAATGAATCGGCCTTTAAACATTTACAACCACGACTCAATCGATTCCCAAACGGAAACACGGGTGCCTGCACCCGTCTAGTACAAGTCCGGATCGTCATCCAAATCGAGGTCCGACACTTCGCCCCGTATGGGAGATCGAACCGGCCCCAGCCAGGGAGGGGGCCACGTGGGTAGCCGCCGCCACACGATGAAAACCGGGTCGGTCCCGCGCGGGCAAGCACGGGGCATCGGGCGGTGCGAACGGACGTTCACAGTTTGGCGACTCCGCTGGGGATTTGGAAAGAAGTTTCCAGCGGTGGTGTAACTTGAACGAGGTCAGTGAAGCTCATTTCTTAGTTCCTAGTTGTGGTCACTACAGGTTTTGGCACTAAAAAGCCCACCCTAACCGATATCAGGACCAATCAACCTCTTCGCGGTAAGATCTTTAGGGACACGCGGAGAGATCCTCGGTTGTCGCTTCGGCCGCCTAACGCGTAACCCGCGGGATTAATAAGCGGATAGTCCAAACGGACGGTATGACACTCATCTCCCCGGATCATTGTCAATATCTAAGTAAAGACTATTCGTGGGCGGTAGCCTACCCTAACTACCCGTGTCTGCATCCTGCTTGAATGTACGCATTCCTAGTTATGTGTAATGTATTTGAACAATACAACCAAAATAAAACACTAAAAATCTGGGTTCAACCACGCCGACATATTCAATCGCACCCCATTCCGTTTTCGAAAATACTTCATCTTTTCGAAACGACCATTTAAACATCAATACTCCGATCAAATCGTGATTTCTAAAAAGGGAAAACATTTTTAGATACCGTTATCATGGCAAGATTTACACTCACTGCTTAAAAAAAAGGTTTTTAGCGCCATCACCTTGGCCAAATTAAAACCCGTCAACAATGGTTACCGTTAATGCAACCAAAACACCAATTAACGGGGTTAAGGCCACCACGCGGTTACATTTTATTTAAAATTTTTTTTTTACACACATACCGTTTGCACAACCGAAGCTTCAATTAATGAAGTCAAGAAACTCAAAAAGCGGTTACACTTTCAAAACACTTTTTTACAATGCACACCCCCACCGTCTAATGCTAGTTAGTACAACCGACGAACGTGGGTCACTAATTTTAAAAGTTTTTTTTCAAAGAGGGAAAGTTTATAGGAAACACTATTCACCACCTAAATCCCCCGCTAAGGGTTTAGTCACACCTTTAAGGAGACTGTCATCAGACTTCACGCTCCATCACGAGCATCACGCACCCCGCGAGTATCGAACTAGCTAATTAATAGTAGTTTTGATAGAAGCATCAAGTAATTATTTTCAAAAAAAAACGGTTCCCCTAAAAGGAATGCACTCCTTTAAAAAAAACATATTTACATTTCGTCATCATTTCCGATGCACACATATAACAACACACCTACACGTCACAAGCGATGTCGTCGCGCTATCGTTACACTATTTCTATAAACCGTCCCTTTCAAAATTTTACAAAACTTGTCGTTTTCGAAAGAAACATACATCCAAATTCTTTGATCCCGAGCCGGGATCGTGATCAACCTATTACATCGTACAACAGTGTGATTAACTGTCTGTGTTAGTTACTAGGATTGCCTCTACTCGAGGTCTTACTTTTCGGGTCGTCTCATTTCGAGAAGTCCTCTTTAAACCTCACCACTGAGGTTTGTGTCAAATCGTCTCGTTGTAGAGACAGAAAACTCAATAGGCGTTTCGCCGAATACACCAAGAGTCTAAAGCACCCGAGTCCCTAACCCAGTGACCGCGCACACACGCGAGTCAAGAGTCTCATTTCCGCGTCGCTCAGTCACGAGCATTCCTCGAGTCCCTAAGTCATCCGGTGGATCCAATCTGACCTTTTAGTCCTTTCTCACTAGAGTCACTCCCCAACATGTCGGTAGATTCAAGCGCCATCAAAAGCAACCGCAACGATGTCAATACCCTAGCCAAATTGGTTCACAACATCCATACTACAGTAACCCGTTTGACTTTATCCGTCCATTACATCAATAGCCCCCTCAGTTTCCTTGAGAGTAGAGACACCGAAAGCGATACAAACGCCAACCTAAGCAATTACCAAGCCCAAAAGCCTACCCAGGATAGATTATCCCAATGCCCCGCCTGATCGGAGCTTCCTAAAGTCAATACGAAAGGAATACCAAGACCTTACAAGGCCACAACCAACAAAGTAGGAAGGTCACCGAGAAAGTTTACCCCAATCAACTCATCTTACACCGAAGCCCTTAGGTGCCTAGTCGATCAAGGGTTACTCTCACCTTTGGGTCCCACTCCGGACCCACCATTCGACAGACGAGGCAAAAGTTGGACCCCTAATGCTTATTGCCTATACCACCGTGGCAATGGGCATGATACCGAATCTCGTTTTCGGCTCAAGCATACCATACAAGATATGATAGAAAATGGGACTATCCCTCTCCCTCCGCTCGAGAAACCAAGCAATACCACAAACCCCTTTAGCATTCACGCTGTCCTTGACGACACCTTCGGTTGTTCCCACCGCGACCCTATAAAGGAGAATGCTCTGAATATCGGGGAAGATCCCTACGACCCACGGGCATCCACCGAAACGAGTAAATCTGTGTCCGAGTCAGAGTCTAGTTCATCTTAGGGCCTAGACCTAATAGTATAGCAAATGTCTTTTATTTTTACATTGAGTCAGGAGGTGCGGGGGGATCTGTCCTCCACCTCCCCGAAAACAATATCTCGGGCGCATAGCTCGCTTATTACTATCAATAAAAAGAAATAAACTTTTCTTCCTTTATAATGCGCCTCGACAATCGCTTGATTTAATAACGCACTTTCTTGTTTAGAACTTGATATTATGCCATTTATCGATGACAATCAAACATACCTCGAAACAACGAGGAATTACAAAAACTGAGATCCCGTGTTCCTTTTTCTTACCTATTCCATGTCTGGTATAGAAAGCCACATAATTACCCCTTAGAACGAGCATTACTGAATCCTATGACGAATCTAGATAATCCCTTAGCTAGTGATCATGGACGAAAGGCAAACCCATTTCCCACAATAAACATCCCTCAAATAAAGACCAACCAATTCCCACCATAGGTGCTAGTCTGATAAAAAATGGAAAAGAAGTCTGAAATGGCCACAAGGAGCCAAAGAAAAAAATCAAACCAAGGCCAAACTAAACTGGCCCAATTCAATGATCAAGACCAAACTCAACGGTCAAAATGAAACCTCCAATCATTCAACTCGACTTTAAGTAAATTCCGAACGAAAAGCAAAAAAAATGAGAGAAAAAGAAAAATGAACAGACCGGTCAACTAGCACCCAAACACTAGACTCCCTACATTACGACCCTTAAGACCTTCCCGAGACACTTGTTAGGAGACAGTCCGGAACTTTGAGGATTCAAGCTCAATAGGATAATCCCAACCGTTAGGGCCAGAAATGGAAATCAGATCCCACGTAATGGACAACCCACTCGATTGAAGTCTGAGTCATTTTTACTCAGCTTCCCCTTTCCTACCACATTACGAAACCGCAACCCCATAGCCTTAACTCCACAAAAATCGAGCTCCATATTTTAATTCATCAGAGCCACTCACTACCTAGCTCCACATTCCAAAATCGTCCAAGCCAGTCACCCTGACCCAAACACGGTATCTCGGTAATTGTCACTTTCAAGGGATCACACCCGACCATTTCACATTAATTTTAGCTAGGGTGAAAACCCGTGTGAGTACACTCTAAACATCTCACATCGATAATTGGCATAACGAGTCTAAAGCAAAATCACTCACATTTTTTTAAAAGAACTACGAACATGGTTTGACTTCGTCTAAAAGCGGATACGTAGGCGACCCGTTCCCCGGGTACAACCAAACGACCGAACAAACAAAATCGATTAATCGATTCATGTACAAACCAGGACTCTCCCCACGACCCGGTCAATGAGTGATTTTAAAATGACGAAGCACAAATGACGAGCCGAGGACGGGGTGAAAACCCGGAAGGGCGCCTCGGGCAAAATGAAGAAACGAGTTGCGAGCCGTCGTTAAAAAAAACAAACAAAAAAAAGACCAAAACAAAGGTGAGCCAAGGACGGAGTGAAAACCCGAAAGAGCGCTCCGATAAAATGAAGAATCGAGTTGCGAGCCACCACAAATAAATAAATAAATAAATGTGCTTCTCATTAATGCAAAATCAATTAAATCAAGCCTTTGTCGAAGCCCTTTACATCAAACATCCAAAATCCGGCTACCCCGAGAAATGACAACGCGTCAAGTAAAACCTCACAAAAACTAGTGCTAATACACCACATAATGTCAATTAATACAACATAGTATTAAACGGTTGGGCTCTACCAGTTCAACTTTTCCTTTCCCTTGCCATTCGGGTATGCTTGCTCGGGTCTTTCACCATCGACCCCTCCTAACACAAGCTTCCACCGCCCTAGCCAAAAGCAAGCCCAACCAATCCCACTTCCCCTTCTCACTCACATTTTCAATATGAGTCTTGTCGGTCTCGGCCTGTTTAGATCAACTGACGAATACTAGGATCGGTAACGCTGTCTTTGGTCAGGCATTTAGCAACATTAGCCCACATAACTTCCTTATTCTGTAGTACAATCATCTCCAGAATCTTAACCTTTCTCTCACATCCGACAACCCCGAACGTCGGGAACGACCTCCCGAAGTCGCGAAATCCCTTTCCAAAAGCCAAAATGCCCGCGCAAGAGTAACAGGTCCACGCGGATATCGCATTTCACCCGTCAGATCCACCGGACTTAGACGTCTTTTCATTTTTTTAGGGGGATAAGCTACCCCACCTAGGCGTGTTGTAGCCTTTTAACGGTTATCGTCAGGTCGCGTCTGTAGCCTAACAAGGCAATGTTAAAGACTATGCAAAAAGTGGTCTAACTTCTTTTTCAAAAATTGCCCGAATTTTAAAACTTCGATTTCGTTCCGAATGTCAAAGCAATTGCACTCATCTCCTAATATACTCGGTCAGAATACGTTTTACGTTAACATTTTACATCTCGAGTCAAAACATTTATGATCGACGTAATATCCGATCCGATTCCCGGCTCAAACCCACGCATTTCAAAACCTCCGAAAGAAATTGTTTTCATACTCTCATGCAACGCTAATGCACCCTAAACCGGGTCACATCGCAAAATAAATGAACGCAAAAGTGATTACTTGTCAATCTAGGTAAACAATTCGCCAAACAAAAACACAAAGCTAATCCAGCTAATTCAAGTACTAAAATGTTAAAAACAAATATACGACATATACAAATCCACGCGCAAATCGAGACTAGGATGGACCCCTAGAAGCCGAACCAACAGCTAGCACAACCTCGCAAAGGTTGTCATCTAAACCTAGATCCTCCAAGTCTATAAGAGGAGACTCACTACCGTCCATCCCCGACAACATGTCTACGATAGCTGTCTCGGGAATCTCTCCAACCTTCTCCGTAGCTCCCGTAGCCTCAGCCTCCCTTTCGATCCGATGCCTAGCCTCACCCTGTGCTGAGGTCTCGCCCCGAGACCGAGCCAGCTGCTCTTTTAGGAAGGCGATCTCGTCAGCCCGAGATTGCAGGAGCCGTTGTGCCTCAACCTCTTTCGCCTCGAGCTCGGTCACCCGAGTCTCTAGGTGCCCCACCATATCCGGGACATCCTACAAGTACACTCAAGCATTAGGAAAGCACACCAACAGCCTAGAAAACAACCTTAATCATGCAAACTTACCGATCGAGGTCCCGAAGTATCACGAGAAACCCTCGAGGCATAGGCCCGGAAGCAGTTGGCAGCCTGCCACAACCGATGATGACAAGCCGAAGAAACCTGAGAGTGCAACCACAGAAGTTAGGCAAACCGACCCTAATTCTTAGAACCCAAACGAAGAACAAAAAAACTCACCTGGTACACCCGGTCACGCCACTCAATCCTGGCATCCATCTCCTCAGCAGAACACGGGGGGAGGGCTTCAGTAAAAGGGTATCCCAGCCGCGTCCACCCTAAGTAGTGTCAGGGGAAAATCTGGGGGCTGGATTTCATCAGCCGGGTCGGCAGCTGAGAAGACAACAGATTGGTCGATCAAAGGGCAAAGAAACAATAAACCGTAAAGAAAACCTAGAACCAAAATAAGAACCTCACCACGAGGCGATACCAAGCTAACAGCCGGGTAACGTGAGACAGATAGGAGGCACCAGGCACCAAGAGTGTATCGCCTCCCTCTCCGTCCCTATCCTCGAGGACCTCTGCGGCGGTCGGTGGTCTGAACACGGTCCGGGGTGGATCAACCGGTACTCTAAAGTCGTCATATAAGCACTAACGCACCAACCGCTCGCCCAGATACCAGACTGGGCGAAACAACGCAGGAAGGAGCATCCTCCTATAACTCCGAGGCCTCAGCTCCGCGGCCACATACTCCAGCACGCCTTCGTAATCAGCCCAAGGACGGGCCACAAACTACGCAAATGAAACCGACAACCCAATAAATCCTGAACCTTGGGGGCTACTGAACAAAATAGACCATAAAAGGAAAACTTACATCTTCAACGCGTAGCTTGTTCACGAACGCATTCTCCAACGGGTTATGGCTGATTGTGCTCTTAGGCTGAGCAAGCCTCCAATCGATCCCCACCGGAAATCTCTTTGGGTGCACCCGCACCGTCTTAGGTGCCAAGCACGGGAAGTAGGAGTAGATCCAAGCCTGAAAAATCCCAAAATAACCTTAGCAAAATCAAGCCGAAACTAAGTAGAACTTCAAATACAAGAGTGAGAACAATAACTAACCTCCAGTATAAGGCCCGGACCCACAATGGGCACAGCCGAGACTGACTCTATCACCAGCGGCCTCACGATGACTTGGAGGCAGCGAGTCATCTCCGCGAAAGCCCCGGTCACCCAATCGTAACGACCCAGCTGCGCCAGGTCCTTTAGGAAAGGCAGGATCCTAGTGCTGAACCTCTCGCCCTTGTCCGAGAAATGGGTCGACCCTAGGAAATACCACAACCACAACCGGGCATCCTGCCCCGGTGTGTTGGGTTCCCGACCCTCCAACACCGCCACTCGCTCGAAGTGGTCGGTAATATAAGAACTCACTATAGCGTGTGGCGCACTATACGCCTCACGCGGTAAACAATCCCCGATAAGGTCCCGAACCCCATCACTATCTAGACTAGGGCCCTCGGCGGCCCACCTAATCCTATCCGGACCCCAGGGCAGACCGCTAATCATCCCCAAATCTTCTAAGGTCATCCCGACCTCCCCAAAAGCCATGTGGAGGGTCGAGGTAGTCTTGCAACCCACTAACCTAGCCCACTGCCCGACCATGGGACCTAGAGCGGTCCTCTCGATAATCCTCTTTACCGTAGGGCTCAACTTCTGAAAATAGATATCGAGAGACGTAGTAAAGCCCGAGAAAGTCCTCATCGGACCTAGGGGCCGCAAACCAAAACAACGCAAGGATAAACAAAAACAAACCTAGCTTAACCCGAGCAAAAAACAAAAAAAGAAAGTCTACGACACAGACCAATAAGCACAAACAGAACACTCACAAGGCCCCGCACGAGGTGGTTAGAAATGTGAAGGTCAAGATGAAACATCAGCTGATGACCATCCCAATCCCGAGCCCACTCAGGATCCTCGTAGACAACCTCTTCATCCTCCGGTACAGGAACCAGAACGTGAGCCCTCCTAGAAACCGTCTCTGGAAGCTTACGCTTCTTCACTCTATCGAATTCAGCCTAATTAATAGTCTCGGGATCGCGACACTGAGACGAAATACTCCGATGTCTCCTGCGAATCTCTCGGGGAGTCTGTGAACTAGCCCCGGCAACCTCCACACTAGCACTATCACTAGTACTAGCACCAACCGAGGAAGTTCCCTCCGGACGCTCGGTATCATCTCTAGCTGTAAACCAAACCAAAAAAAAAACATAACCCTAGTCAGGCTAAATCAGCTTAAACAGGTCAAAATAGGGGCAAAATTTCGAATAAAGATATCAAAATTCCGCAAAAGCCGTTAGCACCCATTTTCAATCTCGATCACGATGGAAGTGTAATCCCCTAGAAAATCTAACGCGATACAGTGGCGGAAACACTGTAGAGTCGGGATTAAAACACACTGTAACTATGTCTTAGTAAAATTAAAATGGTAAAGTCAAACAATAGGCCTTAAACAAAATGGCCAAAATTTAAAACAATCCACAAAAGGGGTTTGAACAATCCATAAGACATAATTATCAAAATAAACAAGCAGGATCCACATTGCTTGCTAGCCCACACCCGGAACACGTATACTTGCCATGTTAAAACATAACAGCCACAATCAGTGGGGAGCAACGTCAACGTTCTCCCAGCCATATAACAGGATTTTAAAACTGTAATTACTATTATAGAAAAATAGTAAGAAAACGGAAAACAGTAAAACATTATAATAAAAATAAGTTTTCATTGAAAAACTTCACGTATCGAAACAATATAATAAAAATGAGTTTTCCGGAGAAAACATAAAACATTTGCCAACCTGCAAACCAAATTATATCGATAATAATAAAAATATTCAAAATGGCGTTATGGATAGGAGTAGTGTAGACGGCTAGACTTTCACTAGGAGAATACAAAAAACTTGCTTCGAGAAGTCAGTTCAAACAAATAAAACCTCGATCTCTAACTAGGCTACTCAACCATAATAGGACGGCGACTTATAAATGCGTGACCCTAGTTTAAGACAGTGCACACCCCTCCTGGGATTACCTATCACCCAGTTCAACTTATGACGGCGACTTACTGCGAGGCCTAAGATTAAGGTCAAAATGTACACCACTCCCGGGATACCTGTCACCCGTTCAACAACCAATGTACCGATTCCTGATACACTAGCATTATAGTTGATGGCAAAAACGTAGACCCTAGATTATATTACTCTAACCTCACACTAGCCCTTATTCCATAACTCCAAAACCAAGCCATTATCGATATTGAAAAAGATATAATCATTACAAACAATATGGAGATAAAAGGACTAATCATAATATTCTAAAAGAGGAAACTTTCTATTTTAGGAAACTTCTATTTTTAGAAACTTTACTAAAAATAGCGTCATATCAAAATAGCGAAAATATTAGTTTATACTAACGCAACATTTTAGCAAACGATATAGATTTATAAAACTAATATTTTCGGCCGTAACGATGTTAATTGTTAAAGTGAGAACATTTGAGTTTATGAAATTATTGAAAGACCATAAAAGTGTAAAATAATTAAAAATGTCTTAAACACTTTAGTACTACTAATTAGGGTGTTTCCAAAATTTATAGATCTAAAATTTCCTAATTATTATTAGTTTCGATAATACGAACATAAATAGGATTTTACGGCAAATGTCAATTTAAATATTTTAACGTCTTTTATTTAATTAAACCAATGAATATATTTAGAGTATGTTAAGGGCTGATTTAACTCTTAAAGTTTCAGATTTAAATATTTTCAAAATAGCTGAAAAAATAAATCTTTTAGGTAAGACGAAGCATTTTAACGATAAATCGTAATTTGTCCAAAAATCAATACTTATTAATTAAGGACTTTAATAAATAGTAAAAAAATTACGTAAAATAGCTAAAATATATTTAGGGACATTATGTCCAGAAAAGAAAATTTTCCAGAATACTTAAGACTCGGTTTTTAAATTGTTTTCTCGTTAATCGTCTAATCGCGACAATAACGATTAATAAAAATAGTAATTACAAAACGATTTACGTATTAATATCCAAAAATTATTATTAAACTTAAAAATTATGATTTTCCAGAAACTTAAAATTTTCCCAAAGTGTCCAAATTCCAGATTTCACATTATTAGGTAAAACCGTCTTTTAAGCCCGTTTTCACAATTAACGATTCCATTAATAAAACTTATCGTTCCTAACATTTTATTAAAGCACTAAAAATCATAAAATTAAATTTTATTATGAAATCATCAGAATCATATTTTTTTCCAGATTTAATCAAAGGACCAGAAATCGAGAATTTAAACGACAAACGCGGTTTTAACGATAAACGATGATTTAAAGTGATTAATTAATTCATACACTTAACAATTCCGAAAATTTATGAATAAATTCATAAAATTCTATTTCATCAGAAAGCTTCACCACGTCAAAAATCAGATTAAAATAAAATGTTTAGATACTAGAACTAAAAATCGGCTTTTATTCGTTTTTGTCCGTAAACGGTAATAATTCAATAATCGATAACTAAAATATCAGGAAAATACTAAATTATTAAAAATCATCAAAAACTTCATTTTTTTTACAGAATATAATCATATATTACAAGCTTAGACCGAATATTACGATTTTACAAATTAATACAACGATTTAATCGTTAATCTCGTAAAAGCGATAAAAATACCGAAACATGCAAATTTTCAACTTTTAAAATTTTTCCAGATTATATGACATACATATATTGCCAAAAAATGAAATATAAAAATATACACGCAATTACACAAATAAAATCATGAAATACCGAGTAACATCGACGTTACCTCTAGTCCAAATCGGAAACGATAATATACTCGTCGGCCTCGGGATCGTCCACAAATCCTTAACACACAAAAATCATGGTAGAAAAAATACCATGAGAAAAACTATGAAAATCAAGGTGAATAACGATCGAAAACAACATCGATTATTACCTTAACGAAGGAGATGGAATAAGGATCGAATAAGGATGGAACAAGAGACGGAAAGAGGATGATTAAGACTTGATTTCTGCACAAAATTGGGGCTGGTGGCTGCTGGAAAACATGGCCAAATGAAGAGGAAAAGAGAGTTGTTTTGTTTATTTTTTTGTAAATGAATGATAAGAAAGAAATTGATAGTTTTAAGCATAAATGTGAATAAAGTTTTTGATGAAAACAATGTTAATCTAGCCACATATGGCCAGCCAAGAGGGTGAGCAAGAGAGAATGAAGAGTTTGTTCATAATGAAGTGAATAAATTAAAAAAAAGAATTACGTAATTATGTTTTAACGTAATAAAATGGAACGTATTATGAAAACGTAGTGAGGGTGTGACAAGGAGGTGCGTCGGTCCAAAACATGGGGAAAAGGCCTCAAATAATTTGTAAGTTGATAAAAAAAATCGTAAATCGTTAAAGGTATTTCAAAGCAAATCGAGTAAATCTCGTGTTAGAAAACAATTATTTACGAAACTTCGTAATAAAATCTTTAATGGCTAAATTTTCGTAAATAAAAATAATTATTAGTTGAAATATTATATAAATATATTTATACATTTGTAGGAAAAGAAATAACTTAAATCCGAGCTTTAAAACGTTAATTCGTAGAGAAGTAGAATTTCTCGCGGGAAAATAATTAGTTTACGAAGAAAATCAATTAAATAGATCTAAAAGAATTAAAATCTTCAAAAATAAAAATAAGTATAATTAGACTCAAAAATGAAAATAAAGCTAGGAAAAAAAATGATGAAACATAGGGCCGAAAAGTGACAGAGTTATGACGAAGTCATAACGGTAAGGATAAAAAATGTTAGGAAAAATAGCGGGTGTTACAGGAAGTGGTCCCGAGAAAAATCCGGCATCGTTAGGACACCTTTTGGTCCGTCTTAAGACACACAAAACCTTACGGAGAGCCCTAATGGTCATCCTAGCCCATAAGAATCGACAAGGAAGCTACCCACATCCTCACAAACACTATTTGAACGAGATTATGCAAAACAAATATGGGAATAATTGAGAAATGATCCTTAACCCTAGCATTACAAACACATTCCCTTAAGGAGCGATTGTCGCACCTCGAGAACCTATATCAAGCTTATAACTAACCTAACAAACTCTAATCGACCCTAATTCAACAATGGAGCCAAGCACAAGCATCAAAAGTTAACGAATCAAAAAAACCCCAAATCAATTTTCTAGGGTTTAAAACAAACAAATAACCAATCAAATCAAGCAAAATCGACATTAAACAAATAAAGAACACTAACCCGAAGTGGACATTGTCGTAAATAGCGGAAATCGAAACAAAACTTGGCAAGAAAAGTCGAGAAGTCGAGGTTGGGGGGAGGGGGACGACGCGTTTGAATATAGTGAAATAAAACAATCGCCCCAATTTTCGTTTACTTAAACAGACCCGAACCGCAAAAACCCGACCGCCCCAAGCAACGTGCCTGAGTTCTGGCGCGCTGGGGGCTAGGCGCCTGAAGACTAGGGCACTGAGGGATGCGCGCCTAAACGGTCAGGCCCAGACTAAAATAAAGCAAAGTAAACAAACTCAAAGGTCGATACACATAAAACATGCAACCTTTAAAACAAACAAAATCACAATGAGCGGAAAAATTACTAATCGACCTCAATAATACACTCTCGATAACGAAACAAACATCAAAACCGTACTTAGCTTAGACACTGCACTCGAACGAATAATAAAGCAATTCAAACTAATCTAAATAAACTCTGAGCAAACTCAAAACAAATTATGACCAAGCAAAAGCAAAACTGAACAAGATAAGACAGACCTGCAAAACAAAATTAACTAAAAATTAAACAAACAACAATTTTGCTCGAGGGGTCTTAGTTATCCCGGAGGCACAGCAATTTTGCCCGAGGGGTCTTAGTTATCCTAGAGGCACAACAATTTCGCCCGAGGGGTCTTAGTTATCCCGGAGGCACAGCAATTTTGCCCGAGGGGTCTTAGTTATGCCGGAGGCACAAAATTTTTGCCCGAGAGGTCTTAGTTATCCCGCAATTTTGGCCGAGGGGTCTTAGTTATCCCGAAGGCACAGCAATTTTGCCCGAGGGGTCTTAGTTATCCTAGAGGCACAACAATTTTGCCCGAGGGGTCTTAGTTATCCCAGAGGCACAACAATTTTGCCCGAGGGATCTTAGTTATCCCGGAGGCACAACAACAACAATTTTACCCGAGAGGTCTTAGTTATCCCGGAGGCACAACAATTTTGCCCGAGGGATCTTAGTTATCCCGGAGGCACAACAACAACAATTTTGCCCGAGGGGTCTTAGTTATCCCGGGGGCACAGCAATTTTTGTCCTAGGGGTCATAAGCATCCCGAAAGACAGCCGCTTGAGTGGAGACTAACGTCCTCGAGTAGTTTATCACAATTTATTTTGTCTTAGGGGTCATAGGCATCCCGAAAGACAGCTGCTCGAGTGGAGACTGACGCCCTCGAATAGTTTTATCTCGTTTTATTTTGCCCGAGGGGTCATAATTATCCCGGAGGCACAACAATTTTTGTCCTAGGGGTCATAAGCATCCCGAAAGACAGCCGCTTGAGTGGAGACTAACGCCCTCGAGTAATTTTTCACAATTTATTTTGTCTTAGGGGTCATAGGCATCCCGAAAGACAGCTGCTCGAGTGGAGACTTGTTGTGTGCCAAATTTGGACAGTTTTTCCTCCCATTTAGACCTGTTTTTCCTCTGTTTTGCGAGACTTGAGCGCGATTATCGCCTTATTTTGAGTAATTCTCGCATTAGTGTCTCTCTTTTGCATTTTACGTGTTTTTGGTAGTTTTCTGTTTATTTTGATAGGATTTTCGACCGAAAACGTGTATGAGCTTCTACGAGCATGAGAGAGATACGGTCCAAAGAGCAAAGCACACAACCAAAAGTTCAAGTAATCCAATTGATCGACGAAGAAAGAGACCGGAATTGAGGAGAAGCGTCACCGGATGAAATTTCACCCGGTGAGTCATCACCGGGCGAAATTTCGCCCGACGACATTTTCCATTCCCGAATATTTTCATGGTGAGACATGACCGAGCGAAATTTCGCCCACCGGGTGAAATTTCGCCCGATGGAGAAAAAATGCCAAAAATGACGATTCGAGAAGAAAATCTCACCGGGTGAAATTTCACCCGGTGGTGCCAATGTCGTCAACTGCAGGGTGAAGTTTTACCCCATGTTGATGCAAAGGGTGAAGGTCTAGCTTAATGAAGAAGGATTGGAATATGGGCTTAAGCTTGTGTGACCCATTAAGGAACTCTATAAATACTTATCCTAGGGTTTTGAGCAAAGTGTGTCTTAATTTGTGCCTCCTTAGGTTAGTGTAGGTGATGGTGGGATTCGTCGTGGATCCCGCCACCAAATAAATAACCGGCTAGCACCTAACGGTAGTTAGGGTAAGTCGGGTCGTGTCCATAGAGACGGTATTGCAAGGTTTAGACTAAATCGGCCTAAAATGAGACTAGGTCACGCAAACAAACACAAAGAAACAAGAAATGGAAAACTATGATGGAGGAGGGGTAAGAACTAGACTAATGGTGAACTAGGCTAAAACAATGCTAAACAATGCTAATAATCAAACTAACTAGCAAACTAAAGGAAAAGATGACTAACTAATAAGATGAATCAAATATGGAAAGAAAGTGGGTTAGGTCGGGTTCATAAGAATAGTAGGGTGATCGGGTTGGTCATGGGTATGGGTGTCTCCTAGTGCTAGAGTCGGTCCGGGCTCTCGCAACTTAGACCGATGTCAAGGTGAGTCCGGGCTCTCGCAACTTAGACTCTAATCGAGGTATGTCCGGGCTCTCGCAACTTAGACTATCCTCAACACTATCCTCAACATGACCACAAACAAGACAAACAATGAGTAGAGGAAAACTAGCATGAGAAGCATGGCCACTACAACTCAAACAAGCATTTCAACAAACACATGGTGTGCCAAGTATGTGACTAACAACAAAGATTCACCCTTTACCCCCAATCAAGCCCTAATCACCCATATTCTACCCTTAATCCCCCTACTAACCCACAAGTAATCTACTCACTCATATTCAAACTAACTACAACAATGAAAAGATAAAACAACTTCACAATCCAAACATCCATTATCAAGAACAATAACAAGAACACTAAGTAAAGATTTAAACTTGAGTAAATAACAATAAACAAGAGAAAGTAAAGTTATACCAACAAGAGGATGATGAAAAAGATTCAAAAACTTGCATTAATTAGAAACACAAATATCTCCAAGGTTGTCAATCTTGGATGAGTCTTCAAGCAACTTCTTAATACAAGAATTAACTATCACTATAACTAGATTAAACTAAAATTAACTATGGATTAACTAAAGATTAAGAGAGATTAATTAGGGTTTACAAATCTTAAGAGAGGCCTAAGAGAGTCTAGGGTAGGGTAAGATGTCTAAAACAATACAAGAGGGAAGTATTTATAGGGTTACAAATGGAAGGAAGAAGAAAGAAACAAAGCGCGGCTGCCACTGGGACTTTCCCGATCGGGAAGGGAAATCCCGATCGGGAAAATTCAAATTTCCCGATCGGGAATATGCCAACCCGATCGGGAATGCTCCACAGTGGCGTCCCTAATCGTGCACTTCATCCCGATCGGGTTTGAGGCCATCCCGATCGGGATGGGTCTTGTAGGCCTCCAATATGAACTTTTTGGTCCCTCCTTGCTTCTCATGGGCTTCCAATCGATTCTCGGGACTCGAGATCGGGTCTCGGAGGCTCGGGATTGGGTCCCAAGGTCTCGGGGTCGATTCCAAGGCATCGAATCATCGTTCCTTTACTCCGTTGGCTCCAAAATGTGTATGTATAGAGTCGGAATCGCTCCAACTCTTCCAAATCGGTCTCGGGAACCTGAAACGAACTAAAGGAAGCATAAGAAGCCCCTAAACCGCTCCCAAGGAGCGATTCTACAAGGAAAATGGGACCAAAACACTACAAAATAGGCACTACAAACCACACTTATCAACTCCCCCACACTTAACCCTTACTCGCCCTCGAGTAAGCACATACTAACTACTATACTAGCCGAATGGGTATTAGCGCACCCTACGCCCTTTCAACTCACGCGATAACACTTTATAGGACAAGTACTATCCGCAAGGCAAGTGGGGTCTTGCGACAAAACTGTGGATGCAACCGGACACAAAACATATAAACAACAAACACACAAACAAACACACAAAAGGTTGCACCCAAAGAAAAACAAATACCGCTTCCCTCTAAAAACGGTGAAAGAAGCACCGGTTTAGGACTCAAGGCAAGTGTCAACGTTCCCAAGCTAGCAATACAAATCAAGATGGACTAAACTCTAATAGTATGACGACAAAGCAACAAAAACGTTGGTAACTTACCTCGGTTCCTCCTAACCTTCTAGGAACGTACTATGGGACGATCGGCGGAGTGGGAAGTGATGATCCACAGTGTTAGTCGACACTGTAGGTAAGTGAGACCCCGCCCCCTTTAGCGTGAGCCAAGAGGGTCATCCCGTGTCCAAAACCGCCTAACTAGTCCAAGTAAAAAGGTGGAAATAATTGCAAAATGAGGGAAGACCGACTAATTCCGCTATCATCCTTCCTCAGGACTCGGTCCTTTGGTAGGCTCTTCACGGCAAAAGTCGGAAAAAGGCTTATTTTGTGAGGTAGGGGTTATTTTTGTGAATCGGGTTTTCTTTTGGCATTTTCTCTTTTCTTTTGCATTTTTGCCTTGTTTTGCCATGCCATTCTTTTTCTTCTTTTCTATTTTCTTTTTGGCTTTTGTGCCTTTTTTTTTTTTTTTCTTTTCTTTGCCCTTTGGCAAGATTTGGCTTTTTGGCATTTCTTATTGCATCAAGAAAGAGAGGAATCAAAAAGTTGCAAATTATTGTGTGGATGTGTGTAGGAGGTAGGGTAATGGGTATGTCGGGGTTGCGCATCCCCTTTCAAACCCACAAAAAGGTGGGGAACTTGGACTAATCAAACGATCTTAGACACGGTCACCTAAGGGACGGGACTCGGCAACCAAGGCCTTTTCACACCGTGGGTGATCATAATGGTCAAAATGCAAATCCCGTAGTAAATCCCTAGTAAGCTAGGTGGACTCAAGGTAAAGGACCAACGAAATCATTGATTTAGGGTCATTCTACTAGACTAAAGTCCAAGACTTGATTTGCACTACTAGGAAGGGAAAGTAAGCACTCACACACTAGCCTCTAAACCGGGTTTTTCGAAAACCAATTATGCACAAGACACACAACAAAACACAAAACAAAGACTCAACGAAAACGAAAGAAAAAGAAACAAAAGCAACAAAACAAGAACAACACAAAACGAACACATGAACAACACAAACACCACCCCTAGCTTCCAAACAAATCACCAAATCACCCAAAAACTTTACAAAGCTCCTCCCGAGCACACCACATCACATTCTCCTCCAACATCCGCAAGAGACAAAGAAGGAAAAAGGGATAGAAGATGTTACCGGACATCTTGAAAACTTTCCAAAGCCATCAGTGGTTTAAGCAACCTATAAGACACAAAAGAAAAACACACAAAAGGAAAATCTTTTTGATTTTTGTGAAATTTTTTCAAATTTTTAGGGTTTTTAAAGATTTTTTTTTTTGGAAAAACTACGAAAATAAAACTAACTACGATAGAATATCGCTCCCCCCACACTTAAACCGAGCCATGTCCTCATGCTCGATCGTAGTGTGCGGAGAGACAAAAGAAAAAGAAAAGAAATTACGAAAATAAAACTAAAAATCAAAAACAAAGGTGAAGAAAAGGGTAGAAGGTGTCCGGCCGGGGTGTAGTCAAGTCACCATGGGCCGAGACAAGAAAAGATATGGAAGGGGGAAGAAAATAAAAAGAAGGAAATAAAAGGAAATGGGAGGGGAGGACTAGGTGTAATCACGTCACCTAGCCCGGATTCCGCCTAATTCCGACTAAATCCTACAAAAAGGTGAAAATCTTGATAAATTTGGATTTTGGAATGACTCTCGATGTAGTCACGTCATCGAGAGTCGGGAGAAAGCACACTAAGGCCTCGAAGGCCACCATGACACAAAGGATATAAGGGAAAGGGAATAAACAAATGAAGACAAGCTATATAAACGGAAAAGAGAGGATAGTTGCCGTACCATACGGTTACCAAATCACTCGCTCCATCGTCTCATAAGTCAATATAGTCACTTGCTTGTCTTCATCATTGCTATCCCGCTTCAAACTTGATAGGACCGCATGGTAGAGGTAATAATGGTGTAAGGGGGTGGGATTTGATGTGAAAGTCGGTTTAAAGTGACGAGAAAGGGAGGTGAAATGTTTATGTGATGTGTAAGGGTCATATAGTGAGGGTAAGGACATGTAGGGAGGTTGGGAGGGGGTATACAATGGTTGGGTGGACTCAAAAGACGAAGAAAAGGACAAAGGAGGACAAGGGGTCTTTCCCGGTCGGGATGGAAAAATCCCGATCGGGTTTTCCCACCATCCCGAACGGGAAAGAAAAATCCCGATCGGGAAGGGCTCACAGTAGCCAGTCCAACTTGCACCTCCAACCCGAACGGGAAGGAAAAATCCCGATCGGGATTTTTCACCATCCTGAACGGGAAGACCTTTTCTAGGCCGGGAAGAGTCTCCTAACCCTCTATAGCTCCCAAAAGCTTGCTCCAAGCTTCAAAAACCGACTTCCCTTCATACAATACAAGCTCCAACAATGACCACTCCTCCCTAGGAGGCATTTTCACTTCACACCTATCACAATAAACTCAAATAACACATCAAATTCCCTCCCTCACAACGCTCATCAATCATCCAAATAATCAAGAAATTCACAAAACAAAATCAAACTACAAGGGAAAGAGATATATACAAAGAGACGGTTCTTGTGGAACTCCGTCAAACCAAGGTGGCACTTTCTTCAATCTTTTTCAACGACCAAAATTATTTCCATCTCCATCAAGGGCACGAAGGAACAAGTCGAAGGCCCTAGCGAAGTCTTCAATCAAGCTCGAAATATAACCGACCACATACCAAGGCTCTTCATGGCCTTGCCTTGACGTTCCCGGGGCATCCCGATCTTCCAAGTTCAACGACTTGAACTTGTACTTTTGGTCTTTGGGGATATACCCAAACGTCCACCGGTCCTCATGTGGCCCCAAGGGAGGCTCATCCTTCTCATTGCTTTTCAACTTGTCATCAAGCCCATGAAATGGGCACTCATCTCCCTCCAAATCGGAGTCATCATCCTCAAGTATATAAGAGTTCTTGTTCAAGCTTTGTCCCGACTCAACCCCTAGATCAATGTTTTTCTTGGCTTGGATCATATTGCATGACTCATCATTAGTAGGCGAAGTGTT
This sequence comes from Agrostemma githago, assembly GCA_958450325.1. NCBI lineage: Eukaryota > Viridiplantae > Streptophyta > Magnoliopsida > Caryophyllales > Caryophyllaceae > Agrostemma > Agrostemma githago. The sequence continues at coordinate 22,452,762 of OY288244.1, read as the reverse complement.
ACCTTGGAGGTCAAACACTAGCTTCTCTTCGCCTAACTCGAATGTGATCCTACCATTCTTCACATCGATCATAGCACCGGCGGTATGTAGAAATGGGCGCCCAAGGATAATGGGAGTGTTTGCATCTTCCGGCATATCGAGCACGATGAAGTCAACCGGAATGAAGAACTTACCGATTCTCACCGGCACATCCTCTAGCATCCCCAATGGTCGGTTGAATGAGCTATCGGCCATTTGGAGCGTGATAGAAGTACTTTTAAGCTCCTTCATCCCAAGTCGGCAACAAATAGAATAAGGAATGATGCTCACACTCGCCCCCAAATCACATAATGCTCTTTCAATCTTGTAGTGGCCTATGGTGCAAGGGATTGAAAATCTACCCGGATCCTTCAACTTTGGAAGCGTAGAACCTTGAATGAGCTCGCTCACCACTCTTGTGAACGCAATGGTCTCTTCCTTGTCGACGGATCTCTTCCTAGCCAATATTTCTTTCATAAATTTTCCATATGCCGGGATTTGGGTAAGTAGCTCGGTGAATGGGACATTAACATCCAATTTCTTCACAATACTAAGGAACTTGTCGTATTGAGTGTCCACCTTAGTCTTCATTTGCCTTGATGGGTAAGGCAACTTGATTTGGTATTTATTTTGCTCAATCGGGGTAGACTCTTCAAATGACACTTTCCTTTTTCCCTTGTCTTTTGCTTGAAGTGGGGGAAGCTTGTCTTGTTGGGGTTTCTCAACCTCCCATAAGACTTGCTCCTCTATTGGGTTATCAAGGCTTGAGCTTTCTTGCATTGGAGATGCCATTTTCTTTGTCGGTTCTTGCATTGGCTCTTGCTCACTAGGGAATGGAGGGGAGTCATAAGTTGTACCTCTCCTTGTGGTGATGGCATTGACATGCTCAAATTTCGTTGTTTCGCCTTGAGAAGGTAGTTGTCCTTTTTGTCTTGAGGAGCTCCCCGAAGCAAGTTGAGATACTTGAGTTTCAAGCATCTTCATACGGGCATCTCTTGTCGCGTTTTCCCCTTGAAAATAAGCATAGAAATCTTGTTGATTCTTTGACATCTCCATTTGACCCCTTTGCATCTCCAACATATATTTTTGAATGTCGAAATCATGAGTTGGAGATTGTGGGTTGTACGGAGTATTGGTGAGGGCTAATGGAGAACCGTAATCATGAATAGGAGATCGACTCCTAGGCTTGCTTTCTTGACGGTTAGCTTGAGTTGCTTGTTGTTGATGGTTCCCTTGGAACCCATGAGAATTGCCTTGATTAAGGCCATTGTTGTGGTTTTGTTGTCTTTGTAAGTTTTGGTTTCCTTGGAAACCGCCTTGATTGAAGTTCCCTTGTTGGAACCCTTGATTGTTGTTGAATGAACCTTGGTTACTTTGCTTGAAGTTTTTGAAAGGCCTTGAGTTGCCTTGGTAACCTTGGTTGTTGTCCCTTAAGGGAGGTGAAACATAAGGACGATGTTGTTGTTGGTGTTGAAAAGTTTGTTGTTGAGGGACTTGATTGGAAGCTTGGTATTGATTAGAGTAGGAGACACCTTGCTTGAACGCTTGAAAAGCATTCACTTGCTCAATACTTCCTCTACAATTCTTAGGGTCATGACCAACGATTCCACAAGTGTCACACATGCCATAATAAGGCAAAGGAGGTGCAAAATTCAAAGCATTCACTTCTTGAAATGAGTGTTGATGAGAGGAACCAATGCTTTGAACTTGAGTGAGGTGGCCTTGGAGCTTCTTGTCAATGGTCTCCATATGTGTCTTCAATTGGGCTCCAAGGTCAATGCTTAATTGAGTTATAGCATCAACCTCATGCCTACCTCCTCGATTTGCCTTCCTAGGCCTAGAATATTGCGAATTATGCACCGCCATCTCTTCGATTCTCGCCCATGTTTGGTCATCATCGACCTCGGTAAACCTACCATTGGAGCCCATGTTGAGTATAGTTCTTGAGTCCACATAAAGACCATTCCAAAATTGTTGGACCAAGAACCATTGTGAGAGTCCATGATGAGGGCATGATCTAACCAAAGACTTAAACCGCTCCCAAGCTTCATATAGGCTCTCTTCATCCCGTTGTTGGAAACCGGTGATGGAGGCCCTAAGCAAATTAGTCTTCTCCGGAGGGTAGAAAGTTTGGTAGAACGCCAATGCAAACTTCTTCCAAGTGTCGATGCCCATGGTTGCCCTATCGAGACCCTTAATCCATTGCTTCGCTTTTCCAATAAGAGAAAACGGGAAGAGTACCCAACGAATTTGATCTTGAGTAACCCCGGGTTGAGATATAGCGTCACAATAATCGGAGAAGGTCTCCATATGTTGGTGCGGGTCTTCGGTGGGCAAACCACTAAATTGATTCCTTTCCACAAGTTGAATGAAGTGGGTCTTGGCCGTAAAATTTCCGGCATAAGCGGCCGGTAGAGCATTGGGTCCCGGCAAGACATCTTCCGTAAATGTAGAGTGGGATGAAAACTTAGGCATTCTTGGATATAAGGGAGAAGATGGTGGTGTAGACGGTGTTGATGTAGATGAAGAGGGGGAACTAGGAGAAGAATATCCAAAGGGATTGGTGAAATTCCCTTCGACCGTCTCTCGAGATGCTTGCTCAAAATCGCTTCCTTGAGCTTGCTCTTGATGAGTATTGCTTGCACTTGGTTGAGAGATCTTAACCCTGTTAATCGTCCGTTGGCGAAAAGCTCGAAAAAGCCTTTCCGGCTCTGGATTAAAGAGAAAGGATTCGCCTCCCCGCCTAGGCATACACTACACACTAGAACAAACGTGAGAACACCTAGTGCTTTATGGGCACTAGGTAACGACAATAAACAAGCACAACTAGAGACAAAGAGAAAAGAAAGCTAAGAAAACGAGAAAAACTAGAGAATATTCACAAGAGATGATAGAAGGGCACAAAGGAGGGTAACTAAGTCTAGAAATAAGCAAACAAAGTCTAAACAATGCACCGTCCCCGGCAACGGCGCCAAATTGATGGTGGGATTCGTCGTGGATCCCGCCACCAAATAAATAACCGGCTAGCACCTAACGGTAGTTAGGGTAAGTCGGGTCGTGTCCACAGAGACGGTATTGCAAGGTTTAGACTAAATCGGCCTAAAACGAGACTAGGTCACGCAAACAAACACAAAGAAAAAAGAAATGTATTAACTAAAGATTAAGAGAGATTAATTAGGGTTTACAAATCTTAAGAGAGGCCTAAGAGAGTCTAGGGTAGGGTAAGATGTCTAAAACAATACAAGAGGGAAGTATTTATAGGGTTACAAATGGAAGGAAAAAGAAAGAAACAAAGCGCGGCTGCCACTGGGACTTTCCCGATCGGGAATGGAAATCCCGATCGGGAAACTTCAACTTTCCCGATCGGGAATATGCCAACCCGATCGGGAATGCTCCACAGTGGCGTCCCTAATCGTGCACTTCATCCCGATCGGGTTTGAGGCCATCCCGATCGGGATGGGTCTTGTAGGCCTCCAATATGAACTTTTTGGTCCCTCCTTGCTTCTCATGGGCTTCCCATCGATTCTCGGGACTCGGGATCGGGTCTTGGAGGCTCGGGATTGGGTCCCAAGGTCTCGGGGTCGATTCCAAGGCATCGAATCATCGTTCCTTTACTCCGTTGGCTCCAAAATGTGTATGTATAGAGTCGGAATCGCTGCAACTCTTCCAAATCGGTCTCGGGAACCTGAAACGAACTAAAGGAAGCATAAGAAGCCCCTAAACCGCTCCCAAGGAGCGATTCTACAAGAAAAATGGGACCAAAACACTACAAAATAGGCACTACAAACCACACTTATCAGTAGGAGAACTCCATAGTAGTAGTAGTAGTTCACATAGTAAAACTCCAAAAGATTTAGTAAAACTCTCTTAGTTTAGTTTAGATCTACTATTAATTTGTAATCAAGTTTCCCTCTTTAGTTGAAGATTGTGTTTATATTGAAGATTCAAGGGTTTTGCAAGGGTTTAGTGACAAGATCTTTGTATTATTTCTTGAAGCTTCTTATTTATGTTAATATTCATCTTCCTCCTTAGTCTTCTCCATTGTTGGTAATTTTTTTTCTTCTCCTTTTCTTCATTAATTAGTTTTATCTTTAGTTTCTTGTTAATCTTTATGTTAGTGTAGTTTTCTTTTGTTTGTTTATCTCTCTCCTTAGTTTATTTCTCCATAATTTGTGTGTTTGTTTATTTTCCTCCTTAGCGTTGTTTTGTTAGTGTAGTTTCCTTTATTGTGTTAGATTAGTTATTTCTCCTCTAGTTTAATCATGTTTAGTCTTTCTCCTAGCCTCCTTAGTGTTAGTTTTATTGTGAGTGTATTTTAGTTAGGGGGCTAGGGGAGGAGGAATTCTAGGAAAAGATTTTATCTTGTGAAATTATTGCATTTGAGGGTGATATTGTCTTGATGTATTGTTGTGTTTTGTTTGACTTAGCTTGATCACCTAGGTTGACTTGACTCACTCAGACCAATATGGGGAAACTCGGGGTTTGGGTAATTCCGTCTAGAGACCATAGTTTATTCGTCGCGAAAGCGGGCTTAGACTTGGCCGGTAGAGAAACCGAAAGGTGGAACCTCCCTTATACACCTTGTGATAATTCTTGCAACGTTATACTTTTATCTTGTTCTCCGACTCCCCGACTCTCCCTAACGCCTTTCCCGTTATTGTTTCTAGCTTTAGTATTATTGTGTCTCGCCTTAGTTCCGTAGCTCATTTAGTTAGTCTAGTTTCTCTCTACCAAAACTCCCCCAATCTCCATTCCAATCACTTTGAAACTTAGACTTGACCGACTACCCCTCGACTGTCCCTGTGGATCGATCCCCGACATGCCACTACTACGTAGTAGTATTTCGGAGTTTATAAATATTGTTTGACCGCGTTTGATAGGCAACAATCGGACGCGCATCATAATGGCGCCGTTGCCGGGGACGGTGATTAGTTAATCAAGTTTTAGTTTTATTGTGTTTGGATAATTTTTTTTCTTTCCTCCTACCCTAGTGCCATTAGGTGCTAGGAGGACTCATTGTTTGTTGAGTTTTTGCTAGGTATACTTTTGATTTAGGTTACTTGATCCCCATTCGGAGAGCAAGTCGTTTGGAAACATTGTGACCGAAGCAACAACTTGATATTGTCATCCTCCACCAATTTCATCATTTCTCAACACCCCATCTTTGAACAACATCCAAGGATTCAAGTATGGCTACACTTGGATCCCATTCTCAACCATCTATTGAAGAGATTTCTTCACCCGTCTTCATTGGAGCCATCCCGGAGAGTTTCGAGCTTAAACCTTCCATCATCAATCTAATTCAACAACAAACTTTTCGAGGATTACCGGATGAAGATGTGATAGAGCATGTTTGCCTTTTCAAGGAAAATCTTATTGGTGTCAAGCTTGAAGGTGTCACCGAGTGCCAACTACGTCGGATCCATTTTCCTCGCACCTTGCGTGATGGAGCAAGGAGATGTATTAAAAGTTTCCCCAACAATACTTTTCCACTTGGGAGCAATTGTGCAACACCTTCCTCGAAAAATACTACCCACCATCCAAGACCAACAAATTCCGAAGAGAAATTCAAACATTCCAACAACAAGAAAATGAAAGCATAGGTAAAGCCTGAGACCGATTTCAAACATTGCAAAGGAAATGTCCGCACCACGGCATCCCTAGTTGGCTTCTCCTTCATATATTCTTCCACTCGTTATTGGACAACGCCAAAGAAAATGTCAATGCGGCGGCAAAAGGCGATTTCTTTTTGTTAAATGAAATCGAATCTACAAAACTCATTGAAAGGATAGCCAAGAATGATGAATACTCCGAAAATGATCAACATAAAGAGCTAAGTGGTGAGTCAACATCGTTAACCGAAAGGAGAACCGATCTTGAAGCTAGAGTCAAGGAGTTGGTTAGGCAATTTGAAGTGTATGTTGCTAGAGCCAATTCTCCACCCAAGACTAGAACATCTCCAAAAATATCATCTCCACCAAGAAGGGTGATTTCACCTAGACGATCATCCATTTCACCACCTAAATTTTATCGCATTGAGATTCCATGTGATCATTGTGGGAGATATGACCACGATTCCGAATTGTGTATGAGGAAGGAGAGTGCTTATCAAGCCAACACCCAAGGAACCCATGAAAAATCTCAAACGAACAATACTAATTTGGGGACCGGATTTTATTCCATGCCTACTCAAGGATCATATCCTTTTCCAAGAGCCCCCAATCAAAGTGTTTATCCTAATTCACATGGTTTCTATTATCAACCGAGACCTCCTCACACAAATCAATTCAATCAAGGTTATTCGTATTCTCAAGGACCACCTCGACCAAGCTATGGTCCTCCATTTGGAACCTATCCTCCATATAATCAAGGTCCTCCAAGGCATTTTCAAGGTAAATTTCAACCCCTTTATGACATTCAACAGACAATAAATTTTCTATTGAAAGAAAATGCGTCAAATCGAGCTAGACTTGAGGCTTTAGAGGCACGTTCCGCCTCGCAAGCTCGATCTTCTCAAGAGCCGACCAATTCTTCCAACTATGCATCCGTGAATGCCATTAAGGTAATGAGCAAAAAGGAACCGGTGAAACCCTTTGACCCAAAAATTCTTACATCTCATCCCTCAATCAATGAATCCAATGAGAAAGTGGTCAATGACGTAACCAAAAAACCAAGAAGAGATCCATCAAAGTATCTTTTAGGAGACCTTGCATACGTTATTGAACAAATTCCAATAGAGGACACGAACCTAGTCTCTAGAATTGAGGTACCACCCTTGAATGACAAGCCACAAATCTCATTCAATGACCAAGCTTTAGGCATGATAACCTTCACTGATGATCTTATCGAGAATATTGACACAAGCCCTTCCATTTCCACACCGTCCGAATATATTCGTGACATTATTTTGAAACCCACTGATGCGTGCAATTTATACATGATTATTTCGTCTTTTACGAACGCATTTTCATGCATATCGAGTAGCATTGTCTACTATTTTCCCCCGAATTTGATACTTTGTGGTTATGTTGCATCTTTTGCATTTTTGAACCCGTGGACGGATAAACAAGACAAAAATCGTGCTTAAAGATGAAATCTTTTGCGAAATAAGAAAAGAGAATAATGATCGTTTCCAAATGGGTCTACTTGAAACGTGAATAGCTTGAGTTCTACAATTTCAATTGAGCTTATTCCAGTTGAGTTACAAAGCTCTTTCTCTTAGCTTTCCAACGGTATATTATACGCCTGATTTGAAGAAGTAACGAAGAAATGAAAAGCGTTTGAAGTTGAGCGCGCAGTGCTGAAAACGGAAACAGGTCTATGATAGTCGAACGACTATCCTAATAGTCGACCGACTATCCAAATAGTCGACCGACTATTCAAAATCCTCGACCGACTATTCTCGAGACTGGACGAAGACGAGACTTTCCTAACTTGATTTTTAGGGTTAACAAAACTTTTGGGCTTTTGTTTTAACTTAGTATTTAAGAAACTATTAGACTAGATTTTATATATACAACTTCTCCCCTTGTGCTTTTACTTCTCTTTAGACTATTCTTTAGATTTCTCTTTACTCTAAAACTTTTATATCTAATTTTATAATTCTTTTCTGCTCTTCCTTTAAATTCGGTAATCTAATTCATTCTTTGTTCTTTCTTATTCTCTTTGTTTTTTATTCTTTCTTTCTTAATCTTATTAATTCGTTTATGCTTATTTCTCTTTAGATCTATTAGTTATGCTTAACTTATTTATCATCTTTATTATTATTGTCTTAAATTTCTCTATGAGTAGCTAATTTCCCTTGCTAGGATTTAGGAGATCTCTGAATTGAATACGATTGCTAATTAGTTTATAGATCTATCAACGGTATTGCGTCTGAGTTGTTAATTGTAGCATTTAATTGAGATTAATTGATTAAGTCGACGTAATTGATTAATTGAATTGGTAAACTCAAACCTAAGATCGGAAGCCTGTTAAGAGTTAGACCTGCTACAACACATTAGTTTGCTCTAATAAGATCGGAAGCCTTTAGACGCATGCTAGGGTGAATAGCGGACCGGAAGGACCTTTTCACTACCCCTTAGACAAATATCTGCGATAGACCTGTGACTTAGACCGTGACCATATGAGATTCGTAGTGAACCGACAATCCTAGTTTTCTCTCCATATAAATTCGTCTTAATTCATCCTATTTATTTTAGTTATTTCTTCCCTTTTTATTTTCTCTTCCTTCACTACTTTTAGATTAGTTAAACACAATTACAAACCCCCCGATTTGGTTACTTAGATAGACTTTAATTACGAGTAGAATTTATTTGTCTCCTTGTGGATACAATCCTGACTTCCCTAGCTATATTTTTAGTTAGACCTAAGTTGGTTATCTTGGATAGGTATATGACTAGCTTATCACCCACCGAGAGGGAAGGAGCTCCGGTTTCCGCAAGGACTACCCCAAGAGTTACAATTCCCATTAAGTTAGGTGATTCGGGTAGCTTTGCTATACCTTGTTCCATAGACCATGTTTTGATAGACAGAGCCTTGTGTGATCTTGGCGCCGACATTAGTCTAATGCCTCTAACCATTGCTCGTACCATTTATATCAAGGACTTGGAACACTTCCCAGTTAATGTGCAAATGGCCGATGGAACTACAAAGGAACCCTATGGACTAGCCCACAACCTCATGGTCAACGTGGGAAATCTTTATATACCCACCGATTTTGTTATTCTTGACATGCCTATAGAGGAGTGGAATCCTATTCTTCTGAGACGACCTTTCCTAGCTACCGGCGGAGTGATTATAGATGTAAAGCGAGGGCAATTATCCTTCAATGTTGCCAACGATACGGTTCAATTTGTGCTTCCCGCGTTCCTTCCAGAAAATTCCCAAGCAGAGTTTTGGAATCAAATGGTGGAATTTCCACCCAATGAAGAACCCTCTACCGAAGATCTTGATTATGATAACGAAGAAGACGACGGTGCCTTATTTATACTCGGTTCTACCTCCGAAGAAGATATTCCCGAAGAATTTGCAATGCTTTCCGAGGTAGCACGACTTATGGGCTTGCCGGAGTTTAAAGAAAAGCTCAAGATTGGTAACATGGAATTCGAAGTTAATGACCAAGACCCTCCGGGTTGCTTTTCAAGCAACCTCGATTAAACTCAAACAATTCAATTCGGTTTGGTGGTGTCCATAATAACAACTTTGTAAATATTTGTATATTCTTATCTCTTTTTATTTTCTCCGGACAATAGCTTTTGGATTTTTCTTTGGAGCTTGTTTTGGTATCTGCAGGGATTGTGAAGATTTCTTTTGGAATTTTTGGGTTGCGCTATGAACAATTGTGAGAGTTTTTCTCCATGTAGCTAATACATGGATTGAGAGGATTAATTTTATTGAAGAGTTAAGGATGATTTGGTAGCAAAGTCCTATTTTGCAGTGGATTATTTTACCGGGTGAAACTTCACCCGATGGCAACTTTGCTCGAATCAATGGAATTGACGGAAAATCCGCCAGGCAAAATTTCACCCGGTGGAATCTCACCGGGCAAAATTTCGCCCTATGGTAAAAATATTTTGCGACTTGGAAATTGAAGGAAATCTAACCGGGTGAAATTTCACCCGGTGAGATCTCACCGAGCGAAATTTCGCCCGGTGGGGAAACTGCGCAGAAATGACGAAATTTGACCCGAACACCGCCGGGTGAAATTTCGCCCGGCTGCTGACCACTGGGTGAAATATCACCCCGCGTCCACTTACCCAGCCAAACCTCCTTACCCATCTTCATTATTCACCTTTTCCTCTCTCTCTTCTCAACCAAATCCCAAAAACCCCAAAACAAACCCCAAATCCTCCACCTTAAATCACCTCTAATCCTTTCATTTCTCCACCAAATTTCAATCAAATTATATATTCCTCATTCCCATCACATTTCTACCATCTTCTTGAAGTTTGTTTTCAGAAATCATCCCATTTCCGACAAACCCCAACCGAGACCGTCATCACCATAATCATCAAATTCAAGCAACAAGGACGAGGAGGGTAAAACAAATGGCAAGGAAACGTATTTCCTCAATGCTAAATCAAAATTCAGTGTCAACATCATCTTCTAGGTCGGAGGAGACGGCCGCGGCTCGAGACGAATCTGTCTCGATGCCTCTTCAGACGCATGGCTCAATCCCGCGCGAACAACCTGTTCCGCTGGAGGTACGTTACCCTAAAATTCGTCGTAATTTCCGTCATGCAGGATCTGGTATCTATTTCGCTAAAAAAGATCATCATGATAAATGTAAAAAAATTTGGGTATATCGTCTCAAGCGGACTCGTTGGGCGGCTCAAGATGTACTTGAGCGCATGGGCATAGAACCGCAGGTACAAGCAATGTGCTGAAGCCTTGGTCTCATCAAATTTTATGCCTCCGAGGAGGAAGCTTTTCAGAAGTTGACGTGCGAGTTTCTCGCAACTTTCGAGCTAAGTGGTGACGATAATGCCACTGTCTCTTTTCAGTTGCGAGAAACTCGTTACGTCCTCAACTTGAGGGACTTTGGTGCATTGCTTGGTTTACCTTTTTCGGTCCTTGGAAGGCCTAGGGCGGGGCAGACTCGGGACGATAAATTCGGCCGAGAACGATTTTGGTTTAAAATAGCCCGCCAAAGGACTTTCAAGGGAGAAAAGATGCGTTCTTTCTCTATTCGAAACCCCATCCTTCGGTATTTGGCCCGTATCATAGCCAACTCATTTCTGTCAAGCTATGATATGCACCATAACTGTAGTGCTACAGCTGTATAGCTGTTGGAGGATGCAGTTTTGAACAGAGGCCCATCGATCGATATGTCCGAGGCCTTAGCTACTCACTTCGCCCAGGTTGCGAAGGGCATCCGCAAGAAAATTTCTTGTGGCGGTATTGTAACGATGTTAGCTAAAGCCTTAGGCATCGATTTTAGCGATTTGGCACCAGTTGGCGGGGCGGAAATTTATATAGATGAGGTTTATTGTCCTTTCCTTGTTTGGCCCCAGAAAGGGGATTATGACAGTTTGTTCTTGTATAAGATTAATGAGCTGAGAGCCATTGCAATGCCTAGCGCCGAATGGGTTAGGCTAGATATTTAAGAGAACATCGGCATGCCGAAGAGGTCCGGGGAATACCTTCGGGGTCACACCTGTGGTAAGTTTCAACAGACTCAATAGCCCGTGGGACCTTTAGATTATGGCGACGATGATATAGAGGTCATAGACGTGTCGGAAGAGGAACCGGAGGTTGAAACCTCTTGGGATGAGGGTCATAGAACTTTACCGTCATCATCACACGCACCCTCTTCCTCCCATCAGACCGAACCCCAGACTTCACAGTTTTTCACACCCAACTTTGAACCACACAGACACTCCACGTTCACCCAGTCTACCCCAAGTTTTCAGGAGGACGTTAACATGAGTCCTCCACGACACTCCTCGTTCTTCGGATTGGAGGACTTTTATAACCAGTAGGGGGAAGTTTATGACCGAACACGTCAGACTTGGGAGAACTCGACCACCTCACTGAACTTGGCCCAGGACGCCTATAACGTAGCTCGGGATGCGCGCAATACTGCGCATAGCTCATACACGTACTCTAGGGAAGGCTTTGAGTTCGCCCGGAGCAGTTTTGAGATGGCTAGGGACGCTGCTAGGGATGCCCAAGCAGCGAGGTTGGCGGCGGAGGAGAACCAAAGGATGTTGCAGCAGCAACAGAGCTATTTTGATTGACTTTTCAGTGTGCCTCCGCCCGGGTCTTACTACCCACCACCTCGTCCCCCGGGTCCGATGTGAGTGGTCGAGTGTCGTCAGTGTTGGTGTGGGGGTGTTAGATGTCAATCGTCAGTCGTCAGTAATCTATTCTCTTATCTTAGTAATCTCTGTCAGTCCTTGCAGCGCAAATTTTTGGCATTTGATAATTTTGGTTGTTGATTGATTTGTAGTTGGTTGTTTTGTTGGTTTGGTGAATTGTCAGCCCCTCACGTGGCCCTACTTGGGTCGTTACAAACGTGAGGTTTTATTTGCAGGTGCCTTAGAGAAGAAGGACCTGATTGTTGCTCCCGGTCTTCGGTGATTTGATCGCACCAAGACCAATTGAAAAATCCAAAATTTCTTTTTTTCTTTTAATTTTCCCGATTCGTGCGGAATCTGGGCGAGGTGACGTGATTACACCTACACCCTTTCTCAACTTATCAAATTTTCTTATTTTTCCTTTTTCTTTTCACCTTCCTTTTCTTTTCACTTCTTTTTCTTTCTTTTTCATTTTCACTTCTTTTCTTTTTATTCTCTTCATTTTGAAAAAATCAAGTACAAAAACATTTGAAAAAATCAAAAATACAAAAACATTTGAAAAATCATCAAAAATCCAAAAACATTTGAAAAATAATAAAAATTCAAAAACATTTTCCCTTCTTTTCTCTTTTTATTCTTTTTCGATTCTTCCTCTATTTGTGCATTGGGGACAATGCACAATTTTAGTGTGGGGGAGGGATATACTATCCTTTTTCTTCCTTTTCTTTTTCAGTTTTCCTTTAAAAACCAAAAACCCATTTTTTTCCTTTTTCTTCTCTTTTAGTTTTGTTTTTGTGTCACTTGTATTGTCTTGCATCCTCCTTCTTGTAGGTACACCGTCAACCATTTAGCATGGATACGTAAGGTTGCGGAGATGAAATGAAGACCGCATGGTAATACTTTCTACCTTCGTTTTATCCCTTTCTCTTATGCATGGGAGTTTGGGCATTTATGCTATTTGGAGGTTCACTTGGTGAACATTTTGGAATTAGTGGTTGTAGATTGTGTTGACTTGATGGAGTTCAGAGTGCTTGGCTATGTTTGTGGTTTTGTTTTGTTTTCTTGTGTTTTCATCGTTTGTGTGACCTTTTTATTTTTTTGTATAGCTTGTCTAGGTAAAGTTTTCGAAAACCCGATTTTGAGTTTAGGCCGAGTGTTTATTACTCCCTTGTTAGTGACCCTTTTTGATTTTTGGACATATTTCTAGTAGAATGACCTTGAACCAATTTTTGCATTGGATTTTTACCATAAGTCCATCTTTTTCTATTAGGAGTCTACACCGGGATTTGCATTTGACCACCTTGACCACCCACGGAGTGATAAGGCCTTGGTTACCGTTCCCCATTCTCTTAGGTGACCTTACTTGAGAAGCCATATTTAATCCAAGATTTCCATCCTTTTGTGGGTTCGGAGGGGGTGCACACCCGACTAGCCTATTTTTCTACCATTCACCCATTTCCACAAATAAGTTTGTAAGAATATGCTTTACCTTGATATCTAGCTAAAAAAAGAGCTATTCAAAAAGAAAAGGGGAAAAAAGAAGAAGGGTTTTGCAAAAAAAAAAACCCTCAATCGAAATAATGAGGAAAGAAAAAACCGAAAAGAAAATCAAAATCTCAAAAATCGTTCCCAAACCCAAATAATCCCTTGGTTGATTTATTGCCGTGAAATGCCCACTAGAGGACCGAGTCCCGAGGAAGGAAAATAGCGGTAATTTGGCAATCTTTACCATTTCGCAAACACTTATCCATCTTTTTGGTCTAATTGGCTTTTTTGAGTTTGGGATGATCCTCTAGGCTTAGCTTAGGAGACGGCATAACACTTACCTACAGTGCTTACTAACTCCAAGGTTCTCACATATCCACTCCATTTATCGTCCCGTTGTAGGCATCTCTAGTGGAATTAGAAAGAACTTGGTAAATTTTTAATGTTTTTATTGTTTGATTGTCATCCTATTAGGATCTTGTCCATGTCAATTTGTGTTACTAACTTGGTAGTGTTCTCGCTTGTCTTAATCTCAAATCGGTGCTTTCTCCACCGTTTCGATGAGGGATTCGGTGATTTATTCTCTCTTTGGTTGCGGCTATTTTTCGTGTGTCTTCTTTGTTTTTGTGTGTGTTAGTCGCAACCCCAGTTTTGAGCAAGCCCCAACTTGCCTTGCATGGAGGTACTCTACCTCATCAGTATCTCGATGTGAGTTGAAGGGACGGAGCGGGCCCGTTAATTGCCCCGTATCGGCTTAGCATAGTCTATCTTAGTAGTAGTAGCTATATTCTTTTTGGGTCTTTGCTCGAGGACGAGCAACGGTTTAGTGTGGGGAAATTGTTGTGTGCCAAATTTGGACCGTTTTTCCTCCCATTTAGACCTGCTTTTCCTCCATTTTGTGAGACTTGAGCGCGATTATCACCATATTTTGAGTAATTCTCGCATTAGTGTCTCTCTTTTGCATTTTACGTGTTTTTGGTAGTTTTCTGTCTATTTTGATAGGATTTTTGACCGAAAACGTGTTTGAGCTTCTACGAGCATGAGAGAGATATGGTCCAAAGAGCAAAACACACAATCGAAAGCTCAAGTAATCCAATTGATCGACGAAGAAAGAGACCGGAATTGAGGAGAAGTATCACCGGGTGAAATTTCGCCCAACGACATTTTCCATTCCCAAAGATTTTCATGGTGAGAGACGACCGGGCAAAATTTCGCCCGATGGAAAAAAACGCCAAAAATGACTATTCGAGAAGAAAATCTCACCGGGTGAAATTTCACCCGGTGGTGCCAATGTCGTCAACCGCAGGGTGAAGTTTTACCCCATGAAGATGCAAAGGGTGAAGGTCTAGCTTAATGAAGAAGGATTGGATTATGGGCTTAAGCTTGTGTGACCCATTAAGGAACTTTATAAATACTTATCCTAGGGTTTTGAGCAAAGTGTGTCCTAATTTGTGCCTCCTTAGGAGTAGTGTAGTGAATCTCCATAGTGGTAGTGGTAAGCTTCCATAGAAAATCTCCATAAAATTAGTAGATCTTATTAATATTAGTATAAGATTAATTCTACTCAACACTTCCTAGTCAAAGCTTCCATCTTTAGTTGAAGATTGTGTTTATATTGAAGATTCAAGGGTTATTTTGCAAGGGTTTAGTGACAAGATCTTTGTATTATTTCTTGAAGCTTCTTATTTATGTTAATCTTCATCTTCCTCCTTAGTCTTCTCCATTGTTGGTAGTTCCTTTCTTCTCCTTTTCTTCATTAACTAGTTTAATCTTTAGTTTCTTGTTAATCTTTATGTTAGTGTAGTTTTCCTTTGTTTGTTTATCTCTCTCCTTAGTTTATTTCTCCTTAGATTGTTTTTCCATAGTTAGTGTTGTTTTGTTAGTTTAGTTTCTTTATGGTGTTAGATTAGTTATTTCTTCTGTAGTTTAATCATGTTTAGTGTTTCTCCTAGCCTCCTTAGTGTTAGTTTTATTATGAGTAGTGAGTAGATTTTAGTTAGAGGGCTAGGGGAGGAGGAATTCTAGGAAAATGTTTTATCTTGTGAAATTATTGCATTTGAGGGTGATATTGTCTTGATGGTATTGTTGTGTTTTGTTTGACTTAGCTTGATCACCTAGGTTGACTTGACTCACTCGGACCAATATGGGGAAACTCGGGGTTTGGGTAATTCCATCTGAGACCTTAGTTTATTCGTTGCGAAAGCGGGCTTAGACTTGGCCCGTAGGGAAACCGAAAGGTGGAACCTCCCTTGTACACCTTGTGATAATTCTTGCAACGTTATACTTTTATCTTGTTTTCCGACTCCCCGACTCTCCCTAACGCCTTTCCCATTATTGTTTCTAGCTTTAGTATTATTGTTCCTCGCCTTAGTTCCGTAGCTCATCTAGTTAGTCTAGTTTCTCTCGACCAAAACTCCTCCCTTCTACACCCCAATAACTTTGAAACTTAGACTTGACCGACAACCCCTCAACCGTCCCTGTGGATTGATCCCCGACTTTCCACTACTACGTAGTAGTATTTCGGAGTTTATAAATATTGTTTGACCGCGTTTGACAGGCGACAATCGGACGCGCATCAAGACTGACACCCTTGAATAGTTTTATCTCATTTTATTTTGCCCGAGGGGTCTTAGTTATCCCGGAGGCACAATAAATTTTGTCCTAGGGGTCATAAGCATCACGAAAGACAACCGCTCGAATGGAGACTAACGCCCTCGAGTAATTTATCACAATTTATTTTGTCTTAGGGGTCACAGGCATCCCGAAAGACAGCTGTTCGAGTGGAGACTAACACCCTCGAACGTTTTATGTCATCAAGGGTTCACAAGCATCCCGAAAAACATTTGTTAAAAGCCAATACATTTACACATAACACACAAAAGCGCTTAAAATTAAATGAACCTTTAAATAAACCGAAGAAGACAAAGCACGCGTGCACAAAGAATCAAGAACAAGATGACAAGCAATGGCCCAGGCCCAATCAAGCAACCGCAAGCGAAGACGTCAGGTATGACTTCTAAACCTTGGCTGACGAGCCTCAACGCGCAGTCTAACGGACTTAAAACGACCCAACCGGACAGCCACCACGTCGTAATCTTCGATTGACTTGGGCGGCTATACTTTGACTTTCGCCTTGTCCAAGCCTCAGTCAAAGTGGGGGCTTCTGTAGACACCCAGATTTGGACCTGGTGGCTGCAGAGGCGCCCAACAAACACCCAATGACGATAGGACTACAATGCGACGCGTGTTCGCGGTGCTTTAGGTAGTTTTTCTATAGACCGGATCAAATAAATTACTCGGGCTGTAACACCCGCTATTTTCCTAGCATTTTTATTCTTTTCGTTATGACGTCGTTATAACTCTATCACATTTTGGCTTTTGTTTCATCATGTTTTCCAAGCTTATCTTCAATTTTGAGTTTAATGATATTTATTTATATTTTTAAAAGATTTTAATTCTTTTAAATCTATTTATTTGATTTGCTTCGTAAACTATTTATTTTTCCGCGAGGAATTTGATTTGTCTACGAATTAACGTATTTAAGCTCGGATTTAAGTCATTTCTTTTTCTAAAAATGTCTAAACATATTTTTATAATATTTTCAACTAGTAAATATTTTTATTTATGAAAATTAAGCCATTTATGATTTTAATACGAAGTTTCGTAAATAACTATTTTCTTACGCGAGGTTTACTCGAATTGCCTTGAAATTCCTTTAACTATTTAACTATTCTTCTTTCTATCAACTTATAAATCATTTGAGACTTTTTCCTCTTATTTTGGACCGACAAAGCTTCTTGTCACAATTTAACTACGTTTTACTAACACGTTTCATTTTATCACTTTAAACCGTAAACATAAGATTTTTTTCTTGTCATTGAATTGAGGCTTTAATACTCAAACTTTTCATTCTTTCCCTTATCCTTTTTGGCCGGTCAACCTATGCTAATAAGCACAATGGATTCTTCATCCACCTTAATTCCATCTATGCTCATTTAACTTTAGTAACCTCCTCCTCCCTTACATTCATTTGTGCATTTACAAAAAATTGTTGTTACAACATTTTTTTTCTTTCCTTTTGGCCGAGCACTTTCTCCCTCCTCCCTAGGCGGATTTTTGTTTAATTCGAGTCCTAATCGTCTCATATTCATCGTCGAATCAATCATCTTTCCAATTCCTTCGTTAAGGTAATAATCGATGTCGTTTCGATCATTATTTACCTTGATTTTTAGCTTTTCTCATGGTATTTTTCTGCCATGATTTTTATATATTGTAGGATTTGTGGACGATCCCGAGGCTGACGAGTATATTATCGATTCAGACTTGGATTAGAGGTAACGTCGATGTTACTCGGTATTTCGTGTTTTTAATTGTGCAATTGCATGTATATTTTTACATTTCCTTTTTGACAATATATGTATGTCATATAATCTGGAAAATTTTTAAAAGTTGAAAATTTGCATGTTTCGGTATTTTTATCGCTTTTACGAGATTAACGATTAAATTGTTGTATTAGTTTGTAAAATCGTAATATTCGGCCTAAACTTGTTGTAGACACCCGCATTTTGACTGCCAGGTGTCTATGGTAGTTTCCCAAAAAAACACCTGATGATGATCGGACGCTAACATGCTTCTGTGCGCTCGGATACGGGCTCAAATCCATTAATCGTTGGCTAACACACTTACAGAGTATAAATCTCAGAAAATAAACCTCGAATCCAGGCCCAGCGGGCCATTTCCAATCAAATAAGGCTAATTTGGGCCGAAACCGACACCGGAATTAAAACCGACTTGTCGCGATTGGGTCAATCCTGGTCAAAGTCGTTTCCGAGACACACAAAACAAGCCCTCAAACATCAAAAGTCCAATTTAAGCACAAACTCATCAAACACCCAAAGTCAAGGTCCAAAACAATGGACCCGTGCAACCCGACTGGGCCACTCGATCGAGTGACCCACCCACTTGATCGAGTGGGCTTGTTTTGAGCCCGGCTGCAGGCTTCACGGGCCACTCGACCGATTTAGCCACCTACTCGGTCGAGTAACCCTAAACCGGGTGCCCTAGCTTTTCCTATATAAGCAACCCCCATGCATACATCTACAACACCTTTTTACACACATCTTTACACCTCAAAATTCAACCCTAATTCAACTCCTCTTGAACCCTAATACACCGTAGGCAAACCTTAAGCAACACCCTAGCAAACCCTAAACTAGTTTTAGGATTCAACAAACCCGAGCCACCATAACTTAACCTTCATCCATCTCGAAGACTCTAGTGTTAAAGCCACGGTTACGAGTTCTAATCCGAGACAAGAACATGTAGGTTGAGGGTGTCAAAACCCCGTTTTTCCTCTTTTCTTCCTCCTTCTCGCGTCGTGTTGTCGTTATACGGGTCGTTTTTTTATTTCGTTTTATCGTTATTATCGCATCATTAATATCGATAATACTAATATCAAAGCACTAAAATACTTATCAATTTGTGTCGAGTATGAGTGATATTGGAATAAGGAAATCCAAATATACAAGTGTACTGCACACGCGTTGACGGTCGCTTGCTCCGATATCCCGATTACTCGATTATTGAGATAAGGTCAACTTCAACAATAATTTTCATATCTTGTGTACCATTATTGTTATTCGCATGTCACATCGATTTCTCAAAGAACAAACATCGTATTTCAATAAGCGTCGAAACCCATTGACACGGATCCGACATCACAATCCCTAGGGATTTATTTCGATGTCGGAGAAGTCGAGGGAATCAAGTCCTTTTTTATTCAAGTAAGCGTCGATTTTAGATTCGATACCAATTCCATAATTGGATATCGAGTCTAACAATCAAGTCATATGAATTAATTAACGCGATTTGTTCATATCACGATAATTAATTTAAAGAGACTAGAATCAATTTATCCTTTTTTATTTTTTACTCTAATATTCCATATCGATTCAAATAATCGAATGTGGGATACAACGAGTATTCAAAATTAGAATCGAGTATAAATTCAACAATATTTATATTCGGTTCAACAAAACTCGCGATTTATAAAAAACCAAGTCGAACATAAATTGTGCAATATTTATGTCCGATTCGGTAAAATCGTTGAATTATCAAAAATCAAAAGCAATTTTAAAAGCAACAATTAAATTTGCAAACGAATTACAATTCGTACAGGGGGCACTCGACCGAGTGCCTAGCCCACTCGGTCGAGTGGCGTCCCAAAAATCGAACCAGAATGTTTTTCACGACCTCCACTCGATCGATTCACTGTGAGACTCGATCGAGTGGCCATGTGCTCGACCGAGTTGGTCAATAACTCGGCCGAGTATGGTCTAAAATGCGGAACAGAAACCTCTTTTTAGGGTCTACTCGATCAAGTCTATCGACCACTCGATCGAATAACCTCATAACGATTAACACAATAAATCGTACATTATTCTATTTTCAAAACCCGATAGTATTTCACGACTTAGGTCAACACGTGCATAATTAATCACGTGTATAATATCTTTTCAAACCATGCATCATCTTGTACATCATTCAATTCAATTCTATATTTGCGCAAACCGTTATTATTCGTTATGTCATCACATCGTTACTAACGCGTTTGCCTGTTTCTTTTGTCAATTTAATTCTTGTTCGTTTATTGTACTAAATGAACCCACATGCTAAAATTCCACTTTGACGTAGAATTAATTGCATTAAATTGACTTAGAAACCCTTTTCAATTCCATTCACATGTTTAGGGAAAATACTCTTTGCATATCATTTTCTCGTTTAACTAGCGCGTGTATTGTAAGTCATTCGAATTCTTAGTAGAGGCCGCTAATGTGCGGGCGGGGTTGGGTGTCCTTTGTGGGCTTCCCAACACATACCCTCACCCCTTACTCAGAACCTCGGTTTTCGGATGCCCGAAACCGTTGGAGCACGAGAGTCATTCAATACACAATATCCGATAATGTCGGTATTGGTATCAAATGCAAAGGGACGAGCCCAATAAACTCTAACATCGGAAATGGGCCGTATTTTGTATACGGACCACTATGACATAGAGTGGGCTCGAATGGTTCCGAATAACCACAAAGTTTGGTGGCAACTCCACATTGACCTAAATTTCAATTCGATCCGTTTCATATGGAGATTCATTCGCCTACCCAAACCTACGCGTGGCCGCGTCGGGGTGGACCTATGTCATGTCCACAATTTGGCGACTCCGCTGGGGATTAACTGATGCGTGACTTACCATCGGCATCCTCAGGGTGAGACTCGAATAGAAATCGTTTAACAAATACAATACGCGTTTTAGTTTTACGGTTCATGCATAACCCATATTTTCCCGGGCCGGTACTGGTGACCGACGTCCCACTATACCATTGATGTACTCCAATATGGATATGTCAAAAGGTGTCCATAGTCGATTCGAGTGGGTTTCGCGGCATGTTCTAAGCTCAATTCGACTTAGAGAGTTCGTCCCGCTCAACGTCTAGACTATGTACACTGGTATAGACCCTCTTTGACCGACCGAGACTTAGTGTAGAGCATACATGGCGTCGTTATAATGCTTGTGTGACTACGTGCTACTTGGTTTCCGAGTCGTTTTCAAAAAACCGTCAACTTTTTCAAAATTGCATCCTTTTCAAACTATTCAATTTCAAAACCCGGGACACATACCGAATTTAGGACTTATGATTTTACTCAAAATAGCCTATTTTCTACCCGGTATGCTGCCCAAATCAAAACTCGAACTTTCAAAACTCGTGGCCCAATGACTTTTCGTCCTCTTTTTTTCGGAAATTTGGGCCATTCACCGAGTCCACTCGGTCCTCTTTCAAAAATCATCAATTTTTAAAACCTTCCACTTCTAGAACTTTCCACATTTAGCAGTGTCGGGTCATGTCTTAAGTTGTCAAGTGTCTCTAGCGTCGAAACTCCGTCGATCTTACATCACGGGTTTCTTCCCAATCCCAGTCCGCCTTATTAGACTAAGGCAGGGCCCACCTAAGTAGGACATACTCTTACAAAGGAGGGCCCATCAACACAATCGAGTCAAAAGTCTGGGGATGTCCCACGTGAACCTTCCTTCGAACAGGACTAGGCCCACTTGCCGAATCCTAAGGAAGGCCCACACTTCACAAGTCACCCGTCTAGGTGTCTTCCTCGAGTCATTTTCCTTTTAGTCTCGTTCGGGATGTACTTTTTATTCCAGGATTTCAGGGCTAGTTTCTGATTACGCGGTGTTCTTACAGACAGGCCAGCCACAACCCGACATCAACGCAAGATGGAAGAATTGAAAAATGCCCTCGCCAAAATCGAGACTCAACTGACCTCCATCCTCGCTAACCAAGAAACTTTGGACACTCGCCTGAGCACTGTAGAGAAGACGGTCCCAGTTGAAGGAGCTGAGTCCACTGGGCCCATAGCTGAATTGATCGGTGTTGTTCGCAGGCTCGAGGAGCAAGTTCACTTATCAACAAGCAACTCAATCCACTCCGAAAATGCTCGCATTTATTCACCTTTGAGTAACGAGCTACCGGCCAACCTCAACTTGACGGGAATTCCTATGTTTGAGGGTACCGAAGACCCGGTCCATCATATCCGGGCCTTCAAGGACTTCATGGCAGTCAAAGGGGTAAAGTCAACCATGTTCAAGCACCTATTCCCTTCCTCCTTGGAGAAGCATCCCAGAGCCTGGTTCTACAGGCTCGATCCCAAGAAATACAAGACTTGGGATGATGTGGCGACCGAATTTGCTCGGAACTACGCCGATAACACTGAAATCCAGACTACAATGCGTACTCTGGAGGTCATGGCCCAAGAGCCCAAAGAGGGGTTCACAAAATACTTGCAAAGATAGAGGGCCGAGAGTGTGAAGCTGGTTGACAAAATACTTGGAAGCCTTCGTCAAAAATCTACTCCCATCCTACCGGGTCCATCTCCGGTATGCTATCATCCCAAACTTCGCTGTCCTTACTGAAATGGGCACAAGAATCGAGGATGACTTGAGACTAGAGAGCCTGACTAAGGCCTCTACCAATGGCTATCAAGGGGCAAGTTCATCTACGATCAAGCCCACACCTGCAGTTGCAACTCGCAGCATCTTTGACGAGGTAAACCTGATGGACACCTCATCTAAAAAGAATGCACCAAATCGGGTATTCACAGATATAGGGACTACCTATACTTATGCCTTACAAATGATATCTTCAAAGGGCCTGATCCAGCCGATAGGCCCAACTGCAGAACCTCCAGTAGAAAAGAGGCCCAAAACTTACAATGCCCAAGCCTACTGTCAGTATCACTGGGGTAACGGGCATGATACTGAAAAGTGTTGGAGGTTAAAGCACATGATCCAAGATCTTATCGAGAGCGGGAAAATCCCGTTGCCCGGAGACAAGCCGAGCAACAAAGAAAACCTGTTCAGCGCCCATGCTATATTCACAGGGGAAGTAGTCGACTGTTCTCACCTCATTTCTCCTTTTATCCCACAAATCAATGGGATATGGTTCGATGATGAGGACGATGTCTACTTAACCAAAGGGGAAGCTGTCCCCATCACCCTTGAAGAGGTCCGAAAGGCTAAGTCCAAAGCCTTAGCCACCAACCACCTCGGCGCAGCCGGGCGCTCTACTCCTATATCCGTCACTGAACCTGCCAGGACGGAACCTACCCCTGAAGAACCAAGCCCGGACACGGCTCTGGTCCATCAATTGAAGAGGGTTCGAGCTGACTTAACCGTATGGCAACTACTGGTTAGCTCACAGGCACATCGAGAAGCACTGACTAAGGCTCTCGATGAAATCAAGGTCGATTCACAAGCTACCCCTTCTGAAATGGTAGCCACTATTATACCTTTTCTGAAGGGCAAGTCAAAGGAAGAAGGTCCACTCATAACCTTCTCTGAAGCTGATCTGCCGCCATTTGGGCCCAATCACAATCTGGCCCTATACATCACGGTCATCTGCAAAGGTAAATATCTCCCGATGACCCTTATCGACGATGGATCAGCCGTGAATGTCCTTCCTCTAAGGACCGCAAAAGCACTCGGCATCACCGATGCCGATTACCTTTCGACGGCGCAGACTATCCAGGCTTTCGACGGAAGCCCAAAACCTGTTTCAGGTGATAGATGTCACCTCATCATTCAATCTCTTACTAGGAAGGCCTTGGATCCACGCAGTCAAGGCCGTGTCATCTACCCTCCATCGAAAAGTCAAGATGCCCCTTAAAGACAGTATCATCACGCTGGAGGCGACCCCAATTACCGTAGCAAGCTGCAACGCTACGGGCCGGGCCGACCCACGAGGATTTGATTTCGTGGGCATGATCGAAGAAGAATATCTCTTTAGGCCCTACTTTACAACTAGCATCGACACGATGCTACAAAATCTGGGTTACCTACCCGGAATAACCTCAAGGCCATATCTTCCAGCTGGGAAGATTATCGAGGTCCTAAATGATGGCGAATCACATTTCGGATTGGGGTATGCTATAACCCCGGAAAACGTGGTTCGGGCCGGTATTCACAAGGCCATCGACATTTTCAAGGGTACTTACATAAGCCCTTATAGCCCGAAGTTAACGGATTACTTCGTCACTCCAGTCTTCGGAGCTATCCAACTGGGCCTTTTCCGACCCACCGTCACATATCCCGAGACCAAAAAGGCTCGGGAATGCAATTTCATCCCTGATGATATATTCACCATCGTCCAGGCCGAATCAAAGGAGGGCGAAAACAACTCCGAGCCCGTGCTGGGGCTCTTATTCGGAGAAGACAAGGCCATCCCCGCTCCGAAAGACGACTTGGTCAACCTGATCCTTCGCAGCGATCGGTTTGACCCAACCAAACTAATCACCGAGGTCGGTACCAACACCGAGATGAGGGCTTGGAGGAAGACCATAAAATGGACCGATGGCCAAGGACGGGTCTACAAGCTGACCACTGGCGAAGGAGACATGCCGGATACCGAGTCAGAGTCGGAGTCTGAGTCCGAGTCTAGAGGGTCTGGTGCTAAAGTCGAGTCTGTAACCCCTCTTCTCTTATCCACTGAGGTCTCGGGGCTTGTCCCAAGACCTCTCCCTATCCCGCCACTGACCAATGATCAGATGGCAGCTCTATTCGAGCTATTTTCAAAATTTACCATCAATAATAATAACGAACACCGTTCTGCTTACGACTTTTCTTATTTCCAAAATTTTCTCAATTTCAAAATTTTTATATGCGATGACATTGAGAAACCCGACGAACAGGTACCTTTACCTCAACATCTGGTCGAGCAGCTCGAGCAAAGAGAATCCCGAGATCCGGTAATCGAAGAAACCGAGTTCATCAATGTGGGAACCACTTTAGAGCCCCAGATGCTTAAGTTGGGCCTATCTTTAGATCCAGAGGAGAGAAAACAATTCGCAGACCTCCTCCAGGAATTCAAAGATGTCTTTGCATGGTCCTACAAGGACATGCCGGGTATAGACCGGGAGACAGCCGAACACCGAATACCCATCAAAGATGGGTGCAAGCCGGTAAAGCAAAAACTCAGAAGAATGAAGCCCGAGTGGTCTCTTAAAGTCAAGGAAGAGGTCGATAAACAATTCAAAGCAGGCTTTATACAAGTGTCTGAATATCCAGACTGGGTTGCAAACATCGTGCCGGTACCCAAGAAGGACGGCAAGGTGCGGGTTTGCGTGGACTTCCGGGATCTCAACAAGGCAAGCCCCAAAGACAATTTTCCGTTACCACACATCGACATACTGGTGGATAACACGGCCGATCATGCCCTTCTATCGTTCATGGACGGGTATGCCGGGTACAATCAGATTAAAATGGCAGAAGAGGATATGGGTAAGACCACCTTCATTACACCTTGGGGTACTTACTGTTACACCGTCATGCCATTTGGGCTTATCAACGCCGGGGCCACTTATCAACGAACTGCCACTACTTTGCTCCACGATATGATGCATAAGGAAGTGGAGGTCTATGTGGATGACATGATCGTCAAATCCAAGGACCGAAGCGGGCACATTTCAGCCCTAAGAAAGTTCTTCACCCGGCTATGTAAATACAACATGAGACTGAACCCACAAAAATGCAGTTTTGGGGTAAGGTCGGGCAAATTACTGGGCCATATAGTTAGCCAACGCGGCATTGAGGTCGACCCAGCTAAAATCAAAGCCATCACCAAGATGCAACCACCCAAGACCGAAAAAGAAATAAGGGGGTTTCTCGGGAAAGTCCAATACATCAGCCGGTTCATTTCGAAACTAACCATGGTATGCGAACCCATCTTCAAAAAGCTAAAAATTGGAGAACGGGTGCTATGGGACGACAAATGTCAGGCGGCTTTCGACAAAATCAAGGAGATTCTGTCTGCTCCGCCGGTACTAATGCCACCTCAACACGGTCTGGCCTTGTCGTTATACCTAACGACGACAGAGACGGCCATGGGGGCTATGCTGGCCCAGACAGTCGATTCAGAAGAATGGGCTATTCACAACATCAGTAAAAAGTTCTTGGAATATGAGTGCAAATATACAATGCTCGAAAAGACGTGCCTAGCATTGGTTTGGGCCACTAAAAAGCTCGGACATTACATGCTCAGTCACGAGGTACGTGTGTTATCCAAAATGGATCCTATCAAGTACTTATTCGAGAAGCCCATTCTCAACGGCAGGATGTCAAGATGGACTTTAATGTTATCCGAGTTCGACCTCAAATTTGTACCATTAAAAGCCATCAAAGGCCGAGTAGTTGTCGAGTTCCTCGCTGACAGCCCAATATCCGAAGAAGGCCACACCGATACATGGGCCTTTCCAGATGAAGACATATTCCATACCGATACGGAGGTGTGGGATCTATATTTCGATGGGGCATCCAACTTCCGAGGATTTGGGGTCGGAATCCTGTTAATTTCACCTCGAGGGGAACACACTCCCTTATCCATCAAGTTGGACTTCGACGTGACCAACAACGCAGCTGAATACGAAGCATGCATTCACGGGTTGCAAGCCGCCGCTGATTTAGGGGTAACAAACCTCCGGGTCCACGGTGATTCATCATTGGTCATCAATCAAGCACTCCAAAAATAGAAAACTCGGAACGCCAATCTCATGGCTTACAAAGCACGGGTAAGGGTTCTAGAGAAACAATTCCAAAAGGTAGAATACATTTATCTGCCCCGGGAAGAGAATCAGTTCGCAGATGCACTTTCCAAATTAGCATCTTTACTGAACATCTCGGATCACCTGACCAGCATGCCAATCTGTGTTGAAAGACGGTCCGAGCCAGCCTACATCCACGCCATTCAGGATATCGAGATAACTGACCCGGAACCTTGGTATCAAGCTGTCCTAACCTACCTGACAACGAGAGAGTACCCCCCGGAAGTTGAAAATCGGGCCAAAAAGGCCCTACGAAGATTAGCTACCCAATTTGTTCGAACTGATGACGGTCAATTGTACAAAAAAACGGCACAGGGGGCTTTACTCCTATGCATCGACAAAATACAGGCCGAAAAGGTCATGGCCGAGGTTCATGACGGTGAAAACGGCCTGCATATGAACGCCCATATGCTAGCCCGCAAAATCATGAGGCTTGGGTACTATTGGAACACCATGGAAACATACTGTCAGGTGTATGTCAAACACTGCCATAACTGTCAGATCTTTGCCAATGTACAGCATATGCCATCTTCCCTCTTATATACCATGACATCACCGTGGCCATTTTCGACATGGGGTATAGACATAATTGGAAAGGTGCATCCTTCCGGGACGGGAGGTCATTGCTTCATTTTGGTGGCCATCGACTACTTCACCAAATGGGTCGAAGCCGAGTCATACCGTGTCTTGAACGCCAAGCACGTAGCCAAATTTATCCAAAATAAAATAATATGCCGGTATGGGATCCCTCACGAGTTCATCAGCGATCACGGGACCCACTTTCAAGCTGAAACTGCCACATTGCTGGCAAAATACAAAATTCAGAGGCATACATCTTCGCCTTACCGACCTCAAACAAAGGGAGCGGTAGAAGCGGCCAATAATACAATTGTCACCATACTTAAAAAGATGGCTGAGAATTACCGGGACTGGCCCGACAAAATACCTTTTGCCCTATGGGGATATCGAACCTCAATCCGCACCGCGACCGGGGCAACCCCGTATTACTTGACATACGGAATGGAAGCGGTCCAACCAGTCGAGCTAGAAGTGCCATACCTCAGGATTTTACTCGAAAGCCAAGTACCTGTAGCAGATTGGGTCCAAGCCCGATGCGATTCGCTAGTCCTTTTAGACGAATGGCTATCCCGGGCCCTCAACAACATTCAAATATATCAAAGAAGAATCCAACGGGCCTTCAACAAACGGGTTAGGCCCCGAAACATCAAAGAAGGGGATTTGGTCCTGAAATCGGTTCGTGCCTTACAACCGGTTGACCCAAGGGGTAAATTCAAACCCAACTGGGCAGGGCCATACTTAGTCAAGAAAGTCCTATCAGGAGGAGCGGTAATGCTGACAGACTTGGACGGGAACGAATTTGTCAACCCAACCAACTTGGACCAGCTGAGGCGCTACTATCCATAAACCCCATCTCAATGTCATTTGCAAAAATTTATAAAAATTCCTCTTTTTATAAATTTTCAAAAATTATAGACAAGTCAATAAGCTAGAATTAATTATTCTACTGTCGCACATCTTGAATTAATAATCTTGATGTATTTCGAAAATTGCAAAAAAAAAAATAATCAAATCAAAGTTTGAACTACGTTTGGTTTGATTCCGCTATTTGTGGATACGTAGGCAACCCCTCAAAAGGGTACAACCACTGCAATGAACGAAAGGCGGGAACGGCTGTTCAATAATATGTCTTTTATTAATATCTCGATAAACTCGGGATTACAAAAAAAAAACACCAAAACGGCATACAAAAGAAAAAAATCACACTACAAAAAAAATAATAATACTCAAATAATAAAATAAGAAGACTAATATCCGGGCATCTTCCCCTTTCCCTTGTCCTTCGGGTCACGTCGAGCCCGAGGTCGCCGAGGTGAAGTTGAGCGTTCCCTAGTCACAAGGGGAACTTCCTTAGCCCGAACCCGCTTCTTTGACGACGGGTCTTCAATCACGGTCTTCGGCCCAAGCCGGGCCCGCACATGCTCGGGTAGCCTATCCCGTGGGCCAAGTCGGTCCTGCACGGCTAGCCTAGGGCCTACTCTTCTTTCCAAGTCCGTCTGGGGGCTCACTTTCCCCCAAGCACCTTTAGCACTAGACCCTTCAGCTTGAGTCTTAGTCTTCTTCTTGTGACCTGACATTAGACGAACTAGGGTAGCTGGAGTGTCTCCTTCATCAAAGAACCCTCTGTTGTCTTTGGCTTGCTCTCTTCTCAGCAGGTCGAAGGCTTCATCGACTTTCAAAGCGGCACGGGCTTTGGCATCTCCTGCTTTGGTCCACTTCGTGCAAGAATCTGAAACCCAGAATGAGCGGCGAGATTTGACAATGGGCCAAGTATGCCGTGTGTACCACCTTTGCATCCAGGTATCACACATCACATCAGTCAATTGGGTAGGGTCACTCACAACTGCTTCAACTTCGGGGATGCGCTGGGTCCATCCATACTGCCTTAGTATGCGATCTGGGTAGAGATGAACCGTCTGCCTGAAAGAAAGGATCACCTGATAGCGGGCTCTGTCCCTCGGGTCCAAGCCACTCCAAAGGTAGATGGGCCACCACGGAACTACCCATCGAATTAACGGGCCGCCATGAAAAGACAAAACCTCGTCCCAGTACTTTTGCGTAATCTGACGAGAAAATTCAATGGCCCGCCTCCTCGTCATCACCTGGTTATGACGGTAATTGCCCGCATCAAGAGGAGGATCTATCACCGATAGCCTCTCATATAGCCAAATCTGCAAAAGGAAGCAAAAGCATGAGTTTCCAAGGCAAAATAAGCGTTCGCCTAAGGCCACTCAGTCGAGTGCTTGGGATACTCGATCGAGTGGTACCCCTGAACGCGAACAGGGGGCATTTTACGAGGGCACTCGATCGAGTGCCAGGGTGACTCGATCGAGTGCCAGGGTGACTCGATCGAGTAGCACCTCCGAAGACAGATCAGGAGGGTTTCATCGAGGGTACTCGACCGAGTGCCTGGGCGACTCGATCGAGTACCCCCCGTAGTAAAAAAAATTTCCCGCAAAAAAAAATCAAAAATCGAAAAATTGAAGAAAAGCCAAGTGACATACTTGCAACAAACGGGTGCTCCCGGTAAGACGAATTGATGAGTCTCTCAATTCGGGCAACACGTACCCTCACCCCTTACTCAGAACCTCGGTTTCCGGATGCCCGAAACCGTTGGAGCACGAAAGTCATTCAATACACAATATCCGATAATGTCGGTATTGGTATCAAATGCAAAGGGACGAGCCCAATAAACTCTGACATCGGAAATGGGCCGTATTTTGTATACGGACCACTACGACATAGAGTGGGCTCGAATGGTTCCGAATAACCACAAAATTCGGTGGCGACTCCACATAGTCTTAAATTTCAATTCGATCCGTTTCATATGGAGATTCATTCGCCTACCCAAACCCGCACGTGGCCGCGTCGAGGTGGACCTATCTCATGTCCACACTTGTAATATATAATTATATTCTGTAAAAATGAGGTTTTTGATGATTTTTAATAATTTAGTGTTTTTATGATATTTTAGTTATCGATTATTGAATTATTAACGTTTACGAACAAAAACGATTAAATGCCGATTTTTAGTTCTAGTACTTTAACATTTTATTTTAATCTTATTTTTGATGTGGTGAAACTTTCTGATGAAATAGAATTTTCTGAAATTTTTCATAATTTTTCGGAATTGTTAAGTGGATGAATTAATTAATCACTTTAAATCATCATTTATCGATAAAACCACGTTTGTCGTTTAAATTCTCGATTGCTGGTCCTATGATTAAATCTGGAAAAAATATGATTCTGATAATTTCATAATAAAATGTAATTTTATGATCTTTAGTGCTTTAATAAAATGTTAAGAACGATAAGTTTTATTAATGGAATCGTTAATTGTGAAAACGGGTTTTAAAGACGGTTTAAACGAGATTTATTAAATCTGGAAAGTATGGAAATCTGGAAAAATAGTAGTTTCTGGAAAATTATATCTTTTAAGTTTAATAATAATTTTTGGATATTAATACGTAAATCGTTTGGTATTTACTATTTTTATTAATCGTTATTGTCGAGATTGGACGATTAACGAGAAAACCCTTTAAAAACCGAGTCTAAGTATTTTGGAAAATTTTCTTTTCTGGACAGAATGTCCATAAATGTATTTCATCTATTTTACGTAATTTTTGTACTATTTATTAAAGTCTTTAATTAATAGTAACCATTTTGGACAAAACTACGATTTATCGTTAAAATGTTTCGTCTTACATAAAAAGAAATTTTTTCCCGCAATTTTGAAAAGTTTTAAATATGAAACTTTAAGAGTTAAATCATCCCTTAACATACTCTAAACATATTCATTGGTTTAATTAAATAAAAGACGTTAAAAGATTTAATTTGACTTTTGTTGTAAAATCCTATTTATAATTATATTGTCAATACTAATAATAATTAGGGAATTTTAGTATTGTAACTTTTGAAAACACCCTGATTAGTAGTATTAAAGAGTGTAAGACATTTTAATCATTTCATAACACTTGTACAATATTTTAATAATGGCATAAACTCGTTTGTTCTCGTTTTAGAAATTAATATCGTTAAGGCCGAAAGTATTAGTTTTATAAATCTATATCGTTTACTAAAAATGTTGAATTAGTATAAACTAATATTTTTCGCTATTTTGATATGATACCATTTTGGTAAAGTTTCTAAAAATAGAAGTATCCTAAAATAGAAAGTTTTCTCTTTTAGAACATTGTGATTACTCCTTTTATCTCCATATTGTTTATAACGATCATATCTTTTGAATATCGATAATGATCTGGGTTTTGGGAGTTATGGAATAAGGACAAGTGTGGGTTTCGAGTAATAAAGTCTGGGATGTACGTTTTGCCATCAACTATAAGGCTGGTGTGTCTTTATGGGGCACATTGGTTGTTGAACTGAGCATGGTTTGTGTTCAGGAGAGTGTATGTTTACCTTAAACTTAGATATCGCATCGTATAAGTCGCGTGGGGTTGAACTGGATATGGTTTGTATCTAGGAGGGGGGTGCACTACTTAAACCAGGACCTCGCTGCACGCAGTCCTGTTATGGTTGAGTTGCCTAGTTAGAGACTGGACTCTGTTATGAGTTAAGTCTACAGTTCTCGAAGCTAGTTTTTAGTATTATTCTAGTGAAAGTCTAGATTCTACATTAACCCTATCCATAATGCCATATTGATTATTTTATTTATTATCGATATAAACTGGTTTGCAAGATTGACAAATATTTTTATGTTTCTTCGGAAACTCATTTTATTGTTTTGTTTTACGCTGAAAGCTTATTTTAATATGTTGTTTTACTGTTTTCCATTTTTACTATTTTTCTATAGTAGTAATTACAGTTTAAAATGCTGTTATACGGCTGGGAGAACGCTGACATTGCTCCCCGCGGATTGTGACTGTTATGTTTTTAACATGGCAGGTATATATGTTTCTCTTCGGGTGGGCTAGCGAGCAGTTATGGTTCCTGCTTATTTATTTTAATAATTATGTCTTATGGATTGTTCAAACCCCTTTTGTGGATTGTTTTAAATTTTGGCCATTTTAGTTAAGGCCTATTGTTTGACTTTACCATTTTAATTTTACTAAGACATAGTTACAGTGTGTTTTAATCCCGACTCTACAGTGTTTCTGCCACTGTATCGCGTTAGATTTTCTAGGGGATTACAGTTGGTATCAGAGCATCATTGCTCCCAACGCTTACACCTTAAATTAGGGAAAATACCAGTAAAATAATTAAACAGTAAATAAAAATATTGTTAGAAATGGGTAGAAACAAATAAGGACTTAACTGTTAAGATTATCTGTTCTTGTAACTCAATGATTAGCATTCAATATTTGTTGCTTTTGTTGGAAGAAGACGAATGAACAAGATGTTGATAGGATGCTACTCTAGATCGGGACAAGACCTGCTTAGAATTCTTAAACACTTGCTGACTCGAGTGGGAACTTTGTGCAACAAGGAAGATACAATGGTGACCTTTCAGCCCAAATTCAGTTTACTTAAGCTACATGCCAGATGATCAAGAGTAGATTCCTGTTCCATGATGTCGCAGTAGATCCAGATGGAGCGACCCAAGACTTGTATGTTCGTTCCTCTACAAGAAGATGAAGTAATCCATTTGGATCCCTCGTGAACTCTGGAGGCCCGAAGATTCTCCTCTGGCTCAAGAAATTAGTAATATAGGATCATCGACTCTTTTCTTCCTTCGTCTACTTCTTCTCTTTTATATTCTCCTCTTCATCCGCTTGGTGAATCCTTGTTATATTCTTCTACTCTACCATCTTCCCCTTGAGACTCTTTGGTTAGACCGAATTCTATCATAGTGAACCTTTTTGGAAGTTAAATATGTTAGAGGTTAAGTTAACTCTTTATTACTAATGGTTTGAGAATTGTGAGTTGTGCCCTGTTATCTAATCTAGTGAGCTTTTGAGGAATTGATTTGAATGGTATTAGTTTATTAATGGAATTAGGATTGTACCATAGAGATTGCTCATGCTTGGGTCAAGAATTACTTGATCGTAGAGAGGACTAAGAGTTGAGTAAATTTTTGGGTAGTGAGAATTATATCATATTTTGATGGATACCTAATACCCAACATAGAACCTGGTCAAGTGTAAATAATATATATTACTTGGGATTCCTAACTAATGTTAACTTAATGGACTAATCGTGGAATTTTGGGATCATGAATCACTGTTTAAGATGTTAGCATGAGTGTTGTGGTACAATTTCAGATCCTTGTTAATGTTTAGTAAATTTTGGGTTGACTTAGATTAAACCTTATTTCTTATGGATTAGATCGTGGAGCGTTGATGTAA
Organism: Agrostemma githago; assembly: GCA_958450325.1. Classification (NCBI taxonomy): domain Eukaryota; kingdom Viridiplantae; phylum Streptophyta; class Magnoliopsida; order Caryophyllales; family Caryophyllaceae; genus Agrostemma; species Agrostemma githago. The sequence goes on along the minus strand of OY288244.1, from coordinate 22,419,419 downwards.
GCTTGTAACCTACGAACTTTGGAGTTGAATGACCTAAATTTTGGGATAGATCATTGTTAACCTTGAAGAAGAGAAACATATTGCACAACTAATAAAGGTTGGATTTATTGTGTTGTTTTGAGGAATACTTAATGTCAATCATCTTGATGGATTTGTAGTTCAGAACCCTTAGACCAACGAGATTGTGGCTTCGTCGAGTTAATAAATATTTTTGTGGTTTCACTGTTACAATATGAAATTTGATGGAATTTTCATAAACCTTAGTCGAGTGACGTGTTTGGAAAATGTGAGTATCTGTCGTTACATGTCAGGCTAAGTGTGTTTAAGGTTTGACGTACTTTGCTAACCTCTGTCAATTGATGATGTTGAGAATATGTTGATGATCATTTTTGAAATTTTCGTGTCCGAACATTGTTAATTGGTGGATTTTATTTAGTGTTCCATACTCGAGAAATTTGAAGTATACCTCGAGTTCAAACCTTATGAGCTTTGAATTTACGAGCCTTAATGATTACGAGTTTGGGTATGTTTTGATGACCGTTGGAATCTTAATTAATGGATTAGTCTAAATCATTTGTGGATTCTTACCATACTAATTGAAGAATTATATAAGTATGTAAGACTTAATTTTGGAGGCTGTGTGTGGACGTCCGTCCGCACCGCCCGGCGCCCCGCGCGCGCCCGCGCGGGACCGAACCGGTTTTCATCGTGTGGCGGCGGCCACCCACACGCGGCCCCCTCCCTGCCGGTGACCGGTCTGATCTCGCGTACTGAGCGATGTTTCGAACCTCGATTTGGATGACGATCCGGACTTGTACTAGACGGGTGCGAGTGTTGTGTGCTAAATTTAGATCGTTTTCCCCTCATTTAGACCCGTTTTCCCTCGTTTTGCGAGTTTAGAGTGCGATTATCGCCATATTTTGTGTACTTCTCGCATTAGCGTCCCTCTTGTGCGTTTTACGTGTTTTTGGTAGTTTTTCTATCAATTTTGATAGGATTTGGCACCGAAATCACGATCGAGCTTCCACGAGCACAAGAGAAGGGAATACCGTCCTAAGTGTAAAGCACCCGACTTAAAGTTTAAAGCCATCCAAGCAATCAACGAAGAATGAGACAAGGAAAGAGGCCAGCAGAATGACCGGGCGAAATTTCACCCGGTGAGACACCACCGAGCGAAATTTCACCCGACGGTAAAAATGCCTCCCCGAAGATTTTCCGAGACTTCCCACCGGGCGAAACTGACCGGGCGAAATTTCGCCCGACAGAAAGATGTGTCGGAAATCGCAAAAAAATTAAGAAAATCTCATCGGGCGAAAATTTCACCCAGTGGGATTATTACGCAAGACCGCAGGGCGAAGTTTCACCCCATGAAGATGCTAAGGGTGATTGTCTCACTAATGGAGCATAAAGTGGATTTGGGCTTTAGGTTAAATATCCATTAAGAGATTACTATATATATGTTACCCTAGTTTGTTGCCCAAGGTATCACCCCATTAGTGTAGAAACCCTCCATTAGAGTAGTATTAGCATTCATCACATTACACCATCCATTAGTAGTAATCTAGTAGTAATTGTCTATAAATCTAGTAGTTTACATAGTAATTAGTAGTAGATCTACTTAGTTTACGTCAATAATTCTCTAGATTACAAGTTTGTAGAAGATTATTCAAGTTTTATTGAAGATTTGTTGGGTTTATTGAAGGATTGGTGACAAGTTCTTCATTCTCTCCATCAAAGATTCAACCTTTATTTATTCAATCTTCTTATTTATTCTAGATCTTCATAGTTGGTACATTTCTTTCCACTCTCTTATCTCTAGTTTGGATTTAATGTTATTTCCTTGTTATTATCTTATTTAGATCATCTTAGTGTAGTTAGTTTCTCTAGATCTTGTTCATGTTGTTCTAGATTATTCTCTAGATTAATTTGGTAGTTTCGTAGTTTAGTGGGTAATTGTTAGATTGTAGTTTTCTCACCATATTGTTGTTAGTTTCCTTAGATCTAATTAATATGCATGTTGTAGTTAGTTTTCCCATAGTTAATGTTTTATTGTCTTTCATTATGATTAGTGAGTAGATTTCTTGTTGGGGGGGTTTAGGGATGAAGACTTGGACTATTTGAATTTAGGGGTATTGGTGGGTTGCTTGCATGTTGGTTTATCTTGCTTGTGGTTGTTGTGTCATTGTTTTTTTAGTCCGGCCAACTAGACCGACCTTGACTCGTTTCTATCAATATGGGGAAACTCGGGGTAGAAATTACCACAACTAGAGACTTACCCTTCTTCGCCGCGAAAGCGGGTTTTTAGGTGGGTTGGTTGAAGAAACCGAAAGGTGGATTTCTCCCTTAATCAACGTTGCGACAAAAACTCCATCTCGACCTTCTTAGACCTCATGTTCTGAATCCCGACTTCCCCCTAACGCCTTTTCCTAGATTTATCACCCCTAGCTATTCTCGTAGTTATTCCTCTAGCGTAGACTCGACCCTTAGAAACCCCCCTCTAGATATCAAACACGTCACTTTAAACATTGTTTAGAAACTCCGTTCCCTGTGGACCGACCTCGACATACCACGAATACTTGTTTGTTTTTTGTGTATCATCTCGAGTCTTACAAATATCGTTTGATCCCCCGTCCTTCGTTAACGACCGATCCGATTGGGAGGCGATCAAAGTGGCGCCGTTGCCGGGGAACGGCGAGTAATCGTATTGTTTGTAGTTGTTGTGTTTGATTCTTTTCCCTTCTCTCTTTTCCCTAGTGCCGTAAGGTGCTAGGAGTCTTACCGTTTAATTGATTTTTATGCCCAGGAACACGTCATCGCCCTTGTGGTTCGATCCGGAGCCGGAAAGGACTTTTAGAGCATTACGTTTTCGGGGAAACAACTCTACCACTATCATTCCACATCCTTCATTATCACCTCCTAACCTTAATCCCATCCTACCACATACACCCTCTACACCTTCTACATCACATAATCCCACTCCAAATAATCCTTCCATACCTTCCACTTCACAAAATTCACCACCATCACCACCATCATCGAAGACTACACCACGAAATCAAAATCCATCCCCTCCAAACCATCCAAATTCAAATCCATCATCACCACCAATCCAACAAATGGCAACTTTAGGCTCTCATTCCCAACTCACACATGAAGAAATACCTTCTCCCGTCGATTTCGGAGAGATTCCCGAGAACTATAAATTAAAAGCCTCCTTGACAAATGCGGTTCAACAAGATACTTTTCACGGTTTTTATCAAGAAGATGCTCAAGAGCACATTGCTTCATTTAAAGAGAAATTAGTAGGAGCCCGTCTCAATGGATTAACTTCATGCCAATTGCATCGTTTATTATTTCCAAAGACCTTGAGAGATGGAGCTCGTAGATGGCTTCAAGGCCATCCCGCTAATACATTTACAACATGGGCTCAATTATCTAATGCCTTCTTGGAAAAATATTCTCCGCCGTCAAAGACTAACCAATATCGCATGGAGATACAAACATTCAAGCAAGATGAATTCGAAAGCCTAAGTGAGGCTTGGGAAAGATTTGGAGATCTATTGCGCAAATGTCCACACCATGGAATACCGGATTGGCTAACTACCCAAACATTTTACAACACCCTTTCATCAAGAACCAAGGAAAACTTCAATTCGGCCGCCGGAGGAGATTTCTCTTCTCTCACCGATGAGGCATCTAAGAGTCTTATTGAGAAGATGGCAAGGAGTGACTCTAGAATGAGTCAATCGCGGGATTCTAGAAAGAAAGTTGAAGTGAACTCATCTACGAGTTCTAATGAATTGAAACTTCAAGCGGAAGTTGAAGAATTAAAAAAGAGAATGGATGCCATGAGTTCAAGGCCTACTCCTAGAGGTATTTACCAAATTCAAGGGAGTGTTCCACCAAGGCAAACATCTCCTCCAAAGCAATTAACATGGGAAGTTCAATGTGATCATTGTGGCAATTATGGCCATGATTCTAGCTCTTGCATTCCTAATGAAGAAGTTTATATCGAAGAGACAAATGAAATCCAAGCTATACAAGTGTATGGGCAAACACCTCAATTTGATCTCTTTTCCAATACTTAAAATGCCGACACAAGATTTCATCCTAATTTTTCTTATGGCAATCAAAATGTTCAAAATCCGATGCCACGTGCCCAAGGGAATCAATTGAGGCCATTCAGTCAAAGTCAACAAAGGTCCTTTAACCAAGGTCCTCCAAGTTTGCCCCCATATATGCCTCCTCATCAAAGGAGTAACTTCAATCAACAAAGCAACAACTTCTATGTTCCCAACAATTACAACAATTACCAAAATCCACATGGTAATCATTTTAATCATGGATACAATCAAGGGTTCCAAGGCAATTTTCAAGGAAACCAAGGTTACAATCAACAACCATTTAATCAACCCTCTCAATCTTATGGCCAACCAAGCAATTTTCAATTTGGTTAAGGAGGAGTCCCATGGGATAACTATAATGATTTGCAAAGAACCGTTGGGCAACTATGGAATGAACATCAAGACACCAAGGCAAGGCTAAAGGTTTGGGAATCACAAGAAGCAACAAAAGCCTTAGTCGTCCCAATTCATCCACCCCATGGTTTGCCCGGGCAATCCCAAAACCCAAGAGACCCTTCACACCAAGCAAATGCCGTTATTTTAAGAGGTGGCAAAGAACTTGAGGACTCATACAAGAATTTGAACTTGAACACCAAAAGCACTCCATCCAAAGTCAATCAAGTAAGTGCATCACAAGAATCATCTCCCACTTCCCCCAAACAAAACCGGAGAATACAAGCGGAGTTTGATATCCTTCAAAATGCGGAAAATAATGAACAAAGAGAACAAAGAAAGAAGAAAGAGCAAACGGAAGCGGAAGAAGCAAAAAGAAAAGAGGCGGAACGATTAGCCGAAGAAGAAGAAGAATCCAATGTTCCACCGCCTCCCACTTTTTTCCCACCATTGCCTTTTCCCGAACGAGCTAAGCCACGGAAAGAGAATGCCCAATTTAGCCGCTTCGTGGATATGTTGAAGAAGGTGGAGGTAGCTTTACCCTTCACCGAGGTAATTTCTCAAATGTCCCTCTATTCTAAGTTTTTGAAAGATGTCTTGACTAAAAAGAGAACCATAGAGGATAAAGAATGTATTTCTCTCACGGAACAATGTTGTGCCATTCTTATGAATCAAATACCAAAGAAACTTGAGGATCCCGGTAGTTTTGCTATCCCTTATCGGGTTGGAAACGTTGTCGTTAACCAAGCTATATGTGACCTATGGGCTAGTGTTAGTTTGTTACCTTATTCTATTGCCAAGAGACTTAGTGTGGGCGAGATGAGACCCACTAGCATGTCGATTCAACTTGCGGATAGGTCCGTCAAGTACCCACTTGGGATAGTTGAGGATGTACCCGTTCAAGTTGGTATGTTTTTTATCCCCTCCGACTTTGTTGTCATGGATATGCCCAAAGACACTATTACCCCCATTATTCTAGGTCGACCTTTTATGGCTACCGGAGGTACTATAGTTGATGTCCAGAATGGTAAGTTGTCTTTTAACATAGTGAACGAGTCGGTAGAGTTTTTCCTTTCTCAAGCTCTTAAACAACCAATGATTGAACAAATGAATTCCATTGAAGTTATTGACAGTTTGGTTGAGTATAGCTTGATAGATGATGATAAGCAAGAAGATGAATCATTTGACTCTCCACCCCTTGAAAATGAATGTTTGCATGATGAAAACATAGAACCACTACCGGTGGGTAAGAGTATGGTATCTTCTCCTCCTAATCTTGAACTTAAACCACTCCCCTCTTCCCTCAAATATGCTTTTCTTGAAGGAACTAATTATCCCGTTATCGTCAATGCTACCCTTGATGGACCTCAATTGGAAAAACTTTTGATTGTTTTTAGAAAACACAAAAAGGCCATCGGGTATAACATTGCCAATCTCCAAGGCATAAGTCCAAATGTATGTATGCATAGGATCATCCTTGATGATGACCACCGTCCTTCGGTTGAGGGTCAACGTAGGTTGAACCCCACCATGAAAGAGGTTGTCATGAAGGAAGTCCTCAAGTTGTATGAGGCTAACATTATATACCCAATAACCGGAAGTAAATGGGTTAGCCCCGTCCAAGTTGTGCCAAAAAAAGGAGGAATGACGGTTGTAAAAGGAGAAAAGGGTGAGTCAATTTCTACTAGGACTATTACCGGTTGGCGCATGTGTATAGACTATCGAAACTTGAACACGACCACCATAAAAGACCATTTCCCTCTTCCCTTTATTGATCAAATGCTTGAAAGATTGGCGCATCATTCTTATTTTTGTTTCCTTGATGGTCATTCCGGGTTTCTTCAGATTCCCATTCATCCCGATGACCAAGAGAAAACCACTTTCATCCTATGGCACCTATGCTTATAGAAGGATGCCATTTGGATTATGCAATGCGCCGGGAACGTTTCAAAGATGTATGATGACTATTTTCTACGATTTTATTGAAAAATCTATGGAAGTTTTTATGGATGACTTTAGTGTCCATGGTACATCTTTTGACTCTTGTCTTGAAAATATTGATCAAATGTTAGCTTGATGTGAAGAGTATAGACTTGTTTTAAATTGGGAAAAGTGTCATTTTATGGTCGAACAAGGTGTTGTCCTAGGTCGTATTGTTTCTAATAGAGGAGTCGAAGTTGATAAAGCGAAAGTCACCGTGATCGAAAACTTGCCACCACCTACAAATGTCAAAGGGGTGAGGAGTTTTCTAGGTTTTGTTTTCGATGACTCGTGTCTTGAGGCCTTTTGCAGGATAAAGACCGCTCTCACTACCACTCCAATTATCAAAGCTCCCGATTGGAATCTTCCATTTGAGATCATGTGCGATGCATCCGATTTTGCGGTTGGTGCCGTTCTAGGACAACGAGTTGATAAGAAGCTACATGTGATTTATTATTCAAGCAAAACGTTAGATGAAGCCCAATCGAGGTATACAACAACCGAGAAAGAGATGCTTGCCCTTGTCTATGCCATGGAGAAATTCTGAAATTATGTTACCGGTTCCAAAGTCATAATTCATACCGATCATGCGGCGATTCGATACATCATGTCTAAGAAGGAGACCAAGTCCCGACTCTTTCGCTGGGTCCTCCTTTTACAAGAATTCGATATTGAGATTAAAGACAAAGCCGGATCGGAGAACATGGTAGCAGATGATCTTAGTAGACTAACGGTTAGTAAAGAGAACAATGAAGAAAATGATATACCCATCAATGAAGCTATGAGAGATGAGGCCTTGATGGCCATTGATACTATTACACCTTGGTATGCCGATATCGTCAATTTCTTAGTATCTCATTTTATTCCGGACGAATATTCCAAGCAAGAGAAGAAGAAACTACGTTATGAAGCCCGACGCTATTATTGGGACGAGCCATACTTATTCCGCCGTTGTGTAGATATAATTTACCGACGATGTGTTACGGCCGATGAGGGATATAATATTGTGAAGCACCTTCACTCGACATCTTATGGTGGACACTTGGCCAACCAAAAGACAATTGCCAAGGTTCTCCAAAGCGGGTTTTGGTGGCCTTCCATGTTCAAGGACATTCGAGCTTTCATTCTCACGTGCGATGCTTGTCAAAGAAGTGAGAATATTACAAGAAGAAATGAGATGCCCCTTCAACCCATCTTAGAGATTGAATTGTTCGATGTTCGGGGCATTGATTTCATGGGTCCGTTCACGTCCTCTTTTGGTAACAAGTATATCTTAGTGGCGGTTGATTATGTCCTCTTTCGGTTTATTTAAGGTTTTTGTTTAATTTTAAGCGCTTTTATGTGTTAAGTGTAAATGTATTGGCCTTTAAATGTTTAGGGATGCTTTTGAACCCTTGATGACATAAAACGTTCGAGGGCGTTGGTCTCCGCTTGAGCGATCGTCTTTCAGATGCTTATGATCCCTAGGACAAGAATAAAGTGATATAAAATTATTTGAGGGTGTCAGTCTCCACTCGAATAGTTGTCTTTCGGGATGCCTCTGACCCCTAGGACAAGAATAGAGTGATATAAAACTATTCGAGGGCGTCAGTCTCCACTCGAATAGCTATCTTTCCGGATGCCTCTGACCCTAGGACAAGAATAAAGTGATATAAAACTATTCGAGGGCGTCAGTCTCCACTCGAATAGCTGTCTTTCGGGATGCCTCTGACCCCTAGGACAAGAATTGCTGTGCCTCCGGGATCTTAGATCCCTCGGGCAAAATTGCTGTGCCTTCGGGATAACTCTGATCCTCGGGCAAAATTGTTGTGCCTCCGGGATCTTAGATCCCTCGGGCAAATTGCTGTTGTTCATTTGTTTTGGTTAAGTTGCTTTTGTTTTGTGGATTTGTCTTATTTTGTTCGGGTTTGTTCTTGCTGTTTTAGTAGTTTCGAATCTTTTGCTTATGTATTTGTTGGTGTCTTAGTTTTGACTTGATCCCTCGTGGGTGGTTGCATTAAGTTAGATTTATCCCTCCCGGGTGGCTACGTTATATTTATCCCTCTCGGGTGGCTACGTTTGATTTATCCCTCTCGGGTGGCTGCGTTAGTTTTAGTGATTGTTTTCCTTTTAAAATACTAGTGTTGATGTGTAAGCCCTTTGCATTAGATCTTGGGCATTAGATTTGCTTAGTAAATTATTCCGGGAATAATAATTCCCCTGGGACGTGAATTGAGTGTGCTTAGGGACTCGTTACGGGTTGATTTGATTGTTCTGAGTGCTACTAGGGACTCATTTAAAATCGAATTGAATTGAGCGCTACTAGGGGCTTATTGACTTGAATTGAAATTGGATTGAATGCTACCAGGGACTCATCCAAAATCAGATTTTGAGCGCTACCAAGGGGTCGTTGAATTAAACTGAGTGCTACTAGGGACTCATTTAAAATTGAATCGAGTGCTACCAGGGAATCGTCCGAAATTGGTTTTGAGCGCTACAAAGGGCTCGTATAAAATTGGTTTTGAATTAAATTGAGTGCTACCAGGGACTCGTTTAAAATTGAATTGATTCTGAGTGCTACCAAGGACTCGTTGAATTAAACTGAGTGCTACTAGGGACTCGTTTTAAATTGTTTTGAGCGCTACAAGGGGCTCGTTTAAAACGGTTTTGAGCGCTACAAGGGGCTCTTTTAAAATGGTTTTGAGCGCTACAAGGGGCTCGTTTAAAATTGTTTTGAGCGCTATAAGGGGCTCGTTTAAAATGGTTTTGAGCGCTACAAGGGCTCGTTGAATCAAACTGAGTGCTACTAGGGACTCATTAAAAATTGAATTGAATCGAGTGCTACCAGGGACTCATTGATTTTGAATTGACTTGAATTACTTTTAGAATGCTTTGGGATTCAATTGAGTTTGCAGGTTTAAAATTTACTTGGGATTTGTTAGGTTCGCGGGTTTTGAATTCGTTTTTCGAATGCTTCAGGATTCGTTCAAATTTGTTTTGTTCGGATTTTTTTTTTGAATGGTTCAGGATTTAATCGAATTTGCTTTGGTCAGATTCGTTGCTTGGGTTGTTATGTGCTTTGATATGAGTGGTCTTGTTAGCTAGTGGTTCTCGTGTTCGTTTATTGCTAGGGGTCGATCTCGACTAGAGGAGGTTTTAAGGCTTGAATTTACTCCTAATTCCCTCGATTAGTACCTAAGACGGTGCAGGCTCGCCCGGTTAGGTTTCCGTCGGGGATTGAATGGAGGTTGGCTCAGGCTAAGAGCACGATGAGTCACTACTCGTTGGAGAATGTGATGGTGAACTAGCTGTGCCTTGCAGATGTCAGTCTCTTTCTTAAAGTTTGTTTTAGTAGCCCCCAAGGTTTAGGATTATTGAAGTTTTGGTCTTGGTTTTATGGCTTGTTTTATCCTATGGTCTAGTGCTTGCCTTCATTTTGAACGGTTCGCTTTTCTCTTAGCTGGCCGATTCGGCTGATGCTGTTCAGCCCCCAGACTTACCCTTGACACTGCTCAGAGTCCAAACGGCTGGGGTAGCCTTTACATAGCCTCTTTCCCCATGTTCCACTGAGGAGATGGAGGCTGGGATGGAGTGGCGTGACCGGGCATACCGGGTAAGTTTCGGTTTCTGTTTTGGATTCTAAGGGTTAGGTTTTGTCTGGCTAACTTGCGTGGTTTCACCTTCTAGGTTTCATCGGCTTGCCATCAGCGGTTGTGGCAGGCTGCCAACTGCTTCAGGGTCTATGCCTCGAGAGTCTCCCATGATACTTCGGGACCTCGATCGGTAAGTGCGTGATACCTAGAGTTGGCTCTTAGATTGTTAGTGTGTTTTCCTCAAGTGCGAGTTATGTTTGCAGGACATTCTCGATATGTTGGGACAGCTAGAGACTCGGGTGACCGAGCTTGAGGCGGAAGCGGCTAAGGCGTGACAGCTCCCGCAATCTCGGCCCGACGAGATTACTTAACTTAATGAGCGGCTGTCTCGGTCTTAGGGCGAGATCTCCGCGCAGTGTGAGGCTAGGCATCGGGTTGAGAGGGAGAGAGAGGATGAGGCTACAGGTCGTGCTACGGGTGCTAGTGAGGAGGTTGGAGAAGTTCCCGAGACAGTTACCCTAGATATATTGTCGGGAATGGACGGTAGTGGGTCTCCTCTCCTGGATTTAGAGGATCTAGGTTTGGATGACAACATTGGTGGGCTTGTGATAGCCATAGGCGCAGCTTCTAGGGGTCCTCCCTGGTTTGTGAACTCGATTTAACTTTTTAGTATTTGAGTTGTTTTAGTTTAGTCTCTGCATTTTTGTTTTGTGAAATGCTTACCTAAATTGACAAGTAATCACTTCATGGTTATTTTATTCGTGATTTCATCGTAGTTTAGGAAGTTTTACAATGCTTTGGGGTTGCATGAGAGTACAAAAGCGGTTTTTGAATTTTTGAAATGCGTTTTTTTGAGCCGGAAGTTGGATCAGATAGTACGTCGATTAAAACATTTTGACTCGAGACGGACGAAATGTAAGAGGTCAACGTGCTATGACCGAGTGCACAATAATGCAAATGTAGTTGTTTCGACATTCATAATGGGGCCGAAGCCGAAATGTAGGCTACCTTTGAAAAAAAAGTTAGACCACTTTTTTGTATATTCAAGACAATGCCGTACTGGGCTTACAGACGCGACTTGACAACAACCGTTAAAGGATACGACATGCCTAGGTGGGGTAGATTATCCCCCTAAAGAAAAAAATGAAAAGACATCTAAGTCTGGTGGATTCGATGGACGAAATGTACCGTCCGTGTGGACCTGACACTCTTGCGTGGGCATTTCGGCTGTTGGAAAGGGATTTAGCGACTTCAGGAGGTCGTTCCTGACGTCCGTGGTTGTCGGATGTGAGTGAAAGGTTAAGGATCGTGGAGATGACCGTATTACAGAATAAGGAAACTATGTGGGCTAATGTCGCTAAGCGCCCGACCAAAGACGGCGTTACCGATCCTAGTGTTCGTCAGTTCATCTACACGGGCCGAGACCGACAAGACCCATATTGAAAATGTGAGTGAGGAGGGGAAGTGAGATTGGCTGGGCTCGCTTTTGGCTAGGGAGGTGGAAGCTTGCGTTAGGAGGGTCAATGGTGAGAGACTCAAGCAAGCACACCCAAATGGCGAGGGAAAGGAAAAGTTGGACCGGTAGAGCCCATCCGTTTAATACTATGTTGTATAAATTGATATTATGTGGCGTATTAGTACTAGTTTTTTGTAGGGTTTTGCTTTACACGTCGTCATTTTTCGGGGTAGCCGAATTTTAGATGCTCGATGTAAAGGGCCTCGACAAAGTCTTGATTTAACTGATTTTTTTTATTAATGAGAAGCACATATTTTTTATTTTTTTTGTGGTGGCTCGCAACTCGGTTTTTCATTTTGCCCGGAGCGCCCTTTAGAGTTTTCACTCCATCCTCAGCTCACCTTTTTTTTGGTTTTTTTTTTACGACGGCTCGCAACTCGTTTCTTCATTTTGCCCGCAGTGCCCTTTTGGGTTTTCACTCCATCCTCGGCTTGTCGTTTGTGCTTCGTCATTGGAATCGCTCGTTAACCGGAGCGTGGAAAAAGGTTTTGGTTTGCGTGTGAATCGAGTAATCAATTTTGTTATTTGGTTGGTTGTACCCGAAGAAGGGTTGCCTACGTATCCGTGTTTAGACGGAATCAAACCATGTTCGTAGTTCTTTTATAGATGTGAGTGATTTTGCTCTATACTCGTTATGCCAATTATCGATGTGAGATGTTTAGAGTGTACCCTCCCTAGTTAAAGAACTGAGGCGGAGTGATTGGGTGTGACCTCTTGAAAGTTACAATTACCGAGATACCGTGTTTGGGTCAGGGTGACTGGCTTGGATGGTTTTGGAATGTGGAGCTAGGTAGTAAGTGGTTTCGATAGATCAAAATCTGGAGCTTGTTTTTTATGGAGTTAGGGCTGTGGGCTAAGGTTTCGTAACGTGGTAGGAAAGGGGAAGCTGAGTAAAAATGACTTAGACTTCAATCGGGTGGGATGTAAATTACGTGGGATCTGATTTTCATGTCTGGCCCTAACGGCTGGGATTATCCTATTGAGCTTGAATTCTCATAATTCCGGACTGTCTCCTAACAAGTGTCTCGGGAAGGTCTTAAGGGTTGTAATGCAGGGAGGCTAGTATTTGGGTCTTAGTTGACTGGTCTGTTCATTTTTCTTTTCCTTTTTTTTTTTTTGGACTTTGAACTTAATGTCGAGTTGAATGATTGGGGGTTTCATTTTGACCGTTGAGCTTGGTCTTGATTATTGAATTGAGCTGGTTTAGCGTGGCCTTGTTTTCACTTTTTCCTTTGGCTCCTTTTCGCCATTTCAGACTCTTTTTTTCTTCAGACTAGCACCTATGGTGGGGATTGTTCGGTCTTTTATTTGAGGGATATTTATTGTGGGAAATGGGTTTGCCTTCCGTCTTTGATTGCAAGCTAAGAGACTATCTAGATTTGTCATAGGATTCAGTAATGCTTGTTCTAATGGATAGTTTATGGCTTTCTATACCAGACATGGAATAGGTAAAAGAAAAGAACACGGGATCTCAGTTCTTGTACTTCCTCGTTGTTTCGAGGTATGTTTGATTGTTATCGATAAATGGCATTGTATCGAGTCGTAAGCGAGAAATATATGTTTTAAATCAAGCGATTGTCGAGGCGCATTATAAAGGAAGAAATGTTTATTTCTTTTTTATTGATAGTAATAAGCGGGCTATGCGCTCGAGGTATTATTTTCGGGGAGGTGGAGGACAGATCCCCTCTCACCTCTTGACTCAAAGCAAAAAATAAAAAGACATTTATTACATTATTAGGTCTAGGCCCTAAGACGAACTATACTCTGACTCGGACACAGATTTTACTCGTCTTGAAGGGTGCTTGAGGGTTGTCGGAATCTTCCTCGATATTCAGGACATTCTTCTCTATGGGATTGAGATGGGAACAATCGATGGTGTCGTCAAAGATAGCATGGACACTAAATGGGCTTGTGGTATTGTTTGATTTCTCTGGTGGAGGGAGAGGAATCGTCCTGTTTTCGTTCATGTCTTGTATAACATGTTTGAGTTGAAAGCAAGATTCGGTATCATGCACATTGCCACGGTGGTAATGGCAATACTTATTGGCCCCATGACTTCCCTTTTCTTGCCGCGGACGGTTCTGGGTTAGGGCCTATGGGTTCGAGCTCTTCTTGCTCGGTTAACCTTTTTAGAGCATCGGCGTATGTGATGCCTAGTTTGGAGAATGTTCTTGGGGTAAAGTTTGTTCTTCCCCGGGTGGTTGGTTCGACTAGGTGTACTTCTTGGGTTTTGTTATTCCCGGATGACCCATAAGAGCGGGTTCCTGTGGATGTAGTTGGACCCTGATAACCTTTCCCCATTATTTTGGAGAATACTCCCTTCCTCATATCGTCTTCTAGGCGTATACCTAAGGTGGATAGCTTCTTAAAGGTGTGGATATTTTGGTACCTAAGGTGAGAGGCATAAGCGGGTCTAAGGTTATCGACAAATTTTCCTACTAATGTAGCTTCATCCGGACGGTTTACTAGCTGGGTGCTAACCTTTCTCCACCTAGTCAGAAATTCGGAGAAGCCTTCCTTTTCGTTCTGGGAAAGGACCTCGAGTCTTCGAATGGTAACTTGTGTTTCGGAATTATCCGCGTATTATTTTGCGAATTCTACGGAGATAGCATCCCAGGTGGACATGTTTTTAGGGTCGAGGGAATAAAACCAGCATCGTGGGGTGTCGTCTAAAGAGGATGGGAATATCCTAGAGAAAAGGCTGGGTTTGACCATCTTAATGGCCATGTAATCCTTAAAGGCCCGGATATGGTTGAGAGGGTCCTCAGTTCCTTTGAACTTCGGTATGTCGGCTAAGGAAAAGTTTTCTGGTAGCTGGTCGTTCACCATTTCAAACTTTCGGTGATTTTCGAGATGGGCATTGTTGCCTTGGTTTAGGCGAATTTGGTTTTCAAGGAATTCTATACGACTCATGGCAGACTGTAGGATGTGGTCTTGAGGTGGTGTAACGGGGTCATTAGGGGTGACTCCAGCAGGAGCACCGCCTAGCGGCGTGGAGGTTAAAAGGACCTCATTGAGGATCCGGTTATGGTGTTCATCAGAGGCCTTATCTTCCAAGTGGCCTAGGCGGGAATCGATGCTGTTTACGGATGCGTTCATGGTAATGATGGTGGCCTGTAGGTCTCGGATCATGTTGGCTAGGGTTCCTACGGTGTTATCCCCGGATTGTTCGGCGTTGTTCCCACTATGGTTACTTGTGTCCACGCTTGAATCTGCTGACATGACTGCGGAATGGGTGGTATTAATGAGAATGGATCTACCAGACGGCTTAAAGACTCAAGGGAGACTTGTACTTAAGCGACATGGAAACAAGGCCCTCGATTTGCGCGTGTTTGCGGTCATCGAATTAGGGACTCGGGTGCTTGAGACTTTCGGTGTATTCGGCAAAGCGCCTGATGAATTTTTGGCTCTGGGACGAGATGATTTGACACAAACCTCGGGGGTGAGATTTAAACAGGATTTTCTCGAGATGAGACGACCCAAAATGTAAGACCTCGAGTATAAGTGACCCTAGCAACTAACACAGACAGTTAATCACACGGTTGTACGACGTAAGAAATTGATCGCGATCCCGGCTCAGGATCAAAAGATTTTGTTGTTTTTTTGAAAACGATCGAGCTTTTGCGAAGGAAATTTTTTCGAAAAAAAGGGAATTTATATGATTGGGGTGACGATGGCATGATGACATCGTTTGTGACGTGAAAATGTGTTGCTAAATGTGCGTCGAGGATTCTACGATAGCAAAACGCAAAAATGTTTTTCTCT
This sequence comes from Agrostemma githago, assembly GCA_958450325.1. Taxonomy (NCBI): domain Eukaryota; kingdom Viridiplantae; phylum Streptophyta; class Magnoliopsida; order Caryophyllales; family Caryophyllaceae; genus Agrostemma; species Agrostemma githago. The sequence goes on along the minus strand of OY288244.1, from coordinate 22,404,069 downwards.
CTTTTTTGAAATGAACATGGTCCTCGGGGGGACCGGTTTTGAAAATAATGAAGTGACATTTTTATCGAGACTACTATTAATTAGCTAGTTCGATATTTGTAGTGTGCGTGGTGCTCTAAAGGTGTGACTGTATCCTTGTCAAGGGTTTAGGTAGTGAGTAGTTTTTTTTTAAAAAAAAAGAAAAAAAAGAGTTGTTGTTTTTTTTTTAAAATGAATGATCCACGTTTGTCGGTTGCAATAACATTCGAAAATGGATGGTGGTGTGTTGTGAAAAGTGTTTCGGGAATGTAACAGTTTTGGATTCCTTGACTTCATTAATTGTAATACCGGTCCCCCCGAGTGACTTCATTAACAGTTTCGGGAATGTAAAACTTGGATGAATAAACAAGATTAAGAGAAGGGAAAATAAGATTATACCTACTAACAAGATGAATGGAAGAAGGAAAACCTTGCATAAAAGAGAAAACCCAAATACATTACCCAAGGTTGTCAATCTTGGTTGGATTCTTCAAGAATTCCCTTAATACAAGGATTAATCTAAGATTAACAACTAATTACCGACTAATCTACACTAATCTATGCTAAACTATGCTAAAGTAGTCTAGGGTTTATGGGTCATGTCTAACATAACATAAGATTACAAGAGGGGGGGTATTTATAGGGTTACAAGAGGAAAGGAGAAGAAACAATGAAGCGCGGGTCTGATCTGGGCTCATCCCGGTCGGGAGGAGTTGGTCCCGGTCGGGATGAGCTGGTCCCGGTCGGGATGAGCTCATCCCTGTCGGGATGGACCAAAAACAGAAGGTGTGCTTTTAGTACACCTCATCCCGATCGGGATGAGGTCCTTCCCGTCGGGGATGAGTCTTGTAGGCCTCCTTTAAGCTCTTTTGGTCCCTCCTTGCTTCTCATGGGTTTCTCATCAATTCTCGGGACTCGGGATCGGGTCTCGAAGGCTCGGGATTGGGTCCCAAGGTCTTGGGGTCGAATCCAAGGCATCGAGTGATCGTTCCTTCGCTTCGTTGGCTCCGAAAAGTGTATGTATTGAGTCGGAATCGCTCCAACTCTTCATGAATGGTCTCGGGATCCTAAAACGAACTAAAGAAAGCATAAGTAACCCATAAACCGCTCCCAAGGAGCGGTTCCACAAGGAAAATGGGACCAAAACACAACAAATTAGGCACTACAAACTACACTTATCAGCCATACTAGGATTTATTTTGTTTGATGCTTGCTTTATATTCGCTCATGCCAAAATTGCCAATCTTGCATTTTATTTTTCGATTGTCAATTCACCAATTTACGTAATCACCAACTTAGTTCACTTATAAGTGATTAGTAACTTAATATTGACAAGACCTCTCACATGCATAGTAACAATTGAGATATAGCCTTACCAATTAAAGCACCTATGAACCCCTTGTTCATTAGGGTGATAAGATCACATGCCAAGATTGGGTTGGACTCAACGAGATAAGAGTTATTTCGGGACTAGGAGATGGAATTGGTCGAGTAATGACTTACCGTTTTTACATAAGGATTGCATGCGATGTTAGTTCTTATCTAAATGCAGGTCTCGGAATCACTTATATAATTTCGTGAGGGGTCATTATATGAGTGACTTGTTAAAATTGTTTTACAAGTAAATTATATAACAATGGATGTTAATATTTCCTAAACTTTGTTGTAGTATTAATAATTCGCTATGGCTACCAATGCAACCATTCAACTCGGAAATGATTCTTGGCTTAGGTCCGTTATGGAGAAATGTATCTTGAAAGATGATGGAAGTAATTTCATCGAGTGGGAGTCAACCATAAAAGGTGCGGCGTTGTCCGACAACGTCATTCGTTACTTGAACGAGCCACCACCCAATGAACCCGGTCTTAGAGCCACCGCAGCACAAAGGACCGCCTATGAGGAGTTTTTGAAGATATCTAACGATATCAAGAATGTCGTGATATGGTCAATGTCTCCAAAACTCAAGCTTCAATATATTACCCTTAATGCATATGAGATATTCTCAAGGGTTACGACGGCTTTTTCTCAATCACCCGACATCCGTCAATATGAAGCTATGATGAAATTCTTCGAGGGTAAGCTAGAAAAGGGTCAAAACGTTGGTCCCCATGTGCTCAAGATGATTGAGCATATTGACACTCTAGAGCGTCTAGGGTGTAGCATTCCCAAGAAGCTTGCGATAGGTCGCATTCTTCACTCACTCCCCTCTAAGTTCTCTCAAATTAGGGTGAACTACAATATTCATGGCATGGACAAGAGTTTCCAAGAGCTTCATGCACTCCTCAACCAAGCGGAGAGGGACATGGAGGCTAGAGGGAGTGAGAAGAGAGACATGCTCTCCATAAAAATCAAGAATCTCAATCTTGGGGTTCAAAAGGGTAAAAACAAGGGTAAGACCAAATTCAAGAGACAAGGAAAAGACAAGAACAAAGGGAAAGCTATTGAGAATAGCAAACCTAAGGCTAAGGTTAACAAACATGCCGACGCAGATTTCTATTATTGTAATGGCAAGGGACATTGGAAGCGCAATTGTCCCAAATATTTGAAAGATTTGAAGAACAAGAAAGACGAGAGTGAGACTCCGTCAGGTATTGTCCTCACTTCTCTCTATATGATAGACATTAACTATACTTGCACTTCCACTTGGGTATTAGATACCGGATGTGGTTCTCACCTTTATAATGATTTACAGGGGCTGAGGGACGTGCGAGCACTAGCCAAGGGTGATGTGGACCTACGCATGGGAAATGGAGCTAGAGTAGCCGCTATATCCGTAGGAACTTATGTACTCACTTTAGCTAGTTGTTTTGAGTTGTATTTGAATAATTGTTATTTCGTACCAACTTTAACCAAGAACATTATCTCCATTTCCGTACTTGATATGGAAGGTTTTTCCTTTATGATTAAGGACAATTGTTGTACTTTTTAATTTAATGACATGGTTTATGGTAAAGCTACGTCTATCGGAGGTATTTATGTTCTAGATAATGTTAATGATATATATCATGTAGAAAACAAGAAGCTCAAAACGGGTGAACCTAATCAATCCTACCTTTGGCATTGTCGTTTAGGACACATAAACGAACGACGCATAAAGAGACTTGTTTCAACGAAACTTCTCAAACCGTTTGATTACGAATCTTATGGCACATGCGAGTCTTGCCTTTTGGGCAAGATGACTCGTGCTCCTTTCTCAAGTAAAGGAACACGAGCAAGTGAGGTATTGGGCCTTATACATACCGATGTGTGTGGCCCAATGACTATCACCGCTAGGGGTGGTTACAACTACTTCATTACTTTTACCGACGACTTAAGTAGATATGGGTATGTCTACTTAATGAGGCACAAGAGCGATGCTTTTGAAAAGTTCAAAGAGTTTCAAAGTGAAGTAGAGAACCAATTGGATAAAAAGATTAAAGTACTACGATCTGATCGTGGTGGTGAATACCTAAATAATGAATTTGATTCACACCTAACAGATTGTGGCATAGTATCACAATGGACTCCTCCTGGCATACCATAATTGAATGGTGTGGCCGAAAGGAGAAACCGAACTTTATTAGATATGGTTCGGTCCATGATGAGTCTCACTGAGCTTCCTGATTCATTTTGGGGATTTGCCATTTTGTCCGCAATATTTTCACTAAATCGAAGCCCGACTAAAGCAGCCAATAAGACACCATATGAGGTATGAAAGGGAAGGGTTCCTTATTTGTCGTTTATGAGAATATGGGGTTGTGAGGCATATGTTCAGAACAAGTCTGACAACAAACTCGCACCAAGATCCGACAAATGTCTGTTTGTAGGGTATCCAAAGGAAACACAAGGTTATTACTTCTACAATCATCACGAAAACAAAGTGTTTGTGGCTCGTGACGCTGTCTTTCTAGAAAATGACTTCATTTCTAGAAGACAGAGTGGGAGAAAATTTGAACTTGATGAAGTCCAAGAGCCACAAACCGAAAATGAAGTGGAGGAAAGTGTTCCCTCCTCCTCGGACACGGTTGATGTTCCCTTTGAACCTAGGAAATCCACGAGGGTTAGTCATCCTCCTGATCGATACCTTGGTATTGTCGAGGAAGATGCGTTGGACATGTTACTTTGCGAAAGTGACGAACCTACAACCTACAAAGCGGCCATATCTAGTCGTGATTCTATGCAATGGCTTGAAGCCATGCGATCCGAAATGGACTCTATGCACGAAAATCAAGTGTGGGATTTGGTTGATTTACCTGAAAAGGTGAGACCTCTTCAGTGTAACTGGATCTTTAAGATCAAGAATGGCATAGATGGACATAAAGATGTCTACAAAGCCAGATTGGTGGCAAAGGGTTTTACTCAAGTTCATGGTCTTCACTATGACGAAACCTTTGCTCCAGTCGCAATGCTTCTCTCCATAAGGATTATCCTAGCGATTGCCGCATTTCATGATTATGAGATTTGGCAAATGGATGTCAAAACCGCCTTCTTGAATGGGATTCTAGAAGAGGAAGTGTATATGACACAACCAGAAGGTTTTGTAGATACATCTAATCCTTGGAAGGTATGCAAGCTTAAGAGATCCATTTATGGTCTTAAGCAAGCGTCCATAAGTTGGAATCATCGCTTTGATCATGTTATCAAACATTATGGATTTGTTCGAAGTGTCGAGGAACCTTGTTTGTACATGAAGTTTAGTGGGAGTAAGGTAACCTTTCTTGTCTTGTATGTGGATGACATACTTCTTATCGGGAATGACGTTCCGATGCTTGCTTCCGTAAAGGAGTGGCTAGGAAAACACTTCCAAATGAAAGATTTGGGAAATGCACAATGCATTTTGGGTATTCGGATCCATAGAGATAGGTCCAAAAGAACGTTGGTATTAAGTCAAGAAGCTTATATAGATAAGATTCTTGATAGATTCAAAATGAAAGACTCTAAGAGAGGCATTCTTTCCATGAGTCAAGGTACCATTTTGTGCAAGTCACAGTGTCCTTCCACACCCGAAGAGATTGAACGCATGAAGTTGATCCCATATGCTTCCGCTGTTGGATCAATCATGTATGCCATGACGTGCACTCGTCCCGATGTTTAGTATGCTTTGAGAATGACGAGTCGTTATCAAGCCAATCCAGGTGAAAGTCAATGTACAGCCGTAAAGAACATCCTTAAGTACTTGCGAAGGACCAAGGATTCGTTCTTAGTGTTTGGAGGGGATACTGAGTTACGTGTAAGAGGTTACACGGATGCCAGTTTCCAATCCGATCGGGATGCTTTGAAGTCCCAATCCGGCTATGTTTATATGTTGAATGGAGGAGCCATTAGTTGGAAGAGCTCCAAGCAAAGTGTCACCGCGGATTCTACAACAGAAGCTGAGTACATCGGGGCTTCGGAAGCTGCAAAGGAAGCTGTTTGGATTCGTTTTTGGAAGGACTAGGAGTAGTCCACTCCGTCGAAGATCCTATCACCATATATTGTGATAACAACGGGGCCATTTTTCAAGCAAAAGAGCCCAAGTCTAGCAATAAGTCTAGACATGTACTTAGGAAATACCACGTGATAAGAGATCTCGAGGAAAGGAAGGAAATCGATATATGCAAGGTTGGGACAGACGAGAACATCAATGATCCTTTAACCAAGCCTCTTTCAAAGGCTAAACATGATGGTCATGTTGTCGCAATGGGATTGAGAAAAGTCCCAGATTTTCTTTAAGTTATCTAAGATGTAATAATTGGATATTGTAGCAATTTTTACATTTCTGATAATAACATTCATTGTTCGAGTTTCAATATGAACTCTCTTATTTAGTTTGATTAAAACTTATACTTTGTTCATTCGAATGGATTGTGAGACAATCTTGAACCCTATTCAAGTGAACATTTGAACATGGTATTTTTGCCCCTTGTCACTTAATGAGGTGACGACTCGGAGTGACAAGATTGTAAGTTTATCGACGGTTAGTTCAAGACCATGGGGTCATGGAGATGACTGGTCATTTACATAGGCAGACTGATTGTCACTCTGCCGGGCAGTGACCACAATAGAGTCCCTTATCAAAATAGTTGAGGCCTGGTCGTGGCGGGGATTTCTATTTTATTCCTATGAGTCGATTCTTTAGACTGGCGACCATTTATCTGAGTCGGTGCAGTTTCCAATTGGCTTTGGTTGGTGTCCTAGGTCATACCGTGAAAGGAGGCCGATGGACATCTTCTGGGTCATGGTGATCTGCATTATACAGTATAAGGTGGGTCAACAGGAATTGTCCACCCACGTTGGGTACAAACATCCTTGGGCCACTCGAGGAGAAGTAACTGGAAATGCGTGGCCACGCTCGGAAATAGATATATGGTAGATTTTCCGGTGAGACAGTTATTCTCCAGATAGAGAAAACCACTCTAATTATAATTAAATCACAAGTGCGACCTGAAAGACACCTTGTGATGAGTGGGAGGATGTGACATCAAAGAGACAAGAGAATCGGTAGCACACAACTTGTGTAGACAAGTGGGAGATATTGATGGGGTAGGAGTCCTCCGCAATATAGTGGCTACATGCACAACTTGTATCGGACAAGTGGGAGATTGTTTGAGCAAGTGTCCTCCACAATAGTGCATTGATATATTAAATCTCATGGACGAAATATACTTGGGATAATTAGTACATCGATACTCCACGTCAGTTGATTAACGTAAATCGATAACGCTCAGCTGACTAGAGTTAGACGTTATTGTCATAAGACGGCGGTGATCAACTGATCCCTTTCGGTCACACCTATAGGATGAGACTCAAATAGAAAACTAATTATTTGTATTTGATACAGTTAATCAGTTCCTTGCGTATATATTTGATATATGCTTTGTAATGAGAGTTATTTATTGGAGATAGAGTATAGAACTCAGTCCAATTAAGTTTATTAGTCTATTATACGATAATTGACTGAATAAATTTCACGTCTTATTAATACGATTAAATAAGACCTAGTTTAGTATTTAAACGTTAATTACTAAATTAGTTAAGGTTTTGTATGCTTTTATGGGTAGTGATAATTAGCCATTAATATTTACAAGAAGTTGTAAATTTAGCTAAGTAATTATTATTATTATGGAACCTATTATATATAGATATAATAGTAATGTACTACTTAAAGAGTTAAGAGAATATTATTTATTTGATGTGATCAATTATATGAGATAATTGATCATGTCACACATAAGCATTTGTATGACAAATGACAAAAATAAAAAGGACCCATTTTATGTACATGGCACACTAGTAAAAATAAGGGCAATAATGGTTGTTCTTATTTACGTGCATGCATGAATAATAGTAATTATTACACTAGACCCTAGACCTTAAGCATGCAAATAAAATAATGCAATTGGTCTTCCCTAATATAAGGGTGGCCGGTTTTTTTGGGGTTGATATAAGGGAACATTTTGTTCTCTTTTCAACTCCAGTCATTCATTATTTTTTGCTTTACCTCTTCTCCAAAACACTCTCATACTAATATTCATCTTTATTACTAAAGTAGTAATATTCATAATATTAGTATAGGTTCATCACTACTATTATCTAGTTAATAATAGTAGTGATTATTTGGGTTGAATCTTGGTGCAACTAGAAGGAGATCTTCTACTTTGGAGATTCAAGATTTTGGAGGATCATCCATACTAATATAAGCTCAAGAACAATAAGAAAAAGAGTTTTCTTATTGTGCCCAATATTTCCTCTTTGTTTATGTAAGGAAATCTCTTCTTGTATCTAATTTCTGTCATTTTATGTCATGCATGTAACTAGATCTTTATATACTAAATTAACAAGTAATTTAGTAAATAATTAGAGGAGTCTAATTAGAGGGTTATGAACCTTTCACTGATTTCCATGTCTGGCCCTAACGGTTAGAATTATCCTATTGAGCTTGAATCCTCAAAATTCTGGACTGTCTCCTAACAAGCGTCTCGAGAAGGTCTTAAGGGTTGTAATGCAGGGAGGCTAGTATTTGGGTGCAAGTTGACTGGTCTGTTAATTTTTTTTTTCTTTTTTTTTCTTTCCCTCTCTCTCTCTTTTTAACTTTTTGCTCGGACTTTGCACTTAAAGTTGAGTTGAATGATTGGGGGTTTCATTTTGACCGTTGAGTCTGGTCTTGAGCATTGAATTTGGCCAGTTTAGTTTGGCCTTGATTTCATTTTTTCTTTGGCTTCTTTTGGCCATTTCAGACTTCTTTTTCTTTTTGTCAGACTAGCATCTATGGTAGGAATTGGTCGGTCTTTATTTGAGGGATATTTATTGTGGGAAATGGGTTTACCTTCCGTCTTTGATCACAAGCTAGGATACTATCTAGATTTGTCATAGGATTCAGTAATGCTCGTTCAAAGGGATATCTTTGTGGCTTTCTATCCCAGACATGGAATAAGTAAAAAAAGAACACGGGATCTCAATTCTTGTAATTCATCATCGTTTCGAGGTATGTTTGATTGTTATCGATAAATGGCATAGTATCGAGTCGTAAGTAAGAAGGTGCGTTATGTTTAAATCAAGCGATTGTCGAGGCGCATTATAAAGGAAGATTTTTTTTTTTCTTTTTATTGATAGTAATAAGCGGGCTACGTGTCCGAGACATTATTTTTGGGGAGGTGGAGGACAGGTCCCCTCGTACCTCTTGACTTGATGCGAAAGACAAAAAGACATTTATTACATTATTAGGTCTAGGCCCTAAGACGAACTAGACTCTGACTCGGACGCAGATTTACTCGCCTCGGTGGATGCCCGTGGGTTGTCAGGATCTTCCTCGATATCCCGGACATTCTCCTCTATAGGGTCGAGGTGGGAACAATTGATGGTGTCGTCGAAGACTACATGAATGCTAAAGGGGTTTATGGAATTGTTAGGTTTTTTGGATGGAGGGAGAGGAATCGTCCCAATTTCGATCACGTCTTGTATGACATGTTTGAGTCGATAGCAGGATTCGGTATCGTGCCCGTTACCTTGGTGATATAGGCAATAAGCATTAGGGATCCAACTTTTGCCTCGTCTGGCGACTGGTGGGTCCGGGGTGGAACCCATGGGCAAGAGCAACCCTTGATTGACTAGGTTCTTAAGAGGTTCGGATGTGGTCTTATAAGGTCTCGGTGTTCTTTCCGTATCGACTTTGGTAAGCTTTGATCGGGCGGAGCGTTGGGAGAATCTATTCTGGGTAGGCTCTTGGGCACGGTAATTGCCCGGATTGGCGTTCGTTTCACTTTCTGTGTCCCTACTCTCAAGGAAATTGAGGCGGTTATCGATGTAACGAACGGAGAAAGTCAAACAGGTTACCGAAGTATGGATGTTGCGGACTAATTTGGTTAGGGTATTGACATCGTTGCGGATGCTTTCGATGGCGCTTGAATCTACTGACATGTTGGGGAGTGATTCTAGTGGGAATGAATCAAAATGTCAGATCGGATCCACCGGATGACTTAGAGACTCGAGGAATGCTCCTAATCGAGCAACCCGGAAATGAGGCCCTTAACTTGCGCGTGTGTGCGAGCACTGGCTTAGGGACTCAAGTGCTTTTAGACACTTGGTGTATTCGACGAAACGCCTAATGAATTTATGTCTCTGTAACGAGACGATTGGACCCAAACCTCGGAGGCGAGGTTTAAAGAGGATTTCTCGGGATGAGACGACCCAAAACGTAAGACTTCGAGTAGAGGCGATCCTAGTAACTAACACAGACAGTTAATCACACAGTTGTACGACGTAAGAAGCTGATCGCGATCCCGGCTCAGGATCAAAGAACTTTGATATATGTTTCTTTTTTGAAAACGACCAATCATTGCAGAGGAATTTTTTTGAAAAGGACGATTTGTAAAAATAGGGTGACGATGGCGTGGCGGCATCGCTTGTGACGTGAAAGTGTGTTGCCATTGGTGTGCGTCGGGAATCCGGCGATAGCGAAAGTGAATTTTTTTAAAGGAGCACGGTTCTTAGGGGAACCGGTTTTGAAAATGATGACGTGGTGCTTTCATCGAAACTACTATTAATTAGCCAGTTCGATAGTCGTGGTGTATGCGGTGCTCGTGGTAGAGCGTGATGTCCGTAATGGTGCTTCGGAAGGTGTGACTAAATCCTTATTAAGGAATTTAGGTGATGAATAGTTGTTTTTTTTTGAAAAACTTTTAAAACGAGTGACCCACGTTCGTTGGTTACATTAACTAGCATTTAACGGTGCGGGGTGATGTATTGTGAAAAGTGTTTTGAGAGTGTAACCTTTTTGAGTTCCTTGACTTCATTAATTGAAGCTTCGGTTGTGTCAACGGTATGTGTGTAATAACATTTTTTTTCGATATAAAATGTAACCGTTTAAGGTACCTTGATCCCATTAATTGGGAGTCTCGGTGTTATTAACGGTATTCGTTGTTGACGTGTTTTACTTTGGCCAAAGTGATGGCGCTTGAAAATTTTGAAAATAGTGAGCGAAAAATTTGCCAGGATAACGACATTTAAAATGTTTTCTTTTTTTTGGAAGTAACGGTTAGACCGGAGTATCGGCATTCAAAAGGTCGTTTTGAAAAAGAGGGAGTATTTTTCAAAAACGGAATTGGGTGCTGTTGAATATGTTGGCGTGGTTGAATCCAGATTTTTAGTGTTTTATTTGGGTTGTTCAAACACGCTACACGTAACTAGGAATGCATACACTCATGCAGGATGCAAACATGGGTAGGTAAGGGTAGTCTACCGCCCACGAATAGTCTTTACTTAGGTATTGATAAATCATCTAGGGAGACGAGTGTCGTACCGTCTGTTCGGAACTATCTGTTTATTATTCCCGCGAGGTACGCGTTAGGCGGCCGGAGCGTCAATCGAGGATCTCTCCGCGTGTCCCTAAGGATCTTACCGCGAAGAGGTTGATTGGTCCTGATATTGGTTAGGGTGGGCTTTTTAGGGCCAAAACCTGTAGTGACCACAACTAGGAACTAAGAAATGAGCTTCATCGACCTCGTTCAAGTTACACCACCACTGGAAACTTGTTTCCAAATCCCCAGCGGAGTCGCCAAACTGTGGACGTCCGTCCGCACCGCCCGGCGCCCCGCGCGCGCCCGTGCATGACCGACCCGGTTTTCATCGTGTGGCGGCGGCCACCCACGCGGCCCCCTCCCTTACGGAGGCCGGTCCGATCTCGCGTACGGGGCGATGTTTCGGACCTTGATTTGGATGACGATCCGGACTTGTACTAGACGGGTGCGAGCACCCGTTTTTCCGTTTTGGAATCGATTAAGTCGTGGTTGTAAATGTTTAAAGGCCGTTTTATTTGGTAAAGCGACCTTTTTAGTAAACTGAAGTTGTTGCTGATTTGTGGAGTCGCCACCGAGTCAATTATGGGGACTCAGAAAACCGTTCAAGTCAACTTTGATCCCTTGCCGGCTCAAAGTTGAGTGGCACGGGACCTAAAGATAAAGACTTGTACCCTTAAGCACTCCATGCCTGGAATGACTCTCATTGCCAATGGTTTCGGACATCCGAAAACCGTCGATTATGAGTAAGGGGTGAGGGTACGTATTGGGAAGACAACATCCGATAGATGTCAACACCCAATCCCGCCCGCACTATAGCGGCCTCTACTAATCAATCGGTGGGCTGATATCCTAGTTCTTTTGTTGCGGTGGAAGTACTGTAACATCCGTTGTTTTAATCCTATTCCTTTTGCTACGTCGGTTGTTTAAGGACAAGTAAGTCTTGTCGTCAAAGTAGTTGTGTTTACATTCTTTGCATGCGATTTCACGTGACAGGCAGGCCATGAAGGGATGCACGTAGGAGAGTAGAGAGTACTAGTATTATACATATTAGCAAATCAGTTTTTAACGCGATAATACGAATATTTGTCATTCTCGTGATACACCTTACCTGGTATTCTGCTTAAGATGCGTCAGTTCGGTATTAATAGAGATGCGTCGAACCTAATAAGGCGAGCACCTGGACTAATATGGAACCCGACCATCGCTTTGTTTAGTTTTAGTTGTTTTATGTTTTGAATTCCGTGTTAGGTGATTTAGCATGCGATTATAAGGTCATAAAAGCAATAAATCATACAAAAAACTGTAAATGCGAATGTAAGTAAATCATGTAGTGAGGAGTTGCACCCTCGGAGTATACATTAAACGGGACACGATACATAGATAGTTTGAGAACGGATCTCGGAATTACTCGGGTCTATTTAGTGTATTTTAGTGTTTGTGGTTGAAGTTGGGACGTTACGTATCTTAGTATGTGTAGTGGACCTAGTGTCCATGCCTAATATAGTCCTAGTGCATAATAATAGAAAGTGCAAGAACGGAAAGTTTTGTTTAGATGACAACCTAGTGACGACTCGATCAACAGGCGGATCCTTCTAGCTTGACCAGTGACTCCGGCAGAACTCCGTTACCGTTTGAACTTCCCGCGGCTATTGCGGCAGAGCTTCGTTACTAAGGACTAGTTCTGCGGCTAATCCGGCTGAATTTTGTTACTAGTTTCGAGCTAGTCGATCACAGGCACCTCGGTATCGAGTGGAGTGCTCGAAGGTGAGGAGTAACATCGATGTCGCATTTTTTATCGAAACTACGATCGAGTGGATCGTTTGCCTCGGGTGTCGGAGTGCAAGCCCTTAGCGAGAAAAGAGAGGGAAGAACGAGTTGTGTAGAAGTAGGCACGAACTCGTGATTGTGTGGAATGAATGAGGCGAGGGGGGTATTTATAGGTGTTTTCGGTCCTCGTCACCCATATGGACGCCCGGGTTCATGCGGCTCGGTCTTCAGGCGCCCGGTGTGGGGCAGTTCAGTCTTCAGGCGCGTGAGCTGGAGCAGTCGAAGTTTTGAAGATCCAATATCAAAACTTTCCAAAACGGAGAAGATGCATATCCTAGGTTATCTTGGAGGTTAAGGCTTCTCTATAGCCTTAGCATGTCGAGTGTCGGGTGGGCTTCGGGCGCGCATCCCGAGGTTCACTCGGCCCGACGCGTTGACTCGGGTTTGACTTTTCATACTTCGGGGCCGATTCGGGGCCCCGGTGTCGGAATTGACTCTAATTATTGTCGACGCGACCGTAATGACACGACTTAGCCTGCCTTGATGTTAATTTAATCTTTTCGAGTAATTATTTGATCCGTTCTATAGAAAAACTATCTAAAACACTGCGAACCCGCGTCGTGTTGCAATCCTATCGTCATTGGGTGTTTGTTGGGCACTTCCGCAGCCACCAGATCCAAATCTGGGTGTCTACACTGTAGCAGTTGATAATTTTGAAGGTTGTAGATTGAGTAGGTCCACCCTGTACCGATATTGGACTTAGCGTTAGTTGATGGGCCAATTAGGAACGTAACGCGTGTTTGTGAGAGTCGTGCTAGGAATCTCGAGATGGTTAATTTCTTCTCTAATTCTTGAGAGCTCTCTTTAACTCTCAATCTCGTCCTCCACTTAGCTTTTTACTAAATCCCTTCTTTGACCTATCCCTTCGACCTTTATCGATTTTGAAAACTCTTATTTTAATTTATTGTTTATCCTTGTTCTATTTATCCGTTAACCATTTTTCGAATTTCATATTTTATAAAAAGTTTGACTAGTTATAAAAATATATATAAGGATTATCGTAAAATCTTAACATTTTGAGTTATAATTTCTAATTGTGAAACTCCCCGTTTTGTTAAAAGTTTGACTAACTTTAACTTTTTGGATATATTGAAATCCAACATTTTTGAATTATAATTTAAGAACTTTATACTTCACTTTTGTTTTATCTTTGGTTGATATTTATATTTAGATTTGTTTCAAAATGCTTTAGTAATTTACCTTAAATTATTTCGAAATTATTTCAATTTTTGATTTCCAAGCGATCGGAATTTTATGAAGAATTTCATATTTCCAAATACTTCAATTTCTATAGGATTATTATGTAAAGCGTTTTAACATTGTCGAAATTATTTTGTATGTTCAAGTTTGATAACATTTTTGAAAACTTTCATAATTACTTTGATAACATCTTCGAAATTTTAACGTTTTGAAAATTGGATTTCGTTTTATTGTTGGTGGACTTTTGAATCTGTTATTGAAAATGTTTCACGACTGGTTCGATTTTTACTCACTACAAAATTTGATTTCTCCAAACTAAATTTTGATTCATTAGAAAAAGAAATATTATCGAATTTCTTAATCAAATTGTTTTACTTTTCTTTTGAAAATGTTTTGGTTACCCTATTTCCTTCAAGCTCGTTACAAATGCTATTTAGCGTTGTTATTTTATCAAATAACTTTACTTTACGGTTTCACTAATTAAAAGATTTTAAATTCCGGGTAGCTTAGCCCAATTTCTCTTGGAATAAATATTTGCATTTAATTTCGTATCACTTTAAAAGTTGTAAAATTTTCTTTTTATAGCAAAATTTTTATGCAAGATTTGTATCCTCATCTTTTCGAGTAAGTTGATCTTGATTAATTTCAGCTTATTCTTAGTTTCGAGGACGAAACTTTCTTTTAGTGAGGAGGATTGTAAAACCCGCTATTTTCCTAGCATTTTTATTCTTTCCGTTATGACGTCGTTATAACTCTATCACATTTTGGCTTATGTTTCATCATTGTTTCCAAGCTTATCTTCAATTTTGAGTTTAATGATATTTATTTATATTTTTAAAAGATTTTAATTATTTTATTTGTCTACGAATTAACGTACTTAAGCTCGGATTTAAGTTATTCCTTTTTCTAAAAATGTCTAAACATATTTTTATAATATTTTCAACTAGTAAATATTTTTATTTACGAAAATTAAGCCATTTATGATTTTAATACGAAGTTTCGTAAATAATTATTTTCTTACGCGAGGTTTACTCGAATTGCTTTGAAATGCCTTTAACTATTTTACGATTCTTCTTTTTTTCAACTTATAAATAATTTGAGACTTTTTCCTCATATTTTTGACCGACAAAGCTTCTTGTCACAATTTAACCACGTTTTACTAACACGTTTCATTTTATCACTTTAAACTGTAAACATAAGATTATTTTCTTGTCATTGAATTGAGGCTTTAATACTCAAACTTTTCATTCCTTCCTTTATCCTTTTTGGCTGGTCAACCTATGCTAATAAGCACATTGGATTCTTCATCCACCTTAATTTCATTTATGCTTATTTAACTTTAGTAACCTCCTCCTCCTTTACATTCATTTGTGCATTTACAAAAAATTGTTGTAACAGCATTTTTTTTTTCCTTTTGGCCGAGCACTTTCTTCCTCCTCCCTAGGCAGATTTTTGTTTAATTCGAGTCCTAATCGTCTCATATTCATCGTCGAATCAATCATCTTTCCAATTCCTTCGTTAAGGTAATAATCGATGTCGTTTCGATCATTATTTACCTTGATTTTTAGCTTTTCGCATGGTATATTTCTGCCATGATTTTTATATATTGTAGGATTCGTGGACGATCCCAAGGCTGACGAGTATATTATCGATTCAGACTTGGATTAGAGGTAATGTCGATGTTACTCGGTATTTCGTGTTTTTAATTGTGCAATTGCATGTATATTTTTATATTTCATTTTTGACAATATATGTATGTCATATAATCTGAAAAATTTCTAAAAGTTGAAAATTTGCATGTTTCGGTATTTTTATCGCTTTTACGAGATTAACGATTAAATTGTTGTATTAGTTTGTAAAATCGTAATATTCGGCCTAAACTTGTAATATTTGATTATATTCTGTAAAAATGAGGTTTTTTTTTATGATTTTTAATAATTTAGTATTTTTCTGATATTTTAGTTATCGATTATTGAATTATTACCGTTTACGAACAAAAATGATTAAAAGCCGATTTTTAGTTCTAGTACTTAAACATTTTATTTTAATCTGATTTTTGACGTGGTGAAACTTTATGATGAAATAGAATTTTATGAAGTTTTTCATAATTTTTCGGAATTTTTAAGTGGATGAATTAATTAATCACTTTAAATCATTGTTTATCGACAAAACCGCGTTTGTCGTTTAAATTCTCGATTGTTGGTCCTATGATTAAATCTGGAAAAAAATATGATTCTGATAATTTCATCATAAAATGTAATTTTATGATCTTTAGTGCTTTAATAAAATGTTAGGAACGATAAGTTTTACTAATGTAATCGTTAATTGTGAAAACGGGTTTTAAAGACGGTTTTAATGAGATTTATTAAATCTGGAAAGGTTGGAAATCTGGAAAAATAGTAGTTTATGGAAAATAATATCTTTTAAGTTTAATAATAATTTTTGGATAGTAATACGTAAATCATTTGGTACTTACTATTTTTATTAATCGTTATTGTCGAGATTGGACGATTAACGAGAAAACCCTTTAAAAACCGAGTCTAAGTATTCTCGAAAATTTTCTTTTCTGGACAGAATGTCCATAAATGTATTTAATCTGTTTTACGTAATTTTTGTACTATTTATTAAAGACTTTAATTAATAGTAACGATTTTGGACAAAACTACGATTTATCGTTAAAATGTTTCGTTTTACCTAAAAGGAATATTTTTCCAGCAATTTTGAAAAGTTTTAAATCTGAAACTTTAAGAGTTAAATCATCCCTTAACATACTCTAAATATATTCATTGGTTTGATTAAATAAAAGACGTTAAAACATTTAATTTGACATTTGCCATAAAATCCTATTTATAATCGTATTGTCGAAACTAATAATAATTAGAGGGACCACGAGGCAATACTAAACTAACCGTCGGGTGATGTGAGACATATAGGAGGCACCAAGAGTGTATCGCTACCCTCTCCGTCCCTATCCTCGAGGACCTCTGCGGCGGTCGGTGGTCTGAACATGGTCCGGGGAGGATCAACCGGTACCCTAAAGTCGTCATATAGGCACTGACGCACACAAACCGCTCGCCCAGATACCAGACTGGGCGAAACAATGCAGAAAGGAGCATCCTCCTATAACTCCGAGGCCTCAGCTCCGCGGCCACATACTCCAGCACGCCTTCGTAATCGGCCCAAGGACGGGCCACAAACTACACAAATGAAACCGACATCCCAATAAATTCCGAACCTTGGGGGCTAATGAACAAAATAGATCATAAAAGGAAAACTTACATCTTCAACGCGTAGCTTGTTCACTAACGCATTCTCCGATGGGTAATGGCTGATTGTGCTCTTAGGATGAAAAAGCCTCCAATCGATCCCCGCCGGAAATCTCTTTGGGAGCACCCGCACCGTCTTAGGTGCAAAGCACGGGAAGTAGAAGTAGATCCAAGCCTGAAAAATCCCAAAATAACCGTAGCAAAATCAAGCCGAAACTAAGTAGAACTTCAAATACAAGAGTCAGAACAATAACTAACCTTCAGTATAAGGCCCAGACCCACAATGGGCACAGCCGAGGCCGGCTCTATCACCAGCGGCCTCACGATGACTTGGAGGCAGCGAGTCATCTCCGCGAAAGCCGCGGTCACCCAATCGTAACGACCCAGCTGAGCCAGGTCCTCTAGGAAAGGCAGGATCCTAGTGCTGAACCTCTCGCCCTTGTCCGAGAAATGAGTCGACCCTAGGAAATACTACAACCACAACCGGGCATCCTGCTCCGGTGTGTTGGGTTCCCGATCCTCCAACACCGCCACTCGCTCAAAGTGGTCGGTAATAAAAGAACTCACTATACGCCTCACGCGGTAAACAATCCTCGATAAGGTCCTGAACCCCATCACTATCTAGACTAGGGCCCTCGGTGGCCCACCTAATCCTATCCGGACCCCAGGGCAGACCGCTAAACATAAGTGATCGTTCATGACAAGTTTGGGTGTGTTGGTTACACTGGGTGAGTGGTGAACTTCGGGACGAAGTTCATTATAAGGAGGGTAGACAGCAATACCCGTCGTGTATTACTTGTATTTCCTATTTAATTTGAGGTCTCGTTATGGATAGTAGTAGTATAAATATTTGGTTAACCCAATTCGTTAAGCCATTTCTAATACCCGTATAATAATGGTTTCGTTTTCGAGTCCAACCTTTTAAACACATAATAATAATAATAATAATAATAATAACAATAATAATAGTAATAATAATAATAATAATAATAATAATGAATTAAAATAAGAATCGACATCAACACGTCCTTCTCCCTATGCTGGCGACAACCTAGTAGCTCCATGGGGAAAGAGAAGAGAGGTCCAGGAAGACCCAAGAAAGCATCAAACAATCCTCAACCTTCTCCTGCTTCTAAGGAAGTAGTCCTGGGTACAAATTTGGAAGAAAATGGTAAAGATCTGCTACTCCATTCGACAGTAAGCTTCCCAGATCTGCAAACATCACTGTCACAAAACGCCATGGCAGCTGAGCTCAAGATTCCGGAACCAGCTGCAACTCAAATGGAGCTCTCCCTTGTCAAGGAACCCAACCAACCTGATCAACCAACACTTCCAGTAGTCATTAACCGGAAGGAAAGCGGGACCATACCACCTAACGCAGCTGCTCAACATTGGAGTAGACTGTACCAGGTCAAGCCCCAATCAGGAATGAACCTTCATTTCTGTGAGGAAAGCGCCTCTCATACAGAGGTAAATCTGAATCATGAAGAGGTTGAAGATGAGCTCAAATTGTGGGAAAATTCACTAGTGGGAATGGTGCTTGGATTAAAGCCTCAAGTGAAACAAATACAAGAGTTTGTTGAGAAAAATTGGAACCATGTCGACAAGCCAATTATCCAATACTAAAAGAGAGGTTGGTTCACATTCAGGTTTGCCTCTCAGGAAGCTCTAATGGATGTCCTTAAAACTGGTCCTTGGCTGGTTGGAGGTCACGCGCTAATACTCAAGAAATGGTCTCCTATGTTCGAACAGGAACTGGAGGTAGTAACTACCATCCCAACCTGGATTTTACTCCCTGATTTGGAGCCATACATGTGGTCGGCACCTGCCCTGAGCAAAATTGCCAGCAAAATCGGTAAGCCTTTATTTGCTGATACTATTACCACTAACAAAGAAAGATTAGGATTTGCGAGACTTATGGTAGAGGTTGATTTATTCAAAGAACTAGTGGAGAATGTCATAGTTCACACCCCATTTGGGAAGCAACTCAACCAACCAGTTCAGTATGAGTGGCTGCCGCATTTCTGCTCCTGTTGTAAGAAATTGGGGCATAAATCGTCGTCCTGCAGGCTTCTCAATCCCCCGAAAGGCCCCTCAAAACCTGTGTTTAAGAAGAAGGAGCCACCTCGAGCTCTTCCTGAACACTCCATAGGGAAGACAGATAGCTCGACTAATGCCCATGAGAAATGCCAAACGTCTGGGACTGTCAGAACACCCACAAAAATAGGTTCACAACTCTCTCAAACTATACAGAACATGATGCAATGGCAGAAGGGCTATCCCCTCATCATCCTGCACAAAAGGACATTTCCGGTGAAGATGAAACCAAACCGCCTGATTTAGATGAATCTTGCAACCTGGAACATTAGAGGGTCTAACGAACCACACAAACTAGCGGATATCCAGAAGTTAATAAGAAATAGAAATCTGGATTTTTTGGGTCTCCTCGAAACTAGGATTAAGCTCACAAAGCTCAAGATATTAGTAGACGGTGGTTCCCTGATGGTGGGATTTGTCGTGGATCCCAACCGTCAAATAAAACCGGCAAAACCTAACTAGGGTAATCCACGGAGACGGTAAGAGGCGTCTAGACTAAGGTCGCCCAAATACGAGACTAGGTCAACGAGCTAAGCTAAACTAGAGTAATAGGAGGGGAGAAGGCTAAGACTATGGCTAAGGAGACGGAGAGAACAACTAAGGAAAACGGGCTAGGATTAGGTCGGGTTCAAAGGGGTAACGGAATGGTCAAGGAAAAGTAAAGGTGAAGGGGGTAGTCGGGTAATCTAGGTGTGGTCCGGGCTCTCGCAACTTAGACTCACCTAGAGGTTCCACCTAAAATCCATTTTGGCGACACACATGACAAACGGGGCTACTAGCGTGTTATCGTGGCCTAGGTCGCATCCGGGCTCTCGCTACTTAGACCGACCTAGGGGTCGTCCTCACCGGGCTCTCGCTAGTTAATGAGGGAACCAAACCCACAAGCAAACTATTACCCACAAGAGAAAGGCAAGAAAAACAAGCATATGCATACAAGTCATTCAAGCATTTCAACAAACATGTACCATGCATCAAACCAAGAGGAAACCCAAATCTTCCACCAACATCTCCAACAAACCCTTAATCACCCATTAAACACCCAAATCACCTTACTAACCCTAGCAAGAGTCTACACAAACATATCTAAACTAAAACTAACAAGAACAAGAGGAATCAACACAAGAATCCAAACATACATAATTAAGATTATACCAACTAAAACTAGTGAAAACTATGAACTATAAACAATACCAAGAACAAAGATTAAAACTTGAAGGAATAAATAAGATTAAGAGTAAAAAGGATGAGAAAGATTATACCAACTACAAAGGATGAGAAGGAGAACACTTGCATAGAAGAAAACCCAAATAATTCCACCAAGGTTGTCAATCTTGGATGGATTCTTCAAGAAATCCCTTAATACAAGTACTAAACTAAGATTAAGGACTAATCTAAAGACTAATCTACACTAATCTAAGCTAATCTATGCTAAAAATAGGCTAGGGTTTGTGGGTAATGAAGAACATAAGCTTAACAAAACAAGGGAAGGGTATATATAGGGTTACAAGTGGAAGGAAGATGAAAGAAAGGATGCGGGCTGCCAAGTGGCCCTTCCCGGCCGGGAGGAGGTGGTCCCGGTCGGGAAGGGGTCGGTCCCGGCCGGGAGGAGCTGGTCCCGGTCGGGATGGACCCAAAACAGCAGCTCCTTGTTTTGCTCCTTCATACCGGACGGGATGAGGTCATACCCGTCGGGGATGAGTCTTGTAGGCCGCCAATATGATCTTTTTTGGTTCCTCCTTGCTTCAAATGGACTTATCATCGGTTCTCGGGACTCGGGATCGGGTCTCGGAGGCTCGGGATTGGGTCCCAAGGTCTCGGGGTCGAATCCAAGGCATCGAGTGATCGTTCCTTCACTTCGTTGGCTCCGAAATGTGTATGTATTGAGTCGGAATCGCTCCAACTCTTCATGAATGGTCTCGGGAACCTGAAACGAATTAGAGGAAGCATAAGTAGCCCATAAATCGCTCCCAAGGAGCGATTCCACAAGGAAAATGGGACCAAAATACTAAGAAATAGGCACTACAAACTACACTTATCAACTCCCCCACAATTAACCCTTACTCGCCCTCGAGTAAGCACATACTAACTACTAAACTAGCCGAGTGAGTATTAGCGCACCCTACGCCCTTTCAACTCACGCGAGAACACCTAGAGGGTAAGTGCTCTCCGCAAGGCAAGTGAGGTCTTGCGACAAAACTGTGGATGCAACCGAACACTAAAACACATAAACAAACAAACACACAAACAAACACACAAAAGGTTGCACCCAAAGAGAAAAGAAATACCGCTTCCCTCAAACAAGCGGTGAAAGAAGCGCCGGTTTAGGACTCAAGGCAAGTGACAACGTTCCCATGCTAGCAATTCAAACCGAAATGGACAAAACCTTAATAGTATGACGACAAAGCAATAAAAACGTTGGTAACTTACCTCGGTTCCTCCTAACCTTCTAAGAACGTACCACGGGATGATTGGCGAGATGGAAAAAGGATGAACCACGGTGTTAGTCGACACTGTAGGTAAGTGAGACCCCGCCCCCTTTAGCAAAGAGCCAAGAGGGTCGTCCCATGTCCGAAACCGCCTAACTAGTCCAAGTAAAAAGTGGAAATGATTGCAAAATGAGGGAAGACCGACCACTACCGCTATCATCCTTCCTAGGGACTCGGTCCTTTGGTAGGCTCTTCACGGTAATGATCGGAAAAAGGCTTATTTTGAGATGTGGGGATTATTTTTGTGAGACGGTTTTCTTTTGGCATTTTCTTCTTCTTTTGCATTTTTGCTTTGCTTTGTTTTGCCATGCCATTTCTTTTTCTTCTTTTCTATTTTCTTTTTGGCTTTTCTGGCTTTTCTTTTTTTCTTCAGTCTTTTCTTTCATTTTCATTCTTTTTCTTCTCTTTGTCCTTTTTGGCTTGATTTGGCTTTTTTGGCATTTCTTTGTGTGACATGAAAGAGAGAACTCGACAAATTGCAATTTATTGGGTGGATATGTGTAGGAGGTATGTAAATGGGAGAGTCGGGGAGCGTCCTTCCCTTCAAACCCACAAAAAGTGGAAAACTTGGACTAATCAAACAATCCTAAACATGGTCACCTAAGGGACGGGACTCGGCAACCAAGGCCTTTTCACACCGTGGGAGGTCATAATGGTCAAAATGCAAATCCCGTAGTAAATCCCTAGTAAGCTAGGTGGACTCAAGGTAAAGGATCAACGAATTCATTGATTTAGGGTCATTCTACTAGACTAAAGTCCAAGACTCGATTTATACCACTAGGAAGGGAAAGTAAACACTCGCACACTAGCCTCTAAACCCGGTTTTTGAAAACCGGTTACACACAAGACACACTAACACAACACAAAACGAAGACATGGCGAAAACGAAAGAAAAAAGAGATAAAAGGCCACAAAACAAAAATAAAACAAAACAAACAAACAAACCACACAAACACCACCCCAAGCTTCCAAACAAGCCACCAAATCAACCAAACTTTACAAAGCTCCTCCCGAGCACACAACATCACAATCTCCTCCAAACTTCACAAGAGATAAAGAAGAAAAAGGGATAAAGATGTTACCGGAAGTCTTGAAAGCTCTCCAAAGCTATCGGTGATTCAAGTAACCTATAAGGAAAAAGGGAGGCAAAACACGCACAACACAACAAATACACGATACAACGACACAAAAGGAAAACACACAAAACAAAATATTTTTGATTTTTGTGAAAAAATTTCAAATTTTTAGGATTTTTAAAGATTTTTCGAAAAACTACAAAAATAAAACTAACTACGATAGAATATCGCTCCCCCACACTTAAGCCGAGCAATGTCCTCATGCTCGACCGTAGTGCATGGGAGCACAAAAGATAAGAAAAGAAACTACGAAAATAAAGCTAAAAATCAAAAATAAAGTGGAGAAAAGGGTAGAAAGTGTCCGGCCGGGGCGTAGTCAAGTCACCATGGGCCGAGACAAGAAAAGATATGGATGGGGGAAGAAATAAAAAGAAAGAAATAAAAGGAAATGGGAGGGGAGGGCTAGGTGTAATCAATTCACCTAGCCCGGATTCCGCCTAAATCCGACTAAATCCTCAAAAAGAAAGAGTGGAAAACTTGTAAAATTTGGATTTTGAAAATGACTCTCGATGTAGTCACATCATCGAGAGTCGGGAGCAACCACTACCAAGGCCTCGAAGGCCACTAAGATACCATGACTCAAGGGGAAGGGAATCACTACTACAAAATCCTTAATATCTCGACCCTTTAATCTTGACGCTTTTGTAACTGTCAAAATTTTTTTAGCTCATTTTTTCTTGGCGACCTTTTTAGGTGTCAAGAATATTTTAATTAAGGAAGCTTGATAAAAGAAGGCAACAACTTAATTAAAGAATATTCTAATTAATCAAAAAATCAACTTTTATTTAAAAACCTAATACATTCTGTATTACTATTCCGTTGCCCTTCCTCATTCATAGATCCGTCAGTTTCATCGATCTCACTTATCCGATGTTCTCTCAATCGCACTCGTGGATCATCATACTCAATAACACTATTCCATTGTTGATCAAGTTTCTCAATGATAATGTAAACAGGTAAGTTGATACCTTAATTAATTTCTTCAATTTCTTGTTCAATTTATCAACTTTGTTCGTGTGAATGATCTAACTTAGTTGTGATTACGATACCTAGTATTTGTTTAATTTGTTGATTTTTCTTTGAATTTTTAGTGATATCCGTATTATGTCCGTGTGATTTTTGCAATATCTAGGGTTCTTGATTATGATGTACGTCTCTAAACATATCTTTCTTGTTCACAATTCGTATTCAATTTCTCATTGTTAATCATTAATTAATTTCTTCAATTCTGATTAGGTAGTTTTATTCACCAATTTTCTTACCATTATTCATTAATTAATTTTATTTCTTCAATTTGTTGTTCAATTTATCGACTTTGTCGGTTTCAATCAATCTAACTTCATTGTTGGTATGATACCTGATACTTGTTTATTTGTTTTTCTATTTTTCCTTGAATTTTTTGTTGGAAATTCTTTCAACTTATTGAGTTTTTGTGTAGGCATCATCACCTGATGTCATGATACATGAATCTCAAACCCTGTACTTTTTAATAGTTAGGGATATTACGAGTACATATCAAGAGACAGAAATGCCAACACAAAGGTCAATGATTTATGTTCATCATACATAAACAGATCAGAAGGAATGCTTATTAGCCTTAAAATTTCCACAAGCTGACTACACTCTAACATCATCGCCTCTAATCATGGTGTACACGGCACACCCAACATATAAACAAATTGGAAAGTAAACGCTGTGTTGCAGGTGCATAAAACAATAGCAAGACAAAAAAATTACATCCCGCACTAATTCAAAGCCCATCTTAATTTGTTAAGGTTATCATGTAGCAATTGATTTTATAAAAACATAGTAATTGTAGAATAAAGGAGGAAGAGTGATCCACTAGTTCAATGGTTTTCATGGGTGGATAATGGATTGGATACAGATGTTGCATTATGTCATTTAATATTTTAATTTATGTGTTTTAGCATGTCCCTTTTCTTGTTAGCTAGGATTTATTTAGCATCATGTGGAAGAAAAAACTAAGGAGCATCATAAGTTGTTACATTAGCTAATCTTTGATGCCATACGGTTTTGGTGATAGATGGTTGGGTCGGTTTTGTATGAGGACATTGGATATAAGCTAAGAAATTATTGTTCTTTCAGGTGTAAGTTTCACACTTGTTCGGAAGAGGTGGACTAATTCGATTTGTATTTTCTAGAGTCTTAAAAAGATTACTGACATTGTAAGATTACTGACACACTTCACACTCTAATAGTGTTAAATGTTGATGTTCTCTTTTTTGTTGCTGCGGAATATGTTACAACTTGTGCGTATGAATGTTAGATGCTTAGGCCCTTTCCTGATTTGGTGATATGTTACCTCACTGTTGCTATGTTGCAGGGAGCTGAAATAGATAAGAATACAAAACTGCATTGATATTCGATACTACAAACTCCTTCCAGTAAGTACGTGTTGTAGATCTTTTCATTCCATTAATTTGTTTTCTTGCACAAATCTGAAATCTCAACTATTTACTCCTCTGTGGTGAAGACCTGCAATCCTGATCGTCCCCTGTCCCTTCCACTCTAGATGTACAAATTTTAATAGATTTTAGAAAATCTTCATTATATGAGACGGTATCCATTAACTATATAATTGTTCTGAGTAGTATGTAGGATTTAAGTTGGTTCTCTTGTGACACCGTCTCATAAAATGATTAAAAAGTTTGATGGTAGTGTTTGATGATTAAAATGTGAGTGTCGCTATGTGGGCTCAAGGCAAGTGATAAATGACTTAATGCTTTTGAGTCGTATGTTCTATTTCGCTATTTGATTCCTAATTGTGCTAATTTGCTTTTCGTAGGTGTGTGCCATTAAGGCTCCACAGTTCGAAGACAGTAGAAAAGCCAACATAGACGATCTGGCTGTTTTTACAGGGGGCGAGGTAAAACATTTATATATAATGCAGTCATTTGACATGTGTTCAACTATAACAACTCAGTGGGTAACAGACATGCCTTCACGTTGTAGGTTATTTCAGAAGAGCGTGGCTTTGCACTCGACAAAATTCGATCTGAAATGTTTGGTAGTGCAAAAAAGGTAGGATTGCACAATAATAGATTGAAATTTTGAAGTCTTCGGCTAAACTGACTCCATAAAGAAATAGGTCACTATCACTATCAACAACAATGGAAGAAGGCATTGTGCCTGGCAGAGGATGACCAACTCAGAAAATCAGAGATTCTACCTAGTATTCATCACGTGGACAGAGATCAAACAGAGTATAGTTCATGTACTAGTGTAGAAGCTCATGGTGGTCGTGGCAGGAGTTGGGTAAGAGATGAAATATGAGATAGCATTACAAGATCGGAGGGTCGTGTCGTGGTGACAACCTCGAGGTTTCCTTCTCTGTTAGTTCCCATTCGTAAATTAAATGTTTATAAGAATCATTTAGAAGTCATTCATTATTATACAGTACCTTTTTAAAAAAGTTATTATGGCTACCAAAATGAAGGTCGGGTATTATCGATCTTTCATTTTTTTTCGTCCTTCATATCTTGTATGAGTATTCTAGAGAGATAAAAGGAAGAATTGGTCTAAAGATAAGTAAGGATCTGATGATGTTTAAAGTGGTTTATACAAAGGTGCAGGAAACGTCGAAAAGCAAAGGCCAATGTCGTTCGGAGTCTAAGAATATCAACTACGAGGATGGCCAGCCATCAGAGACTGTGAGTACTAATGGATGCATTACTTATAGTGGTCCATCACAAGATTGTATAACAGCGGCGATACGTCTCTCAAGTTGGGGTATGTACGTAACCTTTATTACATTTTCATTGAATATCAACTACGGTTTACCTTCTCGTTTGATGTTAAGAAGGAAGGCCTATGTGAACCCTTGATCCGAAACTACATCCTTAGCTTTCTCCCAATGTTACCCTCGTTCCATTACTTTCTTTTCACCTTTTGTACTTCTTAGTTCTTGTGTACTATGTACTCCTGCGTTGCTGATTGAATTGAAATGAATTGATTGAATTCCATTTAATATAAATTGGAAGTAAATTAGCATTGAACTGGGAAAAATAGGTGGAATGATGAATAAGATGAGGAAATCTAGAAAGCGTTTCGTCTTTACTCATGTTGTTTCTCTTCTTGTCCCAATTTTGTATTCTCCTTTTATTTTAACATTCATCCTACTTATATGTGTAATTACAGCATTGAAACTAATAATAAATCATATTTTTTACCATTGCAGGACGTTCTATAACACAAAAAGGGAGATGATGGTGGAATTGATGGATGACAAAATCGGCTCACTTTTTTGAACTTGGACATTTTAAATTGAATGTTTTTACGGACGAAGACACATACCTTTTTAAATAATAATTGTATAGAATTTTTTTATTGCTACTTTGGATTGCCAAATACTCGTATATGATTGGATGAAGATTATTCTAGGTGTTCGTCTTATGAAACTTTACTTGATTGAGAAATGTATGATTAGAGATTATTCTAATTAAGTGTTTTTTTATGAACCTTTATTAATTTAATTTGTATGTAGTTATTGTTATACGGAGTAATTATTAACAATAAGGTCAGCTCGATCTACAATCGCAAGGAGTAGTTTGATGTTGGATCGAAAAATATTATTAATATATTCTTTGTGAAAAGATTCTCGACACTTTTACGATGTCAAAGTGTCGATAAGTGATTTTTATATTACTATTTCTCGACTCTTTTAACAATAGAAAGTCCTGTGCTTAGAAAAAAATTTGGCCGGAAAAAAAAATCGCGACATAGAAAAGCGTCAAGGTTGCATTTTTTATGGTACATGTGGTGACGCAAAAAGACGTCATGAAAAATATTCAACGCTTTAATGTGTCGAGAACGACGACACAAAAATGCGTCGAGAATTCCTGACGCCCAAAATCTCCACACTTTTTAAAAGCAACGAGAATTAAATTTACGACACTTTAAAGCGTCGAGAACCTGCCTTTTAAGCGTCGAGAAACCAAGGGATTTGTAGTAGTGAATAAACAAAGGAAAACAAGCAACAACAAAAACGGAAAAGAAAGGATAGTTGCCGTACCATAGGTTAGCAACTCACTCTCTCCATCGTCTCATAGATCAATACAGGCACTTGCTTGACTTCATCATTGCTATCCCGCTTCAAGCTTGATAGAACCGCATGGTAGAGGTAGTAATGGTGCGAGGGGGTGGGATTTGATGTGAATATCGGTCTAAAGTGAGGAGGAAATGAGGTTAAGGTATGTAAATGAGGTACATGGTTGGTATGATATGAGAAAGGAAGGTAGGGAGGTTAGGTGGGGGTACACAATGGTTGGGTGGGCTTAAATGTCGAAGAAGAAGCACCAAAAAGGAGTAGGGGATGATCCCGGTCGGGATGGATGATCCCGGTCGGGTTGATAAACCCTTCTCGGTCGGGAAGCCTCCTTCCCGATCGGGATGATACTCCAGTGGACTCGATTTTTGGAACCCTCATCCCGATCGGGACGACACACCCTTCCCGGTCGGGAAGGGTCTTCATGACTCCCATGACCCCAAAAACCGACTCCCTTACTCACGATCCAAGCTCTATCACTAACCACTCCTTTCTAGGAGTCACCTTCACTTCACCTATCACAATAAACTCAAAGTACACATCAAATTCACTCCCTCACATCGCTCATCAAAATACAAAATCAATTACAAGAGCTTCACAAAACAACAAAAATCAAGAGAAAAATCACACAAATACACACACAAGTACTCTAAAGAGGAGAGGAGAATATACAACATGACGGTTCTTTAGGAACTCCGTCAAACCTAGGATGGTGGACTCTCCTTCAACCGTAGCCCTCAAGGGCATGGAGGAGCAAGTCGAACGCGCTACCGACATCATAATGAAGGCCCAAGAAGCGCTCGAGCCTAGCCAACCTCCACGGCCTCCAAGGAGGAGGCAAGAAGTAGGAATCCCAAGACCCATCGTCATCATTCATGTCATCTCCGGGGTCTATCCATCCTATGAGCCTAACCGACCTCTTCCTCCCTAAGCATCGTTTCCAATCACAAGCAAGCTTCATTTCCAAGAAACGAGGCACAAAAAGCGGTTTTGGCCCCATTTCCTTGTTGCACACCCCCACACTTTCCTCAAGTTGTGGTTCCCCATCTTCATCATTCGTCCCCACATCATCTTGGAGGAGAGAATCGAAACTTCTACCGGCGGTTTCAAACTCTTCCAAACCATTGCTTGGTTCACTTACAAGGGGCTCTTGATGCTTATCCACATTATCGCACAAGGGCAACTCAAGGCTATCAATTTCACCCAACAACTTCACAAACTCCACCAAATCATCCAACTCACCATCCTCCTCCAATTCCTCACCAATGTTGCCTTCACCAAGGGTCATCTCCTCATTCGTCTCTTTTTGGGTAGACGATTGAGGTTCTTCAAAGCAAATCTCTCTATCAAAGGAAACTACGTTGGCGGCTTCGTGATTAGGTTACTCCTCTTTCTCAATTGGAGCATCCCTCGCCTCGTTTTCCCTTCGAAATTGGGCCATGAGTTCATTTTGTTGTTTTTGAATTTGAACGGCCATTTCTTTGTTGCTCTTTTGCAATTGAAGAAGCGATTGAAACACCTCCATGTCGGGCAATTAGTGATCATTGAGGTCTTGTAAAGCTCCTTGAAAATCTTAATGATGCCCAAGGGGTGGGGCATCATATTGTTGGTAGCAAGGTTGGGGTGATTGGTAGTATTGTGGGTCATGGGGTTCATATTGTGGTTGGGGTGGAGGGTAATATGGTGGGTTTTGGGGGTATTGGCTTCCATAAGGTGAATCTTGATTAAACATGGTGGGTTCACAACCATAACTCGAGTAGTAGTCACCATGATCTTAGGATTGATAGTCATTCACTTGTTGGTAGCCGTTTTCATAACCTTGAAGTTCATACCCGTCTTGATTACCCCACGAAGCTTGATAGTGATTAGGAGTCATCATGTCATAGCTTTGGTTCATGGAAGGAGAGGGGTAGCTCATATCGGCTCCCGAGTATGTGGAGTTTAGATCAAACCCCATGCTTGCTCGAAAATCGTAGTCCATACCCGGTTGGAAACCTCTCACCCTAGCAACCGTCCGTTTAAGCGGCTCTAAGTTGCAAGAAGAAGATAGTCACCACCTCTAAGCACAAAACTGTAGACTAGGAATAAACGTGAGAAGTCTAGTGCTTTTTGGGCACTAGACAAGAGAGAAATAAACCACACACACACAAGAAGCAAGGTAACAAAAAGAAAAAAGAAAAACACAAAGACAAAGACAAAGTCAAGTAACTAGGAAAACAAAGTCTAAACTAGCACCGTCCCCGGCAACGGCGCCAAATTGATGGTGGGATTTGTGGTGGATCCCAACCGTCAAATAAAACCGGCAAAACCTAACTAGGGTAGCTAGGGCAAGTCGGGTCGAATCCACGGGGACGGTAAGAGGCGTCTAGACTAAGGTCGCCCAAATACGAGACTAGGTCAATGAGCAAAGCTAAACTAGAGTAATAGGAGGGGTGAAGGCTAAGACTATGGCTAAGAAGACGGAGAGAACAACTAAGGAAAACGGGCTAGGATTAGGTCGGGTTCAAAGGGGTAACGGAATGGTCAAGGAAGAGTAAAGGTGAAGGGGGTAGTCGGGTAATCTAGGTGTGGTCCGGGCTCTCGCAACTTAGACTCACCTAGAGGTTCCACCTAAAACCCATTTTGCCGACACACATGACAAACGGGGCTATTATCGTGTTATCGTGGCCTATTTCGCATCCGGGCTCTCGCTACTTAGACCGACCTAGAGGTCGTCCTCACCGGGCTCTCGCTACTTAGTGAGGGAACCAAACCCACAAGCAAACTATTACCCACAAGAGGAAGGCAAGAAAAACAAGCATATGCATACAAGTCATTCAAGCATTTCAACAAACATGTACCATGCATCAAACCAAGAGGAAACCCAAATCTTCCACCAACATCTCCAACAAACCCTTAATCCCCCATTAAACACCCAAATCACCTTACTAACCCTACCAAGAGTCTACACAAACATATCTAAACTAAAACTAACAAGAACAAGAGGAATCAACACAAGAATCCAAACATACATAATGAAACTAGTTAAAACTATGAACTATGAACAATACCAAGAACAAAGATTAAAACTTGAAGGAATAAATAAGATTAAGAGTAAAAAGGATGAGAAAGATTATACCAACTACAAAGGATGAAAAGGAGAACACTTGCATATAAGAAAACCCAAATAATTCCACCAAGGTTGTCAATCTTGGATGGATTCTTCAAGAAATCCCTTAATACAAGTACTAAACTAAGATTAAGGACTAATCTAAAGACTAATCTACACTAATCTAAGCTAATCTATGCTAAAACTAGGCTAGGGTTTGTGGGTAATGAAGAACATAAGCTTAACAAAACAAGGGAAGGGTATATATAGGGTTACAAGTGGAAGGAAGATGAAAGAAAGGATGCGGGCTGCCAGGTGGCCCTTCCCGGCCGGGAGGAGGTGGTCCCGGTCGGGAAGGGGTCGGTCCCGGCCGGGAGGAGCTGGTCCCGGTCGGGATGGACCCAAAATAGCAGCTTCTTGTTTTGCTCCTTCATCCCGGACGGGATGAGGTCATACCCGTCGGGGATGAGTCTTGTAGGCCTCCAATATGATCTTTTTTGGTTCCTCCTTGCTTCACATGGACTTCTCATCGGTTCTCGGGACTCGGGATCGGGTCTCGGAGGCTCGGGATTGGGTCCCAAGGTCTCGGGGTCGAATCCAAGGCATCGAGTGATCGTTCCTTCACTTCGTTGGCTCCGAAAAGTGTATGTATTGAGTCAGAATCGCTCCAACTCTTCATGAATAGTCTCGGGAACCTTAAACGAACTAGAGGAAGCATAAGTAGCCCATAAATCGCTCCCAAGGAGCGATTCCACAAGGAAAATGGGACCAAAACACTACGAAATAGGCACTACAAACTACACTTATCATTCCCCCATCGCAATGTGGAATGTAATTATGAAAGTCACCATAACGGGCGCATATGGACAATATGGAATCCCAATACCATTTTTATTACCACGCTTGTCTCTAAATCGCAATACATCCATTGCTTGATTAGATCTTCCCAACTCAATGTCGAGTTTTTATGCACCACTATTTACGCTCACAATGCTGCTGATGATAGGCAATGCTTATGGGACGACCTATACAATCTTTCCCCTCTATTAACCTCCATTAGGTTGTTTTAGGGGACTTCAATGTCGTTCGCAATGCAAATGAAAGAATTGGTCCTAACCCTCCTTCAAGGAAAGACATGGAAGCATTTAATAACTGTATATCTGAATACAATCTGGTTGATATGAACAGTCAGGGAAGTCCTTACAGCTGGACTAACAAACAAGACGGGGGTGACAGAACATGGTCTAAGCTTGATCGAGCCCTCATTAATGAAAAGTGGCTGCTTAATTTCCCCCACTCTTTTGCTGAATCTCTTCTCCCTGGAGTTTCCGATCACTCCCCTATTGAGATTAAACTGGGCAAACAAGAGCGAAACAAAGTCGGCTTTAAATTCCTCAACCATTGGACGGACCATCCTGATTTTATACAGACTGTTCTTCAGGCCTGGAACTGTAATGCTTTCGGCAGCCCCATGTTTCGTCTTACTGCTAAATTAAAGGTGGTTAGGGGGGCCCTGAAGGCCTTCCACAAGCATAATTTCTCTAGACTTAATGAAACAGTACAGAGTTGCGAGAAGAAATTACAGACCTGCCAGCAGGAACTTGTCTCTTAACCTTTCAACCAAACGCTAATGAACCAGGAAAAACACCTCCTCAATAGCCTTACTACCCTTAAAAAGGCGGAGCTTAGCGACCTCGCTCAACGAGCTAAAGTTTCTAGCGTCACCTGAATGACTCGTGTACTAAATTTTTATAGAACAAAATTGCGGAGAAGAGACATAACAGCTACGTTGGACTAATTGAGGATGCCCAAGGGGAAGTGCATAACACTCAAGAGGGGATTAGCAATGCCTTTTGGGACTATTACCAGGAACTGTTAGGTATTCGCTCTATGATGGAGCCTGTGGATAGAGATATAATTCGTAGAGGGGAATGTGTGGACAATAGGAATTGGCCAAATTTAAATCAATCGTTCTCTATGACTGAGGTTAAGAAGGCGTTGGATAGCATCGACAACAACAGCAGCCCCGATCTGGATGGCTTCGGTGCACGGTTCTTTAAGGCCACCTGGAACATTATTGGAGAAGAAATTCACTACGCTATTAATGATGCCTTCTCTAAACGCAGAATGCTCAAGCAAATCAACTCCATCTTGCTAGTGCTTATCCCAAAGTCTTGCTCCCCTACCAATGTTAAAGACTTTCGTCCTATCGCTTGTTGTAACCGATCTACAAGCTCATGAGTCAGCTCCTCGCCAATCGCCTTACAATTATTGGACCGGAACAATCTGCTTTTGTGAAGGATAGGAACGTATTTGACAATATCATGCTCTCGCAATTTCTGGTCAAAGGTTACGGTGGAGATTACATGACTCCTCGGTGCCTTATGAAAGTTGACATCAGAAAGGCGTTTGACTCTCTTGAATGGGCTTTAATTAAGCAGTCGCATCTGGCCCTCAATTTTCCTGAGACGTTCATTGATTGGCTTATGTTATGCATCGAATCTCCTTGGTACACACTGCAGATTAATGGGTCTCAACATGGCTTCTTTCCGGGCAAGAGGGGAATCAGACAAGGCGATCCGCTCTCTCCTTACATCTTTGTTATAGCAATGGAGGTCTTATCTAGATCTTTTCGTACTATGCCCTCGATGAACCAGTTCTCCTTCCACCCTAAATTCTCGAAAACTAAGCTTAGCCACCTTATCTTTGCCGACGATCTCATGATCTTCGTTAGAGGGGATCTCCCATCAGTGAAGGCTGCCACTACTTGTCTCGATCAATTTGCCAAGGCCTCAGGTCTCCACGCTAACCCAGTAAAAACTGAAATCTATTTCACTGGTACTACTGACCTTGTGAAGAATAGCATTCTCTCACCCACGGGCTTCTCGGAGGGTAACTTCCCTATCAGGTATCTCGGTCTCCCCCTTAATTCCTCGGGTATCAGGATTGACATGTATAACTCTCTCATTGATAAACTAAAGAACCATGTGAAGCACTGGACTAGTAAACTTCTCTCCTTTGCTGGAAGAATCCAACTTATCAACACGGTTCTCTTTGGGCTTGATAACTTTTGATGTTCCATCTTGCTCTTGCCCAAAGCGATTATTAAGGCCATCCACAAGATCTGTAAAGACTTCATTTGGAATATTGGGGAAAACCAACGAAAAATGGTCTTTAAAAGCTGGAAGAGTGCATGTGCTCCTATCGAAGAAGGAGGCTTCAACATCAAAGAGCTTCTTTCTTGGAACAAAGCTTTGATTTCTAAGCTTATCTGGAGACTGCAAGGAGTCAACTCCTCTGGTTGGAGAGATTGGATTTCTCACTACAAGCTCAAGAACCATT
Source organism: Agrostemma githago (assembly GCA_958450325.1). NCBI lineage: Eukaryota > Viridiplantae > Streptophyta > Magnoliopsida > Caryophyllales > Caryophyllaceae > Agrostemma > Agrostemma githago. The sequence goes on along the minus strand of OY288244.1, from coordinate 22,369,790 downwards.
CAATATGGAACATCCCCCATCATGGCTCTGACTCAGAGAGTTGGCGTAGCTTTCTAACGGTAAGAAAAGATATTTTACTCAGGATTGGCGATGATCAGGGTGCTGCTAAGCGGATTACTACTTGGACTAGTAAGAAGGGTTTTGATCTTAATGCTGCTTATAAATTTTTTTGGTCCAAGTATGACAAGAAGAATATCTATAAACCCATCTTGAACAACATATGCGCCCCTCGGCATAGCTTTGTGGCTTCTCTGGAGTTCAACACAAACTTGCTACGGTTGACTGTCTTCAGCATAGGGGGATGGTTCTTGCTAATCAATGTACCCTGTGCTGCTCGGACGCAGAAAGTATTGAGCACTTATTTTTCAGTTGTCCCTTTTCTCAGCAGGTTCTCCAGAATCTTTTAAATTGGATGGGTATAACACAAAAACCTATAAGCCTCAATTATGAGATGAGAAGACTAGTAAAGCTTAACAGGAAGAAAAATTGGAAGGCTCAGTGGCTTAACTGTAGCATTGTAGCGGCCATCTATATGATTTGGGAAGAAAGGAACAAGCGCATCTTTTGTGGAAGCTCTAGGACTGTAGATCGTCTGACTTTTTCTATCAAGCTTCTCGTAACCATACGACTTTTGCATAAGAATCCAATCGACAATGAGGATTTAATTAATTGTGTAAATTCATAGGCTCTAGTGGTGATCTTTTTTGTTAGTCTTATCTTTATTCCCTTTTGGATGAATAAAGAGCTATCTTTCTTGCAAAATAAAATAAAATAATAATAATAATTAATGATAATAATAATAATAATAATAATAATAATAATAATGTTAGTGCGTGGGGTAGTATCCTTCATAAGTTAAGTGCATAACCCATTTATTCTTTAGCCCACTTAATTAATCCATGTGATCCATTTAGATAAGCACAAAGGGTTTGACAACTGTTGCCTTTACTGCATCTTCCTTCTTCCGTCTTTCTTTACTTTTAGTTTCTATGTAACACGCACATCCGCAACACTTCACGCCGCACATCAAACTCATCCTTTTACTCTGTCGTCTTCAACCCAACGCCACTCCAACCCTATCATCCTCCTTTCCCGTACAACCACCACTACCATCAACAAGGTTCGTTCATTGTCTTGGCCTCACCTGTTTTCATATGTCGTGCATAGTGGTCGAGGAGGTGTATAGGTAGTGTCTCGTATGTAGGAATAATATGGGCGTGTGGTTGCTCCGAGTGCGCCGTCGTTGTGTTGTTATTGGGTCGATGTGTGTTTTGGCCATTATCGTGCTATCAAGGTGGCTGTCGTGGGGTTGTTGTTGTGGGATGTTGTCATGCGGGAGGTGGTGATTTCCGGCTGTTTGTTGTGGTATTAGTACTTTTCGTCTGGTGTTATAGTTAAGGGTATTGTATGTGGTTTATTGCTATTACTATCATTCTTCTCGGTGTACTATAATTGTCATCGATGTACGGTGTGCCGTCAATATACGGTTGTTGTCGTGGTGTCGGGTGCGACTGAGTCATGGTTTTCTGTGTCGGTCCCATTAAATAATTTAAATAGGTCGGGTCAGTCTCATTTTATAATTTAGCTACATTAGGGTTGATATTAAATTAATTATATAATATTTTACTAGGATCGGACTTCGTAGAGTTTCCGTGGTGATCTGTACTACCAATGCGGTGGTGACTTACTGACTAGGTAGGGTTTTCCTTACTTAGAATACGTTAATATTATTATGATTATGCATGTATGAGTTACTAGTAAGATGTGATATCGTGCTAATGAGAACAATGTTGAATAATGATGGGAGAATGATTGATGAATATTTATATATCGGAGTTGGTGAGGCTAGCTTTAGACCTAGCCGGGACCCTTGATCACGGTCCCCTCCCTGATTTCTTCTCGCGGGTTGTTGGTGAGGCTAGCTTTAGACCTGCGGGGGGTGTGCACACTCGGAATGAAAGGGCCTACCAGAAGAGTTGGGATGAGATTATTAATGTGGTACCGTGATGGTACTGAACGTTGGGATGTGATTATTGATATGGTACCGTGATGGTACTGAATGTTGAGATGGGATTATTGATTGGTACCGTTGATGGTACTGAAACGGGTGAGACTGGATGTTCTATATTATGTTTATAATGTTAGCATGTTCTAACCGTTTTCTCTGTCTGAATTGTCACCCTATTTTTATTGGGGGCCTGTGATGATCCGATTGATATTTATTTTCTATTGGGGAACAGTCTATAATACAGGTTATGTATATCGTGATGTGTTTGGATGCTGGGATGCTTGTACGGGATTGGGGTGAACGCGTTAATGATCCTGGTCGTAGCACGGGTTAATGCGCGTACGAATTCCTGTTTTCATAGATTGTATAGATTCCGCTGTGTAACCAGAGTTGTTGTAACACCCCGTGCTTTTGACCATTTTAGTTATTTATAATAACGATCAATATTAATAAATAGAGTCTCGACAAACTATTTTATATAGTAATATTCAATTCTTGTGCCTTTGAAACCTCTCTATTTCACTTCAGTGTTTGCAAAACTGAAATTTCTATCGTTATCGCAATTCCGCGTGATTTCGTAAAACGGTTCCTATTTTCTCATATGGATTCCGATTGAGGCGTTTCAAAAGCCTAAATTTATTAATTTTCCAAGATCTACACAATGAAGATATTCAAAATTACAATTTATAAGTGCCTCATAAAAATATTGTACTGGACAGTTCCTTTACTACGAAAATCGTCACCCGACGAATCGTTTCTTGACATTCGATTTGCGTACTACTTTCCTAACCATTGTGTGACCAAATAAACTCAAAACCATCACCCTAAGGCATGCCATACCGTCACTTTGATGTTCAAGCCTCAAAATATGTTTTTCTAATAAAAAACACCATTTTGGCCCTGTTCTCCTGAACTTAAAATGACTGAACTTAACTAAACTGAATTGAAAGTGTCTAAACTGAACTGTATGAGTCTGAACTGAACTGAACTGAACTGAATGGGTCTGAACTGAACTGAATTGAACTGAATGGGTCTGAACTGAACTGAACTGAATGAGCCTGAACTGAACTTAACTTAACTAAAATGAATAAATAATAATAATAATAATAATAATAATAATAAAAAATAATAATAATAATAATAATAATAATAATAATTAACAATAATTGTAATTATGATTATAATAATACTAAATATTATTATTAACGACAAATAATAATAATAATAATAATAATAATAAATAATAATAATAATAATAATAATAATAAATAAAAATAAAAATAATTAAATTGAATAAATTAATAATATTTATTATTAATTAATAATAATAATACTCATACTAATAATTAATTATAATAATAATAATTAATAATAATAATTATTATTATTCTTAGTATTAATAATTAATAATAATAATAGTAATAATAATACTTAATAATAATAATAATAATATTATTATTAATTATCATAATAATAATAATAATAAAATTAATTAATTAATTATTAATATTATTAATATTATTTTAAATATTAAGTATTATTAATATTAATATTAATATTAATTATAATAATAATATTAATAATAATATTAATAATAAGAATAATAAAAATAAATAAATTAATATTATTTTAATATTAAAATTAAAATTAAGATAAATTATTAATAATATTTAATAATTAATATTAATATTATTAGAAATGTGAAGTATTATTAATATTTTTTTTATTAATTATAATACAAATAATAAAAATAAAATTATTTAATTAATTAAATAATTAATAATAATTAATAATAATTAGTAATAATAATAATATTACTATAAATATGACGGAGTAAGTAATAATAATAATAATAATACTAATAATACTAATATTATTATTTTTATTATTAATTATTAATTATAATATTAATAATATTATATTACGAAGTAAGTATTAATAATAATAATATTATTATTATTATTATACTTAATAGTAGTAATAATAATGTTCCGGTATGGAAACAATTGATCCGACTTCGGATTCGGGTCCCTTAATTATGGTTCAACTTTGATGGTTCTCGTCGACTTTCTTCTGCCCCTCCTTCTCCTCACTCCGGTGGTCGGACTTTCCCCGGCAGAGACGGCCTGCTCCCTGCACAATGAACGCACAGGGCCTCGGAGGTGTCCGAGGGAACCCTCTCCGATGCCTAAGTCAGTCCGTGAAATGCCTTAGAGAACCTAGCTCGTGAGGAACTAGGTGGCGGTTTTAGAGTGAGAGTCTAGAGAGAGAAAATCCAACCCCCTCATGTGGGAAGTGGGAGAGTATTTATACCTTCCCATAAGAGAGAGAGAGGAGAGAAGAGGAGAGAGGAAGAATGAGTGGATGAGAGGGTGACATGTGGCTTCGTCTCATCCACTCATTCCCCTTTACCTTAAGCAAAATGACGGAGGGGCTCCTGGCTCCCTTGCCTCTGCTGGGGGTGAGAGCACCCTGGGGGCCAGAGGGCAGGGGTGGCTTGACTGCCCTGTTTGGCTTGCGGCACAGCCCTGCCGAGCAGGGGAGTTCCTTGGAGAGTTAGGGATTCTTCGTTTGGTGACCTGCTGGGCAGGCTCTCGTCTAGTCTTGGGTCGGGCCGTCTTGAGACCAAATGGTGGGTGACCCACAGCAGGCTGCCGACCTCCATCAATTGGCTCTCGCCGGCTAAGGGGAAGCGGGGCTCCCTTTGGCGGGCGATCTCTTGATTGGGATGGGAGGTTGACTCTTTTGAGTAACTCAGCATTTAATGCGCAGCATGTTCCCGAGGGGGGAAACCCAACCGGATTGGGCATGCAAAGAGTTGGAATGTCTTTGCTCATGATTACTTCTCTTGTAAAGAGGATTTTTGGACAACGCGCCAACTTGGTGATTGGCTCTCCCTCTTACAGAGGTGGTTGAAGCTTCATTAATGGCTTACTTTTGTCCCAAAAGTTCCTATATAAACTCTGTTGCTCTCCATCGTTTCACGCTTCATCTTCAAGCTTTCCACTATTCCTTCCAAAAAGAGCCAAATTTCTTGGATTAAGAAAACAGTCTTCCGCTGCGGAGTCTACGTGGAGGTCCTCTGCTTCGGAGGGCGTCGTCGGCTGAAGTATTTAAAGCGGGCTCACCAAATTCTTCGTTGTAATAAGAGAAAACGCCCCCGTTCTCAACGGGTGGCTAGGAGGAAGGCCCTTTCCAGGGCTAGTAGGCGCCCCAGAAGATCTCCTCCTGCTGGTCCTCGGCCTGGACATTGCACCCAGGCAGGGGGCTGTTATGACAGGGGGTGCCACAGGTGCTTCCCTTGGCTGCATCCAGAGCAATTTGACCCCAATTGCTCTGAATTGACCTCTTCTCCAGAATCAGGCCCCTCCTCCCCTCTAGTGGGAGGGTGGGCCGCAATTATCCTGATGATGCCAGGGCCGTCCCTTTTGGCCATGATTGGGACACAAGCAGCCATGATTCTGAGGATAGCAAAGGCCAGGGCTATTCCTCCGGCAAGGGCGAAGATGATTTCCCTGTTGATCCTTTTAAGGATTCTGACGACTGGGACTGGGGGTCCGCCCTGGATGTGACAGCCCTGTGGATTATTCCCCAGATTTTGATGATGATTAGGCTTGCTCCGGATTCGCAGGTTAGTTGACTGAGCCAGAATATCAGGCTCCTTTTGTACTTTTACTTTTCTGCGCTGAATTTGTAACTTGCCCATTTTTGGGCCTTTTCTAATTAATGAAGGATCAGGCAGACTTTCTATGCGTTTTCTTTCTTTTTTTTGAATGAAGGGGTGACGTCATGGAATGATTAACCCTCTGACACCCTTTACCTTTTCGAGGTTTCTCTTGGGAAGTCATGGGCGGTCAGTTTCTGAAAACGTGACACGTGGGGCATTTACTGGGGAAGTTTGCAGGAAAGGCGACCCTTCACTTACCCTAGCCTATATAAGCACTTCTTACCTCCCCCATTTCCCTCTTTTACGCCTTTTTGAAAACACCAAACCCTTCTTCATACTCTTTCGTTGCTGAGAACGTTCTTTGACTGAGGATCTTTCTTTCTCGGATTTTCAACCAACAGTCGTCGTTTTAGGTTAGAATCTTGTCCTAAGTCCTCGTCTTTTTCGTTTCCTCGTTTTTCTTTCTTCTTAAATCGTTATGCCTAGTCACCACGCTCGTATCATTACATTTACCGACCTGTCGACTGAGAGGGCGGAGGGTAGGGAAGAGGGTAGGGCCGACCTTGCCTCCTCCTCTGGGAGGCCTGATGTTAGGATGATCGAAGAAAGTCGCTCGGAGAGTAGTGAAGATGCTAACTCTCCTGAGCCTGCCCCTGTCGACGTCGCCGACTCCGACGACGAGGCAATGGAAATTGATCCTTCCAGAATTGCCAGCCCACTTGTCCCAGGGAAGCGGGGAGAGTTTATTACTTAGATAAGGCCAAGTACCAGGTCCCCTTGAAAACTTACCCCGAGTCCAAGAACCAGGACCTAATCTTGGCGAAGAACGCTGCCGGGGCGATTGAGCAATTTTATAATTTTGGGGAGGGGTACACCATCGTTGTTCCAGAAGAGAGGGATACCGTATGTTGCCCCCCTGAGGGCTGCATAGCCGTCTACCACAAATGCCTAGAATTTGGCCTGTATTTCCCCTTGCACCCCTTCTTGGAGTAGACCTTTAAGAGGATGAATGTGGCCACAACCCAGTTGACCGCTGCAGCGGTTAGATCATTAATTGCCTACACGTGGACCTGCCTATTTCATGGTGAGGGGCCCTCAATCAACTCTCTGCGATACATGGTTGGTCTGCAGATGGTGTCCTCTTCTGGGGGAGAGGGTTCCCCTGGATATTGGTCTCTCCAAAGGCAGAAGGGATACACTCCGGTTTGGCCAGCTCTGAACAGTCTGAAGGACTGGAAAAACAACTTCCTGTATGTGCACAGTGTCTCAGAGTGGCGGATTCCTAGACACTTTAGGAATCCTGTCCACACCCGCCTGGAAACCCGCGAGGAGTATCATCCAGGCATTGGGGGGAAAGCCCTGGAGGTGCAACTGAATACACGGAACCAGAAGCTGGTTAAGAAATTTGTTGCCATTGTAGATAAATCAGGCGTATGTGGTCCTGGATTCTGGCTTCCTCATGCGGAGCTCATAGCCACCGATGAATATCTGGGCCGAGTGGGCCTAATTCCCAGTCTTGAAGGAGGTAGCTCAGGGACTTTATTGGCATTGTCTCCTTCAATTCTAACCTTCTTTGTTTCTTTAACTGTTTTTATTGTGCCCTGTAGATTTCGCCACACGTCTCTGGTCAAGGAAGGAGGTAAGGAGACTCGGTTTGGACGAACATTTCACCATTGTTTCAAAGCGCCCCTCCCTTCCTTCCAGCTACAAGAAGGGAGAAAAACTTGATGAAGTACGTGAAGAGCATCTTCGCCAGCCGAACAAGGCTTCCTCTCCCCCCGAGGTTGCTGCCTGCAGAGCCGACGGCTCCTCTTTCTGATGCCCGGGGCGTGGAGACGGAGGTTACCTCGGAGGCCACCCCCTCTCCAGCCGGCATGCAGGGTGATTCCCCTGCAGGGGCTCATACTCCCCTGGGGTCACGACCTGTTAACTCTGAAGAAACCGGGGAGAGTGTTCCCATGGAGAGCAGGAGGAAGAGAGACAGAGGCCGACGTCGACACTCCTGACCCCAAACGTCCTGATCGCGATGTCCCTGGCACCCTCTTTTCATAGGAAAATACGGAGTTCCACTATACTGTTGGCGACAGTCTGGACGTCTTTGCCCAACTCTCGGACTCCGGTGCTGTTTTGGCGGATCGCCTCACCAAATCTGTGACCTCTACTACTAATCAGGTGATCCAATACATTCAACGCACTTGCAGGGTGCTTCAGGCTTCTGCTGAGCTGGCGGCCCTTAGCCGACTAAGTGATGAAGAGTTGGTTGTTACCCCTGGGCTCCTTCCTCCTGATCGCCTGACTATGGTTGAAAGGGATGTCAACCTTATCACCAACTTGAAGGACCAACTGGTGAAACAAGAGGGCGAGTTGGAGGAGGCCAAGGGTCAGGCGACCCTGTGGAAGATTCAGGGCGGGAAAGCTCTAAGGGAGGCGTCTAAGCTGCATGGAGCTGAATGAGAGCAGGCTGGAAGTGGAGCAGGTTAAAAAATCGTTGGCTGAGCTAGAGCATACCAAAAGAAGGGTAGTTGACCTGGAAGAGTGTCTGTCCCAGGCTAATTCAGATCTCAAGAAGGCCCAGGATGACCTGAAGGTAAAGGGTGAGGAATGGCAGAAGGGGAAGGATGCCATTCTGCAGGAAGCCGATGTCGCAGTGGAAACGAGCTTTCAAGATGGGGCCTCTTCTTCCTTGGAGCTTGTTATGGAAGTTATTAGGGAATTGTTCCCTGATTTTAATGAAGATGCCTTTCGAAGTCTCTATGCTACCAAGAACGAAGCTCGGGCGAACAGGCCGCCTGACGAGGCTACTGGCCCTAGTCAAGATGCTCTTAATGTTTAACGTGCAGGGCAGTCGTCCTTTGAGGGCTCTTGCCCCTATCCTACTGCGCCCTTGCTCCCTCGCTGAATTTTTAACTTTTTTGCGCGCCGAGCCCTGATGTGGTCGGATGCCTTATCTGATTTAATATCTTAACTTTTCTTTGTTTCTGGATTCTTAGTGTTCTCTTTGTCAAACACTCTTTCATTTGTTTATGGATGCATCCTTTTTGCTTCTACTTTGCCTGCTTTCTTTGTTTGTAGTTAAGCCTGACCCTGGCTTTTGTTCGAAGTCCGGGGGGCCTGCCCCCTGCCTGTCCAGGGGTAGGTAGGGGGGATTTTGCGTTTTTATACAAGGTTGGGAGGGTTGCCCTCAGTCCTTGTTCTTTTGGCGTGCGAGGCCTGGCCTGACCCTGGCTTTTGTTCAAAGTCCAGGGGGCCTGCCCCCTGTCTGCCCAGAGGTAGGTAGGGGGCTTTGCGTTTTTTATACAAGGTTGGGGGCTGCCCCTAGTCCGAGTTCTTTTGACGTGCGAGGCCTGGCCTGACCCTGGCTTTTGTTCAAAGTCCAGGGGGCCTGCCCCCTGTCTGCCCAGAGGTAGGTAGGGGGGCTTTGCGTTTTTTATACAAGGTTGGGGGGATGCCCTCAGTCCTTGTTCGTTCGGCGCATGGGGCCCAGCCTGACCCTGGCTTCTGGTCGATGTCCAGGGGGCCTGCCCCCTGCCAATGCAGAGGTAGGCAGGGGGACTTAAAATTTTGTTGGGGGGTCTATTTCCCTTGTTTCTAGCAACAGGGGGGCCTCCCCCAATTGCCCCCTGCTCGTTTGTGTGTGAAAAAAATACAAGTTTTAAACAGACAACGAGTATAAACTTTCGGATTTTTCATTTCTTGTTTTAAAAAACTCTTAAAATAACTGTGATCGGAGCCGTCGACATTGCATTCTGAGCGTCCTCCGCCGATTTTTCGAAAGAGAATTACTTAAGCTTCCTTAGCATTAAACGTAGTACTTTTTTAAGGTGTCCGCATTCCAGTGGGTAGCCAATTCTTTGCCTTCAAGATTGGCGATTTTGTAGGTGCCTGGCCCCTTAATATGGGTTACCTCATATGGACCTTCTCAGTTAGCGCTCAGCTTTCCGTGCTCCCATGATTTGCCCACTGCCTACGTTTTTCTTAAGATCAAGTCCCCTACTTGAAAACTTCTTTCGTTTACTCTCCTGTTGTACGCCCTCCTCATTCGCTGCTGATAGGCGGCTATGTTCATGCTAGCCTCCTGCCTTACTTCGTTGACTAGGTCCAGGGCTTCGGTCATTGCTACTTCATTGTCTACCCTGCTATACTGCTAAGACCGCAGGGTGGGGATCCGTGCCTCTATGGGCAGCAGGGCCTTTGCCCCGTATACCAAGCCAAAGGGGTTCTGACCCGTTGACTCTTTTCGGGTAGTCCTAATTGACCGTAGTATGCTTGGCAGCTCATCTGCCCATCTGCCTTTAAGTTCATCCACCATTTTCTTGAGTCCATTCAGGATTTGTTTATTGGCAGCTTCAGCCTGCCCGTTGGTTTGGGGATGGCAGACAGCAGAGTAGGCGACTGCTATGCCATGGTGTGGACATGACGTAGGTCCACCCCGACGCGGCCACGCGCGGGTTTGGGTAGGCGAATGAATCTCGTGGTGAGATTGTTCTCGGGTTCGAAATCTAAGTCAAAATGAAGTCGCCACCGAATTTTGTGGTTATTCGGAACCATACGAGCCCACTCTATGTCGTCATGGGCTGTACACAAAGTACGGCCCGCTTCGATTTCAGAGTTTATGGGGCTCGTCCCTTTGCATTGAAATATCGATAACGTTTAAACCGGCTTTCGTATATGGAATGACTCTCGTGCGCCAATGGTTTCGGGCATCCGGAAACCAAGGTTCTGAGTAAGGGGTGAGGGTACGTGTTGGGAAGCCCACTAAGGACACCCAACCCCGCCCGCACATGGCGGCCTCTACTAAGACATCGTTCGTGTTCGTGTGCGCGCGCTAGTGAAACGACTAAATGATATGCAAACAGCGTTTTCGGGCCAAGCATGCGAGTTGTTGATTAACTACGTCATTTAATGCATCTTGATTCACGTCAAAATGATTTAGCATGCGATGTTCATTTAAATAAATAAATGGCAAACATCAAATAATAGAAAACTCGTAAATAAATTACAAATTACACGGGCGGAATACAACCCGGAATTCACAATACAACGAGCAATAAAATAGAATAACTGAATTATAAGCAGAAAATGTTAACTAGAAACGGACCCGTATATAATAAATATAAACTAGACCGTGAGTTGTGCAAATGGACGAACTTCGATTAATTACGCATTATATTGCGTATTAAGCGAAGGACGGCGATATGGAACCTAAGCGTGATGCTAGCCCGATCCCGAATCCCGATGCCTTGTCCCGACTTATCACATCGAGGAACAGAGTCTACATTAATTATGTGTCGGATACGACTAAAGAGTCGTCGACACAAGATTAATAGTGCAAGACCGTCGATCAAAGTCGTTAAAGTGTCGTGATATGAATTGGTTTTGAAAAATAGGTTCACGTGATTGACTTTACACGTGTCGACTAAAATTCATAAAAAAGACGAGGCTCAAATGTTGCATTAAAGCTCTCGGATTACTGGACTGCAGGACCCACTCGGTCGAGTCATGATCTGACTCGGTCGAGTGTGTCCTCGAGAAGGATTCTGCCCAGGTTTATGGACGCTACTCGATCGAGTTGCCTACGTACTCGGTCAAGTAGCCCCTTTACGAGTACCAACTCGTGTCATTTTTTGGTTTAAAATCGATGGTCGGCCAAATCAAATACAAATATCGCACAATTTGTATTTAACTTGGCTTTCGGTGCTATAATCGCGTATGCATGCGATTATAATACCGTTATCGGAGATTTATGAAAATGCTTATGCTAGATTAGAAATTTTGTATTAGTGACGAAATTGCATCCCTCTACGTCATGACATCGGAACTAACCCTTTCGGATTATGTGATGTCGGTTTTCGTGTCAACGGGTTCCGTACTAATAAAAATGATATCAAATGCGTTCAACTATTATTAATCGCGATCGCGTCACGCCCTTGAGTACATTGGGGCGGGGCTCCTCGAAAGGGCTCCACCTCCGTCGTTGCTCGTAAAGGGATTAGACGGACTTTAGGCGATAATTATAGTCAAACGTATTTAAAACCGAACTTCAATACTAGTATATATATACACGGTATGATAATGTTAGTAACGAAAATATAAAAAGTTAGTATACAAAAAAGGTAAAATGTTAGAGTTATGTTAAAGTTAGTGTTAGGATACTAGTATAGTTATTATATAGATGATACAAAAACGTAAATAAAAATGAAGTAATAAGGATCGAAATGGGGTTTAGGACACCCTCAACATACATGCTTAGTAGGGACCTCGGAAATGGACTCGTAAATAGTGACGGGACGCCGAAGTATCGAGGATGTATGCAAGTTATGGTGTGTGTGTGTGTGGATGATTCGTCGGTTTTCGAGGGACGAAGGGCTCGGTTTTTGTGTGTATTTGCTTAGGGTTGCTAAGGACTTGTAGTGTAGGGAGTATGGCTGAAAATGTAGGGTAAAATATGTAGGTAAAAACTGTCTCAAATGAGAGGGGGTCGTGGGGTATTTATAGATTTTACCCCACGACCTAGGGTCACTCGATCGAGTGACCCTAGTGTACTCGATCGAGTGCCCTAGAAAATGGGTCTGATCCGGTTTTTGATGCTCCACTCGACCGAGTGGGTCAATCCACTAGACCGAGTGGATCAAGAGGATCGAGCTAAAATAGGAAGGAGTTGACCTTGTTTCATTTGTTTGTCTTTTTTGAATTTGATTTGGGCGCCAGTTTCTTGAAGGTTAATTTGGCTGATTTTCGTGACGGGTTCGTCTTTGACCGGGTTTTGACCCGGTCGCCAAAAGACGGGTTTTATTTTTGGTGTTGATTTTGGCCCAAATTAGTCTCATTTTGCTCGGAACGACCCACTGGGCCTGAATTTGAGGTTGGTTTTGAGAGATTTGTACTCCGCTAAAACTCCATGCCGGATATTATTGATTTCGAGTCCATATCCGAGTATACTAAGTCACGTTTGCGTCCGATCATCATCGGGTGTTTGTCGGGAAGTGCTATAGACACTAGCATGCAAAATGCGGGTGTCTACAGAGCCCCCACTCTGACTGAGGCTTGGGCAAGGTGAAAGTCAGAGTAGCTACCAGGCCAATCGCAGATTACGACCTGGCAGCCTTCCGGTCGGGTCGTTTATAGTCCAGTAGACTAGCGTAAAGGGCTCGCCAGCCATAAGTAGAGGGTCATACTTGTCCTGCTGATGATAGCTCCGTGGGGAGTAAAACTTGCTTCTGAAGGTGTAGGTGTACCCGTATGCTGATACACCATTCCTCTGATTGTAGCATTCTGCGATAAATATTGACTCACGTTGGGGAGTGAAGTAATTGCGTGGAGACTTGCTTCTGAAGTCTGGGGTGTACCTGTATGCTGACATGTAGCAAACTGCATGTAACACATAGGCAAAACACCGACTCGTGCTGGGGAAAAACTGGATTTTGAACAGTCGAAAATTTTGAAAGATTTTTTTTATCACAGAATTTTAGAAATTTCTAGGAAAGCTCGGGACAACTTGATTCCTATTCTGGGTTCTCGTCTGAAGTCAGGCCTGCGCATGCTGGGGCCCAGGTTTGCTGAGGAGGCAAGGTAGTTAGGGTTACAGTTAGGGTTTCCTGTTATAAATATAGGTTTCCCTGCTTCAGTTTACCGTATCTCGAATCAAAACTCCCACTTCTTCTCAAAATCCCTTAGACTTTCAAGAAGATTCAAGTCCTTGCCATGGGTATCGATCATCTTACTTCGATGCTTTTCGCCTGGTCCCAGCACTTTCGGGACGAGGACAAGGTTCAGCTGACCCAAATGGGGATTGTCAGCCTGTTTCCTCTTCGACGTCTAATAGCTGATTCACATTTCTTGGACGCCTGCCTGTCGTTTTGGGATACCACCCATCACGTCTTCGCGTTCCCGCGGGGAGAGATATGCCCTCTTCCCGAGGAGATCGCAACTATTGGGGGTTGGAGCCCTGTCGCTCTCCCTGCCATCCCTCCGTTCTACCCGGACCCGAGGAGAAGGTTGAGAAATTTCCTGGGTCTGTCTCATGCTGAGACAGATCGAATGGTGCGGGGAAATACTGTTTCCCTCTTCGACTTGGCTGACAAGTTTATGAACAGTCAAGATGTAAGGGCCAATCCTTCTCATAGGCGTAGGGCTTTCGCCTTCTGCATGCTGCACCGCTATGTTTTTGAGGGGATGATGGATGTTGACTCATGCCTGGGTCAAATCAGGCTGATCGGAGTGGTTGACCAGATGGAGACTGGTCATAGCCCTGCTTGAATAGCCACTGGAGAAATCATCATGGGTCTGGATGCTAGGCGACTTGACCCAACCCGGCAACTGACGGGGAGTACCCTTATTTTGCAGGTATATGTCTCGCGATTTTCATTTTTTTTTGTGTTTCGCGCGATTTCTTGAGGTCCGTAAGTCACTCGATCGAGTGGACCTGTCACTCGATCGAGTGACATATTTCGAAGTGCTTCTGCGCATCTGTGGAGGGCTTACTCGATCGAGTCAGATGCTTTACTCGATCGAGTGGCACACTTAACGAGATTCTGCTTGCCTTTAGAGAGCCTTACTCGATCGAGTCAGACGGTATACTCGATCAAGTGGGCTGTAGCGGACCACTCCGTTGCTCACGGATTTTGTATATATATATTTTTTTGCAGGTTTGGTTGTCAGAACGTCTGTCGATTATCGAGCCCCCTCCGAGCGTTTCCAACTACCGCAGCAGCCAAATCAGTTCAAGAGGGCGCCGAATAAGCTCAAGTCACCATATAAATCGAGCTTACCGGGATGAGGAGTTGGTGTTCCACGGTGGCTCTTTAATCAGGTGGACTGTCGCTTGGTGGTTCCTTTCTAAGCTGACGGGGCTGGCCAAGAGGGACCAAGCCCGTTACTTGGTGATCCTGTCCCTTAACTGGACAGTTCATATTTACCCGGACCGCATCCTGAGGCAGTTCGGTTCGTCTCAACGCATTCCTGAGACCGAAACCATTATCAGCGTCTCGCTCCAACTGACAGACGCTATGTGCGACACCTGGTTGCAGAGATGGTTCACTCGTCCTACATGGACTATTCCCAACCCTTGCCAATCTGCTTGGGTTTCACGGGCCTACGAGAAATGGACTTCCGAGGAATCCGAGGAAGCTCGTAAAGCTCTGAAGGTCGATGAGGCCTTCGAACTGGTCCGTCGGGAGACGACAAAGGACAATAGGGGATTCTTCGATGAGGGAGAGACCCCTGCTACCTTAGTCCGATTAGAATCCGGTCTTAAGTCACATACTAAGACTCGAGCTAAAGATGCCAGTGCTAGTGGCACGCGGGGGCGGCTAAGCCCCCAGACTGATTTGGAACGGCGACTTAGGCCAAGGCTGGCGGCCGGGACCGACTAGGTCCGCGTGACCGGCTTTCTGAGCCCGTGAGGGTCCGACTCGGGCCCATTGATGTAGGTGAGGACTCGAGTTCCAAGAAACGAGTCCGGGCGAAAGAGGTTCCTGTGGTGATTCGGGAACGCTCTCCTCCACGTCGTCGTCAGTGGACGGCCTAATAGGCTAAGGACAAGGGGAAGGGCAAGATGCCCTAAATACCGAGTCCTTAGTTTTTTATTATTTAAATATTATTACTATTTTTGTCGTGTGCTTTTTTTTTTGGGTAATTGCTTGAATTCCTGCCTTTTGTAACTTTCCCAAGTTTATCGGGGCTTTTTTTTGTGATAATTAATAAAAGAAGTTTATTATTTAACCGTTCCTGTCTTTTCTCGATTGCACTGGTTGTGCCCTTTTGAGGGGCTGCCTACGTATCCGCAATTAGCAGAATCAAACCAAACGTAGTTCAAGCTCAGTAAATTTGCAATCTTGAATTACACCAAGACTACTGGTTCAAGATGTTTTGTGACAGTAGAATAAGTAATTCTAGCTCATTGACTTGCTTTTTTGTAAAATAAATGATCTTTGATCAAATTTGCTAATGACATTGAGAAATGGCTAAGGGTAGTAACGCTTCAGCTGGTCCAGGTTGGTCGGGTTGACGAACTCATTCCCGTCCAGGTCCGTCAGCATAACTGCTCCTCCTGATAGGATCTTCTTTACCATATATGGCCCAGCCCAGTTGGGTTTGAACTTTCCCCTTGGGTCAACTGGTAGTAAAGCTCGAACAGACTTAAGGACTAGATCCCCTTCTTTAATGTTTCTAGGCCTTACCCTTTTGTTGAAGGCCCGTTGGATCCGTTTCTGGTAGATTTGGATGTTGTTGAGAGCGCGGGACCGTCGTTCGTCTAGTAGAACCAACGAATCGTACCGTGCTCGAACCTAGTCAGCTTCTGGTACTTGACTTTCTAACAGAATTCTGAGGGATGGTACCTCTAATTCAACTGGTTGGACTGCCTCCATTCCATAAGTTAGGTAATACGATGTCGCTCCGGTTGCAGTGCGAATCGACGTCTGATATCCCCACAGGGCAAAAGGTATTTTGTCGGGCCAATCCCGGTAATTATCAGCCATCTTTTTTAGTATGGTGACAATTGTTTTATTAGCCGCCTCTACTGCTCCATTCGTTTGGGGACGGTAGGGCGAGGACGTGTGCCTTTGAATTTTGTATTTAGTCAGCAGGGCTGCGGTCTCAGCTTGGAAATGAGTCCCGTGATCACTGATGAATTCTTGCGGGATTCCATACCGACATATTATCTTGTTCTGGATAAATTTAGCGACATGTTTAGCGTTAAGAATGCGATATGATTCAGCTTCGACCCATTTGGTGAAATAGTCGATAACTACTAAAATGAAACAGTGTCCGCCAGTACCGGAGGGATTTACCTTCCCGATTATGTCGATACCCCATGTCGAGAACGGCCAAGGCGACGTCATAGTATAAAGCAGAGATGACGGCATATGTTGCACATTGCCAAAGATTTGACAGGTGTGACATCGTTTGACATATAACTGGCAGTCAGCTTCCATGGTGTTCCAGTAATACCCGAGCCTCATGATTTTTCGGACCAACATGTGAGCATTCATATGTGGGCCGTTTTCACCATCATGTACTTCGGCCATTACTTTCTCGGCCTTATATTTATCAACACAAAGGAGAAGAGCCCCCTGTGCCGTCTTTTTGTACAGTTGCCCGTCATCAGTACGGATGAACTGGGTGGCTAGCCTCCGTAAGGCTTTCTTGGCTCGACCCTCAGTCCCGAGAGGATATTCTCCGTTTGTCAGGTACGTTAATACAGCCTGGTACCAAGGTTCGGGGTCAGTTATCTCAATTTCTTCGATGTCATGGATGTGTGCCGGCTCGGACCGTCTTTCGACACAAATTGGCATACTGGTCACGTGGTCGGGAATATTCAGTAAAGATGCCAATTTTGAGAGTGCATCTGCAAACTGATTTTCTTCCCGAGGCAGGTATATATACTCCACCTTTTGGAATTGTTTCTCGAGATCCCTTACTCGTGCCTGGTAGGCCACGAGATTAGGATTTCGAGTCTTCCATTTTTGGAGTGCTTGGTTAATGACCAAGGATGAGTTGCCATGTACCCGAAGATTTGTGATCCCCAGGTTGGCGGTGGCTTGTAGCCCATAAATGCATGCTTCGTATTCTGCTGCATTATTGGTAACATCAAAGTCCAGTTTGATGGAGACTGGAGTATGCTCCCCTCTTGGTGAGATTAGGAGGATCCTGACTCCGAACCCTCGAAAATTAGATGCTCCATCGAAGTATAAATCCCACGTTTCATCATCGGTATGGAAAATATCTTCGTCTGGGAAGGACCAGGTGTCGGTGTGTCCTTCTTCGGTCACCGGGCTGTCGGCGAGGAATTCAACTACTATTCGCCCCTTAATAGCCTTTAACGGTGCAAATTTCAGGTCGAACTTTGCCAGCATTAGAGTCCATCCTGAAATCCGGCCATTGAGAATGGGCTTTTCGAAGAGGTATTTGATCGGATCCATCTTGGATAGAACATGGACCTCGTAGATGAGCATATAGTGTCGGAGCTTCTTAGTGGCCCAGACTAGAGCCAAACACGTCTTTTCGAGCATGGTATATTTGCACTCATACTCTAAAAACTTCTTGCTGATGTAATAGATGGCTCGTTCTTCGGAGTCGACCGTTTGAGCCAGCATAGCCCCCATGGTTGTCTCAGTCGTTGTTAGGTATAACGACAAAGGCAAACCGGGTTGAGGTGGCATCAAAACTGGCGGAGCAGACAGAATTTCCTTGATCTTGTCGAAAGAAGCTTGACACTTGTCATCCCATAGTATCCGCTCCCCTATTTTCAGTTTCTTGAAAATTGGTTCACACACCATGGTTAGTTTGGAGATGAATCGACTAATATACTGGACTTTCCCGAGAAATCCCCTTATTTCTTTTTTGGTTTTAGGAGCTTGCATCTCGGTAATGTCTTTGATTTTAGCTGGGTCGACCTCGATACCTCGTTGGCTAACGATATGACCCAGTAATTTGCCTGACGTTACCCCGAAACTGCACTTTTGAGGGTTTAGTCTCATGTTTTATTTGCGCAATCAGGTGAAGAATTTCCTCAGGGCAGTGATGTGACCGTCCCGTTCTTTGGATTTGACGATCATGTCGTCCACATAAACCTCTACCTCTTTATGCATCATGTCGTGTAGTAAAGTGGTAGCGGTCCTTTGGTATGTGGCCCCGGCATTAATGAGACCGAACGGCATGACGGTGTAGCAGTAAGTACCCCAAGGTGTAGTGAAGGTAGTCTTACTCATATCTTCTTCCGCCATCTAGATTTGATTATATCCGGCATACCCGTCCATGAATGATAGAAGGTCATGATCGGCTGTGTTATCCACCAGTATGTCGATGTGTGGTAACGGAAAATCATCCTTTGGGCTTGCTTTGTTAAGATCCCAAAAATATACGCATACCCGCACCTTACCGTCCTTTTTAGGAATCCGCACGATGTTTGCAACCCAGTCTGGATACTCGGACACTTGTATGAAGCCGGCTTTGAACTGTTTGTCGACTTCTTCTTTTACTTTGAGAGACCACTCGGGCCTCATTCGACGAAGCTTCTGCTTGACCGGTTTGCACCCGTCTTTGATAGGTATGCGGTGCTCGGCTATTTCCCGGTCTATCCCCGGCATGTCCTTGTAGGACCATGCGAAGACATCCTTGAATTCTTGGAGGAGGCTTATGAGCTGTTGTTTCTCCTCGGGATCTAAGGATAACCCTATCTTAAGTATCTGAGGCTCTAAGGTTGTTCCCACGTTTATTGACTCGGTCTCTTCGATTACCAGATTCCGGGATTCCCTTTGCTCTAGTTGCTCGATCAGATGTGGAGGTAGGGGTACCTGTTCGTCGGATTTCTCAATGTCATAGCATAAAACATTTTTGAAAGCAGAATTTAAAAGAGACAAGTCGTAAGCAGAACGGTTGTTATTATTGATTGAAAATTTGGAAAACAGCTCAAAGAGAGCAGCCATCTGATCATTGGTCAGTGGCGGAATTGGTAAAGCACTCGGGACGGACCCCGAAGTGCTAGCAACAGGAATGATAGAAGGGAGAGGGGTTACAGGAGTGACTCTAGCACTGACTTCCCTAGACTCGACCTCAGACTCCGACTCAGACTCGGACTCAGACACAGGCATGTCTCCCTCTCCGGTGACCAGCTTGTAGATCCTTCCTTGACTGTCAGTCCACTTGACAGTCTTCCTCCAGGCCCTGTTTCCCGTCTCGGAGCCAACATCCGAGATCAGCTTGGTCGGGTCAAACCTGTTGCTGCGGAGAATCTGGTTGACCAGGTCTTCTTTTGGAGTCGGGGCTATGGTGTCTTCCCCGAAGAGCAGCCCCAGCGCGGGCTCAGCATCAATAGCTTCATCAGACTGGATGAGGGCGAAAACCTCATTCGGGATGTAGTTGCAGTCCCGGGCCGAGTGGGTCCCGAGGTGCGCAGCATTGGGTTGGTATAGACCAACCTGGATAGCCCCGAATACCGGTGTGACAAAGTAGTCAGACAACCGTGGATTGTAAGGGCTCAAGTGGATACCCTTCATGATGTTGCAGGCCTTTTCGATTCCTGCTCGGACAACGTTGTCCGGAGTGGCGGTATAGCCAAGGCCGAAGTGAGAGTCTTCGTCCTTAAGGACCTCGATGATCTTCCCAGCTGGAAGGTCGGGTCGAGAAGTAGCCCCCGGAAGGTACCCTAGGTTTTGGAGCATTGTGTCAATGCTCGTGGTGAAGTAAGGCCTAAAAAGGTACTCTTCCTCGATCATCCCCACAAAGTCGAACCCCCAGAGGTCGGTGCAGTTCGTGGCGTTACAACTAGCCACGGTCATTGGGGTTGCCTACAAAGTAATAACATCGTCGAGCAAAGGCATCTTGATCTTACGGTGGAGGATGGAAGACATAGCTTTGACCGCGTTGATCCATGGCCTTCCTAGGAGCAAGTTGAAGGATGAGGTGACATCGATCACCTGGAATTCGAGCTCTTTTTCTATCGGGCCTATTATGATGGTCAGCTTCACGGCCCCAGACACCGTCTTCGGGCTCCCATCAAAGGCTTGGATGGTTTGAGCCGTCGGGGCATAATCTGCCTCGGTGATACCGAGGGCTTTGGCGGTCCTTAAGGGAAGGACGTTTACAGCGGACCCGTCATCGACTAGGGTCATCGGGAGGTATTTCCCTCGACAGATTACCGTAATGTGGAGGGCCAGATTATGAGAGGTCCCGAACGGTGGTAAGTCGGCTTCTGAGAAAGTGATCATTGGGCCTCCTTTCTTGCTTTTGCCCTTCAAGTGGGGCAGGACTGTGGCTACCATTTCAGCAGAGGTAGCCAAAGAGTCGATCTTAACTTGATCGAGAGCCTTAGTGAGTACTTCTCGATGTTCTTGCGAGCTAACCAAGAGTTGCCATATAGTGAGGTCGACTCGGGTCTTCTTCAGTTGCTTTACTATAGCCATTTCAGCGGTCGGTTCTTAAGGGGCGACTTCCATCCCGAGTGGATCGGTGATGGTTGTCGGGATGGGGGTGTCCCTAGAGATTGTGGCTAGATAGGGACGACCAAGGTGGTTGCTGGCTAGGACTCGGGTTTTGGCCTCGCGAATCTGTTCAGGGGTGATGGGAACGGTTTCCCCTTTAGCGAGGTAGACATCATCCTCGTCGTCAAACCAGATCCCGTTCACTAGCGGGATAAATGGAGAGTTAAGGTGAGAGCAATCAATCACCTCCCCGGCAAAGATGGCATGGGAGCTGAAAGGGTTGTCTTTGTTGCTTGGTTTATCTCCGGGTAGCGGGATTTTACCGCTCTCGATCAGGTCCTGAATCAAGTGTTCCAGCTTCCAACACTTTTCGGTATCATGCCCATTGCCCCGGTGGTATTGGCAATAGGCCTGAGCATTGTAGTTCTTGGAGCGTCGCTCGACCGGAACTTCAGGAGTTGGGCCTATCGGTTGGATTAGGCCTTTGGAGGACAGCCTTTGTAAGGCATAGGTATAGGTGGTACCTATATCAGCGAAGACCCGAGGTGGGGTGTTCTTCTTGGACGGGGCATCTAGTAAATTAACCGCGTCCAAAATGCTGCGAGCTGCAGCTTGGGGCTTAGTGGTGGAGGAAGAGGCCCCTTGGTATCCTTTGCTAGCGGCGTTAGTGAGGCCTTCCAGTCTCAAATCATCTTCGATCCTCATACCCGTTTCTGTAAGGGTGGTGAAATTGGGTATGACAGCGTACCGAAGGTGAACCCGGTAGGAGGGGAGGAGGTTCTTGACAAAAGCCTCCACTGAAGTCTTCTCATTGGGCTTATCAACTAGTTTCACGCTCTCGGCCCTCCAGCGTTGAAGGTATTTAGTAAAACCTTCCTTCGTCTCTTGGGCCATAACCTCCAGAGATCGCATCGTGGTTTGGATCTCGGTGTTGTCAGCATAGTTCCGAGCAAACTCGGTAGCCACATCATCGCATGTAGGGTATTTTTTCGGGTCTATCCTATAGTACCAGGCCCTTGGGTGCTTCTCAAGAGATGCAGCAAAGAGGTTCTTGAACATGGACGAATCCACTCCCTTGATGGCCATGAATTCTTTGAAGGCCCGTACATGTAGTAACGGGTCCTCAGTTCCATCAAACATGGGCAAGCCCGTAAGATTCAGGTTTGCTGGCAGCCTGTCGCTCAGCGGGTTGTACTCTCGGCTATTCTCCCGATGAATGTTGTTACTCCCAGCCAAATGGACTTGTTCTTCTAGTCGGCTCACTGCGCTGACTAGTTCAGCTAGAGGCCCAGTAGCCTCGACATTTGGGGTCCTTTGCTCCACTGTAGATAGGCGTGCAACGATGGCCACTTGACCAGCCCTCATTTCGGTCAGTTGGGCTTCGATGTCGGTTTGCTTCTCGAACATGGCGTCCAACGAGGTTTGCAGACTGTTCAAAGTAGCCATCCTTCGAGCGTGTCTGGTTGCCGGTGGCCTGTCTGTAAGAACACCACGTAATCAGAAACCGAACCCAGATCTTGGAAAAAGAAGGAAATTTACGTCCCGAGCGACACTAAGAAGGAAGACCAAAGACGAGAAAGACATCTAGACGGATGACTCAAAGGGTGGTATAACTTCCTTAGGACTTTGGCTTTGTGGGCCTAATCCTATTAGAAGGAAGGTCCACGTGAGACTTTTTTTTCAGACTTTTGACTCGAGTGTATGGACGGACCTTCTGTTGTAGGGGTATGCCCTACGCGGGTTGGTCGTGCCTTGACAGATAAGGCGGACTCGGGAAAGGGGGAAACTCGTGATATAGGATCAGCGGAGTTTCGACGCTACAGACCTTCGACATACTATGCAAAGATCCGACACACGGCTCGACGGTAGGCCCTATAATAAGGAAGGTTTACTAGGAAAGTTGGATGTTTGAATTTCGAATTTAAAATGGGGGAATTTCCAAGAGTTCGAAAATTGAAAATGGAATTTCGAAAAATTCAGAAAATCGGAATGGCGTCGGAAATTCGAGAGTTAAAACAGGCAGCATGCCGACTAGAGAAAAAGGATATTTTGAGTCAAATCGTTGATCCTAAGTTTTGGCTGCATTCCGAATTTTTGAAAGTTGGATATTTTTGAAAAGACGGGTCCCGAAACGGACAGTATTTCGGGTTTTTCAAAATTTAGTATTTTTGGAAAGATGCATTTTTTTTTTGAAATGACGGTTTTTTTAAAAAAAAATGACACGGAAACCAAGTAGCACGTAGTGAAACTAGCATTATAACGACGCTTATGTATGCTTTACACTAAGTCTCGGTCGGTCAAAATAGGGTCTATACCAACAACGATAGCATTCTAATGAATCGGGACGGACTCCCTAAGCCGAATTGGTCTTAGGACATGCCGCAAAACCCAGACGAGTTCCGCCATCAATGTCTTTAGCGCACCCATGTAGGAATGCACCGTGGTATAGTGGGACTTCGGTCACAAGTAACCGGCCTGGGCAAAATTAGGTTATGCATGAATCATTAAACTAATGCGCGCACACTAATATGCGAACAATTTCTCTTCGAGTCTCACCCTAGGAACCCCGATGACATGTGGTACATCAGGTATCCCCAGCGGAGTCGCCAAATTGTGGACATGACGTAGGTCCACCCCGACGCGGCCACGCGCGGGTTTGGGTAGGCGAATGAATCTCGTGGTGAGATTGTTCTCGGGTTCGAAATTCAAGTCAAAATGGAGTAGCCACCGAATTTTGTGGTTATTCGGAACCATACAAGCCCACTCTATGTCGTCATGGCCTGTACATAAAGTACGGCCCGCTTTGATTTCAGAGTTTATGGGGCTCGTCCCTTTGCATTGCAATATCGATACCGTTTAAACCGGCTTTCGTATATGGAATGACTCTCGTGCGCCAATGGTTTCGGGCATCCGGAAACTAAGGTTCTGAGTAAGGGGTGAGGGTACGTGTTGGGAAGCCCACTAAGGACACCCAACCCCGCCCGCACATGGCGGCCTCTACTAAGACATCGTTCGTGTTCGTGTGCGCGCGCTAGTGAAACGACTAAGTGATATGCAAACAGCGTTTTCGGGCTAAGCATGCGAGTTGTTGATTAACTACGTCATTTAATGCATCTTGATTCACGTCAAAGTGATTTAGCATGCGATGTTCATTTAAATAAATAAATGGCAAACATCAAATAATAGAAAACTCGTAAATAAATTACAAATTACACGGGCGGAATACAACCCGGAATTCACAATACAACGAGCAATAAAATAGAATAACTGAATTATAAGCAGAAAATGTTAACTAGAAACGGACCCGTATAAAATTAATATAAACTAGACTGTGAGTTGTGCAAATGGACGAACTTCGATTAATTACGCATTATATTGCGTATTAAGCGAAGGACGGAGATATGGAACCTAAGCGTGATAGCCCGATCCCGAATCCCGATGCCTTGTCCCGACTTATCACATCGAGGAACAGAGTCTACATTAATTATGTGTCGGATACGACTAAAGAGTCGTCGACACAAGATTAATAGTGCAAGACCGTCGATCAAAGTCGTTAAAGTGTCATGTTATGAATGGATTTTGAAAAATAGGTTCACGTGATTGACTTTACACGTGTCGACTAAAAGTCATAAAAAAGACGAGGCTCAAATGTTGCATTAAAGCTCTCGGATTACTGGACTGCAGGACCCACTCGGTCGAGTCATGATCTGACTCGGTCGAGTGTGTCCTCGAGAAGGATTCTGCCCAGGTTTATGGACGCTACTCGATCGAGTAGCCTACGTACTCGGTCGAGTAGCCCCTGTAAGAGTACCAACTCGTGTAATTTTTTGGTTTAAAATCGATGGTCGGCCAAATCAAATACAAATATCGCACGATTTGTATTTAACTTGGCTTCCGGTGCTATAATCGCGTACGCATGCGATTATAATACCGTTATCGAAGATTTATGAAAATGCTTATGCTAGATTAGAAATTTTGTATTAGTGACGAAATTGCATCCCTCTACGTCACGACATTGGAATTAACCCTTTCCGATTATGTGATGTCGGTTTTCGTGTCAACGGGTTCCGTACTAATAAAAATGGGATCAAATGCGTTCAACTATTATTAATCGCGATCGCGTCACGCCCTTGAGTACATTGGGGCGGGGCTCCTCGAAAGGGCTCCACCTCCGTCGTTGCTCGTAAAGGGATTAGACGGACTTTAGGCGATAATTATAGTCAAACGTATTTAAAACCGAACTTTAATACTAGTATATATATATATATATATATATATATATATATATATATATATATATATATATATATATATATATATATATATATATATATATATATATATATATATATATATATATATATACACACACACGGTATGATAATGTTAGTAACGAAAAGATAAAAAGTTAGTATACAAAAAAGGTAAAATGTTAGAGTTATGTTAAAGTTTGTGTTAGGATACTAGTATAGTTATTATATAGATGATAGAAAAACGTAAATAAAAATGAAGTAATAAGGATCGAAATGGGGTTTAGGACACCCTCAACATACATGCTTAGTAGGGACCTCGGAAATGGACTCGTAAATAGCGACGGGACGCCGGAGTATCGAGGATGTATGCAAGTTATGGTGTGTGTGTGTGTGTGTGGATGATCCGTCGGTTTTCGAGGGACGAAGGGCTCGGTTTTTGTGTGTATTTGCTTAGGGTTTCTAAGGACTTGTAGTGTAGGGAGTATGGCTGAAAATGTAGGGTAAAATATGTAGGTAAAAACTGTCTCCAATGAGAGGGGGTCGTGGGGTATTTATAGATTTTACCCCACGACCTAGGGTCACTAGATCGAGTGCCCTAGAAAATGGGCCTGATCCGGTTTTTGACGTTCCACTCGACCGAGTGGGTCAATCAACTCGACCGAGTGGATCAAGAGGATCGAGCTAAAATAGGAAGGAGTTGACTTGTTTCATTTGTTTGTCTTTTTTGAATTTGATTTGGGCGCCAGTTTCTAGAAGGTGAATTTGGCTGATTTTTGTGATGGGTTCGTCTTTGACCGGGTTTTGACCCGGTCGCCAAAAGACGGGTTTTATTTTTGGTGTCGGTTTTGGCCCAAATTAGTCTCATTTTGCTCGGAACGACCCACTGGGCCTGAATTTGAGGTTGTTTTTGAGAGATTTGTACTCCGCTAAAAGTCCATGCCGGATATTATTGATTTCGAGTCCATATCCGAGTATACTAAGTCACGTTTGCGTCCGATCATCATCGGGTGTTTGTCGGGAACTGCTATAGACACTAGCAGGCAAAATGCGGGTGTCTACAGAACCCCCACTCTGACTTAGGCTTGGACAAGGCGAAAGTCAGAGTAGCTACCAGGCCAAGCGCAGATTACGACCTGGCAGCCTTCCGGTCGGGTCGTTTATAGTCCAGTAGACTAGCGTGAAGGGCTCGCCAGCCATAAGCAGAGGGTCAAACCTGTCCTGCTGATGATAGCTCCGTGGGGAGTGAAACTTGCTTCTGAAGGTGTAGGTGTACCCGTATGCTGATACATCATTGCTCTGATTGTAGCATTCTGGGATAAATATTGACTCACGTTGGGGAGTGAAGTAATTGCGTGGAGACTTGCTTCTGAAGTCTGGGGTGTACCTGTATGCTGACACGTAGCAAACTGCATGTAACACATAGGCAAAACACCGACTCGTGCTTGGGAAAAACTAGATTTTGAACAGTCGAAAATTTTGAAAGATTTTTTTTATCACAGAATTTTAGAAATTTCTATGAAAGCTCGGGACAACTTGATTCCTATTCTGGGTTCTCGTCTGAAGTCAGGCCTGCGCATGCTGGGGCCCAGGTTTGCTGAGGAGGCAAGGTAGTTAGGGTTACAGTTAGGGTTTCCTGTTATAAATATAGGTTTTCCTGCTTCAGTTTACTGTATCTTGAATCAAAATTCCCACTTCTCCTCAAAATCCCTTAGACTTTCAAGAAGATTCAAGTCCTTGCCATGGGTATCGATCATCTTACTTCGATGCTTTTCGCCTGGTCCCAGCACTTTCGGGATGAGGACAAGGTTCAGCTGACCCAAATGGGGATTGTCAGCCTGTTTCCTCTTCGACGTCTAATAGCTGATTCACATTTCTTGGACGCCTGCCTGTCGTTTTGGGATACCACCCATCACGTCTTCGCGTTCCCGCGGGGAGAGATATGCCCTCTTCCCGAGGAGATCGCAGCTATTGGGGGTTGGAGCCCTGTCGCTCGCCCTGCCATCCCTCCGTTCTACCCGGACCCGAGGAGAAGGTTGAGGGATTTCCTGGGTCTGTCTCATGCTGAGACAGATCGAATGGTGCGGGGAAATACTGTTTCCCTCTTCGACTTGGCTGACAAGTTTATGAACAGTCAAGATGTAAGGGCCACTCCTTGTCATAGGCGTAAGGCTTTCGCCTTCTGCATGCTGCACCGCTATGTTTTTGAGGGGATGATGGATGTTGACTCATGCCTGGGTCAAATCAGCCTGATCGGAGTGGTTGACCAGATGGAGACTGGTCATAGCCCTACTTGGCTAGCCACTGGAGAAATCATCATGGGTCTGGATGCTAGGCGACTTGACCCAACCCGACAACTGACAGGGAGTACCCTTATTCTGCAGGTATATGTCTCGCGATTTTCATTTTTTTTTTGTGTTTCGCGCGATTTCTTGAGGTTCGTAAGTCACTCGATCGAGTGCACCTGTCACTCGATCGAGTGACATATTACGAAGTGCTTCTGCGCATCTGTGGAGGGCTTACTCGATCGAGTCAGATGCTTTACTCGATCGAGTGACACACTTAACAAGATTCTGCTTGCCTTTAGAGAGCCTTACTCGATCGAGTCAGATGGTATACTCGATCGAGTGGGCTGTAGCGGACCACTCCGTTGCTCACGGAATTTGTATATATATTTTTTTGCAGGTTTGGTTGTCAGAACGTCTGTCGATTATCGAGCCCCCTCCGAGCGTTTCCAACTACCGCAGCAGCCAAATCAGTTCAAGAGGGCGTCGGATAAGCTCAAGTCACCATATAAATCGAGCTTACTGGGATGAGGAGTTGGTGTTCCACGGTTGCTCTTTAATCAGGTGGACGGTCGCTTGGTGGTTCCTTTCTAAGCTGACGGGGCTGGCCAATAGGGACCAAGCCCGTTACTTGGTGATCCTGTCCCTTAACTGGACAGTTCATATTTACCCGGACCGCATCCTGAGGCAGTTCGGTTCGTCTCAGCGCATTCCTGAGACCGAAGCCATTATCAGCGTCTCGCTCCAACTGACAGACGCTATGTGCGACACCTGGTTGCAGAGATGGTTCACTCGTCCTACATGGACTATTCCCAACCCTTGCCAATCTGCTTGGGTTTCACGGGCCTACGAGAAATGGACTTCCGAGGAATCCGAGGAAGCTCGTAAAGCTCTGAAGGTCGATGAGGCCTTCGAACTGGTCCGTCGGGAGACGGCAAAGGACAATAGGGGATTCTTCGATGAGGGAGAGACCCCTGCTACCTTAGTCCGATTAGAATCGGGTCTTAAGTCACATACTAAGACTCGAGCTAAAGATGCCAGTGCTAGTGGCACGCAGGGGCGGCTAAGCCCCCAGACTGATTTGGAACGGCGACTTGGGCCAAGGCTGGCGGCCCAGGACCAACTAGGTCCGCGTGTCCGGCTTCCTGAGCCCGTGAGGGCCCGACTCGGGCCCATTGATGTAGGTGAGGACTCGAGTTCCAAGAAACGAGTCCGGGCGAAAGAGGTTTCTGTGGTGATTCGGGAACGCTCTCCTCCACGTCGTCGTCAGTGGACGGCCAAGGAGGCCAAGGACAAGGGGAAGGGCAAGATGCCCTAAATACCGAGTCCTTAGTTTTTTTATTATTTAAATATTATTACTATTTTTGTCGTGTGCTTTTTTTTTGGGGTAATTTTTTTGAATTCCTGCCTTTTGTAACTTTCCCGAGTTTATCGGGGCTTTTTTTTGTGATAATTAATAAAAGAAGTTTATTATTTAACCGTTCCTGTCTTTTCTCGATTGCACTGGTTGTGCCCTTTTGAAGGGCTGCCTACGTATCCGCAATTAGCAGAATCAAACCAAACGTAGTTGAAGCTCAGTAAATGTGCAATCTTGAATTACACCAAGACTACTGGTTCAAGATGTTTTGTGACAGTAGAATAAGTAATTCTAGCTCATTGACTTGTTTTTTGTAAAATAAATGATTTTTGATCAAATTTGCTAATGACATTGAGAAATGGCTAAGGATAGTAACGCTTCAGCTGGTCAAGGTTGGTCGGGTTGACGAACTCATTCCCGTCCAGGTCCGTCAGCATAACTGCTCCTCCTGATAGGATCTTCTTTACCATATATGGCCCAGCCCAGTTGGGTTTGAACTTTCCCCTTGGGTCAACTGGTAGTAAAGCTCGAACAGACTTAAGGACTAGATCCCCTTCTTTAATGTTTCTGGGCCTTACCCTTTTGTTGAAGGCCCGTTGGATCCGTTTCTGGTAGATTTGGATGTTGTTGAGAGCGCGGGACCGTCGTTCGTCTAGTAGAACCAACGAATCGTACCGTGCTCGAACCCAGTCAGCTTCTGGTACTTGACTTTCTAACGGAATTCTGAGGGATGGTACCTCTAATTCAACTGGTTGGACTGCCTCCATTCCATAAGTTAGGTAATACGGTGTGGCTCCGGTTGCAGTGCGAATCGACGTCCGGTATCCCCATAGGGCAAAAGGTATTTTGTCGGGCCAATCCCGGTAATTATCAGCCATCTTTTTGAGTATGGTGACAATTGTTTTATTAGGCGCCTCTACTGCTCCATTCGTTTGGGGACGGTAGGGCAAGGACGTGTGCCTTTGAATTTTGTATTTAGTCAGCAGGGCTGCGGTCTCAGCTTGGAAATGAGTCCCGTGATCACTGATGAATTCATGCGGGATTCCATACCGACATATTATAATTTGGCGACATGTTTAGCGTTAAGAATGCGATATGATTCAGCTTCGACCCATTTGGTGAAATAGTCGATAGCTACTAAAATGAAACAGTGTCCGCCAGTACCGGAGGGATTTACCTTCCCGATTATGTCGATACCCCATGTCGAAAACGGCAAAGGCGACGTCATAGTATAAAGCAGAGATGACGGCATATGTTGCACATTGCCGAAGATTTGACAGTTGTGACATCGTTTGACATATAACTGGCAGTCAGCTTCCATGGTGTTCCAGTAATACCCGAGCCTCATGATTTTTCGGACCAACATGTGAGCATTCATATGTGGGCCGTTTTCACCATCATGTACTTCGGCCATTACTTTCTCGGCCTTATATTTATCAACACAAAGGAGAAGAGCCCCCTGTGCCGTCTTTTTGTACAGTTGCCCGTCATCAGTACGGATGAACTGGGTGGCTAGCCTCCGTAAGGCTTTCTTGGCTCGACCCTCAGTCCCGGGAGGATATTCTCCGTTTGTCAGGTACGTTAATACAGCCTGGTACCAAGGTTCGGGGTCAGTTATCTCGATGTCTTCGATGTCATGGATGTATGTCGGCTCGGACCGTCTTTCGACACAAATTGGCATACTGGTCACATGGTCGTGAATATTCAGTAAAGATGCCAATTTTGAGAGTGCATCTGCAAACTGATTTTCTTCCCGAGGCAGGTATATATACTCCACCTTTTGGAATTGTTTCTCGAGATCCCTTACTCGTGCCTGGTAGGCCACGAGATTAGCATTTCGAGTCTTCCATTTTTGGAGTGCTTGGTTAATTACCAAGGATGAGTCGCCATGTACCCGAAGATTTGTGATCCCCAGGTTGGCGGCGGCTTGTAGCCCATAAATGCATTCTTCGTATTCTGCTGCATTATTGGTAACATCAAAGTCCAGTTTGACGGAGACGGGAGTATGCTCCCCTCTTGGTGAGATTAGGAGGATCCCGTCTCCGAACCCTCGAAAATTAAATGCTCCATCGAAGTATAAATCCCACGTTTCATCATCGGTATGGAAAATATCTTCGTCTGGGAAGGACCAGGTGTCGGTGTGTCCTTCTTCGGTCACCGGGCTGTCGACGAGGAATTCAGCTACTATTCGCCCCTTAATAGCCTTTAACGGGGCAAATTTCATGTCGAACTCTTCCAACATTAGAGTCCATCTTGAAATCCGGCCATTGAGAATGGGCTTTTCGAAGAGGTATTTGATCGGATCCATCTTGGATAGAACATGGACCTCGTAGCTGAGCATATAGTGTCGGAGCTTCTTAGTGGCCCAGACTAGAGCCAAGCACGTCTTTTCGAGCATGGTATATTTGCACTCATACTCTAAAAACTTCTTGCTGATGTAATAGATGGCTCGTTCTTCGGAGTCGACCGTTTGAGCCAGCATAGCCCCCATGGCTGTCTCGATCGTTGTTAGGTATAACGACAGAGGCAAACCGGGTTGAGGTGGCATCAAAACTGGCGGAGCAGACATAATTTCCTTGATCTTGTCGAAAGCAGCTTGGCACTTGTCATCCCATAGTATCCGTTCCCCTATTTTCAGTTTCTTGAAAATTGGTTCACACACCATGGTTAGTTTGGAGATGAATCGACTAATATACTGCGCTTTCCCGAGAAATCCCCTTATTTCTTTTTCGGTTTTAGGAGCTTGCATCTCAGTAATGGCTTTGATTTTAGCTGGGTCGACCTCGATACCTCGTTGGCTAACGATATGACCCAGTAATTTGCCTGACGTTACCCCGAAACTGCACTTTTGAGGGTTTAGTCTCATGTTGTATTTGCGCAATCGGGTGAAGAATTTCCTTAGGGCGGTGATGTGACCGTCCCGTTCTTTGGATTTGACGATCATGTCGTCCACATAAACCTCTACCACTTTATGCATCATGTCGTGTAGTAAAGTGGTAGCGGTCCTTTGGTATATGGCCCCGGCATTAATGAGACCGAACGACATGACGGTGTAGCAGTAAGTACCCCAAGGTGTAGTGAAGGTAGTCTTACTCATATCTTCTTCCGCCATCTTGATTTGATTATATCCGGCATACCCGTCCATGAATGATAGAAGGGCATGATCGGCCGTGTTATCCACCAGTATGTCGATGTGTGGTGACGGAAAATCATCCTTTGGGCTTGCTTTGTTAAGATACCGAAAATCTACGCATACCCGCACCTTACCATCCTTTTTAGGAACCGGCACGATGTTTGCAACCCAGTCCGGATACTCGGACACTTGTATGAAGCCGGCTTTGAATTGTTTGTCGACTTCTTCTTTTACTTTGAGAGACCACTCGGGCCTCATTCGACGAAGCTTTTGCTTGACCGGTTTGCACCCGTCTTTGATAGGTATGCGGTGCTCGGCTATTTCCCGGTCTATCCCCGGCATGTCCTTGTAGGACCATGCGAAGACATCCTTCAATTCTTGGAGGAGACTTATGAACTGTTGTTTCTCCTCGGGATCTAAAGATAACCCTACCTTAAGTATCTGAGGCTCTAAGGTTGTTCCCACGTTTATGGACTCGGTCTCTTCGATTACCGGATTCCGGGATTCCCTTTGCTCTAGTTGCTCGATCAGATGTGGAGGTAGGGGTACCTGTTCGTCGGATTTCTCAATGTCATAGCATAAAACATTTTTGAAAGCAGAATTTAAAAGAGACAAGTCGTAAGCAGAACGGTTGTTATTATTGATTGAAAATTTGGAAAACAGCTCAAAGAGAGCAGCCATCTGATCATTGGTCAGTGGCGGAATTGGTAAAGCACTCGGGACAGACCCCGAACTGCTAGCAGCGGGAATGATAGAAGGGAGAGGGGTTACAGGAGTGACTCTAGCACCGACTTCCCTAGACTCGACCTCAGACTCAGACTCAGACTCCGACTCAAACTCGGACTCAGACTCAGGCATGTCTCCCTCTCCGGTGACCAGCTTGTAGATCCTTCCTTGACTGTCAGTCCACTTGACAGTCTTCCTCCAGGCCCTGTTTCCCGTTTCGGAGCCAACATCCGAGATCAGCTTGGTCGGGTCAAACCTGTTGCTGCGGAGAATCAGGTTGACCAGGTCTTCTTTTGGAATCGGGGCTATGGTGTCTTCCCCGAAGAGCAGCCCCAGCGCGGGATCAGTATCATCAGCTTCATCAGACCGGATGAGAGCAAACACCTCATCCGGGATGTAGCAATCCCGGGCCGAGTGGGTCCCGAGGTGCGCAACATTGGGTTGGTACAGACCAACCTGGATAGCCCCGAATACCGGTGTGAGAAAGTAGTCAGACAACCGTGGGCTGTAAGGGCTCAAGTGGATACCCTTCATGATGTTACAGGCCTTTTCGATTCCTGCTCGGACAACGTTGTCCGGAGTGGCGGCATAGCCAAGGCCGAAGTGAGAGTCTTCGTCCTTAAGGACCTCGATGATCTTCCCAGCTGGAAGGTCGGGTCGAGAGGTAGCCCCCGGAAGGTACCCTAGGTTTTGGAGCATTGTGTCAATGCTCGTGGTGAAGTAAGGCCTAAAAAGGTACTCTTCCTCGATCATCCCCACAAAGTCAAACCCCCAGAAGTCCGTGCGGCCCGTGGCGTTACAGCTACCCACGGTCATTGGGGTTGCCTCCAAAGTAATAACATTGTCGAGCAAAAGCATCTTGATCTTACGGTGGAGGGTGGAATACACGGCTTTGATCGCGTGGATCCATGGCCTTCCTAGGAGCAAGTTGAAGGATGAGGTGACATCGATCACCTGGAATTCAAGCTCTTTTTCTATCGGGCCTGTTTTGATGGTCAGCTTCACGGCCCCAGACACCGTCTTCGGGCTGCCATCAAAGGCTTGGATGGTTTAAGCCGTCGGGGCATAATCTGCCTCGGTGATACCGAGGGCTTTGGCGGTCCTTAAGGGAAGGACGTTTACAGCAGACCCGTCATCGACTAGGGTCATCGGGACGTATTTCCCTCGGCAGATTACCGTAATGTAGAGGGCCAGATTATGAGAGGTCCCGAACGGTGGTAAGTCGGCTTTAGAGAAAGTGAGCATTGGGCCTCCTTCCTTGCTTTTGCCCTTCAAGTGGGGCAGGACTGTGGCTACCATTTCAGCAGGGTAGCCAAAGAGTCGATCTTAACTTGATTGAGAGCCTTAGTGAGTGCTTCTCGATGTTCCTGCGAGCTAACCAAGAGTTTCCATATAGTGAGGTCAACTCGGGTCTTCTTCAGTTGCTTCACAATAGCCGTTTCAGCGGTCGGTTCTTCGGGGGCGACTTCCATCCCGAGTGGATCGGTGATGGTTTTCAGGATGGGGGTGTCCCTAGAGGTTGTGGCTAGATAGGGACGACCAAGGTGGTTGCTGGCTAGGACTCGGGTTTTGGCCTCGCGAATCTGTTCAGGGGTGATGGGAACGGTTTCCCCTTTAGCGAGGTAGACATTATCCTCGTCGTAAAACAAGATCCCGTTCACTTGCGGGATAAATGGAGAGATAAGGTGAGAGCAATCAATCACCTCCCCGGCAAAGATGGCATGGGAGCTGAAAGGGTTCTCTTTGTTGCTTGGTTTATCTCCGGGTAGCGGGATTTTACCGCTCTCGATCAGGTCCTGAATCAAGTGTTTCAGCTTCCAACACTTTTCGGTATCATGCCCATTGGCCCGGTGGTATTGGCAATAAGCCTGAGCATTGTAGTTTTTGGAGCGTCGCTCGACCGGAACTTCAGGAGTTGGGCTTATCGATTGGATTAGGCCTTTGGAGGACAGCCTTTGTAAGGCATAGGTATAGGTGGTACCTATATCAGTGAAGACCCGAGGTGGGGTGTTCTTCTTGGACGGGGCATCTAGTAGATTAACCGCGTCAAAAATGCTGCGAGCTGCAGCTTGGGGCTTTGTGGTGGAGGAAGAGGCCCCTTGGTATCCTTTGCTAGCGGCCTTAGTGAGGCCTTCCAGTCTCAAATCATCTTCGATCCTCATACCCATTTCAGTAAGGGTGGTGAAATTGGGTATGACAGAGTACCGAAGGTGAACCCGGTAGGAGGGGAGGAGGTTCTTTGACAAAAGCCTCCACTAAAGTCTTCTCATTGAGCTTATCAACTAGTTTCACACTCTCGGCCCTCCAACGTTGAAGGTATTTAGTAAAACCTTCCTTCGTCTCTTGGGCCATAACCTCCAGAGATCGCATCGTGGTTTGGATCTTGGTGTTGTCAGCATAGTTCCGAGCAAACTCGGTAGCCACATCATCCCATGTAGGGTATTTTTTCGGGTCTAGCCTATAGTACCAGGCCCGTGGGTGCTTCTCAAGAGATGCAGCAAAGAGGTTCTTGAA
This sequence comes from Agrostemma githago, assembly GCA_958450325.1. NCBI lineage: Eukaryota > Viridiplantae > Streptophyta > Magnoliopsida > Caryophyllales > Caryophyllaceae > Agrostemma > Agrostemma githago. The sequence goes on along the minus strand of OY288244.1, from coordinate 22,334,929 downwards.
CATGAACGAATCCACTCCCTTGATGGCCATGAATTCTTTGAAGGCCCGTACATGTAGTAACGGGTCCTCAGTTCCCTCAAACATGGGCAAGCCCGTAAGATTCAGGTTTGCGGGCAGCCTTTCGCTCAGCGGGCTGTACTCTCGGCTATTCTCCCGATGAATGTTGTTACTCCCAGCCAAATGGACTTGTTCTTCTAGTCGGCGCACTGCGCTGACTAGTTCAGCTAGAGGCCCAGTAGCCTCGACATTAGGGGTCCTTTGCTCCACTGTAGCTAGGGGAGCAACGATGGCCACTTGACCAGCCCTCATTTCGGTGAGTTGGGCTTCGATGTCGGTTTGCTTCTCGATCATGGCGTCCAAAGAGGTTTGCAGACTGTTCAAAGTAGCCATCCTTCGAGCGTGTCTGGTTGCCGGTGGCCTGTCTGTAAGAACACCGCGTAATCAGAAACCGAACCCAGATCTTGGAAAAATAAGGAAAAGTACGTCCCGAGCGACACTAAGAAGGAAGACCAAAGACGAGAAAGACATCTAGACGGATGACTCAAAGGGTGGTATAACTTCGTTAGGACTTTGGCTTTGTGGGCCTAATCCTGTTCAAAGGAAGGTCCACGTGAGACTTTTTTTTCAAACTTTTGACTCGAGTGTATGGACGGACCTTCCGTTGTAGGGGTATGCCCTACGCGGGTTGGTCGTGCCTTGACAGATAAGGCGGACTCGGGAAAGGGGGAAACTCGTGATATAGGATCAGTGGAGTTTCGACGCTACAGACCTTCGACATACTATGCAAAGACCCGACACACGGCTCGACGGTAGGCCCTATAATAAGGAAGGTTTACTAGGAAAGTTGGATGTTTGAATTTCGAATATAAAATGGGGGAATTTCCGAGAGTTCGAAAATTGAAAATGGAATTTCGAAAACCAAGATTAGAATTTTGAAAAATTCAGAAAATCGGAATGGCGTCGGAAATTCGAGAGTTAAAACAGGCAGCATGCCGACTAGAGAAAAAGGATATTTTGAGTCAAATCGTTGATCCTAAGTTTCGGCGGCATTCCGAATTTTTGAAAGTTGGATATTTTTGAAAAGACGGGTCCCGAAACGGACAGTATTTCGGGTTTTTCAATATTTGGTATTTTTGGAAAGATGCATTTTTTTTTAAATGATGGTTTTTTTAAAAAAAAACTGACACGGAAACCAAGTAGCACGTAGTCAAACAAGCATTATAACGACGCTTATGTATGCTTTACACTAAGTCTCGGTCGGTCAAAATAGGGTCTATACCAACAACGATAGCATTCTCGTGAATCGGGACGGACTCCCTAAGACGAATTGGTCTTAGGACATGCCGCAAAACCCAGACGAGTTCCGCCATCGAAGTCTTTAGCGCACCCATGTAGGAATGCACCGTGGTATAGTGGGACGTCGGTCACAAGTAACCGGCCCGGGCAAAATTGGGTTATGCATGAATCATTAAACTAATGCGCGCACACTAATATACGAACGATTTCTCTTCGAGTCTCACCCTAGGAACCCCGATGACATGTGGTACATCAGGTATCCCCAGCGGAGTCGCCAAATTGTGGACATGACGTAGGTCCACCCCGACGCGGCCACGCGTGGGTTTGGGTAGGCGAATGAATCTCATGGTGAGATTGTTCTCGGGTTCGAAATTTAAGTCAAAATGGAGTCGCCACCGAATTTTGTGGTTATTCGGAACCATACGATCCCACTCTATGTCGTCATGGGCTGTACACAAAGTACGGCCCGCTTCGATTTCAGAGTTTATGGGGCTCGTCCCTTTGCATTGCAATATCAATACCGTTTAAACCGGCTTTCGTATATGGAATAACTCTCGTGCGCCAATGGTTTCGGGCATCCGGAAACCAAGGTTCTGAGTAAGGGGTGAGGATACGTGTTGGGAAGCCCACTAAGGACACCCAACCCCGCCCGCACATGGCGGCCTCTACTAAGACATCGTTCGTGTTCGTGTGCGCGCGCTAGTGAAACGACTAAGTGATATGCAAACAGCGTTTTCGGGCTAAGCATGCGAGTTGTTGATTAACTACGTCATTTAATGCTTCTTGATTCACGTCAAAGTGATTTAGCATGCGATGTTCATTTAAATAAATAAATGGCAAACATCAAATAATTACAAATTACACGGGCGGAATACAACCCGGAATTCACAATACAACGAGCAATAAAATAGAATAATTGAATTATAAGCAGCAAATGTTAACTAGAAACGTACCCGTATATAATAAATATAAACTAGACCGTGAGTTGTGCAAATGGACGAACTTCGATTAATTACGCATTATATTGCGTATTAAGCGAAGGACGGAGATATGGAACCTAAGCGTGATGCTAGCCCGATCCCGAATCCCGATGCCTTGTCCCGACTTATCACATCGAGGAACAGAGTTTACATTAATTATGTGTCGGATACGACTAAAGTGTCGTCGATACAAGATTAATAGGGCAAGACCATCGATCAAAGTCGTTAAAGTGTCGTGATATGAATTGGTTTTGAAAAATAGGTTCACGTGATTGACTTTACACGTGTCGACTAAAAGTCATAAAAAAGACGAGGCTCAAATGTTGCATTAAAGCTCTCGGATTACTGGACTGCAGGACCCACTCAGTCGAGTCATGATCTGACTCGGTCGAGTGTGTCCTCGAGAAGGATTCTGCCCAGGTTTATGGACGCTACTCGATCGAGTAGCCTACGTACTCGGTCGAGTATCCCCTGTACGTGTACCAACTCGTGTCATTTTTTGGTTTAAAATCGATGGTCGGCCAAATCAAATACAAATATCGCACGATTTGTATTTAACTTGGCTTCCGGTGCTATAATCGCGTATGCATGCGATTATAATACCGTTATCGGAGATTTATGAAAATGCTTATGCTAGATTAGAAATTTTGTATTAGTGACGAAATTGCATCCCTCTACGTCACGACATCGGAACTAACCCTTTCGGATTATGTGATGTCGGTTTTCGTGTCAAAGGGTTCCGTACTAATAAAAATGAGATCAAATGCGTTCAACTATTATTAATCGCGATCGCGTCACGCCCTTGAGTACATTGGGGCGGGGCTCCTCGAAAGGGCTCCACCTCCGTCGTTGCTCGTAAAGGGATTAGACGGACTTTAGGCGATAATTATAGTCAAACGTATTTAAAACCGAACTTTAATACTAGTATATATATATATATACACGTGTGGACATGACATAGGTCCACCCCGACGCGGCCACGCGCGGGTTTTGGGGTGGACATGACATAGGTCCACCCCGACGCGGCCACGCGCGGGTTTTGGGGAGGCGAATGAATCTCCATGAGATGGTCAAATGGAAATTTAAATCGAAGTCGGAGTCGCCACCGAATTTTATGGTTATTCGGAACCGTTCGAGCCCACTCTATGTCGTAGTGGGCCGTGTACAAAATACGGCCCATTTCCGATGTCAGAGTTTATTGGGCTCGTCCCTTTGCATATCGATATAGATGACGACTGGAGCGGTTAATCGTATATTGAATGACTCTCGTTGCCAATGGTTTCGGACATCCAGAAACCACGGTTCTGAGTAAGGGGTGAGGGTACGTGTTGGGAAGTTCACTAAGAACACCCAACCCCACCCGCACATTAGCGGCCTCTACTAGGATATCGAATGACGTTTTAATGCGCGCGTTAGTTGAACGATGAATGATATGCAAACATTATTTTCCTAAGCATGTGAGGAATTGAATGGGTTGCTAAGTCGTTTTAATGCATGAACAATTAACGTCGAAGTCGAATTTAACATGTGAGATTCGTTTTAGTATAATAAAACAAATGAAATAGAAAGGATGAATTTGCTACAAGACAAACAAACGAGTTAGTATCGATTTGTAAATAATAATATAGCAAATAAAATAGACGAGATCGAGAAAATATATATATTAATTGAAATCTGAAAAATATTGTTGAAAAGAACGTTGTTTTGTATAAAAAAACGAGGTTCGAAAAATAATAAAAAAGAACGAGAAAGGACGCGGCAAGGCAGCCGGCCGCGCGGCTCGCCCGGGACGCCGGCGAGTCGCGTGTCGGGCTGGTTCCGAGAGCGGTTTTTTTGGAAATTCGATTAAATCGCGTACGAATATTGTATGATCCGTACTCGAGTTAATATTTTCGACATTCGTTATATTCGATAATTGACTATGAAATCAATATCAAATACTTGGAATATTTTTAGAAAAGATGTAAATTTTAGAAATCGTTTCGTAGAATAAATAATAAAACGAACGAAAAGTTAAAAAAAGGTTCGGGTTTCAGGCCCGTGCGCGAGCCGCCTGGGCGTGGCGCGACTCGCGTACGGGTCTGTCCGGCTTTTTATTTTTTTGTTCGAAATTGCTAAATTTGATGAATCGTGTACAAAATATGAATTAATTTGTATTCGATTCATGTTTTCGATATTTGTCGTATCCGATATTCGATTATGAAATCGATATCAGATGTTCGGAATGAATTAAAAAAAGGTTTGTAAAATTGTTTGAAAAAAAGAATTTGAACGAAAAAAAGATGTAACGATTTTTAATATCGTCGAGATCTTAATATAATTCTTTTTGATACGATATTCGATTATAAAAAATCGATATCATATTTTTAAGAATGTTTGTTATGAAAATAGTTTTTTGTTAATATCGATATTAGAAATAAAATAAAAAAGACGACGCTTGACCCGTAAAAGGAAAACGGACGACGAGGAAGAGAAGAGAAGGAAAGGAGAAATCGGGTTTGGTTACACCCTCAACCTACATGCTTTTGTTAACTCGGATCGGGGCTCGTCGGAATGTGGCTAGGCACGGGAGCGTCGAGTGATGTCGGTCGGCTTGCGGGGGTTCGGTTTGGACGAGAATCGGGTGAAGGGTGTCGGGTATCGGGACCGGTTTCCTTCGGGTTTTAGATGCACTATCGATTTCTCGATGCTAAAGAATTATGTTTTTCAGGGATTATGTGTGTGTTCGTCTTTTTTTGTTGTATGAAAAATTGTGTTTTTCTGATGATTTCTGATGTTGAAAGTGTTGTATGCAAGGGGCTATTTATAGGGAGTTCCCGACCTTGACTTGGAGAGATGTGTTTGAGCTAGAATTACCGCTTGGGTAAGAAGCTGAGAAGAACGAGAATTCCGTTTTCTTGGTGAAGAAGTAAGAAAACCGGCTGGTTGTATGCCGCTCGGACGAGTGTTTGCACTCGGTTGGGTGTTTGAATCGGTTTTCGGATAGGATTCCTACTTGAGATCGAATTCTACCCTTAAACCGACTTGTTTATTATTTTGTGTAGCTGATTTTTTGTAGAGTTTGGGTAAGAACTGGACACGTGAGATGCCACGGTCAGTCCACAAGTCTCGGGAAAATCTTTGACCGGGTTTTGACTCGGTCGCTAAAAGACGGTTTTACCCCTGGTGTCGGATTCGACCCAAATTAGTGTTATTTGACTCGAAACGACCCACTGGGCCTGAATTTGAGGTTGGTTTTGTGAGATTTGTACTCCTTAAAAAGCCCAAGCTAAATATCCATGATTTCGAGCCCATTTCCGAGTAAGTAAAAGCACGTTTGCGTCCGATCATCATCGGGTGTTTGTCGGAAACTACTATAGACACCTGGCGGTCAAAATGTGGGTGTCTACAACACGGTATGATAATGTTAGTAACGAAAAGATAAAAAGTTAGTATACAAAAAAGGTAAAATGTTAGAGTTATGTTAAAGTTAGTGTTAGGATACTAGTATAGTTATTATATAGATGATACAAAAACGTAAATAAAAATGAAGTAATAAGGATCGAAATGGGGTTTAGGACACCCTCAACATACATGCTTAGTAAGGACCTCGGAAATGGACTCGTAAATAGCGACGGGACGCCGGAGTATCGAGGATTTATGCAAGTTATGGTGTGTGTGTGTGTGTGTGGATGATTCGTCGGTTTTCGAGGGACGAAGGGCTCGGTTTTTTTGTGTATTTGCTTAGGGTTGCTAACGACTTGTAGTGTAGGGAGTATGGCTGAAAATGTAGGGTAAAATATGTAGGTAAAAACTGTCTCAAATGAGAGGGGGTCGTGGGGTATTTATAGATTTTACCCCACGACCTAGGGTCACTCGATCGAGTGGCCCTAGTGCACTCGATCGAGTGCCCTAGAAAATGGGCCTGATCCATTTTTTGAAGCTCCATTCGACCAAGTGGGTTAATCCACTCTACCGAGTGGATCAAGAGGATCGAGCTAAAATAGGAAGGAGTTGACCTTGTTTGATTTGTTTGTCTTTTTTGAATTTGATTTGGGCGCCAGTTTCTAGAAGGTGAATTTGGCTGATTTTCGTGACGGGTTCGTCTTTGACCGGGTTTTGACCCGGTCGCCAAAAGATGGGTTTTATTTTTGGTGTCGATTTTGGCCCAAATTAGTCTCATTTTGCTCGGAACGACCCACTGGGCCTGAATTTGAGGTTGGTTTTGAGAGATTTGTACTCCGCTAAAAGTCCATGCCGGATATTATTGATTTCGAGTCCATATCCGAGTATACTAAGTCACGTTTGCATCCGATCATCATCGGGTGTTTGTCGGGAACTTCTATAGACACTAGCAGGCAAAATGCGGGTGTCTACACATGGCCTTCCAGCCAAATTCTCAAAGGGTTGTTGTCGAATTGCCTTCCATGATCGAATACCAGCATTTTTGGCGGGCCAAATCTGGTTATGATGTTCCTCCTGATTACCTTCCTGACCGCAGGCTCTGCGATGTTTGGCACTGCTTCTGCTTCAATCCACTAGGTAAAATAGTCAATCCCCACAATTAGAAACTTCCTGCCCCCAGTCGCAACAGTGAAAGGGCCCAATATGTCCATTCCCCATTGAGCGAAGGGGATGGGAGACAGAATTGGCCAGAGTTTCTGGGCCGGGGCGTGGATTGATGGGGCGCAGAGCTGGCACTTCCTGCACCTTCGAGTTAAATCTTTTGTGTCTGCTAGCAGGGTCGGCCAATAATACCCTGCTCTTAAGGCTTTGTGGGCTAGAGATTTCCCTCCTGTATGATGACCGCAGATACCCGAATGGATGTCATCTAGAACCTCTTCAGCCTGTCTTGCCCCCAGACACTTGAGCAGGGGTGAGGAGAATGATTTCTTGTACAGGTCTTCTCCTATCAGTATGAACCATGCGGCTCTCGCCAGCGTCCTTCTTCTTTGAGCAGGGTCATATGGCAGAGTTCCGTGTTTTTTGAATTGGATGATTGGGGTCATCCAATCTTCAGGACCTGCTTCTTCAATGACGTTGACTGGCTGGTGGGGGGTGGTAGATTTTTCCTGGACCACGTCCACCCAGACCGACCTTCGTATGTCCTATAGGCTGGAACTGGCTAATTTCGACAGGGCATCTGCCCGGTTATTCTGAGACCGGGGGACCTTTTTGACTTCATAGGACTTAAGCCCTGACAATTCCTGCTTTACCTTATCCAGATATGCGGCCATCGCCTGATCTCTTACTTCAAATTCTCCGTTAATCTGGTTGGCGATGAGCTGGGAGTCTGTTGCTAAAATAACCCGCTCTGCCCCTGCGGCTTTAGCCAGATAAATGCCTGCGAAAACGGCTTCATATTCGGCTTCATTGTTGGATGCATGGAAGGTGAACCTGAGAGCGTGTTCGAAGTCCACTCCTTCAGGGCTAGTCATAACGACCCCAGCCCCTGCACCGTTGATTGTGGAGGATCCGTCTGTATATATACCACCCATTCACAGGCGGGGGGATCGCCTTCTTCTGAATGAGAGCACTCGGCTATAAAGTCTGCCAAGGCCTGCGCCTTGATGGCTGCCCTGGGTTGGTAAGATATTCCCAGCCCGCTCAATTCAATGGCCCATTTCAGTAGTCGCCCAGACTTCTCGAACTTTTCCAGCACCTTCTCCAGCGGCTGGTCGGTTAACACTACGACAGGGTGCGCGTCGAAGTATGGCCTGAGTTTTCGGGCTGCGATGACGACTACGTAGGCTGCCTTTTCCACCATTGGGTAATTTTTTTTGCTGCCCCCATGGCATGACTTACGAAGTATATAGGCTGCTGAGAGCCTTCTTCTTCTCTTAGAATAACCGCGCTTATCGTTGAATTCGTTACAGCGATGTAGAGGAAGAGCTTCTCCCTTGCCACTGGTCTTGCCAGGGTGGGGAGTTTCTTCAAATGCTATTTGAGCTGCTTGAAAGCCTCTTTCTGCTCAGTTTCCCATCTGAACTGTTTGTTTCCTTTTAACACTTTAAAGAATGGGGTTGATTTGTCTGCTGAACTGGCGATGAAGCGTGCCAGGGCAGCCATCCTTCCAGTCAGGCGTTGGATGTCTCTTATGGATTTTGGTTCTGGAAGGTCCAAGACGGCCTGAACCTTTTCAGGGTTGGCGTCTATCCCCCTTGCGCTGACCAAAAACCCTAGGAACTTTCCAGAGCGAACTCCGAATGTACACTTCTAGGTATTGAGTTTCATTTTATAAGTTCGCAGGGAGGAGAAAGTCTCCTGCAAATCCATCAGGTGTTCCTTGTCCCTTTTACTTTTCACGATGGCGTCATCGACGTAGGCCTCCAGGTTCCTACCCCTCTGATTTTCGAAAACTTTGTCGACGTAGGTGGCGCCTGCGTTCTTGAGCCCAAATGGCATCATTTTATACATGTAAGTGCCATAGCTGGTGATGAAGGCGCACTTCACCCTATCAGGCTGCCAAAGATACACCTAATGGTATCCTGAAAAAGCATCCTGAAAACTTAGCATGGAGTACCCACTAGTGGCGTCTACCAGTTGGTCTATCCTTGGAAGAGGGTAGCAGTCCTTCGGGCAAGCTTTGTTGAGGTTTGTGAAATCCACGCACATCCTCCATGCACCCGAGGACTTCTTTACCATCACTACATTTGCTAGCCATTCAGGGTGGTCGCAGATTTCTATGAAATCCGCCTTCAATAGTTTTTCTATTTCCTCCTTGATGGCCAGGTCTTTTTCTGCAGACATATTTCTCTTCTTCTGCTTCACAGGGCGGGCCTCCAGGTTTACATTCAGCCTGTGAACGATATAAGCGGGCCGACCCCCGGCATTTCATCTGCCGAGTAGGCGAACACATCCCTGTTACTTCTTAGGACCTTGATAAGCTCTGCTTGGTAGGACTCTTCCAGGTCAGCCCTTATGAGAACTTGTCTCCCTGGTTCCAGGGCCACTAGCATGCTTTCCCCCAAGGTTCCAGGTGGTCAGATGCCTGCTGGTCAACTGGTATTTCACCCTTCCTGCTGGGGGAACTGTCAGCCTTTCTTTTTCCTTTCCTTTCGGTTTCGTGGGTCTGCAGGGCCACGGAATAGCATTGCCTGGCCGATTCTTGGTCTCCGTGCACTTTTCCTTCCATTCCGAAGTCTGTCACATAGTCTATAGTAAAAGCCCCGATTGATATGACAACTTCAATTTCGTCTAGGGTGGCTCTGCCTATAACGGCGTTGTATGCAGACTTCGCGTCTACTACAACAAATGACGCCCTGACATTCCTGGCAGAGGTTCCCTCCCCAAATGTTATTGGAAGATCGATGATCCTCATGGGAAGCACGCCTGCCCCGATGAACCCATACAACGATCCAGGGGCAGGCCTGAGGTGCCTCTTTTCCATGTTCATCTTCTCAGAGGCGTCCTTGTGCAAGAGGTTTGTATAGGCGCCAGTGTCCACCATGCATCTTCTCACGATGTGATTGCTGATTTCAAGGGACATTACCAAAGGGTCACTATGGGGGTATATTACTCGCCCTGCATCATCAGGGGTGATGCTAAGGGTAATTTCCTTGGGACTTCCTGCTCTTTCAGCGTAGAAGATTTGATTTCGTAATTCACGAATTTGTCTTTTCTGACTTCTCCGGCCTGTCTGACCCTCTGCGTCCCCCGACACTACGTGGATTATCATACGGTTCTGCACCGAGCCCTCAGGCTTCTCCACCGTGTCCTTCTGGGTCTTGTTCCTTGCTGCATAGTTACTCAGCCAGCCATTCCTGATGAGTTTTTCAATCACATCCTTCAGGTGGCGGCATTCCTCGGTGGTATGTCCTACATAGTCGTGGAACGTACAGAATTTCTTCGGGTCCCCCTTCGGGCTGCGTGGCTTATTTGGGCGGTTCCATTTAGCTGTTTCTTTTTCCAACTCAAAGATTTATGCCATGGATTTATTGAGAGCTGTATAGCTGTCAAATCTGCGCTGGTAGGCCACGCTCCTTTCTGGGAGTATCTCCCTCCTCAGCTCTCTGCTTTCCTGTTTCAGCTCTGCCGCATCCACCCTACGGACTGGCAGACCCTGCGGGGGTATCCGGCAGGCTGTGGAACTCTTCTTGTAGCATGAAACCTTCAGCAATTTTTCGAGCCTTGGCTAGGGTCTCAGGCTGAGCTCTGATCATCTGGTTTTTCATCTCCCTGGGAGTAGCAAGATGGTTAGCGCGTACGCTGCAGTTGAGTCATCAATTTCTTTGACCTGCTGGTAGGACAGATCAAATCTCTTCAAATACTCCCTGACGCTTTCGCCCTTCTTCTACCTGAGGGTCATTAGGTCAAAACGGGTGAGCTGGCGCCTCTTGTTCCCTGTGTATTGGTCCAAGAAGGCTTCGGCCAAATCTATGAAGAAGCTAATCGAACTCTGCCGAAGGTCTCTGAACCATCCCTGCGCTAGTCCCACAAGGGTAGTTGGGAAGACTTTGCACCAGACGACATTGTTCACATTGTACATGCCCATGTGACTTTTTTAAGCTGCTGAGTGATCCTCTGAATCTGAGGTCCCGTCAAACTTGACAGAGGGCATTTTGATCTTTGGGATGGGATAGTCCTGCACGTCAGGGTGGAGAGGAGTTTTTGTGGGTCTGCCTACCACTCGTGACCTGCTTCCCCCAGAGAGGTAACCGTGGTCATCCCATTTTCTAGGGGTCGGTTTCCCTGCACTGGGGGAGCGGTGCCTGGGTGGCCGCCTACTCATAGCTTCGTCCTCCCTGTCAGGGGAGGGGCATCTGGATCGTTTCTTCTGGGGCCGGTCAAGGTTGTCATCCTGACGATGCCTCGACTCTAGTGGCCGTCCCTGGTTGAGTCTGGACTGCAGGCTTTGAGATAGCTATGGAGTTGGCTGTGGTTTTGCCGCCGGTGTCAACCTGGAGAAGACTTCGCCCTGCTTCTCTCCCAAACGCTTAGATGCAGGCTCCCTGTGCCTCATTCGATCTTGGAGGTCTTGGGACAGACCCCTCTTCTCCCTGGCAGCTGTGGATTCGGTGGTGTGTATAAAAAACGCATGTTGCTGAACAGGCTGCTCTGGGATGCTGACGATGTGTCTCTGGGCTTGCTGATATCCTTGATCAATCCTTACTGCTCTCCTCTGAATGTTCCTGGCAGCGGTTCGCTTCGTGCCCCCGGCCCTTCCTCCACTTTCAAAGTGAAGCGGCCTAGGGGTGGTCGCAATCCTGCCAACCAGGTCTTCAGAGGTGAACTCCTGATTTAGCATTGCTGAAAAGAAAGCCGCAGTTTGAGCAACCTGGGCAGGGGTGAGGTTCAAATTAGGCCTTTGATGGCCACCCTGCCCAGCTGTAACTGCAGTTCCTCCATCAGGCGCTCCTTGAAGGTTTGCTCGTCCTACCCTGGGATTGTTGCAGCAGGTGTCCTCCGAGGTGTAGGCATGCCATATAGGGGGATCACCGGTGGTACCGTCGGACCTGCCCCAGAATTGGCCTCTATGATTTCAGGCATCTTGTTTGATTGATCGTGGTTGATTTTTGTCGGAAACTCGTGAGCACAACCTAGCTCTCCCCAAAGACGGCGCCAAATTGTTCCAGTATGGAAACAATTGACCCGACTTCAGATTCGGGTCTCTTAATTATGGTTCAACTTTGATGGTTCTCGTCGACTTTCTTCTGCCCCTCCTTCTCCTCACTCCGGTGGTCGGACTTTCCCCGGCAAAGACGGCCTTCTCCCTGCACAATGAACGCACAGAGCCTCGGAGGTGTCTGAGGGAACCCTCTCCGATGCCTAAGTCAATCCGTGAAATGCCTTAGAGAACCTAGCTCGTGAGGAAGTAGGTGGCGGTTTTAGAGTGAGAGTCTAGAGAGAGAAAATCCAACCCCCCCTCATGTAGGAAGTGGGAGAGTATTTATACCTTCCCGCAAGAGAGAGAGAAGAAAAGAGGAGAGAGGAAGAATGAGTGGATGAGAGGGTGACATGTGGCTTCGTCTCATCCACTCATTCCCCTTTACCTTAAGCAAAATGACGAAGGGGCCCCTGGCTCCCCTGCCTCTGCTGGGGGTGAGAGCACCCTGGGGCTAGAGGGCAGGGGGGCTTGACTGCCCTGTTTTGCTGGCGGCACGGACCTGCCGAGCAGGGGAGTTCCTTGGAGAGTTAGGGATTCTTCGTTTGGTGACCTGCTTAGCAGGCTCTCGTCTAGTCTTGGGTCGGGCCGTCTTAGGACCCAAATGGTGGGTGACCCACAGCAGGCTGCCGACCTCCATCAAATAATATTATTATTAATGTGTCTGAACTGAACTGAACTGAATGAGTCTGAACTGAACTGAACTGTACTGAATGTGTCTGAACTGAACTGAACTGAACTGAATGTGTCTGAACTGAAGTGAAAGTGTCTGAACTGAACTGAAACTGTTTGAATACAAGTCCAGGAGAACAGGGCCTTATAGTAATGTACTTTTTAAAGTATGTTTAGCTATTTTGAGTAATTGTCAAGTTCTTGTCCACCCTTTGCTCCCCCATCTAATGCACGACTTGAGTGCTTATAACCTGCCATTTTCTCTTCATTTACTCATCCATTCACTCACTTAGACACTCCTTCAAAGATCCATCTAAAAACCAAAGAAAATCATACAAGTTTTTCTAAGTTCTAAGGTGTTTACACCACCATATCTCAAGAGCACATACTCTTTCTTTTCCTTACCTTATACTCTTTATTTTTAAGTCTTATTCCTATTATATTTACTAACTTACTTTGTTTGTGTGTCCTTCTAACAAGTTATGAAGAGGAGCAAGAGAAAAGGAGCATCGATCTTCGTTTTCTTATATGTTGTAAAATCGATTATTTATGCTTAAGGTAATCTAACTTTTCTTCGCCCTCAAATCTCGTAGTATAATGTTTAGACTCTAACTAACATGTAACATCATGTTTAGGACTAAATCATTAGATCACCAAGTTTAAAGCTAATTATTTGTTGATTTATCACTTAACAATACATGCTGTAAAATGGATTTTGTGATGTATGATGTATGTTCACGATTTTTATGTGTAAAATATGTTTCGAATTAGCCTTAGGTTCTTTCATGAACGTTGTAGATCTGAATGTCTAGAATATGTTAAAAATATGAAAAGTAAGTTTTTATGAAAATATATATTTAATAATGATTTATTTCGTAAACTCGCACTGTATGCTTTTATGTACTGTCTGAGAAAATAATATGTTGCATGATGTTAAACATTTCTTTTGGACATGGAAAATTTATGTTATATTCCTTATGATGTCTATTATGTGTACGTCAAATTCATATAAATCCATCATATATATTTTCATTTATAAAATGTTTACTAAAATGGGTCAGATCTGGAACAAAGACTTTATTTAAAGACGTTTATAAATTTTTTTAATCTAAATTTCTGGGGATAAGTTATTTACAAGTATAGGTATCTAAAATAAATATTTGGTTCATTTTTCTGATGTTTAAGTATTTTAAACGATTTAAAAGAAAGTATTGAAAACTGTGCTTTTTTCGTTTTTAATTTGTTAAAAATAATAAACTTTCTTATTTTTGAAAAATGACTTTATATCTGGAAACCTAACTCATAAAAGTATGTTGAGTTCGAAATTTGAAAGTTAAAAATAACATTTGAAAAATGACTCATTTAGTATTCTTAATAATATTATCGATTTCATAATTACTTAAAGTTACTTTGGTAAAAGTCTAAGTTTTGAAAAATATGATACATAATAAGGTTAAAAATGATTTTTATAATTATTATAGATTTATTGATGTTTGAAATATTTTACTAAGTATAAATAGGCTTTAAGAGATAAGTATACTTGTACAAATACGAAACCATATTAAAATACTAAATACATACACTTGAACAATAAATGTACCAGATACTTGTGCCCCAAAAAGTATAGAGTACTAAAAGACGAATAACCCGAAAGTACTAAGTTAAACAATGCTTAAATGTGCAAAACAACACTTAACTTTATAATAAGCACTTAAGGACTAATTAGTGACTAAGTCAAAACTAAGGGTTGACTAGTCTATCTTGGTCTTGGCTTTTTAAGTCAACATAGACCAAGTCAAGATAAAGGAACCTATCTTAAATAATGTACTTAGAAATAATTGAATCTTTAATCAAATCTCAACAAATGAACGCTTCAAAGAATATATCTCAAATAAAATGTTCAAAATCTCTTACATCAGTATACTAAAACTATCAGTTAAGATAAATTTTACGACGATTGATAATGTTTGTTAATCTTAAAATCGACATACTTAAATTCCATCGGAACAACCGCACTTCTAGTTGGTGTGCTACCTAAGCCGGTGATCAGACACGTTTTCACGAACGATGTTATCGACACCAATCATGGTGAAAATGAACATGTGCCCTGACAGTAACCTCTTAGTCGTCTTCACCATTCCATGTTTTAATGACTTGTTCCAAGTCAATACACAACCCACAGACCGGTCATCCTTATGGAAGCCGATATTGTTTCATCCCTCTGGTCATCAGACATGTGCCCCACGATGACTGCTGAGCTCGATATTCCAGAGACTCTGTCTTTATAAGACACCCAAATTCAGCCTACGTTTCGTGTTGGGCGCTATCTTGGTAAAGTTTAGAAGGCGATGCGATAGAAGACAGCTTCGAAAGTAGACTACGAAACTCAGAGTCACTGCTCATGGGAGGCCATGATGCATCCGGCCGGTGCGAGAAAATGCTAAGAAGTAAATGGGCAGCCAACTCTTTATGAGTTTTTCAGTAGAGTAGTAGTCGTCCAGTTGCCATTGAGGTGCTCAGTTGTGTAAAGGTTCTCTTTCCCGAGACCAAGAGTATGGATTGGGTGTGTGCGCATACATAGACAAGGGCACTGATCAGCTCTCACTCTCTATATCGGATATCTTTGGGGGTGGAATACCTTCCGATCTTTGTCTTAGTAGTGTATGGGACATGTTTGGTTTAGCGGGGCCTCTGAGTCCATGCACTTGCAGTCCTTCTTCTCCGTATGTCAGTTGACTAAAACGAGTCAATTTAGGTGTTCGATCCTATTGAGCACTAGGGGCGAGATTTAAACCTCCTAGTATCGATATGATTGGCGGGATTGATGTTCTCATCCGCACTTATGGTGAGATGCAAGCCTTAAGTGTGCATGAGACATTAGTGGTCACGTCCCGTGCATTATGTGAAAGGAAACCATTGTTTTTAAAAGTAAATGACTACAGTTTTCTAAATCACATTATGCTTCATTACTGTTCTATACTCTTATGACTACTGATGTGATTGAAAAGCTTGATAATGGGAAGTGATGATTTGTTATATGTCTTCCCTGAACATTGATTATGATTGATATTATGTTTCATATGATTTGTATTATGTATGTCTTACTCTATTTTCACATGACACTTCTATGAATCCATGATCTATGGTTTACTGTATTATTCACATGATACTCATATGATGTATGTATTACTTTATTTTATATAACCTACATGTCTTATGTATGTAAATTGATTCGCATGTTAAGTGAAATCACTTCATGTGTATCTCACATTGTATACATGTCGATTTGTAATATGAAATGTCTGCTTATCTGTTAATTAGATAACCTAAAAATTGTACTACATTGATTATTTGGGGCCGTGTTAGAAGGACGGTTAGGTTACTCCCACTAAGCGGGACATGTATATTTAAATATGCATTCAGGTTGACGAACCCTAAAGACTGTACATGGGGGCATGCATAAGTACAAGAGATACAACTTAGCAGATGAGAGTGTCATACTATAAATCTCGTAACAAAAATTTTGTGAGACTATTGTATTTAGATTTTTGTAATTCGGTTTTTAGTTGTTGTATTTTAACAAACGATTCATTTTCCGGTAAAAGACTCACTTGAGTCGACGGTTTTAAATTTTTACCACTTTTTACGACAAAACTATTTTCCGCCTTGTTACTTATTGTCATTAGAAGAACCGGGTTGTTACAGTTGTAATAGTTAATGAGTTGTAATGTTTAAATTAGATGGTCGGTTTGGCATTCCATGTTGTATTGTAATGAGCTACTACCTCAGGAAACCGAGATGGTAATACCTTTATTTATTCGGGAATGTCGTGATAAGGCTTCTGAGTAAATGAGAGTGTTACAAAGTGGTATCAGAGCGAAAGATCCTGGAGCCTAAAATAAATGAACCTAGGAAAATAAAATGAACCCCGGTGATAGACCATCAGGAGCCCCTCTAAAACTCGGTTGAGGAGACGTTCTTATACCAACTCCGGCCCTCTTGGTCTTGATCCGGTAACCACAGGTGAGAATGATATGGGACTATATTAGGAAGGGATACGTTGTGATGCAATGATTGTGTTGTGATGACTGCCTATGATAACTGGTTGCATTGTTTGACGTATGTGACGTAGTGAACTATATAAACTGAGGTGTGACTCGTACGTAGTATATGGTTTTAGCAGGGTATAGTAATTAGTACGAGGCCATATATGCTATATATTACGGTATGCAAGGTCAAGTTAAGTGTCGATCATCCTTGAGTGGAGAACGGTCACATCCAAGGTTGGTAGTAATGTTGGATACAACACTTAGGTAGTGTTTGTATGTAGTAATGTCGTATGCGATAAAATGGGTTTTAATTAGTGGAGTTGGTGGTAATCTGCGTCTATATCATAGATATAATATACGGGAGTCGTCTGACATTACTAAAAAGAGGGTTGATACCTCGTGTTGGTATGAGTATCGTAATATATGTCAAGAGGTTCGATAGCTTACGTGGTTTAAGTATGTCGTAATGTGAATGTTATTCAAGAGTACCCGGATACTTGCATTTTGTTTCGAGTATTGTGTGTTTCCTTGCCAATTTACGGTACAAGCTGCCTTCACGTTAACGACTAGGATCGGTATCTAGAAGTTTAATGGAGCTTTGTCGCATGCGAATCAAGTACGGGTTAATCAGACTAATAGTTGAACAATGAAAGAATACTTGAGATCCGTTTTAAGTTAATGTGAGTTACTTGCTTTATATTGAGAAGTCCTGATTGGTCCTATTCCTTCTCTCGTAATGGCGTAATTGAACCTGTCTATTAATTGGCTCTTGAAAGTGTATGTTGTATCTGGAATTTTGTCGTTCTGTTTGTATTATAGGGAGCAACAATGTATGTATAAATTCTTCATTTCTATTTCAGCCTGATTAATACAATGTGATTGACAAGATAAAGTGTGAAATCAAATTCTGTTTATTAATTTAATTTGAGTACAACGTGTTATTAAAATGATATATCTGTGATGTCGTATTTATTAATGTAAATTTCTGTCAAAGACACTTGGACATTTGTGTTTCGTTTCGAGTTTATGTGTTTCTCTGTCAATTTGATAGGTTCTGACTCATACCATGTTGTTGATTTCTGTTCTCGATTGTTTATATGAGTATTAATAAAAAAATAAACTGTGTTGAGTTAATGACATACACATTTACAACACCTTATATAATCTCAATAATTATTTTACTGAGTTCTGTTTTGATGGTCTAAACAAACATGCTTGCTAATCGTCTCGAGATAGTGTCAGAACAACTTAAAACACCTTTGTTAACATGGACAATGGGTTTCAGAATTTTTTAACCTGCTTACCGTGCCTATTTGACAAAAGTTTGAAAAGATACTCATGCTATTTTAACTCTAGTTGTTCATTGTAAAATTTCATGATTTAATTCCAAGTCCTTCAGTTTAATAGATTCATTGTGAACGGAGGTCAAAACCTGTAGACACCCGTATTTTGACTGCCAGGTGTCTATGGCAGTTCCCAAAAAACACCCGATGATGATCGGAGGCTAACATGCTCCTATGCGCTCGGATACGGGCTCAAATCCATTTATCGCTGGCTAACACACTTACAGAGTACAAATATCACAAAATCAACCTCAAATCCAGGCCCAGCAGACCATTTCGAGTCAAACAAGACTAATTTGGGCCAAAACCGACACCGAAATTAAAACCGACCTTTTACGATCGGGTCAACCCCGGTCAAAGTCGTTTCCGAAACATGCAAAACGAACCCTCAAGCATCAAAAGTCCAATTCAAACACAAACCCATCAAATACCCATGGTCACGGTCCAAAACTAGCGACCCGCGTGACCCAGCTGGGCCACTCGATGGAGTGCCCCACCCACTCGATCGAGTGGGCCCTTATTCAAGCCCGACGGCTGATGCACAAGCCCACTCGATCGAGTCAGCTGCCTACTCGGTCGAGTAACCCTAAACCGGAGCCCTAGCTTTTCCTATATAAGCAACCCTTTGCACACACTTCAAGGGAACTTTTACACACAACTTTTACCACCTCAAATTCAACCCTAGTTCACACTTTTACAGCTCTAATATACCCTAAGCAAATCCTAAGCAATACACTAGCAAAAACCCTAAACCTAGTTTAGGAATCAACAACCCGAGCTACCATAACTTAACCTCCGTAAACCTCGAAGACTCTAGTGTTAAAGCCACGGTTACGAGTTCTAATCCGAGACAAGAACATGTAGGTTGAGGGTGTCAAAACCCCGTTTCTTCTCTTTTCTTTCTCCTTCTCGCGTCGTGTCGTCTTTATACGGGTCGTTTTTTATTTATTTATTCCGTTTTATCGTTATAATCGCATCATTAATATCGGTAGTATAATACTAGTATCAAAACATTAAAATACCTATCAATTTGTGTCGAGTATGAGTGATATCGGAATAAGGAAACACGAATATACAAGTGTACTGCACACAGCGTTGACGGTCGCTTGTTCCGATATCCCAATTACTTGATTATTGAGATAGGTTAAACTTCAACAATAATTCTCATATCGTTATTCGCATATCACATCAATTTTTCAAAAGAAAACATTGTATTTTAATAAGGGTCGAAACCCGTTGACACGGACCCGACATCACAATCCTTAGGGATTTATTTCGATGTCGGAGAAGTCGAGGGAATCAAGTCCTTTAATTTAAGCAAAGTGTCGATCAATTAAATTCGATACCAATTCCTTAATTGGATGTCGAATCTAACGATCTAGTCACATAAGTTAACTAATGCGATTTTCCGTTGATGCAAAAATAATTGTCAATACAATTCAATAGAATTACGACATTATTTAACGCGGAGGAAATCTACCATATCGCGGTAGTTAATTTAGGTCGACTTAAATTAATCTTCCATTATTTTCACTCTAAGTATTCCATGTCGATTCGATAATCGAATATGGGATACGACGAGTATTCAAGTCCCGAATTGAGTATAAATTCCGCTATATTTATGCCCAATTCGTCAAGTCATCAAAAATCAAAAAGCAATTTCAAAATCGACATTTAAAATTGCAAACGACACGGTTCGTATAGGTGCCACTCGACCGAGTGCCTACGCTACTCGATCGAGTGACATCACAAAAACCGAGACAGAATGTCTCTTACGACCTCCACTCGGTCGAGTCTCACAGTGACTCGGTCGAGTGGCGATGAACTCGGTCGAGTTGGTCGGTAACTCGGTCGAGTAGGGTCACCAGATCTGGGCAAAGTGATTTTCAGGCGTTCACTCGGTCGAGTCCCTCAATGACTCGGTCGAATGGCCCTTAATTACGTCAAACCGTGAGTCCTACATATCACATTCAAGTCTCGTTAATCGTTTTCGTGACTTAAGTCAACACGTGCCTACTTAATCACGTGTATTACTATCTTTTCGAACCATGCATCATCTTGTACATCATTCAATTCAATTCATTATTTGCACAAACCGTTAATATCGATTTACCGTTACTAACGTGTGCCTGTTTCTTTTGTCAATTTATTTCTTGTTCGTTTATTGTAATAAATGAACCCACATGCTAAAATTCCACTTTGACGTAGAATTAATTGCATTAAATTGACTTAGAAACCATTTTCAATTCCATTCACATGTTTAGGGAAAATACTCTTTGCATATCATTTTCCCGTTTAACTAGCGCGCGTATTGGAAAGTCATTCGAATTCTTAGTAGAGGCCGCTAATGTACGGGCGGGGTTCGGTGTCCTTTGTGGGCTTCCCAACACGTACCCTCACCCCTTACTCAGAACCTCGGTTTCCGGATGCCTGAAACCGTTGGCGCACGAGAGTCATTCAATACACAATATCCGATAATGTCGGTATTGGTATCAAATGCAAAGGGACGAGCCCAATAAACCCTGACATCGGAAATGGGCCGTATTTTGTATACGGACCACTACGACATAGAGTGGGCTCGAATGGTTCCGAATAACCAAAAAATTCGGTGGCGACTCCACATAGACCTAAATTTCAATTCGATCCATTCTCATATGGAGATTCATTCGCCTACCCAAACCCGCGCGTGGCCGCGTCGGGGTGGACCTATGTCATGTCCACAATTTGGCGACTCCCCTGGGGATTAACTGATGCGTGACTTACCATCGGCATCCTCAGGGTGAGACTCGAATAGAAATCGTTTGACAAATACAATACGCGTGTTAGTTCTACGGTTCATGCATAACCCATATATTCCCGGGCCGGTACTGGTGACCGACGTCCCACTATACCATTGATGTACTCCAACAAGGATATGTCAAAAGGTGTCCATAGTCGATTCGAGTGGGTTTCGCGGCATGTTCTAAGCTCAATTCGACTTAGAGAGTCCGTCCCGATCAACGTCTAGACTATGTACACTGGTATAGACCCTCTCAGACCGACCGAGACTTAGTCTAGAGCATACATGGCGTCGTTATAATGCTTGTGTGACTATGTGCTACTTAGTTTCCGAGTCATTTTCAAAAATGTCAACTTTTCAAAATTGCATCTTTTTCAAGATATTCAATTTTCAAAACCCGGGACATACCGAAATTATGACCTATGATTTTACTCAAAATAGCCTATTTTCTAGCCGGTATGCTGCCCAAATCAAAACTCGAACTTTCAAAACTCGTGGCCCAATGATGTTTCATCTTTTTTTCGGAAATTTGGGCCATTCACCGAGTCCACTCGGTCGTTTTTTAAAAACCATCAATTTTCAAAACTCCCCTCTTCTTAGGACTTCCCACATTTAGCAGTGTCGGGTCGAGTTTTAAGTTGTCAAGGTCTTTAGTGTCGAAACTCCGTCAATCTTACATCATGAGTTTCTCCCCTATCCCAGTCCGCCTTATTAGACTAAGGCAAGGCCCACCTAAGTAGGACATACTCTTACGAAGGAGGGCCCGTCAACACAATCGAGTCAAAAGTCTAGGGATGTCTCACGTGAACCTTCCTTCGAACAGGACTAGGCCCACTTGCCGAATCCTAAGGAAGGCCCACACTTCACAAGTCACCCGTCTAGGTGTCTTTCTCGAGTCATTTCCCTTTTAGTCTCGTTCGGGATATACTTTCTATTCCGGGATTTCTGGGCTAGTTTCTGATTACGCGGTGTTCTTACAGACAGGCCAGCCACAACCCGACATCAACGCAAGATGGAAGAATTGAAAAATGCCCTAGCCAAAATCGAGACTCAACTAACCTCCATCCTTGCTAACCAAGCATCTTTTGACACTCGCCTGAGCACCGTAGAGAAGACCGTCCCAGTTGAAGGAGCTGATTCCACTGGGCCCATAGCCGAATTGGTCAGTGTTGTTCGCAGGCTCGAGGAGCAAGTTCACTTATCAACAAGCAACTCAATCCACTCCGAAAATGCTCGCATTTATTCACCTTTGAGTAACGAGCTACCTGCCAACCTCAACTTGACGGGAATTCCTATGTTTGAGGGTACCGAAGACCCGGTCCATCACATCCGGGCCTTCAAAGACTTCATGGCGGTCAAAGGGGTGAAATCCACCATGTTCAGGCACCTATTCCCTTCCTCCTTGGAGAAGCATCCCAGGGCCTGGTTCTACAGGCTCGACCCCAAGAAATACAAAACTTGGGATGATGTGGCGACCGAATTTTCTCGGAACTACGCCGATAACACTGAAATCCAGACTACAATGCGTACTCTAGAGGTAATGGCCCAAGAGCCCAAATAGGGGTTCACAAAATACTTGGAGAGATGGAGGGCCGAGAGTGTGAAGCTGGTTGACAAGCCCGGCGAGAAGGCCTTAGTGGAAGCCTTCGTCAAAAATCTACTCCCATCCTACCGGGTCCATCTCCGGTATGCTATCATCCCAAACTTCGCTGTCCTTACTGAAATGGGCATGAGAATCGAGGATGACTTGAGACTAGAGAGCCTGACTAAGGCCTCTACCAAGGGCTATCAAGGGGCAAGTTCATCTACGATCAAGCCCACACCCGCAGTCGCAACTCGCAGCATCTTCGACGAGGTAAACCTGCTCGACACCTCATCTAAGAAGAATACACCAAATCGGGTATTCACAGATATAGGGACTACCTATACTTATGCCTTACAAGGGCTATCTTCAAAGGGCCTGATCCAGCCGATAGGCCCAACTGCAGAACCTCCAGTAGAAAAGAGGCCCAAATCTTACAATGCCCAAGCCTACTGTCAGTATCACCGGGGTAACGGGCATGATACTGAAAAGTGTTGGAGGTTAAAGCACCTGATCCAAGATCTTATCAAGAGCGGAAAAATCCCGTTGCCCGGAGACAAGCCGAGCAACAAAGAAAACCCGTTCAGCGCCCATGCTATCTTCACCGGTGAGGTAATTGACTGTTCTCACCTCATTTCTCCCTATATCCCACAAATCAACGGGATATGGTTCGACGACGAGGATGATGTATACTTAACCAAAGGGGAAGCTGTCCCCATCACCCTTGAAGAGGTCCGAAAGGCTAAGTCCAAAGCCTTAGCCACCAACCACCTCGCCGCAGCCGGGCGCTCTGCTCCTATATCCGTCACTGAACTTGCCAGGACGGAGCCTACCCTCGAAGAACCAAGCCCAGACACGGCTCTGGTCCAGGAAATGAAGAGGGTCCGAGCTGATCTAACCATATGGCAACTGTTGGTTAGCTCGCAAGCTCATCGGGAAGCACTGACAAAGGCTCTCGATGAAATCAAGGTTGATTCAGAGGCTACCCCTGCTGAAATGGTAGCCACCATTATGCCCTACCTTAAGGGCAAATCCAAAGAAGAAGGCTCACTCATAACCTTCTCTGAAGCTGATCTGCCACCGTTTGGGCCCAATCACAACCTGGCCCTGTACATCACGGTCATCTGCAAAGGTAAATATCTCCCGATGACCCTTATCGACGATGGATCAGCCGTGAATGTCCTCCCTCTAAGGACCGCAAAAGCACTCGGCATCACCGATGCCGATTACCTTCCGACGGCGCAGACTATCCAGGCATTTGACGGAAGCCCAAAACCTGTCGCCGGGGCCGTAAAATTGAAGATCATAACGGGCCCAATCGAAAAGGAATTGGAATTTCAGGTGATAGATGTCACCTCATCATTCAATCTCTTATTAGGAAGGCCTTGGATCCACGCAGTCAAGGCCGTGTCATCAACCCTCCATCGAAAAGTCAAGATGCCCCTTAAAGACGATATCATCACGCTGGAGGCGACTCCAATTACCGTAGCAAGCTGCAACGCTACGGGCCGGGCCGACCCACGAGGATTTGACTTCGTGGGCATGATCGAAGAAGAATATCTCTTTAGGCCCTACTTCACAACTAGCATCGACACGATGCTACAAAATCTTGGTTACCTACCCGGAATAACCTCAAGGCCATACCTTCCAGCTGGGAGGATTATCGAGGTTCTAAATGATGGCGAATCACATTTCGGATTGGGGTACGCTATAACCCCAGAAAACGTGGTTCGGGCCGGTATTCACAAAGCCATCGACATTCTCAAAGGTACTTACATAAGCCCTTATAGCCTGAAGTTAACGAATTACTTCGTTACTCCAGTCTTCGGAGCTATCCAAGTGGGCCTTTACCGACCCACCATCACATATCCCGAAACCAAAAAGGCTCGGGAATGCAATTTCATCCCTGATGATATATTCACCATCATCCAGACCGAATCAAAGGAGGGCGAAAACAACTCCGAGCCCGCGCTGGGGCTCTTATTCGGGGAAGACTAGGCTGTCCCCGCTCCAAAGGACGACTTGGTCAACCTGATCCTTCGCAGTGATCGGTTTGACCCAACCAAGCTAATCACCGAGGTCGGTACCAACACCGAGACGAGGGCTTGGAGGAAGACCATAAAATGGACCGACGGTCAAGGACGGGTCTAAAAGCTGACCACCGGCGAGGGAGACATGCCGGATACCGAGTCGGAGTCTGAGTCCGAGTCTAGAGGGTCTGGTGCTAAGGTCGAGTCTGTAACCCCTCTCCCCTTATCCACTGAGGTCTCAAGGCCTGTCCCAAGACCTCTCCCTATCCCGCCACTGACCAATGATCACATGGCAGCTCTATTCAAGCTATTTTCAAAATTTACCATCAATAATAATAACGAACACCGTTCTGCTTACGACTTGTCTTATTTCCAAAATTTTCTCAATTTCAAAAATTTTATATGCAATGACATTGAGAAACCCGACGAACAGGTACCCCTACCTCAACATCTGGTCGAGCAGCTTGAGCAAAGCGAATCCCGAGATCCGGTAATCGAAGAAACCGAGTCCATCAACGTGGGAACCACTTTAGAGCCCCAGATGCTTAAGTTGGGCCTATCTTTAGATCCAGAGGAGAGAAAACAATTCGCAGACCTCCTCCAGGAATTCAAAGATGTCTTTGCATGGTCCTACAAGGACATGCCGGGTATAGACCGGGAGATAGCCGAACACCGAATACCCATCAAAGATGGGTGCAAGCCGGTAAAGCAAAAACTCAGAAGAATGAAGCCCGAGTGGTCTCTTAAAGTCAAGGAAGAGGTCGATAAACAATTCAAAGCAGGCTTTATACAAGTGTCTGAATATCCAGACTGGGTCGCAAACATCGTGCCGGTACCCAAGAAGGACGGCAAGGTGCGGGTTTGCGTGGACTTCCGGGATCTTAACAAGGCAAGCCCAAAAGACGATTTTCCGTTACCACACATCGACATATTGGTGGATAACACGGCCGATCATGCCCTTCTATCGTTCATGGACGGGTATGCCGGGTACAATCAGATTAAAATGGCAGAAGAAGACATGGGTAAGACCACCTTCATTACACCTTGGGGTACTTACTGTTACACCGTCATGCCATTTGGGCTTATCAACGCCGGGGCCACTTATCAACGGACCGCCACTACTTTGCTCCACGACATGATGAAGAAGTGGAGGTCTATGTGGACGACATGATCGTCAAATCCAAGGACCGAAGCGGGCACATCTCAGCCCTAAGAAAGTTCTACACCCGGCTACGTAAATACAACATGAGACTGAACCCACAAAATGCAGTTTTGGGGTAACGTCGGGCAAATTACTGGGCCATATCGTTAGCCAACGCGGCATCGAGGTCGACCCAGCTAAAATCAAAGCCATCACCGAGATACAACCACCCAAGACCGAAAAAGAAATACGGGGGTTTCTCGGGAAAGTCCAATACATCAGCCGGTTCATTTCAAAATTAACCATGGTGTGTGAGCCCATTTTCAAGAAACTGAAGATAGGGGAACGAGTACTGTGGGACGAAAAATGTCAAGCGGCTTTTGACAAAATCAAGGAGATTCTGTCTACTCCGCCGGTACTAATGCCACCTCAACACGGTCTGCCTTTGTCGTTATACCTAACGACGACGGAGACGGCCATGGGGGACATGCTGGCCCAGACAGTCGATTCAGAAGAACGGGCTATTTACTACATCCGTAAAAAGTTCCTCGAATATGAGTGCAAATATACAATGCTCGAAAAGACGTGCCTAGCATTGGTTTGGGCCACTAAAAAGCTCCGACATTACATGCTCAGTCACGAAGTACATGTGTTATCCAAAATGGATCCTATCAAGTACTTATTTGAGAAGCCCATCCTCAACGGCAGGATGTCAAGATGGACTTTAATGTTATCCGAGTTCGACCTCAAATTTGTACAATTGAAAGCCATCAAAGGTCGGGTAGTTGCCGAGT
Organism: Agrostemma githago; assembly: GCA_958450325.1. Lineage (NCBI taxonomy): Eukaryota > Viridiplantae > Streptophyta > Magnoliopsida > Caryophyllales > Caryophyllaceae > Agrostemma > Agrostemma githago. Next base: position 22,308,680 of record OY288244.1, on the reverse strand, counting down.
TCCTCGCTGACAGCCCAATATCCGAAGAAGGCCACACCGATACATGGGCCTTTCCTGATGAAGACATATTCCATACCGACACGGAGGTGTGGGATCTATATTTCGATGGGGCATCCAACCTCCGAGGATTTGGGGTCGGAATCCTGTTAATTTCAGCCCGAGGGGAACACACTCTCTTATCCATCAAGTTGGACTTTAACGTGACCAACAACGCAGCCGAATACGAAGCATGCATTCACGGGTTGCAAGCCGCCGCTGATTTAGGGGTAACAAACCTCCGGGTCCACGGTGATTCATCATTGGTCATCAATCAAGCACTCCAAAAATGGAAAACTCGGAACGCCAATCTCGTGGCTTATCAAGCACGGGTAAGGGTTCTAGAAAAACAATTCCAAAAGGTAGAATACATTTATCTGCCCCGGAAAGAGAATCAGTTCGCGGATGCGCTTTCCAAATTAGCATCTTTACTGAACATCCCGGATCACCTGACCAGCATGCCAATCTGTGTCGAAAGACGGTCCGAGCCAGCCTACATCCACGCCATTCAGGATATCGAGATAACTGACCCGGAACCATGGTATCAAACTGTCCTAACCTACTTGGCAACGGGAGAATATCCCCCGGGAACTGAAAACCGGGCCAAGAAAGCACTACGCAGACTGGCTACCCAATTCGTTCGCACGGACGACGGGCAACTGTACAAAAAGACGGCACAGGGGGCTCTACTCCTATGCATCGATAAAATACAGGCCGAAAAGGTAATGGCCGAAGTACACGACGGCGAAAAGGGCCCGCATATGAACGCCCATATGCTAGCCCGAAAAATCATGAGGCTCGGGTACTATTGGAACACCATGGAAACAGACTGTCAGGTGTATGTCAAACACTGCCATAACTGTCAGATCCTTGCCAATGTACAACATATGCCATCTTCCCTCTTATATACCATGACATCACCATGGCCTTTTTCGACATGGGGTATAGACATAATTGGAAAGGTGCATCCTTCCGGGACGGGAGGTCATTGCTTCATTCTAGTGGCCATCGACTACTTCACCAAAAGGGTCGAAGCCGAGTCATACCGTGTCTTGAACGCCAATCACGTGGCCAAATTTATCCAAAATAAAATAATATGCCGGTATGGGATCCCTCACGAGTTCATCAGCGATCACGGGACCCATTTTCAAGCCGAAACTGCCACATTGCTGGCAAAATATAAAATTCAAAGGCATACATCTTCGCCTTACCGACCTCAAACAAATGGAGCGGTAGAAGCGGCCAATAAAACAATTGTCACCATACTTAAAAAGATGGCTACGAATTACCGGGACTGGCCCGACAAAATACCTTTTGCCCTGTGGGGATATCGAATCTCAATCTGCACCGCGACCGGGGCAACCCCGTATTACTTGACATACAGAATGGAAGCGGTCCAACCAGTCGAGCTAGAAGTGCCTTCCCTCAGGATTTTACTTGAAAGCAAAGTACCAGAAGCAGATTGGGTCCAAGCCCGATACGATTCGCTAGTCCTTTTAGACGAACGGCGATCCCGGGCTCTCAACAACATTCAAATATATCAAAAAAGAATCCAACGGGCTTTGAACAAAAGAGTTAGACCCCGGAACATCAAAGAAGGGGATTTAGTCCTAAAATCGGTTCGTGCCTTACTACCGGTTGACCCAAGGGGTAAATTCAAACCCAACTGGGCTGGGCCATACTTATTCAAGAAGGTCCTATCATGAGGAGCGGTGATGCTGACGGACTTGGATGGGAACGAATTTGTCAACCCAACCAACTTGGACCAGCTGAAGCGCTACTACCCATAAACCCCATCTCAATGTCATTTGCAAAAACTTATAAAAATTTGTCTTTTTATAAATTTTCAAAATTATAGACAAGTCAATAAGCCAGAATTAATTATTCTACTGTCGCACATCTTGAATTAATAATCTTGATGTATTTCGAAAATTGCAAAAATCAATCAAATCAAATTTCGAACTACGTTTGGTTTGATTCCGCTATTTGTGGATACGTAGGCAACCCCTCAAAAGGGTACAACCACTGCAATAAACGAAAAGACGGGAACAGTGTTCAATAATATGTCTTTATTAATATCTCGATAAACTCGGGATTACACAAAAAAAAAAACGCCATAACGGCATACACACAAAAAATCGCACCACAAAACTAATAATAATATCCAAATAATAAAATAAGAGGACTAACATCCGGGCATTTTCCCCTTCCCCTTATCCTTCGGGTCACAAGGAGCCTGAGGTCTTCGGGGTGGCGGCGAGCGTTCCCGAATCACAAGTGGAACCTCTTTAGCACGAGCCCGTTTCTTCGGCGACGGGTCTTCAATCACGGTCTTCGGCCCAAGTCGGGCCCGCACATGCTCGGGTAGTCTATCCCGTGGGCCAAGTCGGTCCTGCACGGCTTGCCTAGGGCCTAGTCTTCTTTCCAAATCCGTCTGGGGGCTCACTTTCCCTCAAGCACCTTTAGCACTAGACCCTTCAGCTTGAGTCTTAGTCTTCTTCTTGTGACCTGACATTAGACGAACTAGGGTAGCTGGAGTATCTCCTTCATCAAAGAACCCTCTGTTGTCTTTGGCTTGCTCTCTTCTCAGTAGATCGAAGGCTTCATCGACTTTCAAGGCAGCTCGGGCTTTGGCATCTCCTGCTTTGGTCCACTTCATGTAAGAATCTGAAACCCAGATTGAGTGGCGAGATTTGACAACGGGCCAAGCATGCCGTGTGTACCATCTTTGCATCCAGGTATCAAACATTACATCAGTCAGTTAGGTAGGGTCACTCACAACTGCTTCAACTTCAGGGATCCGCTGGGTCCACCCATACTGCCATAGTATGCGATCTGGGTAAAGATGAACCGTCTGCCTAAAAGAAAGGATCACCTGATAACGGGCTCTGTCCCTCGGGTCCAAGCCACTCCAAAGGTAGATGGGCCACCACGGAACTACCCATCGAATTAACGGGCCACCATGAAAAGACAAAACCTCGTCCCAATACTTTTGCGTAATTTGACGAGAAAAGTCAATGGCCCGCCTCCTCGTCATCACCTGGTCATGACGGTAATTCCCCGCATCAAGAGGAGGATCTATCACCGATAGCCTCTCATTTAGCCAAATCTGCAAAAGGAAGCAAAAGCATGAGGTTCCGAGGTAAAATAAGCATTCGCCTAAGGTCACTCGGTCGAGTGCTTGGGATACTCGATCGAGTGGTACCCCTGAACCCGAACAGTGGGCTTTTCTACGAGGGCACTCGATCGAGTGCCAGGGTGACTCGATCGAGTGGCACCTCCGAAGACAGACCAGGAAGGTTTCGTCGAGGGTACTCGACCGAGTGCCTGGGTGACTCGATAGAGTACCCCCTGCAAAGGAATTTTCGCAAAAAAATCAAAAATCGAAAAATTGAAAAAAGGCCAAGTGACATACTTGCAACAAACGGGTGCTCCCGGTAAGACGAATTGATGGGTCCCTCTTACGATTGTCCAATCCTTGGATAATCTCACCCGTAATCAGCCAAGCCGGGCTGTGTTCGGTCTCCATCAAATCTACCACGGTCAAAAGGCGGGTGCTCCCCATGCAAGATAGCAAATCCATGTGACCCTCGAAAGCATATACATGGAGCATGCAAAAAGAGAAAGCCCTACGACCATAAGCCGGTCTAACCCGAACATCAAGAGGATTCATAAATTTCTCAGCCAAGTCGATCAGAGAAATATTATCACCCTCCATCATACGGGACACCTCATTGTGAGAGAGCCCCATAAATTCTCTCAGCTTCCTCCTAGGGTCATAGATCGAGTACGGGACGGCGGGACGGAGTATCGGGTTCCATCCTCCTATAGCTGCAATCTCCTCAGGTAAGGGGCAAACTTCGCCCCGGGGAAAAGGAAAGACATGGTATATGTCATCCCAATAAGCTAAGCAAGCATCCAGAAAATAACGGTCAACCACCATCTGACGGAACGGGTACAATTGGGTTATCCCCGTCTGATTCAAAGCCACCCTATCAGCATCCCTAAAGCGACGGGACCACTCCTGCAACATCCCACTCAACCTATCGATTCCCATGGCTAAACTTTTTAACAGAAAAGGAAAAACTTCCTCTTGACTTAAGGGAAATAAAGAGACTTTCTTTTAAGAAGAGTTTGATTTGTGAGGAATTTGTGAAGAAAATCAAGAGCAAGAAGGGGCTATATATAACATTAGCCTTGCAAACTCTCTAGGAAAATTTCCTAATCTCAATAGGAATCAAACCGCAATCCTAGTCCCAATACTAGCGCGGAAATCTCCATCCCGAACTTTCCTAATCTTTGTTAGGAGTCAAAATATCAAAGTATTCTAGATTCAAAAATCTCAAAATTTTCAAGATTTCAAAAATTCAAATTTCAAAAAATCATTTCTCCCCAGCGCGAGTCATTTTACTGCCTATGTGTTGCATGCATTTTATGTGACTTGTACAGGTACGACTCAAACAGGGACATGCAAGCCGCTATACTCCCCAGCATTTCCACGGGATGGGCCTACGCACAGGCACACCCAGGACTTACGCGACAAGTCCAAATGCCCCACGGAGTATCGTCATCAGCTCAGGTATGACTTCTAGCTTATGGCTGGCGAGCCCTTCACGCGAGTCTAATGGACTATAAACGACCCGACCGGAAGTCCGCCGGGTTTCAATACTCGATTGGCCTGGCGGCTACTCTGACTTTCGCCCTGTCCAAGCCTCAGTCAGAGTGGGGGCTCTGTAGACACCCGCATTTTGACTGCCAGGTGTCTATGGCAGTTCCCAAAAAACACCCGATGATGATCGGACGCTAACATGCTCCTATGTGCTCGGATACGGGCTCAAATCCATTAATCGCTGGCTAACACACTTACAGAGTACAAATATCACAAAATCAACCTCAAATCCAGGCCCAGCAGACCATTTCGAGTCAAACAAGACTAATTTGGGCCAAAACCGACACCGAAATTAAAACCGACCTTTTACGATCGGGTCAACCCCGGTCAAAGTCGTTTCCGAAACATGCAAAACGAACCCTCAAGCATCAAAAGTCCAATTCAAACACAAACCCATCAAATACCCATGGTCACGGTCCAAAACTAGCGACCCGCGTGACCCAGCTGGGCCACTCGATCGAGTGCCCCACCCACTCGATCGAGTGGGCCCTTATTCAAGCCCGACGGCTGATGCACAAGCCCACTCGATCGAGTCAGCTGCCTACTCAGTCGAGTAACCCTTAACCGGAGCCCTAGCTTTTCCTATATAAGCAACCCTTTGCACACACTTCAAGGGAACTTTTACACACAACTTTTACCACCTCAAATTCAACCCTAGTTCACACTTTTACAGCCCTAATACACCCTAAGCAAATCCTAAGCAATACACTAGCAAAAACCCCAAACCTAGTTTAGGAATCAACAACCCGAGCCACCAAAACTTAACCTCCATAAACCTCGAAGACTCTAGTGTTAAAGCCACGGTTACGAGTTCTAATCCGAGACAAGAACATGTAGGTTGAGGGTGTCAAAACCCCGTTTCTTCTCTTTTCTTTCTCCTTCTCGCGTCGTGTCGTCTTTATACGGGTCGTTTTTTTTTAATTCCGCTTTATCGTTATTATCGCATCATTAATATCGGTAGTATAATACTAGTATCAAAACATTAAAATACCTATCAATTTGTGTCGAGTATGAGTGATATCGGAATAAGGAAACACGAATATACAAGTGTACTGCACACAGCGTTGACGGTCGCTTGTTCCGATATCCCAATTACTTGATTATTGAGATAGGTTAAACTTCAACAATAATTCTCATATCGTTATTCGCATATCACATCAATTTTTCAAAAGAAAACATTGTATTTTAATAAGGGTCGAAACCCGTTGACACGGACCCGACATCACAATCCTTAGGGATTTATTTCGATGTCGGAGAAGTCGAGGGAATCAAGTCCATTAATTTAAGCAAAGTGTCGATCTATTAAATTCGATACCAATTCCTTAATTGGATGTCGAATCTAACGATCTAGTCACATAAGTTAACTAATGCGATTTTCCGTTGATGCAAAAATAATTGTCAATACAATTCAATAGAATTACGACATTATTTAACGCGGAGGAAATCTACCATATCGCGGTAGTTAATTTAGGTCGACTTAAATTAATCTTCCATTATTTTCACTCTAAGTATTCCATGTCGATTCGATAATCGAATATGGGATACGACGAGTATTCAAGTCCCGAATTGAGTATAAATTCCGCTATATTTATGCCCAATTCGTCAAGTCATCAAAAATCAAAAAGCAATTTCAAAATCGACATTTAAAATTGCAAATGTCACGGTTCGTACAGGTGCCACTCGACCGAGTGCCTACGCTACTCGATCGAGTGACATCACAAAAACCGAGACAGAATGTCTCTTACGACCTCCACTCGGTCGAGTCTCACAGTGACTCGGTCGAGTGGCGATGAACTCGGTCGAGTTGGTCGGTAACTCGGTCGAGTAGGGTCACCAGATCTGGGCAGAGTGCTTTTCAGGCGTTCACTCGGTCGAGTCCCTCAATGACTCGGCCGAGTGGCCCTTAATTACGTCAAACCGTGAGTCCTACATATCACATTCAAGTCTCGTAAATCGTTTTCGTTACTTAAGTCAACACGTGCCTAACTAATCACGTGTATTACTATCTTTTCGAACCATGCATCATCTTGTACATCATTCAATTCAATTCATTATTTGCACAAACCGTTAATATCGATTTACCGTTACTAACCGTGTGCTTGTTTCTTTTGTCAATTTATTTCTTGTTCGTTTATTGTAATAAATGAACCCACATGCTAAAATTCCACTTTGACGTAGAATTAATTGCATTAAATTGACTTAGAAACCATTTTCAATTCCATTCACATGTTTAGGGAAAATACTCTTTGCATATCATTTTCCCGTTTAACTAGCGCGCGTATTGGAAAGTCATTCGAATTCTTAGTAGAGGCCGCTAATGTGCGGGCGGGGTTGGGTGTCCTTTGTGGGCTTCCCAACACGTACCCTCACCCCTTACTCAGAACCTCGGTTTCCGGATGTCCGAAACTGTTGGCGCACGAGAGTCATTCAATACACAATATCCGATAATGTCGGTATTGGTATCAAATGCAAAGGGACGAGCCCAATAAATTCTGACATCGGAAATGGGCCGTATTTTGTATACGGACCACTACGACATAGAGTGGGCTCGAATGGTTCCGAATAACCACAAAATTCGGTGGCGACTCCACATAGACCTAAGTTTCAATTCGATCCATTCTCATATGGAGATTCATTCGCCTACCCAAACCCGCGCGTGGCCGCGTCTGGGTGGACCTATGTCATGTCCACAAAACCTCTTCACAAATTTGCTCATAGCCAAATTTTTCATTATAAACCTTAGTTAGAGGTTGAATCATGATTTGAAAGTGTTCTCGATGTCACTTTAAAGAGTCTGTATAATGTTGGAACTTGGTTTTGCTCAAAAATATGATCTGAAACTCGTATAATCAATTGAAACTTTTTTTAAGGTTAAATTCAGCTAGTTCAAGAAAATGCTTCTGCAAGTCACTGTTACATTTGGAATTTGGAAATTGTTTTAATTGTAAAGTTGTAAAGAACTGTATTATGAGTTTAACCTCATTGATATTACACTGTTTTGAGTTAAGTTGATTGAATTATGATTTTTCTGCCATGTCAACATTTTCTTAAAACACGTCTAAACTCACAAACATGATCTTTTGCCTTGTCCAAATGAATGCTTTAATGTTAAAGTGTCTACCTTATTGTATGATGTAATGGAGTCAAACTTATATGCCAATGATGAATTAAGAATATTTGGTCACGAGATGTCGTGTTGGTTAATGTTACATAATTACCTTAACATGGACCTTACGGATTAGACATGTTATCAGATAAATTTGGCATGGCCACAAATCATTGTTTATGTAATAAAGAGCATTGGTAGGTGTATCTAACAAGTGGGAGTCATTCCAATGGGAATTGAGGAAAAGTCAAGTTGGTAAACTACGAACTGAGTACACTGTCTGCATCTAAGTAAACAAGATGTCCGTTTCCAGATTTGGTCGTAATAGATGTAAATAATTTGGACATGTTTGGTAAACCAGTCAATTGTCAATCTTAACTGCACCTTTATATTCTTGATGAGCTTCCGTCCCATATAACCAGTCGATGAGTAAAATATGCTCAGATAAATGAACGTTTATGATGTCTATGGAGTGATTATTGAAGTTAGGTCACGTGCTAGTGTCTAAATCTAAACTTATGCAAGCATAAGAGATAATGAACTTCTTGATCAATCGTTGAATCTATGATAAATATATGTCACCTGTCATTTGTCTTAATGTTTGAAGTTATTAACGTGGTCATCTAAAAGTGTTCAGTTGTCTACTGTTTTGCCGTGATGATTATATTACTTGCCTAAATGTTTTCCCCGCATGTATGTATACATTTAAATCTGAACCCGTGTCATCGAGTTATCATCAGATAGATTGAGTATACGTGTCTTAATGATAAAACCGAGTCGTGCGACATAGTAAAGAGGTGTCATGAAGATTGGGTGTCGGTTAAATTAATTGCAAGAATGTCGTAATAATGGTTGTTAATGAGTCTAACGTTATAAATAAGAGTGATAATATCCTTTGAAGAAGGATAATAAGTATAGTGATGGACGAGGTTCTAGAATAACGAATAATAAAAGGTCCAAGGTTACCCGTGAATTCGTTGTGTCATCACTTATATTTCGATGTCAGTAGGTCGAGTTATAGTACAAGGTAGTAACATCATGAACACGAGTCCATGTAGTAAAGTGCCATGTCACTGGGTGTCAGGACTCGAGTGTTAAGTAACCATATTTGTATGAAATGATCGTTTTACTTGGGGGACAGTAGAGGTGTCTATGCATGTAAATATATCTTAGAAGAAGGGTTCTATAATGTTACAAGTGCACTAGTTGTTGTCTGATAATATGTGAATTAGAACATCTAGATGAACATGAATGGACCGTTGGGTTAGACATGATGCCAGGAGCTTTGGAGGTCGTGAAATGACCAAGTGATTTTACCTATTTGAGAAATAGGTCAAAAATCGTGTGATGGATCGCAAGAATCTATTGCTGATAATACCATCTTACTCACCCTGGTCAGGGGTTACAAGTATTTTCGCTTAAAAGTTTACAGTGACATCTTATGATAATTGAACAACGTGTTATATGATAAGGTTGAGATAAGTGCGATCTCAGTAGTGTCAAGATAGTGTCATAATATATTGGAAGAGTTGGGTAACGTGAGTACATGATTAGTGAACTTCGGGGCGAAGTTCTTTATAAGTAGGGTAGGAGGCACTACCGTTACTATGAACGATTGTCGTGATTGATGTTGTCGTCATCGTTGTCATTTTTGTTGTGGTTGCTGATGTTGTTGTATTGTTGTGGCTATGTGTTGGGAGAGTTGTCGTTGTTGTTGTTGTTGTCGTTGTCGTTGTTGTTATTGTCATCATCTTGTTGTAATAATGCTGATATTGTTGTATCGTTGTCGCTATATGTTGGGGGACAGTTATGTGAATCGTGGGATTTATCACAGAATATTCGAAATGTTGGTAGTACGGGTGAGGGAAGTGAACTTCGGGACGAAGTTCTTTGTAAGGTGGGTAGACTGTGATACCCCGTCCTACTTATCCAAGTTATATTACCTATGCTAATTTGGTAATGCGGTGATCTGTCAGTTAGTGATTAATTGGTCGGTCAACTTGGTATAGTTAGTCGTTCATTAGTGGTAGGTGAACTTCGGGACGAAGTTCCTTATAAGGTGGGTAGATTGTAATACCCCAGTTCGCTTACTCTTGGTATGTTAGTTACGATGATCATATTAACATAAGTGATCGTTCATGACAAGTTTGGGTGTGTTGGTTACACTGGGTGAGTGGTGAACTTTGGAACGAAATTCATTATAGGGAGGGTAGATTGTAATACCCGTCGTGTATTACTTGTATTTCCTATTTAATTTGAGGTCTCGTTATGGGTAGTAGTAGTATATATATTTGGTTAACCCAATTCGTTAAGCCATTTCTAATACCCGTATAATATATAATGGTTTCGTTCCCAGTCCAACCTTTTAAACACATAATAATAATAATAACAACAACAAAAACAACAAAAACAACAACAATAATAATAATAATAATAATAATAAGCAACAATAATATCAACTATAACCCTTATTAGGGTTATTTAACAACAATAATACCAACTATAGGGCGTCTTCCCAAAATAATATCAATTTTAATAAATCTGAGAATAATACGTATTATTGGAGTAGTTAAACAAGAGTAGTATAGGTGACCTGTTACCTGTAGAACCCTTTCACCTTCCCTTTTCACCTTTAATTTTATTTAACGGCGATAATAGCAACTATAGAGCGTCTTCCAAAAATAATTCCAATTTTAATAAATCAGAGAATAATACGTATTTTTTGAGTAATTAAACCAGAGTAGTATAGATGACTAGTTAGCAGTAGAACTCGTTCACCTTCTTTTTTCGCCTTTAATTCATTTCACATTAATTCACTCCTTTTCACTTACTCAGTGTACGGGGCATTAAACGTCATTCGTGTCATCTGTCTTCCTCTTCCTTCAAGTCTTCAACCTCACCAAATCTAGCTAACAACACAATCCTACACCAAAATCAACACGTTAATCTAAACGAAACGTATAGAAAAAAACTGAATAAAGATGAAGGGTAATGGAGAGAACTAATATAAGGAGGAGTATACCTGGCAAAACTGACCCAACCCGAATAAGCCAAACTGAACCTGACCCGACACCCGAATTGAAGACTTGATTTTGACCCATAATCCGAATTGACCCGAGCTAACTCAAAAATGACCCGACTATTATATAGAAAACGAGTCGATATCTCTAAAAAAGTTGAGAAACCCGAGAATGACTCGAACACAAAAGTATCCGACCCAACCCGAAGTCAACCCGATTATTATAACCCGAAAGTGGCCCGACCCAAAGCTAACCCGACACGCCCGTTATCCAGGTATAAGTAGAAGGATGGAGGATATGTTGCAGGTTAAATATTAATTAGGTGACCTGATATAGCAGGTTATAAAGTCACTTATACTACTCTTGTTTAACTACTCCAATAATACGTATTATTCTCAGATTTATTGAAATTGGTATTATTTTTGGAAGACGCCCTATAGTTGGTATTATTGTCATGAAATAACCCTAATAATAAATAATAATAATAATAATAATAATAATAATAATAATAATAATAATAATGTTAGTGCGTGGGGTAGTATCCTTCATAAGCTAATTGCATAACCCATTTATTCTTTAGCCCACTTAATTAATCCATGTGATCCATTTAGATAAGCACATAGGCTTTGACAACTGTTACCTTTACCGCATCTTCCTTCTTCCGTCTTTCTTTACTTTTGGTTTCTATGTAACACGCACATCCGCAACACTTCACGCCGCACATCAAACTCATCCTTTTACTCTGTCGTCTTCAACCCAGCGCCACTCCAACCCTATCATCATCCTTTCTCGTACGACCACCACTACCATAACCAAGGTTCGTTCTTTGTCTTGGTCTCACCTGTTTTCATATGTCGTGCATAGTGGTCGAGGAGGTGTATAGGTAGTGTCTCGTATGTAGGAATAATATGGGCGTGTGGTTGCTCCGAGTGCGCCGTCGTCGCGTTGTTATTGGGTCAATGTTTGTTTTGGCCATTATCGTGGTATCAAGGTGGCTGTCGTGGGGTTGTTGTGGGATGTTGTCATGTGGGAGGTGGTGATTTCCGGTTGTTTGTTGTGGTATTAGTACTGTTCGTGTGGTGTTATAGTTAGGGGTATTGTATGTGGTTTATTACTATTACTATCATTCTTCTCGGTGTACTATAATTGTCGTCGATGTACGGTGTGCTGTCAATATACGGTTGTTGTCGTGGTGTCGGGTGCGGATGAGTCATGGTTTTCTGTGTCGGTCCCATTAAATAATCTAAATAGGTCAGGTCAGTCTCAATTTATAATTTAGCTACATTAGGGTTGATATTAACTTAATTATATAATATTTTACTAGGATTGGACTTCATAGAGTTTCCGTGGTGATCTGTACTACCAATGCGGTGGTGATTTACTGACTAGGTAAGGTTTTCCTTACTTAGAATACGTTAATATTATTATGATTATGCATGTATGAGTTACGAGTAAGATGTGATATTGTGCTAATGAAAACAATGTTGGATAATGATGGGACAATGATTGATGAATATTTATATATTGGAGTTGGTGAGGCTAGCTTTAGACCTAGCCGGGACCCTTGATCACGGTCCCCTCCCAGATTTCTCCTCGCGTGTTGTTGAACCTGTGGGGGGTGTGCACACTCGTAATGAAAGGGCCTGCCAGAAGAGTTGAGATGAGATTATTAATGTGGTACCGTGATGGTACTGAACGTTGGGATGTGATTATTGATATGGTACCGTGATGGTACTGAATGTTGAGATGGGATTTTTGATTGGTGCCGTGGATGGTACTGAAACGGTTGAGACTGGATGTTCTATATTGTGTTTATAATGTTAGCATGTTCTAACCGTCTTCTCTGTCTGAATTGTCACCCTATTTTTATTGGGGGCCTGTGATGATCCAATTGATGGTTCTGATCTATTGGGGAACAGTCTATAATACAGGTTATGTATATCGTGATGTGTTTGGATGCTGGGATGCTTGTACGGGATTGGGGTGAACGCAATAATGATCCTGGTCGTAGCACGGGTTAATGCGCGTAGGCATTCCTGTTTTCATAGATTTAATAGCTTCCGATGTGTAACCAGAGTTGTAATAGTTAATGAATTGTAATGTTTAAATTAGATGGTCGGTTCGGCATTCCATGTTGTATTGTAATGAGCTACTACCTCGGAAAACCGAGATGGTAACACCTTTATTTATTTGGGAATGTCTTGATAAAGCTTCTGAGTAAATGAGGGTGTTACACAAAACCTTACGGAGAGCCCTAAAGGTCATTATCCTAGCCCATAAGAATCGACAAGGAAGCTACCCACATCCTCACAAACACTATTTGAACGAGATTATGCAAAACAAATACGGGAATAATTGAGAAATGATCCTTAACCCTAGAATTACAAACACATTCCCTTAAGGAGCGATTGTCGCACCTCGAGAACCTATATCAAGCTTATAACTAACCTAACAAACTTTAATCGACCCTAATTCAACAATGGAGCCAAGCACAAGCATCAAAAGTTAACGAATCAAAAAACCCCCAAATCAATTTTCTAATGTTTAAAACAAATAAACAATCAATCAAATCAAGCAAAATCGACATCAAACAAGTAAAGAACACTAACCCGGAGTCGACATTGTCGTAAATAGCAAAAATCGAAACAAAACTTGGCAAGAAAAGTCGATAAGTCGAGGTTGGGGCGAGGGGGACGACGCGTTTGAATATAGTGAAATAAAACAATCGCCCCAATTTTCGTTTACTTAAAGAGACCCGGACCGCAAAAACCGGACCGCGCCAAGCAACGTGCCTGAGTTCTGGCGCGCTGGGGGCTAGGCGCCTGAAGACTAGGGCGCTGAGGGATGCGCGCCTAAACGGTCAGGCCCAGACTAAAACAAAGCAAAGTAAACAAACTCAAAGGTCGATACACATAAAACATGCAACCTTTAAAACAAACAAAATCACAATGAGCGGAATAATTACTAATCCACGCCAATAATACACTCTCGATAACGAAACAAACATCAGAACCGCACTTAGCTTAGACACTGCACTCGAACGAATAATAAAGCAATTCAAACTAATCTAAACAAACTCTGAGCAAACTCAAAACAAATTAAGACCAAGCAAAAGCAAACCCGAGAAAGATAAGACAGACCTGCAAAACAAAATTAACTAAAAATTAAACAAACAACAATTTTGTCCGAGGGGTCTTAGTTATCCTGGAGGCACAACAATTTTGACCGAGGGGTCTTAGTTATCCCGGAGGCACAACAATTTTGCCCGAGGGGTCTTAGTTATCCCAGAGGCACAGCAATTTCGCCCGAGGGGTCTTAGTTACCCCGGAGGCACAACAATTTTGCCCGAGGGGTCTTAGTTATCCCGAAGGCACAACAATTTTGTCCGAGGGATCTTAGTTATCCCGGAGGCACATCAATTTAGCCCGAGCTGTCTTAGTTATCCCGGAGGCACAGCAATTTTGCCCGAGGGATCTTAGTTATCTCGGAGGCACAACAACAGCAATTTTGCCCGAGGGGTCTTAGTTATCCCGGAGGCACAGCAATTTTTGTCCTAGGGGTCATAAGCATCCCAAAAGACAGTCGCTCAAGTGGAGACTAACACCCTCGAGTAATTTATCAAAATTTATTTTGTCTTAGGGGTCATAGGCATCCCGAAAGACAGCTGCTCGAGTGGAGACTGACGCCCTCGAATAGTTTTATCTCATTTTATTTTGCCCGAGGGGTCTTAGTTATCCCGGAGGCACAACAATTTTTTTCCTAGGGGTCATAAGCATCCCGAATGACAGCCGCTCGAGTGGAGACTAACGCCCTCGAGTAATTTATCACAATTTATTTTGTCTTAGGGGTCATAGGAATCCCGAAAGACAGCTGTTCGAGTTGAGACTGACGCCCTCGAATAGTTTTATCTCATTTTATTTTGCCCGAGGGGTCTTGGTTATCCTGGAGACACAACAATTTTTGTCCTTGGGGTTATAAGCATCCCGAAAGACAGCCGCTCGAGTGGAGACTAACGCCCTCGAGTAGCTTGTCACAATTTATTTTGTCTTCGGGGTCAGATCATAGGCATTCCGAAAGACAGTTGTTCTAGTGGAGACTAACGCCCTCGAACGTTTTATGTCATCAAGGGTTCACAAGAATCCCGAAAAACATTTGTTAAAAGCCAATACAGACATAACACACAAAAGCGCTTAAAATTAAACGAACCTTTAAATAAACCGAAGAAGACAAAGCGCGCGCGCACAAAGAATCAAGAACAAGATGACAAGCAACGGCCCGGGCCCAAGTAAGCAACCGCAAGCGAAGACGTCAGGTATGACTTCTAAACCTTGGCTGGCGAGCCTCAACGCGCAGTCTAATGGACTTAAAATGACCCGACCGGACAGCCACCACGTCGTAATCTTCGATTGACCTGGGCGGCTATACTTTGACTTTTGCCTTGTCCAAGCCTCAGTCAAAGTGGGGCCTTCTGTAGACACCCAGATTTGGACCTGGTGGCTGCAGAGGCGCCCATCAAACACCCGATGACAATAGCACTGCATCGAGTCCCGTATAGTGTATACTCCTAGGGTGCAACTCCTCACAATGTGATTTACTTACATTCGCATTTATAGTTTTTCGTATGATTGAGTGCTTTTATGACCTTATAGTCGCATGCTAAATCACCTAACACGGAATTCAAAACGTAAAATAACTAAAACTGAACAAAGTGATGGTCGAGTTTCGTATTAGTTCGGGTGCTCACCTTATTAGGTTCGACGCATCCCTATTAATGCCGAATCGACGTATCTTAAGCAGAATACCAGGTAAGGTATACCACAAAAACGACTAATATCTGTATTACCGCGTTAAAATAGATATGCGAATACGTATAATACTAGTACTCTCTACTCTCCTACGTGCATCTTTTCATGGCCTGCTTGTCACGTGAAATCGCATACAAAAAATATAAACACCACTACTTCGACGATGAAACTTACTTGTCCTTAAACAACTGACATAGCTAAATATAGGGTTAAAACAATGGATGTTACAACACTTCCGCCACAACAAAAGAACTATGATATCAGCCCACCGATTGATTAGTAGAGGCCGCTATAGTGCGGGCGGGATTGGGTGTTGACATCTATCGGATGTTGGCTTCCCAATACGTACCCTCACCCCTTACTCAGAATCGACGGTTTCCAAATGTCCGAAACCATTGGCAATGAGGGTCATTCAAGGCATGGAGTGCTTAAGGGTACAAGTCTTTATTGAGCCGGCAAGGGATCAAAGTTGACTTGAACGGTTTCCGAGTCCCCATAATTGACTCGGTAGCGACTCCACAAATCGACAACGAATTCAGTTCACTAAAAAGGTCGTCTTACCAAACGAATCGGCCTTTAAACATTTAAAACCACGACTTGATCGATTCCCAAACGAAAACACGGGTGCCCGCACCCGTCTAGTACAAGTCCGGATCGTCATTCAAATCGAGGTCTGACACTTCGCCCCGTATGCGAGATTGGACCGGCTCCCGGCAAGGAGGGGGCTGCGTGGGTGGCCGCCGCTACACGATGAAAACCGGGCCGGTCCCGCGCGGGCACGCGCGTGGCGCCGGGTGGTGCGGACGGACGTCCACAGATGTAACACGATGTAACATCGTGCTCCCGAGTCATGTAATAAGTACAAGCAAGATTCCGCTTCTCAACCCTCTCTCGATCCCGGAGCGCCCTACAATTTGGCTTCGTGGAATGTCGAGGGTCAGAACGAACAACATACGCAACAATGTCATGTGCCTCCTCGTGTTTAGGCGTGACACCATTGAGGCGTTTTTTCTGTAGCAAAATATGATTTGCTCGATTGAGGGATGGGAGAGGCTCGAGAGCCAGCTGTTGAGAACGGACCGTCCCATATAATTTTGGGTCGAGACCCATCAAAAATTGATGCAATCATTCCATATTTTGTCTGTTCGTGGCCTCTTTCCCGATCCCACATTTGCACAAACCGTATTTACAAGCAAAAGACATTTCAAGGATGGCTAACGCATCCCATAAAACTTTTAAATTACCAAAGTAATCAGTAATTGACATACCTTTCATTTGAGTACAATGAGTTATTTGAGTCTTGAGGGCATGAATTTTTGACCCGTCAACAACAACAAAACGCTCTTCAATGTAAACCCAAAGGGCTCTTGCTTCTTCAAAATACGTAACGTTGGACTTGAGTTTTTCATCTATCGTACTCATAATCCATTGGACGACCGTGCAGTTCACAACTTCCCATTGATCGAGAAGGGTGGAATCTAACGGTTTTTTTTATAGTACTGTCACAAAATCCAAACTTTCGTCTAGATTTGAGAGACATTCGCATTGAACGACTCCATTCTTCGTAATTATCTTGGGTGAGTTTTAGGTCGGTGGTAAGCATACCGGGGCTATCATGGGGACCGAGGTAGTACGGTGAATTCGGTGATTGAAAGTCAATTTTGGTTGGTTTGGAGGTATCATTCCCTCCTGTCATGAGTACGTTATGTTTTTTTTAGGTTATAGGATGAAGATTGTGTGCTTTGATATCATGATAAAAGAGACATCTATTGGGTAAAAGTTGTTGTTTTATTCCTTGTAAAAGATGATTTAAATAACATATATGAGTAGTATCCTAGTCCAATGAGAACATGATCAAAGTGTATCAATCATATTTTCTAAATTATCTCCTAAATATGTAAACAGAATATGCTAATATTCTATTAAAATGCATGCAAATTTTTACTTCCATTTTATTTTTCTTTTTTAACGTATTTTATTAACATGTTAATCGGGTCGCGGGTTGAATCATACAAGTCAGATAAATATGTATTAATTGGATTGTATAGGATCGGGTATAGACCTAGTAAACGGCTTTACCAGAGTGTGTTCGGGTCTAAATAACTTAGGTTGGGTCATATTATTGCGAGTTAGAAAAATATTTGCCACCGCTGACCACTCTATTACTATTATATTTGTATTACTCATTGAACGTATATTTAAAAATAAACTAGTCGCCATACCCATGCACCGCACGGGTCTACGTTTTTTTTAATATTTTGTCAGTTTCGTCAATTTTTCTTTTTAATTTTTGTCCTTAGTTTGTACTCCCTCTGTCTCTGTAAAAGAGTCGTCCTTTCCTTTTTAGATCGTCTCTCCAAAATAGTCACTTTTACTTTATTCCTCTTTTGTATGATTTCTCGGAGTGTACTTAAGTCGAAATAACATATACGGAGTATCAATAAAAGTAGCAAAAATAAATGAACTCGATGTCACTCTTTTGCAACCTTCCTATTTTGTTAGACATACGTGTATTTAACTCCAAACTTGTGCTACCTATGTATATAAGTACATTTATAATTGAACAATATTGGATACTCCGTATTGATTTTGGAATAAACAAAAAAAGTTATCTTAGGTTGAGATGATTGTTTTTTATTATGTGTTAAATTAAGATCTTATATCTTATAAGAATTTTGTCTCATCAAAGATAAAACATGTCTTGTATACGATAAAATGACTAACAATATTACCAAACTTTGTTTACTAAAAATAACGATAACGACGATGACAATATAATAATTAAAATCTATATACTTATTTTGAATAAAATGGACAAATCTTTTAATATACCCTTGGTTTTATAAAAAAAAATCTTATCTCCGTGGTAAAATAGATAAATGTCTTAATATACCCTTGATTTAAAAAAAAATTAATGCTTTAGTTTTATGGTCCAATGAGATTAACACATGTGGATTGATTAGGAGCTAGAATTAGGCAAATGATGTAAGGAGGATGTTTTGTTTGTGTTTTAATATAATATATAGATTGAACTTGTTATGGACTATTTTTATATTAAATAATATAAGTGTCATAAATTTGATTTTTTAAATCTAAATATTAAATCAAATAATAGTACGGAGTAATAATTCATCTCTAATCAAATTGGATGAGCATGTCGGATCGAATCGTATTTTCATCCTAAATCGACAAATTATTTATGGTTAAAGTCTTTTTGGGTCGTGGGTCAGGATTTACAAGACTACTTGGCCCAAGAAAAATTGGTCCTGTGAGATTAGAGATGGAAATGGGTCGTGTTGTATCTCGTGTCAGCCCATCATGCCAGAAGGAAAAAATGGCACGGGAAAGTGGGCCACATGTCGTGTCGTGTTAGTATTAAGAAAGGGTGGTCCAGGCCAGGCACGTCCCATAGCGTGTTGTGTCGTGTCGTGTCGTGACGTGCTGGGCTTGCCTAACTAAATTATTAAATTTAAGCTTATTTCTGTACATCTTGGGCGTGCCAAGACTGTGTCGTGCCCAGATCTGTAGTATCGTGTCGTGCTTAGGCACGATCTTTTTCCTCAAACTGCAGGCCAGACACGGCCTGCGGTCCATAGTGTGCCGTGTCGTGCTGGGTTGTGCTAAAGTGGGCTTGTGTCTTACTGGGTCGAGGGTCGTGCCAGACCGTGTCAACTCACCGGTTCACGTGCCAACTTTCATCTGTATTTGAGATCGGTCAGCTACATCAACAATGCTCAAAGTTGGGTTAAGATTTAATCGGATCAATTTAAGTTTCGAGTCAACTTATTCATACGAGGTAAATCGTAACGTATGCCCAAGTTTAGTTACACTTACACAGTAAAGTGATGGAAACTATTTTTAAGCTATATTCAGACCCTCGCAAGATTTATAACACATATAACTCGACTAGGCCCTAGCAAATCTGACTCTAACCCAAATAATCAAACTTGACCCGTGATGTGTGACTATTTTAGCCCACATTTCTACCCATTTAGACTCATTTTTCTCTCGCTTTTGTGAGACTTTCGTGCGATTATCGTCTTATTTTAATCTTTCTCACACTAGCGACCTCTCTTGTACATTTTACGTGTTTTTGGTAGTTTTCCTATTATTTTGATAGAGATTCATTGTCCGAGAATGTATTCGAGCTTACAAGGCCAGAAGTGAGTGTAATATCGTCCCAAATCATGATTAAAGTCCAAAGTCCAATCCCAATAACCGAAACCTTGAGCAAAAGGGCAAAAGTCAATGACAGGGCAAAACTATAGTCCACCGGGCAACTCCAACGGGCAAGGTCAAACTTCAAAAAAATATATCTAGAGTTCTAGACCTCATATTGAAGTGATTCAAGTTGGAGGTGAATGCTTATCTTCTTAGCTTTCCAACGACATATCACATGTCCAATCGGACAGGAAATGAAAGAGTTATGGCCGTCTGAAGTCACTGGGCGAAACTTCACCTACTGGGATTCTGACCGGGCAAAGTTTTGCCCGACGGTGTTTCCTCCCCAGACTGCCATTTCGGACACGCAAAGTCATCCGGTGAAACTTCGCCCGACGATATCTCAGCCAGAATTGAAGAAATCCGCAGGACAAAGTTTCACTATCTGAAGATTCATAGGACAAAGTTTCTGGTCAAGGGCAAAAATTAGAATTGGGTCTTGCTTTAATCACCCACTAGTACAAAACTCGTGCGTACGCACGATTTTTTATTAACTTCTGTGTACATATATGGAACTTCGTGAGTCGCATGACATAACTACACTTATTTTATCATCGAATATTATAGGAAATATATTATACTGTATACGATTTAATTTTAACCCTTGTATATCTTATTTCTATATCTACTCCGTAAAATAGTATAAAAGATATATATCAAACCAAATTCACGAAAGTGTATTGAGTGATGGATCGAGACATTTATGAATAGTTTTGGTGATATGAAGAATAATAATGTATAATGTAATACTGATGTTTGAGAATGAATTATAATATATATACCGTTAGTTTATTAATCTAATTTGACTAATTTGAGTAGGAATATAATCCTAATGTAATCTCAATATTTTTAAAATATTCTTTCCTAAATCTTTAATGTAGCAATGATTAATGCATGAGTTACAATATATACCGTCTGTTTATTGGTCTAATCCGTCTAATTTGATTAGGAATATAATCCTAATGTAATCCCAATATTTTAAAAATTAAACTTTCCTAAATTTTTAATGTTTTTTTTTTTGGTATAGGAGAGGGGGCTAGACCCTAAACTTTAATAGAATTCGAACTACAATGAACCGAATTAGGAATGCATCGTGGCCACAGAACAGCCCCTCGGTCTTGCTCGACAAGGTGAACGAGTTCCTCAGGCGTGTCATCCTGCTCAAATTGTAGCAGTTGCTCTTCCTGTCGCGTGCCCAAATTGGCAAGCCAATCCGCACATCGATTAACTTCTCGATAAACATGCCTAATACGCACAGTCCATGTGGTGTCGCCCATAATCTCTTTGCATATACCGATCATCTGTGAGTGTGCACTTGGGAGCGAAGTTTCCTGCATCAAAAGTTGCACAACTACTCGGGAATCCGTCAGGATGCTGAGATGACTGTACCCCCTCGCTTTTGCTATTAGCAGTCCCCTCCGGAGGGCCCTAATTTCAGCTCGTGTTACTGTTGCAAAACCGAGATGTTCAGAAAAGGCAACAAGGTTCGTTCCGACACTATTTCGGAAAATCCCTCCCGCTCCGGCTATTCCAGGATTGCCCTTCGAGGCACCATCGATATTGAGAGCAATCCATTGATCCGGCGGCGCAACCCATTTGACAAAAATTTCTTTCTTCCGGGTAGCCTGTTCCGAGGTGAAGGGTGCGCCCCTACCCAATGCAGTCTTCATTTCAGCAAATTTGCGTGACAGGAAAGGGGTGATCTGTTCTGGGATTTCCTCTTCTCTATGAAATACTCTGCAGTTACGCCACTTCCATAGCCACCAAATTGTAACCGCAAAAATAGTTGGCCAATCGGGATAATTCTCCATCTCATTTCCAGTCAAATTTCTCTGAATCCACTCCGTAATAGTCCCTCTCTGCCGCTCGAAAATCGAGTTGACTCCTCTGTAAGTTGCCCACACTCTCCTTGCACGCCAGCATTCCTTTAGCATGTGGAGAGCAGTTTCTTCCTCGTAGCCACAGCCTTTGCAAATCGGGTCATCACACATACCTCTCTTGGCCCGATTAACGTTAGTCATGACTCTATCATGCATTAGAAGCCAGATAAAGAGTCTAATTCGTTGAGGAATCGGTAACTTCCACGGAAGTTTCCAGTTTACTGAACGTCCTTCGGGAACTTGATCCCGCAGCAGTCTAATGGCAGATTTAATAGAGAAGGCGCCATTAGGTGACTGATCCCAGTATGTTGTATCTTCATCTTCACCTTGCTGGACTTCAATGGAGGCTATCGTACGCAGCATGGTTTGATTGAGAACATCTGCAAACAGTTCCCATTTCCAGCCAATTTCCTCATCCCACATATCAGCAACACTACAATTTATAGTCTCCGCAGGTATCGCACTCTCTGCTAATTGTTCCAAAGTATCATGGGCTACCCACTTGTGCTTCCAGAAAAGGGTATTTGCTCCATTTTTAATCGAATTGCAGAACCCTCCTTTCAAGGAGGTCATTCCTTCGACAATCCCTTGCCACACATTCGACCCGTTGTGTTTGGGCTCAAACATGTTCAAATCACACCTTCCTTGACAATATTTGTGTCTGAGAACTCGGGCCCAAAGAGCATTTGGTTCGTTCAATAAACGCCAACCCAGTTTAGCCATGAAGGCTACATTCGTTTGTCGCATGGATTTTATCCCCAGTCCCCCATTTTCTTTGTCTTTTGTAATCTCATCCCACTTGACAAGGCTGATTCCACGCTTATCATCCTTTCCACCCCATAAGAACATCCTCGATTTGCGGTCCAAGTCGTCACAAACCGACCTAGGTATCTTTGCCGTCTGCATAGCATAAGTCGGTATGGTTGCCAAAGTGGACTGAACCAGAGTCGCTCTCCCTGCCAGCGATAAAATTTTTGTCTTCCATCCATTGAGGCGTTTGTCCACTCTGTTAACAACATGGTCAAACGTAGCCCTTGTTACCCGACCATTGATGGTAGGCATGCCCAGATACATGCCTAGGTCTGATGTCTCATCAATTCCTAGTTCGTTTGTAATCTGATTACGGCATAGATTAGATGTGTTGTTGGAGAAGAAAATCTTAGATTTAGGATTCGAAACCTTCTGCCCAGATGCATTGCAAAAGGCATCCAGACAATTTTTTATCACCCTTGCCTGTTGCACACTTGCTTCTCCAAATAAGATCAAATCATCTGCAAAGAAAAGATGGGTCAGGGTCGGACCTCCTCTGGACGGTTGGAAGCCCTTCCAATGTTGACTTTCTTGGGCTTGGCAGATCAATTGGCTTAATTTTTCCATGAAAATTGTGAATAAATAAGGAGATAAGGGGTCTCCTTGTCGAATACCACGGGACGGAGAGAAGTGGCTTGTCTGCTCTCCATTCCACAATATGCTGAGTTTCATTGTATTGAGACACTGCATGATTGTCTTGATCATTCTAGCGGGGAGTCTCATGTCTTTCAGCGTGTGCTCTATAAACGACCACTCTAATCGGTCATATGCCTTCTCCAAATCTAGTTTCAACACCATGTAGCCTTGTTTACCCTTCTTCTTCCTCATGGAGTGCAAAACTTCTTGGACAATGACAACATTGTCGTTAATCTGACGTTTGGGCACATAGCTTACCTGTGTTGGACTGATCAGGGTAGGGAGCACAGGTTTCAAACGATTCACTATCATTTTAGTGACGAGTTTATATGTAACGTTGCACAGTCCAATGGGGCGAAATTGAGTTACATCCGAGGGGTGGTCGACCTTTGGGATGAGTGTAATGAAGGCCTCTCCCAATTGGGGTGGGAAGATATGCTGATGTAAAGCATTAAGAACAGTATCGCACACATTCTGCTGAACTAACTCCCATTGAGTTTGATAGAAGAGGGCTTGAAAACCGTCCGGGCCCGGTGCTTTATATGGTGACATGCTGAGAAGAGCGCCTCGAATTTCATCCATCCCATAGTCTCTGTCAAGGTTTGCTATTTCTCGAAACGACAGTTGGGGAAAGAGCCCAATGGTTAGACCTGTCCGGTCTATGGCAGACTCTTGAGAGCGGAATAGATTTTTATAAAAGTCTAACACCATCTGTTTTATCTCGGTAGCATCCCAACTCCACTCACCTGTGTTCGTCTTCAGTGCTTCAATACGGTTGTGTTTACGGCGAATGATAGTACTCAGGTGAAAGAACCTGGTATTCCTATCACCGTCACAAATGTATTCCATACGAGATTTCTGAAACCAAAGAAGTTCCTCTTCGCGGAGCGTATCATCAAGCTGCTTTTTTAGTTTGTCTTGGAGTTTAATCAGGTAGTTCGGCCAGCCTTGTGCTAACTTGGATTGAATACCCTCGAGCCGACGGGTCAGTTCTTTCTTCCTTCTAAAAATGTTCCCAAACACATCTTTGTTCCATTGTTGCAGTTTAGCAGCAAAAGACTCTAAAAATGGATACAAAGACTGGTCTTTCCTCCAATTAGTGCCCACAAATTCAGAGAACTTGTCGTGGCACATCCACGCCGCTTGGAACCGGAATGGTCTCAAGGCTAAAGGGAGAGGGGCAAAGCCATTTGTGCTAACAAGGATCGGGCAATGATCCGACTGGTTTTGAATTAGGTGTCGAACAGAACCTTCTTCAAACCTGGTCCGCCATGTCGAATTACAAATGGCTCTGTCAAGTCTAGCCCATTTCATGGATGATTTGGAATTCCCTCTAGCCCAGGTGAAATTAGGACCCGAAAAATCTAGTTCGATCCAATTGTTATTCTCAATCCATGAGTTGAATCTGTTACATCTTCGTCTCATACCACTACTATCTCCATTTCTCTCATGGATGAACCTTGTTTCGTTAAAGTCTCCCATGCAAAGCCAAGGTTGAGACGTAGCGTTGGCCAAACGACCTAGTTCACTCCAAAGATCTTCTCGTTTTGATGAGTCGGGGCTTGCATAGACAGTAGACAGCAACCACGGTTCCTCCCCTCTTCTCAAAACTTCAACAGTAATATGTTGAGCATTCTGAACAACTATATTAATCGAAACTTCCTTCTTCTTCCAGAATAGCCAAATGCCGCCGCTGAATCCCACTGCCTCTACTCGGGTATGTCCATCAAAATTAATTTTGTCACATACCTTCTGTGTCGTTTCTCCGCTGATGTGTGTCTCCATGAGGGCCATGATATGAGGCTGGTGCACTCTTATTAACTCCTTAAGCATATTCAAAAAGGCGATACTTGCTGCTCCTTGAACATTCCACGTCATGAGCTTCAGTGGATCGCTCAAAACACTATTGATGGGTCTTAAATCCATAATAACTAGCTGCAGGAAGGTAGATAAATTCGGAATCTTAACAGAGATCAGAATGTCTCTGTGCATCTGCGTTGTCACCATCCAGCTGGGCAAAAGCTTCAACGGAGGCAGTGGAAGGGCATATACTTTCGGTCTCAGGGACTGAGTAGGAGTTCGGTAGAGGCATACCCTCTGTGCTCTTGTTTGTGATATCAAAGAGTGGTGACTATTCTCGAACAGGAAGGCTCGGATTCGTGGAGGGGGAAATGAGGTGTCCATGAGTAGGAAGGTGAGAGTTGAGCAGATCCGGAGGGAGGTTTCTCACTCTCAGGGGTCCTTTGGACACCTTCAGCTTTGTGGGTTCAAGTCTGAGGTTTTCCTTGTCGGAGTGAAGAACCCGACTTCTGTGTAACCGAGGCATTTTCAGATTCTTGGGAGTGGCTTTTCTTTTACTAACCGAGAAAGTTTCTTTTTGTTTTTCTTTACCTAAGAAGGAAGGTTGACTCAACAAATCTTTTCTTCCAGAGAAAATTGGTGAAACAAGATTAGGGGAGCTGGTTTCACGTGGAGTTTCCATAATGGAGTCTTTCAAAAAGGCATCATTTGATTGAGCATCTTTCAAATTAGGTGGCAGAGATTTGGATTGATTTGCTTCTTTCCTTGGCAGAGTCATTTCCATAGAGGTAGAAGATTTTTTCCTAAACCGATTCTCCAAGGGACCACTATCATTGGTCTCCTTTAAGGAGGAAGAACTTTCCATAACAGGGGCCAAGATTTTCTCTTCATTCCTCGACTCTCCTTCAACCTCGAGGTGGATGAATCTCGAGCCTCCGTTGGTCTTATTGCCCGCATTGGATAGGTTTAAACCTCCTCGGGTTGCTAATGTTATTGGCGAGTTAGTCTGACCAGGATTCTTGACGCTAGAACGTTTGCGAATCGGTTTCTTGACATGCATCCATGACCCATACAAATGTTCTTCTGCGGCTTCTGTAGCATGATCATTTGTCTGGCTTTCAATCTGCTTTTCAATATGCTCAATGGGCTGCTTCTCCACAGCATACTGTTGTGGGAAGGATAAACATTTGTCTTCACCATGGCCAAGCTTTCCACACTTGTAGCAGATAAGTCTAAGACCTTCATACTGAATTGACCAAATTTTACCATTAAGTCTAAATTTCGATAGTAGAGGTTTGGAGAGATCGACCTCTACACTCATCCTGATAAATTGTCCTCGTTTCGCATTCATTGTGGTCTTGTCTATACGCACAAGTTTGCCTATTTTTGCTTGCTATTTTTTCTAGTTTATTAATCTAATTTGACTAATTTGAGTAGGAATATAATCCTAATGTAATATCAATATTTTTAAAATATTCTTTCCTAAATCTTTAATGTAGCAATGATTAATGCATGAGTTACAATATATACCGTCTGTTTATTGGTCTAATCCGTCTAATTTGATTAGGAATATAATCCTAATGTAATCCCAATATTTTAAAAATTAAACTTTCCTAAATTTTTAATGTAACAGTGATGAATTCATGAGTTTATATATACCGTCAGTTTATTGGGCTAGTCCATCTAATCTGAATGAGAATAAAATCCTAGTGTAATCCCAATAATTTTTTTTAAAAAATTATTCTTTTGTAAATGTTTTTTAGAGTAATCTCACATTCACATATAGCAATTTCTATTTGTTTAATTAAATCACCAAATATTTTTAAAATTATTCTTTCCTAAATGTTTTTAAAAGTAATCTCACGTTCACATATAGCAGTTTCTATTTGTTTAATTGAATCAACAAATATTGTAGTCTAATTAGGCTATAATTAGGTTACAATATTTCCTAAATATTGCGGATTGTTAGATGAGTCTCATATTGTCTACACATCCAAATTTATTTGGGCCGTGTATGAGTCCATGTTAATGAGTAGGAATATGCACGGGCTGTTTGGGTGGTGTAGGCTGAAATTGGAATGGTTTTTACCAAAAGCGCACTTTGCTAAATTATTAGGAGCATTTTTTGCGGGAAAGTTGAAAAAACGGAATTACCCATTGGTTTTTGTTTGAGTGAATATGAGATTAAGAAGCTTTGTATATATATATACTTAAACCCTAGCTTAGTTTTTCCACCATATCTCACACACAACATTCGAATTCTATCTTAGAAGTTTTTGGATGTAATTAGTGATTTTGCAAGGGATCTTGAAGGAGTTTTGTGAGAAAACTTCATTTTCTTCTTCTCAAAGCTTTAATATTTATGAATCTTCATCTTCTCCATATTGTTTTTCCTCCATTGTTAATACTTCTTCCTCTTTCTCTCTCTTCGAATTAATTTTTTCTCTAATTTATTTTTTTTCTTGGTTTTTCTTGCTTTGTTCTTGTTTTTCTTGGTATATTTTGTTCTTGGTTTTACTTTTTTCCATATTTGTGTTAGAATTAGTTTCCTCTTTTATTATTAGTATGAATTGTTTAGCCTAATCCCTTTGTTATTTGTTTCTATTAGTTTCATCATCACTAGTGAGTAGATTTTCAGTTAGGGGGTTAGAGAGGGATGAATTTGGGTAACATGAATTGGAGATTTGAGGAAATTGTTGCTATTGAGTTATTTTGCCTAGCTTGAAATGGATGCGTTTGTGTTGACTATGTTTGGCCAACCTAGTCGACTCTTACTTACCCTTATCAATATGGGGAAACATGGGGTTTGGGTAATTTCGGTTAGAGATTTAACTTTTTCGTCACGAAAGTGGGTCTTTGCGAGGTTGAGCAGAGAAACCGAAATGTTACTCGCTCCTTATCATTTATGCATCGTTTCCTTTTTTCCTTGACTCATGTATCCCAATTTTTTATTCCCCGACTCCTCCTAACGTCTTTTCTTCTATAGATTACATCTTAATCACTTTAGTTATCATTAGCCTAGTTTTAAATCTAAACTACCCTTAAAAGATCCCAAACATACTTAGACTTTTACTTATTAGCTTACTTGATTCCGTCCCTTGGATCGACCTCGACTTACCACTACTATATTTATTTATTGTTGTGTGCGTTGAGTTATAAATATTGTTTGCATTAGGGTCCGCAACGACCCGCATCAACACGTAACCTAAATTGATCGACCTAAACGAACTGAACCGAATGTTTATTGTAGCAATCTAGATGATATCCATAAAAAAATGAAAATAAAAAACCCGACCCAATTTTTATTATTCGAAACGACCCAACCGAAGTTGACCTGTCCTTAACCAGTCCCGGTTGAACGACGTAGTTCAACAAAAAATTCACATGCTGGGTTCAAAACAACGATTGTCATGCATAACCGTCTTACTAACGCGCACACTCCAACATAAATCGATTTTCTTAGTAGAGTTATACGAAATTCTATATTTGATATGCAAAGGGACGAGCCCCTAAGCTCTAATACTATAAGGCAAACCATACTTTGTGTGTGATAAGAGCTAAGTATAGAGTGAGCTCGAATGAGTCTAAACTACCACAAAGTTTCGTAGTAGCGACTCCACTTCGATTTAATTTCAATTCTAGATCAATCTCATCACGACAATATCCACCTACCCAAACCCACGCCTAACGATGTAATTTCAATTCTAGATCAATCTCATCACGACAATATCCGCCTACCCAAACCCACGCCTAACCGTGTTCGGACGTGGACTTTGTCATGTCCACAACACTTGATGATGCTCGGACAATAACATGCTTCTAAACGCTCGAATAAGGGGTCACAATCGTTGGTATTCGACTTGGAAACATCACAGAGTACAAAAACCCACAAACCGACTTCTTAGCAGGCAAAACCGTCTTTTATCGAGCAAGTCAAACCCGATCAAAGCTGAAAACATAGAATACTCGAAATACAAAACATATCCAAGTACATAATCCCGCGCATCAAATCCTACCTCAAATGAATCGAATATTCAATCCAGTAAATCAAGAAACTTCCAAATAACTCCCGCTTGACGGCACGATGTGAGGTGCCTTAGAAATAAAGGAGGATAATAATAATAAAGGAAGGAAATAGTTTTCAACGATGGAAAACCTAAGAAGAAGAAGAAGAAGAAGATCTCTAATACAGTAATATTCTTTTAATTATCCCTTAATACAGAACATAAAAGCTAGATCTAGAAATAAAATGATGCATGATGAAAGAAATCTCCAAAAGGTATTTATACAAGGGTTTAAGAGAGGTTTAAACAAGGCGCAAAAAGAAGTGCAGTCCAAGGGGTGAAACTTTGTCCCAAAGGTGAAAATTTACAAGGTGTGATTGAAGAAGAATCCACGGAATTGTCGAGGGGTGAAATTTCACTCAGTCAAAGGCCCGGAGGGTGAAATTTCACCCGTTGAAATTTTTTTCCCAAAATCCAAAAATGTCGAGTGGGTGAAATTTCATCCTCTAAGTTCAGAAGGCCATAACTCTGATCTCTTGTTTCTTGTTCTATTAGGGCATGTGATATGTCGTTGGAAAGCTGAGAAGATAAGCCTTCATCTCTAATTTGATTCACTTCAATCAGATATCTATATCTTGATATATCATCATTTGAACCTTGACCTTGCATGAACGACACTTGGAAATTGATATAAGGGGTTTAGTTTCACTTCCTAGGAACGTACTTACTTGAGTACAACCTCTTCTTGGTCCATGGATTCCTCTCCTATTTGAGTAGCAACCGAATATTGTCCAATGTAGTCTAGATTGCAAAGATAACTAGAAAAAAGACACCAAATACCCAAGTGACAAGATTTATTGAAATTAAAGCAACAATAGGGTCTAATGCCACACAATACGTATATAAATGAGGATAAGAGAAGGTAAAAAGGCATATAGAAAGCGGTCAATAATGGAGTTATCAGTTAACTCAGTAAACGTAATACAAATAGCAATAGACGAGAGCCTATTGTTCCACACAACGTTTGACGACCCTATCGATGTAGCGTGTACGAGTACATGTGCAACACTATTACAAGATTATTTCGTGAAGCACCAACTCGCCTATATCCCGAAGGGCTCACCGTGTCCGTGTTGATACCATTATGAGTCTAAACTTTGAAGCTTGAACATGTAGGTTGAGGGTGTATAAACCCCATTTCTATATTTATTTTCATCCCTTTAACTTCTTCGCAATTTATTTAACGTACGCCCACACTTAACATCTAAATCTAACTTTATACTAACCTTTTCGTCTTTTCATTACATACACATACATATCGAAATGAACTGAATAATATGTACTTCGACATATTCAATAGAATTTGGGAGCCACAACTTAAAATGCTCAATCTAATTGTGTTAGATATCCGAGGTGATAGAATGAGGAAATCTTAACACAAGAGTATTTGTAATCCCCTAGAAATTCTAACGCGATACAGTGGCGGAAACACTATAGAGTCGGGATTAAAACACACTGTAATTATGTCTTATTAAATTAAATTGGTAAAGTCAAACGTATGCCATACATAAAAATGGCTAAAAATTAAAACAATTCACATAGAGGTTAAACAATCCTTAAGAAATAATTATTAAAAAGATCAAGCAGGATCCAAGACTGCTCGTTAGCCCACACCCACCGGAAAACAAACACGTATACCTGCCATGTTAAAACATAACATCCATAATCAGTGGGGAGCAACGTCAACGTTCTCCCAGCCGTATAACAGGATTTTAAAACAGTAATTACTAATATAGGAAAAATTGTAAAAATGGAAAACAGTAAAACAACATACTAAAATAAGCTTAGCGTAAAACAAATTAATCAAAAGGGTTTCCGAAGAAACATAAAAATATTTGCCAACCTGCAAACCAATTTATATCGATAAAAAATAAAATAATCAAAATGGCGTTATGGATAGGATTAATGTAGAATCTAGTCTTTCACTAGAACAATACTAAACTAGCTTCGAGAACTTAGTCAAAACAAATCAGACTTCGGTCTCTAACTAGGCAACTCAAGCATAACAGGACTGCGTGCAGCGAGGTCCTGGCTTAAGTAATTTACACCCCTCCTGGACACCAACCGTAATCCAGTTCAACCCGACGGCGACTTACACGATGCGATATCTAAGTTTAAGGTCAAAATATACACACTCCTGAACACAAACCATGCTTAGTTCAACGACCAATGTGTCTCAACATAGACACACCAGCTTTATAGTTGATGGCAAAACGTACATCCCAGACTATATTACTCTAAACCCACACTTGTCCTTATTCCATAACTCCAAAACAAACCATTATCGATATATAAAAGATATAATCATTATAAATAATAAGAGAACAAAAAGAAAAGGATCACTTTCCAAAAGAGGAAACTTTCTATATTAGAAAACTTCTATTTTTAGAAACTTTACCAAAAATAGCATCATATCAAAATAGTGAAAATATTAGTTCATTCTAATACCACATTTTTAGTAAACGATATAGATTTATAAAACTAATACTTTCGGCCTTAACGATATTAATTATTAAAGTAAGAACATTTGATTTTATGAAATTATTAAAATAACGTATAAGCGTTATAAAATGATTAAAAATGTCTTAAACATTTTAATATTACTAATTAGGGTGTTTTCAAAAGTTAAAAAGCCAAAATTCCCTAATTAATATTAGTTTCGACAATAAAATTATAAATAGGATTTTACGGCAAACATCAAATTAAATATTTGAACGTCTCTATTTAATTAAACCAACAAACATATTTAGAGTATGTTAAGGGATGATTTAACTCTTAAAATTTCAGATTTAAATACTTTCAAAATTGCTGGAAAAATAATTCTTTTAGGTAAGACGAAGCATTTTAACGATAAATCACAATTTGTCCGAAAATCAATACTTATTAAGTAAAGACTTTAATAAATAGTACAAAAATTACGTAAAATAGTTAAAATATATTTATGGACATTCTGTCCAAAAAAGAAAATTTCCGGAATTCTAAAACCCGGTTTTTAAAGCGTTTTCTCGTTAATCGTCCAATCTCGACAATAACGATTAATAAAAATAGTAATTACAAAATGATTTAAATATTAATATCCAAAAATTAATATTAAACCTAAAAATAATGATTTTTCAGAATCTACCATTTTTCCAGATTTCCAAAAATTCCAGATTTAATAAATCCCGTCAAAACCGTCCTTAAAACCCGTTTTCACAATTAACGATTCCATTAATAAAACTTATCGTTCCTAACATTTTATTAAGGCACTAAAAATGATAAAATTACATTTTAATATGAAATCATCAGAATCATAATTTTTTTCCAGATTTAAACCAAAGACCAGAAATCGAGAATTTAAACAACAAACACGGTTTTAACGATAAACGATGATTTAAAGTGATTAATTAATTCATCCACTTTAAAATTCCGAAAAATTATGAAAAACTTCAGAAAATTATATTTCACCAGAAAGTTTCACCACGTCAAAAATCAGATTATATTTCACTAGAACAAAAAATCGGCTTTTAATCGTTTTTGTCCGAAAACGGTAATAATTCAATAATCGATATCAAAAATATCATAAAAATACTAAATTATTAAAAATCATCAAAAACAACATTTTCCAGAATATAAACATATATTACATGTTTTGGCCGATTATTACGATTTTACAAATTAATATAACAATTTAATCGTTAATCTCGTAAAAGCGATAAAAATACCGAATCATACAAATTTTCAACTTTTAAAAATTTTCCAGAATTTGTGACATACATATATTGCCAAAATAAAACATAAAAATATATACATGCGAATACTCAATTAAAATCATGAAATACCGAGTAACATCGACGTTACCTCTACTCCAAGTCTGAATCTATAATATATTCGTCGGCTTCGGGATCGTCCAAAAATCCTACCAAACAAGAAAATCATGGCAGAAAAATACCATCGGAAAACTAATAAAAATCAAGGTAAAAATTGATCGAAAACGACGTTGATTAATACCTTAACGAAGAGAACGGAAAGAGGATTATTTGACGATGAATTTGAGTCGATTAAGACTAGAATTGAAGCAAAAATAATCCTAGAATAGGGGAAGAGTGCCACGGCCAAGAGGAAGAAGATAGATTTTTTTAACTTGATGAATGAATAAAGTGTAGTACGGAAATGGATGGTTTTCAAAATATAAATGAGATTAAAGTGTTGATGAAAACTATGTGCAATCTTCATTAAGTGGCCGGCCAAATGAGATGGTAAAGGAGTATGAAAAGTTTTGATAATAATGCAACAATGAATGAAAAAAAATTATCTTACGTTTACGTTTTAACGTGATAAAATGAAACGTCTAAATAAAACGTAGTAAAACTTGTGACCAAGAGCTTAGTCGGTCCAAAATGTGAGGAAATGGTCTCAAATAATTTATAAGTTGATAAAAAGTATAATCGTAAAATAGTTAAAGGCATTTCAAAGTAATTCGAGTAAACCTCGCGTAAGAAAATAATTATTCACGAAGCTTCGTAATAAAAATCATTAGCAACTAATTTTTTTGTAAATAAAAATATTTACTAGTTGAAAATATTATAGAAACGTATTCAAAATATTTTTAGGAAAAGGAATAACTTAAATCCAAATTTAAAAATGTCAATTCGAAGCGAGAGAGAATTCCTTGCGGAAAACTTAATTAGTTTACGAAGAAACCAAATAAATGGATTTAAAAAGAATTTAAATCTTTAAAATTTTTTAAAAAATTATTAAACTCAAAAATTAAAATAGAGCTTAGTAAAATGATGAAATATGAGGCCGAAAAGTGACAGAGTTAAGACGGAGTCCTAACGGAAAGAATAAAATGCTTAGGAAAATAGCGGGTGTTACAGTATTGCACTCAGCATCTTTATGTCTAGTATGAAAGGAACGAGTTGACCGTAAAATGAACCATAAACATCTCTAAACTAATCAAATACATATGTCCTTCACGTATGCTGCAATTAGACCAGGCAAAACTGACCCGACCCACATAAGCTAACCCGAACCCGACCCGACACCAAAACTGAAGATCCAAAGTTGACGCGTAATCCAAGTTGACCCGGCCTAACCCAAAACTGACCCGACTATTATTGTAGAAAATGAGTCGATATCCCTAAAAAAGTTGAAAATACCAAACCCGAAAATGACCAGAATCTAAAATTATGCGGCCTTACCCAAAGACAACATAATTTTAATAACCCGAGGTGGCCCGACCCGAAGCTGTCCGACCTGAACCTGACCCAACCCCAATCCCTTGACTCGTTTTCCAAGGTTTAGCTGCAATCTTCTCTGTAAATGGTTTTCATAACGATTGCTTTCAACAATCGATTTACCAAAGGTCGGAATAATCACCAGTTCAGGAGCCTGGACTGTGACGCCACTATTGAAATGCTTGGTCTCTAGTGCTCGACCTCTTGGGTGCCTGGCCTCAGGCGCCTATGTTGGTGTGTTTTCGCAATCATAGAATCAATTATAGTTTGCTCTCGACATGTGATTCAATTAATCCATACCATTTGATATCGATTTTGTAATCAAAATTTAAAAGTTAGATTTAATTAAATTATCCTTTAACCGTTTAAGACGAGTCAATTCTCGAACTCAAAGTCACACAATCATTTTGACGATGACGTATCAATCAACTCGCCCATCCCGATATTCTAAACTAATCT
This sequence comes from Agrostemma githago, assembly GCA_958450325.1. Taxonomy (NCBI): domain Eukaryota; kingdom Viridiplantae; phylum Streptophyta; class Magnoliopsida; order Caryophyllales; family Caryophyllaceae; genus Agrostemma; species Agrostemma githago. Next base: position 22,273,955 of record OY288244.1, on the reverse strand, counting down.
AACTTTAACAAATACCGTTTATATACCATCAACCTGCTATCTTCAACACGACTTAGAATGAATACCCATTAACGCTACATCAAACACCGTCAAACAATGGCGTCGAAATGCGGGGGTGGAGGGAGCGGGGGGGGGGGGGGGGGGACATTATTAATGACAAGTCGGGACGAGATGATTTTCGAATCCCAGATCAAACTAGCATGAACGCTTCGTTTCACGCATCACACTCTAGAATGCCTAGTATTAGGCACCCTAGAGTCAGAGCGTCGGGTATCAGGCGCCTCAAGGTCCGGACTCCTGATGTCCAGCGCATAATTTTCTGTCCTTTGGTCAATGCGCATAACAGTGCATAGATGATCAGTGCCTGTCCAATTTTCGATATACGTTTCTGCTTACATATTCTATTTTCAGTTTTTTTAATTGTTTGTGTTTGCCGTTCTTAATTCGATTATTCAATTGTACGCAGTATTATGAAATTCGGGTTGTATTCCACCCGTGTAACTTGTAATTTACATTTGAAGTTCTTCATCTCACTTCTTTGGTAATTTACCGCTTTCAATTGAACATCATATGCTAAATACAGCTTCGAGAAATACAAGATGCATTAACGACGTACTATAACAATTCGCATATCTAGATTCAAAATAATGTTTGTCATGTTAACCGTCTTACTAACACGCGCCCTTAAACACCAATAAATATCTTAGTAGACGTCGCTATGTGCGGACGGGGCTGGGTGTCCTATAAAGGGACTTCCCAACACATACCCTCACCCCTTACTCAAATCTTTGCCCAAAACCATTGGTCATGAGAGTCACTCAAAATTCAATATCCAATGTGCTTAAGGGACGAACCCCTAAGCTATAGTATTATAATGAAAACCATGTTTTGTGTTTGGTAATTGGTATGGGCTATGTACAGAGAGTGAGCTTGAACAGGTCTGAACTCCCACAAAGTTCGGTGGTGACTCCAATTCGATTTTATTTTAATTCAGATCAATCTCATCACGAGAATATCAACCTATCCAAATCCGCGCTTGACTGAGCTGAGGTGGACCCTTGTCATGTCCAGAGAAGCCCCTTTGTAGGCCAGCAAATCTTGCCCGCACTAGCGGCCTCTACTAAGATATGTGCGTTCGTAAGATGATTATGCATGACAACATCTGTTTTGAGTCTAGATATGTGAATTATACTACTACGTCGTTTAATGCATATTGTATTTCTCGAAGGTGTTTTAGTATATGAATGTTTATTACAAAGCGTAAATTGCTAATCAATGAAATTAAGGAACTTGTGTAGACACCCACATTTGGCTGCTAGGTGTCTATAGTAGTTCATGACAAACACCCGATGATGATCGGACGCAAACATGCTTTAACGTACTCAGAAATGGGCTCGAAATCATGGATATTTGGCTTGGGCTTTTTACGGAGTACAAATTTCGCAAAACCAACCTCAAATTCTGGCCCAGTGGGTCGTTTTGGGTCAAATAAGACTAATTTGGGGCGAATCCGACACCGGGGGTAAAACCGTCTTTTAGCGACCGACTCAAAACCGGTCAAAGATATTTTCTCGAGACACGTAAGTCAGCCGTGTCACCTCACGTGACCGACTCGAGCTCAAACTCCACAAAAAATCAGCTACACAAATATTAAACAATTCCGTTAAAGGTAGAATTCGATCTCAAGTAGGAATTCTATCCGAAAACCGAATCGAGCATTTGACCGAGCATAGGACACTCGGCCAAGTGGCCTGTTTCAGCCGAGCTCCTCAGCTCAAACCGGGACTCCCTTTCTTCTTTGCCAAGTAACGGAATTCTCGTTCCTCACAACTTCTTACATTTCCTATCTCGATGGGTGTTTCTTGTCGTACAAGCAAGACATCTCTCCCAACCCTCTTTTCCTATAAATAGGACCCTCTAGCATCAAGAATAGACACGAATGAATAACCAACAATTCACGACATATACCGACACATACGATTCCCGACATTCCACGTCCAAACCCGAAGGAACCGACCTCAACTCATCACCCTTCACGACCGGACCACCAACTCACCAACATTACCCCGACGCTCCCGTGCCTTAGACACATTCCGACGAGCCCCGATCCGAGTTAATAAGAGCCTGTAGGTTGAGGGTGTAACCAAACCCGACTTCTCTTCTCTTCTCCCCTCTTCTCGTTTTTTTCGTCTCGCGTCGTCGTCTTCATCATTTTTTTTACGGGTCATTCGTCGCATCTTTTTATTTCTAATATCCATATTACTAAAACTATTTTCATATAACGAATGTTCTTAAAAAATACGATACCGATTCTCTAGTCTAATATCGTATTAAAAGAATTACATTAATCTCGTTGATGCTACAAAATTGTTACTTTTTACAAAATACAACGATTCTAACGCGGAGAGAACATTTTTTTTTTCGTTCGAATTCTTTTCAAAACAAACTTTATAAAACTTTTTCTAAAAAATCATTCCGAATATTCGATATCGATTTCATAATCGAATATCGAATACGACGAATATCGAGAACATAGATCGAGTATAAATTAATTCATATTTATGCGCGATCTAGCAAAATTAAACAATTTCTCGAAAAAGAACCGAACCGGGACAGCAGTCCACGCGAGCCGCACCACTCCTAGGCGACTCGCGTGGAGGCCTGATTCCGCGGCCTTTTGTCGTTTTTCCCAATTTTTCCTTAACATCGTTTTTTCTACAAAACGATTTCTTAAAACTTTTTTTATCTTTTCCAAAATTATTCATAGTATTCGATATCGATTTCATAATCGAATATCGAATATGACGAACGTCGAGAATATTTGTACGCGATTTAACGAAATCATCGCTTTTTCAAAAAAAATCAATTTCGAAAACAGACCGGGACGCGAGTCGCGTGCGTCCCGGGCGGGTCGCCTATTCGGGTGAGTTCCCCGGCAGGCTGGAACGCGACCCCTTTTCTTTTTGGGTTATTTCATGACAATAATACTAACTATAAGGGTGCTTCTTAGAATAATCCCAACTATACGTAATCTCGTTTTAATATGAACTATGCCTTCATTAATCTCATTTTGCTATGGACAAAATTATGACCTGCTATTACCGGTAATAGTGACCGGTTGTGACTTTCGAGGGTCCTTGAGTGTTCCGTCGTCGTTCATGAAAGCCAAAACAACAAGAAAATTAAAGCATTTTTTTCATGACTTGTATAATACTAATCGGAAAATAAAATGCAGGATGAATTTTGGAAAGATTCAAAAAAAATTTAACTAATAGCCGAAACTGAAGAAGAAGGTTCAACCAGTTTTCCAGGTAACCGGTCACCTATATCAATGAGAGATTAATGAAGGCATAGTTCATATTAAAACGAGATTACGTATAGTTGAGATTAATCTAAGAAGACCCCTTATAGTTGGTATTATTGTCATGAAATAACCCTTTCTTTTTTTATTTTTTTCGAACATCTTTATTTTTTGACAAAATAGCATCTTTTGAGCGATATTTCAGATCTCGACATATTTTTTACATCATTCATCGCATTCATATTTTCGTTCGATTTATTCAATCGTTACTAACACGTTTGTTCATCTTCTTAGCATCTCTTTTCATCTTTTGTTTTATTATACTAAAACGAACCTCACATGCTAAAATACAACTTCGACGTTAAATTTTAGTTGCATTAAACGACTTAGCAACCCATTCAATTATTCAGATGCTTAGGAAAACAATGTTTGCATATCATTCATCGTTCAACTAACGCACGTATTCAGAAATCAAACGATATCCTAGTAAAGGCCGCTAATGTGCGGGCGGGGTTGGGTGTTCTTTGTGAACTTCCCAACACGTACCCTTACCCCTTACTCAGAACCTCGGTTTCCGGATGTCCGAAACCATTGGCAACGAGAGTCATTCAATACACGATATCCGTATCGGTATCAAATGCTAAGGGACGAACCCAATAAACTCTGACATCGGAAATGGGCCGTATTTTGTACACGGCCCACTACGACATAGAGTGGGTTCGAACGGGCCCGAACTCCCACAAAGTTTGGTGGTGACTCCAACTTCGATTTAAATTTCAATTCGATCCATTCTCATATGGAGATTCATTCGCCTCCCCAAACCCGCGCGTGGCCGCGTCGGGGTGGACCTATGTCATGTCCACAATTTGGCGACTCCGCTGGGATTAACTGATGTGTGACTTACCATCGGCATCCTCAGGGTGAGACTCGAATAGAAATCGTTTGACTAGTACAATACGCGTTTTAGTTTTACGGTTCATGCATAACCCCATATTTCCCGGGCCGGTACTAGTGACCAACGTCCCACTATACCATTGATGTAGTCCAAATTGGATATGTCAAAAGATGTGCATAGCAGATTCGTATGGGTTTTACGCCATGTTCTAAGTTCAATTCGACTTAGGAAGTTCGCCCCGATTCTTGAATAGGCTATGTACACTGGTATAGACCCTTATAGACTGACCGAGACTTAGCTTAAGAGCATACATGGTGTCATTATACTGTTTCCATGACTACGTGCTACTTGATCAACATCTTTTTCAAAAACCGTCATTTTCAAAAATTTGCATCCTTTTCAAAATATCCAATTTCAAAACCCCGGACATATACCGAATTTAGGACTTATGATTTTACTCAAAATAGCCTTTTTCTAGCCGGTATTATGCCCAATTTAAAACTCGAAATTATTTTCGAAATTTTCAAACCGTCACCCGGCCCACCTTTTCCGTTTTTTTTTCTCAAAAAAAAGGGCCGGATCTCCCCGAATTTTTCGGGCTTTTCAAAAATCATATTTCAAAACTTCCTCTTCTTAGACTTCCCGTATTTAGCAGTGTCGAGTCGTGTCATAAGTCGTTGAAGTCTCTAGCGTCAAAACTCTGTCGATCTTACATCGTGGGTTTCCCCCTATCCCAGTCCGCCTTATTTTAAAAGGCAAGGCCCACCTACGTAGGACATACTCCTACAAAAGTTGGCCCAGTGTACACAATCGAGTCTAAAATCTGGGAATGTCTCACGTGAACCTTCCTTTGAACAGGGCCCAACCCACATAGTTGGATCCTGAGGAAGGCCCACCTTTTCACAAGTCACCCGTCTAGGTGTCTTTTCCGAGTCATTACCGTCTTAGTCTTCTTCCTTTTCCCTTGCTCGGGATGTACTTTTCTTAGGATTCGGGTTAAGTTGCTGATTACGCGGTGTTTTTACAGACAGACCACCCTTCACTCGAACCATGACGAAAGAAGCCATCGATGAGTTGACAGCCTCGTTGACCAAAATCCAAGATCAATTGCGACAAATGAGGGAGGACCAGATTGCCATCGTCATTCGGGTAAGTGCCGTGGAACAAGGAACCCCCAATGCTTCGATCGAAGATGACGGACCTTTGGCCGCATTGGCCGGCGCGGCCAGAAGTTCCAAGAACAGGTCCACTCGACCACCAGAAACACCATCCTCACGGAAAATGCCCGTACCTATTCGCCCTTAACTGATGAACTACCCGCTAACCTCAACTTAATGGGCTTGCCAATGTTTGACGGGACAGAAGACCCGGTACTTCATATTCGGGCTTTCAAGGACTTCATGGCTGTTAAAGGGGTCAAGTCAACCATGTTCAAGCATCTCTTTGCTTCCTCTCTGGAAAAGCACCCAAAAGCCTGGTACTACAGGCTAGATCCCAAGAAATACAAAACCTGGGCCGATGTTGCAATGGAATTCGCGCGAAACTACGCGGATAACGCTGAAATCCAGACTACCATGCGTACTCTGGAAGTTATGGCTCAAGAGCCTAAGGAGGGTTTCACCAAATACCTTCAAAGGTTGAGGACTGAAAGTGTTAAGCTGGTGGACAAGCCCAGCGAAAAAGTGCTAGTGGAGGCCTTTGTTAAAAACCTCCTCCCCGCCTATCGAATCCATCTCCGGTACGCCATCATACCTGATTTCGCCACTTTGACCGAAACGGGTACGAGAATTGAAGACGATCTAAGGCTAGAGAACCTTACTAAGGCCTCTACCAAGGGGTATCAAGGAGCTAGTTCATCCTCTAGCAAACCCGCAACTACAACGGCGGCCCGAAGCATCTTCGACGAGGTTAACTCATTGGACACCTCGACCAAAAAGAATACTCCAAATCGGGTATTCATCGACATAGGGACAACCTACGCTAATGCCTTACAAAGGCTGTCTTCGAAAGGCCTAATCCAACCGATAGGCCCAATTCCGGAAGTTCCCGTGGAAAAGCAATCTAAGAGCTACAACATCCAAGCCTATTGCCATTATCACCAAGGAAACGGGCACGACACAGAGAAGTGCTGGAAGTTGAAGCATCTTATTCAACATCTGATCGAAAGTGGGAAGATACCACAACCCAACGATAAGCCGAGTAACAAAAATAATCCTCTTGCTACTCACGCCATTTTTACTGGAGAGGTAGTCGACTGCTCTCATCTCATTTCCCCTTTCATTCCCCAAATCAATGGGATATGGAACGACGATGAAGATGATGTTTATCTGGTCAAGGGGGAAGCTATCCCCATCACCATCGAAGAAATCTGGAAAGCTAAAGCCAGAGCTCTGGCCGGCGCACACACCATCACAGCCGGTCTCGCCACTCCGGAAACCGTCACTGAACCTTCCAGGACGGAACTCACTCTCGAAGAGCAAAACGCTGAGACGACCCTAGTCAGACAACTAAAGAGGGTCCGAACTGATATTACTATATGGCCGCTTTTGGTTAGTTCTCAGGAGCATCGGGCTGCACTTACTAGGGCTCTCGATGAAATCAAGGTTGACTCATCGGTTATCCCCATTGAAATGGTAGCCACTATCTTACCACACCTCAAGGGCAAGTCTAAAGGAGAAGGCCCACTTATCAATTTCTCCGAATTCGGGGCCACCCATAACTTGGCCCTATATATCACGGTGATCTGCCGCAACAAATATCTCCCGATGACCCTGGTTGATGATGGGTCCGCAGTAAACGTCCTTCCTTTGAGGACATCTAAGGCCCTCGGCATTACCGAGGCTGACTACCTTCCGACTGCACAAACTATCCAGGCTTTTGATGGGAGCCCAAAATCAGTTGCTGGGACCGTTAAGCTAACAATCATAACGGGCCCGATCGAGAAGGAATCAGAATTTCAAGTGATCGATGTCATTTCATCTTTCAATCTGCTGCTCGGGAGACCATGGATTCACGCGGTCAAAGCCGTGTCTTCCACTCTTCACAGGAAGGTCAAACTACCTTTACAAGATGGGATTGTTACTCTCGAAGCTACCCCTATAACCGTGTCAAGCTGTAACACGGTAGGCTCAACCGACCCGCGAGGTTTCAACTTTGTGGGAATGATCGAGGAGGAATATCTTTTCCGACCTTATTTCACCACTAGAATCGATACGATGCTACAGAATCTGGGTTACCTACAAGGAGTTACATCAAGGCCCTATCTTCCAGCTGGGAAGATTATCGAGGCCCTGAACAACGAGCAATCTCGCCTCGGTCTAGGTTACACTATGACGCCAGGATGCACGGACCAAACCAAGGCAGTCACGTTCGTCACTCCAGTATTTGGAACTGTTCAAATGGGCCTCTATCAACCCACCATTTCATATCCCGGGACCAAATCGGCTCGGGATTGCAATTTCATCCCGGATGATATCTTCACCCTTATCCAGGCCGAATCAAAGGAGGGCCCAAATAATACCGAGCCCGTCCTAGGACTACTATTCGGGGAAGACAAGGTCGTCCCGACCCCTAAACAAGAGTTAGTCAGCCTGATTTTCCGCAGCAGCAGGTTTGATCCAACCAAGTCGATCTCCGACGTGGGTGCCGACACCGGGAAGAGAGCTTGGAGGAAGACAACTAAGTTGACCGACAGTCAGGGTCGAGTCTAAAAGCTAACTACTGGTGAAGGAGATATGCATGGTGCCGAATCCGAGTCCGAGTCAGAGTCAGAGTCGGAGTCTGAGTCGATGTCTAGAGGGTCTAGTACTAAGATCGAGTCTGCAACCCCTCTCCTTTCTTTAGTCACACCATCGGAAGCCCCGGAGTCTGTCCCGAGGGCTCTCCCTATTCTGCCTCTGACCAACGATCAGATGGCAGCTCTCTTCGAGCTATTTTCAAAATTCACTATCAGTAATAACGATAACCGTTCTGCTTACGACTTGTCTTATTTTCAAAACATTTTTAAAAATCTTACTTGCAATGACATTGAGAAACCCGACGAACAGGTGCCATTGCCTCCGCATCTAATCGAGGAACTCGAGCAAAGGGAGTCCCGAAATCCGGTAATCGAAGAAACCGATTCCATCAACATAGGAACCCCTTTAGAACCTTAGATGCTTAAGTTAGGCCTATCTTTAGATCCCGAGGAGAAACAACAATTCACAGATCTCCTCCAGGAATTCAAAAACGTCTTTGCATGGTCCTACAAGGACATGCCGGGAATAGACCGGGAGATAGCTGAACACCGAATACCCATCAAAGACGGGTACAAGCCGGTAAAACAGAAACTCCGAAGGATGAGGCCCGAATGGTCTCTCAAAGTCGAGGAAGAAGTCGATAAACAATTCAAAGCGGGCTTTATCCAAGTGTCTGAATATCCAGACTGGGTTGCAAACATAGTACCAGTACCCAAAAAAGATGGCAAAGTCCGAGTATGTGTAGACTTTCGGGACCTTAATAAGGCCAGCCCAAAAGACGATTTTCCGTTGCCACATATCGATATACTGGTGGATAACACGGCTGACCATGCCCTTCTATCATTCATGGACGGGTATGTCGGGTACAATCAGATCAAAATGGCGGAAGAAGACATGAGTAAGACCACCTTCATCACACCTTGGGGGACTTACTGCTATACCGTGATGCCATTTGGGCTTATCAACGCCGGTGCCACTTATCAACGGACCGCCACCACTTTATTGTATGACATGATGCATAAGGAAGTGGAGGTCTAAGTGGACGACATGATCGTCAAATCCAAGGACCGAAATGGGCACATCGCGGCCCTAAGGAAGTTCTTCACCCGACTACGCAAGTACAACATGAGGTTAAACCCTCAAAAATGCAGTTTCGGGGTAACATCGGGCAAGCTACTGGGCCACATTGTCAGCCAATGTGGCATCGAAGTTGACCCAGCAATGATCAAGGCCATTACCGAGATGCAACCGCCTAGAATCGAAAAGGAGATAAGGGGGTTTCTCGGGAAATTCCAATTTATCAGCCGGTTTATTTCAAAGCTAACCATGGTATGTGAGCCCATTTTCAAGAAACTGAAGATAGGAGAACGAACACTATGGGACGATAAATGTCAAATGGCTTTCGATAAGATCAAGGAGGTTCTATCCTCTCCACCGGTGTTAATGCCACCTCAACATGGTTTTCCTCTATCGCTATACTTAACAACGACCGAGATGGCCATGGGCGCTATGCTAGCCCAGACGGTCGATTCCGAAGAACGGGCTATTTACTACATCAGTAAAAGTTTTTGGAATACGAATGCAAGTACACAATGCTCGAGAAAACGTGCATAGCTCTGGTTTGGACCACTAAAAAGCTCCGATACTACATGCTTAGTCACGAGGTACATGTGCTATCCAAAATGGATCCAATCAAGTATCTATTCCAGAAGCCCATCCTCAACGGCCGTATATCCAGATGGACTTTAATGCTAGCTGAGTTCGACCTCAAGTTCGTACCTTTAAAAGCCATCAAAGGCCGGGTAGTCGCGGAATTCCTCGCCGATAGTCCGGTATCCGAGGAAGAACACACTGATACTTGGGCCTTTCCAGATGAAGATATATTCCATACTGACACCGAAACATGGAATTTATATTTTGATGGGGCGTCCAACTTTCGAGGGTTTGGTGTCGGGATTTTGCTAATCTCGCCACAAGGGGAGCACACCCCGCTATCCATCAAGCTAGATTTCGACGTGACCAATAACGCAGCCGAATATGAAGCATGCATTCACGGGCTACAAGCCGCCGCTGATTTAGGAGTAACAAACCTCCGGGTCCACGGTGACTCATCTTTAGCCATAAATCAAGCCCTACAAAAATGGAAGACTCGGAACGGAAATCTCGTGGCTTACCAAGCACTAGTAAGGGTTCTCGAAAAACAATTCCAAAAAGTAGAATACATCTATCTGCCTCGGGAAGAAAACCAGTTTGCGGATGCTCTCTCAAAATTAGCATCTTTACTGAATATCCCAGCACATCTAACCAGCATGCCCATTTGCGTCGAAAAATGATCCGAGCCAGCATACATCCACGCTATCCAAGATATTGAGATAACTGATCCAGAACCTTGGTATCAAGCTATTCTAACCTACTTAACGTCAGGGGAATATCCTCTGGGTGCTGAAAACCGGGCCAAGAAAGCTCTACGGAGATGGGCAACCAAGTTCGCCCGCACAGACGATGGACAGTTATATAAGAAGACAGCACAGGGGGCTTTACTCCTATGCATTGACAAAGCGCGAGCTGAAAGAGTCATGGCAGAAGTACATGATGGTGAAAATGGTCCGCATATGAACGCCCATATGTTGGCCCGGAAAATCACGAGACTCGGCTATTATTGGAATAGCATGGAAACTGACTGTTAGTAATATGTCAAACACTGCCATAACTGTCTGATTTTCGCCAATGTACAGCATATGCCTTCATCCCTATTATATACAATGACATCACCATGGCCATTCTCAACATGGGGAATTGATATAATCGGGAAAGTGAACCCTCCGGGACAGGAGGTCACTTCTTCATCCTAGTGGCTATCGACTATTTCACTAAATGGGTCGAAGCCGAGTCATACCGGATCTTGAATGCCAAACATGTGGCTAAGTTCATCCAAAACAAAATTATTTGTCGATACCGGATTTTGCACGAGTTCATCAGTGATCACGGGACCCATTTTCAAGCTGAAACTGCCACTTTGCTGGAAAAGTACAAGATCCAAAGGCATACATCGTCGCCTTACCGTCCCCAAACAAATGGAGCTGTGGAGGCAGCCAATAAGACAATTGTCACCATACTTAGAAAGATGGCTTAGAATTACCGGGACTGGCCCGACAAGATACCCTTCGCCTTATGGGGATATCGGTCATCAATTCGAACTGCAACCGGAGCAACTCCATACTATCTGACATATGGAATGGAAGCAGTCCAGCCAGTCGAGCTAAAAGTACCATCCCTTAGGATTCTGCTCGAGAGCCAGGTACCTGAAGCAGATTGGGTCCAAGCCCGATATGACTCACTAGTCCTCTTAGACGAACGGCGATCTCGGGATCTGAATAATATTCAGATATATCAGAAAAGGATCCAACGGACTTTTAACAAGAGGGTTATGCCCAGGAATATCAAAGAGGGCGATCTAGTCCTAAAATCTGTTCGAGCTTTACTACCAGTTGACCCAAGAGGAAAATTCAAACCAAATTGGGCTGGGCCATATTTAGTGAAGAAAATCCTTTCGGGAAGAGCAGTAATGTTAACGGACTTGGACGGAAACGAGTTCGTCAACCCAACAAACTTGGACCAACTGAAGCGTTACTACCCATAAGCCCTATCTCAATGTCATTTCCAAAAATTTATAAAAAAAAATTCTTTTTATAAAATTTTCAAAATTTTTAAGCAAGTCAATAAGTTAGGATTACTTATCCTACCGTTGCACATCTAGAATTAATAATCTTGATGTATTTCGAAAAATTGCAAAAAAAAAATAAAAACTTCTGAACTACGGAAGGTATGATTCCATTAACTTTGGATACGTAGGCAACCCCTTAAAAGGGTACAACCACTACAATTACGAAAAGACGGGAACAGTATTCACTAATATGTCTTTTTATTATATAAGAAAAGCCGATAAACTCAGGAATTTCGAAATACACCACAAAAAAAAATTAATAACAAAATCACACCACAAAAATAGTAGTAATACTTAAATAATAAATTTAGGAGACTGCTCGTACATTTTTCCTTTCCCCTTATCTTTCGGGTCACGCGGAGCCCGAGGCCGACGGGGCGGGGGCGAACGTTCCCTAATCACAAGTGGAACTTCTTTTGCTCGAACCCGTTTTTTCAATTTTGTGTCTTCTGCCGCTTGCACCGGTCCAAGCCGAGCCCTGACGGGCTCGGGACGTCTGTCTCGAGGACCAAGTCGGTCCTTAACCGCCAGCTTTGGCTCTAGTCTCCTTTCTAAATCCGTCTGGGGGCTCACCTTCCCCCGTGCACCCTTAGTACTGGACCCTTCAGTCTGAGTCCTAGATTTTCCTTTTTGACCTGCCGGATAGCATCTTCATCAAAGAAGCTTCTATTATCTTTAACATGTTCCCGACGCAACAGGTCGAAGGCCTCGTCAGTCTTCAAAGCAGGTCGGGTTTTAGCTGAATCAGCTCTTGTCCATCTCACATAAGAATCAGATACCCATATCGAATGAGGATTTTTTGGAACGGGCCAAGTAGCTCGTGTATACCACCTTTGCATCCAAATGTCACACATTACATTCGTTAACTGAGTAGATTCACTCACGACTGCCTCAATTTCTGGGATTCTTTACGCTCAACCATATTGCCTGAGTATGCGATCGGGGAAGAGGTGAATTGTCTGTCTAAAAGATAGGATTATCTGATATCGAGCCCTATCCCGAGACTCTAAGCCGGCCCGGACATAAATGGGCCACCATGGGACGGTCCAGCGGATCAATGGGCCTTCATGGAAGGATAGCACTTCATCCCAGTATTTTTGGGTGTTAAAGCGGGAAAAGGCAATGGTCCGTCTCCTCATCATCACTTGTTTGGGTTGATACCAGCTCACGTCTAGGGGAGGATCCAAGATCGATAGCCTCTCGAACAGGCACAGCTGAAAAACCCACAAATATCAAAATCGCAAAAAAAGTGTCAAAATCACGTCAAAAAAAAACGTGAAAACCGAGAAAACCGCAGAAACCGGGAAAATCGGGAAAAAAACCGCAGAAACCGAAAATTGGAAAAATCGAAAAATCAGAAAAAACCGGAAAAAATAAAAAAAACCGGCATACCTGTAAAAGACGGGTACTTCCAGTCAACCAGGTTGACAGATCCCTTTTACGATTGTCCAAACCTTGGATAATCTCTCCTGTAATCAACCAAGACGGGCTGTGCTCCGTTTCCATCAGATCAGCCACAGTGAAAAGTCTAACATGGCCCATGCAAGATAATAAATCCATATGGCCTTCGAAGGCATAGACATGGAACATACAAAAGGTAAAGGCCCTACGGCTGTGGACCGGCCTGACTCGGACGTCATCTGGGTTCATAAATTTTCAGCTAAATCGATCAAAGAAACGGTATCTCCTTCCAGCATACGGGATACCCCCATGTGAGAAAGCCCTAAAAACTCCCGTCACTTTCTCCTTGGGTCAGGAACCGAAAAAGGGATAGCAGGGCGAAGTATGGGATTCCATCCTCCTACGCAGCAATTTCCTCAGGGATATGACAGATTTCGCCTCGAGGAAAACTAAAGACATGATGAGTATCGTCCCAATAGGACAGACAGGCATCCAAAAAGTGACGATCTACTTGCATCTGGCGGATCACGAATAATTGGATAACACCATTCTGATTTAGGATGACATTATCTGCATCCCTGAAGTATTTGGACCATTCTTGCAGCATTCCAGTTAAACGGTCGATTCCCATAATTGAATTTCTAAAAGAAAGAATAAATTTCTCAGGGTTTGTTTTTTTCTTTATGGAAGAGTGGGAATTGTGGAATTGTAAGAATTTATGAAGCAAGGAGAGGGTATTTATCGCATAAAACCAAATTCTCCTCCTCACCTTAGGATTCCCAATCCTAGAGTATTTAGCATACAATCCTTATCCGGAGGTTTAGCTAAGTCATCCCGAGCATTCCTATTCCTTTTCAGAGTCAAAAATTCTCTAATTTTCAAAGACTCCTACAAACTCAAAAATTCAGAACCTTTCTCAAAAATTTTATTTCCCAACGCGAGTCATTTTTCCTACAAATGTTACATACAAAACTTTGCAACTTTGCATAAATATGTACAGGACGACTCAAACAGGATCGTGCAATTCGCATAACTCCCCGGCAACATTTAACAGGATGAGCCCATATATAGGCCCACCTAAGTCTTATACGACGAGTTCAATCCCCCACGGAGTTATCATCAGCTCAGGTACATTTCTAGTCTATGGCCGGCGGGCCCTTTACGCAGGTCTAATGGACTTTAAACGACCCGGTCGGAAGTCTGCCAGGTTTTAATCTTTGATTGGCCTGGTAGCTACTCTGACTTTCGCCCTGTCCAAGCATCAGTCAGAGTGAGGGCTCTGTAGACACCCACATTTGGCTGCTAGGTGTCTATAGCAGTTCCCGACAAACACCCGATGATGATCGGACGCAAACATGCTTTAACGTACTCGGAAATGGGCTCGAAATCATGGATATTTGGCTTGGGTTTTTTACGGAGTTCAAATTTCACAAAACCAACCTCAAATTCAGGCCCAGTGGGTCGTTTCGGGTCAAATAAGAGTAATTTGGGTTGAATCCGACACCGGGGGTAAAACCGTCTTTTAGCGACCGAGTCAAACCCGGTCAAAGATATTTTCTTGAAACACGTAAGTCAGCCGTGTCACCTCACGTGACCGACTCGAGCTCAAACTCCACAAAAAATCAGCTACACAAATATTAAACAATTCTGTTAAAGGTAGAATTCGATCTCAAGTAGGAATTCTATCCGAAAACCGAATCGAGCATTTGACCGAGCATAGGACACTCGGCCGAGTGGCCTGTTTCAGCCGAGCTCCTCAGCTCAAACCGGGACTCCCTTTCTTCTTTGCCAAGTAACGGAATTCTCGTTCCTCACAACTTCTTACATTTCCTATCTCGATGGGTGTTTCTTGTCGTACAAGCAAGACACCTCTCCCAACCCTATTTTTCTATAGGACCCTCAAGCATCAAGCATAGACACGAATGAATAACCAACAATTCACGACATATACCGACACATACGATTCCCGACATTCCACGTCCAAAACCGAAGGAACCGGCCTCAACTCGTCACCCTTCACGACCGAACCACCAACTCACCAACATTAACCCGACACTCCCGTGCCTTAGCCACATTCCGACGAGCCCCGATCCGAGTTAATAAGAGCATGTAGGTTGAGGGTGTAACCAAACCCGACTTCTCTTCTCATCTCCCCTTCTTCTCGTTTTTTTCGTCTCGCGTCGTCGTCTTCATCAAATTTTTTTTACGGGTCTTTCGTCGCATCTTTTTATTTCTAATATCGATATTACTAAAACTATTTTCATATAACGAATGTTCTTAAAAAATACGATACCGATTCTCTAGTCGAATATCGTATTAAAAGAATTACATTAATCTCGTTGATGCTACAAAATCATTACTTTTTACAAAATACAACGATTCTAACGCGGAAAGAACTAACATTTTTTTTCTTTCAAATTCATTTCAAAACAAACTTTATAAAACCTTTTCTAAAAAATCATTCTGAATATTCGATATCGATTTCATAATCGAATATCGAATACGATGAATATCGAGAGCATAGATCGAGTATAAGTTAATTCATATTTATGCGCGATCTAGCAAAATTAAACAATTTCTCGAAAAAGAACCGAACCGGGACAGCAGTCTACGCGAGTCGCGCCACTCCTAGGCGACTCGCGTGGAGGCTTGATTCCGCGACCTTTTGTCGTTTTTCCCAATTTTTCCTCATCATCGTTTTTTCTACAAAACAATTTCTTAAAACTTTTTTTTTCTTTTCCAAAATTATTCCGAGTATTCGATATCGATTTCATAATCGAATATTGAATACGACGAACGTCGAGATTATTAAATTGGGTGCAAATTGTGCAATATTTGTACGCGATTTAACGAAATCATCGCTTTTTAAAAAAAAAATCTATTTCAAAAATAGACCGGGACGCGAGTCGCGCGCGTCCCGGGCGGGTCACCTACTTGGGCGAGTCGCGCCTGACTCGGGCGAGTCGCCCGGCAGGCTGGAACGCGACCCCTTTTATTTTTTTTATTTTTTCCGAACATCTTTTTTTGGACAAAATAGCATCTTTTGAGCGATATTTCAGATCTCGACATATTTTTTACATCATTCATCGCATTCATATTTTCGTTCGATTTATTCAATCGTTACTAACCCGTTTGTTCATCTTCTTAGCATCTCTTTTCATCTTTTGTTTTATTATACTAAAACGAACCTCACATGCTAAAATACAACTTCGACGTTAAATTTTAGTTGCATTAAACGACTTAGGAACCTATTCAATTATTCACATGCTTTGGAAAACAATGTTTGCATATCATTCATCGTTCAACTAACGCGCGTATTCAAAAATCAAACAATATCCTAGTAGAGGCCGCTAATGTGCGGGCGGGGTTGGGTGTTCTTTGTGAACTTCCTAACACGTACCCTCACCCCTTACTCAGAACCTCGGTTTCCGGATGTCCGATACCATTGGCAACGAGAGTCATTCAATACACGATATCCGTATCGGTATCAAATGCTAAGGGACGAACCCAATAAACTCTGACATCGGAAATGGGCCGTATTTTGTACACGGCCCACTACGACATAGAGTGGGTTCGAACGGGCCCGGACTCCCACAAAGTTCGGTGGCGACTCCAACTTCGATTTAATTTTCAATTCGATCCATTCTCATATGGAGATTCATTCGCCTCCCCAAACCCGCGCGTGGCCGCGTCGGGGTGGACCTATGTCATGTCCACAACTTGAAATATAAATTTCAAGTTACATGGGCGGAATACACCCCAAAATTCACAATCCAACGTACAATTGTATGATAACATTGAATATAGAATAGTTACACAGAACAATAGCAGACTCGTAGTTAGAATCGACAAAATGGTAGTCGGATAGGCTTTGATCAATTGCATATTCCGTTACGCATTACATCATGACATTAAGGCGCCTTGGTCAGGCGATGCCTGGACCAAAGTGTTCATGATAGCTCGATTTGAGATTTTGAAAAGTGTTTCATCCCAACTAGTCATTATGAATGTTATATCCTTTGCATTATTGACATCGCTGTGCGACTAATTGATGAACTCAATTTATATACATATTTAGTCCCATCTTGTCCTCCGTTTTAACCCGTTTATCATGATTTAGAAATAGTTTTAGTAGCTTTTTACCCATAATTTGTTATACCGGGTATTTCGTTTATGTTTTTCAGAAAACATAGCAAATCGAGGAATTGAAAGCTACAAGTGAAGAATACAAGAGAAAACAGGCAAAGAGCTTGACCTGCCAGCCGAACCGATCATTACAGGATCAAACCGGGCGGTACAAGGATGAATTGTTCGGTTCGCAAGTGAACCAGTCGGTATGATTATGAACCGGGCGGTTCACTTCACTTTACTCAGACTTTCCTAATCTGCTAAGGAATACGTTTCTTGCCATAATTAATATTCTACGAGATTATTTTCTTAGGCTTTACTTAATTTTCTAATTAGACTCCTTGTAGTAAGTATATATACCCTCCTTAGGGTTTGATTTAATTATGCTTTTCTATATAGTTATCATACTTAGGGTGTAATCATACTTCTTAGTTATTCAATCTTTCAGTTCTTTGTAATTGGTATTTTTCCTCTTTCCCTTATTTTTATATTGATTCTATTATGTTCAATTCTTTTATTGCTTTAACATTTAATATGAGTAGCTAATTTATTCTTCTAGGATCGAAGGGGATCTATGTTATTGAATTGGGGATGTTGGTTTAATTTCTCGTTTGATCGATCATTCACATGTTATTGCCTTACTAGTTGTCTTGTATCATTGTTTGATTAGTTTGAGACGTTGAACTAGTTGAATGTTTAGGAACGACTCGAACCTAAGATCGAAAGCCTAGTAAGGTTAGACTTACAAGTAAGTGGGTAGGATAAACTGGTAAGTTGCGAGAGCTCATCAGAATCTATCCTAAGGTTGACATAAGATCCGAAAGGCTGTGTCTTTGCCCTAAGTAAATATGATTGATCGATTAAATGATTAATAACTTTACCCAATTTAATTGCATAGTGAATAGAAAAACCCTAGATCTCTTTAATATTGTTAGAACCCTTTAATTTACATTATTGAATTAGTTTAGAAAGCATACTCAATTAAAACAAACCAGAATTAGAATAGTTTAGAGTCGACTTATAGATAATTAGCAACAATCGTCCGTCTTTCTGTGGATTCAACCCTTACTTACTACTAGCTACCTGTTAGTTGTTTGTTAGGTTATTTTGATGTAGGTGATGCGACTTTAGCCTTATCTGTAACAACCCTAAATTTTTGCGACCAAAATATAATAATAAAAATGGAAAACTCAAAGTCGTTACTCCGTACTTAGCTCACAGGGCCAAGTGCAAGGCAAAAGAATAGTATAAGATTTTAAAGAAATATAAATCCGATAGATAATTAAATGAAACGTTGCAGCGAAAGACTTAAGTCCCACAAAATCCAAAACAGTTTAAAACAACTTCAAACCAAAATTCAATATAAATATTATTAGTTCGGAGGTATTTTTAAATAGTAAAATCCTTCATCGCTCAGGATCCCGAAACCAAAATGCACCCATGCAGCATATTAAGTGTACCTATCAACTATATCCAAAACACAAATAGGTACAGGTTCCAGCGGGGGTACAACCCAAAACAAAAGGACGTCAGCAAAGATGAGTTAAATATATTATAATGAAAACGTAACACAATAATTAAAATTTGTAGTAAATTGAAATCAGAGTTAAATGTTAGCGTCTCGATACCGAACCAAAATACTGTGAAAATAGTAGTCAAAACCAAACTCAACCAAAATATATTGTCACCAGCTGTGTGCCAGGTCCTCACTTTTTTGCACGGTCTAGAGGTACCACTTATGCTTAGCTAGACTTATTATAGTGCGCACTACTAACATTTGGGCAGTCTGTGGGATGAGGCTGCCAAAGGAGAAAGTCTAACTACCTAGCAAGTGGGGGTCGGAAAACCCCACTTAACACAACTTGGGCCAGAAGTTCAGTTTCGGGATGAAATCCCAGGGACGTCTCAGTCGTACCTTAACCTCATAGAGCAACAGAGCTTCCAGAGTCTGTTATAACCACCAAAAATTGTATGTGACTTGTGTCGCAAAGTTCCAATATCCAAAATATCACAAGAGTATCATAAAAATTCACCATTGACAAAATAATTATAAAATCGTTTCCAAAAATATAATTTAAATTGAACATGCTCTTTACTTAAAGGTGAAAAGGTTAAAACGTCCTTATCTCTCAAGACGGTCAATCCGAGCTATAATTAGTCCAAAAATTCCTTCCCCTTGAACTACAAGCTACAAATAATATAAACTGGTTCTCACTTAACATTCCAACTAACTAAAATCAAGATGGTTTTAAATAAATCTCTTTGTCCACTAACATAAAGCAAAACGCTAGACATTAACAAACACTATATTGAATATGTGTCACTCTTGCACTATTACTATAAATAATTTAAATCACTAAAACTCCATCCTTCTTCTTTACTCCCTCCAACACGTACCCCAACATGACACAATTAAATTGGACACAACAAAGGAAACATGGTTCGAAATACGCTCACCCCAAAGCATCCGACTCACCCATATTCCACACAAAGCAACGATCGGTTTAAGTCTAAGTCGACAAGGCACAAATAGTCTCAAAGATTTGACCCAAAAACTTCTATCCAATAAGGACTCACATCACATCCCAACAATGACGACGATAATAAAACACCAAAACCATGACTTTTAGAAGGTAAGGAGACTTTATACACACACACATAAATTCTTCCAAAATTTATAATTAAGGAATAAAGAGATTAGTTAATTAAATTACTTATGATATTGATGAAGACGGATGTAAAAACGTGTTGGCGGAAACAATGATCAACGATTAATTTTACGACAGCGGACAACTGACTGGAACAGAAGCAAAGGAGAGGAAGGAGTGTGCAGCGGCAGCGAAGATAACGAAGGAAGGTAGGTTGGATGAATGAATAAGGTGGGTTATGGGGTTTATAAATATAGTTGAGGTTTTCCGTCATTTTTTTTTCTTTTTCCTTATTGTGTTTGACTCGAAATCGAATCCGATACAAAGTCGGTTTATAATATAACGTTCCACTTTAAAAAAATCAAAACCGATTCACTATAAGACGATCCAAAATACTTCAATTTTATAATGGCATTGAAAATATTTTTTTCCCGACTTAATAACCCGATTTAAATAAAATAGACAAGTAACGCCTTATAATTGACTTACAAAATAACGGGGTGTTCCCTCCTTAAAACAAAATTTTGTTCTCAAAGTTAAAACCCGTCCTCAAAATAAAGTCTCACCATACTCATAAGTGTCCAAAATGACCTCTTCACTTCGTATATCCAAAATCCACCAAAATTCCTCATATATCTAAAATAAACTGTTTACTCCTGATGAGGGTTGGTTGCCTGTCGTTGGCCGCCCGCCAATCAGGGCCCCAAGGCGACCGAGCCCCAAGAAAGGGGAAGGATCTGTCCGGCTGCTTTTCCCATCAGTTACTGGAATCTCCAAGTGTGGCCCCAATTCCCCGGGCCGCCCGCCAAACGGGATGGACCAGGCCTGCCGCCTGCGTCCAGGGCATCTCCGCCTGAATGAAGCCAAAAGGGAACCAAGGACCCATCCGTCATTTTGCCTAAGGTAATTGGGAATGGAGGGATGGGAGGCCACCACTTGTCACTCTCCCATCCAACCATTCCTCTTTCTCTTCTCTCTCTTGGGGGAAGGTATAAATACCTCCCCATTTCCCACATGAGAGGGGTTGGATTTTTCTCTCTCTAGACTCTTACTCCAAAAACGCCGCCTAGTTCCTCACGAGCTAGGTTCGTCAAGGCATTTCACGGACTGACTTAGGCATCGGAGAGGGTTTCCTCGGACAACCTCCGAGGCCCTGTGCGTTCATTGTGCAGGGAGCAGGCCATTTCCGCCGGGAAGGTCCGATCTAAGGAGTGAGAGAAAGGGGAGACCAAGGGAAATCAAACGATCATTTGTTCGCAATTAACCCGATTATACAGCCCGGATCCTAGGCCGGGTGAATTGTTTCCGTGACAGGAACAATTTGGCGCCGTCTGTGGGGAACTTACGGTTGTGCTCACGAGTTACCCACTAAAATCAACCACTCATAACCACAAAATTAAGCACAGTCATGCCAGAAATCGTTGATGACAGTGCAGGAGCGGGTCCGACGGTCCCTCCGGTGACCCCCCTGTACGGAATGCCGCTATTGGAGAGGGTCCCTCCTGCCACAACCCTTGGGGTTGAGGGAACCAATCCCTTTGGTGGACCCAACACTGCTGTGACACCCGAGCTGGGGGCACGCCCTGGACGTGCTCTTAATCTGACCCCAGCTCAGATGGCACAGGCAGCCGCGTTCTTCTCTGCGATGCTGGATCAGGAGTTCACACCTGAAGACCTGGTGGGCAGGGTCGCGTCGGCTCCTAGGCAGCCGTCCCCAGGCAGCAGGGACGAGGCCGGGGGCACGAGGCGGACCGCCGCCAGAAACGCTCAAAGAAAGGCAAGAAGAACAGCCCAAGTGTATACGCATGTGCAGAGGCGCATTACCACTGACAAACCAGGATCACCTGCCCAGCAGGCGGTCTCTATTCACACGACAGAATCGGCGTCTGGAAGGCAGGGAGGCTTATCTCAAGGACTACAGGAGCGCATGAGGCCCAGGGAGCCTGTGTCAAAACGCCTAGGAGAGAGGCCAGGCGGAGTTTTTTCCAGGTTAACACCTGCGGCCAAGGAACAGTCAGCCCCCGGCTTATCGCAAAGCTTGCAATCCAGACTCAACCGAGGGCAACCGCTTGAATCCAGGTACCATCAGGGTGAAAATCTCTGTCACTCCTAGAGGAAGAGGCCCAGGCAGACCCTCTCGGGAACAGAGGACGAGGCAGCTAGCAGACCGCCACCGAGGCACCGCTCCCCCAGTACGAGGAAACCAACCCATAGACAATGGGAATCTCATGGTAACCAGTCTGGGGAAAGCAGGTCACGATTGGTAGGCAGGCCCACGAAAACCCCGTTGCACCCTGAGGTACAAGAGTACCCCATTCCAAAAATCAAAATGCCCACCATCAAATTTGACGGGACGACGGACCCTGAAGATCACCTGGCAGCCTTTGAGAGCCACATGGGAATGTATGATGTAGATGACGCCATCTGGTGCAAAGTTTTCCCTACCACCCTGGTAGGACTTGCGCAGGGGTGGTTCAGAGATCTCCGCCAGGGGTCAATCAGGTTCTTCCTAGAGTTAGCTGAGATCTTCCTTGAGCAGTATGCTGGAAATAAGAGAAGACGACTTACCCGTTTCGATCTCATGACCTTGAAACAAAAGAAGGGTGAGAGTGTGAGAGAATACATGAGGAGATTCGATCTATCCTACCAGCAGGTTAGGGAGATCGACGATTCCACCGCCGCCTACGCCCTGACGATCTCCCTACTTCCGGGGGAAATGAAAAACCAGATGATCAGGGCCCAGCCCGAAACCTTGGCCATGGCCAGGAAGATTGCTGAGGGGTTCATTCTGCAGGAGGAGTTCCACGGCCTGACGGACACCCCTGCAGGCCAAACAAAGCCTCAAGGGGGACCGCAGGGTGGAAGGGGCAGAGGTGAACCAGGAAAGCAGAAAGAGGAAGGAGACACTCCCAAGAAGGAGCGCCCAGTCTACCAACCCAGATTCGATAGTTACACCGCTCTGAACAAATCCAGGGCGGAAATCTTCGAACTGGAAAAAGAAACGGCCAAATGGAACCGTCCAAGCAAACCTCGCAGCCCAAAAGGCGACCCAAAGAAATTCTGCACTTTCCACGACTGTATTGGCCACACCACTGAAGAGTGCCGTCACCTGAAAGATGAAATTGAGAAATTAATCAGAAACGGATGGCTGGCCAACTATGCAGCTAAAAACAAGACTCAGAAGGAAATGCCTGAGAAACCAGAGGGGTCTGTGCAGAACCGGATGATAATCCACGTGATTTCAGGGGGCGCTGAGGGCCATCTCAGCCGAAGAAGTCAAAAAAGGCAAATGCGAGAGCTGAAAAACCAAATCTGCTACGCTGAGAAAGAAGGGAGCCCAAAAGGAGTGACACTAAGCATCACCCCTGATGATGCAGGGCGGGTGATATATCCGCACAGTGATCCTCTGGTGCTGTCCCTAGAAATCAGCAACCATATTGTACGAAGATGTATGGTAGACACAGGCGCATATACAAACCTTCTGTACAGGGATGCTTTCGAAAAAATGGGCCTGGAAAAAAGGCATCTGCGGCCCGCTCCCGGATCCCTGTATGGATTCAGTGGGGCTGGCGTGCTGCCCATGGGCGTCATCGACTTACCCGTAACCTTCGGGGAGGGTTCCGCAGCCAGAAATGTCAGGGCAACTTTTGTCGTTGTAGACGCAAGGTCTGCCTATAATGCCCTGATTGGCAGGGCCACCCTGGATGAAATCGAGGCAGCAATCTCCATCAGAGCTCTCACCATTGCATATGTCACAGACTTCGGGCTGGAAGGAAAGATACGTGGGGACCAAGAGTCAGCTAGACAATGCTACTCCGTGGCCCTACAAGAACATGAGAAGGACAGGAAAGGAAAAAGAAAAGCTGACAGTTCCCCCTGCAGAGAAGGTGAAGTCCCAATTGAGCACCCGATGCCCGACCGCCTGGAGCCAGGAGGTGACAGTATGCTGGTGGACTTAGAACCAGGAAGGCAGGTCTTGGTAGGAACAGGCTTGGAGGAATCCTACCAGGCCGAACTGATCAAACTTCTGAGAGAAAACAAAGACGTGTTTGCCTACTCCGCAGACGAGATGCCCGGCGTTGATCCCTCATGCATCGTTCACAAGCTGAACGTAAGCACAGAGGCTCGCCCTGTAAAACAGAAGAAACGAAATATGTCTGCAGAAAAAGACGCAGCAATCAAGGAAGAGATCAGTAAGCTCCTGAAAGCAGACTTCATTGAAGTCTGCGACTACCCAGAATGGCTGGCAAATGTTGTTATGGTCAAAAAGTCGTCTGGAGCATGGAGAATGTGCGTCGACTTTACGAACCTGAATAAAGCCTGCCCGAAGGACTGCTATCCGCTCCCTCGGATCGATCAACTGGTAGACGCCACTAGTGGCTACACCATGCTAAGCTTCTTGGACGCCTTTTCAGGCTACCATCAAGTGTACTTATGGCAGCCAGACAGGGTGAAGTGCGCGTTCATCACCAGCTCGGGCACGTACATGTACAAGATGATGCCCTTCGGGCTCAAAAATGCGGGAGCTACGTACCAGCGTCTGGTTGATAAAGTGTTTGAGAAGCAGAAAGGTAGAAACATCGAGGCTTATGTTGACGATGCCATCGTAAAAAGCAGGGAAGACAAGGAACACCTGACAGACTTGCAGGAAACCTTCAGTTCTCTGCGCGCCTACAAAATGAAACTGAATCCGAAAAAGTGCACGTTTGGAGTCCGCTCCGGAAAATTTCTAGGTTTTCTGGTCAGTTCTCGGGGTATTGATGCCAACCCTGAAAAAGTTCAGGCGGTCTTAGACCTTCCTGAACCCAAGACCATCAGGGACATCCAGCGCCTGACGGGACGAATGGCCGCCTTGGCACGATTTATTGCCCGATCAGCAGACAGAGCCACTCCTTTTTTCAAAATTCTGAAAGGAAACAAACAGTTCAAATGGGAAAGCGAGCAGAGAGAAGCCTTTGAGCAACTGAAAGACCATCTTAAGAGTCTCCCTACCCTGGCAAGACCAGTAGCAGGAGAGAAACTTTTTCTCTACATCGCGGTAACTAACATAACTGTCAGCGCAGTCATCCTGCGGGTAGAAGCAAGCACCCAGCAGCCTATATATTTTGTGAGTCATGCGCTGGGGGCAGCTGAGAAGAATTATCCCATGGTTGAGAAGGCTGCCTACGCGGTCATAATTGCAGCCCGGAAGCTCAGACCTTATTTTGACGCGCATCCAGTCATTGTCCTCACCGATCAACCCCTGGAAAAGGTGTTGGAAAAATTCGAAAAATCGGGAAGGTTGTTAAAATGGGCAATTGAGCTGAGCGGGCTGGGTATATCTTACCAGCCAAGAACAGCCATCAAGGCCCAAGCCTTGGCAGACTTTTTGGCTGAGTGCTCCCATTCAGGGGAAGAGGAAGCCCCTGCCCAGGAGTGGGTCGTGCACACTGATGGGTCCTCCACGGCCAGCGGCGCAGGCGCAGGCGTAGTATTAACCAGCCCAGAGGGAGCCGACTTCGAGCATGCTCTCAGGTTCGTCTTCCCAGCATCAAACAATGAGGCAGAGTACGAAGCAGTACTCGCAGGCGTCAGGTTAGCTAAGGCTGCAGGGGCGGAACGAATTATCTTGGCGACAGATTCCCAACTCATCGCCAACCAGATTAATGGGGAGTACGAAGCCAGAGACCAAACAATGGCCTCATACCTAGAAATGGTAAAAAGAGAACTATCCAGCCTGAAATCATACGAGATCAAGCAAATTCCCCGATCCCAGAACAACAGAGCAGACGCCCTGTCAAAACTGGCAAGCTCCAGTCTGCAGGACATCCGGAGGTCGGTATGGGTGGACGTTTTACACGAAAGGTCTACTGATCCTGGTCAAGAGATTAATACCATGGAAGAAGAGCCAGAAAGTTGGATGACCCCTTTCGTCCAATATAAGAGGCACGGTACCCTACCGCCAGACCCATTGCAAAGAAGGAAGGTACAGGCTAAAGCAGCCTGGTTCATATTCGTTAATGGAGAACTCTACAAAAAATCCTTTACTTATCCCCTGCTTAAATGCCTACGGGCGGATCAGGCCGTTGAAGTGTTGGATGATATCCATTCAGGAATTTGTGGACATCACATCGGCGGGAGGTCGCTGGCCCACAAGGCCCTCAGGGCAGGCTACTACTGGCCTACCATGCTGGCAGATGCCAGGAGCCTGGCCCAGAAATGCAGAAAATGTCAACTCTTCGCCCCGTCCATCCATGCCCCGGCCCAGGAGCTCAGGCCAATCCTATCTCCCATTCCCTTTGCTCGATGGGGGATGGACATTCTAGGGCCCTTCACAGTGGCCACAGGGGGCAGAAAATTTTTGATAGTCGCCATAGACTACTTCACCAAATGGGTGGAGGCTGAAGCAGTACCCAACATCACTGAGCCGGCTGTCCGAAAGGTAATCTGGCGGAATGTCATTACCCGGTTCGGTGTACCGAAGATGCTAGTGTTCGACCACGGCAGGCAGTTCGATAATGACCCACTAAGGATCTGGCTAGAAAGCCATAACATCTCAGTCGCCTACTCAGCAGTCTGTCACCCTCAAACCAATGGGCAGGCAGAAGCAGCCAACAAACAGATTCTGAATGGCCTGAAGAAAATGGTGGATGACTGCAAGGGTAGGTGGGCTGATGAACTCCCCAGCATACTCTGGTCCATCCGAACTACCAGGAAGGAGTCTACGGGCCAGACCCCATTTGGCTTGGTGTACGGAGCAGAGGCTTTATTGCCGATTGAGACAAGGATTCCCTCTCTGCGTTCCCAACTATACAACCAAGCTGAGAATGAGGCCGTGATGGTCGAGGCCCTGGACCTGGTAAGTGAGCTAAGAGAGGAAGCTGGTACAAATATCGCTGCCTACCAGCAGCGAATGAGGAAGGCCTTCAATAGCAAAGTCCGGCAGAGGAGCTTTCAGGTGGGCGAGCTAGTCCTAAGAAAAACACAGGCAACTGGAAAATCGAGAGAGCATGGGAAACTTAGTGCCAATTGGGAGGGCCCATACCAAGTAACTCAGGTTTTGGGTCCAGGCACGTACAAGATATCCGATATAGAGGGACAGGAGCTGAACGCTCATTGGAATGTAGATACACTAAAGAAATATTACGTCTAAGCAAGAGTGTAGGCAATTTTTACTTTTACTAGAGTAAAAAGGCGGAGGACGATCAGAAATGTCGACGACTCCGACCACCCCTATGTCAAGAAGAAAAATTTAAGAGAAATGAGAAAATGCAGGTTTATACTCGTTGCCTGTTCACACTCGCGTCTTTCACACACAAACGAGCAGGGGGCAATAGGGGGAGGCCCCCCTGTTGCCAAAATGGGGAAAAGTGAACCCCCCAACGCAAACCAAAGAAAGCTACCCTGCTTACCTCTGGGCAGGCAGGGCGCAGGCCCCCTGGACTTTGAATGAAAAGCCAGGGACAGGCCAGGCTAACAAGGACTGGGGGCAGGCCCCCCAACCTTGTATAAAAAACGCAAAGGCCACCCTGCTTACCTCTGGGCAGGCAGGGGGCAGGCCCCCTGGACTTTGAACGAAAAGCCAGGGACAGGCCAGGCTAACAAGGACTGGGGGCAGGCCCCCCAACCTTGTATAAAAAACGCAAAGGCCACCCTGCTTACCTCTGGGCAGGCAGGGGGCAGGCCCCCTGGACTTTGAACGGAAAGCCAGGGACAGGCCACACCAACAAGGACTGGGGGCAGGCCCCCCAACCTTGTATAAAAAACGCAAAGGCCACCCTGCTTACCTCTGGGCAGGCAGGGGGCAGGCCCCCTGGACTTTGAACGAAAAGCCAGGGACAGGCCAGGCTAACAAGAACTGGGGGCAGGCCCCCCAACCTTGTATAAAAAACGCAAAGGCCACCCTGCTTACCTCTGGGCAGGCAGGGGGCAGGCCCCCTGGACTTTGAACGAAAAGCCAGGGACAGGCCAGGCTAACAAGAACTGGGGGCAGGCCCCCCAACCTTGTATAAAAAACGCAAAAGCCACCCTGCTTACCTCTGGGCAGGCAGGGGGCAGGCTCCCTGGATTTCAAACAAAAACCAGGGACAGGCCAAGCAGATAAAAACCCTCCTACCTACGGGCGGATAGGTTGCAAGTCAAACTCATGAAGAATCAAAATGCACAAAAGCAAACAGAATTCACATACAGAAGAAAAAGCAGCGTCAAGGAAACACAAGACATAAGTTTTCAAAGTTTTCAAGACAAACAGTTACAACCAAGAGTACGGCAGCCGGCCACCAAAGGGCTCGGCGCGCAAAGAAGTAAGGAAATTAAAGCGTTGGCACAGGCGCAGCAGGGGACGAGCAAGAGCCCTCTGAGGAAGACTGCCCTCCATGTTAAGCAGGGGGAGCGTCTGGGCCAGAAGCCTCTCCCTCAGACAGCCTACGCATTTGAGCTTCATCCTTAGCTGTGTAAAGGGTCCGGAAAGCATCTTCGTCAAAACCCGGGAACATCTCCCTGACAGCCTCCATCACAACCTTCAAGCAGGAATTGGCACCATTAACGAAGCCCGCCGACACCGCCATTTCCACCTCCTGGAGAATCTCACTCCTCTCTTTCTCCCAGTCCTTGGTCTTCGTCGCCAGATCCTCGGTCTTCGCCGCCAAATCGCCAAGGGCCGTCTGCAGATCAGAGTTTGCCTTAGAAAGGCGATCACCAAGGTCAACAACGCTCTTCTTAGCATGGTCCAGTTCAGCCAAAGCTTTTTTGGCCCGCTCCAGTTCAGCAAAGGCCTGCTGTGCTCTCTTGGACTCCTCTCCCAGGCGAGACACCTCCCGTGTAGCTTTCTCGCTCTCAAGCTTCCAATGGATAGCCCGACCCCCGGCCTCTTCTAGCTCAATCTCCTTTTTCGCCAACTGATCCTTCAGGCTGGCAATGAGAGCAACGTCTCTCTCAACTGCAGAAAGGCGGTCTGGGTTGGCTAGTTCCTCATCACTCAGGCGACCAAGGGCAGCCAGCTCCGCGGAAGCCTGCATAATTCGGGAGGTGCGCTTAATATACTGGGTCACTTGACTGGCAGCGGACTTAACGGTCTTGAGAAGATGGTCAGTCAAAACCGCCCCTGAGTCGGAGAGCAAGGCAGAAATATCTTGGCTGTCACCCGCATTGTAGTGGAACTCAACGTTCTCCTCAGAGAAAAGGGTGGCGGGAATCTCCGGAGCAAGACGCTTGGGTTCAGGCGTGGCAGTCTCCAAATCCACCACCTGGTCAGCATTAGGGGCCTCCCGACTCCTCTTTCTGATCAGTGCTCGGGGGGTACTCTCCCCAGTCTCCTCGGAACCTGCGGCCCGCGACTGCGGGGGGATCTGAATCCCTGCTGAAAGACCCTCTTGCCTGCCAACAGGCGATAGAGTAGCCTCGAAAGCGATCGCCCTCGCCGCTGGCGAAGGAGTAGCCTCAGAAACCGCCGTCTTGGCAGGCGTAACACGAGGAGGAGGGGGAAGCCTTGGCCTACTGAATGACAGGCCCTTCAAATGCTTCATCAGATTCTTCTCGCCTCTCTTAAAACCAGGGGGAAGAGAAGGGCGACTTTGAATGACAGTGAGGTTCTCGTCCAGGCCCAGGCGTCTCACCTCCCCCTTTTTCCAGATAAAAGTGGCAAGAGCTGCAAAGCAAACAAACAGGCCGTCAAGGCATTTCCGAAATACACAAAAGAGTAAGAAGGAATCACCAGCACTCCTGAACTACCTTTATCCAGACCCGGATTCATGCCCAGCCGAGTCAGATAATTGTCAGTCGCTAAAAGCTCCGCATGAGGGAGCCATAAGGTGGGGCCGTACACCCCATACTTGTTAGTATGGCCTGCAAAGTAGGCCGTCAACTCCTTCTCCTTCTCACTCAACTTAACCTCCAAGGCCTTCCCACCCACGCCAGGGTGGTACTCCTCAGGAGTCTCCATCCTGGTATGGACGTGGTTTCTGAAGTGACGAGGAATCCTCCACCCATGGGTGCTGTGTATATAAATGAAGTTGTTCTTCCAATCCCTCAAGCTGTCCATACCAGGCCACACCAAACAATGTCCCTTCTGCCTCAAGAGGGACCAATAACCAGGGGAGCCCGTACTCCCAGATGAAACCATCTGCAAGCCCACCATGAACCGCAGGGCGTCGATGGAAGGCTCCATGTGGTGGAAAAGGCAGGTCCATACATATGAAATCAGCGCCCTGACAGCTGTGGCTGTCAGCTGCGCGACGGCGACGTTCATACGCCTGAAAATCTCCTCTAAAGCAGGATGTAGGGGGAAACGAAGGCCAAACTCTAAGCATTTGTGATAAACCGCTATGCACCCATCTGGGGGGTTGCATACGGTATCTTTTTCGCCGGGGACAACAATGGTGTACCCTTCCCCGAAGTTATAGAGCCGCTCAATCACAACGACATCGTTCTTTGCAGGGATAATCTCCCGATTTTTCGGGTCAGGGAAAGTACTCAGAGGGATGCGGTATTTAGCCTTGTCTAAATAGTAAACCCTACCCTTTTCCCGACGAACGAGGGGGCCGGAAGTTCTGGAAGGGTCAATTTCCAACGCCCCGTCATCTGAATCAACAGCATCATACGAGGGGGGGTCAGGAGAATTGCCGCCCCCACTTCCCGACGAACGCTCATCCTCAAGGCCAACCTCCCTAGAGGAGGAGGCGAAGTCCATCCCTTCTCCCCTCTTTGATGGGTCAGTGAAGGGCAAAATCCTTTCTCGGGTTCCAGACATGATTACTCTAAAAAGATGCGGAAAAAAGGAAATCGAAGAGAAAAAGAGAATGGAGGATGAAAATCTGACCTAAGATCGCCTGACAACGCGCCGCAAGCCCGAAGAGAGGAATCTCAGAGAAATGAAGATGCAAGAAAAGATACGATTCGTCAATACTTCAAGGTTTTTGACAAAAGAGAAAGAATGAGAGATGTCAAAAGAGAAGAGAGATTGGAAAAGATGAGAGTGATGGATAGTGGATCACTCTTATAGAGGAAGGCATGGCAAGAGTCACTCAACCCTTTGAAATTCGCCCAAAGGCTGCGGTCCACGTGTCACCTCTAGGAAGGGTTGCCCTAGGCAGCTTCCCAAGGAAAAGAATGATAACAAATAAATAAATATTAATAAACCCATATTAAAAATTCAAATACACAAAATATCCATTTCATTGAAAACACCGCAAGCGGAAGATACATCATAAGACATACATGAAAGGAAAATTACACAAGGCGTGGAAAAATTCCAGCCTGACAGAAATTAAAGGCCCTACCACGCAGGCCTAGTCATCCCCCAAATCTGGAGAGTAATCTCCAGGACTGCCTGGGCTCCCGAGAGTCGAACCCCAATCCCAACTTGGGGAATCCAGAAAGGGGTCAGTTGCAGCCCCATCCTCGCCCCTGTCACTCAGGCAGCCGAGGCCTTCACTGTCGTCGGAATCACGGCTGCTGTCTTCCCAATCCCTTCCAAAAGGGACGGCTCGAGAATCGTCGCAAGTACGACAGCCTGTTTTCTTTACAGGCGAAGAAGGGCCCGACTCCAGGGAAGAGTCAGTACCGGAGTTAGGGCCAAATTGTTCAGGGTGCAGCCATGGAAAACACTCATGGCACCCCCTGTCATAGCAGCCCCCTCCCTGGGGGCAACGCCTAAATCTAGGCACGGCAGGAGGAGAGGACCTCCTAGGGCGCTTGCCCATCCTGACAGAGGCCTTCCCTCTCCTCCGGCGAAGGCGAAGTCGGGAGCAACGGCTCCGGCGGACAGTTAAATAAGCAGCTCGTGCATATCTGAGTCGCCAAAAACCTCTGAAGATAAAGGAAACGTGTTTGACTCCGCGGCGGACAATACTTTTCTTAATCCAAGCCATGTTTAAGATGAAGAAAATGTAAAGATTGAGGGTGGAATGAAGCACAAAGTAATCAGGGAAGCTAAAGGTTTTATACTAAGGAAAATATCGCATTAATGACACCCCAACCACCTCTGCGAAGGAGAAAGCCAATCAGCGAAGCGGCACGCTGCCCAAAAATTCTCTATGCAGAGGAAGGTAATCATAACAAAGGACGCTTGAACTCCCTGCGTGCCCAGAGAAGTTAAAGCATGTTCCCTCGGGAACATGCGACGCATTAAATGCAAAAACCCAAAGAGGCAACCTCCCGCTGTCCTGGGGAAATACACCGCCTGCCGAGCTGGAACCCCGTTCCTCCTCAGCCAGCGAGGGCCAATTGATGAGGGTTGGTTGCCTGTCGTTGGCCGCCCGCCAATCAGGGCCCCAAGGCGACCGAGCCCCAAGAAAGGGGAAGGATCTGTCCGGCTGCTTTTCCCATCAGTTACTGGAATCTCCAAGTGTGGCCCCAATTCCCCGGGCCGCCCGCCAAACGGGATGGACCAGGCCTGCCGCCTGCGTCCAGGGCATCTCCGCCTGAATGAAGCCAAAAGGGAACCAAGGACCCATCCGTCATTTTGCCTAAGGTAATTGGGAATGGAGGGATGGGAGGCCACCACTTGTCACTCTCCCATCCAACCATTCCTCTTTCTCTTCTCTCTCTTGGGGGAAGGTATAAATACCTCCCCATTTCCCACATGAGAGGGGTTGGATTTTTCTCTCTCTAGACTCTTACTCCAAAAACGCCGCCTAGTTCCTCACGAGCTAGGTTCGTCAAGGCATTTCACGGACTGACTTAGGCATCGGAGAGGGTTTCCTCGGACAACCTCCGAGGCCCTGTGCGTTCATTGTGCAGGGAGCAGGCCATTTCCGCCGGGAAGGTCCGATCTAAGGAGTGAGAGAAAGGGGAGACCAAGGGAAATCAAACGATCATTTGTTCGCAATTAACCCGATTATACAGCCCGGATCCTAGGCCGGGTGAATTGTTTCCGTGACAGGAACAACTCCATATAGTCAAAATCCACCAAAATAAATACAAATATCTCACATTTCTAATTTCCTCAAATTCCACAGGCACCTAATTTCTTGAATTTCAAAGTAACACAACTTCGCCACCACCTAAATCCACAAGATAAGATCACATAATTCCACAAGATAATACCAAAATTCGAAGCCACCAAAATTCTCATACTCCTCTAAGGTAAAAGTAGCACTTGCCAAGTTAAGAGCATGTCGGAAAAAATATTTAAATTATTTCAATATTTCAAAATTCACAAGTTCAATCATTTTACAAGCGCGTAATGCAAAAAATCAATCAAATAAGTGCGATTAGCACTACCAAACCAACAATATCACTACTTCAAAATCCTTGGTTTCTTGACGCTTTAAAGATGGGTTCTCGACGTTTTATAGTATCGCAAATTTAATTTTCGACGCTTCAAGAAAGCGTGGAGATTTTGGGCGTCGGGAATTCTCGATGCATTTTTATGTTGCCATTCTCTACACATTAAAACGTTGAATATTTTATTTAAGACGCATTTTTGTGTCACTACGTGGTTCACTGAAATATGCAACCTCGACGCTTTTCTATGTCGCTATTTTTTTCCCCGGCCAATTTTTTTTCAAAGCGGGAGACTTTCTACTTCTTAAAGTGTCGAGAAATAATAATATAAAATTAAGTTATCGACACTTTGATATTGTAAAGGCGTCGAGAATCATATCATAAAGAATATAATAATAATTATTCATTTCCAACAACTGAATACTGCTTGCGATTACATATTTATGTTGTCTAAAAAGCGCGACTCCACATTTACTGAATTGATATCCATATACACAAAGATCGAGTTGGTCGCTCAGAAAACAAACACTTAATTAGAATAATCTTCAATCATATATATATTTCGCAATCAATAAATAGAGTTTCATACGACAAATACCTAGAATAATCTCCATCCAACCATATATTTCGCAGTCCAAAGTAAAATGAAAAAAATACTAAAAAACTACAGTATTATTTTAAAAGGTACGTGTTTTCCTCCGAAAAAACATTGAATTTAATGTCGATGTGAGTCGATTTTGTCATCCATCAATTCCATCATCTCCCTTTTTGTGTTGTACAATGTCCTGTTGTGGTAAAATATAATAAGGAAAACTGAATAGACAATATAATGAACCATAAATAAGTAGAAAATATAAATGCATATTAGAGAAATAAATTACCTCAGGATCAACTTAGAAAAGTTGACACAAACACTCCCATCTTCAAATCTTCTAATGCCTCTATGTATGTCTACCCAATCACAACGAAACATAACAACTTTATATTGCCCAAAATAATCTAACTCATAAATTTGCCTAATTTTCCAATAATACTCTTGCCCATCAGCTTCAACCATGATTCCAGAGTTCTGCGTATTCATATTTTTCTC
This sequence comes from Agrostemma githago, assembly GCA_958450325.1. Classification (NCBI taxonomy): domain Eukaryota; kingdom Viridiplantae; phylum Streptophyta; class Magnoliopsida; order Caryophyllales; family Caryophyllaceae; genus Agrostemma; species Agrostemma githago. Next base: position 22,239,828 of record OY288244.1, on the reverse strand, counting down.
TCGATCAACCTTTTGAAACTTGTAACCATTGATCATAATCTCGGTCATTCTTTTGCCATAACTATGTCAGCCACCTGCCAAAGCTTTTCGTATTTGTCCTTTTTGGGTGCTTCCATCCAAGTTGTGAACCTGTGAGAAAAAAATACAAATATACAATGTCATCACAAATTTCGCTTAATGCAAATGTAATGGTGTGCATTTCGAATTTCTCTAGAACAGAGAACCTGATGTTGAAGCCAATCTATTAGTTCATTGATGATCCATTCATTTTTATTACTTGGGGTAGCTATATTTTTACTCTCTTGGCGCTTTTGATTGAGGAACTCCCTGGAAACAATTATTTCAAAATCAAGTTTCATTGTTAGCTTGTTTAAGACAAAGAAACATCATCATAATTTTAAAAGTATCAACTTTTAAGTATGTACACTTACTTTATGACCTCATTCATTTCATCAGAATGAAGTAAAATATAACGGTGCGCTTGTCGTGCACTTTTATCATCCAAGCATACCTTTTCGGTCATTCCAATAATATTGTGAGGGAAAGCACAACCACAAATGAATTTAGTAACAATAAACCAAGGGGTATTATAGAAAGATTATATACTTCGAATTTTGCTCAACAAAGAATGTGTGCGAGCAAAGAAACTGACAAAGAATGTGTGACCACTACTACAAAATTGTTCTAAGGAACCACCTCTAACATACCCGTTAAATTGTCTAACCGGTCTCTTAATATTATGAAACCATTGATTTAGTAAAACCAGTCTGTTAAAATCATTCCTAACACACTGGTTGGAGTATTTAACCGGTCTCTTAATTTAAGAGACCATCTACTATTTATAATCTGTCTCTTATAAAAATGAATAAGACACCTAGACCCACGTGGATTATAATTTCACTAAACTCTAATTGGATCGCCCTTTTTGTAGCTTATTTGTTGCTGTGATTGATTAAGGCCCCGTTCTCTTGGACTTGTATTCAGACAGTTTCAGTTCAGTTCAGACACTTTCAATTCAGTTCAGACACATTCAGTTCAGTTCAGTTCAGTTCAGACACATTCAGTTCAGTTCAGTTCAGACACATTAATAATAATAATAATATTATTATTATTACTATTAAGTATAATAATAGTAATAATAATATTATTATTAATACTTACACCGTAATATAATAATATTAATATTATAATTAATAATTAATAATAATAATAGTATTATTATTATTAATACTTACTCCATAATATTTATAATAATCATAATATTATTATTATTATTATTTAATACTTACTCCGTAATATTTATAATAATATTATTATTATTATTTACTATTATTATTAATAAATTAATAAATTATATTATTATTGTTATTATAATTAATAATATTAATTATACTTAACATTTATAATAATATTATTATTATTAAATAATAATAATATTATTAATAATAATATTATTATTAATTAATATTAAATTTAATATGAATTAATGTATTATTATTAATTAATTAATATTAATGTTAATTAATTAATTTTATTATTATTATAATTAATTATAATAATATTATTAATAAATATTATTATTATAATTAATTAATTAATTAATAATTATTACTCCCTCCGATTTTAAATTTTCGCCCCATTTCATCAATATATAGGTGTAGTATTTTAAAGAAATGGGGCAATAAATAAAAAACGGAGGGAGTATTATCATTATTATTATTATAATTAATTATTATAATTAATTATTAGTATTAGTATTATTATTAATAATTAATATTAATATTTTTAATTAATTAATTTCATTAATTTTATTTTTAATATAAAGTATTAATATTATTAATGTTATTTATTACTTAATATTAATAATATTAATCATTAATAGTAATTATTATTAATTATTATTATTATTATTATTATTATTATTAATTATTAGTATTAGTATTAGTATTAATTATTATTATTATTATTATTATTATTATTAATTATTAATTTTTTCTATTATTAGTTATTTATATTATTTATCACTTTTATTCATTATTATTATTATTTATTATTATTATTTGTCATTAATAATAATATTTAGTATTATTATAATAATAATAACAATTATTGTTGATGGGGGTCGGTTGCCTACCTCGGGCCGCCTGCCAGTTAGGCCCCAAGGTGACCAATCCCAGAAAGAGGAAAGGCCTGCCCAGCAGACTGTCCGTCAACATCATTGAAACCTCCAAGAGTATGGCCTTAATCCCTTAGCCGCCTGGCACAGCCTGGCCGCCTGCCAAGCAGGGCGAACCAGGCCTCCTGCCTGCCTCCAGGGCGCTCCCGCCTAAGCAGGACCCAAGGAGAACCGAGGACCCATCCGTCATTTTGCCTAAGGTAAGGGGAAATGAGTGGACAAGGTGAGTCCACGTGTCGCGCCAGCGTCCACTCATTTCCCTCCTCTTCACTCTCTTTTCCTCTCTCTTGTGGGAAGGTATAAATACTTACCCATTTCCCACATAGAGGGGGTTGGATTTTCTCTCTCTAGACTCTTACTCCTAAAAACGCCACCTAGTTCCTCACGCTGACTTAGGCATCGGAGAGGGTTTCCTCGGACAACCTCCGAGGCCCTGTGCGTTCATTGTGCAGGGAGCAGGACAACTCGCCGGGAAGGTCCGATCAAGGGAGTGAGAGAAAGGGGAGGCTAAAGGAAATCAAACGATCAACTGTTCACTATTAATCCGATCCTACAACCCGGATCCCAGGCCGGATAAATCGTTTCCGTGACCGGAACAATTTGGCGCCGTCTGTGGGGACTCATAATCACAAACTAAACACAATCATGCCAGAAATCGTTGATGCCAGTGCAGGAACGGGTCCGACGGTCCCACCGGTGGCCCCCCTGTATGGTATGCCGCAGTCGGAGAGAGTTCCTCCTGCCACGATCCTAGGGGTAGGGGGAACCAGTCTCCTTGGTGGATCTAACACTGCTGTGACGCCTGAGCTGGGGGCATGCCCAGGGCACACTCTTAATCTGACCCCAGCTCAGATGGCGCAGACAGCCGCCTTCTTCTCTGCGATGCTGAACAAGGAGTTCACTCCTGAGGACTTGGTAGGCAGGGTCGCATCGGCTCCCAGGCAACCATCCCCAATCAGCAGGGATGAAGCCGGGGGCACGAGGCGGACCGCCGCTAGGAATGCTCAGAGGAAAGCAAGAAGGAGGGCACAGGCGTATGCGCATGTGCAAAGGCGCATTACTACCGGCAGTCCAGAGCCACCTGTCCAGCAGGCGTTTTCCATTCACACAACGGAATCTGCGTCTGGAGAACAAAGAGGCTTGTCCCGGGAAATGCAGGAGAGAATGAGGCCCAGGGAGCCCATGTCAAAACGCTTGGGGGAAAGGCCAGGCGGAGTTTTCTCCAGGCTAACACCTGCAGCCAAGGAACAGTCGGCCCCCGGCTTATCCCAAAGCCTGCAATCCAGGCTCAACCGAGGACAACCGCTCGAGTCCAGATATCATCAGGGTGAGAACCTCTGCCACTCTCAGAGGAAGAGGCCCAGGCAGATTTCCCCGGAAACAGAGGATGAAGCAGCAAGCAGGCCGCCACCAAGGCACCGCTCCCCTAGTGCGAGGAAACCGACCCATAAACAATGGGATTCTCACGGTAACCAGTCTGGGGAAAGCAGGTCACGCACGACTGGTAGGCAGGCCTACAAAAACCCCGCTGCACCCTGAGGTACAAGAGTACCCCATTCCAAAAATCAAAATGCCCACCATTAAGTTTGATGGGACGACAGATCCTGAAGATCACCTGGCGGCGTTTGAGAGCCACATGGGCATGTACGACGTAGATGATGCCATCTGGTGTAAAGTTTTCCCAACCACCTTGGTGGGACTGGCGCAGGGATGGTTCAGAGACCTCCGCCAGGGGTCAATCAAGTTCTTTATAGAGTTGGCTGAAATCTTCCTCGAGCAATATGCCGGGAATAAGAGAAGACGCCTCACTCGTTTCGATCTCATGACACTGAAGCAGAAAAAGGGTGAAAGTGTGAGGGAATACCTGAGAAGATTTGATCTATCCTACCAGCAGGTTAGGGAGATCGACGACTCCACTGCCGCCTACGCCCTGACAATCTCCCTACTTCCAGGGGAAATGAAAAACCAGATGATCAGGGCCCAGCCAGAAACCCTGGCCATGGCCAGGAAAATTGCGGAAGGATTCATTCTGCAGGAGGAGTTCCACGGCCTGACGGATACCCCTGCAGGTCAAACAAGGCCTCAAGGGGGACCGTAGGGTGGACGGGGCAGAAGTGAGCCAGGCAAGCAAAGGGAGGAGGGAGACACTCCCAAGAAAGAGCGCACAGTCTACCAGCCCAGGTTCGATAGTTACACTACCCTGAACAAATCCAGGGCGGAGATCTTCGAACTGGAAAAAGAAACTGCCAAATGGAATCGCCTGAGCAAGCCTCGCAGCCCGAAAGGAGACCCCAAGAAATTCTGCACTTTCCACGACTGCATAGGCCATACCAACGAGGAATGCCGTCACCTGAAGGACGAGATCGAGAAGTTAATCACGAACGGATGGTTAGCCAACTACGCAGCTAAGAATAAGGCTCAGAAAGAAGTGTCTGAAAAACCCGAAGGGTCAGTGCAGAACCGCATGGTGATCCATGTAATTTCAGGGGGCACTGAGGGCCAGATCAGTCGAAGAGGCCGAAAAAGACAAATGCGTGAACTAAGGAACCAGATCTGCTATGCTGAGAAAGCAGGGAGTCCAAGGGGGGTGACCCTAAGCATCACCCCTGATGATGCAGGGCGCGTAGTATACCCGCACAGTGACCCTTTGGTGCTGTCCCTAGAGATCAGCAACCACATTGTGCGGAGGTGTATGGTAGACACAGGCGCGTACACGAATCTGCTGTACAAGGACGCCTTCGAGAAAATGGGCTTGGAAAAAAGGCACCTACGACCTGCCCCTGGATCGCTATACGGATTCAGTGGAGCAGGCGTGCTGCCCATGGGAGTCATAGACCTGCCCGTAACCTTTGGAGAAGGCTCTACTGCCAGAAACGTCAGGGCAACCTTTGTTGTTGTGGATGCAAGATCTGCCTACAACGCCCTAATCGGCAGGGCCACCCTGGACGAAATCGAGGCGGCCATCTCCATCAGGGCCCTCACCATAGCGTATGTCACCAACTTTGGACTAGAAGGAAAAGTGCGCGGGGACCAAGAGTCAGCCAGACAATGCTACTCCGTGGCCCTGCAAGAACACGAAAAAGAAAGAAAAGGAAAAAGAAAGGCTGACAGTTCCCCCATCAGGGAAGGCGAAATACCAGCCGAGCACTCAGCGCCTGACCACCTGGAGCCAGGGGGCGAGAGCATGTTAGTAGACTTGGAGCCGGGTAGGCAGGTCCTGATAGGAGCTGACCTGGAAAAATCCTACCAGGCTGAACTGGTCAAGCTGCTAAAAGAAAACAAAGACGTATTCGCCTACTCGGCAGACGAGATGCCCGGCGTTGATCCATCATGCATCGTTCACAAGCTGAATGTAAGCATGGATGCTCGCCCTGTAAAACAGAAGAAACGAAACATGTCCGCGGAAAAAGACGCAGCAATCAAGGAAGAAATTGACAAACTCTTGAAAGCAGATTTTATTGAGGTCTGTGACTACCCAGAACGGTTGGCGAATGTAGTCATGGTTAAAAAATCGTCAGGCGCATGGAGAATGTGCGTGGATTTTACAAACCTCAATAAGGACTGCCCGAAAGACTGCTATCCGCTCCCCAGAATCGACCAACTGGTAGACTCCACCAGTGGTTACTCCATGCTGAGCTTCCTAGATGCCTTTTCAGGGTATCATCAAGTATACTTGTGGCAGCCGGACAGGGTGAAGTGCGCGTTCATCACCAGTTCAGGCACCTACATGTACAAGATGATGCCATTCAGGTTTAAAAATGCAGGGGCTATATACCAGCGGTTAGTTGATAAAGTGTTTGAAAAACAAAAAGGCAGAAACATCGAGGCTTACGTTGATGACGCCATCGTAAAAAGCAGAGAGGACAGAGAGAACCTGATGGACTTGCAGGAGACCTTCTGCTCCCTGCGCGCCTACGAAATGAAACTCAATCCAAAGAAGTGTACATTTGGAGTCCGCTCCGGCAAATTCCTGGGGTTCCTGGTCAGCTCTCGGGGGATAGACGCCAACCCTGAGAAAATTCAGGCAGTTCTAGACCTTCCTGAGCCCAAAACCATTAGAGACATCCAGCGCCTGACGGGCCGCATGGCCGCCCTAGCACGGTTCGTCGCCCGGTCAGCAGACAAGGCCACTCCTTTCTTCAAGATACTGAAAGGAAACAGACAGTTCAAGTGGGAAAACGAGCAGAGAGAGGCCTTCGAACAGTTGAAGGACCATCTTAAGAAGCTCCCCACCCTGGCCAGGCCAGTAGCAAGGGAAAAGCTTTTCCTTTACATTGCAGTGACCAATATAACTGTCAGCGCGGTCATCTTACGAGAAGAGGCAGGCGCCCAGCAACCTATATATTTCGTGAGTCACGCGCTGGGGGCAGCCGAGAAAAACTACCCGATGGTCGAAAAAGCCGCCTACGCGGTCATAATTGCCGCCAGGAAGCTCAGACCTTACTTTGACGCGCATCCAGTAGTAGTCCTCACCGACCAACCACTAGAGAAGGTGTTGGAAAAATTTGAAAAATCAGGGAGACTACTGAAGTGGGCGATTGAGCTGAGTGGGCTAGGTATATCTTACCAGCCTAGAACAGCCATCAAGGCCCAAGCCTTAGCAGATTTCCTGGTAGAGTGCTCCCATTCAGGGAAAGAAGAGACCCCTGCCGAGGAATGGGTCGTGCATACCGATGGATCCTCGACTTCCAACGGCGCAGGCGCATGTATCGTGCTGACCAGCCCAGGAGGGGCTGACTTTGAGCATGCCCTCAGATTTGTCTTCCCAGCATCAAACAACGAAGCAGAGTACGAAGCAGTACTTGCAGGTGTCAGGCTAGCTAAAGCCGCAGGGGCAGAGCGGATTGTCCTAGCGACAGACTCCCAGCTCATCGCCAACCAAATTAATGGTGAATACATAGCGAGGGACCAAGCAATGGCCACGTACCTAGAGATGGTGAAGGGGGAGCTATCCGGCCTGAAGTCATATGAGGTCAAACAGATCCCCCGATCCCAGAACAGCAGAGCAGACGCCCTGTCAAAACTGGCAAGCTCCAGTCTACAGGACATCCGGAGATCAGTGTGGGTCGACGTTTTACACGAAAAGTCCACTAACCCCTGTCAGGCGGTTAATACTGTGGAAAAAGAGCTAGAAAGCTGGATGACTCCCTTCATCCAGTACAAGAAGCATGGTATCTTACCATCAGACTCATTACAAAAAAGGAAGATACTGGCTAAAGCAGCCTGGTTCATACTCATTAATGAAGAGCTTTACAAGAAGTCTTTCACTTATCCCCTGCTCAAATGCCTGCGGGCAGATCAGGCCGCTGAAGTATTGGAAGATATCCACTCAGGGATTTGTGGACATCACATTGGTGGGAGATCACTGGCCCACAAGGCCCTCAGGGCATGCTACTACTGGCCTACCATGCTGGCAGATGCCAAGAGCCTGACCCAGAAATGTAGTAAATGCCAACTCTTTGCCCCATCCATCCATGCCCCGGCCCAGGAGCTCAGGCCAATCCTATCCCCCATCCCCTTCGCTCAATGGGGGATGGACAATCTAGGACCCTTCACGGTGGCCACAGGGGGCAGAAAATTCTTGATTGTCGCCATAGACTACTTCACCAAATGGGTGGAAGCCGAAGCAGTGCCCAACATCACTGAGCCGGCGATCAGGAAAGTGGTCTGGCGAAATATCATCACCAGGTTCGGTCTACCAAAGATGTTGGTATTTGACCATGGCAGGCAATTTGATAATGATCCGCTGAGAATCTGGCTGGAAAGCCACAACATCTCAGTCGCCTATTCAGCCGTCTGTCATCCTCAAACCAACGGACAGGCAGAAGCAGCCAACAAACAAATCCTGAACGGCCTGAAGAAAATGGTGGATGACTGCAAGGGTAGGTGGGCTGACGAACTCCCCAGTATACTCTGGTCAATCCGAACTACCAGAAAAGAGTCTACAGGCCAGACCCCGTTTGGTCTGGTATATGGAGCAGAGGCGTTATTACCAATTGAGGCAAGGATCCCCTCTCTACGCTCCCTGCAGTACGACCAGGCTGAAAACGAAGCTGCAATGGTCGAAGCCTTGGACCTGGTAAATGAGTTAACGGAAGAAGCCAGTACCAACATCGTCGCCTACCAGCAACGAATGAGGAAAGCCTTCAACACCAAGGTCCGATAGAGGAACTTCCAGATGGGTGAGCTGGTTCTGAGAAAGACACAGGCGGTTGGAAAGTCAAGAGAACATGGAAAGCTGAGTGCCAACTGGGAAGGTCCATACCAAGTGACTCGCGTCCTGGGACCAGGCACATATAAAATCGCCAACCTTGAAGGGCAAGAGCTACATGCTCACTGGAATGCAGACACGCTAAAGAAGTATTACGTCTGAACAAGAATGCAGGCAGTTTTTACTTTTACTAAAAAAGGCGGAGGACGGTCAAAAATGTCGACGGCTCCGACCACCCCAATGTCAAAAAGAAATTTTTTTAGAGAAATGAGAAGATTCATATTTATACTCGTTGCCTGTTCACACTCGCGTCTTTCACACACAAACGAGCAGGGGGCAATAGGGGGAGGCCCCCCTGTTGCCAAAATTGGGAAAAGTGAACCCCCCAACGCAAAACTGGAGCCTCCCTGCTTCCCTCTGGGCAGGCAGGGAGCACGCCCCCTGGACTTTGAACAAAAGCCAAGGACAGGCCAGATTAACAAGGACTGGGGGCAGGCCCCCCAACCTTGTATAAAAAAAAAACGCAAGAGCCACCCTACTTACCTCTGGGCAGGCAGGGGGCACGCCCCCTGGACTTTGAACAAAAGCCAGGGACAGGCCAGATTAACAAGGACTGGGGGCAGGCCCCCCAACCTTGTATAAAAAACGCAAGAGCCACCCTGCTTACCTCTGGGCAGGCAGGGGGCAGGCCCCCTGGACTTTGAACAAAAGCCAGGGACAGGCCAGAGTAACAAGGACTGGGGGCAGGCCCCCCAACCTTGTATAAAAAACGCAAGAGCCACCCTGCTTACCTCTGGGCAGGCAGGGGACAGGCCCCCTGGACTTTTGAACAAAAGCCAGGGACAGGCCAGAGTAACAAGGACTGGGGGCAGGCCCCCAACCTTGTATAAAAAACGCAAAAGCCACCCTGCTTACCTCTGGGCAGGCAGGGGGCAGGCCCCCTGGACTTTGAACAAAAGCCAGGGACGGGCCAGACTAACAAAGACTGGGGGAAGGTCCCCAAACTTGCGTAAAAAGAAATGTCCAGGAACCCCCCTACTTACAGATAGGCAGGGGCGGGTTGCGAGTCAAGCTCATGAGGAATCCAAACAGGCAAAACAAACAGAAAATTCACATAAAAAGAGTAGTGTCAAAGGAATACCAGACAAGAGTTCTTAAAACAAGTGATTGCAATCAAGAGTACGTCAGCCGGCCACCAAAGGGCTCGGCGCGCAAAGAAGTAAGGAAATTAAAGCATTGGCACAGGCGCAGCAGGGGACGAGCCCGAGCCCTCTGAGGAAGACTGCCCTCCATGTTACGCAGGAGGGGCATCTGGGCCGGAGGCAGCAGCTCCTTCAGACAGTCTGCGCATTTGAGCTTCGTCCTTAGCAGTGTAGAGGGCTCGGAAAGCATCTTCGTCAAAGCCAGGGAACATCTCCCTGACAGCTTCCATAACAACCCCTAGGCAAGAGTTAGCACCATTAACGAAGCCCGCCGACACAGCCGTCTCCACCTCCTGGAGTATTTCGTCCCTCTCCTTCTCCCAATCCTTGGTCTTCGTCGCCAGATCGCCAAGAGCCGCCTGCAGATCAGAATTTGCCTTGGAAAGGCGCTCCCCGAGGTCAATGACGCTCTTCTTATCATGATCCAGCTCAGCCAAAGCTTTTCTGGCCCGCTCCAACTCCGCAAAGGCCTGCTGAGCTCTCTTTGACTCCTCCCCCATGCGGGACACTTCCCTGATAGCCTTCTCACTCTCAGACTTCCAGTGGATCGCCTGACCCTTGGCTTCTTCTAGCTCGGTCTCTTTTTTCGCCAACTGATCCTTCAGGCTGGCAATGAGAGCAACGTCCCTCTCGACTGCAGAAAGGCGGTCAGAGTTGGACAGTTCCTCATCACTCAGGCGGCTGAGGGCCGCCAGCTCCGCGGAAGCTTGCATGATTCGGGAAGTGCGCTGAATGTACTGGGCCACTTGATTGGTAGCAGATTTGACAGTCTTAAGAAGATGGTCCGCTAGAACTGCCCCTGAGTCGGAAAGTAGGGCGGAAACATCTTGGCTGTCGCCTGCATTATAGTGGAACTCGGCGTTCTCCTCGGAGAAGAGGGTGGCAGGAATCCCCTGAGCAAAACGTTTAGGTTCAGGCGTGGAAGTCTCCAGGTCCACCACCTGGTCGGCATTTGGAGCCTCTCTGCTCCTCTTCCTAAGCAGCGCACGGGGAGTGCTCTCCCCAGTCTCTTCGGAGCCTGCAGCCCGTGGCCCCGGGGAAATCTGGACCCCCGCTGAAGGGCCCTCTTACCTGCCAACAGGCGAAGGGGTAGCCTCGTAGGCAATCGCCTTCGCAACTGGAGAGGGGGTGGCCTCAGAAACCGCCGTCTTTGCAGACGTTGCCCTAGGAGGGGGGGGGGAAGCCTTGGTCTATTGAACGACAGACCCTTCAAATGCTTCATCAGATTCTTCGTACCTCTCTTAAAATCAGGGGGAAGAGAAGGGCGACTTTGGACAACAGTAAGGTTCTCGTCCAAACCCAGGCGTCTCACCTCCCCTTTCCTCCAAATAAAGGTAGCAAGATCTGCAAGGCAAACATACAAGCTGTCAGGGCACTTTTAAAAGGAAAAAAGAGTGAGAAAGAATCACCAACACTCCTGAACTACCTTTATCTAGACCCGGATTCATGCCCAACCGGGTCAAGTAATTATCAGTCGCTATAAGCTCCGCATGAGGGAGCCATAAGGTGGGGCCATACACCACATACTTGTTAGTGTGGGCAGCAAAGTAGGCCGTCAATTCCTTGTCCTTCTCACTTAACTTAACCTCCAAGGCCTTTCCACCCACGCTAGGGTGGTACTCCTCAGGGGTCTCAAGCCTGGTGTGGACATGATTCCTGAAATGGCGAGGAACCCTCCACCCATGGATGCTGTGTATGTAGAGGAAGTTGTTCTTCCAGTCTCTCAAACTGTCCATGCCAGGCCATACCAAACAATGTCCCTTCTGCCTCAAGAGGGACCAATAGCCAGGGGAGCCCGTACTCCCAGAAGAAACCATTTGTAAGCCCACCATAAACCGCAGGGCGTCAATGGAAGGCTCCATGCGGTGAAAAAGACAGGTCCAGACATATGAAATCAATGCCCTGACAGCCGTGGCTGTCAGCTGGGCGATGGCGACGTTCATACGCCTGAAGATCTCCTCTAAGGAAGGATGGAGGGGAAAGCGAAGGCCGAACTCCAAACATTTATGGTAAACCGTTATGCACCCATCAGGGGGGTTGCATACGGTATCCTTTTCGCCGGGGACAACAACTGTATACCCCTCCCCGAAGTTATAGAGCCGCTCAATCACACCAGCGGCGTTCCTTGCAAGGATCGTCTCCCGATTTTTCGGGTGAGCGAAAGTACTCAGAGGGATACGGTATTTGGCCTTGTCTAGACAGTAAACCCTCCCCCTTTCTCGACGAACAAGGGGGCCGGAAGTTCTAGAAGAGTCAACTTCCAATGCCTCGTCATCCGAGTCAATTGCGTCAAACGAAGGGGGGTCAGGAGAATTGCCACCCCCACTACCCGACGAATGCTCTTCCTCAAAACCAACCTCCCTAGAGGAGAAGGCAAAATTTACCCCTTCCCCCTTCTTTGATGGGTCAGTGAAGGGAAGAATCCGCTCGCGGGTTCTAGACATTCTACTCTAGCGAAAGCGGAAAACAAGAAATCAAGAAGAAAAAGCAGAAAATGGAAGACGAAAATCTGACCTAAGATCGCCTGACACCACGGAACAAGCCCGAAGAAAGAGCCTCCCAGGGAAAAGGGGTGCAAAGTAGGGTACGGTTCGTTAACGCTCGAGGGTTTTAGCAGATAAAGAGAATAGGGAGTTTCGAAGGAAGAGAAAGATTGAAAAAAATGAAAGAATGGATAACTGATCACTTTTATAGAAGAAAGGGCATGCCAAGAGTCGCCCAACCTTCAGGAATTCACCCAAAGGCTGCGGTCCACGTGTCGCCCCTGCAGAGTTTTGCTCTGAGTAGCTTCCCAAGAAAAACCTCGGGAGGGCCAAAGGGTGTCAGAGGATTGGTCACCCTATGACGTCTCCCTTGGCCAAAAAAAAAAAAAAAAAAAAGCGTTAAAAATGCGGCAGACAAACACATCGCCTTAATTCCATTTCATTAAAAAAGGGGAAAAATTACATTCAGCGCCAAACAAGCAAAGAAAATATACAAGGGCCCAGAAATTCCGGCCCAACAAGCAAAATGCCCTGCTATGCAGGCTTAATCATCATCCAAGTCAGGAGAAGGATCCCCAGGGCTGCCTGGACTCCCGAGAGCCGAGCCCCAATCCCAGTCTGGGGAACCCTGGAAAGGGTCATCAGAAGCTCCGCCTTCATCCTTGTCGCTCAGGCAGCCGAGGCCCCCACTATCGTCAGAGTCCTGGCTACTATCTTCCCAGTCCCTGCCAAAGGGAACAGCCTGGGACTCGTCGCAAGTGCAACAGCCTGTCTTCTTCACAGGCGAAGAGGGACCTGACGCCAAGGAGGAATCAGTGTCAGAGAAGTTGGGGTCAAATTGTTCAGGGTGCAGCCATGGAAAGCACTCATGGCACCCCCTGTCAAAACAGCCCCCTCCCTGGGGGCAGCGCCTAAACCTAGGCGCAGCAGGAGGCGAGGACCTCCTAGGGCGTTTGCCCATCCTAACAGAAACCTTCTGACCCCTCCGGCAGAAACGAAGTCGTGAACGGCGACTCCGGCGGACAGCTAGGTAAGAAGCACGAGCATATCGGAGCCTCCAAAGCCCTCTAAAGATGAAAGTAACGTATCTGACTCCGCGACGAGTTACGCTTTTCTTGATCCAAGCCATGTTTAAGACAAAGAAAGGAAAGTTGGAAATGAATCGGGAAAATGGTAAAGGAGGACGCATTTTATACAAAAGCAGAAGCAGGGCATTAATGGTGCCCGAACCACTTCTGCAAAGAAGAGAGCCAATCATCAAACTTGCACACTGCTTGAAAATTCCCTGTGCAAAGAAGAATAATCATAAGAGAAGACGTTTGAACTCTCTGCATACCCAGAGAAATTAAAGCATGTTCCCTCGGGAATACGCGGCGCATTTAATGCAAGAGTGTCCAAGGAGTCAACCTCCCACCGTCCCAAAACAAGACGTCGCCTGCCGAGCAGGAGCCCCGCTCCTCCTCAGCCGGCGAGGGCCAATTGATGGGGGTCGCTTGCCTACCTCGGGCTGCCTGCCAGTCAGGCCCCAAGGTGACCAATCCCAGAAAGAGGAAAGGCCTGCCCAGCAGACTGTCCGTCAACATCATTGAAACATCCAAGAGTATGGCCTTAATCCCTTAGCCGCCTGGCACAGCCTGGCCGCCTGCCAAGCAGGGCGAACCAGGCCTCCTGCCTGCCTCCAGGGCGCTCCCACCTAAGCAGGACCCAAGGAGAACCGAGGACCCATCCGTCATTTTGCCTAAGGTAAGGGGAAATGAGTGGACAAGGTGAGTCCACGTGTCGCGCCAGCGTCCACTCATTTCCCTCCTCTTCCCTCTCTTTTCCTCTCTCTTGTGGGAAGATATAAATACTTACCCATTTCCCCACATAGAGGGGGTAGGATTTTCTCTCTCTAGACTCTTACTCCTAAAAACGCCACCTAGTTCCTCACGAGCTAGGTTCGTCAAGGCAATTCACGGACTGACTTAGGCATCGGAGAGGGTTTCCTCGGACAACCTCCGAGGCCCTGTGCGTTCATTGTGCAGGGAGCATGCCAACTCGCCGGGAAGGTCCGATCAAGGGAGTGAGAGAAAGGGGAGGCTAAAGGAAATCAAACGATCAACTGTTCACTATTAATCCGATCCTACAACCCGGATCCCAGGCCGGATAAATCGTTTCCGTGACCGGAACAATTGTTAATTATTATTACTATTATGATTATTATTATTTATTCATTTTAGTTAAGTTAAGTTAAGTTAAGTTCAGACTCATTCAGTTCAGTTCAGTTCATACCCATTAAGTTCAGTTCAGTTCAGTTCAGTTCAGACCCATTCAGTTCAGTTCAGTTTAGTTCAGTTCAGACTCATTCAGTTCAGTTCAGACACATTCAGTTCAGTTAAGTTAAGTTCAGTCACTTTCAGTCCAAAAGATTAGGGCCTAAACCATTATTTGATTTTTGTTTGCTTGACTCGTGAAATTCTGTACAATTTGATTTTCGATTGATTTATGTTTGACCTAGGGTTTTTTTTATTTTGATTTTCATTTCATGATTCACTTGGGCTAAAGAAGCATGCTTTGTGTTCATTCAATTATCTATAATCTTCATCCTTGATCTGCTGAATTAGGAATTCATATTATTGTAAACATTATGATTCGAGATAGTTACCACTTGATATAGCTAAAGAAGATCTTTCAATCGAGTCAAGGGCTGTCTGGTTGCTGGAAATGGTAGAGAAACAGCCTCATTACTCAACCTGTGGTCTAATTGAGTGAAGGGCTGTCTAGTGCTTTGTTTTAGACTATTTTGTGTTTGTTAACGGATTTTGCTATGTTAATAGATTGTGTGTATTCGTCAAGGACATGGCACGGTACAGTTCATTAATACTTGCAGTTAAATATCAACATGCAAGACCACTCCAATGTATATACGCCACAACTGCCGTAAAACAGACGAAAAGAATAAAGGAGCTTTGTCAATTTACAACCATCACTACATCTCCTCCACTAGCAATGAATTTGCGAATGAGAAACATTTTCATCAAGACCTCGTAACTATTACCAGCGATGATTTCAATCAGAAAAAGGAAGGTTTTGATGGCTTGTCAAACAAATCGGAATATTTCATTCCCAAGCTAACTTAAATCTACAGGGCAGGATACCAAATTGTCAGCCTCGCTCCCTTCAAATTGGTAGAAGATGGTCAACTGAGATGAAGAGATGGAGCAGAAATGGTTGGTTTATACTCGTGGACGGTCTCTTAGATCAATATAAGAAACCGTTCCAAAAAAAACCGTCTCTTAGAATTTTGTAAACCGCTAATCGACCCAATTGCGTATCCCTCAAATCGCGCGCGCACTACTTTTCTCTGATTCCCATAAGCAATTACAGGTGAATTGTTTTAGTTTTCTTTCTTGAATTTCTTCAATCCCAAACCCTAAATTCTTCAATTTCTTTTCGATTTATGAACTTAAGTGTCGAATTCAATTGGTTGTTCGCTTTTTCTGCATTATTCATGAATTTTGGATCAATTTTTTTGGTAATTTGAAAGCATGAGAAATGGCTCGTAGAAGCAGCAAGCTGCTCGTAAATCCACCGCCAAAAAATCTCATCGAAAACAAATCGCAACGAAGGTCTGTTCTTTCTCTTGATTTTTGCAAAATTTATTTCAATTTTTGAATCCATTTTGATTTTTTACGTTTTTATTTGATTTTGTTCAGTTTCTATGGTTTCCATCTCTTCCTTTTGATGTTGTTATTCTTTTGGTGATATTTGAATTCAGGATCTTATTCATCGCTTTGATTTGATTCAACCAAATTGCATTTGAATTGAACAGGTTGATGACATATCATCATTTCTACGATGTCATGGGCTCTGCTTGGATACTACTGTGTGCAAACCCGTTAGCTGAAACTGTACCATCATCAGCACTATCCATCTATATCCTGATGGAAGAGATTTCACTTTCAATGGTGGTCGGGTCAGTCTGAAAGTGCACCCACTCCACGTACTGGTGAGTTTTATTGTTTTCTCAACTAACTACTTTCAAGTTGAAGAATTCGTATACTTAATTTTTGTCGTTTGAGAGTTTATCTTTGCATTTTATTTTTCTATTTTCAGAATTTAGTTGATGGTTGAAACTTGCAAGTCTCTTACTCTTTGTCCACTATTGAACATTTTGTAGGATACCTGACAATTTGTGAGTAGCCCTACCAATTTATTTTACAATTTAGAATTGCATAGTTGGATGATGATTTCCATAGAGGATATGAGTGAAAAGCATCGAAAACGTGTCGGTTGTGAGTTGTGACACTTTAAACTTCGCTAACTCGACCCGGTAAATGAATAATAATTTGGTTTAGTATGGTTGTAGTTGTTAGGATATTGGAGGATGGATTATGGTGGCAATAATAATACTTGTAATAATATTGAGCTTGTTTGTTAGTGAATAATCTATACAGAATATATGTTTCAATTCGATGATTTTAGCTTATATTCACAGGTCAATAAGTTGATGTGGCTAATAAATGTGCTGCAGTACAGGCTAGGTGTTATGATTCATTAAAAATATGGTCAACAGTAGGATCGAGCTAGAAAAAGCAAGAGTCGATTCCAAGACCCTTTGCACTAGCCAGGGCTATCAGCAGGAAAAAAATACAGTTCAGGTAGTCACTCAAGTGCACAACATCAGCCAGGGTAAGATTCTAGCTTGTATTTATACTTGTATAAGCACATTACCATCTACGCAGAGATGAAAATGTTGGAACAAATGTGAATGGTTGGTGAACCATGGAAAAAATAACAGATAATTGGTACTTTGAATCTTGCATCATCAATTTATCACAATCCGTTTTTGACTACCTTTATCAATTAACCCATGCCAATATGCGATGCTCTCCTTTGATAAATATAGGATACGATATTGGGATTCTCTATTCCCAAATCCCTCTATCCACATCATTATCACCCTCCTAATTCCTGATTTGACACCACCCTCCTAATAAAAGCTAGCGTATGATGTTCCATTAGGAAGTAGAATAGGTGTTCGGGTAGAATCGTAATGTACAAATATGTTGATTCAATGCACAAGAGGCCATGTTTAATTTCAGTCCAATGATTAAAGCTCCAGCTGCGAAAGATGAGCCTGATGATTTTGAACGTGGACTCGATTTCTATGATTTTTCATCGCAAGTTACACAAACCCGACCCGACGTAACGTGCTTTAACGCGCTCGAATATGGGCTCAAAATCATTAGTATTTGGCTTGGGCTTTTTACAGAGTACAAATCTCACAAAAACAACTTCAAATTCAGGCCCAGTGGGTAATTTCCAATCAAATAAGACTAATTTTGGTCAAAACCAACACCGAGGATAAAACCGTCTTTTGACGACAGGGTCAAAACCCGGTCAAAGACAAAACCGACACAAAAATATCAGTTGCGTCGCTTCTAGAAGAGAACCCAAGCTATTAAACCTCTTCATTAAAGATAAAACTTTATCTCTAAAACCCTATCCTCTACCCAGACCCACTCGATCGAGTGGTTCAGCCCACTCGATCGAGTTGGTTCCCAAAAACCGGCCGAACCGGCATCAGACCAGGCACTCGATCGAGTGCAACACACCACCCAATCGAGTGGCCTTTTTCTATCCTAAACCTGGTACTTTTCTTATAAATACCCCACACCCTCAACACAATTTACAACTTTTTTCAGCCATCACATTCACAACTTTTGCAATCCTTCTTCTAGCTTAAAATAACTCACCTATATCATCTCAAAGCTCCCGTGCCTAAGCCACAACTAGACGAGCCCTATTTCAAGAAAACAAAGCATGTAGGTTGAGGGTGCAAAATCCAATCCCCACTTCTCTCTTTTCTCTCCTTTTTCCTCCCATCTTTCCGTCGTCCTCTTCTTTTTTTTTTTCGTCGTTTTTATTTTTTTTCTTTCGTTCCTAGTAACGTTATTATTACTACTATCGATTAACATTAAAACGTCGCATATAACTACGTAAGATTCAAAACAATTTCGTATCGAGTATATCTAAAGACAAATCCCGTTCTAAGATCCTCCTAATCCCTTCACGAGTCGTAACAGAGGTGCCACCCTTTCGAGGAGCACCGCCCTAAACACTCAGGGGCCCGATGCGATTGCGGATATTTTTCGTTGGGGGTACTCGATCTCATTTTTTAAGGTTAGAACAAAACCTGTTGATGCAAATCGAACATCACATAATCCGCAAGGATTATTAACGCGTCGTGACGCGGAGGGAATCGATTTTCGCTCTAATAAAACAAATAAAAACGTTTATTCTTAAGATGCGATATCAACTCCATAGTCGAATATCATGTCTAAAAGAATTAATCAATAAACCGTACTAGCACGAACCCGTTGATGCCGAAATAATTGTCACATAGTCCGAAGGGACTAATTACGACATTACGACACAGAGGGAATTATCTCGTCATAATCAAATTCAAAACAATTTATAACGTCTTTTCTAAATTCCCGATAATCGATCTCGTAATAATAGCACGCATATCGCGATTATCGAAAGTTAAGTCGAGTATAAATTATTCCATGTTTGTACACGGCATAATAAATTATCGATTTAAAACTAAAGCAAATTCGAGATTGACGCCTTCCGAAACGAACTGTTGTTCGCACAAGAGGCACTCGATCTAATGCCTCAGCCCAGTCGATCGAGTGGCACTCCAAAATCGAGGCAGGGAGTTTTTTCGAGAGGCCATCGATCGAGTCCCTCTATGACTCGATCGAGTGGCCTCTGTCACGCCAAGCCGTGAGCCCTCCACATACTTTAAGCCTCGATAAACTTTTTTTAATGACTTCGGTCAACACGTGTCAAGTCCATCACGTGTCTTACTCTTTTCAAAGCCGTGCATCATGTTTTCTTATATCATCTGATCTATTTACATTTCATTATTGTTGCAATTGTTATATTTTTTGTTTGTCGTATTGTATTTCCGGGTTGTATTCCGCCCGCGCATTTGTAATCTTTTGTTTTAAGTTTTATTTTTGTTGTTTTTTATTGTACTAAAACAAACCTCACATGCTAAAACAGCTTTGACATAATTCAAAGATGCCTTAAACGACGTAGATCAAACATATTTCACATGTTTAGTCAAAAAACGTTGTTTGCATAACATTTCAACCAAATCACTAGCGCGCGTATTAAAACATCTAACGGTATCTTAGTAGAGGCCGCTAAAGTGCGGGCGGGGTTGGGTGTCCTTTGTGGGTTTCCCCACAAGTACCTTCACCTCTTACTCAGAACCTCGGTTTCCGGATGTCTGAAACCGTTGGCACACGAGAATCATTCGATATACGGTACCCGATAATGTCGGCATCGGTATCGTAATGCAAAAGGACGAACCCCACAAGCTCTAGTATCGAAGTGGGCCGTACTTTGTGCACGGTCCACCAAAATATAGAGTGGGTTCGAATGGGCACGAACTCCCACAAAGTTCGGTGGCGACTCCAATTTGATTTAAATTTCAACCCGAGAACCATCTCACATGAGATTCATTCGCCTCCCCAAACCCGCGCGTGGCCGCGTCGGGGTGGACCTATGTCATGTCCACATGGACGAAATATCATTTGAACAATTACTAACAGTAAGAAGATAGAAGAATGAGAAAAAATGAGGAACGGACAACATCGAACATCGACCACAACGCAACAACAGCAGCCGAAGAGACACAATAAGACGACATTAACAAGAGCAGAACATCAGAAATGTTAGGAAAAAGAACCCGATGGCAACAGCTCGATGGAGAACAAAACCACATCAGCGACAAGTAAATAGCAGTAGCATAAAGGAGTAACGATCACGGAAGCAACAGTAAACAAAGGGACACGAACTGAAGATTACACATCAGAAACGACGAGCAAAGAAGACGACAACAGTGATGATTGCAGCATTAGCAATAGAACAACATTAGCGCAATAGCAGTAGCAGCAGCAGAAGAAGAAGAAGAAGAAGAAGAAGAAGAAGAAGGAAAATCTGACTATCACAGCACGAAAACAACGAACTGCAACAACAGTGGCAACAAAACGAACAATTGGACAGCAACGAACGACAATAAGAAGAATGAAAACAACAACAACCTACACGAATGAAATCAGAAGGAGAAGGAGAAGAGAAGGAGAACATGAAGCAACAAAATGCACCAACAAACTCAATAATGGAACCAAACAACGTCAACCGTTATAAGTAGCAGAAAGGCGTGAGCAACAAGAGCAGACACGAAAAAAGTGTCATTTGGACCATAAATAGAGTGTCGTTTGGACCATTGCAAGGGATCACATTTAAGAAGTGCCATAATTATACACACACGTACACCATTTACACATCGTCCCACACTTCAATCATAAACCCTCCTAAAAAACCTTAACTCACCTACGTCCCGAAGGGCTCCTCATGTCCGTATTGATACTATCGTGAGTCCGAATTCGAATCTTGAAAATGTAGGTTAAGGATGTCAAAACCCTATTTCAATGCCCGTTAAGGCATTTCCTATTCTCGTTGTATTCCGTTTATTATCTAACACTAATTTCTAAAGTCGTCGATCATTTTGTTATATTTATCGAATATGCTCGAAATGAACTAAACAACATCCACTTTGATATAATACAATAGAATTAGGATGCTACGACTTCAAAATACTCAATCTAGTTATTGTGTTTGATATTGTGTTGGATGTTCGGGGTGATGGAGTGAGGAAATCCGAACACAAATTATTTCACCCAACGTCGTCATTTGCTCATTTTGTCATCTCGTATGTCTAATACGAAAGGAGCGAGTCTGATCCTAAAATAAGCCATAAATTTTCTAAATTCAATTAAATACATCTATCTCTCACGATAAGATTATCTCGGCAAAACTTTTTCTAAAACTTGTGCATTCGATAATCATTTATGTACAAAGTCGTAATATACCCCGGGTCTGGCGCCTAAACTCAGGCACCTCAGCCTTCAGACGCCTGGATTTAGGCACCTAGACATTAGGGCTTCCAGTCTCAGGCACCTATGCAGGGGTGTATTCTCAATTTTTGTAATCAATTATCGTTTGCTCTCAATGCATAATTTGATCAATCCGTACTATTTGATATCGATTCTATAATCTAAAGTCGGATCGGAATTGATCGAATTATTCTTTAACTGTTTAGGACGAGTCAACTCTCGCTCCTAAACTCATACAATCATCTTGATAACGATACAAGTTAAAATGCGCATTTCGATAGTTTGGTCTAATTTAACTATTAATACCGCTTATATATGATCAACCTATTTTCAAAACATGACTTAAAGCTAACATACGATGATGCTAATTTGAGCATTGTAAACTTTATTAGTGATAATGTAACACCCTGTTATTTTCTGAGTCAATTATAAGACGTTACTTGTCGATTTTATTTAGATCGGGTTATTAAGTCGGGAAAAAAATATTTTCGATGTCATTATAAAATTAAAGTATTTTGGATCGTCTTATAGTAAATTGATTTTGATTTTCTTAAAGAGGAACATTATTTTATAAACCGACTTTGTATCGGATATGATTTCGAGTCAAACACAATAAGGAAAAAGAAAAAAGAAGGACGAAAAACCTCAAATATATTTATAAAACCCTAACCCCTCTTATTCATTCATCCAACCTACCTTCCTTCATTCATTTTCTCTGCCGTTGCACACTCCTTCCTCCCCTTTCCTTCTGTTCCAGTCAATTATCCAGTGTCGTAAAATCAATCGTTGATCCTTATTTCCGCCAACACATTTTTACATCCATCTTCATCAATATCGTAAGTAATTTAATAAACTAATCTATTTATTCCTTAATTATGAATTTTGGGGGAATTTATGTCACTATATATATATATATATATATATAGAGGGAGGATCAGGGAAGTTAATAACTCCCTAACTCTCCCTTAGTGTTAATCCCACCCATCCATTAAGATTAATATGGACGGTGGATGGATGGGTTTAGATTAATATATATAAAAAAAGGGCGCTGCGGAACTGACACGCTGCGGAAAACCATCACACATCACCCATCAACAGTCAATAGCCCCCTCAACCTATCCCCAATTAATTTCCCTCCTATCTATTCTCCCGCCCAACCCATTGCACTTCCCCATTCACCAGCTCTCAATCACTCAACGCTCTCTTCCTCTCTCTCAAAAAAATCTATCTCCTTCTCCATCTCCATCTCCATTTCTGCAGCTTCTCCATCTCCAATAAGGTATGTTGAATGTTCTATTTTTGACCTCCGATTTTCTTTTTATTTCATTTTCATGAACCCTAAAAACACCAACTCCCACATGCATGAACCATACAAAATGATAAAAGAGCATTATTCCAACCCGATAACCCTGATTTTGAGTTAAAGTTGTTTTAGTTGTACAGTGGTTGTAATTATAGAGTCGGAGATGAAGATTTTTTCCTTTGACAACTAATAATCACACAGTTTTTATTCTTGATTAATCGTTATTCCTATAGTTATAACCCTAAATTTGAGTTGTAGTTATAGAGCTAAAGATGAAGTCTTTATTTCTTTGTTGAAGTTCATGTTGAAGTTCCCATAGTCGTCATTGTGAGTATGCATCTGCCATCGATTAGATAGTTCTTTGTTGAAGTTTTTCATGCTTCCTTGTTGAGGTTTACGTTAAAGCAGTGTTATAGTCACAGACTTGGTGTTTGGGAAGAAATAAAACTAACATTTGAAGAGTCATACAGAGTTGCTTGTACAGTCATACAGAGATTGTTGCTTGTACAGAATGATGCACAGTCATACAGAGTTGGTTGTACAGCCATACAGAGTTGGTTGTACAGTCATACACAGTTGCACTTGTTATGATGCAAAGTCACACGCTTTATATTGTATAGTCATGCATTGTTGGTTGAATAGTCACCCGTTTGAGGCTATATGGTCACACTCCTTATGTTGCAGAGTCGCCCTCTTTTTACTGTAGAATCACACTGTTGAAGCCGTATACTCAGTTGTAAAATCACACTCTTTACGCATGTGATTTTACAACTGAGTATACGGCTTCAACGATGTGATTCTACAGTAAAAAGAGAGCGACTCTGCAACATAAGGAGTGTGACTATACAGCCTCAAACGGGTGACTATACAACCAACAATGCATGACTATACAACATCAAGCGTGTGACTTTGCATCATAACAAGTGCGACTGGGTAGATCCAAAGGTATGATTGTACATCATTCTGCACATTCTGTATGACTGTGCATCATTCTGTACAACCAACTCTGTACAACCGTATCACACTCTTTACACATGTTGTTATTGTAGCAGAATGTCGGGTGCGAAGAAGAAAATTCAAAAGAAGACCAGTAAGAATAAGGCCGTGGCAGAGAATGTAATTGATGATACATTGGTTGTAGACCAAAATTTGGGTAAGAAGAAACATAAGAAGAAGAAGGCTGTTGCAAAGTCTGTTGAAGATACATCAGGGGACCACATCGTTGCCGAGACGAATGTGGTGGAGACAGAAATCGTTGACGAAGGCAGGCACAAGAAAAAAAAAGGGTGACTTTTGATTCACCGGTCGCCGACCAAAATTTGGGTAAGAAGAAACATAAAAAGAAGCATAAGAAGAAGAAGACTGTTGTGTAGTCTGTTGAAGATACATCAGGGGACCACATCGTTGCCGAGACGAATGTGGTGGGGACAGAAATCGTTGACAAAGGCAGGCATAAGGAAAAAAAGAGGATGACTTTTGATTCACCGGTCGCCGATCTGGATGTGGGTGAGACAAAAAGTGTTAAGGAAAGCAGGCCAAAGAAAAAGAGGAGAGTCAAATCTGATACAGTGGCCGACCCCACATACGTGAGTGTGTCTCGGAGGAAGAGTGGGGGGGGGGGGACCGCCGAGAGGGTCAGCCAGATATTCACTGTAGGCCAAAGCGGTTGCACCAACTAATTGTGCAATTATCGGATGATCAGAAAGAGAGGGTGCGTGGTGTTGGCTTCGGTGGGCTCTTGGACCTGAGGATCGAATCGGTCCCCACTGACCATGCGCTTATGTTCCTACGTGCATTTTCTGACGGGTCCCATATTTTTCGCGCCTCACGCCGAGAGGCATTCTTGATGTCAAAGTACGACGTCCACGATTGCCTCCAGCTACCTTTAGGCCCTCATCCGGTGATATTAATCCCAACACAAAATAAGAAAGGGGCAGACTCACCTGACGTGATCAGGTTAAAGAGTACCTGGCGGAAGGGGTTCGATGTGGTTGACAGCAGCGGGCCAATAACATTAGGGAGGGTGCACGAAAAGTTAATGGCAACCAAAGCCGCTGACGACGACTTTGTCCGCAGGTTCGTGTTGTTCGCGTTGTCATCATTCCTTGTGCCTACTACGAACAACTCACTGGACCTGAGTCTGCTGGCCGCAGTGGAGGACGTGGACTTGATTGGTGAACAGGACTGGTGTAGCTTTGTCCTGCAGGATCTGGTGCGGACAGGTAAGGGGACGCGTGACCCCAACAAAGTCATCAACTACCTCCGGGGGTGAATCCCCTTTCTGATGATTGCGTACTTCCAGCGCTACGATTTCCGTAGCGAGACTTGCAGATGGGACATACCATTTATCGCACATTGGGATGCACGGAAAATAAGTGATCGTCTGGCTGGGGAACTGGAGACGGGCTCCCTGGGAAATCAGCTGCGTTCGAAGGTGTCGTACCCACGTACATGTGGGAAACCAGGCAGCGAGTGCACCCCCGCTATAACGATGCCCTCTGACAAACAACACTCTAGTCCAAAAAGAATAACGACATGGGTGGAGAGAGACGATCAATCGAAAGGCAACGCGGTTGACGTAAGTGATCTCCCAGCCACTCTATAGATCATCAATTTATTGTTCGTGAAACGATTTAATCTGAAAGTCTTGCCTATGTTTTAAAAAAAACTGATAGTCATGGTCGTTATGATCACACTCATCCTGATGTACAGTCACATACTATTAGCTGTATAGTAACACACTATTACTTGTATAGACACATGCATTATGTTATCCAGTCAGTACTATAACCTGCACAGTCACACGCTATAAACTGTATAGTCACACACTTTATTCCTTACAGTCACACACTTAGATGCTTAGTCATAGTTACGCTGCCAGCCTCAACACCACTGAGCTTCGCACTAATGATTTGACTTCAACTGAATTATAGGACGACCGGCGTTTTTTCATGGAATTCTGAAGGTGTGCGCTAGCCTTTTGCGGTTTCTGTGAGCAGGCTGCCTCAAAAGTAAGAGAAATATCGATGAGGAACAATGCTGTTCCAAGTCAGGACACGTCCTCCCAACAATTCTGGGAAAATCCATCTGTCCTCCGGTATATCGATGAAGTCGTTGTGTTGGCCGGCCAGTTGAAGTAGACTACCCAGAACGCCCTCGTCGTTGAGGGCGAGCAGCATCGCGATGCTGAAGCCTGCGGTCTGGTACGTCAAATTATGCAAGACTTGCGTGATTCTGGTTACGCGGATGAAGATATTAACAAATCAGGTTTCTACGTGGGAGATGATGATGGAACAGAGGGATACTATGATGAGGGGACTTTTGATGGTGGCATCGTGACACCAGGTTTCTGTGAGGGGGAAGTTGAAGAGAATGATGCCGCTGTAGAAACCAACCAAGACTCCGCTGTGCAGGGTTCGGTGGACATGAGTCCGACCGTAGTGGTAGCTCTACGGCAAGCAGGGTGGGGGATAGCGGACGCACGGTCGGCTTTAGATGTAACACCAGCTCCGCCCGATGCGACAGTCAGTTCTAGCCTTGAGAAGGACCTGCACAAAGCAGGCTGGGCTGTAGCGGACGCTGTTGCCACCACGCCCGCGACGGAATAAATTGTCACGACCGATACTCAACAGACAGACGATGGTTCAGTGACCAGGACACACCCGGAGGCTAAACATCATCGGTACATCTTCCACTCCGACGTGGCATTTGAGTGCATGGACACGATTCCGGACAATTTGGGCTGCACGTTGGACTGTGGAAGAGTAATGAGGGGGCAGCTTGTAATCTCTTGATTCATGTGCTCCAACATCGTCATCTTCTGGGATATCCTCAGCGTACGGAAAGACGTAATCGACTACGTCTTCGACCGGGGAACGCCACGTCCGTCAGTGTATGTACTTATTGTCCTGGTCATGTTGTTTTTAAAAATGCACGTGCTAATCGGGACTTCGTTTGTTCTGCAGCGAAATGCTGGTTGAGTACACAGCTTACGACTGTATCGCGAGGGGCGACATGCAGACGCTCGAGCCTAGCCTGGAGGTGATGAATAACGTCGTTGACTGTTGGTGTAGGCTGCTGAACCACCTGGTGCACGACAAAAAAGCATCAAGAGTAACCAGTAGATGTTAATTCTCTCTTGGACATACGGTACGTTCAACCCCCAAATAAGGTGTATAATCGCACACAATTGGCTGTATAGTCACACACTGTTACCTGTATAGTCACACCCATTGTGTTGTCCAGTCACCGCTATAAACTGCACAGTCACACGCTACAAGCTGTATAGTCACACATTTTACGCTGTACAGTCGCACTCATGTCAAACACAAACTGACTACATGTATTACCATCAATGCATGTGAGCAGGCCCCAGTGTTGTCATTGTGGAAGGAAGGAGGCAGGGGCAATAAATATGACCAGGAAATATTTTACGTGTGGGACGAGTGGATAAAAAATAGTTTCTCCGACTTTGCTTTGGACTCGGACATGGTATTATCCTGGACATACTGTCTATTCGTAGTTGTTATCAACCCATAATCCTGACGCATTGTTTGCAGGTGTTTGTCCCGATCTTGACGGGTGACGAGGGCAAATAGAGTACCTCAACAACCAGTTGTACGATAAAGATTTTACAAAGTTGTCTTACTATGGCATTGCTCGGACAGCGGTCAGGCCCTTTTAATTTAATATTGAATCAATTATGTGACCGGAATGTGTCCAACGACTGATCCTGTTTGAACTTGTTTTGCAGGTTAATAAGATGGGGGAGTTCATGGTACAACGAGGGATGGAGAAAGGTGAGAAGGTCCGTGCATTTAAATTGGTAAACGTTCTCTTATCATGGCAGGGAGTGGGGTACTCCGCCAATGACTGTGGAGTGTACCTGATGGTGCACATGATGCTGTACAACGGGTCCCCGTTCAACTGCTCCTTGGGGACAATGGCGGCCATGAATATGTGCAGGGCGGAGATCACGACAACCCTTATACTGAGCTACCCGAACAAGATGAGGAACACTGTTTTGCAGAAAGTGATTGAGTTCGGAAAATACAAGGAATCGTTGGAATCTGCCCGTACGTTTGAAACCACTCCTGTGAAGGCAACGGCCAAGAAGCGTCTGAGCAAATCATCGAAAACACCTGCACCCACCCCCAGATCAGTCCCAAAAGAAAGACAGTCGGCGATTAAGTCTCGGATACGGGGCTGTGAAGATGGGTTGGGTTGCTCCTTGAACCAGGGTGAACCTGCCCCGGACGCCATTGTCATGTCACTCATATTTCGCCTGCGAGTGGGGCTGACGAGTGTGATGCTCAGCCTGCGAAAAAACACCGCCGACTACTGCTTTCTCGACGATAATGGGTACGACGAAAAGTAAGTGACCGTCTTTTGTTCCTGATGCGTGTTTCATATTACACCTACTAACCGGTGTCAACAAATCCGCAGTGAACGCTTTGGGTCCTACGGCCCTCGTGCACAGCTGAAGAGGCGTGACATTCAATCGCTCTTCTCCGCCGCTGGCATGAGCGCCGCTGTGCTGGAGTGTTGGTCGCACCTAATGAACTGGTGCGAATCAGACGACAACCGGCGTGGGTTATCCTCCCCACGAACCCAACGATGCCGTGGTTCGGAATTCAACACATGGTATGCCCCCATAACCTACTACCTATCACACTAAATAGTACAAATGATCCCCATTCACATTAAATAGTTAGAAATAATCACAAAGTTCACTTAGTACAGTCACACATGTTAACATGTACAATCACATGCTATCAGTTGCACAGTCACACATATTGAGGTGTACAATCACGTGAAATACGTTGCACAGTCACACATGTTGATGTGGACAATCACTCTTGTCGAGGTGCACAATCACACTCTGCACGCTGCAAAGTCACGCAGCTTAGTCTGTACAATCACGTGCTATAAGTTGCATAGTCAGGCATTAAATAGTACAAATGACCCCCATTAACATTAATAGTCAGACATCACTTTGCAGAGTCACTCTTGTTGACGTGCACAATCACGGAATATAAGTTGTACAGCCACGCACATTATATAGTCAGACATCCTAGAATTTGAATTCACACTGTCATGTATAGTCACACTCTGCACGCTGCAAAGTCACGCGGCTTAGTCTGTACAATCACACGCTTTAGTCTGTACAATAACACACTTTGCGATGTGCGGCCACGCACATGATATATTCCATTCTCGCATCCTGTCACTGATGACAACTAATATTCGCCATCCGTTAGGACTCGCTGACCCGTATACTGGAACGACCCGACCCAAGTACCCCTGCGGATGAAGACACTGACGGTCTGTACGAAGCGTGGGACAGATTCATACAAGACTGCGCCGGGACATTCGACTTGAACGTCGAACTGTTGTTTTTCTCGGTGCATACTATGGGGCACTACGCGTGCGTGTGCGTCAACTTTAGAGAAAGAACAGTTGATATCCTCGATCACCAGACACATGCACCAGGGTCGCATATGTTCCGGGTGTCCAGCGAGATAGTAAGTTGTACGCATATGCTTTATTTCACCACGTCAAAATATTCTCCTGCTTGGGTGCTGATGTTTACTATTACCTAATAATGCAACAAATGCAAGCATTGAGGGTCTACATGGACGAGAAAGGGCTGATTAAGGGCAGTCACCTGGCGGATTTTGAGCATCGCAAAGTAAAATTGGAATGGCAGAGCGCCCGGAAGAACGATCCGGAGTCCGGCATTTTCTGCTTGATGCACATGTGCCTGTACGACGGTGCGCCGTTCACCCACACTGATATTGGGTGAAAGCTCGGGAGGCGTTACTTGTCGTTCGAGGTGGCAGCAAGTCTCGTACTTGCTGACATGAATGAAGCTCGCGACGACGTGTTGCCGAAAATTCGCGCTTTCATAAGAAACGCTACGTGCATATGGATCAAACTCGATGAAAAACGTAAACTGGGGAAAATCGTGGAACGAAAGAGCTCAGCGAACCGTAAGGCATGAATGTGTAGTGAAGTAAAAACGTTTTTTTGTGAATATAGAAAAAATATCATGTTCGAGTATCTTCTGAGTATCAGATGAATGACAACTCAATATCAGGGTCGCATGTGCGACGTGATATAGTCACGCAACTTCTGACTCACAGTCACAGTCAAACTCCTGCAGAGTCATGACAGACGACCACAAAATCACCAATTAATTATACTAACTACCCCTGCATATATGTCCATCCATTTACTTTTAGATTATTTCACCTTTAAAAAAACCGATGGTTCCCTTATTTACAGAAGACACGAAAAAAAACAATACACGCACCGTAAAATCGGATTATTTCCCAATAAGAAAACGATGATTTGAAAACGATGTCGAGAAAATATAAACTGTACATTGAGTGATGTTTGTGAGTGTGACTGCGAATTGATGTTTGTGAGTCTCAATGCACATTGAGAACACAAACCATCACCTCACTCTGCTAACCCTATTTACTTTAGAAGGATAGGGCCCCCACCTAACTCAATTAATATTTACTGCCTCCCCCCTTCAAATACCAAAGCCATTTTTACACCAACTACTTCCAACTTCACCTCTTTAAACCTAACAAAAAATGGCAAGCAAAATAGAAGAAATCAGAAAAATGATCGAGGAGTACGATGGTTTGTTGAATACCACTAGATCAAATGAATTAAGAGCCATGCAGCTAGTCGCACCTGCCATAGATGCGAGGACCTATGTGGCATCCATTGGCAGTACAGAAAAGGAGGCCGAACTGGACGACTACATCGAATTCTTGATGAAAAAGTGTATTGGATATTTCCACACTAAGAAAGCGTTGCAGTGTGATTTGGCCAACTTGAGGAAGATGCTTCAAAAAAACGGGGGTTAATTATGCATGTAGCGAAAATGAAGGGTGTAATGGACGTATCATGTTTCAAGTACTGGATGTTTTAATGTGTTTTGAGATATAAAATATATAAGTAATGGATGTTTTTACGTTTCAAGAATATTTTTATGTTGTTTCAGAATGTGACTTTTCTATTTTTTTCCCTATTTCTCTATTGTTGTTTCGCTATTTCTCTATTTTTAGGTTTCTACGCTTTATTTTGGAGAATCACTGTCAGTGTGTTGTAGAATCACAGACATTATCTTGTACAATCACACTCCCACAATGCTACTGTAGAGTCACATCCTGCCTAATGTAGAGTCACGTTCATTGTATTGCACAATCACACTCACTTGTTTTATGTCAACCAAATATTAAGTTAGTACTGTTTGTAGCATTTAAAGATAATACATTCCAGAACAAAAACAATTTTGTTTTACGACTACGCCATATTAGAAATAATTAAGATCGACAAAAGACGTAACGACTACGCCATGTTTTACGACTACGCCGTATTAGAAATAATTAAGATCGACAAAACCGAATATGTAGTGATGAATGTGAATGGATGTTTGTGAGTCTCAATTTATCGTTGGGAAACACAACACCCACCTCAATCTATTAACCCTAATAAATATATGAGAATAAGCCCCCCACCTAACCCATTAAATTTTCACCCCCCCTTTACTGTCTAACCCATTCATTTTCAACCCCCTATTTACTGCCTCCCCCTCTTTAAATACCAAGACAATTTTTATCACCTTAACCACTTCAACTTCACCACTTTTACCAGCCACTACATACAACTCCACCACTTTAACCTTATAAAAAAATGGCCAGCAAAATAGATGAGATCAGAAGTTTGATCGAGGAGTACAATGGTTTATTGAATTCCACTGTGTCCAATGAATTAAGAGCCATGTAGCTAGTCGCAACTGCGATTGACGTGAGGCGCTTCGTGGCGTCCACTAGTGATACACATAAAGAGGCCGAACTGGACAACTACATCCAGTTCTTGATGAAAAAGTCTATGGAGTGTTTCCGCACAAGGAACAGGTTCCAGCGTGACTTGGCCAACTTGAATAAGATGCTTAAAAAGTACGGAGGTTAAGTATGTATGGGTAGATGTACCGTTTAGTAATGGTCATTTTTATGTGTTTTAAGTTTTAACGAATGTTAAAGTGTAGCGTTTAATGTTCAAGTGTAGCGTTTAATGGATGTTTTCCGCACTATGTCGTAAAATGTTTTCCGCGTTTTA
Organism: Agrostemma githago; assembly: GCA_958450325.1. Taxonomy (NCBI): domain Eukaryota; kingdom Viridiplantae; phylum Streptophyta; class Magnoliopsida; order Caryophyllales; family Caryophyllaceae; genus Agrostemma; species Agrostemma githago. The sequence continues at coordinate 22,208,361 of OY288244.1, read as the reverse complement.
GGGTATGCAAGTATTACATAATGTGTAAGAGATGGACTTTTTCTAAAGTACAAATATTTCCATCGCTATTGCGCTATTTCTCTATTTCCATTGCTAATTTCTAATGTACAGACACATGGTGTATAGTCACACTCAACAAGTTTTATAGTCACACTAAACATGGTGTATAATCACAGTCATCATGTCATAAACTAGTTTACGTTACTACACTTCATTTTGGAGAATCACAGTCAGTGTATTGAAGAATCACAGTCATTATCCTGTACAATCACACTCCCACAATTAGTGAAACCACAGTCCACCTCTTGTTCTACAATCACACACTGAATGCTGTAAAGTTGCACTCATTGTGTTGCACAATCACACTCACTTGTTTCGTGTCACCCAAATATTAAGGGCATAATGTTCCTATACAGCTGTATTTGTAGCCAAAGATGCTGCATTCCAGAATAAAAAAGACTGCTATTTCAATGTATTCTTACAGTCAAAGGAACAAAACAATTTTACGGACCCCCACGCTTTACGACTACGCCATATTGGAAATAATTAAGGTCCGCAATAGCATATACAATATCACGGACCTTGACCATTTCAAACGTCGACAAGTCTTTATGTTTCACAAAGCAAAAAATCGCCCCCATGATCTAAGACTTTAACCATATTAGAAATGATTGCGGTCCGCAATATACGAAAACAATGTCACGGACCTTGACCATTTCAAACGTCAACAGCCTTTGTGTTTCCAAAAAGAATGTTCCTAAGTAACAGATGATATTCATGAACAATCCTCCTCGGCAATCCCTGCCGGGTCCTCCTCCTCCTCCTCCTCAACATCAACAGGTGGGTACTCAGTAAATGGGTTGGGGCAGTTCCTCTTGTCATGGTGGCCCATTCTCTTGCAGTTCTTACACAACCGTTTAGGCTTCGCGGCAATTGCAGCAGCCTTTGCCTTAGAAGAAAGCATCCGCTTCCCACTGCCCTTGTTCTTGGCTTTCTTCGGGGGCAATATGTTTATTTCAATTGAGCTCGTACAGCAGAGGATCTCTTCTAATTCTTGCGTCTTGCTAAATGGCACAGCAGAGACAATATCGGACCTGAAGTCGCGAATGACATCAGCTAGATTACTAACGTCTTCCTTACCCATTTTGCTGACCTGACTGACGGTCTCATAGAACTCCGAGAACAGCCTCGTGACTGTAACAGCCTTCTCATCGCGTAGGCGACTTTCTGACAGGGGACACGCATTACATTACGTAGAGCATCCTTTGTCCATCTTCCATGCCACGTACCGTTCCGGGATCGTCTCCCGTCCTTTCGAAGAGTATATCCAAATGGCGTGCCTGCAAAGAATTCCATACCGACAGAACTTCCTGCAAGTACACCTGACCTCACAGGTACCTGCGAGTGCATTAAAAAACACATAAAGAGTGCGACTGTTGACCGTACAGACAGTGGCTACGCAACGTACGGGATGAGACTCCGTAAAGGTATGATCACAACCTTGACAGGATACACTCACACCCATAATGCTGCATAGTCACAGTCCTTACGACGGAGAATCAAACGAATTGCGTTGTACAATCACACGCACCGCAATCCAGAGTCGCACCCTTTATTGTGTACAGTCACATTCAATGAATTATGGTAAAAAACTGGATATGTTTAGAATCAAAGCGTTTAGATCATATAATATGGCTACACGAAATGGACAGTGACTTTCTATGCCAGTACCTGGGTTGTATTCAACAATGTAGTTGCGGTCCCGGATGGAGTCCAGTACTGTTGTCGCTTCGATCCCGTCATTCTCCTGATACACACGAACGCTGCACGTGTTCAGCGAAAACTTAACCTCTTCCTGAAAGTGTGCAAAGGCGACGTGCGTGTACACCCTTGCCGCGTGGCTCTCCATCGGATTCGTCGATACAATTTTGTGGAATGACTGCCGGTTATCGTTGTCTAGCCTCTTCTGCATGTGCCTTTGTTGGTCCATCGCACTTTCGAAACGCATCCAGAACTGGACCAACGTACCATTTTTGTCTTCAAACTTTTTGAAGAAACTGTTCTCACTCTCTGATCTCTGCGTTGTCCTCATAATTCCGGACATCCTCACCTCCCTGCAATGCGCGGCGACCCATTTGCTCCTCTCTTTGAACATATTTTCGAACCATTCGATCCCAACAGCATCATGGTCGATCATAATCCGCCCCCACCTGTCGTCGAACTCCGACGCCTCGATGTCATCATCCCATATAATTGCATTGAGAGCTTTTACAAAGTCCGAGGCCTCCTCTCTTGATCTGCCATACTTTGTTGGAACCTTGTTCATGATGTGCCACGTGCAGCAACGTTGGTGCGCTGCTTTGAATATTTCGGGGACGGCTTTTAAAATTCCGGGATCCTGATCTGTAATGATATAACACGGTTCCTTCCCGCCCATGGCTTCCAGAAACCGGGAGAGGACCCATATAAATGACTCGTAGTCCTCCTTAAATAACAACGCCCCATAGAATGTGACAGACCGTTTGTGGTTGTCCATGCCAGTGAACGGTGTGAACACCATGGAATACACGTTGGTTCCGTACGTTGGGTCGAATGAAACTGCATCCCCGAATGCCGCGTAATTCCTTCGAGCTGCACCATCCGCCCAAATGACCCTGTGTAAGCTTCCTTCTGTATCCACATCGTAGTCAAAGTAGAAATCCTCCTGACTGTCCCTCAAACTCTTGAACCGGTCTATGAACAACTGACCATCCTGCTCGTGGACGAAGCACTTGACGTCCCTCCCCCAGTTCTTGAAATCAACCAACGATGCTCCGATGTTCTGATATCCGCCTTACAACTCCTTGCACATCCTGTATGTTCGAGTCGCCCCGATCTTAAGCTGCACACATAAAAATGCAACTGCAATGGTCTCGCACAGTTGGCAGTCAAACATACACTAACAACATTGTTGACAGACATTACGCACCCTCGAGTTGCAGACGATCATCTCCTTGTGATATCTTGATAGATTTCGAGATGACTTTTGATACTCTCTGTCCTTGACCGTCACAAGATCGTGGTTGTGTTCCTTGACGAACTCTTCAATATAAAACCCCCCGATCATTGCACAGAGCCTAATTCTTGCTCCACATTGCGTCCTCGTCGCCTTCGTAATCCTCTTGGGTTCGTACGATCCCACGTACTCTTGCCCCTCCTTCTCTCCCGTGCTCGACAGCTTTACCATGCTCTGGCTGGCTGTTTCGCCCTCCTTGTTACAAGCCAACAATTTCTTCTTGATCGACCCATCAAATGATCTAGTTGTCGTGTACCTCTTCGCCTCGAAACCAATATAAAATGCGTAAGCTTGATAAAACTTGAATGCTCCATCGATGTCCACGAACTTCTGCCCTACGTAAGGGACAATCACTGTGTCTTCAGCTGGCATATAGGTTGGAACAAAAAATAAATTATCAAAGGTTGGACACTATCAAACTTGCAACGCACGCATTCATCTCTGACCTTATTGAAGTGTGACTTTTCTCGACAACGACTGTGACTTTGCGTGTATAACAGCATGATTGTTAGAGCTTAACACGCGCACCGCATAACAAAAGCAAGTACAACTACAACCCCAGATGCAATACCAACAATAATAAATATATACGGAGTATATATTTTCTCAACAACAAAAAAACACCCGCAATAATAAATATAACAATGATAAGGAAACAAAATAATAATATGCAATACTACAACTGCAATTGAGTATGACTGTCTATCATATTGCTTATGACTGTCACGTTATAACGGTGTGACTCTGCAAAAATATCAAACCAACCAAAACAATGTTCGACTGCACATTTTCCTGGCTCTTCTCATTTAACAAAAAAAATATATATGTATATATCCATCTTACCTCCTGCATGTTGCCCATAAATATCCCTCCTCTATACAAAACTACAACTACATGCAACCAACAAAATAATAATTTGCCTTGATTAATATCCACAACACATAAGAACTACAAGTACAACTACAAACCAGTATGCAATACTCAACAACAACAACAAAAAAATACAATGATAGATATAACAATGATAAAGAAACTAACATGAATATTTGGAATAATAAAGAACCTTCAACGTAATACAGCAGAACAACTACAACAACAGTGAACGTGTGACCGTCTATCATATTGAGTATGACTGTCACGTTATAACGGTGTGACTCTGCAAAAATATCAAACCAACCAAAACAATGTTCGACTGCACATTTTCCTGGCTCTTCCCATTTAACAAACCAAATATATATGTATATATCCATCTTACCTCCTGCATGTTGCCCAAAAATATCCCCTCTCTATATAAAACTACAACTACATGCAACCAACAAAATAATAATTTGCCTTGATTAATATCCACAACACATAAGAACTACAAGTACAACTACAAACCAGTATGCAATACTCAACAACAAAAAAAAAATACAATGATAGATATAATAATGATAAAGAAACCAACATAAATATTTTGAATAATAAAGAACCTTCAACGTAATACAGCAGACAACTACAACAACAGTGAACGTGTGACTGTCTATCATATGGAGTATGACTGTCACGTTATAACGGTGTGACTCTGCAAAAATATCAAACCAAACAAAACAATGTTCGACTGCACATTTTCCTGGCTCTTCTCATTTAACAAACCAAATATATATGTATATATCCATCTTAGCTCCTGCATGTTGCCCAGAAATTTTCAACTGCACATTTTGATCATCGCGTGGTTCTTCGAGGCACAACACCATTGGAGCATAAAGACGTACAACAATTTACGAATTAGGGTTTAGTTATTCTGATTTATACATATAATGGTATAGATAGAGGGAAGCTTTTTTATTAAGGATAAATTTCGAATTTTAGGATGATTTTGGTGAGAAATTTGGTGAGGAATTTGGGATGATTATATGTGTATATCAGAATATGTAGAAGTTGGTGAGAAATTTGGGATGATTTCCAAATTTTGGTGAGGGAGTGAATTTTGTTGATGGAAAGGGTGATAGATTTGGTGATAGGAATGGTGATGGCATGCTGTACTTTGGCCTGCTGCTGCCTGCTGCTTGTCATTGACGGACATATTCTCCTTTTTTTTGATTAATCTTAGCCATCCATCCAAACCAAATCAAGGGCCAAAAACACAACTTCCCACTTTTAACCAAACTCCCATGATCCCATTTCTATATATATATATATATATATATATATATATATATATATATATATATATATATATATATATATATATATATATATATATATATATATATATATATTAAGTCTCCTTACTTTCCAAAAGTCGTGGTTTCGGTGTTTTGTTATTGTCGTCATTGTTTCCAAAAATACTAAAATACTAATTATTCTTTTCACACATGCAAAGATAATTTTACTATATTCTAAAATATTCCTTCACAGTAAGCAAAGATAATTTCCACACATAATCATCTACCTTTCAAACATAATTTTTACACTAAAATATTTCTTTCACAGATGCTATATATAAATCTTTCAATATATTACTGTATTTAACATTTATAATCTATAATTATATGGTAAGTATATATAAGTTTGAATATATTATGTATATATAAACCTTTCAATAATTCTACTACAATTATACAATTATGTATATAAATGTTATGCTATATATAAACCTATTATATAATATTATTCGATTGCCCTAATTATGTGCTTAATAATTACCTATTATAAACTATGCTTATATAATTAACGATCAACTTATAAACATTTATACACAGAACATCTTTCAATACAGTTTATATAATACTAAAATTATTATTATTAGTCTTTCTAATGGTATCAACTCTATCCCGTTGTTTAAAGTTCATAGATGATGTCAGTAATGTTAATGAAACGTGGAGATTACATGTTAGAGTTATATGACTCTACTCCGTACCAGCGTGGAATAATCGATAGGAAATAAGTCAGGTTGAAATGATTCTTATGGACGAAAAGGTAATATATCTCTAACAAATTTGATTTATGGTTCAAAGGAAAAAACTATTCATCTATTAATTTTACTCTTCTTGATAGATGAAGAAGATTCAGGCGTCGATCAAAGACAGATTGATAAAACATTTTAAACCTCTTATACAAGAAGGAGAGAAACTTATCTAATTTCAAATTTTGTGGTATTAGAAAACAATGACAAACACAAATCATGCAATCACAAATGGAAATTAAATTTCCATAAAAACACTTCCATAAGAAATTGTGTAGGGATCGAGATACCAATGTTTGGTTTTGAAATCGTCACATTTGAGGAAATCTATGAGCAAAAACCACCCTCAAATGTATTCGTAGGTATTGACTCTAATTTTGTACACATACATTAATTATATGATACCTAAATATTTTGTATAATTTTTGAATATATAATCCACATGTGACCACGTGCAAACTGTTTTGAAAATATCATTGGTAGTCTGAAAGGCAAGAGTGTTGTCGAGATGGTAGGCGATGGAGCAACAAAAACCAAAAAAATGAAAATTAAGCTTGAGAATGAACGATAAATTTCTCTATAAGATAGTATGTCTACTATATCATAACATTTAATCATATACTAAGAGAATAACACATGCTTATGTGTCATCCTCTCATGTGTTTTTTCCCTCCAAAAGTCAAAACACAATTTCAATATGGAAACAAGCCAATAAAAATACAATCATAAGATCTTTTTTCAATAAATATAATCGAATTAAATTGTTGACGTAAACCAATGTAAAATATTTTATAACCAGAAAAACTATACGGAAAATCCAATACACAACAGTAAAACCCTTTCAATTTTTTTAATAAATAAATAAAATAATTTTTTTATCTTATAATATTTGGAATATATTATGTTATCTTCTAATTTTTTAACAAAATTTCTAATGATCTGAATGTATAAGCGAATGTATTTTCATTCGTGACTGTTAGTTTTGTGATAAAATAAATTATAAAATATTATTATTATGTTTGTAAAAAAATATGTTCATTAACATATTATTGTAGAATATACATTAAATCAAAATGTTTGATTACTTTGATTATCATTAGAATTTATTTCTCAAATCAAATTGAAAATATTATTAAAATTGATAAAAAACTAATAGGTTACAAACTACAGTATATATTTATAAATAATCACTAAATATAAAATGCTAAATGTACCGTGCAATATTACGCGGGATCTATACTAGTTATTTATAGTAATAGTGCAAGATTGACACATATTCAGTATAGTGTTTGTTAATGTCTAGCGTTTTGCTTTATGTTAGTGGACAAAGAGATTTATTATTTGGGGTGTGATTGCTTGGTACTTATTTTGTTACTAAGGGTAATGTGTGAGCTGTACGTGAGAGTCCTATCATGGTAGAGTAGTACGTTGAATTAAAATCATCTTGATATTAGTTAGTTGGAAGGTTAAGTGATTGAACCAGTTTATATTATTTGTAGATTGTGGGTTCTAGGGGAAGGAATTTTTGGACTAATTATAGCTCGGATTGACCTTCTTGAGAGGTAAGGACATTTTAACCTTCTCACCTTTAAGTAAAGAATATGTTCGGGTTAAATATATTTTTTGAAACGATCTTATAATTATTTTGTCAATGGTTAATTTTTATGATACCCTTGTGATATTTTAGATATTGGAACTTTGTGACACAAGTAACATATTGGTATTATTTTGGTACAATTTTTGGTGATTATAACAGACTCTGGGAGCTCTGTTGGTCTATGAGGTTAAGGTGCGTCTGAGACGTCCCTGGGATTTCGTCATGAAACTGAATTCCTGGCCCGAGTTGTGTTAACTGGGATTTTTCGGCCCCCACTTACTAGGTAGTTAGACTTTCTCCTTTGGCAGCCTCATCCTACTAACTGCCCAAATGTGAGTAGTGCGCACTATAATAAGTCTAGCTAAGCGTAGTTGGTACCTCTAGACCGTGCAAAAAGGGTAGGACCTTGGCACACAGGTGGTGACAATATATTTTAGGTTGCTTTTGGTTTTGACTACTATTTTCACAGTAATTTGGTTTGGTATCGAGACGGTGACATTTAACTCTAATTTCAGTTTACTACAAATTTTAATTATTGTGTAAAGTTTTCATTATAATATATTTTACTCAACTTTGCTGATGTCCTTTTGTTTTGGGTCATTCCCCCGCTCGAACCTGTACCTATTTGTGTTTTAGGTACAATTGATAGGTTGACTTAATATGTTACATTGGTGCATTTTGGTTTCGGGATGCTGAACGAGGAAGGATTTTACCATTTAAAATTACCTCCGAACAAATTATATTTATATTGGATTTTGGTTTGAAGTTGTTTTAAACCGTTTTGGATTTTGTGGGACTTAAGTTTTCCGCTGCAATGTTTTCATTTAATTATCAATCGGATTTATATTTCTTTAAATTGTTTTCATTTACTATTATTTTGCCTTGCACATGGCCTTGTGAGCTAAGTATGGAGTAACGGCTTTGAGTTTTCTGTTTTTATTATCATATTATGGTCGCGCAAATTTAGGGTTGTTACAGTTGGTATCAGAGCAATAAGGTTTTCCGAAATGTTTTGCAAAATTTGAAATGGTTTTAAAAAAAACTACTACCTTTAAAAAAAAATCTTTCTTTCTAAACCGAGAGTGTTGGGTGGATTGGGTGCATTGTATACACATGAATTATGTTATTTATATATATTTATGTTTATCATGGTTTAGTACTGTTACTATCCTTACTTAATTGAACTGTGTTAGAGGTGAATGTTATTTACATTAGTATTTGTGATTGAACCTTCTTATGATTGGGCTTAATAGAATATTGTTTATATCTATAGTAATAATGCCTCCACGAAGAGATCATGAAAAAAATGATATGCCCGCTATGATGGCACAATTGATAGCTCAGAATGCAACTCCTGTCCAAGTTGTGAAACAAATGACCGCTGTTACCCAGAATATGAATGATAAAGTTGAAAATGAGAATGATCCTACACCCACTGTTGCTGGAATGGCTGAAGCGGTACAGAAGAAGAAGATGCCGCCCTTTACTGGAAAGGGGATCCAAATGAGCTAGATAACTGGGTTAAGGAGATGGAGAAAAAATTTCTGGCTTTAGAGTGTCCACAAGAATTTCAGGCTAGGATCGCTGTCTTCTATCTGAAAGAAGAGTCGGACATTTGGTGGCAGACTGTTAAAGAGGACTTTATGAAACTAATTAGGATAAGAAATCCAAATGGCACACACACACACACACTATATGATAAAGACTGGGATACTCTTGAGGAGATATTTGAAGCAGAAGTTTTCCTGGAACATGTGAAGCATCAAAAATTGGTTGAATTTGGAGACCTAAAGCAAACCGATGAGATGAGTGTGAAAGACTTTTATAATAAATTTATTGAGCTTAGTCGTTTTGCCAAGAAGATAGTGCTAACTAAGGGAATTAAAGCATCTAGGTTTGATAATAAGTTACCTTGGAAGATTAAGGGTAGATTTGCTGGAGAGACATTCACTTCATTAAGAGATGTCTACGCTAGGGTCGTTAACATTGAGAAGAGTAACCAGAAGATAGAGGCCGAAATGGTGAATAGTGGGACTAAGAAGAGAGACTTTCAGGGGAGTCAATTCGACAACCCAGCTAAGAGAGGAAATTTCAATACTAACAACAACACTCAACATAAGTCTCGATCTTTTGGAGGGAATGGAAAGGAAGAAGGGAATAGCTGGAGAGGTAGAAGCCAGGAAACAACTAATGACTTTACACCTCATTACTTCTGTAAGTTATGCAAGGGAGATCACCTGGGCATTGACTGTCAGGGGAATAAAGTGACGTGCTACTGGTGTGAGAAGCTAGGTCATCGAGAATTCGAGGGCAGGAACAAGAAGGCGGGGAAACCCCGTGCTACGTACTACGCTAGTTCTAGTGTGAATCAGAGTAACCGATTTCAGGGTCAGGGGAATACATAGAATTTTGGTAGGTCCGCAACTAACAACAATTTTAGGAATCCAACTCCGACTCAAACCAACACTACCACAGCTAGTAAACCCGCGGGCCAAGTAAATGCTGCACAGAATAGCTAGAAGCCTACTGGGAAGCTCTATGTCATGAAAAGGGAGGAAGCCGAAAACACAGACATCGTTTTAGGTAACTTTCTAATCAACTCTATTTTAGCTAATGTTCTATTTGATTCTGGTGCATCTCACTCTTTTATTTCAACTAAATTTGTGGATAAAATGAATGTTGAACCTAGTGAAATTGTGGACTAGGATTTTGCCATGCCATATAGGGACTTAGTGAACTGTAAAAGGGTTTATAAGGATGTGTCTGTTTTTATTGGTGATCATGATTTTAAGGCAAACTTGATAGAATTTCCATTACCTTACTTTGATGTGATCTTGGGGATGGATTGGCTCGGTTCTCATCGGGCTAATATTGATTGTGCACAGAGTAAAATTTCCTTAGAAGGTCCTAAAAATGTTAGAGTATCTTATAATGGTCGTGTAAGGGGTCTTAGGGTGAAACTTATTTCTTCTATGAAAGTGAAGAAGCATTTATCTAGAGGAGCTGAGTTGATTTTGTGTCATAGAAGAGATTTGAGTATTGAATATCCCGACTTGAGTGAAGTTCCTGTAGTGAGTGTATTTGTTGATGTGTTTCCTGAGGAGATACCGGAAAGGCCTCCTACTAGAGAAGTTGAGTTCAAAATCGACCTAGTGCCAGGGACGGGTCCAATTGCTAAATCAGCATACCGAATGGCACCCTTAGAAATGCAAGAACTTAAGAAACAGTTAGATGAACTGATGGAGAAAGGGTATATTAGGCCCAGTGTATCGCATTGGGGTGGCCCTGTTTTATTTGTGAAAAAGAAGGATTGACGACTTATTTCTCCAAAATTGACTTGCGATCTGGGTACCATCAATTGAAGATAGCTCCTAAGGATGTGCCTAAAACTACATTTTCTACTAGATATGGCCATTATGAATTTACTGTGATGCCTTTTGGGTTGACTAATGCACCTGCTATTTTCATGGACTTGATGAATCGAACTTTTAGGACTTACATAAACAAATTTTTTATGGTGTTCATTGATGATATATTGATATATTCGAAACTGAGGAAGAACATGAGGAACATTTAAGGATTGTCTTAGGTATTTTGAGAGAAAAACAGTACAGTTGTACGCTAAATTTTCAAAATGTGAATTTTGGTTGGATCAAGTAGCTTTTCTGGGACATATTATATCTGAGGATGGAGTATCAGTTGTAATCCCCTGAAAAATCTAACGCGATACAGTGGCGGAAACACTGTAGAGTCGGGAATGAAAACACACTGTCACTATGTCATAACAATGTAAAAGGGCAAAGTCAAACAGTAGACATAAATAAAAATGACCTAGGGTGATTTTCTAGGCTGCTTGTGTGTTTTCCTAATGTTTAGATGTATGTGTGGATTTGTATGTTTTGTATACTTTCTTGAGATTTTTTGTATTTCAATTAGTTGGATTAGTCTTGTGTTTTCGTTTGGCGAATTGTGTACCTAGATTGACAAGTAATCACTTTTGCGTTTATTTATTTGCAATTTGATCTTAGTTTAGGGTGCGTTGGCATTGCATGGGATTACGAAAACAGTTCCTTTTAGATGTCTTGAAATGCCTCAGTTTGTGCCGGGAATCGGATCAAGTAGTACGTCGATTAAAATGTTTGACTCAAGACGCGTAGAAACGTAAAGAGTGCTTTGCAGCTAAAGTGTATCGACCGAGTGCGTGTTCGGTGTTGGGAGACAAGTGTGATTGTTTCGACATTCATGTTTACAATAAAAAAAGTTAGACCACTTTTGAAAAGTTAGACCACTTTTTATATCTTAGTGACAATGTCGTACTGGGCTACAGACAGGAATTGACGATGTCATTCGAGGCTACAACACGCCTAGGTGAGGTAGCTTATCCCCCTAAAAGAAAAAAAATGAAAAGACGTCTAAGTCCGGTGGATCCAACGGGTGAAATTTGTTGTCCGTGCGACCTCGTGTCTCTTGCGTGGATATTTTGGCTTTCGGGAAAGGTTTTAGCGACTTCGGGAGGTCGTTCCCGATGTTCGATGTCGTCGGTTGTGAGAGAAAGGTTAAGGATTGTGGAGACGACTGTACTACAGAGTAAGGAAGCTATGTGGGCTAATGTCGCTAAGCGCCTAACCGAAGACGGCGTTACCGATCCTAGTATTCGCCAGTTCATTTAAACGGGCCGAGACCGACGAGACCCGTATTGAAAGTGTGAGTGATGAGAGGGAGTATGACTGACTGGGCTCGCCTTTGGCTAGGACGGTGGAAGCTGGTATTCGGAGGGGCCGATGGTGAGAGACCCGAACAAGCATACCCGAATGGCGAGAAAAGGGGAAAGTCGAACCGGTAGAGCCCAGCCATTTAGTACTATGTTTTGTCAATTGATATTATGTGGCTTATTAGTACTAGTTTTTGTGGGGTTTGCTTGACATGTTGTCATTTTCCGGGGTGGCCGGATGTTAGATGCTCGATGTAAAGGGCCTCAAAAAAGGCTTGATTTAATTGATTTTTCATTAATGAGAAGCACATTTTTTATTTTTCCCTTTTTTTGTGGTGGCTCGCAACTCGATTCTTTCTTTTGCCCGAAGCGCCCTTTCGGGTTTTCACTCCGTCCTTGGCTCACCCTTTTTTTTTCTTTTTTTTTACGATGGCTCGCAACTCGTTTCTTCATTTTGCCCGGGGCGCCCTTTTGGATTTTCACCCCGTCCTCGGCTCGTCGTTTGTGCTTCATCATTGAAATCACTCGTTAATCAAAACATAGGGGGTTCCGATTTGCATGTGAATCGAGTTAGCGATTTTATTGCTATTTTTGTTGGTTGTACCCTTGGAAGGGTTGCCTACGTATCCGCGTTTAGACGGAATCAAACCATGTTCGTAATTCATATTAGATGTAAGTGATTTTGCTTTACACTTGTTATGCCAATTATCGATGTGAGATGTTTAGAGTTTATTCACCCTAGTTAAAGAACTAAGGTGGAGTGGTTGGGTGTGACCCTTTGAAAGTGACAATTATCGAGATACCGTGTTTGGGTCAGGGTGACAGGCTTGGATTGTTTTGGAATGTGGAGCTAGGTAGTAAGTGGTTTCGATAGATCAAAATCTGGAGTTTGATTTTTATGGAGTTAGGGCTATGGGCTAAGGTTTCGTAATGTGGTAGGAAAGGGGAAGCTGAGTAAAAATGACTTAGACTTCAATCGGGTGGGATGTAAATTACGTGGGATCTCATTTTCATGTCTGGCCCTAACGGCTGGGATTATCCTATTGAGCTTGAATCCTCAAAATTTTGGATTGTCTTCTAACAAGTGTCGGGAAGGTCTCAAGGGTTGTAATGTAGGGAGGCTAGTATTTGGGTACTAGTTGACTAGTCTATTAATTTTTTTTGATTTTTTTTGTTCGGACTTTGCACTTAAAATCGAATTGAATGATTGGGAGTTTCTTTTTGGCTGTTTGAGTTTTGGTCTTGATCATCGAATTGGGTCGGTTTAGCTTGGCCTTGGTTTCATTTTTTTTTTCTTTGGCTCCTTTTGGTCATTTCTGTAACACCCCGTGTTTTTCACCATTTTAGTTATTTCTAATAACGATTAATATTAATAAATTGATTCTCGACAAACTATTTTAAATAGTAATATTCAATTCCTTTGCCTTTGGAACCTTTCTATTTCACTTCATTGTTTGCAAAATTGAAATTTCTATCGTTATCGCAATTCTGCGCCATTTCGTTAAACGGTTCCTATTTTCTCATACGGACTCCGATTGAGGCATTTCAAAAGCCTAAATTTATTAATTTTCCAATATATACACAATGGTGACATTTAAAATTACAATTTACAAGTTTATCATAAAAATATTGTACTGGACAGCTTCTTTACTACGAAAAGCGTCACCCAACGAATCGTTTCTCGACATTCGATTTCCGTACTTCTTTCTTAACCATTGTGGAACCAAATTAACTCCAAAATATCATCCTTATATACTCAATACCGTCACCTTGAAGTCCAAGTGTAAAAAAATGTTTTTCTAATCAAAAACACCAAATAGGGTAATGTACCTTCAAAAGTATGACTAGCCATTTGAAGCAATTATCATTTCCTTGTCCATTGCTTGCTCGCTCACCAAAGGCACGACTAAGTACCCTTATAATCACCCTAATATGACTTCTTAATCTCATATTTTCGTCAAACTAACATCCTCCTTAAAATCCTTTCTAAAAACAAAAGAAAAACCATCAAAATAGTACTAAGTTCTTAAGCCTTTACACCACCATTTTGAAGAGCATTAATCCCTTCTTTCTCTTATCTTATACTATTTTCAAAGTTATTTAATATTATACTTACAAACTTAGTTTGTTTTTGTGTCATTCTAACTAATTTATGAAGAGCAGCAAGAGAAAAGAAGCATCGATCTTTGTTTTCTTATATGTTGAAGAATCGATTAATTTTGATTGAGGTAACCTAACTTTTCTTCGCCCTCAAATCTCATAGTATAGTGTTTAGACTCTAACTAAAATATAACATCATGTTTAGGACTAAATCATTAGATCACCAAGTTTAAAGTTAACTATTTGTTGATTTATCACTTAACAATATGTGCTGTAAAATGGATTCTGTGATGTATGATGTATGTTTACGATTTTTCAGTGTAATATATATTTTGAATTAGCCTTAGTTTCTACATGAAAGTTGTAGATCTGAATGTTTAGTGTATATTAAAAATATTAAAAGTAAGTGTTTATGAAAATATGTATTTACTAATGATTTATTTCGTAAAATGGTACTGTATGATTTTATGTACTGTCTGAGAAAATAATATGTTTCTTGATATTAAACATTTGTTTTGGACTTGGAAAAGTTATATTATGTTCTTGTTGATGTCTATTGTGTTTACGTCAAATTATATATAAATCCATCATATATATTTTCATTTATAAAATTTGTGCTAAAACGGGTCAGATCTGGAAAGAAGATTTTATTTAAGAACATTTATAAATTTTTTTAATCTAAATTTGTGGGGATAGGTTGTTTACAAGTATTGGTATCCAAAATAAAAATTTGGTTCACTTTTCTGATGTTTAAGTATTTTTAACGATTTAAAAGAAAGTATTGAAAACCTTACTGTTTTCGTTTTTAATTTGTTAAAAATAATAACACTTACTATTTTTGAAAAATGACTTTATATTTGGAAACCTAACTCATAAAAGTATGTTGAGTATGAAAATCAAAAGTGAAAAATAACATTTGAAAAATGACTCATTTTGTATCCTTAATAATATTATCGATTTCGTTATTACTTAAAATTACTTTTGTAAAACTCTATGTTTTGAGAAATATGATTCATAATAAGGTTAAAAATGATTTTTAAAATTATTATTGATTTATTTGGTGTTTGAAATATTTTACTAAGTATAAATAGGCTTTAAGAGATAAGTATACTAGTACAAATACGAAACCGCATAAAAATACTAAGTACGTACTCTTGAACAATAAATGTACTAAATAATTATGCCCAAAAAGTATAGAGTACTAAAAGACGAATAACCCAAAAATACTAAGTTAAACAATGCTTAAATGTGCAAAACAACACTTAAATTTTATAATAAGCACTTAAAGACTAATTAGTGACTAAGTCAAAACTAAGGGCTGACTAGTCTATCTTGGTCAAACTTTGGCTTTTAAGTCAACATAGACCAAGTCAAGATATAGGAACCCATCTTAAATAATGTACTTAGAAATAATTAAATCTTAAATCAAATCTCAACTAATGAACGCTTCAAATAATATATCTCAAATAAAATGTCCAAATCTCTTATATCAGTATACTAAAAACTATCAGTTAAGATAAATTTTACGACGAATGATAATGTTTGTTAATCTTAAAATCGACATACTTAAATTTCATAAGAACAACCGTACTTCTAGTCAGTGTGTTACCTAAGCCGGTGATCAGACACATTTTTCACGAACGATGTTATCGATACCAATCATGGTGAAAATGAACATGTGCCCTGGCAGTACTCTCTGAGTTGTCTTCACCATTCCATATTGTAATGACTTGTTCCGAGTCAATACACAGCCCACAGACCGGTCATCCTTATGGAACCCGGTATTTTTTCATCCCTCTGGTCATCAGACATGTGCCCCACGATGATCGCTGAACTCGATAATCCAGAGACTCTGTCTTTATAAGACACCCAAATTCAGCCTACGTTTCGTGTTGGGCGCTATCTTGATAAAGTTTAGAAGGCGATGCGATAGAAGACAGCTTCGAAAGTAGACTACGACACTCGGAGTCACTACTCATGGAAGGCCATGATGCATCCCGCCGAAGCGAGAAAATGCTAAGAAGTGAATGGACAGCCAGCTCTTTATGAGTTTGTCGGTAGAGTAATAGTTGTCCAGTTGCCATTGAGGTGCTCGGTTGTGTAAAGGTTCTCTTTCCCGAGACCAAGAGTATGGATTGGGTGTGTGCGCATACATAGACAAGGGCACTGATCAGCTCTCACTCTCTATATCGGATATCTTTGGGGGTGGAATACCTTCTGACCTTTGCCTTAGTAGTGTAAGGGACATGTTCTGTTTAGCAGGGCCTCCGAGTCCATGCACTTGCAGTCCTTCTTCTCTGTATGTCTGTAAACTAAATCGAGTCAATTTAGGTGTTCGATCCTATTGAGCACTAGGGGTGAGATGTAAACCTCCTAGTATCGATATTATTGGCGGGATTGATGTTCCCATCCACACTTATGGTGAGATGCAAGCCTTAAGTACGCATGAGACATTTGTAGTTACGTCCCGTGCATAGCGTGTAAAAGAACCATTTTTTTTAAAATAAATGACTACAGTTTTCTAAATCATATGTTTCGGTATGTCTCGTTATTATTCTATATCCACATGATAAATTAGTTTGAATGAACACATATGTTCGAAAGTGATATACTCGTCGTGTTTCACATGTCACATGCTGAATGAGTTGATTGACATGACGTATGCTTGATGATGATATATCCATTATATTTCTCATGTTCTTCACAAGATAGATGCTTTACTGTTTACTTCTCTCATGTCTTTCACGTGATGTATGCTTTACTGTTTTACTTCTCACATGTTACTCACATGATGTATATTTTACTGTTTTGCTTTTCACGTGTTATTCACATCATGTATGCGTTATCATGATTCACATCGCATGCTTGTTTCAAATGCCATTATGTTCACATGCTAAACTGAACTCACTTCATGTGTAGCTCACATTGTATACATGTCGATTTGTAATGTGACATGCCTGCTTATCTGTTAATTAGATAACCTAAACGTTGTACTACATTGATTATTCGGGTCCGTGTTAGAAGGACGGTTAGGTTACTCCCACTAAGTGGGACATGTATATTTAAATATGCATTCAGGTTGACGAATTCTCAAGACTGGACATGGGGTCATGCATGAGTGCAAGAGATACAGTGTAGCAGATGATAGTCACAAACTATAAATCTTGTAACACAACTTTTGTCAGACTATTGTTTTAGAAATTTGTAATTCGTTTTTCAGTTGTTGTATTTTAACAAACAGTTCATTTATCGGTTAAAGACTCACTTGAGTCGACGATTTTTAATTTTTACCACTTTTTACGACTTAATTATTTTCCGCCTTGTCGATTAATGTCATTGGAAGAACCGGGTTGTTACAATTTCAGACTTCTTTTTCTTTTTGTCAGACTAGCACCTATGGTAGGAATTGGTCGGTCTTTATTTGAGGGGTGTTTATTGTGGGGAAATGGGTTTGCCTTCCGTCTTTGATCACAAGCTAAAAGACAATCTAGATTTGTCATAGGATTCGGGAATGCTCGTTCTAAGGGATGGTTATGCGGCTTTCTACACCAGACACGAGATAGGTAAAAAGAGAACACAGGATCTCGATTTTTGTAATTCCTTGTTGTTTCGAGGTATGTTTGATTGTTATCGATAAATGGCATTGTACCGAGTTGTAAGCAAGAAAGTGCATTATTAAATCAAGCGATTGTCGAGGCGCATTATAAAGGAGGAAAAGTTTATTTCTTTTTATTGATTGTAATAATCGGGTTATGCGCCCGAGATATTGTTTTCGGGGAGGTGGAGGACAGATCCCCTCGCACCTCCTGACTCGATGTAAAAACAAAAGACATTTGTTATACTACTAGGTCTAGGCCCTAAGACGAACTAGACTCTGACTCGGACACAGATTTACTCGTTTTGGTGGATGCCCGTGGGTCGTCGAGATGGGAACAACCGAAGGTGTCGTCAAGGACAGCGTGAACGCTAAAGGGGTTTGTGGTATTGCTTGGTTTCTCGAGTGGATGGAGAAGAATCGTCCCATTTTTTATCATGTCTTGTATGACATGTTTGAGTCGATAGCAGGATTCGGTATCGTGCCCGTTACCTTGGTGATATAGGCAATAAGCATTAGGAGTCCAGCTTTTGCCTCGTCTGCCGACTGCTGGGTCCGTAGTGGAATCCATGGGCAAGAGTAACCCTTGATCGACTAGGTTCTTAAGAACTTCGGTGTAAGATGAATTGATTGAGGTAAACTTCCTTGGTGATCTTTCTACTTTGTTGGATGTGGTCTTATAAGGTATTGGTGTTCTTTCCGTGTTGACTTTGGTAAGCTTCGATCGGGCGGAGCGTTGGGATATTCTATCCTGGGTAGGCTCTTGGGCGTGGTAATTGCCCGGATTGGTGTTTGTTTCACTTTCTGGGTCTCTACTCTCAAGGAAATTGAGGCGGTTATTGATGCAATGAACGGAGAAAGTCAAACGGGTTACTGAAGTATGGATGTTGCGAAGCAATTTGGTTAGGGTCTTGACATCGTTGCCGATTCTTTCGATGGCGCTTGAATCTACCGATATGTTGGGGAGTGATTCTAGTGAGAAAGGACCAAAAGGTCAGATCGGATCCACCAGATGACTTACGGACTCCACGGATGCTCTTAATAGAGAGACACGGTGATAAGACCCTTGATTTGCGCGTGTGTGCGGTCGCTGGCTTAGGGACTTAAGTGCTTTAGACTCTTTAGTGTATTCGGTGAAACGCCTAACGAATTTATGTCTCTGTCACGAGACGATTTGACACAAACTTCGGAGATGAGGTTCCAAGAGGACTTCTTGGGATGAGACGACCCAAAATGTAAGACCTCGAGCAGAGGCGGTCCTAGTAACTAACACAGACAGTTAATCACACGGTTGTACGGCGTAAGAAGTTGATCACGATTCCAGCTCAGGATCAAAGAATTTTGATATATATGTTTTTTTTGAAAACGACCAATCTTTGCAGCGGAGAATTTTTTGAAAAGGACGATTTGTAAAAATGGGGTGATGATGGCGTGGCGACATCACTTATGACGTGAAAGTGTGTTGCTATATGCGTGCATCGGGAATCCAACGATAGCGAAAGTGTAAATGAGTTTTTTTTGGAAAGAGCATGGTTCTTAGGGGAACCTGTTTTGAAAATAATGACGTGGCGCTTTTACCGAAACCACTATTAATTAGCTAGTTCGATACTTATGGTGCATGTGGCGCTCATGATAGAGCGTGAAGTCTTGTGATGGTGTTTTGAAAAGTGTGACTAAATCCTTATTAAGGAATTTAGGTAGTGAATAGTGTTTTTAGAAAGAACTTTTAAAACGAGTGACCCACGTTCGTTGGTTGCATTAACTAGCATTTAACGGTGGGGGTGATGTATTGTGAAAAGTGTTTTGAGAGTGTAACCGTTTTGGGTTCCTTAACTTCATTAATTGAAGCTTCGGTTGTGTTAACGATATGTGTGTAAAAACATTCTTTCCTTTTTTGAAATAAGATGTAACCGTTTGAGGTACCTCGAACCCATTGATCGAGAGTTTTGGTGGTATCGACGGTATTCGTTGTTGATGGGCCTTACTTTGGCCAATGTGATGGCACAAAATTTTTTGAAAATAGTGGGTGTAAAATTTGCTATGATAACGGCATCTTAAAAAATGTTTTCCTTTTTTGGAAATTACGGTTTGACCGGAGTATCGACATTCAAAAGGTGTTTTGAAAAGAGGAGGTATATTCGAAAACGGAGTGCGGTTGAATATATTGGCGTGGTTGAATCCAGATTTTTAGTGTTTTATTTGGGTTGTTCAAACACGCTACACGTAACTAGGAATGCATACACTCATGCAGGATGCAGACACGGGTAGGTTAGGGTAGGCTACCGCCCACGAATAGTCTTTACTTAGGTATTGACAAATCATCTAGGGAGACGAGTGTCATACCGTCCGTTCGGAACTATCCGCTTATTATTCCCGCGAGGTACGCGTTAGGTGGCCGGAGCGTCAATCGAGGATCTCTCCGCGTTTCCCTAAGGATTTTACCGCGAAGAGATTGGTCCTGATATTGGTTAAGGTGGGCTTTTTAGGGCCAAAACCTGTAGTGACCACAACTAGGAACTAGGAAATGAGCTTCACCGACCTCGTTCCAGTTACACCACCACTGGAAACTTGTTTCCAAATCCCCAGCAGAGTTGCCAAACTGTGAACGTCCGTCCGCACCGCCCGGCGCCCCACGCGCGCCCGTGCGGAACGACCCGGTTTTTTAATGTATGGCAGCGGCCACCCACGCGGCCCCCTCTCGTTTGAGGGCCGGTCCGACCTCGCGTACGGGGCGATGTTTCGGACCTCGATTCGAATGACGATCTGGACTTGTACTAGACGGGTGCGGGCACCTGTGTTTCCGTTTGGAATCGATCGAGTCGTGGTTGTAAATGTTTAAAGGTCGATTCGTTTGGTAAGGCGACCTTTTTAGTGAACTGAATTCGTTGCTGATTTGTGGATTCGCCACTGAGTCAATTTTGGGGACTCGGAAACCGTTCAAGTCAACTTTGATCCCTAGCCGGCTCAAAGTTTAGGGGCACGGGACCTAAAGATAAAGACTTGTACCCTTAATCACTCCATGCCTGGAATGACTCTCATTGCCAATGGTTTCGGACATCCGGAAACCGTCGATTCTGAGTAAGGAGTGAGGGTACGTATTGGGAAGCCAACATCCGATAGATGTCAACACCCAATCCCACCCGCACTATAGCGGCCTCTACTAATCAATCGGTGGGCTGATAACTTTGTTCTTTTGTTGTGGCGGAAGTACTGTAACATCCATTGTTTTCACCCCATACCTTTTGCTACGTCGGTTGTTTAAGTACAGGAAAGTTTTGTCGTCAAAGTAGTTGTGTTTACATTCTTTGCATGCGATTTCACGTGATAAGCAGGCCATGAAAAGATGCACATAGGAGAGTAGAGAGTACTAGTATTATATATATTAGCAAGCCAGTTTTAACGCGATAATACGGATATTAGTCGTTCTCGTGATATACCTTACCTGGTATTCCGCTTAAGATGCGTCGATTCGGTATTAATAGGGATGCGTCGAAACTAGTAACGCGAGCACTCGGACTAATACGGAACCCGACCATCGCTTTGTTGAGATTTAGTTGTTTTACGTTTTGAATTCCGTGTTAGGTGATTTAGCATGCAATAATAGGGTCATAAAAGCAACAAATCATACGAAAAATTGTAAATGCGAATGTAAGTAAATCACGTTGTGAGGAGTTTCACCCTCAGAGTATACACTAAACGGGACACGATGCATAGATAGTTGAGAACGGACCTCGGAATCACTCGGGTCTATTTATTGTATTTCAGTGTTTGCGGTTGAAGTTGGGACATTACATGTTTTAGTATGTGTTTATGGACCTAGTGTCCATGCCTAGCATTGTCGTAGTGCATAATAAAAGAAAGTGTGAGAATGTAAAGTTTTATTTAGATGACAACCTAGTGACGACTCGGCTTCAAAGGCGGATCCTCCTAGTTCCTAGTGATTTCGGCAGAGTTCTGTTACTGCTGACCCTTCCTGCGGCTATTCCGACAGAGCTCCGTTACTCTTGGATGATTCTGCGGCTAATCCGGCAGAACTTCGTTACTAGACTATAGCTAGTCGAACACAGGCACCTCGGGATCGAGTGGAGTGCTCGAAGGTGAGGATTAGCGTCGATGTTGCTTTTATCGGAGCTACGATCGAGTGGATCGTTTGCCATGGGTGTCGGAGTGTGAGCCCTTAGCGAGAAACTCTTACGAGTGGAGGGGGAAGAGAATTGAAGAAGATGTGCCGAATGAATGAGGTGAAGGGGGGTATTTATAGGTGTTTTTATCCCTCGTCACCCAGATAGACGCCTGAGTCTAGGCGCACCAAGACTCAGGCGCCTGGGTTCAGGCGTGGGAAGACTCTGGCGCGCAAGGTGAGGCGCCCGTTGTTTTGAAGATACGATTTTGATACTTTCCAAAGCCGAAAGGTGGGGGTATAATACGTATCTTGGGGGTTAAGGTTTTCCTCCCTTGACCTAGTGCCGTGATACTTAGCGGGCCTCGGGTGTGTATCCCGGGGTTTGCTTGGCGCGGTGCTGACTCGGTTCGAGTTTTGGGACCGACTCGGAGCCCCAGTGTCATAATTGACTCTAATTAGTGTCTATGCGACCGTACCAACATGACTAAGGCTGCCATCATGTTAGTTTAATTTTTCCGAGTAATTTATTTGATCCGTTCTATAGAAAAACTACCTAAAACATCACGAACCCACATCACGTTGCAGTCTGATCGTCATCGAGTGTTTGTTGAGCACTTCTGCAGCCACCAAGTCCAAATCTAGGTGTCTATAGCCGATAGTCCCGTAACCGAAGAAGGGCATACCGACACTTGGTCTTTCCTAGATGAAGATATATTTGATACCGATACAGAAACATTGGATTTATATTTTGACGGGGCATCCAATTTCCGAGGGTTTGGAGTCGGCATCCTCCTAATATCACCAAAAGGGGAGCACACTCCGTTTTCCATTAAACTGGATTTCGACGTAACTAACAACGCAGCCGAATAAGAAGTATGCATTCACGGGTTACAAGCCTCCACTGATTTAGGAGTCACAAACCTCCGGGTCCATGGTGACTCATCTCTAGTCATCAACCAAGCTTTCCAAAATTGGAAAACTCGGAACGCCAACCTCGTGGCCTATTAGGCGCGAGTAAGTGTTCTCGAAAAGCAATTCCAAAGGGTAGAATACATTTATCTACCCCGGGAGGAAAACCAATTTGCATATGCACTTTCCCAATTAGCATCCTTACTAAATATCTCGGAGCACCTGACCAGCATGCCAATTTGCGTTGAAAGACGGTCCGAGCCGACGTATATCCACGGTATCCAAGACATCGAGATAACCGATCCGGAACCTTGGTACCAGGCTGTTCTAACCTACTTGACAACATGGGAATATCCTCCGGGAACTGAAAACCGAGCCAAGAAAGCCCTGCGGAGATTGGCAACCCAGTTCCTTCGTACGGACGACGGACAATTATACAAAAAGAGGGCATATGGGTCTCTCCTTCTATGTGTCGACAAAATACAAGCCGAGAATTTTATGGCCGAAGTGCACGATGGTGAATGTGGTCCCCATATGAACGCCCAGATGGTGGTCCGGAAGATTATGAGGCTCAGATATTATTGGAATAGCATGGAGACCGACTGCCAGGTATATGTCAAACACTGTCATAATTGCCAGATTTTTGCCAACGTTCAGGATATGCCGTCATCCCTATTATACAACATGACATCACCATGACCATTTTCGACTTGGGGATTTGACATAATTAGGAAACTAAACCCTTCCGGGACGGGAGGTCACTGTTTCATTTTGATGGCTATCGACTATTTAACCAAGTGGGTCGAAGCCGAGTCGTACCGGATTTTGAACGCTAACCACGTTGCTAAGTTCATTCAAAACAAGATTATATGCCGATACGGGATCCCGCACGAGTTCATCAGTGATCACGGGACGCATTTTCAAGCCGAAACCGCTACTTTTCTAGCCAAATGTAAAATCCGAAGGCATACACATCTTCGCCTTACCGTCCCCAAACAAATGGAGCGGTAGAGGCAGCTAATAAAACAATTGTCACCATACTTAAAAAGATGGCCGATAATTATCAGGACTGGCCCGACAAAATACGTTTTGTCCTGTGGGGATACCGAACGTCAATCCGCTCTGCAACCGGGGCAACTCCATATTATATGACGTACGGAATGGAAGCATTCCAACCAGTCGAGTTGGAAATACCGTCCCTCAGGATTTTACTAGAAAGCCAAGTGCCCGAAGGTGATTGGGTCCTGGCTCGATATGACTCGTTAGTTCTTTTGGACAAACGGCGGTCCCGGGCCCTCAATAACATTCAAATATACCAAAAAAGGATACAACGGGCTTTCAACAAAAGAGTTAAGTAGAAATATCAAAGAAGGGGACTTGGTCCTCAAATCCGTCCGGGAATTATTACCGGTTGACCCAAGGGGAAAATTCAAACACAATTGGGCTGGGCCGTATCTAGTAAAGAAGGTTCTATCAGGAGGAGCAGTGACGCTGACAGACTTGGACGGGAATGGGTTCGTTAACCCGACCAACTTTGACCAGCTGAAGCGCTACTACCCCTAAACCTTATCTCAATGTCATTTGCAAAAAGTTTTTAAAATTGGTTTTAAAAAAATATAAACTTTCAAAATTATAAGAAAGTAAATAAGTTAGGATTATTTATCCAACTGTCGCACGCAGAACTAATAGTCTTAGTGTATTTCGAAATTGCAAATTTCTACGACCGAACTACGTTTGGTTTGAATCCACTAACTGTGGATACGTAGGCCGCCCCTCCAAAGGGCACAACCACCGCAAGAACGAAAAAGACGGGAACGGTATTCACTAATAAATATGTCTTTTATTAACTAAAAACCCGATAAACTCGGGAACTTCAAAATTACATCAAAAAAAAACAACAAAAACAAGCACACCACAATAATAATAATAATAATAATAATATTTAAATAATAAAATTAAAGAGACTAGTTTTTAAGGCATTTTGCCTTTGCCTTTGCCTTTGCCTTTGTCTTTTTGGTCACGTGGAGTCCGATGTTGCCGGGATGGGGTCGAGCATTCCCGGACCACAAGGCAAACCTCCTTTGCTCGAACCCGTTTCTTTGACAGTGGGTCTTCTGCAGCTATAGTCGGTCCGAGTCGAGCCCTTACGTGCTCAGGTATCTTGTTCCGAGGACCAAGTCTGTCTTGAACTGCCAACTTCGGGCCAAGTCTCCTTTCCAAGTCTGTCTGGGGGCTCACTCTCCCCCGCGCACCTCTAACACTGGACCCTTCAGCTTGAGTCCTAGTCCTTCCCCTCTGACCTGACATCAGACGAACCAGAGTAGCCATAGTCTCGCCTTCGTCGAAGAAACCTCTATTATCTTTAGCTTGCTCTCGTCGAAGCAGGTCATAAGCTTCATCAACCTTTAAAGCAGCTCGGGCCTTGGTAGAATCTGCTTTCGTACATTTCACATAAGAATCCGATACCCAAATTGAGTGAAGAGACTCGAGAATAAATCAAGTAACCCGGGTATACCATCGCTGCATACGGGTATCACCCATTACATTAGTCAGCTGGGTTGGATCACTCACAACTGCCTCGTTCTCCGGGATCCTATGGTACCAACCATACTGCCTAAGTATGCGGTCGGGGTAAAGGTGAATTTTCTGTCTAAAAGACAAAATCACCTGATAGCGAGCTTTATCCCTCGGCGCTAAACTTGTCCAAACATAAATAGGCCACCACGGCACCACCCATCGGATCAATGGACCGCTATGAAAAAATAGCTCTTCGTCCCAATACTTCTGATTGATATGGCGAGAAAAATCAATGGTCCATCTCCTGGTCATCACCTGATTAGGCCTGTACCAACTCGGATCAAGATGAGGTTCTATGATTGATAGCCTCTCGAATAGCCAAAGCTGAAAAGAAAAGTGAATTCATAAATTCTCGAGGCAAAATTGGCATCCGCCTAGGGGCAGTCGATCGAGTGCCTAGGGGCCACTCGATCGAGTGACACCCCTGAAATCGGGCAGCGAGTTTTTGACGAAGGCACTCGATCGAGTGCCCCCCTGTAGCAAAGTATCGCGAAAAAAAAGTGTGAATCGAAAAAAATCCAAAGCGATATACCTGCAGTAAACGGGTGCTCCCTGTCAGATGAATTGATGGGTCCCTTTTGCGATTATCGAAATCCTAGATAATTTCCCTCGTAATCAGCCATGCTGGACTATGCTTCGTCTCCATCAGGTCGACAATGGTGAAAAGTGGAACGTTACCCATACATGACCGCAAATCCATGTGACCTTCGAAAGCATAAACATGGAGCATACAAAAAGCGAAAGCCCTACGGCTGTGGGCTAGTCTAACCCGGACATCATACGGGTTCATGAATTTCTCAGCCAAGTCGAACAAAGAGATATTATTCCCTTCTGTCATACATGATACATCCATATGCAAAAGTCCTAGAAACTCCCGCAGTTTCCTCCTGGGATCATGAACTGAAAATGGGACAGCAGGACGAAGCAAAGGGTTCCATCCTCCTATAGCAGCAATTTCCTCGGGTATAGGACAAATCTCGCCTCGAGGAATGGCACAAACGTGGTATGTGTCGTCCCAGTAGAAGAGACAAGCATCAAGAAAGTAACGGTCCACCTGCATCTGACGGATCGTGAAAAGCTGAGAAATATCGGCCTGATTTAAAGCTACCTTATCCGCGTCCCTAAAGCGTCGGGACCAATCTTGCAGCATCGCAGTCAAACGTTCAATACCCATGGCTAAGATTCTTGGAAAGGACAAGAGTTTTCTTTTTAAGAAAGAGGGAATTGTGAGGAGTACAGAAAATTTAAAGCAGGGGATGTGTATTTATAACACCAGCAATCCTCCCACCATAAAGATTCCTTAACCTGAGTGGGTCTAGGCATATAGACCCAATTTCAGCTTCCTCATATCAGTACAGGAATAAAGTCATCCCGAGCATTCCTAATTCTTTTCAAAAAAGTCAAAATTTTCAAAGTCTTCAAAAAATTCAAAAAAACTCAAAAATTCAAAATTTTTATTCCCCAGCGTGAGTCGTGTTTCACCTAAATGTTACATGCAAAATCTATGTAACTGTACACAGGTACAACTCAGAGATTCAGAAGCAGGCCCTCGCAACTTACTCAACTCCCCAGCGGAAAGCCCGAGGCGACATTTCTCCCAAAACAACACGGGATGTGCTTACATACAGGTGAACCCAAGACTTCGAAGGCAAGTCTGACTCCCCACGGAGCTATCAACATCAACTCAGGTATGATTTCTATCCTATGGTTGGCGAGCCCTTCACACAAGTCTATTGGACTATAAACGACCCGACCGAAAGTCTGCCTGGTCTTAATCCTTGATTGACCTGGCAGCTACTCTGACTTTCGTCTTGTTCAAGCCTCACTCAGAGTGAGGGCTCTATAGACACCCACATTTGGCTGCTAGGTGTCTATAGCAGTTTCCGACAAACACCCGATGATGATCGGACGTAACGTGCTTTAACGCGCTCGAATATGGGCTCAAAATCATTAGTATTTGGCTTGGGCTTTTTACAGAGTACAAATCTCACAGAACCAACCTCAAATTCAGGCCCAGTGGGTCGTTTTCAATCAAATAAGACTAATTTTTGTTCAAAACCGACACCGAGGATAAAACCGTCTTTTGACGACAGGGTCAAAACCCGGTCAAAGACAAAACCGACACAAAAATATCAGTTGCGTCGCTTCTAGAAGAGAACCCAAGCTATTAAACCTCTTCATTAGAGATAAAACTTTATCTCTAAACCCTATCCTCCGCCCAGACCCACTCGATCGAGTGGTTCAGCCCACTCGATCGAGTTGGTTCGCAAAAACCGGCCGAACCGGCATCATATCGGGCACTCGATCGAGTGCAACACACCACCCGATCGAGTGGCCTTTTTCTATCCTAAACCGGGTACTTTTCTTATAAATACCCCACACCCTCAACACAATTTACAACTTTTTTCAGCCATCACATTCACAACTTTTGCAATCCTTCTTCTACCTTAAAATAACTCACCTATATCATCTCAAAGCTCCCGTGCCTAAGCCACAACTAGACGAGCCCTATTCCAAGAAGACAAAGCATGTAGGTTGAGGGTGCAAAATCCAATCCCCACTTCTCTCTTTTCTCTCCTTTTTCCTCTCATCTTTCTGTCATCCTCTTCTTTCTTTTTTCGTCGTTTTTAATTTTTTTCTTTCGTTCCTAATAACGTTATTATTACTACTATCGATTAACATTAAAACATCGCATATAACTACGTAAGATTCAAAACAATTTCGTATCGAGTATATCTAAAGACAAATCCTGTTCTAAGATCCTCCTAATCCCTTCACGAGTCGTAACAGAGGTGCCACCCTTTCGAGGAGCGCCGCCCTAAACACTCAGGAGCCCGATGCGATCGCGGATATTTTTTGTTAGGTGTACTCGATCTCATTTTTTAAGGTTAGAACGAAACCTATTGATGCAAATCGAACAACACATAATCCGCAATGATTGTTAACGCGTCGTGACTCGGAGGGAATCGATTTTTGCTCTAATCAAACAAATAAAAACATTTATTCTTAAGATGCGATATCGACTCCATAGTCGAATATCATGTCTAAAAGAACTAATCAATAAACCGTACTAGCACGAAACCGTTGATGCCGAAATAATTGTCACATAGTCCGAAGGGACTAATTATGACATTACGACACAGAGGGAATTAGCACGTCATAATCAAACTCAAAACAATTTATAACGTCTTTTCTAAATTCCCGATAATCGATCTCGTACTAATAGCACGTATATCGCGATTATCGAAAGTTAAGTAGAGTATAAATTATTCCATGTTTGTACACGGCTTAATAAATTATCGATTTAAAACTAAAGCAAATTCGAGGTTGATGCCTTCCGAAACGAACTGTTGTTCGCACAGGGGGCACTCGATCTAGTGCCTCAGCCCACTCGATCGAGTGGCACTCCAAAATTGAGGCAGGGAGTTTTTTCGAGAGGCCCTAGATCGAGTCCCTCCATGACTCTATCGAGTGGCCTCTGTCACCCCAAGCCGTGAGCCCTCCACATACTTTAAGCCTCGATAAACTTTCTTTAATGACTTTGGTCAACACGTGTCAAGTCCATCACGTGTCTTACTCTTTTCAAAGTCGTGCATCATGTCTTCTTATATCATCAGATCTATTTACATTTCGTTGTTGTTTCAATTGTTATATATTTTGTTTGTCGTATTGTATTTCCGGGTTGTATTCCGCCCGCGCATTTGTAATCTTTTGTTTTATGTTTTATTTTCGTTGTTTTTTTTATTGTACTAAAACGAACCTCACATGCTAAAACAACTTTGACATAATTCAAAGATGCATTAAACGACGTGGATCAAACATATTTCACATGTTTAGTCAAAAAACGTTATTTGCATAACATTTCAACCAAATTACTAGCGCGCGTATTAAAACATCGAACGGTATCTCAGTAGAGGCCGGTAAAGTGCGTGCGGGGTTGGGTGTCCTTTGTGGGCTTCCCAACAAGTACCTTCACCTCTTACTCAGAACCTCGGTTTCCGGATGTCTGAAACCGTTGGCACACGAGAATCATTCGATATACGGTACCCGATAATGTCAGCATCGGTATCGTAATGCAAAAGGACGAACCCCACAAGCTCTAGTATCGAAGGGGGCTGTACTTTATGCTCGGTCCACCCAAAATATAGAGTGGGTTCAAATGGGCACGAACTCCCACAAATTTCGGTGGCGACTCCAATTCAATTTAAATTTCAACCCGAGAACCATCTCACATGAGATTCATTCGCCTCCCCAAACCCGCGCGTGGCCGCGTCGGGGTGGACCTATGTCAAGTCCACATGGACGAAATATCATTTGAACAATTACTAACAGTAAGAAGATAGAAGAATGAGAAAAAATGAGGAACGGACAACATCGAACATCGACCACAACGCAACAACAGCAGCCGAAGAGACACAATAAGACGACATTAACAAGAGCAGAACATCAGAAATGTTAGGAAAAAGAACCCGATGGCAACAGCTCGATGGAGAATAAAACCACATCAGCGACAAGTAAATAGCAGCAGCATAAAGGAGCAACGATCACGGAAGCAACAGTAAACAAAGGGACACGGACTGAGTATTACACATCAGAAACGACGAGTAAAGAAGACAACAACAATGATGATAGCAGCATTAGCAATAGAACAACATTAGCGCAACAACAGAAGAAGAAGAAGAAGAAGAAGAAGAAGAAGAAGAAGAAGAAGAAGAAGAGGAAGAAGAAGGAAAAACTGACTATCACGGCACGAAAACAACAAACTGCAGCAGCAGTGGCAAAAAAACGAACAATAGGACAGCAACGAACGACAATAAGAAGAATGAAAACAACAGCAACCTACACGAATGAAATCAGAAGGAGAAGGAGAAGAGAAGGAGAACATGAAGCAACAAAACGCACCAACAAACTCAATAATGGAACCAAACAACGTCAACCGTTATAAGTAGCAGAAAGGCGTGAGCAAGAAGAGCAGACACGAAAAAAGTGTCATTTGGACCATAAATAGAGTGTCGTTTGGACCATTGCAAGGGATCACATTTAAGAAGTGCCATAATTATACACACACGTACACCATTTACACATCATCCCACACTTCAATCTTAAACCCTGCTAAAAAACCTTAACTCGCCTACGTCCCGAAGGGCTCCTCATGTACGTGTTGATACTATCGCGAGTTCAAATTCGAAGCTTGAAAATGTAGGTTAAGGATGTCAAAACCCTATTTCAATGCCCGTTAATGCATTTCCTATTCTCGTTGTATTCCGT
The DNA here is from genome assembly GCA_958450325.1 of Agrostemma githago. Lineage (NCBI taxonomy): Eukaryota > Viridiplantae > Streptophyta > Magnoliopsida > Caryophyllales > Caryophyllaceae > Agrostemma > Agrostemma githago. The sequence continues at coordinate 22,177,479 of OY288244.1, read as the reverse complement.
TTATTATCTAACACTAATTGCTAAAGTCGTCGATCATTTTGTTATATTTATCGAATTTGCTCGAAATGAACTAAACAACATCCACTTTGATATAATACAATAGAATTAGGATGCTACGACTTCAAAATACTCAATCCAGTTATTGTGTTTGATATTGTGTTGAATGTTCGGTGTGATGGAGTGAGGAAATCCGAACACAAAGTATTTATCCCAACGTCGTCATTTGCTCATTTTGTCGTCTCGTATGCCTAATATGAAAGGAGCGAGTCTGATCCTAAAATAAGCCATAAATTTTCTAAATTCAATTGAATACATCTATCTCTCACGATAAGATTATCTCGGCAAAACTTTTTCTAAAACTTGTGCATTCAATAATCATTTATGTACAAAGTCGTAATTTACCCCGGGTCAGGCGCCTAAACTCAGGCACCTCAGCCTTCAGACGCCTGGATTCAGGCACCTAGACATTAGGGCTTCTAGTCTCAGGCACCTATGCAGGGGTGTATTCTCAATTTTTGTAATCAATTATCGTTTGCTCTCAATGCATAATTTGATCAATCCGTCCTATTTGATATCGATTCTATAATCTAAAGTCGGGTTGGAATTGATCGAATTATGCTTTAACTGTTTAAGACGAGTCAACTCTCGCTCCTAAACTCATACAATCATCTTGATAACAATACAAGTTAAAATGCGCATTTCGATAGTTTGGTCTAATTTAACTATTAATACCGCTTATATATGATCAATCTATTTTCAAAACATGACTTAAAGAGAACATACGATGATGCTAATTTGAACATTGTAGACTTTATTAGTGATAATATAACACCCCGTTATTTTCTGAGTCAATTATAAGACGTTACTTGTCTATTTTATTTAAATCGGGTTATTAAGTCGGGAAAAAAATATTTTCGATGTCATTATAAAATTAAAGTATTTTGAATCGTCTTATAATAAATTGATTTTGACTTTCTTAAAGTGTAACATTATTTTATAAACCGACTTTGTATCAGATTCGATTTCGAGTCAAACACAATAAGGAAAAAGAAAAAAGAAGGACGAAAAACCTCAAATATATTTATAAACCCCGTAACCCCCCCTTATTCATTCATCCAATCTACCTTCCTTCATTCATTTTCTCTGCCGCTGCACACTCCTTTCTCCCCTTTGCTTCTGTTCCAGTCAATTGTCCGGTGTCGTAAAATCAATCGTTGATCCTTGTTTCCGCCAACACATTTTTACATCCATCTTCATCAATATCGTAAGTAATTTAATAAACTAATCTCTTTATTCCTTAATTATGAATTTTGGGTGAATTTATGTATGTATGTATATATATATATATATATATATATATATCAAGTCTCCTTACTTTTCAAAAGTCGTGGTTTCGGTGTTTTATTATTGTCGTCATTCTTTCCAAAAATACTAAAATACTAATCATTCTTTTCACACATGCAAAGATAATTTTACTGTATTCTAAAATATTCCTTCACAGTAAGCAAAGATAATATTCCTTCCATAAAAACACTTCCATAAGAAATTGTGTAGGGATCAAGATACCAATGTTCGGTTTTGAAACCATCACATTTGAGGAAATCTATGAGCAAAAACCACCCTCAAATGTATTCGTAGGTATTGACTCTAATTTTGTACACATACATTAATTATACGATACCTAAATATTTTGTATAATTTTTGAATATATAATCCACATGTGACCACGTGCAAACTGTTTTGCAGATATCATTGGTAGTCTGAAAGGCAAGAGTGTTGTCGAGATGGTAGGCGATGGAGCAACAGAAACCAAAAAAATTAAAATTAAGCTTGAGAATAAACGGTAAATTTCTCTATAAGATAGTATGTCTACTATATCATAACATTTAACCATATACTAAGAGAATAACACATGCTTATGTGTCATCCTCTCATGTGTTTTTTCCCTCCAAAAGTCAAAACACAATTTCAATAAGGAAACAAGCCAATAAAAATACAATCTTAAGATTTTTTTTTCAATAAATACAATAGAATTAAATTGTTGACGTAAACCAATATAAAATATTTTATAACCAAAAAAACTATACGAAAAATCAAATACAAAACAATAAAACTCTTTCAATTTTTTAATATATAAATAAAATATTTTTTTTATCTAATAATATTTGGAATATATTATGTTATCTTCTAATTTTTTAACAAAATTTCTAATGATCTGAATGTATAAGCGAATGTATTTTCATTCGTGACTATTAGTTTTGTGATAAAATAAATTATAAAATATTTTTATTATGTTTTTTAAAAAAAAATATGTTCATTAATATATTATTGTAGAATATACATTAAATCAAAATGTTTGAATAACTTGATTATCATTAGAATTTTTTTCTCAAATCAAATTGAAAATATTATTAAAATTGATAAAAAAACTAATAGGTTACCAAGTACAGTATATATTTATAAATAATCACTAAATATAAAATGCTAAATGTACCGTGCAATATTGCGCGGGATCTATACTAGTTATTTATAGTAATAGTGTAAGAGTGACACATATTCAGTATAGTGTTTGTTAATGTCTAGCGTTTTGCTTTATATTAGTGGACAAAGAGATTTATTATTTGGGGTGTGATTGCTTGGTACTTATATTGTTACTAAGGGTAATGTGTGAGCTGTACGTGAGAGTCCTATCATGGTAGAGTAATACATTGAGTTAAAATCATCTTGATATTAGTTAGTTGGAAGGTTAAGTGATTGAACCAGTTTATATTATTTGTAGCTTGTGGGTTCTAGGGAAAGGAATTTTTGGACTAATTATAGCTCGGATTGACCGTCTTGAGAGATAAGGACATTTTAACCTTTCTTCTTTAAGTGAAGAGCATGTTCGGTTTAAATTATATTTTTTGAAACGATTTTATAATTATTTTGTCAATGGTTAATTTTTGTGATACCCTTGTGATATTTTTGATATTGGAACTTTGTGACACAAGTCACATATTAGTATTATTTTGGTACAATTTTTGGTGATTATAACAGACTCTGGGAGCTATGTTGGTCTATGAGGTCAAGGTGTGTCTGAGACGTCCCTGGGATTTCGTCATGAAACTGAACTCCTGGCCCGAGTTGTGTTAACTGGGGTTTTTCGGCCCCCACTTTCTAGGTAGTTAGACTCTCTCCTTTGGCAGCCTCATCCTACTAACTGCCCAAATGTGAGTAGTGCGCACTATAATATGTCTAGCTAAGCATAGGTGGTACCTCTAGACCGTGCAAAAAGGGTAGGACCTTGGCACACAGGTGGTGACAATATATTTTAGGTTGATTTTGGTTTTGACTACTATTTTCACAGTAATTTGGTTTGGTATCGAGACGGTGACATTTAACTCTAATTTCTGTTTACTACAAATTTTAATTATTGTGTAAAGTTTTCATTATAATATATTTTACTCAGGTTTGCTGATGTCCTTTTGTTTTGGGTCATTCCCCCACTGGAACCATTACCTATTTGTGTTTTGGATACAATTGATAGGTACACTTAATATGTTGCATTTGTGCATTTTGGTTTCGGGATGCTGAGTGAGGAAGGATTTTACTATTTAACATTACCTCCGAACTAATTATATTTATATTGGATTTTGGTTTGAAGTTGTTTTAAACCGTTCTGGATTTTGTGGGACTTAATTCTTCCGCTGCAACGTTTTCATTTAATTATCAATCGGATTTATATTTCTTTAAATTGTAATACTATTATTTTGCCTTGCACTTGGCCTTGTGAGCTAAGTATGGAGTAACGGCTTTGAGTTTTCCGTTTTTATTATTATATTTTGGTCGCGAAAATTTAGGGTTGTTACAGTTGGTATCAGAGCAATAGGTTTTTCCGAAAAGTTTTGCAAAATTTGAAATGGTTTTAAAAAAAAAACTACCACCTTTATAAAAAAAATCTTTCTTTCTAAAGCAAGAGTGTTGGGTGGATTGGGTGCATTGTATATGCATGAATTATATTATTTATATATATATATATTTATGTTTATCATGGTTTAGTACTGTTACTATCCTTACTTAATTGAACTGTGTTAGAGGTGAATGTTATTTACATTAATATTTGTGATTGAACCTTCTTATGCTTGGGCTTAATAGAATATTGTTTATATCTATAGTAACAATGCCTCCACGAAGAGATCATGAAAACAATGATATGCCCGCTATGATGGCACAATTGATAGCTCAGAATGCATCTCTTGTCCAAGTTGTGCAACAAATGACCGCTGTTACCCAGAATATGAATGATAGAGTTGAAAATGAGAATGATCCTACACCCACTGTTGCTGGAATGTCTGAAGCGATACAGAAGAAGATGCCGACCTTTACTGGAAAAGGGGATCCTAATGAGCTAGATAACTTGGTTAAGGAGATGGAGAAAAAATTTCTGGCTGTAGAGTGTCCACATGAATTTCAGGCTAGGATCGCTGTCTTCTATCTGAAAGAAAAGTCGGACATTTCGTGGCAGACTGTTAAAGAGGACTTTATGAAACTAATTAGGATAAGAAATCCAAATGGCACCCACACACACTATATGATAAAGACTGGGATACTCTTGAGAAGATATTGGAAGCAGAAGTTTTCCAGGAACATGTGATGCATCAAAAATTGGTTGAATTTGGATACCTAAAGGAAACCGATGAGATGAGTGTGAAAGACTTTTATAATAAATTTATTGAGCTTAGTCGTTTTGCCAAGGAGCTAGTTGCAACTGAGGGAATTAAAGCATCTAGGTTTGATAATAAGTTACCTTGGAAGATTAAGGGTAGATTTGCTGGAGAGACATTCACTTCATTAAGAGATGTCTACGCTAGGGTCGTTAACATTGAGAGGAGTAACCAGAAGATAGAGGCCGAAATGGTGAGTAGTGGGACTAAGAAGAGAGGGTTTCAGGGGAGTCAATCCGACAACCCAGCTAAGAGAGGAAATTTCAATACTAACAACAACACTCAACATAAGTCTCGATCTTTTGGAGGGAATGGAAAGGAAGAAGGGAATAGCTGGAGAGGTAGAAGCCAGGAAACAACTAATGACTTTACACCTCATTACTACTATAAGTTATGCAAGGGAGATCACCTGGGCGTTGACTGTCAGGGGAATAAGGTGACATGCTACTGGTGTGGGAAGCTAGGTCATCGAGAATTCGAGTGCAGAAACAAGAATGCGGGGAAACCCGTGCTACGTACTCTGCTAGTGCTAGTGTGAATCAGAGTAACCAATTTCAGGGTCAGGGGAAGACACGGAATTTTGGTAGGTCCGCAACTAACAACAATTTTAGGAATCCAAATCCGACTCAGACCAACACTACCACAGCTAGTAAACCCGCGGGCAAAGTAAATGCTGCACAGAATAGCAAGAAGCCTACTGGGAAGCTCTATGTCGTGAAAAGGGAGGAAGCCGAAAACACAGACATTGTTTTAGGTAACTTTCTAGTGAACTCTATTTTAGCTCATGTTCTATTTGATTCTGGTGAATCTCACTCTTTTATTTCAACTAAGTTTATGGATAAAATGAATGTTGAACCTAGTGAAATTGTGGACTATGATTTTGCCATGCCATATAAAGACTTAGTGAGCTGTAAAAGGGTTTATAGGGATGTGTCTGTTTTTATTGGTGATCATGATTTTAAGGCAAAGTTGATAGAATTTCCATTACCTTACTTTGATGTGATCTTGGGGATGGATTGGCTCGGTTCTCATCGGTCTAATATTGATTGTGCACAGAGTAACTTTTCCTTAAAAGGTCCTAAAAATGTTAGAGTATCTTATAACGATCGTGTAAGGGGTCTTAGGGTGAAACTTATTTCTTCTATGAAAGTGAAAAAGCATTTATCTAGATGAGCTGAGTTGATTTTGTGTCATATAAGAGATTTGAGTATTGAATATCCCGACTTGAGTGAAGTTCCTGTAGTGAGTGAATTTGTTGATGTGTTTCCTGAGGAGATACCGGAAAGGCCTCCTGCTAGAGAAGTTGAGTTCAAAATTGACCTAGTGCTAGGGACGGGTCCAATTGCTAAATCACCATACCGAATGGCACCCTTAGAAATGCAAGAACTTATGAAACAATTAGATGAACTGATGGAGAAAGGGTATATTACGCCCAGTGTGTCGCCTTGGGGTGCCCCTGTTTTATTTGTGAAAAAGAAGGATTGATGACTTATTTGACCAATTGAGGGGGGGGGGCTTCTATTTTCTCCAAAATTGACTTGCGATCTGGGTACCATCAATTGAAGATAGCTCCTAAGGATGTGCCTAAAACTACATTTTCTACTAGATATGGCCATTATGAATTTACTGTGATGCCTTTTGGGTTGACTAATGCACCTGCTATTTTCATGGACTTGATGAATCGAACTTTTAGGACTTACCTAAACAAATTTGTTGTGGTGTTCATTGATGACATACTGATTTATTCGAAAATGAGGAAGAACATGAGGAACATTTAAGGATTGTCTTACGTATTTTGAGAGAAAAACAGTACAGTTGTATGCTAAATTTTCAAAATGTGAATTTTGGTTGGATCAGGTAGCTTTTCTTGGACATATTATATCTAAGGATGGTGTATCAGTTGTAATCCCCTGAAAAATCTAACGCGATACAGTGGCGGAAACACTGTAGAGTCGGGATTAAAAACACACTGTCACTATTCATAACAATATAAAAGAGCAAAGTCAAACAATAGACATAAATAAAAATGGCCAAAATTTGCAACAATCCATAAACGGGTTTGAACAATCCATAAGACAGTGTTATTAAAATAAACTAGCAGGATCCACAACTGCTAGCTAGCCCACACCCGACGAAAAAACATATACATGTCATGTTAAAACCATAACATCCACAATCAGTGAGGAGCGACGTCAACGTTCTCCCAGCTGTACAACATGATTTTAAAACTATAATTGCTATTATAGAAAAATAGTAAGAACGGAAAACTGTAGACACCGGCATTTTGCTTGCTAGTGTCTATAGCAGCTTCCAAGAAAACACCCGATGATGATCGGACGTAAACATGCTTTAATACGCTCGAATATGTGCTCAGAATCAATTGTATCTGGCATGGGTTTTTAACGGAGTACAAATCTCACAAAACTGACCTCAAATTCAGGTCCAATGGGTCATTTCCAATAAAATAAGAATAATTTGAACCGAAACCGTCACCGGAAATAAACCGTCATTTAGCGACCGAGTCAAAACCCGGTCAAAGTCAAATCCCGAGACGAAACCATCCATGCATGTGTCTAAATACAAAGTGAATCAAGCCTAGTCAAAACAAATCAAATCCCAACTTACCATAACAAAATCCGAAGCTTTCACACTCGGTCAAGGGCACTCGATCGAGTGACCCTAGACGGGTGCCAAGCCTATAAAAACACCCTCACAACTCAACATTTCAACATCTTTTTTCACCCATTCAACCTTTACCATATATCACCACTACACATCTTCTACAACATATAAAAACATTTTGAAGTTGGCTTCAAACTCACACACACATACACATACAATCAATCCCGAGATCAAAACTCGTCAAAACCTCTCCCCAATCATACACACCATAACTTGCCTACATATCTCGACGATCCCGTGTCTAAGCCACTACTAGACGAGCCCGTTTCCGAGAGACTAAAGCATGTAGGTTGGGGGTGTAAATTCAAATCCCGACATTCCTTCTTCTTCCTTCTCTTTCTCATTTTATGTATATATATTATTTATATTAATTATACTAACACTAACATTTCGATTTCATTACTAACATTTTAATTTTGTTACTAACATTTTAATTTCGTTACAAACATTTTATTTATGTACTCTAATAACCAACATTTTAATTTTTTTATTATTTACATTCCGTTATAACATTAATATCCCATATTATTATCCAGTATTAAAACGATTTCGGGTCGAACATGACTAATTTTGAATTTCGTCTAAAGTCTATTTAATCCCTTTACAAGTCGTATTGGAGGTAGCGCCCTTCGAGGCGCGCCGCCCTTCGAGGCGCGCCGCCCTAAACACTTAAGGGCGTAATAGATCGCGGTGATTCGTTATTAGCTATGTCCGACACCGTTTCTTTTCAAAACTTTATTCTAAAGAATTTATCGACAAATCAGATTAGAATGAAACCCGTTGACTCCGAATTAATTGTCACACCATACGAAAGGATTGATTACGACATTATGACGCGAAGGGAATCGATATTTGTTCTAGTTCGATCAAACTCGATTTTGCAAAATTCACTCTAAATACTAGATGTCGGTTCTATAACCGAATGTCGAGTATAGTGTGCCCCCTGAGAGTTAAACTAATATAAATCAAACAATATTTATATTTAGTATATTTACATCTCAACTCAGAACATAAAATTACAAAATGGGTCGTTTTAAGAAAACGAGTCCTTTATCATACAGAGGGCACTCTATCGAGTGCCTAAGACCACTCGATCGAGTGACCCCCTCAAAAACAGGCAGCGGGTCCTCACGAAGGGCACTCGATCGATTTCCTCCAATGAGTCGGTTGAGTGGCCTCCATCACGCTTAACCGTGAGCCTCCTACATAATATAAGCCTCAACAAATCTTTTCTTACGACTTTTAATCGTCACGTGTTCAGTCAATCACGTGCTTACTCTTTCAACATCATGCTCCACATCATTATTCTAATCATCTAACCTACCGTTACTAATTCGATTATTCTAATTTTGCTCGTTGTATTGTAATTCCGGGTTGTATTTCCGCCCGTGTAATTTGTATTTATTTACGAACTTTCTATTTTGATGTTTACATTTATCGCACTTAAATGAACATCACATGCTAAATCACTTTGACGTGAACCAAGATGAATTATAATGACGTAGCAACCTATTCTATTTTCATATTTCGTAAAACGTTGTTTGCATAACATTTTACCAAATCACTAGCATGCATATTCAAAAACCGATCGATATCTTAGTAGAAGCTTATATGAGTATCAACTCAATTCATTACCACCTATTCAAAAAATAACATAAACCTAAATTGGTATCATCCAAAAGTTAAACTAGCTAGAGTTTTTAGCTATTTGGACATTTACAAAAGCTTCAGAGTGCATATTTTATCGTTTTCCCGTATTAAGTGATCAAAGCTTGCATCCGCATCAACTTCACATACAATGGTGAATTTGTACATTCAGAGTGCTTCAATCACTCTACTGATTTCAACATCGGCTTCAATCACGGACTTTTCCAGATGATAGTAGCATCAGTAGCTGATAACAATTCTTTTTCCAGTTATTCTGATTTCTCGAACAGTCGATAATATCGAAAACCAACTCTAATTTTGATGTAGTCCCTTAAAAAACATTAAATTTTGTCAATTTTCTGAAATGTTCACTTCCTTATCAACTTTATTAATCTCCTACGTCTTACAATTTTCCGGGTTTAACCTTGTTTGGACTGTTTCCAAGGTGTTATAAAGTCGTCAACGACCTCATATATCTTGTCTGAAAATAATCAACTCGGAGAAGAATGGCTAAGAATGAATGAAAACTATTGCAAATGCAAACTAAAACCCTTATCGACAATGAAAAATCAGAGGAAGTACAATCATCAAAAACTGAACTTCTCAAACCCGACATCATGGGGAGGCTGTATAGGGGTGATGCAAAGACATTAGGGAAAATGGGTGGCGAAAATAAGATTACCTTTAAACAAAAGTCTTGTATGGCTCGGAACATTTGGTACAGCAGAAAAGGCTGCATTTGCATACGATAAAACAACTTATATGTTAAGAGAAGAATATGCACATCTCAATTTTTTAAAACAAAAACATTTGCTAATAGCCGGTCAAAAACAGATTAAACACACAAAACGAGCTATATTATAATTAGTATGCTGTTGAATACTAGCATCTAGCTGTAAATTGAGCAACTAATTTGATTAATCACCCTGGAATGCTAAATAAATGGAACTAATGTAGAGAAACAAAAACCACTAGGTTTTTCATTTTACCAATTTTTCTTATAATTGTGGAGTCTTAAGTTCAATTTCTTTAGTACATCAAACTCTCTGGTTCCTAACGTGCATAGTCAAATAAAAAGTCAAGTAATATATAAAATCTATCAACTTTTAGACACCCACATTTGGCAGCTAGGTGTCTATAGCAGTTTCCCAAAAACACCCGATGATGAGTGGACGCAAACGTGCTTTAACGCGCTCGAATATGGGCTCGGAATCAGTAATGTCTTGCATGGGCTTTTACCGGAGTATAAATCTCACAAAATCGAACTCAAATTCAGGCCCAGTGGGCCGTTTCCAATAAAATGAGACTAATTTGGGTCAAAACCGGCACCAGAAATAAAACCGTCTTTTAGCGACCGAGTCAAAACCCGGTCAAAGATGAATCCGACACAAAAACCAGCCAAGTGCGCTTCTAGAAGCTAGACTCAACAACCAAATCTCATTCAAAAAGGCAACAAATCATTCCCTATTTACACTCCTTCCTTTCCGACCCACTCGATTGAGTGATTCACACCCACTCGGTCGAGTAAGTCCATAAACCGGTCAAACCGGACTCGAACCGGGCACTCGATCGAGTTCACACGCACCACTCGATCGAGTGACCCTAAACCGGGGTATTTCCCTATAAATACCCAATCACCCCAACACATTACACAACTTTTTTTCAATCATCAATCACCCTTCAACTTTACACATTACCAACCTATACCACCTTTCAAACCCATTCAACCTTTACACAATACATCACTTTGAACTTGGCGTCAAAGTCATACACATACATACATAATCCATCCCGAGATCAAAACTTGTCAAAGACCGAGAGCAAAACTCGTTAAAATCCATCTCTACAAACCATACACACCATAGCTCTCTTACGTATCTCGACGCTCCCGTGACTTTGCCACCATTTGACGAGCCCTATTCCGAGAAGCAAAAGCACGTAGGTTGAGGGTGTAACATTCAATCCCGACATTCCTTCTTCTCCCTTCTTTTTTTTTGTCTTTTTCTATATACATATTTGTGGGCATGACATAGGTCCACCCCGACGCGGCCACGCGCGGGTTTGGGGAGGCGAATGAATGTCCATATGAGATGGGCCGAATTGAATTTTAAATCGAAATAGGTGTCGCCACCGAATTTTGGTTATTCGGAACCATTCGAACCCACTCTATGTCGTAGTGGCCCATATTTAAAACATGGCCCATTTCCGATGTCAGAGCTTATCGGGTTCGTCCCTTAGCATTTGATACAGATACCGACATTATCGGATATCGTGTATTGAATGACTCTCGTTGTCAACGGATTCGGACATCCGGAAACCATGTTTCATTGAGAACACCCAACCCTGCCCGCACTTAGAGGCCTTTACTAAGATATCGTTCGTTTTTTACGTACACGCGTTAGTTTGACGGTTGAATGATATGCAAAGATTATTTTCCTAAGATATGTGAGAAAAATAAATAAATGGGTTGCTAAGTCGTTTATTGCATATTAAACTAATAACGTCAAAGTTATTTTAGCATGTGAATTTCGTTTTAGTCTAATAAAACGATAAAAACAAAATATGAAAATAAATTGCTACAAACACGAGAAAACGAGTTAGTAACGATGAATAAATCGAATAAAGGCGCAAATAAATAATATGCATGATTTTGAAAAGATTTATGTCACGTGATGGATTAGCACGCGTTGACCGAGGTCAAAGAAAAAGTATTTATCGAAATATGTCGCGAAAGTCGCTTTTTATGTAAGATTCGAAAAGAATAAAAAATAGAAAAGCGAGGAAACGAAAAAAAAGATACCCGGCGAACCAGGCTGCTGCGCGAGTCGCCTGACAGGCGCGCAACCCGCGTGGCAGCCTGTTCGGGTTTTTTTATTTTGTCGAAAAATCGTTAATTTTTATAAATCGCGTACAAATATGGATTAATTTATACCCGATTCATATTTTTGATATTCGTCGTATTCGATATTCGATTATGAAATCGATATCGAATAGTCTGAATGATTTTAGAAAAGGTTTTGAAAAAAAGTTTGTTTTGAACGAAAAGTGAAAAAAGAATTTTGAACGAAAAAGATGTTAATTCTCTCCGCGTATAAAATCGTCGAATTTTGTTTAAAAAGATGTAACGATTTTATTAGCATCAACGAGAATTAATTAATTTGGTTCTTGTTAGATACGATATTCGACTAAAGAATCGATATCGTATTTTAAGAACGTTATTAAAAAAAGTTTTTTGTAGCATCGATTATTGGAAATAAAAAATATGTGACGAACGACCCATATTAAAGAGACCGACCGACAACACGACTCAAAAAAACGTGGACAAAGGGAAAGAAGAAGAGAAGAATCGGGTTTGATTTACACCCTCAACCTACATGCTTTGTTTTCTCGGAATAAGGCTCGTCGGGAAGTGGTTTAAACTTAGGAGCGTCGAGATGATGCGGGATGAGGTGTTATTTTGGACGTGTTATGGGACGGGTTTCGGCCGGTTGGAGGGTCGGTTTCGTCGGGTTGGATTCGTCGGGAATTGCTTAGTATAACGAGGTGGAATGTGAGAATAGTTTGTGAAATTTTCTATGCAAAAACCGTGTGTTTTGTGTTGGACGGTGTAGACACCCGCATTTTGCCTGCTAGTGTCTATAGCAGTTCCCGACAAAACACCCGATGAAGATCGGACGCTAACGTGACTTAATACGCTCGAATACGGACTCAGAATCAATAGTATCCGACGTGGGCATTTAGCGGAGTGCAAATCTCTCAAAACCGACCTCAAATGCAGGCCCAGTGGGTCGTTTCCAATAAAATGAGACTAATTTGGGTCAAAACCTACACCGGAAATAACACCGTTTTTTGGCGATCGAGTCAAAACCCGGTCAAAGACGAATCCGACACAAAAAAAGTCAACAAATCATTCCCTAAATATACTCCCTCCATTTTGACCCACTCGGTCGAGTGGTTCACATCCACTCGGTCGAGTAAGGCCACGAACTGGCCGAATCGGACTTGAACCGGGCACTCGATCGAGTACACACGCTCCACTCGATCGAGTGACCCTAAACCGGGGTATTTGCCTATAAATACCCCATCACCCCAACACATTACACAACACTTTTTCTACCTTTTTACCACCTTCACATCACTTTTTACCCTAATCACACTACAACTTTACATACATCAACCATCAAACACACCTTCAAACATTCAATCATCCATCATCTACATACACACACTCACACACACACACAAATACATTCAAAATCCTAAGATCAAAACTCGTCAAAGACATACACCATAACTTTACCCACATATCTTGACACTCCCGCGCTCCCGTCGCTACTACGAGTCCGTTTCCGAGATCGATTAAGCATGTAGGTTGAGGGTGTCATTAAATCCCGACATCTTCTCCCTTATCTTTTTACCGTTTTTTTATATATATATGTATTATTATTATTATTAATATTATTGTTATTGTTATTGTTATTATTATTATTATTATTATTATTATTATTATTATTATTATTATTATTATTATTATTATTATTATTATTATTATTATTATTATTATTATTATTATTATTATTATTATTATTATTATTATTATTATTATTATTATTATTATTATTATTATTATTATTATTATTACTAACCGCTAACACTAACATTTTAATTTCGTGTATACTAACTCTCTAATCTAACACTTTTATTTATCGCAATCTAACACTTTTTTTTATTTATTGTATCTAACACCTAACATTTAATTTTATCGTTTACTAATTTTTATCATTTCGTCATTAACATATTAATACCGTGTATGTATATATTTATATAATATTAAATTTCGGATCTTAACACGTTTGACTACGACGATCATCCAAAGTCCGTTTAATCCCTTTACGAGTCACGACGGAGGTGGCACCCTTTCGAGGAGCGCCGCCCCAATGTACTCAAGGGCATAACACGATCGTGATTGCTCATAGTTGAACGCGTAAGACTCCATTTCTAGGATTAGTACGAGATCCGTTGAGGCAAAAACCGACATCACATAATCCTTGAGGATTAGTATCGATGCCGTGACGCGGAGAGAGGACTATAATTTCGTCACTAATCAAAATTTTCAATCACATAATAGCATATTTCATAAAATCCCGATAACGGTCTCATAATCGTATAATACACGTTTATGACATCGAGAACCGAGTTGAATTTAAATAATGGAATATTTTTATTTAACTCGGTCAATTATCGAATTCAAACAAATAAAAAAAGCGGCCAGACCCCCATGCGAGTCGCGCGCCGGTCAGGCGACTCGCGGGGAGGCTTGATTGGCCGAGCTCCTCTTTCTTTTTTTCTCCCCTTTCTATCCTCTTCGATTCTTACATTAATAGGCGACTTTCGCGACATGTTTCCATATTTTGAGGTTCGTCTTTTTTTACGACTTTTAGTCAACGCGTGTAAAGTCAATCACGTGATCCTATTTTTCAAAACTCATGCATATCATATCACTTAAAACGACTTTGATCGACGGTCTCGCACTATTAATCTTGGGTCGACGACTCTTTAGTCGTATCTGACACATGATTAATTTAGACTCTATTCCTCGATGTGATAAGTCGGGACAAGGCATCGAGATTCGGGATCGGGCTAGCACCACGTCTAGGTTCCATATCTCCGTCCTCCGTTTAATACACAATATAATGTATATTTAATCGAAGTTCGTCCGTTTGCACAACTTACGGTCTAGTTTATATTTATTATATACGGGTCCGTTTCTAGTTAACGTTTACCATTTTCTATTCGATTATTCTATTTTATTGCTCGTTGTATTGTGAATTCCGGGTTGTATTCCGCCCGTGTAATTTGTAATTTATTTACGAGTTTTCTATTTTCGATGTTTTCCATTTATTGCCTTAAATGAACATCTCATGCTAAATCACTTTGACGTGAATCAAGATGCATTAAAATGACGTAGTTAACCAATAATTCGCATGCTTAGCCGAAAACGCTGTTTGCATATCATTTAGTCGTTTCACTAGCGCGCGTACACGAACACGAACGATGTCTTAGTAGAGGCCGCCATTGTGCGGGCGGGGTTGGGTGTCCTTAGTGGGCTTCCCAACACGTACCCTCACCCCTTACTCAGAACCTCGGTTTCCGGATGCCCGAAACCGTTGGCGCACGAGAGTCATTCTTTACACGATACCGGTGTAGATGGTATCGGTATCGCAATGCAAAGGGACGGGCCCCATAAACTCTGAAATCGAAGTGGGCCGTACTTTGTGTATAGCCCATGACGACATAGAGTGGGCTCGAATGGTTCCGAATTACCATAAATTCGGTGGCGACTCCAACTTTGACTTAAATTTCGAACCCGAGAACAATCTCACCACGAGATTTATTCGCCTACCCAAACCCGCGCGTGGCCGCGTCGGGGTGGACCTACGTCATGTCCAAAATTTGGCGACTCCGCTGGGGATACCTGATGTACCACATGTCATCGGGGTTCCCAGGGTGAGACTCGAAGAGAAATCGTTCGTATATTAGTGTGCGCGCATTAGTTTAATGATTCATGCATAACCCAATTTTGCCCGGGCCGGTTACTTGTGACCGACGTCCCACTATACCACGGTGCATTCCTATATGGGTGCGCTAAAGACTTCGATGTCGGAACTCGTCTGGGTTTTGCGGCATGTCCAAAGACCAACTCGGCTTAGGGAGTCTGTCTCGATTCACGAGAATGCTATCGTTGTTGGTGTAGACCCTATTTTGACCGACCGAGACTTAGCGTAATGCGTACATAAGCGTCGTTATAATGCTTGTTTGACTACGTGCTACTTGGTTTCCGTGTCATTTTTCAAAAACCGTCATTTCAAAAAATGCATCTTTCCAAAAATACCAAAATTTGAAAAACTCGAAATATTGTTCGTTTCGGGACCCGTCTTTTCAAAATATCCAATTTTCAAAATTCGGAATGCAGCCGAAATTTAGACTTACGATTTGACTCGAAATAGCCTATTTTCTAGCCGGCATGCTCTCCATTTCAAAATTCGAATTTCTGATCCACCATTCGATTTTCGAATTTTCAGAATTCATTTCGATTTTCGAATTTCAAAATTCCATTTCGATTTTTTTCAAATCCTCGAGATGCGATTCTCGATTTTCAAATCTCCGAGATGCCATTTTCGATTTTCAAATCTTCGGGATCTTATTTTCGATTTTCAAATTTTCGGAAATTTATTTTCGATATTCAAATTTTCAAAATTCCAAATATTCAACTTATCTAAAAAAACTCGGCCCTGTCGGCATGCTTCCAATTTCAAAAGACGGGATCGCCTCCTCAATTTTCAAAACGCGAAATTACTCGCAACCATTCTAATATTTCAAAATGCCCGGTCCTATTGGCCCACTGCCAATTTCAGGACTGTCCTCTCAATTTTCAAAATTCAATCACTTTTCAAAAACCTTCCTTATTATAGGACCTACCGTAATTCGTGTGTCGGGTCTTTTCGTAATACCTCGAAGGTCTTTAGCGTCGAAACTCCGTCGATCCTACATCACGGGTTTCTTCCCCATCCTAGTCCGCCTTTTTCTAAAGGCGTAACCGACCAAAACGAGTCATACACTCGTAAGTGGAAGGTTCGTCCATACACTCGAGTCCTAACTAGAAAGTCTCACGCGATCTTTTCCTCTAGCAGGACGGTCCCCACGACCTTTCCTAAGGGAATCTCGCCCGTCTTTCTATCCGTTAGTCGAGTCATTCCAACTCTAGAACTCTTTAAACTTAAGGGTCTACCCTAATCACAGGGCCACCCTTATTCGAGTCAAGTCAAGGGTCTCTAGCGTCGAAACTCTGCCGATCCTACATCGCAAGTTTCTTCCCTTACCCATCTGCCTTCCTCGAGGCCGAGTCAACCTTTTACAAGGCATAGCCCTGTAGCTAAAGGTTCGTGATCCTTACGTCTAAGGATCACTCGTCCGACACTCGAGTCTTAACAAAACCTTCAATCTCACTCGGGGGCTACCCTTCAGCAGAGCGATCAATCACGGTTGCTCTAAGGGTTATGTCTTACACGTGTTGTCTCACGTACCCCGCTTTTGAGTCACTTAGATGTCACACCATCTGAGTCCTACAAGAGTCCTTGGTCTCACTTGGGGGCTATTCTCCGACGGGGCGATTAATCACAATCACTCCGAGAATCGTACCCTACATATTTGTCTTAGAAGAGTCTAACCCGACTCAAACCAGAGTTATCTCTCCTCCCGCGCTATTTCCTATGCCTTGGTGTATTCAAGTTCCGAAGCAACATTTCTTATTACGTGGGTATTCTCGCAGAGGATGGCATCCACAACCGGGAATAGGGAGATGGAAAACACCATTAATGAACTGAAGGCTTTGCTAGAAACCATGGCTAGTAAGCAGGCCATGTTTGAAACCCAACTAGGGTTCATAAGAGCCGACCAAGAGGCCTTGGATTCTCATCTGACTGTCGTTGAAGAACAAGACTTCAATTACGGGTCGGTAATACTGGGCCATTTGCCAAACTGCTCAGCACGGTGCGTGAGCTCGAACAACAGTTCCATGCCTCCCAAGAGAACAACATTCGTGCTGAAAATTCCCGAGATTATGCACCCATCAGTGAGAAACTACCAACAGATCTCAATCTAGAAGGGTTGCCCATTTTCGAAGGGACGGAGGATCCATTACTACACCTCCGAGCTTTCAAGGCATTCTTGGCAATCAAGGGGGTCAAAGCCGAAATGTTCATCAATCTGTTCGGCACATCCCTCCGGAAATATCCAAAAGCCTGGCTCTATAGGCTAGACACAAAAAGGTTCCCCACTTGGGAAGATGTGGCTACCGAGTTCGCTAAAAACTATTCTGATAATACTAAACTTCAGACTATCATGCGAACTTTAGAAGTCATGGCCCAAAATCCAACAGCGGGTTTCACCAAATACCTTCAACGTTGGCGGGCTGAGAGTGTTAAGCTGATAGACAAGCCCAGCGAGAAGACACTAGTGGAGGCATTCATCAACAACCTTCTACCCTCCTACCGCGTCCATCTTAGGTATGCCGGCATTTCAAACTTTCCAGTGCTTACCGAAATGGGCACTAGGATTGAAGACGATCTTCAACATAATGAAGATATGGGTGAAGCTTCTACTGAAGGCTATACTGGACATCCACTTGAGTCCTTAGAAGCCGAAGACTACTGACAACCTCATCCAAGAGTCCAGATTTGATTTAAATCCGAGTCTGAGTCTGAGTCTAGGATGTTCTATCTCTCTCAATTTCCAAGTCAGAGTCAGAGTCAACTGTATTCTGTCCTCTTTTCAAATTCAATAAAATCAGCTTTTCTATCTCTCATATATGCTTTCCTTATGTGTTTCCGAGAACATGATGAACACCATCATACACTGTGAGCACATGCACGTGACTATTATAGGCACATCTACAATGACTGCAGGAACCGAGGCTCGTGTTTTCCTTTACCTGTTCCATGTCTGGTATAAAAAGCCACAAAACCACCCTTAGCAGGAGCGGTCTCGAATCCTATGACAAATCTAGGTAGTCTCCTAATTTGGGTTCAAGACGGGAGGCAAGCCCATCTCCCCACAATAAACACCCCTTCAATAAAACTGACCAATCCCTACCTTAGGCGTTAGTCTGACCAGAAGCAAAAAAAAGAAGCATCGTGACTCTATACCCAACTCTGGACGATGCTCCCACTAAGCCTGCTCGGAATTATGATGACAATACCGAGATCCAAATCACCATGCTTACCGTAGAGTATTTCACCGCGAGTTGCACTCACCAACTAGGCTTACACCTTACAAAGGTTTAGCTCCACAAGCCTAATCCAACCGATGGGCCCACCCCCATATCCACCCACAACATCAAAGGGAGGGATAGCCAAAGAAAAACTGGACAAAAAAACAGAAGTCCAAAGAAAAAAAAGCAAAAGGCCGAAACAAAAGAGCTGGCCATGACCAAAAAAAAGAACTCTCAACATCCCTCGACCAGATACGATCAATCCCTTGACTGGGACACAGTCAGCTCGAGTGAAGGATCCCACGACCGGGGCTAAGAGGTCAACCCAAAAAAAAAAACAACAAAAACAAAAAAATCAAAAACCCATGACCACGGTCAATGGTCAACCCAAGTGAAAGTCCCTTGACAGGGGTACAGTCAATTCAAAAATATCGATGCCCATACCAAATAGAAGGGTGACAATCAGCTGGTCAGCTAACACCACATTTAGCCTTCCCACATTACAACCTTCAAGACCTTCCCGAGACCTAGGCTAAGAGACAGCCCGGAATTTTGAGGATTCAAGCTCCATAGGATACCCCTAACCATTTGGGCCAGACATGGAAATCAGATCCCGCTTTATCAACCTACCGCGATTGAAGTTCGAGTCATTTTTACTCGACTTCCCCCTTTCCTACCACATTACTATACCTTACCCTCAAAACTTTAGCTCCACAAAATCGAGCTCCAGATTTCAAAACATCAAAGCCACTTTCTACCTGGCACCACATTTCCAAAAACATCCAAACCAGTTACCAACCCAAAACACGGGAACTCAACCTACGGTCGGCATAGAACATGCCCAAATAGTTCACACCACCTCTGGGGGCTACCCCGGAGAAGGCTCACAGTCACAGGATCAACATCCCAACTATTCTAGCCCTTTGATCAAGCCATCATTGGGAATTCACCTAGCCTACAGCATTGTTATGGCTAGTTACACACAAAGCCCTAATAAACTAGGCACCATAATATATCTTCCAATCCACTGAACTACGGCTTGGTTTGATTTCACTACACGTGAATAAGTAGGCAGCCTTTCAACAAAGGCACAACCACCCACATTGACAACAAATTCAAAAAGCACCATCATTCCTGTCACGACACAGTCATGTTCTCAACAGCTAGCTTTGTCGTCTTGGGGGCTTCTCTTAGGCAGAAGACCGTCATCCACTCACATAATCCAAATAATTTTCAAAATCTAGCCTCCTTTCTATAAAGTGTCCTAGTACTCGGCTCAGTCGAAGACGAGAATCCATCAGGGACTCGAAGCGACACCCACTTTGAGAATGTACCCCAAAACCAAACATTCAAAGAACACTAGACTATAACATTGCTACTACTAAGTCCTGTCGTTACAGTCTCGTTACAGACTACTGCAGCCACCCTATAGCACATCCTTCCCATTTCGATGTTCGACTGTGTTGCCACTCGCCTAGGCTACGGAATAGCGCAACTTAAGAGTCTTGTCATCTTAGGTGGCCCACCCCTCTACTGATTCACAGTCCAACCCCTCGAGAGTCCAAGTCGTGTCTGTCAACTCGTCGTCCTGTCACGTCCAGAGTCGAGTCTGTCGGCACCTCCCTCCTCAAATTTTCACTACAAAGTTTGCAAAACTTAGCCATTTGATAAAATCGTTTCGACAAGGTCAAATTTCAGTCTATTTAAACTGCAAATTTCTTTTCTACCCCATTCAATTTTGAAAACCTATCTCCTAGCACGTGAGTTGCTTTCAGGATTTCGATTTCAAAACTAAGCAAAAATCATTTCCCCCAGCGCAAACTAGTCTATAGATGTTAACTGCATTCCTATGTGCTATCTTGCTATATACTATGCCTGCTATTTCTGCCTATGTATCTAACATTTCAGGTGTCAGCTAGTGCTTATCAACGGAACATCAAAAACGGTGTTTCTTCTGTAATGCTACATCCAAGACGTGATGTGTCAGCATACGGGTACACCCAAGACTTCAGAAGCAAGTCCCCGCACAGCTACTTTACTCCCCAGCATGAGTCGGTGTTTCACAAAAATATCACATGCAATTACAGGTACACCTAGGACTTCGAAAGAAAGTCTGACTTCCCACGGAGCTATCATCATCAGGACAGGTATGACCCTCTACTTATGGCTGGCGAGCCCTTCACGCAAGTCTAATGGACTATAAACGACCCGACCGGAAGGCTGCCAGGTCGTAATCCTCGATTGGCCTGGTAGCTACTCTGACTTTCGCCTTGTCCAAGCCTCAGTTAGAGTGGGGGCTCTGTAGACACCCGCATTTTGCCTGCTAGTGTCTATAGCAGTTCCCGACAAAACACCCGATAAAGATCGGACGCTAACGTGACTTAATACGCTCGAATACGGACTCAGAATCAATAGTATCCGACGTGGGCATTTAGCGGAGTGCAAATCTCTCAAATCCGACCCTAAATCCAGGCCCAGTGGGTCGTTTCCAATAAAATGAGACTAATTTGGGTCAAAACCGACACCGGAAATAAAACCGTTTTTTGGCGACCGGGTCAAAACCCAGTCAAAGATGAATCCGACACAAAAAACAGCCAAGTTCGTTTCTAGAAACTTGTCCAACAAACAAATCTCATTCAAAAAAGTCAACAAATCATTCCCTAAATATACTCCCTCCATTTTGACCCACTCGGTCGAGTGGTTCACATCCACTCTGTAACACCCGCTATTTTTCCTAAGCATTTTATTCTTTCTGTTAGGACTTCGTCGTAACTCTGTCACTTTTGGCCTCATATTTTATCATTTTACTAAGCTTTATTTTAATTTTTGAGTTTAATAATTTCTATTTTTAATTTTAAAGATTTAAAATTCTTTTAAATCCATTTATTTGGTTTCTTCGTAAACTAAGTAATTTTTCCGCGAGGAATTCTATTTTTCTCCCAATTGACATTTTTAAGCTTGGTTTAAGTTATTCCTTTTTCCTAAAAATGTTTGAATACATTTATGGAATATTTTCTACTAAGATATATTTTAGTTACTAAAAACAAGCCATTTATGATTTTATTACGAAGCTTCGCGAATAATTATTTTCTTACGCGAGGTTTACTCGAATTACTTTGAAATGCCTTTAACTATTTTACGATTATACTTTTTATCAACTTATAAATTATTTGAGACTGTTTTCTCACATTTTGGACCGACTAAGCTCTTGGTCACAAGTTTTATTACATTTTATTTAAACGTTTCATTTTATCACATTAAAACGTAATCATAAGATAAATCATTTTCATTCATTGTAGCATTTATGTCACAACTTTTCTTACTCCCTCTCTTATCCCTTTTGGCCGGCCAACTATAGGTCTAGGTACATTTTGGATTCCTCATTTTGAAGTCTTAATTCATTCTTACTCCTTTAAGTGTAGTAACATCCATCTCCTCCTTCACTCCACATTCATTTTTGCATTAACAAAAATATTCATCACTTCTTTTTCTCTCTTTTGGCCGGGTACTTCTTACCCTCCTTGGGCTGATTTTTGCTCCATTTCAAGTCCCAATCGCATCATTTTTATCGTCATAATAATCCTCTTTCCGATTCCTTCGTTAAGGTATTAATCGACGTCATTTTCGATCAATTTTTACCTTGATTTTTATTAGTTTTCTCATGGTATTTTTCAGCCATGATTTACGTGTTTGGTAGGATTTTTGGACGATCCCGAAGCCGACGAATATATCGTTGATTCAGACTTGGAGTAGAGGTAACGTCGATGTTACTCGGTATTTCAAGATTTTAATTGAGTATTTGCATGTATATATTTTTATATTTTATTTTGGCAATATATGTATGTCACGGATTCTGGAAAAAATTTTAAAGTTGAAATTTTGCATGTTTCGATATTTTTATCGCTTTTACGAGATTAACGATTAAATTGTTATATTAATTTGTAAAATCGTAATAATCGGCCTAAACATGTAATATATGTTTATATTCTGGAAAAATGTTGTTTTTGATGATTTTTAGTAATTCAGTATTTTTCTGATATTTTTGATATCGATTATTGAATTATTATCGTTTTCGAACAAAAACGATTAAAAACCGATTTTTAGTTCTAGTACTTAAACATTTTATTTTAATCTGATTTTTGACGTGGTGAAACTTTCTGGTGTGATAGAATTTTCTGAATTTTCTCATAATTTTTCGGAATTGTTAAGTGGATGAATTAATTAATCACTTTAAATCATCGTTTATCGTTAAAACCGTGTTTGTTGTTTAAATTCTCGATTTCTGGTCATTAGTTTAAATCTGGAAAAAATTATGATTCTGATGATTTCATATTAAAATGTATTATTATGATTTTTAGTGCCTTAATAAAATGTTAGGAACGATAGGTTTATTAATAAAATCGTTAATTGCGAAAACGGGTTTAAATGACGGTTTTGTTGAAATTTGTTGAATCTGGATTTTGGAAAAATCTGGAAAAATTTATATTCTGTAAAAATCAGGATTTTAAAAGTGTAATAATAATTTTTGAATATTAATACTTAAATCGTTTTGTAATTACTATTTTTATTAATCGTTATTGTCGAGATTGGACGATTAACGAGAAAACGTTTTAAAAACCGAGTTTTTAGAATTCTGGAAATTTTCTTTTCTGGACAGAATGTCCATAAATATAATTTAACTATTTTACGTAATTTTTGTACTATTTATTATAGTCTTTAATTAATAAATATTGATTTCGGACAAATTGTGATTTATCGTTAAATGCTTCGTATTAACTAAAAGGATTATTTTTTCCAGCAATTTTGAAAGTATTAAATCTGAAACTTTAAGATTTAAATCATCCCTTAACATATTCTAAATATATTCAATGGTTTAATTAAATAAAAGACGTTAAAAGATTTAATTTGACATTTGTCGTAAAATCCTATTTATAATTTTATTGTCGAAGCTAATAATAATTAGGGAATTTTAGCTTTATAACTTTTGAAAACACCCTAATTAGTAATATTAAAATGTTTAAGACATTTTTAATCATCTTATAACACTTATACGATATTTTAATAATTTCATAAAATCAAATGTTCTTACTTTAATAATTAATATCGTTAAGGCCGAAAGTATTAGTTTTATAAATCTATATCGTTTACTAAAATGTGGTATTAGTATGAACTAATATTTTCACTACTTTGATATGATGCTATTTTTAGTAAAGTTTCTAAAAATAGAAGTTTCCTAAAATAGAAAGTTTCCTCTTTTAGAATATAAATGTTTACTTCTTTTATCCTCATATTGTTTATGATGAATACATCTTTTAAATATCGATAATGGTTTGTTTTGGAGTTATGGAATAAGGACAAGTGTGGGTTTAGAGTAATATAGTCTGGGATGTACGTTTTGCCATCAACTGTAAGGCTGGTGTGTCTTTATGGGGCGCATTGGTTGTTGAACTGAGCATGGTTTGTGTTCAGGAGAGTGTATATTTACCTTAAACTTAGATATCGCATCGTATAAGTCGCGTCGGGTTGAACTGGATATGGTTTGTATCCAGGAGGGGTGTGCATTACTTAAGCCAGGACCTCGCTGCACGCAGTCCTGTTATGGTTGAGTTGCCTAGTTAGAGACCAAAGTCTAATTTGTTTTGACTAAGTTCTCGAAACTAGTTTTTAGTATTATCCTAGTGAAAGTCTAGATTCTACATTACTCCTATCCATAACGCTATTTTGATTATTTTATTATTATCGATATAAATTGGTTTGCAGGTTGGCAAATATTTTTATGTTTCTTCGGCAACCCTTTTAATTAATTTGTTTTACGCTAAAGCTTATTTTATTATACTGTTTTAATGTTTTCCATTTTTACTATTTTTCCTATATTAGTAATTACTGTTTTAAAATCCTGTTATACGGCTGGGAGAACGTTGACGTTGCTCCCCACTGATTGTGGCTGTTATGTTTTAACATGGCAGGTATACGTGTTTATTTTCCGGTGGGTGTGGGCTAGCGAGCAGTCTTAGTTCCTGCTGATCTTTTAATAATCATGTTTTAAGGATTATTTAACCTCTTTATGGATTGTTTTAAATTTTAGCCATTTTTATGTATGGCGAATGTTTGACTTTACCAATTTAATTTATTAAGACATAGTTCTGTGTGTTTTAATCCCGACTCTACAGTGTTTCCGCCACTGTATCGCGCTAGAAATTTTAGGGGATTACAGTTGGTATCAGAGCATCACTGCTCCCGACGCTTACACACCTGAAATTAGGGAAAAATACCAGTAAATTATTTAAACAGTAAATAAAGATATTATTAGAAATGGGTAGAAGCAGATAAGGACTTAATTGTTAAGATTGTCTGTTCCTGAACTCGATGATTAGCATTGATTTTATGTTGTTATTTGTGAACTTCAAGATGGCCGGAAGAGGTAACCGAAACAACAACAACAACAACAACCGCAACAACAACAACAACAACAATGACCAAGGAGGTATCGAAGCTCTGGCTGACACGCTACGCAATATAGCGCAGGCTATGAACGAGATGAACAACCGGAACCAGCAGAGGCCCTTCAACTTCTCTCACGCTGCTGAAGGAATTGCTAAAAGCAAATTGGACTATTATGACGGTTCCGTGGACCCTGAAGTCATGAACCGTTGGTTTCGAGTGATGGAAAGACAGTTTGGAATTTACTCCGCCCCCGAGGATCAGAAGGTGGGCTTAGCTGTGTTGTACTTGTCAGACGATGCAGACAGATGGTGGAGCCAAGTTGGCCCGACTGCTCTTCAGACTCCAGGATTCAACTGGACTCAGTTCAAGGCTCTCTTAGAGCAGAGATTTTATCCCGAGGAGCTAAGGCGTCAGAGGATGACTGAATTCAACACTCTAAGCCAGAATACCATGTCGGTTGAAGCTTACACCACTCGGTTTCACTTTCTGGCGAATTATGCTGGAGATCTGTTACCCAATGAGAATTCCCGAGCTTTCTTTTATCGAGGAGGACTTCGAGCCGATATCACTCTCAACATGCCCCGGAGTCTCTCAACTGTTAATGAGCTTTATAATGCCGCGCTATACGCGGAATCTTCGATTGAGCGGGTGAAATCTATGAACCCATCATCTGGTTATAAAAGACCTTTCACCCATTCAGGGAATAACTCTTCATCTTCTTCTAAGAAGTTCAACTCTGGAGGTCTGGATTACTTTTCCTTTCTCTTCTTCTTCTACTTTCTTTCCTCTAAATTTCTGACTCTACTGTATGCTATTACAGGTAGTGGTTTCAAGAAAAACAATTTCAACTCGAAGCCCAACAACAAGAAGGCCTATCATCCGGGTTTGACTTGTGAGGGTAACCCTTTTACCTGTTTCCACTGTGGGGAAGTGGGACATCGTTCTACCTACTGCCCAAAGAAAGCAACAACCAATACCGCTACTGCAGCTGGCGCTGTCTCTACTTCTGCTCCTCGTAAGGGACGCATCTTTGTGATGAGCCGTGCCGACGCCGGGGCTAATCCTGATGTGGTTACGGGTATGTTTCTGATTTCTGGTATTAGCGCTTATATATTATTTGATACCGGCGCTTCCACGTCTGTAATATCTTCTACTCTGGCTCCAAAACTATCCTTAACCCCCTGTCTAGCTGAGCCTATAGCTATTTCCCTCCCTTCTGGTGAAGTCGTTGACTGTTCTAAAGCTTATCAGAATGTACCTATTCTCTTTGCCGGTACTATTCTTCCTTCTACTCTCCTTGAGTTCCCTCTCGCTGAGTTCGACGTTATTTTGGGAATGGACTGGTTAGCTCAGTATGATGCAAGATTTCAGTGTCGAGATCAGAAGATTTCTCTGAAGACCCCCGAAGGTGTTCGAGTGACTTACCGTGGTGGTCGAAGACAGAAGGGTATCAAGATTATTTCTGCCATGAAGGCTATCAGAATGCAGAGAAAAGGTTGCCAAGCATTTCTATGTACGGTAACTGTAACTGCTGAGCTCCCCAAGCTCGAAGAGGTGCGCATAGTGTGTGATTATATATGCAGATGTATTTCCTGAGGAGTTACCAGGTATCCCACCCGAACGAGATGTGGAATTCACTATTGAACTCGTGCCTGGTACAGGCCCAATCGCCAAAGCACCTTACAGAATGGCTCCTGCTGAGTTGCAAGAGCTACGCAAGCAATTGGATGAAATGATTGAGAAAGATTTCATTCGTCCAAGTTCTTCCCCTTGGGGCGCTCCTGTACTTTTTGTCAAGAAGAAAGATGGTTCAATGCGCCTGTGTATTGATTATCGTGATCTCAACAAGGTTACGATCAAGAACAAATATCCCCTGCCCAGAATTGATGATGTCTTTGATCAACTTAAGGGTGCTTCCGTATTTTCCAAGATCGATCTAAGGTCTGGATATCACCAAATTCCCGTCCGTGAATCAGACATTCCTAAGACGGCTTTCAGTTCGAGGTATGGACATTATGAATTCAAAGTCATGCCTTTTGGACTAACCAATGCTCCTGCTGTTTTTATGGATCAGATGAACAGAACTTTCAGGGAGTATTTGGATCAGTGTGTTGTTGTCTTTATTGATGATATCCTGATTTATTCCAAGTCAGAGGTTGAACATGCAGAACATCTCAAGGTTATTCTTGGCATCCTACGAGATCAGAAGTGGTATGCTAAGTTTTCCAAGTGTGAGTTCTGGCTTTCCGAGGTAGCTTTTCTGGGTCATGTTATCACAAAGGAAGGTATTAAGGTTGACCATGCTAAGATTTCAGCTATCGAGAGTTGGGCAAGTCCCAAAGATGTTGGCGAGATCCGAAGTTTCCTAGGTCTTGCCGACTATTATCGAAGGTTTGTGCAAGACTTTTCTAAGTTAGCACGACCTATGACTCAATTACTCAAGAAAGAGAATAAGTTTTTGTGGAGCCAAGCTTGTGAAGATGCTTTTTCTGAGCTCAAGAGAAAGCTCACCTCTGCTCCTATCCTGACCCTACCTGAAGAAGGCGTTGGATTTGATGTGTACTGTGACGCTTCTAAGAATGGTTTGGGTTGTGTCCTTATGCAGAATGGTAAGGTGATCGCTTATGCCTCTAGACAGTTGAAAATTCATGAGGTGAATTACCCTACCCACGACTTAGAGTTAGCAGCTGTGGTGCATGCCTTGAAGGTTTGGAGGCATTATTTGTACGGAGTAAGATGCAAGGTTCACACTGACCATAAAAGTCTGCGATATCTCTTCACTCAGAAAGATCTGAATGCGAGACAGAGACGCTGGATCGAGTTAGTGAATGACTATGACCTTGAATTGGTGTATTGTGAGGGAAAGGCTAACGTGGTTGCTGATGCCCTTAGCAGAAAGATCCTTCATTCCTTGTCTCCGTGTTCTAGCTTGCCTGAGAAGTTGTCCCGAGATTTTGCCAAGATGTCTATTGAGGTGGTGGATGAAGATTATGATGGTCGCCTGTATGCACTTGTTGCTGAACCAACTCTTTTCCGTGAGATTCGTGAGAAGCAGATGGATGATCCTTTTGTGGCTGGCATCCGAGAAAAGATGAATCTTGGTAAGGCTTTAGATTTTTCTGTGGATTCCAGTGGAGCACTGAAGTTTAAGAACCGCTGGGTTGTCCCTGGTGATGCTGAGGTGAGAAAGCAAGTTCTAACCGAAGCACATAAGACGAGGTACTCTATTCATCCTGGTGGTGACAAGATGTATCGGGATTTGAAGCCCCATTTCTGGTGGCCTCATATGAGAGAGGACATTGCAGAGTTTGTAAGTAAGTGCTTGACTTGTCAGCAGGTGAAGTTCGAGCACAAGAAGCCTGGAGGTTTGCTACAACCACTCCCTATTCCAGAGTGGAAATGGCAGTGCATATCGATGGATTTTGTGATGGCTTTACCTAGAACCGTGAATGGTAGAAACGGTATTTGGGTTATTGTGGACCGCTTGACCAAATGTGCACGTTTCGTCCCAATTCGCGATACTTGGAGTTTGGAGAAGCTCGCAGAAGTGTATATTGCCGAGATCGTCCGTCATCACGGTGTACCGCTCGAGATTGTTTCGGATCGAGACCCGAGGTTCTGCTCTAAATTTTGGAAGGCTTTGCAAGATGCTTTGGGAAGCAAGTTATTGATGAGTACCGCTTTTCATGCTGCTACAGATGGACAGTCCGAGAGAACAATCCAAACTTTGGAGGATATGTTGCGGGCTTGTGCCTTGGATTTCCAAGAGAGTTGGATCCGACATCTTCCATTGGTAGAGTTTTCCTATAACAACAGCTACCATGCTTCTATTAAGATGTCCCCGTTTGAAGCACTTTATGGTCGAAAGTGCCGTAGTCCCGTCTGTTGGGATGTTCCCGGTGAAGTAAAGATTTTGGGCCTGGATTTGTTGGCTCAGACTATTGACGTTGTGAATGTGGTCCGATCTAGGATGAAGTCTGCCCAGGATCGACAGAAGTCGTATGCTGATGTTCGTCGCCGACCTTTGGAGTTTTCGGTTGGTGATCTGGTGTTCCTGAAGGTATCACCTATGAAAGGGGTGAAACGGTTTGGGATTAAGGGCAAGCTCAGCCCTAAGTTCGTTGGCCCATACCCTGTGATCGAGAGAGTGGGCGAAGTTGCTTATAAACTGGAATTGCCTGCATCCATGGGTAAGGTTCACGATGTATTTCATGTTTCTCAGTTAAGGAAATATGTTAGTGATCCCGAGCACGTGTTGGAGCCCGAGATTGTGGATCTCGAGCCGGATTTGACTTATGAAGAAAGGCCGGTGAAGATTACTGATCGCCGCGAGAAGCGTTTAAGGAACAAAGTTGTACCTCTGGTGAAGGTTTTGTGGCGCTGTAATCGGTTTGAGGAAGAAACATGGGAAACCGAGTCTTCGATGCGAGCTAAGCATCCTCAACTCTTCGAGTAAGGTAAACCTCGATTTCCTATCTGCTTATTCTTAGTTTCGAGGACGAAACTTTCTTTTAGTGGGGAGGATTGTAACACCCGCTATTTTTCCTAAGCATTTTATTCTTTCTGTTAGGACTTCGTCGTAACTCTGTCACTTTTGGCCTCATATTTTATCATTTTACTAAGCTTTATTTTAATTTTTGAGTTTAATAATTTCTATTTTTAATTTTAAAGATTTAAAATTCTTTTAAATCCATTTATTTGGTTTCTTCGTAAACTAAGTAATTTTTCCGCGAGGAATTCTATTTTTCTCCCAATTGACATTTTTAAGCTTGGATTTAAGTTATTCCTTTTTCCTAAAAATGTTTGAATACATTTATGGAATATTTTCTACTAAGATATATTTTAGTTACTAAAAACAAGCCATTTATGATTTTATTACGAAGCTTCGCGAATAATTATTTTCTTACGCGAGGTTTACTCGAATTACTTTGAAATGCCTTTAACTATTTTACGATTATACTTTTTATCAACTTATAAATTATTTGAGACTGTTATCTCACATTTTGGACCGACTAAGCTCTTGGTCACAAGTTTTATTACATTTTATTTAAACGTTTCATTTTATCACATTAAAACGTAATCATAAGATAAATCATTTTCATTCATTGTAGCATTTATGTCACAACTTTTCTTACTCCCTCTCTTATCCCTTTTGGCCGGCCAACTATAGGTCTAGGTACATTTTGGATTCCTCATTTTGAAGTCTTAATTCATTCTTACTCCTTTAAGTGTAGTAACATCCATCTCCTCCTTCACTCCACATTCATTTTTGCATTAACAAAAATATTCATCACTTCTTTTTCTCTCTTTTGGCCGGGTACTTCTTACCCTCCTTGGGCTGATTTTTGCTCCATTTCAAGTCCCAATCGCATCATTTTTATCGTCATAATAATCCTCTTTCCGATTCCTTCGTTAAGGTATTAATCGACGTCATTTTCGATCAATTTTTACCTTGATTTTTATTAGTTTTCTCATGGTATTTTTCAGCCATGATTTACGTGTTTGGTAGGATTTTTGGACGATCCCGAAGCCGACGAATATATCGTTGATTCAGACTTGGAGTAGAGGTAACGTCGATGTTACTCGGTATTTCAAGATTTTAATTGAGTATTTGCATGTATATATTTTTATATTTTATTTTGGCAATATATGTATGTCACGGATTCTGGAAAAAATTTTAAAGTTGAAATTTTGCATGTTTCGATATTTTTATCGCTTTTACGAGATTAACGATTAAATTGTTATATTAATTTGTAAAATCGTAATAATCGGCCTAAACATGTAATATATGTTTATATTCTGGAAAAATGTTGTTTTTGATGATTTTTAGTAATTTAGTATTTTTCTGATATTTTTGATATCGATTATTGAATTATTATCGTTTTCGAACAAAAACGATTAAAAACCGATTTTTAGTTCTAGTACTTAAACATTTTATTTTAATCTGATTTTTGACATGGTGAAACTTTCTGGTGAGATAGAATTTTCTGAATTTTCTCATAATTTTTCGGAATTGTTAAGTGGATGAATTAATTAATCACTTTAAATCATCGTTTATCGTTAAAACCGTGTTTGTTGTTTAAATTCTCGATTTCTGGTCATTAGTTTAAATCTGGAAAAAATTATGATTCTGATGATTTCATATTAAAATGTATTATTACGATTTTTAGTGCCTTAATAAAATGTTAGGAACGATAGGTTTATTAATAAAATCGTTAATTGCGAAAACGGGTTTAAATGACGGTTTTGTTGAAATTTGTTGAATCTGGATTTTGGAAAAATCTGGAAAAATTTATATTCTGTAAAAATCAGGATTTTAAAAGTGTAATAATAATTTTTGAATATTAATACTTAAATCGTTTTGTAATTACTATTTTTATTAATCGTTATTGTCGAGATTGGACGATTAACGAGAAAACGTTTTAAAAACCGAGTTTTTAGAATTCTGGAAATTTTCTTTTCTGGACAGAATGTCCATAAATATAATTTAACTATTTTACGTAATTTTTGTACTATTTATTATAGTCTTTAATTAATAAATATTGATTTCGGACAAATTGTGATTTATCGTTAAATGCTTCGTATTAACTAAAAGGATTATTTTTTCCAGCAATTTTGAAAGTATTAAATCTGAAACTTTAAGATTTAAATCATCCCTTAACATATTCTAAATATATTCAATGGTTTAATTAAATAAAAGACGTTAAAAGATTTAATTTGACATTTGTCGTAAAATCCTATTTATAATTTTATTGTCGAAGCTAATAATAATTAGGGAATTTTAGCTTTATAACTTTTGAAAACACCCTAATTAGTAATATTAAAATGTTTAAGACATTTTTAATCATCTTATAACACTTATACGATATTTTAATAATTTCATAAAATCAAATGTTCTTACTTTAATAATTAATATCGTTAAGGCCGAAAGTATTAGTTTTATAAATCTATATCGTTTACTAAAATGTGGTATTAGTATGAACTAATATTTTCACTACTTTGATATGATGCTATTTTTAGTAAAGTTTCTAAAAATAGAAGTTTCCTAAAATAGAAAGTTTCCTCTTTTAGAATATAAATGTTTACTTCTTTTATCCTCATATTGTTTATGATGAATACATCTTTTAAATATCGATAATGGTTTGTTTTGGAGTTATGGAATAAGGACAAGTGTGGGTTTAGAGTAATATAGTCTGGGATGTACGTTTTGCCATCAACTGTAAGGCTGGTGTGTCTTTATGGGGCGCATTGGTTGTTGAACTGAGCATGGTTTGTGTTCAGGAGAGTGTATATTTACCTTAAACTTAGATATCGCATCGTATAAGTCGCGTCGGGTTGAACTGGATATGGTTTGTATCCAGGAGGGGTGTGCATTACTTAAGCCAGGACCTCGCTGCACGCAGTCCTGTTATGGTTGAGTTGCCTAGTTAGAGACCAAAGTCTAATTTGTTTTGACTAAGTTCTCGAAACTACTTTTTAGTATTATCCTAGTGAAAGTCTAGATTCTACATTACTCCTATCCATAACGCTATTTTGATTATTTTATTATTATCGATATAAATTGGTTTGCAGGTTGGCAAATATTTTTATGTTTCTTCGGCAACCCTTTTAATTAATTTGTTTTACGCTAAAGCTTATTTTATTATACTGTTTTAATGTTTTCCATTTTTACTATTTTTCCTATATTAGTAATTACTGTTTTAAAATCCTGTTATACGGCTGGGAGAACGTTGACGTTGCTCCCCACTGATTGTGGCTGTTATGTTTTAACATGGCAGGTATACGTGTTTATTTTCCGGTGGGTGTGGGCTAGCGAGCAGTCTTAGATCCTGCTGATCTTTTAATAATCATGTTTTAAGGATTGTTTAACCTCTTTATGGATTGTTTTAAATTTTAGCCATTTTTATGTATGGCGCATGTTTGACTTTACCAATTTAATTTATTAAGACATAGTTCTGTGTGTTTTAATCCCGACTCTACAGTGTTTCCGCCACTGTATCGCGCTAGAAATTTTAGGGGATTACACACTCGCTCGAGTAAGGCCACGAACTGGCCGAACCAGACTCGAACCGGGCACTCGATCGAGTACACACGCTCCACTCGATCGAGTGACCCTAAACCGGGGTATTTCCTTATAAATACCCCATCACCCCAACTCATTACACAACACTTTTTCTACCTTTTTACCACCTTCACATCACTTTTTACCCTAATCACACTACAACTTTACATACATCAACCATCAAACACACCTTCAAACATTCAATCATCCATCATCTACACACACACACACACACACACAAATACATTCAAAATCCCGAGATCAAAACTCGTCAAAGACATACACCATAACTCTACCCACATATCTCGACACTCCCGCGCTCCCGTCGCTACTACGAGTCCGTTTCCGAGATCGATTAAGCATGTAGGTTGAGGGTGTCATTAAATCCCGACATCTTCTCCCTTATCTTTTTACCGTTTATATATATATATATGTGTGTATTATTATTATTATTATTATTATTATTATTATTATTATTATTGTTATTATTATTATTATTATTATTATTATTATTATTATTATTATTATTATTATTACTAACCGCTAACACTAACATTTTAATTTTGTGTATACTAACTCTCTAATCTAACACTTTTATTTATCGCAATCTAACACTTTTTTTATTTATTGTATCTAACACCTAACATTTAATTTTATCGTTTACTAATTTTTATCATTTCGTCATTAACATATTAATACCGTGTATGTATATATTTATATAATATTAAATTTCGGATCTTAACACGTTTGACTACGACGATCATCCAAAGTCCGTTTAATCCCTTTACGAGTCACGACGGAGGTGGCACCCTTTCGAGGAGCGCCGTCCCAATGTACTCAAGGGCATAACGCGATCGTGATTGCTCATAGTTGAACGCGTAAGACTCCATTTCTAGGATTCGTACGAGATCCGTTGAGGCGAAAACCGACATCACATAATCCTTGAGGATTAGTATCGATGCCGTGACGCGGAGCGAGGACTATAATTTCGTCTGTAATCAAAATTTTCAATCACATAATAGCATATTTCATAAAATCCCGATAACGGTCTCATAATTGTATAATACACGTTTATGACATCGAGAACCGAGTTGAATTTAAATAATGGAATATTTTTATTTAACTCGGTCAATTATCGAATTCAAACAGATAAAAAAAGCGGCCAGACCCCCATGCAAGTCGCGCGCCGGTCAGGCGACTCGCGGGGAGGACTGATTGGCCGAGCTCCTCTTTCTTGTTTTCTCCCCTTTCTATCCTCTTCGATTCTTACATTAATAGGCGACTTTCGCGACATGTTTCCATATTTTGAGGTTCGTCTTTTTTTACGACTTTTAGTCAACGCGTGTAAAGTGAATCACGTGATCCTATTTTTCAAAACTCATGCATATCATATCACTTAAAATGACTTTGATCGACGGTCTCGCGCTATTATTCTTGTGTCGACGACTCTTTAGTCGTATCCGACACATGATTAATTTAGACTCTATTCCTTGATGTGATAAGTCGGGAAAAGGCATCGAGATTCGGGATCGGGCTAGCACCACGTCTAAGTTCCATATCTCCGTCCTTCGTTTAATACACAATATAATGTGTATTTAATCGAAGTTCGTCCGTTTGCACAACTTACGGTCTAGTTTATATTTATTATATACGGTTCCGTTTCTAGTTAACGTTTACCATTTCCTATTCGATTATTCTATTTTATTGCTCGTTGTATTGTGAATTCCGGGTTGTATTCCGCCCGTGTAATTTGTAATTTATTTACGAGTTTTCTATTTTCGATGTTTTCCATTTATTGCCTTAAATAAACATCACATGCTAAATCACTTTGACGTGAATCAAGATGCATTAAAATGACGTAGTTAACCAATAATTCGCATGCTTAGCCGAAAACGTTGTTTGCATATCATTTAGTCGTTTCACTAGCGCGCGTACACGAACACGAACGATGTCTTAGTAGAGGCCGCCATTGTGCGGGCGGGGTTGGGTGTCCTTAGCGGGCTTTCCAACACGTACCCTCACCCCTTACTCAGAACCTCGGTTTTCGGATGCCCGAAACCGTTGGCGCACGAGAGTCATTCTTTACACGATTCCGGTATAGATGGTATCGGTATCGGAATGCAAAGGGACGGGCCCCATAAACTCTGAAATCGAAGTGGGCCGTACTTTGTGTATAGCCCATGACGACATAGAGTGGGCTCGAATGGTTCCGAATTACCATAAATTCGGTGGCGACTCCAACTTTGACTTAAATTTCGAACTCGAGAACAATCTCACCACGAGATTCATTCGCCTACCCAAACCCGCGCGTGGCCGCGTCGGGGTGGACCTACGTCATGTCCACAGACGGGAGGTCCTATTTATAGGAGTCGAGGTAGTCTTGCTTGTGTGACAAGAAATACCGGTTTGGATAGGAAACACGAGAGTTCGAAAGGAAACCAAAGTCTCGTTTCTTGGTGAAGAAGGCAAAGAACTCGGCTGGTGGGGGAGTGTTTCGGCTCTTTTGGATGTCTTGGCCGAGTATTTGGAGCTCGGTCGGTGTCTGATTCGGTTTCCGGATAGAATTCATACTTGAGATCGAATTCTACCTTCAACGGAATTGATTAAAGTTTTCGAAGTTGATTTTTGAAACAGTTGGGGTCCAAACCGGACACGTGAGGTGTCACGGTTGGTCCGCGAATCTCGGGAAATATCTTTGACCGGGTTTTGACTCGGTCGCTAAAAGACGGTTTTACCCCTGGTGTCGGAATCGACCCAAATTAGTCTTATTTGACTCGAAACGACCCACTGGGCCTGGATTTGAGGTTGGTTTTATAAGATTTTTACTCCGTAATTGGTCTAAACCAAATGTCCATGATTACGAGCCCATATCCGAGTCCATCAAAGCACGTTTACGTCCAATCATCATCGGGTGTTTGGCGGGAACTACTATAGACACCTGGCGGTCAAAATGTGGGTTTCTACAGAGCCCTTACTCTGACTGAGGCTTGGACAAGGCAAAAGTCAGAGTAGCTACCAGGTCGATCAAGGATTAAAACTTGGCAGACTTCCGATCGGGTCGTTTATAGTCCATTAGACCTGCGTGAAGGGCTCGCCAGCCAGAGAATAGAAATCATACCTGGGTTGATGTTAATAATGTCGCGGGAGCTTGCCTTGGAAGCTATGGGTATACCTGTTTACAGGTACATCCTGTCTTAGAATTGTGCGGGGACTTCTCCTAAAAAGTCTTCGGTGTGTCTGTTTACAGACACATCCCATCTTGGAATAGCGCGGCAACTTCTCCTAAAAAGTCTTGGGTGTGTCTGTTTACAGACACATCCCATCTTGGAATAACGCGGGAGCTTGCCTTGGAAGCTCTGGGTGTATCCGCTTACAGATATATCCCGATTCCTTAATAGAAATGTTGCATGATCCTTCCACTGGGGAGTCTTTGAGAATTCTTCGGGGAGTCTTGGGGTACCTGTCTGTTGATACATAACAAATTGCATGTAAAATTTAGGCGAAACACTGACTCATGCTGGGGAAGAAATGATTTTTGATTGATTTTTGGGAAGAAAATGATTTTTTTTGGAAATTAGAATGCTTGGGATGACTTGATTCCTAATCCGATTTTGACACGGACTCCTAAAGTCTCTGGTTAGGCCTGTGTGCCTAGATGAAGTGTGATAAAAATTCCTATTCCCGTGGTGACTAGGAAAGGGATTTTCTCAAAACGCTAAGTTTTGCGAATTTTTAAAATGAGAATTTGAAGAGGGAGATATACCGACCGACTCGACTCTGGACGCGACAAGACGAGTTGACAGACACGACTTGACTCTCTAAGGGTTGGACCGTGGCTCGGTAGGGGATGGGCCACCTAATATGACAAGACTCTTAAGTTGCGCTATTCCGTAGCCTAGGCGAGTGGCAACGCGGTCGAATCCTCGGAATGGGACTGTTTCCGTACGACAGGGCTTTGTGGTAGCAATGCCGTAGACTGGTGTTCTTTTGGATATTCTTTTGATTTAGGGGTACATTCCGAAAGTGGGTATTGTTTCGAGTCCCTGACCAATTCTCGTCTTCAACTGAGCCGAGTACTAGGACACACTATAGAAAGGAGGCTAGATCATTATTCTTTGAATTTATCTGGATTTTGTGAGTGGATGGAGAACTTCTGCATAGGAGAAGCCCCCAGGATGACAAGGCTAGCTGCTGAGAACATGATGGTGTCGTAACCGGAATGATGGCGCTTTTTGAATGTGTGTCAATGTGGGTGGTTGTGCCTTTGTCGAAAGGCTGCCTACAATTCACGTGTATTGAAATCAAACCAAGCCGTAGTTTAGTGGATTGAAAGATATATAATGGTGCCTAGTTTACTAGGGCTTTGTGTGTAACTAGCCACAGCGATGGTGTAGGCTAGGTGCATTCCCAGTGATGTCTTGATCAAAGGGCTAGAATAGTTAGGATGTTGATCCTGTGACTGTGAGCATTCTCCGGGATAGCCCCCAGAGGTGGTGTGAACTATTTGGGCATGTTCTATGCAAGTCGAGTTCCCGTGTTTGGGGCTCGTAACTGGTTTAGATGTTTTTGGAAATGTGGAGCTAGGTCGCAAGTGACTTTGATGTTTCAAAATCTGGAGCTCGATTTTGTGGAGCTAAGGCTTCGAGGGTAAAGTATTGTAATGTGGTAGGAAAGGGGGAAGTCGAGTAAAAATGACTCGGACTTCGATTGGGCAGGTTGATAATGCGGGATCTGGTTTCCATGTTTGGCCATAAAGGTTAGGGTGTATCCTATGGAGCTTGAATCCTCAAAATTCTGGGCTGTCTCTAGCCTAGGTCTCGAGAAGGTCTTGAGGGTTGTAATGTGGGAAGGCTAGATGTGGTGTTAGCTGAGCAGCTTGACTGTTTCTCCCCTATTCGATGGTATGAGTATTGATAATTTTTGAATTGACCGTTTCACGGTCATGGGTTTTTGAATTCTTTGGGTTGACCTCTTAGCCCCGGTCATGGGATTCTTCATTTGAGTTGACCGTGTCTGGTCGAGAGATGTTGATAATTCTTTTTTTGATCATGGCCAGCTTTTTTGTTTTGGCCTTTTGCTTTTTTTTTTCTTGGACTTTTGATTTTTTTGTCCAGTTTTTTTTTTTGTCGGTCAGACTAACACCTAAGGTAGGGACTGGCTAGTCTTATTGGATGGCTGTTTATTGTGGGAAGTGGGCTTGCCTCCCGTCTTGAACCCAAACTAGAAGACTACCCAGATTTGTCATAGGATTCGATATGCTCCTGCTACGGTTAGTTATGTGGCTTTCTATACCATACATGGAATAGGTAAAAGGAAAACACGGGCTCGGTTTCCTGCAGTCATTATAGATGTGCCTATAATAGTCACGTGCGTGTGCTCACAGTGTATGATGGTGTTCATCATGTTCTCGGAAACACATAAGGAAAGTATGTATGAGAAATAGAAAAGCTTACTTTATTGAAATGTGAAAAGAGGACAGAATACCGCTGACTCTGACTCTGACTTTGACTTTGACTTTGAAATGAGGATGTAGGGTATCCTAGACTGGAACTCAGACTTAGACTCGAATCAAATCCGGACTCGGACACTCGGTTGGTTGTTTTTTTTTTGGTAAGGTCTTTGATTGGAGAGAAAGACGGGTGCCACGACTCGCCTAAACTCGGCTTTGCGCAAGTGCAAGAGAGGGAGTCAAACTAGGCACGGCCCGGGGTGACGGGTCGACAAAGACTCTTGGACCGGGATACTCGAACGTTGACCTAGACAAGGTAACGACTGCGAATTGGACTCGAGCTGCATAAGGGTGAATCCGAAAATGGGGGCGACCGTGTTTGACCGTATCACGTGCTCGGACCAACCGTGGTGACCTAACCCTAGGTGACTCGAGTATTCGTAGCATAGGTACGACACGAAGAAGGCATCATAAGGGCGCCGGTGCAGGATGAACGTAGGGTACCCCTTAAGGTGACCGTGGTTGACTGCTCGGGTGGAGGACAGCCCCCGAGTGAGACTAAAGACTTTGATAGGACTCAAATGGTGCGACATCTAAGTGACTCGAAAGTGGGGTACGTGAGCCAACACGTGTAAGACCTGATCCTTGGAGCAAACGCGGTTGATCGCCCCGCTATAGGGTAGCCCCCGAGTGGGACTGGAGATCGACTCCTAGACGGGTGACTCGTGAATGGTGGACTCTCCCTGGGTTTTGGCAAAGTGGGCCTCGTCCCGTTCGAAGAAAGATCCGTGTGTGAAATCCCCAGACTTTGGACTCGATTCTGTAAATGGGCTTCCCTTTGTAGGAGTTTGTCCTACGTAGGTGGACCGTGCCTTGACAAATAAGGCGGACTTGGGATGTGGTAGAAACTCGTGATGTAAGATCGATGGAGTTTCGACGCAACTTATGACAAGACCCGACACTGCTAAATACGGAAAGTCCTAAGAAGAAAAAAGTTTTGAAAAGGGAATTTGGATTTGAAAACCGAGCTAGGTCGGATTGGAAGGCCCCATTTTTTTGAAAAATCGAAAAAAAGGTTACCGGGCCGAGATTTTGAATTTTTTTGGAAAGTTTGGACAGCATACCGGCTGAAAATAGGCTATTTTGAGTCAAAATCATAAGTCCTAAATTTGGTAGCTTTCCGGGTTTTGAAAAATTGATGGGTTTGAAAAGAATTTAATTTTTTTTTTTGAAAAGGACGGTTTTTGAAAACACCAAAGAAGAACAAGTAGCATGTAGTCACGGAAGCAGTATAATGACGCCATGTATGCTCTTAGTCTAAGTCTCGGTCGGTCGAATAGGGTCTATACCAACAACTATCGCATTCTCGCAAATCAGGACGGACCTCCTAAGCCGAGTTGGTCTTAGAATCTGCCGTAAAACCCATGCGAGTTCCGCCATCGAAGTCTTTAGTGTACCCATGTAGGAATGCACCGTGGTATAGTGGGACGTCGGTCTTAAGTAACCGACCCGGGAAAGATTTGGGTTATGCATGAACCATTGGACTCAAACGTGTACATTACTAATCGAACGATTTCTTTTCGAGTCTCACCCTGAGGATGCAGATGGTAAGTGACACATCAGTTGATCCCCAGCGGAGTGGCCAAATTGTGGACATGACATAGGTCCACCCCGACGCGGCCACGCGCGGGTTTGGGGAGGCGAATGAATCTCCATATGACATAGGTCCACCCCGACGTCGCCACCGATTTTTGCGGTTAATCGGAACCATTCAAACCCACTCTATGTCGTAGTGGGCCATATTTAAAACATGGCCCATTTCCGATGTCAGAGCTTATCGGGTTCGTCCCTTAGCATTTGATACCGATACCGACAATATCGGATATCGTGTATTGAATGACTCTCGTTGCCAATGGATTCGGACATCCGGAAACCATGGTTCTGAGTAAGGGGTGAGAGTACGTGTTGGGAAGTTCATTGAGAACACCCAACCCCGCCCGCACTTAGCGGCCTTTACTAAGATATCGTTTGTTTTTTACGTACACGCATTAGTTCGACGGTTGAATGATATGCAAAGATTATTTTCCTAAGACATGTGAGAAAAATAAATAAATGGGTTGCAAAGTCGTTTAATGCATACTAAACTAATAACGTCAAAGTTATTTTAGCATGTGAATTTCGTTTTAGTCTAATAAAATGATAAAAACAAAATATGAAAATAAATTGCTACAAACACGAGAAAACGAGTTAGTAACGATGAATAAATCGAATAAAGGCGCAAATAAATAATATACATGATTTTGAAAAGATTGATGTCACGTGATGGATTAGCACGCGTTGACCGAGGTCAAAGAAAAAGTATTTATCGAAATATGTCGCAAAAGTCGCTTTTTAGGTAAGATTCGAAAAGGATAAAAAATAGAAAAGCGAGGAAACGAAAAAAAGAGACCCGGTGAACCAGGCTGCTGCGCGAGTCGCCTGACAGGCGCGCGACCCGCGTGGCAGCCTGTTCGGGTTTTTTTATTTTGTCGAAAAATCGTTAATTTTTATAAATCGCGTACAAATATGGATTAATTTATACCCAATTCATATTTTCGATATTCGTCGTATTCGATATTCGATTATGAAATCGATATCGAATAGTCGGAATGATTTTAGAAAAGGTTTTGAAAAAAAGTTTGTTTTGAACGAAAAGTAAAAAAAGAATTTTGAACGAAAAAGATGTTAATTCTCTCCGCGTATAAAATCGTCGAATTTTGTTTAAAAAGATGTAACGATTTTATTAGCATCAACGAGAATTAATTAATTTGGTTCTTGTTAGATACGATATTCGACTAAAGAATCGATATCGTATTTTAAGAACGTTATTAAAAAAGTTTTTTGTAGTATCGATTATTAGAAATAAAAAATATGTGACGAACGACCCATATTAAAGAGACCGACCGACGACACGACTAAAAAAACGTGGAGAAAGGGAGAGAAGAAGAGAAGACTCGGGTTTGATTTACACCCTCAACCTACATGCTTTGTTTTCTCGGAATAAGGCTCGTCGGGAACTGGTTTAAACTTAGGAGCGTCGAGATGATGCGGGATGAGTTAAGGTGTTATTTTGGACGTGTGATGGGACGGGTTTCGGCCGGTTGGAGGGTCGGTTTCGTCGGGTTGGATTCGTCGGGAATTGCTTAGTATAACGAGGTGGAATGTGAGAATAGTTTGTGAAATTTTCTGTGCAAAAACCGTGTGTTTTGTGTTGGACGGGAGGTCCTATTTATAGGAGTCGAGGTAGTCTTGCTTGTGTGACAAGAAATACCGGTTTGGATAGGAAACACGAGAGTTCGAAAGGAAACCAAAGTCTCGTTTCTTAGTGAAGAAGGCAAAGAACTCGTCTGGTGGGGGAGTGTTTCGGCTTTTTTAGATGTCTTGGTCGAGTATTTGGAGCTCGGTCGGTGTCTGATTCGGTTTCCGGATAGAATTCCTACTTGAGATCGAATTTTACCTTCAACGGAATTGTTCAATGTTTTCGAAGTTGATTTTTGAAACAGTTGGGGTCCAAACCGGACACGTGAGGTGTCACGGTTGGTCCGCGAGTCTCTGGAAATATCTTTGACCGGGTTTTGACTCGTTCGCTAAAAGACGGTTTTACCCCTGGTGTCGGAATCGACCCAAATTAGTCTTATTTGACTCGAAACGACCCACTGGGCCTGGATTTGAGGTTGGTTTTATAAGATTTTTACTCCGTAATAGGTCTAAACCAAATGTCCATGATTACGAGCCCATATCCGAGTCCATCAAAGCACGTTTACGTCCAATCATCATTGGGTGTTTGGCGGGAACTACTATAGACACCTGGCGGTCAAAATGTGGGTGTTTACAATATTATTTATATTAATTATACTAACACTAACATTTTTATTCCGTTACTAACTTTTAATTTTATGTATACTAACATTTGATTTTATGTCAACTAACATCTAATATTTTCATTATTCGCATACTAACCAATCTAACAATCTAACATTTAATTAATCGTTATTTATATTCCGTCTTATATAATACCGTGTATACTTACCAACAAAACTATTTTCAAAACGATCCGAGCAACGTCCGTTGAGGCTAAATTAATGATCGTAGGCCTTAGGACCAAATTACGATATTAAAATGCCGAGGACTTAAGTTTGCGACGACGGTCGAATTTTTGGGTCAAATGTGTTTAATTACGAATTCCGCCAAAAGTCGATTTAATCCCTTTACAAGTTGTATTGGAGGTGCCGCTCTTCGATGTGTGCCGCCCAAAACACTTAAGGGCCTAATAGATCGTGGAGACTCGCAGTTAAATATGTGCGACCACACTTCTTTCAAAATATTATTCTAAAAGAATCATCAACTAATCGGATTTAGACGAAACCCGTTGACGCCGAATTAATTGTCACACGATCCAAAAGGATTGATTACGACGTTATGACGCGGAGGGAATCGATATTTGTTCTAGTCCGATCAAACTCGATTTTGCAAATTCGCTCTAAATACTAGATGTCGGTTCTATAACCGAATGTCGAGTATGACGAGCCATCGAGATTTAAACTAATATAAATTGGACAATATTTATATTTAGCGTAATCGCATCTCGATTCAAAAACATAAAATCTACAAAATGGGTCGTTTTAAAGCACAAATTAAACACCCGTACAGAGGGCACTCGATCAAGTGCACAAGAACACTCGCTCGAGTGACCCCTCAAAAAACAGGCAGAGGGTCCTCACGAAGGGCACTCGATCGAGTCTCTCCCATGACTCGGTCGAGTGGCCTTTGTAATGCCTAAACCGTGGGCCTTCTAAATATCGTAAGCCTAGTCAAATCCTTTTTACGACTCTTAGTCGTCACGTGTCAAGTCCATCACGTGCCTACATTTTCAAAAACCATGAATAACATTTTATTCTAATCCGTTATCATTACCATTACTATATTGCGATTTCGACTTGGCTCGTTATTTTGTTTTGTCCGGGTTGTATTTCAGCCCGTGTAACTTGTAACCTAATTATCATTTTGCTTTGCTTTCATTTATTTACGTTTTACCGTTTATAAATGAACATAACATGATAAATCACTTTGACGTGAACCGATATGCATTAAAATGACGTAGCAACCCATTCGATATTTATATCTTGTAAAACGTTGTTTGCATAACATTTGACCGGATTACTAGCACGCGTATTATAAACTCGAACGATGTCTTAGTAGAGACCGCTAAGTGCGGGCGGGGTTGGGTGTCCTTTGTGGGCTTCCCAGCACGTACCCTGACCCCTTACTCAGAACCTCGGTTTCCGGATGCCCGAAACCGTTGGCGCACGAGAGTCATTCAATACACGATAATCGATAATGACGGTATCAGTATCGCAACGCAAAGGGACGAACTCCATAAACTCTGAAATCGAAGTGGGACGTACTTTGTGCACGGCCCACAACGATATAGAGTGGTTTCGAATGGGCCCGAACTCCCACAAAGTTCGGTGGCGACTCCTAATTCGACTTAAATTTCAACCCAAGAATTATCTCACATGGGAAACATTTCGCCGCCCAAAACCGCGCGTGGCCGCGTTGGGGTGGACCTATGTCTTGTCCACAATTTGGCGACTCCGCTGGGGAGAACTGATGTGTGCCTTACCATCAGGATCCTCTGGGTGAGACTCGAGGAAAAATCGTTCGATTAGTACAATACGCGTGTTAGTTTTATGGTTCACACATAACCTCATTTTTACCCGGGGCGGTGCTGGTGACCGACGTCCCACTATACCGTGATATATTCCGACTTCGATATGTCAAGGTGTTCATGGCTAATTCGTATGGATTTCGCGGCATGTTCTAAGCTCTACTCGACTTATGAAGTCCGTCCCGATTCTCGGAAAGGCCATGCGCACTGGTATAGACCCTATTTAGACTGACCGAGAATTAGTGTAGAGCATACATGGCGTCGTTATTATGCTTGCGTGACTATTTGCTACTTGGTTTCTATGTCGTTTTCAAAAAAAACCGTCATTTTCAAAAATCGCATTTTTTTTCAAAATTTAGACTTAAGATTTGACTCAAAACAA
Organism: Agrostemma githago; assembly: GCA_958450325.1. NCBI lineage: Eukaryota > Viridiplantae > Streptophyta > Magnoliopsida > Caryophyllales > Caryophyllaceae > Agrostemma > Agrostemma githago. Next base: position 22,132,634 of record OY288244.1, on the reverse strand, counting down.
GCCTATTTTCTAGCTGGCACGCCGCCCATTTCAAAATTCGAATTTCCGATCCACCATTCGATTTTCGAATTTTCAAAATTCAATTTCAATTTTCAAATCTTCGAGATGCCATTCTCGATTTTCAAATCTCCGAGATGCCGTTTTCGATTTTCAAATCTTCGGGTCTCGTTTTCGATTTTAAAATTCTTGAAATTTTATTTTGGATATTCAAATCTCAAAATTTCAAATATTCAACTTTTCAAAAATCCGGAATGCTACCGAAAATTAGGATTTATGATTTTACTCAAAATAGCCAATTTCTAGCCGGTATGTTGTACATTTCAAAATTCAAAAGTTTTCAAACCTTTAAAATTGCGGCCCGATGGCACTTTTCCAATTTTCAAAAAATCGGGCCATTCATCGATTTTCTCGGACTTCTCAAAACTTTCCTCTTCTTAGGACTCCCCGTATTTAGAAGTGTCGGGTCTTGTCATAAGTCGTAGGTCTTTAGCGTCGAAGCTCCGTCGATCCTACATCACGGGTTTCTTCCCCATCCTAGTCCGCCTTATTCTAAAGGCATAACCAACCAACACGAGTCATACACTCGTAAATGGAAGGTTCGTCTAAACACTCGAGTCGTAACTAGAAAGTTCTACGCGACCTTTCCCTCTAACTGGACAGTCCACACGACCTTTCCTAAGGGAATTTCGCCCACCTTTCAATCTGTTAGTCGAGTCATCCCAATTCACGAACCCTTTAACTTAAGGGTCTACCCTAATCACAAAGTCATCCTGTAGACACCCACATTTTGACCACCAGGTGTCTATAGTGGTTCCCGCCAAACACCCGATGATGATTGGACGTAAACGTGCTTTGATGGACTCGGATATGGGCTCGTAATCTTGGACATTTGGTTTAGACTTGTTACGGAGTACAAATCTTACAAAACCAACCTCAAATCCAGGCCCAGTGGGTCGTTTCGAGTCAAATAAGACTAATTTGGGTCGAAAACGTCACCAGGGGTAAAACCGTCTTTTAGAGACCGAGTCAAAACCCGATCAAGGACATTTTTCCGAAACCCGCGAGCCAACCGTGACACTACACGTCCGGTTTGGACTCAAACACTACAAAATATCAGCTTCAATAAGCATTAAACAATTCTGTTAAAGGTAGAATTCGACCTCAAGTAGGAATTCTATCCGGAAACCGAATCAGACACCAACCGAGCTCCAAATACTCGGCCAAGACACCCAAAACAGCCGAAACACTCCCCGAACAGCCGAGATATTTGGCTTCTCCACCAAGAAACGAGACTTTGGTTTCCTCTCGAACTCTCGCATTTCCTATCCAAACCGGTATTTCTTGTCACACAAGCAAGACTACCTCAATTCCTATAAATAGGACCTCCCATCCAACACAAAACACACTGTAAAAACAGCCATTATACACGGTTTTTACACAGAAAATACACACATATCCTACATCCTCGATATCTTGCAAATCCCGACATCTTCCCGACGAAGCCTCGAAGCCCCGAGAAACCGTCCCATTACACGACCAAATCAACACCTTAACTCATCCCGCATCATCTCGACGCTCCCAAGTTTAAACCACTTTCCGACGAGCCTTATCCCGAGAAAACAAAGCATGTAGGTTGAGGGTGTAAGTCAAACCCGATTCTTCTCTTTCTTCTCTTCCTTTCTCACGTTTTTCTATGGGTCGTGTCGTCGTCCGTCGTATTTTTAATATGGGTCGTTTGTCGCATATTTATTATTTCTAATATCGATACTACGAAAAACTATTTTTTATAACGTTCTTAAAATACGATATCGATTCTCTAATCGAATATCGTATCTAACAAAGAACAAAATTAATTCATTCTCGTTGATGCTAAATAAAATCGTTACATCTTTTTTAAACAAAATTCGACGATTTTATACGCGGAGAGAATTAACATCTTTTTCGCTCAAAATTCCATTTTTTTAAGCTTTTCGTTCAAAACAAGCTTTTTTACAAAACTTTTCTAAAAATCATTCCGAGTATTCGATATCGATTTTATAATCGAATATCGGGTACGACGAATATCGAAAGCATAGATCGAGTATAAGTTAATTCATATTTATACGCAATCTATCGGAATTAACAATTTCTCGAAAAAAAACCGAACCAGGACAGCAAACCGTGCGAGCCGCACCACCCCCGGGCGACTCGCACGGCGGCCTGAGTCCACGGCCTCTTTCTTCTTCGTTTTTCTCGACCTTTTTTTTCTTAAACATCGCTTTTTATACAAAACGACTTTTTCTTAAAACTTTTTTTATCCATTCCGACTATTCGATATCGATTCCATAATCGAATATTGAATACGACGAATATCGAAAATATAAATCGGGCATGAATTAATCCATATTTGTACGCAATTTATATAAATCAACGATTTTTCGACAAAGTGGAAAAACCCGAACAGGCTGCCACGCGGGTCACGCGCCTGTCAGGCGACTCGCGCAGCAGCCTGGTCCGCCGGGTCCAATTTTCTCGTTTCCTCGCTTTTCTATTTTTTATTCTTCTCGAGTCTTACATAAAAAGCGACTTTCGCGACATATTTCGATAAATACTTTTTCGACCTCGGTCAACACGTGTTAATCCATCACGTGTCATAAACCTTTTTCAAAATCATGCATTTTATTTATTTACATCCTTATTCGATTTATTCATCGTTACTAACTCGTTTTCTCGTGTTTGTAGCAATTTATTTTTGATATTTTGTTTTATCGTTTTATTAGACTAAAACGAATTTCACATGCTAAAATAACTTTGACGTTATTACTTTAACATGCATTAAACGACTTAGCAACCCATTTATTTATTTTTCTTGCACGACTTAGGAAAATAATGTTTGGATATCATTCAATCGTCGAACTAACGCGTGTACATAAACAACGAATGATATCTTAGTAAAGGCCACTAAGTGCGGGCGGGGTTGGGTGTTTTCAATGAACTTCCCAACACGTACCCTCACCCCTTACTCAGAACCATGGTTTCCGGATGTCCGAATCCATTGGCAACGAGAGTCATTCAATACACGATATCCGATAATGTCGGTATCGGTATCGTAATGCAAAGGGACGAGCCCAATAAACTCTGACATCGGAAATGGGCCATGTTTTAAATATGGCCCACTACGACATAGAGTGGGTTCGAATGGTTCCGAATAACCACAAAATTAGGTGGCGACTCCTACTTCGATTTAAAATTCAATTCGACCCATCTCATATGGAGATTCATTCGCCTCCCCAAACCCGCGCGTGGTCGCGTCGGGGTGGACTTATGTCATGTCCACAATTTGGCGACTCCGCTGGGGAATAACTGATGCGTTACTTACCATCGGCATCCTCAGGGTGAGACTCGAAATGAAATCGTTCGATTAGTAATGTACACGTTTTAGTTCAATGGTTCATGCATAACCCAATTCTTTACCGGGCCGGTTACTTGTGACCGACGTCCCACTATACCACGGTGCATTCCCACTTCGGGGCACTAAAGACTTCGATGGCGGAACTCGCATGGGTTTTACGGCAGATTCTATGACCAACTCGGCTTAGGAGGTCCGTCCAAATTTGCGAGAATGCGATCGTTGTTGGTAGAGACCCTATTCGACCGACCGAGACTTAGACAAAGAGCATACATGGCGTCGTTATATTGTTTCCATGACTACGTGCTACTTGATCTTCTTTGGTCTTTTTAAAAAACCATCATTTTCAAAAATTTGCATCTTTTCAAACCCATCTTTTTTTTTTATTTTTTTTTCCAAAACCCGGAAAGCTACCGAATTTAGGACTTATGATTTTGACTCAAAATAGCCTATTTTTAGCCGGTATGCTGTCCAAACCTTTTCAAAAAGCCCGAAATCTCGGCCCGATACCCTTTTTCTCGGATTTCAAAAAAATCGGGCTATTCTACCCGACTTTGTTCGGTTTTCAAATCCAAATTCCCTTTTCAAAACCCTCTTCTTCTTAGGACTTCCCGTATTTAGCAGTGTCGGGTCTTGTCATAGGTTGTAAGTGTCTATAGCGTCGAAACTCCGTCGATCTTACATCACGGATTTCCACCCCATCTCAGACCGCCTTATTTGTCAAGGCACGGCCCACCTTCGTAGGACAAACTCCTGCAAAGGGAAGCCCGTTTACACACTCGAGTCCAAAGTCTGGGGAATTCTCACGTAGACCTTCCTTCGATCGGGACTAGGCCCACTTTGCCGAATCCTAAGGAAGGCCCACCGTCCACGGGTCATCTGTCTAGAAGTCAGTCTCCGGTCCTTTTCTTGTCTAATCTTTTCCTTGCTCGGGATGTACTCTTTGATTCTAAGATCTGGGTCAGTTACTGATTACGCGGTGCCCTTACAGACAGGCCACCCCACACCCGAGCCATGACGCAACAAGCCATAGACGAATTGAAGACCTCTTTGACCAAGCTGGAAAACATGATCACGTCAATGAGAGGGGACCAGATCGCCATCCTCACCTGGGTAAGTGCCGTAGAGCCGGGAACCCCTAGCGGCAGTGTCGACACTACTGGGCCTTTAGCTGAATTGGCCAGCGCAGTCCACAAACTGCAGGAACAGGTCCATCTGTCGACCCAAAACTCCATCAACACGGAGAATGCTCGGACCTACACCCCATTGACCGACGAACTACCCGCCAATCTCAATCTGACGGGTCTGCCAATGTTTGAGGGTACTGAAGACCCTGTCCACCATATCCGGGCCTTCAAGGAATTCATGGCCCTTAAGGGAGTTAAGTCCAACATGTTCAAGCACCTGTTCGCTTCTTCTCTCGAGAAGCACCTAAGAGCCTGGTACTACCGGCTCGATTCCAAGAAATACAAAACTTGGGATGACGTGGCAACGGAATTAGCTCGGAACTACGCCGACAACACGGAGATCCAGACCACTATGCGCACCCTGGAAGTAACGGCCCAGGAACCTAAGGAAGGATTTACGAAATACCTTCAACGCTGGAGGGCTGAAAGCGTCAAACTGGTTAATATGCCCAGTGAAAAAGTACTGGTTTAAGCCTTCGTCAAGAACCTCCTTCCAGCTTACCGGGTCCATCTCCGGTACGCCATCATACCTAGCTTCGCGGTCCTAACTGAAATGGGAACGAGAATCGAAGATGATTTAAGGTTGGAAAGCCTCACTAAGGCCTCCACCAAGGGATACCAAGGGGCCAGCTCGTCAACAAGCATGCCCACAACTGCTGCTGCCACTCGTAGCATTTTTGACGAGGTAAACGCACTTGATACCTCGTCCCAGAAGAATACCACCCCCGGGTATTCACCGACATAGGCACCACCTATGAGAATGCCCTGCAGAGGCTTTAATCAAAAGGCCTTATCACCCCGATAGGCCCAACACCTAATCTCCCGGTCGAGCGACGCTCCAAGGCCTACAACCTCCAGGCCTACTGTCAATTCCATCGTGGTAAGGGACACGACACTGAGAAATGTTGGAAGCTTGATTAGTGTAGTTTGTAGTGCCTATTTTGTAGTATTTTGGTCCCATTTCCTTGTGGAATCGCTCCTTGGGAGCGATTTATGGGCTTCATATGCTTCCTTTAGTTCGTTTCAGGTTCCCGAGACCGATTTTGAAGAGTTGGAGCGATTACGACTCGATACATACACATTTTGGAGCCAACGAGATAAAGGAACGATGACTCGATGCTTTGGGATCGACCCCGAGACCTTGGGACCCAATCCCAAGCCTCCGAGACCCGATCCCGAGTCCCGAGAATCGATGAGAAGTCCATGTGAAGCAAGGAGGAACCTTAAAGATCATATTGGAGGCCTACAAGACTCATCCCCGACGGGTATGACCTCAACCCGTCCGGGATGAGGTGCACAAAAGAGGATGCTCCTGTTTTGGGTCCATCCCGACCGGGACCAGCTCCTCCCAGCCGGGACCGACACCTTCCCGACCGGGACCACCTCCTCCCGGCCGGGAAGGGCACCTGGCAGCCGCGCTTTGTTTCTTCTTAATTCCCTTCCATTTGTAACCCTATAAATACTTACCTCTTTTATTGTTTATGCATCCTACATTAGTTTAGCCTCTCTTAAGCCTCTCCACAACATATAAACCCTAGATTTAGTTCCTCATATTAGTTTGAATCTCTCATTAATCCTTAGTTAATCTTAGTTAATCCTAGTTAATTAGTGCTTGTATTAAGAAGATACTTGAAGATTTCTCCAAGATTGACAACCTTGGGATTATTTGGGTTTCTCTTTTATGCAAGATATCATCTTTTCATCATCCTATTGTTGGTATAACTTTCTTTTCTCTTGTTTATTGTTATTGAATCAAGTTTGAATCTTTACTTAGTGTTTGTTGTTATTGATTGTTATTGTTCTTGATGGTGAATGTTAGGGTTGTGATGTTGTGTTCTCTTCTTATTATTGTTAGTTTTTCTTTGATTATGAGTGAGTAGATTACTTTTGGGTTAGTAGGGGGATTAAGGGTAGATTATGGGTGATTAGGGCTTGATTAGGGGTGAAGAATAAATCCTTATTGTTAGTCACATTCTTGGCACACCATGTGTTTGTTGAAATGCTTGTTTGGGTTGTAGTGGCCATGCTTCTCATGCTAGTCTTCCTCTACTCATTGTTTGCCTAGTATGTGGACACCCTTGACCACCCAAGTCACCCTACTACACTTATGAACCCGACCTAACCCACCTCTTTTCCATATTTGATTCATCTTGTTAGCTAGTCATCATTTCTTTAGGTTGTTAGTTAGTTGGATTTTTAGCATTGTTTAGCATTTCTCTTAGTTTGATAGTTGGCTTGTGTTTAGTTAGTATTTGATAGTCTAGTTCATCATAGCTCATCATTAGTCTAATTTCTTCTCCTCTCATCTTAATTCATTAATTAGTAGCTCTTTGTGTTTGATTGGTAGCATAGTCTTGTTTTAGGCCGATTTAGTCTAAACCTTGCAATACCGTCTCCGTGGACACGAACCGACTTACCCTAACTACCGTTAGGTGCTAGTTGGTTATTTAATTGGTGGCGGGATCCACGACAAATCCAACCATCAATTTGGCGCCGTTGCCGGGGACGGTGCATTGTTTAGACTTTGTTTGCTCATTTCTAGACTTAGTTACCCTTCTTTGTGCCCTCCTATCATCTCTTGTGAATATTCTCTAGTTTTTCTTGCTTTCTTAGCTTTCTTTTTTCTTTGTCTCTAGTTGTGCTTGTTTATTGTCGTTACCTAGTGCCCATAAAGCACTAGGTATTCTCACGTTTGTTCTAGTGTGTAGTGTATGCCTAGGCGGGGAGGCGAATCCTTTCTCTTTAATCCAGAGCCGGAGAGGCTTTTTCGAGCTTTTCGCCAACGGACGATTAATCGGGTTAGGATCTCTCAACCAAGTGCAAGCAATACCCATCAAGAGCAAGCTCAAGGAAGCGATATTGAGGAAGCATATCGAGAGACGGCCGAAGGGAATTTCACCAATCCCTTTGGAGATTCTATTCCTAGCTCCCCTTCTACATCTACTTCAACTCCATCTACACCATCTTCTCCCTTACATCCAACAATGCCGAAGTTTTCCTCCCACTCTACATTTATGGAAGATGTCTTGCCGGGACCCAATGCTCTACCGGCCGCTTATGCCGGAAATTTTACGGCCAAGACCCACTTCATTCAACTTGTGGAAAGGAATCAATTTAGTGGTTTGCCCACCGACGACCCGCACCAACATATGGAGACTTTCTCCGATTATTGCGACGCTATCTCTCAACCCGGGGTTACACAAGATCAAATCCGATGGGTTTTATTTCCGTTTTATCTTATTGGAAAAGCGAAGCAATGGATTAAAGGTCTCGATAGGGCAACCATGGGCATCGACACTTGGAAGAAGTTTGCATTGGCGTTCTACCAAACTTTCTGCCCTCCGGAAAAGACCAATTTGCTTAGGGCCTCCATCACCGGTTTCCAACAACGGGATGAAGAGAGCTTATATGAAGCTTGGGAGCGGTTCAAGTCTTTGGTTAGATCATGCCCCCATCATGGACTTTCACAATGGTTCTTGGTCCAACAATTTTGGAACGGTCTTTATGAGGACTCAAGAACTATACTTAATATGGGCTCCAATGGTAGGTTCACCGAGGTCGATGATGGCCAAACTTGGGCGAGAATCGAAGAGATAGCGGTGCATAATTCGCAATACTCTAGGCCTAGGAAGGCAAACCGAGGAGGTAGGCACGAGGTTGATGCTATAACTCAATTAAGCATTGACCTTGGGGCTCAATTGAAGACACACATGGAATCCATTGACAAGAAGCTTCAAGGTCACCTCACTCAAGTCCAAAGCATCGGTTCCTCCCACCAAGCCTCAATCCATGAAGTGAATGCTTTGGGATTTGCACTTCCTTTGCCTTATTATGGGATGTGCGATAATTGTGGAATCGTTGGTCATGACCCTATGAATTGTAGAGGGAGTATTGAGCAAGTGAATGCCTTTCAAGCATTCAAGCAAGGTACTTCCTATTCCAATCAATACCAAGCTTCCAATCAAGTCCCTCAACAACAAGCGTTTCAACACCAACAACAACATCGTCCTTATGTTCCACCTCCCTTAAGGGACAACAACCAAGGTTACCAAGGCAACTCAAGGCCTTTCACCAACTTCAAGCAAAGTAACCAAGGTTCATTCAACAACAATCAAGGGTTCCAACAAGGGAACTTCAACCAAGGCTATCAAAACCACAACCATGGCAACAATCAAGGCCTTAATCAAGGCAATTATCATGGGTTCCAAGGGAACCGTCAACATCAAGCAACTCAAGGCAATCAACAACAAAGCAAGCCTAGGAGCCGATCTCCTACTCATGACTATGGTACTCCCTTAGCCCTCACCAATACACCGCATAATCCATCATCACCACCACGGGACTTCGACATGCAAAAGCAAATGGTGGATATCCATAGGGGTACTCAAGAATTGCAAAAGAGGCAATTGGATGCACAAATGTCACAACAAGGAGCCATTGATCAAATTTTAATGGAAAACAAGGAAATGAAAACTCACATGAAGATGATTGAGAATCAAGTGGCACAACTTGCATCGGGAAGTTCCTCAAGACAAAGAGGGCAATTACCTCCTCAAGGTGTAACTCCGACTTTTGAGCATGTCAATGTCATAACCACAAGGAGAGGTACATCTTATGACCCCCCTCCATTCCCGAGTGAGCAAGAGCCGGTGCAAGAACCGACAAGAAAGATGACACCTCCAACTCAAGAGAGCTCGAGCTTTGACAATCCAACGGAGGAGCAAGTCTTATGGGAGGTTGAGAAACCTCCACAAGACAAGCTTCCGCCACTTCTAGCTAGAGATAAGGTCAAAAAGAAAGTGTCATTTGAAGAGTCCACCCCGATTGAGCAAAATAAATACCAAGTCAAGTTGCCTTACCCAACAAGGCAAATGAAGACCAAGGTAGACTCTCAATATGACAAGTTCCTTAGTATTGTGAAGAAGTTGGATGTTAGTGTCCCGTTCACCGAATTACTTACCCAAATCCCGGCATATGGAAAATTCATGAGAGAAATCTTGGCTAGGAAGAGATCCGTCGACGAGGAAGAGACTGTCGCGTTCACAAGGGTGGTGAGCGAGCTCATTCAAGGTTCCACACTTCCAAAGTTGAAGGATCCGGGTAGTTTCTCGATCCCGTGCACCATAGGCAACTACTAGATCGAGAGGGCATTATGTGACTTGGGTGCGAGTGTGAGCATCATCCCCTATTCCATTTGTTACCGGCTTAAGATGAAGGAGCTTAAGCGTACATCCGTTACACTCTAAATGGCCGATAGTTCACTCAACCGACCATTGGGGATGCTTGAGGATGTGCCGGTACAAATTGGGAAGTTCTTCATTCCGGTCGACTTCATTGTCCTTGACATGCCGGAAAATGCTTTCACTCCTATTATTCTTGGGCGCCCATTTCTACACACCGCCGGTGCCATGATCGATGTGAAGAATGGTAGGATCACCTTCGAGTTAGGCGAAGAGAAGTTAGTGTTTGACCTCCAAGGCAACACTCCGCCTACTAGTAATGAGTCGTGCAATATGATCCAAGCCAAGAAAGACATCGATCTAGGGGTTGAGTCGGGACAAAGCATGAACAAGGAATCTTATGTACTTGAGAATGATGACTCCGATATGGAGAAGGATGAGAGCCCGTGTCATGGACTTAATGACAAGTTGGAGAGCAAAAAGGATGAAGATGAGCCTCCCTTGGGGCCACATGAAGACCAGTGGACGTTTGGGTATATACCGAAGGATCGAAAGTACAAGTTCAAGCCATTGAACTTAGTAGATCGGGATGCCCCGGGAACGTCAAGACAAGGTTATGAAGGGCCTTGGTTTGTGGATGCTTTTGTTACTAGCTTGATTGAAGACTTTGCTAGGGCCTTCGACTTGTTTCTTCGTGCCCTTGATGGAGATGGAACTAGTTTTGGGTGTTGAAAAAGAATTGAAGAGAGTGCCACCTTGGTTTGACGGAGTTCCACAAGAACCGTCTCTTTGTATATATCTCTTTCTCTTGTAGTTTGTTTGCTTTTGTGATTACTTGACTATTTGGATGATTGATGAGCGTTGTGAGGGAGGGAATTTGATGTGTTGTTTGAGTTTATTGTGATAGGTGTGAAGTGGAAGTGATTCCTAGGGAAGAGCGGTCATTGTTGGAGCTTGGATTGTGTGAAGGGAAGTCGGTTTTTGAAGCTCGGTACGAGCTTTTGGGAGCTATAGAGGGTTTGGGGACTCTTCCCGACCTAGAAGAGGTCATCCCGTCCGGGATGGAAGGCCCATCCCGACCGGGAAGGATGCCATCCCGTCCGGGATGAGGTGCACAAAAGTTGGGTTCACTGACAGCTCATCCCGATCGGGACGAGGTCTTCTCGACCGGGACGAGATGGTCATCCCGACCGGAACCACCCATCCTGACCGGGATGGACCCCCTGTCCTCCGTTGGCTCTTTTCTTCGTTGTTTGAGACCACCCAACCACTTTATACCCCCTCCCTACATGTCTTTACTCTCATTGTATGACCCTTACACCTCACATACATGTCTTCACCTCACTTTCTATTCACTTCAAACCGACTTTCACATCCAAAACCCGCCTCACTTTGCATTTGTGCCCCAACCATGGAACCGGAGTGCAATTGGAGAGGAATAACGACGACATGGACAAGCTAAGTGTCAATATTGACTTATGAGACGATGGAGCGAGTGAGTTGATAACCGTATGGTACGGCAACTATCCTCTCTTTTCCGTTTTTATAGCTTGTCTTCTTTGTTTATTCCCTTTCCCTCTTATCCCCTGTGTCATGGTGGCCTTCGAGGCCTTGGTGTGCTTGCTCCCGACTCTCGATGATGTGACTACATCGAGAGTCATTTTCAAAATCCAAAATTTTCCAAGTTTTTCACTCTTTCTTTTTGAGGATTTAGTCGGATTTAGGCGGAATCCGGGCTAGGTGACTTGATTACACCTAGTCCTCCCCTCCCATTTCCTTTTATTTCCTTCTTTTTATTTTTCTTCCCCCATCCATATCTTTTCTCGTCTCGGCCTATGGTGACTTGACTACACCCCGGCCGGACACCTTCTACCCTTTTCTCCACTTTTCTTTTTGATTTCTAGCTTTATTTTTGTAGTTTCTTTTGTGCTCCCATGCACTACGGTCGAGCATGAGGACATAGCTCGACTTAAGTGTGGGGGAGTGGTATTCTAGCAAAGTTAGCTTTATTTTTGTAGTCTTTCGAAAAAAAATCTTTAAAAACCCTAAAAATTTGAAAAATTTTCACAAAAATCAAAAAGATTTTTCTTTTGTGTGTTTTCCTCTTGTGTCATTGTGTCGTATATTTGTTTTGTGTGCGTGTTTTGCCTCTCTTTCCCTTATAGGTTGCTTTAATCGCCGTTAACTTTGGAAGGCTTTCAAGACTCCCGGTAACATCTTATCTCTTTTTCTTCTTTACCTCTTGCGGAGTTTGGAGGAGATTGTGATGTTGTGTGCTCGGGTGGAGCTTTGTAAAGTGTGGATGATTTTGTGGCTTGTTTGGAAGATAGGGGTGGTGTTTGTGTTTTCTTTTGTGTTCGTTTTGTGTTGTTCTTGTTTTGTTACTTTTGTTTCTTTTTCTTTTGTTTTCGTTGAGTCTTTATTTTGTGTTATGTTGTGTGTCTTGTGTGTAAACCGTTTTCGAAAACCCGGTTTAGAGGCTAGTGTGTGAGTGCTTACTTTCCCTTCCTAGTGGTATAAATCGAGTCTTGGACTTTAGTCTAGTAGAATGACCCTAAATCAATGATTTCGTTGGTCCTTTACCTTGAGTCCGCCTAGCTTACTAGGGATTTACTACGGGATTTGCATTTTGACCATTTTGATCACCCACGGTGTGAAAAGGCCTTGGTTGCCGAGTCCCGTCCCTTAGGTGACCATGTTTGGGATTGTTTAATTAGTCCAAGTTCTCCACTTTTTGTGGGTTTGAAGGGAAGGACGCTCCCCGACTCTCCCATTTACCTACCTCCTACACATATCCACCAATAAATTGCAATTTGTTGAATTCTCCCTTTCTTGTCATACAAAGAAATGCCAAAAAGCTAAATCAAGCCAAAAGGGGAAAGAAAAGAAAAAGAAAGAAAATGAAAGAAAGAAAAGAATGAAGAAAAAGAAAAGGCACAAAAGCCAAAAAGAAAATAGAAAAGAAGAAAAAGAAATGGCATGGCAAATACAAAGCAAAAATGCAAAAGAAAAGAGAAAATGTCAAAAGAAAATCGTCTCACAAAAATAGAAACCTCACACCTCACAAAATAAGCCTTTTACCGACTATTACCGTGAAGAGCCTATCAAAGGACCGAGTCCCTAGGAAGGATGATAGCGGTAGTGGTCGGTCTTCCCTCATTTTGCAATCATTTCCACCTTTTTACTTGGACTAGTTAGGCGATTTCGGATATGGGACGACCCTCTTGGCTCTTTGCTAAAGGGGGCGGGGTCTCACTTACCTACAGTGTCGACTAACACCGTGGTTCATCCTTTTTCCATCCCGCCGATCGTCCCGTAGTACGTTCTTAGAAGGTTAGGAGGAACCTAGGTAAGTTACCAACGTTTTTGTTGCTTTATCGTCATACTATTAGGGTTTAGTCCACCTCGGTTTGTATTGCTAGCTTGGGAACGTTGTCACTTACCTCGAGCCCTAAACCGGTGTTTCTTTCACCGCTTGTTGGAGGGAAGCGGTATTTCTTTTCTTTTGTGTGCAACCTTTGGTGTGTTCGTTTGTGTGTTTGTTTGTTTTTGTGTCTTGTGTCCGGTTACATCCACAGTTTTGTCGCAAGACCCGACTTGCCTTGCGGAGTGCACTTTTCCTCTAAGTGCACTCGCGTGAGTTGAAAGGGCATAGGGTGCGCTAATACCCATTCGGCTAGTATAGTAGTTAGTATGTGCTTACTCGAGGGCGAGTAAGGGTTAAGTGTGGGGGAGTTGATTTGTGTAGTTTGTAGTGCCTATTTTGTAGTATTTTGGTCCCATTTCCTTGTGGAATCGCTCCTTGGGAGCGATTTATGGGCTTCTTATGCTTCCTTTAGTTCGTTTCAGGTTCCCGAGACCGATTTGGAAGAGTTGGAGCGATTCCGACTCGATACATACACATTTTGGAGCCAACGAGATAAAGGAACGATGACTCGATGCTTTGGGATCGACCCCGAGACCTTGGGACCCAATTCTCCATTTGTCCCGCAAATAAACGGGATTTGGTGCGACGACGAAGACGACGTCTACCTCACCAAAGGGGAAGCTGGCCCCATCACGCCTGAGGAGATTCAGAAGGTTAGGTCCAAAGTCTTAGCCACTAGTCAAGCCCTCATCATTGCCGAGCCACTTAGGGTCGAGCCCGCCCCAGATGAGCCAACTGCTAAAAGGGCTCTTGTAAAACAGATAAACAGGACTCGAGTTGCCCTCTCTATATGGCAACTCTTAGTTAGCTCCCAGGAACATCGAGAGGCACTCACTAAGGCCCTCGATCAAGTCAAAATCGACTCTACGGCTACTCCAGCTGAAATGGTAGCCACGGTTCTACCCCACCTAAAAGGGCGATCCATAAAGGAAGGCCCACTAATTACCTTCTCTAATGCTGATCTACCACCATTTGGGCCAGTCCACAACATGGCCCTCTACATCACGGTCATCTGCCGTGGAAAGTACCTACCCATGACCCTGATTGACGACGGGTCCGCAGTCAATGTCCTTCCCTTAAGGACCGCCAAAGCCCTCGGCATCACCGAGGCGGACTACATTCCCACAGCTCAAACCATTCAGGCTTTTGACGGAAGCCCAAAGTCAGTAGCCGGAGCCACAAAACTTACAATCATAACAGGCCCAATAGAAAAGGAGCTGGAATTTCAAGTGATCGACGTGACTTCCTCCTTTAACCTTCTCTTGGGAAGACCTTGGATCCACGCGACCAGGGCTGTGTCCTCCACCTTGCATCGGAAAATCAAGCTACCTTTGCACGACACTGTCATCACCCTAGAAGCCACACCTATGACTGTGGCTAACTGCAACACCTCGGGCCCCACCGATCTCTGGGGGTTCAATTTCGTAGGGGCCATCGAAGAAGATTATCTCTTCCGTCCTTACTTCACGGTCCGCCTTGACCGAATGCTGCAGAATCTTGGCTTTCTACCAAGGGTTACATCAAGGCCCGATCTCCCAGCAGGAAAAATCCACGAAGTTCTGGACAATGGGAGGACTCAAACAGGCCTGGGCTACACCCTAACCCCGGAAAACATGGGTCAAACCGGGACCGGCAAGATTATCTTTGTCACTCCAGTGTTCGAGACCGTCCAAAATGGCCTATATCGGCCCACAACCATGCGCCCTGGGACCCACTCAGCCCAGGTCTGCAACTACATACCAGACGACATTTTCGCCCTCAGCAGGTCCAAAAATATTAGGAATGCCGAGCCCGCACTAGGGCTACTTTTCGGAGAGGAACTCGCGGCCCCAACGCCGAAGGAAGAGCTGGCCAGTCTCATTCTCCGCAGCCGCACCTTTGATCCATCTAAGCTGATCTCAGAGGTCGGATGCGGGACGGGAAACAGAGCCTGGAGGAAGACTGTCAAGTGGACTGACAGTCAAGGAAGGACTTACAAGCTAATCACAGGGAAGGAGAAATGCCAGAATCTGAGTCTGAGTCTGAGACGGAGTCCGAGTCAGAATCTAAGATTGAGTCTAGTGAGTCCGGTGCTAGGGTCAGTCCTGTAACTCCCCCTCTCCCTTTAGCTACTCCTGGTGCCTTGGGGTCTGTCCCGGGCACCCTACCTATCCCGCCACTGACTAGTGATCAGATGGCAGCTCTCTTCGAGCTATTTTCCCAATTCATGATCAATAATAACAACCGTTCAGCTTACGACTTGTCTCATTTTCAAAACTTTCTCAATTCCAAAAATATTATGTGCAATGACATTGAGAAACCCGAGAAACAGGTATCCTTGCCTCCACATCTGATCGAGCAACTAGAGCAAAGGGAATCCCGCAATCCGGTAATCGAAGAAACCGAATCCATCAACGTGGGAACAACCTTAGAACCTCAGATGCTACAAGGACATGCCGGGGATCGATCGCGAAATAGCCGAGCACCATATACCGATCAAGGAAGGGTTCAAGCCGGTTAAACAAAAACTCCGACGCATGAGGCCCGAATGGTCCCTCAAAGTCAAGGAGGAAGTCGATAAACAATTCAAAGCTGGGTTCATACGAGTCTCCGAGTATCCAGATTGGGTTGCAAACAATGTACCAGTCCCTAAGAAGGATGGTAAGGTTCGTGTCTGTGTAGACTTTCTGGATCTTAACAAGGCGAGCCCGAAAGACGATTTCCCGTTACCACACATCGATATACTGGTATATAACACAGCTCATGCCCTTCTATCCTTTATGGACGGGTATGCGGGGTATAACCAGATAAAGATGGCAGAAGAAGATATGGATAAGACCACCTTCATTACACCTTGGGGTACTTATTGCTATACTGTTATGCCATTTGGTCTCATCAATGTCGGGGCCACCTATCAACGAACCGCCACAACTTTATTACATGACATGATGCATAAGGAAGTGGAAGTTTACGTGGACGACATGATCGTCAAATCCAAAGACAGGGACTCTCACATCACCGCCCTGAGAAAATTCTTCACCCGATTACGCAAATACAACATGAGGCTAAACCCTCAGAAATGCAGTTTCGGGGTAACATCTGGCAAATTACTGGGTCATATCGTTAGCCAACGTGGTATCGAAGTCGATCCAGCCAAAATCAAGGCCATCACCGAGATGCAGCCCCCTAAAACCGAAAAGGAGATAAGAGGGTTTCTCGGAAAAATCCAATGCATTAGCAGGTTCATTTCAAAGCTAACCATGGTGTGTGAACCGATCTTCAAGAAGCTGAAAATAGGGGAACGATTACTATGGGATGACAAGTGTCAAGCGGCCTTTGATAGAATCAAAGAAATTTTGTCTTCGCCACCGGTCCTGATGCCACCTCAGCACGGTTTGCCTTTGTCGCTATACCTAACCACGACAGAGACAGCCATGGGGGCTATGCTAGCTCAAACGGTCAATTCCGAAGAACGAGCCATATACTACATCAGTAAGAAGTTTTTAGAGTACGAGTGTAAATACACCATGCTCGAAAAGACGTGTTTAGCTCTGGTCTGGGCCACTAAGAAACTCCGACATTACATGCTCAGTTACGAGGTACAAGTACTATCCAGAATGGATCCAATCAAATACCTCTTCGAGAAGCCCATCCTCAACGGCAGGATATCAAGATGGACCCTGATGTTGGCAGAGTTCGATTTAAAGTTCGTACCATTGAAAGCCATCAAAGGACGAATAGTAGCCGAATTTCTCGCTGACCGTCCCATAACCGAAGAAAAACACACCGACACTTGGTCCTTCCCGGGTGAAGACATTTTCCACACTAACACCGAAGCGTGGGACTTATACTTTGACGGGGCATCCAATTTCCGAGGATTTGGAGTCGGGATTCTCCTAATCTCGCCAAGAGGGGAACATACTCCCGTATCCATCAAATTAGACTTCGACGTCACCAACAACGCCGCTGAATATGAAGCATGTATCCACGGGCTACAAGCCGCCACCGACTTAGGGGTCACGAACCTCCGAGTACACGGTGATTCATCTCTGGTCATTAATCAAGCAATCTAAAAATGGAAAACTCGAAATGCTAATCTCGTGGCCTACCAGGCACGAGTAAGGGATCTTGAGAAACAATTCCATAAGGTACAATATATATACCTACCTCGGGAAGAAAATCAATTCGCAGATGCACTCTCAAAACTGGCATCTTTGCTAAATATTCCCGATCATATGACCAGTATGCCAATCCGTGTCGAAAGACGATCCGAGCCAGCATATATCCACGACATCGAAGAAATCGAGATACCTGATCCCGAGCCATGGTATCAAGCTGTGTTGACATACCTAGCAACCGGGGAATATCCACCCAGAGCTGACAACCGAGCCAAAAAGGCCCTACGAAGACTGGCAACCCAGTTCATCCGCACCGACGATGGGCAACTCTACAAAAAGACCGCACAGGGGGCTCTCCTTCGATGTGTCGATAAAACCAACGCCGAAAAGGTTATGGTTGGGTTACATGATGGCGAATGCGGCCCACACACGAATGCCCAGATGTTAGTCCGGAAAATCATGAGGCTCGGATATTACTGGAATAGCATGGAAACCGACTGTCAGTTGAATGTTAAACATTGCCATAATTGTCAAATTTTTGCCAATGTACAACATATGCCACCATCCCTGCTATACACCATGACGTCACCCTGGCCATTTTCAACATGGGGAATCGATATAATTGGAAAGATAAACCCCTCGGGAACCGGAGGACACTTCTTCATTTTGGTAGCAATCGACTATTTCACCAAATGGGTAGAAACTGAGTCCTATCGTATTCTCAACGCCAGCCATGTTGCCAAGTTCATTCAAAATAAGATAATATGCCTGTATGGGATCCCTTACGAGTTCATCAGTGACCACGGGACCCATTTTCAAGCCGAAACAGCAGCCTTGCTGACCAAGTACAAAATTCAAAGGCATACATCTTCACCCTATCGACCCCAAACCAATGGGGCAGTAGAAGCGGCTAATAAAACAATTGTCACCATACTAAAAAAGATGGCTGATAATTACCGGGATTGGCCCGACAAAATACCATTTGCACTTTGGGGATATCGAACCTCGATTCGCACTGCGACCGGAGCAACACCGTATTACCTTACATACGGGATGGAAGCGGTCCAACCTACCTGTTGAGTTAGAGGTGCCGTCACTCAGAATCCTACTCGAAAGTCAGGTACCCGAAGCTGATTGGGTTCGAGCACGATATGACTCGCTAGTCCTTTTAGACGAACGACGATCTCGTGCCCTCAATAATATTCAAATCTATCAGAAGAGAATCCATCGGGCTTTCAACAAAAGGGTGAGGCCCAGAAACATCAAAAAAGGAGATTTGGTTCTCAAATCCGTTCGGGCTTTATTACCAGTAGAAGATTCTATCAGGTGGAGCCGTAATACTAACGGATCTGGACGGGAACGAGTTTGTCAACCCAACTAGCCTGGACCAGCTGAAGCGTTACTACCCTTAACCCACCTCGCTCAATGTCATTTGCAAAAGTTTATTAAAAAAAATCTTTTCAAACATAAACTTTTAGAGACAAGTCAAAAGCTAGAATTACTTATTCTACTGTTACAAACATCTTGAACCAATAGTCTTAATGTATTTCGAAATTGCAAATTAAGTCAGTCTGAACTACGTTTAGTTTGATTCCATTTATTATGGATACGTAGGCAACCCCTCAAAAGGGCACAACCACTGCAATCGAGAAAAGAAAACAGGAACGGTTCTTTAATAAGTTTCTTTTATTAATTTCAAAAAAAACAAATTTTCGACAAATCCGGAAAGTTAAAAAAAAAATTAAAAAAAAATTCCAGCACACAATAAATAATACTAATACTTAAATAATAAAAAACTAGGGCATTTTTCCCTTTCCTTTGCCCTTAGCCTACTTTTCGGTCCATCGGCGTCGAGGTGGAGGTGAACGCTCCCTAATCACCAAGGGAACCTCCTTAACCCGGGCTCGTTTCTTCAAACTTGATTCCCCGGTCACCTCGTTATCACGCGGACCTAGCCTGTCTCGGACCGCTAGTCTCGGTCCAAGTCTTCTCTCCAAGTCACTAGCACCGGTCTCATTAGCTCGAGTCTTAGTTTTTGACTTAGGACCCGACCCCGGCTCAGCAAAGGTAGTTGGAGTCTCCTCTTTATCAAAGAACCGTCTATTATCTTTTACCGATTCTCGACGGGCCAAGTCAAGTGCCTCTTCAGTCTTCAAAGTCTTACGTGTCTCCTGGGATTTTTCAGAGGTCCATTTTCGATATGATTCAAAAACCCAAGTGGTTTGACAAGGGCGAGGTATAGTCCACATGACACGGGTAAACCAGCGCTGTAGCCACGTGTCACACATAGCGTCCGTCAATTGGAGCGAAACGCTAATGATTGCTTCAGTCTCAGGGATCTGCTGAAACGAACCGAACTGTCTTAGAATACGGTCCGGATAGATATGAACAGTCCAGTCCAAAGACAAGATCACCAGATAACGGGCCTTGTCTCTTCTAGCTAACCCCGTAAGCCTTGAAAGGAACCACCAGATGACGTTCCATCTAATCAAAGGCCCACCATGGAATGTTAGCTCTTCATCCCAATATTTTCGATTTATATGATGACTTGAGCTTATTCGTCGGGACCTTGAGCCAATCTGGCAGCTACGATATCTGGATATGTTCTCCGGGGGCTCTATGATTGACAGACGCTCGGATAACCAGATCTGCAAAATTTTCAAAAAGTCAAAAATTTTTGAAAAATCAAAGAAATCGAAAATTCAAAAAAAGAAGAATTCAAAAAAAAATTCGAAAAAAATCAAAATTTTCGAAAATTGGAAATTTCGAAAAATTTCGAAAAAACCTAAAATTTTCGAAAAATTGGAAATTTCGAAAATTTTGGGAAAGAATTCGGAAAATCGGGCAATTTTTCGAAAAAACGGTTAAGTACCTGCAAAAGACAGATGCCTCCTGTCAATGGTCGATCCGGGTCAAGTCTTCTAGCCCGGTTATCAGCCAAGCCGGGCTGTGACCTGTCTCCATTTGGTCAACTATGCTAATCAGCCTGATCTCACCTAAGCATGAGTCAGCATCCATCCGACCTTCAAAGGCATATCGATGCAGCATACAAAAGGCGAAAGCCCTACGCCTATGGGTAGAAGTAATTCTTGCGCCAACTGGGTTCATAAATTTGTCAGCCAGGTCAAATAGGGAAACCGAATCTCCCATTACCATACGGGCTGTCTCAGCATGCCACAAGCCTAGAAAATCCCTTAGCCTCCTCCTTGAGTCAGGATAAAATGGGGGAATGGCAAGACGAGCACTAGGGCACCAACCGCCTATAGCTGCAATTTATTCGGGAAGGGGACATATTTCTCCTCGAGAAAATACAAAAACATGATGGGTTGTATCCCAAAAGGATAAGCACGCATCAAGAAAGGGCAAATCTACCCTAAGTCGCTGAAGTGGGAATAAAGCCACAATTCTCATTTGAGTTAGCTGAACTTTATCTGCGTCTCGAAAGTCCTGAGCCCACGCCTGAAGCATCGCAGTCAAATGATCAATACCCATTGCGAGAATAGTTCCTTTTATTTATCCTAAAAAGTCTAAGGGATTTTAAGGTAGAAGAAAAGATTTGGGTTGGAATATGAAAAATAAGAAGCCAGAACCATCTATTTATAATAGAGAATATTCCTTTCCCTAGTCATCACAGGAATAAGACTTTTTATCACATCCCTTACTTCATCTAGGCATACAGCCCTAACCAGGGAGTTTCAGGAATCCGTGTCGGAATCCGATTAGGAATCTAGTCATCCCAAGCATCCTTATTTCCAAACTTTTCAAAAAAAAAAATCAGCATCTTTCTTTTCAAAATTTTCGAAAAAAACGTCATTTCTTCCCCAGCATGAGTCGGTGTTTCACTTAAATGTTACATACAAATTATGTCAGCATACAGGTACACCCAAGACTCCCGAGAAATTCTAAGAAAAGTTCCCCAGTGGAAAGCTCAGGCGACATCTTCTACTGAAAAATCAGGACATATTTGTAAACGGATATACCCGTAGCTTCCAAGGCAAGCTCCCGCGCAATTCTAAGGCATGAAGTACCTGTAAACAGGTATACCCATAGCTTCCAAGGCAGGCTCCAACGACATTATCAACATCATCCGGGTATGATTTCTATCTTATGGCTGGCGAGCCCTTCACGCAGGTCTAATGGACTATAAACTACCCGATCGGAAGTCTGCCAGGTATTAATCCTTGATTGACCTGGTAGCTACTCTGACTTTTGTCTTGTCCAAGCCTCAGTCAGAGTGGGGGCTCTGTAGACACCCACATTTTGACCACCAGGTGTCTATAGTGGTTCCCGCCAAACACCCGATGATGATTGGACGTAAACGTGCTTTGATGGACTCGGATATGGGCTCGTAATCATGGACATTTGGTTTAGACTTGTTACGGAGTACAAATCTTACAAAACCAACCTCAAATCCAGGCCCAGTAGGTCGTTTCGAGTCAAAGAAGAATAATTTGGGTCGAAACCGTCACCAGGGGTAAAACCGTCTTTTAGCGACCAAGTCAAAACCTGGTCTAGGACATTTTTCCGAAACCTGCGAGCCAACCGTGACACTACACGTCCGGTTTGGACTCAAACACTACAAAATATCAGCTTCAATAAGCATTAAACAATTCTGTTAAAGGTAGAATTCGACCTCAAGTAGGAATTATATCCGGAAACCGAATCAGACACCAACCGAGCTCCAAATACTCGGCCAAGACACCCAAAACAGCCGAAACACTCCCCTACCAGCCGAGATATTTGGCTTCTCCACCAAGAAACGAGACTTTGGTTTCCTCTCGAACTCTCGTATTTCCTATCCAAACCGGTATTTCTTGTCACACAAGCAAGACTACCTCGATTCCTATAAATAGGACCTCCCATCCAACACAAAACACACTGTAAAAACAGCCATTATACACGGTTTTTACACAGAAAATACACACATATCCTACATCCTCGATATCTAGCAAATCCCGACATCTTCCCGACGAAGCCTCGAAGCCCCGAGAAACCGTCCCATTACACGACCAAATCAACACCTTAACTCATCCCGCATCATCTCGACGCTCCCAAGTTTAAACCACTTTCCGACGAGCCTTATCCCAAGAAAACAAAGCATGTAGGTTGAGGGTGTAAATCAAACCCGATTCTTCTCTTTCTTCTCTTCCTTTTTCACGTTTTTCTATGGGTCGTGTCGTCGTCCGTCGTATTTTTAATATGGGTCGTTTGTCGCATATTATTATTTCTAATATCGATACTACGAAAAACTATTTTTTATAACGTTCTTAAAATACGATATCGATTCTCTAATCGAATATCGTATCTAACAAAGAACAAAATTAATTCATTCTCGTTGATGCTAAATAAAATCGTTTCATCTTTTTTAAACAAAATTCGACGATTTTATACGCGGAGAGAATTAACATCTTTTTCGCTCAAAATTCCATTTTTTTAAGCTTTTCGTTCAAAACAAGCTTTTTTACAAAACTTTTCTAAAAATCATTCCGAGTATTCGATATCGATTTTATAATCGAATATCGGGTACGACGAATATCGAAAGCATAGATCGAGTATAAGTTAATTCATATTTATACGCGATCTATCGGAATTAACAATTTCTCGAAAAAAAACCGAACCAGGACAGCAAACCGTGCGAGCCGCGCCACCCCCGGGCGACTCGCACGGCGGCCTGAATCCACGGCCTCTTTCTTCTTCGTTTTTCTCGACCTTTTTTTTCTTAAACATCGCTTTTTATACGAATCGATTTTTCTTAAAACTTTTTTTATCCATTCCGACTATTCGATATCGATTCCATAATCGAATATTGAATACGACGAATATCGAAAATATAAATCGGGCATGAATTAATCCATATTTGTACGCAATTTATATAAATCAACGATTTTTCGACAAAGTGGAAAAACCCGAACAGGCTGCCACGCGGGTCGCGCGCCTGTCAGGCGACTCGCGCAGCAGCCTGGTCCGCCGGGTCCAATTTTCTCGTTTCCTCGCTTTTCTATTTTTTATTCTTCTCGAGTCTTACATAAAAAGCGACTTTCGCGACATATTTCGATAAATACTTTTTCGACCTCGGTCAACACGTGTTAATCCATCACGTGTCATAAACCTTTTTCAAAATCATGCATTTTATTTATTTACATCCTTATTCGATTTATTCATCTTTACTAACTCGTTTTCTCGTATTTGTAGCAATTTATTTTTCATATTTTGTTTTATTGTTTTATTAGACTAAAACGAATTTCACATGCTAAAATAACTTTGACGTTATTAGTTTAACATGCATTAAACGACTTAGCAACCCATTTATTTATTTTTCTTGCACGACTTAGGAAAATAATGTTTGCATATCATTCAATTGTCGAACTAACGCGTGTACATAAACAACGAACGATATCTTAGTAAAGGCCGCTAAGTGCGGGCGGGGTTGGGTGTTTTCAATGAACTTCCCAACACGTACTCTCACCCCTTACTCAGAACCATGGTTTCCGGATGTCCGAATCCATTGGCAACGAGAGTCATTCAATACACGATATCCGATAATGTCGGTATCGGTATCGTAATGCAAAGGGACGAGCCCTATAAACTCTGACATCGGAAATGGGCCATGTTTTAAATATGGCCCACTACGACATGGAGTGGGTTCGAATGGTTCCGAATAACCACAAAATTTGGTGGCGACTCCTACTTCGATTTAAAATTCAATTCGACCCATCTCATATGGAGATTCATTCGCCTCCCCAAACCCGCGCGTGGCCGCGTCGGGGTGGACCTATGTCATGTCCACACATCCTTATTCAAGTCAAATCGAGGGTCTCTAGCTTCGAAACTGTGCCGATTTCGATGTCACAAGTTTCTTCCCTTACCCCGTCGGCCTTTTCTCGAGGCCGAGTCAACCTTTTACAAGGCATAGCCCTACAACAAAAGGTTCGTGATCCTTACGTCTAAGGGTCACTCGTCCGACACTTGAGTCTTAACAACCTTCGATCCCACTTGGTGGCTACCCTTCAGCAGAGCGCTCACTCACGATTGCTCTAAGGGTCATGTCTTACACGTGTTGTCTCACGTACCCCACTTTTGAATTACTTAGATGTCACACCACCTAAGTCCTATTAGAGTCCTGGTCTCACTCGGGGGCTACCCATCATCAGAGCGATCAATCACGGCTGCTCTAAGGGTCATGTCCTACACGTGGTGTCTCACGTGTGTCACCTTCGAGTCATTCAGATGTCACACCATCTGAGTCCTATCAGAGTCTTTAGTCTCGCTTGGGGGCCGTCCTCCACCCGTGCATTCAACCACAGTCACCTTAAGGGGTACCTTACGTTCATCATACACCGGCGTCCTTATGAGGTCATACCTATGGTACGAACACTCGAGTCTCCTAAAGGTTTAGGTCACCACGGTTGGTCCGAACACGTGACGCGATCAAACACAGTCGCCCCATTTTCGGACTCACCCTTGTGCAGCTTGAGTCTCATCATCGAGTCCAAGCCAGGGTCGTTACCTCGTCTAGGTCAACGTTCGAGTATCCCGTTCGAAGAGTCTTTGTCGACCCGTCACCCCGGGCCGTGTCTAGTTTGACTCCCTCTCTTGCATTTGCGCAAAGTCGAGTTTAGGCAAGTCGTGGCACCTGTCGTTTTCTCCAATCAAGGACCTTACTAAAAAAACAACCAACCGAGCATCCGAAAGTCCGGATTTGATTCGAGTCTAAGTCTGAGTTCGAGTCTAGGACACCCCACATTCTCATTTCCAAATCAGAGTCAGAGTCATTTGCATTCTGTGCTCTTTTCAAAATTCAATAAAATCAGCTTTTTTCGATCTCTCATATATGCTTTCTTTATGTGTTTCCGAGAACATGATGAACATCATCATACACTTTGAGCACATGCATGTGACTATTATAGGCACATCTATAATGACTGCAGGAAATCGAGACCAGTGTTTTCCTTTACTTGTTCCGTGTCTGTCATAGAAAGCCACAAAACTAGCCTTAGCAGAAGCGGTATCAAATCCTACGACAAATCTAGGTAGTCTCCTAGTTTGGGTTCAAGACGGAAGGCAAAACCATTTCCCACCATAAACTCCCCTCCAATAAGACTAACCAATCCCCACCTTAGGTGTTAGTCTGACTAACAAAAAAAATTGTTGGACAAAAAAAATCAAAAGTTCAAGGAAAAAGCAAAAGGCCAAAACAAAAGAGCTGGCCATGATCAAAGAAAAACTCTCAACAACCCCCGATCAGATACGGTCAATTCCTTGACCGGGACACGGTCAACTCAAAAGAAGAATCCCATGACCGGGGCTAAGAGGTCAACCAAAAAAAATCAAAATACCCATGACCATGGCCAACGGTCAACTCAAGTGAAAGTCCCTTGACCTGGGTACGGTCAATTAAAAAATTATCAATACCCATACCATCCAATAGGGGGTAGATAATCAGCTGGTCAGCTAACACCACATTTAGCCTTCCCACATTACAACCCTCGAGACCTTCCCGACACCTAGGCTAAGAGACAGCCAGAAATTTTGAGGATTCAAGCTCCATAGGACACACCCTAGCCATTAGGGCCAGACATGGAAATCAGATCCCGCATTATCAAACCTATCCTGATCGAAGTTCGAGTCATTTTTACTCGACTTCCCTATTTCCTACCACATTGAAATACCTTAATCTCGAAGCCTTAGCTCCACAAAATCGAGCTCCAGATTTCGAATCATCAAAGCCACTTGCGACTTAGCTCCAGATTTCCAAAAACATCCAAACCAGTTACCAGCCCCAAACACGGGAACTCAACCTGCGATCGGCATAGAACATGCCCAAATAGTTCACACCACCTCTGGGGGCTACCCCGGAGAACGCTCACAGTCACAGGATCAACATCCTAACTATTCTAGCTCTTTGATCAAGACATCCTTGGGTATGCACATAGCCTACACCATCGCCATGACTAGTTACACACAAAGCCCTAATAAACTAGGCACCGTAATATATCTTTCGATCCACTGAACTACGGCATGGTTTGATTTCACCACACGTGAATACGTAGGCAGCCTTTCAACAAGGGCACAACCACCCACATTGACACAAATTCAAAAAGCACCATCATGCCAGTCACGACACTGTCATGTTCTCGACAGTTCGCTTTGTCGTCTTGGGGGCTTCTCTTAGGCAGAAGCTCCCCATCCACTCACAAAATCCAATAAATTTCAAAAAACTAGCCTCCTTTCTATATAGTGTCCTATTACTCGGCTCAGTCGAAGACGAGAATCTGTCAGAATTTGAAGCAACACCCACTTTGGGAATGAACCCCAAAACCAAAAATTTCAAAAGAGCGCTAGACTATAGCATTGTTATTGCTAACTCCTGCAAAAATAGTCTCATTACAAACTACTGTAGTCCCCCTATAGCACATCCTTCCCATTTCGATGTTCGACCGTGTTGCCACTCGCCTAGGTTACGGAATAGTGCAACTTAATAGTCTTGTCAATTTAGGTGGCCCACCCCCCTACCGAGTCACGATCCAATCCCTCGAGAGTCCAGTTCGTGTCTGTCAACTCGTCCTGTCGCGTCTAGAGTCGAGTCTGTCGGTAGGCCTCTCTCTTCAATTCTTGCTTTGAAATTTGCAAAACTTAGCCATTTGAGAAAATCCTTTTCGACAAGGTCAAATTTTGGTCTATTTAAAACTGCGAATTTCTGAATCTTTCAGTTTTTAAAACCTATCTCCTAGCACGTGAGTTGCTTTCAGGGCTTCGATTTCAAAATTAATCAAAAATCTTTTCCCCAACGCGAGTCAGTTTATAGATGCTAACTGCATTTCCTGTATGCTATCTTGTTACCCGCTATATTTGCCTATATATCTAACATTTCTGGTACCAGCTTGGCTTCCCAACAGAACATCAAGTTTTTATTCCCCAGCGTGAGACGGAGTTTCACTTAAAATGGCACATGCAAATTGGGATGTGTCTGCAAACAGGCACACCCAGGGCTTCTTATGCAAGCTCCCGCGTAATTCCGAATCGGGATGTGTCTGCAAACGGTGATTGAGGCTAAATTAATGATCGTAATGCAAAGGGACGAACCCCATAAACTCTGAAATCGAAGTGGACCATACTTTGTGCACGGCCCACAACGATATAGAGTGAGTTCGAATGGGCCCGAACTCCCACAAAGTTCGGTGGAGACTCCAAATTCGACTTAAATTTCAACCCGAGAATTATCTCACATGGGAAACATTTCGCCGCCAAAACCCGCGCGTGGCCGCGTCTTGGTGGACCTTTGTCATGTCCACACAACTGCTCATATAACTTGTGTTTATGAAGAATGTCGAGAAGATCCTCATGTCTAATGAATGCAACGAGATGACATATCATATGCTGCACAGATTTAAAACAAATCACACAGGAGAGCGGGGGAGGTCTCGTGTTAATTTTTATTATTCGATATAGTTCACATAGAAAAAACATTGTAGCAACTAGAATCAATCTAAAATTATGCAAGACACGAAGCGAGAAGAGCGGCTAGTTACCTATTATCAGTAAAATTATAATGAAGTCTTGGATCAATTAGAGCATATATCACTTTTATATCTCGCCATCATGGGGAAATGCAGTTTAATCAACGTAATGAAGCAGTTCCACAAACTCGAACTTTGGGTTACCAACCAAAATGCTCTTCAATTTCTCATCAGAATGATCAAAACTAACATCACTTTGGAAAATTGCATCTAAGGTGCATCTCCAAAGTACGATTAATCATGTTAGTTGATCTACAGAAGGATAAAAAAAATGTGTATTATTTCCGAGACGTGTCAACATAAAATGGTACCTGGAGGTGCGAGGTGGACGACCTGAAGAAACCCTCATTACACGCTTGGGACGAGATCGAGGTACAACCTATTGAACAGGTTGAGCGGTTTAGCCTATTCTTCGGGTTCCAGCGCAACAATGTTTTCAACACCTAAATTTGAATTCGTGGGTTTGAAAATTGCATGAATCAATCCAGCAGAAACATCACGAAATATGAAAAGAAATAAAAAAAATAATGGAAACAATGAACAGAGAAAGAATTCATAAATTAGGGAAATAGATGACATATCATGGATGATTAAAGAAAGAGGAGAAGAAAGGAAGAAACCAGTAGAAGATAGAATGCAAAGTGGATCGATCGAGAGAATTAAGTTAGGGTTTCAGTTGAAGGGATTAGGAATTAGGAGAATAGAAGATGATATGCATTTTGTGTGTGGTCCTTAATAAGTCTAAGGCACTTAAGGTGATATTTAGTACTTTTGTTGTATTAAATGCCACGTTAAGTATACCTAAGATGGCATTTCTATTTGTGTCGTTAGATAAATGCTGGCTAATACATATTCTCTTGTAGTGACAATTCACAATTTCACACAAAACTGACAAAAGAGAGCAAGGTTTAAATAAACACTGCTTACGAGTTTGATTTTTTAAATTCAAACATTCAACAATCAACACTTCCCTGTTTATTTAAACCTTGCTTACGAGTATATACGAGTATAAAATCAAACAATCAACAATCAACACTGTCATAAACACAGCCATGTTTAAAAATCAAACATTCAACAATCAACAGTTCAACACTGCTTACGAGTTATGAACAAAATAAAAAAATACTTGTTCGGCTGTTCCCTGTTTTGCCGTTTCGAAGTAGTGATGAATTGATTATGAATGATGATAGCGAGCCAGCGAGGAGCCGAGGAAGCCTTCAGGGCATTTACGTCAAGAACTTGGTTTACCCTCAAGATTTAAGAACTCGGTTTGCAATGTTAATGTATTACGTAAAATAGTAGTATATTAGTAACTTAGTATAGTATTTCGAATTATTTAGAAATTAGAAATTATTTAGGAAATAGGCATTACTAGGATTTAGGATGATGGAGTTACGGGAAGTTATGATTTGGGAATATTACCATTTACAAAGTTAGGATTTGAGAATTTTGGGAATTTTGAAAATTAAAGTAGTAGACAGCAATTGAAGACTTCAGTTCAAACTCTGGAGAAGAAGTTCTATAGTTACTCAAATCCGGTCTTCCAGTCTACTCCGGGTTTTTCCGGGTTTTAGCCCGGCCCGGACCGGAAACCGGAGACACGCTGGAAGAGGAGCTGGGGACCGGATCGGTTATGGGTAGATCCGGGTCGGTCTGGACCGGCCGGTCCAGTTGGTCGGTCTGGACCGGTTTTTGAACAACCCTAATTCCAATATTTCTAATCTCGATCCTGGCGGCATGCTGCCAATTTCAAAAGGCAGGACCGTCCTCTCAATTTTCAAAATTCAATCCTTTTCCAAAAAACCTTCCTTATTATAGGACCTACCATAATCCGTGTGTCGGGTCTTTTCATAATTTGTCGAAGGTCTATAGCGTTGATACTCCGCCGATCCTACATCACGGGTTTCTTCCCCATCCTAGTCCGCCTTTTTCTAAAGGCATAACCAACCAACACGAGTCATACACTCGTAAATGGAAGGTTCATCTAACCACTCCAGTCCTAACTAGAAAGCCCCACACAATTTTTCTATTCGACAGGACGGTCCCCACGACCTTTCCTAAGGGAATCTCGCCCGTCTTTCAATCTGTTAGTTGAGTCATCCCAATTCAGGAATCCTTTAACTTAACGGTCTACCCTAAACATATGGCCGTCCTTATTCAAGTCAAATCAAGGGTCTCTAGCGTCAAAGCTCTGCCGATATCACATCGCAAGTTTCTTCCCTTACCCCGTGTACCTTTCCTCGAGGTCGAGTCAACCTATTACAAGGCATAGCCCTATAAAAAAAAGGTTAGTGATTCTTACGTCTAAGGGTCACTCGTCCGACACTCGAGTCTTAACAAAACATCGATCCTACTCGGGAGCAACCCTTCAGCAGAGCGGTCAATAACGGTTGCTCTAAGGGTCATGTCTTACACGTGTTGCCTCACGTACCCCACTCTTGAATCACTTAGATGCCACACCATCTGAGTCCTATCAGAGTCCTTAGTCTCACTTGGGGGCTATTCTCCGACGGAGGGATTAATCACAGTCAGTCCAAGGATCACGCCCTACTTATTTGTCTCAGGAGCGTCTAACCCGAGTCAAACTGTAGTTGTCTTTCCTCCCACTATTTCCTATGCCTTGCTTTATTCGGTTTCCGAAGCAACATTCTTGATTAGGTGGGTATTCTCGCAGAGTATGGCTCCCACAATCGGAAATAGAGACATGGAAAACACAATTAATGAAATGAAGGCTTTGCTGGAGATAATGGTTCGTAGGCAGGCCATGGTTGAAACCCAACTAGAGTTTCTGAGAGCCGACCAAGAGGCCATGGATGCTCGTTTAACTGTCATTGAACTGCAAGACCTCAATTCTG
The DNA here is from genome assembly GCA_958450325.1 of Agrostemma githago. Taxonomy (NCBI): domain Eukaryota; kingdom Viridiplantae; phylum Streptophyta; class Magnoliopsida; order Caryophyllales; family Caryophyllaceae; genus Agrostemma; species Agrostemma githago. Next base: position 22,101,983 of record OY288244.1, on the reverse strand, counting down.
GGTCGGTGAATATTGGGCCATTTGTCAAACTAATCAACATGGTGCGTATGCTTGAGGAACAGTTCCATGCCCTCCAAGGGAACAACATCCGCGTTGAAAACTCCCGAGACTATACACTCATCAGTGAGAAACTACCAAAGGATCTCAACTTAGAAGGGTTACTCATATTCGAAGGGACGGAGGATCGATTACTACACCTCCGAGCCTTCAAGGCATTTATGGCAATCAAGGGGGTCAAAGCCGACATGCTCATCAATCTATTCTGCACATCCCTCGGAAAATACCCAAAAGCCTGGTTCTATAGGCTTAATACAAAAAGATTTTCAACTTGGGAAGATGTGTCTACCGAGTTCGCTCAAAATTATTTTGATAATACTGAACTTCAGACTACCATGCGGACTCTAGAAGTCATGGCCCAAGATTCAACAGAGGGTTTCACCAAATACCTTCAACGTTGGCGGGCTGAGAGTGTTGAGCAGGTAGACAAGCCCAGCGAGAAGACGCTAGTGGAGGTGTTTATCAACAACCTCCTACTCTCCTACCGCGTCCATCTTAGGTATGCAGGCATTTCTAACTTTGCGGGCTTACCAAAATGGGCTCTAGGATTGAAGACGATCTTCGACATAATGAAGATTTGGGTGAAGCTTCAACTGAAGGCTATACTGGACGTCAACTTGTGACCTTAGAAGTCAAAGACTAATGACGACATCAGCAAGATCGTCCAAGACAACCAACTAAGCATCCGAAAGTCCGGATTTGATTCGAGTCTAAGTCTGAGTCCGAGTCTAGGATACCCTACATCCTCATTTCCAAATCAAACTCAGAGTCAGTTGTATTCTGTCCTCTTCTCCGATTCAATAAACTCAACTCTTTCTATCTCTCATATATGCTTCCCTATGTGTTTCCGAGAACATGATGAACACCATCATACACTGTGAGCACATGCACATGACTGTTATAGGCACATCTATAATGACTGCAGGAAACCGAGACCCGTGTTTTCCTTTACCTGTTCCATGTCTGGCATAGAAAGCCACATAACTACCCTTAGCAGGAGCGGTATCGAATCCTATGACAAATCTAGGTAATATTCTAGTTGGGGTTCAAGATGGGAGGCAAGCCCATTTCCCACAATAAACACCCTTCCATTAAGACTGACCAATCCCTAGCTTAGGCGCTAGTTTGACCAAAAAAAATGGAAGCATCGTTGTTCTATAAACTCAACGCTAAGGAACATCCAACTAGGGACGATGTTTTCACCAAGCTTACTCGGAATTATGCTGACAATTCCGAGATCCAAACCATCATGTTTACCGTAGAGTACTCGACCGCGAGTTGCACTCACGTAAACACCAACTACCTTTACTCCTTACAAAGGTTTAGCTCCAAAGGCCTAATCCAACCGATAGGCCCAACCCCGGATCCACCCACAACACCATGGGGGGGATAGCCATAAAAAAACACCCGATGATGATCGGATGCAAACATGTTTTAATACGCTCAAATATGGGCTAAGAATCAATAGTATCTGGCATGGGTTTTTAACGGAGTACAAATCTCACAAAACCGAACTCAAATTCAGGCCCAGTGGGCCATTTCCAAAAAAATTAAGACTAATTCCGTCTTTTAGCGACTGAGTCGAAACCCGGTAAAAGTCGAATTCCGAGACGAAACCAGCCATACATGTGTCTAAATACAAAGTGAATCAAGCCTAGTCAAAACAGATCAGCCAAAACAAATCAAATCCTAACTTACCATAACAAAATCCGAAGCTTTCACACTCGGTCAAGGGCACTCAATAGAGTGCCATAGGGCCATTCGATCGAGTGACCCTAGACGGGTGCCAAGCCTATAAATACACCCTCACAACTCAACATTTCAACATCTTTTTTCACCCATTCAACCTTTACCATATATCACCACTACACATCTTCTACAACACATAAAAACCTTTTGAACTTGGCTTCAAACTCACACACACATTCAATCCCGAGATCAAAACTCGTCAAAGACCATGAGCAAAACTCATCAAATCCTTTCCTCAATCATACACGCCATAACTTGCTTACATATCTCGACGCTCCCGTGTCTAAGCCACTACTAGATGAGCCCGTTTCCGAGAGACTAAAGCATGTAGGTTGAGGGTGTAAATTCGAATCCCGACATTCCTTCTTCTCCCTTCTCTTTCTCGTTTTTTTGTATATAATATTATTTATATTAATTATACTAACACTAACATTTCAAGTTCGTTACTAATATTTTAATTTCGTTACTAACATTTTAATTTCGCTACTAACATTTTATATTTTTGCATTCTAACATTTTATTTATGTACTCTAACAACTAACATTTTAATTTCTATTTATTTACATTCCGTTATAACATTAATATCGCATATTATTATCTACTATTAAACGATTTCGGGTCGAACATGACTAATTTTGAATTCCGTCTAAAGTCGATTTAATCTCTTTAAAATTCATAGTGGAGGTGGTGCCCTTCGAGGCGCGCTGCCCTAAATACTTAAGAGCGTAATAGATCGCGGTGATTCATTACACTACAAAAAACAAGTGTCATTCCTACAGACCCAATCCGTAGGAACTATGGTCATTTTCGTCGGAATAAACACTTTCCTACGGAAAATTCGTAGGAACCAATCCGTCGGTATATTTTGTCGAAAACAAATTGATTCCTACGACACATTTTGTAGGAATTAAATTTCCAACGAAAAATTTCGTCGGAATGATTCATTACACAAATTTATTGACCAAAATAATGGTCCTACAGAAAGTTGTTGAAAGAGTCTAAATTTCCTACAAACATTTCGTAGGATACTTTTTTCGTCGGATATATAATTTTGTTACAAATTTTTGAGAACTATAGATTTCGTTAGGAAATTTAAAAACTTCCATAGGATAAATAACTTATTTTCACTAGTAGATAAATACTACAGTATTGGTTTTACAAAGATGGATTATTAAAGTACTTCATTAAAAATATTAATATAAATATTAGTTACAAAATAAATCAAATTCAACACATATTAAAAATGTTATTACAAACAAATATTTCTTCTGAACTTGTCTCCTTTTTTGCCTGATGCTTGAGGTTGCTGATGAAACAAAAGTTCGTCGAGTACATAAGCTTGCTCGTTGAAATCCAGCGCTATTATTAAAAAGTCATTCTAACATCATGTGAGTTGAATTGCTTGTTTAAATTAATGATAGATGAACTGGCAGGAAACAAATAAAGGGGGCCAAAGAGGACATACCTGATTATCCATGCTTCCACCCTTCACTATTGTAAAGCAGGTAGAGATCAAAGCTGTAAAATCGAGTATTAACTCTAATATAGAAATCCAAGATGAAGATAGTTATTCGATTACTATTTTTTAAATTTTAATTAGGAAAGGAGTGACTTCATACTATTACCTATCGAAAATAAAAATGATAAGAAATGAAAATCTACCGCATATATATCATTACCATATATCATTACCAGAGAGTCGGACAGCTCAAACTCTTTAAATTTGGGATAAAGCTAGTAATTTTTGTGTGTGCCCGAAACAACAAATGAAGTGTCCAGAAACTGATAGCAGGGAACTCGCTAAAAAAATGATTGGAAATAAAATGATCCGTACCTGTAGAGTCGAGTTGCCCTGAACGTGCCTTGAAGGAAAGAAATGGCATGACCTTGAATGTTCAAAGCAAATAACACATACAGTTAAGCAAAATCCAACACATATATCTGAAATTGAATAATATGAATGTTCAAAATTCATCAGTTAATCTAATATTCTTTTTCGTAGTTCAATTTAGGTCAAACCATGAACTTAGTGACTATTTTTCCTCCACTTATTAAAAAGTTAAACTCCAGAAGCACTAGCTCAACCAGCAAATAAAATGTGAAAATCAAACACATGTTAAAGACTATATGCCACGTTCGTATGGATAGTACAAACCTAAATAACTTACTCTTTGTGATGAGTCAATAGACCCCATCTTCAAAATTCACTTCACTAGTTTTTTTTGGTTCATCGAAGAGCGCACACTTCACTAGTTTATATGAAAGTAAGACTCATCAATTTTACATTCGTATAACATATCTCACGTTAAAACTGATCCTGTAAACTAGAGTGTGATGGTAGCGAAGGAAATTTGGAAGGTAAGAAAAAAATGATATTATGATACTGAAATTATTGAAACTAAAGGGAACGAAATCAAAGTGAAAGAATAACACCAAATGAAGTGAATCTAATAAATATAGTGACAAAGAAGGATGCCAACTTCAACCTTTGAAATAGAAAGCACGGTTGATATTTTCATAATATCATCTTGTTGACATTTGTGAATATCTGCTTCACTCAAGATAGTTTAGTTTGTTGGAGCCTTAAGAAGGGAGCAGATGGTAGAAGCTTCCATGAAACGGCTTGAAGTTGAAATTGAGTAGCTAAACTGCTTGGTACTTCGTATAAGTTTTATGCCATAAGCCGCAAGCTTCAAAGAGCACAATTCATTATAACCGCTTTCTAATTTAATGTTATATCAGGCGCACATCGAAGACAAGAGGACAGCAGATGTAAAAAAATAAAGGTGAAGTTCTGTGAAGACAAAATTCAAATAATGGTCTACTATAACTCAGGTTTGTGTGCTTATTCTGTTTATTTTTTACTGTCTAAACAGACTAAGATGTTGTCTCTCACGTTCTGATGCATTTCACGATAAAAGTTCATAATCTGGTTATCTATTTTTTAATATTGATTGGAATTTTGATTCCAGAAGACAAGCAACAGTAGAGCTTCTAGTTACGTTTTTGATTAGGAAAATTGAGAACTACATATTCCGCTCTTAACATATCAGTTGTTGTATCATATGCAAACGATACTTGTGCTTTCTCGAATGGTCTGAGCTATACACGGGTTCTATTTGAAGGTAATCTTATTTCTACCTCTCATTTTCCCCAATGCCTCTATCTCACCCCTTATACAACTTCACCTCTTGATGATGTCGGGTTTGAGAAGTTCAGTTTTCGATAATGGTACTTCATTGGATTTTTGTTTGTCAATAAGGGTTTCAAAGTCAAGGCTGATGTGTTTTTGTAACAAAGCCACAGGCCTAAAAATCACATGGAAGATCACACAAACAGGCGGAGCTCATAAAATCTGCAAGTTATCATCATCATCAACAATTTGCATAGAATTTCAAAATTGTAGAGAGAAAAACAACCCAAATTGCAGAATTTTACAAGTAATTATTGCAGAAAACCCTAGATTTACGAATAAAAAGTACCACATCTACTTCAACTCTAAAACAGTAACTCGAATTTCAATACAGTAACTCGAAATGCAAAGAATAGCAAACGATTAATACCCAATTCGAAGAAATTCGAAATTCCAACACAAACCAACACAGAAAACCCAATTAGGGACTTCTGAGATGTGATTTCAGAATTAAGTTAGGAACTTCTGAGATGTTGACAACTTAAATTAAGCACACATTAGGAAGGAGGGAGAAGGTGACATACAGAGAAGGCGACATACAGAGATACTGCCGGAGGATAACTCGTTTAGCTTCTTCTTCGAGTTGGACACGTTCCGGGTTGATTGACGCCGATGACCCGAGGTTGACGCCGAGGATGCAGCGGAGGACGACGATTGTGATGAAGTCGAACAGGGTTGTTGAAGGTTTTGGGGATTTGTTTTCCATGTAATTGAAGAAATTCATATCAAAATTGTTACACAAACATCAAAACAATTGAGAATTCAACTGATTCAGCGAAATTCCCTCGAATTAAGAAAATAAACACGAAATCGGATGAGTTTTGATAGAATTATACCGTCATCATTCAAATTAGGGCTAGCGAGTTCTGAGTGAATCCCCGACCATGGATTGAATTTAGGATGGTCTTCATCTCCAAATTCAAACTCATCTAAATCTTCTTCAGTATACGTTATTGCTTCATTTTCGATTGAACTTGATTGATTTTTGGATGAGAAACCCTAATTTTCGATGTAATTGGGGGGTTTATGAATTATTAGGTGATTTGATTGTGATTAGGTAGGGTGATGCGTAAAGACGGTATCGGGTCTGTGTCACATATAAATGGGTCATGAGTCACGAGTCACGAGTCTTTTAAGTAAAATTCGACCCGATTAACTCCTGTTTTGAGATTGTATCAACTCACTTATATAACGGGTCATTGACTACCAAACTCGATCGTTTTGTGTCGGATTTGTTGGGCAGATGATTAAAATATTTTTACTCCGTATGTGGCAAGGGATTGAAATATTTTAGGGTTAATTTATCGACCAGTTATATATTGAGACGGTTTTACGTTAATGTTCAGTGAGGGTTCTTCGTGAAAAAAATGAACGCTACTTCATTTCACTGAGGGTTCAGTTTATTATTAGTCTACGAGTAATAAACATGGATAACTAGTTTATTAATCTTATTTCAATATACACGTGTTTTTATATGCCCTACTTCTATTCATATATTATATACATAGGTTTTACTTTAAGTTGATGGGCTGAAAGGGGACTAATAACTATACGCAAATCATAAACAGTTTATGCGTTAGCTCGTGAATTTATACACAGTATTTGACTATGGTCCCATTATTTGGAACTTATATTTAGACACTTTTATTTAACTTTAGACACTTTTGGTTCACTTCGATTTAGTTCAAACACTTTCAATTCAGTTATCTTCTTTTTAGTTCGGACACTTTGTAAAAAACATACCATTTCATTTCAATGAGAAAGAAATTACAAAGTTGCAAAAAGACTATCTTACTATACAACTTAGCTTTATGCTATTTTCTCTAAAATCCTAAAGTATTTAGGACTTCCTTGCTTACACAAAAATCTAGTATGAACAATGAATTTGAGATTCTCTATAATTGCATCTAGGTGAGCTTCCTTGTTAGTAAAGAGTCTTTTGTTTCTTTCTTTCCAAATGAGATAAACAGCTGCTGCTGTGCTTACTCCTAGCCATTTATTATTATTATTATTATTATCTACTACTAGTACTACTCTGTATTATTATTTTTTACTACTATGTTCAAACTCATGCAGTTCAGTTCATTCAGTCAGTTTTAGTTCAAAAGAATAAGACCCTACCAAATTTCCTACGAAACATTTTGTAGCCCCAAAACTTTCCTACCATAAATTCGTAGGAATTCTGTAGAGGGGTTTTAAAGGAGGAACGGATTGGGATTCCGTAGGAAAAATCTGTTGGAACTATTATTTATCCAACGACTTTCAAGATCCGTAGGAATTTCTACTAATTCTTTTAGTGTTATTAGATATCTCCGACACCATTTCTTTTCAAAACTTTATTTTAAAGGATTTATCGACAAATCGGATTAGAACGAAACCCGTTGACGCCGAATTAATTGTCACACGATTCGAAAGGATTGATTACGACATTATGACGCGGAGGGAATCGATATTTGTTCTAATCCAATCAAACTCGATTTCGCAAAATTCGGTCTAAATACTAGATGTCGGTTCTATAACCGAATGTCGAGTATAGTGAGCTTTCTGAGAGTTAAACTAATATAAATCGAACAATATTTATATTTAGTATAATTACATCTTCACTCAAAACATAAAATTGCGAAATGGGTCGTTTTAACAAAACTAGTCCTTTCTCGTACAGAGGTCACTCGATCGAGTGCCTAAGACCACTTGATCGAGTGACCCCATCAAAAACAGGCAGCGGGTCCTCATGAAAGGCACTCGATCGAGTGCCTTCCATGACTCGGTCGAGTGGCCTCAATCATGCTTAACCGTGAGCCTCCTACATAATATAAGCCTCGATAAATCTTTTACTACGACTTTTAGTCGTCAGTGTTAAGTCAATCACATGCTTACTCTTTCAAAATCATGCATCACATCATTATTCTAATCATCTAACCTACCGTTACTAATTCGATTATTCTAATTTTGCTCGTTGTATTGTAATTCCGGGTTGTATTTCCGCCCGTGTAATTTGTATTTAATTACGAGCTTTCTATTTTGATGTTTACATTTATCACACTAAATGAACATCACATGCTAAATCACTTTGACGTGAACCAAGATGCATTGAAATGACGTAGCAACCTATTCTATTTTCATATTTCGTAAAACGTTGTTTGCATAACATTTTAACGAATAACTAGCACACATATTCAAAAACTGATCGATATCTTAGTAGAGGCCGCTATCTGCGGGCAGGGTTGAGTGTCCTTTGTGGGCTTCCCAACACGTACCCTCACCCCTTACTCAGAACCTCGGTTTCCGGATGTCCAAAACCGTTGGCTCACGAGAGTTATTCGATATACGATACCCGAAAACTCTGCATCGGTATCATAATGCAAAGGGACGAACCCCACAAACTCTAGTATCGAAGTGGGTCGTACTTTGTGCACGGTTCTCGATAGCTGATATCTTAGCAAGGTCAACTTTAATACCTTCCTTTGCAATAACATGACCCAGAAAAGCTACCTCGGAAAGCCAGAACTCACACTTAGAAAACTTAGCATACCACTTTTGATCTCGTAGAATGCCAATAATAATCTTGAGATGTTCTGCATGCTCAGCTTCTGACTTGGAATAAATTAGGATGTCATCAATAAAGACAACACACTGATCCAAATACTCCCTGAAAGTTCTGTTCATTTGATCCATAAAAACAGCAGGAGCATTGGTTAGTCCAAAAGGCATGACTTTGAATTCATAATGTCCATACCTCAAACTGAAAGTCGTCTTCGAAATATCTGATACTCGTACTGGGATTTGATGGTATCCAAACCTTAGATTGATCTTTGGAGAATATAGATGTAACAACCCGGATTTTCGATGACTTAAATTAATAGATAATGCGGAAAGTTATCTAAGTCATTTAATTAAAATTATATCAGAGTGTAAATAAATCCGGATCGCTACGGATCCTTCCAACAAACGACTATTAATTCCATAGTCTTAATTCATTTAGTACAGAATATAGATTGTATTTTCAAACAAAACATGTTATTAATAAATCTCTCTCGCTCGATTCCGCAACGTCTTATACCTGCAAAAAAATAAAACAGTGGACGCTAAGCGGGACAGCAACCAAGCCGTTCATCTAACATCACCTCATACACATAAGACAATCATGTGAATAACAAATAATATACTTACAAAAATATTAAAGGATATCACGTAACAGATAGTTTTCTTTAATTCAATAAACCAACATGTGAGGTGATGAAAACGGTAAAGTTTAAAAGATGGGATATTGGCATCCATTTGATTTTTAAATCATTTTTCACGTAAACAGACAAAACACACGAGTCGTGGCTCCTAGTATCACCGCTACATCCTATTAGCTTGCATCTCACCAATAGAAGTAACCGTGTTACCGACTCGTAGACCGAACCGATCTTATGAGGTTTACATCTCACCCATAAGGCTCAACTAGGCCTGAACTTCTATTATATTATACGTTTAATCAGATGGGGTTCTGGGCAAAATGAAAGACGATGATTACATTCTCTGCATCACCAAGAGGGAACCCACAGATTTCAGAATCATGGTCTGTCCCCGCTACCTAGGTGGTAATACTGATCAAGTACTCGTCTATACATGCACACATGCCCTACGCAGACTCTTGAACCGCAACTCAATGTCGTAGGACGGCTATCTTAAATGCTAGATCGACTCTCGGACTGCAGCCTCTGAGTCTGTTTTTCATTACAAGTGCAGTCGAAACATCACATATGGTAGAATCCAACACAAGCTATTCGTCCCAAACTTGCATCGTAATCTTTATATAAAAGTCGCCCGTGAAAAAGTACTACATTATTTGGTGACCTTTAATAATTGATCGGACTCATTTCAAATTGTCAAATCCCCAAATACTTACTTTCATTGTGATAACATTACACTTTAATCCACTACTACAAAATCAGTAATTTCTTGACGATTTAAGCTCGACACTTTTTTAAGTGTCTACCCTTTCCTTTATCAAATTTTCTTTGTCTACACTTTAATGTGTCGAGAATCGATTTATTTAATATAATAATATAAACAAATAAAAACCTCTAATAAACGTACTGATAGTAATCCTCAAACAGATTTTGTGTCCGCCGTAGTAATTATCCCACTTAGATGACAAACCCAAATTAAACCTAATCATCCCGCTTAATCCCGCCTAATTATACCAAAATTGAAATCACCAAATTACCGCCCTAATAATCAAATTACACGAAATCCCCAAATTCAACCTAATCATTCGTACTAAATCAACATCGGCGCCTTTGTATCGAGCAACCTAATCATATATGTCTGTTGCTTCCTCCTTCATCTATCACCTTTAATTTGTGATCTTATCATTCAGTTTTGGTTTTCATAAATCATTATTTATCTTGCTGATAATCATAATATTTGGCGTCGCTGTTATGTTGTGATTCGCAATACGTATATGCTAATATTTATCGCTTTTGATTTCGCGTCACGGTTTTGATTTCACGATTATTCATCGTCTCTACTGCCGATTATTGATTTTAGGTACGAATTTAATTTCATGTCTGATATTGATTTCACTTTTGATTTTACCTCACTATTCTGCTATTGATTATCGGTCACCTATCTGATTTTAGTTCGCGTCATCGTTCCGATTATCTCGCTGGTCATCACGGTTCTGATATCTTCACCTTATCTTGCTGATTAACAGGTAAGAATCATGGATTAATTTCTTAAATTAGTAGTTCAATTTATCAACTTTAATTTGTCGGCTCTTCTACTAAATGAAAAAAGGTTAAGAGAATGGAGTTCATATATACCTACATTGATGAACAATGTAATATTACTATGGAGTATAATATTATGATAATATTGAATTATAGTATATGTTTGGCCAGAACCACATTCATTCTTTATGTGCACTGCACTTTTACGTGATTTGGGGTTTTTGATTCTGGGTTTTACTTGTTCGCTAATTATAGTGTTATACGATCTCAAAATACGTATTGTGAAACTGTCTCATGTAAGAGCTCTTAATGATGATGGCTTGATTTATATGTTGTGAAAATGAATTGTTTCGATTTTGGAATTTTGATTATTGACCTTTTTTTTCCTTGGTTTTCATTTGGGGGTTTTGATTCACAAGTTTTACCGGTTTTTATAATCGTGAAATTGTCTTGTTTTGATTCAAAGTTACCGCCTTCTCCTGCTATATCATATCAGTATGTGTCGTATCATGAAACCGTCTCACATAAGAGATCGTATTGCTGGTTTTGTATGTGGTGAAAATGAATTGTTTCTGTTTTTGGAATTTAGAATCTCGGTTTTTTTTTCGGTTTTCATTTGGGTGTTTTGATTCTCAGGTTTTACGGGTTCGTATATCGTGAAAATGTTGTGTTTTGATTCAAAATTTCCGCCTTCTCTTGTTACATTGTATCAGTATTTGTCGTAGATGAATCACTTTCTTTAGCTAGATATTCGAGTTACTCTGGTGTTACATTTCACGTTATCTTCGAATTGCTTCAACTATGCGTGATATCTTTGATTGCTGTTACATTTTCACAATATCGGCAAGATGTCTGTTTTGATTCAAAGTTCCTGCCTTCTGTTGCTATATCGTGATCAGTATTTGTCGTAGATGAATTACTTTCTTTAGCTAAGATATTTGAGTTACTCTGCTGTTACATTTCACGATATCTTCGGATTGCTAAAACTATGCATATGGAATTATTATTTGGTGCATTTTGAGCTGGTAAAACTGTTCTGATTCCACTTTACCGTCTTCATACTTCTGATTTTCAACTCAGTTCCTCGTGAAATCTACGACTATTTAGTATAGCTCAAAATGGTTTTTAGACGATTTTAGTGTATCTGGTACGTATAAACAGTATTAGTTTTATTCACAAATTCTTGTTTTAAGATAACACATATATATTTTATCATCATTCTTGTTTTTTTAATTAATCGACTTGTTCATGATTTTTCTTCTGTGACTATTATCGATTGGGTTATAAATGTGTCACTACTACAAAAAATGCAAAAGAAACCGGTTAATAATAGCATAAGAAACCGGTTCGTACCGGTTCATAAGAAATCATTTGAGGGAGGTGGTCTGTTTGGTGAAATTAAGACACTTATTATTAACAAAAATCGGTCTCTTTGATATATACTTAAAAGACTAGATGATACCTATAACCGGTCACTTTGATATATACTTAAAAGACTAGATGATACCTACAACCGGTCTCTTTCCAAAGTGATAGGAGACCATCATTAGAAAGAAACCAGTCTCTTTGATCTTAGCTTAGAAACTTGTTAATAACCCTAACCGGTCTTCTAGATTTAAAGTAAAAAAAATAACACAGTTAATCATTATTAAAATTATTAGTAAAATTTAAAGTAAATAAAATTTTACAAAAACTAACAATCATTAAAAGTTTACAAAAAATAAACAATTATGAAGAATTTATATCATCACCACCCTCTTAATTATGAAATCAATATTACAACTTCTAAGCCAATACTACCTAGTCAAAGCAAACATGTCTTTAATCCATTAATATTTTAGTCTCTGCCGTGTACATTAGCTGATCAAGTCAGTAATCTCTGCAACAACGTCTTCTAATCCATTCTTTGTAGGCCCTGGAGACTCACATGTAGGTAATAGGTACATTAGCTGATGGAGCCAAACTGAAAAAACAAGTAAATCAAAATGGCCTAAGTAAGTTAATTAGCAACAAAAAATTAAACAGGGTAAAAAAAAATTAACCTTACAAATTTGTAGCAATAATTTAAAACAAGTGAAGAAGAAACAAAAGAAGAGTCTTATTAAGAGTAAGAATAAGAGAAGTATTTGGATGATTATGAATATAATCATCATATAATTTGGTTGGTCTACGCCGACCCAACTGCCTTTACCCCACAATTTTCTAGGGCCCTTGGGGGTCTCGACCCGAAGCTAATTGACAAGGGAAATAATTGTACTTAAGTATGTCTAGGCAGGTGGGTGTTTCGGTTTGATGGTCTTAAATAGTTGGATGAACTGGTAATCTGAGCATTATTTTGGTGTTTTTTTAGTTTGGAGTGATGTTGAAATTGGTGTAAGAAATCAACATTTGCATGCATTTGTAAAATGTGTAGGTACGTGCACCACATCGGGGACACTGTCATGGACAAAGAAACAAGATGCGGAACTACATAGGAGTAATTATTTAGGATCTAGGTCAATTACAGAGGATGCATCACAGGGTTTGGATCATGGGATGTCAAACGGTTCTATTGCAGTCATTGCAGGGCTTGAAGGGAATCCGACTCAGAAGAGGGTTGGAAAGGTTCCAATAAATGGTAGTGGATCATTTAGGAAGCAGAGAATTTTTCAAGCAGATTGTGTATTGCCTTTATCTAAAAATGATGATTCAGGTAGAATTCTTCTATGATTTATCGTTCTGAAGATCGTGATGAAGAAATGTTGCATTGGTTTGATACCACTCTATATAGTTCTTGTTTCATGGCCTATGCAGCCGTTTGTTCTCATGAATATGTTCTTTTGCATCCAAATTTCTGTACGAGAGGGGAATTCATTAATTATTATGCGCCTTATAATAATGAATATGGTTTCTAGGATAGAAGTCTTTTTCTTTCCTTTAGCCCTTTTCACTTTTGTATAACCCCTAAATAAAGATGAAGTAGCTATCTCTTATCTGCTCTTTTGTTGAAGGGTGTTTATTATAGCTGTTTTTCTATCAGAAGCGTCTATCTTTTCTCTAGAGTTCTTGGAGTCAGGTTAACACCATTTAGAGCAATAATGACATTGTCCAATCTTTCAGTGTTTTTTAGTCATAAGCCAGATTGTTTGTTTTAGGATTGAGGGTTTTTATTCTCAAAATAAAATAAATAAATCAAACTACGGTCAATCAAGAATTGATTGTTAAATTGGCATGTGCATGTAAATATTGTCTACACTCTAATGCCCTTGCATTATTTAGTTCTGATTATATAGTAGCTTCTATTTTCTTAGCGCTTCTATTGATGGAGGACTGGTTTTGATTATTAAAACATAAATGGGCACCTGATTGATCCGATCCATATCCCATTAAATTTTTCTCTTTGGAACAATTAAAACATGAAAACGTCAATTGTATATTTGTGAAGTTGTTCTCTAGTTCTCTCCCTAATCCACCCTGATTCTGTCTATGAACATAATGCAAGATGTGTTTGTTTTATCTGTTTGTTTCTTTTTTGCATGGATATTTGGCATGATAAAATTCCTTATGAGTATGAAGTGTGTTGTAGATATGGTTCTGTGATGGGAAGGAATTGTCGTGGTTCCCAACCATCAATAAATAAGCAACTAATCCTAGTGGGTAGCTAGGGCAAGTCGGGTCAAATCCATGGGGACGGTAAGAGGCGTCTAGACTAAGGTCACCCAAATACGAGACTAGGTCAACTAACTAGGCTAAACTAGAGTGACAGAAAGGGGAGAAGGCTAAGACTATGACTAAAGCGACGGAGAAAAGAAATAAGTAAACGGGCTAGGATTAGGTCGGGATCAAGGGGTGATGGAATGCTCAAGGAGGAGTAAAGGTGAAGGGGGTAGTCGGGTTATCTAGGTGTAGTCCGGGCTCTCGCTACGTAGACCAACCTAGAGGTTCCTCCTAAAACCCATCTTGGCGACACACATGACAAACGGGGTTACTAGCGTGCTATCGTGGCCTAGGTCGCATCCGGGCTCTCGCTATGTAGACCGACCTAGGGGTCGTCCTCACCGGGCTCTCGCTTCGTAGTGAGGGAACCAAACCCACAAACAAACCGTCACCCGCAAGAGAAAAGGCAAGAAAAACAAGTATATGCATCTACATGTCATTCAAGCATTTCAACAAACATGTACTATGCATCAAACCAAGAGGAAACCCAAAACTTCCACCAACATCTCCGACAAACCCTTAATCACCCATTAAATACCCTAATCACCCTACTAACCCTTGCAAGAGTACTACTCAACCATAACTATGCTAAAACTAACAAGAACAAGAGGAATCAACACAAACAATAAAACATGCATATGTGAAACTAACAAGGATGATGAACAAAACAATGAACAAGCACTAGTAGGATTAATGCCATTGGAACCTATCAAAAGGAACCGGTTGTAAGAACAAGAGGTTCCTTGGATGACCAAAAAAATGATTGGCACCTATTGTAAGTTGAACCGGTTCCAAAGACCTTATCAATGGAACTGGTTGTTCACTAAAAGAGGTGCCAAAGATAGTGTCTAAAATT
Organism: Agrostemma githago; assembly: GCA_958450325.1. Lineage (NCBI taxonomy): Eukaryota > Viridiplantae > Streptophyta > Magnoliopsida > Caryophyllales > Caryophyllaceae > Agrostemma > Agrostemma githago. The sequence continues at coordinate 22,086,712 of OY288244.1, read as the reverse complement.
TTTAGACCATATCAAAATACTTTGGCACCTTTTGTAGGCTCAACCGGTTCCAAAGACCTTACCAATGAAACCGGTTGTTAACTAAAAAAGGGTGCCAAAGGTACATGTTAAAATTTTTGGATCTTATTAAAAACTTCTCCATTAATGGAACCTATTTTCCTAACAAATGGTTCCAAAGACTTCTAAATTACAAATAATAAAACACAAAATGTTAAGTTATCTTCTTAGAAATTGAACAAAATTGAAAATACAAAATTGAAAACACAAAAAAGATAGCTAGCATTTAAGTATATACTACTCCACAAAATTGAAGAAGCTAATTGAAAACATAAAATTGAAAATACAAGATAGAACCCAGATAACAAAAAAAACCCACAGACGAAAACACGAATACAAAAAAAATTGAAGAAGACACGCAGAAAACAAAAAAAACGAAGACACACAAATAACCCTAATTGAAGAAGACACAGACGAAGAACCCAGAACCCAGAACCCAGAAGACGGCACATAAAGACGAAGAACCCAGAACCCAGAAGACACACATACAGACGAAGAACCCAGAACCCAGACGACACATACGAAGAACCCAGAACCCAAACGAAGACGCGACGAAGAACCCTAATCGAAAACGACCCTAATCGAAAACGACGAAGACGAAAACGAAGAAGAAGACGAAGACGCGAAGAAGAAGAAGACAAAGGAGGACGAAGACAGACGCACAAATCAGGAGAAGACCCTAAACACGAGGTACCCTAATTTTTCGTTTTTCTGCTTGTTTGCGTTTTTTTGTTCTACGATTGATCGTTTTTTACTGTTGAAATCGATTGATTTAGTATAATTATTCTTTTTATTGGAGTATATATAGTGAAAGAGGTGTTATTGTTTCAATATATATGAGGTGGGGTGTTAAGTTCATTCAAAGTGGCATAAAGATCTACAATAGGTCATATTAGAGGCTGTTACTAAACCGTTTCCTATTATGGCCTCGCAAACTGATAAACATGTTGAATTTTAATAATGTGGTTCTGCAACCTGAGATTAATTAAAGGATGAGGGATATTATACTGGTTGATTGCCTGACTGAAGTTGATGATAAATCGATCAACTTGGTTGGTTCATTTCTACAGCTTTTGGGAATCGGTTCTATGTCATTTCCTGCAAGTATGTGCAGCTTTTTCAGATTAGTATAGCATTTCTGTTTCGATATCCAACAGTGAAGAAATTCTAAAGATGGAGAAGACGATAGTAGGGAAATTAGAATGACATATTAACATGGTTACTTTACTTCATGTGAAACGATACGCACCAGAGCGTGAAGATGTCTATGTGCAGTCGAAGCCAATGTCATGTTAAACAATGCAGGCTTTGCTGCGAAACCATGCCCGTGAAAACGATCACCTGGTTTAGCCTGACAGTTTGCATTTACTTTAATACTCCGTCCCTTTACTTCACTGTCACCTATCTTTGAATCATTTGGTCACAACAAAAACGCCTCAAATAAAGGGTTTTTCGTAGCAGCAAATTAAGAATTTTCTACTAGCTTTATTGGTCTAGGAGGTGTAATATGAAAATCATTTAGACTTAAATGCTTGCTTTTAAAAGCCATAAAATTGTATTTTATGACGTGTCAAAATCGGTCAATCTATTTTATTTTCAGGTAAAAATAAACCTGAAACCTCAATCTTTGAACAAGATAACTCAATGCAAATCAAATTATCGATCCAATTAAGTAAAAATACACATAAAAAAATTCAAATCTTTTTGGATGACAACTCAAATTATGAATCCGATTGGCTAAAATACACCAAAAATTTCTCTATCAACATGATAAATTAAAGTATCAGTCCAATTAGCTAAAAATCAATGTTTCAACAAGATAACCTAACTAACCCAATTAGTTAAATAAACCTGAAACCCCAATGTTTGGACAAGATAAATCAAATTCTGAATCCAATTAGGTAAAATACACATTAAAAACTTAACGTTTCGAGAAAACAACTCAACGTAGATCAAATTATGAATGTGATTAGTTCATTCAATTTATTCCTCACGTTGGCTATGATATCATGTTAGATTAACTTTAATGTGATGGTTGAGATCCAACTAATATGAGTAGCATGCATATTATAGGATCTAAGCTACTTCAAGAGCAATCATGTCCACACAATACGTCTTCTGTATGTCGAGTCTTGTTAGCAGCGGTGGAATCTCTCGTCATTGAAAAAACACAAATTCTCACTTGTGACGGACATATCCTTCGTAATCTTGCGACGGGTCAAGTAGTATCCATGTGGGGTAACAAAACAAAATCAAAATGCCTTGGAAATGACAATGTGCTTTGTCTTATCTACCCACGTGGGTAGTATTCGACGCGTCGCAAGCTTGTGACGGGTATAGGTCATATTAGAGGCTGGATATAGGATTTTATGTAGTTAGACATCATTTTCATGAAAATGATGTCTTTTTATCAAATTGAATTTGGTTAGAAATCATCTTTCTGAAAAATGATGTCCTTGTAGTAGATTCAATTTGGTTACAAATCAATTTTTTTTAAAATGATGTCTTTGTTAGTAGATAAGAGATCACTTATTTGCGATAATTGATCTCTTTTATCAAAGATATCATTGAGTATACTTAAATGATTCCTTATTAACGATTCCTTTTAAACTTATTCTAGTAGTATTAGTAAAATGGTTGAAGCTTCATAATTCATGAAAATGTGTACTAGTGTTGTTGGATCAATTAATGACTTAATGACTTAGTTATTTTATATTATTTCATACTTACTAATCGTAAGTTGTATTATATACAACAATAATTGGTTGTTGCTTGTCATTTGCCCTTGGGATAACATAGCATATATCTTTGACTCGAATAAAGATAAACATGACTTGGACATCGTAATACTACATTTGCAATTGTAAGTTATGTTTATTAATTGGTCATCAAAATACTATCTTAAGTTAAACCTTTACAAGAAAAATAATAGTCTAATAATTTTTAATGTTTATAATGTAAGGGCTTGGAAAATCTATACAGTGAGTGGCGGGAGACGTCATACGGTTAAAAAATATAGTCTCAATGTGAACATGATTGAGGTAAACAACATTATTAAGATTTAACTTGTTTAATTATTTCTTTTTTTTTACATGGGTTAGTAGTTGCCATTTAATTTAAACTTAACGCGTTGATTGAGATACTTCATGAAATCTGGTTAATGATTTTGAGTTCTTAAAAATGTTTACTCCATTATAGCTATCTCATTGTTGTCTTTTGTTTTCTGTACAAATTTTGTGTCGGAGATGACTAAATTAAAGCAATGATTATAGTGCAATTGATGAATTAAACTATCTTGGTGAATAATGATTTATAACACCTTTTTGTTCATACAATTTCAGTGGCCTCAACAATCTGGAGCCTTTGAATGTGGATACTATGTCATGAAGTGGATGTACGACATCACCGTATTTTACTCTAAGAGTCAAGAAAGCTTAATTAAGGTTTTTTTTAACTTAATCTTAGTTTTTCTGTTATAAAGTAATTATGGGTGTAATCGCTAATCCATTGTTACTATTCTTTTTATTTGTTAGTTTGTTTCAAAATCAAGAATGACGACGGAAGATATGAACCAAGTTAGTGAATATTGGTCTCGGAAGTGCATAGAGTTGATGATGTAGTACGTTTGTGACGTTGTTAACTTTTGTGGTTAGATATATATTGTAGTCATGTTGATCGCTAGACGTGGGGCATTCTACTGGAGATGTTACTTAAGTAGTTGGAGGTGTCGATTGGTTATGGATTTGGTTGTGCTATTTAAACATTGCAGTATATGATTTTGATTTTGGTTTAATCAAATTGTAGGGAGGTGCTGCCCAATTTTCGACAAATTATTAATATTATAATTGGCGTGCTTTGATTTGTTTTTTATATACCATTCTCAGGGATATAAAAATTTAATTTTGTAATTAAAATCAGTCATTTGTCACCGGTTTCAAAATATAAATAAATGATAAAATGACGTGCCTTTGGAACCGTGTCTAAATTATCATAGGTTTCAATGAGGTACCCTTTGCAACCTGTTGGCATTAAAATAGGTTCCAATGGTAAACCTTTGGAACCGGTTGTGAATAGCAACAGGTTCCAATGAAACAGCCTTTGGAACCGGTTGTGAATAGCAAAAGGTTCCAATGCAACACCCTTTGGAACCGGTTGTGAATTATAATAGGTTCCAATGGTACAGCCTTTGGAACCGGTTGTGAATTACAACAGGTTCCAATGGTACACCCTTTGGAACCGGTTGTGATTTACAACAGGTTCCAACGGTATACTTTTGGAACTGGTTGTGAATAATAACAGGTTTCAATGGTACCCCCTTTGGAACCGGCTGTAAACTCAATAGGTTCCAATGGTATACCCTTTGGAACCGGTTCCAGCAACAGCCGGTTCCAAAGGGCATCTATGGAACCTTCTTACAACCGGTTCCAAAGCTCTGGACCTCAGGAATCTGTGGCAGTAGAACCTTTGAAAAAAGGTTCCAAAGGGTAGTTTACAACCGGTTCCAAAGGGTAATTTCTACTAACAAGGATGATGAACAAAACAATAAACAAGAACTAAAGATTGAAACTTGATTGATAAACAAAGATAAAAAGAAGGGAAAAGAAGATTATACCATACTAGAGAAGATGAAAAGAAGAAATCTTGCATAAATGGAAGAAACCCCAAATACATCAACCAAGGTTGTCAATCTTGGTTGGATTCTTCAAGAATTCCCAAATTACAAGAGCTAAGCTAGGATTAAAGATTAACTAAGGACTAATCTACACTAATCTATGCTAATTTATGCTAAACTAGGCTAGGGTTTGTGGGTAATCCAGAACATAACACAAAATTACAAGAGGGGGTATATATATATAAGGTTACAAGAATGAAAGGAGAAGAAAGGAAGCGGAGTCACGCTGCAGCACCTCCGTCCCGACCGAGACGGCCCCATCTCGGCCGGGAAGGGCTGGTACCGACCGAGACAAGGTTGGTCTCGGCCGAGACGGCTCGAAACAGAAACCTCTCGCTTTGTACACCCCTTCCCGGTCGGGAAAGCCACTATCTCGCCCGGGAAGGGTCTTGTAGGCCTCCAATAAGAACTTTTCGGTCTCTCCTTGCTTCTTATGGGCTTCTCATCGAAACTCGGGGCTTGGGATCGAGTCTAAGGGGCTCGGGAATGGGTCCCAAGGTCTCGGGATCGAATCCAAGGCACCAAGTGATCGTTCCTTCTCTTCGTTGGCTCCAAAAGTGATTGAAACGAGTCGGAATCGTTCCAATTCTTCATGTATGGTCTCGGGAACCTAAAACGAACTAGAAGAAGCATAAGTAGCCTATAAATCGCTCCCAAGGAGCGATTCCACAAGGAAAATGGGACCAAAACATAGCAAAATAGGCACTACAAACTACACTTATCAACTCCCCCACACTTAACCCTTACTCGCCCTCGAGTAAGCACATACTAACTAATAAACTAGCCGAGCGGGTATTAGCGCACCCTACGCCCTTTCAACTCACGCGAGTGCACTTAGAGGAAAAGTGCACTCCGCAAGGCAAGTGGGGTCTTGCGACAAAACTGTGGATGCAACCGGACACAAAGCACATAAACAAACAAATACACAAACAAACAAATAATCGGTTGCACCCAAAAGAAAACTAATAACGCTTCCCTCAAACAAGCGGTGAAAGAAGCACCGGTTTAGGACTCGAGGCAAGTGACAACGTTCCCAAGCTAGCAATACAAACCAAGATGAACTAAACCCTAATAGTATGACGATAAAGCAACAAAAATGTTGGTAACTTACCTAGGTGCTCGTAACTTTCTAAGAACGTACTACGAGACGATCGGCGGGAAGGAAAGTGATGAACCACGGTGTTAGTCGACACTGTAGGTAAGTGAAGACCCGCCCCCTTTAGCGATGAGCCACGAGGGTTGTCCCATGTCTAAAACCGCCTAACTAGTCCAAGTAAAAAAGTGGAAATATTTGCAAAGTGAGGGAAGACCGACCATTGCCGCTATAATCCTTCCTAGGGACTCGGTCCTTCGGTAGGCTCTTCACGGCAAAAGTCGGAAAAAGACTTATTTTTGTGGGGTTAGGATCTTTTTGTGAGACGATTTTCTTTTGACATTTTCTCTTTTCTTTTGCATATATGCTTTGTGTGTTGCCATGCCATTTCTTTTTCTTCTTTTCTATTTTCTTTTTGGCCTTTGTGCCTTTTCTTTGTCTTCATTTCTTTCTTTCTTTCATTTTTTTTTTCATTTTCATTTTCTTTGCCCCTTTTGGCATGATTTGGCTTTTTGGCATTTCTTTGTGTAACAAGAAAGAGAGAATTCAACAAATTGCAATTTATTGTGTGGATATGTGTAGGAGGTAGGTGAATGGGAGAGTTGGGAGCGCGCTTTCCTTTCAAACCCACAAAAAGGGGAGAACTTGGACTAATCAAACAATCCTAAATACGGTCACCTAAGGGACGTGACTCGGCAACCAAGGCCTTTTCACACCGTGGGTGGTCATAATGGTCAAAATACAAATCCCGTAGTAAATCCCTAGTAGGCTAGGTGGACTCAAGGTAAAGGACCAACAAATTCATCGATTTAGGGTAATTCTACTAGACTAAAGTCCAAGACTCGATTTATACTACTAGGAAGGGAAAGGAAACACTCGCACACTAGCCTCTAAACCGGGTTTTCGAAAACCTTATTACACACAAGACACAACTACACTAACAAAACAAAGACACGACGAAAATGAAAGAAAAAGAGACAAAAGATAACAAAACAAAACAAGGAGAAACAAACACATAAACAAAACAAACACCACCCCGAACATCCAAACAAGCGTCCAAATCAACCACAAACTTTACAAAGCTCCACCCGAGCACACCACATCACAAACCTTCTCCAAACTTCACAAGAAATAAAGAGGGAAAAGGGATAGAAGATGTTACCGGATGTCTTGAAAGCTTTCCAAAACTAACGGTGATTAAGCAACCTATAAGGAAAAGGGAGGCAAAACACACACAACAAAACAAATATACGACACAAAAGAAAACACACAAAAGAAAAACTTTTTGATTTTTATGAAATTTTTTCAAATTTTCAGGATTTTTAAAGATTTTTCGGAAAAACTACAAAAACAAAACTAACTATGATAGAATATCGCTCCCCCACACTTAAGCCGAGCAATGTCCTCATGCTCGACCGTAGTGCATGGGAGCTCAAAAGAAAAGAAACTACGAAAATAAAGCTAAAAATCAAACAGAAAAGCGGAGAAAAGGGTAGAATGTGTCCGGCCGGGGTGTAATCAAGTCACCATGGGCCGAGACAAGAAAAGATATGGAAGGGGGAAGAAAATAAAAATAAGGAAAATAAAAGGAAATGGGTGGGGAGGAATAGGTGTAATCAAGTCACCTAGCCCGGATTCCGCCTAAATCCGACTAATTCTTACTAAAAGAAAAATAAAAGAAAGAAAGAGAAAAGACTTGTATATTTGGATTTTTCAAATGATTCACGATGTAATCACATCATCGAGAATCGGGAGCGATCACCACAAAGGCCCCGAGGGCCAACAAAATACTCATAACAAGGGGAAAGAAAATAGACGAGCAATCAAAAGCGGAAAAGAAAAGAAAGTTGCCATACCAAAGGTTAGCAACTAACGCATCTCCATCGTTTCACTAATCAAAGTCATCACCATGCTCGTCGTCGTCCCCTTTCTCACTTTCATTGTTGCCCTCATCATCATCATTTCCATCTTCATCTTCTTCACCGGCTTCCTGATTACCCATCCCCGCATTTATATCGAAGGCATCCTCGGCCTCGTACTCCTCATCATCCACCATAGTACCACTACCACTAGGATTACCGTGGTTAGGGAAGTACTCGGGCCTATACCACGATGGAATGTTGCCACGCGGATCAATATACCCCTGTTGTGCAAGAAGGTGATAGCCGGGGTACTGGGCATAGTAGTCGTCCCTCCTCTTCTCATATTGCCCAATGTGTAGAGCATTAAGCATATCGGCCATAGCTAGATCGGCCGGGGGCTGAGGGTAGGCAAATGGAGTGTAGGGGGTGTACGGAGGAACGCACACATATGCCGGGGGTGTAGGATAAGAGGGGAGTGGTTGGGTAGCTTGTTGTTGTTGTTGTTGGGTTGGTTGCTGTCGAGTCTTCACACTAGCATGTGTATGCGGACTAAGGGAGGAAGAGGCACCGGGATCACCTCCCGCACCGGGTATTAGAAGGTTAGGCTCTCGGACCGGGACTAGGGAATGTCGCAAAGGCACAAGGGTCGGAAGCGTAGGGCATGGCAAAGTGAAGTGTGGCCGACCCGAGGTAAACCATTGATACCTCTTGTGCTCCCTCTCATAGGGGATCCATTTATGGAACCTAGTCAAACGGTCCTCATCTATGGTAGTATCCCCCGGGACGGGGATCAAGTCCTCCTCGCTGAAATTCTCATCTACCGCCTTAGTTATGTGTGTTATAAGCCCCCCGAGAACAATCTCACTCACATTCTTCCCTGCCTTACTTATCTTATGGAAGTGCTTAGCCAAGGCAAGGGAAAGGTCGGGGGTGAACCTAGGTTGACCCTTAACATTTAAATAGGCCCCGAGTATGGTTAACTCTTGTTGAGTAAAGGTGTTCATTTCGGGCCTCCCAAATATTGTACCCGCAATTAATCGATGCCAAAAGCGCAAAACCGGGTGGTGGACATGACGGTTAGACAACCGTCGAAAGTCTACAAGGCTAAGACCGGTTATACTTTTCCATACATCAATCTCACTAAAACCGGCGGGTGGGTTACAATTAGAAGCTAGGGGAAGACCAAAAATATCGCCAAACTCGTGGAGGGTATAATTGTAGTCAACATTGTTCACCCGAAAAACAACCCGGGGTGGATCAACTCTAGTATTTAGAACAAAACTACTAAAGAACTCAAGGGTGAGTTGCTTGTAGGTCTGCTCATGCATATTAAATAATATTTCCAACCCCATACCCACAAACAATTGTCTACATTGTTCAAGGATGCCAAACTTCCTAAGTATGATTTTACAAATAAAATGAGTTGGCTCAAGAGGCTTACCAAGGAGCTTGTAGAATTGCTCCTTTTGCCATTCCGAACCAAAGATAAGGGTAGGAAAATCTAGATGGCAAGGAATTTCCGGCTCTTCAACCTCGACCTCGGGTTCGGTTTCGGCTCTAGAAGTGGAAGCACTCTTCCTTTTCTTGCTAGCTACCACATTCCCTCTTTTCTTTGGAGCCATTAATGGTGAAGAAGCTTCAAAAATGGTGAACACCCAAACTCAGATTTTACCCAAAAACACTAACTAGAACCCACAAAAACAGACAATAGAAGCTTAAAAATGGTGTAATAAGCTTCCTAGACCAACTCCAACAAGCTAAATCGAGTTTGCAACCAAAACCCCAATCTCGGATTTTGGAAAAAAATGGTGATAAAAACCCGATTTTTTTTCGTTTTTGGTGATTTAAATGGTAGAAAATGGGTCTAGGGTAGGTATTAATGTGATAGAAACTGATTTTGGGTGGTTTTGGAAGTTATTTGACGAGATTTGGTGGAGTATTTGTATATTTATGGTGTTTTGGGGTTTTGAAATTGGGGTTTTGTGTGTTATGAAGATGAAGGAGGTTGAAGATGAGTTAGTATGATATGGGAATGGCTTGGGTTGGGTTTGGGTATTATTTTGTGAGAGGGGAGTAGTAGGGACGGGGCGGGCTTAACGAGTTGGGTGGGTTCGGGCTGCAGGAGTAATAAAACGAAGTAGTGCTGTAAACAGCCCGCCTCGGCCGAGAAGGGCTCGTCTCGGTCAGGACGGGTCTTCGCCTCGCACGGGACGAGTTCGTCTCGCCCGAGACGATGCTCCAGTAGCTGTCTTTTTGTGTCATATCAACCCGACCGAGATCGGCTCGTCTCGGCCGGGACGGGTCTTCGTCTCGCCCGGGACGAACTCGTCTCGCCCGGGACGATGCTCCAGTAGCTTCAAGTTTTTGCCATAGCTACCCGACCGAGATGGGGTCGTCTCGCCCGGGGAGAGCTGTCATCCCGCCCGAGATGATACCATTTCTCGCCCAAGTAAAATCCGTTCTCGCCCGGGATGCCTTTGAAGCTTCCTTTCAATAAGAACTCACCTAGCCTTCCTCCCAATCCACAAATAACAATTCGGGATCCGAAATCCCGTCCCCAAAAGCTTATTGTAAGCTCAAAAACAACCATCTAGCTCCCGTCTTCAAATAAAAATCCCACCGAGTCGAGACTTGACGGAAAAAATAGAAGACCGAGTACGAAATACTTGATGCTAATCATGGGAGATATAAGTGGAGCTTCTCTTGATTTTCAAATATTCACCTAAGCACATAGCTTCATCAAATCTCCCAAAAATCAATAATAGAACCGCTCCCAGGATCGCTTCAAGCATTTACCCCCAAAACTCATGTAATCACCTTCAAACATCAATCGTCCTACACAACTTCACAATAATCATTAGAAACCCCTCCCTCACATCACTCAACAAAATTCCAAATTACAAGAAGTCTACAAAATAAAATAAGTCCTAGAACCTAACAATCAAAACACGCAAACACAATTACAAAAACAAGAAACTAAAGAGAAGAGCAAAGAGGAATATACAACATGACGGTTCTTTAGGAACTCCGTCAAACCGAGGATAGTGGACTCTCATTCTTCAACCATAGCCCTCAAGGGCTTGGAGGAGCAAGTCAAACGCACGGCCAACATCGTAATGAAGGCCCAAAGAGTGCTCAAGCCAAGCTATCCTCCACGGCCTCCAAGGAGGAGGCAAGAAGTAGTCCTCAAAAGACCCAACGTTATCTTTCGTGTTGTCTCCGGGGTCTATCCATCCTACGAGCTTAACCGACCTCTTCCTCCCTAGGCATCGCCTCCAATCACTATCAAGCTTCAAGTCTTCGTCATGAGGCACAAAAAATGGCTTTGGCCTCGTTTCCTTGTTACACATCCCCACACTTTCCTCAAGTTGTGGTTCCCAATCTTCATCACTTGTCCCCACATCATCTTGGAGGAGAAGATTAAAACTTCTACCGGCGGTTTCAATCTCTTCCAAACCACTGCTCGGCTTACTTACAAGGGGTTCTTGATGCTTATCCACATTCTCGGACATGGGAAACTTGGGCTCGTCAATTTCACCCAACTTCACAAATTCTACCAACCCATCCAACTCACTAACCTCCTCCAATTCTTCAACAACAATGTCTTCACTAAGGGTCATATTGATAAGTGTAGTTTGTAGTGCCTATTTTGCTGTGTTTTTGTCCCATTCCCCTTGCGGAATCGCTCCTTGGGAGCGGTTCATGGGCTACTTATGCTTCCTCTAGCTCGTTTCAGGTTCCCGAGACCATTCATGAAGAGTTGGAGCGATTCCGACTCAATACATACACTTTTCGGAGCCAACGAAGCGGAGGAACGATCACTCGATGCCTTGGATTCGACCCCGAGACCTTGGGACCCGATCACAAGCCCCTTAGACTCGATCCCGAGACCCGAGAGTCGATAAGAAGTCCATGTGAAGCAAGAGGGAACATTAAAGATCATATTGGATGCCTACAAGACTCAGCCCCGACGGGAATGGCCTCATCCCGTCCGGGATGAAGTGCACAAAAGAGGGGTGTTCTGTTCTGGGCCCTTCCCGGTCGGGATCAGACCGTCCTGGTCGGGACCAATCCCGTCCCGGTCGGGACCAAGGTGTTGTAGCCGCGTGACTTCTTTTCTTCCTCCTTCATTCTTGTAACCCTATAAATACTCCTCCCTTGTAATGTTTAAGCACACTACTTCACCCTAGATTATTTTAGGCCTCCATTAATCATTCAAACCCTAGATTAGTGTTCCTCACATTAGTTTGAATCTCTCTTTAATCCTTAGTTAATCTTAGTTTAATCAAGTTTAGATAATCTTGTATTAAGTGGGTTCTTGAAGATTACTCCAAGCTTGACATCCTTGGGATTAATTTGGGTTCTTATTTATACAAGATTGAATCTTTTTCTTCCTCTTTTTGTTGGTATAATCCTCCTTACTCTTGTTCTTGTTTATTTAATCAAGTTTGACTCTTTACTTAGTATTCTTGTTATTGTTCATATTGTTCATAATGGATGTTTGGTTTATGAAGTTGTTTTCTGTTATTGTTGTTATGGTTAGTTTGATAATGAGTGAGTAGTCTCCTTGTGGGTTAGTAGGGGGATTAAGGGTAGATTATGGGTGATTAGGGTTTGATTAGGGGTAAAGGGTGAATCTTTGTTGTTAGTCACATATTGGGCACTCTATGTGTTTGTTGATATGCTTGTGTGAGTAGTAGTGGCCATGCTTCCCATACTTGTGCTCATCTTCTCATTGTTTGTCTAATATGTGGTTGTGTTGAGATTAATCTTAGACGCGAGAGCGCGAACTTACCTCGGTGTTGGTCTAAGTAGCGATAGCCCGGACCGACTCTAGCAATTAGGAGGCACCTACACCCTTGACCGCCCCAATTACCCATCTACACTTATGAACCCGACCTAACCCACTTCTTCTCCATTTTTGATTCAACTTCTTAGTTAGTCATCATTTCTCTAGTTTATTGTTTAGTTTGTGTTTAGTTATTTCATTTAGCATTGTTTTAGCCTAGTCATTGTTATTAGTCTTGTTCACTCCTCTTCTCCTATCCTAGCTTGTCAATAATTAATTCTTTGTGTTTGTTTGTGACTTAGTCTCGTTTTTAGGCCGAACTAGTCTAGACCTTACAATACCGTCTCCGTGGATATCGACCCTACTTGCCCTAGCTACCCACTAGGAATAGTCGGTTATTATTTGATCGGCGGGATCCACGACGAATCCCACCATCAATTTGGCGCCGTTGCTAGGGACGGTGCATTGTTTAGACTTAGTTTGCTTATAGCTAGACTTAGTTACCCTTCTTTGTGCTCTTCTATCATCTCTTGTGCATATTCTCTAGATCTTTCTTGTTTCATTAGTTTTATTTCTTCCTCTCTTCTCTTTGTCTTTCGATTGTGCTTGTTATTGTCGTTACTTAGTGCCCATAAAGCACTAGGTGTTCTCACGTTTGTTCTAGTGTGTAGTGTATGCCTAGGCGGGCAGGCAACTTCTTTCTCTTTAATCCAGAGCCGGAAAGACTTTTTCGAGCCTTTTGCCAACGGACGATTAACCTAGTTAGAATCTCTCAACCAAGCGCAAGCAATACTCATCAAGAGCAAGCTCAAGGAAACGATTTTGAGGAAGCATCTCGAGAGACGGGCGAAGGGAATTTCACCAATCCCTTTGGATATTCTAGTCCTAGTTCCCTCTCTACATCTACTTCAAATCCATCTTCACCACCATCTCCCTTACATCCAATTATGCCGAAGTTTTCATCTCACTCCACATTTACGGAAGATGTCTTGCCGGGACCAAATGCTCTACCGGCCGCTTATGCCAGAAATTGTGTGGCCAAGACTCAATTCATCCAACTTGTGGAGAGGAATCAATTTAATGGTTTGTCCACCGAAGACCCGCACCAACACATGGAGACTTTCTCCGATTATTGCGACGCTATCTGTCAACCCGGGGTTACACAAGATCAAATCCGTTGGGTGTTATTTCCATTCTCAATACTTGGAAAAGCGAAGCAATGGATCAAGAGTCTCGATAGGGCAACCATGGGCATCGACACTTGGAAGAAGCTTGCATTGGCGTTCTACCAAAAATTCTACCCTCCGGAGAAGACTAATTTGCTAAGGGCCTCCATCACCGGTTTCCAACAACGGGATGAAGAGAGCCTTTATGAAGCTTGGGAGAGGTTTAAATCTTTGGTGAGATCGTGCCCCCACCATGCACTTTCACAATGGTACTTAGTCCAACAATTTTGGAACGGTCTTTATGAGGACTCAAGAACTATACTCAATATGGGCTCCAATGGTAGGTTCACCGAGGTCGATGATGACCAAACATGGGCAAGAATCGAGGAGATGGCGGCTCATAATTCTCAATACTCAAGGCCTAGGAAGGCAAATCGAGGAGGTAGGCACGAGGTTGATGCTATTACTCAATTAAGCATTGACCTTGGAGCTCAATTGAAAACACACATGGAGACCATTGACAAGAAGCTCCAAGGCCACCACACTCAAGTTCAAAGCATTAGTTCCTCCAACCAACACTCAATTCAAGAAGTGAATGCTTTGGGATTTGCACCTCCTTTGCCTTATTATGGGATGTGTGATACTTGTGGAATCGTTGGTCATGATCCTATGCATTATCAAGGGAGTATTGAGCAAGTGAACGCCTTTCAAGCGTTCATGCAAGGTGCCTCCTATTCCAATCAATACCAAGCTTCCAATCAAGTCCCTCAACAACAAGCTATGCAACCTCGTCCCTATGTTCCAACTCCCTTAAGGGACAACAACCAAGGTTACCAAGGTTATCAAGGCAACTCAAGGCCCTTCAACAACTTCAAGCAAAATAACCAAGGTACCTTCCGCAACAACAATCAAGGGTTCCAACAAGGGAACTTCAATCAAGGCGGTTTCCAAGGAAACCAAAACTTCCAAAGACAACAAAACCACAACAATGGCCTTAATCAAGGCAATTCTCATGGGTTCTAAGGGAACCATCAACAACAAGCAACTCAAGCTAACCATAAAGAAAGTAAGCCTAGGAGCTGGTCTCCTATTCATGATTACAGTGCTCCATTAGCCCTCACCGATACTCCGCACAATACACAATCTCCAACTCGTGATTTCGACGTTCAAAAATCTATGTTGGAGATGCAAAGGGGTCAAATGGAGATCTCAAAAAACCAACAAGAGTTTTATGCTTTTATTCAAAGGGACAACATAGCGAGAGATGCTCATACGAAGATGCTTGAGACCCAAATAGCTCTACTTGCTTCGGGTAGCTCTTCAAGGCAAAAGGAACAATTACCTCCTCAAGGTGAAACATCGAAATTTGAGCATGTAAATGCTATTACCACGAGGAGAGGTACATCTTACGACCCCCCCTTCATTCCCTAGTGAGCAAGAACCAATGCAAGAACATGTCCAAGATGAAGTATCTCCGATTCAAGAAAACTCAAGGTTGGGAAATCCTATAGAGGAGCAAGTCTTATGGGAGATTGAGAAACCCCAAGAAGACGAGCTTCCCCCACTTCAAGCAAAAGACAAGGGAAAAAGGAAAGTGTCATTTGAAGAGTCCACCCCTATTGAGCAAAACAAGATCCAAATCAAGTTGCCTTTCCCAACAAGGCAAATGAAGACCAAGGTGGATAGCCAATATGACAAGTCCCTTAGTATTGTGAAGAAGTTGGATGTGAGTGTCCCATTTACCGAGCTACTTACCCAAATCCCGGCATATGGAAGATTCATGCGAGAAATCCTAGCTAGGAAGAGATCCATTGACAAGGAAGAGACTATTGCGTTCACTAGGGTGGTAAGCGAGCTTATTCAAGGTTCTACGCTTCTAAAGTTGAAGGATCTGGGTAGTTTCTCGATCCCTTGCACCATAGGCAACTACAAGATCGAGAGAGCATTATGTGACTTGGGTGCGAGTGTGAGCATCATTCCTTATTCTATTTGTTGCCGACTTGGGATGAAGGAGCTTAAAACTACTTCCATTACACTCCAAATGGTCGATAGTTCATTCAACCGACCATTGGAGATGCTAGAGGATATGCCGGTGAGAATCGGGAAGTTCTTCATTGCGGTCGACTTCATTGTGCTTGACATGCCGGAAGATTCCAACACTCCCATTATCCTTGGGCGCCCATTTCTACACACCGCCGGTGCTATGATCGATGTGAAGAATGGTAGGATCACCTTTGAGTTAGGCGAAGAAAAGATAGTGTTTGACCTCCAAGGTAACACTTCGCCTACTAATGATGAGTCTTGCAATATGATCCACGCCACAAAAGACATTGATCTAAGGGGAGAGTCGGGACAAAGCTTGAAGAAGAACTCTTGTGAACTTGAGGATGATGACTCCGAGATTGGAGAGGATGAGTGCCCATATCATGAGTTTGATGACAAGTTGAAAGGCAAGAAGGAAGATGAGCCTCCCTTGGGGCCACATGAGGATCGATGGACGTTTGGGTATATCCCAAATGATCAAAAGTATAAGTTCAAACCATTGAACTTACAAGATCGGGACGCCCCGGGAACGTCGAGACAAGGTCATGGAGAGCCTTGGTATTTGGATGCTTATATTACTAGCTTGATTGAAGAATTTGCTAGGGCCTTCGACTTGTTCCTTCGTTCCCTTGATGGAGATGGAACTAATCATTGTTGTTGAAGAAAAAGATTGAAGAATGCACCATCCATGGTTTGACGGAGTTCCACAAGAACCGTCTCTTTGTATATATCTCTATCTCTTGTAATTTCTTTTAGTTTTTTGAAATTCTTGATTATTTGGATTGTTGATGAGCGATGTGAGGGAGGGAATTTGATGTGTGTATGAGCTTGGTTTGATAGGTGAAGTGAAGGTGATTCCTAGGGAGGAGTGGTCATTGTTTGAGCTTGAATCGTGTGAAGGGGAGTCGGTTTTTGAAGCTTGGAACGAGCTTTTGGGAGCTATAGAGGGTTAGGAGACTCTTCCCGGCCGAGAAGAGGTCATCCCGTCCGGGATGGAAGGCTCATCCCGACCGGGAAGGATGTCATCCCGTCCGGGATGGGTGTGACAAAAGATGGGTCTACTGACAGGTCATCCCGACCGGGACGAAGGCTTCCCGACCGGGACGAGATAGTCATCCCGACCGGGACCACCCATCTCGACCGGGATGGACCCCCTGTTCTCCTTTGGCCTTTTCTTCGTCGTTTGAGCCCACCCAACCACTTTATACCCCCTCCCAACCTCCCTACATGTCCTTACTCTCTTTATATGACCCCTACACCTCATATACACATTTTCACCTCCCTTTCTCTTCACTTTACACCGACTTTCACATCAAAACCTACCTCATTATACCTATGTGCTCCAACCATGGATCCATATAGCGATCGGAGAGGAATAACAATGACGACGACTAGCTATGTGCCGATATTGACTTTTGAGACGATGGAGCGAGTGAGTTGCTAACCGTATGGTATGGCAACTATCCTCTGTTTTCCGTTTTTTTTATAGCTTGTTTGCTCTTGTTTGTTCCCCTCCCCTTATACACTTTCGTGTCATGGTGGCCCTCGGAGCCTTGGTATTTGTTGCTCCCGACCCTCGATGATGTGATTACATCGAGAGTCATTTCAAAATCCAAATTTTACAAGATTTTCACCCTTTTTTTGTAGGATTTAGTCGGATTTGGGCGGAATCAGGGCTAGGTGACTTGATTACACCTAGTCCTCCCCTCCCATTCCCTTTTATTTCTTTCTTTTTATTTTCTTCCCCCATCCATATCTTTTCTTATCCCGGCCCATGGTGACTTGACTACACCCCGGCCGGACACATTCTACCATTTTCACCACTTTTCTTTTTGATTTTTAGCTTTATTTTCGTAGTTTCTTTTATTTTGTGCTCCCTTGCACCACGGTCGAGCATGAGGACATTGCTCGGCTTAAGTGTGGGGGAGCGATATTCTATCGTAGTTAGTTTTATTTTCGTAGTTTTTCGAAAAATCTTTTAAAATCCTAAAAATTTGAAAAAATTTCACAAAAATCAAAAAGATTTTCTTTCGTGTGTTTTCCTTTTGTGTCGTTGTGTCGTATATTTGTTTTGTTGTGTGTGTTTTGCCTCCCTTGTCCTTATAGGTTGCTTGAATCACCGTTACTTTTGGAAAACTTTCAAGACATCCGGTAACATCTTCTATCCCTTTCCCTCTTTATTTCTTGTGAAGTTTGGAGAAGGTTTGTGATGTGGTGTGCTCGGGTGGAGCTTTGTAATGCTTGTGGTTGATTTGGTGGCTTGTTTGGAAGCTTGGGGTGGTGGTTGTGTTGGTTATGTGTTCGTTTTGTTTTGTTGCTTTTGCTTCTTTTTCTTTTGTTCTACGTCGCGTCTTTGTTTTGTGTTGTGTAGTTGCGTCTTGTGTGTAAATAGGTTTTCGAAAACCCGGTTTAGAGGCTAGTGCGCAGGTGTTTACTTTCCCTTCCTAGTAGTATAAATCGAGTCTTGGACTTTAGTCTAGTAGAATGACCCTAAATCAATGATTTCGTTGGTCCTTTACCTTGAGTCCACCTAGCTTACTAGGGATTTACTACGGGATTTGCATTTGACCATTATGACCACCCACGGTGTGAAAAGGCCTTGGTTGCCGAGTCCCGTCCCTTAGGTAACCGTGTTTAGGATTGTTTGATTAGTCCAAGTTTCTCCCCTTTTTGTGGGTTTGAAGGGAAAGCGCGCTCCCTACTCTCCCATTTCCCTACCTCCTACACATTTCCACACAATAAAGTTGCAAAATGTTGAAATCGTCTTTCTTGTTGCAAATAGAAATGCCTACAACAAAAAGGGCAAAGAAAAGAAAAAAAAGAAAAAAAAAGAAAGAAAGAAAAGATTGAAGAAAAAGAAAAGGCACAAAAGCCAAAAAGAAAATAAAAAAGAAGAAAAAGAAATGGCATGGCAACAAACAAAGCAAGTATGCAAAAGAAAAGAGAAAATGCCAAAAAGAAAATCGTCTCACAAAAATAAGCCTTTTTCCGACTTTTGCCGTGAAGAGCCTACCAAAGAACCGAGTCCCTAGGAAGGATGATAGCGGCAAAGGTCGGTCTTCCCTCACTTTGCAAATATCTTCACCCTTTTTACTTGGACTAGTTAGGCGGTTTCGGACATGGGACGACCCTCTTGGCTCATAGCTAAAGGGGGCGAGGTCTCACTTACCTACAGTGTCGACTAACACCGCGGTTCATCCTTTTTCCATCCCGCCGATCGTCCCGTAGTACGTTGTTAGAAGGTTAGGAGGAACCGAGGTAAGTTACCAACGTTTTTATTGCTTTGTCGTCATACTATTAGGGTTTAGTCCATTTTGGTTTATATTGCTAGCTTGGGAACGTTGTCACTTGCCTTGAGTCCTAAACCGGTGCTTCTTTCTGATAAGTGTAGTTTGTAGTGCCTATTTCGTAGTGTTTTGGTCCCATTTTCCTAGTGGAATCGCTCCTTGGGAGCGATTTATGGGCTACTTATGCTTCCTCTAGTTTGTTTCAGGTTCCCGAGACCATTCGTGAAGAGTTGGAGCGATTCCGACTCAATACATACACTTTTCGGAGCCAACGAAGTGAAGGAACGATCACTCGATGCCTTGGATTCGACCCCGAGACCTTGGGACCCAATCCCGAGCCTTCGAGACCCGACCCCGAGTCCCGAGAATCGATGATATGTCCATGTGAAGCAAGGAGGAACCAAAAGGATCATATTGGAGGCCTACAAGACTCATCCCAAACGGGTATGACGGGATGAAGGAGCAAAACGAGGAGCTGCTGTTTTGGGTCCATCCCGACCGGGACCACCTCCTCCCGGCCGGGACCGACCCCTTCCCGACTGGGACCACCCCCTCCCGGCCGGGAAGGGCGTGCTGCTGTCGCGCTTTGTTTCCTTTCTTCTCTCTTCCACTTGTAACCCTATATATACTCTTCCCTTGTTATGGTAAGCTTATGTTAGACACTTCCCCTTAAAGCCTAGATTATTTTAGCATAGATTAGCATAGATTAGGGTAGATTAGTCTTTAGATTATCGTTAATCCTAGATTAGTGCTTGTAATTTGGGAATTCTTCAAGATCTCCACCAAGATTGACAACCTTGGTTGATTGTTTTTGGGTTCTTCCATTTATGCAAGTTTCCTTCTTCTTTTCATCTTCTAGTATGGTATAATCTCTTTTCCTTTCTCTTAATCTGTGTTCTTTCATCAAGTTTGAATATTTAGTTCTTGTTTATTGTTTTGTTCTTCATCTTTGTTAGTTTCATATATGCATCCTCTTGTTCTTGTGTTGGTTTATCTTGTTTTTGTTAGTTTTAGATTAAATATGTTAGAGTAGATTCTTGCTAGGGTTAGTAAGGTGATTAGGGAGTTAATTGGATGATTAAGGGATTGTTGGAGATGTTGGTGGAAGATTTGGGTTTCCTCTTGGTTTGATGCATATCACATGTTTGTTGAAATGCTTGAATGAATTGTATGCATATGCTTGTTTTTCTTGCCTTTCTCTTGTGGGTGATAGTTTGCTCGTGGGTTTGGTTCCCTCATTAAGTTGCGAGAGCCCGGTGAGGACGACCCCTAGGTCGGTCTAAGTTGCGAGAGCCCGGATGCGACCTAGACCCCGATATCACGCTAGTAACCCCGTTTGTCGTTTGTGTCGCCAAGGTGGGTTTTAGGTGGAACCTCTAGGTGAGTCTAAGTTGCGAGAGCCCGGACTATACCTAGATTACCCTACTACCTCCTTCACTCTAGCTCTTCCTCAACTATTCCGTTACCCCTTTGACCCCGACCTAATCCTAGCCCGTTTCCTTTGATTGTTTTCTTGCTTTAGACCCAGCTTAGTCCTAGTCTCCCCCTCCTTAGATTAGCTCGTCTCGAACCTAGTCCTAGACCGTAGCATGCCTTAGTCCGACACCCCGTCCCTGTGGATTCGACCCGACTTACCCTAGCTACCCACTAGGATTAGTTGGTTTTTATTTGTTGGCGGGGATCCACGACAAATCCCTCCCATCACTTTCACCGCTTTTTAGAGGGAAGCGGTATTTGTATCTCTTTGGGTGTAACCTTTTGTGTGTTGTTTGTATGTTTGTGTGTTTGTGTGTTTTTGTGTCCGGTTGCATCCACGGTTTTGTCGCAAGACCTCACTTGCCTTGCGGAGAGCACTCATCCTCTAGGTGTTCTCGCGTGAGTTGAAAGGGCGTAGGGTGCGCTAATACCCACTGGGCTAGTTTAGTAGTTAGTTTGTGCTTACTCGAGGGGGAGTAAGGGTTAAGTGTAGGGGAGTTGATAAGTGTAGTTTGTAGTGCCTATTTTGCTGTGTTTTGGTTCCATTTCCCTTGCGGAATCGCTCCTTGGGAGCGGTTCATGGGCTACTTATGCTTCCTCTAGCTCGTTTCAGGTTCCCGAGACCATTCATGAAGAGTTGGAGCGATTCCGACTCAATACATACACTTTTCGGAGCCAACGAAGCTGAGGAACGATCACTCGATGCCTTGGACTCGACCCCTAGACCTTGGGACCCGATCCCGAGCCCCTTAGACTCGATCCCGAGACCCTAGAGTCGATAAGAAGTCCATGTGAAACAAGGGGGAACCTTAAAGATCTTATTGGAGGCCTACAAGACTCATCCCCGACGGGTATGGCCTCATCCCGTCCAATATGAAGTGCACAAAAGAGGGGTGTTCTGTTCTGGGCCCTTCCCGGTTGGGATCAGACCGTCCCAGTTGGGACCATTCCCGTCCCGGTCGGGACCAAGGTGCTGTAGTCGCGTGACTTCTTTTCTTCATCCTTCATTCTTGTAACCCTATAAATACTCCTCCCTTGTAATGTTTAAGCGGCACACTACTTCACCCTAGATTATTTTAGGCCTCCATTAAGCATTCAAACCCTAGATTAGTGTTCCTCACATTAGTTTAAATCTCTCTTTAATCCTTAGTTAATCTTAGTTTAATCTAGTTTAGATAATCTTGTATTAAGTGGGTTATTGAAGATTTCTCCAAGCTTGACATCCTTGGGATTAATTTGGGTTCTTATTTATACAAGATTGCATCTTTTTCTTCCTCTTGTTGTTGGTATAATCCTCCTTACTCTTGTTCTTGTTTATTTAATCAAGTTTGACTCTTTACTTAGTATTCTTGTTATTGTTCATATTGTTCATAATGGATGTTTGGTTTATGATGTTGTTTTCTCTTATTGTTGTTATGGTTAGTTTGATAACGAGTGAGTAGTCTCCTTGCGGGTTAGTAGGGGGATTAAGGGTAGATTATGGGTGATTAGGGTTTGATTAGGGGTAAAGGGTGAATCTTTGTTGTTAGTCACATATTAGGCACTCTATGTGTTTGTTGATATGCTTGTGTGAGTAGTAGTGGCCATGCTTCCCATACTTGTGCTCATCTTCTCATTGTTTGTCTAATATGTGGTTGTGTTGAGGTTAGTCTTAGACGTGAGAGCGCGGAATTACCTCGGTGTTGGTCTAAGTAGCGAGAGCCCGGACCAACTCTAGCAATTAGGAGGCACCTACACCCTTGACCGCCCCAATTACCCATCTACACTTATGAACCCGACCTAACCCACTTCTTCTCCATTTTTGATTCAACTTCTTAGTTAGTCATCATTTCTCTAGTTTATTGTTTAGGATGTGTTTAGTTCTTTCATTTAGCATTGTTTTAGCCTAGTCATTGTTATTAGTCTTGTTCACTACTCTTCTCCGATCCTAGCTTGTCAATCATTAATTCTTTGTGTTTGTTTGTGACTTAGTCTCGTTTTTAGGCCGACCTAGTCTAGACCTTACAATACCGTCTCCGTGGATATCGACCCTACTTTCCCTAGCTACCCACTAGGAATAGTCGATTATTATTTGATCGGCGATCCACGACAAATCCCACCATCACATATCCTCATTCGTCTCTTTTTGGGTAGACGAATGAGGTTCTTCAAAGCAAGTTTCGCTACTTCTAAAGGGGACGTCATCTGCGGCTTCACGATTGGGTTGCTCCCCTTGCTCAAGTGAGCACCCTTTGTTAAGTTGTGACGTTCGAGTTAAAAACATCATGGTTTTAGCCGATATAAGATTTAATCGAGCATCAATCACCTCACCTTCTCTTCGATATTGGGCCATGAATTCATCATGTTCCTTTTGCATTTGGATGGCCATTTCTTGTTGGCTCTTTTGCAATTGAAGAATCGATCTATATAACTCCAAGTTGGGCATTTGATGGTCATTGGGGTTTTGAAAAGCTCCTTGAAAATCTTGATGATGCCCAAGAGGTGGGGCATCATATTGTTGGTAGTGAAGTTGAGGTGGTTGGTAATATTGTGGGTTTTGGGCTTCATATTGTGGTTGAGGTGAAGGGTAATGTGGTGGGTTTTGGGGAAATTGGCTTCCATACGGCTTCCATACGGTAATGAGACATGGTGTGTTCACATTGATAGCTTGAGTAATAGCCACCATGATCATATGATTGGTAAGCATCCACTTGTTGGTAGCCGTTTCCATATTCTTGAAGATCATACCCACTAGAGTCTTTACCCCAAGAAGCTTGGTAGTAATTAGGAGTCATCATGTCGTAATTTTGATCCATAGAGGGAGAGGAGTAGCTCATGTTGGATCCTAAGTTTGGGGAGTTTAGATCAAACCTCATGCTAAACTCGAAAATCACGGCTTGTACCCGGTTGAGGACTTCTCAATCTAGCGACCATCCGTTAAAGCGGCTGTAAGTCGCAAGAAGAAGATGCTCACCACCTCTAAGCACAAACTGTAGACTAGGAGCAAACGTGAGAAGTCTAGTGCTTTTTGGGCACTAGACAAGAAAGAAATAAACTTCACACACGAGAAGCAAGGGAACAAAAAAAAAAGAAAAACACAAAAACAAAGACAAAGTCAAGTAAATAGGCAAACTATGTCTAAACTAGCACCGTCCTCGGCAACGGCACCAAATTGATGGGAGGGAATTGCCGTGGTTCCCAACCATCAATAATTAACCAACTAATCCTAGTGGGTAGCTAGGGCAAGTCGGGTCGAACCCACGGGGACGGTAAGAGGCGTCTAGACTAAGATCACCCAAATACGAGACTAGGTCAACTAACTAGGCTAAACTAGAGTGATAGAAAGGGGAGAAGGCTAAGACTATGACTAAAGCGACGGAGAAAAGAAATAAGGAAAAGGGCCTAGGATTAGGTCGGGATCAAGGGGTGATGGAATGGTCAAGGAGGAGTAAAGGTGAAGGGGTAGTCGGGTTATCTAGGTGTAGTCCGGGCTCTCGCTACATAGACCAACCTAGAGGTTCCTCCTAAAACCCATCTTGGCGACACACATGACAAACGGGGTTACTACCGTGCTATCGTGGCCTAGGTCGCATCCGGGCTCTCGCTACGTAGACCGACCTAGGGGTCGTCCTCACCGGGCTCTCGCTACGTAGTGAGGGAACCAAACCCACAAACAAACCGTCACCCACAAGCGAAAAGGCAAGAAAAACAAGTATATGCATCTACATGTCATTCAAGCATTTCAACAAACATGTACTATGCATCAAACCAAGAGGAAACCCAAAACTTCCACCAACATCTCCGACAAACCCTTAATCACCCATTAAACACCGTAATCACCCTACTAACCCTAGCAAGAGTACTACTCAACCATAACTATGCTAAAACTAACAAGAACAAGAGGAATCAACACAAACAATAAAACATGCATATGTGAAACTAACATGGATGATGAACAAAACAATGAACAAGAACTAAAGATTGAAACTTGATTGATAAACAAAGATAAAAAGAAAGGAAAAGTAGATTATACCATACTAGAGAAGATGAAAAGAAGAAATCTTGCATAAATGGAAGAAAACCCAAATACATCAACCAAGGTTGTCAATCTTGGTTGGATTCTTCAAGAATTCCCAAATTACAAGAGCTAAACTAGGATTAATGATTAACTAAGGGCTAATCTACACTAATCTATGCTAATTTATGCTAAACTAGGCTAGGGTTTGTGGGTAATCCAGAACATAAAACAAAATTACAAGAGGGGGTATATATATATATATATATATATATATATATATATATATATATATATATATATATATATATATATATATATATATATAAGGTTACAAGAATGAAAGGAGAAGAAAGGAAGCGGAGTCACGCTGCAGCACCTCTGTCCCGACCGAGATGGCCCCATCTCGGTCGGGAAGGGCTGGTCCCGACCGAGAAAAGGTTGGTCTCGGCCGAGACGGCTCAAAACAGAAACCTCTCGCTTTGTACACCCCTTCCCGGTCGGGAAAGCCACTATCCCGCCCGGGAAGGGTCTTGTAGGCCTCCAATAAGAACTTTTCGGTCTCTCCTTGCTTCTTATGGGCTTCTCATCGATTATCGAAGCTCGGGATCGAGTCTAAGGGGCTCGGGAATGGGTCCCAAGGTCTCGGGATCGAATCCAAGGCACCAAGTGATCGTTCCTTCTCTTCGTTGGCTCCAAAAGTGATTGAAACGAGTCAGAATCGTTCCAATTCTTCATGTACGGTCTCGGGAACCTAAAACGAACTAGAAGAAGCATAAGTAGCCTATAAATCGCTCCTTGGAAGCGATTCCACATGGAAAATGGGACCAAAACATAGCAAAATAGGCACTACAAACTACACTTATCATTCTGCTGATTCTCCCTATAATGCGATGTCAATTCCTGCACTAAAAGAGAATTTGGTCACTTTGCATGTAGTGTGTACAATGTAATGAAATGTGATTATAAGCATATGAGCTTTTGAATAGCAAGTTTGCCAATGCCAATCACCAAGGATCTTATTATGAGTTTTTAAAATAAAATAAAAAATAGTCTACGATTCTAATAGGTTGACCATGATCTACGCAATTTTTACCTTTTTATTCATTGATTTTCAATGTGCTTTTATTTAAAAAAAATTCTAGTAAGCCGGCTGATAGAAAGATTTCTAAACTTCCAATGAAGGCAAAATTTGACTCCTTTTCTCCAAAATCTGGATTGTCCAGCTTTAGCCCTGCGGCAGGAGGGAGCAATGCATTCGGTAAGAAGCTGATATCTGTTCATTTCATAAGGCTGATTGATACATTCTCTATGGTTGGGGCGCAGTTTTATGGGCATGTTATAATCTTTGAGACCATAATGTTCCTATTTTCTGTAGGGCATCATATAATCAATCAATTTATTATTATTTTCATACCTTGATGTTTTCCTGACGATGACTTCTTTCAAGTATTTTTTTCTCTTGTCATCACCTGGTCACTAATGATCTTTTATCATGGTGGCTATGACAAAAACATCAACATTATTGTGATCTCGGTTCTAGAGTTTTGAACTTGAACGTGTTATTATAATTCTATTGCAAGCTATTGCTTGAGGCTACGCCATCTGGACTTCGAGCCTGTCGTCCAAAGGGCGGCTTACATGGTGTGCGTGGTTTGCAGGCTATTGCGTACACCCGGGTTTTACCCAGAGCGCACCAAAGGTAGCGGCTGCGGGTTCCCTCGTCACCAAAAAAAAATCTATTACAAGCTTTAAAGAAATATAAACTGTCATTGCCACTAGTCAAATTTTAGTAATTAGGTGTAGCTGAGATTCTACATTGTCTTCAAAATGAATTTTTACATTTTTTTGTAAGTTATTTGGTAATTTCATGCATTAATGGGTTATTTAATCTTGATGCTTCTAATATTTGCTTACAGGAATGTACGGTTTGAAGCCTGATGTACATGATGTCACAAAACTTATGGTAGACATCTCTTTAGACGAACTCCTTGATGGAACCTACAAGTGTTCTACTATAGGAAAAGACAAGGTTACGAGAACACCAAGTGTGAATAACAATGTTCTTGTTTCAGTAAGAAAAGTTTGGTCCCTCATTTGTCCCGAAGGAATGCAGAAGGACAAACAAACTGAAGAGTCGGATATCCATGCTATCAAGAAAACCCCTTCGTCATCATCACCTTCTAGCAATAGTTTGGAGAATGTGTCTGAGGGTGATGGAAATACTATGGATGAATTATCTAAATGTAATAAGGTGCGTTTTTCTTAAGCCTTTTTTTGCAAGGATAATAATGATAGCATTAGCTTCGAAAAAAGGAGTAGTTGTAAAATGATAATAGTAACCTCCTCAAAAACATATTTTTTACCTCTGGAATCCCGATTGTTACTTCCGTAGGTCAGTCGCACTAACAGTAGCACCATAATTTCTTTTCTTGTACTTATAAGATGCGTCCAAAATTTTATAACCAAAATAAATGGTTTTTTCATAAAATAGCCACGTGTGAGCTGCGTGTTGGATACTTTTGAATGATTTCAACTAAACATAGCATTATACAAATTGGCTGTAGTTGTGCATAGCAGCAATAACCCATATGAATAACGTTGTTTTACTTAATCCCCCAGGATTTAGATTCAAGTGTTAAGGCTGAAGCTTTTGCTGATTTATGCGATGGTCCATTATATCAACCTAGAGAATTCTTGGAGAAGTTGGTGCTTCCTCCACCAAGAGACATGGAATCGTTGTTGCAGGATGCAATGAAACCTGCTGTATCCATGAAACTCACCGATTCACGTTTGAGAAAACAATTATCTCATCGATTAAATTTGCCACCATTGCCATGGTCCCATAATTTTAATGGGCACTATAAATCTAATAATGAAGCTCAGAAAATTTCCAATAAAAGCACCTGTTCCGGTAGATGGGTAAAAATTAGCAGTACAACCAGTTTCATTGGAGGGAGCACCAAAGGTTCTGTAGATTTGGAGTCTCTCACTTATGACGACAGTCTTGTCCCAACAGGACAGGTAAAATACATTCTTCCTGAAGTTGGAAGGTCATCGACGACATTTCCTAGTCTACAGGATGTATCTCCCGTTGCATGTCCGGAAAAGTCTCAGCCACTCACTGGTTAGCCCCTTGCTTCTCTGTTTTCTTTTCTCTCTCCCTCTCTTTTAAATGACAGCATGTGTATGATTGTTTGGAAGACTTACATTTCACAATGCAGTTAGTCCCATGAGATGACGTCTCGTATTTTTATAATCTGAGACCAACTTTCTCTAAATGAAAATTCGTCTGAAATACCAACTACACCTGGCAAAACAGACCGACCTAGAATAATACGGCCTAAACCCAATCCAACACCTAAACTGAAGACCCAAATTGACCTGACCTAACCGACCCAAATGCTTACTACAACTTTCAAACCGATATCCTTAAAAATGCTGACAATAATAGAGCCGAAAATGACCTAACTCGAACGTGACCCGCCCGACCCGGTTTTGCCTAGGTAAAAATGACCCAACCTAGTTGACCCATTTGCCAAATACCAACTGACCTCAACAAAATGACAAGGCAAAACCAAAAACTGTGATACGGAGTACTACATAACTTCCTGGATACATGGATTAGCCTCATGTTACTCTTATTAAGAGTAAAACAAGTGAAGAAGTCCTTTTTTCAACCCAAAAAGAAAAAAGAGGAGATTTATCAAACAAGGCCTGATGGACATACTCTTGATAGTTGGATCCAGTTGGTTGATTATTGGTATTCTGAAAAGGGAGAGGTAATAATAATCTACGACCTATAATGGTGATTAAATAAGGATTCTGATTAAATAAGGGTGATTAAAAGTATGTGTACTTATGCAGAAATTCGCTCAATGTGGAAAAGAGGCACGAGCAGCACATAACCATGTCCATACAACTGGGTCAACAAGCTATGCTAATATACGAGCTGATTTTGTACTTATTCTATCATTTGTCACTCTTTATATACTAATTAGTTGGGTGTGTATAATACCTTATGTGCTATAACTAATTAAAGTTTTGACAGTGAACAGGAAGAGAAGAATAAGAGAGACCCAAGTGAATTGAAGATATTTAAGCAAACTCATACGAGGAAAGATGACACCTTTGTGAAAGACACACTAACAGAGGAATTTATGGTAGGCTTATACTTATAAACTTCTACCACCCAATTGCTTTTCATTTTTCTATTTCTTTTTTTAAAGGTTAGAGGTATATCTGTTAAATAATTTTTTGTTCAGATTGATGTAGATATTAATGTTGACACTCAAACTATGTTATATCCTAAAAAGTCCCAACTAGAAATTGAGGATGATGTTTTTAAGAAGCTAATGTTTGGGGAGGAGGTCTCTGAACGTCCCTTGGGTTACGGATTTTGTGTGAATCAAACTGGTATATATGGGGTGCGTAGTATCTTAAGAAAAGAGAGATTTAAGTGCAGTGAAAAAGATACTTCAGCTTTTTGCACTAGTAGAAAAAGGCTCATTTGCGGCTCCTCATTTGCGACATCTTAGCCAAATAGCAGCAAATAATATTACTTGTAAATCTTCACCCATCTTATTGCAAGCAAAAAAAAAGCTCTTTACCAATTTTGGGATTATTTAATATATTATTAAAATAAAACAAAAAAATCGGCACTCTCTCATCCACGCCGTACCCTTGACTTAATGTATAATAGCAATAATTTTTTTAATTTATCTATTTTTGGACGGGTAACGTATTCGGGCATGTTTTGACCCAAAATATTCGGGTTATTAGTAGGTCGGGTTAGTTTTGGGTTTCGGTCATTTTCGGGTGAAATTTTTCGGATTTTTATTCCAATGGTTTTAGGTTGGGTTTTTATATCGGGTCAATTTTTAACCAGTCTAATATCACCGTAAGTTTAAGGCCCTGTTCTCCTAGACTTATATTCAGACAGTTTCAGTTCAGTTCAGTTCAGTTCAGACAGTTTCAGTTCAGTTCAGTTCAAACACATTCAGTTCAGTTCAGTTCAGTTCAGTTCAGTTCAGTTCAGACACATTCAGTTCAGTTCAGTTCAGACTTATTATTATTATTATTATTATTATTGTTATTATTATTATTATTATTATTATTATTATTATTATTATCGGCATATTCAAGTAAATTTATCACGGGCCTTCAACATACCGTGCATTTATTATGACTCAAATTTTTTAAAGTATATTAGTAATATTTTTTTAATATTGAATTATGGAAGGTGAGAATATTAATATTGAATCTATACTATTATAAGTTATAAATATTAATTATACTAATAATAATAACATTATTATTATTATTATTAATATTATTAATATTAGAATTAATTATTTTTATTTTTATTTTTCAGTTCAGTTCAGTTCAGTTCAGTTCAGTTCAGTTCAGTTCAGTTCAGACACATTCAGTTCAGTTCAGACACATTCAGTTCAGTTCAGTTCAGTTCAGACACATTCAGTTCAGTTCAGTTCAGTTCAGTCAGTTTAAGTCCAGGAGAACAGGGCCTAAATTAAGTTATAAAAATGTGTGCTCTTAGTTGGATATACAAATTAACACCAATTTGTTGTTATTGTTGGCAGCAAAACAAAAAAGAAAAAAGAAATCAATTAAACGCCTAACTTATGTCTTCTCCGTTTTCAATTAACACCAATATAATTTGTTCTTATTGTTCTTATTATTGGCAGCAACACCGACCCTTACCCTCCCCCTTTTTCGCGATTCATCCCTAACCTACCCTCCCCTCGCCGGACGTCAGGTTCGCCGGACGCCGACGCAGCGCCGGACCTCCTCTTCGTTGGCCGTTGTTCCAGTCTTTCGCCGGACCTCCTCTCAATTCCTGAAAATCCCCAATTTCGAGTTAGGGTATGTTTTTTAATTGAATTCGTTTTTTTATTTTGTTTAGTTTTGCTATATTATTGTTGTATATTTGATGAAGTCAACCTAGGTTAGTTTAATTTAGAGTAAATTTGTTTGTTAGATTAGGGTTTCATTAGATGTAGGTTTAAATTAAATTTCAGTTTAATTTAGGATTAAATTAAATGAAAAATTGTTTAAGTTAGATGAAATTAGTTTTAGGTTAGATGAAATTCATTGTTAAATGTTCATAGTACAGTATCTTTTAAAATTGAAAACAATAAAATTCAGTAGTACAGTAGCTAATTCAGGTTAGATTCATTGTTTTAGGTTAGATTCAGTAGCTATGAAAAAATTAAAACAATAAGATATTAAAATTGAAAACAATAAGAATAGTACAGTAACCTTTTTTGATTTACAACCTATCTTCTTTATATAACACAGTACCGTTTGTGCAAATATATAAATCCTGGAGACCTTTTTGTTTGTGGATTTTGAATAGTAGTTTTTTAGCTTGTGGATTAGGAAATGCTTAAGACTTAAGAGTGAAGTACATTATTATTTGAGGATGGATAAGGGTGAATCAAATACTAGTATGAATCTAGGAAACAAATACTAGTGAAATTTACAATAATCACAAGGTAATGACGGTTTCAGAACCCTCGTATATATTTGTACCGAGTGGGACGACCTCCGATCCTCATGCTTTATTTACATTTGGGCACTGCATGGAAGCAAGGTATAACCACTTTCCTGATCTATCTTTTGAGCTTTGACTCCTACACCTCTGCCTTTGTTCCTTAAATGATGAGAAGCTGTGCGTGGATAGGTTGTGATTTTGATTCACCGCGGAGTAAAAAAGCATTCTACAGTTAAAGGCAATTTCATCCAGTTTCAGTAAAGCACCTTTGGAATAACAAACAAAGTCACTCACCTGTACACCTGTAAAACAGAGTTATGATATACAACAGTTCAACAAAATCAGCACTAATCTCGATTTCACTTGATGCAGAAAGTAACTTCAAGCAGGATTTAATTGTCTTTGATCTTAGGAATGCCAGGTATATATACTTAATAAAACCATTCAAAAAATTTGTCTTACAAGTTCTCGGAAAACTCTTCAGTGGGTAACACCAACTAGAAAACACTTAGGTTTATGAGCCAAATTTTTTACTGTTTGCAGTGGAAGAAGTGGCTTCATAAGCTAATTAAGTGCAAGAATAAGATACAAACACTACAATGATATACACGTGGAAGAAGTGGTCTTTTTTATGTTGTAATTTGGTTTTAATACCAAATCTAGTGATCAACTATCTAGTGGAGACCACTGGAAATCAGTGGCAACTTTGTTTTTTTAAAAAAAAAATATGTATTCAAATTAACTTATTGAACCAGCTAGAAATTGGATTTACTGAATCTGAGTTGGAATTACTATTCATCACCATACGAAAATATTTTTTGAAATTAATTAATGTACTTATGTAGGGTAGTCAATAAGTGAGTAACTTTTATTAACGTCTTTTAATCAGGAGTAATGATTAAGTTGTGGTTAGTAATTGTACTTAAGGTGGAATATGCATGACATATGACGCATCGATCTATACCCTCTGTTATTATGATGTGTCAACTTATTCATCATATTTGTAATGTATTCATCCACAAATAAATTTCAAATAGGTAGGTTGTTTGATTGGCGTAATTTAGCTTATTATTATTGGAGGAGGAAGAGCACATCATAAAGGGTAGTGCTATGTTAATGTTGTTACTACTACTTCCACCACCAGCACCAAGACCATTTATGTTGCTACTCTCATTCAATTTGCTTGTTGCTAATATCGTAGGTTCCTTAATAAGTAGTCGTAGTTAGTACTTTATTTTTATTTTTTTTATTTATTGTTTGTACTCCGGTGTCTGGAGGAGTGAACTATAGAATCAGTGACGGTTTTAGTTTCTTTACTGAAGTTCACGTTAGTCATTATATATATATTGATAAGCTCTTAATGTGTATTGATAAGCTCGACTTCCATTCAAGGTCTCCATGATTTTTAAGGAGACTAAGATTTGCTGATAACAGCTCTACTGTCGTCATGGGTTTCTTTTCGAACTTGAATAAATAAAATGGTTTTTGCTTTGTAAGTTCCGCTTCTGGTTTTTTAGCAGCTCTTTAGCTTTTAACCTATAAATTACTTATGGAAAAACAAAATGCAGGGTAACTGTAAACTTTTGGGTGAATGAATTTCAGAGGGATAGAATAAGGCTAGGCTTTATAAAGCATTAAGGGAATATTACGTATTACATATTACATGCATTAACTACATAAACATTGAACTAGCTACTTAGTTCATTCAGGACGTAATTAGAAAAAACACACAAAATATACTTAAGAAAACGAAACTAGCTTAGTAGTACGATTGATCTAAACTGGATGGATTCTTATTCTATGCTGCTAAATCATATCTTGTACCATGCAATTAAAAGGGTAGATAAGTGGCTAGAATAACAATTTGCATTAGTAAACTATCATTGGCGTATGTCACCAATTAAAAGCAGTAAACTGTCATGTAAGGAATAGATAAGTAGCCGATTCTTTTTCCTTCTATTTCAGTGACTATTTTTCTATGTCTAACATATCTTAATATCCTTTTTATGTTCCTGGTTATGCAATTCCATGGACCACCCAACATGGTTAAGTAATGTTGATGGTGATTAGTAAACAGAAAAAATATTTTCATTTAAGGACCTAATTGTTTTATTTGTAGTGTGTTATACATGTTATGGACCGAAATTGGATGTATGGTAAGCGTAACTCACTCGAGTTTAAGAAGGGAGTGGAGGAATTTTGTAGAATTGCGCTGGATTATGCCAAAAGTGTTGGGGATGAAGGTTTCTATTGTCCTTGTGTCTATTGCTCCAATGTGGACCAACTTTACGATATAAAGTCTTTAAGGGAACACATTACTTGTCGTGGGTTTAGGCAAAATTATCAGACTTGGGTATGGCACGGTGAAGGAGGGTTTTACAAGGAAAATACTAATGCAAATGAGGATGAGGCGATACATCTTGAGACTCCGGTTCTTGTAGAAAATGAACGACAACGAGAGGGTGTTTCTGTTGACAATAATGAAGCTGATATCTCGGAGGAAAATTTGGCTGATGTTGAAGACGGTGATGAGGACGAATATGATGGGCTACATGAGATGTTACACGACGTCGAAGATGAATTTAGTAATCGTCCTAATGTGTTTGAGAGGTTAACTGAGGCATCTAACACACCGTTATCTCCAGGGTGTAGCAAGCACACTTTGTTCTCCGCAGTGCTGACATTTTTCAACATGAAGGCGAAGCATGGTTGGAGTGACCAAGCCTTAACCGAATTGTTAGAAAATTTGGAGGAGATGTTCCCCGAAAGAAATCAAATCCCTAAGTCCAATTATTATGCGAAGAAGTTGTTATGTCCTTTAGGTTTAGGGTACGAGAAGATCGACGCATGTCCCAATGATTGTATATTGTATCGTAATGAAAATGCTCATTTATACGAGTGTCCGCGTTGTGGCAAATCACGTTACAAGTTACGCGATGGAATTGACTTCGAGGTTGGTAAGAAGTATCCTTCAGCAAAGGTGTTATGGCACCTTCCAATAATACCACGTCTTAAACGCTTATTTTCAATTAAGAGTGACGCTAAGCATTTGAGGTGGCATGCGGAAAAAAGGAAGAAAGATGGGAAGCTTCGACATCCAGCAGATTCCCCCCAATGGGATTTGATAGATAAAAAGTACCCTGAATTCAAGAAGGAAGTTAGAAATTTAAGACTTGGGCTTAGCACAGATGGAATGAACCCATATGGTAGCTTGAGTAGTTTACATAGCACATGGCCAGTCTTGTTAGTTATTTATAATTTGCCTCCGTGGTTGTGCATGAAGCGTAAGTACATCATGTTGTCACTTCTCATATCCGGTCCTAAACAGTCGGGTAATGACATAGATGTATACCTTGCGCCTCTCATTGAGGAACTGAAACAACTTTGGACCGAAGGTGTAGTGGCATTTGATGCGTATTCTAAAGAGAACTTTACGTTGCAGGCAATGTTATTTTGTACTATCAATGACTATCCTGCGTATGGTAATTTGTCGGGTTACAAAGTCAAGGGAAAGAAGGCATGCCCAGTATGTATCGATGATATGAAATCAACTTACTTATCCCATTCAGGAAAATACGTGTATATGAATCATCGAAGATTTTTGAATCGCTTTCACCCTTATCGAGCTAAAAAATTACCCTTCAATGGAAAAGTATAGCTAGAAGTAGCTCGAAGACCGTTGAGTGGCAAGGATGTTTTTGAGCAAATAAAGGGTGTTCAGACTGTTTTTGGTAAAACCACCAAACAGAAAGATTCCGGAAGTTTATGGAAAAAAAATTCTATCTTTTGGGAACTTCCATATTGGGAAGACTTGCCGGTAAGACATTGCCTCGATGTGATGCACATTGAAAAGAATGTCTGTGATGCTATTTTGGGCACACTTCTAAATTTAAGTGGAAAGACAAAGGATGGATTGAAAGTGCGTAAGGACATGGAAGAAATGAAGATTCGACCAAAGTTGTGGCCAATTGCAAAAGACAATGTTAAGAAAGGAAAAAGTTCATCCTTCTATCTTCCACCGGCTTGCTTCACCTTGTCCAAAGAAGAGAAAAAAAAATTCTGTGAGTGTTTGTATGGGATTAAGGTTCCCACAGGTTACTCATCTAATATAAGAAGGTTGGTGTCAAGGAGTGATTTGAAATTAGGTGGGATG
This sequence comes from Agrostemma githago, assembly GCA_958450325.1. NCBI lineage: Eukaryota > Viridiplantae > Streptophyta > Magnoliopsida > Caryophyllales > Caryophyllaceae > Agrostemma > Agrostemma githago. Next base: position 22,051,606 of record OY288244.1, on the reverse strand, counting down.
AAGTCCCATGATTGCCATATCATGATGCAAGTATTCCTTCCAATTGCTATTCGTGGAATTTTGCCCAAGAATGTGAGACATACCATCACCAAACTTTGTTCCTTTTTCAATACAATATGTAGTAAGGTGGTAGATCCAGAGTCATTTGATGCATTACAAGTCGATGTTATCGAAACACTTTGTCAGTTTGAAATGTATTTCCCTCCTTCCTTTTTTGACATTATGATCCATCTAATTGTTCATCTTGTTCACGAGATCAAATTATGTGGCCCAGTATTTCTTAGATGGGCATATCCCTTTGAAAGACATATGGGTACCTTAAAGGATATGGTGAGGAATCCTGCCCGACCTGAAGCTAGCATTATCCAAGGCATCGTGAGTGAGGAAGTGTATGAGTTTTGTAGTGAATTTGTGAAAAACTTGGAATCTATTGGTCTTCCGAGAACTAAAGATGATGGGAGATATGAAGGTAAAGGTTTGGTTGGTGCTAAGGAGATTTCACCTTCGTCAAACTTAATAACTAAGGCACACTTATATGTGTTGCAGCAAAGTAAAAAGGTGGAGAAGTATGTTGCCAAGCATAAGGAAATTCTTGTTTCAATGTATCCATCACCAGGTGAAATGTGGTTGATGAAAGAGCACAATCGCACTTTCATTGAGTGGTTTTCTGATGTAGTGATGAAAAAGTTGAATAAAAGTAAACGTTTATCTAATACAACGAAATGGCTTGCACATGGTCCTAGAGAGAGTGTGCGCTCTTACGACGGGTTTGCCATTAATGGGTACACTTTCTATAATGAAAGGCAAGACAAGAAGTCGCTATCGGTGCAAAATAGTGGTGTAACGATGGTTGCATCGTCGAAGGAGTTTGCGAATTCTAAGGACAAATCACCAATTGATGCGACACAATCATACTATGGAGTCATTCAAGAGATATGGGAGTTAGATTATTGTGATTTTAAGATTCCTCTTTTCCGGTGCAAGTGGATTGAGAATAGCCGACGTGGTATCCATGTAGACGAATTTGGTTTTACTCAAGTTGATATGCACCGCTTACGAGACTCGGATGAGCCATTTGTTCTTGCCTCCCAGGCTAAACAAGTCTTTTATGTTGAAGACCCATGTAATTCTAGTTTGTCTCTCGTAGTTCACGGTAAGAAACGAGTTCTAGGTGTTTGGGATGTTTTTGACGATGATGACCATGATGATTTTGGGGATATTCCACCTTTCACTATTCCCGTAAATAAGTTGAATGATTGTGCTGACTTTAACACAAGTTATATGCGCTCTGATCATAGAGAAGGAATTACTGTGGACAATCCTTAACCATTGGCCGTAGGTAGGAAATGTTGGTATTATTTTATTAATATCTTTTTTTGGTTATCTTTTTGTTTATATTCAGTATAAGATGTTTACAACTTTAAGTGATTGTTCCTTAATTAATTTTGACTTTTAAGTAATTGTGTTTCAGGTACTTTTTAATGGATAACGAGGTATTCAGTGATGATGACGGGAGTGAGAGTAGTGATGAGTCTGCATATGATGCTGAAATGGAGGAGGATTTGGGTGACGAGGAAGAAATTGCTGCTCTGAGGAGGAAACTTGAGGAGGATTGTACAATGGATGAGTATGAGCGTATGGCCGATGAAGCCGCATTGAAAGGGGTGGATGTTCTTGCGCCTATGAACCCTTCTACATTTTCAAAAGAAGTTAATGTTTCACAGAATCATGAGGAACCACGTCAGGGAAGAGGTGCAACAAAAGGGTTAAGAGTTTCGGAGGATATGCATTTGAGTTTTGATGATCTTGGGCAGCCGAGGGGCCAATGGCGATTAAAATATGGGCAACATGTTGGATTTTGCATGCGAAAGTTAAACATAAATTGGAATTGGAAAGACGTGAGCAAAGCGAAAAGGGAATTATTCTGGGAAGACACTATGGTAAAGCTTACATATGATTTGTACTTTATTATTATAATAATAGAAGGCTAGTTTTTATAAAGGCCATTGTCGGAAGACATCAGATCTGATAATGTGATAGTAATTTTTATAATGTCTTGAATTTTTATTTACTTTTTAACAGAATTTGCTCCATATCACTGATGAAAAGAGAGTCAAGAAAAATTTCTTGTCAAGAGTTGCAAAAAGATTCAGAGATTTCAAAAGCAAGTTGGTTAGCGGGTGGATCACTAAGACACGTAAGAGAACAAAATATGAGACCGGGAAGTTGCCACCTGACATTTGGAAACACATAAAAATTGAAGACTGGATACTTTTTCAACAATCCAGAAGTACGAGTTCAGCCAAGGTAAGACAAATGGCAAACTTCATACTTGATATATATCATGCAGGATCCAAATTTTGTTTTTGCTTTATCGAATTGCTGTTTCATTCTTCATTTATTATGCTCTGTAACCAATCTTCAAGATGATGCTCTATAAAATAATAAGAGCTCACCATAGCAGTTGCATAATGAAAACTGTAACACACTCAAGCATTTGTACTAAACTATTTTGAGCAACACAATGTAGAGCCTTAATTTTGCAATGAGCTGTTGTATGAAGTACGTAGTTGTTGCTATACTAAGATATCCACTGCATAATTACAGTTCATTTCTGGTAAAAATGTATTTTTCCATATGATCCTGATACTAATGGAATCATGGGAAGTAAAAGTTAAAAATGAATTTCAACTTTAGTACTACATTTTTTTTATTGAATATTGAGGTCAAATCCCTAGTGATAAGTAATTTTGTTGTTGGTCACGAGCAGGGTCAGTAGGGGCAGATGCACGACGTAGGCTGCTGTCCCATGACCCAAATAGCTAAATAAGCTGTGTGATTTGCTTTGCGATGTGACTTTGAAGATAGGTGCACCGTGTCATAGTTTTATTAATTGTTTTCTTGTTATTTAGAGGAAACGTGAGAGAGCCATCGAGTGTGCGAAAAAGAATGAACATCATCATCGTTTGGGGCAAAATGACTTCAACACCGCTCGACCTATATGGATCAAAGATGGGTTTTATCCGGGGAGCACGTCTACCGGAAATGAGTCGATTACCCTCGATGTCAATCGGGCGGATGATTGGTTTTGTGCTATGCATTCTAAAGATAAGGAAAGCGGCAAATATGTAATAAACAACCCTACAACTAAGGAAGTGGCCATAAAATTGGTAACCTTAAGTCTTTGGGTGGTTTATTTTTTTGGTTTTAAAAACGAAATTGCTTGACATCTTCGCATCACCATTACTGCAATTTGTAAGTGTGTTTTTTAAAATTCTATTAGCTCGAGTATAAAAAGAAGCAAGAAGAAGGAGGGTTAGTTCCTTGTGGAAACAAAGACGCTTTATATTTCGCTCTTGGTGAGAAGGAAGATCATCCTAGCCGTGCAAGAGGTTTTGGTGGAGTTAATGTGAGCGTGAGAGATGCTTTTGGTTTGTCGGGAAAAACTAAAAGGCAAAGAATGAATGCGACATCATCCGAGGATAGTGATGCTCTAAAGTTAGAACTAAAACAGGAACTGAAAAATGAAATGAGAGTAGAGTTATCATCTTTGTTTCAAGAAATGGGGTTGCCAACCACACAATTACATGATGTTTCCGTCAAGAAGTGTCCAAATAACGACACAATCCAAAAAAAGCAAGCTTCACCACAAGAGATGCAGGTAAACTAAAAAAAGAGTATAGTGTTGTGGCTTATTGTTCTTTGTTACAGACTGTTTGGTTATTTCATATCATGATTATTATTTCGATAGAGAAGATAAATTTTCTACTTAGTTTTGTTACCTTAGTAGTGATACATACTTATTCTATTAAAAATGTTTGCAGAATGATACTTTATGTTGCCTATTCATGAAACACCCCGAAAATGGAGTGTCATATGAGGTGGCATGCGGCAAGATATTTCCAGGAGATGTGTGTCATCAAGTTCCAGTCGGACCGGACCACGTAAGAGTAAAAATATCTGCGGTCCCCAAAGAGTTTGAGACTCTTCCACTGCCGGTTCCTGTGACAGCTTATGATCTTAATTTGTTAATAGATGCCGTTGGAAGTATGGTGCAGTGGCCAATTGCATTAGTTGGAATTGAAAAGGAGGGTAATCAAGAAGAAAAAGATACTGGTATGATGGGTAGCAACTCACATGTCACAAGATTGTCGGTTACGCCAATAAAAACTCGTTCTCAGGAGCTAGATGTACAATCCTTTAGTCCAGATTGTCAATGGTTGAAAACACTTGTCGATACAATGTCGGACGAAGAGTCTTTTACAATCTACTTTGATGCCAACACCCCACTATTCTACTATAATGAGGAAGGAAAGGCGGAAGTGTACCAAGATGACCTAAAAAATTTTCTTAAAGGGATTGAACTTAATATTCCGATCATGCAGATATTGATGAGGTTTAATTTTGCAAAACCTTTATATAATTCTCTGTTGATTCATTATTTTTTCTAGTGTTAGATTATAATGTTTAATGTTTCTGTAGGGCTCTTCGAGAGGATATGGAGAAAGACGAAAGTGAACTCCGAATTGGATGGTTATGTCCGGCTGCCACGATTGAAAGTAGGTTGAAGAAAAAAACAGAGGATGTAATAGCCTACATTAGTAATGCATTCCTAAAGTCAACTGTTGGTGGTAATGAATTTATCTTGGCCCCGATATGTGACAGGTAATACTAACGAATATCATCGTCGTTGACTTACTAGTATTTTTCTCATTATTGTATATACTACGGAGTAATAAACATTAACGTGTCTTTTTTGTAGTAAGCATTGGGTCTTACTTGTGATTTGCCCTCAAAGTAACACCATCTATGAGTTTGACTCAGTAACCCTTAAAGAAGGTCGCAAGTTATACGTGAAGATGGTGGTCAATAGGTAAGTAAAAATTAAAAGCTTAATTTTGTTTGAGTAACTTTAAAAACAAAATAAAAAACATAATAACCTTTGATTTGTAGGGCTCTAAAGAGGTTCAAAATGAGTGGTGGTGAAATGAAGGTCAAAAGAAATGAACCATTTTGGAAATCTATGAGGGTAAGCGTTTAAACGTTCATTACTTTGTGTTTTCGATCATTTGTGTTTAATTTTTTGGGATGCGAATACCGATATTTTTGTTTTGTCTTGGTAGTGCCCTCAACAAAGTGGAGACATGGACCATGGCTTCTATGTGATGCGATTTATGCACGATATAGTAAAAATTTGCTCCACGATAAGTGACTTGGATAAGGTACGCTTTTCATTACTATGATCCAATGGGTTATGAGTATGAACTGTGGTGGGGTAGAGGATCGTACAAAAAATTACTAATTCAATTTCCCTTTGTAAGTTAGATTGAGCTATTATAGGATGAATATGGATTATGAAATTAGGTTAGTGAACTTGTGGTTGATTGGTCGATTTTGTGGATGTTTAAGTTGTTGAAATTGTATATTTTGTAAATATGGATGCATATGAATTATGAATATTGATCGATTTTGTGGCATTATAATAGGTTTGGATCTCACGCAAAGAGCAGCGGTACAACTACAGCCAAGATGAGCTTAATGATGTACGGGATAAGTGGGCTTCTTACTTAACTTCTCGGTGTACGTAAAATGCTAAGTAATTTTATATTTCTAAGTCGATTGTAGTAGAATGCTCTTTTGAATGGTAGATGATATGTAAGTTGCATCACTATGAATCATTTGGATTTGACAATTTGTTGATGCCCTTTTGAGGTGTATATTGGCATCTTTGGTATTATTGAAAATTTGGATGGTACCAAAAGTCTAAAAAAAAGGTTTTCTTTTCATTTTAAAAATGTATTTGTGGCGTATATGTAATTGTTTTAGATGCGCCAAATATATTTATTTGCGGCGTCACCCAACTACAGAGCACCTTTTACAATTCATTATTTGAGGCGTTTCTTGCATAGAACGCCGCAAATAATGTGAGTATTTGAGGAGGTTTTTGATAAAAAGAACGCCGCAGATAATGCAGTTATTTGAGGCGTTTTTTCATAATGACGCCGCAAATAAGTATTATTTGAGGCGTTTTTAGAACGCCGCAAATAATATTTTATTTGCTTCCCCGCCATTTGCTCCTTAGCCTAAAATGCCGCAAATGATAGATATTTTGGAGCCGCAAATGAGCTTTTTTCTACTAGTGTTGGGATGTGCAAAAGGTTGTGGATAAGTTAATAGAGGAGAATAAGGTTATGAAGAAGATAAATGAAGAGCTACAATTGAAGTATGCTGAGACTAATTCGTTACTGAAAAAAAAATAGAATGTAATGAGTAGTGGGGGAATATCATATGAGAGTGCAAATATGGCAAAGACAATCTTGCACAACATTGCTGATCCCGAGGTAATTTATTTATCTAATATGTATTTATATTTTCTACCTATTTATGTTTCATTATATGGTCTATTTAATTTTCCTTATTATATTTTTTTTACCACTACAGGACATTGCACAACACAAAAAGGGAGATGATGATGGAATTGATGGATGACAAAATCGACTCACATGGACATTAAATTCAATGTTTTTTCGGAGAAAAACACGTACCTTTTAAAATAATACTGTAGTTTGTTAGTATTTTTTTATTTTACTTTGGATTGCGAAATATGTGATTGAATGGAGATTATTCTAGGTATTCGTCGTATGAAACTCTATTTATTGATTGCAAAATATATATATATATATATATGATTGGAGATTATTCTAATTAAGTGTTTGTTTTCTGAACGACCAACTTGATCTTTGTGTAATGGATATCAATTCAGTGAATGTGGAGTCGCGCTTTTTAGACAACATAAATATGTAATCGCAAGCAGTATTCAGTTGTTGGAAATGTATAATTATTACTTTATTCTTTATGATAAGATTCTCGACGCTTTTACAATATTAAAGTGTCGATAACTGAATTTTATAATATTATTTCTCGACACTTTAAGTAGTAGAAAGTCTCCCGCTTTGAAAAAAAATTGGCCGGGAAAAAAAATCGCGACATAGAAAAGCGTCGAGGTTGCATATTTTAGTGTACCACGTAGTGACGCAAAAAAGCGTCTTAAATAAAATATTCAACGTTTTAATGCGTCGAGAATGGCAACATAAAAATGCGTCAAGAATTCCCGACGCCCAAAATCTCCACGCTTTCTAGAAGCGTCGAGAATTAAATTTGCGACACTTTAAAACATCGAGAAGCCACCTTTAAAGCGTCAAGAAACCAAGGATTTTGTAGTAGGGATCCTCAAGTGTCATCCGAAACATTATATCCCAAATATGGTATAACTTATTTTAAAACAGTAAATTATTTTAAATGAAGTTTTATATAAATATAAAATTTAAGGTATGATAATAATAATAATAATAATAATAATAATAATAATAATAATAATAATAATAATAATAATAATAATAAAATATTTTTTTAAAATTTATAGTTTCTGAAGAAAAAAAACTATAATTTGAGTCATACTTAGTCGATTTACAAAATTTGACGTAAAATCTTTTTTTAAATAATTATAAATGTCGTGTAAAAATTTCGGAATAAAATAAATCCATTTATTTTAGAAAATATAATTTATAAATTTCTACCTATATAAAAATAATAAGTGAAGTATTATCAAAAATAAGATATTTTGTAGGTTACTAATTTACTCTATTATTATAATATATAAACAAATGTAAAAGTACTAAAAAAATTAAATATGACCAAAATTACAATTATATAAAATACATACAAAACGTAAAGTACATAGAATAAATATACATAGTAAATAGTAATAAATAAATAAAATGATATAAGTATATTTTATTATTTTAAGTTCTTTTATTCATTTTCTCATACAAATAAAAATAAAAATATGATAAATTAATTAATTAATTAAACCAGTGATAATTTAGTCAGGTTGAATTTAGTCATAAATAAATACATAACATAAATAAAATATCACGTAATATATTTTTTATATACATAAGTAATATAGTCAGACCAATAAGCCTAAATATTTAAATAAGTAATTTATTAAGTTATTAACATAATATACCTGTATATATAAAATGTTGTTAGAAGAAAAGTTTGGTTACCTTAATAACTATTACGGAGTATATATTAAAGTTATTAAGAAATAAAGGTTGATAGGTCAATAATAATGTCTACGTTAGGAAAGTCGTCTCCTTTCCCCTTTTAAAGAAATTTAAGTCGAGATTGATTTGACCCAAATACGATTATAGAAACGTTATTCCGCCAAATACTGGGTAGCTCTTCATTCCCGATGCTCCAATTATATAGAAGGACGAAGGATTAAATATAATACTCCTTCCGAGTCTGAATGATCTTCCTCATTGATCATATATTAAACAAAGGGGAAGATCATTCGGACTCGGAGGGAGTATGTACTACGGAGTATATAGTATAGTATAGTAAGTAGAAGTAGTACGTAATATACGCAATATTAATAAGTAGTATGTAATACTGTAATATTAGTACTCTGTAGTAGTATATATATAAAGATATATATATATAGATGTAGAAGAAGGGAGATTATGTACTAGTAGTACGTACGTATGGTATAAGTAGTAATGTAGAAGGAGTAATATATAGGAGTATATATAGGGTGGTATATATAGTGTAGGAGGAAAAAAGAAACGAAAATGAGGTGGAGTAAGGATGAGGGAGAGGGAGTACAGGAGGGAGTAGTAGGTGAGGTGAGTGGGATGGGTAGGTAATAGGGACACATATTTCGAGTTTCGGTCCTTTTTTCGTACAAACGTCTTTCTTTCTTAAAAAGTTGAAATATAAGATTACGGAAATAAAATAATGGAAATCGTAAAGTTTATTTTTAAAAGGAATACGTGAGACGGTAAGTAAAATAGACAGTATAGTATTATGGGACGATAGTTATAAGTAATCATTATTTTAAGAATTCGATAAATTATTTCTAATACTTTCACGAGACGAGAAAATGTCAAAACGACGATTCATTATTAAAAACATATTTTGGAGTTTTAAACTTAATTCGATGAAAGATAATTTTTTAAATAATTCGATAAATAAACTCCTATGTTTTTATAACGGAATAGTTTTTAATTTAACGAAAATAAAATATTTTATTTATGAAAGTAATTTTTAGGGATATTTCCCACGGTACCCTCGAACTTTGACACATTACACATGGTACCCCTCATTTTAAGTTTGTCTGTATGGTAACCTTGTGTTTTGTGTTTAGTGTCCATGGTACCGCTGATCAATTTTCTGTCATAACGGTGTTAAAAGTTAGTTTTGTCAAAGTGATTAATTTGATTTTTTTTGGTGATATTAGTTAGAAAGCTAATGAAATTGAAATTAAAATGGTTGAAAATTGATGAAATGTCCATGGTACCCTTGCATTTTCAGTATTTTAACCATGGTACCATTGTGTTTTCAATTTTCGTCGATGGTACCCTTGTGGTTCTAATTATTTGTCCATGGTACCCCTGAATGAATTGTAACCACAAGGGTACCATGGGCAAAGAATTTAAAATTTAAGGGTACCATGGCTAAAACATTGAAAGCACCGGGGTACCATGGACATTCCCTCAATTTTCAATTATTTTTATTAGAAGTTCGTTAATTGTTCTAACTAATTTTTCCTCTAAAACAAATTAATCACTTTAATTAAACTAACTTTTAACGCCGTTATGACAGAAAATTGATCAGGGGGTACCATGGGCACTAAACACAAAACACAAGGTTACAATAAGAACAAACTTAAAATGAGGGGTACCATGTGTAATGTGTCAAAGTTCGAGGGTACCGTGGGAAATATCCGTAATTTTTAAAACGTTAAACTTGGTTTAAATAAATGTTTAAAATTTTAACGTTGATCGAAAAATACGAGGTGTTACAACAGAAGCACCCTTAAGTTGATCAAAGAGATCATCACTTCTGGGCAAAGGGTATTTGTTCTTAATTGTAACCTTGTTGAGATCAGGATAATCAATACATAGGTGCATTGAACCGTCTTTCTTTTTTGACAAAAAGTACAGGAGCGCCCCAAGGTGAAGAACTTGGACAAATGAAGTCTTTTTCTATCATGTCGTCCAATTGCTTGCGTAACTCTTGTAACTCCGCAGGAGCCATTCTGTAAGGTGCCTAGGTAATCGGGCTAGTACTTGGTACCAGTTCAATAGTGAATTCCACATCTCATTCGAGAGGAATACTTGGCAACTCCTCGGGGAATACATCTGCATAGTAACTAACTATACATACTTCCTCGAGTTTAGGGAGTTCAGCAGTTACAGTTACCGTACATAGAAACGCTTGGCAACCTTTTCTCTGCAATTTGATAGCTTTCATGGCTGAAATAATCTTGATACCTTTTTGTCTTCGACCCCCACAATAAGTAATACGAGTACCTTTGGGAGACGTCAGAAAAGTCTTCTGCTCTCGACACTGGATTTTGGCATCGTACAGGGCTAACCAACCCATCCCCAGAATAACATCGAATTTGGGGAGAGGGAACTCAAGGAGAATAGATGGAAGGGTGGTACCCGCGAAAAAGATAGGTACATCCTGATAAGCTTTGGAGAAATGGACAATTTTGCCAGAAGGAAGAGTTATAGATATAGGCTCAACTTTACAAGGAGTTAAGGATAATTTCGAAGCCAAGATGGAATTTAAGACTGTAGTTGAAGCACCAATATCGAAAATTATATAAGCACTAACTTCAGAGATCGAAAACATACCAGTAACCACGTCAGGGTCAGACTCAGCATCGGCGCGGCTCATGTGGAAAACCCGTCCCTTACGGGGAGCAGTAGTAACCGCACCAGCTGCAACTGTAGTATTGGTAGCTGGCTTCTTCGGACAATGAAAAGAGCGGTGCCCGGGTTCTCCACAAATGAAACATATAATGGGTTTACCATCACACGTCTTCCCTCGGTGATAAGTTTTCTTGCATCTATAACAAGCAGATTCCTTTTTGTCGTTAGGCTTGGAGTTGTAATTGTTTTTCTTGTAACCACTACCTCCAGAATTGAATTTCTTCGAAGAAGATGAAGAGTTATTCCCAGAATGGGAGAAGGGTCGTTTATAACCCGAGGATGGGTTCATTGATTTCACCCGTTCGATTGAAGACTCTGCGTACAGCGCGGCATCATAGTCCTCATTATCTGTTGTGAGACTCCGGGAAAGGTTGAAGGTAATATCGGCTCGGAGTCCACCCCGATAATAGAAAGCTCGGGAACTCTCGTTGTGCAGCAGATCTCCATCATAATGGGACAGGAAATGATACCGAGTGGTGTATTCTTCTAAAGACATGGTGCCCTGACACAAAGCGCCGAATTCAGTCATCCTCTGATGTCTCAGCTCCTCTAGATAAAATCTTCGTTCTAAAAAGGCCTTAAATTGTGCCCAATTGAATCCTAGAGTTTGGAGTGTGGTTAGGCCAACCTGGGTCCACCACCGGTCTGCTTCGTCAGACAGATACAGCACGGCCAAGCCCACCTTATGGTCCTCGGGGGCGGAGTAAATTCCGAACTTCCATTCCATCAGTCGAAACCAACGGTTCATGACTTCAGGATCAACGGAGCCGTCATAAAAATCCAACCTGCTCTTGGCCATACCTTCAGCTGCGTGAAAGAAGCTAAAGGGTCTCCGGTTGTTCCTATTGTTCATCTCGTTCATGGTTTGCGCTATGTTGTTCAGAGTGTCGACCAGTGTCACGTTGAATCCGCTTTGATCATTGTTATCGGTGTTGTTGTTGTTGTTGTTTTGGTTGTTTCTTCCGACCAACTTGAAGTTCACAGATGACAACATATAATCAACGCTAATCATTGAGTTTCAGGAACAGGAAAGCTAACCAATAAGTCCTTACTTGTTTCTACCCATCTCTAATAATATTTTTATTTACTGTTTAAATAATTTACTGATATTTTTCCTAATTTCAGGTGTACGTTGGGAGCAGTGATGTTCTGATACCAACTGTAATCCCCTAGAAAATTTAACGCGATACAGTGGCGGAAACAGTGTAGAGTCGAGATTAAAAACACACTGTCACTATATCATAATAATGTAAAAGGGCAAAGTCAAACAGTGGGCATAAATAAAAATGGCCAAAATTTAAAACAATCCATAAACGGGTTTGAACAATCCATAAGACAGTGTTACTAAAATAAACAAGCAGGATCCACAACTGCTCGCTAGCCCACACCCGACGAAAACACATATACCTGTCATGTTAAAAACATAACAACCACAATTAGCGAAGAGCAACGTCAACGTTCTCCCAGCCGTATAACATGATTTTAATACTGTAATTGCTATTATAGAAAAATAGTAAGAATGGAAAACAGTAAAACATTATAATGAAAATAAGCTTTCGGTGTAAAAACTTCACGTATCGAATCAAGAAAAATAAAAAAAAGTCTTCCGGGAGAAAACATAAAACTTTTGCCAACCTGCAACCAAATTATATCGATAATAATAAACATATTCAAAATGGTGTTATCGATAGGGTTAGTGTAGAATCTAGACTTTCACTAGGATAATACTTGAAACTAGCTTCGAGAACTATAGACTTAACCCATAACAGAATCCAGTCTCTAACTAAGCAACTCAACTATAACAGGACTGCGTGCAGCGAGGTCCTGGTTTAAGTAGAGCATACCCCTCCTAGACAACAAATATGTCTAGTTTACCTGACAACGACTAACACGATGCGATATCTAGCTTAAGGTCAAAACATACACTCTCCTGGGCGAAACTACACCCAATTCAACGACCAAATGCGCCCCAAATAGACACATCGCCTTTATAGCTGATGGCAAAAATGTACATCACGGACTATATTACTCTAAACCCACACTTGTCCTTATTCCATAACTCCAAAACAGGCCATATCATTATCGATATTTAGTAGAAATATAGTTCTTTTTTTCAAAAGAGAAACTTTATAAAAATAGAAACTTTCTTAAAATAATAACTTTCTAAAAGTAGGGACCATTATAAATAAAAATCGATTAAAATAGGAGTTATATAAAATAGTTAATATTACGCCTCGAGACGTAAATATTATATTTACCTTATAACTGTATAGTACATGATTAAAAGTCAACTAAAGTCAAAATCACAATTATTTATCAAAAGATTGAAGTTTAAGTAATTAAAAGTATTTAAATAACAAATTGACAGATTTCCAAGATTGCATTGTCTTACTATAAAATTTGTAATTACATTATTAAAAATCAAAACAGCAGAAGATCAGTGGGATTGAAAACTTTAGAAACTTAGTTACAACATTTATTTCTGGAGAAAATCCAAATTCCAAATAAAATATGGGTTTTTATTCATATGTTTAGAAACTGACAGAATTAGACACCCGATTGTATTTCTTCAATAAAACACGTTTAAAAATTGATTTTAAAGCAAATTCAGTTGGAAACATTTAGTAGACACTTTAAAGTTTATGTAAGTAAATTACCCAGATTAAATATAAAGTTTATCATAGGTTCAATTTAGGTCTTAACACAACTGATAGATTCGCGGATTTATTTGACACCTGTTCATAAACAAATTAATGTGACGAAAATACTTGAAAATATTTTACCAATTAAACAGACGTTAATTAGACTTAAAATAAAAAGTAGTCTCTTTTCAAAGTTTTCGGAAATAAAGTCATTGTAATAGAGTTTCAATTGACACAAAAACACTATCAGTTTTTGAAACATGCTGTAATTTTGTTAAAAATAATAAAAACTTTCAATTTGACACTTCATATAAAAAATCGTGAAAATTATTAAATAAATTATTATGTGTATTTTTTGTCTCGGCCTTATCATTTTATTTAATATTTTAAAAAATGATTTATTTGCAAATCTTGTAAAAACGATTTCAAATAACGAAACATGTGAAAATTAACGATTTTAAAGTTTATTAAAACAAGACATACATATATTGTCTAACAAAAATCTAATTTTTATACATGCAACTACACAATTAAAATCATGCAGTACTGAGTAACATCGACGTCTCTAATCCAAATCCGAGTCGATTATAAACTCGTCGGCTTCGGGATCGTCCACAAATCCTTAACACACAACATACATGGTAGAAAGATACCATGAGAAAACTAAGAAAATCAAGATAAATAATGATCTAAAACAACATCGATTATTACCTTAACGAAAGGACCAGAAAAAGGATCGATAAGAGAGATAATAAGAGTCGGAAAGAGATGTTTGGACCCGGTTTTAGGGCTGAAAATGTTGTTGTTTTCCCTTCAGTTTCATGTGAATAATGAGGGAGAAAGGAGATGATTTTGGCTTGATTAAATTGGGAGAAATGAATAATTGAAAGATTGAAAGGTTTCTAACATAAAGGGTCTCTTAAATATTGATGAGAACCACGCAACCAAGGCTTGCATGTCAGCCAAGTGTTTGGATAAGGGGTGAAATTCTACTTATATCAATGCATGTCTATTCATGTCCATGCATGTCAATGCATGTCCATGCATGCCTATGCATGTATCATTAAATGGAGGAGGAGAAAATATCTTAATCCTTAAGAAGTGTTAATAAAAGAAAGAGTAATAGTGGTGTGTGACAAGGGTCACGGTCCAATTGAGTGTAAAAGAGTCCAAAAATAATTGTAGGTTGGTAAAAAGAAGAATCGTAAAATCGTTAAAGATATTTCAAAGCATTTCGAGTGAACATCGCGTTGAAAAAAAAATGATGAAACATAAGGTCGAAACGTGATAGAGTTATGACGAAGTCATAGCATAAAAGATAAAAGTGCTAGGAAAATAGCAGGTGTTACATCAGTAGATCCTGCTAAGGTTAAAGCTATTAAGGAGTGGCCTAAACCTAAATCTGTGACTGAAATACGTAGCTTTTTGGGTTTAGCTGGTTACTATAGGAGATTTGTGACAGATGTTTCTTAAATAGCTAGACCAATGACCACACTAATGAGGAAAGCCACAAAATTCCATTGGGATGAGGGATGTGAGGAGTCGTGCATTTGAAATTTTGACGGAGAAATTGACTACTGCTCCGGTGTTGGCCTTACCGGATGAAAATGAAACTTATGAAGTTTATATCCATGCATCCGAGAATGGGTTAGGTTGTGTTCTTATGCAGAATAGAAGAGTGATTGCCTATGCTTCTAGGCAGTTGAAACCTTATGAAGAAAATTATCCCACTCTTGATTTAGAATTAGCAGCCATAGTCTTTGCCTTGAAGATTTGAAGACGCTGTTTGTTTGGTGTACCCTTTAAGATTTTCTCTGATCACAAAATCTTAAAATATACATTCACTCAAAAGGAGCTTAATATGACACAGAGGAGATGGTTGGAATTGATTAAGGATTACGAGATCGAGATTCAGTATCATCAAGGAAAAGCCAATGTGGTAGCCGATACCTTAAGTAGGAAATCATTTCAAATAATACAGTTAGTGATGAGCAATGATAAACTGAAGGAAGAATTTAGGAACTTTGCGATCCAAATGGCAAAGCCAGGAAGCCCATCAAATGTGTTATCTGTTGAGAGCGATTTGATAGGTGAGCTTAGATAATTACAGGTTGGTGATAAGTACTTGCAGGATAATTTAGTGAATGAGCCTACCTTGTTCAGGTGCGACAAGAGTGGATTGATCAAGGTTCATGATAGAGTTTGTGTGCCTAACCACAGGGGGATCAAAGAAAGAATAATGACTGAGGCACATGCAACACTATATTCTGTTCACCCCCGGGGTGATAAAATGTATGCGGACTTGAAATTAGCATTTGGTGGTTCGGTATGAAGAAACATATGGCAGATTTTTGGCTCGATGTTTTATATGTCAGAAGGTTAAGAGTGAACATAGAAGACCTTAGGGGAAGTTGCAGCCTTTAGAAGTTCCCGAGTGGAAGTGGAGTTCATTCTCCATGGATTTTATTTGTAGCTGGTTTGTCGAGATCACAGAAGGGTAATAATATGATTTGGGTGATAATTGATAGACTGACTAAGAGTGCACATTTTATTCCCATGAAAGATACCTGGAAGACGAAGCAACTTGCTGATGCTCATATACATCATGTGGTAAGACTTCATGGAGTTCCAAAAGATATTGTATCAGATAGGGATGCCAGATTTGTTTCGATATTTTGGGAGAAACTTCAGACAGCTTTGGGAACCAAACTTAAGATGAGCACAACATTTCATCCAGCTACCGATGGTCAGACTAAGAGAACAAATCAAATACTTGAGGATATGTTTTGAGGTTCTACCTTGCAATTTCAAGGAGGTTAGGAGGATAAGTTAGATCTTATTGAGTTCTCATATAATAACAGTTACCAGACCACAATTCAGATGGCACCATTTGAGGCTTTGTACGGATGCACGTGTAGAATTCCGATGTGTTTGGGTGATATTTGTGAGCATGTGATTCTAGGGCCTGAGATGATAACCGAAATGGTTGAGAATGTTAGGATCATACAGGACAGGATGAAAGCGGCTCACAACCGTCAGAAGAGTTATGCAGATAAGACTCGTAGGCACATAGAATTTGAGGTTGGTGACAAAGTTCTTTTACGTGTTTCTCCTACTAAGGGAGTGATGCGGTTTGGTAATAAGAGCAAATTGAGCCCTAAGTTTATTGGACCGTATGAGATCTTGGAGCGTATTGGCGAGGTGGCTTACCGACTTGATTTACCAGCTGATCTAGAACGAGTACATAATGTGTTACATGTTTCCCAACTAAATAAATACATTAGTGATTCATCAAATGTGTTAGACTCGGAGACTATTGAGCTTTATGAGACTATGACATATAAAGAGACTCTTGTTCAGATTTTTGACAGTAAAGTGCGAAAAAACCCGTAGAGGTGAAACAAGAATGGTTAAAGTGTTGTGGAATAATAACAATGTGGAAGAGACTACTTGGGAAGTCGAGTCAGCTATGAAAACCAAATATCCTAATCTTTTTGCCTAAGAGTTATGCATGACTATTTGTTTTTGTTGTAAACTAAGAATGTGCTTGTCTGATTTCATGCTAATATCTGTTTATTGGTCACAAATATGAATATTTTGGCTATCATTGATGCTTAATTAGCACAATGTCAATTCTTATTGGTTAATACTTCAAATTCACTTGTTTACACATGTTTGTGGTTTGTTTGTGCTCAACGCACATATTTGTGGTTTGCTTGTGCTCAACGCACATATGGGTGGTTTTGTGCTCAACGCATACACTACTACAAAATCACTAGTTTCTTGACGCTTTAACCTGGACGCTTTAATAAGTGTCCACCCTTTACCTTATCAAATTTTCCTTCTCTACCCTTTAATGCGTCGAGAGTTATATGTTTATTATAATTCATAACTAATTCCTTCTCTACCCTTTAATGCGTCGAGAGTTGTATGATTATTATAATTCATAACCAAAACCTAGGGTTGCGCAGAAAAATCCGTTACCGTTTTATTATCCTTAATTATATGATACGGTATGCGGTTACGATTATACGAATTTCCGGATATGTGATACAAATATCTGGATATCCGGTACCAGTTTTACGTAAAAATATAGCGGATACGTATCCGCAAAAATGGAAATCGGATATCCGATTTCCGATTTGGTTTTCAAAAAAAAAATAGAAATAAAACCAACTAAAATACTGAATGAGTGAACGAATTAATTAATATGTAAATGAAATGCCCAACTCATCATTCGAGAATGAAAATCAAACAAACTGCTTGGAGAGTATTGATTAAAAAAAGGTTGTTCGCATGTTATATTTGTCGTATTCGAGATGATTGTAATAATTAAATTATTTTTAGGTTTTTTTCCTATTTATTTATCGTATTATTTTTATATAATGATTAACGCAAGGTCGTTCATTATTATATTTAAATAAAAAAATTGGATTAGGTTCACTTAATGAAAAAATAAAAATAAAAGAAATTAATCGCAAAACCGGATACCAGATATCCGCTTTCGTATATCCGAAAAAATCGGAATCCAGTTTATTTCTGATTGGATACGGATATTAAAATTCCAAAATTTAAAACCGGGATATCCTACCAAAATCTCTAAACTCTTTTGAACTAATGAAACCAATGAATTAAAAAAAAAATTGTTCCCCGCCTCAGTGAAAAACCAATTACCACCCTCCCCTCTTCTCTTGTTTGGAAATTCGTCCCTATAAACCTAATCACTCACCGAAACGAATAATTACCCATCAATCATATCACCTGTTCAGCTGTTCATCACCGTTCCAACCTGATCAATCACTCTCGTCGTTCATCGTTCATCAATCACTGTCGTCGTTCATCACCGTTCTGCTTATTTCGCATCACCATTCCGCATTATCGAAACAATTAATCCGGGTTTCTCTCACAGTAAGAAATCTAATCGTTTTTGATGTTTTGATTGCTTATTAGTGTGATTGATTCTTATCGGGTGTTTGTCGGAAACTGCTATAGACACCTAGCAGCCAAATGTGGGTGTCTACAAAGCCCCCACTCTGACTGAGGCTTGAACAAGACGAAAGTCAGAGTAGCTGCCAGGCCAATCAAGGATTAAGACCTAGCAGACTTCCGGTCGGGTCGTTTATAGTCCAATAGACTTGTGTGAAGGGCTCGCCAACCATAGGATAGAAATCATAACTGAGTTGATGTTGATAGCTCCGTGGGGAGTCGGACTTGCCTTCGAAGTCTTAAGTTCACCTGTATCTAGGCACATCCCGTGCTGTTTTGGGAGAAATGCCGCCACGGGCTTTCTACTGGGGAGTTGAGTAAGTTGCGCGGGCCTGCTCCTGAAGCTTTGAGTTGTACCTGTGTACAGTTACATATATTTTGCATGTAACATTTAGGTGAAACACGACTCACGTTGGGGAATAAAAATTTTGAATTTTCAAATTTTTTTGAATTTTTTGAAGACTTTGAAAATTTTGACTTTTTTGAAAAGAA
This sequence comes from Agrostemma githago, assembly GCA_958450325.1. Lineage (NCBI taxonomy): Eukaryota > Viridiplantae > Streptophyta > Magnoliopsida > Caryophyllales > Caryophyllaceae > Agrostemma > Agrostemma githago. Next base: position 22,032,699 of record OY288244.1, on the reverse strand, counting down.
TAAGGAATGCTCGGGATGACTTTATTCCTGTACTGATATGAGGAAGCTGAAATTGGGCCTATATGGCTAGACCCACTCAGGTTAAGGAATCCTAATGGTAGGAGGATTGCTGGTGTTATAAATACACATCCCATGCTTTAACTTTTCTGTACTCCTCATAATTCCCTCTTTCTTAAAAAGAAAACTCTTTTCCTTTTCAAGAATCTTAGCCATGGGTATTGAACGTTTGATGCGATGCTGCAAGATTGGTCCCGACGCTTTTGGGACGCGGATAAGGTAGCTTTAAATCAGGCGAATATTTCTCAGCTTTTCTCGATCCGTCAGATGCAGGTGGACCGTTACTTTCTTGATGCTTGTCTGTTCCACTGGGACTACACATACCACGTTTGTGCCCTTCCTCGGGGCAAGAGTTGTCCTATACCCGAGGAAATTGCTGCTGTAGGAGGATGGAACCCTTTGCTTTGTCCTGCTGTCCCGTTTTCATTTCATGATCCCAGGAGGAAACTGCGGGAGTTTCTAGGACTTTCCCATACGGAGGTATCCCGTATGACAGAAAAGAATAATATCTCTTTGTTCGACTTGGCTGAGAATTCATGAACCCGCATGATGTCCGCGTTAGATCGGCCCACAGTCGTAGGGCATTCGCTTTTTGTATGCTCCATGTTTATGCTTTCGAAGGTCACATGGATTTACTATCATGTATGGGTAACGTTCGACTTTTCACCACTGTCGACCTGATGGAGACGGAGCATAGTCCAGCATGGCTGATTACGGAGGAAATTATCTAGGGTTTGGATAATCGCAAAAGGGACCGGTCAATTCGTCTGACCAGGAGCACTCGTTTACTGCAGGTGTATCGCTTCGGATTTTTTTCGATTCACACTTTTTTTTTCGCGATACTTTGCTACAGGGGGGCACTCGATCGAGTGCCTTCGTCAAAAACTCGTTGACCGATTTCAGGGGTGTGACTCGATCGAGTGGTCCCTAGGCACTCGATCGAGTGCCCCAAGGCGGATGCCAATTTTGCCTCGAGAATTTATGAATTCACTTTTCTTTTCATCTTTGGCTATTCGAGAAGCTATCAATCATAGAACCTCATCTTGGTCCGAGTTGGTACCGGCCTAATCAGGTGATGACCAGGAGACGGACCATTGATTTTTCTCGCCATATCAATCAGAAGTATTGGGACGAAGAGCTGTTTTTTCATAGTGGTCCATTGATCCGATGGGTGGTGTCGTGGTGGCCTATTTATGTTTGGACAGGTTTAGCAACGAGGGATAAAGCTCGCTATCAGGTGATTTTGTCTTTTAGACAGAAAATTCACCTTTACCCCGACCGCATACTTAGGCAGTATGGTTGGTCCCAGAGGATCCAGGAGAACGAGGCAGTTAGGAGTGATCCAACCCAGCTGACTAATGTTATGTGTGATACCTGGATGCAGCGATGGTATACTCGGGTTACTTGGTCTATTCCCGAGTCTCTTCACTCAATTTGGGTATCAGACTCTTATGTGAAATGTACGAAAGCAGATTCTACCAAGGTCCGAGCTACTTTAAAGGTTGATGAAGCTTATGACCTGGTTCGATGAGAGCAAGCTAAAGATAATAGAGGTTTCTTCGACGAAGGCGAGACTCCGGCTACTCTGGTTCGTCTGATATCAGGTCAGAGGGGAAGGACTAGAACTCAAGCTGAAGGGTCCAGTGCTAGAGGTGCGCTGGGGAGAGTGAGCCCCCAGACAGACTTGGAAAGGAGACTTCACCCGAAGTTGGCAGTTCAGGACCGACTTGGTCCTCGGGACAAGCTACCTGAGCACGTAAGGGCTCGACTCGGACCGACTACAGCTGCAGAAGACCCACTGTCAAAGAAACGGGTTCGAGCAAAGGAGGTTTCCCTTGTGGTCCGGGAACGCTCGCCCCCACCCCGGCGACATCGGACTCCACGTGACCCAAAAGACAAAGGCAAAGGCAAAATGCTTAAAAAACTAGTCTCCTTAATTTTATTATTTAAATATTATTATTATTTTTTTTGTGGTGTGCTTGTTTTTTTTTTTTTTTGTGATGTAATTTTGAAGTTCCCGAGTTTATCGGGTTTTAAGTTAATAAAAGACATATTTATTAGTGAATACCGTTCCCGTCTTTTTCGTTATTGCGGTGGTTGTGCCCTTTTGAGGGGCGGCCTACGTATCCACAGTTATTGGAATCAAACCAAACGTAGTTCGGGCGTAGAAATTTGCAATTTTGAAATACACCAAGACTATTAGTTCTGCGTGCGACAATTGGATAAATAATCCTAACTTATTGACTTTCTTATAATTTTGAAAGTTTATATTTTTTTAAAACCAATTTTATAAACTTTTTGCAAATGACATTTAGATAAGCATTAGGGGTAGTAGCGCTTCAGCTGGTCCAAGTTGGTCGGGTTAACGAACTCATTCCCATCCAAGTCTGTCAGCATCACTGCTCCTCCTGATAGAACCTTCTTTACTAGATACGGCCCAGCCCAATTGGGTTTGAATTTTCCCCTTGGGTCAACCGGTAATAACGCCCGACGGATTTGAGGACCAAATCCCCTTCTTTGATATTTCTGCCTAACTCTTTTGTTGAAAACCTGCTGTATCCTTTTTTGGTATATTTGAATGTTATTGAGGGCCCGGGACCGCCGTTTGTTCAAAAGAACTAACGAGTCATATCGAGCCAGGACGCAATCACTTTCAGGCACTTGGCTTTCTAGTAAAATCCTGAGGGACGGTATTTCCAACTCGACTGGTTGGACTGCTTCCATTCTGTACGTCATATAATATGGAGTTGCCCCGGTTGCAGTGCGGATTGACGTTCGGTATCCCCACAGGACAAAACGTATTTTGTCGGGCCAGTCCTGATAATTATCGGCCATCTTTTTAAGTATGGTGACAATTGTTTTATTAGCTGTCTCTACCGCTCCATTTTTTTGGGGGCGGTAAGGCGAAGATGTGTATGCCTTCGGATTTTATATTTGGCTAGCAAAGTAGCGGTTTCGGCTTGGAAATGCGTCCCGTGATCGCTGATGAACTCATGTGGGATCCCGTATTGGCATATAATCTTGTTTTGAATGAACTTAGCAACGTGCTTAGCGTTCAAAATCCGGTACGACTCGGCTTCGACCCACTTGATGAAATAGTCGATAGCCACCAAAATGAAACAGTGACCTCCCGTCCCGGAAGGGTTTACTTTCCTAATTATGTCAATTCCCCAAGTCGAAAATGGCTATGGTGATGTCATGGTGTATAATAGGGATGACGGCATATCCTGAACGTTGGCAAAAATCTGGCAATTATGACAGTGTTTGACATATACCTGGCAGTCGGTCTCCAAGCTATTCCAATAATATCCGAGCCTCATAATCTTCTGGACCACCATCTGGGCGTTCATATGGGGACCACATTCACCGTCGTGCACTTCGGCCATAAAATTCTCGGCTTGTATTTTGTCGACACATAGGAGGAGAACCCTATGTGCCTTCTTTTTGTATAATTGTCCGTCGACCGTACGGAGGAATTGGGTTGCCAATCTCCGCAGGGCTTTCTTGGCTTGGTTTTCAGTTCTCGGAGGATATTCCCATGTTGTCAAGTAGGTTAGAACATCCTGGTACCAAGGTTCTGGATCGGTTACCTCGATGTCTTGGATAACGTGGATATACATCGGCACGGACCGTCTTTCGACGCAAATTGGCATGTTGGTCAGGTGCTCCGAGATATTTAATAAGGATGCTAATTTGGAAAGTGCATCTGCAAATTGGTTTTCCTTCCGAGGTAGATAAATGTATTCTACCCTTTGGAATTGTTTTTCGAGAACACTTACTCGCGCCTGATAGGCCACGAGGTTGGCGTTCCGAGTTTTCAATTTTTGGAGAGCTTCGTTAATGACTGGAGATGAGTCACCGTGGACCCGGAGGTTTGTGACTCCTAAATCAGCGGCGGCTTGCAACCCGTGATTGCATGCTTCATATTCGGCTGCGTTGTTAGTCACGTCGAAATCCAGTTTATTGGACAACGGAGTGTGCTCCTCTTTTGGTGATATTTGGAGGATGCCGACTCCAAACCCTCGGAAATTGGATGCCCCGTCAAAATATAAATCCAATGTTTCTGTATCGGTATGGAATTTATCTTCATCTGGGAATGACCAAGTGTCGGTATGCCCTTCTTCGGTTACGGGACTATCGGCTGTAGACACCTAGATTTGGACCTGGTGGCTGCAAAAGTGCTCAACAAACACCCGATGACGATCAGACTGCAACACGACGCGGGTTCGGCATGTTTTATGTAGTTTTTCTATAGAACGGATCAAATAAATTACTCGGAAAAAATAAACTAACATGATGGCAGCCTTAGTCGTGTCATTACGGTCGCATAGACACTAATTAGAGTCAATTCTGACACCGGGGCCCCGAGTCGGTACCAAAACTCGAACCGAGTCAGCACCGCGCCAAGCAAACTCCGGGATACACACCCGAGGCCCGCTAAGTATCACGACGCTAGGTCAAGGGAGGAAAACCTTAACCCCCAAGATATGTATTATACGCCCACCTTTCGGTTTTGGAAAGTATCAAAATCGTATCTTCAAAACATCGGGCTCCTCACCTTGTGCGCCAGAGTCTTCCCACGCCTGAACCCAGGCGCCTGAGTCTTGGTGCGCCTAGACTCAGACGTCTATTTGGGTGACGAGGACTGAAAACACTTATAAATACCCCCCTTCACCTCAGTCATTCGACACATCTTCTTCAATTCTCTTCCCCTTCCACTCGTAAGAGTTTCTCGCTAAGGGCTCGCACTCCGACACCCGAGGCAAACGATCCACCCGATTGTAGTTCCGATAAAAGCAACATCGACGCTAATCCTCACCTTCAAGCACTCCACTCTATCCCGAGGTGCCTGTGTTGGACTAGCTATAGTCTAGTAACGAAGTTCTGCCGGATTAGCCGCTGAATCAGCCAAGAGTAACGGAGCTCTGCCAGAATAGCCGCAGAAAGGGTCAGCAGTAACAAAACTCTGCCAATATCACTAGGCAACTAAGAGGATCCGCCATTAAAGCCGAGTCGTCACTAGGTTGTCATCTAAATAAAACTTTACATTCTCGCACTTTCTTTTATTATGCACTACGACAATACTAGGCATGGACACTAGGTCCATAAACACATACTAAAACATGTAACGTCCCAACTTCAACCGCAAACACTAAAATACACTAAATAGACCCGAGTAATTCCGAGATCCGTTCTCAACTATCTATGCATCGTGTCCCGTTTAGTGTATACTCCGAGGGTGCAACTCCTCACAACGTGATTTACTTACATTCGCATTTATAATTTTTCGTATGATTTGTTGCTTTTATGACCCTATAATTGCATGCTAGATCACCTAACAAGGAATTCAAAACGTAAAACAACTAAATATGGACAAAGCGATGGTCGGGTTCCATATTAGCCCGGGTGCTCGCCTTACTAGTTTCGACGCAGTCTATTAATACTGAATCGACGCATCTTAAGCGGAATACCAGGTAAGGTATATCACGAGAATGACTAATATCCGTATTATCGCGTTAAAACTGGCTTGCTAATACGTATAATACTAGTACTCTCTACTCTCCTATGTGCAACTTTTCATGGCCTGCTTGTCACGTGAAATCGCATGCAAAGAATGTAAACACATCTACTTTGACGACAAAACTTACCTGTCCTTAAACAACCGACGTAGCAAAAGGTATGGGGTGAAAACAATGGATGTTACAGTACTTCCGCCACAACAAAAGAACAAAGTTATCAGCCCACCGATTGATTAGTAGAGGCCGCTATAGTGCGGGCGGGATTGGGTGTTGACATCTATCAGATGTTGGCTTCCCAATACGTACCCTCACCCCTTACTCAGAATCGACGGTTTCCGAATGTCCGAAACCATTGGCAATGAGAGTTCTTCAAGGCATAGAGTGCTTAAGGGTACAAGTCTTTATCTTTAGGTCCCGTGTCCCTAAACTTTGAGCCGGCTAGGGATTAAAGTTGACTTGAACGGTTTCCGAGTCCCCATAATTGACTCACTGGCGAATCCACAAATCCGCAACGAATTCAGTTCACTAAAAAGGCCGCCTTACCAAACGAATCGGCCTTTAAACATTTACAACCACGACTCGATCGATTCCAAACGAAAACACGGGTGCCCGCACCCGTCTAGTACAAGTCGGGATCGTCATCCGAATCGAGGTCCGAAACATCGCCCCATACGCGAGGTCGGACCGGCCCTCGACCGAAAGGAGGCCCCGTGGGTGGCCGCCGCCATACATTAAAAATCCGGGTCGGTGCAGCACGGGCGCGCGCGGGACGCCGGGCGGTGCGGACGGACGTTCACAGTTTGGCGACTCCGTAGGGGATTTGGAAACAAGTTTCCAGTGATGGTGTAACTAGAACGAGGTCGGTGAAGCTCATTTCCTACTTCCTAGTTGTGGTCACTACAGGTTTTGGCCCTAAAAAGCCCACCTTAAACAATATCAGGACCAATCGACCTCTTCGCGGTAAGATCATTAGGGACACGCGGAGAGATCCTCGATTGACGCTCCGGTCGCCTAACGCGTACCTCGCGGGAATAATAAGCGGATAGTTCCGAACGGACGGTATGACACTCATCTCCCTAGATGATTTGTTAATACCTAAGTAAAGACTATTCGTGGGCGGTAGCCTACCCTAACCTACCTGTGTCTGCATCCTGCATGAGTGTATGCATTCCTAGTTACGTGTAGCGTGATTGAACAACCAAAATAAAACACTAAAAATATGGATTCAACCACGCCAACATATTCAACCGCACCCAATTCCGTTTTCGAAAATACCTCTTTTCAAAACGACCTTTTGAATGTCGATAATCCGGTCAAACCGTAATTTCCAAAAAAGGAAAACATTTTTTTAGATGCCGTTATCATGGCAAATTTTACACCCACTATTTTCAAAAATTTTAGTGCCATCACGTTGGCCAAAGTAAGGCCCATCAACAACGAATACCGTCGATACCACCAAAACTCTCGATCAATGGGATCGAGGTAGCTCAAACGGTTACATCTTATTTCAAAAAAAGAAAGAATGTTTTTGCACACATACCGTTAACAACCGAAGCTTCAATTAATGAAGTTAAGGAACCCAAAACGGTTACACTCTCAAAACACTTTTCACAATACATCACCCCCACCGTTAAATGCTAGTTAATGCAACCAACGAACGTAGGTCAGTCGTTTTAAAAGTTCTTTCTAAAAACACTATTCACTACCTAAATTCCTTAATAAGGATTTAGTCATACTTTTCAAAACACCATCACCAGACTTCACGCTCTATCATGAGTGCCACATGCACCATAAGTATCGAACTAGCTAATTAATAGTGGTTTCGGTAAAAACACCACGTCATCATTTTCAAAACAGGTTCCCCTAAGAACCATGCTCTTTCCAAAAAAAACTCATTTACACTTTCGCTATCATTGGATTCCCGATGCACGCATATAGCAACACACGTTCACGTCATAAGTGATGTCGCCACGCCATCATCACCCCATTTTTACAAATAGTCCTTTTCAAAAAAATTCTCCGCTGCAAAGATTGGTCGTTTTCAAAAAAACATATATATCAAAATTCTTTGATCCTGAGCTGGGATTGCGATCAACTTCTTACGTCGTACAACCGTGTGATTAACTGTCTGTGTTAGTTACTACACTAGTAGAAAAATGTAGATTTGCGGCTCCAGAAAATCTCACATTTGAGGCGTTTTTCCTGAAGCCTCATATGGCAGGGCCGCACATAGGAAATTGTGTTGCGGCGTTTTTTAGACGCCTCCAAGGAATGAGTATTTGCGGCGTCATTTCTGAAAAACGCCGCAAATAGGGCGAACTATTAGCGGCGTCTCCTCTAAAAACGCCTCAAATAGTCACTTATTTGAGGCCTCATCCCATTTTGGACGCCGCAAATAGTGTGTATTTAAATCAAAAAAAAAAAATTAGCGTTTTCGACGACAACCTCTTGCATTTCAATAAAACCAAATATGCTTCTTACATTATTCAAAATAATATTATACATTTATAACATTACAAATCCTTCTTAAGGTCAGCATGCATAATATTCTACAAGTCTAAAAAGTGTCTCGGATACATTTCTAACATTAAACAAATCAAAATCCTAGAACCTTCTAATTAGCTAGTCTAGTTCACATACTACAACGCTTCGTAAAGTATGTAGCCCCAGTTGTTCCGTAATTATTTCATCTCATCTTCACCGTGGTTGTAGGGTTGCTCTCTGTGAGATCCAAACTTTAAAAATACACAAGATCGACAAACTATCATTCCGTAGAACTTCAAAACAAAAACAAAAATGGAGGAATTAAAATACAATTCTATGGTTCATCAACGGGCAGGTAATTCTGTTTATTCAAGATTATACAATACTAAGCCCTCGAACGAATCCTGGCGAAATAAATGCCCCAATGTTGATTCCTGATCACCTTCTCCCTTAAATTACCATACAAACCCTTAAAATTGGGTCTAAACTATCGAAATCTAAATTGACTTTAGATTATCAAAGTATTTTCATCAAACATGGGTAATGAAAAATGAAGTAAAATTAGAAATTATTACCTAAGGCCGGGTCAGAGAGCTCATAAGTGGGTCGAGATGTCCACCTCCTGCATTAAAAGACGATTTTGATGCAACGGTAGATAATTCTAAGTAATACGGGTTCATTATTACCCAATGCACGGCTTATTTTGATTGTGTTTAATCTTTAAAGATAATCATAGAGGCCCACGTTGGACAGTTATATCACCTGCAACCAAGAGCAATAGTACACCAGTCATGAAACACTAAAAACAACAGCAGTAGCAGTAGCACCAACAGTAGTAGACGACGCACCACTAGTAAACAATACACAACAATTCACAATTAACAACATCAATAAGATTCAACAACGAGAAACGATTTGAATCATAGTAGCATAAAAATGGAACAAATTAGAAGAAATAATGGAAACCCTATCAAAAACACAAAAAAGATTGTAAAAATTAACTCCAAATCCAAATAAGTTCTTGCAGAATCCACAAAAATTGACGATGAAAGAAGCTGAGTTATAATCCTAGGGTTGTAGTGAATTGAAGAAACCTTACATCCGGGACAGTGAGAGAAGGGAGATGATCGATGGGGAAGTATCAAACCTACCTTAGATGGGGAAGTATCAACACAGAAGCCAATAATAAGAGAGAACATGTATGGGATATATGCATATACCTGAAATATTCATATTCCTGAAATATTCATATTCCTGAAAAGTAGTTTATTAAAATGATACAATTATATGTGAATGGAGTAACAATGGCACCGCCAGTAAGAGGTAATTCCTTCCTTTTCTTCTTTTTCGTTGTTCCTCTTACAATATTAAATGTCAATTAGTCAAATCTCAATTTCAATTTGAAGTCAGCACATTCAATTTATCGTGTTTTAATCCATTCGTTTATCAATTCAAGCTGTAATGATATTTCATAATATGAAACTAGTTTTGTTAGGTTGACATTGTTATAAGTTTACGCAACTGATTAAGCGATAAATGTACATAAAACAGGAGGAAGAGGATTTGGGAGACAAGGGTATAGAGGAGATGGAGGAAGAGGCGGCCGAGGTGATGGTATGGGATTTGGAATGGAAGCAAGATGAGGAGTAATGAAGCCTGGTGGTGGCAGGGAACGAGGTGGGCCAGGTGGCCGTGGAGGTTTATCATTGTATATGTAGGTTTTTACTACGTGTCAATCATTTGTTTACTTTAAACGTAACGGAAGGAAAAAAATTTGAAAATGAATTTAATGAATAACAGTCGCACAAGGGGGGTAATTTAATGGGTACCTGGACGCTACAAAAATGTAAACCAGCAACAAGAAGAGGAATAATCGGGCCAATAACACCAGTAGACGATTCAGTCAGATCTTGAAACCATAAGGAAACCATAAGATACCACCCTGAAGAAATTAAGATTTACATTTAGGTAAAATCGGCACAAGAACACTAACAATTGGATAATCAATGTAATTAAAAGAAACTGCCAAATGAGACCTTTCTAAAAAGTGTAGAGCCAAACTAGCCACAAATTAAATTGGAGAGGCAAATACGGTGACGGAGAGACGGACACGATTATTTTGGGCAAAATTTTCAATTTTTGATGTAAATTGAAGTATTGAAGCGTTATATCGATGTTGAAAACGTAACACGCAACACGGCACCCAAGTGAATTGTTGGAATAACATAGTTACTAAACTCCATAAATTGAGCTTCACAAAATTCTCATAGTTCATACTCTCTCCTCCCCACTATGATTTTCCCATTCATTATTTTAATCTCACCCATTTTGATTAAAAGTAGGAAAATCATTGTGGTGAGGAGGGAGTATATTTTTTTTAAAATTAATGAGATCACAGAATGCAAGGCAAAGGAGAGCAGTTAAGGCAACATTAAAAAAATTTTTAAAAAAAATCTCACATCAGCAACGCCTTACAGTGTCAAATCCAGGAAATTTATCTAATGACATTCTCCTGATACTAACCATCCACAGAATTAGATGAAGATGGTGAAGATACTAACCATCCACAAAATATATATTCTCCCATGTAGAACTAGAAAGATGGTGAAGATACTAGCAAGGAAGAATACATATTGCATTGATGCATTGAAAAGATGACGAACAAAGAAATGCCACGGAGTCCATGTTTACTGTGAAGAAGTAGCTGCCAGTCAGCCACATAGCAAATATAAACGTGAAACGAAGATAATACATTCACCAAGACACAAAATCTGAATAGGCGTCCTCAAGTCTTATGGCCTGTGTTACTCAACCTATTCGACACATGGATATGTATCTGTGATACTCGTACCCAAGTAAGAGCCACATAGCTAATCCTTCATCTATTCCTTTAGAGCTTAAACCAAAGACTAAATTCAGAGCAACAAGTGATCGCATCCCACTTAGCTACTAGAGCATGTTCTCTATACTACTCCGTATAACTTATTATCGTTCATCTATATATTTATAAGGATTTGAATGGAGGGATACATTCATACAAAACAAACTCGTGATTCTTGAGGGCAGTCGAAAGAAACAGACACTAACCAGCTAAGCGACGACGATCGACACAAATGGCGGGAATATCAATATCAGTGCGAGGAAACCCCTGCAGCATTAAAGCCTGAATTTAGGTTTTGATGCAAACTTAGTACTCACTCAATCTCAATTCAAATATTTAGTACCCATGAGTGATTTGCGAGAATTATATTATGATCAGAACTTACTCATTTAAGAAGGTACCACCCAAGGATAATACTCCGTAGCATATATTCTATTCTATTCTATTCTATTCTATTCTCATTGAATTATTCTCTCTTTAACACACACACACACCCAACCAAATTAAAGGTTATCCTCAATAATATATACCGAGTATTCTCTTCTGACTTCTTCATGTCTATCTCTCACAAGAATCAGTCTTACAACTCTGTTATTACTTCCATCAACCAAACGTACGAAGACAATGATGATGATGAATTCCTCAGACAAAAAACCAAAATATATGCTTTCACCGTTTCTGCTTTCAAGTTCGTTCCAACCATTTTCTTGTTTTCTTCAATCGATCATTCCAAAATCACATTCCAGATTAAAATAATAAATCACAACAAAAATAGACGAGCAGGTGATTAAATCAATCAAATAACAAATGCGAAGTGAATCCAAACTAAACCCAAACAAAAATCATCACAAATTGAATCCAAACAAAAGCACAAATCAATTCAATTGAAGTATGAAGGAAAATCATCGCGTCAACACACAAATCAGCTAAAATCACATAACAAACGCTATTTGAATCCAAACAAAAGCACAAAATCCTAGCAAAATAGATTGAAATTGAAGGAAAACAAAAAAATTGGAAAGAAAACAAATTACCTGTATTAGATTGAAATATGAAGGATGAAGAATGAAGATGGCGGAAAGCAAATTACCTGTATTAGTGACAAAGGATTCAATTAAAGGCAAAAGAAGAAAGAAAAAAAGCAAACAAGAGATAACCTCCGGCAAGCAACAGATCTCCGGCAACAGCGAGAGGCGCGACAGCGAGGGGTGCAACAGCGACAGTGAGAGGCGCGGGTTCGGAGCCTGGGTCGATGTGACGCGACAGTGAGAGGGTGCAGCTGGGTTTGGAAGCGCGACAATGGAGCTAGAGTTCTGGGAGGGAGGATGTCGGGGAGAGTTTAGGGTTAGGTTGGTAGAGAATGTAAGAATGAGGGAGAGCGGGAGAGCAGGACTACTGCGGGAGTAACTGAGGGAGACGAAGAAGATAAGGGTCGGGTAACTGGGTAAGGGGGTAATTGGGGTTCCTTTTGGGGAGTTTATGAGGGTTATTTTTTTAATAAAATAAGTGTGGAGAGGCGTCAAACCATGGAAAACGCCTCAATTTTTTTTTTTACTATTTAAAGCAATTTATCCTTAAAATGACTCATTTAAGTATTTTTATTAAAAACAAAAGGTAAATTATTTGCAGCTACTAACCTAAAACGCCTCAAATGAGGAGACGCAATTCGACCTTTTTCTACTAGTGCTAGGACCGCCTCTGCTCGAGGTCTTACATTTTGGGTCATCTTATCCCAAAAAGTCCTCTTTGAACCTCATCTCCGAAGTTTGTGTCAAATCGTCTCGTGATAGAGACATAAATTCGTTAGGCGTTTCGCCGAATACACCAAAGAGTCTAAAGCACTTGAGTCCCTAAGCCAGCGACCGCACACACGCGCAAATCAAGGGTCTTATCACCGTGTCGCTCTACTAAGAGCATCCATGGAGTCTGTAAGTCATCCGGTGGATCCGATCTGACCTTTTGATCCTTTCCCACTAGAATCACTCCCCAACGTGTCGGTAGATTCGAGCGCCATCGAAAGCATCGGCAATGATGTCAATACCCTAACCAAATTGCTTCGCATCATCCATACTTCAGTAATCCGTTTGACTTTCTCCGTTCATTACATCAATAACCGCCTCAATTTCCTTGAGAGTAGAGACTCAGAAAGTGAAACGAACGCCAATCCGGGCAATTACCACACCCAAGAGCCTACCCAGGATAGAATATCCCAACACTCCGCCCAATCGAAGCTTACCAAAGTCAACATGGAAAGAACACCAATACCTTATAAGACCACATCCAACAATGTAGAAAGATCACCAAGGAAGTTTACCTCAATCAATTCATCTTACACCCAAGTTCTTAAGAACCTAGTCGATCAAGGGTTACTCTTGCCCATGGGTTCCACTCCGGACCCAGCAGTCGGCAGACGAGGCAAAAGCTGGACTCCTAATGCTTATTGCCTATATCACCAAGGTAACGGGCACGATACCGAATCCTACTATCGACTCAAACATGTCATACAAGACATGATCAAAAATGGGACGATTCTTCTCCATCCACTCGAGAAACCAAGCAATACCACAAACCCCTTTAGCGTTCACGCTGTCCTTGACGACACCTTCGGTTGTTCCCACCGCGACCCTATAAAGGAGAATGCCCTGAATATCGAGGAAGATCTCGACGACCCACGGGCATCCACCGAAACGAGTAAATATGTGTCCGAGTCAGAGTCTAGTTCGTCTGAGGGCCTAGACCTAGTAGTATAACAAATGTCTTTTGCTTTTACATCGAGTCAGGAGGTGCGAGGGGATCTGTCCTCCACCTCCCCGAAAACAATATCTCGGGCGCATAGCCCGATTATTACTATCGATAAAAAGAAATTAACTTTTCCTCCTTTATAATGCGCCCCGACAATCGCTTGATTTAATAATGCACTTTCTTGCTTACAACTCGGTACTATGCCATTTATCGATAACAATCGAACATACCTCGAAACAACAAGGAATTACAAAAATCGAGATCCTGTGTTCTCTTTTTACCTATCCCGTGTCTGGTGTAGAAAGCCGCATAACCATCCCTTAGAACGAGCATTCCCGAATCCTATGACAAATCTAGATAGTCTTTTAGCTTGTGATCAAACACGGAAGGCAAACCCATTTCCCCACAAAAAACACCCCTCAAATAAAGACCAACCAATTCCTACCATAGGTGCTAGTCTGACAAAAAGAAAAAGAAGTCTGAAATTGTAACAACCCGGTTCATCCAATGACAATAATCGACAAGGCGAAAAATAATTAAGTCGTAAAAAGTGGTAATAATTAAGTCGTAATAATTAACCGATAAATGAACCGTTTGTTAAAATACAACAACTGAAAACCGAATTACAAATTTCTAAAACAATAGTCTGACAAAATTTGTGTTACAAGATTTATAGTTTGTGACTATCATCGGCTACACTGTAACTCTTGCACTCATCCAAGACCCCATGTCCAGTTTTGAGAGTTCGTCAACATGAATGCATATTTAAATATACATGTCCCACTTAGTGGGAGTAACCTAACCGTCCTTCTAAATGGACCCGAATAATCAATGTAGTACAACGTTTAGGTTATCTAATTAACAGATAAGCAGGCATGTCACATTACAAATCGACATGTATACAATGAGAGATACACATGAAGTGAGTTCAGTTTAGCATGTGAACATAATGGCATTTGAAACAAGCATGCTATGTGAATCATGATAACGCATACATGATGTGAATAACACGTGAAAAGCAAAACAATAAAATATACATCATGTGAGTAGCATGTGAGAAGTAAAACAGTAAAGCATACATCACGTGAATGACATGAGAGAAGTAAACAGTAAAGCATCTATCTTGTGAGGAACATGAGAAATATAATGGATATATCATCATCGAGCATACGTCATGTGAATCAACTCATTCAGCATGTGACATGTGAAACACGACGAGTATATCACTTTCGAACATATGTGTTCATTCAAACTAATTTATCATGTGGATATAGAATAATAACGAGACATACCGAAACATATGATTTAGAAAACTGTAGTCATTTAGTATAAAAAAAAGGTTCTTTTACACGCAATGCACGGGACGTGACTATTAATGTCTCATGCGTACTTAAGGCTTGCATCTCACCATAAGTGTGGATGGGAACATCAATCCCGCCAATCATATCGATACTAGGAGGTTTACATCTCACCCCTAGTACTCAATAGGATCGAACACCTAAATTGACTCGGTTTAGTTGACAGACATACAAAGAAGAAGGACTGCAAGTGCATGGACTCAGAGGCCCTGCTAAACAGAACATGTCCCATACACTACTAAGGCAAAGGTCGGAAGGTATTCCACCCCCAAAGATATCCGATATAGAGAGTGAGAGCTGATCAGTGCCCTTGTCTATGTATGCGCACACACCCAATCCATACTCTTGGTCTCGGGAAAGAGAACCTTTACACAACCGAGCACCTCAATGGCAACTGGAGGACTACTACTCTATCGACAAACTCATAAAGAGCTAGCTGCCCATTTATTTCTTATCATTTTCTCGCACCGGCAGGATGAATCATGGCCTTCCATGAGTAGTGACTCCCAGTGTCGTAGTCTACTTTCGAAGTTGTCTTCTATCGCATCCCCTTCTAAACTTTATCAACATAGCGGCCAACACGAAACGTAGGCATAATTTGGGTGTCTTATAAAGACAGAGTCTCTGGAATATCGAGCTCAGCGGTCATCGTGGGGCACATGTCTGATGACCAGAGGGATGAAACAATACCGGGTTCCATAAGGATGACCGGTCCGTGGGCTGTGTATTAACTCGGAACAAGTCATTACAATATGGAATGGTGAAGACAACTCAGAGGGTACTGCCAGGGCACATGTTCATTTTCACCATGATTGGTGTCGATAACATCGTTCGTGAAAAACGTGTCTGATCACCGGCTTAGGTAACACACCGACTAAAAGTAAGGTTGTTCATGTGGAATTTAAGTATGTCGATTTTAAGATTAACAAACATTATCAATCGCCGTAAAATTTATCTTAACTGATAGTTTTTAGTATACTGATATAAGAGATTTGGAACATTTTATTTGAGTTATATTATTTGATGCGTTCATTAGTTGAGATTTGATTAAAGATTCAATTATTTCTAAGTACTTTATTTAAGATGGGTTCCTTTATCTTGACTTGGTCTATGTTGACTTAAAAAGCCAAAGTTTGACCAAGATAGACTAGTCAGCCCTTAGTTTTGACTTAGTCACTAATTAGTCTTTAAGTGCTTATTATAAAATTTAAGTGTTGTTTTGCACATTTAAGCATTGTTTAACTTAGTACTTTTGGGTTATTCGTGTTTTAGTACTCTATACTTTTTGGGTATAAATATTTAGTACATTTATTGTTCAAGAGTACGTACTTAGTATTTTTATGCGGTTTCGTATTTGTACTAGTATACTTATCTCTTAAAGCCTATTTATACTTAGTAAAATATTTCAAACACCAAATAAATCAATAATAATTGTAAAAATCATTTTTAACCTTATTAGGCATCATATTTCTCAAAACATAGAGTTTTACAAAAGTAATATTAAGTAATAACGTAATCGATAATATTATTAAGGATACTAAATGAGTCATTTTTCAAATGTTATTTTTCACTTTTGATTTTCATACTCAACATACTATTATGAGTTAGGTTTCCAGATATAAAGTCATTTTTCAAAAATAATAAGTTTTATTATTTTTAACAAATTAAAAACAAAAACAGTAAGGTTTTCAATACTTTCTTTTAAATCGTTAAAAATACTTAAACATCGTAAAAGTGAACCAAATTTTTATTTTGGATACCAATACTTGTAAATAACCTATCCCCGGAAATTTAAATTAAAATAATTTATAAATGTTCTTAAATAAAATCTTCTTTCTAGATCTGACCCGTTTTAGCACCAATTTTATATATGAAAATATATATGATGGATTTATATGAAATTTGATGTACCCATAATAGACATCAACAGAAACATAATATAACTTTTCCAAGTCCAATACAAATGTTTAAGATCAAGAAACATATTATTTTCTCAGACAGTACACAAAATCATACAGTACCATTTTACGAAATAAATCATTAGTAAATATATATTTTCATAAACACTTACTTTTAATATTTTTAATATATACTAGACATTCAGATATACAACTTTCATGTAGAAACCTAAGGCTAATTAAAAAGATATTTTACACTGAAAAATCGTAAACATACATCATACATCACAGAATCCATTTTACAGCACGTATTGTTAAGTGATAAATCAACAAATAGTTAACTTTAAACTTGGTGATCTAATGATTTAGTGCTAAGAATGATGTTATATTTTAGTTAGAGTCTAAACACTATACTACGATATTTGAGGGCGAAGAAAAGTTAGGTTACCTCAATAAAAAATAATCGATTCTACAACATATAAGAAAACGAAGATCGATGCTCCTTTTCTCTTGCTTCTCTTCATAAATTGGTTAGAATGACACAAAAACAAACTAAGTTAGTAGTTATAATATTAAATAACTTTGAAAATAGTATAAGATAAGAGAAAGAAGGGATTAATGCTCTTCAAAATGGTGGTGTAAAGACTTAAGAACTTAGTATTATTTTGATGGTTTTTCTTTTGTTTTTAGAAAGGATTTGAAGGAGAGGATGTTAGGTTGATGAAAATATGATATTAAGGAGTCATATGAGGGTGATTATAAGGGTACTTGGTGTAACCCCCTAGAAAATCTAACGCAATACAGTGGCGGAAACACTGTAGAGTTGGGATTAAAACACACTGACAAACTATATCTTATTAAAAGAAATGGTCAGTCAATACAAATGCCTCTTTTTACAAAAGGGCTAAAAAGAAAATTCTTCAAACGGGTTATACAAAAATCCATAAATTACAAGAATGAAGAAAGAGTAGGATCCACGCTACTCGCTAGCTCACACCCAAAACCCAGCAACAAATACCTGTCATGTTATAAACATAACAACCACGTCAGTGGGGAGTAACTCGGACGTTCTCCCAGCCATATTATAACATATGAAAAATAATAGTATTATTATATCAAAATACTTAAAAAGAGAAAACATTAAAACGATATAATAAAAATAAGCTTTCGAAGATAACTTAAAGCACTTGCCAACCTGCAAGTCAAAATCCATCGATAATATAAATATTCAAAAAATGGCGTTATGGAAATTTGATCGGTGTGCACAAGGCTAGACTTTCACTAGGAATAATACTAAACTAGCTTCGAGAACATAGTCAAAACAAATCAGACTTCGGTCAGTAACTAGGCAACTCAACTATAATAGGACTGCGTGCAGCGAGGTCCTGGCTTAAGTAATGTACACCCCTCCTGGACACCAACCGTAATCCAGTTCAACCCGACGGCGACTTACACGATGCGATATCTAAGTTTAAGGTCAAAATATACACACTCCTGAACACAAACCATGCTCAGTTCAACGACCAATGTGTCTCAACATAGACACACCAGCTTTATAGTTGATGACAAAAACGTACATCCCAGACTATATTACTCTAACCCCACACTTCTCTTTATTCCATAACTCCAAAACAAGCCATTATCGATATTGAGAATAAATAATCATTATAAATAACATGAAGATAAAAGGGAATAAACATTTATATGAAAAGGGAAATTTCTTTTAAATAGAAATTTACTAATTTTAAAAACTTACTTAAAATAGAAATATTGTTGTAGAAAATATGTAAGTTATTAAAATAAGTGAAATGTATAAAAATAGCATTTCTAACGAGATTAACATTTTATTATTATCGTCGTTATCGTAACTTTAATATATTTCTAAATTCGTTACCCAAAATACAAATAAAATATAATAATAAGTCAATATATAGTATTTTATAAAAATTTAAAAATCGAGTTAAAACCATAAATTTTAGGAAAGAGATGTTTTAAGAAAAACGATATCAAAATTAATTGCGTCAACAAGTTTTATAAATGAAATGGATTTTACTAAGGTTTCAAATTATTTTTAGAAGTTAGAGTTCATTAATAAATAATACGGATTTTCCTAAAAATAGTCATAGACAAATAAGAAATTATTAGTGAAAATAGTCTCGACTAAAAATATAGTTAAAACAAAATCGACTATTTTCTCCTTTATTAGTATAAATTGTAAAACGAAAATTAATTTTATTAAACAAGTATGCACACCTCGATTATAATATAAAAATACGATTTTGAGTTAAAATTATAAATAAACAAAATATGACGAAAATATGAAATCGATATTATCTAGATACTAGTGTCACGATAACCAACAAAATATTATAACGATCATAATTTATAAAATTATTAACGATTTATAAAACGATATCGAAAGTTATAAAAATATAGAAAGGCATACGATTTAAAATTAATATAATTAGCAATAATATATAGCTAAAATAGAAAACCGAAGTTAAAAATATTTACTACATACTACTACTCAAACATACGATATAAAATCGAGTAACGTCCGAAAGTTACCTGGTAATCTTGTGATATTCCTTATCTACTCATATGATCCAGGCTCCGTGACTTCATTAATAACGTCTTTATGCTTCGAGTGTAGAACCGAGCCTAATAAGCGTAATCGAGTTGATCAGAAACAAGAGAAAGAAATTATGGGTTGGATACGAGTACAAAAGATAGACCCAAGCAAGAATGAGGAAAGCTCGAACAAATATGAATAGGTCAAAATAAAGCGATACTCGGAATAGGGACAAGGGAAAAAGAAAGAGACACGAGTATCCGACACAAGACAGAAAGGGAATCGACTTGACAAATAGAAACCCGAAGGCCAAACTAAATAGAGTCGATTACGACAAAGGATGTGAATTGTCACGAAAGTGATGAATAAAGAGGCCAAATAGAGAAAGCATCAGCATACACTAGAACACGAGAGAAGAATGAGATAAAACGAACACACAACCAAGATAGAACCCGTGGTGACGTATAACAACGACACAGCCGCGGAAAAGGAGTAGAAGAATTACGACAATGAATCAACAACGACTCACGAGGGACCGAAACGGAGTAATAAACGAAGAAGAAAAGAGGAAGACAAAGAGCAACGGACTCACGAAAAGGAAGGACGGAGGGCGCATCGACAGAATTCGGGAAGACGAAAAGAAAAGCACGAAAACAAAAGCAGCAAGTGAGATGAAATGACAACGAACAAAAACCGAAAAGCGACAAAATGAACCGAAGGGAAAAAACGGACAGCAGTAGCGGCAATAGAACAGCAGCAGTATCCGCAACAGTTCAGAAGAAGACAGTAAACAAAGCCGACAGCCACAAGAAGAAGAAGAAGAAGAAGAAGAAGAAGAAAATGAAGGAGGGCAGTACGGTAATAGCAGCAGAACGCAGCAACAAACGACATTCAGAACATCAACCAACAGCAACCAAAAAAATCAGAAAGAGAAGAAAGGAGAACGGAATAAAAGGGGCGGATTTCATTACCTTCAAACAACGGAGTATGAACCAACCATAAAGCGACAACCCCGCAGCCGCAGGAGCAGTAATATGACGCAGCAGCAGGACAGAGGAAAAACAGAGGGGTCGAGATTCGGCAGAAGAAGAAAAAAATGAAGCAGGTATCGAAAGAGTAGTGCGATGATGGTGATATGATGGGTGAGCGGTGCAAAAATGGCGATCCTGCAGCTTAGTTATACGGAGGAAACAAGAAAAGAAAAAGGAAAATCAACCAAGAGGTGAGAGGAGGTGTATACCTTAATATGGGAATGATGAAGCGGTGGAAGAGTATTAAAAAAAAAGTGAAAATGAATCAGTAAGTGGGGGATGAATGTTAAAACAAGTGAGAGGAATGAGGAATTAAAGAAGCTGAATCAGCACACAAAGAAACGGGTCAGAGATATATATTATTTAAACGAATCAGGTAGAAGACAAATTCCGTAACGATAAGTTGACTGACACACGAGTCGAAATAAAACGAGTCAATAAAATTAATAAATAATCGGGCCGTCAAATAAAATGAATAAATAAATTATTTGATACGAAAACGAAGTTTATAGAAAAAAAAAATTAGACGATGAAATAGTATTTCCCGATAAATAATAATTTTTTCGATAAAGTGAATTAAATTGATTTCTCGAGGAAAGAAAATAAATATTTTGACGAAACTTAAAATAAAATAGTTTCGAGCTTAAAATATATAAATAAAAAGAATTTTGAATTCAAATCGTCGAAATAGACTTTCGATTAAATTAAATGTATAAAATGAATCGAAACAGAAACAAAAATATGTTTTAAATATATAAGAAGAGTTTTTGAGACTGATGGTAGGGATTTGTCGTGGATCCCGCCACCAATTAAATAACCAACTAGCACCTAACGGTAGTTAGGGTAAGTCGGGTCGTGTCCACGGAGACGGTGTCGCAATGTTTAGACTAAATCGGCCTAGAACTAGACTATGCTACCAAACAAACACAAAGAGCTAATAATTGATGAATTAAGATGAGGGGAGGAGAAAGTAGACTAATGATGAGCTATGATGAACTAGACTATCAAATACTAACTAAACACAAGCCAACTAGCAAACTAAGAGAAATGCTAAACAATGCTAATGATCCAACTACTAACAACCTAAAGAAATGATGATTAACTAACAAGATGAATCAAATATGGAAAAGAGGGAGTGGGTTAGGTCGGGTTCATAAGTGTAGTAGGGTGACTTGGGTTGATTAAGGGTGTAGGTGCCTCCTAATTGCTAGGTTCGGTCCGGGCAATCGCAACTTAAACCGATGTCAATGACTATGCTCAACATAACCACACACAAAGCAAACAATGAGTAGAAGAAGACTAGCATGAGAAGCATGGCCACTACAACCCATACAAGCATATCAACAAACACATGGTGTGCCAAATGTGTGACTAACAATAAAGAATCACCCTTTACCCCCAATCAAACCCTAATCACCCATAATCGACCCTTAATCCCCCTACTAACCCACAAATAAACTACTCACTCATGGTCAAACTAACTACAACAATGAAAGGATAAAACAACTTCACAATCCAAACATTCATCATCAAGAACAATATAAACAATAACAACAAACACTAAGTAAAGATTCCAACTTGATTCAATAACAATAAATAAGAGAAAAGAAAGATTATACCAACACTAGATGAAGGAAAAGATGAAATCTTGCATAAAAGAGAAACCCAAATAATCCCAAGGTTGTCAATCTTGGAGAAGTCTTCAAGTATCTTCTTAATACAAGCACTAATTAACTAGGATTAACTAAGATTAACTAAGGATTAATGAGAGATTCAAACTAATATGAAGAACTAAATCTAGGGTTTATATGTTGTAGAGAGGCTAAACTAATGTAGGGTGGATAAACAATACAAGAGTTAAGTATTTATAGGGTTACAAATGGAAGGGAATTAAGAAGAAACAAAGCGCGGCTGCCAGGTGCCCTTCCCGGCCGGGAGGAGGTGGTCCCGGTCGGGAAGGTGTCGGTCCCGGCCGGGAGGAACTGGTCCCGGTCGGGATGGACCCAAAACAGTAGCTCTCTCTTTTGTGCACTTCATCCCGGACGGGATGAGGTCATACCCGTCGGGGATGAGTCTTGTAGGCCTCCAATATGATCTTTTTGGTTCCTCCTTGCTTCACATGGACTTCTCATCGATTCTCGGGACTCGGGATTGGGTCCCAAGGTCTCGGGGTCGATTCCAAAGCATCGAGTCATCGTTCCTTTACTCCGTTGGCTCCAAAATGTGTATGTATAGAGTCGGAATCGCTCCAACCCTTCCAAATCGGTCTCGGGAACCTGAAACGAACTAAAGGAAGCATAAGAAGCCCCTAAACCGCTCCCATGGAGCGATTACACAAGGAAATGGGACCAAAATAATACAAAATAGGCACTAGAAACTACACTAATCAAATCCCCCACGCTTAACCCTTACTCGCCCTCGAGTAAGCACATACTAACTACTAAACTAGCCGAGTGGGTATTAGCGCACCCTACGCCCTTTCAACTCATGCGATAACACTTAGAGGACAAGTGCTATCCGCAAGGCAAGTGGGGTCTTGCGACAAAACTGTGGATGCAACCGGACACAAAACACATAAACAACAAACACACAAACAAACAGACAAAAATAGGTTGCACCCAAAAGAAAACAAATACCGCTTCCCTCAAACAAGCGGTGACAGAAGCACCGGTTTAGGACTCAAGGCAAGTGACAACGTTCCCAAGCTAGCAATACAAACCAAAATGGACAAAACCCTAATAGTATGACGACAAAGCAACAAAAACGTTGGTAACTTACCTCGGTTCCTCCTAACCTTCTAAGAACGTACCACGGGACGATTGGTGGGATGGAAAAAGGATGAACCACGGTGTTAGTCGACACTGTAGGTAAGTGAGACCCCGCCTCCTCTAGCAATGAGCCAAGAGGGTCGTCCCATGCCCAAAACCGCCTAACTAGTCCAAGTAAAAGTGGAAATAGTTGCAAAGTGAGGGAAGACCGACCTTTTGCGGCTATCATCCTTCCTCGGGACTCGGTCCTTTGGTAGGCTCTTCACGGCAAAAGTCGGAGAAAGGCTTATTTTTGTGGGGATACATTCTTTTTGTGAGACGATTTTCTTTTGGCATTTTCTCTTTTGTTTTGCATTTTTGCTTTGTTTGTTGCCATGCCATTTCTTTTTCTTCTTCTTTTTTTTTTCCCTTTTTGGCCTTTGCCTTTTCTTTTTCTTCATTCTTTTCTTTCTTTCATTTTCTTTCATTTTTTTTTTCTTTTCTTTGCCCTTTTGGCATGATTTGGCATTTTGGTATTTCTTTGTAACAAGAAAGAGAGGAATCAACAAGTTGCAATTTATTGTGTGGATATGTGTAGGAGGTAGGTGAATGGGTGAGTCGGGACGGGCCCTTCCCTTCAAACCCACAAAAAGTGGAGAACTTAGACTAATTAAACAATCCCAAACACGGTCACCTAGGGGACGAGACTCGGTAACCAAGGCCTTTTCACACCGTGGGTGGTCAAAAATGGTCAAAATGCAAATCCCGTAGTAAATCCCTAGTAAGCTAGGTGGACTCAAGGTAAAGGACCAACGAAATCATTGATTTAGGGTCATTCTACTAGATTAAAGTCCAAGACTCGATTTATACAACTAGGAAGGGAAAATAGACACTCGCACACTAGCCTCTAAACCGGGTTTTCGAAAATCATTTACACCCAAGACACACAACAAAACACAAAACAAAGACTCAACGAAAATGAAAGAAAAAGAAACAAAATTAACAAAACAAGAACAACACAAAACAAACATATAGAAAACACAAACACCACCCCTATCTTCCAAATGAGCAACCAAATCAACCTCGAGCATTACAAAGCTCCTCCCGAGCACACCACATCACATTCTCCTCCAAACTCCGCGAGAGATAAAGAAGAAAAAGGGATAAGATGTTACCGGTAGTCTTGAAAACTCTCCAAAGCTAGCGGTGATTTAAGCAACCTATAAGGAAAGAGGAGGCGAAACACACACAATACAACAAATACGCGACATAACGACAAAAAGGGAAAACACACAAAAGAAAATCTTTTTGATTTTTGTGAAATTTTTTCAAATTTTTAGGGTTTTTAAAGATTTTTTTGAAAGATTACAAAAATAAAGCTAACTATGCTAGAATACCACTCCCCCACACTTAAGTCGAGCCATGTCCTCATGCTCGACCGTAGTGCATGGGAGCACAAAAGAAAAAGAAAATAAACTACGAAAATAAAGCTAAAAATCAAAAAGAAAAGCGGAGAAAATGGTAGAAGGCGTCCGGCCGGGGTGTAATCAAGTCACCATGGGCCGAGACAAGAAAGAGATATGGAAGGAGGAAGAAAAATAAAAAGAAGGAAATAAAAGGAAATGGGAGGGGAGGGCTAGGTGTAATCAAGTCACCTAGCCCGGATTCCGCCTAAATCCGACTAAATCCTACAAAAAGGGGAAAATCTTGAAAAATTTGGATTTTGAAATGACTCTCGATGTAGTCACGTCATCGAGAGTCGGGAGCAAGCACACCAAGGCCTCGAAGGCCACCATGACACAAAGGATAAGAGGGAAAGGGAATAAACAAAGAAGACAAGCTATAAAAACGGAAAAGAGAGGATAGTTGCCGTACCATACGGTTACCAACTCACTCGTTCCATCGTCTCATAAGTCAATATAGGCACTTAGCTTGTCCATGTCGTCGTTATTCCTCTCCAATTGCACTCCGGTTCCATGGTTGGGGCACAAATGCAAAATGAGGCGGGTTTTTGATGCGAAAGTCGGTTTGAAGTGAATAGAATGTGAGGTGAAAACATGTATATAAGGTGCAAGGGTCATATAATGAGAGTAAAGACATGTAGGGAGGTTGGGAGGGGGTATAAAGTGGTTGGGTGGTCTCAAACAACGAAGAAAAGAGCCAACGGAGGACAGGGGGTCCATCCCGGTCGGGATGGGTGGTCCCGGTCGGGATGGCTGTCTCGTCCCGGTCGGGAAGACCTCGTCCCGGTCGGGACGGACTGCCAGTGAACCCAACTTTTGTGCACCTCATCCCGGTCGGGATGGCATCCTTCCCGGTCGGGATGGGCCTTCCATCCCGGACGGGATGACCTTTTCTAGGCCGGGAAGAGTCTCCAAACCCTCTATAGCACCCAAAAGCTCGAACCGAGCCTCAAAAACCAACTTCCCTTCACACAATCTGAGCTCCAACAACGATCGCTCTTCCCTAGGAATCACTTCCACTTCACACCTATCACAATAAACTCAAATAACACATTAAATTCCCTCCCTCACAACGCTCATCAATCATCCAAATAATCAAGAATTTCACAAAAGCAACAAACTATAAGGGAAAGAGATATATAAAAAGAGACGGTTCTTGTGGAACTCCGTCAAACCAAGGTGGTACTCTCTTTAATTCTTTTTCAACACCCAAAACTAGTTCCATCTCCATCAAGGGCACGAAGGAACAAGTCGAAGGCCCTAGCAAAGTCTTCAATCAAGCTAGTAACGTAAGCATCCACAAACCAAGGTTCTTCATGACCTTGCCTGGACGTTCCCGGGGCATCCCGATCTACTAAGTTCAATGGCTTGAACTTGTACTTTCGATCCTTCGGTATATACCCAAACGTCCATCTATCATCATGTGGCCCCAAGGGAGGCTCACCTTCATCCTTTTTGCTCTTCAACTTGTCATTAAACCCATGACATGGGCTCTCATCCTCCTCCAAATCGGAGTCATCATCCTCAAGTACATAAGAGTACTTCTTCAAGCTTTGTCCCAACTCTCCCCCTAGATCGATGTCTTTAGTGGCTTGGATCATGTTGCATGACTCATCATTATTAGGCGAAGTGTTTCCTTGAAGGTCAAACACTAACTTCTCTTCGCCTAGCTCGAAAGTGATCCTACCATTCTTCACATCGATCATAGCACCGGCGGTATGTAGAAATGGGCGCCCAAGAATAATGGGAGTGTTGGCATCTTCCGGCATATCGAGCACGATGAAGTCAACCGGAATGAAGAACTTACCGATCCTCACCGGCACATCCTCTAGCATCCCCAATGGTCGGTTGAGTGAACTATCGGCCATTTGGAGCGTGATAGAGGTACTTTTGAGCTTCTTCATCCCAAGTCGGCAACAAATGGAGTAAGGAATGATGCTTACACTCGCACCCAAATCACATAAAGCTCTTTCAATCTTGTAATTCCCTATGGTGCAAGGGATCGAGAACCTACCCGGATCCTTCAACTTAGGAAGGGTAGAACCTTGAATAAGCTCGCTCACCACCCTTGTGAACGCGATGGTCTCTTCCTTGTCGACGGATCTCTTCCTAGCCAATATTTCTCTCATAAATTTTCCATATGCCGGAATTTGGGTAAGTAGCTCGGTGAATGGGACACTCACATCCAACTTCTTCACTATGTTAAGGAACTTGTCATATTGAGTGTCCACCTTAGTCTTCATTTGCCTTGATGGGAAAGGCAACTTTACTTGATATTTATTTGGCTCAATCGGGGTGGGCTCTTCAAATGACACTTTCTTTTTACCCTTATCTTTAGCTTGAAGTGTGGTTTGCTTGTGTTGTTGAGGTTTCTCAACCTCCCATAAGACTTGCTCCTCCGTTGGATTATCAAGGGTTGAGCTTTCTTGAGTTGGAGGTGGCATCTTTCTTGTCGGTTCTTGCATTGGCTCTTGCTCACTCGGGAATGGGGGGGAGTCATAAGATGTACCTCTCCTTGTGGTGATGGCATTGACATGCTCAAAAGTCGGAGTTACACCTTGAGGGGGTAATTGCCCTCTTTGTCTTGAGGAACTTCCCGATGCAAGTTGTGCCACTTGATTCTCAATCATCTTCATGTGAGTTTTCATTTCCTTGTTTTCCATTAAAATTTGATTAATGGCTCCTTGTTGTGACATTTGTGCATCCAATTGCCTCTTTTGCATTTCTTGAGTATCCCCATAGATATCCACCATTTGGTTTTGCATGTCGGAATCCCGTGGTGGTGATGATGGATTATGCGGTGTATTGGAGAGGGCTAAGGGAGTACCATAGTCATGAGTAGGAGATCGGCTCCTAGGCTTGCTTTGTTGTTGATTTCCTTGAATTGCTTGTTGTTGATGATGGTTCCCTCAGAACCCATGAGAATTGCCTTGATTAAGGCCTTGGTTGTTGCCATGGTTATGGTTTTGATAGCCTTGGTTGAAGTTCCCTTGTTGGAACCCTTGATTGTTGTTGAATGAACCTTGGTTACTTTGCTTGAAGTTGTTGAAAGGCCTTGAGTTGCCTTGGTAACCTTGGTTGTTGTCCCTTAAGGGAGGTGGAACATAAGGACGATGTTGTTGTTGGTGTTGAAAAGCTTGTTGTTGAGGGACTTGTTTGAAGCTTGGTATTGATTGGAATAGGAAGTACCTTGCTTGAATGCTTGAAAGGCATTCACTTGCTCAATACTCCCTCTACAATTCATAGGGTCATGACCAACGATTCCACAAGTGTCACACATCCCATAATAAGGCAAAGGAGGTGCAAATCCCAAAGCATTCACTTCATGAATTGAGGCTTGGTTTGAGGAACCAATGCTTTGAACTTGGGTGAGGTGACCTTGGAGCTTCTTGTCAATGGATTCCATGTGTATCTTCAATTGAGCCCCAAGGTCAATGCTTAATTGAGTTATAGCATCAACCTCATGCCTACCTCCTCGATTTGCCTTTCTAGGCCTAGAGTATTGCGAATTATGCACCGCCATCTCTTCGATTCTCGCCCAAGTTTGGTCATCATCGACCTCGGTGAACCTACCATTGGAGCCCATGTTAAGTATTGTTCTTGAGTCCTCATAAAGACCGTTCCAAAATTGTTGGACCAAGAACCATTGTGAAAGTCCATGGTGAGGGCACGATCTAACCAATGACTTAAACCGCTCCCAAGCTTCATATAAGCTCTCTTCATCCCGTTGTTGGAAACCGGTGATGGAGGCCCTAAGTAAGTTAGACTTCTCCGGAGGGTAGAAAGTTTGGTAGAATGCCAATGCAAGTTTCTTCCAAGTGTCGAGGCCCATGGTTGCCCTATCTAGACTCTTTATCCATTGCTTCGCTTTTCCAATAAGAGAAAATGGAAATAAAACCCATCGGATTTGATCTTGTGTAACCCCGGGTTGAGAAATAGCGTCGCAATAATCGGAGAAGGTCTCCATATGTTGGTGCGGGTCTTCGGTGGGCAAACCTCTAAATTGATTCCTTTCCACAAGTTGTATGAAGTGGGTCTTGGCCGTAAAATTTCCGGCATAAGCGGCCGGTAGAGCATTGGGTCCCGGCAAGACGTCTTCCGTGAATGTGGAGTGGGAGGAAAACTTCGGCATTATTGGATGTAAGGGAGAAGATGGTGTAGACGGAGTTGATGTAGATGTAGATGGGGAACTAGGACTAGAATCTCCAAAGGGATTGGTGAAATTCCCTTCGGCCGTCTCTCGAAATGCTTCCTCAATATCGCTTCCTTGAGCTTGCTCTTGATGGGTGTTGCTTGCACTTGGTTGAGAGATCCTAACCCGGTTAATCGTCCGTTGGCGAAAAGCTCGAAAAAGCCTCTCCGGCTCTGGATTAAAGAGAAAGGATTCGCCTCCCCGCCTAGGCATACACTACACACTAGAACAAACGTGAGAACACCTAGTTCTTTATGGGCACTAGGTAACGACAACAAGCAAGCACAACTAGAGACAAATAGAAAAGAAGGCTAAGAAATCAAAAGAAACTAGAGAATATTCACAAGAGATGATAGAAGGGCACAAAGGAGGGTAACTAAGTCTAGAAATAAGCAAACAAAGTCTAAACAATGCACCGTCCCCGGCAACGGCGCCAAATTGATGGTAGGGATTTGTCGTGGATCCCGCCACCAATTAAATAACCAACTAGCACCTAACGGTAGTTAGGGTAAGTCGGGTCGTGTCCACGGAGACGGTGTCGCAATGTTTAGACTAAATCGGCCTAGAACTAGACTATGCTACCAAACAAACACAAAGAGCTAATAATTGATGAATTAAGATGAGGGGAGGAGAAAGTAGACTAATGATGAGCTATGATGAACTAGACTATCAAATACTAACGAAACACAAGCCAACTAGCAAACTAAGAGAAATGCTAAACAATGCTAATGATCCAACTACTAACAACCTAAAGAAATGATGATTAACTAACAAGATGAATCAAACATGGAAAAGAGGGAGTGGGTTAGGTCGGGTTCATAAGTGTAGTAGGGTGACTTGGGTTGATTAAGGGTGTAGGTGCCTCCTAATTGCTAGGTTCGGTCCGGGCAATCGCAACTTAAACCGATGTCGATGACTATGCTCAACATAACCACACACAAAGCAAACAATGAGTAGAAGAAGACTAGCATGAGAAGCATGGCCACTACAACCCATACAAGCATATCAACAAACACATGGTGTGCCAAATGTGTGACTAACAATAAAGAATCACCCTTTACCCCCAATCAAACCCTAATCACCCATAATGTACCCTTAATCCCCCTACTAACCCACAAATAAACTACTCACTCATGGTCAAACTAACTACAACAATGAAAGGATAAAACAACTTCACAATCCAAACATTCATCATCAAGAACAATATAAACAATAACAACAAACACTAAGTAAAGATTCCAACTTGATTCAATAACAATAAACAAGAGAAAAGAAAGATTATACCAACACTAGATGAAGGAAAAGATGAAATCTTGCATAAAAGAGAAACCCAAATAATCCCAAGGTTGTCAATCTTGGAGAAGTCTTCAAGTATCTTCTTAATACAAGCACTAATTAACTAGGATTAACTAAGATTAACTAAGGATTAATGAGAGATTCAAACTAATATGAAGAACTAAATCTAGGGTTTATATGTTGTAGAGAGGCTTAAGAGAGGCTAAACTAATGTAGGGTGGATAAACAATACAAGAGGTAAGTATTTATAGGGTTACAAATGGAAGGGAATTAAGAAGAAAGAAAGCGCGGCTGCCAGGTGCCCTTCCCGGCCGGGAGGAGGTGGTCCCGGTCAGGAAGGTGTCGGTCCCGGCCGGGAGGAACTGGTCCCGGTCGGGATGGACCCAAAACAGTAGCTCTCTCTTTTGTGCACTTCATCCCGGACGGGATGAGGTCATACCCGTCGGGGATGAGTCTTGTAGGCCTCCAATATGATCTTTTTGGTTCCTCCTTGCTTCACATGGACTTCTCATCGATTCTCGGGACTCGGGATCGGGTCTCGGGACTCGGGATTGGGTCCCAAGGTCTCGGGGTCGATTCCAAAGCATCGAGTCATCGTTCCTTTACTCCGTTGGCTCCAAAATGTGTATGTATAGAGTCGGAATCGCTCCAACCCTTCCAAATCGGTCTCGGGAACCTGAAACGAACTAAAGGAAGCATAGGAAGCCCCTAAACCGCTCCCATGGAGCGATTCCACAAGGAAATGGGACCAAAATACTACAAAATAGGCACTACAAACTACACTAATCAGAGACAAATAGAATTTTAGGAGTTTGAAACGATTAAACGATAAATTCGTTTCATAACAATTTTAAGAATTACGAGTTAAATCGTAAATAAAATAAAAATACGAATATAACTATAATTTAATTTATTTTATAAAATCGGGGTGTTACACTTGGTCGTGCCTTAGGCGAGGGAGCAAGCAATGGACAAGGAAATGACAATTGCTTCAAATGGCTAGTCATACTTTTGAAGGTACATTACCCTATTTGGTGTTTTTGATTAGAAAAGCATTTTTTTACCCTTGGACTTCAAGGTGACGGTATGGAGTATATAAGGATGATATTTTGGAGTTGTTTTGGTTCCACAACGGTTATGAAAGAAGTACGGAAATCGAATGTCGAGAAACGATTCGTCGGGTGACGATTTTCGTAGTAAAGAAGCTGTCCAGTACAATATTTTTATGATTCACTTGTAAATTGTAATTTTAAATTTCACCATTGTGTAGATATTAGAAAATTAATAAATTTAGGCTTTTGAAATGCCTCAATCGGAGTCCGTATGAGAAAATAGGAACCGTTTAACGATATCGCGCAGAATTGCGATAACGATAGAAATTTTTTTTTTTTTGAAAATGTAAGCTTTATATTAATTAAAGATAGAAACCATTACAATCATTTCCCTACAAACAATTTACGACACCCATACTGTTAGGCCGCAACACTTACCCTTTTTTACAACTCATTACAAATATTTAGCTAACTCACAGAGTTTTCCTTGCTCAATCAAAAAACGATGTCTAGTTTTTACTTCCTCCTTAATCCTCCTTACAATCTGTTCAGGTCTTGGCACCCACTGCTCATGTTTGCTAACAATTCGAGCCCACCAAATGTAGTATATCAGCACCACTATAGCACACCCAACCAATCGTTTATGCCCATTGCTTTCAAACTGATTGCTATTCCACCATTGCATCATGTTTGCATCAGGAATAGGAGTGTTCAGCCACTTTGAAACTAATCCCCTAACTTGTTGGCTAAACATACAACATCCAAAAAGATGCTGGTGGTCCTCAATCTCAATCCCGCACAACCAGCATTCCAGTCTAATATTCAGCCCCCATCTTGCAACTCTATCATTTGTTTGTAGCCTGTTGTGCATCATAATCCACGCTATAAATGAATGTTTAGAGAGAACTAGTTTATGCCAAACTAACCCATTCCATTCCACATCCTGCTCCACCCCACGTAACCATTCATATCCCATTTGGACAGTATAATGTCCTCCTGCCTGTTTCCACCCATCCTCAACGAAGCCTTCTTTGAATTTCACGTACACCTTGCATATTCTTCTCCACGACCAACTTGAAACGATAGAAATTTCAATTTTGCAAACAATGAAGTGAAATAGAAAGATTCCAAAGGAAAAGGAATTGAATATTACTATTTAAAATAGTTTGTCGAGAATCAATTTATTAATATTAATTGTTATTAGAAATATCTAAAATGGTCAAAAACACGGGGTATTACAGAAATGACTAAAAGGAGCCAAAGAAAAAAAATGAAACCAAGGTCAAGCTAAACCGACCCAATTCGATGATCAAGACCAAAACTCAAACGGCCAAAACGAAACTCCCAATCATTCAATTCGATTTTAAGTGCAAAATCCGAACAAAAAAAAAGCAAAAAAAATTAACAGACTAGTCAACTAGCATCCAAATATTAGCCTCCCTACATTACAACCCTTAACACCTTCCCGAGACACTTGTTAGATGACAATCCAGAATTTTGAGGATTCAAGCTCAATAGGATAATCCCAGTCGTTAGGGCCAGACATGAAAATCAGATCCCACGTAATTTACATCCCACCCGATTGATGTCTAAGTCATTTTTACTCAGCTTCCCCTTTCCTACCACATTACGAAACCTTAGCCCATAGCCCTAACTCCATAAAAATCAAGCTCCAGATTTTGATCTATCGAAACCACTTACTACCTAGCTCCACATTCCAAAACCATCCAAGCCAGTCACCCTGACCCAAACACGGTATATCGATAATTGTTTCAAAGGGTCACACCCAACCATTCCACCTTAGTTCTTTAACTAGGGTTAATAAACTCTAAACATCTCACATCGATAATTGGCATAACAAGTCTAAAGCAAAATCACTTACATCTAATATGAACTACAAACATGGTTTGATTCCGTCTAAACGCGGATACGTAGGCAACCCTTCCAAGGGTACAACCAACAAAAAAAGCAAAAAATAGCTAACTCGATTCACATGCAAATCGGAACCCCCTTTGTTCTGATTAACGAGTGCTTTCATTGATGAAGCACAAATGACGAGCCGAGGACGGGGTGAAAACCCGAAAGGGCGCCCCGGGCAAAATGAAGAAACGAGTTGCGAGCCGTCGTAAAAAAAAAAAGAAAAAAAGAAAGAAAAGAAAAAAAAGGGTGAGCCAAGGACGGGGTAAAAACCCGATAGGGCGCTCCGGGCAAAAGAAAGATTCGAGTTGCGAGCCACCACAATAAAAGGGAAAAATAAAAAATGTTCTTCTCATTAATGAAAAATCAATTAAATCAAGCCTTTTTTGAGGCCATTTACATCGAGCATCTAACATCCGGCCACCCCGGAAAATGACAACATGTCAAGCAA
This sequence comes from Agrostemma githago, assembly GCA_958450325.1. NCBI lineage: Eukaryota > Viridiplantae > Streptophyta > Magnoliopsida > Caryophyllales > Caryophyllaceae > Agrostemma > Agrostemma githago. Next base: position 21,999,039 of record OY288244.1, on the reverse strand, counting down.
ACCCCACAAAAACTAGTACTAATACGCCACATAATATCAATTAATAAAACATAGTACTAAATGGCTGGGCTCTACCGGTTCGACTTTCCCCGTTTCTCGCCATTCGGGTATGCTTGTTCGGGTCTCTCACCATCGGGCCCTCCGAACACCAGCTTCCACCGCCCTAGCCAATGGCGAGCCCAGTCAGTCATACTCCCTCTCATCACTCACACTTTCAATATGGGTATCGTCGGTCTCGGCCCGTTTAGATGAACTGACGAATACTAGGATCGGTAACGCCGTCTTCGGTCAGGCGCTTAGCGACATTAGCCCACATAGCTTCCTTACTCTATAGTACAGTCGTCTCCACAATCCTTAACCTTTCTCTCACAACCGACAACATCGAACAACGGGAACGACCTTCCAAAGTCGCTAAAACCTTTCCCGAAAGCCAAAATACCCACGCAAGAGACTCGAGGTCGCACAGACAACAAATTTCACCCATTGGATCCACCGGACTTAGACGTCTTTTCATTTTATTTTCTTTTAGGGGGATAAGGTACCCCATCTAGGCGTGTTGTAGCCCCGAATGACATCGTCAATTCCTGTCTGTAGCCCAGTACGACATTGTCACTAAGATATAAAAAGTGGTATAACTTTTTTTTATTGTAAACATGAATGTCGAGACAACCGCACTTGTCTCTCAACACCGAACACGCACTCGGTCGATACACTTTAGCTACAAAGCACACTTTACGTTTGTACGCTTCTTAAGTCAAACATTTTAATCGACGTACTACTTGATCCGATTCCCGGCTCAAACTGAGGCATTTCAAAACATCCCAAAGCAACTATTTTCGTAATCCCATGCAACGCCAACGCACCCTAAACTAAGATCAAATTGCAAATAAATAAACGTAAAAGTGATTACTTGCCAATCTACGTACACAATTCGCCAAACGAAAACACAAGACTGATCCAACTAATTCAAATACTAAAAATCTCAAGAAAGTATACAAAACATACAAATACACACATGAATCGAGGCTAGGGAGGACCCCTAGAAGCCGCGCCAATGGCTATCACAACCTCACAAATGTCGTCATCTAAACCTAGATCCTCCAGATCCAGAAGAGGAGACTCACTACAATCCATTCCCGACAGCCTGTCTAAGGTAACCGTCTCGGGGAGTCCTCCAACCTCCTCGGTAGCACTCGTAGCTTGACCCGTAGCCTCAGCCTCAGTCTCAGCCGCCCTCTCAATCTGATGCCTAGCCTTACCCTGCGCGGAGGTCTCGCCCTGAGACCTAGCCAGCTGCTCCTTAAGCTGAGCAATCTCGTCGGCTGGAGATTGCAGTAGCTGTCACGCCTCAGCCACCTCCGCCTCGAGCTCGATCACCCGAGTTTCCAACTGCCCCACCATATCCGGGACATCCTACAAATAAACCTAAACATTAGAAAAACACACAAGCAGCCTAGAAAATCACCCTAGTCACGCAAACTCACCGATCGAGGTCCTTAAGTGTCCAGGTAAACCCTCGAGGCAAGCTGATGGCAAGCTGATGAAACCTAAAAGGTGAAACCACAGAAGTTAGACAAACCAACCCTAACTCTTAAGACCCAAACCAAAAACGAAAGCCAAAACTCACCCGGTAAACCCGGACCCGCCACTCTATCCCAGCGTCCATCTCCTCGGCAGAATATGGGGGGAGAGGCTTAGTGAAAGCTATCCCGGCCGCGTCCCCCCTAAGCAGCGTCAGAGGGAACTTTGGGGGCTGAATAGCATCAGCCGGATCGGCCAGCTGAGAGAGCAACAAGTCGGCCGGTCAAGGGGCAAGAAAATAATAAACCGTGAAACAAACCCTAGAACCAAAGGTTAAAACCTTACCACAAGGCGGTAACAAGCTACCCGTTGGATGACGTGAGATAGATTGAAGGCACTAGGCACCAAAAGCGCGTCACCTTCTTCTCCATCCTTACCCTCGAGGACCTCTGCGGTGGTCGGTGGTCTGAACATGGTCCGGGGAGGATCAACCGGCACCTTGAAATCATCATACAAACATTGACAAACCAACCGCTCGCCCAGATACCAAACCGGGCAAAACAACGCAGGAAGGAGCATCCTCCTATAACTCCGAGGCCTCAGCTCCGCAGCCACATACCCAGGCACGCCCTCATAATTGGCCCAAGGGCGGGCCACAAACTACACAACAAAACCAGCATCTCAATAAATCATAAACCTTGGGGGCTACTAAATAAAATAGGTTATAAAGAGAAAACTTAAACCCTCGAGGCGTAGCTGGTTAACCAGCGCGTTCTCCGAAGGGTAGTGGCTGATTATGCTCTTAGGATGAGCTAGCCTCCACTCGATCCCCGCCGAGAATTTCTTCGGATGAACCCGCACCGTTTTAGGTGCCAAACAGAGGATGTAGGAATCGTTCCAAGCCTGCAAAATCCCAAAACACCTTAGCAAAACTAAGCCAAAAATAGGCAGAACCTAAGACACAAAGACAGGAATAGCAACTAACCTCCAGAACAAAGCTTGGACCCACGATGGGCAGGGCTGAAACCGACTCCACCTCCAACGGCCTCACCATGACTTGCAAACAGCGAGTCATCTCCGCGACAGCCGCGGTTACCCAATCAAAACGTCCTAGCTGAGCCCGGTCAGCCAAGAGAGATAAGATCCTAGTACTAAACCCCTGGCCTTTATCTGAGAAATGGGTCGATCCTAGGAAGTACCACAACCACAATCGGGCGTCCTGCTCCGGCGTGTTGGGTTCTCGACCCTCTAACACCACCACCCGTTCAAAGTGATCGGTGATGTACGAGCTCACCAAAGCATGAGGGGCACTATATGCCTCACGCTCCAAACAATCCCCGATAACGCCCCGCACCTCATCATTATCTAGCGTAGGGCTCTCTGCAGCCCACCTAATCCTCTCCGGACCCCAGAGCAAACCGGTAATCATCCCGAAATCTTCTAAGGTCATCCCGACCTCCCCAAAGGCCATGTGGAAGGTCGAGGTAGTATCATGAAAGTGATCTACCATCGCTCTAATCACCATGAGGTTGCACTTAGTCTTACAACCCACCAACCGGACCCACTGCTCTACCACGGGACCTAGAGCAGTCCTCGCGATAATCCCCTTTACTGCGGGGGTCAACTTCTGAGAATAAATCTCGAGACACGTAGTAAAGCCCGAGAAAGTCTTCATCGGACCTGGAGACGGCAAACCAAAACAAAACATGTATAAACAAAACAAACCTAACCTAACCCGAGCCAAAATCCAAGACATAACTAATAAACGCGAATAGGACACTCACCAGACCATGCACGATGCGGTGAGAAACGTGTAGGTCGAGATGAAACGACAACTGGTGACCATCCCAGTCCCGAGCCCACTCGGGATCCTCGTAACCAATCTCCTCATTCTCCGGTACGGGAACCGGAACATGGGCCCTCCTAGCAACTGTCTCGGGAAGTCTACTCTTCCTCACCCTGTTAAAATTGGCCTCATTTATGGCCTCCGGATCACAACGCTGAGATGAAATACTTCGTCGTCTCCTGCGAATCCCACGGGGAGTTTGTGAACTCGTCCCGGCGGCCTCGCCACTAGCAGCAACCGTGGAAGCTCCCTTGGGACGCTCGGTATCATCTATAACCATAAAATCAAACAAAACACGAAAAACCCATGTCTCAGGCCAGGCTAAAGCAACTTTTTTTTTGGTGCAAATGTAAGTATATATATTTCCAAGCTGTAGTTCACCAATTACAAGTAAAATTTCATACTAATAATCTATCCACAGAACTATGATATTTACTCGGTATATTGTGTCGAAAGTATAATTCTAGAGCTGATCTCCTTTTTTACTAGTTCCATTAATCGAGAGGGACGTTCTATTTCTTGACTCAGTCGGCCTTGATTTCGATTTTTCCAGACATGATACCAAACTGCCAATATCCCAGCAGCATATACATGCTTAAGGAATAGGGATTTGGCTCGAAGGCTCACCCACCAATTCGTAGTATCCTGATGTGGGATGGTGCATTGCATCCACAATGATAAGAGTTTGAAACACTGCTGAACATACACACACTGAGAGAACATATGGTCATGGTTCTCATCTGCTGCTCCACAAATACTGCATTCCAGGTCTCCCATAATACTCATCTTAGCGAGCCTGTCTTTTGTCAATAATCGTCTATGACTGATTAGCCAAGCATTAAATCCATGACGAGGAAGGCTGATTCTGTTCCATATCAACTTTTCCCACATCACCCGCTGCCCCTTGATGCGTAACCAGTCATAAGCCTCACCCACTTCATAGGATCTATGTTGAGCCAGTAGAGTAGGTGTAGACACCCACATTTAACCGCCAGGTGTCTATAGTAGTTTCCGACAAACACTCGATGATGATCGGACGCAAACATGCTTTGACGTGCTCGGAAATGGGCTCAAAATCATGGATATTTAGCTTGGGATTTTTAAAGAGTACAAATCTCAAAAAAATAACCTCAAATTCAGGCCCAGTGGGTCGTTTCGAGTCAAATAACACTAATTTGGGTGGAATCCGACACAAGGGGTAAAACCGTCTTTTAGCGACCGAGTCAAAACCCGGTCAAAGATATCTCCCGAGACTCGTGACTCAGCCGTGACACCTCACATAGTTGGTTCGGACTCCAATACTACAAAATCAACTACATCAAATATTAAACAATTCCGTTTAAGGTAGAATTCGATCTCAAGTAGGAATCCTATCCGCAAATCGAATCAAACACTCGACCGAGCTAGGATACTCGGCCGAGTAGCCTACCAACCAGCCAATTCCCTTTCTTCCTTCATAAGAAAACGGAATCCTCACACCCCTCGACTTCCTATATTTCCTATCCTAAGCGGTAGTTCTAATTCAAATGCATCTCTCCTAGCTAAGGGCGGGATTTTCCTATAACTAGCCCCTTGCATGAGACATCAAAAAGAGGAACATTCACAAATACTCACGACGATATATACATAATTCCTGAGAAACAAAGAATCAACTTTAGCATCGAGAAACAGATAGTACATCCAAAACCCGAAGGAAACCGGCCCCGATACCCGACACCCTTCACACTTCTCACGTCCCACCAAAGCCAAACCACCATAACCCATCGACGTTAAACTCGACACTCTTGTGCCCAAGCTACGTTCCGACGAGCCCCAATCCGAGTAAACCGAAGCATGTAGGTTGAGGGTGTACCAAACCCGATTTCTTTTTCTTCTTCTCTTCTCCTCCTCGTCCGTTTTTTTTATGGGTCGTGTGTCGTTTTCTTATGGGTCGTTCATCACTTTCTTATTATTTCTAATATCGATATTACTAAAACTATTTTCGTATAACAAACGTTCTTAAAATACGATACCGATTCTCTAATCGAATATCATATCTAACAAGAACAAAATTAACTAATTCTCGTTGATGCTAAATAAATCGTCACATCTTTTTTTCTTAAACAAAATTTGACGATCTTATACGCGGAGAGAATTAACATCTTTTTCGTACAAAATTCTTTTTTTACTTTTCGTTCAAAACAAACTTTTCTGTACAAAACTTTTTCTAAAATTCATTCCGAATATCGAATATGACGAATATCGAAAACATAAATCGAGTATTAGTTAGTTCGTACTTGAACGCGATTTATTAAAATAGCAATTTTCGAACAAAAGCGCGACCGGGAAAGACCCGCATGCGAGTCGCGCCCCTCACAGGCGACTCGCGTACGAGTCTGAAACCCGAATCCTTTTTTTTGCTTTTTCGTCCGTTTTATTATTTATTCTACGAAACGACTTCTAAAATTTGCATCTTTTCTAAAACTATTCCGAGTATTTGATATTGATTTCATAGTCGACTATCAAATATAACGAATATCGAAAATATTAAGTCGAGCACGAATTATGCAATATTCGTACGCGGTTTAATAAAAACATCGAACTTTCAAAAATCGACCTCGAAACAGGCGGGGGCGCGTGTCGCGCGCACCCCGGGCGAGTCGCGGGCAACGCTGGAAACGCGACCCGTTTCGTTCCTTTTTTTTATTTTTCCGAACATCGTTTTTTATACAAAACAGCGTCTTCTTAACAATATTTTTCAGATTTCGATTAATATTTTCTCGGTCTTGCATATTCATCATATTTGCTATATTATTTCTTCACAAATCGATACTAACTCGTTTGTTCATCTTGTAGCAAATTCATTCTTTTTCATCATTTGTTTTATTATACTAAAACGAATCTCGCATGCTAAATTCAACTTCGACGTTAAATTTTCATGCATTAAACCGACTTAGCGACCCGTTCAATTCCTCACATGCTTAGGAAAACAATGTTTGCATATCATTCATCGTATTACTAACGCGCGTATTAAAAAAATCATTCGATATCCTAGTAGAGGCCGCTAATGTGCGGGCGGGGTTGGGTGTTCTTAGTGAACTTCCCAACACGTACCCTCACCCCTTACTCAGAACCGTGGTTTCCGGATGTCCGAAACCATTGGCAACGAGAGTCATTCAATATACGATAAACCGATCAAGTCGGCATCGGTATCGAACTGCAAAGGGACGAGCCCAATAAACTCTGACATCGGAAATGGGCCGTATTTTGTATACGGCCCACTACGACATAGAGTGAGCTCTAACGGTTCCGAATAACCATAAAATTCGGTGGCGACTCCAACTTCGATTTAAATTTCAATTTGACCATCTCATATGGAGATTCATTCCCCTCCCCAAACCCGCGCGTGGCCGCGTCGGGGTGGACCTATGTCATGTCCACAATTTGGCGACTCCGCTGGGGATTAACTGATGCGTTACTAACCTTCGGCATCCTCAGGGTGAGACTCGAATAGAAATCGTTTGACTAGTACAATACGCGTTTTAGTTTTACGGTTCATGCATAACCCCATTTTTTCCCGGGCCGGTACTGGTGACCGACGTCCCACTATACCATTGATGTAGTCCAAATTGGATATGTCAGAAGGTGTGCATAACAGATTCGTATGGGTTTTACGGCATGTTCTAAGCTCAAGTCGACTTAGGAAGTCCGCCCCGATTCTCGAATAGGCTATTAACCCTGGTATAGACCTTTATAGACTGACCGAGACTTATCTTAAGAGCATACATGGCGTCATTATACTGTTTCCATGACTACGTGCTACTTGATCCACATCTTTTTCAAAAAACCGTCATTTTCAAAAATTTGCATCCTTTGCAAAATATCCAATTTCAAAACCCCGGACATATACCGAATTTAGGACTTTTGATTTTACTCAAACTAGCCTTTTTCTAGCCGGTATTATGCCCAATTTAATACTCGGAATTATTTTCGAAATTTTCAAACCATCACCCGGCCCACCTTTTCCGTTTTCCTCGAAAAAGGGCCGGTTCTCCCCGATTTTTTTTCGGGCCTTTTCAAAAACATCATATTTCAAAACTTCCTCTTCTTAGACTTCCCGTATTTAGCAGTGTCGGGTCGTGTCATAAGTCGTTGAAGTCTCTAGCGTCGAAACTCTGTCGATCTTACATCACGAGTTTCCCCCCTATCCCAGTCTACCTTATTTTACTAAGGCAAGGCCCACCTACGTAGGACATACTCCTACAAAGGTTGGCCCAGTTTACACAGTCGAGTCTAAAAGTCTGGGAATGTCTCACGTGAACCTTCCTTCGAACAGGGCCCAACCCACATAGTTGGATCCTGAGGAAGGCCCACCTTTTCACAAGTCACCCGTCTAGGTGTCTTTTCCGAGTCATTACCCTTTTAGCCTCCTTCCTTTTCCCTTGCTCGGGATGTACTTTTCTTAGGATTCGGTTTAAGTTGCTGATTACGCGGTGTTCTTACAGACAGGCCACCCTTCACTCGAACCATGACGAAAGAAGCCATCGATGAGTTGACAGCTTTGTTGACCAAAATCCAAGATCAATTGCGACAAATGAGGGAGGACCAGATTGCCATCGTCACTCGGGTTAGTGTCATGGAACAAGGAACCCCCAATGCTTCGATCGAAGATGACGGACCTTTGGCCGCATTGGCCGGCGCGGTCCAAAAGCTGCAAGAACAGGTCCACTCGACCACCAGAAACACTATTCTCACGGAAAATGCTCGTATTTATTCACTCTTAACTGATGAACTGCCCGCTAACCTCAACTTAACGGGCTTGCCAATGTTTGACGGAACTGAAGACCCGGTACTCCACATTCGGGCTTTCAAGGACTTTATGGCTGTTAAGGGGGTCAAATCGACCATGTTCAAGCATCTCTTTGCTTTTTCTCTGGAAAAACACCCGAAAGCCTGGTACTACAGGCTTTATCCCAAGAAATACAAAACCTGGGAAGATGTTGCAATGGAATTCGCGCGAAACTACGCGGATAATGCTGAAATCCAGACTACCATGTGTACTCTGGAAGTTATGGCCCAAGAGCCTAAGGAGGGTTTCACTAAATACCTTCAAAGGTGGAGGACCGAAAGTGTCAAGCTGGTGGACAAGCCCAGCGAAAAAGTACTAGTGGAGGCCTTTGTCAAAAACCTCCTCAACTCTTACCGAGTCCATCTCCGGTACGCCATCATACCCGACTTCGCCACTTTGACCGAAATGGGTACTAGAATCGAAGACGATTTAAGGCTAGAGAACCTTACTAAGGCCTCTACCAAGGGGTATCAAGGAGCCAGTTCATCCTCCAGCAAGCCCGTAACCGCAACGGCGGCCCGAAGCATCTTCGACGAGGTTAATTCATTGGACACCTCGACAAAAAAGAATACTCCAAATCGGGTATTCACCGACATAGGGACAACTTATGCTAACGCCTTACAAAGGTTGTCTTCGAAAGGGCTAATCCAACCGATAGGCCCAATTCCGTAAGTTCCCGTGCAAAAGCGATCTAAGAGCTACAACATTCAAGCCTATTGCCACTATCACCAAGGCAACGGGCACGACACGGAAAAGTGCTGGAAGTTGAAACATCTTATTCAAGATCTGATCGAAAGTGGGAAGATACCACTACCCAGTGATAAGCCGAGTAACAAAAATAATACTCTTGCTACTCATGCCATTTTTACTGGAGAGGTAGTCGACTGCTCTCATCTCATTTCCCCTTTCATTTCCCAAATCAACGGGATATGGAACGACGATGAAGATGATGTTTACTTGGCCAAGGGGGAAGCTGTCCCCGTCACCATCGAAGAAATCCGGAAAGCTAAAGACAGAGCTCTGGCCGGCACACACACCATCACGGCCGGTCTCGCCACTCCGGAAACCGTCACTGAACCTTCCAGGACGGAACTCACTCCCGAAGAGCCAAACGCTGACACGGCCCTAGTCAGACAACTAAAGAGGGTCCGAACTGATATTACTATATGGCAGCTTTTGGTTAGTTCTCAAGAGCATCGGGCAGCACTTACTAGGGCCCTTGATGAAATCAAGGTCGACTCATCGGTTACCCCCATCGAGATTGTTGCCACTTTCTTGCCACACCTCAAGGACAAGTCTAAAGGAGAAGGCCCACTTATCACTTTCTCCGAGTCCGACCTTCCACCATTCGGGACCACCCATAACTTGGCCCTATACATCACGGTGATCTGCCGCAACAAGTATCTCCCGATGACCCTGATTGATGACGGGTCTGCAGTAAACGTCCTTCCCTTAAGGACAACCAAGGCCCTCGGCATTATCGAGGCTGACTACCTTTCGACTCCACAAACTATCCAGGCTTTTGATGGGAGCCCAAAATCAGTTGTTGGGACCGTTAAGCTGACAATCATAACAGGCCCGATCGAGAAGGAGTTAGAATTTCAAGTGATCGATGTCACTTCATCTTTCAATCTGCTACACGGGAGACCATGGATTCACGCGGTAAAAGCCGTGTCTTCCACTCTTCACAGGAAGGTCAAGCTACCTTTACAAGATGGGATCGTCACTCTCGAAGCTACTCCTATAGCCGTGTCAAGCTGCAACACGGCAGGCTCAGCCGACCCACGAGGTTTCAACTTTGTAGGAATGATCGAGGAAGAATACCTTTTCCGGCCATACTTCACTACTAGCATCGATACGATGCTACAGAATCTGGGTTGCCTACCAGGAGTCACATCAAGGCCCTATCTTCCAGCTGGGAAGATTATCGAAGCCCTGAACAACGAGCAATCTCGCCTCGGTCTAGGCTACACTATGACACCAGGATGCGCGGACCAAACCAAGGCGGTTACGTTCGTCACCCCAGTGTTCGGAGCTGTTCAAATGGGCCTCTATCAGCCCACCATCTCATATCCCGGGACCAAACTGGCTCGGGAATGCAATTTCATCCCAGATGATATCTTTGACCTTATCCAGGCCGAATCAAAGGAGGGCACAAGCAATACTGAGCCCATCCTAGGACTACTATTCGGGGAAGACAAGGTCGTCCCGACCCCTAAACAGGAGTTAGTCAGCTTGATTCTCCGCAGCAGCAGGTTCGATCCAACTAAGCTGATCTCTGAAGTTGGTGCCAACACTGGGAAGAGAGCTTGGAGGAAGACAACTAAATGGACCGACAGTCAGGGTCAAGTCTACAAGCTAACTACTGGTGAAGGAGATATGCAAGCTGCCGAATCCGAGTCCGAGTCAGAGTCAGAGTCGTAGTCGGAGTCGAAGTCTAGAGGGTCCAGTACTAGGATCGAGTCTGTAACACCTCTCCCTTCTTTAGTCACACCATCGGGAGCCCCGGAGTCTGTCCTGAGGACTCTCCCTATCCCCCCTCTGACCAACGATCAGATGGCAGCTCTCTTCGAGCTATTTTCAAAATTCACTATCAATAATAACGATAATCGTTCTGCTTACGACTTGGCTTATTTTCAAAACATTTTCAAAAATCTTACTTGCAATGACATTGAGAAACCCGACGAACAGGTGCCATTGCCTCCGCATCTAATCGAGCAACTCGAGCAAAGGGAATCCCGAAATCCGGTAATCGAAGAAACCGATTCCATCAACGTAGGAACCCCTTTAGAACCTCAGATGCTTAAGTTAGGCCTATCTTTAGATCCCGAGGAGAAACAACAATTCACGGATCTCCTCCAATAATTCAAAGACGTCTTTGCATGGTACTACAAGGACATGCCGGGAATAGACCGGGAAATAGCTGAACACCGAATACCCATCAAAGACGGGTATAAACCGGTAAAACAGAAACTTCGAAGAATGAGGCCTGAATGATCTCTCAAAGTCAAGGAAGAAGTCGATAAACAATTCAAAGCGGGCTTTATTCAAGTGTCTGAATATCCAAACTGGGTTGCGAACATAGTACCAGTACCCAAAAAGGATGGCAAAGTCCGAGTATGTGTAGATTTTCGGGACCTTAATAAGGCCAGCCCAAAAGACGATTTTTCATTGCCACACATCGACATACTGGTTGATAATACGGCCGACCATGCCCTTCTATCATTCATGGACGGGTATGCCGGATACAATCAGATCAAAATGGCGGAAGAAAACATGAGTAAGACCACCTTCATTACACCTTGGGGGACTTACTGCTATACCGTAATGCCATTTGGGCTTATTAACGCTGGTGCCACTTATCAACGGACCGCCACCACTTTATTGCATGACATGATGCATAAGGAAGTGGAGGTCTATGTCGACGACATGATTGTCAAATCCAAGGACCGAAACGGGCACATTGCAGCCCTAAGGAAGTTCTTCACCCGACTACGCAAGTACAACATGAGGTTAAACCCTCAAAAATGCAGTTTGGGGGTAACATCGGGCAAGCTACTGGGCCACATTGTCAGCCAGCGTGGCATCGAAGTCGACCCAGCAAAAATCAAGGCCATTACCGAGATGCAACTGCCTAGAACCGAAAAGGAGATAAGAGGGTTTCTAGGGAAAGTCCAATATATAAGCCGGTTTATTTCAGAGCTAACCATGGTATGCGAACCCATTTTCAAGAAACTGAAGATAGGAGAACGAACACTATGGGACGACAAATGTCAAATGGCTTTCGATAAGATCAAGGAGATTCTATCCTCTCCACCGGTGTTAATGCCACCTCAGCATGGTTTGCCTCTATCGTTATACCTAACAACGACCGAGACGGCCATGGGCGCTATGCTAGCCCAGACGGTCAATTCCGAAGAACGGGCTATTTACTACATCAGTAAGAAGTTCTTAGAATACGAATGCAAGTACACAATGCTCGAGAAGACGTGTCTAGCTTTAGTATGGGCCACTAAAAAGCTCCGACACTACTTGCTTAGTCACGAGGTACATGTGTTATCCAAAATGGATCCAGTCAAGTATCTATTCGAGAAGCCCATCCTCAACTGCCGTATATCCAGATGGACTTTAATGCTAGCTGAGTTCGACCTCAAGTTCGTACCTTTAAAAGCCATCAAAGGCCAGGCAATTGCAGAATTCCTCGCCGATAGTCCGGTATCCGAGGAAGAACACACCGACACTTGGGCCTTCCCAGATGAAGACATATTCCATACCGATACCGAGACATGGGATTTGTATTTTGACGGAGCATCCAACTTCCGAGGATTTTGTGTCGGGATTTTACTAATGTCACCACAAGGGGAACACACCCCGTTATCCATCAAGCTAGATTTTTACGTAACTAACAACGCAGCCGAATACGAAGCATGCATTCACGGACTTCAAGCCGCCGCTGATTTAGGAGTAACAAACCTCCGGGTCCACGGTGACTCATCTTTAGTCATAAATCAAGCCCTACAAAAATGGAAGACTCAGAACGCAAATCTCGTGGCTTACCAAGCACGAGTAAGGGTTCTCGAAAAACAATTCCGGAAAGTAGAGTACATCTATCTACCTCGAGAAGAAAACCAGTTTGCAGATGCTCTCTCAAAATTAGCATCTTTACTGAATATCCCAGCGCATCTAACCAGCATGCCCATTTGCATCGAAAGGCGATCCGAGCCGGCATACATCCACGCTATCCAAGATATTGAGATAACTGATCCAGAACCTTGGTATCAGGCTATTCTAACCTACTTTACGTCAGGGGAATATCCTCCGGGAGCTGAAAACCGGGCCAAGAAAGCTCTACGAAGATGGGCAACCCAGTTCATCCGCACAGATGATGGACAATTATATAAGAAGACAGCACAGGGGGCTTTACTCCTATGCATTGACAAAGCTCGAGCCGAAAGAGTCAAGGCCACCATGAGCTTATCATACCCTGGTGTTGGTAGCACCTTCCTTGATACAGATCCCGAGCCTCCATTATCGACCTGAAATTAAACCCCGTCAATAGACCGACCCACGAGATCAGTATACAACAGCTGAATAAGAGAAACCCAATTTCTTATATCACCACTATAAATTCACTCACTTGTTCCACTTCAACGAACGCATATACACAGTAACACACACACACAACGCATTCTATTAGTGTTACGTACCTAGCTACGAGCAGCCATAATGGCCATTCCTAAGTACTTTGTCACCATTTTTGTATTCTCTATTATTCTTCTCCATCTCCATCTAGCTCAAGCTCATCAATTGGTATGAATGAATTCCCTACATACTGTTTCACCGTCAAATACACACAATTTTATCGTTATGTCCTATTTTAAAGATATGTACTCTAGGCTGTAACTACAACTCTCAGAGTATTGCAGCTTGCAATATTCTTGTTTCGTCGAGATTAAACCCTTACTGTCTCATAAGTCATATCTCTCATTTTGGATGTGCCCGTCTAAGTTAGCATTTTTCCCCTCTACTGCAATCGGTAATTCCTATCAATATCTTCTTCAATTTTAAAAATCCTCCCGTATCAAACCAAAAAGACGGAGTGTGCAAAGAGAAATCACAAGTCGCTTGACTACTAACGGCGATAGATAGCTCACGGATAAAGTCACACTTATATGTAAATTTCTTCAACCTCGGAGCATCAATCCTAACATCTATCAAACTATTACACTCATCAAAGCAAATTTCCGTTAGCGTATCACTTGAAATCAACAGTATTCAGTACGTAAGACTGACTTAAACACAAAGTCTGTAACGAGAGTAGTTCAAGTAGTAATTTGTTAAGAGCCTCATCTGTACTAGCACGGCATAAATCGAGAGTCCTCAAATTTCTAAGCAAATCAGGTTTTGACATAACAACCGGCCAACGATCTTCATCAGCACGCATATTTGAGAAGTAAAAACTCGTGAGACTCGACGTCTCAATAATGACTGTCATATCCTCAGGTAAAAGATCACTTAGAGTAATATCCTGCAATTTACTACTGCGAGCAAAAACCACGTAAGCTTGAGACAGCATAGTACGTACTTAATCTAAGCTTGAGACAGTACAGTAAGTGCAACAAAAACCACAAAAAATTATCTAAATACGAACCAAATAGCACAATTAAGTCAGTGACGAATCAAACGTCATCATATTACACATACTTAATCTACACAAAACATAGAAAAAACGGTCTTAATTCATACGGCAGTAATAAATCAAACAATAGCCACTTAATCTACACAAAAACTTATCAATCCATGGATTTGAAAGGATGGAGTATTATTTGAGAAACACGTTCACACGGTTCAAATTCTAACACAGCAACGAGAAGAGGCTAACGAAGAACAACAAAAAAATTCGATAAACATATCAAAAGTTGTTACCTTGATTCTAAAAACACAACAAAAGTCGTTCACACGGTTAAAATTCGAGAAACACAAAAAAAAAATTACCATCGGCAACTGAGAAAATACGGTTCAAATTCGAAGGGAAATGGGCAGGTTAACGAAGAACAGAAGACACGGTTCAAATTAGAATTAAGGGATGAAAAGTTGTTACCTTGATTCCAGTTGAAGTAAAGCGACTATTGAAATGAAGATTGCTGAATGATTCCAGTTGAAAGGAGGTTGAAAGAAAGAAAAATCGAGCAAACTGATGGAAAAAACCTAAACCCTAATTGAGAGGATGTGAGAGAGGGAGAGACGGTGAGGAAGAGGAATGACGAGAAGCACTACTACAAAATCCTTGGTTTCTTGACGCTTTAAAGGTGGCTTCTCGACGTTTTAAAGTGTCGCAAATTTAATTCTCGACGCTTCTAGAAAGCGTGGAGATTTTGGGCATCGGGAATTCTCGACGCATTTTTATGTTGCCATTCTCGACGCATTAAAACGTTGAATATTTTATTTAAGACGCTTTTTTGCGTCACTACGTGGTACACTAAAATATGCAACCTCGACGCTTTTCTATGTCGCGATTTTTTTTCCCGGCCAATTTTTTTTCAAAGCGGGAGACTTTCTATTACTTAAAGTGTCGAGAAATAATATTATAAAATTCAGTTATCGACACTTTAATATTGTAAAAGCGTCGAGAATCTTATCATAAAGAATAAAGTAATAATTATACATTTCCAACAACTGAATATTGCTTGCGATTACATATTTATGTTGTCTAAAAAGCGCGACTCCACATTCACTGAATTGATATCCATATACACAAAGATCAAGTTGGTCGTTCAGAAAACAAACACTTAATTAGAATAATCTCCAATCATATATATATATATATATATATATATATATATATATATATTGCAATCAATAAATAGAGTTTCATACGACGAATACCTAGAATAATCTCCATTCAATCACATATTTCGCAATCCAAAGTAAAATAAAAAAATACTAACAAACTACAGTATTATTTTAAAAGGTACGTGTTTTTCTCCGTAAAAACATTGAATTTAATGTCCATGTGAGTCGATTTTGTCATTAATAACCTTATTCTCCTCTATTAACTTATCCACAACCTTTTGCACATCCCGAAAAGCTGAAGTATCTTTTTCACTGCACTTAAATCTCTCTTTTCTTAAGATACTACGCACCCCATATATACCAGTTTGATTCACACATAATCCGTAACCCAAGGGACGTTCAGGGACCTCCTCCCCAAACATTAGCTTCTTAAAAACATCATTCTCAATTTCTAGTTGGGACTTTTTAGGATATAACATAGTTTGAGTGTCAACATTAATATCTACATCAATCTGAACAAAAAATTATTTAACAGATATACCTCTAACCTTTAAAAAAAGAAATAGAAAAATGAAAAGCAATTGGGTGGTAGAAGTTTATAAGTATAAGCTTACCATAAATTCCTCTGTTAGTGTGTCTTTCACAAAGGTTTCATCTTTCCTCGTATGAGTTTGCTTAAATATCTTCAATTCACTCGGGTCTCTCTTATTCTTCTCTTCCTGTTCATTGTCAAAACTTAAATTAGTTATAGCACATAAGGTATTATACACACCCAACTAATTAGTATATAAAGAGTGACAAATGATAGAATAAGTACAAAATCAGCTCGTATATTAGCATAGCTTGTTGACCCAGTTGTATGGACATGGTTATGTGCTGCTCGTGCCTCTTTTCCACATTGAGCGAATTTCTGCATAAGTACACATACTTTTAATCACCCTTATTTAATCAGAAACCTTATTTAATCACCATTATAGGTGGTAGATTATTATTACCTCTCCCTTTTCAGAATACCAATAATCAACCAACTGGATCCAACTATCAAGAGTATGTCCATCAGGCCTTGTTTGATAAATCTCCTCTTTTTTCTTTTTGGGTTGAAAAAAGGTCTTCTTCACTTGTTTTACTCTTAATAAGAGTAACATGAGGCTAATCCATGTATCTAGGAAGTTATGTAGTACTCCGTATCACAGTTTTCGGTTTTGCCTTGTCATTTTGTTGAGGTCGGTTGGTATTTGGCAAATGGGTCAACTAGGTTGGGTCATTTTTACCTAGGCAGAACCGGGTCGGGCGGGTCACGTTCGAGTTAGGTCATTTTCGACTCTATTTTTGTCAGCATTTTTAAGGATATCGGTTTGAAAGTTGTAGTAAGCATTTGGGTCGGTTAGGTCAGGTCAATTTGGGTCTTCAGTTTAGGTGTTGGATTGGGTTTAGGCCGTATTATTCTAGGTCGGTCTGTTTTACCAGGTGTAATTGGTATATAAGACGAATTTTCATTTAGAGAAAGTTGGTCTCAAATTATAAAAATACGAGACGTCATCTCATGGGACTAACTGCATTGTGAAATGTAAGTCTTCCAAACAATCATACACATGCTGTCATTTAAAAGAGAGGGAGAGAGAAAAGAAAACAGAGAGACAAGGGGCTGACCAGTGAGTGGCTGAGACTTTTCCGGACATGCAATGGGAGATACATCCTGTAGACTTGGAAATGTCGTCGATGACCTTCCAACTTCAGGAAGAATGTATTTTACCTGTCCTGTTGGGACAAGACTGTCGTCATAAGTGAGAGACTCCAAATCTACAGAACCTTTGGTGCTCCCTCCAATGAAACTGGCTGTACTGCTAATTTTTACCCATCTACCGGAACAGGTGCTTTTATTGGAAATTTTCTGAGCTTCATTATTAGATTTATAGTGCCCATTAAAATTATGGGACCATGGCAATGGTGGCAAATTTAATTGATGAGATAATTGTTTTCTCAAACGTGAATCGGTGAGTTTCATGGATACAGCAGGTTTCACTGCATCCTGCAACAACGATTCCATGTCTCTTGGTGGAGGAAGCACCAACTTCTCCAAGAATTCTCTAGGTTGATATAATGGACCATCGCATAAATCAGCAAAAGCTTCAGCCTTAACACTTGAATCTAAATCCTGGGGGATTAAGTAAAACAACGTTATTCATATGGGTTATTGCTGCTATGCACAACTACAGGCAATTTGTATAATGCTATGTTTAGTTGAAATCATTCAAAAGTATCCAACACGCAGCTCACACGTGGCTATTTTATGAAAAAACCATTTATTTTGGTTATAAAATTTTGGACGCATCTTATAAGTACAAGAAAAGAAATTATGGTGCTACTGTTAGTGCGACTGGCCTACGGAAGTAACAATCGGGGTTCCAGAGGTAAAAAATATGTTTTTGAGGAGGTTACTATTATCATTTTACAACTACTCCTTTTTTCGAAGCTAATGCTATCATTATTATCCTTGCAAAAAAGAGGCTTAAGAAAAACGCACCTTATTACATTTAGATAATTCATCCATAGTATTTCCATCACCCTCAGACACATTTTCCAAACTATTGCTAGAAGGTGATGTTGACGAAGGGGTTTTCTTGATAGCATGGATATCCGACTCATCAGTTTGTTTGTCCTTCTGCATTCCTTCGGGACAAATGAGGGACCAAACTTTTCTTACTGAAACAAGAACATTGTTATTCACACTTGGTGTTCTCGTAACCTTGTCTTTTCCTATAGTAGAACACTTGTAGGTTCCATCAAGGAGTTCGTCTAAAGAGATGTCTACCATAAGTTTTGTGACATCATGTACATCAGGCTCCAAACCGTACATTCCTGTAAGCAAATATTAGAAGCATCAAGATTAAATAACCCATTAATGCATGAAATTACCAAATAACTTACAAAATAAATGTAAAAACTTATTTTGAAGACAATGTAGAATCTAAGCTACACCTAATTACTAAAATTTGACTAGTGGCAATGACAATTTATATTTCTTTAAAGCTTGTAATAGAATTTTTATTTTTTTTGGTGACGAGGGAACCCACAGCCGCTACCTTTGGTGCGCTCTGGGTAAACCCCGGGTGTACGCAATAGCCTGCAAACCACGCACACCATGTAAGCCACCCTTTGGACGACAGGCTCGAAGTCCAGATGGCGTAGCCTCAAGCAATAGCTTGCAATAGAATTATAATAACACGTTCAAGTTCAAAACTCTAGAACCGAGATCACAATAATGTTGATGTTTTAGTCATAGCCACCATGATAAAAGATCATTAGTGACCAGGTGATGGCAAGAGAAAAAAATACTTGAAAGAAGTCATCGTCAGGAAAACATCAAGGTATGAAAATAATAATAAATTGATATGGAGTACTGGGTCTTCAGTCCCGTCAAACTTTGGTAGGCCCATTAAGTTGAGGTTAGCGGGCAGTTCGTCGGTCAAGGGCGAATAGTGATGGTGGGATTTGTCGTGGATCCCACCGATCAAATATAACCGGCAAAACCTAACTAGGGTAGCTAGGGTAAGTCGGGTCGAATCCACGGGGACGGTAGAGGCGTATAGACTAAGGTCGCCCAAATACGAGACTAAGTCAACGAGCTAAGCTAAACTAGAGAATGATAGAAGGGGAGAAAGCTAGACTAAGACTAAGGAGAACAACTAAGGAAAACGGGCTAGGATTAGGTCGGGGTCAAAGGGGTAACGGAATGGTCAAGGAAGAGCTAGAGCGAAGGAGGTAGTAGGGTGATCTAGGTTGGTCCGGGCTCTCGCAACTTAGACTCACCTAGAGGATCCTCATGGAACCCATCTCGGCGACACACATGACAAACGGGGTTCTAGCGCGCTATGGTGGCCTAGGTCGAATCCGGGCTCTCGCAACTTAGACCGACCTAGGGGTCGTCCTCACCGGGCTCTCGCAACTTAATGAGGGGACCGAACCCACAACAAACTAACACCTACAAAAGAAAGGCAAGAAAAACAAGCATTCTAACCTACTTATTCATTCAAGCATTCCAACAAACATGTGATATGCATCAACCAAGAGGAAACCCAAATCTTCCACCAACATCTCCAACAAACCCTTAATCACCCAATTAACACCCTAATCACCCTACTAACCCTAGCAAGAACACTACTCTAACATAATCAAACTAATACTAACAAGAACAAGAGAAATCAACCCAAACATCAAAACATATATAAACAAACTAGTGAAAATGATGAACAACAATCAAAGATTAAAACTTGGAAGATTAAACATGAAAGATTAAAGGAAAAGAGAAAGGAAAGATTATACCAACTACAAAGGATGAAAAGGAGAACACTTGTATAGAAGAAAACCCAAATAATTCCACCAAGGTTGTCAATATTGGATGGATTCTTCAAGAGATCCAATAATACAAGATTAAACTAAGATTAACTACTAATTTCCGACTAATCTACACTAATCTAATCTAATCTAACCTAAAGTAGTCTAGGGTTTTGTGGGAAGTCAAGAACATAAGCTAAGATAACAAGGGAAGAGTATATATAGGGTTACAAATGGAAGGGAGAAGAAAGAAAGGAAATGCGGGCAGCAGCAGCACGGTCCCGATCGGGAAGGGAAATCCCGATCGGGAAACTTCCACTTTCTCGATCGGGAATATGCCAACCCGATCGGGAATGCTCCATAGTGAGTGCGTCCTTTGTGCACCTCATCCCGATCGGGTTTGAGGACTTCCCGATCGGGATGGGTCTTGTAGGCCTCCCTTAAGAGCTTTTTGGTCCCTCCTTGCCTCTCATGGGTTTCTCGTCGATACTCGGGACTCGGGATCGGGTCTCGGAGGCTCGGGATTGGGTCCCAGGGTCTCGGGGTCGATTCCAAGGCATCGAGTCTTCGTTCCTTTACCTCGTTGGCTCCAAAAAGTGTATGTATTGAGTCGGAATCGCTCCAACTCTTCGTGATTGATCCCGGGAACTTGAAACGAGCTAGAGGAAGCATAAGAAGCCCATAAACTGCTCCCAGAGAGCGATTCCACAAGGAAAATGGGACCAAAACACAGTAAAATAAGCACTACAAACTACACTTATCAAATAGGTACGGGCATTTTCCGTAAGGATGGTGTTTCTCGTGGTCGAGTGAACCTGTTCTTGCAGCTTTCGGACTGCGCCGGCTAGTGTGGCCAAAGGTCCGTCATCCTCGATCGAAGCGTTGGGGGTTCCTTGTTCCACGGCACTTACCCGAGTGATGATAGTAATCTGGTCCTCCCTCATTTGTCTCAATTGGTCCTGGATTTGGGCCAACGAAGTTGTCAACTCATCAATGGCTTCTTTCGTCATGGTTCGAGTGAAAGGCGGCCTGTCTGTAAGAACACCGCGTAATCAGCAACTTAACCCGAATCCTAAAAAAGTACATCCCGATCAAGGGAAAAAGAAGAAGACTAAGACGGTAGTGACTTGGAAAAGACACCTAGACGGGTGACTTGTGAAAAGGTGGGCCTCCCTTAGGATCCAGCTATGTGGGCTGGGCCCTGTTCGAAGGAAGGTTCACGTGAGACATCCCTAGACTTTAGACTCGATTGTGTAAATGGGCCAACCTTTGTACGAGTATGTCCTATGCAGGTGGGCCTTGCCTTAGTAAAATAAGGCGAACTGGGATATGGGGGAAACTCGTAATGTAAGATCGACAGAGTTTCGACGCTAAAGACTTCGACGACTTATGACACGACCCGACACTGCTAAATACGGGAAGTCTAAGAAGAGGAAGTTTTGAAATATCATTTTTGAAAAGCCCGAAAAATTCATGGAGAACCGACCCTTTTTCGGGAAAAAACGGAAAAGGTGGGCCGGGTGACGGTTTGAATGTTCGAAAATATGTTTTCGAGTTTTAAATTGGGCATAATACCGGCTAGAAAAAGGGCTATTTTGAGTAAAATCATAAGTCCTAAATTCGGTATATTTCTGGGGTTTTGAAATTAGATATTTTGAAAAGGATGTAAATTTGAAAATGACGGTTTTTGAAAAAGACATGGATCAAGTAGCACGTAGTCATGGAAACAGTATAATGACGCCATGTATGCTCTTAAATTAAGTCTCGGTCAGTCTATAAGGGTCTATACCAGTGTATATAGCCTATTCGAGAATCGGGGAAAACTTCCTAAGTCGAATTGAGCTTAGAACATGCCGTAAAACCCATACGAATCTGCTATGCACACCTTTTGACATATCCAATTTGGACTACATCAATGGTATAGTGGGACGTCGGTCACCAGTACCGGCCCGGGAAAGATGGGGTTACGCATGAACCGTAAAACTAAAACGAGTATAGTATTAGTCTCACCCTGAAGATGCCGATGGTAAGTCACGCATCAATTAATCCCCAACGGAGTCGCCAATTTGTGGACATGACATAGGTCCACCTCGACGCGGCCACGCGCGGGTTTGGGGAGGCGAATGAATATCCATATGAGAATGGATCAAATTGAAATTTAAATCGAAGTTGGAGTCGCCACCGAACTTTGTGGGAGTTCGGGCCCGTTTGAACCCACTCTATGTTGTAGTGGGCCTTGTACAAAATACGGCCCATTTCCGATGTCAGAGTTTATCGGGTTCGTCTCTTTGCATTTGATACCGATACCGACTTGATCGGATACCGTATTGAATGACTCTTGTTGCCAATGGTTTCGAACATCCGGAAACCGAGGTTCTGAGAAATGGGTGAGGGTACGTGTTGGGAAGCCCACGAAGGACACCCAACCCCGCCTGCACATTAGCGGCCTCTACTAGGATATCGTTTCATGTTTTAATACGCGCGTTAGTTGAACGATGAAATGTGATGCAAACATTGTTTTCCCTAAGCATGTGAGAATTGAATGGGTTGCTAAGTCGGTTTAATGCAACTAAAATTAACGTCAAAGTTGTATTTTAGCATGTGAGGTTCATTTTAGTATAATAAAATAAAAGAAAAAAGAAGAAATCGCTAACAAACACGAGCAAACGAGTTAGTAACGATTGAATAAATCGAATGAAAATATGAATGCGATGAATAAAGAAAAAATATATCGAGATCTGAAATATCGCTAAAAGACGTTGTTTTGTCCAAAGAACGATGTTCGAAAAAAAAATCAAAAAACGAAGAACGGGTCGCGTTCCAGCCTGCTGGGCGACTCGCCCGAGTCAGGCGCGACTCGCCCGGGACGCGCGCGACTCGCGTCCCGGTCTGTTTTCGAAATTGATTTTTTTTTGAAAAAGCGATGAATTTATTAAATTGCGTACGAATATTGCACAATTTGCACACTACTACAAAATATGACATAGACATGGGCTGTTTTAACTAATAGACATGGGTTTCGCGACCCATGTTAAGTTGAGTGACATCTATTGTCCAATACTTAGACATGGGTCGTATGTCCTATGTCTATCTAAAACATAGACATAGGTTTTTACCCATGTCTTTATAGAATTAACCCATGTCTATAAAAACTATAGACATGGGTTTTTTGTTCGCCCTATGTCTATTATAAATATAGACATGGGTTTTTTGTTCGCCCCATGTTTATTGTAATAGTACAGACATGAGTTACTTGTTTGCCCCATGTTTATTGTCGTAGTACAAACATGGGTTTTTCGTCTGCCCCATGTTTATTGTCATAGTAATCAGTCCGAAAATGATATCAATTATTAATGCTTTCCGTATTTTTTATAAGAAACTGCAATCCAACCGAAACCAAAATAAATCTCATAAATTATACAACGTCGAATTGGACGATCAAACGTTCCATATTTCATAAAAGTAGTCATCATCCCAAACAAATAAGTAGCTTAGATAAAAAACTACACAATTACGCGATGTACCAATAATAAAATCTCTTCCTACTACAACCAATCTTTTTAGCTCATACATTGAATACTACATGCATGTCTCATACTTCTAATTTTGAAGATAATAGTTAGCCCACAAATCGCGAACCTCATCGATGTCTTCTTGTGAATACATGGCAAGTACTTTGAAGTGCTGCAACAATTTCAATATAATTGAAAGCGAATACTTCAAGAACATAAATACTTTGATTATAACATAGAGAAAATGTGTATGTGCTCGAAGTCTTGTTACTTTATCAATAGTTCCCTTCAAACTAGAAGAAGTGATTAAGTCGGTCATGTACTTCATTATGTAGTAGCCACATTTTGTGTTCCCCGGCTGAGAAGCACACTATAGCAACATATATACCAACATCAGCAATTCAATCACAAACAAGAACCAACAAGGCAACATGCATCAAATCCAATCAATAATTAGCCAAAATAATTAGCCAAAGTAGTTCATAAAAACTAAGCAGGAGCCATACATGTTGATGTAGTTAAAACAAAAAGAAAGACAGGTAGGTAGGATGAGATGAGGAAGCTAGACTTGAGAGGAGTCATTCATTCCAACAAGCCTACTTGACTTGCTGCCAAATAAATGCAGTAGCTAGTAGATAGAATGGACGACTTCTACTGCGCTCTAGATGTTTAGCAATGAAATCAGGATCACGAATCGTAGAATACCAAGCCTTACAAACTGATCTGAAAAGCATACACAAGCATACTCTTAGAATACCATTAACAACCCGCAATTATGATCCACTTCAATCCATCCATCCATCCCTCCTCCCTCAGCTAGCTACACTTTTGTTTTTCTTTATTTGCTGTAAATAATAATACGGAGTAATAAACGCGGCTAATTATTGAGTTTCGGGAACAGGGAGTAGGCAAGTAGCCATGGATTCACATACATCAATGGCTATGAAGACATCAACACATTCACATATATAGAAACTAACAAGTATCTAGGATAGCACTTGAACTATCATCTATGAATATAAATCTCGTTTTGAGAGCCGATCTCAATTAGTCATTGCAGCAAGATAAATGCGATCGAAGCACCAAAATGTGCCTTAGTACTCTTTCAAATCAAACAATACTTACATCAACTTTCACCCACTGTGGTGCTTTAGTACTCTTTCTTGTACCTCCACTATATCCGTACGCCCTTATCGACCTACAACGAGATAAGAAAGATCAAATCAATATAATAGAATAACCTAAGTTCGATAATAAATATAAATACAACGAGATAAGAAAGATCAAATCAATATAATAGATCTATTTGTCTTAACATATTAGCTTCTACTGTCTTAGTGATCTTCTGAGTAATTGCTTCCAAAAGCTCTTTTGATATTCCTCCACTTCGATCATTACTACTTTTACCAAAGTACTGCTTATGTCCTACATTTCCACCAACACCTCTGACGCGACCAGAATGCTCTTCATTTCCAAGTGCTTTAGTTAGCACGTCGACCTTTCCAATAGGAGCAAACTCCCCTTGCAACACTTGTTCCTTTATAGAATGCTGTAATGAAATAAAATAATTTTTGGTTCTAAACGAAGTTAATTTGAAATTATATTTGAAATAAACATAAGTGTGCTTACAATTTTTTCTATTGCTTGCGTATTCTCCACATTAAGACATTCACCATCTTTGTCAACTCTTCCCTCTATCCATAAATCACCTCTTTCGATGGTCATGATAGTAGTATCATTAGATGAATCAGATAACTTTTTAGCATGCAACTTCATCCTTGTTTTTCGATATCCCCCACGAGACATTCTATGCGGATATATATTCCTCTTTTGCCTTTTTGTTGCACTTACACTTATAGCCTAATAAAAAAAACAATTAGTTATCAAGCTTGTTTTTCTAAGGACAACAACGATATAAACACACATGAACAATACATACACAATGAATCAATTTTACACCACACCTTAAATTCATCTGTCATGCGTATCTCTTTAAATCTCTTCCAAACTTCAGGTTTAATGTACGGGTATTTAGCTAGTGGATCATCATCAGTGGGCACCTTCCTTTTTTTCAGCTGTTTTTTGTACACATACAAAGAAGTCAATGTTGACTTGAAGTTCGACCATCTAATACCAGCAGTGGTGATGACTTCATCCTTCTTGGAAAGTGGAACGTTAAAAATAGTCTACAAAAGGTAAATAATATGTTAATACATTCTTGCACACAAGTCTAATACCCGATGGACAATGTTTGATCTTTTCTTTAAGAAAATTGACCCTTACCAAAACATCATCCCAAATCTTTTCTTTAGTATCATTTGCAACCTTCTTCCAATTGGAAATATCAATTGGCACTTTTGTTCGTGCTAGTACCCCAATGTAACTTTTATATTTATCACCAATAATTCCAGTTGCCTCACCAAGTTCATCGAAGGTAACATCAAGCTTTTTCCCAGCATCACGTAAAGCTATTAATTCCTTCATCAACACTACACTTTTACCCTTTGTTTGTTTGACCCAATTCTCGGAATTAGCGGTTTGAGAATGCGATTGAGAAGACATAATGACCTGTGTGCTATAGAACAATACAAAATAAATTAGATAAATATTAACATATCACATAAAATAATTAAATTTGCAATCTTAAAAGACAAGAACAATTTCTACACATACATCTAGATATTACGGAGTATTAATAATCCAAATGTAGAATCATTAACATATCTCAAAGTAAGCTAACATAAAATTCAACAAATTTCATAAGTTGTAACTAATTTTAGCACAATCAGTGACATAAACTAAAAAACATGACAGAAACTATTAATTATCAAAGTGTACTAGCTAGCAGATTTTGTGAGTTAAACCCACAACCCTTCAGTGTGATCATCCCGCATATAAAAATCGTCCTCCTCATCATTTTCAGCCACCACCGGTAGTCCACATGAAAAGGGAGGCAACTCATCATCTACCTCATCCATATTATCATGGGCCACAAACTTCTTTTTACCATGAAGAACAACCGACCACTTTTCATCTGCCGGATCGGTTATGTAAAATATTTGTTTTGCCTGGCTAGCCATTACAAATGGCTCAGTTTGATATCCCTCACGTTTCAAATCTACCAAGGTGTATCCCTCACGTTACAAATGGCTCAGTTTGTTTATCTATTATAAATATGAGTATAATGTTACACAGACCTTTCTCACAGTTCTGGAAGTTAGAAAGGGATAACATCAACATTACAATAATGGAGCGCGGCTAAAAATGAAATGCACCAATAATATCTGCTGTAGCTAAGCCAGAGATTAGTAATCTGCCCGCCTGATAAAATAGAAAATTGCAGCTCAATAACAGATTTCTGACTTCTTCGGAATCTTCAGTCCCTAGCAAACTAGCAACATTATGATCGCTCTCTCAGTGAGAAAGGAAGGGCAAGACTTGAGAATTCAGATTTCAGAATAAATAAAGCCGATCAAAAGTGATATGAGTAATTCAGAATCTTCTGGGATCGAGATGACTGTCACCCTCAGACCAAAAATGTTGGAACTCTCAACACAGCTGATCCGATAAGCCAAAGTACACAGCCTGATTTATAGAGGTGAAAGAATGTACCTTGCTTTAAATGGTTTAATTTCAAGGATGTACATACGAATGATCAAGCTTCATCAAGGTTAAGGATGGTATCATCGTCCCACCAAATCTCGTATGGACTCCTGCTTCTATGACTATCAAGTGGGAGTTCATCAATTGACGACACAACTTTCTCCAAACAGTCGGCCAAATCGTAATCCCACTTGCTGATGTCGAAAATTCTTCTGTAAGTTCCATAATTAGCAGCTTTAAAACCTTCTGAAATCAAATTTCTCAACTCATTGTGGCCAGCTCCACCAGAACTCACAGAATCAAGTAATGCTTGTGTTAACCCAGGCTGGTGCATGGCAATTACAGCACAGCTGCAATCGACCAGCCTAACATCAAAGTCTTCAGAGAAAGATTCATGGGACCCACTAAGAAGTCTTTTTAGCTCTCCTGCAGAGATACCTTTCCTGAATCCCCAAATAAAAATCAAATCATCGCAGCTTAATTATGTTGCGCCTTCCCCCAACCCCATCACTAACACAGTATTCAACCCCCCTACTACAACTATCAACGCTGCACTCAGTCTCCGAGAGGAGGTCCACGCCACCGCTCTAGAACCTCACTTAACCACAATTGCTTAGGCTTACAACGTATTCATCCAGCATCACTAGCCTAGCTACTGCTAGCTCATTATTTTTATATATTACTACTACCGGATCCGGAGTATTGCTTACTTTTACAGTTCGTTTACTACTGCATGCTGTAAGTGTGTGAGTTACTACTACTATAAGTAACTCAATGTAGGAATTAGCTAGCTTAATTAGTAGAATCCAGGTCGTCATGTATAGCATGCAGCAGAATTTTTAATGCTGCATATATATATATGCATGCTGCATATATATATATGCATGCTGCTACATATATATATATATATATATATATATATATATATATATATATATACTCCATTACTTAATTAATTAGGTTTTTGTCGTGTTATAGCTAGATACTTCGTTTCCCCAGGTTATAAGTGTTATAGATTATTGACTTTAGTGTGAATAACATATGGCAGAAATTAGATTTGAAGAATTTGAGAAGAAAGGGTGGAAACAGAGCAAAAGTAACAACAACAATGCTAAATCAGAAAGTAATGAATTGATGAGTAGCAAAGTCCATCAAAGACATAGCTTTCGACGACTATCTACTAATCAAGTTGAACAACATGATGATCAAAACTATGAGCAAAATGTTAAGAGCAACCAGTATGAAGCAGAAGAAGAGGAGAAAAGGGTGAGCTGCAATAGCTCATCAAATGCACGCTATTCGAAGCCAAATAACATCGATGATAACCAAACAATAACAATGCAATTAGAGCAGGACGAGTCCTACTCGCTTCCCTCTTCGTCTTCAACCATCTCAGACAAACCAGCCCAACAAGAAAAACTACCCGTTAAGCCAAACAGGAGTTATGACTCTAATCGATTTGGGGAGGGTATGGTGATTGAGGAAGACGGAGACCCACATTCGACTACCTTGAGTCGGAACCCCGCCCTCCTTCAGCTGATTGCGTGTGGAGGGGCCAAGCCTAAAGGAAACAGCAAGTGGGGGGGAAATAAGAACAACTCTAATAACTTCAGTATGAGGAATAACTTGATTCCTTGCTTAGTACTAGCTAGATACTCCATTACTCTCCATAGTACTTGCAGCACGCAACACGAGGGTGCAGAAGCTCTTAATTCCACTTCCTCAAGCATTAGCATTAAAAGCATTGTTTATAATATCATACTAAGACATTCTTCAACATATATGCATTCTCATTTTTCTATTAATTGCTTCCTCTATAAGGCAACAAATTAGTGACCAACTTGAATCTAAGTCACTGGAAACAACAATATAACACCGATCACATCATTAACCTCTTAATTATCGCTAATTCACAGACGAATGCAATCAAGAAGCAAATTCAAAGTCGAAACTCCTCAATCATCCAATTCTCCTCTATTTTTATGGACAATTCAGAAAGCCGAATAATCAATTAATTCATAAACACATTCAATAAATCAACGATGAGACAACAAAAAAATGCTATAAACATTACTCAGTATAATCTCGAAATTGTAACTACTTGACAACGAATCGACAAACAATCAAACAAACTGAGCTTAACGTAATAATCGCACACTCAAGCAAGGCAACAAAGTACGGTAGCAACTACCAGATACTCCTACAACAAAACTAAATCAACTAAATTAAATCGAAACAGTAAAGATCGAATTTCTCAAAATAAACAGAAAAATCAGCTAATCAATCAAAATAATCAATTAAGAAAGAGCAATTAAATTAACAACCTCAACAGTTCAGATGAAGAAATCCAAAGGC
The DNA here is from genome assembly GCA_958450325.1 of Agrostemma githago. Taxonomy (NCBI): domain Eukaryota; kingdom Viridiplantae; phylum Streptophyta; class Magnoliopsida; order Caryophyllales; family Caryophyllaceae; genus Agrostemma; species Agrostemma githago. The sequence continues at coordinate 21,969,746 of OY288244.1, read as the reverse complement.
TCAGGCGGCAATTCTTTGTTCATCATCCCTCGAATTTCACGATAAACGAGCTCCAAAATTAATAAACCCTAATATAATCAAAACAGCAAGACAATTAGTTAAATAAAGTCCATCAGATCAATTAAACTACCATAATACACAAAAAAGAACGTAACAGAAGGAGTAGAGTAAGATAAGACAAGACTTAACCTAGAAAATTTGGGATAACTTTCCGATCATGTGAATTGAAAAAAACAAACTGAGCTTAACGTAATTTAATGTACGAATCAACAAACGAAAATCAAACTGACTCATCACAATTTCACAAATCGAAAACCCTAAAACCCCAAAATCGAATATAAACGAACAATAACAGAGGAAGCGATGGATTACTGAAGGAATTGAAGAAGAAACTGCTGGAGGATTGACGGATTGAAGAAGCTAGCGACTGCCGGATTAGAAGTGGCGGATTGAAGAAGCCTACACGTGACGGAGAATCAGAATTGAAGCTTATTGAAGGTTGATTGAAGGATTAGGATTGAAGATTATTGAGTATGTCGGAGGATTAGCGATTAGGTATGTCGGAGCTTAGTTTTCGTTTCATGGCTGAGCTTCGAGTTATTTTATGTATGGCTGAGCTTTGTTTCCATTATTGAAATGAAAAAGGGAAAGAAGGCTGCGTAGGATTTAAGTTTGAGTTTAGTAAGAGTAATAAAATATTATTAGTTTATTAGGACTAATAGAATAGACATGTGTCACTACTTTATTAGTATTATTATATCAATATACATGGTTTCCTATATGCCCTACATCTATTCATTTATTACAGACATAGGTTTTACTTTGACCTATGTGTATAATTTATAGACATGGGTTTTAATTTTGACCTATGTATATTCTCTTTTATATACATAGGTTTTTTAAATAACCTATGTCTATTAAAAATAGATGTGGGTTTTTCTTTTAACCTATGTCTATTAGGTCATGTCTATGACTAATTTTGTAGTAGTGGCACCAGACTTAATATTCTCGATATTTGTTACATTCGATATTCGATTATGAGATCGATATCAAATATTCGGAATAATTTTAGAAAAGACAAAAAGAAAAGAGAAATCGTTTTGCAGAAAAAGCGATGTCTAAGAAAAATTGAGAAAGCGAAGAAGAAGGCCGCGGGTTTCAGGCTTCCGCGCGAGTCGCCTGGGAGGGGCGCGACTCGCGTGGAGGTCTGTCCCGGTTTGGGTTTTTCGAGAAATCGTTAATTTTGCTAGATCGCGTATAAATATGAATTAATTTATACTCGATTTATGCCTTCGATATTCGTCGTATTCGGTATTCGATTATGAAATCGATATCGAATATTCGGAATGACTTTTAGAAAAGGTTTTATAAAATTGTTTTGAAAAAGAATTTTAACGAAACGAAAAAAATGTTGGTTCTCGTCGCGTTTAAAATCGTCGTATTTTGTAAAAAAGTAACGATTTTTTTTGCATCAACGAGATTAATGTAATTCTTTTAATACGATATTCGATTAGAGAATCGGTATCATATTTTTGAGAATATTCGTTATATGAAAATAGTTCTAGTAATATCGATATTAGAAATAATAAAGATGCGACGAATGACCCGTAATAAAAATCGACCGACGACCAAAAGAAGAAAAAGACGAGACAAAGGCGAGAGAAAGGAAGAGAGAAAAGAGAAAATCGGGTTTGATTTAGCAACCTCAACCTACATGCTTTGGTTAACTCGGATCGGGGCTCGTCGGAATGTGGCTAAGGCACGGGAGCGTCGGTTTAATGTTGGTGAGTTGGTGGTGGTTGTGGTTTAGTCGTGAAGGGTGGCGGGTATAGGGGCCATCTCCTTCGGTTTTTAGATGTACTATCGGTCTCTTGATGCTAAGTGTGAGTTGGATCTTATGAATTGTGTATGGATGTAGAATGTCGGGAATTGTATGTGTCGATGTATTCAATTGTGTATGAACCATGTATGTTAATGTGCATGCAAAGGGTCCTATTTATAGAAGAAGAGGTAGTCTTGCTTGGACAACAAGAAATACCGGTTTGGATAGGAAACGTAAGAGTTTGAAAGGAATGTGAATTCCGTTACTTGGTGAAGAAGAAAGGGAATCTCGGCTGAAAGAGGGAGCTCGGCTGAAACAGGCTACTCGGCCGAGTGTCCTGAGCTCGGTTGAGTGTTTGATTTAATGTTTGGATAGAATTCCTACTTGAGATCGAATTCTACCTTAAACGGAATTGTTTAATACTTGTGCAGCTGACTTTTTTGTAGTATTCGAGCTTGAGTCGGTCACGTGAGGTGACACGGCTGACCCACAAGTCTCGAGAAAATATCTTTGACCGGGTTTGACTCGGTCGCTAAAAGACGATTTTGCCCCTGGTTTCGGATTTGACCCAAATTAGTCTTATTTGACTCGAAATGACCCGCTGGGCCTGATTCAGAGGTTGGTTTTGTGAAATTTGTACTCCGTAAAATGCCCAAGACAAATGCCAATGATTTTCAGCCCATTTCCGAGTACGTTAAAGCACGTTTTCGTCCGATCATCATCGGGTGTTTGTCGGAAATTGCTATAGACACCTGACAGTAAAATGAGGGTGTCTACACCATTATATCTAATAACTCAACTTATATATATTTTCTTTATCATAAAATATACGAATTATTAAAATACGGTAGCAAAAAAAGGGAAAACTGCAAGAAGCAAGGCCCGAACCTGGGCCCTCCCTAGCAATGGTCAACCATACAAGTAATACAACCAACTCAGCTACAATCTATCTTTGTAAAACATTGCACTTCAATTGTATTTGTCAAAACTACTCGGGCTATAGCCCAATAAGCTATTAGATCCGCCCCTTCTCTTCTCTTCACTACTACAAAATCACTAGTTTCTTGACGCTTTAACCTGGACGCTTTAATAAGTGTCCACCCTTTACCTTATCAAATTTTCCTTCTCTACCCTTTAATGCGTCGAGAGTTATATGTTTATTATAATTGATAACTAATTCCTTCTCTACCCTTTAATGCGTCGAGAGTTGTATGTTTATTATAATTCATAACCAAAACCTAGGGGTGCGCAGAAAAATCCGTTACCGTTTTATTATCCTTAATTATATGATACGGTATGCGGTTACAATTATACGAATTTTCGGATATGTGATACGAATATCTGGATATCCGGTACCAGTTTTACGTAAAAATATAGCGGATACGTATCCGCAAAAATGGAAATCGGATATCCGATTTCCGATTTGGTTTTAAAAAAAAAAAATAGAAATAAAACCAACTAAAATACTGAATGAGTGAACGAATTAATTAATATGTAAATGAAATGACCAACTCATCATTCGAGAATGAAAATCAAACAAACTGCTTGGAGAGTATTGATTAAAAAAAGGTTGTTCGCATGTTATATTTGTCGTATTCGAGATGATTGTAATAATTAAATTATTTTAAGGTTTTTTTCCTATTTATTTATCGTATTATTTTTATATAATGTTTAACGCAAGGTCGTTCATTATTATTTTTAAATAAAAAAATTGGATTAGGTTCACTTAATGAAAAAATAAAAATAAAAGAAATTAATCGCAAAACCGGATACCGGATATCCGCTTTCGTATATCCGAAAAAATTGGAATCCAGTTTATTTCTGATTAGATACGGATATCAAAATTCCAAAATTTAAAACCGGGATGTCCTACCAAAATCTCTAAACTCTTTTGAACTAATGAAACCAATGAATTAAAAAAAAAAATTGTTCCCCGCCTCTGTGAAAAACCAATTACCACCCTCCCCTCTTCTCTTGTTTGGAAATTCGTCCCTATAAACCAAATCACTCACCGAAACGAATAATTACCCATCAATCATATCACCTGTTCAGCTGTTCATCACCGTTCGAACTTAATCAATCACTCTCGTCGTTCATCGTTCATCAATCACTGTCGTCGTTCATCACCGTTCTGCTTATTTCGCATCACCATTCCGCATTATCGAAACAATTAATCCGGGTTTCTCTCACAGTAAGAAATCTAATCGTTTTTGATGTTTTGATTGCTTATTAGTGTGATTGATTCTTATCGGGTGTTTGTCGGAAACTGCTATAGACACCTAGCAGCCAAATGTGGTTGTCTACAAAGCCCCCACTCTGACTGAGGCTTGAACAAGACGAAAGTCAGAGTAGCTCCCAGGCCAATCAAGGATTAAGACCTAGCAGACTTCCGGTCGGGTCGTTTATAGTCCAATAGACTTGCGTGAAGGGCTCGCCAACCATAGGATAGAAATCATAACTGAGTTCATGTTGATAGCTCCGTGGGGAGTCAGACTTGCCTTCGAAGTCTTAAGTTCACCTGTATGTAGGCACATCCCGTGCTGTTTTGGGAGAAATGCCGCCACGAGCTTTCTGCTGGGGAGTTGAGTAAGTTGCGCGGGCCTGCTCCTGAAGCTCTGAGTTGTACCTGTGTACAGTTACATATATTTTGCATGTAACATTTAGGTGAAACACGACTCACGCTGGGGAATAAAAATTTTGAATTTTTGAATTTTTTTGAATTTTTTGAAGACTTTGAAAATTTTGACTTTTTTGAAAAGAATAAGGAATGCTCGGGATGACTTTAGTCCTGTATTGATATGAGGAAGCTAAAATTGGGCCTATATGGCTAGACCCACTCAGGTTAAGGAATCCTAATGGTAGGAGGATTGCTGGTGTTATAAATACACATCCCATGCTTTAACTTTTCTGTACTCCTCATAATTCCCTCTTTCTTAAAAAGAAAACTCTTTTCCTTTTCAAGAATCTTAGCCATGGGTATTGAACGTTTGATGCGATGCTGCAAGATTGGTCCCGACGCTTTTGGGACGCGGATAAGGTAGCTTTAAATCAGGCGGATATTTCTCAGCTTTTCACGATCCGTCAGATGCAGGTGGACCGTTACTTTCTTGATGCTTGTCTGTTCCACTGGGACGACACATACCACGTTTGTGCCCTTCCTCGGGGCAAGAGTTGTCCTATACCCGAGGAAATTGCTGCTATAGGAGGATGGAACCCTTTGCTTTGTCCTGCTGTCCCGTTTTCATTTCATGATCCCAGGAGGAAACTGCGGGAGTTTCTAGGACTTTCCCATATGGAGGTATCCCGTATGACAGAAGAGAATAATATCTCTTTGTTCGACTTGGTTGAGAATTCATGAACCCGCATGATGTCCGCGTTAGACCGGCCCACAGCCGTAGGGCATTTGCTTTTTGTATGCTCCATGTTTATGCTTTCGAAGGTCACATGGATTTACTCTCATGTATGGGTAACGTTCGACTTTTCACCACTGTCGACCTGATGGAGACGGAGCATAGTCCAGCATGGCTGATTACGGAGGAAATTATCTAGGGTTTGGATAATCGCAAAAGGGACCCGTCAATTCGTCTGACCGGGAGCACTCGTTTACTGCAGGTGTATCGCTTCGGATTTTTTTCGATTCACACTTTTTTTTTTTCGCGATACTTTGCTACAGGGGGGCGCTCGATCGAGTGCCTTCGTCAAAAACTCGTTGCCCGATTTCAGGGGTGTGACTCGATCGAGTGGTCCCTAGGCACTCGATCGAGTGCCCCAAGGCGGATGCCAATTTTGCCTCGAGAATTTATGAATTCACTTTTCTTTTCATCTTTGGCTATTCGAGAGGCTATCAATCATAGAACCTCATCTTGGTCCGAGTTGGTACCGGCCTAATCAGGTGATGACCAGGAGACGGACCATTGATTTTTCTCGCCATATCAATCAGAAGTATTGGGACGAAGAGCTGTTTTTTCATAGTGGTCCATTGATCCGATGGGTGGTGTCGTGGTGGCCTATTTATGTTTGGACAGGTTTAGCAACGAGGGATAAAGCTCGCTATCAGGTGATTTTGTCTTTTAGACAGAAAATTCACCTTTACCCCGACCGCATACTTAGGCAGTATGGTTGGTCCCAGAGGATCCTGGAGAACGAGGCAGTTGGGAGTGATCCAACCCAGCTGACTAATGTTATGTGTGATACCTGGATGCAGCGATGGTATACTCGGGTTACTTGGTCTATTCCCGAGTCTCTTCACTCAATTTGGGTATCAGACTCTTATGTGAAATGTACGAAAGCAGATTCTACCAAGGCCCGAGCTGCTTTAAAGGTTGATGAAGCTTATGACCTGCTTCGACGAGAGCAAGCTAAAGATAATAGAGGTTTCTTCGACGAAGGCGAGACTCCGGCTACTCTGGTTCGTCTGATATCAGGTCAGAGGGGAAGGACTAGGACTCAAGCTGAAGGGTCCAGTGCTAGAGGTGCGCTGGGGAGAGTGAGCCCCCAGACAGACTTGGAAAGGAGACTTCACCCGAAGTTGGCAGTTCAGAACCGACTTGGTCCTTGGGACAAGCTACCTGAGCACGTAAGGGCTCGACTCGGACCGACTACAGCTGCAGAAGACCCACTGTCAAAGAAACGGGTTCGAGCAAAGGAGATTTCCCTTGTGGTCCGGGAACGCTCGCCCCCACCCCGGCGACATCGGACTCCACGTGACCCAAAAGACAAAGGCAAAGGCAAAATGCTTAAAAAACTAGTCTCCTTAATTTTATTATTTAAATATTATTATTATTATTTTTGTGGTGTGCTTGTTTTTGTTGTTTTTTTTTTTTGTGATGTAATTTTGAAGTTCCCGAGTTTATCGGGGTTTAAGTTAATAAAAGACGTATTTATTAGTGAATACCGTTCCCGTCTTTTTCGTTATTGCGGTGGTTGTGCCCTTTTGAGGGGAGGCTTACGTATCCACAGTTAGTGGAATCAAACCAAACGTAGTTCGGGCGTAGAAATTTGAAATTTCGAAATACACCAAGACTATTAGTTCTGCGTGCGACAGTTGGATAAATAATCCTAACTTATTGACTTGCTTATAATTTTGAAAGTTTATATTTTTTTAAAACCAATTTTATAAACTTGTTGCAAATGACATTGAGATAAGGTTTAGGGGTAGTAGCCCTTTAGCTGGTCCAAGTTGGTCGGGTTAACGAACTCATTCCCGTCCAAGTCTGTCAGCATCACTGCTCCTCCTGATAGAACCTTCTTTACTATATACGGTCCAGCCCAATTGGGTTTAAATTTTCCCCTTGGGTCAACCGGTAATAACGCCCGGCGGATTTGAGGACCAAATCCCCCTCTTTGATATTTCTGCCTAACTCTTTTGTTGAAAACCCGCTGTATCCTTTTTTGGTATATTTGAATGTTATTGAGGGCCCGGGACCGCCGTTTGTCCAAAAGAACTAGCGAGTCATATCGAGCCAGGACGCAATCACTTTCAGGCACTTGGCTTTCTAGTAAAATCCTGAGGGACGGTATTTCCAACTCGACTGGTTAGACTGCTTCCATTCTGTACGTCATATAATATGGAGTTGCCCCGGTTGCAGTGCGGATTGACGTTCGGTATCCCCACAGGACAAAACGTATTTTGTCGGGCCAGTCCTGATAATTATCGGCCATCTTTTTAAGTATGGTGACAATTGTTTTATTAGCTGCCTCTACCGCTCCATTTGTTTGGGGGCGGTAAGGCGAAGATGTGTATGCCTTCGGATTTTATATTTGGCTAGCAAAGTAGCGGTTTCGGCTTGGAAATGCGTCCCGTGATCGCTGATGAACTCGTGTGGGATCCCGTATTGGCATATAATCTTGTTTTGAATGAACTTAGCAACGTGCTTAGCGTTCAAAATCCGGTTCGACTCGGCTTCGACCCACTTGGTGAAATAGTCGATAGCCACCAAAATGAAACAGTGACCTCCCGTCCCGGAAGGGTTTACTTTCCTAATTATGTCAATTCCCCAAGTCGAAAATGGCTATGGTGATGTCATGGTGTATAATAGGGATGACGGCATATCCTGAACGTTGGCAAAAATCTGGCAATTATGACAGTGTTTGACATATACCTGGCAGTCGGTCTCCATGCTATTCCAATAATATCCGAGCCTCATAATCTTCTGGACCACCATCTGGGCGTTCATATGGGGACCACATTCACCGTCGTGCACTTCGACCATAAAATTCTCGGCTTGTATTTTGTCGACACATAGGAGGAGAACCCTATGTGCCGTCTTTTTGTATAATTGTCTGTCGACCGTACGGAGGAATTGGGTTGCCAATCTCCGCAGGGCTTTCTTGGCTTGGTTTTCAGTTCTCGGAGGATATTCCCATGTTGTCAAGTAGGTTAGAACAGCCTGGTACCAAGGTTCTGGATCGGTTACCTCGATGTCTTGGATAAAGTGGATATACATCGGTACGGACCGTCTTTCGACGCAAATTGGCATGCTGGTCAGGTGCTCCGAGATATTTAATAAGGATGCTAATTTGGAAAGTGCATCTGCAAATTGGTTTTCCTTCCGGGGTAGATAAATGTATTCTACCCTTTGGAATTGTTTTTCGAGAACACTTACTCGCGCCTGATAGGCCACGAGGTTGGCGTTCCGAGTTTTCAATTTTTGGAGAGCTTCGTTAATGACTGGAGATGAGTCACCGTGGACCCGGAGGTTTGTGACTCCTAAATCAGCGGCGGCTTGCAACCCGTGATTGCATGCTTCATATTCGGCTACGTTGTTAGTCACGTCGAAATCTAGTTTATTGGACAACGGAGTGTGCTCCTCTTTTGGTGATATTTGGAGGATGCCGACTCCAAACCCTCGGAAATTGGATGCCCCGTCAAAATATAAATCCAATGTTTCTGTATCGGTATGGAGTATATCTTCATCTAGGAATGACCAAGTGTCGGTATGCCCTTCTTCGGTTACGGGACTATCGGCTGTAGACACCTAGATTTGGACCTGGTGGCTGCAAAAGTGCTCAACAAACACCCGATGACGATCAGACTGCAACACGACGCGGGTTCGGCATGTTTTAGGTAGTTTTTCTATAGAACGGATCAAATAAATTACTCGGAAAAAATAAACTAACATGATGGCAGCCTTAGTCGTGTCGTTACGGTCGCATAAACACTAATTAGAGTCAATTCTGACACCGGGGCCCCGAGTCGGTACCAAAACTCGAACCGAGTCAGCACCGCGCCAAGAAAACTCCGGGATACACACCCGAGGCCCGCTAAGTATCACGGCACTAGGTCAAGGGAGGAAAACCTTAACCCCCAAGATATGTATTATACGCCCACCTTTCGGTTTTGGAAAGTATCAAAATCGTATCTTCAAAACATCGGGCTCCTCACCTTGTGCGCCAGAGTCTTCCCACGCCTGAACCCAAGCGCCTGAGTCTTGGTGCGCCTAGACTCAGACGTCTATCTGGGTGACGAGGACTGAAAACACTTATAAATACCCCCCTTCACCTCATTCATTCGACACATCTTCTTCAATTCTCTTCCCCTTCCACTCGTAAGAGTTTCTCGCTAAGGGCTCGCACTCCGACACCCGAGGCAAACGATCCACCCGATCGTAGTTCCGATAAAAGCAACATCGACGCTAATTCTCACCTTCAAGCACTCCACTCTATCCCGAGGTGCCTGTGTTGGACTAGCTATAGTCTAGTAACGAAGTTCTGCCGGATTAGCCGTTGAATCAGCCAAGAGTAACGGAGCTCTGCCGGAATAGCCGCAGAAAGGGTCAGCAGTAACAGAACTCTGCCGAAATCACTAGGCAACTAGGAGGATCCGCCATTAAAGCCGAGTCGTCACTAGGTTGTCATCTAAATAAAACTTTACATTCTCGCACTTTCTTTTATTATGCACTACGACAATACTAGGCATGGACACTAGGTCCATAAACACATACTAAAACATGTAACGTCCCAACTTCAACCGCAAACACTAAAATACACTAAATAGACCCGAGTAATTCCGAGATCCGTTCTCAACTATCTATGCATCGTGTCCCGTTTAGTGTATACTCCGAGGGTGCAACTCCTCACAACGTGATTTACTTACATTCGCATTTATAATTTTTCGTATGATTTGTTGCTTTTATGACCATATAATTGCATGCTAAATCACCTAACAAGGAATTCAAAATGTAAAACAACTAAATCAGGACAAAGCGATGGTCGGGTTCCATATTAGCCCGGGTGCTCGCCTTACTAGTTTCGACGCATTCTATTAATACTGAATCGACGCATCTTAAGCGGAATACCAGGTAAGGTATATCACGAGAACGACTAATATCCCTATTATCGCGTTAAAACTGGCTTGCTAATACGTATAATACTAGTACTCTCTACTCTCCTATGTGCAACTTTTCATGGCCTGCTTGTCACGTGAAATCGCATGCAAAGAATGTAAACACATCTACTTTGACGACAAAACTTACTTGTCCTTAAACGACCGACGTAGCAAAAGGTATGGGGTGAAAACAATGGATGTTACAGTACTTCCGCCACAACAAAAGAACAAAGTTATCAGCCCCCCGATTGATTAGTAGAGGCCGCTATAGTGCGGGCGGGATTGGGTGTTGACATCAATCGGATGTTGGCTTCCCAATACGTACCCTCACCCCTTACTCAGAATCGACGGTTTCCGAATGTCCGAAACCATTGGCAATGAGAGTTCTTCAAGACATAGAGTGCTTAAGGGTACAAGTCTTTATCTTTAGGTCCCGTGCCCCTAAACTTTGAGCCGGCTAGGGATTAAAGTTGACTTGAACGGTTTCCGAGTCCCCATAATTGACTCAGTGGCGAATCCACAAATCCGCAATGAATTCAGTTCACTAAAAAGGTCGCCTTACCAAACGAATCGGCCTTTAAACATTTACAACCACGACTCGATCGATTCCAAACGAAAACACGGGTGCCCGCACCCGTCTAGTACAAGTCGGGATCGTCATCCGAATCGAGGTCCGAAACATCGCCCCGTACGCGAGGTCGGACCGACCCTCGACCGAAAGGAGGCCCCGTGGGTGGCCGCCGCCATACATTAAAAATCCGGGTCGGTGCAGCACGGGCGCGCGCGGGACGCCGGGCGGTGCGGACGGACGTTCACAGTTTGGCGACTCCGTAGGGGATTTGGAAACAAGTTTCCAGTGATGGTGTAACTAGAACGAGGTCGGTGAAGCTCATTTCCTACTTCCTAGTTGTGGTCACTACAGGTTTTGGCCCTAAAAAGCCCATCTTAACCAATATCAGGACCAATCGACCTCTTCGCGGTAAGATCCTTAGGGACACGCGGAGAGATCCTCGATTGACGCTCCGGCCGCCTAACGCGTACCTCGCGGGAATAATAAGCGGATAGTTCCGAACGGACGGTATGACACTCATCTCCCTAGATGATTTGTTAATACCTAAGTAAAGACTATTCGTGGGCGGTAGCCTACCCTAACCTACCCGTGTCTGCATCCTGCATGAGTGTATGCATTCCTAGTTACGTGTAGCGTGCTTGAACAACCCAAATAAAACACTAAAAATATGGATTCAACCAGGCCAACATATTCAACCGCACCCAATTCCGTTTTCGAAAATACCTCTTTTCAAAACGACCTTTTGAATGTCGATAATCCGGTCAAACCGTAATTTCCAAAAAAGGAAATCATTTTTTTATATGCCGTTATCATGGCAAATTTTACCCCCACTATTTTCAAAAATTTTAGTGCCATCACGTTGGCCAAAGTAAGGCCCATCAACAACGAATACCGTCGATACCACCAAAACTCTCGATCAATGGGATCGAGGTACCTCAAACGGTTACATCTTATTTCCAAAAAAGAAAGAATGTTTTTACACACATACCGTTAACACAACCGAAGCTTCAATTAATGAAGTTAAGGAACCCAAAACGGTTACACTCTCAAAACACTTTTCACAATACATCAGCCCCACCGTTAAATGCTAGTTAATGCAACCAACGAACGTGGGTCAGTCGTTTTAAAGGTTCTTTCTAAAAACACTATTCACTACCTAAATTCCTTAATAAGGATTTAGTCATACTTTTCAAAACACCATCACCAGACTTCACGCTCTATCATGAGTGCCACATGCACCATAATTATCGAACTAGCTAATTAATAGTGGTTTCGGTAAAAACACCACGTCATCATTTTCAAAACAGGTTCCCCTAAGAACCATGCTCTTTCCAAAAAAAAAAATTCATTTACACTTTCGCTATCATTGGATTCCCGATGCACGCTTATAGCAACACTCGTTCACGTCATACGTGATGTCGCCACGCCATCATCACCCCATTTTTACAAATAGTCCTTTTCAAAAAAATTCTCCGCTGCAAAGATTGGTCGTTTTCAAAAAAACATATATATCAAAATTCTTTGATCCTCAGCTGGGATTGCGATCAACTTCTTACGTCGTACAACCGTGTGATTAACTGTCTGTGTTAGTTACTAGGACAGCCTCTGCTCGAGGTCTTACATTTTGGGTCATCTTATCCCAAGAAGTCCTCTTTGAACCTCATCTCCGAAGTTTGTGTCAAATCGTCTCGTGACAGAGACACAAATTCGTTAGGCGTTTCGCCGAATACACCAAAGAGTCTAAAGCACTTGAGTCCCTAAGCCAGCGTCCGCACACACGCGCAAATCAAGGGTCTTATCACCGTGTCGCTCTACTAAGAGCATCCATGGAGTCTGTAAGTCATCCGGTGGATCCGATCTGACCTTTTGATCCTTTCCCACTAGAATCACTCCCCAACGTGTCGGTAGATTCAACCGCCATCGAAAGCATCGGCAACGATGTCAATACCCTAACCAAATTGCTTCGCAACATCCATACTTCAGTAATCCATTTGACTTTCTCCGTTCATTACATCAATAACCGCCTCAATTTCCTTGAGAGTAGAGACCCAGAAAGTGAAACGAACGCCAATCCGGGCAATTACCACACCCAAGAGCCTACCCAGGATAGAATATCCCAACGCTCCGCCCGATCTAAGCTTACCAAAGTCAACATGGAAAGAACACCAATACCTTATAAGACCACATCCAACAATGTAGAAAGATCACCAAGGAAGTTTACCTCAATCAATTCGTCTTACACCGAAGTTCTTAAGAACCTACTCGATCAAGAGTTACTCTTGCCCATGGGTTCCACTCCGGACCCAGCAGTCGGCAGACGAGGCAAAAGCTGGACTCCTAATGCTTATTGCCTATATCACCAAGGTAACGGGCACGATCCCGAATCCTACTATCGACTCAAACATGTCATACAAGACATGATCGAAAATGGGACGATTCTTCTCCATCCACTCGAGAAACCAAGCAATACCACAAACCCCTTTAGCGTTCAAGCTGTCCTTGACGACACCTTCGGTTGTTCCCACCGCAACCCTATAAAGGAGAATGCCCTGAATATCGAGGAAGATCTCGACGACCCACGGGCATCCACCGAAACGAGTAAATCTGTGTCCGAGTCAGAGTCTAGTTCGTCTTAGGGCCTAGACCTAGTAGTATAACAAATGTCTTTTGCTTTTACATCGAGTCAGGAGGTGCGAGGGGATCTGTCCTCCACCTCCCCGAAAATAATATCTCGGGCGCATAGCCCGATTATTACTATCGATAAAAAGAAATTAACTTTTCCTCCTTTATAATGCGCCCCGACAATCGCTTGATTTAATAATGCACTTTCTTGCTTACAACTCGGTACTATGCCATTTATCGATAACAATCGAACATACCTCGAAACAACAAGGAATTACAAAAATCGAGATCTTGTGTTCTCTTTTTACCTATCCCGTGTCTGGTGTAGAAAGCCGCATAACCATCCCTTAGAACGAGCATTCCCGAATACTATGACAAATCTAGATAGTCTTTTAGCTTGTGATCAAACACGGAAGGCAAACCCATTTCCCCACAATAAACACTCCTCAAATAAAGACCAACCAATTCCTACCATAGGTGCTAGTCTGACATAAAGAAAAAGAAGTCTGAAATTGTAACAACCCGGTTCTTCCGATGACATTAATCGACAAGGCAAAAAATAATTAATTCGTAAAAAGTGGTAATAATTAAATCGTAATAATTAACCGATAAACGAACCGTTTGTTAAAATACAACAATTGAAAACCGAATTACAAATTTCTAAAACAATAGTCTGACAAAGTTTGTGTTACAAGATTTATAGTTTGTGACTATCATCGGCTACACTGTATCTCTTGCACTCATCCATGACCCCATGTCCAATCTTGAGAGTTCGTCAACATGAATGCATATTTAAATATACATGTCCCACTTAGTGGGAGTAACCTAACCGTCCTTCTAAACGGACCCGAATAATCAATGTAGTACAACGTTTAGGTTATCTAATTAACAGATAAGCAGGCATGTCACATTACAAATCGACATGTATACAATGTGAGATACACATGAAGTGAGTTCAGTTTAGCATGTGAACATAATGGCATTTGAAACAAGCATGCTATGTGAATCATGATAACGCATACATGATGTGAATAACACGTGAAAAGCAAAACAGTAAAATATACATCATGTGAGTAGCATGTGAGAAGTAAAACAGTAAAGCATACATCACGTGAATGACATGAGAGAAGTAAACAGTAAAGCATCTATCTTGTGAGGAACATGAGAAATATAATGGATATATCATCATCGAGCATACGTCATGTGAATCAACTCATTCAGCATGTGACATGTGAAACACGACGAGTATATCACTTTCGAACATATGTGTTCATTCAAACTAATTTATCATGTGGATATAGAATAATAACGAGACATACCGAAACATATGATTTAGAAAACTGTAGTCATTTAGTATTAAAAAAAGGTTCTTTTACACGCAATGCACGGGACGTGACTATTAATGTCTCATGCGTACTTAAGGCTTGCATCTCACCATAAGTGTGGATGGGAACATCAATCCCGCCAATCATATCGATACTAGGAGGTTTACATCTCACCCCTAGTATTCAATAGGATCGAACACCCAAATTGACTCGGTTTAGTTGACAGACATACAAAGAAGAAGGACTGCAAGTGCATGGACTCAGAGGCCCTGCTAAACAGAACATGTCCCATACACTACTAAGGCAAAGGTCGGAAGGTATTCCACCCCCAAAGATATCCGATATAGAGAGTGAGAGCTGATCAGTGCCCTTGTCTATGTATGCGCACACACCCAATCCATACTCTTGGTCTCGGGAAAGAGAACCTTTACACAACCGAGCACGTCAATGGCAACTGGAGGACTACTACTCTGTCGACAAACTTATAAAGAGCTAGCTGCCCATTTATTTCTTATCATTTTCTCGCACCGGCAGGATGAATCATGGCCTTCCATGAGTAGTGACTCCCAGTGTCGTAGTCTACTTTCGAAGTTGTCTTCTATCGCATCCCCTTCTAAACTTTATCAAGATAGCGGCCAACACGAAACGTAGGCTGAATTTGGGTGTCTTATAAAGACAGAGTCTCTGGAATATCGAGCTCAGCGGTCATCGTGGGGCACATGTCTGATGACCAGAGGGATGAAACAATACCGGGTTCCATACGGATGACCGGTCTGTGGGCTGTGTATTAACTCGAAACAAGTCATTACAATATGGAATGGTGAAGACAACTCAGAGGGTACTGCCAGGGCACATGTTCATTTTCACCATGATTGGTGTCGATAACATCGTTCGTGAAAAACGTGTCTGATCACCGGCTTAGGTAACACACCGACTAGAAGTAGGGTTGTTCATGTGGAATTTAAGTATGTCGATTTTAAGATTAACAAACATTATCAATCGCCATAAAATTTATCTTAACTGATAGTTTTTAGTATACTGATATAAGAGATTTTTTTTTTTTTTTTTTTTTTTTTGGTAAGGTAAGTATATTGATATAATGAATTTACATCATGGGATTTACATAGATCGCATGAGACTCTCAAGGAACTTGGAGTCTCTGGTGCCTACTTTGAAAACATCCTTATTCTTACAATAGTCCAGATATTCTTTAACGATAATGGTGGCCAGGATCTCCGGGTTAGTCAGCTGAGCATCATTCCTGCTTTTATTCCTTTGGTTCCAAATATGATAAATCAGAGCGTTAATAATACCGTTTTTAATCGCTCTCTGCATTTTTGACCCTTTGAGACGTTTCCTTCCCAGATCGGTCAGGTCTAAGTTGCATCTCCAAGCGAGCTTCTTCTTTACCTCTTCAATGAGACGTTTACTGTAATGACATTGAGTGAACAGGTGTTCAATAGTTTCAGGCTCAATCTCGCATATACAACACCGATTATCATCGGTGATACCCAGTTTCAGCAACTTATCTTTGATATTAAATGCCTGCTGAATGTGAAGCCAAGCAGTAATCCGATGTTTAGGAATAGACCAGTTCGTCCAAACCTGAGAATGCCAGTTCACGCGAGTTTTTTTTTTCCTCAAGAACTCGTAAACTTCAGCAATCTTATACTGATCACGGTCCAGAGAATAAGAGTTATGGAAATTAACGAGCCTGTCTTTAGCCTGGCAAATTTTTCGCCAAGCCCAACTAGTATCAGAAGACGGTTTGTACTCATTCCAGCTTCTCCCTTTCAGGTAAACATGATGAACCCATTGTACCCATAATTTATTTTGACAGTTACTCACCCACCATGCTAATTTTCCAATGGCCGCTTTGTTCCAATACGAGTTTTGCCGGAGATTGATACCTCCTTCATTATGTGGGTTGCAGACCTTATCCCATGCGACCAAGGGTGTTCTGTGATAGTCAACACCCCCGTCCCAGAGGTAATTCCTGCAAATCGAATCAACCTGTTTCAAGACCGTTGACGGAATGATGAAAATGGAGGCCCAGTAGTCGTGGAGAGTAGATAGGATGCTCTTGATCACGATCACTCTTCCCGCATATGATAATTTCCTAGCACCAATTTTCCGAATGCGCTCCATAAGCTTAGTAACAATAGGCTGGCATTCTAGAATTGACAGTTTGGAGGCTTTTATGGGAATTCCTAAATACTGGAAAGGCAGAGAACCTTCCTTACATCCCGAGACCTGCAAGATATCAAGCTTCGTGTCATTCGTGACGCCGTTAAAGTACACACTTGACTTCCCTGTGCTCATTTTGAGACCGGTTGCAATGGAGAAGGAAGCAAAAGATCTCAAAAGAACCATCATCGAGGGGATGTCCCCTTTTGAGAACAAAAGTAGGTCATCAGCGAACATAAGATTTGTGAGTTTCATAGGCTTACATAACGGATGATACTTGAACTGGTTGTGAGCTGTAGTGAAGCTTAAAATCCGCGTCAAGTACTCCATACAAAGAGTAAAAAGGAGAGGGGAAAGGGGATCCCCTTGCCGAAGTCCCCGACGTCCAGAAAAGAAACCAAAGGTCTCTCCATTAAGGCTTATAGAATAGGACGCAGTAGAGACGCATTGCATAACCTGATTTACGAACTGGTTCGGCATTTCCAATATGATCATCATATGCTCAATAAAATTCCACTCAACAGTATCATAAGCTTTGTGGAGGTCGATTTTAAAAAGGCATCTCGGAGATACACTCTTCCTATTATAGAGCCGAACAATGTCTTGGCAGATAAGGATATTTTCCAAGATACTCCTTCCTTTAACGAATCCTCCTTGGGTGGGGGAGACAATGTCGGGAAGTACGGAAGCAAGTCGCGCGCAGAGGAGCTTGGATATGGTCTTATAGATAATGTTACAACAAGCAATGGGCCTGAATTGTAGGACGGACGATGGTCGCTCGACCTTTGGAATTAAGGTGATAGACGTCGTATTCATTTGTTTTAGCATCTTGCCTGAATCGAAGAAGTCCTTAATAGCCTCAGTGACCTCTTTACCAATAATATCCCAGGATTCTTTAAAGAACTTGCTAGTGTATCCGTCTGGACCTGGAGATTTCTCATCGGGGATACTGAAAAGAGTGGTTTTAATCTCCTCGTCAGTGACAGATTTCTCAAGAGTTTGTTTATGATGGGCATTGCATTTGGGACCTTGATTGATTACCGTCCTGGAGATCGGCTTGACAGTATTGTTCTCCCCCAGTAACTTAGAGTAGTATGAGAGGAAGGCCGCCTGAATTCCATCCTCGTCAGTATGAATAATTCCATTTGAGTCCTGGATCTGGGTAACATGGTTTTTAACCCTTCTGCTTTTTATTGCACCATGAAAGAATTTTGAGTTTTGGTCTCCATCCTTTATCCAGTTACATTTCGATTTTTGATGGAGGAAATCCATTCTGGCTTCGTGAAGCCTTAAGTACTCCGTGGTAGCTTGGCTTTCTTGGGTACGCAAGTCCTCGCAGGAGGGATCCTTGTGAAGTCTTCTTTGAATATTGATCAGCCGAGTCTGTGCCACATCTGCAGCATTCTCAATATCCGAGTAATGTTCTTTGTTTAAGGCTTTGAGGGGCTTCTTAAGACGCTGAAGTTTCTTAGCAATACAGAACATTTTAGTGCCCTTAATCTCTTGATTCCAGGAATCAGAGACTATCTTCTTGAAATTTGGGGCTTTGCTCCACATGTTGAAGAATTTAAATGACCTTTTCCTATTCATTCCTCCATTGCCTTTACTGATAATACAAGGGCAGTGATCGAATAGACCTTCCGGCATGAAATTAGCAATATAATCCTCTCTATCCTTCATCCAGCTTTGATTAACCAAGCATCTGTCTAATCTGGAGAATATCCTGTCCTCAGGTTTCTGTTTGTTGTTCCAAGTGTAATACGAGCCTGTAGCAGCGCAGTCCATTAAATCACAGTCATCGATACAGGCTTGGAAAGGAGTAGCCTCCGCAAGGGTGAAAGCGCCCCCAAGTCTTTCTTCTGGTTTGAGGACACAGTTGAAATCCCCCCCAACCATCCATGGTCCAGAGATCGAGGACGCTAACTTCCTCAGGTCATCCCAAAGCGACTCTCTCTCTTGAATGTCATTAAATGCATAAATAAACGTCACATAGGCAGCAAGACCAGTATCTTCTTTAACGAAACAGTGTATCAATTGGCTCGTGCATAGGATAGGGGTAACAGTACAATGATTGGGATCCCATATCGTCCAAATCCTACCTCTAGGATGTTTGTGAGCATTGGTAATAATGCTCCAGTTATTGAATACATTAGAACCAACTAGACTTTGATTAGTAGATTTTATTTTCGTCTCTAATAAACCAAACAAGCATACTTTATTCTGAATAAGGAAGTTATTAATCTCGATTTGTTTCTTCCTTTTATTCATACCTCGAACGTTCCAAAATCCAATGTTCATCATGATTGAGATTTGTGAGAGGAGTCTCCTTTATTCCCATTCACCATCTTGCTTGAATTGGAAGTCAGAATCTGGCGATAGGATTCTTTCGATTGCTGTTGTGGTGTTTTATCAGGGTTATGGAAAGTGGGATTCACAAATACCCTTCCCGATATGCTTTCAGAATCTGAATGTTGGGATTTCTCTGAGTTGTAGCTTATGATTTGAGCCTGTGGTTCTATGTCTTGACATTGATCATTCTCAGTAGGCACCGTTTCAGTAGTATTTGGATCAGAAATGTGTTTTGGTTTCCAGACCTGTTTCTGTTTCATCGCTTTTGCATTCTCTTCAGGCTTCTTCTTCCCCTTTCTACAATCGAATTTTTCATGCCCCATTCTGTGACAGTTCGTGCACAAGACTGGTTTCCAGTCATAGTCCACATTAACAGTAACTATGTCACCATTTTCATCTCTAAATTGGATGTTTGATGGGAGCTCTTGTCCAATGGTGATTTCTACCAAAATTCTAGCATAACCAAGCCTAGTCTTTTGGGCAGTTGCATCATCCAATTTAACAAAGGGGCCAATCAGAGAAGCAATTTTATGAATGCTATTCCCCCAGAATTTTAATGGAAGATCAATGAGTCTTATCCAAGTAGGGAGTACCTTAACGTCTTCCTTTTTCAAGTCTATGTTGGGTTTCCAGGCTTTGAGTATCATAGGTTTATTGTCGAAAAGATAATATCCTGCGTTGAGAACGGCATTTTTCATCTCTTCTTCCTTGAATCTCACGAGAAAAACTCTGTTAGGCATGAATGAGATTTTATCAATGACATGGTGCTTCCATATTCTCTTCAGGAAACCATCAAGTATGTACCATGGTGGGTTAGCACCAACAATAAATCCGTAAATGGCATTCTTCCAGTAATCAATTTCCGGTTGAACGTCTTCCTGGGTTATTTGCAACAGAGGGGTCTCCTTTACTGCAAGAACATGTTTCTTCCCCTGTTTAGTATACCATTGCCCATCTTCGTCATTTGATTTCTCATTTCCAGGCATCATAGGTGCCGTTTGTTCAATTGATGGTAAGTCTGCGTCCTCGTCAATGACAGTCCGGTCATCATCATCAAAGTCATAAGGTGGGACACCCCCCATAATATCCAGAATAGATTTTTCTTTCAAACTAACATCCATGGAGGGTTTGGTATGACGATCCTTCGAAGAATTACCTGCGTCCTTAGAAGTCCGTTTTTTTGTCCGCCTAGTGATGTTGATCGGCGTTGGGGAAGCCGCCGGAGCCTTGGCCATCGTGCCAGGGACACCAATCGCCTTCTCACACCTCTCTCTCTCGTTTGTGTTATTTTCCTTTTATAAAAAGTAATGGTCCATGGAGCAAAGCCAGGCAAGGGCGCATGGTGGGTTCAACTATGTGCTAGCCCCCGGCCCCAGGGGTTGTAGTGATATAAGAGATTTGGAACATTTTATTTGAGATATATTATTTGATGCGTTCATTAGTTGAGATTTGATTAAAGATTCAATTATTTCTAAGTACTTTATTTAAGATGGGTTCCTTTATCTTGACTTGGTCTATGTTGACTTAAAAAGCCAAAGTTTGACCAAGATAGACTTGTCAGCCCTTAGTTTTGACTTAGTCACTAATTAGTCTTTAAGTGCTTATTATAAAATTTAAGTGTTGTTTTGCACATTTAAGCATTGTTTAACTTAGTACTTTTGGGTTATTCGTGTTTTAGTACTCTATACTTTTTGGGTATAAGTATTTAGTACATTTATTGTTCAAGAGTACGTACTTAGTATTTTTATGCGGTTTCGTATTTGTACTAGTATACTTATCTCTTAAAGCCTATTTATACTTAGTAAAATATTTCAAACACCAAATAAATCAATAATAATTGTAAAAATCATTTTTAACCTTATTAGGCATCATATTTCTCAAAACATAGAGTTTTACAAAAGTAACTTTAAGTAATAACGTAATCGATAATATTATTAAGGATACTAAATGAGTCATTTTTCAAATGTTATTTTTCACTTTTGATTTTCATACTCAACATACTTTTATGGGTTAGGTTTCCAGATATAAAGTCATTTTTCAAAAATAATAAGTTTTATTATTTTTAACAAATTAAAAACAAAATCAGTAAGGTTTTCAATACTTTCTTTTAAATCGTTAAAAATACTTAAACATCATAAAAGTGAACCAAATTTTTATTTTGGATACCAATACTTGTAAATAACCTATCCCCGGAAATTTAAATTAAAATAATTTATAAATGTTCTTAAATAAAATCTTCTTTCTAGATCTGACCCGTTTTAGCACAAATTATATAAATGAAAATATATATGATGGATTTATATGAAATTTGATGTACCCATAATAGACATCAACAGAAACATAATATAACTTATCCAAGTCCAATACAAATGTTTAAGATCAAGAAACATATTATTTTCTCAGACAGTACACAAAATCATACAGTACCATTTTACGAAATAAATCATTAGTAAGTATATATTTTCATAAACACTTACTTTTAATATTTTTAATATATACTAGACATTCAGATCTACAACTTTCATGTAGAAACCTAAGGCTAATTAAAAAGATATTTTACACTGAAAAATCGTAAACATACATCATACATCACAGAATCCATTTTACAGCACGTATTGTTAAGTGATAAATGAACAAATAGTTAACTTTAAACTTGGTGATCTAATGATTTAGTCCTAAGAATGATGTTATATTTAAGTTAGAGTCTAAACACTATACTACGATATTTGAGGGCGAAGAAAAGTTAGGTTACCTCAATAAAAAATAATCGATTCTACAACATATAAGAAAACGAAGATCGATGCTCCTTTTCTCTTGCTTCTCTTCATAAATTGGTTAGAATGACACAAAAACAAACTAAGTTAGTAGTTATAATATTAAATAACTTTGAAAATAGTATAAGATAAGAGAAAGAAGGGATTAATGCTCTTCAAAATGGTGGTGTAAAGGCTTAAGAACTTAGTATTATTTTGATGGTTTTTCTTTTGTTTTTAGAAAGGATTTTAAGGAGAGGATGTTAGGTTGATGAAAATATGATATTAAGAAGTCATATGAGGGTGATTATAAGGGTAATTGGTCGTGCCTTATGTGAGGGAGCAAGCAATGGACAAGGAAATGACAATTGCTTCAAATGGCTAGTCATACTTTTGAAGGTACATTACCCTATTTGGTGTTTTTGATTAGAAAAGCATTTTTTTACCCTTGGACTTCAAAGTGACGGTATGGAGTATATAAGGATGATATTTTGGAGTTGTTTTGGTTCCACAACGGTTAAGAAAGAAGTACGGAAATCGAATGTCGAGAAACGATTCGTCGGGTGACGATTTTCGTAGTAAAGAAGCTGTCCAGTACAATATTTTTATGATTCACTTGTAAATTGTAATTTTAAATATCACCATTGTGTAAATATTGGAAAATTAATAAAGTTAGGCTTTTGAAATGCCTCAATCGGAGTCCGTATGAGAAAATAGGAACCGTTTAACGAAATCGCGCAGAATTGCGATAACGATAGAAATTTCTTTTTTTTTTGAAAATGTAAGCTTTATATTAATTAAAGATAAAAACCATTACAATCATTTCCCTACAAACAATTTACGACACCCATACTGTTAGGCCGCAACACTTACCCTTTTTTACAACTCATTACAAATATTTAGCTAACTCACAGAGTTTTCCTTGCTCAATCAAAAAACGATGTCTAGTTTTTACTTCCTCCTTAATCCTCCTTACAATCTGTTCAGGTCTTGGCACCCACTGCTCATGTTTGCTAACAATTCGAGCCCACCAAATGTAGTATATCAGCGCCACTATAGCACACCCAACCAATCGTTTATGCCCATTGCTTTCAAACTGATTGCTATTCCACCATTGCATCATGTTTGCATCAGGAATAGGAGTGTTCAACCACTTTGAAACTAATCCCCTAACTTGTTGGCTAAACATACAGCATCCAAAAAGATGCTGGTGGTCCTCAATCTCAATCCCGCACAACCAGCATTCCAGTCTAATATTCAGCCCCCATCTTGCAACTCTATCATTTGTTTGCAGCCTGTTGTGCATCATAATCCACGCTATAAATGAATGTTTAGAGAGAACTAGTTTATGCCAAACTAACCCATTCCATTCCACATCCTGCTCCACCCCACGTAACCATTCATATCCCATTTGGACAGTATAATGTCCTCCTGCCTGTTTCCACCCATCCTCAACGAAGCCTTCTTTGAATTTCACGTACACCTTGCATATTCTTCTCCACGACCAACTTGAAACGATAGAAATTTCAATTTTGCAAACAATGAAGTGAAATAGAAAGATTCCAAAGGAAAAGGAATTGAATATTACTATTTAAAATAGTTAGTCGAGAATCAATTTATTAATATTAATTGTTATTAGAAATAACTAAAATGGTCAAAAACACGGGGTGTTACAGAAATGACTAAAAGGAGCCAAAGAAAAAAAAAATTGAAACCAATGTCAAGCTAAACCGACCCAATTCGATGATCAAGACCAAAACTCAAACGGCCAAAACGAAACTACCAATCATTCAATTCGATTTTAAGTGCAAAATCCGAACAAAAAAAAAGCAAAAAAAATTAACAGACTAGTCAACTAGCATCCAAATATTAGCCTCCCTACATTACAACCCTTAACACCTTCCCGAGACACTTGTTAGATGACAATCCAGAATTTTGAGGATTCAAGCTCAATAAGATAATCCCAGCCGTTAGGGCCAGACATGAAAATCAGATCCCACGTAATTTACATCCCACCCGATTGAAGTCTAAGTCATTTTTACTCAGCTTCCCCTTTCCTACCACATTACGAAACCTTAGCCCATAGCCCTAACTCCATAAAAATCAAGCTCCAGATTTTGATCTATCGAAACCACTTACTACCTAGCTCCACATTCCAAAACCATCCAAGCCAGTCACCCTGACCCAAACACGGTATATCGATAATTGTTTCAAAGGGTCACACCCAACCACTCCACCTTAGTTCTTTAACTAGGGTGAATAAACTCTAAACATCTCACATCGATAATTGGCATAACAAGTCTAAAGCAAAATCACTTACATCTAATATGAACTACAAACATGGTTTGATTCCGTCTAAACGCGGATACGTAGGCAACCCTTCCAAGGGTACAACCAACAAAAATAGCAAAAAATAGATAACTCGATTCACATGCAAATCGGAACCCCCTTTGTTCTGATTAACGAGTGCTTTCAATGATGAAGCACAAATGACGAGCCGAGGACGGGGTGAAAACCCGAAAGGGCGCCCCGGGCAAAATGAAGAAACGAGTTGCGAGCCGTCGTAAAAAGAAAGAAAGAAAAAAAAAAGAAAAGAAAAAAAGGGTGAGCCAAGGACGGGGTAAAAACCCGATAGGGCGCTCCGGGCAAAAGAAAGAATCGAGTTGCGAGCCACCACAATAAAAGGGAAAAATAAAAACTGTTCTTCTCATTAATGAAAAATCAATTAAATCAAGCCTTTTTTGAGGCCCTTTACATCGAGCATCTAACATCCGGCCACCCCGGAAAATGACAACATGTCAAGCAAACCCCACAAAAACTAGTACTAATACGCCACATAATATCAATTAATAAAACATAGTACCAAATGGCTGGGCTCTACCGGTTCGACTTTCCCCTTTTCTCGCCATTCGGGTATGCTTGTTCGGGTCTCTCACCATCGGCCCCTCCGAACACCAGCTTCCACCGCCCTAGCCAAAGGCGAGCCCAGTCAGTCATACTCCCTCTCATCACTCACACTTTCAATATGGGTATCGTCGGTCTCGGCCCGTTTAGATGAACTGACAAATACTAGGATCGGTAACGCCGTCTTTGGTCAGGCGCTTAGCGACATTAGCCCACATAGCTTCCTTACTCTATAGTACAGTCGTCTCCACAATCCTTAACCTTTCTCTCACAACTGACAACATCGAACAACGGGAACGACCTTCCAAAGTCGCTAAAACCTTTCCCAAAAGCCAAAATACCCACGCAAGAGACACGAGGTCGCACGGACAACAAATTTCACCCATTGGATCCACCGGACTTAGACGTCTTTTCATTTTATTTTCTTTTAGGGGGATAAGGTACCCCACCTAGGCGTGTTGTAGCCCCGAATGACATCGTCAATTCCTGTCTGTAGCCCAGTACGACATTGTCACTAAGATATAAAAAGTGGTATAACTTTTTTTATTGTAAACATGAATGTCGAGACAACCACACTTGTCTCCCAACACCGAACACGCACTCGGTCGATACACTTTAGCTGCAAAGCACTCTTTACGTTCGTACGCTTCTTGAGTCAAACATTTTAATCGACGTACTACTTGATCCGATTCCCGGCTCAAACTGAGGCATTTCAAAACATCCCAAAGGAACTGTTTTCCTAATCCCATGCAACGCCAACGCACCCTAAACTAAGATCAAATTGCAAATAAATAAACGCAAAAGTGATTACTTGCCAATCTAGGTACACAATTCGCCAAACGAAAACACAAGACTGATCCAACTAATTCAAATACTAAAAATCTCAAGAAAGTATACAAAACATACAAATCCACACATGAATCGAGGCTAGGGAGGACCCCTAGAAGCCGCGCCAATGGCTATCACAACCTCACAAATGTCGTCATCTAAACCTAGATCCTCCAGATCCAGAAGAGGAGACTCATTGCAATCCATTCCCGACAGCCTGTCTAAGGTAACCGTCTCAGGGACTCCTCCAACCTCCTCGGTAGCACTCGTAGCTTGACCCGTAGCCTCAGCCTCAGCCTCAGCCGCCCTCTCAATCTGATGCCTAGCCTTACCCTGCGCGGAGGTCTCGCCCTGAGACCTAGCTAGCTGCTCCTTAAGCTGAGCAATCTTGTCGGCTGGAGATTGCAGTAGCTGTCACGCCTCAGCCACCTCCGCCTCGAGCTCGATCACCCGAGTTTCCAGCTGCCCCACCATATCCGGAACATCCTACAAATAAACCTAAACATTAGAAAAACACACAAGCAGCCTAGAAAATCACCCTAGTCACGCAAACTCACCGATCGAGGTCCTTAAGTGTCCCGGTAAACCCTCGAGGCGTAGACTCGGAAGCGGTTGGCGGCCTGCCACAACCGCTGATGGCAAGCTGATGAAACCTGAAAGGTGAAACCACAGAAGTTAGACAAACCAACCGTAACTCTTAATACCCAAACCAAAAACGAAAGCCAAAACTCACCCGGTAAACCCGGACCCGCCACTCTATCCCAGCGTCCATCTCCTCAGCAGAATATGGGGGGAGAGGCTTAGTGAAAGCTATCCCGGCCGCGTCCCCCCTAAGCAGCGTCAGAGGGAACTTTGGGGGCTGAATATCATCAGCCGGATCGGCCAGCTGAGAGAGCAACAAGTCGGCCGGTCAAGGGACAAGAAAATACTAAGCCGTGAAACAAACCCTAGAACCAAAGGTTAAAACCTTACCACAAGGCGGTAACAAGCTAGCCGCTGGATGACGTGAGATAGATAGAAGGCACTAGGCACCAAAAGCGCATCACCTTCTTCTCCATCCTTACCCACGAGGACCTCTACGGTGGTCGGTGGTCTGAACATGGTCCGGGGAGGATCAACCGGCACCTTGAAATCATCATACAAACACTGACGAACCAACCGCTAGCCCAGATACCAAACCGGGCGAAACAACGCAGGAAGGAGCATCCTCCTATAACTCTGAGGCCTCAGCTCCGCAGCCACATACCCAGGCACGCCCTCATAATTGGCCCAAGGGCGGGCCACAAACTACACAACAAAACCAGCATCTCAATAAATCATAAACCTTGGTGGCTACTAAATAAAATAGGTTATAAAGAGAAAACTTAAACCCTCGACGCGTAGCGGGTTAACCAGCGCGTTCTCCGAAGGGTAAGTGGCTGATTATGCTCTTAGGATGAGCTAGCCTCCACTCGATCCCCGCCGAGAATCTCTTCGGATGAACCCGCACCGTTTTAGGTGCCAAACAGAGGATGTAGGAATAGTTCCAAGCCTGCAAAATCCCAAAACACCTTAGCAAAACTAAGCCAAAAATAGGCAGAACCTAAGACACAAAGACAGGAATAGCAACTAACCTCCAGAACAAGGCTTGGACCCACGATGGGCAGGGCTGAAACCGACTCCACCTCCAACGGCCTCACCATGACTTGCAAACAGCGAGTCATCTCCGCGAAAGCCGCGGTTACCCAATCAAAACGTCCTAGCTGAGCCAGGTCAGCCAAGAGAGACAAGATCCTAGTACTAAACCTCTGGCCTTTATCTGAGAAGTGGGTCGATCCTAGGAAGTACCACAACCACAACCGGGCGTTCTGCTCCGGCGTGTTGGGTTCTCGACCCTCTAACACCACCACCCGCTCGAAGTGATCGGTGATGTACGAGCTCACCAAAGCATGAGGCGCACTATATGCCTCACGCTCCAAATAATCCCCGATAACGCCTTGCACCTCATCATTATCTAGCGTAGGGCTCTCGGCAGCCCACCTAATCCTCTCCGGACCCAGAGCAAACCGGTAATCATCCCGAAATATTCTAAGGTCATCCCGACCTCCCCAAAGGCCATGTGGAAGGTCGAGGTAGTATCATGAAAGTGATCTACCATCGCTCTAATCACCATGAGGTTGCACTTAGTCTTACAACCCACCAACCGGACCCACTGCTCTACCACGGGACCTAGAGCAGTCCTCGCGATAATCCCCTTTACTGCGGGGGTCAACTTCTGAGAATAAATCTCGAGACACGTAGTAAAGCCCGAGAAAGTCCTCATTGGACCTGGAGACGGCAAACCAAAACAAAACATGTATAAACAAAACAAACCTAACCTAACCCGAGCCAAAATCCAAGACATAACTAATAAACGCGAATAGGACACTCACCAGACCATGCACGATGCGGTGAGAAACATGTAGGTCGAGATGAAACAACAACTGGTGACCATCCCAGTCCCGAGCCCACTCGGGATCCTCGTAACCAATGTCCTCATTCTCCGGTACGGGAACCGGAACATGGGCCCTCCTAGCAACTGTCTCGGGAAGTCTACGCTTCCTCACCCTGTCAAAATCAGCCTCATTTATGGCCTCCGGATCACAACGCTGAGATGAAATACTTCGTCGTCTCCTGCGAATCCCACGGGGAGTTTGTGAACTCGTCCCGGCGGCCTCGCCACTAGCAGCAACCGTTGAAGCTCCCTTGGGACGCTCGGTATCATCTATAACCATAAAATCAAACAAAACACGAAAAACCCATGTCTCAGGCCAGGCTAAAGCAACTTTTTTTTTTGGTGCAAATGTAAGTATATATATTTCCAAGCTGTAGTTCACCAATTACAAGTAAAATTTCATGCTAATAATCTATCCACAGAACTATGATATTTACTCGGTATATTGTGTCGAAAGAATATAATTCTAGAGCTGATCTCCTTTTTTACTAGTTCCATTAATCGAGAGGGACGTTCTATTTCTTGACTCAGTCGGCCTTGATTTCGATTTTTCCAGACATGATACCAAACTGCCAATATCCCAGCAGCATATACATGCTTAAGGAATAGGGATTTAGCTCGAAGGCTCACCCACCAATTCGTAGTATCCTGATGTGGGATGGTGCATTGCATCCACAATGATAAGAGTTTGAAACACTGCTGAACATACACACACTGAGAGAACAGATGGTCATGGTTCTCATCTGCTGCTCCACAAATACTGCATTCCAGGTCTCCCATAATACCCATCTTAGCGAGCCTTTCTTTTGTCAATAATCGTCTATGACTGATTAGCCAAGCATTAAATCCATGACGAGGAAGGCTGATTCTGTTCCATATCAACTTTTCCCACATCACCCGCTGCCCCTTGATGCGTAACCAGTCATAACCCTCACCCACTTCATAGGATCTATGTTGAGCCAGTAGAGTAGGTGTAGACACCCACATTTAACCGCCAGGTGTCTACAGTAGTTTCCGACAAACACTCGATGATGATCGGACGCAAACATGCTTTGACGTACTCGGAAATGGGCTCAAAATCATGGATATTTAGCTTGGGATTTTTAAAGAGTACAAATCTCACAAAACTAACCTCAAATTCTGGCCCAGTGGGTCATTTTGAGTCAAATAACACTAATTTGGGTCGAATCCGACACCAGGGGTAAAACCGTCTTTTAGCGTCCGAGTCAAAACCCGGTCAAAGATATCTCCCAAGACTCGTGAGTCAGCCGTGACACCTCACACGGTTGGTTCGGACTCCAATACTACAAAATCAGCTACATCAAATATTAAACAATTCCGTTAAAGGTAGAATTCGATCTCAAGTAGGAATCCTATCCGCAAACCGAATCAAACACTCGACCGAGCTAGGATACTCGGCCGAGTAGCCTACCAACTGATGGGAGGGATTTGTCGTGGATCCCAACCGTCAAATAAATAACCGGCTAATCCTAACTGGGTGGATAGGGCAAGTCGGGTCGAATCCACGGGGACGGTAAGAGGCGTCTAGACTAGGTCGGCCCAAATACTAGACTAAGTCAACGAGCTAAGCTAGAGAATGATAGAAGGGGTGAAAGCTAGACTAAGACTAGGAAGAATAACAAGGAAAACGGGCTAGGATTAGGTCGGGGTCAAAGGGGTAACGAAATGGTCAAGGGAGAGCTAGAATGAAGGAGGTAGTAGGGTAATCTAGGTCGGTCCGGGCGGTCGCAACTTAAACAGGCCTAGAGGTTCCTCATGGAACCCATTTTGGCGACACACATGACAAACGGGGTTCTAGCGTGTTATGGCCTAGATCGCATCCGGGCGGTCGCAACTTAGACTAACCTAGGGGTCGCCCTCACCGGGCTCTCGCAACTTAATGAGGGAACCGAACCCATAACAACTAACACCCACAAGGGAAAGGCAAGAAAAACAAGCAATCTAACTTACTTAGTCATTCAAGCAATTCATCAAACATGTCATATGCATCAACCAAGGGGAAACCCAAATCTTCCACCCACATCTCCAACAAACCCTTAATCACCCAATTAACACCCTAATCACCCTACTAACCCTAGCAAGAACACTACTCTAACATAATCAAACTACACTAACAAGAACAAGAGAAATCAACACAAGAATCCAAACATCCATAATGAAACTATTGAAAAAGATGAACTAAGAACACTACAACAATCAAAGATGCAAACTTGGATGAATTAAACAAGATAAAGAGTAAAAAGGAAGAGAATTATACCATACTAGTGAAGGAGAAAGATTGAAACTTGCATTAATGAAGAAAACCCAAAACAAACCACCAAGGTTGTCAAGCTTGGTGAAGATCTTGAAGAATTCCCTTAATACAAGTACTAAACTAAGATTAACCACTAATTACCGACTAATCTACACTAATCTAATCTAATCTAACCTAAAGTAGTCTAGGGTTTAAGGAGAGCTCCCTAATATAACATAAGATAGTGTCTTAATACAAGAGGGGGGTATATATATAGGGTTACAAATGGAAGGAGGAAGAAGGAAGCAAATGCGGGCTGCCCTGGGACTTTCCCGATCGGGAATGGGCAATCCCGATCGGGAATCTTCACTTTCCCGATCGGGAATGTTGGGACCCGGTCGGGAACTTCTTCCAGTGGCCGTCTTCTTTGTGCACTTCATCCCGATCGGGTTTTAGGCCTTCCCGATCGGGATGGGTCTTGTAGGCCTCCAATATGATCTTTTTGGTCCCTCCTTGCTTAACATGGACTTCTCATCGATTCTCGGGACTCGGGATCGGGTCTCGGAGGCTCGGGATTGGGTCCCAAGGTCTCGGGGTCGATTCCAAGGCATCGAGTCGTCTTTCCTTTATCTCGTTGGCTCCAAAATGTGTATGTATAGAGTCGGAATCGCTCCAACTCTTCCAAATCGGTCTCGGGAACCTGAAACGAACTAAAGGAAGCATAAGAAGCCCCTAAACCGCTCCAAAGGAGCGATTCTACAAGGAAAATGGGACCAAAACACTACAAAATAGGCACTACAAACCACACTTATCACCAACCAGCCGATTCCCTTTCTTCCTTCACAAGAAAACGGAATCCTCACACCCCTCGACTTCCTATATTTCCTATACTAAGCGGTAGTTCTAATTCAAATGCATCTCTCCTAGCTAAGGTCGGGATTTTCCTATAACTAGCCCCTTGCATGAGACATCAAAAAGAGGAACATTCACAAATACTCACGACGATATATACATAATTCCTGAGAAACAAAGAATCAACTTTAGCATCGAGAAACAGATAGTACATCCAAAACCCGAAGGAAACCGACCCCGATACCGTCGTGAGTATCTCATATGGAGATTCATTCGCCTCCCCAAACCCGCGCTTGGCCGCGTCGGGGTGGACTTATGTCATGTCCACAGTAGGAAAGAGATTGTTTGAGTAGAATTTGTCCTTAACCCAGCAGATCTTCCTCCAAGACCAACTAGAATTAAGGGGAGGTTAATAAGTAGCCCAATCTCTGCCTCTTAAATACACTGCATGAACCCATTTCACCCACAAGTGATCTGCTTTGCAAGTCACCCACCACGCATATTTCCCAATTGCTGCTAGATTCCAGGTGTGTAAGTGCTTTAGACCCAAACCCCCTTCCTTTCGCGGACTGCAAACTTTGTCCCATGCAACTAAAGGGAGCTTTTGGCAGTGCTCACTTCCTTGCCATAGGTAGTTCCGACATATGGCATTTATCTGGGCTATCACTGAAGTTGGAATGATGAACACACGAGACCAATACATATGCATATTATTCAGAACAGCCTGTACCATAACAAGCCTACCACTGTAAGAAAGTTTTCGTGCCCCCATTCCCCTAATTCTGCTCACTATCCTCTCAGTTAGGATATGACATTCAAGGACTGAAATCTTCTTTGAGGACATGGAAATCCCCAAATATTTGAAAGGTAGAGTTCCTTTGTTCATACCTGTGTCCTCCACAATCTGTGCTTGATCATTTTTGATACCATTGTAATAAATGCTAGACTTACTGTGATTCATGGTGAGGCCAGTAGCTTTTGAAAATAGAGCAAACGCCTTCATAAGCCAAACCACAGAAGCCTCATTCCCTTTACAGAATAACATTAAGTCATCCACAAAACAAAGATGGCTAAGTTTTATTTGTATACACAAAGGATGAAATCTGTAATCCGCCTTCTCCTGAATAACCAAGATAATTCGGCTCAAATACTCCATATAAATTGTGAAGAGAAGTGGAGAAAGAGGGTCTCCCTGCCTCAATCCTCTTTTTGCTTTAAAGAAACCAAAATTTTCCCCATTAACTGTCAAAGTATAGCTGGGGGAAGTTAAGCATTCCATGATAATTGTCACAAAATGAGGAGGAAAATCCAAAGCATCTAGCATTTCTTGTACAAATGGCCATTCAATTGTATCATAAGCCTTTTGTAAATCTATTTTCATCAACACACGAGGAGAGCATTGTTTTCTATTGTAAAGGCGCACCAAATCTTGGCATATGTATATGTTTTCCACAATATCTCTCCCTTTAACAAATGCACTTTGACTCTGGCAAATAATATTTGGCAATATACTACCAAGTCGCCCACAAATAACTTTGGAAAGGCATTTGTAAATGGTATTACAGCAAGTGATAGGACGAAATTGACTCACAAATTCTGGGTTATTATTGACCTTGGGGATGAGGGTGAGTAAGGTGTTGCTTACTTGCTTCAATAACTTTCCATGAACAAACACATCATTGACTGCTGCGTAGATACTTTGCCCTGTTATAGCCCAGGTGTCCTTGAAGAATTGGCTCGTAAACCCATTTGGACCCGGTGCTTTATTTCCTTTTATACTAAACATCGCTTGTTTGACCTCTTCAAATGTTACTGGTTTCATTTGCTGCCACTTATGTTGATCATTCAAAGTAGTGCCCTTCCTCACAGTAGGTTTGTGGACTGACCTTACCTCCCTTCTCTCCCCAAGAATGCTTATGAAATATTGTAGAAAAACATCCTGAATGCCACCAAAAGTATTAAAGCAATCCCCATTCATATTCTTTATTTGGATGACTTTATTAATAGCTCGACGTTGCTTAATCGAGGCATGGAAATAAGCCGTATTCAGATCCCCCTTTTCCATCCAATTTGATTTAGCTTTTTGCTGCAGGTACTTGTATCTTGCATTATCAAGCGTAGTATACTGTTTAGATATCGCTCGTTCATAATGCAAGAGGGTAACATCACCTGGCTTGATAGCAATCTGTTTTTGTATGCTCTGCAAGGCTGTTTCCATAATATTAGCCATGTTCTCCACATCTTTAAACTGGGTTTTGTTTAAATCGCGCAGTACAGGTTTAAGGCTTTTCAACTTGGAGGCTAAAGCAACTTAAACAGGTCAAAATAGGGTCAAAATTTTGGATAAGGATATTAAAATACCGAAAAGGCCGCTAACATCCATTTTCGATCCCGGTCACAATGGAAGTGGTTTCGGTAAAATCCGGCATTGTTACGACACCTTTTGGTCCGTCGTAAGACACACAAAACCTCACGAAAAGCCCTAAGAGCCACCCTAGCCCATAGAAATCGACAAGGGAGCTACCCATATCCTCGCAAACACTAATTAAGCAAGATTACGCAAAACAAATGCGAAAATATCCGGGAGAACGATCCCTAACCCTAGCATCTCGAACCTATCACTATAGGGAGCCATTGTCGTACCTCAAAATGACCTATGAAGCTTATAAACTACCCTAACAAGCTCTAATCGACCCTAATTTTACAATGGGATTAGGCACAAGCATCAAAAATTCGGAAATTATAAACACCCAAATAGATTTTCTAGGGTTTCAACAAAACAAACTCACAATCAACCAAATAAAGCAAAACCAACAATAAACTAGTAAGGAACACTTACCCGGAGTTGACATTTTCGCGTATGGCGGAAATCGAGACGGAAATCACGTAGAAAAATCGAGAAGGTGATTTAGGGGCGAAGGGAGTGACGCGTTCGGCTTTTGGGTCGAGTGAACAAATCCCCCTAGCTTTCGTTTACTTAAACGAACCCGGTCCACGAGAACCCGACCCTCAGGTGACGCGCCCGGATTCCAATCCGCTGGGGGCTAGGCGTTTGAAGATTGGGGCGCAGATGGGAGCGTGTCTGAACAGCCCAGCATAGACTAAAACGGAGACAAACGAGGTTTAACGTTCGGTATACACGAATCACACACCATTTTAAGACAAGCAAAATAACAATGACAAAACAATTAACTAATCGATAAACCACGCCCGTTACAAAAAAAACGGTAAGAGCCACAGTTAACGTGAACGTTGCACCCGAACACGTAGTAAAGCAACCTAAACCGAACAAATCAAAGCAAACTTTGAACAAATCTCGAATGCATAACAAACCAAAACGAAGCAAAAGCAAACCCGAGCAAAATAAGACAAACCCACAAAACAAAAGCCACTTAACTAAAACAAATAAACAACAACAATTTTGCCCGAGGGGTCTTTGTTATCCCATAGGCACAGCAACAACAATTTTTGCCCGAGGGGTCTTAGTTATCCCGGAGGCACAACAAAAACAACAATTTTTGCCCCAGGGGTCTTAGTTATCCCGGAGGCACAGCAACAACAACTTTTGCCCGAGGGGTCTTAGTTATCCCGGAGGCACAGCAACAACAATTTTTGTCCGAGGGGTCTTAGTTTTCCCGGAGGCACAGCAACAGCAATTTTTGCTCGAGGGGTCTTAGTTATCCCGGAGGCACAGCAACAGCAATTTTGTCTAAATGGTCTTAGTTATCCTGAGGGAACAACACCGACAACTTTAGTCCTAGGGGTCATAGGCATCCCAAAAAACAGCTATTCGAGTGGAGACTGACGCCCTCGAATAGTTTATCTCGTTTTACTTTGTCCTAGGGGTCTAGGCACACTAGTAGAAAAAAGATCATTTGCGGCTCCAAAATATCTATCATTTGCATTGTTTTAGGCTAAGAAGCAAATGGCTGGGAAGCAAATAAAATATTATCTTCGGCGTTCTAAAAACGCCTTAAATAATACTTATTTGCGGCGTCATTCTGAAAAAACGCCTCAAATAACTGCATTATCTGCGGCGTCTTTATCAAAAAAAACTCCTCAAATACTCGCATTATTTGCGGCGTTCTATGTAGGAAACGCCTCAAATAATGAATTGTATATGGTGCTTTATAGGTAGCTGACGCCGCAAATAAATATATTTGGCACATCTAAATCAATTACAAATATGCCACAAATACATTTCTATAATGAAAAAAAAAAATCTTTTTTTGAGACTTTTGGTAACATCCAAATTTTCAGTAACACCAAAGATGCCAATATACGCCTCAAAAGGGCATCAACAAATTGTCAAATCCAAATGATTCATAGTGATGCAACATACATATTATCCACCATTCAAAAGAGCATTCTACTACAATCGACTTAGAAATCTAAAATTACATAGCTATTTACGTACAACGAGAAGTAAAGTAAGAAGCCCACTTGTCTCGTACATCATTAAGCTCATCTTGGCTGTAGTTGTACCGCTGCTCTTTGCGTGAGATCCAAACCTAACATAATGCCACAAAATCGACCATATTCATAATTTATATGCATCCATATTTACAAAATATCCAATTTCAACAACTTCAACATCCACAAAATTGACCAATCAAGCACAAGTTCACGAACCTAATTTTATAATCCATATTCATCTTAAAATAGTTCACTCTAACTTATAAAGGGAAATTGAATTAGTAATTTTTCGTTTGATCCCCTACCCCCCCACAGTTCATGCTCATAACCCATTGGATCATAGTAATGAAAAACGTACCTTATCCAAGTCACTTATCGTGGAGCAATTTTTTACTATATCGTGCATAAAACGCATCACATAGAAGCCAAAAAGAGACAACAAAGCTAAGGAACCACCAAGCTAAGCCTCTCAAAGACATCATCTTTCCAAATTCATACCACAGTTCCGACGACAAAAAAGTGGACGAATTATGTTCGATTATATTCACTATTATAAAGATGGTAACAGATAACCTCTTTTTAAAAATGAGTGGATATCACGTTTCCATCGAACTGAAGATGTTTGTCACAACTCCATTAAAATTAGTCACAACCCCAAAATCAAAATCAAAGCTGCTCTCATCTACTAATATCCAACACCATACGATAATCTGAAGGCAATAAAGTTAATCAAGATAGTAAACTTGTCGCGGACTTTATTTTAGAAAACAAATGCCAAAAAGTTTAATATCTCACTAATCACAATAACACGGTTAGAGAGAAATGCACAGAGAGCATAAGAGGAAAAAATGCTTCCTAAGAAATCTTCCATGTTCAAGCCAAAGTTGCGTGGCTGCGACTCCAATGCCCACTCAAGCATGTATAAAGAATCACGGACACATAGAAAAAGTATAAATGAACAAAAAATTTGAATCAAGAAGAACATAAACCTAAGCGTCAACACCAATTAGAATCCATCAAACCTCAAAACAGAACCTCCACCACCACACTTAAACCTGCATCCTGATTGAAATAAACAACAGATGAGATATTAATTGATAAAGCTCAACCGAAACCAAAAGCGAAACCAAATGAATAATGAAGACCGGTGAAATGAACCTTAGAATCTCAACTCATTTCAGTAATCCAACAATATTACTCAATTGGCTACTCTTATGCCAACAGTTTGGCTGTCGAATAATGACCGAAAACAAATAAACAAACTGTAAACTACTCCACCTGAAGCAAGAACTAAGACGAAGTACTGTTTGTTAGTGAACTTTCTAGTATGTGCATATACACATTTGACATATAATCTGAGTGGAAACCAGTTCTCGTGTAAAACCGTCACCATAAGAAATTAACAAACCAGAGTACAATGAGTATGGAGGGAGTCGATTTCATAATCAGCATTGAGTTAAGACATAAGACCGCCAAGCGACAAGCTACGTAGAAAACATGGAAGTAAGAAATCACTATACCAAAGTTACTTAATACAAATCAGATGAGGATGACAAATATAAGGAGGAATCTGTTGAACACCAATCAAATGGGAAAACAAATCTAAAGTACAGAGTATAAAAGAATAAGCAACAAAATTTACATCTCCAACTTTAAAGGTGCCTCACCTTGGCATTTATCCTTAGGAGAACATTTGTCACTGATCATTTACTCTCCCACTGGAAATTGGCCACACTTCTTTTTCCAGGGCCCCAAACGAAGAAAATCAATGTTAGCATAATACAATGTTATTAGTGATATTCTGATGAAAATAAATAAATAAATAAATGGGAGAAAAATAAAATATACATACCGTAAAGATCACAGTTCTTCCCCTTTGAAAGAAGGCATAGCAGAAACTTAGAAGCTCCAGAAAGCTTAGATTACACGTCTTCAAACATTTGATTGATTCCAACAATAGATGGAGTGCGTCTCGTTTGAGAGTTTTCTTCAAAGACATCAAACGGGTCTTGAACACCCTAAAAACAACGGAACAAACATCATTCAATATCGATTTAAAAATCGGAAAAGTATGCACTTAAGGCCACCATGAGCTGATCATACCCTGGTGTTGGTAGCACCTTCCTTGATACAGATCCCGAGCCTCCATTATCGACCTGAAATTAAACCCCGTCAATAGACCGACCCACGAGATCAGTATACAACAGCTGAATAAGAGAAACCCAATTTCTTATATCACCACGATAAATGCACTCACTTGTTCCACTTCAACGAACGCATATACACAGTAACACACACACGCAACGCATTCTATTAGTGTTACGTACCTAGCTACGAGCAGCCATAATGGCCATTCCTAAGTACTTTGTCACCATTTTTGTATTCTCTCTTCTTCTTCTCCATCTCCATCTAGCTCAAGCTCATCAATTGGTATGAATGAATTCCCTACATACTGTTTCACCGTCAAATACACACAATTTTATCGTTATGTCCTATTTTAAAGATATGTACTCTTGGCTGTAACTACAACTCTCAGAGTATTGCAGCTTGCAATATTCTTGTTTCGTCGAGATTAAACCCTTACTGTCTCATAAGTCATATCTCTCATTTTGGATGTGCCCGTCTAAGTTAGCATTTTTCCCCTCTACTGCAATCGCTAATTCCTATCAATATCTTCTTCAGTTTTAAAAATCCTCCCGTATCAAACCAAAAAGACGGAGTGTGCAAAGAGAAATAACAAGTCGCTTGACTACTAACGGCGATAGATAGCTCACGGATAAAGTCACACTTATATGTAAATTTCTTCAACCTCGGAGCATCAATCCTAACATCTATCAAACTATTACACTCATCAAAGCAAATTTCCGTTAGCGTATCACTTGAAATCAACAGTATTCAGTACGTAAGACTGACTTAAACACAAAGTCTGTAACGAGAGTAGTTCAAGTAGTAATTTGTTAAGAGCCTCATCTGTACTAGCACGGCATAAATCGAGAGTCCTCAAATTTCTAAGCAAATCAGGTTTTGACATAACAACCGGCCAACGATCTTCATCAGCACGCATATCTGAGAAGTAAAAACTCGTGAGACTCGACGTCTCAATAATGACTGTCATATCCTCAGGTAAAAGATCACTTAGAGTAATATCCTGCAATTTACTACTGCGAGCAAAAACCACGTAAGCTTGAGACAGCATAGTACGTACTTAATCTAAGCTTGAGACAGTACAGTACGTGCAACAAAAACCACAAAAAATTATCTAAATACGAACCAAATAGCACAATTAAGTCAGTGACGAATCAAACGTCATCATATTACACATACTTAATCTACACAAAACATAGAAAAAACGGTTTTAATTCATACGGCAGTAATAAATCAAACAATAGCGACTTAATCTACACAAAAACTTATCAACCCATGGATTTGAAAGGATGGAGTATTATTTGAGAAACACGTTCACACGGTTCAAATTCTAGCACAGCAACGAGAAGAGACTAACGAAGAACAACAAAAAAATTCGATAAACATATCAAAAGTTGTTACCTTGATTCTAAAAACACAACAAAAGTCGTTCACACGGTTAAAATTCGAGAAACACAAAAAAAAATTACCATCGGCAACTGAGAAAATACGGTTCAAATTCGAAGGGAAATGGGCAGGTTAACGAAGAACAGAAGACACGGTTCAAATTAGAATTAAGGGATGAAAAGTTGTTACCTTGATTCCAGTTGAAGTAAAGCGACTATTGAAATGAAGATTGCTGAATGATTCCAGTTGAAAGGAGGTTGAAAGGAAGAAAAATCGAGCAAACTTATGGAAGAAAACCTAAACCCTAATTGAGAGGATGTGAGAGAGGGAGAGACGGTGAGGAAGAGGAATGACGAGAAGAGAAGAGAAGGGGCGGATCTAATAGCTTATTGGGCTATAGCCCGAGTAGTTATGACAAATACAATTGAAGTGCAATGTTTTACAAAGATAGATTGTAGCTGAGTTGGTTGTATTACTTGTATGGTTGACCATTGCTAGGGAGGGCCCAGGTTCGGGCCTTGCTTCTTGCAGTTTTCCCTTTTTTTGCTACCGTATTTTAATAATTCGTATATTTTATGATAAAGAAAATATATTTAAGTTGAGTTATTAGATATAATGGTGTAGACACCCTCATTTTACTGTCAGGTGTCTATAGCAGTTTCCGACAAACGCCCGATAATGATCGGACGCAAACGTGCTTTAACGTACTCGGAAATGGGCTCAAAATCATTGGCGTTTGGCTTGGGCTTTTTACGGAGTACAAATTTCACAAAACCAACCTCTGAACCAGGCCCAGCGGGTCATTTCGAGTCAAATAAGACTAATTTGGGTCAAATCCGACACCAGGGACAAAACCGTCTTTTAGCGACCGAGTCAAACCCAGTCAAAGATATTTTCTCGAGACTTGGGGGTCAGCCGTGTCACCTCACGTGACCGACTCGAGCTCGAATACTACAAAAAAGTCAGCTGCACAAGTATTAAACAATTCCGTTTAAGGTAGAATTCGATCTCAAGTAGGAATTCTATCCGAACATTAAATCAAACACTCAACCGAGCTCAGGACACTCGGTCGAGTAGCCTGTTTCAACCGAGCTCCCTGTTTCAACCGAGCTCCCTGTTTCAGCCGAGATTCCCTTTCTTCTCCACCAAGTAACGGAATTCTCGTTCCTTTCAAACTCTTACGTTTCCTATCCAAAACGGTATTTCTTGTTGTCCAAGCAAGACTACTTCTTCTCCTATAAATATGACCCTTTGCATGCACATTAACATACAAGGTTCATACACAATTGAATACATCGACACATACAATTCCCGACATTCTACATCCATACACAATTCATAAGATCCAACACACACTTAGAATCAAGAGACCGATAGTACATCTAAAAACGGAAGGAGCCGACCCCTATACCCGCCACCCTTCACGACCAAACCACAAACACCACCAACTCACCGACATTAACCCGCCGCTCTCGTGCCTTAGCTACATTCCGACGAGCCCCGATCCGAGTTAACCAAAGCATGTAGGTTGAGGGTGCAAAATCAAACCCGGTTTTCTCTTTTCTCTCTTCCTTTCTCTCGCCTTTGTCTCGTCTTTTTCTTCTTTTCGTCATTGGTTGATTTTTATTACGGGTCATTCGTCGCATCTTTATTATTTATAATATCGATATTACTAAAACTATTTTCATATAACGAATATTCTCAAAAATATGATACCGATTCTCTAATCGAATATCGTATTAAAAGAATTACATTAATCTCGTTGATGCTAAAAAATCGTTACTTTTTACAAAATACGACGATTTTAAACGCGGAGAGAACCAAATTTTTTTTCGTTTCGTTAAAATTCTTTTTCAAAACAATTTTATAAAACCTTTTCTAAAAGTCATTCCGAATATTCGATATCGATTTCATAATCGAATACCGAATACGACGAATATCGAAAGCATAAATCGAGTATAAATTAATTCATATTTATACGCGATCTAGCGAAATTAACGATTTTTCAAAAACCCGAACCAGGACAGACCTCCACGCGAGTCGCGCCCCTCCCAGGCGACTCGCGCGGAAGCCTGAAACCCGCGGCCTTCTTCTTCGCTTTCTCAATTTTTCTTAGACATCACTTTTTCTGCAAAACGATTTCTGTTTTCTTTTCGTCTTTTCTAAAATTATTCCGAATATTTGATATCGATCTCATAGTCGAATATCGAATGTAACAAATATCGAGAATATCAAGTCGGGTGCAAATTGTGCAATATTCGTACGCGATTTAATAAAATCATCGCTTTTTCAAAAAAAATCAATTTTGAAAACAGACCAGGACGGGAGTCGCGCGCGTCCCGGGCGAGTCGCCCAGCAGGCTGGAACGCGACCCGTTCTTCGTTTTTTGTTTTTTTTCGAACATCGTTCTTTGGACAAAACAGCAATTTTTAGCGATATTTCAGATCTCGATATATTTTTACTTTATTCATCGCATTCATATTTTCATTCAATTTATTCAATCGTTACTAACTCGTTTGCTCGTGTTTGTTAGCGATTTCTTCTTTTTTCTTTTGTTTTATTATACTAAAACGAACCTCACATGCTAAAATACAACTTTGACGTTAATTTTAGTTGCATTAAACCGACTTAGCAACCCATTCAATTCTCACATGCTTAGGGAAAACAATGTTTGCATCACATTTCATCGTTCAACTAACGCGCGTATTAAAACATCAAACGATATCCTAGTAGAGGCCGCAAATGTGCGGGCGGGGTTGGGTGTCCTTCGTGGGCTTCCCCACACGTACCCTCACCCCTTACTCAGAACCTCGGTTTCCGGATGTCCGAAACCATTGGCAACGAGAGTCATTCAATACGGTATCCGATCAAGTCGGTATCGGTATTAAATGCAAAGGGACGAACCAGATACACTCTGATATCGGAAATGGGCCGTATTTTGTACACGGCCTACTACGACATAGAGTGGGTTCGAACGGCCCGAACTCCCACAAAGTTCGGTGGCGACTCCAACTTCGATTTAAATTTCAATTCGATCCATTCACATATGGAGATTCATTCGTCTCCCCAAACCCGCGCGTGGTAGCGTCGGGGTGGACCTATGTCATGTCCACAAATGGTCATTAATATGAAAAAAATATATAGCATACTAACCCGACCCAAAACCGTTGGAATAAAAATCCGAAAAAAAATCGCCCAAAAATCACCGAAATTCGAAACCAACCCGACCTGATAATAACCCAAATATTTTGGGTCAAAACACGCCCAAATCCATTGCCCGTTCGAAAATAGATAAATTAAAAAAAATATTGCTATTATACAATAAGTCAGGGGTACGGCTTGGATGGTGCCGATTTTTTTGTTTTATTTTCATAATATATTAAATAAACCCAAAATTGGTAAAGACCCTTTATTTGTTGCTTACAAAAAGTTGGGCGAAAATTTAGAATTAATATTATTTACTGCTATCTGGCTAAGATGTCGCAAATGAGGAGCCGCAAATGAGCCTTTTTCTACTAGTGGCATCTCGAAAGACAGCTATTCGAGTGGAGACTGACGCCCTCGAATAGTTTATCTTGTTGTATTTTGTCCTAGGGATCACAATCATCCCAAAGACAAGTGTTCGAGTGGACACTAACGCCCTCGAACATTTTATTTTGCTTTATTTCGTCCAAGGGGTCACATGAATCCCGAAGACGACCGCTCGAGTGGAGACTGACGCCCTCAAACGTTTTATTTCATTGTGTTCAAGGGTTCACAAGCATCCCTAAGACATTTGTTCAAATGGAAGGCAACACATATGAACATTCTTCACATTTATGCTTAACGCGTCACCTACACACAAAGACAGTTAAAATTGAACAAACTTTTAAGCAATCTGAAAAAGGCAAAACGCACGAGCATGAAGAACTGAGAACGAGATGACAAGCACCGGCCCGGGCCCAAGCAAGCAGCCGCAAGCAAAGACATCAAGTATGATTTCTAAGCCTTAGCTGGCGAGCCTCAACACGCAGTCCAATGGACACAAAACGACCCGACCAGGACAGCCACCAGGTCGTAATCCTCGATTGACCTGGGTGGCTATACTTTGACTCTCGCCTTGTCCAAGCCGCAGTCAATGTGGGGGCTTCTGTAGATACCCAGATTTGGACCTGGTGGCTGCAGAAGTGCCCAACAAACACCCGATGACGATCGGACTGCAACGCGACGCGGGTTCGTGATGTTTTAGGTAGTTTTTCTATAGAACGGATCAAATAAATTACTCGGGAAAATTAAACTAACATGATGGTAGCCTTAGTCATGTCGTTAC
Organism: Agrostemma githago; assembly: GCA_958450325.1. Taxonomy (NCBI): domain Eukaryota; kingdom Viridiplantae; phylum Streptophyta; class Magnoliopsida; order Caryophyllales; family Caryophyllaceae; genus Agrostemma; species Agrostemma githago. The sequence continues at coordinate 21,926,224 of OY288244.1, read as the reverse complement.
GGTCGCATAGACATTAATTAGAGTCAATTCTGACACCGGGGCCCCGAGTCGGTCCCAAAATTCGAACCGAGTCAGCACCGCGCCAAGCAAACCCCGGGATACACCCCCAAGGCCCGCTAAGTATCACGGTGCTAGGTCAAGGGAGGAAAACCTTAACCCTCAAGATACATATTATAGACCCACCTCTCGGTTTTGGAAAGTATCAAAATCGTATCTTCAAAACACCGGGCGCCTCACCTTGCGCGCTAGAGTCTTCCCACGCCTGAACCCAGGCGCCTGAGTCTTGGTGGGCCTAGACTCACGCGTCTATCTGGGTGACGAGGGCTGAACACCTATAAATACCACCCTTCACCTCATTCATTCGACACATCTTCTTCAATTCTCTTCCCACTCCACTCGTAAGAGTTTCTCGATAAGGGCTCGCACTCCGACACCCGAGGCAAACGATCCACTCGATCGTAGTTCCGATAAAAGCGACATCAACGCTACTCCTCACCTTCGAGCACTCCACTCGATCCCGAGGTACCTGTGTTTGACTAGCTATAGTCTAGTAACGAAGTTCTGCAGGATTAGCCGCAAAATCAGCCAAGAATAACGGAGCTCTACCGGAATAGCCGCAGGAAGGGTCAGCAGTAACAGAACTCTGCCGAAATCACCAGGCAAATAGGAGGATGCGCCTTTGAAGCCGAGTCGTTAATAGGTTGTCCTCTAAACAAAACTTTACATTCTCGCACTTTCTTTTATTATGCACTACGACAATACTAGGCATGGACACTAGGTCTATAAACACATACTAAAACACGTAACGTCCCAACTTCAACCGCAAACACTAAAATACACTAAATAGACCCGAGTAATTCCGAGATCCGTTCTCAACTATCTATGCATCGTGTCCCGTTTAGTGTATACTCCGAGGGTGCAACTCCTCACCGCGTGATTTACTTACATTCGCATTTACAGTTTTTTGTATGATTTATTGCTTTTATGACCCTATAATCGTATGCTAAATCACCTAACACGGAATTCAAAACGTAAAACAACTAAAACTGAACAAAGCGATGGTCGGGTTCCATATTAGTCCGGGTGCTCGCCTTACTAGGCTCGACGCATCCATATTAATACCGAATCGACGCATCTTAAGCAGAATACCAGGGAAGGGATGTCACGAGAATGACTAATATCCGTATTATCGCGTTAAAATTGGCTTGCTAATACGTATAATACTAGTACTCTCTACTCTCCTATGTGCATCTTTTCATGGCCTGCTTGTCACGTGAAATCGCATGCAAAGAATGTAAACACAACTACTTTGACGACAAAACTTACCTGTCCTTAAACAACCGACGTAGCAAAAGGTATAGGGTGAGAACAATGGATGTTACAGTACTTCCGCCACAACAAAAGAACAAAGTTATCAACCCACCGATTGATTAGTAGAGGTCGTTGTACTACGGGCGGGATTGGGTGTTGACATCTATCGGATGTTGGCTTCCCAATACGTACCTTCACTGTAATCCCCTATAAATTCTAACGCAATACAGTGGCCGAAACACAGTAGATTTGGGATTAAAACACACTGATGTTGTAAATTTTACAAAAAGAACGGTCAGTCAATACAAAGACCACTTTTTACAAAAGGGCTAAAAATAAAAATTCTCCAAATGGGTTTAACAATCCAAAAATTAATATAAATGAAGTAGAGTAGGATCCATGCTACTCGCTAGCTCACACCCAAAACCCAGCAGCAAAATACCTGTCATGTCATAAACTTAACAGCCACAATTCAGTGGAGAGTAACGACGACGTTCTCCCAGCCATATTACATGACATTAAAGCATAATTACTATTATAACAAAATAGTTGAAAATAGAAAACGTTAAAAACGATATAGTAAAATAATTCAAAATGATTGCCAACCTGCAAGTCAATATCAATCAATAATAATAACGGCGTTATGGATATAGATCACTGCGACAGAATAGACTTTCACTAGAAGAATACAAAAAACTAGCTTCGAGAACTTAGTTCAAACAAATCAAACCTCGATCTCTAACTAGGCTACTCAACCATAATAGGACGGCGACTTATCAATGCGAGGTCCTAGCTTAAGTAAGTATGCACAGCCCTCCTGGAACACCAAGTGTGCCCAGTTCAACCCGACGACGTCTTACATGCGCGGTACGAGCTTAAGGTCAAAATGAACATACACTCCTGGACAAGAACATGCCAAGTTCAACAACCAATGCATACCGCTCGGATACACTAGCCTTATGGCTGATGGAAAAACGTATACTCTAAACTGTATTACTCTACTCGTACACTTTCTCTATTCAATAACTCCAAAACAAAGCCATTATCGTAATTCAATAGAAATATAGTTCGTTTTTCAAAAGAGAAAACTTTAAAAAAAAACTTTTCTTAAAAATAATAATCCTTCTAAAAGTAGGTATTATAATAAATAGAAATAGATTAAAATAAGAGTTATATAAAATAGTTAATATCAGGCCTCGAGACGTAAACATTATATTTATTATATAAATGTTTAATTCATGTTTAAAAGTGAAGTAAATTCAAAACCATAATTATTTCGAAAAAGGTTGAAGTTTTAGTAATTAAAAGTATTTAAATAACAAATTGACAGATTTTCCAGAACTGCACTGTCTTACTATAAAATTCGTAATTAAATCATTAAAAATCAAAACAACGTAAGATCAGTGGGGTTGAAAACTATAGAAACTTATTTAAAACTTTTATTTCTGGAGAAAATCCAAAATTTAAATAAAACGTTGGTGTTTATTCATATGTTTAAAAACTGTCGGAATTAGACAGCTGTTCGTATGTTTTTAATAAAACACGTTTAAAAATTTATGAAATAAAATTCAATTGGAAACATTATCTAGACTCTTCATAGTTTATGTACATAAATTAACAAGATTAAATAAAAAGGTTAACATATGATTCAATTTAGATCTTATCACAACTGACAGAATCGCGGATTAACTTGGCACCTGCTCATAAACAATTTATTGTGACCAAACCATCTGGAATTATTTTACAAAATTAAATAGGAATAAATTAGACTTAAAATAAATAGTAGTCTCTTTTCAAAATTTTCGTAAATAAAGTCTTTATAAATTATTATTAAATCGCACAAAAACGCTATCAGATTATGAAACATGCTGTAACTTTATCAAAAACATCGTTGGTACCCCTAAACTTTATTATTACCTTATTGGTACCCCTAAACTTTTTCTTCCGTCAAAATTTGGCACTAAATTACCTTTTTTTGTTCAGGATTAAAACTTAAATGTCATTTAACATGCCTAGTTAACCTAAATGATGAAAAAAACCTTTAAGAGGTACCAATTAAATTAATAGGAAAGTTCAAGGGTACCATGTATACACATAGAAAGAGTAGGGGTACCACGTAGAAAAGTGAAAAGTTCAGGGGCGTCATGTAGAAAAACCCAACTTTCAATTTGATAATTCATACTTTTAAAATAACGAAAATTATAAAATAAAATTATTAGGTGTATGTTTTAGTCTCGGCCTTATAATACTTTTTAATAATTAAAAGAAAGACTTATTCGCAAATCTCGTGAAAACGATTTAAAATAACGAAACATGTGAAAATTTACGATTTTAAAGTTTATGTTATTAAAAAAACGAGACATACATATATTGTCTAACAAAAACTAATTTCTATACATGCAACTACAACAATAACATCACATAATACCGAGTAACGTGTCAATTTTACCTTAATCGAGATCCGAATCAATTAAATAATCGCCTTCGTCAGATCTAGCACGATAGCCTACGAAATAATTAAATATATGGTATTAAAACCACATCATAAGTGAATAGAAAGGAGAAAACGAGACGAAGAACGAATAAGAGTAATTAAATTCTCCTCGAGATCGGAAAGAATTAGAGACAAATTAGGATCAGATTGATGAACAAAAAGAAGGAAAATTTAACGTGAAAGAGAAAAGAAGACTTGTGTTGTGAATAAAATAGACTAGAATGGAAGAGAATATAAAGAGAAATTAGAAAGTTAAAAGATAAGAATAATCAAGTCACAAGGACTCTTAACTCAACCAGGAGAAGAGATGGTTGAGATGGAAAGAACAAGCAATAAATCTATGTGATAAGTTTCCAATTAAAATAAATACTTTAAAATAAATAAGATAAATATAATATGTAGTGTTGATAAAAGTGTCCAAAAATATTTCTCAAGTCAACAAAAGAAGGTTCGTAAAATAATATAACCGTTTACGGAGAAATCGGATTAAAACGTGTTAGAAAATAATTATTTATGAAATCGCGTAGTAAAATAATTAAACAGCCATTTTTCGAAAATAAAATATTTTTGAGCTAAACACCATTATAAATATAATCGAGCATTTTTAGAAAAATAAATATTTCAAACTCAACTTTAAACTATTGTTCATAGAAAATATGATTTCTCAAAAATAATTAAACACAATTGCATTGAAAAGAATTAGAGGGGTTTTCAAATAAAAATAGAATAATTAAAATCCTTTTACGAAAATAAATAATTTTAAACTCAATAATGAAAGAGATCTCGAAATGGAAAAAATATAATGGACGAAATATTACAGGGTTACGATATAATCATAACGGAACAGATAGCAGAGTTACGAAATTTGCGGGTGTTACATTCACCCCTTACTCAGAATCGACAGTTTCCGGATGTCCGAAACCATTGGCAATGAGAGTCATTCCAAGAATGGAGTGTTTAAGGGTACAAGTCTTTATCTTTAGGTCCCGTGCCCCTCAACTTTGAGCCGGCTAGGGATCAAAGTTGACTTGAACGATTTCCGAGTCCCCATAATTGACTTGGTGGCAACTCCACAAATCGATAACGAATTCAGTTCACTAAAAAGGTCGCCCTACCAAACGAATCGGCTTTTAAACATTTACAACCACGACTCGATCGATTCCAAACGAAAAAACGGGTGCCCGCACCCGTCTAGTACAAATATGGATCGTCATCCGAATCGAGGTCCGAAACATCGCCTCGTACGCGAGATCAGACCGGCCCCCAATCGAGAGGGGGCCGCGTGGGTGGCTGCCGCCATACATTGAAAAACCGGGTTGGTCCCGCGCGCGTGCTTGGGGCACCGGGCGGTGCGGACGGATGTCCACATCGGCGAGGAACTCGGCTACTACCTGGCCCTTGATGGCTATTAGTGGCACAAATTTGAGGTCAAACTCCGCCAACATTAAAGTCCATCTAGACATCCTGCCACTGAGAATGGGCTTCTTGAATAGGAACTTGATAGGATCCATTTTGGATAATACATGTACCTCGTAACTGAGCAGATAATGTCGGAGCTTTTTAGTGGCCCAAACCAGAGCTAGACACGTCTTCTCGAGCATGGTATACTTGCATTCATATTCCAAGAATTTCTTGCTGATGTAGTAAATGTCTCGCTATTCCGAGTCGACCGTTTGTGCTAGCATATCCCCCATGGTTGTCTCGATCGTTGTCAAGAATAACGACAAAGGCAAACCAGGTTGAGATGGCATTAATACCGGTGGAGCAGATAAGATCTCCTTGATCTTGTCAAAAGCTGCTTGGCACTTTTCATCCCACAGTGTTTGTTTCCCTATTTTTAGTTTTTTGAAAATCGGTTCACACACCATGGTTAGCTTGGAAATGAATCGGTCGGCTGATATATTGAACTTTTCCGAGAAATCCCCTTATCTCTTTTTCGGTTTTAGGATGTTGCATCTCGGTGATGGCTTTGATTTTAGCTGGATCGACCTCTATGTCACGTTGGCTAACGATATAGCTCAGTAATTTACCAGATGTTACCCCGAAACTGCACTTTTGAGGGTTTAGCCTCATGTTGTATTTGCGCAATCGGGTGAAAAACTTTCTTAGGGCAGCAATACGCCCGTTTTGGTCTTTGGATTTGACAATCATGTTGTCTACATAAACTTCCACTTCCTTATGCATCATACCGTGTAATAAGGTTGTGGCGGTTCGTTGATAAGTGGCCCCGGCATTGATGAGACCAAACAGCACGATAGTGTAACAGTAAGTATCCCAAGGTGTAATGAAGGTGGTCTTACTCATATCTTCTTCTACCATTTTGATTTGGTTGTACCCGGCATACCCGTTCATAAATGATAAAAGGGCATGATCGGCCGTGTTGTCTACCAGTATGTCGATGTGTGGCAATGGAAAATTGTCTTTCGGGCTTGCCTTGTTAAGATCCCGAAAATCTACACATACACACACCTTACCGTCCTTCTTAGATACCGGCACGATGTTCGCAACCCAGTCTGGATATTCAGACACTTGTATGAAGCCTGCTTTGAACTGCTTATCGACCTCTTCTTTTACCTTGTGAAACCATTCGGGCATCATCCTGCGGAGCTTCTGTTTTACTAGTTTACACCCGTCTTTGATGGGTATATGGTGTTCAGCTATTTCCTGATCTATCCTTGGCATGTCCTTGTAGGAGCATGCGAAGACATCCTTGAACTCTTGGAGGAGGTCTGTGAATTGTTTTCTCTCCTCAGGAACTAAAGATAACCATGTCTTAAGCATCTGGGGCTCTAAAGTGGTTCCCACATTGATGGACTCGGTTTCTTCGATCACAAAGTCTAGGGATTCCCTTTGTTCTAGTTGCTCAATCAGATGTGGAGGTAAGGCTCCCTTTTTGTCGGGTTTCTCAATGTCATTGCACATAATATTTTTGAAATTGAAAGCATTTTGAAAATAAGACAATTCGTAAGCAGAACGGTTATCGTTATTATTGATAGTAAATTTAGAAAAATACAGCTCAAAGAGAGCGGCCATCTGATCGTTGGTCAGAGGCGGGATTGGGAGTGCACTCGGGACAGACCCCAAGGCTCCAGTAGACGTGACCACAGGGAGGGGGGTTACAGACTGGACTCTAGCACCATACCCTCTAGACTCGGACTCTGACTCAGACTCTGACTCTGACTCTGACTCGGTATCCGGCATGTCTTCTTTGCTGGTGGTCAGCTTGTAGACTCGACCCTGGCTGTCGGTCCACTTGATGGTCTTCCTCCATGCCCTTTTCCCGGTGTCAGAACCGACTTCAGAGATTAGCTTCGTGGGATCGAACCTGTTGCTTCGGAGGATCAGGTTCACCAAGTCTTCTATAGGGGTCTGGACAGGCTTGTCTTCCCTAAATAGGAGCCCCAGCACGGGCTCGGCATTGTCAGCACCCTCCTTGGATTCATCCTGGACGAGGGCAAATATATCCTCTGGAATATAGTTGCATTCCCTAGCCAATTTGGTCTCGGGATATGTGATGGTGGGTTGGTAGAGACCAACTTCAACAACCCCGAATACCGGAGTAACAAAGTAGTCAGTTAGTCTTGGGCTGTAAGAGCTCAAGTAGGTACCCTTAATGATGCTGTAGGCCTTCTCAATACCTGCCCGGACCACATTTCTTGGGGTCATAGCGTACCCTAAGCTGAAACGAGACTCTCCATCATTCAGGACTTCAATAATCTTCCCAGCTAGAAGATATGGCCTCGAAGTATCTCTCGGTAAATATCCCAAATTTTGTAGCATCATGTCGATGCTAGTGGTCAAATAGGGCTGGAAGAGATATCCCTCTTCGATCATTCCTACGAAATCGAACCCTTGTAGGTCGGTCCGGCCCGTGGCGTTGCAGCTAGCCACAGTTATGGGGGTTGCCTCCAAAGTAATGACACCATCTTACAGGGGCAACTTGACTTTTCTGTGGAGGGTAGAGGATACGGCTTTGACCGCATGGATCCATGGCCTCCCGAAAAGTAGGTTGAAGGAGGAGGTGATATCGATCACCTGAAATTCCAGCTCTTTTTCAATTGGGCCTGTTATAATTGTCAGCTTAACGGCCCCAACAATCGATTTCGGGCTTCCATCAAAAGCCTGGATAGTCTGCGCGGTTGGAAGGTAATCGGCCTCGGTAATGCCGAGGGCTTTGGCGGTCCTTAAGGAGAGGACATTCACAGCAGACCCATATCAATTAGGGTCATCGGGAGGTACTTCCCTCGGCAGCTCACCGTGATGTATAGGGCCAAGTTATGGGTGGCCCCGAACGCTGGTAGGTCGGACTCAGAGAAGGTAATAAGTGGGCCTTCTTCCTTGGACTTGCTCTTGAGATAGGGCATATAGTGGCTACCATTTCAGTGGGGGTAACCAGTGAGTCGACCTTGATCTGATCGAGAGTCTTAGTCAGTGCCTCTCGGTGTTCTTGCGAGCTAACCAAGAGTTGTCATATAGTGAGGTCAACTCGAGCCCTCTTCAGTTGTTTGACTAGAGTCGTGTCACCGCTAGGCTCTTAAAGGGCGGCTTCCATCCCAACAGGTTCAGTGACGGTTATTGAGATAGGGGTGTCCTTAGAGCTAGTGGCTTGATAAGGACGACTGGCAGTAGCGAGGTGGTTACTGGCTAAATCTTTGGGCTTAGCCTTTCGGACTTCTTCAGGAGTGATGGGGACAGCCTCCCCTTTAGCCAGGTAAACATCATCTTCATCATCGAACCAGATCCCATTAATTTGTGGGATGAAAGGAGAAATGAGGTGAGAACAGTTGATCACCTCCCCGCTGATGATGGCATGGGCGCTGAAGGGGTTTTCTTTGTTACTCGGTTTATCCCCGGGCAACGGTATCTTCCCACTCTCGATCGATCAAGTCCTGGATCAGGTGCTTCAGCTTCCATCACTTTTCAGTATCATGCCCAATACCTCGGTGATATTGGCAATAGGCCTTAACGTTGTAGCTCTTGGAGCGCTTCTCGACCAGGACCTCAGGAGTTGGGCCTATCGGTTGGATCAGGCCCTTGAAGGATAGCCTTTGTAAGGCGTATGTATAGGTGGTCCCTATACCGGTGAATACCAGAGTTAAGGTATTCTTTTTGGACGATGCATCTAGTAGATTAACCACGTCGAAAATGCTACGAGTTGCAGCTGCAGCTGCGGGCTTGATAGTGGAAGAAGTAGCCCCTTGATATCCCTTGTTAGAGGCCTTGGTAAGGCACTCTAGCCTAAAATCATCTTCGATTCTCATCCCCATTTCGGCAAAAGTGGTGAAATTGGGTATGACAGCATACCGGAGATGGACCCGGTAGGAGGAGATGAGGTTCTTGACAAAGACCTCCACTAAAGTCTTTTCACTGGGCTTGTCCACCAGTTTCACACTTTCGGCCCTCCAGCGTTAAAGGTATTTGGTAAAACCTTCTTTGGGCTCCTGGACCATGACTTTAAAGGAACGCATGGTCGTTTGAATCTTGGTATTATCAGCATGATTCCGAGCGAACTTTGTAGCCACGTCATCCCAAGTTGGATATTTCTTGGGATCTAGCCTGTAGTACCAGGCCTTAGGGTGTTTTTTTCGAGGGAAGCGGCGAACAAATTCTTGAACATGCTTGAGTCAACCCCCTTGATTGCCATAAACTTTTTGAAGGCCCGCAGATGGAGTAACAGGTCTTCAGTTCCTTCGAACATGGGTAAGCCCATGAGATTGAGGTTCGCGGCCAGCTTGTCATTCACCGGGGAGTAGCCTCGGGCATTCTCCCGATGGATGTTGTTTTCCCCTGCTAGGTGAACTTGTTCTTCTAGTCGGCGGACCGCACTAACTAGTTCAGCTAGGGGCCCAGTGATGTTAGTCCCAGCGGCAGGAGTCCCCTGTTCCACGGCGCTCAAACTAGTAACAACAGCTATTTGGTCAGACCTTATAACCGTCAATTGGGCCTCGATCTAAGTCTGCTTGACGACCATAGTGTCCAATGAGGCTGACAACTTGTTCAAGGATTCTTCCATTTTGCGCTTGTGTCTAGTTACCGGTGGCCTGTCTGTAAGAATACCGCGTAATCAGAAACTGACCCAGATCTTGGAATCAAAAGAGTATATCCCGAGCAAGGAAAAGACTGAAAAGGAAATGACTCGGAAAAGACACCTAGACGGATGACTCGTGAATTGTGTGACTTCCTTAGGATTCGACTGTGTGGGCCTAGTCCCGTTCGAAGGAAGGTCCACGTGAGATATTCCCAAGACCTTGGACTCGAATGTGTAAATGGGCTTTCCTTGGAAGGGGTATGCCCTACTTTGGTTAGCCATGCCTTAGACAAATAAGGCGGGCTGGGATAGGGAGGAAACCTGTGATGTAAGATCGACGGAGTTTCGACGCTAAAGACCCTCGATGACTTATGAAGAAAGACCCGACACTACTAAATGCGGTAAGTCTTAGGATAAGGAAGGTTTTTGAAAAGAAAGTTCGAATTCTGAGAAGATCGGAGGACGGTCCTGACATTTTGAAATTGGCAAAATGCCTTCGGGCCAAAATTTTTGAAGGTTCGAAAATATTTGAATTTTGAAATGGATAGCATACCGGCTAAATATAGGCTATTTTGAGTCAAACATAAGTCCTGAATTCGGTAGCATTTTGGGTTTTGAAAATTGAATATTTTGAAAAGATGCATTTTTGAAAATGACGGTTTTTTGAAAACGACATAAAAACCAAATAGCACATAGTCACGCAAGCATTATAACGACACCATGTATGCTTTACACTAAGTCTCGATCGGTCTAAATAGGGTCTATACCAGTGCGCATAGCCTTTCCGAGAATCGGGACGGACTTCCTAAGTCGAGTTGATCTTAGAACATGCCGCGACACCCATACGAATTAGCTATGAACACCTTGACATAACCAATTTGGAATATATCGCGGTATAGTGGGACGTCGGTCACCAGTACCGGCCCGGGTAAAAATGAGGTTATGCACACTAGTAGAAAAAGGTGGAATTGCGTCTCCTCATTTGAGGCATTTTAGGTAAATAGCTGCAAAATAATTGATCTTTTTCTTTAAGAAAAAATACTTTAGAGAGTTGTTTCTAAAGGTAAATAGTAAAAATGAAATGAAATGAGGCGTCTTGCACAATTGACGCCGTTGTATATCTAAAAAGGGATGTTGGTGCTGCGTCCCACTTGATGCCTTCGTAGTTGTATTATTTTAATTTATCAAAAAACTGAAAAAATTAATTAACCAAACCTCTCCCTCATCCTCAACGAAACCCCACATATCAACCTCTTCCGCTCCCACCATATCAACCTAAAAATCTGAAAACCCTCCCCCCATATCAACCCCTTCGTCGTCCGTGCTGCGCCGACGTCCGTACTGCCGGTGACCTCCTTGCTGCCGGTCGACTACACTGCGCCGCCCCCTTTCTAATTTTTTCTTAAAATCCATAATTTGATAAGGGTATGATTCTTGATTTTTTTGTCTTAGATTGTTTAAAAAGAGTTTATTTATGTTATTCTTTGTAATTTTATGTTGTATGGGATGAATTTCTGAACTTCAATGTTCTTACTTAAATTGGGGGTTTTATATGGAAATTTATGATGTTTTACATGTTTATTTTGCTACAATTAGGGTTTAAAAATGTATTTTTTTTATTTCATATCATTTCATTGTTGAATTTTGCTCAAAGTGATGAACTTCTCTGGGTTTTTCATGAATTTATGGTGTTCTACATGTTCGTTTTGCTTGAATTAGGGTTTATGAGTATATTTCGGCGATTTTAGATCATTTTATTGTTTGGTTTTGCTCAAAAGTGATTAACTTTTCTGGGTTTTTATTGTTCGGTTTTGGAGAATTTGCCACTGATTGGGGCGATGTCGATTGGAGGAGTGATTCTGGCTTGGGTATTATGTTCTATGTTAGTCATACCAGGAATTAATGTGAGTTTTTTTGGGAGCTTTAATGCACTAAAACTGGAGAATACTGAAGTGATAAGTATTTTGTGTTAGGTAATTTTGGTTCTGTTCAATTTTGACTAGTTTTTGATGGTATTACTAGTTGAATTGCTACGGACACAAACACGGTACGGGATGCCTTGTTTTGATCTTCTGGAACTCGTGATTCAGACTTAGATTTGTATTTTTTTGTGCTACTTAATGTTATTAATGGTTTGATTGTTCTTTTCGATTATCAAATGCGTTTGGCGCATGATGGTTTATATACATTCCCTAGTAGAAAAAATGTCAATTGTTGCTCTTCATTTGCTGTGTTTTGCTCATATAGCATCATGTTTTATCTCTTTTTTTAAACTAGTTGTTTCTCCGCGCGCGTCGCGCTGAGCTCCAAGATGAAAGAAGTAGGTTTGAGCGAACGTTTAGCAGGGCAGTAGCAACCGTATTTGCGTAGTCTAGCGTAAACCTGAAAGCGCGTGGGTCCAGGACGAAGGAAGTAGGTATTCGTGAACGCTTATCGGGTCAGAAGTAGTCGTATATAACCTTACAGGGGTACCGAACAAATTGTTCGATGGATGATAGGAATATGGTGTAGTGGTACAGTACATGTATGTCTGCACAGGAAGCGGGTCCATTAGGAACCAAGCGAGACGTAGAAGAAGAGTGCAAGAGAGAGTGGAGGGATTAGGATCGCAGGAGAAGGAATGCATAAACCAAATGGGACGCAGAAGAATAGAGACGGACGGAGTACCCCGTAAACGTTGACGTGAATCGTAGAAATGTTTCTGAAGGAGATACAATGTCGTGAGGTGAAAACTGAAAGCATCAGTTTTTTATTGAGACTGTACTTGGGCAATGTAGTAGACTGTATGAGATCTTTATATTTATCATTTCCACTTGTTTTGTTATCGTAGTGTCTCGTTACGGAACTAACTATTGAGTGGGTTTGGACGTTTAGAGATCAAGTAATTGTGTAGACGATACGCCACCATCACTTCATCCAGGATTGAACGTCATTAAATTATTATCTATTACCGGGGCATACAACCAATTGTTACTTTATGCCGTCCTATAGGTGACAGTCCCAGAAGAATGCCGACGATAAATGGAGTTGACATTTATCCACGCGGGTGACAGTCACAGAACAATGATGACCGTAAATGGAGGCAACATGTATCTATATGATAATACGAGAACAGCTGTAGCATAATATTACGCAGAGCAGGGAAAAAGTAAACACATTAGTAGTCAAAGATAATGGATTCGAAAACCACACACGATTGAGACCACAAGATGAGGACCTCGCTTTATAGAGCAAGCATAATATTGCACACCCTGATTTAGCAACAGGAAGCATTAAATCTATAAATTGAAAACCTAAGGGTCTTTTATGAATTTCCACCCCCCACGTACCTCTACACCCACATGAAAATATAAGATTCAGTGACACCTCTTCCTCCCAATAGACAACGAATACAGTTTGAGGTAATTGTATATCAAACGTTTGCAAAGTCCTGCATTTCCATTTCAACACTGCGTATTAGATTACTAAGCCTATAGCGAAGATGTTACCCGGCTTGCGCTTTTTTCAAAACAATTGTAGATACGTTTCACAAGGACATGTCTATGCAGCGGTGAGAACGAGGTCGCAAAACATACACACAGTATCCGTGCCAAGTAGGCCCAGAGCTATTACCTGCGGTGTGGCTACAGCCTCCTCACCGAGTTGCGCAATATAAGCGGTCGTAGTTTCTGCAGAGGTAGAACCAGTAATGTCCAAATAAGGTGTAGTGTTTAGTGCCTGCGGCTGGAAACTATGCACCAGCCTCTTTACGAGGTTGTTGTTCGTCAAGTAGCATCTGCACCTGCACGAAACCTCAATCTCATCTCAAACGGTAGTTGTCAAACCAAAAAAGTGTTCTCTTTGTAGGAGTCTCTCGTAATCTGCAGCCCATCGAGGCGCATCTGGCCTTAGTGCAAACATTTGAGCCCATCGCTTGCAGACAAGCGATATCACTGCTTTGCCAGCCGCATCAAGTTTGATGAATATTTGCTCCATGTAATCATCGCTCGAAAGGACTTTGCTCATCTGCGAGGATCGCCTACCATGGAATATAACCTCATGAGGACGATTGAATATGAAATGTAAGCGTTGTAACTTCTATTGCCTCCTGGTAGCTGTGACGGCGTCCCTATCCACGCTTTCATTGTTTGTTACCCATCCTCTGCAAGAATACGCAGTCATGCCAACATTCGAAAATCCTGTATGGTGTGACTACATGTCAGGATACTGGGCGCAATCAGGTAGCCGCATAGTTCATACATAAATAGGAAGCGAGAATAATTATACAGTAATCATAACTGCTGGTGACACGCACCCATGGATTAAAACTGAAGTTAAAAGAGTGAATTTGAAGAGATAGATCAATAAAGAATTAGATTATCATATATAGAAAAGCTTCTCTGACAATGCTTATTGCATCGTACGCCCGACCTCACATTTCACGGTGCACTTCTACCGTGAACTTAGAGGTCCACCAGAGCAGCACAAGACAACAACTCCAAGGTATATTGCAAATTTGTGATATTACATGATGTGAAATTGTTACGTACTTTGTTCATGTTACAACTAACTAAAGAGCGATTTAGCTGGCAATTACTGTGGTTTTTCTGGTTGCAGAACCCGAAGGTGTAACAGCGCGACTACATGTCAGAATACTGGTCGCAGTCAGGTAGCTGCACAGTCTAATACAGAAATGGGAAGCGAGAATAATGTTATATCGGCCATAACTGCTGGTGATGCTACAAACCAACACGGGGCATTTCGTGAGACAAACAACATTCATCCCTCTTTTAGTACCCCACCTATAACCTGGTCACATCCGAGGAATGGGCGCGAACAAGTCGGTGCCTTTAAAAAAGTGCTACATATTTTCCGTTAAAAAACAGTGACCATTCAGGAAAATCAAACCGACATGTCAACACATAGAATACAAGCTATGGATGTGGGTATACATAAGAAATAAAAAGGGGTGATGTGGTCATCGGTAGCAAGACTGACTCCAAGCATACCAAGTGTTTTGGAAGTTAAATCACGGCACATGAATGCACCACTAAGCCTAAATGAAGCACATACGCACAAAAGAAAGCCAGAAAGTACTAAAAAATTGGAAAAGGAGGAGCAAGAGTATTAACATGAAGAGTGTAAGGAGTTTATATATTTAAGGAGTATGGGTAAGCTAATCACAAGATCCACACACAGCCTAACACAAGCCTGTAAATCACAGCAACCAGTAAGGGTTGGGGAGGACATGCACACTGGCCACTATATGGGATAATCTCGTGATTTATGTTAAGGTAAAGAGTGGAAGGTGTGCAATAGTAGAAGACTTACAGTTCCAATCGGTCTTGATGGGGGTCCAACAAATGCAGCTGAAGAGTTTTGGGAAAGTGGAAGATGTACTTCTGCCTTTTTTTTCTTTGTCCTGAACTTTGGGGTACAGTAATGACCTAATGTTCTGGGAAGGGGGAGGGAAAGTAGGGGGTTGAGTTTATTAATGATGCTAGTAGGGGTAATTGGGCGAGAGGTTGGGATATGTGAGGAGGGTGGCTGAATTAGTACAACTAATATATTCACCCGAGATGATCTGACATGAGGTGTAGGTAGGTATGCTAGGAAGCTGTACGCATGAAGTCTACGTTTAGGTAGTTATTACAATCTGTCCATAGGTTTGTGGCGGTTTACATTTCGGTTGGAATATCGGTCTGGATAGCAGTGGTTGGGTCTGTAAAATTTGTCCCAGAGTTGCAATGCATAAGAAGCAGTTTTGAGCAAACGGTTGTCGTGACTGCAGCAACTGTAACCTTGCAGAATAACGTAAGCATGGAAGGGGATACGTGTAAAATTATTCGACGGAAGCTACAGTGATATTTTATGGATACAGTTGGTAGTTTGTGCAACATATAGCCACACAGAATACGGTGATTGTTTCTTCATTGCGATTTTTCGATGAGTAGTTCACGAAAGTTTTAAGCCATGCGAAAATGGCAGAGGTTTGGTTAACAATTGATGAATAAGCGGTACGAAGTTTTAAGTTGTACGGGGAGTCTCGGGCGATGGAGTGTCGATCGTGGTAGCTGGTTCATCTTTGCTGACCTCTTCCGCTACGGCTACTATTGATTCACCTTCCTGAGCTTGTACAGTAATTGTTGTGGTGCCTGCACTGTTTGCTGGTTTGTCGACTCCATCGTCAGCCACTACAACCTGCTTCACCACCCATTGCAGGATGTTACTTGTTGATAGCGACGACGCTGGCCCAACGCAAACCTTGAACTTCTTACGCTCCAATGTTTCCCGAATGACTTCAAAAGCCTCATTGTTTTCCTGTATAGGTATGGACGATGTGTGACGATGTACCTTACGAGTCCAGTAGTTGGGTTAGCATGTATGTATAGACGGATATTGACTTATAGATTGTTTCGTGTGGAACAAGTCGGGCGGTGACATCATACATAGTTTTGAAACGGTTGTTGTGAAAGTCGTCATTGATAGCGTGCCTGTCCCATCTGATATCTCACAATTGAAAGTGACCCTGTAGGAATTCATGTGCATTACGACCTTAGCTTAGCGTATCACAGGTCAATTTGGGAAAACCATTCCAGCGCCTAAGGTGGACGGATGGTACCGAAGGTCATAGCGAATGTAAAGAAGTAGGATGGTGCCGAACATACCGTGGCTCTGAAGTACAGTATGGGACATAGCAAGCGTAGCAAGTGTAGGCAGTTCCTGGTGGCGTGCTGGAACGCTTGCTGCAGTGGGAGCAACCCAAGTAAGCATGCATTCTGGATAGGTCAGCATCCGGAATAGTAACATCCAGCCAGTGGCTGTCGTCCTGGAGAACAAACCTCGCCTGCGGAACAATTCAGGGATTATAAACAGCAATGCATCAATAGTTGGTTGCAGATGAACAACATCTTCAAGTTAAAACAGAGAACAGTGTTGTGCGCACCTTTTTAGAACGGATGGCTGCAATTGTAGTAGCCTTCTATGTCTGAGGTGACACTCCTGCATTCAAAATCCTTGACTGCAGTTCTGACAGTGCCATGTGGTGGGCAGCCATCCTACAAACGGTGGCGTGTGTAAAATTGAAGTGCAAAATCAGTGTAGAGTAAAAGGCATCCAATGGTCAGGAGCACTTAAGTTGTAATGTTTGCAGTGTGCACGCACAGATTTCAAGAGGAGTAGCCAATAATAAAATGGCTCTGCAGCTAACAAATAGTGTTAAGCGTGAACATTACCAGGTTGACAGTGCTTCAGCTTTGGCTCCAACAGGTGCATGTATGATGGTAGTTGACGCAGAAGTTGACAGCGAGAATCCTACATGGTGTCCACATTTGGTAATTTGTATAACTGGGGATTTTATGTAAAGAAATAAAGGACGACCCAAATAGTATAGACCTCTGTAGCCTGATAGCCGGAGTGCTGTCAGGCCTACGAGCCTGAACTTTCCCGGTGCTGGAATCAGCATGGTGCAGTCGTCTTCAGCTAGTTCATCCCATATGGAGATTGCCAAGGGTTGCGTAGTGATGTTACAGATACAGTACCAAGTGCAACGTTAGACTCACTGACATGCAGAACATACGTCATACAAGCGACAGTTTAGAGTTGGTGTAACTTGTGGTCAATCAGCATTAGTTCCCGTACCCTGGACTCGCGCTTGTTAGATGTTGTAATCACACGCGGCTGGTCGTCGACAAACAGGACAACACCCAGCACATCTGCAATATGTGACATAGGATTGTTAGCGGGTTGCCAGTATACCGCGAGTCAACCAGACGGCATCATCTCACAAAGGAACATTACAGGGTTGCAAGAGTAATGCTGTCTGAATCACTACCACATACATGCATACAACATATATGACTAATGGTGGCCATTTTCTGTAACATCGGATGATTAATGAAATATAGCGCAACCGTAGGTAAGTTGTCCAGTACTATACGTTTCTAGAATGTCAGACGTATATATACAGACAGGAATGTGCAGAGATACTGGTGCAGATATTTGGAGACACAGAGGCACGTACCTAGCAGCTCAGAATACTCTTGATGCCTTGGAAGCTGCGAGATTGGTAGATATTCTTGGGTAGCAACAGTACCAAGTCCAGTGCCATCATCCAATGGAAATATGAGTGTTCTACGGCCAAATGTGATCTGGTAGTCGAGATCAGCCGGACATGTCTTCTATTCGGGCTTGACAGGGCTTATAGCAGCATTTCTTATTTCATATGTCTTGTTACGGTGAATTGCATCTTCATACATTGCGACTTGGTCAGCGAACAAAGCACCTCGCATCCTCGTGCCCTACAAGGTGTACGCAGAAATCTTAGCCCTACGTAGCAACTATCTTTATAAAAGCAGTATGCACGAGAAGACGTTAGTGAGATATGAAGACTATAATGCAGTCAGGGAAAAGAAACATCCGGAGCAAACGCAGAGTACAGATCCCTAGAGATCGTGGAATGGATGGTACAAATAGTGACTGCCGGATAAGAACAGTGCAGTTCATATATTATCAGCAACTATCTAGGAAGAAGGAAAGGGTAATCGGTCACACTGGTCCGGTGAGCGACAGGTATCATTCACAAAGTGAACACCTAGGCACAGAACTGATGAATCACTGTATATAAAGTATGCGTTTGGCGTGATGAACGCGAGGGCCCTGTCTATATATCAGTAGCTTGGTCCTAACATTCGAGTATATAGCGAAAAATAGTAAGGACCATGTTGAGGATTGCACCAGCGCATTTCGTAATTGACTACATGAACAAATGCATATGTCTTTCCCAGATTGAAGAAAGTAATTTGTTTCCAACAATCGTAGAAATGGTTCACTCAGCCACGTCAACCAATATTCACGGGCATGATTCATCTAGCAACCCAATCAAAAACTGAAACGATAGATTTTTGAGGGTAGTGTAATTTATGAACTGCAAACTTGCCTTTTCATCTTCCAGCAGCAAACTCTGGTAGACCATATTCTTGTTAGGAGATGTCTTTGGCCGTCTTTTTTCTATTACCTTGACCTTCACCTTGTAGTCAAGGCTGTCCGTGTTCAAGTCAGCTAGGTAAGTTGCTTTGGGCTTCATGCTGCAAAATCATAAATACTATTCAAATCAGACTGACTGCTTACATGATGTTGGCCGAATGGTTTCAAAGATCTACCTGATGGGTAGGTGATTACATATACTTAGCGTACGTAGGCGAAGCGCTGACACGTTTAGCTTACGACATTTTGAACTACAGATTCTAAACATACAGTGTAAGATGTAGCTTAATCTACTAGAAGCCACAGTTTCAGACCAGGCAATAGTACAGCAGAACTTCAAAACACACTGTAGGAGACGCTTCTAATGTGCATCAATAAGGTATTAGACAGCATCCTAACGTTTAGTTTAATGACGGTTCCTCCCTTTTGGAGGAGCAAGTATCTATTACTGCTCTCTGTGACATACCCAACTGTTTGGTATACATTTTGTAGAAATCTTCTATCAATCCTTATATCCGTCAATAGACTCGTCACTAAAGGAAATAATTGGGTAAGTAGAAGTGCTGACAGAAGGGAGCATGACTTTTACAGTTGTAGAAATATCACACAACATGACTTGAGCGATCACATTTAATCTTCGCAGATGGAAAGGAAGCATAATGTTTTACGCAGAGAATCAAGCGAAAACTGATCCTTAGATGAACACGTGACCAACACCCAGATTCGCAAACCAAACATTGAGCACCAAATTTAAGTCTACGGCCAGCATAAATCGTATATGTTCATCTCTAATAGTTCTACAAAGATGATCTAAACAAACCCCAACATAGTCTGCGGGGATGTATTAATCTTAGCCTCACATACCTGGGGAATCTATAACAATTAGTGCCTCAAATTTCTTTGAATGCCACCAATTCCTGCACCACCGACCCTACAAAATGACTTAAATTATTTCCGGAAGAAACCAACGGATGCATAACATGCATGCGATTTGCAGCTGGAAGACAAAGTTTTATGCTATAATATCACATTACCTTTTGAGTGAAGTGTTTGCGGGCTTAGGAGAATACCAAAGTATTCAAAGTATTGAGTGGTAGATGTATGTGAAGTATTGAAGGTATTCTAACAAGTAATGATAGATGGATGCGATGTGAATATTCAAGAGGTTGAGTGCGGCAGTAGGTAAAGGATTGAGGGAGGGTGCAGTAGGAAGTGACGATATGAAGGGCTACTGGAACGTTTATCAAGGCAAACTATAATAGACTTATAAAGTAGAGGGTATTATTTGTATCCTACTAATACTAAAGCTCTAGCTGGCATTTATTTGATTAAGGGTAGTAGATGAGATGAATTGTGATCACGCAACCTAATACAGTTCAACGTAATGCACGATATTGGGAATACCGTATAGTCGTACAGTACATGTATGACGTAACTGTACATGAACTACAGCTTATCCTGTATAGTACATGCACCAGATAATTCTATAGGCGTACTGTTGTACATGTTTTCTAAAAATGCATAAAGTTAGACGTGCATTCTTTATTCGTTATTAAATTATTATACCCAACAGGATAAAGTCGTGCAGTCTATGTTTAATGTACCTATACATGAGTATTGTTCTGAGACATATATCAAACTATCCCCTACATTTGCAAGTTAGCAAAGTACGGATATAGCCGTCGTAAGAGAGACCAATTGATTAGGTAGAGGGTATTATTTGAATACCAACAATTTTATCAAGGGGAGTAGATGAAACGAATTGTGAGCACGCAACCTAATATAGTTCCACATAACGCACAATTTTTGTAATAATGTATAGTCGTATAGTACATGTATGATGTGACTCTACATGAACCACATTCTGTCCTTCATAGTACATGCATCCGGTATTTTTAATAGGTGTATCTTTGTACATGCTTGCAAAAAACGCATAAAGTTAGATGTGCACTCTGTATTCATTGTGAAAGTACTATACTTAAAAGAATAAAGTCGTGTAGTACATGTATGATGTACCTATACCTGAGCTTTTTTTTTTGAGACGTATAGCAAAATATACCTTACACTTGCCAATGCGAACAAATACGTATCGGGAATAGTTCAAGCAAACGGAATTAGTATACAGATTTGTCGCCAATTATATGTTTTGTAAAATAGTTTGAATGGTTGGTTATATGAAAAGAGCGAACCGAACAGTAGTTTCAATACCATTTTGAAATAGTTTTCGGTTTCCATAGATTGGTTGTAAGTCTGGACCATACCCATCTGTTAAAGTCCGTGTGGCCACCATTGCTTAGTTTTCGTTTGTTTCGTAGTGCAGATGACGTTTTACACCAGTTAGTTTGGGGATGTCTGTTTTTTCTGACTTTGTACCATTTTCATTTGTTTTTGGTGTCGTAGCGACGCATTTCGAAACGGACTTTTCCAGTATCTGTGGCTGTCTAGGGGTGATTGTATCTTTGGTTTTTGGTTTTTGTGGATTGGTTCCAACCAAGGGTTCGTTCCCCTAAACACATCAGAAACCAAAAATCGTCGAAGATCGATAAACCCTAAATCGGTTTACAAACCCAAGATCCAAAAAGCTATTTCATGTTAGCCAAAACCAGAGTCACGGATCACACCGGAAAAAGAAGAAGAAGGCTAAATAAAAACAAACCTAAATTGATGGCGGTGGTAGAACAGGAGAAGGAGAAGAAGGATGAGAGAAGACCGATGAGGAAGGAGGGGAAGTAGAGGAACCGGGGGGAAGCCAGAGGAAGGAGCAGTGGAGTAGGAGAAGAAGCAGGGGAGGCTGAGCATGTCACGTGAGGAGCACATGAAGTTACTGTTCATAAGGGAACAGATGCAAAGGGTTTCCTAACTTCATACATTTAGGAATGATGATGCAGCCTAAATAAATTCCAACCATGTCATACAGTTAGAAATAAATTGTTACTCGTACTTCATTCCAAGGGCATGCGACACAATCTATTCTTATTTATAACATGATATTGGGATCAGGATATAGTCCTACAGTACATGTATGATGTAACTTTACAAGAATTATACTCCGTAATTTATTTTAAATAGTGCATGTATTAGATCGCGAGATCTATAGGAAAACAAATCGTAACATGAATTAACAAACGGAGGGAGGCGCAATCACCACGCTCCAAAAAAAAAGTGTACAGGTAGATATTTCCAAAACCTAAATCCCAAACCCCTTTAACAAGGAATGCCTAAAGCCATGTCTAACGTTGAGGCTGTTCACCACTACCAATCTCAGATTGACAAGATTATCTACGAAATTCGGGGGTTGTTCGATCGCTTGATCGACATCATAGTTCCTGAAACCATACTGCGTCTTATACGAAGGGAACCGTCGCTTTCTATTGTAGGCAGGATCGTCATCAATTCTGTTGCTCCTATCTCAGTCCGAGTTCCTGCCGAGAATGTTTTAAGAGGTACCTGATACTTTGGTTTTCTCTTCTCCATGGTTATCATGGCTATTACTGTAACGTTGTCTGAACTGCTTGGTACGTTGTGTAGATACAGTTGGTATCAAAGCCGATGAGCTTGACCGTTTCAAGGCTGATGTGATTGGGATGTTCAAGAGGCTTCAGGACGTTTTCCAGTGGCGGTTTATGCTTGATCTCTGTGGCGATGGAGGGGGTTTGCTACTTCAACAAGAGAAGCTTACTATAACTGATCTGTGCGTCGACTACATGGAAGAGATTTGACCAATTGGTTCTACATCCGAGGAGAACTAATGACGTGCTGTAATGGAAGAATCGGTGGACCTCTATTCCGAAGCTGTAAGTAATTACCGTATTCCGAAAACAAAAACACGATTTGCTATTTACTGGTTGTGTACTAATGTGATGTTCTGTACTTATTATTCGGATCTAATAGATCTGCAACTGTTATTTGTTTAGTAAACATGTGTGACAATTTCATGCAATAAGCGGTCGTTTCCGTATGCTTTGCTACCGTAGCGACGCGATTCGGAACGTACTCTTCGGTGGTTTTTGATGTCTAGGGATGAATGCGCCTTGGTAATTTGATGATCTGGGAAACATGGTAGTGATTATCATGATTCCTACCAGTTTAAAAAGGAGTCAGGAAGGAAGGTTGACCTGATACATTCCTGTACTACACATATTAATTTGAGGAATCCTGTCCTAACAAAGAACAGTGAACCTCAAATATCAGCAATACTGATAACACAACGTTGTCCAAAAGACAGGCACAATACAAAGATAGGCAACACATGTTGACGGAGGGATTTGTCGTGAATCCCACCAATCAAATAAATAACCGGCAAAACCTAACTAGGGTAGCTAGGGTAAGTCGGGTCGAATCCACGGGGACGGTAATGTATAGCCTAGACTAGGTCGGCTCAAATACTAGACTAAGTCAACGAGCTAAGCTAGAGAATGATAAGAAGGGGGGAAAGGCTAGACTATGACTAAGAAGAACAACTAAGGATAACGGGCTAGGATTAGGTTGGGGTCAAAGGGGTAACGGAATGGTCAAGGAAGAGCTAGAGCGAAGGAGGTAGTAGGGTGATCTAGGTTGGTCCGGGCTCTCGCAACTTAGACCGACCTAGAGATTCCACATGGAACCCATCTCGGCGACACACATGACAAACGGGGTTCTAGCGCGCTATGGTGGCCTAGGTCGAATCCGGGCTCTCGCAACATAGACCGACCTAGCGGTCGTCCTCATCGGGCTCTCGCAACTTAATGAGGGAACTGAACCCACAAAAAACTAACACCCACAAAAGAAAGGCAAGAAAAACAAGCATTCTCAACTACTTAGTCATTCAAGCATTCCAACAAACATGTGATATGCATCAAACCAAGAGGAAACCCAAATCTTCCACCAACATCTCCAAAAAACCCTTAATCACCCAATTAACACCCTAATCACCCTACTAACCCTAGCAAGAACACTACTCAAACATAATCAAACTACAACTAACAAGAACAAGAAGAATCATCATAAGAAACAAACATACCTAAACAAACTCAATCAAACTAACAAGAACAAGAACAAACAATAATAAAGATTCAAACTTGATTAAAGAACAAAGATTAAGAGAAAGGAAAAAGAGATTATACCATATTAGAAGATAAAAAGAAGAAGGAAACTTGCGTAAATGGAAGAACCCAAAACAAACATCCAAGGTTGTCAAGCTTGAATGGAGATCTTGAAGAATTCCAAATTACAAGCACGAATCTATAATTAACGATAATCTAAAGACTAATCTACACTAATCTAATCTAATCTAACCTAAAGTAGTCTAGGGTTTAGTGGGAAGTGAAGAACATAAACTAAGATGCCGTCTTAATACAAGAAGGGAGGTATATATAGGGTTACAAGTGGAAAGGAATTGAAAGAAACAAGGCGGAGCTGTAACTGGGTCATTCCCGATCGGGAATGGGAAATCCCGATCGGGAAACTTCCACTTTCCCGATCGGGAATATGCCAACCCGATCGGGAATGCTCCACAGTAAGTGCGTTCTTTATGCACCTCATCCCGATCGGGATGGGTCTTGTAGGCCTCCCTTAAGAGCTTTTTGGTCCCTCCTTGCCTCTCATGGGTTTCTGGTCGATTCTCGGGACTCGGGATCGGGTCTCGGAGGCTCGGGATTGGGTCCCAGGGTCTCGGGGACGATTCCAAGGCATCGAGTCATCGTTCCTTTGCCTCGTTGGCTCCAAAAAGTGTATGTATTGAGTCGGAATCGCTCCAACTCTTCGTGATTGGTCCCGAGAACCTGAAACAAGCTAGAGGAAGCATAAGTAGCCCATAAATCGCTCCCAAGGAGCGATTCCACTAGGAAAATGGGGCCAAAACACAGTAAAATAAGCACTACAAACTACACTTATCAACTCCCCCACACTTAACCCTTAGTCGCCCTCGAGTAAGCACATACTAACTACTATACTAGCCGAATGGGTATTAGCGCACCCTACGCCCTTTCAACTCACGCGAGTGCACTTAGAGGAAAAGTGCACTCCGCAAGGCAAGTCGGGTCTTGCGAGAAAACTGCGATGCAACCGGACACAAGACACAAAAACAAACAAACACACAAACGAACACATAATCGGTTGCACCCAAAGAAAAACAAATACCGCTTTCCTCTAAAAGCGGTGAAAGAAGCACCGATTTAGGACTCGAGGTAAGTGACAACGTTCCCAAGCTAGCAATACAAACCGAGGTGGACTAAACCCTAATAGTATGACGATAAAGCAACAAAAACGTTGGTAACTTACCTAGGTCCTCCTGACTTTCTAAAAACGTACCACGGGACGATCAGCGGGATGGAAAGTGATGAACCACGGTGTTAGTCGACACTGTAGGTAAGTGAGACCCCGCCCCCTTTAGCAAAGAGCAAAGAGGGTCGTCCCATGTCCGAAACCGCCTAACTAGTCCAAGTAAAGAGTGGAAATGATTGCAAAATGAGGGAAGACCGACCCTTGCCGCTATCCTCCTTCCTAGGGACTCGATCCTTTGGTAGGCTCTTCATGGCAAAAGTCGGAAAAAGGCTTATTTTTGTGGGGTTAGAATCTTTTCGTGAGACGATTTTCTTTTGGCATTTTCTCTTTTCTTTTGCATTTTTGCTTTGTTTGTTGTCATGCCATTTCTTTTTCTTCTTTTCTATTTTCTTTTTGGCGTTTGTGCCTTTTCTTTTTCTTCATTCTTTTCTTTCTTTCATTTTCTTTCATTTTCTTTTCTTTGCCCTTTTGGCTTGATTTGACTTTTAGGCATTTCTTATTGCAACAAGAAAGATGACTTCAACAATTTGCAATTTTATTGTGTGGATATGTGTAGGAGGTAGGTAAATGGGTAAGTCGGGGGTCGCGATCCCTCTTCAAACCCACAAAAAAGGGGAAAACTTGGACTAGCCGAGCAATCTTGAACACGGTCGCCTAAGGGACGGGACTCGGCAACCAAGGCCTTTTCACACCGTGGGTGGTCATAATGGTAAAAATGCAAATCCCGTAGTAAATCCCTAGTAAGCTAGGTGGACTCAAGGTAAAGGACCAACGAAATCATTGATTTAGGGTTATTCTACTAGACTAAAGTCCAAGACTCGATTTTTACAACTAGGAAGGGAAAGTAAACACTCGCACACTAGCCTCTAAACCGGGTTTTCGAAAACCATTTACACACAACAAAACACAAAACAAAGATTCAACGAGAACGAAAGAAAAAGAAATAAAAGCGACAAAACAAAAACAAAACAAAACAAACACATACATAACACAAACACCACCCCTAGCTTCCAAATGAGCAACCAACCAACATCAAACTTTACAAAGCTCCTCCCGAGCACACCACATCACATTCTCCTCTAAAATCCGCAATAGACAAAGAAAGAAAAAAGGGAAAGAAAATGTTAATGGACATCTTGAAAGCCTTCCAAAGCCATCGGTGGTTTAAGCAACCTATAAGGGAAAGGGGGGCAAACACACACAACGAAACAAATATACGAGACAATGACACAAAGGAAAACACACAAAAAGAAAATCTTTTTGATTTTTGTGAATTTTTTTTAAATTTTTAGGGTTTTTAAAGATTTTTCGAAAAACTAAGAAAATAAAACTAACTACGATAGAATATCGCTCCCCCACACTTAAGCCGAGCCATGTCCTCATGCTCGACCGTAGTGCATGGGAGCACAAAAGAAAATAAAAGAAACTACGAAAATAAAGCTAAAAATGAAAAATAAAGTGGAGAAAAGGGTAGGAGGTGTCCGGCCGGGGTGTAGTCAAGTCACCATGGGCCGAGACAAGAAAAGATTTGGAAGGGGGAAGAAAATAAAAAGAAGGAAATAAAAGGAAATGGGAGGGGAGGGCTAGGTGTAATCAAGTCACCTAGCCCGGATTCCGCCTAAATCCGACTAAATCCTCAAAAAAGAAAGTGAAAAACTTGCAAAATTTGGATTTTGAAATGACTCTCGATGTAGTCACATCATCGAGAGTCGGGAGCAATAAGTACCGAGGCCTCGAAGGCCACTAAGATACCACGACTCAAGGGGAAGGGAATAAACAAAGGAAAACAAGCAACAACAAAAACGGAAAAGAAAGGATAGTTGCCGTACCATAGGTTAGCAACTCACTCTCTCCATCCTCTTATATATCAATATAGACACTTGCTTGTCTTCATTATTTCTATCCCGCTTCAAGCTTGATAGAACCGCATGGTAAAGTTAGTAATGGTGTGAGGGGGTGGGATTTGATGTGAATACCGGTCTAAAGTAGATAGAAGATGAAGTGATGATATGAAAATGAAGTATGTGGGTGGTATGATATGAGCAAGGAAGGTAGGGAGGTTGGGTGGGGTATACAATGGTTGGGTGGGCTTAAATGTCGAAGAAGAGGCACCAAAAAGGAGTAGGGGATCATCCCGGTCGGGATGGATGATCCCGGTCGGGTTGATAAACCCTTCCCGGTCGGGAAGCCTCCTTTCCGATCGGGATGACACTCCAGTGGACTCGATTTTTGGCACCCTCATCCCGATCGGGACGGCCCCACTCCGGTCGGGACGACACACCCTTCCCGGTCGGGAAGGGTCTTCATGACTCGCATGACCCCAAAAACCGACTCCCTTACTCACGATCCAACCTCTATCACTAACCACTCCTTTCTAGGAGTCACCTTCACTTCACCTATCACAATAAACTCAAAGTACACATCAAATTCACTCTCTCACATCGCTCATCAAAATACCAAATTAATTACAGGAGCTTCACAAAACTAACAAAAATCAAGAGAAAAATCACACAAATACAAGCACAAGTACTCTAAAGAAGAGGAAGGGGGAATATACAACATGACGGTTCTTTAGGAACTCCGTAAAACCGAGGATGGTGGACTCTTCTTCAACCGTAGCCCTCAAGGGCATGGAGGAGCAAGTCGAACACGCTACCGACATCATAATGAAGGCCCAAGAAGCGCTCGAGCCTAGCTAACCTCCACGACCTCCAAGGAGGAGGCAAGAAGTAGGAATCCCAAGACCCAACGTCATCATTCATGTTGTCTCCGGGGTCTATCCATCCTACAAGCTTAACCGACCTCTTCCTCCCTAAGCATCGTCTCCAATCACAAGCAAGCTTCATCTCCAAGAAGCGAGGCACAAAAAGCGGTTTTGGCCTCATCTCCTCAATGCACACCCCCACACTTTCCTCAAGTTGTGGTTTCCCATCTTCATCATTCGTCCCCACGTCATCTTGGAGAAGAGGATCAAAACTTCTACCGGCGGTTTCAATCTCTTCCAAGTCCTTGCTTGGTTCACTAGCTAGGGGCTCTTGATGCTTAGTCGCATTATCGCACAAGGGCAACTCGAGGCTATCAACTTCACCCAACTTCCTCACAAATTCTACCAACCCATCCAACTCACCATCCTCCTCCAATTCCTCACCAATGTTGCCTTCACCAGGGGTCATCTCCTCATTCGTCTCTTTTTGGGTAGACGATTGAAGTTCTTCAAAGCAAATCTCTCTATCAAAGGGAACAACGTTGGCGGCTTCGTGATTAGGTGGCTCCTCTTTCTCAAGTGGGCACCCTTCATCTAATTGTGATGTTCGGGATAAAAACATTACGGTTTGAACCGATATTGCATTTAATCGAGCATCCCTCGCCTCGTTTTCCCTTCGAATTTGGGCCATTAATTCCTCTTGTTCTTTTTGCAATTGAAGGGCCGTTTCTTGGATGCTCCTTTGCATTTGAAGCATAGAATGAAACAACTCCGTGTTTGACGATTGGTGGTCATTGAGGTCTTGTAAAGCTCCTTGATAATCTTGATGATGCCCAAGGGGTGGGGCATCATATTGTTGGTAGTGAGGTTGAGGTGATTGGTAGTATTGTGGGTCATGGGGTTCATATTGTGGTTGGGGTGGAGGGTAATATGGTGGGTTTTGGGGGTATTGGCTTCCATAAGGTGAATCTTGATTGAACATGGTGGGTTCACATTGATAACTCGAGTAATAGTCACCATGATCGTAGGATTGGTAATCGTTCACTTGTTGGTAGCCGTTTTCATAACCTTGAAGTTCATACCCACTAGAGTCTTGATCCCCCCAAGAAGCTTGATAGTAATTAGGAGTCATCATGTCATAGCTTTGGTTCATAGAAGAAGAGGAGTAGCTCATATCGGTTCCCGAGTATGTGGAGTTTAGATCAAACCCCATGCTTGCTCGAAAATCGTAGTCCATACCCGGTTGGAAACCTCTCACCCTAGCAACCGTCCGTTTAAGCGGCTCTAAGTTGCAAGAAGAAGATAGTCACCACCTCTAAGCACAAACTGTAGACTAGGAACAAACGTGAGAAGTCTAGTGCTTTTTGGGCACTAGACAAGAGAGAAATAAACCACACACACAAGAAGCAAGGTAACGAAAAGAAAAAAGAAAAACACAAAACACAAGACAAAGCCAAGTAATTAGGTAAACAAAGTCTAAACTAGCACCGTCCCCGGCAACGGCGCCAAATTGACGGAGGGATTTGTCGTGAATCCCACCGATCAAATAAATAACCGGCAAAACCTAACTAGGGTAACTAGGGTAAGTCGGGTCGAATCCACGGGGACGGTAATGTATAGCCTAGACTAGGTCGGCCCAAATACTAGACTAAGTCAACGAGCTAAGCTAGAGAATGATAAGAAGGGGGGAAAGGCTAGACTATGACTAAGAAGAATAACTAAGGATAACGGGCTAGGATTAGGTTGGGGTCAAAGGGGTAACGGAATGGTCAAGGAAAAGCTAGAGCGAAGGAGGTAGTAGGGTGATCTAGGTTGGTCCGGGCTCTCGCAACTTAGACCGACCTAGAGGTTCCACATGGAACCCATCTCGGCGATACACATGACAAACGGGGTTCTAGCGCGCTATGGTGGCCTAGGTCGAATCCGGGCTCTCGCAACTTAGACCGACCTAGGGGTCATCCTCACCGGGCTCTTGCAACTTAATGAGGGAACCGAACCCACAACAAACTAACACCCACAAAAGAAAGGCAAGAAAAACAAGCATTCTCAACTACTTAGTCATTCAAGCATTCCAACAAACATGTGATATGCATCAAACCAAGAGGAAACCCAAATCTTCCACCAACATCTCCAACAAACCCTTAATCACCCAATTAACACCCTAATCACCCTACTAACCCTAGCAAGAACACTACTCAAACATAATCAAACTACAACTAACAAGAACAAGAAGAATCATCATAAGAAACAAACATACCTAAACAAACTCAATCAAACTAACAAGAACAAGAACAAACAATAATAAAGATTCAAACTTGATTAAAGAACAAAGATTAAGATTAAAGGAAAAAGAGATTATACCATACTAGAAGATGAAAAGAAGAAGGAAACTTGCATAAATGGAAGAACCCAAGACAAACATCCAAGGTTGTCAAGCTTGAATGGAGATCTTGAAGAATTCCAAATTACAAGCACTAATCTATAATTAACGATAATCTAAAGACTAATCTACACTAATCTAATCTAATCTAACCTAAAGTAGTCTAGGGTTTAGTGGGAAGTGAAGAACATAAACTAAGATGTCGTCTTAATACAAGAAGGGGGGTATATATAGGGTTACAAGTGGAAAGGAATTGAAAGAAACAAGGCGGAGCTGTAACTGGGTCATTCCCGATCGGGAATGGGAAATCCTGATCGGGAAACTTTCACTTTCCCGATCGGGAATATGCCAACCCGATCGGGAATGCTCCACAGTGAGTGCGTCCTTTGTGCACCTCATCCCGATCGGGTTGAGGCCTTCCCGATCGGGATGGGTCTTGTAGGCCTCCCTTAAGAGCTTTTTGGTCCCTCCTTGCCTCTCATGGGTTTCTGGTCGATTCTCGGGACTCGGGATCGGGTCTCGGAGGCTCGGGATTGGGTCCCAGGGTCTCGGGGTCGATTCCAAGGCATCGAGTCATCGTTCCTTTGCCTCGTTGGCTCCAAAAAGTGTATGTATTGAGTCGGAATCGCTCCAACTCTTCGTGATTGGTCCCGGAAACCTGAAACGAGCTAGAGGAAGCATAAGTAGCCCATAAATCGCTCCCAAGGAGCGATTCCACAAGGAAAATGGGGTCAAAACACAGTAAAATAAGCACTACAAACTACACTTGTCACATGTGCACAAGATATCGCACTTATAGTGCTATAGTTGCCATAAGTGGCTATCACCGAAAATGAGGCAAGCGTACTTTCATACAGCAAACATGGTTCAGTAATTGAGCAGCAGATCACTCGATAACAACCACGTCTGCCCTGCTTATCAAACTAAGAGCGATTTCACGCGCCCTGTCAAGCTCTCCCCTGCTAAACTGCTCAAAGTATTTGGCCACACACTCTGCACCGGTGTAGTTACCAACATATGAATTCTCTGGAGGGAACAGTGCAGACGATTGGAAGTTGTGCAGCATTGTCTTAGCAATCACGTTGTCAGTCAGATGGCACCTGCATCTTTGTGAGACAACAATGTCGCCCCTGCAAACAGTTGACAGACCTTTACGATGTTTTTCCTTCAGACTCCTATTATAGTCTACAGTTCACCGAGGTGCATCGCGACGTAGCAAAAACATACACGCCCACGCCTTGCACACAATCGAAACCGCTGCTTTGCCAGCTACATCAAGTCTCTCAAAAATCTGGTCCATGTAGTCCTCGCTGGAAAAGACTCTACTTACCGATGAGTATTGCCTGCTATAGATCATGACCTCATGCTGGCTTCTGTAAATGAAAGGCAGGCGCTCCATCTTGTAATGCCTACTGTTGGATGTAACTTCAGTCTTGTCTGCACCTACATACTTTGTCACCCAACCCCTGCAGCGATACGTGACCATAGTGATGGCCAACAGTCCTGTATCGTATAGTTCATATTAGAGTAATGCTTGGATACGACACCCGGGCCAATATTGTCAACAAAAAAAAGGAAAATAAAACAACAGGCTGCGGACATACCACTAATTGAATGACAGCGTAGAAATGTTGCTAAACGACTATACTCTAGTTGCTAAAAGACTTAGGCGCAGTATCAAGACTTAAGCGAAGAGCAGAAGCTATAATCAGCTATGGCCACATCCTTAGTCATGGACCACATTGAGAGCAAGAAGCACAAAGTAGCGGATAATAGTCAGGGACTCGACGGATTGTTCTAACCACCATTCCACAGGTTCGTAATTAGCTATTATACCAACTTAAACCCAGTAATTTGCACGACAGGCAAATACACAACGCATACTATCCTACACCGTGTAATACTAACTACGCACATAGTATCGCTTTATAGTATGACTGCCTACCGCATAGTATAATACTACAGTGTAAAATCAAAACCCTGTAATCAAATAATAAAAGCAACTCCACGCTTATCGGCCCTGCTACTTTTCAGTTAACCCGTTGCAGAACACTTTCAAGTACACTGTTTAGTTATCATTGTTCAGTATATCCTCAGTTACCTTCTTCTAAAGATTACAATGAAATGTAGTTACGATCCGATATGGATCCCTCAGTA
The DNA here is from genome assembly GCA_958450325.1 of Agrostemma githago. Classification (NCBI taxonomy): domain Eukaryota; kingdom Viridiplantae; phylum Streptophyta; class Magnoliopsida; order Caryophyllales; family Caryophyllaceae; genus Agrostemma; species Agrostemma githago. The sequence goes on along the minus strand of OY288244.1, from coordinate 21,893,925 downwards.
TATAGTAGAAGGCACATCTAGTTATCCAGTCAAGCCTCGACCCTTTGCATGGCTAGGACAGAACAGATTAGTACCATGATCAGAGTATGTACAGAAGCACAACTCCTCCAGATCAGTAAACAGGACTTGAAGAAATAACCCCTTTTTTGTTTTTTAAAAAAGAGCCCAAGATACAATTTTAAAAGACAAAATAAAAGAACATAACAACCGATCACAGGGGTGCAAAATGTCATGTATATGAGGCAACGGCAACGGCAAACTAAAGCATTCTTTTGGAGCATTCCGCAAACACCGCAAAGCAAAATAATAGAGCCGTGAAAGAGTAGAAAGTTTACAATTAGAATGTCGCTGGTAGGAGCTCAACACTTGCAGCAGGAGAGAGTGGAGGACGCAAAAGGCGCAACACAAGCAACCTAGGGTAGTATTTTTTTCACCGAGGTCTGTTGTTGTAATGGTAAGACAAGGTAACAAGTTGGAGGGTCATCAATGTTACTGGTCAGTGTAATTGAGTGCAAGATTGGTAAGCGTGAGGAGAGTAGGCCACGAGTAGCATCCGTACGACATAAGCTAGTGCTTCTTACTTATTTGACACCTCTCCCAATTCACTTAAGCACGTATGTTAGGTTTAGTACGCCTGCTTATGCATGTTTTGTCTTATATACATTGTTATGTACACTTTATTGGAAATCGTAAAAGTCTTAGAATTTAAGTGCACTCAGCACAATGGCTCAAACAACATCCAACAGATCTATGCTTTACAATATACACTCAAAGCCATAGCAGAGATTATTTCTGCCACTAAATTGTGCCGACAAGTAAACGAAATGAAACAAAATAATCGGGTGAATGATTCAATACTCGCTAATCATCTGGCTAGCCGATCCCACACTCCTGTTACAAATATTAAAGATACTGCCCCCACCCCTAAAGCAGTCTGCGAGAGTCAAAGCTGCATATCTGTGAAGTCCAGAAAAAGAAGGGCGGATTTCCAAAGAACTAAACACGAATACAAATGTAAGCAAGTCGAAGATAGGCTAAACAAATAGTTACAGTCGAGGCGATAGAGGGATCTACTTGTGCATGCCTAACAAAGAGAATGAGCATGGTCAAGTTTCGTACGATATTCATCGCACGATATATGATACAAAATTATGACAAGTCAATTGCTGAATCTCAACACATACGATCATCCCAAGTGATCGACTGATTTCCCCACTTCCCACTGGCGACAAATCTGGGCATTGCAACGTAACCGGTGCCCGCCATACATTCCACATCTGATGAGTGCAGAAAGCACTGTACGGGTGCCACCCCGCAATCAGTGAAGACAAATGTCATGAACCCTGCCGACTGATTTGTACTAAGACCTAGGCCGGTTGTCCTAACATACACTCTCAAACGGACGTCTAACCCTGGTCGCCAAATGCATCAACCTTAAAGCGTGCTGCATATGGGCGGTTCGAACCTGGTTCCAGCGCGCAGTGGGTGGACCAAATAGGTACACGTCGTATAAAAGACAGGTACAACACAACTACAGACAACATAAGTGTACAAAATATTGCACTTATAGTGCTACAGTTGTCGTAAGCGTCTATCACCTAAAATGAGTCGGGTGTACTTTCATACAGCAGACGTGGTTCAGCAATTGAGCAGCAAATCAGTCGAGGACGACCACATCTGCCCTGCTTATCAAACTGAGAGCGACGTCACACGCCCTGTCAACCTCTTCCCTGCTAAACTGCCCAAAGTATTTCGCCCCACCTTCTACAGTGGCGCAGTCATTAACATATAAATTTGGTGAAGGGAACTTTCTAGCCGATTGGATGTTGTGCAGCACTGCCATAGAAATTACGTTGTCAGTCAGATGGCATCTACAGCGCTGCGAGACAACAATGTCACCCCTGTAAACAGTTGTCAGACCTCTGCGATGTCTTATTTGCAGACTCCTATTAAAGTGTACAGCCCAACGAGGTGCATCGAGATGCAGCAGAAACATACGCGACCACGCCTTGCACACCGACACCGCTGCTTTGCCACCCACATCAAGGCTATCGAAGATCAGATCCATGTAGTCCTCGCTAGAGAAGACTCTACTTGCCGCTGAGTACTTCCTGCTATAGATCCTGACCTCATGTAGGCTGCTGTAAATGAAAGGCAAGCGCTCCATTTTGTTATGCCTAATGTTGGAGATAACCTCGGCTTTTTCTGCATTTACATTGTTTGTCACCCAACCCCTGCAACGATACGTGACCATAGCAATGCCTGACAGTCTCGCATCGTGTAGTCTATATCAGAGTAATGCTTGGATACGACACTCGAGTCAATAACGTCAGCAGAAAAACACTGAACAGGCTGCGGACATATCACAAACCAAATGGCAGCGTGTCAATGCTGCCAACTGACTATACTCTAGCTGATAAAATACTGAGACATAGTATCAAGAATAAAGCAAAGGACAGGAGCGAAAAACTGGTCTAGCCACATCATTAGCCGTGGACAATGTCTTGCAGCAGGAGCACGAAATAGCAGATAATAGTCAGAAGCTCGACGGACTGTTCTAACCACTATCCCACAAAATCGTAAATAGCTATTATATCGACCCTGACCCAAGAAACTTGAACGATATGTAGACACGTAAAGCATACTATCCTACCCCATGTAATACTAATTACGCACAGATCAACGCTTTGCAGAATGACTGCCCACCGCAGAATAATACTATAGTGTAAAATAAAAACCATGCACCTGAAGAATAAACATGACTCCACGCTTATCAACTTGCCTAGTTTTCAGTTGTCCTGGACCAGAATACTTTTCAGCACACTGGTTTGGTTATCAGTGTTCAGTATATTTTCAGTTGCCTTCTTCTGAAAGATCATCACAAAATGTGGTCACGATACGATATGAATCCCTCGGTATATAGTAGAAGGCACATCTAATTATCTGATAAAGCCTCGACCCTTTGCATGGCTAGGACAGAATAGATATAGTAACATGATCAAAGTAGGAACAGAAGCACAACCTTGAAGCGGACGCCAGATAAGTAATCAGGCATAAGCTGTCAAGCCTGAAGAGATAACCCACTTATTTTAAAAAAAGAGGACATGACATAAAATTTTAAAAGACAAGAAAAGAGTAAACAACTGCTGATCACAGAAATGCTAAATGTCATGTGTATGAGGCAACGACGACGGCAAACTAAAGCATCCTAACATAACAGGCTACTGTACGCACTACGCAGTCTTACCCCTAATATTGGCAGTACAAAGAGATGGACCACCAATTAGCTCCTATTACAACTCCAAACAAACCACTATCAATTAGACAATAACAACGCCTATTTGAGAACCTCAACAAACAATTGAGCACAATCAACGCCGCCACATTCAACACAATTCTAAGAAACAGTCAAACTGAATCATAACCATTCAGGAAACTAAGTAAACAACCATAATCAACCGATACACTTCAATCACAAGCAATATCGATGTTAAAGCTTCTACATTTTGCTCTCCAATTATGTACTCTTAGTGACCAATTACAAATCCTGGTTCGGATCGATAATATCCGTCATAAAGTTAAAATGGCATAAATGATACTTCCCTTGGACTATTGCAGCGGCAAACTAAAGCATTATTTAGGAACATTTAGCAAACACCGTGAAGCAAATCAATAAAGCTGCAAATAGTAGAAAGCTTACAATTAGAATGCTGCTGGTAGGAGCTCAACACTTGCAGCAGGAGAGAGTGGAGGAAGCAAAAGGCGCAACACAAGCAACCGGAGATAGTATTTTTTTTCCCCCGAGGTTTTTTATTGTAATAATGGTAAAATGAGGTAATAAATTGAAAGGCCACCAATATTACTGTTCAGTGTAATTAAGTGTGGGCTTGGTAGGTGTGAGGAGAGTGGGCTATAATTAGCATTCGTAAGACATCAGCGATTGTTGCTCACTTATCTGACACTCCTCCCAATCTACTTGATTATTTTCATTGAATTTATTACACTTGCTTACGTTGAATTTATTACACTTGCCTATGCACGTTTTGGTTTAAGTACAGCGTTGTCCACACGTCACCGAAAAATGTATAAGTCTTACTCCCTCCGGCCCAATGATTTGTTTTCCTTTGCTTTCGGCACCCAGGGAAAGAGAACCAACGGGGGTGACATGTGGATCCAAGAGCCAAACTACACATAACAAACATTCGTAAAATAGATAAGCAAACAGTTCAATGAGACGCCCCATTATGGAATAGGCCAACAATTCATTGGAACGGAGGGAGTATATTCTAAGTGCACCTAGCGAGACGACTAAAATAATACTGTATCCAACATGGCAATGACGTATACTACACACCTGGAGCTGTGGCAGAGAATACATCTACCAGTAAATAGTGCAAACAAGTGAAGGTAAATAAACAAATCAATTGGTTGGATTATTCAATACTTGCTATTTATCTGGCTGGCAAATTCTACACTCGTACTACAATTATTAAAGATACCACTTATACTCCTAGCGTAGCCTGCGAAAGTCAAAGCTACATATTTATGAATTTTGGAAAAAGGGAGGTGGACTTCCAGAGCACTAAACATGAACACAACTGCAAGCAAGACGAAAATAGATAGAAAAAATAAATATTACGAATCGTCGACCTATAGTTAATCTAATTATAGTCGAGGTGACAGAGGAATTTACTTATGCATGTCCAATAAAGGGAATGAGCATGGAGAAGCTTCGTACGATATTCATCGCACAATACTTGTTACAAATGTATGACAGATCAAGTACTTAATCCAAACACACACAATCATCACAAGTAGCTTTTTCATCTCCCCATTTCCCACTGACCATAACCTCGTCTATTGCAATGTAACCAGTGGACCGCTGCACAACCCACAACTGGTAAATACAGGAACCATAACACTGGCGCCATCCTGTAACTGGTGAAGACAAATGGCCCAAACTCTGCCGACTCTTTTGCACTAACTCCCAGTCTGGCTATCCTCACGTACTCCCTCAAACGGTCGTTTAAACCTGGTCGTCAAATGTAGCAACTTCAAATCATGCTGCATACAGGCAGTTTGCACCTGGTTTCAGCGTGCAGTGGCTGGACCCAATAGGTACAGGTCGTGCGTCTGTAACACACGCAGATCCCTCGGGTGATACATGTAACGTAGCTAACAAACCGACGCACCACAGACTCATAACATGTAGCCAGAGAGCTCATTGCATCAGACCTCAGGTAAGGCGCCCGATGATAGCACTGTTCCGCAAGCAACCATTGTAGCAGCATAACTGCGCTTAGTCCTATAAAAAAAATGGGGCCTACATCACCGAGACTGTAGCAAGATACAGCCTCAGGTCAGTTTTTAAAAGGGTGAAAGTTAGCAGGCGAGGCTTCAAGCCTCAACCGACTGATCACGATACATGGGTCAACGCAGGCTCGCCACCACACAGACAAACCAATCACACCTGAACTCAAAGATAGGAAGGCAAAAACAGAAGAACAGTGGTTCACTTCAACCAATGACAATTGATAATGTCCATTAATAAAGAAGACACACGGACACAACAATGAATGGACAAAATCAAGCCAAAACAGACGCAAACAGCCGACATCTGAGACCTGCAACTACAGGCAAAAGGATGAAATTGTACACAGGAGTATGATTCATTCTTCTTCTCCTCCTCCTGAGGGGACCAAGTACAATTATTAATGTCGTCTCCTTAATCTCCAAACACAGTAAACCAGCGACACGTATATATCTAGAACGAGGAACTACTATTATGGGAAGAGACCGGCAATCACTCTTGAGCGTCCCACATAAATAGTTCCGGCTACAAGTTTAATAGTTCGCTCAGTACATTGTAAAATTCCATACTGTCATCTCCAGATGCGACGGCATCTGCATTCGTCTCCAATTCAGCCGGCACAAATCAATACTGCACATCTTGCGGCAAGTATGCGCTGTCTCCTCGCGTTGCAGCCCACAAACGAATGCCCCCCGAATGTTTCAGTACACTCGGAGACACGTCCCCTTCCAAAACCCGCTTCTGCAGCAAGGATCGCAACCTTAAGGGCGGGCCAGTAGCTGTCCACGCCTTCTTCGAACTCCAGCACTGTAGCTTTTTTGAAGCCGATGCCTGGTCACTGGGTCCAAACTCACAAGTGGATAGCCTAGTTTTTTATTGCGTCCTTCACAATCGCGTGGCAGCGGGCCGCTGAACGGGTGCTCCGGATCTTGTAGGGCATGTCGTCAACTATCCACCGCGCAGGATATGCATACTCAGAGACGAAACCTTCAAAAGCATACATGTCGTCCATTTTACTATTATGTGCACAGTCCAGGTATACTGCATATGCACTCCTGTACCACTACAGCAGTCAGGAGCAAACAAGAATAAAAATGTATAGCCACTATCGCAGTTTATATGTGGATATTAATTCACAGAATAGAACAATGTTCACTCCTCTATCTCTTACATGGATGAGATAATAAGAGTATCTGCTGGATATGTAGGCGTTGACAGTAGACTACCTTATAGTGTTTCCAGTCACGAAGAATGGCACATGCCCAAATAATTACATGCTGTGAAGTGTTTCTTATACAGAAGCATGATGGCCCGTTTCAGATCTGCAACTTTGCAATGGAGAGGAAGAAATAGAATTGTAGCACGTAATGAAAAACCGGAGTCTAGTACAAAAAAGGTTTAAATAAAGTGAAACACCAATAAATACATAAGGCATAAGGTGACAACCTATAGGAAGGCGTCCGTTTTGCGTAAAATTAACCGTGGTAATAACTTGGAGTACGCGTACGTTACGCAACATAGTGTCACAGCATATTACGCACAATTAAATAGTTAAACTAATATCGGGAGTGTTCAGGACAGGCACCGTAAATATTTATTATCATATGACATAACATATTAGGTGTATAACAGAGTACTATCATGTAAACATGTTACGGTTTACGCCTGCGCTGACCGTCCCGTAACGATACAAGCAGGCAAGGTTTATGTGGCAATTGGTAAACATTTGACAGAAATGATGAGTAATGATGATAACTTACTTCAGTTGGCAACTAAGTGGCCATTTCTCACTCCCAAGAGCAGTCACTGCCCCCAATCACTGTCACTGCATTTACCCAATGCAGTAAATATGGCACCAGCCTCAACTACCATCACTCTAAACACTAAAAGGAACAAAACCTCGCCGTATGCAAAACTTTATAGTAGCTACACAGTGACATGTGCGCAGTTTTCAGATATATTCTCATCACCAAACCAGATGCACCTTGCAATTGAAAGATACATTAGCACAGGAAAGAAATAAGCAGCCTGAAGTCAATGGCTGAAAGATTTGGGTACCCACGACCATGCATCATGCATAGCCTACCCTACGAGAGTGCAGACGACATGGGAATAAGTAGTAAGAGTTTTAACTGTGTCAGGGACGAACTAATCGGACTGTACTCTCCGGCTATAACAATCTACCATGTTTGGAACAATCAGGGTGGCCAATTCTAAAGGGCTATAGCAATAGAATTTTGAAGTGGTGAGGAAAGGAACATGAGTGTTTTCAAGTTGAAGCAGTGCCTTGAGAGAGTCGGACGAGGGAGTTCTGAATTCAAGGATAGCTTCAACCATATGCCTGGTGCTCACCCGTGGGTCACAACTTCCGCCCAAAAAAGATAATGGTGAAGAAGGGGAGGAACTGCATACCTGTGTCGGCTGTTTCGAAAACACAAGGCCACAATCGCCCCTATACATTCACAATCAATGAAAAGGTTCCGTTCCGAAACGCAGCGCCACGAAACCAAATAAACGGAAACGACACAGACTTATGTACTGATATGGCACGCTGTGCACAAGTGGAAATCTAAGACCCTACATTACTAAATAGCAGCGTCCTAAATGAGCATCAAACCAAGCACAAGCAGCACGTCCTGAAACATATCCAACTGAAATTAGGCCTATATTGGACCTTATTACACAACCCACTACGCATCGAAGTCTTTGCCCAAATGTAAAGACGGAAAGCATACGTCAGCACACCACATAAATAGTCACGGATACAGGGTTGCAGTGCATCCAACAAAATCTCAAACTCATTCTCATTGTCATGGCACGCCTCAGAAATTGTAGCCGCTCTAATGGCGTCCGGTAAGAACTGGAACTGCGTTTATCCTGGTAAGCACTCACTGTCCTCCCGCGTTGCAGTCCACAAACGAATGCCACCAAAATTATCGGTCTTTTCAGAGATGTGCTCCTTCCCGTAGCCATGTTCTCGGAAGAGATTTTCAAGCCTAAAAGCATGGCAGAAGTTGTCCAGACCTTCGCTAAACTCTAGGAATATAGCTCTGTTGAAAGCAACACCTTGCTGCCTAAGTACAGGGCCCAAATACACTATTGGATAGCCTAGCTTCCTCAGCCTGTCCTTCAGTATCACGTGGAGCCTCGCCGCCGAGCGTGTGTGCTGTATGTGATACGGCATGTCATCTACAAAACACCTAGCAGGATACGCATATTCAGCAGCACAAGCACCGGTATCGGGAACACGAGCCACACAGGCATTCCCAGCTACACAGGTTTCAAAATCGTGCGCACCTTCCATCACGTGTCAGCGCAGCAGCAGACTACAAAAACAGAAAAACAGAGAAAGAAAAGCATCAGCCTACCAAATAACCAGTAAACTCAAATAGACTACCACTCCACCCACAAGACGACACGGTTACGCTAAGATCCAAAGATAAGTCATGTGGTCACAATACCTAGGTCGGGCCAAAAAGAGAGTACACAGGCCAAAAATCAATGTTGGAACCACCCCTAGACATCCAAATACACTGGTTACCCATTTCGCGAAATGAAACGGTACGACACGAAGACACGTGAAAACGGTCCAGGCATATAACCAAAGCACAAAGACCAAAGACATGTGTTGACGTCGGCCCAATATGTTCTACACCACCGATAAATGTCGTCCTGAGTCGCGACGGTACGACGCCCAAATCAAACCAAGAAGAGCCATTGATAGTAACCAACTTACAAAAGACCAAAACCAGTGATGCAGCCGCCCCTAGACATCCCAATCTACTGAAAAAGGTCCGTTCCAAAACTCGACGCTACTACACCAAAAATGATCCCTTTACGATCCATACCTACAACCAATCCACGAAAATCGAAATCGAAAGTTGCAGACGCCCCCAGGCGTTCACAGCCACTGATAAAGTCCGGTCCGAATCGCGACGCCACGACACACGAAACAAATGTAAACAAACCCATTTGTATGACCAATCTACAAAAACCGAAAGCAAGTGCTGCAACAATCGCCCCTATACATCCCAAACCACCAAAAAGGTCAGTTCCAAAACGCGACGCTACGACACTAAAATAATTTGAAACAGTACAGACACATAACCAATCAACGAAAAACCGAGTCATTCCCAACTTTGTGGCGTCGTCGCTACGATCGCCCCCAGACATACCAGTGGTGCAATACTCGCCCCTAGATATCCCAACCTACTGAAGAAGTCAGATCCGATATGCGACGCCATGACACCAAAATAATTGGAGACAATCCAGACCTATAACCAATCAACGAAAACCGAAATCGAAACCTTCTTCTTGCGGCAGCGCAGCTAAAGGCACCCATAGGCGAACTAAAATGAGAACGGTCCAAGCCTATAACCAGTAAACCAAAACCGAAAACCAAAGTTGCAATCGCCAGCAGACACTCAAACCCACCTAAGAGCCAATTCCGAAACGCGACGCTGCGACACAGAGACAGATGGGTACCCACTTAAGAGCTAGCTCCAAAACGCGACGCTACGACATCAAAACAGATGGGTATGGTCCAGACGTATACTAAACCTACGGAAACCGGATACCAAAGTCGCAGTCGTCCCCAGACACTAACAACCACTGATAAAGTCCGTTCCAAAATGCGACGCTACGACACCCAAAATAATTGGAAAACGGACCATAGTTTATAACCATTCGACGAAAACCGAAAACCAAAGCTGCAATCACCCCTATACATTCACAGCTACTGAAAATTCTATTCCGAAACGCGGCGCTACGACCCCAAAAGAATTGGGAACGACCCAGACCTGCACTCGAAAGCTACAATCGAAGCAAACAAATCAGAAATGATACCTGGAAGCCAAACCAGACCCCAGAACTGAAAACCCTAGATGCAAACTCACAGAACCCATAGCAACACACCCACAAACTGCCCAAAAATTGAACGCGTCACCTGAAAAGCCAGGCTCAGACGACCAAACCGAAACAACAAAACGAGAAACACGGAAGACCACAAACAACCCAAGGCACATACCCCTCGAGACACAACAGAGGTCGGAGAGGGGCAACAATCGAGAACAACAAAACCCAAACAAAATAACCCCTAAACTGATTACAAAGGAAGCGGACTCACCAGGAATCAAACGCAACGCAGAAGAGGAACGCATGAGAGAAGGGAGGAAGAAGATTCGCCGGAAAAGAAACGCAAGAAGTGGAAAGAAGGAAGGAGGAAGAGCCGAGAGGGGCAACGATCGGGAACAACAGAACCCAAACAAAAGAACCCCTAAACTAATTAAAAAGGAAGCGGACTCACCGGGAATCAAAAGCAACGCAGAAGACGAACGCATGAGAGAAGGGAGGAAGGAGACCCGCCAGAGAAGGAACGCAGGAAGAGGGATGAAGGAAGGAGGAAGAGCCGAAGGATCAGCAGCGAATGAAGAAGCAGGGGATGAAGAAGCAGAGCATCACGTGAGGAGCACGGGAAGGTCACTGTTCATAAGGGAATAGTGGGGTTTTTTTTCCAAACTTCCTACATTTATAAGATTATTGATTATAGATAAGAAAGGATATGCATTTTTCTTCATATGACACAACACCTATAATTTTTTTTACAATTTGCGCCATCTTTTTAAATTAGACAATGCCTCCCTGTATTTAATTAAAAACAAATGTCGCTTCTTTATCTGGCCAACCAACTTTCATTTCGGTACCCTAATACTCTCAAACCTCAAAATTCTTTCACTCTCGCAGTCTCACCTACATCTCGCTAACACTTTCACCAAATAGCTGCCGTCAACCTTCGATTTGCATTCCCCCGATGGTGATATATATTCATAGTTGATTGTTTTTTCAATCGAGATCTTGTCATGATAAATCTAGATTTTCCACGATTTTTCCAGTGTTTTTTATGTTTAATTCGTCGATTGATTTGGTTTGATTAAGGGGTCTGTGTTTGAATATTTTTTTAGGTCAATTTTGTTGATTTTTTAATTTAAATCGATAGATTATCTCTATAGTTTGAAATCATAGGGTTTGAATTATCGATTGTTTTGATTTCGAAGATCTATGTGTTAGGATTTGGATTTCACAAATTTTTTTTTGATTGATTTTCATGTGTGATTCTTTCAGGTTTTCATGTATATTTCATATCAACATCATCAGTTCTTCATTTTATGGAACCCTGGTTGACATCTCTAGATACTAGGTTGTTACGCCCATATGCAGTTTTCATAAATGAAAGTCCAGGTAACTTCAGCTGCTTATGAATCAAATGTCGCCTTTGTTTGGTTTAGTTAAATCCTATTCTATATTTTTTTGAGTGGCAGGTAGGCACTCATGTAAGTGTGGCAGCTACATATACCTTTGATTATAAATGAGGATGAAATGGTTTCAAACAATCCTTAGCCTCCACCATAAGCTACTAGTTGCTCCTTCCTTGTGTTTCCTTGCTAAATGTTCAGAAGTATGTGACAGTTTCTTCAATCTCATTGTTAAAATGCATATGCATCATTAAAATTTATTAAAGCTCTTATCTTACATGTACGTGTAATTGGCAAATATTTCTTATCTAGTCTCTTGCTTATTAAGAAGTGTCATTGCTGGAGATCATCATTTTGTATATTTGTTGTCCATGTTGATTTCAATTTTATGTTGTGTGTTTGGATTGTTCATGATGTTTGGGAGTGATAGTTCTTTCTCTCATTTTCTCGTTCTTTTGTTATGAACTATGCTGCTTTTAGTGATGTATATGTATCGAAATAAAATACTCGTATATGCTAATGTCCGCTAAAGCATCATAGGACCTCTTCTTTAAAGGAAAGTGCATCTCATATCCTTTGTTATTATATCTTATCGTTTTTGTCTCAGTGAAATAAAACTTCTTTTTTGTCAGTATATGGAGTATGATATATGGACAGTCATAGGTAAAAAAAACGAACTTTTTTTATAACTCTGCCCTTCTTTAGTTCTCTCTATCCTTTATCTCTCCAACTTTGAACAAAAAAAAGATTATTGCTCGAATGGGTTTTCATCATCGGTATTGATTGAAAATAGACACCCTAGTCCCCTCTTTTTTTACCTTTCCAAACTTTAGTCGTTCTTTGACGATTTAAGTGATGATAAACTACTCTGATCTATTCATGCCATGGCAGATGCTACCATTCCCCACATCCAGGAAGCAAGTGGACTGATATGCCATGCTTAAATTTCTTCTTGGAAGACATGGGCTACCCGCATATCGAGAAGATATCGAATATCATGGGAGATGCGTTGGTCTGTTATCATTAATGGTAGCATCTCATTTATCACGTCCCCTTTGATTTTCCAGTTAATATTCAAGAGTAATCTGTTTTTTATGTGCAGTAAGTCCGAGACATTCTCACATATGAACTCAACTTAAATGAGATACAAGTTTCTTAAAGATTGTGAATCAGCATCCTAAAAGTAAGTGTGGTTACCTGTTACTGAATTTTTGAATTCTTCTGTAGGTACAATGACATCTTAAATGGCATAGATGATGACTTGTGGAATCTTGGTACTGATGCATACCTTCCCGTTAAATTCAATGGTAAACATTTTAGGGTTATTTAACAACAATAATAACAACTATAGGGCGTCTTCCCAAAATAATATCAATTTTAATAAATCTGAGAATAATACGTATTATTGGAATAGTTAAACAAGAGTAGTATAGGCGAACAGTTACCTGTAGAACCCTCTCACCTTCCTTTTTCACCTTTAATTTTATTTAACGGCGATAATACCAACTATAGAGCGTCTTCCAAAAATAATTTAATAAATTAATAAATCAGAGAATAAATCAGAAAATAGTTTCAATTTTAATAAATCAGAGAATAATACGTATTTTTGGAGTAGTTAAACCAGAGTAGTTTAGATGACTAGTTAGCGGTAGAAACCGTCCACCTTCCTTTTTCGCCTTTAATTCATTTCACATTAATTCACTCATTTTCACTTACTCAGTGTATGGGACATTAAACATCATTCATGTCCTCTGTCTTCCTCTTCCTTCAAGTCTTCAACCTCACCAATACTAGTTAACAACACAATCCTACACCAAAATCAACACGTCAATCTAAACGAAACGTATAGAAAAAAACTGAAGAAGGATGAAGGGTAATGGAGAGAACTAAGGAAGAGTAGACCTGGCAAAAATGACCCGACCCGAATAAAGCAAACTGAACCCGACCCGACACCCGAGTTGAAGACTTGATTTTGACCCGTAATCCGAATTGACCCGAGCTAACTCAAAACTGACCCAACTATTATTATAAAAAACGAGTCGATATAACTAAAAAGTTGACAAACCAGAGAATGACTCGAACACAAAAGTATCCGACCTGACCCAAAGTCAACCCGATTATTATAACCCGAAAGTGGCCCGACCCGAAGCTAACCCAACACGCCCGTTATCCAGGTCTAAGTAGGAGGATGGAGGATATGTAGCAGGTTAAATATTAATTAGGTGACTTGATATAGCAGGTTATAAAGTCACTTGTACTACTCTTGTTTAACTACTCCAACATTACGTATTATTCTCAGATTTATTGAAATTGGTATTATTTTTGGAAGACGCTCTATAGTTGGTATTATTGTCATTAAATAACCCAACATTTTATTAGATTTGTGATGAATAGGGGGTGGGATCTGGGGGCATTACACAAGATAAAAACATCTAAGTCGGTTGATGTTGTTCCATCTTTTTATTGAGTATACTTGATTGTAGAAGTCACTAGATTGTCCTTGGGATCTAACTTTGCTACTGATGATGGATTCTTACCGCTATTTTTTGTCGTCTTCGAGGCTTGCTGATGCTGTTTAACTTAAATCAACTACTTGTATGCAGATGTTAACCTCACAAGTCACAATTAGTGATTAACCAATTCTCTCGGCATACAAGAATTTGATTGCGCTATTAATTTGACCAATTTTGCATGTTACTTTTTGATCTGAGACTCATAGACTTATGGACATCATCTGTTTGTTTGCACTACCCTGTCTACTACCATTCCTATTATTTTACTTTGTATTTGTGAGGCTTCTTCTTATGGTCTTGTAGTTCTGCATGCAAGGATTGAAATAGTAAGCAATTCTGCATGATGACGTCCCTTTGATCCACATTTAATAACTTAGTTCCTTGAGATCTTTTGAATTATTACACTTACACATATCTGCCTCAACATCTCCCTCTATTGTGCTTGAATGATTTGTTTTTAAGAAACAAAGGATACAATTAGTGGTGTTATTTAGGTTTATGGCATATATAAGATACCAGTTTCATTTACGGATGACTTGTTTTCCGTACAAATAAGATTAGCTACTTTGGATTTGGAGCTGCACTCAAGGTATGTTCCAGAAGGTGGAGAATCCATTTACAATGTTGATCGACGTGTCAGCAAAAGCACACAAGTCCTTCCTCCGCTATCTGAGAATCGGTTTCTGTGTGGTTTCAGCCATATATTTGCAGGTTCGTGCCGTGACATTGTACTATGTAGTATGTTTGCGGTGGAGAATGATAGTCTATTAGTGCTTTTAGGCTATATAAGTCCTTATATTTTGGTGGACATGTGGTTATACAGCTGGATACTACATTTACAAGGTACTTGATATTCCAATACAGTACACGACATATAGTCTTTCAGATAAACTAATTTGGTTACTTTGATTGACATTTAATTATTCTGCTTTTCCACGTCATTCCGACATCGTTGGAAGTCAGTGCAACAAAGAATAGAAACATCAGCTGTGACAAACTGCTTAATCTGAAGCAAATTATTCAGCCGACAATTCCTCATTTGAAGCAATTATGAGAACAACCTCTGAAGCATATACTAGCAGATAAGTTCTTAACCTATAAACTCTAAAAGGTACTAAAACTAATCCAACTGTTCAAAATCTTAATATCAGCATATTTGTGGGTTTCATTATATCATAAATGCAACCACTTCAGTAGCGTATTAATCTAGTCTTCAAGATCACTTCAAAGGTTGTTCTAAAAAATGATAAAGCTCACTGATTTCCAGTTTTAGATTCCTTATCCTCAATCGATGTTCATTATTTTCATACGATACCATTCAAGAGAAAGCCCATAGAATATGCACCTGATTTTCTAGATGGAAATATGTTATGCCGAGCACCTACCAGCATAGGAACCCACATAACACCTACCAGCTCAAACCTTTACAGGTGCAACATAAGGCTTGTATGAAACCTGAATATTTTGATGGTCACTGACTTCATTAGGGTGGCAGCGGGTAAGGAAGCTATCATGTATGTCTCATTTATGAATATGATAGTTTTCTAGAAGCAACAAAAAAATCCAGCTTTGAGTGTTTGTTGTGTTTCTCTAAAAATCTTAGATTAATTCTTTGGATTTTACTATCCATCCTGGTTGATTCCTTACTTAAACTTGTTCATGTTGTTGGCCTTCATAAAAGAATGCTAAACATGTGGATATGACCTGGAAAAGGTATTTTTATCTATCCATCTCATGCAAAAGAATGTCGAACTCTCTATGATATTTTTATTTTACCTGTGTTATCTATCCATCTCATGTACCGCCTCACTTGAAGAGTTACAGTAGGAAACACAAAAGATGCTAGGCTAGAAGTTGGAAAGCACTTGGCTGTATAAAATCTTAAAGATAGCATTACAACTTGAAAGCCTCTTCGTCAGATCATACCCTTATGATTGAAATCATATCGTAGGAATCAAGTTGATCAATTTAGAGGTTCTTGAATCAATTCCAGTGACTTGCAGTCGTTGTCTTTCTTAGTCCGTTAGTGCCTTGGAATATGTTTGTGTGAGTATCATTTATTCTTATTGCCTTTACCAGTCGATGTAAATTTTGTTGTTTTAGACCAGGTATGCAAAATCCATAAAAATTGTCCTCATTAAGGAACAAACGAGCGGATCCTCATTGCTTCGTCGAATACCTCCAAGGTATAAACGTGTACCAACTGTTTAATATATGTATCTTCACAATTTTTCTGATTTTCCTTTAAAATAATCTTGCCTTTTTTTACTTTGATTCAACACGTGAAAGTGAATGAAATCAACAAGCCTAAGTAAAAAGTGGGAATGACTATCAGTTTTAAGGCCCACTCTTCTGCAAGTTGATTCATGCGTTTGTTTTGATATTTTCTTTGGCTTTAATTTCTAGTTGGCGAAGGGACACGCAAGTAGGCCAAGTCTAAAGAGAATTTGTTCAGAAAGTACAATTGAGGATGCCAAAAAGGTTCACTCCACCCTATTATTCTGTTCTTTTGCGTTTACTGAGCATGATACTCTTTATTGATGAATTAATTTTTGCTTTTAATCAGTCTGTTTTTACGATTCCTCTAACTTTGCTCTATGTGAAATTAGTGGCGTGCTTGTGACCAGGAGAACTAAAGCACAATGGCAAAACAATAAAACACTGCTTGAAGATGCTAAAACTCAAAATGATTTATAGATGAAGTCGTGTAACAGGAAAGGTCAAGAAAACGGTCTGTTATCAGGTAACTTTGTCTCTAAATCTACATAAATTATGTTAATTTAAATCCACAATGCAATATTCACACTATGGTCAGGATATAATCTGAAAACCAGAGTAGTTGCGTGTTTTTTCTTAGATAGTTTTTCGAAGGGTTTCTTTTTTATGTTAGAAATGTCACAATACAAGGCCCACACAATGCAATAGGAAAGAGGATTTGGGAGCCTACAACGTTACTTGAACCTTCCATCTCAAGTTCCAACCACTAGACTAAGACCTCTTGAGTTCCAAAATTAGAAATGAGTTGAAGTTAATGCAGAAATTGCTAAAAAATATTTATACTCTGTCATTGTTTAGAGTGCATTCAAATGTCAAATGAATTGTTTTGTGGTTTATACTTTTATCCTTTGCTTGAAAACGATATGCAAGTAGTAAATATTACATCACAGATCAAAGAGGAAGTTATATGACATGTTTATATATATACAGAGTATATGACTTCACGCCCAAGGTGTCATGTCGGATATGTAGTTATACGTGTAGGAGTTTGATCATGCCCTCTGCTCGTGAGTATGATGTGATATAGCTGCCTTTAACAGTTAAAATACATTTTAATTGGGTCTTTGTTTTGGAATCCTCTATAATAATAGTTCACTAATTTTACCTCATTCATCACTATCTCCTTCACACTAGATATGGACCGGTCTCCACTCATTGAGTCTACGATAGTAGGAGCATTGGAGGAAGATTTGATCACGGACACAATTGGAGTTGTTTTTGTTGACAATGTTGGACACATTGCTTCTGAAGCTTCTAGTGGCGGTATTGCGATGAAGGTACGTCCCAAATTGGGTTGGTAATCTAATTCTCTGCATGATAGAACAAAATATGAAGTAGAGTTGCTCCCACATAATTCTATTTTGCGCAAGAGATCGCTACTATGAATTGGACTGTGTAAATTCATACACTATGTTTAGATGACAAATACAAATAATTTGTTACCATTTTTTTGATGAGATTTCTGTGCCACCTATGTCAAGATTAATGTATTATTATCCTTGTTTTCAGTAGGTCGGTCAGTGGACGAGCATGATTAGCGGGTAGATGTGGCTCGGGTTGTTGGGCAGCGTCCTTAAAAGCTCCCTTTGATTGGAGTTCTTTTCATTGAATGTTATTGCACTACTGGAGCTAGAGAATATATGATGAAATCATTTGCTTTGGTTTATTAAGTTTGAGTATTTGTAAATGTATCCATGTTTCTTTTTTAGATTTCAATAAATGTCGATTGGAATAGATAATGAAACATTTGGTTTGGTTTCACTGAAAATGCATATCGAAATTCGTCAAAAATGCTCCCAATTTTTTTATTAAAAATTGATTCTATTTGCGGCGTCCTTTAAGAAAAACGCCTCAAATAAGTCATCATTTGCGGCATTTTTTGCCAAAAAACGCCTCGAATAGTATCCTTTTTGCGGTTTTTTTCCAAAAAACGCCGCAAATAATGTCCTATTTGTTGCCTTTTTGGAACGCCGCACAATATTTTTGTATTTGCTGCCCCGCCATATGAGGCATCAAGAAAAATGCCTCACATGAGTGGTTTTTTGGAGCCTCAAATCAACTTTTTTCTACTAGTGGCATGAACCGTGAAACTAAAGCGCGTATTGTACTAATCGAACGATTTATCCTTGAGTCTCACCTTGAGGATCTCGATGGTAAGCCACACATCAGTTTTCCCCAGCGGAGTCGCCAAATTGTGGACATGACAAAGGTCCACCCCGACGCGACCACGCGCGGGTTTGGGGAGGCGACTGAATCTCATGTGAGATGGTTCTCGGGTTGAAATTTAAATCGAATTGGAATCGCCACCAAACTTTGTGGGAGTTCGGGCCCATTCGAACCCACTATATATTTTGGGTGGACCGTGCAAAAAGTACGGCCCACTTCGATACTATAGCTTGTGGGGTTCGCCCCTTTGCATTACGATACCGATGCCGACATTATCGGGTACCGTATGTCGAATGACACTCGTGTGCCGACGGTTTCGGACATTCGGAAACCGAGGTTCTGAGTAAGAGGTGAAGGTACGTGTTGGGAAGCCCACAAAGGACACCCAACCAAGCCCGCACTTTGGCGGCCTCTACTAAGATACCGTTCGATGTTTTAATACGCGCGCTAGTGATTTGGTTGAAATGTTATGCAAACAGCATTTTTGACTAAACATGTGAAGTATGTTTGATCTACGTCGTTTAATGCATCTTTGAATTATGTCGAAGTTGTTTTAGCATGTGAGGTTCGTTTTAGTACAATAAAACAAACAACAAAAAGAAAACATAAAACAAAAGATTACAAATGCGCGGGCGGAATACAACCTGGAAATACAATACGACAAACAAAATATATAACAATTGCAACAATAACGAAATGTAAATAGATCGGATGATATAAGAAGACATGATGCACGACGTTGAAAAGAGTATGACACGTGATGGACTTGACACGTGTTGACCGAAGTCATTAAAAAAAGTTTATCGAGGCTTAAAGTATGTGGAGGGCTCACGGCTTGGCGTGACAGTGGCCACTCGATCGAGTCATGGAGGGACTCGATCGAGTGCCTCTCGAAAAAAAACCATGCCTCGATTTTGGAGTGCCACTCGATCGAATGGGCTGAGGCAGTAGATCGAGTGCCCCCTGTGCGAACAGCAGTTCGTTTCGGAAGGCGTCAATCTCGAATTTGCTTTAGTTTTAAATCGATAATTTATTAAGCCGTGTACAAACATGGAATAATTTGTACTCGACTTAACTTTCAATACTCGCGATATGCATGCTATTATTACGAGATCGATTATTGGGAATTTAGAAAAGACGTTATAAATTGTTTTGAGTTTGATTATGACGAGATAATTCCCTCCGCGTCGTAATGTCGTAATTAGTCCCTTCGGACTATGTGACAATTATTTCGGCATCAACGGGTTCGTGCTAGTACGGTTTATTGATTAATTCTTTTAGACATGATATTCGACTATGGAGTCGATATCGCATCTTAAGAATGAACGTTTTTATTTGTTTGATTAGAGCAAAAATTGATTCCCTCCGCATCACGACATCGTTAATAATCCTTGCGGATTATGTGATGTTCGATTTGCATCAACATGTTTCGTTCTAACCTTAAAAAATGAGATCAAGTACACCTAACGAAAAATATCCGCGATCGCACTGGACCCTTGAGTGTTTAGGGCGGCGCTCCTCGAAAGGGTGCCACCTCTGTTATGACTCGTGAAGGGATTAGGAGGATCTTAGAACGAGATTTGTCTTTAGATATACTCGATATGAAATTGTTTTGAATCTTACGTAGTTATATGCGATGTTTTAATGTTAATCGATAGTAGTAATAATAACGTTATTATGAACGAAAGAAAAAAAATAAAAACGACGAAAAAAGAAAGAAGAGGACGACGGAAAGACGAGAGGAAAAAGGAGAGAAAAGAGAGAAGTCGGGATTGGATTTTGCACCCTCAATCTACATGCTTTGTCTTCTCGGAATAGGGCTCGTCTATTTGTGGCTTAGGCACGAGAGCTTCGAGATGATATAGGTGAGTTATGGTGGTTAAGGTAGAAGAAGGATTGCAAAAGTTGTGAATGTGATGGCTGAAAAAAGTTGTAAATTGTGTTGAGGCGGTGGGGTATTTATAAGAAAAGTACCCGGTTTCGGATAGATAAAGGTCACTCGATCGAGTGGTGCGTTGCAATCGATCGAGTGCCCGGTCTGACGCCGGTTCGGCCGGTTTTTGCGAACCTACTCGACCGAGTGGGCTGAACCACTCGATCGAGTGGGTCTGGGCGGAGGATAGGGTTTTAGAGATAAAGTTTTATCTCTAATGAAGAGGTTTAATAGCTTGGGTTCTCTTCTAGAAGCAACGCAGCTGATATTTTTGTGTCGGTTTTGTCTTTGACCGGGTTTTGACCCGATCGTCAAAAGACGGTTTTATCCTCGGTGTCGGTTTTGACCCAAATTAGTATTATTTGATTGGAAACGACCCACTGGACCTGAATTTGAGGTTGGTTTTGTGAGATTTGTACTCCGTAAAAAGCCCAAGCCAAATACTAACGATTTTGAGCCCATATTCGAGCGCGTTAAAGCACGTTTACGTCCGATCATCATCAGGTGTTTGTCGGAAACTGCTATAGACATCTAGCAGCCAAATGCGGGTGTCTACAGTCCGTAACTCTCGATGCTACCCATTTCTTCTTTGAACGTCACTTTCATGACAATTCACGTCTTTACCTTGTCGTATCTGATTCTGTTAGTTTCAACCTTCGGGTTTCTATTTGATACGTCAATTTCCTTTCCGTCTTGTGTCAAATACCCTTGTCTCATTGTTTTGTTTTATCTTCTCGATTGTTGTGGTGAATCATTCAGCGAGAGACTATCAATTCAACAACTTGGAGCTTAATGACATTGCTATTGATTTGGAACTTGGACTGATGAAGAAGGACGAGTATGTGTTCGATTCGGATATCGACTTAAGATAACTTTAGGACGTTACTCAAAATTATATAGTATGTTTGAGTAGTAGCATGTAGTAAATATTTTACCTTTGACTTTCTTATTTTTTTAGCTAGGTATTATTTGCTAAAATTTAATTTTAAATCATGTCTTATAAATAATTTACAACTTTTTTGTTGGTTATCGTGACACTAGTAACTAAATAATATCGATTTCATATTTTCGTCATATTTCGTTAATTTATAATTTTAACTCAAATAGTACGTACTTTAATTATAATAATGAAGATTTATATACTCATTTAATAAATTAATTTTCATTTTACTATTTATACTAATGTAGACACCCACATTTGACCGCCAGGTGTCTATAGTAGTTCCCGCCAAACACCCGATGATGATTGGACGTAAACGTGCTTTGATAGACTCGGATATGGGCTTGTAATCATGGACATTTGGTTTAGAATTATTAAGGAGTACAAATCTTACAAAACCAACCTCAAATCCAGGCCCAGTGGGTCGTTTCGAGTCAAATAACACTAATTTGGGTCGAATCCGACACCAGGGGTAAAACCGTCTTTTAGCAACCGAGTCGAAACCCGGTCAAAGATTTTCCCGAGACACGTGATTCAGCCGTGACACTTCACACGGTTGATTCATACTCAAATTCCTACGAAATATCAGCTTCAATAAACGTTAAACAATTCTGTTAAAGGTAGAACTCGACCTCAAGTAGGAATTCTATCCGAAAACGGAATCAGACACCAACCGAGCTCCGAACACTCGGTTTAGGCATCCCAAGTCAGCCGAAATACTCCTCCACCAGCCGAAATACTTGGCTTCTTCACCAAGAAACGAGACTTTGATTTCCTCTCGAACTCTCGTATTTCCTATCCAAACCGGTATTTCTTGTCACACAAGCATGACTACCTCGATTCCTATAAATAGGACCTCCCATCCAACACTTTTGACACACATCAGAAAAAACCGGGACACACAATTAGCACCGAAAAAACAGCCTCATAACACGGTTTTCACACATCCCACATCCTCGACATCTAGCAAATCCCGACACCTTTCCATAGCCTCGAAGCCCCGAGAAGTCGTCCGACCACACGCCAAACCGACGTCCAAACCGACACCCTAAACTCATCCTCATCATCTCGACGCTCCTAAGTTTAAACCACTTTCCGACGAGCCTTATCCCGAGAAAACAGAGCATGTAGGTTGAGGGTGTAAATCAAACCCGACTCTTCTCTTTTCTCTCTCTCTTTCTCGTTTCTTTTCTTCTTTGCGTCGAGTCGTCGGTCTTTTTAATATGGTTCGTTCATCGCATATTTTTCATTATTTCTAATATCGATACTACGAAAAACTACTTTCATATATCGAACATTCTTAAAAATATGATATCGATCTTCTATAATCGAATATTGTATCGAAAAGAATTATATTAAGATTTCGACGATGTTAAAAATCGTTACACCTTTTTCATTCAAAATCTTTTTTTTAAAACTTTTCGTTCAAAACAAACTTTTTTCAAAACCTTTTCTAAAATCCTTCCGACTATTCGATATCGATTTCATAATCGAATATCGAATACGACGAATATCGAAAATATGAATCGGGTATAAATTAATCCATATTTGTACGCGATTTATAAAATTTAACGATTTTCGACAAAAATAATAAAAACAGGCAGACCCGCACGCGAGTCGCGCCATGCCCAGGCGACTCGCGCACGGGCCTATTACCCGGATCGTTTTTTAGCTTTTCGTTCGTTTTTTATTATTTATTCTACGAAACGATTTCTAAAATTTATATCTTTTCTAAAACTATTCCAAATAATTGATATTGATTTCGTAGTCAACTATCGAATATGACGAATATCGAGAATATTAAGTCGAGTACGAATTATGCAATATTCGTAAGCGATTTAATCGGAAATTTCCAAAAAAAACCGCTTTCGAAAACAGGCCGCCACGCGACCCGCCGGCGTCCCGGGCGAGCCGCGCGGCCGGCTGCCTTGGCGCGCCTTTCTCGTTCTTTTCTATTATTTTTCAAACTACGTTTTTTATACAAAACAGCGTGTTAGCAATATTTTTTAGATTTCGATTAATATTTATTTTCTCAATCTCGTATATTTATTTGCTATATTATTATTCAATCGTTACTAACTCGTTTTCTCGTGTTTGTAGCAATTTAATTATTTCTTCGTTTTATTAGACTAAAACAAATTCACATGCTAAAATAACTTTGACGTTATTAGTTTAATATGCATTAAACGACTTAGCAACCCTTTTATTTATTTTCCTCACATGTCTTAGGAAAATAATCTTTGCATATCATTCAATCGTCGAACTAACGCGTGTACGTAAAACGAACGATATCTTAGTAAAGGCCGCTAAGTGCGGGTGGGGTTGGGTGTTCTCAATGAACTTCCCAACACGTACCCTCACCCCTTACTCAGAAACATGGTTTCCCGATGTCCGAATCCATTGGCAACGAGAGTCATTCAATACACGGTATCCGATAATGTCGGTCACTACTAGAAAAAAGGGCAAAGAAATCATCTTAAAATGCCCTAAGACACCATTTTGGAGATGATCTCCAGGTCAAAGGTGTCTTAGGGTAAGAAATCATGTGAAAAAAATGGTTTCTTTGCTTATGATTTAGAAATCAATTTTAAAAGATAAATGATTTCTTTGGTCCATCAGAAACACACCATATTGGTGAGATAAATGGTTTCTTATCTCAACTTAAGAAAGCATGTAATGTACTTAAATGATTTCTTTGTGTACCAAATTAACAAACCATATATCACAATTAAATGGTTTCTTTGCAATTGATTTTTTTTTTAAGAAAATATTATTCAAATAACCCAAATATCAAAATACAATGTACTTATTTTCATATATTAACCAAAATAGACATGATTTCCATAAATCATCTCATATATATATACGTGTCGAAATTACATTGAAATCATAAAAAAAGTATACTACTCCGTATAACATAAATATCCCACAATTGTGTGTGTTTTTGAAAGATGGATATTTTATCTAAAATGGTCTAAGTATTCACTTTGTAATCAATCATCCTCATCTTCTATTTCTTCGTGCTCGAGAACAAGACAAATCCACATCTCTCGTACCTCATCAATCATTTGGTGCATATACGATTTGGGTATACCTTTAAAATACAAGAGAGAAAAAAATCAACGTTAGAAATAAACTCATAAAAGAAAGTATAGAATTCGTACAAAATAGTCAACCATAGAAATTTTATAGAATATGTAGAATACTCTATCATGTGAAGGTTAAAACATGATTGGATCGACATGTGAAGGTAATTGGGATTGTTCACATGCCAATTAAAGCGTCCTATTTCTATACTCTTACGATCAACAAGTTACAACCACCTTTTTTCATGCATCCCTGCCTTTGATAAACCTTCGTCAATTCAATTCTGCTTAATTTCTTAACATAATTGGCTGTATGTATGTATGTATATTTGTTTATACGTCAAACCATAATGAGTACTCGTATTATTTTATTAACCAGAATAACAAGTCAAATTAATACTTGTAACATATTTTTTCCTGTAAAAATGGCAAATCACATTGATAATCGATGATGGTGAAGTGACTGTGCTAGGCTATATAGGCCACTACTACTGCTACTGCCAGTAGGGTTTATTTGTCATCAGATCATCAAGCCATACAAGTAATTCCCTCCCATTTTCTTTTCTAGTTTCAGCTTTCCATTTCCATCCTTTTTTTAAAGTTACTCCTACATGGTAAACCAAATGAGAAATATATAGACTTACAATCATGTCGCTGACTTCAAATCAAACATGTGAAGATCCCATTTTGCTTCCATAATTGACCAACACTTCGTTTTTGTATCGAATGCCCGCACTGTGATAGGAAAAGAAGGAATTCATATGTCTACTGTAGAGTGGTTGTTATTAACGATAGAGTAGAACTGAATACAACAATAAGAGTAGCATCGTTCAGTATAAATTACACAGTACAACAAAGAAAACCTTACAACAAAGTTATACAGTGAGTACCAGTAATTGAAAATAGTTTCAGCAGATCAGTGTTGTGCCAAACTTTGCATTTTAAGTAACTCTTCTATAGGACCGTCTCATATAGCATAGGACGGGCCCGGTAAAGAATGACCCAGATTAAAATTGGAGATTATCATTAAAAACGGAGTTACGAAGTTAATTGTTTGGTTATTGAGTAATGAGTTGGCCTTACGCTCATACGGTGTAAAACCGTCCAATAAAGTGATCTGTGTTGTGATTTAGTTACATAAGGATAATATAAGGTAAAAGAAAATACCTGGAATCTTGGGAGGAGAGCCCTGGTCACCATAGCCGAGTTTTGATGGGATCTTCAATTTTCTCTTCTCGTCTACACACATACCCAACAGTCCTTGGTCCCAACCTGCCATTGCAGCAGTTGTCGAGCATTAGTCAGTTGTTTGGTTTGTTAGTTGGTATTCCATACCGTGAGCATATGACAAAGTAATGACTGGAAAAAGAATTGCAAACAATTCTCAAATGACTCATCGTTCAAGTAGTCTTGTGATTAAGAAAGGTCCAACAAAGTAAGATGATAGGATAGAAAGATATATTGGGTGGCAATGTGGCATCATTAGATGTGGCCAGTCAAGGGGCATTGTAAGCTTTGCAGGAAAGCAGAATCAAAGTTCGAACGTGAAAATCAGGATAAGATAGAGAAATGACTGGCAATTTGTACCACGACAAGTACATCACCCTCGTGCCTAAAAGCTCCCACGAATAGATTATACGAAGTATTACTTCACATGGGGTATCATATTTCTCAGTGTTGTTACCATATCAATTTTGTCATCCTAGGATGAATGAATAAAAAATAAAGCTAAATAACAGATACTCCGTATAAAATACCCAACGTCTTTGTACCTTTGATCACTTGGCCACCACCAAGTTCAAACTCGATGGGGTCACCCCTTTCAAAACTGGAGTCGAAAACAGTGCCATCTGTAAGGGATCCCTGCAACATAAGGTGACAAGCAGCAAACACTATTAATGGCCGTCAAAACCAACCTGAAGCCTAAATGTTATCACAAAAAACTCTCAAATCGCTACTACGTAGTACCACGCCAACTAAGCACTAGCCTAGTAGCCTACTTATTGGAATGCATATTTCTGATCTACAGAAGCCAATATCATTTGAAAGAGAATACATAGGCCGAGACTCGAGAAATACAAGAACGTAGCCAAATTAAGAACTAACCCGATAGTGAACCCTGGTTTTGTCACCCTTGTGGGCTTTGATTTCACAAGATGTAGGCTTATGCTGCAACAACAAACAAAACAAAGTGAGGTTCTAGAGCAAGTTCAAAGGCGGATGCATAGGTGCATTTTAGCAAAACTGCAATGTACAACACACACGCGCCCCTAATGTGATACTAAAATTCAAGAAAAACGGCTAGTACCAATTAACAAGAGGAATTAAAAGGGTACTTCAAATTCAGAAAACGATCACTAACGATCAACAACGTTCCATTCAATAAAAAAACACAGTCAACAGTAAATTCCTCGTTAATACTATAAAATCGTTACAGGTTACTGAACTACAATCGTAAATGGTCACTGTCGACATCGAAAGGATCACCTAAACTACATAAAGGGTCCCTTTAAATTCTGAGAAAAGTGATCCCATATCGTAAATTAAAAGCATAAAACGGTCAATTACGGAGTACTTGACAAAATGACAGGATAATCGGCGATAAAATCGACTAAAACTGATATGAGATCTTTCAAAATTCATCACAAAATGATGCTATAGTCTATAACAACATCAAAATATCATCATCTGCAACAAAACTAATGAAACTGAAGCTGGATCTTCTCAAAATATGCATGACTAATCTATAAATTCAACAATTTAGGCTAGTTTAAATTTTCAGTGGCTGAAATTACACTTCACACTGAACTAATATCACTGATTATCATCAAATCCCGAAAAAATCTTTAATAAGTCATCACAAAACTAAATTACATACCACGGAGTATTCACTAACCCTAACTCATTCAATCCATCAATCAAAACAATATAATCTACCTTCAAAACAAACTGATGAACACAGCAATCAATCTCAGTCAATAAACAAAAGAAACACTAATTACAGTGACACGGTATGAAAATTTTCTAGGAAAATTCGAAAAACATATAATCAACCATCAAAACAAATTGAAGAACACAACAATCAATACACTAACTTACACTGAAACGATGCGATGAATTTTGATGGATGAAATTCGAAAAATGGCGACGGATTACCGAATCACCCAGGGAAAATCAATCAATCAAAAACATAAAATCAGTCATCAAAACAAATTGAAGAACACAACAATCAATATACTAACTTACCGTGAAACGATGCAACGAATTTTTAGATGAGATTTGAAAAATGGCAGAAATTGGGAGCTAGGGTTTAATTGGGGGAAATTAAGATGAATCATGTATGATGGGTGAAGAGAGAACGTGGTGGTGAAGTGTTGTACAGTCCGAAATATAGAAAGAAATTAAAAATAATAATAATAATGGTTAGAAATCATTTAGTTGAAAATGGTGTGTTTGGTATGTGATTTTATTATTAACAAATAATTTTCAGAAAAATGATGCCTTTTGTATTAGCTTGTGTGGGCTAAGAAATCATTTTTCCAAAAACAGATGTCTTTGTTATTAGATAAGAGATCACCTATTTAGTATGATTGATTTCTTTAATCAAAGAAATCAATGATTACACTTAAATGATTTCTTATTAATGATTCCTTTTGGGGTTATTCTAGTAGTGGGTATCGGTATCGTAATGCAAAGGGACGAACCCGATAAGCTCTGACATCGGAAATGGGCCATGTTTTAAATATGGCCCACTACGATATAGAGTGGGTTCGAATGGTTCCGAATAACCACAAAATTCGGTGGCGACTCCTACTTCGATTTAAAATTCAATTCGATCCATCTCATATGGAGATTCATTCGCCTCCCCAAACTCGCGCGTGGCCGCGTCGGGGTGGACCTATGTCATGTCCACAATTTGGCGACTCCGCTGGGGATTAACTGATGCGTCACTTACCATCGGCATCCTCAGCGTGAGACTCGAAAAGAAATCGTTCGTTTAGTAATGTACACGTTTTAGTTCAATGGTTCATGCATAACCCCGTTCTATCCCAGGCCGGTTACTTGTGACCGACGTCCCACTATACCGCGGTGCATTCCCACTTGGGTGCACTAAAGACTTCGATGACAGAACTCGCATGAGTTTTACGGCAGATTCTAAGACCAACTTGGCTTAGGAGGTCCGTCCTGATTTGCGAGAATGCGATCGTTGTTGGTATAGACCCTATTCGACCGACCGAGACTTAAACTAAGAGCATACATGGCGTCGTTATACTGTTTCCATGACTACATGCTACTTGATCTTCTTTGGTCTTTTTTTCAAAAACCGTCATTTTTCAAAGAACTTACATCTTTTCAAATCCATTCTTTTTTCAAAACCCGGAAAGCTACCAAATTTAGGACTTATGATTTTGACTCAAAATAGCCTATTTTTAGCCGGTATGCTGTCCAAACCTTTCAAAAAAAAAGCCCGAAATCTCGGCCCGATGACCCTTTTTCGGTTTTCAAAAAAATTGGGTCATCCTACCCGACTTTGTTAGGTTTTCGAATCCAAACCTCTTTTCAAAACCCTCTTCTTCTTAGGACTTCTCGTATTTAGCAGTGTCGGGTCTTGTCATAGGTTGTAAGAGTCTATAGCGTCGAAACTCCGTCGATCCTACATCACGGATTTCCACCCCTTCCCAGTCCGCCTTATTTGTCAAGGCACGGCCCACCTGCGTAGGAAAGACTCCTACAAAGGGAAGCCCGTTTACACACTCGAGTCCAAAGTCTGGGGAATTCTCACGTAGACCTTCCTTCGAACGGGACTAGGCGCACTTTGCTGAATCCTAAGGAAGGCCCACCGTCCACGGGTCATCCGTCTAGGAGTCAGTTTCCGGTTCTTTTTTCTCGTCTAGTCTTTTCCTTACTCGGGATGTACTTTTGATTCTAAGATCTGGGTCAGTTACTGATTACGCGGTGCCCTTACAGACAGGCCACCCCACACTCGAGCCATGACGCAACAAGCTGTAGACGAATTAAGGACCTCTTTGACCAAGCTGGAAAACATGATCACGTCGATTAGAGGGGACCAGATCTCCATCCTCACCCGGGTAAGTGCCATAGAGCAGGGAACTCCTAGTGGCAGTGTCGACACTATTGGGCCTCTAGCTGAATTGGCCAGCGCAGTCCACAAACTGCAGGAACAGGTCCATCTGTCAACCCAAAACTCCATCCATACGGAGAATGCCCGGACCTACACCCCACTAACCGATGAACTACCCGCCAATCTCAATCTGACGGGTCTGCCAATGTTCGAGGGTACTGAAGACCCGGTCCACCATATCTGGGCCTTCAAGGAATTCATGGCCCTTAAGGGGGTCAAGTCCAACATGTTCAAGCACCTGTTCGCTTCTTCTCTCGAGAAGCACCCAAGAGCCGGGTACTACCGGCTCGATTCCAAGAAATACAAAACTTGGGATGACGTGGCAACGGAATTCGCTCGGAACTACGCCGACAACACGGAAATCCAGACCACTCTGCGCACCCTGGAGGTAATGGCCCAGGAACCTAAGGAAGGATTTACAAAATATCTCCAAAGCTGGAGGGCTGAAAGTGTCAAACTGGTCGATAAGCCCAGTGAAAAAGTGTTGGTTGAAGCCTTCGTCAAGAACCTCCTTCCTGCTTACCGGGTCCATCTTCGGTACGCCATCATACCTAGCTTCGCGGTCCTAACTGAAATGGGAACGAGAATCGAAGATGATTTAAGGTTGGAAAGCCTCACTAAGGCCTCCACCAAGGGATACCAAGGCGCCAGCTCATCAACGAGCAATCCCACAACTACTGCTGCCACTCGTAGCATTTTTGACGAGGTAAACGCACTTGATACCTCGTCCCAGAAGAATACCACCCCCCGGGTATTCACCTACATAGGCACCACCTATGAGAATGCCCTGCAGAGGCTTTCATCAAAAGGCCTGATCACCCCGATAGGCCCAACACCTGATCTCCCGGTCGAACGACGCTCCAAGGCCTACAACCTCCAAGCCTACTGTCACTACCATCGTGGTAAGGGACACGACACTGAGAAATGTTGGAAGCTAAAGCACCTTATCCAAGATCTCATCGAGAACGGGAAGATCCCTTTGCCCGGGGGTAAACCCAACAACAAGGATTACCCGTTAGCCACTCACGCCATCTTCTCCGGGGAAATAATGGATTGCTCACACCTCATTTCTCCATTTGTCCCGCAAATAAACGGGATCTGGTGCGACGACGAAGACAACGTCTATCTCACCAAAGGGGAAGCTGTCCCCATCACACCTGAGGAGATTCATAAGGTTAATTCCAAAGTCTTAGCCACTAGTCAAGCCCTCATCATTGCCGAGCCACTTAGGGTGGAGCCCGCCCCAGAAGAGCCGACTGTTGAAAAGGCTCTTGTAAAACAGCTAAACAGGACTCGAGTTGACCTCTCTATATGGCAACTCCTAGTTAGCTCCCAGAAACATCGAGAGGCACTCACTAAGGCCCTAGATCAAGTCAAAATCGACTCTATGGCTACTCCAGCTGAAATGGTAGCCACAGTTCTGCCCCACCTAAAGGGGAGATCCATAGAAGAAGGCCCACTAATCACCTTCTCCAATGCTGATCTACCACCATTTGGGCCAGCCCACAACATGGCCCTCTACATCACGGTCATCTGCCGGGGAAAGTACCTACCCATGACCTTAATAGACGACGGGTCAGCAGTCAATGTCCTCCCCTTGAGGACCGCCAAAGCCCTCGGCATCACCGAGGCCGACTACATTCCTACGGCTCAAACCATACAGGCTTTTGACGGAAGCCCAAAGTCAGTAGCCGGAGCCACAAAACTCAATATCATAACAGGCCCGATAGAGAAGGAGCTAGAGTTTCAAGTGATTGACGTGACATCTTCCTTCAACCTTCTTTTGGGAAGACCTTGGATCCACGCAACCAGGGCCGTATCCTCCACCTTGCATCGGAAAATCAAGCTACCTTTGCATGACACCGTCATCACTCTAGAAGCCACACCTATGACTGTGGCTAACTGCAACACCTCGGGTCGCACTGATCTCTGGGGGTTCGATTTCGTAGGGGCCATCGAACAAGATCATCTCTTCCGTCCTTACTTCACGGTCCGCCTTGACCGAATGCTGCAGAATCTTGGCTTTCTACCAGGGGTTACATCAAGGCCCGATCTCCCTGCAGGAAAAATCTTCGAAGTTCTGGACAATGGGAGGACCCAAACAGGCCTGGGCTACACCCTAACCCCGGAAAACATGGACCAAGCCGGAGCCAACAAGGTTATCTTTGTCACTCCAGTGTTCGAGACTGTCCAAACAGGCCTATATCGGCCCGTCACCACACGCCCTGGGACCCACTTGGCCCAGGACTGCAACTACATACCGGATGACATCATCGCTCTTATCCAGTCCGAAGATGCTAAGAATGCTGAGCCCGCGCTAGGGCTACTTTTTGGAGAGGAACTCGCGGTCCCAACACCGAAGGAAGAGCTAGTCAGCCTCATTCTCCGCAGCCGCACCTTTGATCCATCTAAGCTAATCTCAGAAGTCGGGTACAGGACCAGAGCCTGAAGGAAGACTATCAAGTGGAATGACAGTCAAGGAAGGACTTACAAGCTGATCACAGGGGAAGGAGAAATGCCAGAATCTGAGTTTGAGTCTGAGTCGGAGTCCGAGTCAGAGTCTAAGATTTAGTCTATTGAATCCGGTGCTAGGGTCAGTCCTATAACTCCCCCTCTCCCTTTAGCTATTCCTGGTGCCTCGAGGTCTGTCCCAGGCACCCTACCTATCTCGCCACTGACTAGTGATCAGATGGCAGCTCTTTTCGAGCTCTTTTCCCAATTCATGATCAATAATAACAACCGTTCTGCTTACGACTTGTCTCATTTTCAAAACTTTCTCAATTTCAAAAATTTTATGTGCAATGACATTGAGAAAACCGACGAACAGGTATCCTTGCCTCCGCATCTGATCGAGCAACTAGAGCAAAGGGAATCTCGCAATCCGGTAATCGAAGAAACCGAATCCATCAACGTGAGAACAACCTTAGAACCTCAGATGCTTAAGATAGGATTATCCTTAGATCCCGGGGAGAAACAACAATTCATAGTTCTCCTTCAGGAATTCAAAGACGTCTTCGCGTGGTCCTACAAGGACATGCCGGGGATTGACCGCGAAATAGCCGAACACCATATACCAATCAAGGAAGGGTTTAAGCCAGTTAAACAAAAACTCCGACGCATG
This sequence comes from Agrostemma githago, assembly GCA_958450325.1. NCBI lineage: Eukaryota > Viridiplantae > Streptophyta > Magnoliopsida > Caryophyllales > Caryophyllaceae > Agrostemma > Agrostemma githago. Next base: position 21,861,184 of record OY288244.1, on the reverse strand, counting down.
AGGCCCGAATGGTCCCTCAAAGTCAAAGAGGAAGTCGACAAACAATTCAAGGTTGGGTTCATACGAGTCTCCGAGTATCCAGATTGGGTTGCAAACATTGTACCAGTCCCTAAAAAGGATGGCAAGGTTCGTGTCTTGTAGACTTTCGGGATCTTAACAAGGCGAGCCCGAAAGACGATTTCCCGTTACCACACATCGATATACTGGTGGATAACACAGCTGACCATGCCCTCCTATCATTTATGGACGGGTATGCGGGGTATAACCAGATAAAAATGACAGAAGAAGATATGGATAAGACCACCTTCATTACACCTTGGGGTACTTATTGCTATACTGTTATGCCATTTGGTCTCATCAATGCCGGGGCCACCTATCAACGAACCGCCACAACTTTATTACATGACATGATGCATAAAGAAGTGGAAGTTTACGTGGACGACATGATCGTCAAATCCAAAGACAGGGACGGTCACATCACCGCCCTGAGAAAGTTCTTCACCCGATTACGCAAATACAACATGAGGCTAAACCCTCAAAAATGCAGTTTCGGGGTAACATCTGGCAAATTACTGGGTCATATCGTTAGCCAACGAGGTATCGAGGTCGATCCAGCCAAAATCAAGGCCATCACCGAGATGCAGCCCCCTAAAACCGAAAAGGAGATAAGTGGGTTTCTCGGAAAAGTCCAGTACATTAGCTGGTTCATATCAAAGCTAACCATGGTGTGTGAACCGATCTTCAAAAAGCTGAAAATAGGGGAACGGTTATTATGGGACGACAAATGTCAAGCAGCCTTTGATAGAATCAAAGAAATTCTCTCTTCACCACCGGTCCTGATGCCACCTCAGCACGGTTTGCCTTTGACGCTATACCTAACCACGACAGAGACAGCCATGGGGGCTATGCTAGCTCAAACGGTCAATTCCGAAGAACGAGCCATATACTACATCAGCAAGAAGTTTTTAGAGTACGAGTGTAAATACACCATGCTCGAGAAAACATGCTTAGCTTTGGTCTGGGCCACTAAAAAGCTCCGACATTACATGCTCAGTTATGAGGTACAAGTACTATCCAGAATGGATCCAATCAAATACCTTTTCGAAAAGCCCATCCTCAACGTCAGGATATCATGATGGACCCTGATGTTGGCAGAGTTCGATTTAAAGTTTGTACCATTGAAAGCCATCAAAGGACGAATGGTAGCCGAATTTCTCGCTGACAGTCCCATAACCGAAGAAGGACACACCGACACTTGGTCCTTCCCGGATGAAGACATTTTCCACACTGACACCGAAGCATGGGATTTGTACTTCGACGGGGCATCCAATTTCCGAGTATTTGGAGTCGGGATTCTTCTAATCTCGCCAAAAGGGGAACATACTCCCGTATCCATCAAATTAGACTTCGACGTCACCAACAACGCCGCCGAATATGAAGCATGTATCCACGGGCAACAAGCCGCCGCCGACTTAGGGGTCACAAACCTCCGAGTACACGGTGATTCATCTCTGGTCATTAATCAAGCACTCCAAAAATGGAAAACTCGAAACGCTAATCTCGTGGCCTACCAGGCACGAGTAAGGGATCTTGAGAAACAATTCCACAAGGTAGAATATATATACCTACCTCGGGAAGAAAATCAATTCGCAGATGCACTCTCAAAACTGGCATCTTTGCTAAATATTTTCGATCATATGACCAGTATGCCAATCTGTGTCGAAAGACGATCCGAGCCAGCATATATTCACCACATCGAAGAAATCGAGATACCTAATCCCGAGCCATGGTATCAAGCTGTTTTGACATACCTAGCAACCGGGGAATATCCACCCGAAGCTGACAACCGAGCCAAAAAGGCCCTGCGAAGACTGGCAACCCAGTTCATCCGCACCGACGATGGGCAACTCTACAAAAAGACAGCACAGGGGGCTCTCCTTCGATGTGTCGATAAAACCAACGCCGAAAAAGTTATGGCTGAGGTACACGACGGCGAATGCGGCCCACACATGAATGCCCAGATGTTAGTTCGGAAAATCATGAGGCTCGGATATTACTGGAATAGCATGGAAACCGACTGTCAGCTGTATGTTAAACATTGCCATAATTGTCAAATTTTTGCCAATGTACAACATATGCCACCATCCCTGCTATACACCATGACGTCACCCTGGCCATTTTCAACATGGGGAATCGATATAATTGGAAAGATAAACCCCTCGGGAACCGGAGGACAATGCTTCATTTTGGTAGCAATCGACTATTTCACCAAATGGGTAGAAGCTGAGTCCTATCGTATTCTCAACGCCAGCCATGTTGCCAAGTTCATTCAAAATAAGATAATATACCGGTATGGCATCCCTCACGAGTTCATCAGTGACCTCGGGACCCATTTTCAAGCCGAAACAGCAGCCTTGCTGACCAAGTACAAGATTCAAAGGCATACGTCTTCACCCTACCGACCCCAAACCAACGGAGCGGTAGAAGCGGCTAATAAGACAATTGTCACCATACTCAAGAAGATGGCTGATAATTACCGAGACTGGCCCAACAAAATACCATTTGCACTTTGGGGATATCGAACCTCGATTCGTAGTGCGACCGGGGCAACACCGTATTACCTTACATACGGCATGGAAGCAGTCCAACCTGTCGAGTTAGAAGTGCCATCACTCAGAATCCTACTCGAAAGTCAAGTACCCGAAGCTGATTGGGTTCGAGTACGATATGACTCGCTAGTCCTTTTAGACGAACGTCGATCTCGTACCCTCAATAGTATACAAATCTATCAGAAGAGAATCCAACGGGCTTTCAACAAAAGGGTAAGGCCCAGAAACATCAAAGAAGGAGACTTGGTTCTCAAGTCTGTTCGAGCTTTATTACCAGTAGACCCAAGGGGAAAGTTCAAACCTAACTGGGCTGGGCCATATCTGGTAAAAAAGACTCTATCAGGTGGAGCAGTAAGGCTAACGGATCTGGACGGGAATGAGTTTGTCAACCCTACTAACCTGGATCAGCTGAAACGCTACTACCCTTAACCCACCTCTCTCAATGTCATTTGCAAAAGTTTATTAAAAACATCTTTTTTCAAACTTTTTAAGACAAGTCAAGGGCTAGAATTACTTATTCTACTGTTACAAACATCTTGAACCAATAGTCTTGATGTATTTCGAAATTGCAAATTAAGTCTGAACTACGTTTGGTTTGATTCCATTTATTATGGATACGTAGGCAGCCCCTCAAAAGGGCACAACCACTGCAATCAAGAAAAGAAAAACAGGAACGGTTTTAATAAGTTTCTTTTATTAATTTCAAAAAAAAAATCCGACAAATTCGGAAAAGTTACAAAAAATCAAAAAAATCCAGCACATAATAAATAATACTAATACTTAAATAATAAAAAAAACTAAGGCATTTTTCCCTTTCCCTTGTCCTTAGATTTCTTCTCCACCCACCGGCGACGACGTGGAGGTGAACGCTCCCTAATCACCAAGGGAATCTCCTTAATCCGGGCTCGTTTCTTCAAACTCGACTCCCCGGTCACCTCACACGGACCTAGCCTATCTCGAACCGCTAGTTTCGGTTCGAGCCTCCTCTCCAAGTCACTAGCACCGGTCTCATTAGCTCGAGTCTTAGTTTTTGACTTAGGACCCGACCCCTGCTCAGCAAAGGTAGTTGGAGTCTCCTCTTTATCAAAGAACCGTCTATTATCTTTTACCGATTCTTGACGGGCCAAGTCAAGTGCCTCTTCAGTCTTCAAAGTCTTACGGGTCTCTTGCGATTCTTCAGAGGTCCATCTTCGATATGATTCAGAAACCCAAGTTGTTTGACAAGGGCGAGGTATAGTCCACATGACACGGGTAAACCAGCGCTGTAGCCACGTGTCACACATAGCGTCCGTCAATTGGATCGAAACGCTAATAATTGCATCAGTCTCAAGGATCTGCTGAAACGAACCGAACTGTCTTAGAATATGGTCCGGATAGATATGGACAGTCCAGTCCAAAGACAAGATCACCAGATAACGGGCCTTGTCCCTCCTAGCTAACCCCGTCAGCCTTGAAAGGAACCACCAGATGACGTTCCATCTAATCAAAGGCCCACCATGGAATGTCAGCTCTTCATCCCAATACTTTCGATTTATATGATGACTTGACCTTATTCGTCGGGACCTGGAGCCAATCTGACAGCTACGATATCTGGATATATTCACTGGGGGCTCTATGATGGACAGACGCTCGGATAACCAGATCTGCAAAATTTTCGAAAAGTCAAAAACTTTTGACAAAAATTCAAAAAAAAAAATTCGAAAAAAATCAAAATTTTCGATAATCGGAAATTTCGAAAAATTTCGGAAAAACCAAAAATTTTCGAAAAAAATGGAAATTTCGGAAAATTCGAAGATTCGGAAAAAATTCGGAAAATCGAGCAATTTTTCGAAAAAAACGGTTAAATACCTGCAAAAGACGGATGCCTCCTGTCAACTGTCGATCTGGGTCAAGTCTCCTAGCGTCAAGGCCCATAATGATCTCCCTAGTTATCAGCCAAGCCGGGCTGTGACCTGTCTCCATTTGGTCAACTATGCTAATTAGCCTGATCTCACCCAAGCACGAATCAGCATCCATCCGACCTTCGAAGGCATATCTATGCAGCATACAAAAGGCAAAAGCCCTACGCCTGTGGGTAGAAGTAATTCTTGCGCCAACTGGATTCATAAATTTGTCAGCCAGGTCAAATAGAAAAACTGAATCTCCCTTTACCATACGGGCTGTCTCAGCATGTGACAGACCTAGAAAATCCCTTAACCTCCTCCTTGGGTCAGGATAAAATGGGGGAATGGCAGGACGAGCACTAGGGCACCAACCGCCTATAGCTGCAATTTCTTCAGGAAGGGGACACATTTCTCCTCGAGAAAATGCAAAAACATGATGGGTAGTATCCCAAAAGGATAAGCAAGCATCAAGGAAGTGCGAATCTACCCTAAGCCGCTGAAGTGGGAATAAAGCCACAATTCTCATTTGAGTTAGCTGAACTTTATCTTCATCTCAAAAATCCTGGGCCCACGCCTGGAGCATCGCAGTCAAGTGATCAATACCCATTGCGAGAATAGTTTCTTTTATTTATCCTAAAAATCTAAGGGATTTTAAGGTAGAAGAAAAGATTTGGATGGGAATATGAAAAATAAAAGCCAGAACCCTCTATTTATAGTAGAGAATATCCCTTTTCCTAGTCATCACAGGAATAGGCTTTATATCACTTCCTCTACTTCATCTAGGCATACAGGCCTAACCAGAGAATTCCAGGAATCCGTGTCAGAATCCGATTAAGAATCAAAATCATCCCAAGCATCCTTATTTCCAAACTTTCCAAAAAAAAAATCAGCATTTTTCTCTTCAAATTTTTTTTCGAAAAATCACCATTTCTTCCCCAGCATGAGTCGGTGTTTCACCTAAATGGTACATACAAATTGTGTCAGCATACAGGTACACCCAAGACTCCCGAGAAATTCTAAGAAAAGTTCCCCAGTGGAAAGCTCAGACGACATTTTCTACTAAAGAATCAGGATATATCTGTAAACAGATGTGGCCATAGCTTCCAAGGCAAGCTCCCGCGCAATTCTAAGACAGGATGTACCTGTAAACAGGTATACCCAAAGCTTCCAAGACAGCTTCCGCGACATTATCAGCATCAACCCAGGTATGATTTCTAACCTATGGCTGGCGAGCCCTTCAGGCAGGTCCAATGGACTCTAAACGACCCGATCGGAACTCTGCCAGGTTTTAATCCTTGATTGACCTGGTAGCTACTCTGACTTTTGCCTTGTCCAAGCCTCAGTCAGAGTAGGGGCTCTGTAGACACCCACATTTGACCGCCAGGTGTCTATAGTAGTTCCCGCCAAACACCCGATGATGATTGAACGTAAACGTGCTTTGATAGACTCGGATATGGGCTTGTAATCATGGACATTTGGTTTAGACTTATTAAGGAGGACAAATCTTACAAAACCAACCTCAAATCCACGCCCAGTGGGTTGTTTCGAGTCAAATAACACTAATTTGGGTCGAATCCGACACCAGGGGTAAAACCGTCTTTTAGCAACCGAGTAGAAACTCGGTCAAAGATTTTCCCGAGACACGTGAGTCAGCCGTGACACTTCACACGGTTGATTCATACTCAAATTCCTACGAAATATCATCTTCAATAAACGTTAAACAATTCTGTTAAAGGTAGAATTCGACCTCAAGTAGGAATTCTATCCGAAAACCGAATCAGACACCAACCGAGCTCAAAACACTCGGTTTAGGCGTCCCAAGTTAGCCGAAATACTCCTCTACCAGCCGAAATACTTGGCTTCTTCACCAAGAAACGAGACTTTGATTTCCTCTCGAACTCTCGTATTTCCTATCCAAACCGGTATCCAAATAGGACCTCCCATCCAACACTTTTGACACACATCAGAAAAAACCGGGACACACAATTCGCACCGAAAAAACAGCCTCATAACTCGGTTTTCACACATCCCACATCCTCGACATCTAGCAAATCCCGACACCTTTCCGAAGCCTCGAAGCCCCGAGAAGCCGTCCGACCACACGCCAAACCGACGTCCAAACTGACACCCTAAACTCATCCTCATCATCTCAACGCTCCTAAGTTTAAACCACTTTCCGACGAGCCTTATCCCGAGAAAACAAAGCATGTAGGTTGAGGGTGTAAATCAAACCCGACTCTTCTCTTTTCTCTCTCTCTTTCTCGTTTCTTTTCTTCTTTGCGTCGAGTCGTCGGTCTTTTTAACATGGGTCGTTCATCGCATATTTTTCATTATTTCTAATATCGATACTACGAAAAACTACTTTCATATATCGAACATTCTTAAAAATATGATATCGATCTTCTATAATTGAATATTGTATCGAAAAGAATTATATTAAGATTTCGACGATGTTAAAAATCGTTACACCTTTTTCGTTCAAAATCTTTTTTTTTAAAACTTTTCGTTCAAAACAAACTTTTTTCAAAACCTTTCTAAAATCCTTCCGACTATTCGATATCGATTTCATAATCGAATATCGAATACGACGAATATCGAAAATATGAATCGGGTATAAATTAATCCATATTTGTACGCGATTTATAAAATTTAACGATTTTCGACAAAAATAATAAAAACGGGCAGACCTTCACGCGAGTCGCGCCATGCCCATGCGACTCGCGCACGGGCCTGTGACCCGGATCGTTTTTTAGCTTTTCGTTCGTTTTTTTTATTATTTATTCTACGAAACGATTTCTAAAATTTATATATTTTCTAAAACTATTCCAAATATTTGATATTGATTTCGTAGTCAACTATCGAATATGACGAATATCGAGAATATTAAGTCGAGTACGAATTATGCAATATTCGTACGCGATTTAATCGGAAATTTCCAAAAAAACTGCTTTCGAAAACGGGCCGCCACGCGACCCGCCGGCGTCCCGGGCGAGCCGCGCGGCCGGCTGCTTTGGCGCGCCTTTCTCGTTCTTTTCTATTATTTTTCGAACTACGTTTTTTATACAAAACAGCGTTTTAGCAATATTTTTCAGATTTCGATTAATATTTATTTCTCGATCTCGTATATTTATTTGCTATATTATTATTCAATCGTTACTAACTCGTTTTCTCGTGTTTGTAGCAATTTATTTATTTCTTCGTTTTATTAGACTAAAACAAATTCACATGCTAAAATAACTTTGACGTTATTAGTTTAATATGCATTAAACGACTTAGCAACGCATTTATTTATTTTCCTCACATGTCTTAGGAAATTAATCTTTGCATATCATTCAATCGTCGAACTAACGCGTGTACGTAAAACGAACGATATTTAGTAAAGGCCGCTAAGTGCAAGCGGGGTTGGGTGTTCTCAATGAACTTCCCAACACGTACCCTCACTCCTTACTCAGAACCATGGTTTCCGGATGTCTGAATCCATTGGCAACGAGATTCATTCAATACACGGTATTCGATAATGTCGGTATCGGTATCGTAATGCAAAGGGACGAACCCGATAAGCTCTGACATCGGAAATGGGCCATGTTTTAAATATGGCCCACTACGACATAGAGTGGGTTCGAATGGTTCCGAATAACCACAAAATTCGGTGGCGACACCTACTTCGATTTAAAATTCAATTCGATCCATCTCATATGGAGATTCATTCGCCTCCCCAAACCCGCGCGTGGCCGCGTCGGGGTGGACCTATGTCATGTCCACAACTAATAAACCAAAGGATAGTCGTTTTGTTTGAAATACATTTTTAGTCGAGACAATTTTCACTAATAATCTCTTATTTGTTTCCGATTGACTATTTTTCGTAAAATCTGTATTATTTATTAATAAAAGCTATTTGTTAAAAATATTTTGAAATCTTTGTAAATCTCATTTCATTTATAAAACTTGTTGACTCAATTAATTTTGATATCATTTTTCTTAAAACATCTCTTTTCTAAAATGTATAGTTTTAACCCGATTTCCAAATTATTTATAGAATACTATATATTGACTTATTATATTTTATTTAAATTTTGAGTAACGAATTTAGAGATACATTAAGTTACGATAACAACGAAAATAATAAATTGTTAATTTCGTCAGAAATGCTATTTTTATACATTTCACTTATTTTAATCACATACGTAATTTCTATAACATTGTTTCTATTTTAAGTAAGTTTCTAAAATTAGTAAGTTTCTATTTATAGAAAATTTTCCCTTTTAATATAAAATATTTATTCCTTTTATCTTCATATTATTTATAATGATTATACCTTTTGTATATATCGATAATGGCTTGGTTTTGGAGTTAAGGAATAAGAACAAGTGTGGGGTTTAGAGTAATATAGTCTCGGATGTACGTTTTTGCCATCAACTGTAAGGTTGGTGTGTCTTTATGGGGCACATTAATTGTTTAATTGAGCATGGTTTGTGTTCAAGAGAGTGTATGTTTACATTAACCTTAGTGTGGATATGACGTAGGTCCACCCCGACGCGGCCACGCGCGGGTTTGGGTAGGCGAATGAATCTCGTGGTGAGATTGTTCTCGGGTTCGAAATTTAAGTCAAAATGGAGTCGCCACCGAATTTTGTGGTTATTCGGAACCATACGAGCCCACTCTATGTCGTCATGGGCTATACACAAAGTAATCCCACTTCGATTTCAGAGTTTATTGGGCTCGTCCCTTTGCATTGCAATATCGATACCGTTTAAACCGGCTTTCGTATATAGAATTACTCTCGTGTGCCAATGGTTTCGAGCATCCGAAAACCAAGGTTCTGAGTAAGGGGTGAGGGTACGTGTTGGGAAGCCCACTAAGGACACCCAACCCCGCCCGCACATGGCGGCCTCTACTAAGACATCGTTCGTGTTCGTGTGCGTGCGCTAGTAAAACGATTAAATGATATGCAAACAGCATTTTCGGGCTAAACATGTGAATTTTGCGTTAACTACGTCATTTAATGCATCTTGAATATGGTCGGAGTGATTTAGCATGCGAGGTTCATTTATAAAGCGATAAGCAAGTAAATAAACAAAACTCGAAAGTAAATAACGTACAAATTACACGGGCGGAAATACAACCCAGCCAATACAAAAATTATACGCGATATACAAACGGAAAAATAATAAAAAAGTTAGGAGCGGACCCGTATGTGAACTAGACCGTGAATTATATAGGTGGACAGACCCCTATTAAATACACATTGCGTTGTGTATTAAACGAAGGACGGAGACTTAGGACCTAAGCGTGACGCTAGCCCGACCCTATGCCTCGATGCCTTGTCCCGACATATCATGTCGAAAAAAATCGATCAAAGTCGTTAAAGTGTCGTGATAGGCGTGAGTTTTAAAAAAAAGGGTTCACGTGATTGGCTTTACACGTGTCGACTAAGAGTCGTAAAAAGACGAGAGTTATATGTTGCATTTAAGCTCTCGGTTTTCTGGGCTACAGGACCCACTCGGTCGAGTCATGGTCTGACTCGGTCGAGTGTGTCCTCGAAAAGGGGTCTGCCCAGGTTTATGGGCGCTACTCGATCGAGTAGCCTACGTACTCGGTCGAGTAGCACCTGTACGAGTGTTAACTCGTTTCGTTTTTTGGGTTTAAAATCGACGGTCGGTCACATTAAATACAGATATCGCACGATTTGAATTTAACTTGACCTCCGGTGCTATAATCGTGTACATATACGATTATACTACCGTTGTCGGGATTTTATGAAAACGTTTATATTAGAAATTTTGAACTAGCAACAGAATGCATCCCTCTACGTCACGACATCAAAACTAACCCTTTCGGGTTATGTGATGTCGGTTTTCGTATCAACGGGTTCCGTGCTAATTAAAATGGGATCAAATGCGTTCAACTATTATTAGTCGCGATCACGTCACGCCCTTGAGTACATTGGGGCGGGGCTCCTCGAAAGGGCTCCACCTCCGTCGTTGCTCGTAAAGGGATTAGACGGACTTTAGGCGATAATTATAGTCAAACGTATTTAAAACCGGATTTTGATACTAGTTTATATATACGCGGTATGATAATGTTAGTAACGAAAGTGTAAAAGTTAGTATACAAAAAAAGTAAAATGTTAGAATTATGTTAAAGTTAGTGTTAGGATGTTAGTGCAGATATTATATAAACGATGCAAAAACGTAAATAAGAAAGAAGTAACGAGGATCGAAATGGAGTTTAGGACACCCTCAACATACATGCTTAGTAGGGACCTCGGAAATGGACTCGTAAATAGTGACGGGACGTCGGAGTATCGAGGATGTATGCAAGTTATGGTGTGTATGTGTATGTGTGTGTGTTTGTCGGTTTTTCGAGGGACAAAGGACTCGATTTTTGTGTGTAGTGCTTAGGGTTACTAAGGCTTGTAGTGTAGAGAGTATGGCTGAAAATGTAGGGTAAATGTAGGTTAAAACCTTAGGAAAAACTTGTGTCAAATGTGTGGGGGTCGTGGGGTATTTATAGAGTTTACCCCACGACCTAGGGTCACTCGATCGAGTGGCCCTAGTGCACTCGGTCGAGTGCCCTAGAAAATGGCCCTAATCCGGAAAATGACGCTCCACTCGACCGAGTGGGTCAACCCACTCGATCGAGTGGATCAGGTGAATCGAGCCAAAATAGGAAGGAGTTGACCTTGTTTGATTTGGTTGCTCTTTTTGAAATGGATTTGGGCGCCAGCTTCTAGAAGGTCCCCCTTAGGCTGATTTTTGTGACGGGTTCGTCTTTGACCGGGTTTTCGCCCGGTCGCCAAAAGACGGGTTTTATTTTTGGTGTCGGTTTTGGCCCAAATAAGTCTTATTTTGCTCGGAACGACCCACTGGGCCTGGATTTGAGGTTGGTTTTGAGAGATTTGCACTCCGCTAAAAGTCCATGTCAGCTATTATTGATTTCGGGTCCAAATCCGAGTATACTAAGTCACGTTTGCGTTCGATCATCATCGGGTGTTTGTCGGGAACTGCTATAGACACTAGCAGGCAAAATGCGGGTGTCTACAGAGCCCCCACTCTGACTGAGGCTTGGACAAGGCGAAAGTCAGAGTAGCTACCAGGCCAATCGCAGATTACGACCTGGCAGCTTTCCGGTCGGGTCGTTTATAGTCCAGTAGACTAGCGTGAAGGGATCGTGACGGGAGGGATTTGTCGTGGATCCCGCCACCAAATAAAAACCAACTGACCTAACTAGGGTAGCTAGGGTAAGTCGGGTTGAATCCACAGGGACGGGAGGTCGGACTAAGGTATGCTACGGTCTAGGACTAGGTTCGAGACGAGCTAATCTAAGGAGGGGGAGACTAGGACTAAGCTAGGTCTAAAGCGAGAAAACAAACAAGGAAAACGGGCTAGGATTAGGTCGGGGTCAAAGAGGTAACGGAATGGTCAAGGAAGAGCTAGAGCGAAGGAGGTAGTAGGGTGATCTAGGTTGGTCCGGGCTCTCGCAACTTAGACCGACCTAGAGGTTTCTCATGGAACCCATCTCGGCGACACACATGACAACGGGGTTCTAGCGCGCTATGGTGGCCTAGGTCGAATCCGGGCTCTCGCAACTTAGACCGACCTAGGGGTCGTCCTCACCGGGCTCTCGCAACTTAGTGAGGGAACCGAACCCACAACAAACTAACACCCACAAGAGAAAGGCAAGAAAACAAGCATTCTAACCTACTTAGTTATTCAAGCATTCCAACAAACATGTGATATGCATCAACCAAGAGGAAACCCAAATCTTCCACCAACATCTCCAACAATCCCTTAATCATCCAATTAACACCCTAATCACCTTACTAACCCTAGCAAGATACTACTCAAACATATCTAAACTAAAACTAACACTAACAAGAGAAACCAAAACAAACAACCAAACTTGCATGAGTGAAACTAACAAGATGATGAACAAAACAATAAACAAGATGCAAAGATGAAAACTTGAATGACATAAACAAATATTAAGAGTAAAAGGATGAGAAGATTATACCAACTAACAAGGGAATGAAAAGATGAGAACTTGTATATAAAGAACACCCAAAACATCCACCAATGTTGTCAAGATTGGATGGATTCTTCAAGAGATCCCTTAATACAAGATTCACTAACTAGATTAAGGACTAATTAACACTAATCTACCCTAATCTACACTAATCTAACCTAAATTAGTCTAGGGTTTAGTGGGAAGTGAAGAACATAACATAAGATTACAAGAGGAGGGATATTTATAAGGTTACAATGGAAAGGAGGAAGGAACAAAGTGACGCGGCTGGAACTGGGACATTCCCGATCGGGAAGGGAAATCCCGATCGGGAATATTCAACTTTCCCGATCGGGAATATGCCAACCCGATCGAGAATGCTCCACAGTGGCTACGTCTTCTGTGCACCTCATCCCGATCGGGTTTGAGGCCTTCCCGATCGGGATGGGTCTTGTAGGCCTCCAATATGAACTTTTTTGGTCCCTCCTTACTTCTCATGGGTTTCATATCAATTCTCGGGACTCGGGATCGGGTCTCGGAGGCTCGAGATTGGGTCCCAAGGTCTCGGGGTCGATTCCAAGGCATCGAATCATCGTTCCTTTACTCCGTTGGCTCCAAAATGTGTATGTATAGAGTCGGAATCGCTCCAACTCTTCCAAATCGGTCTCAGGAACCTGAAACGAACTAAAGGAAGCATAAGAAGCCCCTAAACCGCTCCCAAGGAGCGATTCTACAAGGAAAATGGGACCAAAACACTACAAAATAGGCACTACAAACCACACTTATCAGCTCGCCAGCCATAAGCAGAGGGTCATACCTGTCCTGCGGATAGCTCCGTGGGGAGTGAAACTTGCCTTTGAAGGTATAGGTGCACCCGTATGCTGATACATCATAGCTCTGATTGTAGCATTCCGGGATAAATATTGACTCACGTTGGGGAGTGAAGTAATTGCGTGGAGCCTTGCTTCTGAAGTCCGGGGTGTACCTGTATGCTGACACATAACAAATTGCATGTAGCACATAGACAAAACACCGACTCGTGCTGGGGAAAAACTGGACTTGGAAAAGCCGAAAATTTTGAAAGATTTTTTTGTTTTTTCAGAATTTTAGAAATTTCTAGGAAAGCTTGGGACAACTCGATTCCTATTCTTGGTTTTGTCTGAAGTCAGGACTGCACATGCTGGGGCCCAGGTTTGCTGAGGAGGCAGGGTAGTTAGGTTTACAGTTAGGGTTTCCTATTATAAATATAGGTCTCCCTGCTTCAGTTTACTGTATCACAAATCAAAAAACCCTTCTTTTCCTCAAAAATGTCTTAGTCTCTCAAGAGGATTCAAATTCCTACCATGGGTATCGAGCATCTTACTTCAATGCTTTTTGCCTGGTCCCAGCACTTCCGGGATGAGGACAAAATTCAACTGACCCAAATGGGGATTGTCAGCCTGTTTCCTCTTCGACGCCTAATACCTGATTTGCATTTTTTGAACGCTTGTCTGTCGTTTTGGGATACCACCCATCACGTCTTTGCGTTCCCGCGGGGAGAGATATGCCCTCTTCCCGAGGAGATCGCAACCATCGGGGGTTGGAGCCCTGTTGCTCGTCCTGCCATCCCTCCGTTCTACCCGGACCCGAGGAGAAGGCTGAGGGATTTCCTGGGTCTGTCTCATGCTGAGACAGATCGAATGGTGCGGGGAAATACTGTTTCCCTCTTCGACTTGGCTGACAAGTTTATGAACAGTCAAGATGTAAGGGCTACCCCTTCTCATAGGCGTAGGGCTTTCGCCTTCTGCATGCTGCACCGCTACGTTTTTGAGGGGATGATGGATGTTGACTCATGCCTGGGTCAAATTAGGCTGATCGGAGTGGTTGACCAGATGGAGACTGGTCATAGCCCTGCTTGGCTAGTCACTGGAGAAATCATCATGGGTCTGGACGATAGGCGACTCGACCCAACCCGGCAACTGACGGGGAGTACCCTTATTCTGCAGATATATGTCTCGCAATTTTGATTTTTTTGTTTTTCACGCGATTTCTTGAGGTCCGTAAGTCACTCGATCGAGTGGACCTGTCACTCGATCGAGTGATGTCTGCAAAGGGCTTCTGCCCATCTGTGGAGGGTTTACTCGACCGAGTGAGATGTTTTACTCGATCGGGTGGCACACTTAAAGAGATTATGCTTGCCTTTAGAGAGCCTTACTGGATCGAGTCAGATGGCATACTCGATCGAGTGGGCTGTGGCGGACCATTCCGTTGCTTACGAATCTTGTATATATTTTTTCAGGTTTGGTTGTCGGAACGCCTGTCAATCATAGAGCCTCCTCCGAGCGTTTCCAACTACCGCAGCAGCCAAATCAGTTCAAGAGAGCGCCGGATAAGCTCGAGTCACCATATAAATCGAGCTTACTGGGATGAGGAATTGGTGTTCCACGGTGGCCCCTTAATCAGATGGACTGTCGCTTGGTGGTTCCTTTCTAAGCTGACGGGGCTGGCAAAGAGGGACCAAGCTCGTTACCTTGTGATCCTGTCCCTTGACTGGACAGTCCACATTTACCCGGACCGCATTCTGAGGCAGTTCGGTTCGTCTCAGCGCATTCCTGAGACTGAAGCCATTATTAGCGTCTCGCTCCAACTGACAGACGCTATGTGCGACACCTGGTTGCAGAGATTGTTCACTCGTCCTACATGGTCTATTCCCAACCCATGCCAATCCGCTTGGGTTTCTCGGGCTTATGAGAAATGGACTTCCGAGGAGTCTGAGGAAGCTCGTAAAGCTCTGAAGGTCGATGAGGCCTTCGAACTGGTCTGTCGGGAAACGGCAAAGGAAAATAGGGGATTCTTTGATGAGGGAGAGACCCCTGCTACCTTAGTCCGATTAGAGTCGGGTCTTAAGTCACATACTAAGACTCGAGCTAAAGATGCCGGTGCTAGTGGCACGCGGGGGCGGCTAAGCCCCCAGACTGATTTGGAACGGCGACTTGGGCCAAGGCTGGCGGCCCGGGACCGACTAGGTCCGCATGACCGGCTCCCTAGGCCTGTGAGGGCCCGACTCGGGCCTATCGAGGTAGATGAGGACTCGAGTTCCAAGAAACGAGTCCGGGCTAAGGAGGTTCCTGTGGTGATCCGGGAACGCTCTCCTCCGCGTCGTCGTCAGTGGACGGCCAAGGAGGCCAAGGACAAGGGGAAGGGCAAGATGCCTTAAATACCGAGTCCTTAGCTTTTTTATTATTTAAATATTATTATTATTTATTTTGGAGTGTCGTGCATTTTTGTAATAATTTTTTTTTGAATTCCTGCATTTTTGTAAGTTTCCCGAGTTTATCGGGGCTCTTTTTTTTTGTGATAATTAATAAAAGGAGTTTATTATTAAACTGTTCCTGTCTTACCTCGATTGCATTGGTTGTGCCCTTTTGAGGGGCTGCCTACGTATCCGCAATTAGCAGAATCAAACCAATCGTAGTTCAGGCTCAGTAAATCTGCAATCTCGAATTACACCAAGACTAGTGGTTCAAGATATTTTGTGACAGAATAAATAATTCTAGCTCATTGACTTGCCTTTTTTTGTAAAATAAAAGATTTTTGATAAAAATTGCTAATGACATTGAGAAATGGCTAAGGGTAGTAACGCTTCAGCTGGTCCAGGTTGGTTGGGTTAACGAACTCATTCCCGTCCAGGTCCGTCAGCATCACTGCTCCTCCTGATAGGATCTTCTTTACCAGATATGGCCCAGCCCAGTTGGGTTTGAACTTTCCCCTTGGGTCAACTGGTAATAAAGCTCGAACAGATTTAAGGACTAAATCCCCTTCTTTAATGTTTCTGGGCCTTACCCGCTTGTTGAAGGCCCGTTGGATCCGTTTCTGGTAGATTTGGATGTTGTTGAGAGCGCGGGACCGCCGTTCGTCTAGTAGAACCAACGAATCGTACCGGGCTCGAACCCAGTCGGCTTCGGGTACTTGACTTTCTAATAGAATTCTGAGGGATGGTACCTCTAATTCAACTGGTTGGACTGCCTCCATCCCGTAAGTGAGGTAATACGGTGTCGCTCCGGTTGCGGTGCGAATCGACGTCCGGTACCCCCATAGGGCAAAAGGTATTTTGTCGGGCCAATCCCGATAATTATCAGCCATCTTTTTTAGTATGGTGACGATTGTTTTATTAGCCGCCTCTACTGCGCCATTCGTTTGGGGACGGTAGGGCGAGGACGTGTGCCTTTGAATTTTATATTTGGTCAGCAAGGCTGTGGTCTCAGCTTGAAAATGAGTCCCGTGGTCACTGATAAATTCATGTGGGATTCCATACCGACATATTATCTTGTTTTGGATAAATTTGGCGACATGTTTAGCATTGAGGATGCGATATGATTCAGCTTCGACCCATTTGGTGAAGTAGTCGATAGCTACTAAAATGAAACAGTGTCCGCCAGTACCGGAGGGATTTACCTTCCCGATTATGTCGATACCCCATGTCGAGAACGGCCAAGGCGACACCATGGTATAGAGTAAAGATGACGGCATATGTTGCACATTGCCGAAGATTTGACAGTTATGACAATGTTTGACATATAACTGGCAGTCGGCTTCCATGGTATTTCAGTAATACCCGAGCCTCATGATTTTTCGGACCAACATGTGAGCATTCATATGTGGGCCGTTTTCACCATCATGTACTTTGGTCATTGCTTTCTCGGCCTTATATTTATCAACACAAAGGAGAAGAGCCCCCTGCGCCGTCTTTTTTTACAGTTGCCCGTCATCAGTACGGATGAACTGGGTGGCTAGCCTCCGTAAGGCTTTCTTGGCTCGACCCTCAGTGCCGGGAGGATACTCTCCATTTGTCGGGTACGTTCATACAGCCTGGTAACAAGGTTCGGGATCAGTGATCTCGATGCCTTCAATGTCATGGATGTATGCCGGCTCGGACCGTCTTTCGACACAAATTGGCATACTGGTCACGTGGTCGGGAATGTTCAGTAAAGATGCCAATTTTGAGAGTGCATCTGCAAACTGATTTTCTTTCCGAGGCAGGTATATATACTCCACCTTTTGGAATTGTTTCTCGAGATCCCTTACTCGTGCCTGGTAGGCCACGAGATTAGCATTCCGAGTCTTCCATTTTTGGAGTGCTTGGTTAATGACCAAGGATGAGTCGCCATGTACCCGGAGATTTGTGATCCCCAGGTTGGCGGCGGCTTGTAGCCCGTAAATGCATGCTTCGTACTCTGCTGCATTATTGGTAACATCAAAGTCCAGTTTGATGAAGACGGGGGTATGCTCCCCTCTTGGTGAGATTAGGAGGATCCCGACTCCGAACCCTCGAAAATTAGATGCTCCGTCGAAGTATAAATCCCATGTTTCAGCATCAGTATGGAAAATATCTTCGTCTGGGAAGGACCAGGTGTCGGTGTGTCCTTCTTCGGTCACCGGGCTATCAGCGAGGAATTCAGCTACCGCCCGTCCCTTAATGGCCTTTAATGGCACAAATTTTAGGTCGAACTCTGCTAACATTAGAGTCCATCTAGAAATTCGGCCATTGAGAATGGGCTTTTCGAAGAGGTATTTGATCGGGTCCATCTTTGACAGAACATGGACCTCATAGCTGAGCATATAGTGTCGAAGCTTCTTAGTGGCCCAGACTAGAGCCAAACACGTCTTTTCGAGCAAGGTATATTTGCATTCATACTCTAAAAACTTCTTGTAGATGTAATAAATGGCTCGTTCTTCGGAGTCGACTATCTGAGCCAGCATAGCCCCCATGGCTGTCTCGGTCGTTGTTTGGTATAACGACAGAGGCAAACCGGGTTGAGGTGGCATCAAAACCGGCAGAGCAGACAGAATTTCCTTAATCTTGTCGAAAGCAGCTTGGCACTTGTCATCCCATAGTATCCGTTCCCCTATTTTCAGTTTCTTGAAAATTGGTTCACACACCATGGTTAGCTTGGAAATGAATCGGCTAATATACTGGACTTTCCCGAGAAATCCCCTTATTTCTTTTTCGGTTTTAGGAGCTTGCATCTCGGTAATGGCTTTGATTTTAGTTGGGTCGACCTCGATACCTCGTTGGCTAACGATATGACCCAGTAATTTGCCTGACGTTACCCCGAAACTGCACTTTTGAGGGTTTAGCCTCATGTTGTATTTGCGCAATCAGGTGAAGAATTTTCTTAGGGCGGTGATGTGACCGTCCCGTTCTTTGGACTTGACGATCATGTCGTCCACATAAACCTCTACTTTTTTATGCATCATGTCGTGTAGTAGAGTGGTAGCGGTCTTTTGGTATGTGGCTCCGGCATTAATGAGACCAAATGGCATGACGGTATAGCATTAAGTGCCCCAAGGTGTGGTGAAGGTAGTCTTACTCATATCTTCTTCCGCCATCTTGATTTGATTATATCCGGCATACCCGTCCATGAATGATAGAAGGGCATGATCGGCCGTGTTGTCCACCAGTATATCGATGTGTGGTAACGGAAAATCATCCTTCGGGCTTGCTTTGTTAAGATCCCAAAAATCTACGCATACCCGCACCTTACCGTCCTTTTTAGGAACCGGCACGATGTTTGCAACCCAGTCCGGATACTCGGACACATGTATGAAGCTGGCTTTGAACTGTTTGTCGACTTCTTCCTTTACTTTGAGAGACCACTCGGGCCTCATTCGACGAAGCTTCTGCTTGACCGGTGTGCACCCGTCTTTGATAGGTATGCGGTGCTCAGCTATTTCCCGGTCTATCCCCGGCATGTCCTTGTAGGACCATGCGAAGACATCCTTGAATTCTTGGAGGAGGTTTATGAACTGTTGTTCCTCCTCGGGATCTAAGGATAACACTATCTTAAGTATCTGAGGCTCTAAGGTTGTTCCCACGTTTACGGACTCGGTCTCTTTGATTACCGGATTCCGGGATTCCCTTTGCTCTAGTTGCTCGATCAGATGTGGAGGTAAGGGTACCTGTTCGTCGGATTTCTCAATGTCATAGCATAAAACATTTTTGAAAGCAGAATTTAAAAGAGACAAGTCGTAAGCAGAACGGTTGTTATTATTGATTGAGAATTTGGAAAATAGCTCAAAGAGAGCAGCCAGCTGATCATTGGTCAGTGGCGGAATTGGTAAAGCACTCGGGACAGGCCCCGAAGTGCTAGCAGCAGGAATGATAGAAGGGAGAGGGGTTACAGGAGTGACTCTAGCACCGACTTTCCTAGACTCGACCTCAGACTCTGACTCGGACTCCGACTCAGACTCGGACTCAGAGTCAGGCATGTCTCCCTCTCCGGTGACCAGCTTGTAAATCTTTCCTTAACTGTCAGTCCACTTAACAGTCTTCCTCCAGGCCTTGTTTCCCGTCTCGGAGCCAACATCCGAGATCAGCTTGGTCGGGTCAAACCTGTTGCTCCGGAGAATCAGGTTGACCGGGTCTTCTTTGGAAGTCGGGGCTATGGTGTCTTCCCCGAAGAATAGCCCCAGCGCGGGCTCAGCATCGTCAGCTCCATCGGACTGGATGAGGGCGAACACCTCATCCGGGATGTAGTTGTAGTCCTGGGCCGAGTGGGTCCCGAGCTGCGTAGCATTGGGTTGGTATAGTCCAACCTGGATAGCCCCAAACACGGGTGTGACAAAGTAGTCAGATAACCGTGGGCTGTAAGGGCTCAAGTGGATACCCTTCATGATGTTGCAGGCCTTTTTGATTCCTGCTCGGACAACGTTGCCCGGAGTGGCGGCATAGCCAAGGCCGAAGTGAGAGTCTTCGTCCTTAAGGACCTCGATGATCTTCCCAGCTGGAAGGTCGGGTCGAGAGGTAGCCCCCGGAAGGTACCCTAAGTTCTGGAGCATTGTGTCAATGCTCGTGGTGAAGTAAGGCCTAAAAAGGTACTCTTCCTCAATCATCCCCACAAAGTCGAACCCCCAGAGGTCCGTACGGCCCGTGGCGTTACAGCTAGCCACGATCATTGGGGTTGCCTCCAAAGTAATAACATTGTCGAGCAAAGGCACCTTGATTTTACGGTGGAGGGTGGAGGACACGGCTTTGAGCTCGTGGATCCAAGGCCTTCATAGGAGCAAGTTGAAGGATGAGGTGACATCGATCACCTGGAATTCAAGCTTCTTTTCTATTGGGCCTGTTATGATGGTCAGTTTTATGGCCCCAGCTACCGACTTTGGACTCCCATCAAAAGCTTGGATGGTCTGAGCCGTCGGGGTATAGCCAGCCTCGGTAATGCCGAGGGCTTTGGCGGTCCTCAGAGGAAGGACATTTACAGCGGACCCGTCATCAACCAAGGTAATAGGGAGGTATTTTCCTCGGCAAATCACCGTGATGTAGAGGGCCAGGTTGTGGGAGGTCCCGAATGGCGGCAGGTCGGCTTCAAAGAAAGTGTCATTGGGCCTCCTTCTTTGGCCTTACCTTTTAGGTGGGGTAGGACCGTGGCTACCATTTCAGCAAAGGTAGCCAAAGAGTAGTCGATCTTGACTTGATCGAGAGCCTTTGTAAGTGCTTCTCGATGTTCTTGAGAGCTGACCAGGAGTTGCCATATAGTGAGGTCAACTCGGGTCTTCTTCAGTTGCTTCACAATAGCCGTTTCAGCGGTAGGCTCTTCAGAGGCGACTTCCATCCTGAGTGGATCGGCGATGGTTGTCGGGATGAGGGTGTCCCTAGTGCTTGTGGCTAAATAGGGACGACCAAGGTTGTTGCTGGCTAGGACTCGAGTTTTGGCCTCGCGAATCTGTTCAGGGGTGATGGGAACAGTTTCCTCTTTAGCCAGGTAGACATCATCCTCGTCGTCAAACCAGATCCCGTTCACTTGCGGGATAAATGGAGAGATAAGGTGAGAGCAATCGATCACCTCCCCAGCAAAGATGGCATGGGAGCTGAAAGGGTTCTCCTTGTTGCTTGGTTTATCTCCGGGTAGCGGGATTTTATCGCTTTCGATCAAGTCCTGGATCAGGTGCTTCAGCTTCCAGCACTTTTCGGTATCATGCCCATTGCCCCGGTGGTATTGGCAATAGGCCTGAGCATTGTAGTTCTTGGAGCGTCGCTCGACCGGAACTTCAGGAGTTGGGCCTATCGGTTGGATTAGGCCTTTGGAGGACAACCTTTGTAAGGCATAGGTATAGGTGGTACCTATATCAGTGAAAACTTGAGGTGGGGTGTTCTTCTTGGACGGGGCATCTAGTAGATTAACCGCGTCAAAAATGCTACGAGTTGCAGCTTGGGGCTTAGTGGTGGAGGAAGAAGCCCCTTGGTATCCTTTGCTAGCGGCCTTAGTGAGGCCTTCTAGTCTCAGATCGTCTTCGATCCTCATACCCATTTCAGTAAGGGTGGTGAAATTGGGTATGACAGCATATCGGAGGTGAACCCGGTAGGAAGGGAGGAGGTTCTTGACAAAAGCCTCCACCAAAGTCTTCTCATTGGGCTTATCGACCAGTTTCACGCTCTCGGCCCTCCAGCGTTGAAGGTATTTAGTAAAACCTTCCTTTGGCTCTTGGGCCATGACCTCCAAAGATCGCATTGTGGTTTGGATTTCGGTGTTGTCAGCATAGTTCCGAGCGAACTCGGTAGCCACATCATCCCATGTAGGGTATTTCTTCGGGTCTAGCCTGTAGTACCAGGCCCGTGGGTGCTTCTCAAGAGATGCAGCAAAGAGGTTCTTGAACATGGACGAATCCACTCCCTTGATGGCCATGAATTCCTTGAAGGCCCGCACATGTAGTAACGGGTCTTCATTTCCCTCAAACATGGGCAAGCCTGTGAGGTTCAGGTTTGCGGGAAGCTTGTCACTCAACGGGTTGTACTCTCGACTATTCTCCCGATGGATGTTGTTACTCCCAGCCAAATGGACTTGTTCCTCTAGCCGGCGCACCGCGCTAACTAGTTCAGCTAGAGGCTCAGTAGCCTCGACATTAGGAGCCCTTTGCTCCACCGTAGCTAGGCGAGCAACAATGACCACTTGGCCAGCCCTCATTTCAGTCAGTTGGGCTTCGAAGTCGGTCTGCTTCGCGACCATGGCGTCCAGAGAGGTTTGTAGGCTGTTCAAAGTAGCCATCCTTCGAGCGTGTCTAGTTGCCGGCGGCCTGTCTGTAAGAACACCGCGTAATCAGAAGCTGAAACCAGATCTTGGAAAAAGAAAGGAAAAGTACATCCCGAGTGACACTAAGAAGGAAGACTATTAAAGACTCGAGAAAGACATCTAGATGGATGACTCGACGGGTGGTATAGCTTCCTTAGGATTTTGGCTTTGTGGGCCTAATCCCGTTCGAAGGAAGGTCCACGTGAGACTTTTCCCCAGACTTTTGACTCGAGTGTATGGACGAACTTTCCTTTGTAGGGGTATGCCCTACCCGGGTTGGTCGTGCCTTGACAGATAAGGCGGACTCGGGAAAGGAGGGGGAAACTCGCGATATAGGATCGGCGGAGTTTCGATACTATAGACCTTTGACATACTATGCAAAGACCCGACACACGGCTAGACGGTAAGTCCTATAATAAGGAAGGTTCTCTAGGAAAGTTGGATGTTTGAATTTTTGAATATAAAATGAGCGAGCTTTCAAAAGTTCGAAAATTGAAAACGGGATCTTGAAAACCAAGATTAGAATTTTGAAAATTCAGAAAATCAGAATGGTGTTGGAAATCCAAGAATTAAAATGGGCAGCATGCCGACTAGAGAAAAAGGATATTTTGAGTCAAATAATTGATCCTAAATTTCGGCAGCATTCCGAATTTTTGAAAGTTGGATATTTTGAAAAGACGGGTCCCGAAGCGGACAGCATTTCGTGTTTTTTCAAAATTTGGTATTTTTGGAAAGATGCATTTTTTTTGAAATGACGGTTTTTTGAAAAATGACACGGAAACCAAGTAGCACGTAGTCAAACAAGCATTATAACGACGCTTATGTATGCTTTACACTAAGTCTCGGTCGGTCAAAATAGGGTCTATACCAACAACGAAAGCATTCTCGCGAAACGGGACGGACTCCCTAAGCCGAATTGGACTTAGGACCTGCCGTAAAACCCCGGCGAGTTCCGCCATCGAAGTCTTTAGTGCACCCATGTAGGAATGCAACGTGGTATAGTGGGACGTCGGTCACAAGTAACCGGCCCGGGCAAAATTGGGTTATGCATGAATCATTAAACTAATGCGCGCACACTAATATACGAACGATTTCTCTTCGAG
Organism: Agrostemma githago; assembly: GCA_958450325.1. Lineage (NCBI taxonomy): Eukaryota > Viridiplantae > Streptophyta > Magnoliopsida > Caryophyllales > Caryophyllaceae > Agrostemma > Agrostemma githago. Next base: position 21,837,536 of record OY288244.1, on the reverse strand, counting down.
TCTCACCCTGGGAACCCCGATGACATGTGGTACATCAGGTATCCCCAGCGGAGTCGCCAAATTGTGGACATGACGTAGGTCCACCCCGACGCGGCCACGCGCGGGTTTGGGTAGGCGAATGAATCTCGTGGTGAGATTGTTCTCGGGTTCGAAATTTAAGTCAAAATGGAGTCGCCACCGAATTTTGTGGTTATTCGGAACCATATGAGCCCACTCTATGTCGTTATGGGCTATACACAAAGTAAGCCCACTTCGATTTCAGAGTTTATTGGGCTCGTCCCTTTGCATTGCAATATCGATACCGTTTAAACCGGCTTTCGTATATAGAATGACTCTCGTGCGCCAATGGTTTCGGGCATCCGGAAACCAAGGTTCTGAGTAAGGGGTGAGGGTACGTGTTGGGAAGCTCACTAAGGACACCCAACCCCGCCCGCACATGGCGGCCTCTACTAAGACATCGTTCATGTTCGTGTGCGCGCGCTAGTAAAACGATTAAATGATATGCAAACAGCATTTTCGGGCTAAGCATGTGAATTTTGCGTTAACTACGTCATTTAATACATCTTGAATATGGTCGGAGTGATTTAGCATGCGAGGTTCATTTATAAAGCGATAAGCAAGTAAATAAACAAAACTCGAAAGTAAATAACGTACAAATTACACGGGCGGAAATACAACCCGGCCAATGCAAAAATTATAAGCGATATACAAACAGAAAAATAATAAAAAAGTTAGGAGCGGACCCGTATGTGAACTAGACCGTGAATTATATAGGTGGACAAACCCCGATTAAATACACATTGCGTTGTGTATTAAACGAAGGACGGAGACTTAGGACCTAAGCGTGACGCTAGCCCGACCCTATGCCTCGATGCCTTGTCCCGACATATCATGTCGAAAAAAATCGATCAAAGTCGTTAAAGTGTCGTGATAGGCGTGAGTTTTAAAAAAAAGGGTTCACGTGATTGGCTTTACACGTGTCGACTAAGAGTCGTAAAAAGACGAGAGTTATATGTTGCATTTAAGCTCTCGGTTTTCTGGGCTACAGGACCCACTCGGTCGAGTCATGGTCTGACTCGATCGAGTGTGTCCTCGAAAAGGGGTCTGCCCAGGTTTATGGGCGCTACTCGATCGAGTAGCCTACGTACTCGGTCGAGTAGCACCTGTACGAGTGTTAACTCGTTTCGTTTTTTGGGTTTAAAATCGACGGTCGGTCACATTAAATACAGATATCGCACGATTTGAATTTAACTTGACCTCCGGTGCTATAATCGTGTACATATACGATTATAATACCGTTGTCGGGATTTTATGAAAACGTTTATATTAGAAATTTTGAACTAGCAACAGAATGCATCCCTCTAAGTCACGACATCGAAACTAACCCTTTCGGGTTATGTGATGTCGGTTTTCGTATCAACGGGTTCCGTGCTAATTAAAATGGGATCAAATGCGTTCAACTATTATTAGTCGCGATCACGTCACGCCCTTGAGTACATTGGGGCGGGGCTCCTCGAAAGGGCTCCACCTCCGTCGTTGCTCGTAAAGGGATTAGACGGACTTTAGGCGATAATTATAGTCAAACGTATTTAAAACCGGATTTTGATACTAGTTTATATATACGCGGTATGATAATGTTAGTAACGAAAGTGTAAAAGTTAGTATACAAAAAAAGTAAAATGTTAGAATTATGTTAAAGTTAGTGTTAGGATGTTAGTGCAGATATTATATAAACGATGCAAAAACGTAAATAAGAATGAAGTAACAAGGATCGAAATGGGGTTTAGGACACCCTCAACATACATGCTTAGTAGGGACCTCGAAAATGGACTCGTAAATAGTGACGGGACGTCGGAGTATCGAGGATGTATGCAAGTTATGGTGTGTATGTGTATGTGTGTGTGTTTGTCGGTTTTTCGAGGGACAAAGGACTCGGTTTTTGTGTGTAGTGCTTAGGGTTACTAAGGCTTGTAGTGTAGAGAGTATGGCTGTAAATGTAGGGTAAATGTAGGTTAAAACCTTAGGAAAAACTTGTGTCAAATGTGTGGGGGTCGTGGGGTATTTATAGAGTTTACCCCACGACCTAGGGTCACTCGATCGAGTGGCCCTAGTGCACTCGGTCGAGTGCCCTAGAAAATGGGCCTGATACGGAAAATGACGCTCCACTCGACCGAGTGGGTCAACCCACTCGATCGAGTGGATCAGGTGAATCGAGCCAAAATAGGAAGGAGTTGACCTTGTTTGATTTGGTTGCTCTTTTTGAAATGGATTTGGGCGCCAGCTTCTAGAAGGTCCCCCTTAGGCTGATTTTTGTGACGGGTTCGTCTTTGACCGGGTTTTCGCCCGGTCGCCAAAAGACGGGTTTTATTTTTGGTGTCGGTTTTGGCCCAAATTAGTCTTATTTTGCTCGGAACGACCCACTGGGCCTGGATTTGAGGTTAGTTTTGATAGATTTGCACTCCGCTAAAAGTCCATGTCAGATATTATTGATTTCGGGTCCAAATCCGAGTATACTAAGTCACGTTTGCGTCCGATCATCATCGGGTGTTTGTCGGGAACTGCTATAGACACTAGCAGGCAAAATGCGGGTGTCTACACTTAGATATTGTATCGTATAAGTCGCGTCGGGTTGAAATGGACATGGTTTGTGTTCAGGAGGGGTGTGTACTACTTAAACCAGGATCTCGCTGCACGCAGACCTGTTATGGTTGAGTTGCCTAATTATTGACTGAAGTCCGATATGTGTTAAGATTAAAGTTCTCGAATCTAGTTTCAAGAATTATCTAGGTGAAAGTCTAGTTGTCTACACTAATTCTATCCATAACGCCATTTTTTAATATTATTATTATTGATTGATTTTGACTTGCAGGTTGGCAAGTGCTTTGATTAAGTTTCTCTGAAAACTTATTTTATTATATTGTCTTAATGTTTAATCATTTTAAATATTTTGATATAATAATAATATTACTTTCCATATGATATAATATGGCTGAGAGAACGTCCTAGTTACTCCCCACTGATGTTGCTGTTATGTTTATAACATGACAGATATTTGCTCCTGACCTGAGTTTTGGGTGTGAGCTAGCGAGTAGCGTGGATCCTACTCTTTCTCCATTCATGGAATTTATGGATTTGTATAAACCCATTTTGGAGAATTTTTTTTAGTTCTTTTGTAAAAAGTGGCATTTGTATTGACTTATCATTTCTTTTAATAAGATATAGTTTGTCAGTATGTTTTAATCACAACTCTACAGTGTTTCCACCACTGCATTGCGTTAAAATTTTTAGGGGATTACATAGGATTTGATTCTTTCCAATCATGAATGTGGAGGCTTTTTTGTATTTTGTATGCTTCAGGGTTTTCGGGTTTGACCGGGTTTGACTTGGTCGGTAAAAGATGGTTTTGCCCCCGTAGGCGGTTTTGGCTTAGAAGAGCTTTATTTTATCAGACAATCACTCAATTAAGGATTCTGATGTTGAGGCTGGTTTTATAGGTTCTGTACTCTGTAATGTGATTGAGTCGAATACCACCAATGCTGAGCCATTACTCGAGTGTTCAGAAGCATGTTATTATCCGATCATCATCGAGTGTTTGACGGAAAACTTCTATAAACACGAATATGACAAATGGTGTTGGCGGCTATTGCAGGTGTAGTTTATCATATCTGTTTTAGTCGTAACATTATTAGTCGTATTGATGGGTATGTAAGGAGCCCTAGAAGAGTTATACAACTGATTAAGGAAGAGCTTAAGATTAGGCATAGTGGGATTATCACTGAAGTAGTTACTAATAGGAGGAATTGGCTTCGCCAAGTACTATAGATTAGGTAAGATTGCCTTGTAATGACACTATGTATGGTGCAAATGCTTCAAGTATTAATATAACATTTACATTTCACCAAAGGAATATGACAAATGTGGATGTCTACAATACCATATTGCAAATTTCAACCACATAATACATAACAAATGTGGAAAATGAAGACTCCTATAACATTATTTTTGTAGATTACGACTTGTCTACTTCATCCGTCTTTTATTTTCTGCCCACTTCCCTATTATATGTTAGACGTATTTATTGAAGTGGGAAGAAAATAAGATATGGAGGGAGTGTTTTCGTAGGTTTCACTTTTTGCACCTAATAGAAACACCATAATTAATTATTCGCAAAGGTTATTGGAATAATCAAATTGTTCTATCTCATTGTAAAAATAAATATTTCCAATTTTATTATTTTCGAAGGAACTTTATAATCTACTTCCCTGTTCCATTTGATTCTTTATATTTGTTTTTGGGCACTATTCATAGGTGAGTGAAATCATCAATGAAACTTCTAATATATAAGATAAAATATAGTCACGTGAGATCTTGTTTAAATTGTTTAATCGAGTACGTTATAAATATCAAATTTTTATAATTTTTAGAAATACGTAACTAAAGATATAGACAAAAGAAAACGTGCATTGATAAGTATAAAAAAACAAATATAAAGAATCAAATGGAACGGAGTAACTACATTATATAACAAATTTGTCCAATCTTATAACTTATATTTTGTATACATATCAAATCTAATGCAATAACAAGAGTCATAGATAACTGCCTTGTACGTTTTTGGGTCTAAACTAAACAGTGATACCTTCATATTTCACAAGTCACACCACTACATTGGAAGCCTCCATTCCCTTATCACTCTTACAAGCATCACTGACGCTAAGGTTTCTTTGCACCATTTTGTACCTATAATTCCTTGACAGAAGGATGTAAACACCCAAATTCACCACAAAAATGAGTGCCAGTAGCGCATAGAAATAATCAAGCCGGCTATGTTTCAAATCCTTGCCAATCCATTTGTTCCCACCATTCTGCCCCGTAATTAAATCCACAATTATGATCAAAAGACTACTAAGAAAACTTCCGACCCCGACTACACTAAGGTAGAAAGCCATCCCCATGCTTCGCATAGAGTCAGGCACTTGATCGTAGAAGTATTCTTGCATTCCTACTAACGAAAACCCATCCCCAACCCCAATGATCAAGAACTGAGGCGCTAGCCAAAACACGCTTACAATTGACCCTCTTATCCTTTTTCTCTCCACTAAGATCGATACCAACATTGACAAGATCAAAATGACCATCCCAATCCCGATTCTTTTTAAAATGCTTATCCCTCTTTCGTTACCTGTAACCCGCCTTAGGTAAGGCATTAGCACCCTGTCATACATAGCTACCGTGACGCTCATCCCTATTGCGGTGAAGATGTACATTGACGCTGCTGGAATTTCAAAGTCATTGTAGATTCTTCTGTTCATTACGCTCCCTTGCTTGACGAAGAATGTGGAGCCTTGAGATATTCCTATGCCAAATATTAAGCAACTTAGCCAAATGGGAATCATGTTGATTACGAGCTTTAGTTCCTCCACTTGTGTCACGGTTGCTAGCCTCCATGGACTCTCATTCTTACCCCTATTCTTTCCGAGATCATGCTCCCTTATCATAGCAGCTTTGTCCAAAAATCTACAAACTCTCAAATATATTATCCAAAATTAGTTTTGCAGCAGTTTATTGTTCAAACGAATTGAATGGAAGAAGTATTACCTTAGCCTATTCGTATGGCTTAAACGTGACCCTTGAAGATTCTCAAACTTCGGAACCTCGTACAGTAAAGAAGGATCGGAAGGGTAAGCCATATTTCTTTTAAAGAAAGCCGCGACTAGAACCTGCAACATTGGTGTCAAGGGACTCCCTTGAACGACCCTGTATCGATAGAAGGGCCTACCAATAAGAAATACAATGACAGTTATAGCCATTGTAATGGTAAGAATTAGAAATGCAAGTCCCCATCCAACATAGTCTTGTGTGTAAACAATCAGTGTCACCCCAAGAAACAACCCACAACAAAGAGAGACATTCCACCAGTTGAAAAATGACATCTTATGCTTCCTCTCCTCAGTGTGATTGTCGTCAAATTGATCAGCCCCGAAGCTCTCAAGGCACGGTTTGTAACCACCGGTAGCTACAGCCACTAGGTACGCTGCCATAAAGAAGACTATGATGTGGGCCTTGCTAGCTTCCTCGCATGGGCTCGCGTCCTTGCCGCACGGCTTAAGGCTCGGTATGTATTGACTCATTGTGAACAGTCCTAAGCCCTGGACATCAATGTACCAAGGAGAAACCATGTTTATTTAATGTCAAGTAGAACACGCTAATTCAAGATAATAATTTTAGGTAATTTTAGTTTGTTCACAAGACACCACCAACACATTTGTTTTTTCATTCGACTTTTTGTCCTACTCTTTTCAATTTCTTTTCTAGTCAATTCAACCAATTTCAGTTCACTTTAATTAGTACTCCCTCCGCTTGTCTATGATGTTTCACATTTGATTGTGGGAAGAAATTAAGAAAATAGATATATGCGGAGGAAAATGAAGATAGAGAAAAGGAAGTGGGGTCACAAGCAATAATAACCACAAAATATTTACTAAAAAGAAAAGTGGAAAATCTTAGTTAAGTTTCCTAAAAATGAAATGTGGAAGATCTTAGTGAAGAGGAGGGAGTATTTTAGTTCTATCAGGTTCATTTTGTATCAAATACTTTAGTTTCAATTATTTTAAGTTAAGTTTATTCGACTCTAGTGGAAAAGTACAGGACTCCTGAGCAAAAATATAACAATTGGTTTTAGCACTTAATTAATCAATTAATCCTCACATTTCTATGTAGGTGTTCATGTTCTTTGGAAAGAATATTAAGAGAGAGTTACATGTTTTAGTTAAAACTAGGGTCAAGCAAAAATATATGATATAGTATTATTATAAGTATAAGAATTTTCGTGTATATATTCCCCCATTCATTCCAATGGTAACACTTACCATAAATGGATTATCTAATCCAAACTACTTACTCCCTTTTTAGCAAAGAACATTACCAACTCTCCCTTTATTTACAATAAATGTTACTCCCTCCGTCCCTAAAAGATTGTCCCATTTCCCTATTATATGTGAGGAGTATTTTAATGAAACGTGACAATCTTAGTGGGACGGAGGTAGTATTACTTTTAACCACTTTATCTGGGTCCCTCCATTTAACCTTTTGATTTACTCATAACACCCTTAATTTTTACACATTTTCTTAAAACATGTGTCCAATCCAATGTTAACATTGGATTGGATGTGAGGGAGTGTATGTGGAGTTCTGGTGAGAACGGTAGGAACGAATCCCCACCATTCAATTTTGATCCAATGGTCAAGTAGTAGGTGGGTTTCAAACTCAAGTCCTCTTGATTGAAGTACAATACACTTGTTATTACCATTACGACACAGATCTTCATGTTAGTTTTGTGTTTCTTGTGTTATATCTATACTAATTTTTGGCCGTGCAAAATTGCACGAATGTATTAAAAATTTATGTTTAAATTAGAAATGATTTAATAAATATTAGAAAGAATATGAAAAATTAATAGTTTTAAATATATATACTAATATCCAAGACTATACAATATAAACGCTAATATCATGTTCAATTAATGTAACGTTATGAGACATACGAAAACTATATTTTTTCATGTATACAATATAGTACTCCGTACTTATTTCAGCTTATTTTATCCGAGAAGACGCTTGTATATAGACCAACGAATAATTTTGCAATTCCTCGCATCTGTAAATTTAATAATATGTATGGAGTAATAATATTGTCAACGGTAGAACAAATGTTATGATAGTTATAAAATTATAATGTCCTGCCTATATATCATATTCAGTTAATTGAAATTAAATTTTACTTGTAAATTATTCAATAATTAACTTAATACCGCACGTAAAATAATAATTGAGATGCAGTATTGACTCAATATTTTCAATATCATTAAAGGTGAACTTTCTAGCTTATACACAAATGAAAAACAACAAAACGATATATGGAAGTTGTATTTGAAGAAATTAATAAATAATTGTTGATAAGAAGGGTTATGGATGTACATTTAAGATTTTGCAGAACTCTAGAATGTGTATATCGTTTAAGGTGTCAAGTCATTTTGAATGTCTTCATCTACTACTACTGTTCTTGACTCTCCTTTTAATGATTTTTGTTCGGTCATTCGAGAAGCTATATTAGGAGTAACAATTCCTCGTTTGGTCCTTAATCAACTTGTAATTTTTTATGCTTCGCCCCTCTTGCGCACCAAAAAAATGGTAGTGGACTCTATTTGGTTTTTCTTATTTTTCTTATTATTTTGCTTGAACCCTACATTATCGTATTTGTGCTGCAGTAAGCGTTTGATATAATTAGATATGAATCATGTCATACTTATGATATAAGAGTGACAATAGATTGGTTTCAGCCTTTCGGGTAGGGCGAATCATTCTTCATCATCCATCTTCGCTTTAAATTTTTATCAAACTCATCCATATTCAATGAAATTTATGACCATCTTCGTGGATTAAACAAATGGGTTGGTCATTTAATGATCGGGTGATAATACACTCTCCGTCTTATTCACTTGTATATCTTTTATATTATTTGCGAGTAATATTTTAATAAAGGTGACAAATGACTGAGACGAAGGGAGTAATATAAGAGTAAATTAATAATTACTCGCTAGTAAAATGTCAATTTTTAAAGTTAATCCACTTTATTTTATTTTTTAAATTACTCCCAACGAATTGTCAACGTTTATAAACGGCTCTAAAATCTCTATTTGTATATTATTATTAAGATTAAAAATCCTTTGTTACAGAGCGGATTGTGGGGATGGACAAACAAAAACGTTATGTGTATTTTCGTTCTAAAAACTACACATAATCAAACAGAAGTCTAAAAACGTTAGGTTTGGCCATAAAGTTTGTGTAATTTTTTATAAAAGAAATCAAACAGAAGTCATTTTAGAAATCAAACGCGACATGATAATGTTGACACGTTGGGTCAATGATATATACCACTAAATTATTAGAATATTAACATAGTATTATATTTGAAATTACAGTCAAATATTATATTTAGGTCATGTTCTTTTGCACTGATGCTGAACTGAGCTTAAAAGAAGTTGAAAAGAACCGAATCTTAATATCTTAGACTACAAAAATAATTAAAAAGTTACTTTTAAATAATTTTTAATGTATTTAATAATAAAAATATTATACCCTATGGTTGTTTACAGGTAAGTATCGTAATTAATGAATAAAACAATAATATCCCTTTATTTTTGTAAAATTGAAATTAATGCAAAAATTAATCAAGTTTATCCAATACCCACGTCATCATAATTGAAATTAATGCAGAAAATGAAGATCGACATTTGATTTCGATGCCTCCACCTTTGTTTTCGGCCACGTGTTCCACGCCATTCGTACACCGTCGATTCCTTCCAATGACATGTTAGCTGCCGCTATTGATTTAATTGGTCGATTGCTTGATTTTGGAGGGAGGGAAATTGATTTGATTGAATTGGAGGTTTTAGGTTTGATTGATTTTTTGGGGTTTTTTTTAGTTAGGATTATTGGACAGAAGAAGAAAAATCTCTCCAAATTCATCAAACAAATCGAGATATTGGTGAAACGGAGGAGAGAATAAAAGTTGACATAAGTGGGGAGTTAAAATGGTAAGGAGTGGGGAGTTTAAAGATGGGGAGGAGTTGGGAGTTAAAATGACGGAAGTGGAAATTTTTTTCAAGTAACCATCCATAATTTTATTTAAATACATTGACGGTTAATTTATTAAATGAAAACAGTTTTTTTGTCACATAGGACCTGCCATGTGTGTGCCAAGTCACCGCCACATGGAATGCTGAGGTGGGTGAACGTGGAAGCAGTAAATGCTTCTGCTTTAAAAGATTAAGATTAAAATATGAATGAAAACTATATAACTACAATGGGAAAATAGTAGTATACGACCGGTTATATCTATAATCAACTCAAAGTTGTTTACCTTTTGTGTATACTATCGATCTTATACTACAAGTTTCTGCCAGTCCTGAAGAACCCATGCACAAAAATACAAACATCAACTTTCGTTCGTGCCAAACTTGAGGGTAGTCCAGAGGGGCGGTGATAATCTAGGGTCCAAGTCTAGAGGGGCCCAATTTTATGGGAAACAAACTAATTACAATTGTTGAATTGGATGATTATAAGAGGAAGAAGTCCAGATTTTAGTTCCTGCGTTGCAATGGATTGGAGCAGTTCTGGAAGAGCAAGGAAGCATTGGAAGCAAGCCTGGTACGGCATTACACCTGCTGCAACAGTTCACCAGTTATGGAGTGAAGGATTTTCAACAACAAAGAGAGACCTTACAAGCAACTCCTTCGACACATAAAATTTGAAGTATTTGTTCGATTAAGAAGTAGAAACCATAGATTTAAGAATGAAACTTATGTTGTAATTACATGTATAGTACTCCCTTCGTTTATTATGTTTCATCTCATTAACATTTGCACATGGAAAAAGGAGGATGTTAAACAAGTATAAAGTAAATGAAGGTGTGGACATGACATAGGTCCACCCCGACACGGCCACGCGCGGGTTTTGGGAGGCGAATGAATCTCCATATGAGAATGGATCGAATTGAAATTTAAATCGAAGTGGAGACGCCACCGAACTTTGTGGGAGTTCGGGCCCATTCGAACCCAGTCTATGTCGTAGTGGGCCGTATACAAAATACGGCCCATTTCCGATGTCAGAGTTTATTGGGCTCGTCCCTTTGCATTTGATACCGATACCGTGTATTGAATGACTCTCGTGCACCAACGGTTTCGGGCATCCGGAAATCGAGGTTCTGAGTAAGGGGTGAGGGTACGTGTTGGGAAGCCCACAAAGGACACCCAACCCCACCCACACATTAGCGGCCTCTACTAAGATATCGAATGACTTTCTAATACGCGCGTTAGTTGAACGATGAAAATGTTATGCAAACAATATGTTCCCTAGATATGCGAAAAATGGAATGAGTTTCTATGTCGATTTAATGCAACTAATTCTAACGTCGAAGTTAAATTTAGCATGCGAAGTTTATTTTAGTACAATAAAATTAACAACGAAAATCAACAAGAAAATAACAAACTTGTTAGTAGCGGTATAACGATATTAACGGTTTGCGAATAATGGAATGACGTAAATAAGATGATGCATGGTTTTGAAAAAGTGATGTTTCATGTGATTGATTTGACACGTGTTGACCTAAGTCATAAAGGAAATGTAATAACAAGACTTGAATGACAGTATAGGACTCACGGTTTGACGTGATAAAGGGTCACTCGACCAAGTCATTGAGGGACTCGACCGAGTGGTCCTCTGGAAAGGATTCTGTCCGGATTTCGAGACGTCACTCGACCGAGTGCACGGCCACTCGACCGAGTCATGGCAGGACTCGACTTAGTGATTGTCAAAATAGCATTCTGTTCCGTTTTTGGTGTGCCACTCGACCGAGTGGGTTAGGCACTCGATCGAGTGCCTCCTGTACGAACCAAGGTTCGCTTTGTAATTTGTTATCGATTTCGAAATTGCTTTTGATTTTGATAATTTGACGACTTTGTTAAATTGGGCACAAATATTGTGGGATTTATACTCGATTCTAATTTTGATACTCGTCATATCCCATATTCGATTATTGAATCGATATGGAATGTTAGAGCGAAACTTGGAAGAAAAAGATGCTAGAAGTCGTTTAAATTAACTAAAACGATATGGACCTTCTCCGCGTTAATAGTGTCGTATTCTATCGAATAAGGTGACAACTATTTTAGCATCAACGAAGATCGTATTAGTTTGATTTATTGACTAGTCGTTTAGATACGACCACCAATTATTGAATTGGTATCGGACCTAAAGACGTTTTGTGACTACTCTAATTAAAAAGTACTTGATTTGATTCCCTCTGCATCCCGACATCGTAATAAATCCTTGCGGATTATGTGATGTCGGATCCGCATCAACGAGTTTCGACCCAAATAAAAAAGAAACGTGTTTTTTGTTTGAAATAGTTTGGAAATTGATGAATATGCGATGAATGACGAAATAAGAAAATTATGGTTGATGTTAATTCGCCTCAACAATCAAGCGATCGGGGTGATGAGATAAGCGACCGACAATGCTGAGTGCAATACTCTTGTATATTCGGGTTTCCTTATCCCATCATCACTCACGCTCGACACGAATCGACGAATATTTTAGTATTTTATACTAGTTATATTATCGGTATTATAGATGCGATAATAAAATAAATAAAAAAAACAAAAAGAAGATGAAGACGACGCGAAGACGAGGCAAGGAAGAAAAGAAAGGGAAAGAAAAGGGTTCTGCACCCTCAACCTACATGTTCTTGTCTCGGATGAGACTCGCTTGATCGTGGCTTAGACACCGGAGTTCGAGGCTTACGTAGATTAAGTTGTGGTGGTTTAGGGTTTGGATTCCTAGTTGCTAGGGCTAGGGTTTATGTGTATAGGATTAGAGTTTGATTAGGGTTGAATTAGGGTGGAAAAGATGTGTGTAAAATTAGGGTTGAAAAAAAGATCATCCATTTTGCATGCAAGGGGGTGCTTATATAGGCATTGCTATGCACCCTCGTCTAGGGTTACTCGACCGAGTAGCCCCTGGACTTGGTTGAGTGGCCCGAGCGGCTGCAGCTGGGCTGGATACAGGGCCCACTCGATCAAGTGGGCTGACACTCGATCGAGTAGGTCAGCCGCAGAGGACGGGTCCGGTTTTATGGACTGTGGTTTGGACATTTTGTGGGTTTTGTATTTGGATTGGACTTTTGATGTTTGAGTGACTGTTTTTTGTGTCTCGGAACAGCTTTGACCGGGGTTTGACCCAATCGCTAAAAGTCGGTTTTATTTTCGGTGTCGGTTTTGACCCAAATTAGTCTCATTTGATTGGAAACAGACCATTGAGCCTGGATTTGAGGTCGGTTTTGTGAGATTTGTACTCCGTAAAGGGCCTTAGCCAGCAGTCAATGGTTTCGAGCCCATGTCCAAGCGCGTAGAAGCACGTTTGCGTCCGATCATCATCGGGTGTTTTTTGGAAACTGTTATAGACACCTGGCAGTCAAAACGTGGGTGTCTACAGAGCCCCCACTCTGACTGAGGCTTGGACAAGGCGAAAGTCAGAGTAGCTATCAAGCCAATTAAGACCTGGTAGACTTCCGGTCGGGTCGCTTATAGTCCGTTGGACTTGCGTGAAGGGCTCGCCAGCCATAAGATAGAAGTCATACCTGAGCTGATGATAATAACTCCGTGGGGAATTTGGGCTTGTCGCGTAAGTCCCGAGTGCGCCTATATGTGGGCCCATTCCATGAAAAATGCCGCCTTGGGCTTTCCGCTGGGGAGATATGTGAATTGCGCGGTCTTGAATTGTACCTGTATAAGCTACATAAAATTTTGCATGCAACACGTAGGCGAAACAAATATGACTCGCGCTGGGAAAATGATTTTTGATTTTTTTTGAAATTTTGTATTTTTGAAATTTTTTGAAATTTTTGACTCCAAAGAAATTTAGGAAAGTTCGGGATGACTATCTCCGGGCTAAGATTAGGGAATCTCGAGACGAGGGCTGTATGTTGATCCCGTTAGAATTAGGAACTTTCTGCGTAGGGAAGATATGGAAAGAGGGTTGTGGGGTTAATGCTATAAATACCCCTCTCTGTCTTTGAATTTCTTCACAACTTCCTCACAATTCATTCCTTTTCAAAAAGAAAGTTTCTTTATTCCTTTCAAGAATTTTAACCATGGAAATTGATCGATTGATCGTGATGCTGCAAGCATGGTCCCGATGCTTTAGGGACATGGACAGGGTTGCTCTTACTCAGACGGGTATTACTCAGTTGTATCCATTCCGTCAGATGCAAGTTGATCGCTACTTTCTCGATGCTTGTTTGTCCTATTGGGACGATACATACCATGTCTTTGCCTTTCCCCAGGGAGAAGTTTGTCCCTTACCCGAGGAGATTGCTGTTGTGGGAGGATGGAACCCGATACTCCGACCTGCCGTCCCGTGTTCGGTTCATGAGCCGAGAAGGAAGCTTCGAGAATTTTTAGGACTCTCCCATAATGAGGTATCTCGCATGATGGAGCATGGCCATATTTCCTTGATTGATTTGACCGAGAAATTTATGAACCCGCATGATGTTCGGGTGAGACCAATTCACAGTCGTAGGGCCTTTTCTTTTTGTATGCTTCACGTTTATGCTTTTGAAGGTCATATGAACTTATTGTCATGCATGGGTAACGCCCGCCTCTTGACCGTGGTTGATCAGATGGAGACGGAGGATAGTCCGGCTTGGCTTATCACGGGTGAAATTATAAAGGCCTAGACAACCGTAGGAGGGATTCGTCAGTTCGCTTGACCGGGAGTACCCGTTTACTGCAAGTATGTTACTTCGAATTTCTATTTTTCCCAATTTTTTGATTTTTTGATTTTTTTCTCGCGATTTTTCTGCTGCAGTGGGCACTCGATCGAGTTACCCTGGCACTCAATCGAGTGCCCTCGTAAAAAGCCCCCTGTTCGTTTCCAGAGGTACCACTCGATCGAGTGACCCCCAGGCACTCGGTCGAGTGCCCTTAGGCGGACGCCTGTTTCGTCCCGGGAACTCATATTTTCGCTTCCTTTTTTCAGATTTGGCTATATGAGAGGTTATCAGTGATAGACCCTCCACTTGACATGAGCAACTATCGTCATAATCAGGTGATGACAAGGAGGCGGGCTATAGACTTTTCTCGCCAGATTACTCAGAAGTATTGGGATGAGGTGTTGTCTTTTCATAGCGGCCCGTTGATCCGATAGGTAGTGCCGTGGTGGCCCATTTATGTTTGGACTGGCTTGGACCCGAGGGACAAATAAAGCTCGTTATCAGGTAATCTTGTCTTCCAGGCAGACAGTTCATTTCTACCCGGATCGCATACTAAGGCAGTATGGTTGGACCCAAAGAATCCCTGAAGTTGAAACAGTTGTGAGTGAATCTACCCAACTGACGGATGTGATGTGCGATACTTGGATGCAAAGATGGTATACCCGGCACACTTGGCCCATTCCCAACTCTCTCCATTCAATCTGGGTTTCAGATTCTTATGAGAAGTGGACCAAAGCGGATACTGCTAAAGTCCGAGCTGCCTTGAAGGTTGATGAAGCTTTCGACCTGCTGCGAAGGGAACAAGTCAAAGATAACAGGGGCTTTTTTGATGAGGGCGACACTCCGGCTACTCTAGTCCGTCTTATGTCAGGTCAAAAGAAGAAGACTAGGACTCAAGGCGAGGGGTCTAGTTCTAGAGGTGCATGAGGGAAGGTGAGCCCCCAGACTGACTTGGAAAGGAGACTTGGCCCAAGACTGGCAGTGTAGGACCGACTTGGCCCGCGAGACAGACTACCTGAGCACGTGCGGGCTCGACTTGGACCAGTGACAAAAGCAGAAGATCTGCTGTCGAAGAAACGGGTTCGAGCTAAGGAGGTTCCCCTCGTGATTCGGGAACGCTCGCCCCCCTCCGGCGACATCGGGCCCCACGCGACCCGAAGGATAAAGGGAAGGACAAAATGCACGAACACTAGTCTACTTAGCTTCATTATTTAAGTAGTATTACTATTTTTGTGGTGTGTTTTTTTTGTGTAATTGCCGTTTTTGGGGTTTTTTTTTTGGTGTGTGTGGTGTAATTCTGGATTTCCCGAGTCTATCGGGTTTTAAATAAAAGACATATTGGTGAATACCGTTCCCGTCTTTTCATTTATTGCAATGGTTGTACCCTTTTGAGGGGTTGCCTACGTATCCACAATTAGCGGAATCAAACCAAACGTAGTTCAAACATAGATTTTTTACAATTTTTTGAAATACACCAAGACTATTAGTTCGAGATGTGCGACATTAGGATGAATAATCCTAGCTCATTGACTTGTCTATAATTTTGAAAATTTATAAAAAAAGATGAATTTTTATAAACTTTTTGCAAATGACATTGAGATAGGGTTTATGGGTAGTAGCGCTTCAACTGGTCCAAGTTGGTTGGGTTGACGAATTCGTTCCCGTCCAAGTCTGTCAGCATCACCGCTCCTCCTGATAAGACCGTCTTTACCAAATACGGTCCAGCCCAATTAGGTTTGAATTTTCCTCTTGGGTCAACCGGTAGTAGGGCCCGGACCGATTTTAGGACTAGATCCCCTTCTTTGATGTTTCTGGGCCTAACTCTTTTGTTGAAAGCCCGTTGGATCCTCTTTTGATATATTTGGATATTGTTGAGGGCCCGAGATCGCCGTTCGTCTAAAAGAACTAGCGAATAGTAACGGGCTTGGACCCAATCTGCTTCCGATACTTGGCTTTCAAGTAAAATCATGAGGGATGGTACTTTTAGCTCGACCGATTGGACCGCCTCCATTCCATATGTCAAATAATATGGAGTTGCTCCGGTTGTGGTGCGAATTGAAGTTCGGTAGCCCCAGAGAGCAAAAGGTATTTTATCAGGCTAATCCCGGTAATTCTCAGCCATCTTTTTAAGTACGGTGACAATTGTTTTATTAGCCGCCTCTACCGCTCCATTTGTTTGGGATCGGTAAGGAGAAGATGTATGCCTTTGAATTTTATATTTTGCCAGCAACGTGGCAGTTTCACCTTGAAAATGGGTCCCGTAATCACTGATAAACTCGTGTGGGATCCCGTATCGGCATATGATCTTATTCTGGATAAATTTGGCCACATGCTTGGCGTTCAAGACACGATATGACTCAGCTTCGACCCATTTGGTGAAATAGTCGATGACCACCAAAATGAAGCAACGACCTCCCGTCCCGGAAGGGTGTACCTTTCCAATTATGTCAATGCCCCATGTCGAAAATGGCCACGGGGACGTCATGG
Source organism: Agrostemma githago (assembly GCA_958450325.1). Taxonomy (NCBI): domain Eukaryota; kingdom Viridiplantae; phylum Streptophyta; class Magnoliopsida; order Caryophyllales; family Caryophyllaceae; genus Agrostemma; species Agrostemma githago. Next base: position 21,820,718 of record OY288244.1, on the reverse strand, counting down.
TGTATAGCAGAGATGACGGAATATGTTCTACATTGGCAAAGATCTGACAGTTACGGCAGTGTTTGACATATGACTGACAGTCCGTTTCCATGGTGTTCCAATAATATCCGAGCCTCATGATTTTCCGAGCTAACATATGGGCATTCATATGTGGGCCATTTTCACCATCGTGTACCTCGGACATAACCTTTTCGGCCTGTACTTTATCGATACACAGGAGGAGAGTCCCCTGTGCCGTCTTTTTGTATAACTGCCCGTCGTCCGTACGAACAAATTGGGTCGCCAATCTTCGCAAGGCCTTCTTGGCCCGGTTTTCAGTTTCCGGGGGATACTCTCCCCTTGTCAAGTAGGTTAGGACAGCCTGATACCAAGGTTCTGGGTCAGTTATCTCAATATCCTGGATGGCGTGGATGTAGGTTGGCTCGGACCGTCTTTCAACGCAGATTGGCATGCTAGTTAGATACTCCGGGATATTCAGTAAAGATGCTAATTTGGAAAGCGCATCTGCGAATTGGTTTTCTTCCCGGGGCAGGTAGATATATTACACCTTCTGGAATTGTTTCTGTAGAACCCTTACTCGTGCTTGGTAAGCCACGAGATTGGTGTTCCGAGTTTTCCATTTTTGGAGCGCTTGATTGATTATAAGCGATGAGTCACCGTGGACCCGGAGGTTCGCTATCCCTAAATCAGCGGCGGCTTGCAGCCCGTGAATGCATGCTTCATATTCGGCTGCGTTGTCGGTCACGTCAAAGTCCAATTTAATAGATAACGGGGTGTGTTCCCCTTGTGGCGAGATTAACAGGATCCCGACCCTAAATCCTCAGAAGTTGGATGCCCCATCAAAATACAAATCCCATGTCTTGGTGGCGGTATGGAATATGTCTTCATCTGGGAAAGCCCAAGTATCGGTATGCTCTTCTTCAGATACCGGGCTATCGGCGAGGAACTCGGCTACTACCCGGCCTTTGATGGCTTTCAATGGTACAAACTTGAGGTTGAACTCAGCTAACATTAAAGTCCATCTGGACATCCTGCCATTGAGGATGGGCTTCTCGAACAGGTACTTGATAGGATTCATTTTGGATAATACATGTACCTCGTGACTGAGCATGTAATGTCGGAGCTTTTTAGTGGCCCAAACCAAAGCTAGGCACGTTTTCTCGAAGATTGTATACTTGCATTCGTATTCTAGGAACTTTTTACTGATATAGTAAATAGCTCCTTCTTCTAAATCGACTGTCTGGGCCAGCATAGCCCCCATGGCTGTCTCGGTCGTTGTTAGATATAACGACAAAGGCAAACCGGGTTGAGGTGGCATTAATACCGGTGGTGCAGACAGGATCTCCTTGATTTTATCGAAAGCCGTTTGACATTTGTCGTCCCATAGTACCCGTTCTCCGATCTTCAGTTTTTTTGAAAATGGGCTCACATACCATGGTTAGCTTTGAAATGAATCGGCTGATATATTGGACTTTCCGAGAAACCCCCTTATTTCTTTTTCGGTTTTGGGTGGCTACATCTCGGTAATGGCCTTGATTTTAGCTGGGTCAACCTCGATGCCGCGTTGGCTAACGATATGGCCCAGTAATTTGCCCGATGTTACCCCGAAACTGCATTTTTTAGGGTTTACCCTCATGTTGTATTTGCGTAGTCCGGTAAAGAATTTTCTTAGGGCCGCAATGTGCCCACTTTGGTCTTTGGACTTCACAATCATATCGTCCACATAAACCTCCACTTCCTTATGCATCATATCGTGTAGTAAAGTAGTGGCGGTTCGTTGATAAGTGGCCACGGCATTGATGAGCCCAAATGGCATAACGGTGTAACAGTAAGTACCCAAAGGTGTAATGAAGGTGGTCTTACTCATGTCTTCTTATGCCATTTTAATCTGATTGTATCCGGCATACCCGTCCATGAATGATAGAAGGGCATGATCGGCTGTGTTATCCACCAGTATGTCGATGTGTGGTAACGGAAAATCATCTTTTGGGCTGGCCTTATTAAGGTCCCAAAAATCTACACATACCCGCACCTTGTCGTCCTTCTTGGGTACCGGCATGATGTTTGCGACCCAATCTGGATATTCAGACACTTGTATAAAGCCCGCTTTGAATTGCTTGTCGACTTCTTCTTTGACTTTGAGAGACCATTTGGGCCTCATTCTTCGGAGTTTCTGTTTTACCGGTTTACACCCACCTTTGATGGGTATACGGTGTTCAGCTATTTCTCGATCTATTCCCGGCATGTCTTTGTAGGACCATGCGAAGACATCCTTGAACTCTTGGAGGAGGTCTGTGAATTGTTTTCTCTCCTCGGGATCTAAGGATAGGCCCAACTTAAGCATTTGGGGCTCTAAAGTGGTTCCCACATTAATGGACTCGGTTTCTTCAATCACCGGATCTCGGAACTCCCTTTGTTCGAGCTGCTCGATCAGATGCGGAGGAAGAGGTAACTGTTCGTCGGGTTTCTCAATGTCATTGCATGTAAATTTTTTGAAATTGAACAAATTTTGAAAATAAGACAAGTCGTAAGCAGAACGGTTTTCGTTATTATTATTAATGGTAAATTTTGAGAATAGCTCGAATAGAGCGGCCATCTGATCGTTGGTCAGTGGCGGGATAGGGAGTGCTTTCGGGACAGGCCCCGAGACTCCAGTGGCTAAGGGAAGAGGGGTTACAGATTGGACACTAGCACCAGACCCTCAAGACTTGAACTCAGACTCCGACTCTGACTCAGATTCAGACTCGGACTCGGACTCGGTATCCGGCAAGTCTCCCTCGCCGGTGGTTAGCTTGTAGGTCCGTCCTTGGCTGTCTGTCCACTTGACGGCCTTCCTCCAGGTCCTTTTCTCGGTGTCTGCGCCAACTTCGGAGATCAGCTTTGTTGGGTCAAACCGGTTGCTGCGGAGGATCAGAATGACCAGATCCTCCTTTGGAGCAGGGATGGCCTTGTCTTCTCCAAATAGGAGCCCCAGCACGGGCTCGGAGTTATTTTCACCTTCTTTTGACTCGGCCTGGACAAGGGTGAATATATCAACATGGATGAAATTGCATTCTCGAGCCGTTTTGGTCTCGGGATACGTGATGGTGGGTTGGTAGAGGTCCACTTGAATAGCTCCGAATACAGGAGTGACGAAGTAATCATTTAACTTCGGGCTATAAGGGCCTAAGTACGTACCCTTGATGAGGTTGGTGGCCTTCTGAATACCGGCCCGGACCACGTTTTCCGGGGTCATAGCATACCCCAACCCGAACTGTGATTCGCCGTCGTTTAGGACCTCGATAATCTTCCCAGCTGGAAGATATGGCCTCGAGGTAGCCCCCGGTAAGTAGCCCAAGTTTTGTAGCATCGTGTCGATGCTGGTGGTGAAGTAAGGCCTGAAGAGATATTCCTCCTCCATCATGCCCACGAAATCAAATCCTCGTGGGTCCGCCCGATCCGTACCATTGCAGCTTGCTACGGTAATGGGGGTCGCCTCCAGTGTGATGACACCGTCCTGAAGCAGCATCTTGACTTTTCTGTGGAGGGTAGAGAATACGGCCTTGACCGCATGGATCCAAGGCCTTCCTAGTAGTAAGTTAAAGGACGAGGTGACATCGATCACCTGAAACTCCAATTCTTTTTCGATTAGGCCCGTTATTATTATCAGCTTAACGGCCCCGGCAACCGGTTTTGGGCTTCCGTCGAAAGCCTGGATAGTTTGTGTCGTCGGGAGATAGTCGGTATCTGTGATACTGAGAACCCTAGCGGTCCATAGGGGAAGAACATTTACAACAGATCCGTCATCGATTAGGGTCATCGGTTGGTACTTCCCTCGATAAATGACCGTAATGTATAGGGCCAAATCCCGTTATCGAACCAGATCCCGTCAATTTGTGGGATAAAGGGGGAGATGAGGTGAGAGCAGACAATTACCTCTCCCGTGAATATAGCATGGGCACTGAACGGGTTTTCCTTGTTACTCGGCTTGTCTCCGGGCAACGGTATTTTCCCATTCTCGATCAGATTTTGGATTAGATGTTTTAGTTTCCAGCATTTCTCCGTGTCATGCCCATTACCTCGGTGGTATTGGTAGTAGGCTTGGGCATTGTAACTTTTGGACCTTTTCTCCACTGGAACTTCGGGAGTTGGGCTTATCAGTTGGATCAGACCCTTTGAAGATAGACTTTGTAAGGCATAGGTATAGGTAGTCCCTATATCCATGAATACCCGATTTGGAGTATTCTTTTTGGATGAGGTATCCAGCAAATTAACCTCATCGAAAATGCTGCGGGTTGCAGCTGCAGGTGTGGGCTTGCTCATAGATGAACTGGCCCCTTGATAGCCCTTGGCAGAGGCCTTAGTCAGGCTCTCTAACCGTAAGTCATCCTCGATCCTTGTACCCATTTCAGTTAGGGTGGCAAAATTGAGGATGACAGCGTACCGGAGATGGACCCGGTAGGAAGGAAGGAGGTTCTTGACAAAAGCCTCCACTAGAACTTTCTCGCTGGGCTTATCAACCAGCTTCATACTCTCGGCCCGCAATCTTTGGAGATATCTGGTGAACCCTTCTTTGGGCTCTTGGGCCATTACTTCCAGAGTACGCATTGTAGTCTGGATCTCGGTATTATCAGCGTAATTCCGAGCAAATTCAGTCGCCACATCGTCCCAAGTCTTGTATTTCTTGGAATCGAGCCTCTAGTACCAGGCCTTGGGATGCTTTTCAAGGGAGGAAGGGAATAAATGCTTAAACATGGTGGACTTCATCCCTTTGACCGCCATAAAATCTTTGAAAGCCCGGATGTGTTGGACCGGGTCTTCAGTACCCTCAAACATTGGAATTCCCATGAGGTTGAGGTTAGCAGGTAGCTTGTCATTTAAAGGCGAATAGGAATGAGCATTTTCAGTGTGGATCGAGTTCTTCGTTGACAACCTGTTCTTCGAGCCTGCGAACAACGCTGATTAGTTCAGCTATGGGCCCACTGGGCTAAGATCCTTCAATAGGGGCTACCTTCTCTACGACACTCACACGGGTGGCCAAGGTCGTTTGGTCGGTCTGAATGGCAGTTAATTGAGTTTCGATCTTGGCCAACGCAGCCTTCAGTTCGTCCATCTTGCGTTGATGTCTAGTCTCGGGTGGCCTGTCCGTAAGAACACCGCATAATCAGAAACTAGCTCAAATCCTGGAATAGAAAGTACATCCCGAGCAAGACTGAAAAGGGAAGTGACTCGGAAAAGACACCTAGACGGGTGACTTATGAAAAGTGGGCCTTCTTTAGAATTAGGCGGATGGGCCGAGTCCTGTTCGAAAGAAGGTCCACGTGAGACATCCCCAGACTTTTAGACTCGATTGTCTAGCCGGGCCCTCCTTTGTAGAAGTATATCCTACGTAGGTGGGCAGGGCCTTAGTCTAATAAGGCGGACTGGGATGGGGAAGAAACTTGTGATGTAGGATCGACAGAGTTTCGACGCTAAAGACTTCGACGACTTACGACAAGACCCGACACATGCTAAATACGGGAAGTCCTAAGAAGAGGAAGGTTTTGGGAGAAGATTTTTGGAAAATCCGAAAAAAAAAAATGGTGGAGGGGCCCGATTTTTCGAAAGAAAATCAGAAAACATATCCGGCCACGGTTTTGAAGGTTCGAAAATATTTTTGAGTTTTGAAATTGGCGGAATACCAGCTAGAAATAGGCTATTTTGAGTAAAATCATAAGTCCTAAATTCGGTACACGTCCCGGGTTTTGAAATTGGATAGTTTGAAAAAGATGCAATTTTTGAAAAAAAAAACGGTTTTGAAAAAAAAATGACACGGAAACCAAGTAGCATATAGTCACGCAAGCATTATAACGACACTATGTATGCTTTACACGAAGTCTCGGTCGGTCTATAAAGGGTCTATACCAGTGCGCATAGTCTAGACGTTGATCGGGACGGACTTCATAAGTCGAGTTGAGCTTAGAACATGCCGCGAAACCCACTCAAATCGACTATGGACACCTTTGACATATCCATATTGGAGTAAATCACGGTATAGTGGGACGTCGGTCACGAGTAGCGGCCCGAAAAAATATAGGGTTATGCATGAACCGTAAAACTAAGACGCGTATTGTACTAGTCAAACGATTTCTATTCGAGTCTCACCCTGAGGATGCCGATGGTAAGTCACGCATCAGTTAATCACCAGCGGAGTCGCCAAATTGTGGACATGACATAGGTCCACCCCGACGCGGCCACGCGCGGGTTTGGGGAGGCGAATGAATCTCCATATGAGAATGGATCGAATTGAAATTTAAATCGAAGTGGAGTCGCCACCGAACTTTGTGGGAGTTCGGAACCGTTCGAACCCACTCAATGTCGTAGTGGGCCGTATACAAAATACGGCCCATTTTCGATGTCGGAGTTTATTGGGCTCGTCCCTTTTGCATTTGATACCGATACCGACATTATCGGATACCGTGTATTGAATGACTCTCGTGCGCCAACGGTTTCGGGCACCCGAAAACCGAGGTTCTGAGTAAGGGGTGAGGGTACGTGTTGGGAAGCCCACAAAGGACACCCAACCCCGCCCGCACATTAGCGGCCTTTACTAAGATATCAAATGACTTTCTAATACGCGCGTTAGTTGAACGATGAAAATGTTATGCAAACAATATGTTCCCTAGATATGCGAAAAATGGAATGAGTTTCTATGTCGATTTAATGCAACTAATTCTAACGTCGAAGTTAAATTTAGCATGCGAAGTTTATTTTAGTACAATAAAATAAACAACGAAAATCAACAAGAAAATAACAAACTTGTTAGTAGCGGTAAACGATATTAACGGTTTGCGAATAATGGAATGACGTAAATAAGATGATGCATGGTTTTTAAAAAGTGATGTTTCACGTGATTGATTTGACACGTGTTGACCTAAGTCATAAAGGAAATGTAATAACAAGACTTGAATGACAGTATAGGACTCACGGTTTGACGTGATAAAGGGTCACTCGACCAAGTCATTGAGGGACTCGACCAAGTGGTCCTCTGGAAAGGATTCTGTCCTGATTTCGAGACGTCACTCGACCGAGTTATGAGGGAACTCGACCGAGTACACGGCCACTCGAGCGAGTCATGGCAGGACTCGACCGAGTGGTTGTCAAAATAGCATTCTGTTTTGTTTTTGGGGTGCCACTCGACCGAGTGTGTTAGGCACTCGATCGAGTGCCCCCTGTACGAACCATGGTTCGCTTTTTAACTTGTTATCGATTTCGAAATTGCTTTTAATTTTGATAATTTGACGACTTTGTTGAATTGGGCACAAATATTGTGGGATTTATACTCGATTCTAATTTTGATACTCGTCATATCCCATATTCGATTATTGAATCGATATGGAATGTTAGAGCGAAACTTGGAAGAAAAAGATGCTAGAAGTCGCTTAAATTAACTAAAACGATATGGACCTTCTCCGCGTTTATAGTGTCGTATTCTATCGAATAAGGTGACAGCTATTTTAGCATCAACGAAGATGGTATTAGTTTGATTTATTGACTAGTCGTTTAGATACGACCTCCAATTATTGAATTGGTATCGGATCTAAAGACGTTTTGTGACTACACAAATTAAAAAGTACTTGGTTTGATTCCCTCCGCATCCCGACATCGCAATAAATCCTTGCGGATTATGTGATGTCGGATCCGCATCATCGGGTTTCGACCCAAATAAAAAAGAAACATGTTTTTTGTTTGAAATAGTTTGGAAATTGATGAATATGCGATGAATGACGAAATAAGAAAATTATGGTTGATGTTAATTCGCCTCAACAATCAAGCGATCGAGGTGATGGGATAAGTGACCGGCAACGCTGAGTGCAATACTCTTGTATATTCGGGTTTCCTTATCCCATCATCACTCACGCTCGACACGAATCGACGAATATTTTAGTATTTTATACTAGTTATATTATCGGTATTATAGATGCGATGATAAAATAAATAAAAAACAAAAAGAAGATGAAGACGACGCGAAGACGACGCAAGGAAGAAAAGAAAGGGAAAGAAAAAGGTTTTTGCACCCTCAACCTACATGTTCTTGTCTTGGATGGGACTCGCTTGATCGTGGCTTAGACACCGGAGTTCGAGGCTTACGTAGATTAAGTTGTGGTGGTTTAGGGTTTGGATTCCTAGTTACTAGGGCTAGGGTTTATGTGTATAGGATTAGGGTTTGATTAGGGTTGAATTAGGGTGGAAAAGATGTGTGTAAAATTAGGATTGAAAAAAAGATCATCCATTTTGCATACAAGGGGGTGCTTATATAGGTATTGCTATGCACCCCCGTCTAGGGTTACTCGACCGAGTAGCCCCTGGACTTGGTCGAGTGGCCCGAGAGGCTGCAGCTGGGCTGGTCACAGGGCCCACTCGATCGAGTGGGCTGACACTCGATCGAGTGGGTCAGCCGCAGAAGACGGGTCCGGTTTTATAGACTGTGGTTTGGATATTTTGTGGGTTTTGTATTTGGATTGGACTTTTGATGTTTGAGTGACCGTTTTTTGTGTCTCGGAACGGCTTTGACCGAGGTTTGACCCAATCGCTAAAAGTCGGTTTTATTTCCGGTGTCGGTTTTGACCCAAATTAGTCTCATTTCATTGGAAACGGCGTTTTGTGAGATTTGTACTCCGTAAAGGGCCTTAGCCAGCATTCAATGGTTTCGAGCCCATATCCGAGCGCGTAGAAGCACGTTTGCGTCCGATCATCATCGGGTGTTTTTTGGAAACTGATATAGACACCTGATGGTCAAAACGTGGGTGTCTACAGTAGGCCTACTAAAATGATTGGTGTACAAATAAATCATAGTGATTAACTTGTTAAACATTAGTGATTACAAAGGTGGAGCACATTAATCCTAATGGGTCATCTCACCTAGTTACATAATGGAGGGAGGCTCATCTCAGTGTTGGAGGGAAAAGATTGGGGTTTTATTTTTTTCCCCCTATTTACAAACATTTGAACAACTAAATTTTGGACAACTAAGTAGGCCTTTTCACAAGCATACACAATTTGCAAAGAGAATACCCATTTGAGAGCAACTGTAAACCTGTGCCCAAAAAATAACCCACAATCTTTTTCATTCTTCTACTAGAAAACCGTCTTTCAAATGAGAGGCTCGAACCTTACCGATGAGGAACGTCAACAAATAGGAGTGTTATTACTTGAAATCTTTTGCGAGATGAAGACTCAAAGAGGAGTTATTAATGAGATCACCCTCAAATTTTCGGTCAATAGGAGGACATTATCCGAGATATGGAGGAGAGCTAGGATTCAACGAACTAACGACGATCTGATTAAGTGGAACGCGCTTCCCAAGAGTGGCAGGAAGTCTTTGGTGGTACCAACAACCGAAATCCTGGCACTTGATAGGTCAAAACGAACAACAATGCAAAAGTTGGCCTCGGCCATAGGTGTGTCAAAGAGCACCGTTTTCAAGTGGGTGAAGAAGGGAAAAGTTAAAAGCCACACATTGGCTTTTAAACCCGGTCTTACCGCTGACAATAAGTACCTCTGACTAAATTTTGTCCTTGGTAAACTCAAACCGAATACTAACTTGAATAATTACATATTCACTTAAATGTCAAATATAGTGCACATTGACGAGAAATGGTTCAACATGACGGTCCCGGAGGCTCGATATTACCTCGGTCGTGATGAAGACCAAGTTTACCATTCCTGTAAAAGTAAGTGTTTCATAACCAAAGTCATGTTCATGGCCGCCGTTTGCTTGTTCGACGGTGTTTGCTTGTTCGACAAATGGTGTTTGCTTGTTCGATGGTAAAATCGATTGTTTTCCTTTCACATATCAAGAACCCGCTCAAAGATCAAGCAAAAACCAGCCTGCGGGTACCGTGGTCACTAAACCGATCGCGTCTATCACGAAGAAGGTCACCCATTCGATGCTCATTCATCAAGTGATTCCGGCCATAAAGGAAAAATGGCCCACTATTTTAACAAGAGACATTGTGATACAACAAGACAACGCAAAACCTCATATAAACGGAAATACTCCGAATTTCTAGAGCATAGCACATCAGATGGTTGGAATATATCTTTAACCAACCAACAACCTAACTCACTCGATCTAAATGTCTTGGATTTGGGTTTTTTTAGGTCGGTGCATTCACTTCAAATCACAAAACCGGCCAGCACAACCGACAAACTAGTGAGCAACGTATTGAGCGCATGGAATGAAGAAAATGATCAAACTCTGAATGATGTTTGGCTAAGTCTACAAGCATGCATGATTGAAATTCTTAAGAGGAGAGGACATAACGACTACAAACTTCCTCATTTAAAGAAAGATGCTCAAAGGAGGATGAGGACTCTTCCTAGAAATTTAGACGTCACACTAGATTTAGTTAAGGAGACTTGTGAATACTTAATGAGTGTCGGCAAAACTTGCAATTTGAAAGAACTAATTACAGATGTCGGGTTACAATGCATCCAACTTCCTCGTAGGATAGTAGTTGAGTGGCTATTGATAGTCGTTCTCAAAACCACTACGAGAGGGACTCAATTACTTGGCCATCCATACCAAAAACATATCCATACAGAAAATATGTGAACATTTGTAACCATCATCATCTGTGGACTCAACATACAAACCAACAAACGACAATTAAATAGTACGGCCGCCAACATTTTTTAGGACCAACATACAGACCAACATTTTTATACAGTAGGAGCAACATACAGACGAACACACGACTTAAAGAGGACTATCTAAGTAGTTAATGAATAGCATAGGAAGGAGTAGGACCGACATAATTGGGAACATAACGGACATCAATATCAACACATATAAGAACAAGATAAAATTTCAGAGACCATACTCGTAATATAATTTCAGAGAAGGAACACGACACAACAACTTTGGACACATATTTGTAAGATATGAAAAGGGTGGACATACTCCATTTCAACAGCAAGTTGATAGCAAGGAAAAATTGAGAAATCAAAATCAAAAGTTTCATGAATCAAATGGCACACTCAAGACGACATAAAAGCAACTTGTGAAAAAAACACAACACCAATTACACATGTAGACTAAGACCAAATGTGCGATCAAGCAACAAACTGTACAAACGGAATTCGGGACAACCGAGACAGAGTTAAATGCAAACAACAAAACAGATGACGAAATTAGGGATATACACATTAGCACACGAAATGATTAGATTCAAGAAATAATAGATCTACACAAAAGACTTAAGGTCAGTATAACCACCTTTATTGTTTACGGTGGTGAATCGATTTTTTGTAGTATGGACACATTTGCCCCAAGAACCATTTCTCGGGACATGTGCCATCCCAAACATCAACTTTCTCCTTATTTATCGACGGACCGACTTCAACCTTCACCGGATCAAGCGTCGAGTTTCCCTCCGATTCAGATGGCTTGTCCTTAAACTCCGTCCTCCTCACTTTATTTTTTAGATCGGACCAAGGGTCCATACTATTCCCCCAAATATCCTCGTTGTCGGAGTCTATTGACTCATTGCCTTGCAAGTCCGTTTTAAATGGCTTCTTCTTGAACGATGAAGTGACCTCGTCCAGATCGACGGAGTAATTTACCCAAGCAAAGCCAGAGTACGAATCGGGGATGACATAACCGTACTTTGGACAGTACCACTTAAGATCTGAAGAGGACGAACTTTTGGAATTTAATTTTTTAGGAGTTTCCATAATTAACAATGAGGACGAACACCGAAGTGGGACAAACTAGAGGAGGGAGTAGAAGAATCGGAGAAATGGACCAAATAAGGATGAGATTTAAAGAGATATAGATGGAGTTTGGTGAGTATATAGAGAGGTAAAACAGTGGTACATGGGAGAAGTTTTCTTAAGGGTGGGATAGTGAGATAGTGTAAGAGATGGTTGAATATGGGTTGATAATTAAATTTGGGGATTGGGTTGAGTGGGGTAGAGGAGGTAAATTGGGTTGGATATGGGAGTTTTGGTGGGTAATTAATGTTGTTTGGTTGAGTTGTTGGAGTGTATTAATGGAGCGTTGGTGGGTAATTTTATTGGGTGCAAAATAATGGAGGGAAAAAGTAATGGTAATTGTTCAATTATTTGGATAATAGAGTCGGTTGTGTTAATTAATTGACTTGGGTTAGTGAGTTAATGAGTGGTAGTGTTAGTAAATAGAGGGGTCCGATAAGGACAAATGGGTAAAATAAGATGGACCAAAAAGGAAAGTGTAGAAATGAGAAGAAACAAAAAAACGGCTCAAAAGGAATACGAGAAGAAACATAAAAAACGGAGGGAGTACATGTTATATGAGATATTATTGTTTTTGTAAGGCTAGTCTCTTATATTTGTCCTTTATGGATAAATAAAAGAGTTATAAAGTTCTTGCAATATATATATATATATATATATATATATATAGAGAGAGAGAGAGAGAGAGAGGTTCAAATAAGATCAACAATTTTTTTAAGTCTATATTAAAGTTACAGATGACATACGATAAAGTTGCATTTGTTCAAAATTTGCCTTCGCAATCAATATAAGGTGAATCAATATATATATATATATAGAGAGAGAGAGAGGAGTTCTTATGAGCCCCTCATAAGTGAGTCTCTAAGTCCTCATCACATCCATTGGATGGGAGATGGATGGATGGACAAGATTCATCCTAAGATTTTCATTAAGAAAAAGAAAAAAGGAGATACTGCTTCCTAAAATAACTCCCATAATTTTAGGAAACAGTAAATCACTTCATTCATTCATTGATTTATTCATTCATTCACATTACCACGTTCATCATCATCAAACCTAAAAAAAAAAAAAGCTTCCCATCAATCTGTGCTCGACATCCCGTTCTGTGGATTCAATGATCGCGACATCTTCATCAATAGTTGATAAGCAAATCGTAGAGCACAACAATGGTGAGTTTTCAATATTGCTTACAGATTTTTTGTTAATTTTATTCATGTCATTTCATCACGTTCAATCACTCAACTTCTTCTTCGCGCGGTGGCAACTTACGTTCAATCAACCCACTCAATAACACGTTCAATCATTTATCTTCTTCCTCGCAACGCTAAAATTTCTCATTCGATGGCGGATATCCAAATCGTCGAATACACAAATGGTGAGTATTTGGTTTCTAATTTATACTGAAAACGCGTCATTAGGATGCTCCATATTATTAGATTTTAAGTTTACAGTATAGAAACTGCATATTATTGAAGGTCTAATCATTATATGAATTTTACGCACAAACAAATATATGAAGTTATAGTAATGCACATACTTTGTTACTTTAATATACATAATCTGTTATTTTAATGTCTAACCCATGTTATTTTAATGCACATAATATTAATTGAATCTCGTTGTGGACGTCCGTCCGCATCGCCAGGCGTCCCGCGCGCGTCCGCGCGGGACCGACCCGGTTTTTCAACGTGTGGCGGCGGCCACCCACGCGGCCCCCTCCCTGACAGGGGCGGTCCGATCTCACGTACGGGGCGATGTCTCGGACCTCGATTCGGATGACGATCCGGACTTGTACTAGACGGGTGCGGGCACCCGTGTTTCCGTTTGGGAATCGATCGAGTCGTGGTTGTAAATGTTAAAGGCCAATTCATTTGGTAAGGCGACCTTTTTAGTGAACTGAATTCGTTGCCGATTTGTGGAGTCGCCACCGAGTCAATTATGGGGACTCAGAAACCGTTCAAGTCAACTTTGATCCTTTGTCGGCTCAAAGTTGAGTGGCATGAGACCTAAAGATAAAGACTTGTACCCTTAAGCACTCCATGCCTGGAATGACTCTCATTGCGATTGGTTTCGGACATCCGGAAACCGTCGATTCTAAGTAAGGGGTGAGGGTACGTATTGGGAAGCCAACATCCGATAGATGCCAACATACGATAGATGCCAACACTATAGCGGCCTCTACTAATCAATCGGTGGGCTGATAACCTAGTTATTTTGTTGTGGTGGAAATACTGTAACATCCGTTGTTTTAACTCTATGTCTTTTACTATGTCGGTTGTTTAAGGACAAGTAAGTGTTGTTGTCAAAGTAGTTGTATTTACATTCTTTGCATGCGATTTCACGTGACAAGCAGGCCATGAAAAGAGGCACGTAGGAGAGTAGAGAGTACTAATATTATAGGTATTAACAATTCAGTTTTAACGCGATATACAGATATTAGTCATTCTCGTGGTATACCTTACCTGGTATTCTGCTTAAGATGCGTCGGTTCGGTATTAATAGAGATGCGTCGAACCTAGTAAGGTGAGCGCCTGGACTAATACGGAACCCGACCATCACCTTGTTCAGTTTTAATTTCTTTTACGTTTTGAATTCCGTGTTAGGTGATTTAGCATGCGATTATAAGGTCATAAAAGCAATAAATCATACGAAAAAATGTAAATGCGAATGTAAGTAAATCACATTGTGAGGAGTTGCACCCTCGGAGTATACACTAAACGGGACTCAATGCATAGATAGTTTGAGAACGGATCTCGGAATTACTCGGGTCTATTTAGTGCGTTTTAGTATTGAAGTTGGGACGTTATGTGTTTTAGTAGATGTTTGTGGACCTAGTGTCCACATCTAGTGTTGTCGTAGTGCATAATAAAAGAAAGTGCAAATATGGAAAGTTTTGTTTAGATGACAACCCAATGACGACTCGGTTTCAACAGGCGGATCCTCCTAGCTTGACCAGTGACTCCGACAGAGCTCCGTTACCGGTTATCCCTCCTGCAGCTATTCTGGCAGTGCTTTGTTACTATGGACTAGTTCTGCGGCTAATCCGTCAGAGCTTCGCTACTAGATTTGAGCTAGTCGATCACAGGCACCTTGGTATCGAGTGGGGTGCTCGAAGGTGAGGAGTAGCATCAATGTCGCTTTTATCGAAACTATGATCGAGTGGATCGTTTGCCACGGGTGTCGGAGTGCGAGCCCTTAGCGAGAGAGTTAGAGGGGGATGAGAAGATAAGAATTTGTGTCGAATGAATGAGGCGGAGGAGGGGGTATTTATAGGTGTTTTCGGCCCTCGTCACCGATATGGACGCCTGAGCTGGGGCACACCAAGACTCAGGCGCCTGGGCTAAGGCGCGGGGATACTAAGGCGCGTGAGGTGAGGCGGTCGGGATTTTGAAGATACGATTTTGATACTTTCCAAAATCGAGAGGGAGAGTATAATACATATCTTGGGCGTTAAGGCTTCCGGTTTGCTAACCTAGCGCCATGATCATTAGTGGGCCTCGGGTGTGCATCCCGAGGTTCGTTTGACGCGGTGCTGACTCGGTTTGAGTTTCGGGACCGAGTCGGGGTTACTTCAATGCACTTCATCTGTTAATTGAATCCAGTGTTACTTCAATGCACTTCATCTGTTACTTTAATTCTTGTCATCTGTTACTTTAATTCATATTTCAAGTTCTGGTTGTTTCTTTTTCGCCACGTTTATTGGCACTTCAATTGTGTTTCAGTAGACGCAAAAGCACATGAATGGTGTAGGGATGTGGGTGAGAGTTTCCTCCATAGGCAGATCTTCAAGGACGTGGATGAGTCAGTAAACTTCTATAAAATCTACGCACTGGGTTGTGGATTCGATGTGAGGAGGTCCACAACAAAAAGATGGCGCGGTGGTTGGATTAGATCAAAGCTTCGAACGATGATGGTGAAGAAGAAGAAGAGAACGAGGAGGATGAAGAAGAAGCAGAATTCTAAGTAGGACAGTATATTGTTAGAATAACATACATTATTCGTTAGAGTAACATACTTAATGAGTTACAGTAACACAGATTATGAGTAACAGATGTGAAACATTGGAATTGTAATGAAGTTGATTCAGTTGGAACTCTTGTACTGATTTTTGTTTTGGAATATCCTTAATAAAAACAAACATTATTCTTTTGGTTAATTGGAAAGACTCTAGTGTATGCAAGAGATTATTATGCAACGGAACAGATTTTACGAGTTAGAGTAACACAGTTCATGAATTACAGTAACACATTGTATGAGTCAAAGTAACACAATCTATGAGTTAAAATAAACAGCGTCAAAACGGAGAGTAAGTAATACGGGAGGATTTGTGAATTGAAAAAAATTAATTTTGAAGAAATGTGTTGTGTGAGAGAAAGAAGATCAGTGAAAAAAAATTAATAGGAGAGAAGATTTAAGTATATAATTAGAGTGGAGAGAGAGAAAATGAAATATCTACAAAGATTTTGTCAGTTATTTCCTTAATTGACAAAAAAAATCCTAACAATTCATTTATCTCTAATTTAAGGCTGGAGATGAGGACTCACTGACTCAATTATGATAAGTAGACTCACCTGATCCAATGGATGTGATGAGGACTTAGAGACTCAATTCTTATGAGGGACTCATAAGAACTCCACTCTCTCTCTCTCTCTATATATATATATAGGTAGGTTCAAATAAGGGCAACAACTATTTTAAGGGCATAAGGTCAAGTGTTAAAGTTACACAAAAAGTGCTTAAAGTTACACGAGATGAGTGATAAAGTTGCACTTTATCACTTGAAGTGATAAAAAGAGCTGAATGTTATAGTTACATATCAATTTTAAACAAACGCAACTTTATCGTATGTCATTTGTAACATTAATATACACTTACTGAAACATGGTGCCCTTATTTGAACCTACCTCTCTATATATATATTTGCCTTCGTAATCAATATAGAACGAAATTAATTGAAAGGTGAATTAAAAAAATCCGTAAACATAAATTTAAAGGTAATTAAGAAAAATGAAAAAATAAATAAATAAAAACTTCAAAAAATTAACGTAACTATAGGATGGTAATAAGTTAACTAAGGGGGTATTTGGTTGGGTATTTAAGAGCGGATTGGAATGGATTTACTTCATTCCAATGTTTGGTTGGACCTTTTTGGGATGGAGTTGGAACCCCAAGGGGTTCTAAATCCACTCCAACTCCTTGGAATCACAATCCCTCCCCTTACTCCATGATTCTAACTCTATACCCATATTCACACATTACATCCCAATTACAATCCATTAAAGGATCGAACCAAACAACCATTAATAAACATGGGTTCTAATTCCATCCCTTTCCTCTATTAGAATCCAATCCATTCCATTCCATTCCATTTTTTTGAACCAAGCGGTCCCTAAGAGTGTAAATTACTAACCTAACCCATGAAATAATCATCCTAGCTTAAATAGATTATGACACATGGCGCAATGTGATTAGTTGTGTATGAAAATATATACACATTGTGTAAGTGTAGCATTTTCGGAATGTTTGAGGCCCTTTAATGTGCTAGAATTTGCAACAAAATCTAATATTTCCTCCGTATCTATATGTTCGTCAATTTTGTTTAATATATGTGAGAAATATTATATTGAAAGTGGACGTACATATAGATACGGAGGGAGTATCATCCTTGAAATGAAACGATATATTTTGTTGCAATTTTTTTATAATAATAATACAAATTATGGCGTTGAGGCTATTGCACTGCTCAAGCGGATTCAAAAATTTTCTATCTCTTAAGACGCGGGGGTTTGCGCAACTGTTTTCATTTTCACTAGACTTAGCCTTGCTATCGCTAAGGAAGTGGGTGCCCAGATAGTATCTCGGCTACCCACTAACTTCTTGTAATTTGTTTTTGTCTTAATACAAGGTCCGGTTTTTATAAAAAATAAATATAATACTCCTTCTTTCTCTTTTTTTTTTGTCTTTGATTAAAATATTTCTCACAATGAATAAGAGCAAACAAATGAACGAGACGGAGGGAGTAATAATAATAGTGACCTTATCGAAGTCTCAACAGGGTGACCATGCTTCTGATTGGTTGAGGGTCGTTCCAATTACTGGGCTAAGGCAAATCACGAACGGTCGGACGTATCGCAGTATGCTTAGTTATCGCCTGGGAGTCCTTTGTTTTTGCTACCCAGACCTTGTTCTGCTTGCTCCAAGGTCTGCAGTGAGGATATTTATGGTGACCACGCTGTGTCGTGCGTTTGTACAATGAGGATTAAACACCGCCATAACCTTGTCCGTGACACGGTGCTGGACATTTGCTTCCGAACGGGGATCTATGCGGGCAAGGAGGTAGATATTGGCCTCCGCGATGGTAACGAAAACCCCTTACGACCTACCAATCTTTTGCTCTACTCGTGGGACAAGGGGCGTGATGTGTGTGTTGATGTGAGTGGGTCCTCTCCCTTGACCTAGTCTGGCTTGACTGCTTTTGAGCCCTTGATATCAGGCACGCGACACTGCAATTGGGTATGATTTCTTACCTTTCCCCTTCTCCTCTCTATGTGAGCTTGACACGGATGTTGTTATCTTGCTCCAGCGGATTCAGAAGTTGGCCATGTCGCAGGATGTTGGAGCGCGTGCATTTGTTCATATTTTCACTAGGATTAGTTTTGAGATCGCCAAGGGAGTGGGGACCCAGATAGTATCTCGACTACCCGCTAACTTCTTATAGTTTGTTTTTATGTTAATACAAGTTCTATTTCATAAAAAATAAAAACAACAACAACAACAATAATAATAACTACTCCGTATAACTACAATTATTAATCTTATTATTCTTCTTTGTATTATTATGGGTTTTTCTATATGGTGGCCATGAACTTTTCACTTTTCTACCAGGCATCCCTACCCTTTTTATTTGTATACATGTTACCCTTGAACTTTACATACTATTAATTTAATTGATGCCCTTTAATGTTTTTTTTCATCAAGTTCTGTCATTAGATTATATTTTTAGGTTAGATTAAGATGCCCTTTAATGTTTTTAGGTTAGATTATATTTAACTTAAATAATTACAAGTAATTGAGCTTAAATCAAGTATTATAATGCAGACGGACAATATAACGCCAAAAATATACTCTTTTTAGATTTGAAGTATAACTGCAAAAATGTACAAGAATGTTTAAGTTCAATTATAGGTTAATTAGGTATATTAAATAAAGTTTAAGTTTTAATCTTAAACAATAAAAGATAGTTTAGTGCCAAAATTTGACCGGAAAAAAGTATTGGGTACCAATTATGTAACAATAAAGTTTAGGGGTACCAACGAAGCTAAGTTTTACAGTAAAGTACAAGGGTACCATGTAGACGGAGTAAAATGATAGGGGTATCATGTAGAAAAGTGAAAAGTTCAGGGGTATCACATAGAAAAAACCCTATTATTATTTGCTAAACTTGTAGAGGTTAAAATTATAGGAACTGAGCTGAATTTATAGAAGTTTAGATGAACTTATAAAAGCAGAAATTAATCTTGAAGGAACAAGGTATACAAGGAAACTATTTCCTCCTTATGTAATTAATTTTAAAATTTTTCCTAACCAATGCCCCAATTTTCAAAGCAAGACTAATAAGTAATAAGCACTTTTTTTTGTTGAAAAGTGGGCTTATATTTTATCAATTTCTGTGAGTGCGAGAATTGCCTCTGGAAAATTTGAAACATACATAGACTCTTCCCCACTTCTCGTGCACAACCTAGCTACGTGGTGTGCACGACATTACCGGTTCTCTTAACATGAGACCATAAACAAGCGATAAAATTCGATCAAAAAGCTATGATATCCGACACATGTAAACCCAACTGATTCCTTCCACCACTTCCAGCCTTCATCGCATCAATCATGATTTTTGCATCACTCTCGATAACAACACGAGATAAATTAAGCCTCTGTGCCAACTCCACACCCATCTCGATGGCCTTCGCCTCCACGATCGTTGAATCCCATCCAAAATGTCCCCTTTTACAGCACATGATCATCACAGAGCCATCCGCATTCCGTCCCACCGCTCCCAAGCCAATATCACCATTAGTATAAACAACTGCATCCGCGTTAATCTTTACAAAAGAATCAGGAGGGGGAGATAACGAACTCGGGCAGAAACTACCCCTCAATCATCCCAAAATCCGCGTTGCTTGTTTGTATCTTGCGTGCTCCTCCACCATTTTGAGCATCCCTGTAATAATCACATTAGCAGGAGGAGGGCTTTCCTCGAAAATATGGAGATTGCGACAATAACAAACCGCCCACAGCATGGCCAATAAACGATCCCGCTCGCCTCCCTTAACTCTGGCCAACAACCACGTCAGCCGCCTATTGAATGAGGGAAGAGGAGCAGCAACAATTAGGTCGCGAAACTCACACACCCCAAATATTGCTAACCCAAGGTCAGACAAAGAGGGCGTGCATAACAGTCTCAGGAACCTCGTTGCACATCTCACATTGTGGAGTTGTACTACAATAATGAAGGGCCAAGTTGGCACGCACACCAATGGTATTGGTGCACGCCCTCCAAAGAAAATGGACAATTTTTGGGACAATATTCAAGCTCCAGGTGGTCGTCCAGATAGCCTCTACATTTGGCCCGCATCCGCCAAGGCAATCGGTAGTCTCGTATTCATCCCTAGCCAATAATCTGACTTGACAGTATATTCCCCATCCACACTCGGCCACCAAAAACGTTGGTCATCAAGGAGCTGTTTGCTCAAAGGTATACATAGAATGGCCAGAGCATCACTAGCACAAAACAGAGACCTTACAACCTCCGAGTTCCAGGTCGTTGTGTCCTGATTAATTAGGTGTGCCACTTTGAGTGACGGGTCAATCTCAAGATTCGGGTATGGAAACCGGGTTTGATAATTGACCTGCATCCACGCGTCTTCCCAGACCCTCACCGCCTGCCCATTTCCTATCCGCCATCGTAACCCATCCATCAACAACGGTTTTGCATTCCAATGACTGTGCCATATGTAGCTTGGGTCATGGCCTCTCCAAGCCTCTAAGATCGATGAGTTTTTAAAATATCTAGCCCGAAACACTTTGCTCACCAGTTATTCAGGCCGTAAAATGAACCTCCTTACCTGTTTGGCTAGAAGTGCTTGATTAAAAACTCGAAGATCTCGGAACCTCATTCCACCCACGCGCTTTGGTTGACACATTTTCTCCCATGACCACCAATGTATTTTACGCTTTGCCTCAGTCGAGCCCCACCAGAAATTAGCAGTAATACTGTGCAACTCACTAACAACCTCATCCGGAACCGCGAAAAGGCTCATCATATAGGTCGGTATCGCTTGGGCTAGGGCCTTAATAACAATCTCTTTGCCCGGCTTTGAGACCAATTTTTGCTTCCAACCCCATAAGTTTTTCCAGATACGGTCTTTTAAACCCGAGAAAACAACATTCTTAGATTTTCCGATAATCGTCAGCAAACCAAGGTATTTCTCATACCGCTCCACTTCCCGAACCTCGAATAATCCCTTAATCATCCCTTGAGACTAAGCTATAACCTTCTTGCTGAAAACCACCTCGGACTTAGTATAATAAATTTTTTGACCCAATTTCTCTCAAATTGGCTAATGATGCTAGCTATAGTGGAACATTCCCTTTCGTTTTCCTCGGCAAAAAGGATACAGTCATCCGCGAAAAATAGATGGGAAACTCGAGGTGCATCCCGACACACCCTCGACCCATGAATCAACTTCCACTGAACCGCCTAACTAATCAGATGTAAGAACACATCTATGCATAGGAGTAAGAGATACGGAGAAATAGGGTCGCCCTATTGAAGGCCCCTATAGGTAAGGCAACATCAACATCCTGAACATTCACCCGAAAGGTGTGTGAGACTGACGTAACACAATCCATAATTTGTTTCCTTCACTCCGTCGAAAAACCCAGCCGTCCCATAATGTTATCAAGAAAACACCACTCGACCCTGTCATAGGCTTTACTCATATCAAGTTTAAGGGCCACCGTCCCAGCTTTACCTTCCCCACCCAGCTTCATAGCGTGAAAAGTCTCAAAAGCTATTAACGCATTACCGGTAATCAAGCGACTCGGAATGAAGGCACTCTTGTTCTCCGATATAAGAACATCCAGGGAAGGTTTCAGCCGATTAGCTAGAGTCTTAGATATAATTTTATACAGCACGTTACATAAGCTAATCGGGCGAAAGTCTGTTACCTTCAATTTCAAGGCGAGCTATACTTAGGAATAAGGACAACAACAGTTTTATTCACCTCGCACAAATTCACCTGACCCGACTACCACGACTTGACAAAACAACATACGTCACTCCTCACGATCTCCCAATATTTTTGGAAAAATAGGACCGTCAACCCGTCTGGGCTCAGAGCCTTCGTGGGATGCATCTGGAGCAGGGTCTCACGTATCTCTTAATCGTCAGGCTGTGCATCCAGCCTCATGTTCATATCCATAGTCACCTATCGGTCAACACTGCTCAAAGCCTCATCCACTGCGGTCGGATTTTCCATCTCAAACAAGCCATCAAAATAGGCAGAGATGACCCGTTTCATCGCGACCTCTTTTGTCTACCACACTCCACTGCTATTTTCGATACCCTCAATTCTGTTCCGCTTTCATCGTTGCTTTGCCTAATGGTGGAAATAGGCCGTATTACAATCCCCATCACAGATTTCATTAGCTCTCGCTCGGGTTTTTCAAAACGTTTCGGCCTGCCATCTTAACTCCGCCACCTCCTTGGATAACAGTTGACATTTCTTAAGCATATTTGCCGATGCTGGTTTACGTTGTCACGCTCCCAGGTATGCTTCTTTCTCGCGAAGCCTCTTATTTACATCCCCAAATTGTTTTTTCGCCCAACGTTTCAGAGTAACCGAGCATGCCTGCATCTTCCCCAATATATCAGTACCTGTGTTGTGGACCACGCCTCTCGTACAATCTCGCCACATCTCGTCTCAGAAAGCACCAGAGGCTCGAAACGGAAATGACGTTCATGTCTTTGACCCGGAGGTGACTTTGCTTGCATGATGAGGATAACAGTGTGGTAAGAAGCAAAAATTGGTTTATGAATAACTGATACCAGGGAAAACAGCTCACACCACTCGTGTGTAGCAACACACCAATCAAGCCTTTCCCTTATTAAATTGTGAACATGTCGACCCCGTTGCCACGTAAATGGGCTGCCTGTGAAACCCAAATCCACAAGAGCACAATAATCAAGAACTCCTCAAAACGCGTCTATGGACTGTTCTCGATGAGCCCGACCACCATCCTTTTCATGTGGGCTTAGGATTTCGTTAAAATCACCAAAAAAACACAATAGAAACCTGAGAAGCGTGACATATAATGCAAACTGTGTACCACGTCCTGTGTTTGTTCTCATTTTCGGGCCAACCATAGACTCCGGCTGCTCTCCAAACTACTACCCCATTCTCATTCTTCACCTCGATCACCACATGATAAAGGTCATATGAGACTAATTCCGCATTAATATCCTTCCACCACATATCCAAACCCCCCGCCCGACCTCAACTACAGACACACAGGCCATCAATGTACCCACACTTTCCTCGTAACCGAGTGAGATCACTCCCACTCATCATCGTCTCCGTTACGAAGACGATGTTAGGTCACTCCCTCCGGCACATCTCGGTGAGGGAGCCAACCGTCAGGGGGTTGCCCAA
Organism: Agrostemma githago; assembly: GCA_958450325.1. Lineage (NCBI taxonomy): Eukaryota > Viridiplantae > Streptophyta > Magnoliopsida > Caryophyllales > Caryophyllaceae > Agrostemma > Agrostemma githago. The sequence continues at coordinate 21,797,271 of OY288244.1, read as the reverse complement.
CCCCTGACAGTTCCAACTTAAGATTTTCATTGTTTATCGCGGAGCTGGTCTCCGCCAGCCTCCGCTACTTTAAAGGATATCTCCATACCATCAGTCTCAATCCGAGTCCATTTCCCTGAACTGCCTTCCCCTTCTTCCCTTTCAAAAATGTCAACAGCACCACCTCTCCGTTTTTTACGCACTTCCACCCGACCCACATAAGGCATGCTACTCCCTTCAATCTCTTTCGTCGCTTGTCTTTGAACTTTCAGAAACTTGCTTGGTATTATCCTCCCATCCATGTTGCCCACTCCCCCGGATGGACCCACATTCCTCCCCAAGGCATCCCCTTCACTGTCACCAATCTCCATCAAGACCCCGAAAGCCTCTATCTCCAGCCGTCCCCATACCTCCACCCTTCCATCTCGTCCCTCTTCCCTACCTTCAGCACCCGTCATATGTCCCTTCCCCTTACTCTTCAAAGCAATTTCATGTAATTTGTCTATGATACGTGATGTCGCTTCTTCCTCCCTTTTACGTTGTTTGGCCTCAAACTTCGCGCTCAAGCTCTTCCCTTTCATCCCACTCCCCTCCCTCACCGGTTTTGTTGGCCTCCACGGAGACGCCCTCAACTCATACCCGAAAAGTAACTCTTCATTCTCAAAAGGTCCTTCCTCGCAGTCCTTCTCACCGTGACCTAGGCCCCACATCCATAACAAAAGAGCGAATGTTGTTCATACTTCACAGGGAAAGCAACCACAGAACAACCCAGCATTTGCACTTCAATGGTGCATTTCAACGGCTTCCTTACATCATGAATAAATCGAATGCGAACAACATGATCAAGCACAGAGTCTGTAGTATCATCCACCCCTATATACCCCCGCCCCCTAATTGGCAACACATGCATTGAATATTCTCCCTGTTGGTACAACCTTTAATGGGCATATCATAAATACGTGTCCGAAGGGGTAGATTATGAAGAGGGGTATCAATTAACTTGACCCCCGGGAATGGGTCATTTAAACCCCACACAAAATGATCAAAGTGCCAAGGTTGGCCCTCGACAATTTTTGCCTTGTCTTCTTCCGACTCAAAACGAAAGATAAAGATGCGCTCTTTTATGTCTAAAACATTGGCATGGATCTTATATTTCGTTAGCCATAATATTGTCATCGTGTCTATCGCAGCCTTTGAGTTAATGGCTTTGTTTGACCATAAATTTTCGAGAAGAACGATCGATTCCATCGCTCGCTTGAGACCCTCTTCCTCACGCCAGTCGAACGCCCCGCCCTCATCAACTTTATCCTTTCCCTTCTCACTGCCATGATGCATCATGGCGATAAGCAGCCTTGATCAAACGTCCCACACTCGCCTGTATTCATCTTCAAAACTAAAGCCTTCGTACCCACGAAAATTGTATGTGGAAAAAACCTAAGGAGAAAACCCTAGACTTCTTTCATAGGCAAACCCTAGAGAAGACATAATAAACACATTATTAGGAAAAAAGTGGATGTGTATTTAAGAACACTAACAAGTACTGGTTATTTTAATAGTGGCGTGATCTTGCGATACCATTAGTTCATGTTCGTTATGGTATCCTAGAACGACACTTTGCATTGTTATACACTCTTAAGAAAAGTGATAAAAGTAAGGGTATTATAGGTAAATCAAATGGTTTTTTTGGGTCCACCAAACTTAAAGTAAGATAAAAGTAGTGACATTTTGTCTAAATAGAGGAAGGATATTAGGATTATAACGTAAAGTTTTTTGTCAAAAGAGGATGTAAAGAATTGATTGGATTATCAATTTATAGTAAGCGTAAAGAATTGTTTAGATGGAGGGAATATCAAACAATAAACGTAAAGAATCAACAGAATTAGAGAGACTACAACTGAACAAGGTAACCACCATTGAAGATGAAAAAGTAAAGTTGGTTTAAGACCAAATTACAAGCTAAATTTAGAAAAGGAGAAAAATAATTTTTATTTATTAAAAAATAAAAGTATGCATCCCCGAAATATATTTTTTCATTGGTGAGTGTAACTTCATGCGTCATTTCAACAAATATCAACTTTTTAGGTGGATTACATACATTGATGTTTCAACAAAAATAGGATGGTCAACTATAATTAGACCTGGCAAAACGGGTCAACGAGTCGGGATCGGGTCGGGTCAACTTCGGATCGGGATCATTTTCGAGTTCTTAAAATTGGGTCGGGTCATTACGGGCTCGGATCATTTACGGGTTTGCTATTTTCAACTTTTTTATATATATCGATTCGTTTTCTATAATAATAGTCGGGTCAGTTTCGGGTTAGGCTTGATCATTTCGGGTTACGGGTCAACTTCGGGTCTTTAGTTCTTCGGGTGTCGAGTTGGCTTAGGGTTGGCTCATTCGAGTCGGGTCAGTTTTGTCAGGTCTAATTATAATCTCTTAGACCACATCTAAGTCGGTGCTAAGACCATCCCCAAGCAAGGTGGCTCTAAGTAGGTCACAATCAATGTTTTACCCTTAATCTCACCTTATTTATTTTTGACCCACTTTCATCATCCTAAGCAGAAGGTCACGATATAGGTCACCAAATCAATTATTTTTCACTTTCCAATTAAAGAGGACATGACACATTCCAACCTCCTTTCTTTTCCTCCCTTCTTTATTGTGTACACCAATATGAAACAGCCACCTACTAGGTCATGAAGGAAGTCACCAAACTCCACAAAGGTCATCCTATGATATTGGGTCATGTTAATCTTGATACTTCCTTCAAATCTGACTTATGTTTCCTCTTTCTCTTTTACACTGAGTCATTCTTTCTTTCTCTTTCCTTTTTAAGACATGAATATGTGGTTTATATTTATCTATTCATTTCTCCCTCTTTCTCCTTCATTTTTTAGCCACATATTACACCACCCTTATTTCCCCCATAAACCTTAGGGGAACATATCTTAGACTTGGAGGAAGTATTAATTAGTTATTAAAGTGACCCAAGCAAAGTCATGACCTCCTCCATGACCTTGCTTGGGGATGGTCTAAATCACCTCGAGAAACACCCGTCCATAGAAACAATCAACCTTCCCTCCGTCTCAAAGTCACTCGCCTTTCGAAGATTTATCTACGGATTATAAAACTAACACGTTCCTTCTAACACCTATTTTTTGCACTATGTAAAAAATAAGTTGAACGTACCAAAAAAAGTTTACTCCGTACTACTCCCTCCATTTATATTCAATAGGACATTTTTTGTTTTGCACATGAATTAATCACATTCTTATTTGTGACGAGAATATCTGTCACAAATTAAACTTGTGACGGATCAAATAATAATACCCACTTAGGTAGAGAAAGACAAGTCATGTGTTATTTCTTAGACTATGTTTATCCACAGACTCATCATTTTTTCTCAGACTCGGCCACCTCAGCTTTCCACTCACTTTTCATTCTTCAGACTCAGACTCAGACTCACTACAAAAGTACACTTTATCCACAGACTCATCTCAGACTTTCTCCCCTCACATACCTTATTTTTTATTATTTTTTATTCATCTCACCTCACCTTTTTATCTACCTTATTTTATTTTTTTATTTACATCATCTCACCTCAACTTTCTACATAACTTATTTTATTTTTTTATTTACCTCAATATCTACGTTTATTTTATAACTCGATTAATTACTCGAATAATTACAATTAAATAATTAATTGTTAAATAAATCTTGTGACATACGAATAAATTTATTTCCAAGTGGTCATTATTAAAAGTGGCAATCGGGCGGGTGGGTCGAGTTCGGGTTGGGTTGTCGATAAACCTGCCAAACAAGTCAACCGGGTCGGGTTTGGGTTAAGTGAGTTTCGCTTTGACTTTGGGTCGGGCCAGATCATTTCGGGTTTGCTATTTTCATCTTTTTAGGGATATCCACTCGTTTTTTATAATAATAGTCGAGTCAATTTCAGGTTTACTCGGGTCAATTCAGGTTACGAGTCCACCTAGATGCTTTAGTTTGGATATCAGATCGGGATCGAGTTGGCTTATTAAGGTTGGATCATTTCAGGTCGAATCAGTTTTGTCATGTCTAGTTGTCGGGTCTGGATCGGATCGTTGGTTCGGGTCGGTTTGGTCATGTTCAGGTCGAACTAGGTTTTGTTTGGTTTGGTCGGGAATAACTATCAATTCATTATCCGTTTTTATTAGTACGTGCAGTATTATTTATCATTTATTATACGAATTTGCTTTTTATCATATATACAACTATATCATCTAATACAAATTATTTTGATCATGTCTTTTTATAATGGAGTGAAATGAGCTAAAGTAAAATAAGTTGAACTGAACTGAGTTGAGACAAATTGAACTAAAGTAGCCTGAAATACAGAAATAATAATAACAAGTTTACTAGTTACAAAAAAATTATTAATTATTATTGTAACAACAAATAATAATGTTAATTATTGTATCAAAAATATTAATTATTATAATTATTATATTAATTTTAATTTTAATAAAAATATTATTAATAGAAATATTTTATAATAATAATAATATTTATAACAATAACAATAACAATAGTAATAATAGTAATAATAAATAATAATATTAATTATTAATAAATTATAATAATACTAATATTAATATTAATAATCAATATTAATATTTAATAGTAATAATATTAATAACAATAAAAACAATATTATTTTTTATTATTATATTAATATTATTTTTTATAAAAATGTCATTAGTTTTAATATTTAAAAAATAATAATTAATAATAATAATAATAATAACAACTTATTTGAACTGAACTGAACTAAAATGAACGGAACTGAACTGAACTGAATGAACGAGTCTGAGGATGAGTCTTTGAAATCCAAGACTCAACTTCAGACTTATCTGAGTCTCAGACCGTCTTAACCACTTTATCCAGGTATGAGTCTCAGACTCAAAGAATCTGAGATTCAGACTTTTGTTCAGACTCAACTTCAGACCTCCTTTAATCTTCCATCCGTCTGAGCCTCAAACTCGTACCAACCACATTATCCAGGTATGAGTCTCAGACTCAACAAATCTGAGTCTCAGACTCTTACTCAGACTCATACTCAGACTCCCTTTAAACTTAGTCTTAGGCTTGTCTTTTCTAACAAAGTGGTATCATTTGACTAGTTATCAATTTGTGACAGATATATTCGTCACAAGAGTTACATACTCAATGAAGGAAAGAAAACATAAAATAATACTATTGAAAGTACAATAATTTGGTACAAGTTAGCACTTAATTGTCCAAAATACACCTACACAATGACATTTGGTGTAAATATGCTAGTAAAATAAAGCTAGTTTGGTCTAAAAAATTGACTAAAAATGAGAAGGGTCAATTGGATTTGAATGACCGAAAAAGAAATAAGGTTATTTTGGATATGAATGAAGGGATTATTCTTTATCTTGAGTTTTTTTAAAAATAATACTAAAAAAACAAATAATTATCAAAATAATATTTGTAACAAAATAATTCTTAAGAATGGGACCATGTAGGTTTGGTTTTGGTAAGCATTGGTCTGGTTCGGTACCAAGTCTCTGTCTCAGAAAGCGTCTTCAGGCCCATTGAATGAGGTGTTCAACCGGTTCTTGGAACCGGGGCCCTAATCCTGAAGGGCCCAAATATATGCATTTTAATGACAATTGTATAGTACTCCCCATCCATTCAATTCTTTACATAAGCCCACCATTTCTTCTCACAAAAATGGCCCCAACATAAAGAATTGAATGGATGGGAAGAAATAGTAATTTCTTTGTGGTGTAGTGGTTTGACTATGTTGTTGCAGGCTTTACAACCGAGCCCTAATGAGGCCAACTTTTTGTCTTTTTTATATTTGTGTATAAAGTGGGCCCCAATATAATTAAATGGACTATTATGTATTGATCCATTAACCTTTGAACTTCATCCATGGTATGCAATATTTTAAATATTTCGTATTTCTTTAAATTAATTTGCACATATTTTACGAAATACTTTTAAAAACTGAAGATTTAAAAATTAAATTTCACAAGTAGAACGAAAAAAATGTATTTTTGTTTGTGATATTGAGAAAATGTTTTTCAAAATTAACTTCTGATACTATAATTATATTTAGTGTCTCTATTGAGTATTTGATAAGTGAACTTTTTTTTGTCTCAAAATTTTATTTTTATTAAATGGAGTCTCAGTTTAACCTTTAATTGAGAACAGGGTCCCTCTAATTCATTAGACGACACGGAGCGTCTTAGTGCCGTAGGGAGTATAAAATATTTGAAAGACTAAAAGTTTTCGGTTTGTCATGAATAATCTTACATAAAAATATGAAAAATGATATATACAACCCTCAGGATTGTATTTAAGAAACTAAATAAGGAAATATTCTTTTAATGCATGTATTAATTGTGTTGATATATGTATAATTTGTGCTCAAATCCATATATTTATACTAATTTTGAAAGATTTTAAATGTTTAAATAACATTATCCTAAAGATATACCGTCTTTTTTTAACCAAGTATTATGTATTGAGTTAAATATGGGCGGGGTCGACATTGGTCGACAAAGAGTCAGCAGGTTAGGTCAATAATGAAGACAATTAAGTGATGTATTAGGTAGTGTTAATTAATCATAATCTATCGAATATCTCCCATAGTTCCAGCCCAGTGATTTAAATTAGGTAATTTGCGATAATAAATTTCAGGTTTGAATTCTCCCTCTCCTACATCGTAATGCAACATAGAGTAGGAATAATGATAATAAATGGAGGCGAGAAAAGTGAAAGGGGGAGATAGACTTGCCAAAACATAGATGAGAGCGGAGATGAGGATCATAGAGAAGCGACCAGTATAAGCATCAGCAAGGAAGCCACCAAGTAAAGGGGTCACCGTTGTAACTCCAGTCCATATATTCACACTGTTGGCTGCTCTTTCCAGGTCTTGATGCATCACCTTTGTCATATATGTTATCATATTTGTTGCTATTCCGAAGTAGCTCATCCTCTCACTAAACTCTATGGCTGCATCCATAATTCAATGCATTTTATTTTACTTGGTATTTTATTTTTCATCTTCAATTACTACTCATCACGTATACATCATACATACAAATACTTCCTTCGTTTTATTCAGGATAAACGAGACGGAAGTGGGACAAAACTAAGAACGAAGTAACACATAAGTTTGTCTTTATCTACCAAGTGGGTATTATTCGACCCGTTACAAACAAGAATTTGCCGAACAAATTGTGCAACATATCATACTCCCTCCATTAAAGACTACTTAAAGTGCACACTATTCATAGTTGATGGAATTTTCAATATTTTTGATAATTTATAAGAGAAATTGTAGTCACGTAACATCTTGTTTGATTCGTCATTCAATGTAATGTTTTAAATGGAGTAATTTTTACTACTGCAAAATGAAAAAATATTAATAGGATAAAATGCATCTTGTCATAAGTGAAAAAAATAAATGTACAATTTGAATTTGAATTGAGGGAATACCTATAATAAAGAAAGAGGCTTTCCATGAGCCCGTAGAAGCTCGAAGAGGAAGTTTTCCTTTGTAATTCGTTGATGAATCGTGAACTTCTTCATCGCTTATTCTTGTTGCAATATTTCTCCCTGTCTCCATCTTTTTTTGTTCTACAATTTTACGTAATTAGAATAACGAGGATATAACGAAATACTCCGGAAAAGATTTTAGAGGGGCTAATTCAATTCATGTTATGTGTTTTTCTAAGTGCGACTTTGACTTCCACTATATTTTGGAGTGATGTTTCATTTATGGAGTGAATGATTATCCTCACCGAATTTCAGAAAATTTCAACTTTTCAAATAAAGATATTTAGAATAATAGAGGGGTCACATCCATTTTCTTTATATTCCCTCGGTACCAATGAATGAATGATTTGTTTTTCTATTATAGGAATATTTTTTAATACTACCTCCGTTTTTTCATGTTTGCCCCCTTTCAATAAAATATTCCTCACATATATTCATCAAATGGGGCAAACATTAAAAACCGGAGGGAGTATGTAATTTGATCATTCTTATGAGTTCGGCTCCACATGTCACCTTATCATTGGATATCTTCTCCTTTGTGCCAAAGCAAAGACAATCAATTTATCAGAACGGAGGGAGTATTTATTTTTTGAATACTATTTACAAGCAAATAGAATCATTAATACATGCTCCATATCAAATTTATTAAAATAAGGGAGAGAAATGTGATCGAGCTATTTTATTCATCTAATTTACAGATGCATATATAGTACGAGTACGTGTACACAACCTATTTGTAAGTTGTACCGATAACGAAGTTAGATATTGAACCGAAAATCGAACGGACATTCACATATTATTACGGAGTAGATCATAACGTACACTCTCCCATGAATGACAATTAGGGAACCATGACAACCAGAGGAATGCATGGCATTTTTAAACCAAAACAACTCCTCAATCTTTCCACCCTCACCCCACCCTCACCCATACCCAAAAATCCAAAATTAGCATTGTCCGACCCAAATTGGACCGAGGACATGCTAGACGAATATAATTCTCTTATGGAAAATAAGACTTGAGTTTTGGTACCGAGGCCTCGTAATGTCAATATTACTAGATGTATGTGGGTTTTTCGACATAAAAAGAAATCTGACGGTTCTTTTGAGCGGTATAAAGCCCGACTCGTTTGTGATGGCAGGTCTCAAGAAATAGGCGTTGATTGCGACGAAACCTTCAGTCCCGTGGTGAAACCAGCAACAATACGAACTATTCTCGGGATTGCCTTATCTCGATCATGGTCGATACATCAACTCGATGTTAAAAATGCTTTTCTACATGGGCACTTACAAGAAACCGTGTATATGCATCAACCACTCGGTTTTCGAGATTCTACTCATCCCGACTATGTATGCCTTCTGAAAAAGTCATTATACGGCCTTAAACAAGTGCCTCGCGCGTGGTATCAACGGTTTGCCGAATATATTGCTACAATTGGTTTCTCTCACAGCCGATGCGATCACTTCTTATTTATCTACAAACATGAGCAACATACTGCATATTTGTTACTTTATGTTGACGATATTATACTTGTGACCTCCTCTGAGTCTCTTCGACAATCTATCATGTCGTGTCTCGCTTCCGAATTCGCCATGAAAGATCTCGGTCCACTCAGTTTCTTCCTCGGGATAGCTGTCACCCGACACTCCAATAGTCTTTTCTTATGCCAGCAAAAATATGCAGAGGAAATTCTTGAGCGTGCTGGCATGACATCGTGCAACTCATCCTCCACGCCAGTTGACACAAAAGCCAAGCTACCCAGCTACCCAGCTCCGGTACTCCTTGTTCGGACCCCACTCTTTATCGGCGTCTTGCCGGAGCATTACAATATCTTACTTTTTCGAGGCCCGATATTACATATGCTGTTCAACAGATATGTCTCTATATGCATGCTCCCACGATTGACCACATGAATGCTCTTAAACGTATTTTACGTTATGTAAAAGGCACTTTATCTTTTGGCTTGCATTTATATGGAGCGTCCGGATCCGCCTTAGTTGCATACACTGACGCTGATTGGGGTGGATGTCCCGATACTCGTCGCTCCACTACCGGGTATTGTGTATTCCTTGGTGACAACCTTATATCATGGTCCGCCAAGCGCCAACCGACAATGTCCCGGTCCAGTGCTGAAGCCGAATATCGCGGTGTCGCTAACGTTGTCTCTGAATCTTGTTGGCTTCGTAACTTACTCCTAGAGCTACATTGTCCACCACGTAAAGCTACGATTGTATATTGTGATAATGTGAGCGCTATCTATCTCTCTGGTAATCCCGTGCAACACCAACGTACAAAACATATCGAAATGGACATACATTTTGTTCGGGAAAAAGTTGCTCGTGGTGAAGTCCGAGTGCTTCATGTTCCGTCTCGTCATCAAATAGCTGACATTTTCACCAAGGGTCTTCCCCGCGTCTTGTTCGATGATTTTCGCGACAGTCTAAGCGTCCGTCCCCCTCCCGCTTCGACTGCGGGGGTGTGATAACATGTATCCATTGTATCATATTAACCGTGCCCTCATTCTTAGGAGGTGACTTAGTATTAGTCAATTATGTATCCCATGATAATCTCCCAAAGAATAGGTTATAGTTAGCTACATAATAGGCCTTAGACTTGCTGATTAGTTAGCACACACTTGTATATATTACGTTGCATTATGATGAATGAAGTCAAGCATCATATTACTTTACATATGTCTCACAAAAGCCTCTGTGGGATCACCCTATACCGTCAGCCATTGATGAGCTTTGGAGGTTTAGTGGTGATTGTATGAGATGAAGGGCTAAATAAAATAGTTAGTTACAATTCTCTAACAACTATAACAACCTTCTATATTCACTACTCCCTCCGATTCACAAAGATCTTCCCCCTTTGTGTAATATATGTGAGCTATATTTTAATCAAAGGGGAAGATCTTTGTGAATCAGAGGGAGTATGTTTTTTTTGCAGGTGAGACAAACTTCGAATCTCTCGACCGGAGTAAGAGAGTTCTTATCACTTGAACTTATCCCTTCTTCTCTTCCTTATATGTACAATACTCAACAACCTCACTAGAAAAAAAACCGTAGGCAAAAAATATAAATGAAAAAAGCACTACGTACATTATTTCTAAAATACGTACATGATGCTGCCTCATTAAAACTTTTCCATGGAAAACTATGGTACAGAAACATAGCGTATACACCCGTTTTTTGTCACTCGTGTCTGTAGAAGTATCCCGCCAAACAATCAATGATGATCAGATGATAACATGCTACTCCATACATACTAAGCACTCGAAAAAGGGTTTGCAATCAATGGTAACCGACTTAGGCTCACCTCAGAGTACAAACCCAACCTCAACATCAAAATTCTTAAAATGTTTACTTTGCGACGAACAAGACGTTCATAATTTTGCGTTTGGCAAACAAAAAATGGGATGGAAAGTGTCGGACACGATTTCGCCTCAAATAAATTCTTGTGGCAGAAAGTTCTATCTCAAATGACTTCTTTTAGATCCCAAAATTATGCAAATCGGACTCAGCAATCAAAACAAAGTTGGAAGGTAAATTATCCTCCCACACTTTTCTACAAACTAGAAAATAAATCAAAATGAGCTACAATATGGGTGAAAGTATTAAAAGTACGCTTAACAAATGATCAATGGACTAAGGGGCCGTTTGGTTGGAGGGTTTTAGGAAAGGGAAAGGTAAACAAAGTAATTGATTCGCTTTGTGGATGTTTGTTTGAGACAATTAATGTAAACCTTTACCTATTTGGCCTATTACTAAAACCTCATATCCATCTAAACTCATTACTCCATTCCCAAGGGTTTGCCATTTCCTTTCCCTTCCATTACCCCCATCCCTATATCTTCTTCTACACATGTCATAATTTCGGTTACACCTCCACCGTCCCATAACTTCTGAAAATTTAGGTCCGAGATTGGAAAAAATTCCTATCCCATCCCGGACCAAATTTTTAAAATTTTTGTTCTTGTCCAAGATTTTTTGGATCCCGATTCGTGACCAGTGCAAAGTCCTACTTAGACCTGTCAAAATTTGACCCGACCCGATTTTTAGGATCACGAACCCATTTTTGTCGACCCGAAACCCGTTTGACCCGTCCTCGAAATAACCCATTAATTTAGGATCAAAACCCGACCGGACTCATTCGACGCGATGAGTCAACGATTTTTATTTTTATTTTGGTAATACGGAGCGACAAAATGTCAAAATAACAAAAAAAATATTAAAATTTATAAAAACATTAATATTTACATAATATTAGGATTCATAATCGACAAATTAATGCTACTACTATTTTTTAATATTTTAAGTTACAATAAAAAAATCAATTTAACATCGAGTACAACTTTTTTTTATAGTTTAATAATAAAATAATTATTAAATTAATTTCATAATTTTATTTTGATATTTTTAAAATATAAACATAATTCTATCCTGTATTCATTGTGACTCGTATAATTCGACCCTTATGACCCGACTTGACTCGCCCGACCCGTTTGACATGTGTACTCTACCCCAGTGGGTTTTCTAACGATTTGAACCTAATCAACGAAAGTATTTTGTTTCCGAAAAACAAAAGTTTAATTTCATAATACGAGTACTTTGAAAAATGTTTGAGAAAAATATAAGTTGAAGAAAGTAAGTGAAAATGAAAGGTTTTGAAAAATAAAACAGAAAAAAACATGGTGAACAAATATAATAAAAAAACATATTAAAATAAAAATTGTAAAAATAATTTGATTCTGAGTTTGATAACCAAACAACCACAAAGGAAATAAGGGGTAATATCATTTCTTTCAAGATTAAAACCAAACAACAAGTTAACTTGAGGGTAATTCCTTTCCTTTCCCCTTCTTTCCCTTTACTAATTTCATTCCCTTTCCCCTTTACGAACCAAACGCCCCCTAAGGTCGACCTAGCATTGCACATTGATTAATTGATTTTTACTCAATAGTTACACTTTACCAAAAAAAGACAAATGGACAACATCGTAATCAGCACACGTCAGCCTGATCTCCTCGCAAGTAGTATAAAGCTCGCTTCAACCTTCTTTCATGGATCGGAGTTAGACCTGTCAAAAACCGATCCGACCCAAAAATCAACCCAAAACCGCAAGAAAATGACCCGAAACTCGAAAGTGACCCAACCCGAAAAATGATCCAAATATTTTGGGTCAGAACTCGAACGATCCATTACCTAAAAATAAAATAGGTAAGTTAAAAAAATTGATGTTAAAGAGTAAAATTTCTCGAAAATAGTAAGAAACATATTTTTGTTTTCAAAATTTCAAGAAATAATATTATTATATATGTGCCTTCGTGGCTTCGTCCAACGACCTCTCCCCTCCATGGCATCCTCCCCCTGTGCCTTCGCCCACCCCTCGGCATCCCTCTGCACCACTTCGGCTGTCTCCCTCTCAAGCACCGTCACTCTCCCACCTACCTCGTCCCATAGACCCTTTCGTTCTTTTGTTACACATATAACGTCATGTTCAAATCATCCATTAGAGATCATAAAACTAATTGATAGCGATAAGCTACCGTTTTACTTTATGAAAAAATATCGTAATTAATTTTTCATAATTGTCCACGGAAGGTGCTCATATATAGAAAAACAATGCAAGCACATCGGTCGAGTCAGGTTCATGTTCGAGTAGCATGTAATTAACGGCTCACAAACCCTTCAACCTAAACCCGATCCAATGAAATATGGTGTCTTCTTCATGTAATTACCTTTTTTCAGACCTGTTAATTTCGTGTCGTATAATTTTCAGTCAGCTCTTAAGCTCTTGTCATATATATGACGCGGTTGTTGTTTGAATTGTTAACACATCAATTTCTATTCCTCTTGAATCTTGACGTTTATTTGCATTTATTTCTAGTTATCAAGTTGCCATACAAATGGAAGAAATCTAATATGCATTGAATGCTCATGCGACTATGCGAGATGTGCAATCTACAGAGGATAGGTTAGGGACAAATCACGGAAATATTATCTATATATATTATTAAAACTAACAAAATCATCACATTTCATCATTTTCATTTTGAGACAATTTGAGAAAGTCATGTCACTCTCTTCTCGTTGGTTAATTTTCTTCCTTCTTTTAAAAAAAAAATATATATTTAATTTGTGTATTGAATGTGTAGTATTAAATGCAAATAGTTGATATTAAGAATTAGATTTATGTATTTTATATTAAAAAAATTATGTGTTTTATTAGTATTATAACTATAATCTTTATTATGTTGTTGTCGTCGTCATTATCATTATTTTCAGACGACAACTTTTTGTAATATTGGTAATCATTTTATAATATACCACTCCTTCTGATTCAGAATGATCTTCCCTTTGATTAAAATATACCTTACGTATATTAAACAAAGTGGAAGATCATTCTGAATCGGAGGGAGTATTAGAATAATATCTTCTGTATTTCGTTATTTTGCTATAATAGTCAAGTTGTATATTTTGACTTTTCATATCTTGTAACTTAGGTAGTTAATTGATGGGTCATTTAGTCATGGTTATAACGATGATTTAGGTGCAATTTGGTTGACTAAATTGGTGTTATTCTGTCGTATTTGTGTGATGTTCGTGCGGTTATTATATGTGCTAATTTGTGGATTTTGTAGTACGGCATGATTCTTTAGTTGATTCGGCCCAAGACAAAGATTTAGAAGAACAAGCCCAGACGAAGAAAAGGAGCTGACAATCTTGCACAACTCGGATATTGAAGACGGAATTTAAGTCGCTTTAGTTTCCGTGTTAGCTTATTAATTAGCATATTATTATTATTATTATTATTATTATTTTTTTTTTTTTGCAAGAAAGTTATGACTCTTCTCATTAATAAGAGACTTGACTTACAAAAAACATATAACCTCTAGTATGTACGATGACATATCGAAGTCTCTACCTTAATATGATCCCCCTACTTCGTAATCTAGCAAAAACATCGAATTTAATCTGATTTATAACAACTGTACAATTTCTGTAGCTATCTTTGAATATCCTATCATTCCTTTCATTCCAGATATAATAAGCAGCAGCTGCAATGACACTTATAAACCAATAATGCTTCCAATGTTTCTTATTCCCTCTTGCTGCCGCCCATTTGAGCTCATTAGTCAACCTGCAACTTCGCCCTGCAATTTGAATCCAACCCAAAATATTCTCCTACACTTGCCTAGAGTAATGACGCTTGAAAAAGAGGTGCTCACTACTCTCCAGTTCCATCTGACAAAGAATACACATGTTCGCAAGCTGTATTCCCCTTCCTTGTATATTATCTTATGTTGGCAACTTCCCTTGAGCCGCCCTAGATGTGATCACCCCATGCTTAGGGACTACATACATACCTCTTAGACTTGCTAACCACCTTTTTAGGCCTGGTTTGGGACGAAACCAATTATAAGCCTTAGTGATACAATAGTCTGCATTTGTTGTCCAACTCCGTATAATCTGCTCAGCCGCATCAGCAGATCCAGCAGCCTGCAATAATTCATCTTTAATGTGGATGATGCTCTTAAAGGTAGCTGTATACCTTTCTTTCACCTGCAATTCCCAAATATTCTGTCCACCCAACACATAGTAACTATGCCAGTTACTCCACACATCAGCCTGTTTGGTTACCAGTTTCCACAACCATTTACTCACTAATGCTTTATTCCATGACTCAATATGTCTGATTCCATACCCTCCTTCCTCCCACAATGAACAAATACTCTTCCAGCTCTGAAAAATCATTGCCCTCCCTTCAACTTGGCAGAAGAAATTCTTACAATCTCTGGTGATACTCTTAACAATATTGACGGGTAATATCACATTTGCACACCAGTAACTTAGAATACCAATCACAACCGTTCCTAAGAGTTGAATCCGTCCTGCATAAGTCAAACATTGTGCAGACCAGCTCATAATATGTGCCTTAATTTTCATTATTAGATCAGTGTAATTTTCTTTATTGTTGGTGACTGCATTCAACGGTAAACCTAAGTACCGATAAAGAAATAACCCCTGCTGGAACATAGTTTCCCTAAGAATCCTCTCCTGAATATGAGCTGAAACCCCTCCAAAATAAATAGTAGTCTTCTCACAGTTAGCCTGAAGGCTAGATTCCTTAGCGAAGCACTTCAAAACATCAGTTGCAGCTTGGACTGAAGGCACATCTCCTCTAATAAAAACCATAAGATCATCTGCAAATACAAGATGGTTGAGTTTAATTCCACAACACTTAGGGTGGTATGACACCTGAGGTTGTGTATTCATAGCTCGAAACCTCCGTGATAAACTTCCATACTCAATACGAACAAATAAGGAGATAAGGGGTCCCCTTGTCGTATTCCACTTCTCCCTTTAAAGAAGCCATGTGAAACTCCATTAAGCTTTATAGAGAACTAACCAAGAACCTGTGATACAACTTACAATCCAGGTAATGAACTTTTGAGGAAAATTAAACCCCTGTAACATCTTACCAATAAACTTCCACTGAAGAGAGTCAAATGCTTTCCTCAAATCAATCTTTATTAAGCATCGAGGGGTAAGATATTTCCTGTTATAATTCTTTACGAGTGACTGAGTCAATGCAATATTATCATGGATACTTCTTCCCTCAATAAAATCCGCCTGCTCAGGTCCTATAATCTTCTTAATCACTTTTTTAAGTCTGATTGTAATGAGCTTACTAATGGTTTTGTATAAAACCGAGCAACATGATATAGGCCTGTAATCAAGGACAGACTGACATACTTGCTTCTTAGGGATAAGTGTAATAAGTGTGGTGTTAATCTGCTTCAGCATCTTACCCTTATCAAAAAAATCCCTTACAGCAGCACAAAAATCCTGCTTAATAGTTAACCAAGAAGCCTTGAAGAACCATGAGGAAAACACATCCGGCCCTGGACTCTTATCCGAATGAATAGAGTAAACAGCCTTCCTGATCTCTTCCTCCTCTGGCATTGTCAGCAATAAAGAATAGTCTTCCTCATCAAGAACATTTCCACTTTTCATAATATTATCATCCAGCTCCTCCACCGGAGTTTCACAGCCTAGAAGCCCTAGATAGTACTCCACGAACCCCTGAGCTACTTCCGTGTGACCAACTCTCTCAATACCATTTGAGTCTCTTATACTTCCTACCACCTGCTTCTGTCTCCTAGCTTTTATCCTAGAATGAAAATACGAAGTTGCCATATCATCCTCAGCTAAGTGATCCATTTTTGCCCTTTGTTGTAATATACTAATCTCAGCATTCCTCAACTCCTTAAGCTGTTTAGAGAGTCTTTTTTCTTGTTCAATCAGTTCAGCGGAGAAAAGAGAATTCTGAATTTTCAATTGACAGTCTTCAAGCTCTTTAGCCAAACCCTGAATCCTCCCTCCTAACATAGTAAAATGCTTGTTATGTAACCCCTTAAGGGCAATCTTCACATGCTTCAATTTTCCAACTAATCTATAAGCTGCAGTACCATCCACCCTTACATTCCAAGCCTGCTGCACCAGTGCCTTGTAGTCAGGATGTGTAGGCCAACAATTTAAGAAACTGAATCTTTTCCTTCATTTTACCTCTGGTAACACATTAACGATGACCGGTGAATGATCTGAGATTCCAGAAGGGGAGTATGTAACAGTTGAGTCTTGAAAAGTTGCCAGCCATCCAAGATTAACCAAAGCTCTATCCAGCCTCGACCAAACCCTAGTACTAGGTTCCTGGTTATTAGTCCATGTAAACTCACATCCTTGACCTCCCATATCTTGCAATCCACAAGTTAGAATACTATTATTAAATGCCTCTACATCATTATAATCAGGAGGGTCACCCCCGATCTTTTCCTCATTACTTCTCACAATATTAAAGTCCGCTAAAACCACCCAATTAGTAACACTAGGACTTATGTTGCCAATGTTTCCCCACAAAGCCTCCCTCTCTGTACCAGAAATACTTCCATAAACAAAAGTTACATAGAAGTCCTTCCTTGAATCAAAATGATACCCATGACAATGGATAAATTGCTCATGAGCAGAAATAACATCTACTTTGACAGTACTCTGTCTCCATAAAACCCATATTCTTCCAATATGATGAAACTCATAGTTGCACCTTGCATTATAATTCTTGAATTTCCATTAAGAATTTTCTTCGCTTTATGTGCCTTTACTCTAGTCTCCAATAGGCCAAATATATCAACATTCTTCTCCCGCAACAGCTGAAGGACCGCATCCTGTTTAAGGACTTCATGTGCCTTATATTCTTCTCCCGCAACATCATCATCATCATCATCATCATCATTATTATTTTATTAGAATTTGGTAAGTAATAGACTTACCTTAATTATTACTAATATCAGACTACTACTAGTATAGATTATTATTAGTTTCAATATTATTATTCCTATTCAAGTTTTACGTAACATTCTATGATGAACCCTAGTTCTATGTGTAACTAATCTTTCCTTCTCGGTTCAAGACATTGAAGCACTTAATTATCGATTGTGAGTTTAAAAGTTCTAATCTTTATTCATGATTATTGATTGATTGCTCAGTTTAATTATATGAATGTTGTTATTGATTTCTCGAGTGATCAACTAGTTATCTTTTGCATCGTTCTATTGTTAGTTTTGTTAATTGAACAGGATTTGTTGATAAACTTGACCTGAGTAACATCTAAGACTTAATTATTGAACGGGATTCGTTGATATTAAGACTTAGAAGCAATTATCATAGATTTATAGCACACCTGGATTGTATGTGTTTATTTATCTCTTTATCGAATTCTCTATTTATTAATGCTGCTGTTCAATTAAATCTAGAACTAGATTGTTGAGGTTGTTTAACAGTTAGATCTAATTAAGAACGGGATATGTTTTAATTAGTTATTCATAAGGAGGATTAGAATCTACGATTCACGATAAAGTAATCAAGAATAATAATTTGAACCGAATTTCGATGATCAATTGTGATTAAGTTGTGGATTTGTACTTGACCCGAGACCTTTTTAATCATCTGATTTAGTTAAAGTTTTAATCTTTATTAGTTTTAGTTGTTAGAAAATCATTCAAAACCCCCCATATTTATTCTGTAATTAATTAGTTTATTATCGTTCTACATTAGTACGCAGTTATAGTTAAACCAATTCCTTGAAGGTTCGACCCTTATTTCTACTATACTATTGTTTTAGTTAGTTGGTTATAAGTGATTATAAATTGTAATTTGAGGCATACGACTTTAGCCTGTCATTAATACTCCGTATAATTCTGTAATCAATTTTGATAGGATTTCGTTACTGTAATCTTTGTATCCTGTGGTAGCATAAATACTCTGTACAAACTTTAATTCAATTAAGTCATCAATAATATCTTCTCTTCAATTCAATATGGTATCAGAGCACTGATCCAATTTTTCTGTCTCCTACAACTCGTCGTCTTTCTCTCCCGACCCTAGCCATGTCTGCCCCAAGCGGCACATTACCGAACCCACTCGTCGTCTGTCTCCTAAAACTGGCGTACCCAGGTCAATGATGTACTCATTGGTTTCGACCTGCTAAAGTTTGTCGATGGTACTGACTCTGCCCCCCCTCTCACCATTGCCGACACTGAAGGTAAGTCCGATGACGGTAAGTCCGTTGGCGGTAAGTCCGTTGTCGGTAAAGAAAAACCTAACCCTGCCTATTTTACTTGGTTCCGTCAAGACCACTTTCTCAAAGGGGCCCTACTTGGTATCCTTGAGTCCGACGTCTTTTCCCTCGTCAATAAGGCAAAATGTCCCATGATGTTTGGACCTCACTTCACAAAACCTATGCTAACCCATCCCGGGGTCATCGACTCTAACTCAAAAATCGCCTGGATAATATATCCAAAGGTGACAAAACTATAACCGAATATATCACCTCCATTCTAGGTAAATCCGTTGACACGGAGGATGTTGTCGACAAAATCCTCCGCGGATTCCCCTACAAAGCCTACCAAGCCATCATTGAAGGCGTTCGCGCTCGAGATGACACGATCTCTATAGAAGCTCTCCACGAGAAGCTTCTACATCACGAAATGAATCTCACATATCAACCTGACCGAACAAACACTACTACTCCCTTACCTGCTACTGCACTTGCAGCACATTACCGACCCACAACCAACCGTCCACCACCCTCATTCCGCCCCAACAAGCCCTCGACTACAAAACCCGACATTCTTCCCACTCCAGCCACCCCTCACCCTACTGACCAACCTACGACCCCGTATAAAGGTCGTTGTCAATATTGTGGTATTCGGGATCACTATCTCTACAGTCCGTGTCGTAAATTCGCTCGCGACTTCCCCAATGTTGCACTCCCACCACAACAACAACAACCAACTGCTGCCACCCGTAATTCGTGTAACACCCTCTATTTTTCTAGCATTTTTATCATTTCCGTTATGACTTCGTCATAACTCTGTCACATTTCGGCCTTATGTTTCATCATTATTCCAAGCTCTATTTTCATTTTTGAGTCTAATGGTATTTATTTTTATTTTGAAAGATTTTAATTCTTTTAAATCTATTTATTTGATTTTCTTCGTAAACTAATTATTTTTCTGCGAGGAATTCTACCTCTCTACGAATTAACGTTTTTAAACTCTGATTTAAGCTATTCCTTTTCCTACAAATGTCTAGATATATTTATATAATATTTTCAACTAAGAAATATTTTATTTACGAAAATTTATCCTTTAATGATTTTATTACGAAGTTTCGTAAATAATTATTTTCGAATGCGCGGTTTACTCGAATTGCTTTGAAATGCTTTTAATAATTTTATGATCCTTATTTTTATCAACCTACAACTAAAAAGAGACCTTTTTGGACCGTGACACCATGTAGTAAAACATTTGATTACAACTTTTATTTACATAGCACTTTATGTTTAAACTTTAAGTAAAAATATATTTTTCTCTTTAATTGATTTACATGCTTAAATTACAAACTTTTCATGCTACCATCACATTCATTTTGGCTGAAATTTTAAGACTACATTCACATTATTTTTATCAATTTTAATGCTTCATTCATCCACCATCCTTTCATATTTTTCTTATTCATTTTTACATCAATTTTATTTTAACAAAAACCTCTTCTTTCTCCCTCTTTTTGACTGATGTTCCTGCCCATTTTCAGCAGCCATTTTCATCCATAATCAAGCTTTGATCATCGTATTTTCATCTTCTAAATTATCGATTTTCTTTTCCCTTCGTTAAGGTAATAATCGATGTTATTTCCGATCGTTATTGATTAGTCTAGTTTAGTAGGGATTAATAAGGGTCACTTAGTTGACTATTGTGTAGATTTGGGTGTGTTTTGACGGATTATTGTGCGCATGTCGTAATTGATGGGTTAATATAATAAAATGTGTAATTAGGTGGATTAAAGGGTGAAAAGTAATATGGGTTGTAATTGAAATGTTTATTGGGTTAAAGTGTCAACTATCCTTTGGAAGTGAAGACAAATCAAGCCCGAAGTTAAGTGGAAGCCCAGACCAAGTAGAAGAAAGAAGTGGAGGATTTCTAAAATCCGCTGCCAGCGGATTTTCCAAATTCCGCTGCCAGCGGAATTTCTTGCCAGCGGATTTCCAAAAATCCGCTGCCAGCGGCAGAAATTTATGCATAGGATTCCTTCTTGGATTCTTTTTCGCATAAGATTCTTTCTCTAGTCTTTTGTTCTTCTTCTTTACTCACCTCTTTTATTCTTCTTCTTCATTATGATCATTTTTGAGGCATTTTATGAGGCTTTATGAGCCATTGATGAAGATGCTCCATGGATGACTATATAAAGAGGAGAAGTTCACCATCACATTCATCATCCAACACATCAATCATCACTTGTAATTCTCAAAAACACATAGTTTCTATCATAATTTCTAGCTTATTTTTGCAAGTAGTTCATTTGTATGGAGGGCTAAGTTCTTATTCTTGGAACAAGTAGTTGAAGCCTTTCAAGTTAGTGAATTGTAAGACTCATTTCTATTTTATTTTTATACTAGAATATCAAGTTTAATTTGCATTATTTCTTGGTTTGTTAATTCATCTTCTAGCTTGATCACCTAGTTTTTGTTATTGATAAACCATTGCTAGAATAGTTAAGTGAATCTTTTGTTTGTTTAACTATATCCGAGTAGCAAATATAATTCACCAATTCGCATGCTTTTCATCGTTGTTGAGTTATAAGGATTAAACTTGTATGAAACAAAGTGATACCGCTTGAGTAATCATTCTTCATCTTTGCTAAATTCCATCGTTTTAATCTACATATTGATACGATTTAGACGCTTGATTTAAGTTGACAATATCGTAAGGGTTATTTGAGTATGCTACTCATATCTTATAACTATTAATAAGTGGAATTAGAAGTCGATTAAACTTCATAGCAAAGTATTCTAGTATAAATTGTAAAGTAGAAGAGTCAATGATCAATTCGTTAAACTTGATGGTGGATATTGCTTGGTCCAAGTATTTTTCTCATATTTGTAGCATCGTTCATTCATATTAGTTTATTTTATTTCGTTAATTTATTTCATTAGTTTATTAGACTTAGAATCAAAATCACTAAAATCCCCCCATTCGGTTACTAAATTATATAGAATTACGCACACTTAAGCGACATAATCACCTTCCTTGTGGGTTCGACCCCTACTTTCACTAACTACTAGTTTGTGTTAGAAGTGGATTAAAATTGTAATTTGGAGACTCACGACAAGTCTAGCCAAAT
This sequence comes from Agrostemma githago, assembly GCA_958450325.1. Taxonomy (NCBI): domain Eukaryota; kingdom Viridiplantae; phylum Streptophyta; class Magnoliopsida; order Caryophyllales; family Caryophyllaceae; genus Agrostemma; species Agrostemma githago. The sequence continues at coordinate 21,774,975 of OY288244.1, read as the reverse complement.
TTTGGCGCCGTTGCCGGGGAAGGCAATTATTTGTTTTTGTGTGTGTGTTTCTTGTAAATATTTATTTTAATTAAGGGTCTTTGTCTTTGTCATCTAAAATGAATTTTTGGTGTCCCCAACTTGATAATGAGTTACTACATCACTATTTTGAAAGGCTCACTAGGTATGTACTAGAACGTCCATATATACATACGATCAATGAAAAACTCTTGGTAAAGATTTATCATAACTTTAATCTCGCGACTCAAATCGATTTGCAAGTTAAATGCGAGGGTAGATTTCTTGAGTTAAGTCATAGTGAAAAGTGGGATATGGTTGATCTTTTGGTTATCAACGCTCGAGAACTAGAGATAAACACTTTATTTCTTGAACTTCCCCAATATTTCGAGAATGCTCCAAGCCATGAGCCTATTTCTAGTGATGATGTGCCCGAAAATGAAATTTTTACCTCCCTTAACCATGACGATGGTGCTCCACTTGATGATGATGGGGAGGTAAGTGACTCATTTTTGTTGACTTTGTCGTATATTGAACCCAAATTTGATTTGCCATCGCCCATAGGCGAGAATGATATTTTATGGGATTTGAACGACACATTAGTAAGAAGTGGGGAAAAGGAAAACTTGTTTGAGATGACCCCGTTGGTTAAGGACCCATACCATGAATCCGTATTTATTTTTGAAAAATTTGTAGACACGGATAGTAACATTCTATATGCTTGTATATTCATGTGGAGTGTATGGTATCTTCTCATTATAAGCTTTTATAGAGTTTTCACTAACTCTTTTGCTAGCTTATTTGACCGTCTCTTAAGGGCACTAACCTGCTCCGATATTAATATAAAATGGATTACTTTATAAAAGGGGTAGTGCTGTGTGACCCCATACATGTTCTTTAATGAATAAGCGTCGTGCGGGACATTAAACCAGCGCTTACGGGAGGCAACCCGGTTTTTGCTATTTGATGCATTTGTTGTTTTTGAATAAGGTATTTTGTAGACGAAGATAGACGGTGATCTAAGGAAAGCGGTCATGGGAATCCATCTTTTTGACCCAAATTGCGAAGATTAAATCCGTTCTCCCTATGTCGAGCCACGACGTTAACTAAGGCGCTTGTTGGGAGGCAACCCGTCTTTTCTTTTCTTTTATTTCTTTTATTTTTCATCATTTTATTTATTTCCTGTTATTTTAGAATAATTTTAATTTTTCTAATTAATTTTGTTTTTCTATTTTGTAGGTACGATTCACAGATCTGAAATCGACGTAAGTCGATTTTATAACTCGAGTTAAAAAAAAAACAATCAATTGTTGGAAGCTGAAACCGACAACCCACAATAAATTAAATCGACCCGCAGTCAAAATAGCAGCAGCTACTCACGGCAGCTGGGCGCGGCAAATATCGGCCGCTGCGCACGGAGGCCAAACAGGAAGCAGTAAAGTCGCCGCTGGTGTGGCCGAGTTGGCCGCTGGCAGCGGCTGTCCGTCGTTGTGCGTATTGCGGCTGGAGTTGTTGCTGCTGCTGCCGTTGAAAGTGGTGGTCTGAAGCGGTGGTTTGTGGTGGTTGTTTTTGTTGCTGGTGTTGTTCGTGGTGGTCCAAGTGGTGTGGTGTTGCCTATTTGCTTGCTGTAATCATACAGGTACTTCCATAGTGTGTCATTGTTATTTTATTTATTTATTCATCTCCTTCAAAACTTTCCTCTCATATTCCTACAAACAAATTACTGCAATTTTTTTTCCCCTAAAAATCCCGTGAAAACTCACCCAATTTGAGTCAAAATTTGTCTCAAATCAATTCAAAATCACTTATTTATCATTACCCATTACAATTCCTATCATTTTAACACATAATTTTACCCAAAAAGTCAAAAAAATCGAGTTTTTCTGCCCTCGGGTTCCAAAATCCGAATTTGATTTTTTTTTTTTACCAATTGGGTCAATTTCGATTCAAATTAATGCAAGGAGACCATCCATTCACTCTTTTTCATCTTTCCGAGGTATAATTTTCATATTAATCTTTCGATTCTTTGAATTTTACCTCTTACCCATTAATTAGTAGCTTGAATTTTGCTTATTCTTGCTCAATTTTGGGTTTTCTTGCTCTCCTTGTGTTATTTGAATCGTTTTGTGTCTTTGATATTTTTGTTGTGATGGTGTGAAAATTTGAGTGATTGAACTGGTGAATTGTGAAGTGTAAAAAAAAAGAAGAAAAAAAAAGAAAAAAATTGAGTGAATTGATCATTACTTGAGAGATGGGGAGAGCTAAAATGAAAAATTACTCCACTACCGTTTCTACACCACCACCAAAAAAATCGAAAACCGCTACTAAAAAAGCTCAACCCAAACCCGTCCATCCTAAACATATTCCCGTTACCAAACCGTCTTGGTTAACTAAAGCTCAAGACCCAATTTGGGATAGGTTATCTAAGAAGGAGATGAGGGGAACTCGATTTCTTCGTCGTTCTACTCTTGAGAAATTGGGGATGCTTGATGTCATGACCAAGCTAATGAAAAATGTGGGTTTAGAAGAATTTATGGAGAAGGGGGCTCATACTTATCGAAGGTATACACTTGAGTTCTTTTCCACCATTTCAATTTCTAAAAAAAGCACTAAGCGTGTACCCGCAATTAGCTTTAAATTGAATGGTAAAGCTCGTGAGTTAACTTTTGAGAAGTTGAGGGAAGCTTTTGGTATTCGGGATATGTGTGAAAAGGAGTATGTGGGGGTGAGAGAGAGGGGGATTTGGTGGCAAGAGGTTACGGGGTTGCTTTTGGGTGGTAAATCCGGTGAGTTGAGTTCAAGTATTCCTAACCCATGTCTTCGACTTGCTCATCGTTTGATTGTTAACTCATTCCTTTGTAAGGGGGAGCATAACAAGCTTCCCCACTCTCATTTTGGTTACTTGAGGGCTATGATGCCGGATGGCGAAGGTGTTCCCGATTGGGTTGCTCTTTTTGTTACATCTAGCATAGCTTTGGGTACTAAGGATGGGGGAATTATAAATGGTGGTGGGTTAGTCATTCTCATTATGAATTACTTGAATATTGAGGTGGCGGAGGGGGAGAATCCGTTACTTGATAATTACCTCTTTGATGTTCCTTGTTTGATTCACGCTAAGATGTTACGACCTCGCACGAAAGTAAAAGGGTCTTATTATTATCGTTGGGGAAAGAATCATGATTCTTATCTACAATTGCCGAGACCCGAGGATGATCCTTTGGTCTATGGTGAAGTTTCGGAAGATTTCTTTGTTCCCCGAGATCGTGACATTGATGATGATGAGGAGGAGGAGGAAGAGGGAAGTGATGACAATGTCGAGAGTGAGGAAGATGAGAGTGGTGAGGATAGTCAAGTTCGTGGAAAAGGAGAAGGAGCAAGGGCGAAGGAAGGGAGGAGTCATGAGAAGAATAAGAGTGTGGATGCTTTGGAGGGGGCGAATAATGAGTTAGAAGTGGATCGAGAAGCTTGGTTTACAAAGATAGATGCTTGGTGTGCCTCAACCGATGCTATGATTCATGACATGCGTGCACGGTTGGAGGAAACTCATGCCGCTACTTTGGAGACTAGAGACTTGATGAGAACTTTGTCTCGTGCTCTCTTAGCACGGTTCCCGGACGCTCAACCACCATCGTCCGAGATCCTTGGCAAGATTGAGGGGCAAGCTACCACCTCTAAGGAAGATGACATCGGGGATTCCCCCGACACTTGATTGCTTGGTATGTTCCTTCTTCTCATTTTCTATGTCTTTTTCTTTAATTTTCCTCACATTGAGGACAATGTGGAGATTAAGCGTGGGGAGTGGAATATACTTGTATATATGTAATTTCGTATTTTTTTTAAAAAAAAAAAAATCAAAAAAAATTGAAAAAAAAAGAAAAAGAAAAAAAAGAAACCCGGCTAGGTGAAAACTCGCAAGGGCAAGCGCCTAGGCAAAAATGGGTATATGGCCGAGGACGGAGTGAAAACCCGAAAGGGCGCTCCGGGTAAAATGAAGAAACGAGAAGCGTGCCATGAGAGTAGAAGTGAGGAATAAAAGCTAAATCGAAAACCCGCAAGGGCGGGCGGTTTAGGCAAAATGAGGGATTAGAAAAAAAAGAAATCATTATTTTGATTACTATTTTTGATATTTCTTCATGATTCGGGAATCATAAGGAGGTTAGAAGGGTGATTCGGGTTTAGGATCATCTTAGAGTTGGAGTGATAAGTGGATGTCAACTACATGTTTTTATTTGTCAACCGTTTTTCTGTAGTTGGTGTTGTGAATTCTTGTGTGAGAGCGGGCATTGATTGTAGTATGGTCTTGGTGAATAGGTTATTTTATCCCTTTGACCATATATATTTTTTGAGAGGGATGTTATAAGGAGGGGGTGTGAGAGTTGAGAGTAGTTATTGGTTGTATCAAGCTACCTACGCTTCGCTGTATAGACCTTGTGGAGGATCATTATTTTGATTTAATTTACTCGAGGACGAGTAAAGGTCTAAGCGTGGGGATGTTTGATTAGTCTAGTTTAGTAGGGATTAATAAGGGTCACTTAGTTGACTATTGTGTAGATTTGGGTGTGTTTTGGCGGATTATTGTGCGCATGTCGTAATTGATGGGTTAATATAATAAAATGTGTAATTAGGTGGATTAAAGGGTGAAAAGTAATATGGGTTGTAATTGAAATGTTTATTGGGTTAAAGTGTCAACTATCCTTTGGAAGTGAAGACAAATCAAGCCCGAAGTTAAGTGGAAGCCCAGACCAAGTAGAAGAAAGAAGTGGAGGATTTCTAAAATCCGCTGCCAGCGGATTTTCCAAATTCCACTGCCAGCGGAATTTCTTGCCAGCGGATTTCCAAAAATCCGCTGCCAGCGGCAGAAATTTATGCATAGGATTCCTTCTTGGATTCTTTTTCGCATAGGATTCTTTCTCTAGTCTTTTGTTCTTCTTCTTTACTCACCTCTTTTATTCTTCTTCTTCATTATGATCATTTTTGAGGCATTTTATGAGGCTTTATGAGCCATTGATGAAGATGCTCCATGGATGACTATATAAAGAGGAGAAGTTCACCATCACATTCATCATCCAACACATCAATCATCACTTGTAATTCTCAAAAACACATAGTTTCTATCATATTTTCTAGCTTATTTTTGCAAGTAGTTCATTTGTATGGAGGGCTAAGTTCTTATTCTTGGAACAAGTAGTTGAAGCCTTTCAAGTTAGTGAATTGTAAGACTCATTTCTATTTTATTTTTATACTAGAATATCAAGTTTAATTTGCATTATTTCTTGGTTTGTTAATTCATCTTCTAGCTTGATCACCTAGTTTTTGTTATTGATAAACCATTGCTAGAATAGTTAAGTGAATCTTTTGTTTGTTTAACTATATCCGAGCAGCAAATATAATTCACCAATTCGCATGCTTTTCATCGTTGTTGAGTTATAAGGATTAAACTTGTATGAAACAAAGTGATACCGCTTGAGTAATCATTCTTCATCTTTGCTAAATTCCATCGTTTTAATCTACATATTGATACGATTTAGACGCTTGATTTAAGTTGACAATATCGTAAGGGTTATTTGAGTATGCTTCTCATATCTTATAACTATTAATAAGTGGAATTAGAAGTCAATTAAACTTCATAGCAAAGTATTCTAGTATAAATTGTAAAGTAGAAGAGTCAATGATCAATTCGTTAAACTTGATGGTGGATATTGCTTGGTCCAAGTATTTTTCTCATATTTGTAGCATCGTTCATTGATATTAGTTTATTTTATTTCGTTAATTTATTTCATTAGTTTATTAGACTTAGAATCAAAATCACTAAAATCCCCCCATTCTGTTACTAAATTATATAGAATTACGCACACTTAAGCGACATAATCACCTTCCTTGTGGGTTCGACCCCTACTTTCACTAACTACTAGTTTGTGTTAGAAATGGATTAAAATTGTAATTTGGAGACTCACGACAAGTCTAGCCAGTTATTTACCTTGATTCTTTTAGTTTTATCATGGTATTTTTGTACCATATATGTCATGTGAATTAGGATTCTTGGTTTATCCCGAAGCCGACGAATTTATAATCAACTCGGATTTGGGTTAGAGGTAACGTCGATGTTGCTCGGTATTTCATGATTTTAATTGAGTATTTGCATGTATATATTTTTATATTTTATTTTTGACAATATATGTATGTCTTATAATCTGGAAAATTTTTAAAAGTTGAAAATTTGCATGTTTCGGTATTTTTATCGCTTTTACGAGATTAACGATTAAATTGTTATATTAATTTGTAAAATCATAATATTCGCCTAAACATGTAATATATGTTTATATTTTGGAAAAATATTGTTTTTGATGATTTTTAATAATTCAGTATTTTTCTAATATTTTAGTTATCAATTATTGAATTATTACCGTTTACGGACAAAAATGATTAAAAGCCGATTTTTAGTTCTAGTACTTAAACATTTTATTTTAATCTGATTTTTGACGTGGTGAAACTTTCTGGTGAAATAGAATTTTGTGAATTTTTACATAATTGTTCGGAATTTTTAAGTGGATGAATTAATTAATCACTTTAAATAATCATTTATCGTTAAAACCGCGTTTGTCGTTTAAATTCTCGATTTTTGGTCCTATGATTAAATCTGGAAAAAAATGTGAATCTGATGATTTCTTAATAACATGTAATTTTATGATTTTTAGTGCTTTAATAAAATGTTAGGACGATAAGTTTCATTAATGGAATCGTTAATTGTGAAAACGGGTTTTAAATGACGGTTTTATTGGAATTTGGTAAATCTGGAACTTTGGAAAATCTGGAAAATTAGTATATTCTGGAAAATGATGATTTTTAAGTTTAATAATAATTTTTGGACATTAATACTTAAATCGTTTTGTAATTACTATTTTTATTAATCGTTATTGTCGAGATTAAATGATTAACGAGAAAACGCTTTAAAAACCATGTTTTAGAATTCTGGAAAGTTTTCTTTTCTGGACAGAATGTCCATAAATATATTTTAGCTATTTTACGTAATTTTTGTACTATTTATTAAAGTCTTTAATTAATAAGTATTGATTTTTGGACGAATTATGATTTATCGTTAAAATGCTTCATCTTACCCAAAAGAATTATTTTTCCAGCCATTTTGAAAGTATTTAAATCTGAAACTTTGTGAGTTAAATCATTCCTTAACATACTCTAAATATATTCAATGGTTTAATTAAATAAAAGACGTTAAAAGATTTAATTTGACATTTGCCGTAAAATCCTATTTATAATCGTATTGTCGAAACTAATAATAATTAGGGAATTCTAGCTTTGTAACTTTTGAAAACACCCTAATTAGTAGTATTTAAAATGTTTAAGACATTTCTAACTTGTATGACCTTCCAATGATTTCATTAACTCAAATGTTTTCGTTTTAAGAAGTAATATCGTTAAGGCCGAAAGTACTAGTTTTATAAATCTATATCGTTTACTAAAAATGTGTTATTAGTATGAACTAATATTTTTTCTATTTTGATATGATGCTATTTTTGGTAAAGATTATAAAAATAAAAGTTTCCTAAAATAGAAAGTTCCCTCTTTTGGAAAGTGATCATTTTCTTTTTGTTCTCTTGTTATTTATAATGATTATATCTTTTGAATATCGATAATCGCTTTATTTTGGAGTTATGGAATAAGGACAAGTGTGAGGTTAGAGTAATATATTCTAGGGTTTACGTTTTTGCCATCAACTATAAGGCTGGTGTGTCTTTATGGGGCACACTGGTTGTTGAACCGAGCATATATGGTGTTCGGGAGTGTGTGAACATTTTGACCTTAAACTCGTGCCTCGCAGTGTAAGACGCCGTCGGGTTGAACTGAGTATTTATGGTGCTCGGGAGGGGTGTACATATCATCTTAAACTAGGGCCACGCATTTATAAGTCGCCGTCCTATTATGGTTGAGTAGCCTAGTTAGAGACCAAAGTTTGATTTGTTTGAACTAAGTTCTCGAAACTAGTTTTTAGTATTCTCCTAGTGAAAGTCTAGCCGTCGACACTAATTCTATCCATAACGCCATTTTGATTATTTTATTTATTATCGATATAAATTGGTTTGCAGGTTGGCAAATGTTTTATATTTTCTCCGGAAAACTCATTTTTATTATATTGTTTCGATACGTGAAGTTTTTCACTGAAAACTTATTTTCATTATAATGTTTTACTGTTTTCCGTTTTCTTACTATTTTTCTATAATAGTAATTACAATTTTAAAATCCTGTTATACGGCTGGGAGAACGTTGACGTTGCTCCCCACTGATTGTGGGTGTTATGTTTTAACATGGCAGGTATACGTGTTCCGGGTGTGAGCTAGCGAGCAGTGTGGATCCTGCGTGTTTATTTTGATAATTATGTCTTATGGATTGTTCAAACCCCTTTTGTGGATTGTTTTAAATTTTGGCCATTTTATTTAAGGCCTATTATTTGACTTTACCATTTTAATTTTACTAAGATATAGTTACAGTGTGTTTTAATCCCGACTCTACAGTGTTTCCGCCACTGTATCGCGTTAGATTTTGTAGGGGATTACAATTCGCATCCCTATCAGGCCAACACGATCACTGTTGCTACATCCACTACCCAACCCTCTTGGTTACTTGACACTAGTGCTAGTCACCACATTACTAACGATCTCCATAACCTTTCCTTCCATGGACCCTATGATGGGGCCGATGAACTCATTTTTGGTGATGGATCGAGTCTTCCCATCTCTCACATAGGTTCTTGTTCTCTCTCTATTTCTCCCTCTTTTACTTTTCTCCTTACTAATGTTCTTTACGTCCCTTCCATATCCCAAAATATTTTATCAATTTCTCGTCTTTGTGCTGATAATAATCTAATTGTTGAATTCACTCATTCTTTCTCTCTTAAGGTCCCTAAGGAAAACAGCCCGGTACTTCACGGTCAACTTGACTCGGGCATCTATCACTGGACTCCGACTCACGCATTTTCAAGCACAACCTCGGGTCCCCTTGACTGGCACCACCGTCTTGGGCACCATTCTATAGCTATTACGAATAAACTGTTTCGCTCGTTAAATTTAAATTTTTCGTCATTCCAACATTGTAATTCTTGTAACACTAGTAAAAGTCACAAATTACCATTTAATGCTACGTCGCTTACTTCTTCTGCTCTGTTAGATTTAATTATCTCGGATTTATGGATTTCTCTAATCCCGTCTATCGACAATTTCAAATACTACATTATTTTTGTCGATCATTTTACACACTACATTTGGCTTTATCCACTTAAATTAAAATCTGACACGGCCTCCGTTTTCTCTCGTTTTCGTGCCCTCGTTAAAAAATACTTTAATCGCCTTATCGCCCGTCTTTACTCCGACAATGGTGGAGAATACCTTAAACTCACTTCTTCTATCACTAATGAAGGTATCTCCCACCTCACCTCTCCCCCTCATACTCCCGAACACAATGGCTTTGCCGAGTGCCGCCACAGTCATGTTGTTGAGACGGTCTTCCTCTCCTCTTTCACGCAAAATTTCCCTCCACTTTTTGGTTCTATGCCTTTACCACTGCAGCTTACCTCATTAATTGTCTTCCCACCTCCACCCTTCACAATCGCTCTCCGTTTGTCTCGCTCTTTAATTTTGAGCCAAATTACACAAAATTACGGAGTTTTGGATGCTTGTGTTATCCATGGCTCTGCCCCTATTCTTCCAATAAACTTTCTCGTCGCTCTATCCCGTGTATCTTCATCGGATACTCGGCCACACAGAGTGCCTATCACTATCTCGATCTCATCAAACTTCGAGTTTATACGTCTTGTCATGTAAAATTTATTGAATCCACTTTCCCGTCCTACAAAAGTAACATTCCCAGTACTCCCTATGACCTAAATCAGTGGTTCAATTTGGAAATAACTCTTCTACAACCTCCCACATCTACCCCTCCTGTTCCCCCACGTGACCTTCTCCCTAAGACCCCCACTTCCCTTATTAACACTTCCCCTGAAATCCCAAATTCCCCACCTGTTAACTTTAATATTCCCACCACACCTGCAATCCCTATCTCCCCATCCATTCCAAAACAACCAATCTCGTCCTTTGAGCCCGAACTTACCCCACCACCGACTCGCACAATTGTAATTCGTCTTACCAACAAAATCGTCAAACCGAATCCAAAATATGCCCATACCATGACCGTCTCCTCTCTTTCATCCACTACAAAACAAGCCTTACTTGACCCCCGCTGGCGCACCGCCATGGATGCGGAATACGATGCCTTAGTCTATAATCAAACATGGACTCTAGTCCTTAGGGAACCGCACCACAATGCCATCGGCTGTAAATGGGTTTACCGTATCAAATACAAACCCGACAATACCATCGACAAATTTAAAGCTCGACTCGTGGCCAAGGGGTATCATCAGGGACCAGGTATCGATTACTCTGAAACTTTTAGTCCTGTTGTTAAACCCACTACTATTCGTATTTTACTGTCTCTTGCTGTATCACAGAGCTGGCCCCTTCGTCAGCTCGACGTAAATAACGCCCTCTTACAAGGCCATCTGTCTGAGTCAGTTTGTATATCTCAACCCCCGGGATTTTCTGATCCGCCGTGTCCTGATTATGTGTGTCGTCTTTCGAAGGCCATTTATGGCCTCAAACAAGTGTCTCACACTTGGTTTACGGAACTGAAAAATTACCTCACGTGTATCGAGTTTCGAGGCTCAATCTCCGACCCGTCGCTCTTTGTAAAGAGCGCCCATTCCCCACTTTACCTCCTTGTCTATGTGGATGATATTATCGTCACTGGACCGTCTTCCCTGACCTTAGAAAAATTTATTACCTCACTCGCTACGCATTTTTTTATTAAAGACCTAGGACCGCTGTCCTATTTCCTTTGAGTTGAAGTCCAACCCACATCCTATGGGCTTCACCTCTCACAATCTAAGTATATACGAAACATCCTCGACAAATACCAAATGTTTGACTCCCGACCATGTCCCACTCCTCTTCCTTCTGACATTCGCTTTCATCGTGATGAAGGCGATCCCCTTCCCGATATCAGCAAGTATCGTGCCATCCATGGTAGTTTACAATACTTATCTCTCACACGTCCCGATGTCTCTTTCGCTATCAACCGTCTTGCTCAATTCGTGCAAGCACCACGGTCTCCGCATTGGCAGGCTTTAAAGTGTTTGCTCCGTTACTTGAATGGAACAACCTCCCACGGGTTGCCTATCTATCGCACACACGCATCTCCCCTTCATGCATTTAGTGATGCTGATTGGGCCGGTGACAAACGAGACTACGTCTCAACTTCCGGTTTTATTATCTACCTTGACCGCAATGCCATTTCATGGTCCTCCAAAAAGCAACAAGGGGTCACGTTGTCTACTACTGAGGCCGAGTATCGTGCTGTCGCTGCGACCTCGGCTGAGATTGCTTGGATCACTTCTCTTATGAGTGAACTTACTATTCGCACAACTATTGCTCCTGTAATTTATTGTGACAACTTGAGTACCACTTCCTATGCTGCAAATCCCGTGTTTCATTCCCGAATGAAACACATTGCCCTATCTTACTATTTTGTTCGAGAACGTGTCCAAAATGGAACTCTTCGGGCACAACATATTCCTGGTGATGACCAGCTCGCAAACCTGTTGACGAAACCGCTTGGCCGCCCCCGGTTTGAGCACTTACTTTCCAAGATTGGCCTTGCCCCTGGCTAGTCCATCTTGCGGGAGCGTATTAGAATAATATCTTATGTATTTCGTTATTTTGCTATAATAGTCAAGTTGTATATTTTGGCTTTTTCATATCTTGTAACTTAGGTAGTTAATACTCCGTATTATTATGTAATCAGTTTTGATAGGATTTCGATACTGTAATCTTTGTATCCTGTGCTAGCATAAATACTCTGTACAAAATTTAATTCAATAAAGTCATCAATAATATTTTCTCTTCAATTCAATATATACTTGATACTACCTCCGTCCCACTAAGATTGTCCCGTTTCATTAAAATACTCCTCACATATAATAGGGAAATGGGACAATCTTTTAGGGACGGAGGGAGTATATCTTTTGTGATACAATTTTTTTTATTATAGGACCTTAATTATCATACTTATTAAAAAGTAATCGTTTCAACCTACGATATTTTTTTTTGTTCTTCTAAAACTAATATCCGATATTGTTCAATTATAAACGTACATAAAGATACATGTAATACGAGTTTGATATTAATATATTTATGTCAAACAAAATAAGATAGCCGCAAAGAGAAAAAAAGAATATTCTTGCATGGTTCACGAGACAGAATCATTGTATATATAAACTCACTTCAAATCTTTCTCACTGATCCATAATTTTGCTAAACTCACATATCCCATTCTAATGAACGAAGTATATAGATGTCAAAACATAATTGAATCTCATCTACAAAATAAAATTTCAATCAAAAGAAAATTGGAGTCATCCACATTTTAATTTAGTATGACACTACATCCCCTTCAACTATCATTTTTCTTTTAACTTTCCCGTCCTGACATAAAGTTCAAGGACATGGGAAAATATTGTCAAATTTTCATACATTTAACGGTAATTTTTTATATTTCATTCTCTATCCGTGCATTTTACTTTTTATTTGGCGTTGCAAAATCAAATAAAAAGATAATTGAATTAGATAATATATATAATCCTAGCAAATGAAAATTTTATATAAACTAATCAGAGTTGTCGATGTTAGTAAAAATGTATGATAAATTTAGATAAACTTTGAATGAATCTTGTATTGATGGTATATAAGTGGTATTGAATAGAAAAATTCTTGATTTAATTTTCAACTACATTTTCACAACTTATGGTCGCCCTAGAAAAATTTGGGTTCTGCTATTTTAATTATTACTTTATTTTAAGTTGTTATTAAATACTAATATTTATTAATCTTCCATCGACCAATTAACAAATACTTCCTTCATCTTTTTGAATTAGCCCCATTTTTATTTTTGTGAGAGGAAAAGTGGATTCATGGGTTAATTCAAGAAAATGGAGAGAGTAACAAATTATAAACTATTAACAAAAAATAATGTGTAGACCGAATTATAAGACAACAGTCAAGCCAACCTATAAGAAGAGTAGAGATAACGCAAGACACATCAGATAATTAGGAAAAGAGACAGAGAAAAGTAACAGAGAAAAGAAACGTAAGGAAACATCACCATAAACATCAATCATAATCTAATCCACAACTAATAATGAAAAATAATAAAACAAGAGTAATACAGACAATAATAACATATGTGAAACATGAAAATTGGAAACAAGCACAACAAAGGACAAGAGCGACAAACTCAACAATGTAGATGAGAAAAAACAAAGGAGAAACTAGTACAAGGTCGAACAGTAAAATACTCCCTCTGTTACAATGAATTGTTTGTCTATTCCATATTGGGGCGTCTCAATGAATTGTCTGCCTTTCTATTTTAGGAATGTTTTTTATATGTAATTTGACCCTTGGCTCCACACATCGCCTCCTAATTGGATCTCTTTCCCTTGGTGCCAAAAGCAAAGGCAAACAATTCATTGGAACGGAGGGAGTATGATACATCCCACTATTTGTATAACTTCACGTATAAAAGTTGAGAAAGCAAAAAATATAAAATAGGAGAGAAGAAAATGTAGAGAGAGATGTTAGACTACTATCTTATCTATATCTATATAATTTATTAAAACCCAAACAAATCATCCTTATCCATAATTTATCTAAAATACTATCTTATACTCCGTAATAAAGTCATGTATTCTGCTCTGATTGGGCAAAACAACTAAACCAACCGACAAACAAAATTAATAAACGAAGGAGTGTGTTAAAAAATAGAGGTAATCAATTAACAAATTTTTTTATTTAAAAAAACTCAATCAATTAAAAAAGAAGAGAGAAAAGAGGAAAAGTTCATCAGCTCCCACCTCGGTTCATCTTCCCCTTCGTAATTCATACATGTATTATCACCTACAACAATGGATACAAAAATTATTATAGAGCATGAACCTCAATATGTCATTCAAGTGTACAGCCAAAGCGACCCGATTAGACCTACAACCAAACCTCAATATGAACCTCAGTGTACCACTCAAATAGAATTAGAGCTCGTGGTAAACACACCAATTACATAGGAGAAGATAAAGGTAGACAGTGGGTAAGTGAACAATTATTATGAACATCAACTAAAAGCACTCCGTAATACATTGCTTATATTTTAAGAACAAAACTAACATGCCCAAAATGTGTTATAGGTATGATGTGGTAGTAAAAAAAATAGCGGTAACAATAGAAACCATGGAAGAAAAGAGGTCAAAATTTTAAAATCTCAACTAATGATGCGAGAGTAAAACTAAGAAAGATCAAAGTCATAACTCAAGATGATTATATTCTCCAATTAATGTTTAAAAAAGAATTATTAGTTATTATGCATTACATCTTATAACGTTATATCTAATGTTCGCCAATAACCACTCACTTACGTTTTTTACAAACACACTTTTCAGTCTAATTCACCTTGCACACTTGTGGTGACATGTTTGATGTATGTTTTGGCACTTACATTCCACCTTTTTTTCCCGCCATTCATTTAACATACATGTCATATATATTTACGTAACTTGGATTGCTCAATCTTCCTAAACTTTGTGTTATTCATAATTTACGAATGCTTGTGGAATTAAATAAAGTTACAAAGATATGAAATCAAAACAAAAAAAATGTATAAATAATAAAATAAATATTGGACAATGAAGCAAAAAGACGAACCTGCGATTTACAAAGGCCACAAAACAATATAGCCCGGTGCGGTGCACGGGTATAGTGACTAGTTAGTTTGTTAATCATGTGATGATTCAACAATTCATTCGGCAATTGCTAATTAGCTTCTAATTCTTTTGGGCGAGGATATGCATATATATGCTCATGGAGGGATCCACGCACTATAACTACAAAGGGTGATAATACACTATTGATTGTTTTGTCTCAAATCCATAAATAGCCACACATTAATAAATACTTTCACGTATTGACCTTTTTCGCATTGGTTCATGCTTGGTGGTCGGGAGGTAGTTTGTATTAGTCTTGTACTCGTATGGAAATCACCACGTACATCCTTGTGGACATGACATAGGTCCACCCCAACGCGGCCACGCGCGGGTTTGGGGAGGCGAATGAATCTCATGTGAGATGGATCGAATTGAAATTTAAATCGAAATGGAGTCGCCACCGAACTTTGTGGGAGTTCGGGCCCGTTCGAACCCACTCTATATCTTAGTGCGCCACGCACAAAGTATGGCCCATTTGGATCTCAGAGTTTATTGGGTTCATCCCTTTGCATTGCGATACCGATACCGACATTATCGGATACCGTGTATTGAATGACTCTCGTGCGCCAATGGTTTCGGACATTCGGAAACCACGGTTCTGAGTAAGGGGTGAGGGTACGTGTTGGAAAGTTCACAAAGAACACCCAACCCCGCCCGCTGTTAGCGGCCTCAACTAAGATATCGTTTGATTTTAAAATACGCGCGTTAGTAATCCGGTTAGATGATATGCAAACAATATTTTAACTAAGCATGCGAAGATTTGAATAAGTTGCTAAGTCGATTTAATGCATCTAAATTAACTTCAAAGTTGAATTTAGCATGCGAGGTTCATTTTAGTACAATAAAACAAACAACGAAAATAAAGTGCTAAAAAAAGGAAACAAATGAGTTAGTAACGATGATAACGGTTTGCAAATAGATTAGAATGATGTAAAAGATGTGATGCATGATTTAGAAAAGATTAGGACACATGATGGACTTGACACGTGTTGACCGAAGTCATAAAAAGAATTTTATCGAGACTCGAAATATGTTGAAGGACTCACGGTTTCGACGTGACAGAGGTCACTCGATCGAGTCATGGAAGGACTCGGTCGAGTGCCTCCTGAAAAACCCTAATGTCTCGATTTTGAGGTGCCACTCGATCGATTCAGGTGTGACACTCAATCGAGTGGTCCTCGAAAAGGCCTTCTGCTTCTGTTTTTGGGGTGCGACTCTATCGAGTGGGCTAGGCACTCGATCGAGTGCCCCCTGTACGAGCAATGACTCGTTTTGCTTTTTTAGAAAATCGATAATTTTTGCTAAATCGCGTATAAATATGATATGATTTATACTCGATTTAAATTTTCGATACTCGTCATATTCGACAATTGATTATGGAATCAATATCGAATATTCGGAGCGATTTTTTAGAAAAGATGATTATTAATTGTTTGAAAATCGATTTAAATGAAAAAGATTCTCTCCGCATCGAAATCGTTGTATGATGTCTTTTAAGACTATGTGACGATCATCTTAGCATCAACGAGTTTGATTTAATTCTTTTAGATACGATATTCGACTATAGAGTCGGTATCGTATTTTAAGAATGGCTGTTTTGTAAAAATTAGATAGTTGTTGCGATAATATCGGTATTAGAAACGAGAAAAATGAAAAAGAATAAAAACGTGACAATCACTCGATATGGACGGACGACACAACGAAAAAAAACGAGAGAGAGGGAGAGAAAAAGGAGAAGACGGGATTTAAATTTACACCATCAACCTACATGCTTTGTATTCTCGGAACGGGGCTCGTCTAACTGTAACAACCCGGATTTTCGATGACTTAAAATAATAGATAATGCGGAAAGTTATCTAAGTCATTTAATTAAAATTATATCAGAGTGTAAATAAATCCGGATCGCTACGGATCCTTACAATAATAAATGACTATTAATTACATAGTCTTGATTCACTTAGTACAGAATATAAACTGTATTTTATACAAACATATTATTAAATCTCTCTTGCTCGATCCTTTCCCAACGTCTTAGACATGCACAAATATATAGAGTAGAGTGACCGCTGAGCGGGACAGCAACCAAACCGTTCAACTAATATTACCTCATACACATAAGATAATCATGTGAATAACAAATAATATGCTTATAAAAATATTAAAGGATATCACGTGACAGATAGTTTCCTTTACTTCAATTAACCAACATGTGAGATGATGAAAACGGTAAAGTTTAAAAGATGGGACATTGGCAGCCATTTGATTTTTAAAATCTTTTTTCACGTAAACAGAGAATAAACACACGAGTCGTGGCTCCTAGTAACACCGCTACTCCATATTGGCTTGCATCTCACCAATAGAAGTAACCGTAGTACCGACTCGTAGACCGAACCGATCTTATGAGGTTTACATCTCACCCATAAGGCTCAATTGGGCCCGAACTTCTATTATATTATACGTTTATTCAAACGGGGCTCTGGGCTGAAATGAAAGCTGATGATTACATTCTCTGCATCACCAAGAGGGAACCCGCAGTTTTCAGAATCCTGTTCTGCCCCCGCTACCTAGGTGGTAATACTGATCAAGTACTTGTCTATATGTGCGCCACATACCCTACGCAGATTGTTGAACCGCAGAACTCACTGCCGTAGGACGACTACCTTAAACACTAGGTCGACTCTCGGACCGCAGCCTCCGAGTCTGCTTTTCATTACAAGTGCAGTCGAAACACCACGCATGGTAGGATCCAACACAAGCTATTCGTCCCAGACTCGCATCATAAACTTTATATAAAAGTCGCCCATGAACAAATGGTAAATTATTTGGTGACCTTTTAATAATTGGTCGGACTCATTTGAAACAGTCAAATCCTCAAATACTTACTTTCAGTGTGACAACGTTATACTTTAATCCTCAAGTGTCACCCGAAACATTATATCCCAAATATCGTAATATTTTTAAAATAGTAAATTCTTTAAAATCAAGTTTTATATAAAAATAAAATTTAAGGTATAATAATAATAATAATAAAATATTATTTTAAAATTTATAGTTTCTGAAAAATATAGAAGTTTCTGAAAATATAAATTAAGTCGTACTTAATCTATTTAAAAAAGTTTGACGTGAAATCATTTTTTTTTATATTTGTAAATATCGTGTAAAAGTTTCGTAATAAAATAAATTCATTTACTATAGAAAATAAAATTTATGAATCTTTACCTATATAAAAATAATAAGTGAGTTTTATTAAATTAAAACATTTTTCAAGTTACTAATTTACTCTATATTATAATATATAAACGAATGTAAAAATACCAAAGAAAATTAAATATGACCGAAATTACAATTATATAAAATACATACAAAATATAAAGTATATAGAGTAAACATACATAACAAATAGAATTAAACATACATATGAAATACAATGAAAATGATATAAGTAAATTTTTATCATTTTAAGTTCTTTTATTCATTTTCTCACTTTCTCATATAAATAGAAATGTAAAGGTGATAAATAAATAAATAAATTAAACAAGTGATAGTTTAGTCGAGTTGAATTTAGTCGTAAATAAATATATAACCCAAATAGAATATCACGTAACATATATATTGTGGACATGACGTAGGTCCACCCCGACGCGGCCACGCGCGGGTTTTGGGTAGGCGAATGCACCTCCATATGAGAAAGGATCGAATTGAAATTTAAGTCGAAATGGAGTCGCCACCGAATTTTATGGTTATTCGGAACCGTTCGAGCCCACTCTATATCGCTATGGACCATACACAAAGTATGGCTCATCTCGGTTTTAGAGTTTATTGGGCTCGTCCCATTGCATTGCGATACCGATACCATCTATTCCGGTAATCGTGTAAAGAATGACTCTCGTGCGCCAACGGTTTCGGGCATCCGGAAACCGAGGTTCTGAGTAAGGGGTGAGGGTACGTGTTGGGAAGCCCACTAAGGACAACCAACCCCGCCCGCACATAGCGGCCTCTACTAAGACATCGTTTGACTTTCTAATATGCGCGTTAGTGATTCGGTGAAATGATATGCAAACAGCGTTTTAGCTAAGCATGCGAATTAAATGTGAGCTACGTCATTTTAATGCATCTAATTTATTGTCGAAGTGATTTAGCATGCGAGGGTTCATTTATAAACGGTAAAACGTAAATAAATAAAGCAAAGCAATAATAAATCGATTACAAATTACACGGGCGGAATACAACCCGGAATTCACAATACAACGAGCAATAAAAGTAGAATAATCGAAATATATATAGCCAAAATGATAAGCAATAGTTAGAAATGGACCTGTGTATAAACTAGACCGTGAATTTGCGTAGGTGGACGAACTTCAATTAAATACGTATTGTTTTATGTATTAATCGAAGGACGGGGATATAGGACCTAGGCGTGGTGCTAGCCTGATCCCAAATCCCGATGCCTTGTCCCAACTTATCATGTCGGTAAATTGGAGCCTAAATTAATTATGCGTTGGATGCGACTACGGAGTCGTCAACGCAAGATTAATAGTGAGACCGTCGATCAAAGTTGTTTATGTGCGATGATATGCATGTATTTTGAAAAGGAGATCACGTGATTGACTTTACACGTGTCGACTAAGTCGCTTTTAAAAAGACGAGGCTCGAATGCTATAAAAAGAGCCCTCGGGTTTCTGGGCTACAGGACCCACTCGATCGAGTCGGGGCTGACTCGGTCGAGTGTGTCCTTAAAAAAGGTTTCTGCCCACGATTTGGGGTGCTACTCGGTCGAGTAGCAGGTGTACTCGGCCGAGTGGCACCTGTACGAGTTATGACTCGTGTGATTTTATGCGTTTTAAATTGAGGGTTGGCCGAATTAAATAAAAATATCGACGAATTTAGATTTAGTTTGGTTTGCCGGTATTATAATCATGTCTTATATGATTATAATACCGTTATCGGTTTTTTGTGAAAGGAGTTGTCGTTAGTTTTAGAAATTTGATTAGTGACGAAATTGCGTCCCTCTACGTCACGACATCGATATTAATCCTTACGGATTAGGTGATGTCGATTTTCGTGTCAACGGGTTCCGTACTAATCTTTGAAATGGATTCATACGCGTTCAACTACGAATGATCGGGATCGTGTTAATAAACGAACCCTAAAAAAAAAGATCATCGTAGTCAAACGAGTTCGGATCCGAGTTTTGATATTATTACGCAAAAATATATATATATATATATATATATATATATATATATATATATATACATATGCGGTACATAATATTATAATAAAATGTACATAACGATAATTAAAATGCGATAAGTAAAATGTTAGCGTTAGATGTTAGATGCAAGAAATAAATGTTAGATGTTAGTAATGTCGTTACTATCGACTAAATATAATACTATAAGCATAAATATAAATATACATAAAAGATCGAGAAAAAGGATGAAGAAGGAAAAGTCGGTGTTGAATTGTCACACCCTCAACCTACATGTTCTTATTTCTCGGAATACGGTTCGTCAAACGGCGGCAATGGCACGGGAACGTCGAGATGTGTAGGAGGAGTTGATGGTGTGTATGTATGGCTCGGTTTCGTGTGTATTGTGATGTCGAGAATGGTGTTGCAAAGTGTAGGGTGTAAGATGAGTGCAAGGTTGGCTGAATTTTTGAAGGGTGAAAAGTGTTCCAAGAGTTCTGTTTGTGTCAAAGGTTGACGGGTATTTATAGGGAGCCCCGACACATGGGTCACTCGACCAAGTGGCGCAGGTGCACTCGGTCGAGTGCCCTCGCGGATGCACCTGGACCATTTTTGTGAGGCTCCACTCGGGTTATTTTGGGCGTGATTGCCTTGATTTGCTCTTGATTGATTGTGATTTATTTGGCATTAATTTGGATTGATTTGGCTGATCTTGGCTGATTTCGAACGTATCAGGTCGCTTTTTGTGCTGGATTTGTCTTGACCGAGTTTTGACCCGGTCGCTAAAAGACGGGAATTATTTTTGGTGTCGGTTTTGACCCAAATTAGTCTCATTTTGCTCGGAACGACCCACTGGGCCTGAATTTGAGGTTGGTTTTGTGAGATTTGTATCCCGTTAAAAGCCCATGCCGGACATTATTGATTTCGAGCCCGTATCCGAGCGCGTTAGAACATGTTAGCGTCCGATCATCATCGGGTGTTTTTTGGAAACTACCATAGACACCTGGCAATCAAAATGCGGGTGTCTACAGAGCCCCCACTCTGACTGAGGCTTGGACAGGGCGAAAGTCAGAGTAGCTACCAAGTCAATTAAGACATGGTAGACTTCCGATCGGGTCGTTTATAGTCCATTAGACTCGCGTGAAGGGCTCGCCAGCCATAAGTTAGAAATCATACCTGAGCTGATGATGATAACTCCGTGGAGAATCGGACTTGTAGCATAAGTCCTGGGTGCGCCTATATGTGGGCTCATCCCGTACCATTCCGGGGAAAATGCCGCCTTGGGCTTCCACTGGGGAGATTTTAGAGGGTTGCATGTCCCTGTTTAAGTCGTACCTGTATAAGTCACATAAAATGTATGCAACACGTAGGTAGTAAAATGACTCGCGCTGCGGAATAAAAATTTGGATGATTGAAATTTTTTGAAATTTTTTAGAATGTATATATTTTGAATTTTTGAATTTTGACAGACTGCTCGGGATGACTAAATTCCTGTGTCTGTGGGAAGAGTTATGGGTCGGGCCTGTATGTCTAGGCCCGCTTGGGCCAAGGAGGCACAGCTGCAGGGGATGCTCCAGGGTTTTGATGTTATAAATACATCACCCTGGCTCCTTCCTTTGTCACAACTCAAAAAAAGCTTCATTTTCTCCTCAAAAGAAAACCTTATTCCTTTCAAGAAAAAGCTTTATCATGGCTATCGATCGTCTGATCAACATGCTGCAAGATTGGGCACACCGTTTTAGGGATGCGAGCAAAGTAGCTTTGAGGCAGTCAGGCATATTCCAATTGTTCACGTTCCGTCAGATGCACGTGGACCGTCATTTCCTTGACGCCTGTCTGACCTTCTGGGATGACACTTACCATGTTTTTGCCTTCCCTCGGGGCGAGATCTGTCCTCTCCCTGAGGAAATTCCTGCCATAGGAGGGTGGAGTCCACTGCTCCGTCCTGCCGTCCCTTTCTCAGTTCGGGACCCCAGGAGGAAACTACGGGAATTTTTGGGGCTTTCCCACGCTGAAGTATCCCGCATGCTTGAAGGGGATACCGTTTCTCTGCTTGCCTTAGCTGAGAAGTTCATGAACCCGTATGACATCCGGGTTACGCCCATTCATAGCCGTAGGGCGTTCGCCTTCTGTATGCTGCACGTGTATGCCTTTGAAGGCCATATGGACCTGCTGTCTTGCATGGGTAGCGTTCGTCTTCTCGTCATTGCTGACCTTATGGAGACGGAGTGTAGTCCCGCATCGTTGATCACGGGGGAAATTATTCAGGGCTTGGACAACCGAAAGAGGGATGAGTCAGCCCGTTTCACTGGGAGCACCCGTCTGCTGCAGGTATATCGCTTTTCTCCTTTTCGATTTTTTTTCGATATTTTTTTTTTTCGCGACATGCTGCTACAGGGGGGGCATTCGACCGAGTCACCCTGGCACTCGATCGAGTGCTCTCGTAAAGGAGCATTCTGCCTCGTTTTAGGGGTGCCACTCGATCGAGTGGCCCCGGCACTCGATCGAGTGCCCTTATGCGGACGCTGAATTGTCCGGAATCTCATAAACGTTGCCTTTCTTTTCAGCTTTGGCTATTTGAAAGGTTGTCAAAGATCGAGCCTCCTCCCAACCCGAGTCAATATTGGTTCAACCAGGTGATGACAAGGAGACGGCCTACCGACTCGTCCTGCCTGACTACCCAGAAATATTGGGAGGAAGAATTAATATTCCATCGTGGTCCATTGATACGATGGGTGCTTCCATGGTGGCCAATTTATGCTTGGACGGGTCTGGCGTCTGGAGACAAGGCCCGCTACCTGGTGATTCTGTCCTTTAGCCACACAGTTCACCTCTATCCTGACCGCATACTCAAGCAGTATGGGTGGACTCAGCGCATCCCGGAGAACGAGGCAGTTGTGAGTGTACCTACCCAGCTGACCGACATTATGTGTCACACCTGGATTTAGAGATGGTATACCCGAACTACTTGGTCCGTTCCCAAGTTGCTTCATTCTACCTGGGTGTCTTATTCTTATGAAAGGTGGACCAAAGCCGAGACTGCCGAAGCTCGTGCTGCTCTGAAGGTTGATGAGGCCTTCGACCTGCTTCGACGGGAGAAAGTTAAAGATAACAGAGACTTTTTTGCCGAAGGGGAGGTTCAAGCTCCGATAGTCCGTCTGAGGCCAAGTCAGAGGAGAGGAGCTAGGACTCGAGCTAGGGGGTTCGATGCTAGAGGTGCTCGGGGGGAAGTGAGCCCCCAGACAAATTTGGAGAGGAGACCAGGAGCCAGGCCTTTAGTCCAGGACCGACTTGGTCCTAAAGACAGGTTGCCAGAGCATATACGGGCTCGACTTGGGCCCGTGACAATAGCTGAAGATCCTCTGTCGAAGAAGAGGACTCGGGCCAAGGAGGTTCCCGTGGTTATTCGGGAACGATCTTCTCCACCCCGGCGACCTCGGGCTCCACAAGACCCGAAGGATAAGGGCAAGGGAAAGATGCCCGGATACTAGTCGCCTGCTATTATTACTTAGATATTATTACTATTTTTGTTGTGTGTTGTTTTTTTTGGCTTTTTGTAATTTTGAATTACCGAGTTTATCGGTGTTTGTTTTCTGGAATAATAAAAGTACTATATTAGTGAAACCGTTTTTGTCTTTTTCGTTATTGCGGTGGTTGTGCCCTTTTGAGGGGTTGCCTACGTATCCACAGTTAGTGGAATCAAACCAAACGTAGTTCGAGCGCAGATTTATTTTTGCAATTTCGAAATACACCAAGACTATGAGTTCAAGATGTGCGACAGTAGGATAAATAATCCTAACTTATTGACTTGCTTATAAATTTTGAAAAAAAGGTGTTTTTAAATAATTTTTGCAAATGACATTTGAGATAAGGTTTAGGGGTAGTAGCGCTTCAGCTGGTCTAGGTTGGTTGGGTTGACAAATTCATTCTCGTCCAGGTCCGTCAACATTACTGCTCCTCCTTATAGAACCTTCTTGACTAGGTATGGCCCAGCCCAGTTGGGTTTGAATTTTCCCTTTGGGTCAACCGGTAGTAAGGCACGAACCGATTTTAGGACCAAATCGCCTTCCTTGATATTCCTGGGCCTAACTCTTTTGTTAAAGGCCCGTTTGATTCTTTTTTGATATATTTGGATGTTATTGAGAGCCCGCGACCGTCGTTCGTCCAGGAGAACTAACGAGTCATATCGAGCTTGAACCCAATCTGCTTCGGGCACTTGGCTTTCTAGTAAAATTCTGAGAGACGGTATCTCCAACTCGACTGGCTGGACCGCTTCCATGCCATATGTTAAATAATATGGAGTTGTCCCGTTTGCAGTTCGGATCGACGTCCGGTATCCCCACAGGGCAAAGGGTATTTTGTCGGGTCAGTCCCGATAATTATCAGCCATCTTTTTAAGTATGGTGACAATTGTCTTATTAGCAGCTTCTATCGCTCCATTTGTTTGGGGACGGTACGGCGAAGATGTATGCCTCTGGATTTTGTATTTCGCTAGCAAAGTAGCGGTTTCGGCTTGAAAGTGGGTCCCATGGTCACTGATAAACTCGTGTGGGATCCCGTATCAGCATATTATTTTATTCTGGATAAACTTGGCCACGTGCTTGGCGTTCAAGACACGGTATGATTCCGCTTCGACCCACTTGGTGAAATAGTCAATAGCTACCAAAATAAAACACTGACCTCCCGTCCCGGAAGGGTTCACTTTCCCAATTATATCGATTCCCCATGTCGAAAATGGCCATGGCGAGGTCATGGTGTACAGTAGGGACGATGGCATGTGTTGAACATTGCCGAAAATTTGACAATTATGGCAGTGTTTGACATATGATTGACAGTCGGCCTCCATACTGTTCCAGTAGTATCCGAGCCTCATGATTTTTCGGGCTAGCATATGGGCGTTCATATGCGGGCCGTTTTCACCGTCGTGTACTTCGGCCATCACTTTTTCGGCCTGTGTTTTGTCGATACATAGGAGTAAAGCCCCATGTGCCGTCTTTTTGTATAACTGACCATCGTCCGTACGAATGAATTGGGTGGCCAGTCTTCGCAAGGCTTTCTTGGCCCGATTTTCAGTTCCTGGTGGATATTCTCCCGTAGTCAAATAGGTTAGAACAGCCTGATAAAACCAAGGCTCTGGATCAGTGATTTCGATATCTTGAATGGCGTTAACATATGCCGGCTCGGACCGTCTTTCGACACAGATTGTCATACTGGGCATATGTTCCGGGATGTTTAGTAAGGATGCCAATTTGAAAAGTGCGTCCGCGAACTGATTTTCTTCACGTGGGAGATAGATATATTCTACCTTCTGGAATTGCTTCTCTAGAACCCTTACTCGTGCTTTGTAAGCGACGAGATTGGCATTCCGAGTTTTCCATTTTTGAAGGGCTTGATTGATGACTAGGGACGAGTCCCCGTGAACCCGGAGATTTGTAATTCCTAAATCAGCAGCCGCTTGCAACCCGTGGATGCATGCTTCATACTCGGCCGCATTGTTTGTTACATCAAAGTCTAATTTGATGGATAACGGTGTGTGTTCCCCTCGTGGTGATATAAGGAGAATACCGACTCCGAACCCTCGAAAGTTGAATGCTCCATCGAAATACAGATCCCAAGTTTCGGTGTCAGTATGGAATATGTCTTCGTCCGGAAAGGCCCATGTATCGGTGTGGCCTTCTTCGGATATTGGGCTGTCAGCGAGGAACTCGGCAACTACCCGGCCTTTGATGGCTTTTAATGGTACAAATTTGAGGTCGAACTCGGATAACATTAAAGTCCATCTTGACATCCTGCCGTTGAGGATGGGCTTCTCGAATAAGTACTTGATAGGATCCATTTTGGATAACACATGTACCTCGTGACTGAGCATGTAATGTCGGAGCTTTTTAGTGGCCCAAACCAGAGCTAGGCACGTTTTCTCGAGCATTGTATACTTGCATTCGCATTCCAGGAACTTTTTACTGATGTAGTAAATAGCCCGTTCTTCTGAATCGACTGTCTGGGCCAGCATAGCCCCCATGGCTGTCTCAGTCGTTGTTAGGTATAACGACAAAGGCAAATCGGGTTGAGGTGGCATTAGCACTGGCGGAGCAGACAGGATTTCCTTGATTCTGTCAAAAGCCGTTTGACATTTATCATCCCATAACACCTGTTCCCCTATCTTCAGTTTCTTGAAAATGGGCTCACATACCATGGTTAGCTTTGAGATAAACCGGCTGATATATTGGACTTTTCCGAGAAACCCCCTTATTTCCTTTTTGGTCTTAGGTGGTTGCATCTCGGTAATGGCTCTGATTTTAGCTGGGTCGACCTCGATGCCGCGTTGGCTAACGATATGGCCCAGTAATTTGCCTGATGTTACCCCGAAACTGCACTTTTGAGGATTCAGCCTCATGTTGTACTTACGTAAACGGGTGAAGAACTTTCTTAGGGCAGCAACATGTCCATCTCGGTTTTTAGACTTAACAATCATGTCATCCACATAAACCTCCACTTCCTTATGCATCATGTCATGTAATAAGGTCGTGGCTGTTCGTTGATAAGTGGCCCCGGCATTAATGAGCCCAAACGGCATAATTGTATAACAATAAGTACCCCATAGTGTAGTGAAAGTGGTTTTAACCATGTCTTCTTTTGCCATCTTGATTTGGTTGTATCCGGCATACCCGTCCATAAATGATAGAAGAGCATGATCAGCCGTGTTGTCCACCAATATGTCGATGTGTGGCAACGGAAAATCGTCTTTTGGGCTAGCCTTGTTAAGGTCTCGGAAATCTACACATACCCGTACCTTGCCGTCCTTCTTGGGTACCCGCACGATGTTTGCAATCCAGTCTGGATATTCAGACACTTGTATAAAGCATGCTTTGAATTGTTTGTCTATTGCTTCTTTGACTTTGAGAGACCACTCGGGCTTCATTCTTCGAAGCTTCTGTTTTACCGGCTTGCATCCATCTTTGATGGGTATGCGATGTTCAGCTATTTCCCGATCTATCCCCGGCATGTCCTTGTAGGACCATGCGAAGACATCTTTGAACTCTTGGAGGAGGTTTGTGAGTTGTTGTCTCTCCTCGGGATCTAAGGATAACCCTATCTTAAGCATCTGGGGCTCTAAGGTTGTTCCCACATTGATAGACTCGGTTTCTTCGATTACCGGATCTCGGGATTCCCTCTGTTCCAGCTGTTCGATCAGACGCGGAGGTAAGGATACCTGTTCATCGGGTTTCTCAATGTCATTGCAAAAAATATTTTTGAAATTGGAAATATTTTGAAAATAAGACAAGTCATAAGCGGAACGGTTTTCGTTATTATTGATAGAAAATTTGGAAAACAACTCGAAGAGAGCAGCCATCTGATCATTGGTCAGAGGCGGGATTGGGAGTGCCTTCGGGACAGACCCCGAGGCTCTAGTGGTAGTGACTATAGGGAGGGGGGTTACAGTTTGGACTCTAGCACCAGACCCCTTAGACTCGAATACAGACTCAGACTCAGACTCAGACTCAGACTCAGACTCGGAATCAGTGTCCGACATGTTTCCTTCCCCGGTGGTCAGCTTGTAGACTCGACCCTGGCTGTCGGTCCACTTGATGGTCTTCCTCCAGGCTCTTTTCCCAGTATCAGCACCGACTTCCGAGATCAGCTTTGAAGGATCGAACCTGTTGCTTCGAAGGATCAGGTTCACCAGATCTTCCTTGGGGTTCGGAATAGCTTTGTCTTCCCCAAACAAGAGCCCCAGCATGGGCTCGACATTGTCATTACCCTCCTTGGATTCAGATTGGATGAGGGCAAATATGTCATCTGGAATGTAGTTGCATTCTCGAGCTAGTTCTGTCTTGGGATATGTGGTAGTTGGTTGATATAGGCTAACTTGAATAGCCCCGAATACTGGTGTGACGAAATAGTCACCCAACCTTGGGCTATAAGGGCCCAAGTAGGTACCCTTGATGATGTTGCAAGCTTTCTCAATGCCTGCCCGGACCACATTTCCCGGGGTTATAGCATACCCTAGACCGAAGCGAGATTCTACGTCATTTAGGACTTCAATAATCTTCCCAGCTGGAAGATATGGCCTCGAGGTAGCCCCCGGTAAATATCCCAAATTTTGTAGCATTGCGTCAATGCTTGTGGTGAAATAGGGCCTGAAAAGGTACTCTTGTTCAATCATCCCCACAAAATCGAATCCCCATAAGTCGGTGCGGTCCGTGGCGTTACAGCTAGCCACAGTCATAGGGGTTGCTTCTAGGGTGATGATGCCGTCTTGCAAAGGCATTTTGATCTTTCAGTGAAGAGTAGAAGACACCGGTTTTACAGCATGAATCCAAGGCCTTCCCAGGAGTAGATTGAAAGAGGAGGTGACATCGATCACCTGGAACTCTAGCTCCTTTTCAATTGGACCCGTTGTAATTGCTAATTTAACGGCCCCGGAAACCGCCTTTGGGCTTCCATCGAAAGCTTGGATAGTGTGGGCGGTTGGTATGTAGTCGGCCTCGGTGATACCGAGGGCTTTGGCAGTCCTTAGAGGGAGGACATTCACAGCAGACCCGTCGTCGACTAGGGTCATTGGTAGGTACTTACCCCGGCAAATTACCGTGATATACAGAGCCAGATTGTGAGAGGCCCCGAACGGTGGTAGGTCGGCATCCGAGAAGGTGACTACCGGGCCTTCTTCTTTGGACTTGCCCTTGAGGTAGGGCAGGATAGTGGCTACCATTTCAGTAGGGGTAACCTGGGAGTCGACCTTAATCTGATCGAGAGCTTTTGTAAGTGCCTCTCGGTGTTCATGTGAGCTAACCAAGAGTTGCCATATGGTGAGGTCAACTCGGGTTCTCTTCAATTGTTTGACAAGAGCCGTATCGGTACTTGGCTCTTCGATGGCTTCTTCCATCCTGGCAAGTTCAGTGACGGTTACCGGGACTGAGATGTCCTTAGAGCTAGTAGCTGAATAAGGACGACCGGTGGTGGTGAGGTGGTTACTGGCTAAGGCCTTGGACTTAGCCTTCCGGATTTCTTCGGGAGTGATAGGGACAGTTTCCCCTTTGGTGAGGTACACATCTTCCTCATCATCGAACCAGATTCCATTGATTTGTGGGATGAAAGGAGAGATAAGGTGAGAACAGTCGATCACTTCACCGGTGAAGATAGCATGGGAGCTAAAGGGGTTGTCCTTGTTGCTTGGCTTGTCCCCGGGCAACGGTATTTTCCCGCTCTCAATTAAATCCTGAATCAGATGCTTCAGCTTCCAACATTTCTCGGTATCGTGCCCATTGCCCCGATGATATTGGCAATAGGCTTGGGCATTGTAGCCTTTGGTGCGTTTTTCAACTGGGACTTCAGGAATTGGGCCTATCGGTTGGATCAGGCCTTTGGAAGATAGCCTTTGTAAGGCATATGTATAGATAGTCCCTATATCAGTAAATACCCTAGGAGGGGTAGTCCTTTTGGATGAGGCATCCAAGAGATTAACCGTGTCGAAGATGCTTCGGGTTGCGGTCGGAGGCTTGGTAGTGGATGAGGAGGCTCCTTGATATCCCTTGCTAGGGTCCTTAGTCAGGCTCTCTAGTCTTAGATCGTCTTCAATCCTCATGCCCATTTCAGTAAGAGTGGTGAAATTGGGTATGACTGCATACTGGAGGTGGACCCGGTAGGAAGGGAGGAGGTTCTTGACAAAAGCCTCCACTAAAGTCTTCTCACTGGGCTTATCGACCAGTTTCACACTTTCAGCCCTCCAATGTTGGAGGTATTTGGTAAAGCCCTCCTTAGGTTCTTGGGCCATAACCTCTAGAGACCGCATTGTGGTCTGGATCTCGGTGTTGTCAGCATAGTTCTGAGCAAATTCCGTAGCCACATCATCCCATGTCGAGAACTTCTTGGGATCTAGCCTGTAGTACCAGGCCTTTGGGTGTTTATCTAGAGATGCAGCGAAGAGGTTTTTGAACATGGAAGAGTCCACTCCCTTAATGGCCATGAACTCCTTGAAGGCCTGTACATGTAGTAATGGGTCTTCAGTCCCTTCGAACATGGGTAAGCCCGTGAGATTCAGGTTTGCGGGCAGTTTGTCACTTACCGGCGAGTACTCACGACTGTTTTCCCGGTGAATATTGTTACTTCCAGTCAGGTGGATTTGCTCTTCCAATCGGCGAACCGAGCTAACTAGTTCAGCTAGGGGTTCCGTGACCCCAGTATTTGGAGTCCTTTGCTCCACTGTAGCCAGACGAGTGATGATAGCAATTTGCCCAGCCCTCATTTTATTCAGTTGGGCTTCGATCTCGGCCTGTTTGTCGACCATGGCGTCCACAGAGGTTTTCAGACTGCCTAAAGTAGCTTCCATCCTGCGAGTGTGCCTGGTTGCCGGTGGCCTGTCTGTAAGAGCACCGCGTATACTGAACCGAAATAGTACATCCCGAGCAGGGAAAAGACTAAAACGACTTGAAAGAGACTCTTAGACGGGTGACTCGTGGATGACGGGCTTTCCTTAGGATTCGACGGGTGGGCCGAATCCTGTTTGAAGGAAGGTCGATGTGAGACGTCCCCAGACTTTGGACTCAAATGTGTAGACGGGCCCTCCTTTGTAGGAGTATATCCTACGTAGGTGGGCCTTGCCTTAGTCTAATAAGGCGGACTGGGATAGGGAGGAAACTTGTGATGTAAGATTGACAGAGTTTCGACGCTAGAGACCTCGACTACTTATGACATGACCCGACACTGCTAAATACGGGAAGGTCCTAAGGGAGAGGAAAGTTTTGAAAATGATTATTTTTGGGAAGTCCGAGAAAGCTCGGGGAAAGGCCCGATTTTTTTCAAGAAAATCGGAAAATACATCAGGCCTCGATTTTGAAAGTTCGAAAATATTTTCGAGTTTTGAATTGGGCAGCATACCGGCTAAAAAGTGGGCTATTTTGAGTAAAATCATAAGTCCTAAATTCGGTATGTGTCCCAGGTTTTGACATTTGAATATATTTTGAAAAGACGCATTTTTGAAAATGACGGTTTTTGAAAAAACGACACGGAAACCAAGCAGCACATAGTCACGCAAGCATTATAACGACGACATGTATGCTTTACACTAAGTCTCGGTCGGTCTATAGAGGGTCTATACCAGTGTTCATAGTCTAGACGAGAAACGGGACAGACTTCCTAAGTCGAGTTGAGCTTAGAACATGCCGCAAAGTCCATACGAATCGACTATGAACACCTTTAACGTATCCAAGGCGGAATACATCGTGGTATAGTGGGACGTCGGTCACCAGTACCGGCCCGGGAAAATATGGGGTTATACATGAACCGTAAAACTAAAACGCATATTGTATTTGTCAAACGATTTCTATTCGAGTCTCACCCTGAGGATGCCGATGGTTAGGCACTCATCGGTTAATCCCCAGCGGAGTCGCCAAATAGTGGACATGACGTAGGTCCACCCCGACGCGGCCACGCACGGGTTTTGGGTAGGCGAATGCACCTCCATATGAGAATGGATCGAATTGAAATTTAAGTCGAAATGGAGTCGCCACCGAATTTTATGGTTATTCGGAACCGTTCGAGCCCACTCTATATCGCTATGGACCATACACAAAGTATGGTCCATCTCGGTTTTACAGTTTATTGGGCTCGTCCCTTTGCATTGCGATACCGATACCATCTATACCGGTAATCGTGTAAAGAATGACTCTCGTGCGCCAACGGTTTCGGGCATCCGGAAACCGAGGTTCTGAGTAAGGGGTGAGGGTACGTGTTGGGAAGCCCACTAAGGACACCCAACCCCGCCCGCACATAGCGGCCTCTACTAAGACATCGTTTGACTTTCTAATATGCGCGTTAGTGATTCGGTGAAATGATATGCAAACAGCGTTTTAGCTACGCATGCGAATTAAATGTGAGCTACGTCATTTTAATACATCTAATTTATTGTCGAAGTGATTTAGCATGCGAGGGTTCATTTATAAACGGTAAAACGTAAATAAATAAAGCAAAGCAATAATAAATCGATTACAAATTACACGGGCGGAATACAACCCGGAATTCACAATACAACGAGCAATAAAAGTAGAATAATCGAAATATATATAGCCAAAATGATAAGCAATAGTTAGAAACGGACCCGTGTATAAACTAGACCGCGAATTTGCGTAGGTGGACGAACTTCAATTAAATACGTATTGTTTTATGTATTAATCGAAGGACGGGGATATAGGACCTAGGCGTGGTGCTAGCCTGATCCCAAATCCCGATGCCTTGTCCCAACTTATCATGTCGGTAAATTGGAGCTTAAATTAATTATGCGTTGGATGCGACTACGGAGTCGTCAACGCAAGATTAATAATGAGACCGTCGATCAAAGTTGTTTATGTGCGATGATATGCATGTATTTCGAAAAGGAGATCACGTGATTGACTTTACACGTGTCGACTAAGTCGCTTTTAAAAAGACGAGGCTCGAATGCTATATAAAGAGCCCTCGGGTTTCTGGGCTACAGGACCCACTCGATCGAGTCGGGGCTGACTCGGTCGAGTGTGTCCTTAAAAAAGGTTTCTGCCCACGATTTGGGGTGCTACTCGGTCGAGTAGCAAGTGTACTCGGCCGAGTGGCACCTGTACGAGTTATGACTCGTGTGATTTTATGCGTTTTAAATCGAGGGTTGGCCGAATTAAATAAAAATATCGACGAATTTAGATTTAGTTTGGTTTGCCGGTATTATAATCATGTCTTATATGATTATAATACCGTTATCGGTTTTTTGTGAAAGGAGTTGTTGTAGTTTTAGAAATTTGATTAGTGACGAAATTGCGTCCCTCTACGTCACGACATCGATATTAATCCTTACGGATTAGGTGATGTCGATTTTCGTGTCAACGGGTTCCGTACTAATCTTTGAAATGGATTCATACGCGTTCAACTACGAATGATCGGGATCGTGTTAATAAACGAACCCTAAAAAAAAGATCATCGTAGTCAAACGAGTTCGGATCCGAGTTTTGATATTATTACGCAAATATATATATATATACATATGCGGTACATAATATTATAACAAAATGTACATAACGATAATTAAAATGCGATAAGTAAAATGTTAGCTTTAGATGTTAGATGCAAGAAATAAATGTTAGATGTTAGTAATGTCGTTACTATCGACTAAATATAATATTATAAGCATAAATATAAATATACATAAAAGATCGAGAAAAAGGATGAAGAAGGAAAAGTCGGTGTTGAATTGTCACACCTTCAACCTACATGTTCTTATTTCTCGAGATACGGTTCGTCAAACGGCGGCAATGGCACAGGAACGTCGAGATGTGTAGGAGGAGTTGATGGTGTGTATGTATGGCTCGGTTTCGTGTGTATTGTGATGTCGAGAATGGTGTTGCAAAGTGTAGGGTGTAAGATGAGTGCAAGGTTGGCTGAATTTTTGAAGGGTGAAAAGTGTTCCAAGAGTTCTGTTTGTGTCAAAGGTTGACGGGTATTTATAGGGAGCCCCGACACATGGGTCACTCGACCGAGTGGCGCGGGTGCACTCGGTCGAGTGCCCTCGCGGATGCACCTGGACCATTTTTGTGAGGCTCCAATCGGGTTATTTTGGGCGTGATTGCCTTGATTTGCTCTTGATTGATTGTGATTGATTTGGCATTTATTTGGATTGATTTGGCTGATCTTGGCTGATTTCGAACGTATCAGGTCGCTTTTTGTGCCGGGTTTGTTTTGACCGAGTTTTGACCCGGTCGCTAAAAGACGGGAATTATTTTTGGTGTCGGTTTTGACCCAAATTAGTCTCATTTTGCTCGGAACGACCCACTGGGCCTGAATTTGAGGTTGGTTTTGTGAGACTTGTATCCCGTTAAAAGCCCATGCCGGATATTATTGATTTCGAGCCCGTATCCGAGCGCGTTAGAACATGTTAGCGTCCGATCATCATCGGGTGTTTTTTGGAAACTACCATAGACACCTGGCAGTCAAAATGCGGGTGTCTACATATATATATATATATATATATATATAGAGAGAGAGAGAGAGAGAGGTAGGTTCAAATAAGGTCAACAAATTTTTTAAGTCTATATTAAAGTTACAGATGACATACGATAAAGTTGCATTTGTTCAAAATTGATATGTAACTATAACATTCATCATTTTTATCACTTCAAGTGATAAAGTGCAACTTTATCACTCATCTCGTGTAACTTTAAGCACTTTTTGTGTAACTTTAACACTGGAACTTAGGAACTTAAAAAAGTTATTGGCCTTATAAGAACCTACCTCTCTCTCTCTCTCTCTCTCTCTATATATATATATATATATATATATATATATATATATATATAAGTAATTCAGTCATACAAATAAGCCTAAATATTTAAATAAGCAATTTCTTAAATTACTAACATAATATACTTATATATAAGAAATGTTGTTAGAAGAAAAGTTTGGTTACCTTAATAAGCTATTACGAAGTATTTATTAACGTTATTAAGAATTAAGGTCGACGGGGTCAAAATATCGTCTATGGTAGAAAAGTCGTCTTCTTCCCCCTTTAAAGAACTTTTTCGGGTCGAAATGATTTGACCCAAATACGGTTATAGAAAACTGACTCCGTCAAATACTGGCTAACTTCTTATCCCCGATGCTCCAATTATAGAAAAGGACGAGGAAGTAAATATAGTATATAGTACGAAATATATAGTATAATAAGTAGAAGTAGTACGTAAATATAATAAGGAGAGTATGTAGTAGTAGTACGTAGGGAGTATTAGTACGTAGAAAGCAGTAGTAGTAGTAGTAGTAGTAATATATGTAGATGTAGTGTAGTAGGGTAGTATTTATAGTAAAAAAAAGGGTTAGGTGTCTATTGTTGGTAAGAGTAGAGTGTGAGTGAGTGTGCGTGGGTTTATGTGTAAGGTTAGTAGAGTATTAGTATGATAGGTGTAGGGATGAGGTAATAATAGGTGTAATGTATTTGTGTGTAGTATGTCGTGAGATGTAACATAGAAGACCCAAATTTTCGAGTTCCGGTCCGTTTCTCGTACAAACGTCTTTCTTTCTTACTTAAAAAGTTGAAATATAAGATTACGAAATTAAAATAATGGAAATCGTAAAATTTATTTGTAAAAACGAATTTGTAAGACGGTATGTAAAATAGATGGCAAATAGTTTTATGAGACAATAGTTTGTAAGAAATTATTATTTTAAAAATTCAATTAATCATTTTTAAATTTTTGCGAAACGAGTAAATGTTAAAATGACAGGTCATTATTAAAATATATTTTCTAGTTTTAAACTTTATTTAACGAAAGATAAAAATACTCAAGTTTTTTTATACCGGAATAATTTTTAATTTAATGAAAATAAAATATCTTATTTACGAAAATAGTTTTTTTTTTAAACATTAAACTTGGTTTAAATAAATGTTTAAAATTTTAACTCTATTTGAAAAATACGGGGTATTACAATCTACCCCCCTTAAAACAATTTTGTCCTCGAAACTTCAGGCATAACTTAGACAATTAACAAGGTTTAAGACACCACATAAATAAAATGAAGTGTTAGGGTTCCTCTCGCAAAATGACTCGGCTCGTAAGTGACTTGCTCGTATATCTGATCTCTGTGCCAAAGTTTTACAAAAGTGATGCATCCCAAATTAGTATGGTAGGTATTATCGATCCACTATAGATTCTAAATTCCCATATAGTGGCACTATTCAATATCGGGTCATTCTCGATATTTAGTTTATGGTTTGTCTTATCTCCAAAATATCATGATGTTTATATTCATTAAAATTGAAAGGTGTTGTTTTATAGGTAATACAAGTATTACAAGTTTCTCGTAACATAAAAATCCATTAAAGAAGATTAACATGACGACATCAACATTTTTCGTCAACAAGGCGGATCTCTAAGGTTGATCCTCAAGTATTTTTGTCGGTTCAGACAAGGTTAATCCTCAATTTCTCATGTTGGCTTTCTAAATTTCTCAAAATTCCAAAATTGTTTCTATGTTGTTTTATTCTTCAAACAACAGGTTAATCTTAACTTCATATCAAAATTCCTTGGTTCACAAGTGTCCTTTACAACCATGACACTTAGGTTGGCAATACTATCAATCATTATTTAACAAAAATATGTCTTCCAAAAGTATATACGGCATTTCCTAGGGATTCTCCAAAATATTGTTTACAAATCATTCAATCAATCAATTGGATTCTCCAGATCCGACAAGGTATGTTCAACATATAATTCCTCAAAATAACATTCGGTGTATATAATGGTAAACCTAAAAATAATTTTGATCTATGATCGTTCTCTTAACATTTTCAAATACTTAGCTCCCCAAAAAGGTATTGATCATCATAAATATCACTCGGCTTCAAGAGTATACTCTCTCTTCTCATACCATGGTGGTTAAAACCTAGGTTAGAATACCATGATCTAAGTCTCACGATAGGTTACTGCTCTGCAAGGTTTAACACATAAGACACATCCAAAAACGTGACTCAAAGTCCCTAATTATGTAAGTGCTCTATGGTCGGGAAAATTTTTTAGGTAAGCAAAACAAATACTAGGTTAGTAACGTTCTTAGCATAACGATCTCGGTGGTCATCTCCCTGGCATAGTCCATGATCATGCTTCTGTATTGAAGTTTCTTGGTGACATCCTTTGCAAATAACTCGAACAGGTTCATCTTGTTGCGGTTTGTTCTTCTGTATGATTTTGTAGAGTTGTTTCTTTGCTTCGTGCATATTTGGTGCGTCATCTACGTTCTCGTGTTAGTACTATACCATAGTGTCAGTGGTTCTAAACAAAATTTCTATCATAGTCTATGTAAGTAAGACTGGTTAATGTTTACTCGACCGGAGATACATGACAAAAATTCAAGACTGAGTATGAAGGTAAGGTTGATTAAAACAAGAATCCAGGAAACAAAGTGAAAGTCATAAGAATTAGAAAGGGTGTGAATGATTATGACAATTTTATTAATAGAGTGACATAGCACTCTATCTTAGATCTTCTCTTTCGATGATAAGAGGAGATAAAGTTGGTATTTGTCAAAAACAAATTTTAAAATCAAACTGGGTTTTGGAGAGTATATGTGAAAGTGAAAATCAGCTGTATGAGGTTCAAATTTCTCAGATATTGGAATAAAATTGTGATAGGTTGATTCAAAGAATGTATAATAGATCAATAGGTTGATTGAAAGTAAAACATAATTCAAGACAAATTGGTCAGGGTTGAAGGTTGAATTGAGTCTTTTAAAAATTTATAATATGAAGGCTAAAAAATGTCACCATGAATTTAGAAAATCAATAGGATAGGAATAAAGGATTATCATGATGATCAATAAATGTCTTACCTTGGTGAATGAACGAGAATGATGTTCAATCACAAAAAGTGGAAGTATGAAATAGTTTGGTTCAAGTAAACGGGTCATAACTGAAAGGTTGAAGGTTAGGTTAAAGCTGAAGGTGAAATTCAGGTTAACTGGTTTTAAAAAATGAAGGAAGTAATAATAGGATAAACAAAACTTGAAGATATGGTCGAAGGTACTTATTTGAGAAATTAATATAGACAAAAGGGTTCGTTCTCGAAATGATACAGGTTAAGTAAACATGTGATCTCCGATATACGAGATAGGTAGGTGTGCAGGTCACTAGAGTCTCGATTAGATATAAGTCGACACATGGCTAGGACTCGAGGTATACTATATTACACGCGTCAGCACGTACTTGATTTTCGTGTGTGCTCCATTCTGACAACTTAACTTGACTTGATTCTCTCCGATATACGAGATAGGTAGGTGTGCAGGTCACTAGAGTCTCGATTAGATATAAGTCGACACATGGCTAGGACTCGAGGTATACTATATTACACGCGTCAGAACGTACTTGATTTTTGTGTGTGCTTGATTCTGACAACTTAACTTGACCTGATTCTTCAACGTGATTCAGTTTGACTTGGCTCCTATAGTTTATTCAGATGATGTCTTCATTATTGGTGCGTCACAATGCTGATCATGTCCAAGTCTCGAGCAGTTGATGACTCTGAGTGTCAACGTCTTCCATCTTGGTTATCGTATTGATCAAAAATAAATTTAAACTAGCCAAGAGGCTAAAGGTTAGGCACTCAATTTACAAACAATTATGCAGATAACACGTCAACAATTATACAGGTAGATATCGTATTCCCCTTAATGAAAATTCTACCCCGATAAATTATTTGATAGGATCCTAATAGTTTCTAAGTGAATCTCTCATTTTAGTGATCTAATATTGTATTAATATTTTAATAAGTCTACCCAGGCGCGCTCCTCGTTAGGTAAATGAAGCTCAATCCTCACTTACGTTCACAAGGTCGCTCTGATAGCAACTGTAACAACCCGGATTTTCGATGACTTAAAATAATACATAATGCGGAAAGTTATCTAAGTCATTTAATTAAAATTATATCAGAGTGTAAATAAATCCGGATCGCTACGGATCCTTACAATAATAAACGACTATTAATTACATAGTCTTGATTCACTTAGTACAGAATATAAATTGTATTTTATACAAACATATTATTAAATCTCTCTTGCTCGATCCTTTCCCAACGTCTTAGACCTGCAAAAATATATAGAGTAGAGAGACCGCTGAGCGGGACAACAACCAAACCGTTCAACTAATATCACCTCATACACATAAGATTATCATGTGAATAACAAAT
The DNA here is from genome assembly GCA_958450325.1 of Agrostemma githago. Lineage (NCBI taxonomy): Eukaryota > Viridiplantae > Streptophyta > Magnoliopsida > Caryophyllales > Caryophyllaceae > Agrostemma > Agrostemma githago. The sequence continues at coordinate 21,736,229 of OY288244.1, read as the reverse complement.
AATATGCTTATAAAAATATTAAAGGATATCACGTGACAGATAGTTTCCTTTACTTCAATTAACCAACATGTGAGGTGATGAAAACGGTAAAGTTTAAAAGATGGGACATTGGCAGCCATTTGATTTTTAAAATCATTTTTCACGTAAACAGAGAATAAACACACGAGTCGTGGCTCCTAGTAACACCGCTACTCCATATTGGTTTGCATCTCACCAATAGAAGTAACCGTAGTACCGACTCGTAGACCGAACCGATCTTATGAGGTTTACATCTCACCCATAAGGCTCAATTGGGCCCGAACTTCTATTATATTATACGTTTGTTCAAACGGGGTTCTAGGCTGAAATGAAAGCTGATGATTACATTCTCTGCATCACCAAGAGGGAACCCGCAGTTTTCAGAATCCTGTTCTGCCCCCGCTACCTAGGTGGTAATACTGATCAAGTACTTGTCTATATGTGCGCCACATACCCTACGCAGACTGTTGAACCACAGAACTCACTGCCGTAGGACGACTACCTTAAACACTAGGTCGACTCTCGGACCGCAGCCTCCGAGTCTGCTTTTCATTACAAGTGCAGTCGAAACACCACGGATGGTAGGATCCAACATAAGCTATTCGTCCCAGACTCGCATCGTAAACTTTATATAAAAGTCGCCCGTGAACAAATAGTACATTATTTGGTGACCTTTTAATAATTGGTCGGACTCATTTGAAACAGTCAAATCCTCAAATACTTACTTTCAGTGTGACAACGTTATACTTTAATCCTCAAGTGTCACCCGAAACATTATATCCCAAATATCGTAATATTTTTAAAATAGTAAATTCTTTAAAATCAAGTTTTATATAAAAATAAAATTTAAGGTATAATAATAATAAAATATTATTTTAAAATTTATAGTTTCTGAAAAATATAGAAGTTTCTGAAAATATAAATTAAGTCGTACTTAATCGATTTAAAAAAGTTTGACGTAAAATCATTTTTTTTATATTTGTAAATATCGTGTAAAAGTTTCGTAATAAAATAAATTCATTTACTATAGAAAATAAAATTTTTGAATCTTTACCTATATAAAAATAATAAGTGAGTTTTATTAAAATAAAACATTTTTCAAGTTACTAATTTACTCTATATTATAATATATAAACGAATGTAAAAATACTAAAGAAAATTAAATATGACCAAAATTACAATTATATAAAATACATACAAAATATAAAGTATATAGAGTAAACATACATAACAAATAGAATTAAACATACATATGAAATACAATGAAAATTATATAAGTAAATTTTTAACATTTTAAGTTCTTTTATTCTTTTTCTCACTTTCTCATATAAATAGAAATGTAAAGGTGATAAATAAATAAATTAAACAAGTGATAGTTTAGTCGAGTTGAATTTAGTCGTAAATAAATATATAACCCAAATAGAATATCACGTAACATTTTTTTTATATATATATAAGTAATTTAGTCATACAAATAAGCCTAAATATTTAAATAAGCAAATTTATTAAATTACTAACATAATATACTTATATATAAGAAATGTTGTTGGAAGAAAAGTTTGGTTACCTTAATAAGCTATTACGAAGTATTTATTAACGTTATTAAGAATTAAGGTCGACGGGGTCAAAATATCGTCTATGGTAGAAAAGTTGTCTTCTTCCCCCTTTAAAGAACTTTTTCGGGTCGAAATGATTTGACCCAAATACGGTTATAGAAAACTGACTCCGTCAAATACTGGCTAACTTCTTATCCCCGATGCTCCAATTATAGAAAAGAACGAGGGAGTAAATATAGTATATAGTACGAAATATATAGTATAATAAGTAGAAGTAGTACGTAGATATAATAAGGAGAGTATGTAGTAGTAGTACGTAGGGAGTATTAGTACGTAGGAAGCAGTAGTAGTAGTAATATATGTAGATATAGTGTAGTAGGGTAGTATTTATAGTAAAAAAAAAGGGTTAGGTGTCTATTGTTGGTAAGAGTAGAGTGTGAGTGAGAGGGGGTATAGGCATGAAGAGTCAGGGTGAGTGGGTTTATGTGTAAGGTTAGTAGAGTATTAGTATGATAGGTGTAGGGATGAGGTAGTAATAGGTGTAATGTGTTTGTGTGTGTAGTATGTCGTGGGATGTAACATAGAAGACCCAAATTTTTGAGTTCCGGTCCGTTTCTCGTACAAACGTCTTTGTTTCTCACTTAAAAAGTTGAAATATATGATTACGAAATTTAAATAATGGAAATCGTAAAATTTATTTGTAAAAACGAATTTGTAAGACGGTATGTAAAATAGACGGTAAATAGTTTTATGAGACAATAGTTTATAAGAAATTATTATTTTAAAAATTCGATAAATCATTTTTAAATTTTTACGAAACGAGAAAATGTTAAAACGACAGGTCATTATTAAAATATATTTTCTAGTTTTAAACTTTATTTAACGAAAGATAAAAATACACAAGTTTTTTTATACCGGAATAATTTTTAATTTAATGAAAATAAAATATCTTATTTACGATTTTTTTTAAACATTAAACTTGGTTTAAATAAATGTTTAAAATTTTAACTCTATTTGAAAAATACGGGGTGTTACACAAACTGTGGCTTAGGCACGGGAGCGTCGAGATAATGCGGGTGAGTTATGGTGGTTTTGGCGTGGGGGTGTAAGGTTGTCGGTGTTGCAAGAGGTGGCCGGAACTTTGAGGTATGGACGGCGTATTCTCGGGTGTGTCGGATTGTGTGCGTGGGATTGTATTGCTAATGCTCGATGTGAATTGTTGATATTGATTGTTGATGATTTGTGTGTGTGCAAGGAGGTCTATTTATAGGAGAGGTTCCCGACCTTGGCTAGGAAAGGTACGTTTGCTTGGGTGATAAGAAACACCGCTTTGGATAGGAAAAGCACGCAATTTGAGAGGTAAAAGGATTTTGTTGTTAGGTGGAAGAGAAATCCTTTTCCGGCTGGAAAAGGGGTCACTCGATCGAGTGGAGCTTATCACTCGATCGAGTGCCTGGTCTGACGCCGGTTTTGCACGGGTTTTTGAGCTTACTCGACCGAGTGAGCTTGTCCACTCGATCGAGTGGGCCTAGCTCGGGTAGGAGTCTCTTTTAGAGATCGAGTTTCATCTCTAAAGAGTTGTTTATTCCTTTTTTGTAGCTGATTTTTGCAGTTTTGGACTTCCGATCGGATTTTCGAAGTGACACGGATGATATTTGTGTCTTGGAAACGCCTTTGACCGGGGTTTGACTCAGTCGCTAAAAGACTGTTTTGCCCTTGGTGCCGGATTCGACCTAAATTAGTCTTATTTGATTGGAAACGACCCACTGGGCCCGAATTTGAGGTTGGTTTTGTGAGATTTGTACTCCGTAAAAAGCCAAAGCCAAATGCTAATGATTTTGAGCCCATATTCGAGTATGTTAAAGTATGTTTGCATCCGATCATCATCGGGTGTTCTTTGGAAACTGCTATAGACACCTAGCAGCCAAATGTGGGTGTCTACAGAGCCCCCACTCTGACTGAGGCTTGGACAGGGCGAAAGTCAGAGTAGTTACCAGGTCAATCAAAGATTAAGACCTGGCAGACTTCTGGTCGGGTCGTTTATAGTCCATTAGACTCGCGTGAAGGGCTCGCCAGCCATAGGTTAGAAATCATACCTGAGTTGATGATGATAACTCCGCGGGGATTCGGACTTGTTGCATAACTCCCGTGTGCACCTGTATATAGGCCCATCCTGTATTGTTTCAAAAGAAAGACCGCCTTGGGCTTTCCGCTGGGGAGTAAATTGCATGACCCTGCTTGAGTCGCACCTAAGTTTTGCATGTAACATTTAGGTAAAAATGACTCACACTGGGGAATAGAAATTTTGAAATTTTTTGGATTTGGGGTTATAAATACCCATCTCCTGCTTTAGTTTTCTCACAATTCTCATAATTCCCTCCTTCTTAAAGACAACAAATCCGAGAATCCTTATTCTTCTCAAATCGTCTAGCCATGGGAATCGAACGTTTGATCGGAATGCTGCAAGATTTATCCCGATGCTTTAGAGACACAGATAAAGTAGCTCTAAATCGGAATGGTATTACACAGCTATTCACGATCCGCCAGATGCACGTGGATCGTCACTTTCTCGATGCTTGTTTATCCTGTTGGGATGATACATATCATGTTTTCGCCCTTCCTCTGGGCGAGATTCGTCCTATACTCGAGGAAATTGCTGCTGTAGGAGGATGAAACCCTATACTTTGTCCTGCTATCCCGTTCTCGGTTCACGATCCAAGGAGGAAGCTACGGGAATTTCTAGGACTCTCTTATATGGAGGTATCCCGCATGACTGAGGGGTATACTATTTCTTTGATTGACCTGGCTGAAAAGTTCATGAACCCTCACGATGTTCGGGTTAGGCCGGTCCATAGCCGTAGGGCTTTTGCTTTTTATATGCTCCACGTTTATGCTTTTGAAGGTCATATGGATTGGCTATCATGCATGGGCCACATTCGAAATTTTACTGTGGTCGATCTGATGGAGACGGAGCACAGTCTGACATGGCTGATTACCGGAGAAATTATTCAAGGTCTAGATAATCACAAAAGAGATTCGTCGATTTGTCTTACCGAGAGTACCCGTTTGCTGCAGGTATATCGCTTCAGATTTTTCTGATTTTTTATATTTTTTCTTTTTTCTGGCTACAGCGGGCACTCAATCGAGTCACCCTAGCACTCGATCGAGTGCCTTCGTAAAAAACCTCCTGTCCGGTTTTAGGAGTATCACTCGATCGAGTAACTCTGGGCGGACGTCGATTTTGCCCGGGAACTCATATTTTTGTCTTTTCTTTTTCAGCTTTAGTTATTTGAGAGGCTATCGATCGTAGATCCTCCCCTTGACCCAAGTCGATATCGACCTAATCAGGTGATGACCCGGAGACGGATTGTTGATTTTTCTCGCCACAATACTCAGAAATTTTGAGACGAAGTGCTGTCTTTCCATAATGGCCCGTTGATCCGATGGATGGTGCCGTGGTGGCCTATTTATGTTTTGACCGACTTGGAATCAAGGGATAGGGCGCGCTACTAGGTGATCCTATCCTTTAGTTAGACAATTCATCTTTATCCCGACTGCATACTTAGGCAGTATGGTCGATCCCAGAGAATCCCGAAAATTGAAGCGGTTGTGAGTGAATCTACCCAACTGACGGATGTGATGTGCGATACCTGGATGCAACTATGGTACACCCGAGCTACTTGGTCTATTCCCAAGTCTCTTCATTCGATTTGGGTATCAGACTCTTATGTGAAATCGACGAAGGCGGATTCTGCCTTAGCCCGATCTACCCTAAAGGTTGATGAGGCTTTTGACCTACTTCGACGAGAGCAGGCTAAAGACAACATAGGTTTCTTTGACGAGGGCGAGACTCCGGCTACATTGGTTCGACTGATGTCATGTCAAAAAGGAAAGAGTAGGACTCAACCAGAAGGCTCCAGTACTAAAAGTGCACGGGGGAAAGTGAGCCCCCAGACAGACTTGGAAAAGAGACTTGGCCCAAAGCTAAGAGTTCAGGACCGACTTGGTCCTCGAGACAGGCTACCCGAGCACGTACGGGCTCGGCTTGGACCAGTCACAATGGCAGAAGACCCGCTGTCGAAGAAACGGGTTCGAGCAAAGGAGGTTCCCTTGGTGATCCGAGAACGTTCGCCCCCGCACCGTCAACCTCGGGCTCTGCGCGACCCAAAGGACTAGGGAAAGGGCAAAATGCCCTAAATACTAGCCTCAGTTTTATTATCTAAGTATTACTATTATTTTTGTGGTGTGCTTTATTTGTTGTTGTTTTTTTATTTATTGTGTGATGTAATTTTGAAATTCCCGAGTATATCGGGTTTTTAATTAAAAGACATATTAGTGAATACCGTTTCCGTCTTTTCGTTATTGCAGTGGTTGTACCCTTTTGAGGGGCTGCCTACGTATCCACAATTAGCGGAATCATACCAAACGTAGTTCAAACTTAGATTTTTTGAATTTTTGAAATACACCAAGACTATTAGTTCAAGATGTGCGACAGTAGGATAAATAATCCTAACTTATTGACTTGTTTATAATTTTGAAAATTTATAAAGAAGACAAACTTTTATAAACTTTTTGCAAATGACATTGAGATAGGGTTTAGGGGTAGTAATGCTTTAACTGGTCCAAGTTGGTTGGGTTAACGAATTCATTCCCGTCCAAGTCCGTTAGCATCACTGTTCCTCCCGATAAGACCTTCTTTACCAAATACGGCCCAGCCCAATTGGGTTTGAATTTTCCTCTTCGGTCGACTGGTAGTAATGCACGGACTGATTTCAGAACCAGAGCAACTTCTTCGATATTTCTGGGCCTAACTCGTTTGTTGAAAGCCCGTTGGATCCTTTTCTGATATATCTGAATATTGTTGAGGGTCCGGGATCGTCGTTCGTCTAAGAGGACTAACGATTCATATCGGGCTTGGACCTAGTCTGCTTCTGGCACTTGGCTTTCAAGTAGAATCCTAAGAGATGGTACTTCCAGCTCGACCGACTGGACCGCTTCCATTCCGTACGTCAAATAATATGGAGTTGCCCCGATTGCGGTGCAAATTGACGTTCACTACCCCCAAAGGGCAAAAGGTATTTTATCGGGCCAGTCCCGGTAATTATGTGCCATCTTTTTAAGTATGGTGACAATCGATTTATTAGCCGCATCTACCACTCCATTTGTTTGGGGACGGTAAGGCGAAGACGTATGTCTTTGGATTTTATATTTCGCTAGTAGAGTAGCGGTTTAAGCTTGAAAATGAGTCCCGTGATCACTGATGAATTCGTGTGGGATCCCATATCGGCATATAATCTTGTTTTGCATGAATTTGGCGACATGCTTGGCGTTCAAAATCCGGTATGACTCAGCTTCGACCCATTTGGTGAAATAGTAGATAGCCACCAAAATGAAACAGTGACCTCCCATCCCGGAAGGATTTACCTTTCCAATTATATCAATACCCCACGTTGAAAACGGCCATGGTGATGTCATGGTGTATAGTAGGGATGACGGCATATGTTGCACGTTGGCAAACATCTGACAGTTATGACAGTGTTTGACATATAACTGACAGTCGATTTCCATGCTATTCCAATAATATCCGAGCCTCATAATTTTTCGGGCTAGCATATGGGCGTTCACATACATGCGGACCGCATTGACCATCGTGTACCTTGGTCATAACCTTCTCAGCTTCTATTTTGTCAATACATAGGAGGAGAGCCCCGCGGTCTTCTTGTATAACTTTCCATCGTCCGTACGGAGGAATTGGGTTGCCAACCTTCGTAGGGCTTTCTTGGCCCGGTTTTCAGTCCCCGGAGGATATTCTCTCGTTGTTAAGTAGGTTAGAATAGCCTGATACCAAGGTTCTGGGTCAGTTATTTCGATTTCTTGAATGGCGTGGATATATGCTGGCTTGGATCGTCTTTCGACGCAAATCCGCATGCTGGTAAGATGCTTCGGGATATTTAATCAAGATGCTAATTTGGAAAGTGCATCTGTAAATTGGTTTTCCTCCCGGGGTATGTAGATAGATATATTCTACCTTTTGGAATTGCTTTTCGAGAACCCTTACTCGCGCCTGGTAGGCCACGAGATTGGCGTTTTGAGTTTTCCATTTTTGGAGAGCTTGGTTGATGACTAGGGATGAGTCACCGTGGACCCGGAGGTTTGTTACTCCTAAATCAGCGGCGACTTGCAGCCCGTGAATGCATGCTTCATATTCGGCTGCGTTGTTAGTCACGTCAAAATCCAATTTAATAGATAACGGCGTGTGCTCTCCTTTCGGTGATATTAGAAGAATACCGACTCCGAACCCTCGGAAATTGGACGCCGCGTCAAAATACAGATCCCATGTTTCTGTGTCGGTATGGAATATGTCTTCAACTAGAAAGGCCCAAGTATCGGTGTGCCCTTCTTCAGCTATCGAACTGTCGGCAAGAAATTCGGCTACTACCCGGCCATTGATGGCTTTTAACGGTACGAACTTGAGGTTGAATTCTGCTAACATTAAAGTCCATTTGGACATTCTGCCATTGAGGATGGGCTTTTCGAACAGGAACTTGATAGGATCCCTTTTGGATAATACATGTACCTCGTGATTGAGTATATAGTGCCAGAGCTTTTTAGTGGCCCATATCACAGCTAGACACGTCTTTTCGAGCATAGTATATTTGCATTCATACTATAAGAACTTCTTGCTGATGTAGTAAATGACCCGTTCTTCTGATTCGACTGTCTGGGCCAGCATAGCCCCCATGGCTGTCTTGGTCGTCGTCAGGTATAACGACAAAGGCAAACCGGGTTGAGGTGACATTAATACCGGCGGATCATACAGAATCTCCTTGATTTTATCGAAGGCCGTTTGACATTTTTCATCCCATAGTGTCCGTTCTCCTATCTTCAATTTCTTGAAAATGGGTTCACATACCATGATTAGCTCTGAGATAAACCGGCTGATGTGCTGGACTTTCCAGAGAAACCCCCTTATTTATTTTTCGGTTTTGGGCGGTTGCATCTCGGTGATGGCTTTGATTTTGGCTGGGTCGACCTCGATGCCGCGTTGGCTAACGATATGGCCCAGTAATTTGACTGATGTTACCCCAAAACTGCATTTTTGAGGGTTTGACCTTATGTTGTATTTGCGTAGTATAGTAAAGAATTTTCTTAGGGCCGTAATATGCCCGCTTCGATCCTTGGACTTAACGATCATGTCGTCCACAAAAACCTCCACTTCTTTATGCATCATATCGTGTAATAAGGTCGTGGCGGTTCGTTGATAAGTGGCCCCGACATTGATGAGTCCAAACGGCATTACGGTGTAACAATAAGTACCCCAAGGTGTAATGAAGATGGTTTTACTCATGTCTTCTTCCGCCATTTTGATTTGATTGTACCCGACATACCCGTCCATAAATGATAGAAGGGCATGATCGGCTGTGTTGTCCACCAGTATGTCGATGTGTGGCAATGGAAAGTCGTCTTTTGGGCTGGCCTTATTAAGGTCCCGAAAGTCTACACATACCCGCACCTTACCTTCGTTTTTAGGTACCGGCACAATGTTAGCAACCCAGTCTGGATATTCAGACACTTGTATGAAGCCTGCTTTAAATTGTTTGTCGACTTCTTCTTTGACTTTGAGAGACCATTCGGGCCTCATTCTTCGGAGCTTCTGTTTTACCGGCTTACACCCATCTTTGATGGGTATACGGTGTTCAGCTATTTCCCGATCTATCCCCGGCATGTCTTTGTAAGACCATGCGAAGACATTCTTGAATTCTTGGAGGAGGTTCGTGAATTTTTTTTCTCTTCTCGGGATCTAATGATAAACCCAACTTAAGCATCTGGGGCTCTAAAGTGGGTCCAACATTGATGGACTCGGTTTCCTCAATTACCGGATCTCGGGATTCCCTTTGTTCGAGTTGCTCGACCAGATGTGGAGGCAGAGGTACCAGATCGTCGGGTTTCTCAATGTCATTGCATATAAAATTTTTGAAAGTATTTTGAAAATAAGACAAGTGGTAAGCGGAACGGTTTTCGTTATTATTAATAGTAAATTTAGAAAATAACTCAAAGAGAGCTGCCATCTGATCGTTGGTCAGTGGTGGGATAGGGAGTGCTCTCGGGACAGACCCCAAGAATCCAGTTGGAGTGACTAAAGGAAGAGGGGTTACAGACTCGATTCTGGTACTGGACCCTCTAGACTTGGACTTGGACTCCGACTCTGACTCATACTCAGACTCGGACTCGGACTCAGTATCCGGCATGTCTCCTTCATCGGTGGTCAACTTCTAGACTCGAGCCTGGCTGTTGGTCCACTTGATAGTCCTCCTCCACGCCTTTTTCCCGGTGTCAGCACCAACTTCGGAGATTAGCTTAGTTGGATCAAACCTGTTGCTGCGGAGGATCATGTTGACCAATTCTTCTTAAGGAGTGGGGATGGCCTTGTCTTCCCAAAATATGAGCCCCAGCACAGGCTCGGCATTGTCAGCGCTCTCCTTGGATTCAGCTTGGATGAGGGCAAATATGTCGTCGAGAATATAGTTGCATTCCCGAGCCAATTTGGTCTCGGGATATGTGATAGTGGGCTGGTACAAGCCTACTTGAACAGCCCCGAATACTGAAGTGACAAAGTAATCAGTCAGTCTTGGGCTGTAAGGACCCAAGTAGGTACCCTTATTGATGTTGGTGGCCCTCTGAATACCGGCACAGACCACATTTCCCGGGGTTATAGCGTACCCCAAATTGAACCGTGATTCTCCATCGTTTAGGACCTCGATGATCTTCCCAGCTGGAAGATATGGCCTCGAAGTAGCCCCCAATAGGTAACCCAAGTTTTGTAGCATCATGTCGATGCTAGTAGTGAACTAGGACATGAAAAGATATTCTTCTTCAATCATTCCCACGAAGTCAAATTCTCGTGGGTCGGCCCGTCCTGCGGTGTTGCAGCTTGCAACAGTTATGGGGGTGGCCTCGAGAGTGATGACACCGTCCTGTAGGGGTAGCTTGTCTTTTCGATGAAGAGTGGAGGATACGGCTTTGACCGCGTGGATCCATGGTCTCCCGAGAAGTAGGTTGAAAGAGGAGGTGACATCAATCACCTAGAACTCCAGCTCTTTTTCAATCGGGTCGGTCATAATTGTTAATTTAACGGCCCCGACAACTGATTTCGGGCTTCCGTCAAAAGCCTGGACAGTTTGCGCCGTCGAGCGATAGTCATCCTCGGTAACATCGAGGGCTTTTGCGGTCCTTAAGGGAAGCACATTTACGGCGGACCCGTCATCGGATGGTACTTTCCTCGGCAGATCACGGTGATGTATAGGGCCAAGTTATGGGTAGCCCCGAACGGTGGCAAGTCGGACTCTGAGAAGGTAATAAGTGGGCCTTCTTCTTTGGATTTGCCCTTGAGATGGAGCATAATAGCGGCTACCATTTCAGTAGGGGTAACCTGTGAGTCGACCTTAACTTGATCGAGAGCCTTAGTAAGCGCTTCCCGATGTTCTTGTGAGCTAACCAAAAGTTGCCATATGGTTAGATCAGCTCGAGCTCTCTTCAGTTGCTTGACTAGAGCCGTGTCATTGCTTGGCTCTTCAAGGGCAGCTTCTGTCCTGGCAGGTTCAGTGACGGTTTCCGGGGTACGACGTCCGGTAGTGGCAAGGTGGTTGCTAGCTAAGGCTTTGGATTTAGCCTTCCGGACTTCTTCAGTGGTAATGGGGACACCTTCCCCCTTAGCTAGTTAAACGTCGTCTTCGTCATCGAACCATATCCCGTTAATTTGCGGGATGAAAGGAGAAATGAGATGAGCACAGTCGATTACTTCCCCAGTAAAAATGGCAAGAGCACTGAAGGGATTTTCTTTGATGCTCGGATTGTCGCCGGGCAATGGTATTTTCCCGCTTTCGATTAAGTCCTGGATGAGATGCTTTAATTTCCAGCATTTTTCAGTATCGTGCCCATTACCTCGGTGATACTGGCAATAGGCCTGAATGTTATAGCTCTTGGACCGCTTCTCGACCGGGACTTCCGGTGTTGGGCCTATCGGCTGGATCAGACCCTTGGAAGAAAGCCTTTGTAAGGCGTAGGTATAGGTGGTCTCTATATCACTGAATACCCGAGTTGGGGTATTCTTTTTGGATGAGGCATCTAGTAGATTGACCTCGTCGAAAATGCTGCGGTTGCGGGCTTGCTGGTGGATGAACTAGTCCCTTGATATCCTTTGGTAGAGGCCTTAGTAAGGCTCTTTAGTCTTATGTCATCTTCGATCCTTGTACCCATTTCGGTTAAGGTAGCGAAGTTTGGTATGACTGCATACCAGAGATGAACCCGGTAAGAGGGGAGGAGATTCTTCACGAAGGCTTCAACTAACACCTTTTCGCTGGGCTTATCGACCAACTTCACGCTTTCGGGCCTCCACCTTTGAAGGTATTTAGTAAACCCTTCTTTGGGCTCTTGGGCCATGACCTCCAGAGTACGCATCGTGGTTTGGATTTCAGTATTGTCGGCGTAATTCCGAGTGAACTCCGTCGCCACGTCGTCCCAAGTCTTGTAATTCTTCGAGTCAAGCCTGTAGTACCAGGCTTTCGGATGCTTCTCGAGGGAAGAAGCAAACAAGTGCTTAAACATGGTGGACTTCACTTCTTTGGCCGCCATGAACTCCTTGAAGGCCCGGATGTGAAGTACCGGGTCTTCGGTCCCATCGAACATTGGTAAGCCCGTGAGGTTAAGGTTGGCGGGCAATTCATCGGTTAGGGGCGAATAAGCACGGGCATTTTCCGTATGGATGGTGTTGTTGGTCGCCAAATGGACCTGTTCCTGCAGCTTGCGGACCGCGCTGGCCAATTCAACTAAGGGCCCAGTAGTCTCGGTCCCACCACCAGGAGTTCCTTGTTCCACGGCGCTTACACGGGTAATGAGAGCTATTTGGTCTTCCCTCATTTTTGTCAATTGGGTCTCAATCTTAGTTAGCGAGGCTGTCAATTGGTCTACGGCTTCTTGCATCTTGTGTTGATGTCTGGTTACTGGTGGCCTGTCTGTAAGAATACCGCGTAATCAATTACCAACCCAGATCCTGGAATGAAAAGTACATCCCAAGCAAAGAAAGGACTGAAAAGGAAATGACTCGGAAAAGACACCTAGACGGGTGACCCGTGAATGGTGGACCTCCCTTAGGATTCGACGGGTGGGCCGAGTCCGGTTCGAAGGAAGGTCCACGTAAGATATTCCCCAGACTTTTGGACTCGAATGTGTAAACGGGCCTTCCTTTGTAGGAGTATGTACTACGTAGGTGGGCCATGCCTTAGTCAAATAAGGCGGACTGGGATAGGGGGGAAACCCGTGATGTAAGATCGACGGAGTTTCGACGCTAGAGACTTTCGACGACCTGTGACAAGACCCGACACTGCTAAATACGGGAAGTCCTAAGAAGAGGAAAGTTTTGAAAAAGATTTTTTTTTTAAAATCCGAAAAAAACCGGCGGATGGCCCGATTTTTCGAAATCGACAAAATGTCATCGGCTTGCAATTTTGAAGTTTTGAAAATATTTTGAGTTTTGAAATGCGTAGCATACCGGCTAGAAATAGGCTATTTTGAGTAAAATCATAAGTCCTAAATTCGGTAGCTTTCCGGGTTTTGAAATCGGATATTTTTTGAAAAAGATGCAATTTCTGAAAATGATGGTTTTTTGAAAACGGCATAGAAACCAAGTGGCATATAGTCACGCAAGCATTATTACGACACCATGTATGCTTTACACTAAGTCTCGGTCGGTCTAAATGGGGTCTATACCAGTGTACATGGCCTTTCCGAGAATTAGGACGGACTTCCTAAGTCGAGTTGAGCTTAGAACATGCCCCGAAACCCATACGAACTAGCCATGGTCACCTTTGACATATCCATGTTGGAGTACATCAATAGTATAGTGGGACATCGGTCGCCAGGACCGGCTCGGGAAAAGATGGGGTTATGCATGAACCGTAAAACTAAAACGCGTATTGTACTAGTCAAACGATTTCTATTCGAGTCTCACCCTGAGGATGCCGATGGTAAGTCACGCATCAGTTATCCCCAGCGGAGTAGCCAAATTGTGGACATAACATAGATCCACCCCGACGCGGCCATGCGCGGGTTTGAGGAGGCGAATGAATCTCATGTGAGATGGATCGAATGGAAATTTAAATCGAAATGGAGTCACCACCGAACTTTGTAGGAGTTCGGGCTCGTTCGAACCCACTATATATCTCAGTGGGCCATGCACAAAGTATGGCCCATTCGGATCTCAGAGTTTATTGGGTTCGTCCCTTTGCATTGCGATACCGATACTGACATTATCGGATACCGTGTATTGAATGACTCTCGTGCGCCAATGGTTTCGGACATCCGGAAACCACGGTTCTGAGTAAGGGGTGAGGGTACGTGTTGGAAAGTTCACAAAGAACACCCAACCCCGCTCGCAGTTAGCGGCCTCTACTAAGATATAGTTTGATTTTAAAATACGCCCGTTAGTAATCCGGTTAGATGATATGCAAACAATATTTTGACTAAACATGCGAAGATTTGAATAAGTTGCTAAGTCGATTTAATGCATCTAAATTTACGTCAAAGTTGTATTTTAGCACGCGAGGTTCGTTTTAGTACAATAAAACAAACAACGAAAATAAAGTACTAAAAAAAGGAAACAAACGAGTTAGTAATGATGATAGCGGTTTGCAAATAGATTAGAATGATGTAAAAGATGTGATGCATGATTTAGAAAATATTAGGACACGTGATGGACTTGACACTTGTTGACCGAAGTCATAAAAAGAATTTTATCGAGACTCGAGATATGTAGAATGGCTCACGGTTTCGATGTGACAGAGGTCACTCGATCGAGTCATGGAAGGACTCGGTCTCGTGCCTCCTGAAAAACTCTCTTGTCTCGATTGTGAGATGCCACTCGATCGAGTCAGGTGTGACACTCGATCGATTGGTCGTCGAAAAGGCTTTCTGCTTCTGTTTTTGGGGTGCCACTCGATCGAGTGGGCTAGGTACTCGATCGAGTGCCCCCTGTACGATTTATGGCTCGTTTTGCTTTTTTAGAAAATCGATAGTTTTAGCTAAATCGCGTATAAATATGATGATTTATACTCGATTTAAATTTTCGATACTCGTCATATTCGAGTCTTGATTATGGAATCATTATCGAATATTCATAGCTATTTTTTAGAAAAGATGATTATAAATTGTTTGAAAATCAATTTAAATGAAATAGATTCTCTCCGCATCGAAATCGTCGTATGATGTCTTTTAAGACTATGTGACGATCATCTTAGCATCAACGAGTTTGATTTAATTCTTTTAGATACAATATTCGACTATAGAGTCGATATCGTATTTTAAGAATGACTGTTTTGTAAAAATTAGATAGTTGTTGCGATAATATCGGTATTAGATACGAGAAAAACGAAAAGGAATAAAAACGTGACAATGACTCGATATGGACGGACGACCAAACGAAAAAAAACGAGAGAGAGGGAGAGAAAAAGGAGAAGACGGGATTTGAATTTACACCCCTAACCTACATGCTTTGTATTCTCGGAACGGGGCTCGTCTAACTGTGGCTTAGGCACAGGAGGGTCGAGATAATGCGGGTGAGTTATGGTGGTTTCGGCGTGGGGGTGTAAGGTTGTCGGTGTTGCAAGAGGTGGCCGGAACTTTGAGGTATGGACGGCGTATTCTCAGGTGTGTCGGATTTTGTGCGTGGGATTATATTGCTAATGCTCGATGTGAATTGTTGATATTAATCATTGATGATTTGTGTGTGTGCAAGGATGTCTATTTATCGGAGAGGTTCCCGACCTTGGCTAGGAAAGTTACCATTGCTTGGGTGATAAGAAACACCGCTTTGGATAGGAAAAGCACGCAATTTGAGAGGAAAAAGGATTTCGTTGTTAGGTGGAAGAGAAATCCTTTTCCGGCTGGAAAAGGGGTCACTCGATCGAGTGGAGCATATCACTGGATCGAGTGCACGGTCTGACGCCTGTTTTGCACGGGTTTTTGAGCTTACTCGACCGAGTGGGCTGGTCCACTCGATCGAGTGGGCCTAGCTCGGGTAGGAGTCTCTTTTAGAGATCGAGTTTCATCTCTAAGGAGTTGTTTATTCTTTTTTGTAGCTGATTTTTGTAGTTTTCGACTTCAAGTCGGACTTTCGAAGTGACGCGGCAGATATTTATGCCTCGGAAACGCCTTTGACCGGGGTTTGACTTGGTCGCTAAAAGACGGTTTTGCCCTTGGTGTCGAATTCGACCCAAATTAGTCTTATTTGATTGGAAACGATCCACTGGGCCTGAATTTGAGGTTGGTTTTGTGAGATTTGTACTCCGTAAAAAGCTCAAGCCAAATGCTAATGATTTTGAGCCCATATTCGAGTATGTTAAAGCATGTTTGCGTCCGATCATCATCGAGTATTCTTTGGAAAACTGCTATAGACACATAATAGCCAAATGCGGGTGTCTACAATCCTCCTTTAACTAAATGGATAGGGAATGTTAGAAATATACTGACGTGGCAGCCTCTGGCTGATCCTTTTTCTCGCTCACTTCTAAAACCAAAAATGATCCTTAACTCTAATTTTTGACCCCAGTATACAAACATCTTATAAAGCAGCCCAATATGACCCATAAAGCTTACCATAGTGGGCCCAAAATTTTAATCCTAACTATATATGTAATCCTAAAAAATGAGAAATTTATTTAATCCTCCTGTATAATTGTAACATCCCTGATTTTATAAATTAAAATTTAATTAAAATTATGTTCATATTTTATTTTTACGATTTAACTCGTAATACAAAAAATTTTATAAAACGAATTTATCGTTTAATCGTTTCAAACTCCTAAAATTCAATTTGGCTCGGAAAGTCTTCTTATAATTAAAACATATTTTTATTTCTATTTCAATTCATTTTATACATTTAATTTAAATTTTTGTCGAAAGTTTATTTCGACGATTTAAATTCTAAATTATTTTATTTATTTACGTTTAAGCTTGAATTTTCTATTTTCGGGTCGAAGCTCATTTATTTTATGTTTCGTCAAAATATTTATTACATTTCCTCGAGAAATCAATTTGAGTCACTTGATCGAAGATTTATTATTTATCAGGAAATACTTTTCATCGTCTAATTATCTATTTCTATACGATTCCTTTCTATCTCGAATAATTTACTTACTTGCTTTATTCGACGACCCGATTATTTATTAATTTTATTGACTCGATTTTAACTCGGTTTCGTGGGTCAATTAACTTATCATTACGGAGTTCTTCAACTAACCGATTCTTTAAATTAATCCTTTGGTTCTTTTTCACTTGTCAACCTCTGACTCCTCCACTTGCCCTTGCATCCTTATCTGCTTTCAACCCACTTTACGGTTTCATTCAACCGCTTCACCTCTTATGCCTTCTTTTCCCCTTCTTCTCTTCGTTCTACTCAATCAACTCTATCAATCTCTTTCGTCTCCTTGCTTCTGCCGCTTCAAACTACCCCTCGTTCTCCTCTTTCTTCCCCTTATTTGATGCTCGCTGCTGCTATGATCTCACCCGGCTGCTGTTTCGTGCCCCTCATGCTGCTGCTCATTTCTTCTTCTTCTTCTTCTTCTTCTTCTTCTTCTTTGCCTGTTCTGCCACCATCTCTTTCAGGGCGTCATTTTTGTTTTGTTACGGTACTGCACTTGTTGTCTTTCTTTCTTCTTTTTCTTCGTTTGGTTTTCTGTTGTTTCTGTCTACCTTCTTCTTTCTTTTCCTTCTTTTTCTGTTCGGTTCTACACGTTATGTCGTACTATTTTTTTCGATGCGTTGCTATTGAGGATTGGTTGATGCTGCCGATCGGTTCTGTTTCTTGTCGTTTAGTACTCTCCTTCTCTTCCTTCATGTTCCTTGTTTTTGTTCTATTTTTGTCGCTATTGTTGCTGGTGTGCTGTTCTGCTACATTTTACTGTTTCTGTTGACTTCCGAGTCGATTCGTCGTCGTGTTTGCTGCTGCTTTTCATTTAAGTCATTTCTCGTCGTTATTGTCGTTCTGATTTGTCTTTTTTTTGTGCCCTATTTTTACTCATTTCCTATTCTGTTTTCATTTGTATCGTCCTCTAATCTTCTTCGTACACTTTTCTTTGCCTCTGCTGTACATTCTGTTGCTGCTATTGTGGTCGTCTGTTGCTGATTTTGGCATTGCTACTGGTGCCGTTCGCCGATGTGGATTTATGTTGCTCATCTACTGTTCTTTTGACTTCATATTAGTCGTTAGTCGATGTTGTCGCTGTGTGAACGTGTTGTTCGTTATTGCTGTTGGAGTCGCCGTGTGTTATCGATGTCTTGCTCTCTCGTCTCCTCTGTTTTGAAGCTGCTATCCTATTCGTGTTCTGATGTTCGCCGTCTTTTGTCTTTTCTGCTTTGTTTTCCCGCTCTTTCTCCTCGTGTTACGTCTCGATTATCGTGATGAAGACTAGTGGTTCTACAACATGGAGCATAAGGACGACATTTCTACTAATTTGAAGCTTGGGTTGATCAAGAAGGACGAGTACGAGTTCATTTCGGATGTCGACTTAAGGTAACTTTAAGACGTTACTCGATTTTATATCGTATGTTTGAGTAGTAGTATGTAGTAAATATTTTAACTTCCGTTTTCTAATTTTAGCTATATATTATTGCTAATTATCTTAATTTTAAATTGTACGCCCTATAAATATTTTACGACTTTCAATGTCGTTTTATAAATCGTTAGTAATTTAATTATTTACGATCGTTATAATATTTTGTTGGTTATCGTGACACTAGTAACTAAATAATAACAATTTCATATTTGCTTCATATTTCGTAAATTTATAACTGATGAGGGTCGGCAGCCTGCTCCGGACCGCCTGCTAAGCGGGCCCTCAGAAGACTCTACCCAAGGAGCCCGGGAACCGACTTGGCAGACAATCAGAGCAAAGTCACTAAAAAGAGAACTCACGGGGAACTTCTGACGACCGCCTGCCCGACAGGGAGGGGCGGTCTGCCAAACCCCGTCTTCGCATAACTCCTACCTGCCTGCCTTCTGGCCATTTTCCGCAGGTAGGGCAGGGATCACCAAGGGACCTCCTCGTCATTTCGCCTAAGGTAAACAAGAATGGGTGGATGAGGTGAAGCCACTTGTCACCTCCTCATCCACCCATCCTCCTTCTACTTCCCTCTCTTGTGGGAAGGTATAAATACTCTCCCACTTCCCACAAGAGAGGGGTTGGATTTTCTCTCTCTAGAACTCTTACTCTAAAAACGCCACCTAGTTCCTCACGAGCTAGGTTCTTCAAGCCATTCACGGACTGACTTAGGCATCGGAGAGGGTTTCCTCGGACAACCTCCGAGGCCCTGTGCGTTCTGTGTGCAGGGAGCCAACCCATTCTGCCGGGAAGGTCCAACCAGTGGAGTAGGAGGAAGGAGAGGTTGGCAGGACTAACCGATTGTTAATTCAAAGCAACATCGTACACCTCAAGCCCGAATTCCGAATAGGGTTAATTGATTCCGATACCGGAACAATTTGGCGCCGTCTGTGTGGACGATCTGGTTGTATCCACGAATTACCTACAAAAATCAACCATTCCCAATTACAAAAACTAACCAATCAAAGTAATCATGCCTGAGATCGTTGACACTAGTGTAGGGATAGGTCCGACGGTCCCACCGGTGACCCCCCTATATGGCATGCCTCAGCCAGAGAGGGCTCCTACCGCCACGATCCCCGGGGTAGGGGGAGCCAGTCTCCTGGGCATGCCAAATACAGTTGTAGCATCAGGGCAGGGGGCACATCCAGGGCACACCCTGAACCTAACCCCAGCTTAGATGGTACAGACAGCTGCCTTCTTCTCCGCAATGCGCAACCAGGAGTTCACTCCTGAAGACCTGGTAGGCCGGGTCGCAACGACCCCCAGACAGCCCTGCTCAGTAAGCAGAGAGGGGGCTGGAGGTACGAAGCGAACCGCCGCCAGAAACGCCCAGAGGAAGGCAAGGAGAACAGCTCAAGTGTACGCACAGGCGCAGAGGCGTATCACAGCAGGCAGCCAAGAACCGCCTGCTCAACAACAGGCATTCTCTATACACACTACGGAGTCCACGTCCTGGGAGAAGAGAGGTTTGTCTCAGGGACTGCAGGACCGAATGAAGCACAAGGAGCCTGCATCTAGACGCCTGGGAGAAAAGCAGGGCAGAGTCTTTTCCAGGTTAACACCGGCAGCGAAAAGACAACCAGCTCCAGGGCTGTCCCAAAGCCTGCAGTCTAGGCTTGACCGGGGGCAGCCGCTCGAGTCAAGGTATCACCAGGATGACAACCTCGGTCAATCCCGGAGAAAGCGGTCTAGGCATCCATCCCTTGACACAGAGGACGAAGCGACCAACAGACAACCACCGAAGCACCGCTCCCCCAGTACGAGGAAACCGGCCCCTAGACAATGGGATGTTCACGGTAATCAGTCTGGGGAAAGCAGGTCACGGATGGTGGGCAGGCCCACGAAGACCCCTCTCCATCCTGACGTACAAGAGTACCCCATCCCAAAGATTAAAATGCCCACAGTCAAGTTTGACGGCACTGCAGATCTAGAGGACCATCTGGCGGAATTTGAAAGTCACATGGGCATGTATGATGTGGATGATGCGATCTGGTGCAAAATCTTCCCAACCACCCTTGTAGGGCTTGCACAGGGATGGTTCAGGGACCTTCGCCAGGAGTCAATCAGTTTCTTTATAGAGTTAGCCGAGGCATTCCTTGAACAATACGCAGGGAACAAGAGGAGACGACTCACTCGATTTGATCTTATGACCTCGAAGCAGAACAAGGGCGAGAGCGTCAGGGAGTACCTAAAGAGATTCGACTTGTCCTACCAACAAGTCAGGGAGATTGATAATTCAACTGCTGCCTACGCCCTGACAATCTCCCTGCTCCTAGGGGAGATGAAGAACCATATGATCAGGGCCCAGCCTGAAACCCTGGCAAAAGCCAGAAAAATTGCTGAAGGGTTCATTCTGCAGGAAGAGTTTCACAGCCTTCCGGACACCCCTGCAGGCCAAGCAAGGCCACACGGGGGACCGCAGGGTGGACGTAGCAGAAACGAGTCAGGCAAACAGAAAGAGGAAGGGGATACCCCCAAGAAAGAACGCACAACTTACCAGCCGAGGTTTGACAGCTACACGGCCCTCAACAGGCCGAGGGCAGAAATCTTCGAGCTGGAGAAGGAAACAGCAAAATGGAATCGCCCGAATAAGCCGCGCAGCCCAAAGGGGGATCCTAAATATTCCACGATTGCGTAGGCCACACCACTGAAGAATGCCGACACTTAAAAGACGAGATAGAAAACCTCATAAGAAACGGTTGGCTGAGTAACTATGCAGCAAGGAACAAACCCCAAAAGGAGGCGGCAGACAAACCCGAAGGCTCAGCCCAAAATCGCATGGTAATTCATGTAGTGTCAGGGGATGCGGAGGGGCGTACAAGCAGACGAAGCCAGAAAAAGCAGATCTGCGAATCGCGAAACCAGATTTGCTACGCCGAGAGGGCAGGAAGCCCAAAGGGCACGACCCTGAGCATCACCCCTGAGGACGCCGGGAGAGTCATATACCCGCACAACGACCCTTTGGTCTTAACTCTTGAGATTAGCAATCACATTGTCAAGAGATGCATGGTGGACACTGGCGCCTACACAAACCTCTTGTACAAGGACGCCTTTGAAAGAATGAACTTAGAGAAAAGACATCTGAAGCCAGCCCCTGGATCTTTGTATGGGTTCAGTGGGGCAGGTGTACTTACCATGGGGATTATCGACTTACCGATAACATTCGGGGAGGGGGCTTCTGCCAGGAATGTCAGGGCGTCATTTGTTGTGGTGGATGCAAAGTCTGCATACAACGCCCTGATAGGCCGGGCCACCCTAGATAAAATCGAAGCCGCTGTATCAATCAGGGCCCTCACCATAGCCTATGTGACAGACTTTGGCATGGAAGGGATGGTCCACGGGGATCAGGAGTCGGCCAGACACTGTTATTCCGTGGCCCTGCAAGCCCATGAAACAGAGAGAAAAGGAAATCGAAAAGCCGAAGGTTCCCTCAACAGGGAGGGTGAAATCCCGGCTGCTCAGCAAAGAGCAGCCCACTTAGAGCCTGAAGGGGAAAGCTTGCTGGTGGACCTAGAACCGGGGAGGCAGGTCCTCATAGGGGCCGACCTGGAGAAGTCCTACTAGAAGGAGCTAATTGCAGTCTTGAGAGAAAACAGGGACGTATTTGCTTACTCCGCAGATGAGATGCCAGGGGTCGACCCGACTTTCATTGTTCACAAGCTGAACGTTAACCCGGAGGCTCGCCCTGTAAAGCAGAAGAAAAGAAATATGTCCGTAGAAAAAGACGCGGCGATAAAAGAGGAGATAGAAAAACTCTTGAAAGCAGATTTCATTGAAGTCTGTGATTACCCTGAGTGGTTGGCGAACGTTGTGATGGTGAAAAAGTCATCGGGCGCATGGAGAATGTGCGTAGACTTCACAAATCTTAACAAAGCCTGCCCAAAGGACTACTACCCCCTGCCCAGGATAGACCAACTGGTGGATGCCACTAGTGGATATACCACGTTAAGTTTTCTGGATGCATTCTCAGGGTACCATCAAATGTACCTCTGGCAGCCTGACAGGGTGAGGTGCGCCTTCATAACCAGCCATGGAACGAACATGTATAAAATGATGCCATTTGGATTGAAGAATGCAGGCGCCACCTATCAGCGATTGGTGGGCAAGGTCTTTGAAAATCAAAAAGGGAGAAACTTGGAAGCCTATGTCGATGATGCAATTGTCAAAAGCAAGGGGGACAGAGAGCACCTGGCGGACTTGCAGGAAACATTCTCCTCCCTGCGATCGTACAAAATGAAGTTGAATCCAAAAAAGTGCACGTTCGGAGTCCGATCTGGCAAATTCTTAGGATTCTTAGTCAGCTCCAGGGGGATAGACGCCAATCCCGAAAAGATTCAGGCGGTCCTAGACCTCCCGGAGCCTAAGACCATAAGGGACATTCAACGGCTCACAGGCAAGATGGCTGCCCTGGCTCGCTTTATCGCTAGATCAGCAGACAAGTCGACCCCTTTCTTCAAAGTGTTGAAAGGCAACCAGCAATTCAAATGGGAGAATGAGCAAAAGAAAGCCTTCGAACAATTGAAAGAGCATCTGAAAAAGCTCCCTACCTTGGCGAGACCAGTGGCCGAAGAAAAACTATACCTATACATTGCTGTCACCAACTCAACGGTGAGTGCAGTTATCCTGAAAGAGGAAGCAGGCTCACAGCAGGCCATCTACTTTGTAAGTCACGCCCTGGGGGCAGCTGAAAGAAACTATCCTATGGTAGAAAAAGCCGCCTATGCAGTCGTCATAGCAGCCAGAAAACTCAAGCCCTACTTCGACGCACACCCGGTTGTGGTCCTCACCGACCAGCCACTAGAGAAGATATTGGAAAAATTTGAAAAATCAGGAAGGCTGCTAAAATGCGCAATTGAGTTAAGCGGACTGGGGATATCATACCAACCCAGGACAGCCATCAAGGCACAGGCCCTGGCGGACTTCCTGGCTGAATGTTCTCATTCAGGGGAAGAGGAACCTCCCGCCGAAGAATGGATAGTGTACACTGACGGGTCCTCAACGGCCAATGGTGCAGGGGCAGGTGTCGTGCTGACCAGCCCCGAAGGAGTGGATTTTGAGCATGCACTCAGATTCACCTTTCTTGCATCAAACAACGAAGCAGAACACGAGGCTGTACTTGCGAGAATAAATCTAGCTAAGGCTGCAGGTGCAGAGCGGATTATACTAGCAACTGACTCCCAGCTCATTGTCAATCAAATCAACGGAGAATATGAGGCTAGGGATCAGACCTTGGCCACCTACCTAGAAAAGGTGAAGCAGGGATTATCAAGCCTAAAGTCTTATGAAATCAGGCAAATACCCCGATCACAAAATAATTGGGCCGACGCCCTGTCAAAACTGGCCAGCTCCAGCCTACAAGACATAAGGAGGTCAGTTTGGGTCGATGTTGTGCATGAGAAATCCACTACTGCCTGTCAGACAGTCAACATCGTCGAAGAGGAACAGGAAAACTGGATGACCCACCTCATTCAGTTCAAAAAATACGGCATCCTACCGTCTGATCCAGTGCAAAAAGGGAAAACACAGACAAAAGCAGCATGGTTCGTGATAATTGATGAAGAACTATACAAGAAATCCTTCACCTTCCTCCTGCTCAGATGCCTGGGGGCAGAGCCGGCCGCTGAAGTTTTGGATGACATCCACTCTGGGATCTGGGGGCAATTGGAGGAAGATCGTTGGCCCACAAAGCTCTAAGGGCAGGCTACTATTGGCCTACCATGTTAGCAGATGCAAGGAGCGTAACTCAGAAATGCAGAAAATGCCAACTCTTCGCTCCATCAATTCATGCCCCAGCCCAAGAACTCAGGCCAATTTTATCTCCCATTCCTTTCGCTCAATGGGGGATGGACATACTGGGTCCCTTTACTAAAGCCACAGGGGGACGAAAGTTTCTGATCGTGGGGATGGACTACTTCACAAAGTGGGTTGAAGCCGAGGCAGTCCTAAACATCACCGAGTCGGCAGTCAGGAAGGTCATCTGGAGAAACATCATAACCAGATTCGGCCTACCAAAAATGTTATTGTTTGATCACGGGAGGCAGTTTGATAATGACCCCCTAAGAGCCTGGCTGGAAGGGCATGGAATAACCGTCGCCTATACTGCCGTCTGCCACCCGCAGACCAATGGGCAGGCCGAGGCCGCTAACAAACAAATCCTAAATGGGCTCAAAAAGATGGTGGATGATCTCAAAGGAAGATGGGAAGACGAGCTACCAAGTATACTCTGGTCAATAAGGACCACCAGAAAAGAATCAACAGGTCAGACGCCATTTGGCCTGGTGTATGAAGCAGAAGCTTTACTACCCATCGATGTGCGAATTCCTACCTTACGGTCTCAGCAGTACAACAAAGCTGACAACGATGCAGCAATGGTCGAGGCCTTAGACCTGGTCCATGATGTCAGGGAGGAGGCCAACATCAACATAGCCGCCTATCAGCAAAGGATGAGAAAGACATACAACAAAAGGGTACATGAGAGAAGGTTCCAGATAGGTGACCTAGTACTAAGGAGGACACAGGCTGTAGGAAAATCTAGGGAGCATGGCAAACTAAGCGCCAACTGGGAAGGCCCGTACCAGGTGACCCGAATTTTGGGATCAGGCACATACAAAATCGCCAACCAAGAAGGCCAAGAGCTGAGCGCACACTGGAACGCCGACACCCTGAAAAGATACTATGTTTAACCGAGCCTTAGGAGAATCTCGTCTTTAGGAAAAAAGTACTGGCGGAGAACGATCAGAATGAAATGTCGACGGCTCCGACCACTCTTATGTTTTAAAAGCTTTTATATATCACTCAAAGATTCATACTCATTGTCTGTTTAAGCTTGCTCTCTCACACACAAACGAGCAGGGGGCAATAGGGGGAGGCCCCCCTGTTGCCAGAATCGAGGAAAATGGACCCCCAAAAAAAATTCTAAACCCTATACCTACCTCAGGGCAGGAAGGGTGCAGGCCTCACACGCCAAACTAACAAGGACTGGGGGCAGCTCCACCAACCTTGTATAAAAAACGCAAAAGCCCTCCCTGTCTACCTCTGGGCAAGCAGGGAGCAGGCCCCCTAGACTCCAAACAGAGGCCAGGGACAGGCCAGGCTACGCACAACTGACAAGGACTGGGGGCAGCTCCCCCAACCTTGTATAAAAAAACGCAAAAGCCCTCCCTGCCTACCTCTGGGCAGGCTTAGGGGTGTAAACGAGCCGAGCCAAGCACGAGCTTGACCTTGCTCGACTCGTGCTCGTTAAGCGAAGTTCGAACTAGAGCCGATCTCGAGCTTACCCGAGCTTGAAAAAATTGAGATCGGAACCAAGCTCGCGAGCTAAAATGCGAGTTCGAGTCGAGTTCGAGCCTAACTCGAGCCTATATATAATTATTTAAATTTATGCTTTTTGCACCGATGTGTTTTAATAAATTGGGATTAAAAAACATGCACAAGCGTATTAGGCAAATCAATAAGAAGATTTTATATGGTGAAAAGCTATGTAACTATTATTAGTATTTTTTTAATAAACAAGAACAAAATAGTAACTAATCACATCAAATCAAGCTGCTCGCGAGCTTTTCGAGCCGAGCCACGCTTTGCTCAGCTTGACTCGTTAAGTTGTCGAGCCGAGCTCGAGCTCGAGTCGAGCTCGCACGAGCCGAGCTTTGACCGAGCTTTGATCGAGTCAAGTTCGAACTGCTCACGAGCTGTCTCGTCTCATTACCACCCCTAGGCAGGCCCCCTGTATTCCAAGCAGAGGCCAGGGACAGCCAGGCTACGCACAACTAACAAGGAATGGGGGCAACTCCCCCAAACTTGTATAAAAAACGCAAAAGCCATCCCTGCCTACCTCTGGGAAGGCAGGGGGCAGGCCCCTTGGACTCCTAGCAGAGGCCAGGGACAGGCCAGGCTACGCACAACTGAGAAGGACCGGGGGCAACTCCCCCAACCTTGTATAAAAAACGAAAAAGCCCTCCCTGCCTGCCTCTGGGCAGGCTGGGAGCAGACCCCCTGGACTCCTAGCAGAGGCCTGGGACAGGCCAGGCTGCGCACAGCTAACAATGACTGGGGGCAATTCTCCCAACCTTGAACCAGGCCATACCTTGAAGAAAAGAGAAAAAAGCAGAACCAAAACAAGGGAAAGCATTCCATAACAAACCCATGAAGGGTAAAAAGTTTCACAAAGTGACAAAGGCAAAGATCCAAAAAACTAAATATTACAAACAGCTGGCCAAAACAAGGCTCATCGCAGAGAATAGGGCTATTTCAAGAAAGGATAAACATTATGGAGCATCCTGGCTTGGACCGGCAGCCGCCTTAGGGGGTTTGGCCGCCCGAGCCTCGTTTTTAGCAGAATAGAGACTTCGGAAGGCCTCTTCATCAAACACAGGGAACATCTCCAATCACCTCCATCACTAGCTCCAGGGAGGAGTTGGTCCCACTCACAAAACTTGCGTCAACTGCAACCTCGGTCTCCTCCACAAGGGCACCCTTTTCTTTCTTCCACTCACTCTTGGCCTGCTCAAAGGTTGAGTCAGCTTTGGACAGACGTTCCTCCAAATCAGCTGCCTTCCTTTTTAGATGCTCCATCTCAGCCAGAGAAAGGGTAGCCTGCTCCATCGCCAAGCGACTCTCCTTCAGCTCAGCTTCTTACTTGGCTGCTTCCCTCACAGCTCTTTCTCCTTGAAGCTTCCACTAGCCTGCCTGACTCTTCGCTTCCTCTAGCTCGCCCTCCTGCTTAGCCAACTTATCTTTCAAGTTATTTATCAAAGTTATGTCCCTTTCCACCATAGCCAGACGGTCAGGAGGGGGAGCCCCGGGTGTGACAGTCAGCTCTTCGTTGCTCAAACGGCTTAGAGCCGCCAGCTCAGCAGACGCCAGCAACACCTTGGAGGGACGCTGGATATACTGAATCACTTGATGAGAAGTTGAAGTTACAGACATGGTAAGACGGTCGGCTAAAACGGCGCCAGAATCGGAGAGTAGGCCCGACACGTCTACGCTGTCGCCAGCAGTATAATGAAACTCCGTATTCTCCTCCTGAAAAAGGGTGCTCGGAATATCACGAGCAGGGCGTTTTGCCTCAGGAGTACAAACGTCAGCCTCCAAATCCACCACAGGAGTAGTCCATGAGGGCTCCCTATCCCTCTTCCTTCTCAGCTCCAGGGGGACGCTCTTCCCAGTCCCCTCAGAGTTCACGGGACGCGATCCCTGGGGAACACGAGTCCCGGCTGGAGAGTCACCTTGCCTACATCCAGGGGAAGGAGTGGCCCCCGAGGTAACTTCAGCCTCTCCATCCTGGATGCTAGGGGAAGGAGTCGCCGGCTTTGCCGACGGCAGACGTGGGGGAAGAGGCAGCCTCCGGCCAGCAGCGAGATCCTTGACAAGCCTCATTAAACTTTTCTCCCCTTTCTTGAAATTTGAAGGGAGGGAAGGGCGCTTCGAAACGATGACAAACTCCTCACTCAAACCTAACCTCTTAACCTGCTTCCTTGTCCAACGACGAGAAGCTGAATCTGCAGAAAAAGAAGGGCAGTCAACTAAAAAGCGAAGAAATGAAAAGTCTCAGAAAAATCGCGCCAGCAAAAGCCCCCTAGAACTACCTTCAAGGCTAGGGATCAGGCCCAATGGGAGCAAGTATTCGTCTGTGGCTATGAGCTCTGCGTGGGGGAGCCAGAAAGCAGGGCCAAAAACACCAGACTTATCTGCAACAATCTCAAACTTCTTGACTAATATTTCTTCTTTTGCACTCAGCTTTACCTCCAGGGCGTTCCCCCCGACGCGTGGATGATACTCTTCGCGAGTTTCCATGCGGGTATGGACATGGTTTCTAAAATGCCTAGGAATCCGCCACCCGGACGCGCTATGCACATACAAGAAATTAATTTTCCAATCTTTCAGGCTGCTTAAAGCCGGCCAGACTAGAGCATATTTTTTCTGTCTCTAGAGGGACCAGTACTCAGGGGAACCATCTCCCCCTGACGAAGACACCATTTGTAGCCCAACCATAAAACAGAGGGCGTCAATATAGGGCCCCTCACCGTGAAAAAGACATGTCCAGGTATAAGCTATCAGGGACCTAATGGCTGTGGCAGTCAGTTGGGCTATTGCCACATTCATTCTCCTGAAGGTCTCCTCCAGAAAAGGGTGAAGAGGGAATCGCAGACCGAATTCCAAGCTTTTGTGGTAAACAACCACACAACCTTCAGGGGGGCAGCATACTGTGTCCTTTTCCCCTGGAACTACGACTGTATACCCCTCCCCGAAATTATAAAATTTCTCGATTTCCTCGGCAGCGCTACTTTCTAAAATCAAATCCCTATTCTTGGCTTCAGGGTAGGTTTTTAGAGGAATCGAGTATTTTTTCTTATCCAAGTAATAAGTTTTCCCTCTCTCCCTGCGAATGAGGGGGCCGCCAATCCTGGAGGGGTCCACCTCCAGTGCCTCGTTGTCTGAATCAACAACGTCGAAGGGAGCGGGTTCAGGGGATTCAGCACCTTCCCCCCTGTCAAGGCGATCCTCCTCCCTGGGCCCAACCCCAGAAGAGGAGGCTAGATCGCGCCCACTCCCGTCTCTACCCTCAGCCCTCTCAGACAGTGAACTAAAAGAGAAAGCCCGAACTCAAGACACACTGGTTTATAAAGAAAAGTATCAATGAAAGGGAAAAAGGGCGAAGAGTTAAAGAGAGATCCTAACCTAGAACGTTGGTCGTCGCCGGAAAGTGTGACAGTAAGCACTTCTTGGTCTCACAAAGTTCTCAGCAACAAAGACGGTTTGGGAGTATGAGAGGGACTACGAGTTTCAAAAAATGTAAAAGAAAGAAATGGAGGAGGGGAGGGGCTTATATAAAGCCAAGGAAGCCAAAAAGGCCGCCTCTCTGACAAAACGTCCCCAACAATCTACCCCACGTGTCACACTTTGAACATGAGCCGCTTACCCCTTCCCAAGAAGGGCCTCGAAAAAGCAAAAGTGTTAGAGGGAAAGTCAGTTAGCAACGTCATCCCGCATTCAAAAAAAAAGCAAATAACAAAGTTGCTCGGAATTTTCATTAATTTTGATGGAAAATGGACAAGTTACATATCCTGCCTGGCAAAGAGAGAAAATACAAGGGGAACCTGGATTTCCGGCTCAATACGCCTGCACCCAGCAAGCAGGACTAGTCATCACCTAAGTCTGGAGAATAGTCCTCAGGGCTGTCTTTTCCTCCAAAATTCGATCCCCAATCCCAGTCTGAGGAATCCTTGAAGGGATCATCAGGGAGCCCATCCTCGTCCCTGTCACTCGAACAGCCCCGACCCTCACTGTCTTCAGAGTCCCGGCTGCTGACGTCCCAGTCCCTGCCATAGGGAACTGTCTGGGAGTCATTACAAGTACCGCAACCTGTTTTCTTCACTGGAGAGGAAGGGCCTAACCCCAGGGAAGAGTCTGCGTCAGAACAGTCGGGGTCGAACTGTTCAGGGTGCAACCATGGGAAACACTCATGGCAACCCCGATCAAAGCACCCTCCTCCTTGAAGGCAGCGCTTGAACCTAGAAGCAGCAGGAGGCAAGGACCTTCTAGGGCGCTTGCCCGCCCTAATGGTAGCCTTCTAAACACTCCGACGGGGATGTGGCCGTGGACGACGGCTGCGGCGAAGGGCCCGGTAAGCCGCCCGAGCATACCTGAGTCTCCAAAATCCCTTAAAAAGAAAAGTAACAGTGCGAACTCCATGGCAAGTAATAGATTTCTTGATCCAAACCATGATTCAACAACGAAAAGTGGAAGAATTGAGGATGAAGTAACAAAATGGCGAAGGGAGCTGGAATTTATACAAAGGAAATGAAGCATTAAATGGCATCCCAACCATCCTAGCAGGGAATGCCACCAATCGCGAAGTCCTCACATTGCCCGAAAATCCACCAAGCATGAAGGGTAATCATTGCAAAAGACCTCTCAACTCTTTGTATACCTGACACAGTTAACACTTCTTTCCTCGGGAAAGTACAAACGCATTAAATACAACAGCGAAGCCGAAAATAAGTCAACCTCCCTCCATCTAAGCAAAAGTCGCCAGCCGGAAGGAAGCCTTGCTCCCTCCCAGCTTGCGAGGGCCAATTGATGAGGGTCGGCAGCCTGCTCCGGACCGCCTGCTAAGCAGGCCCTCAGAAGACTCTACCTAAGGAGCCCGGGAGCCGACTTGGCAGACAATCAGAGCAAAGTCACTAAAAAGAGAACTCACGGGGAACTTCAGACGACAGCCTGCCCGACAGGGAGGGGCGGTCTGCCAAACCCCGTCTTCGCATAACCCCTACCTGCCTGCCTTCTGGCCATTCTCCGCAGGCAGGGCAGGGATCACCAAGGGACCTCCTCGTCATTTCGCCTAAGGTAAACAAGAGTGGGTGGATGAGGTGAAGCCACTTGTCACCTCCTCATCCACCCATCCTCCTTCTACTTCCCTCTCTTGTGGGAAGGTATAAATACTCTCCCACTTCCCACAAGAGAGGGGTTGGATTTTCTCTCTCTAGAACTCTTACTCTAAAAACGCCACCTAGTTACTCACGAGCTAGGTTCTTCAAGCCATTCACGGACTGACTTAGGCATCGGAGAGGGTTTCCTCGGACAACCTCCGAGGCCCTGTGCGTTCTGTGTGCAGGGAGCCAGCCCATTCCGCCGGGAAGGTCCGACCAGTGGAGTAGGAGGAAGGAGAGGTTGGCAGGACTGACCGATTGTTAATTCAAAGCAACATCGTACACCTCAAACCTGAATTCCGAATCGGGTTAATTGATTCCGATACCGGAACAATAACTTTCACGTGAAAATCGTATTTTTATATTTTAATCGAAATTTGTATACTTGTTAATAAATTAACTTTTGTTTTACGATTTATTCTAACAAATGAGAAAATAGTAATTTCATTTTAAATATATTTTTAGTCGAGACTATTTTCACTGATAATTTCCTTTTTGTTTTCGATTGACTATTTTTATTAAAATCCATATTATTTAAAATTGTCTGTTGAAAATTAATTTGAATTCTTCGTAAATTTCATTTCATTTATAAAGTTTGTCCACTCAATTAATTTTGATATCATTTTCTTAAAGCATCTTTGTTCTAAAAGTTATAGTTTTAACTCGATTTCCTAATTATTTATAAAATACTATAAAGTGACTTATTATATTTTATTTATATTTTGAGTAACGAATTTTGAAATATATTAAAGTTACGATAACGACGATAATAATAAAATGTCAAATTTCGTTAGATATGCTATTTTCACTTATTTTAATTAATAACTTACGTATTTTCTATAACAAAATTTCTATTTTAAGTAAATTTCTAAAATTCGTAAGTTTCTATTTATAGAAAGTTTCTTTTTATATAAAATGTTTATTCCTTTTATCCACATATTATTTATATTGATTATATTTATTTTTGAATATCTATAATGGCTTGGTTTTGGAGTTATGGAATGAGGACAAGTGTACAGGTAGAGTAATACAGTCTAGGGTATATGTTTTGCCATCAACTATAAAGCTGGTGTGTCTATGTTGAGATGCATTGGTCGTTGAACTGAGCATGGTTTGTGTTCAGGAGTGTGTATATTTTGACCTTAAACTTAGATATCGCATCGTGTTAGTCGCCGTCGGGTTGAACTGGATTACGGTTGGTGTCTAGGAGAGGTGTACATTACTTAAGCCAGGACCTCGCTGCACGCAGTCGACCGAAGTCATGTTGAGAGGATTGCACCCGCAGATTGTACACTAAAGGAAATATGATTGTAGACGATAAAGAACAAATCTATAATGACTACTCGGATCTAGTTGTTACTAATTCTGGGTTGAAGTTGTAGACGTTATGTATTTGGGACGATTTGGTCTAGGGGGTTGGTCGAACATGCACTACGACGGGAACCAAGCAGGAGCAAGGTTTGTACACCATGCGTGGAATGCGAACTGCAGGTATACGTGTCGATTAGGCGGATACTGAATTCTCTTTGGGCGACAATAAGACGCATGTTTGAGCTAATTGGATTGAGTGAACCCTTTTATCTCGACCCTTATTTGAAGAAAAATGGTAAAATATTAGATAGAGAGACAAACTAGTGATGATCGATTCGGCGTAGGTGAACTCGACGAGCGTTAGGAACGCTTGAATTAATTCTGATTAGGAACCAGATTAATTCCATCCGTTGTCTTGAATATCGTGGAATGTGATAATTTTGACGAGGCTTTGAGTGGTATCCTTGGGGAAGATTTGACTAGAAGGAATGTAAATTCCTTATTGTTCGAAGTCCTTGTCAATCTCGTACGAATTAGGAACTAGGAAGAAATCAAAGGAAATGATTGGGTGTTCTTCTCCGTTCTCGTCAAATTAGAAACTCGGGAGAACTCAGAAGAATATGTTATTTGCGGATCAACTGAATTAATGAATTCTCGAGATCGTTGAATTCCGTGTTGAATGGTCGAGGGGGAGGGGGTATATATAGTTTTCTCGAGGTTGGATTCGAGCACATAGGCGCGACACCTCGTGCGTCTTAGTATTGTGATGCGGGACCTGACGCGGTTGAGTTTTCGAGGTCGAGTTTTGGAAAACTTTCTAAAACGTAAGGATACGTAATTTTAGGATATTTTGTCGGGTTTCTTCCTTCTTAAGGCTTCTAAAACCGCGTGGGCTTTCCTATGGGTTTGGTTTCGGATTCTGAGGTTCGACTCGGATTGGACCGTGCGTTTCGGGTTAGACTAGGCATTTCAGGACCGATTCAGGCTCTTGAGTCGGAATTGACTCTAATTAGTGTTGACGTGACCAGAACGACTCGACTAAGACCATCTAGATGTTGAATTAACTTTTCCAGTAATGATTTGATCCGTTCTATAAAAAAATCATCCGAAGCATTGTAAAATCGCGTCGTGTTGCAGTCCAATCATCATTGGGTGTTTGTCGGACGCTCAAGTAGCCACCAGGTACAAATCCGGGTGTCTACGGAAATCTTCACTTTGACAGAGGCTTGGACAAGGCGAAAGTCAAAGTATAGCCCCTCAGGTCAATCGAGGATTACAACCTGATGGCTTTCCGCTTCGGTCGTTTTAGGGCCGTTAGACTACATGTTAGGGCTCGTCAGCCAAGGCTCGAAATTATACCTGACTTCTTTGCTTGTGATTGCTGTTGCAGTTTTGATCTGGATTTGCTTACTTTTGGTTTTATTTGAAGAGTTGTTGTAGTTCCTTTGTATCTTGATCTTCGGAATAGACCCCTGCTTGGGTCTGCCCCAGGCCTTCACATAATTGTACTCTTTGGAATAGATTTTGTCTATCGCCGGACTTTGCATAATTGTATTCTTATGAATAGATCTTGTCTATCCCTGGACTTTGCTTATATTTCATTCTTTGGAACAAACTTCTGTCTATTCCTGGTCTTTGCATAATTGTATTCTTTGAGATAGATCCCATCTATCTCTACTCTTTGCTTAACTGTATTCTTTGAGATGGATCATGTCTATCTCTGGTCTTTGCTTAATTGTATTCTTTAAGATGGATCCTGTCTATCTTTGGACTTTGCTTTTGGATTAATCCCTTGCGGGTGGGTGCGTTGAATTGTATGAATCTCTTGCTGGTGGCTGCATTGCTGAATTGTATTAATCCCTTACGGGTGGCTGAATTTCTAAGTTGTATTAACCCCTTACGGGTGGCTGCATTGTTGAATTGTATTCACATCTCGATCTTTCCTTGGATCATTGGATAAACTCTTGGCGAATGCGTAATTGTATTTGTAGTGCTTTTTGCTTCACGTTTTGTTTTCGGTTGTTTCTGTGTTGATCATAGGCTTGGACCTTTGGTTTACGGCTTTTTCGTCAGGGATATAACTTGGTTGTGTGGACTTGTATTTTCTGGGGAAAAGGATTTGTATCTCATGTTTTTGCTAGGGTGTAGATGTTCCTATTCTGTATAAGAGTAGCTTTGTTGAAATCGATGGGTACCACTGGGGATTATCGTTTTACTTAACACGTCGCGATGTGCGGAGATCTGCCCTTCACGGGGGTCTGCTGGGGATTTGGAGAATGATCGTAGTCTCGTCTTTTCTTGTGAAATTTTAAATATGCATCCTCGGATTCCAGGATATTGCTGAACGCGAGAAAATTCGTCTTGGGCTAGTAGGACAGACGCGAGCCCTCTAGCGCATTGATTCTCAGGCGTGGGGTCTCTTGCGACTCGATTATAAGGCGCTAGACCTGTTGCGGTTTAGCTTTTGTTTCACAGACTTGAAATAAGAACACAAAATTGGGAGCGACTGATTCATTTAATTTGAAACAAAATACGACAACCCCTTCGTCCCCATATCGCCATTTTCGCCATTTTTGTTGCTTTCGAGCTCTATTCTTTACCAATCTTGACAATGTCAACTCCAGGTAAGTGTCCCTTACTCATCCATGTCGATTTTATCCTTGATTTAGGTCGAAATTGTATAACCCTAGAAATCGATATGTATGTTTCGATTTTGCTTTGTTTTGATGCTTGTTTTTTGTTCCATTTACGAATTGGGGTAGTGTAGAGCTTGTACAAGTGGCTATTAGATTGAATTAGGAGCTTGAAGGTCCTTTAATGGTTTCCCATGGCCAAAACCCAAATTTGCTAAGGTTTTGGGTCGATTTCCTGATCGTCCCCGTGTTTCATTCCCGTAAACTTTTGATTCCTTGCTTAGGGTGTTGTGAGTGGCTTGAATGCACTCTAGGTCAATTTGTGTGAGACCATGAGGCCTACAACGGACCGTATCAAGCCGTAACGATGGCGGATTTTTCGAAACTACTTTTATTGTGATCGTGATCGAATATGTGGTATGGGCTGTTTTTCGGAATTTCGCTAGCTTGATTGCAAATTTTGGACCGGTTTTGACCTGTTTCAGCTCATGTGACTTGACCTTAAATGGTTTGTTTTGCCTTGTTTTCACCTGGAGATGATGTAAGGCGTCCTACCGAGGCACCTTTAGCTAGTGGAGAGGATGAGGTTCTCGAGGCGGGCACGTCGACCTCTAGGATCGTTCGTAGGAGAGTCGGAGTGTGCATCAGCCTAGGCTCGAGCCCGATGCGATTAATGAGGAGGATTATGATAGCATTCGGAGGAGAAAACTACCTGTTACGGCCCATAGAAGACAGCGGAGTCCCCGGGTGGTGTCTGCGGTCGAGGAGGTCGCTTACGAGGACCCTTCCTGGGCAAAGGATTGGAATGGGCGTCAACTGGTGTTTCGCCCGGATTTGCACGTGTGGATTCGCAATGTTAATGGCACGGTATGCCTTTTCTTGACAATTTCGAGGTTGCTTGAGTTTATAAAGGTGCTTTTGCTTGTTTAACGATATTTTCTTTGTTTTGCTTTTTCCTTTTTTGCAGCCCCCAGGCCAGATGAGGAAATTTTCTGTAATCTCCTAGAATTTCTAACACAATACAGTGGTGGAAATACTGCAGAGTTGAGATTAAAACGCACTGACAAACTATATCTTCTTAAAAGAAATGGTAAGTCAATACAAAGGTCACTTTTTACAAAAGGGCTAAAAAGAAAATTCCTTTAAAGGGTATATATACAATCCAAAAGTAACAGAAAAGTTAGAGTAGGATCTACGCTACTCGATAGCTCACACCCAAAACCCAGCAGCAAATACCTGTTATGTTATAAACATAATAGACACATCAGTGAGGAGTAACTCGGACGTTCTCCCAGCCTTATTATACTATATGGAAATAATAGTATTAGTATATCAAAATAGTAAAAATGGAAAACATTAAAACGATATAAAAAAATAAGTTTTTGGAGAAAACTTAAAAACATTTGTCAACCTGCAAATCAAAACCAATCGATAATAATAATATTCAAAAATGGCGTTATGGAAATTCGATCAGTGTGCACAAGGATAGATTTTCACTAGGATAATACTGGAAACTAGCTTCGAGATCTGTAGACTTAACTTATAACAAATTCTAGTCTCTAACTAGGCAACTCAACTATAACGGGACTGCGTGCAGGGAAGTCTTGGTTTAAGTAGTATACACCTCTCCTAGACACAAACCATATCCAGTTTAACCCGACGCGACTTACACGATGCGATATCTAAGTTTAAGGGCACAATGCACACTCTCTTGAACACAAACCATGCTCAGTTCAACAACCAATGTGCGCCATAAAGACACACCACCTTACAGTTGATGGCAAAAACGTACATCCCAGACTATATTACTCTAACCCCACACTTGTCTTTATTCCATAACTCCAAAACAAAACCATTATCGATATTGAGAATAAATACTCATCGTAAATAATATGAAAATAAAAGAAATAAACATTTTA
Source organism: Agrostemma githago (assembly GCA_958450325.1). Classification (NCBI taxonomy): domain Eukaryota; kingdom Viridiplantae; phylum Streptophyta; class Magnoliopsida; order Caryophyllales; family Caryophyllaceae; genus Agrostemma; species Agrostemma githago. Next base: position 21,699,709 of record OY288244.1, on the reverse strand, counting down.
TATAAAGGGGAAACTTTTTATAAATAGAAATTTACTAATTTTAGAAACTTACTTAAAATAGAAATAGTCTTATAGAAAATACATAAGTTATTAAAATAAGTGAAATGTATAGAAATAGCAACTCTAACGAAATTAACATTTTATTATTATCATCGTTATCGTAACTTTATTATATTTCTAAATTCGTTACTCAAAATATAAATAAAACATAATAAGTCAATATTTAATATTTTATAAATAATTAGGAAATCGAGTTAAAACTATAAATCTTAGAAAAGAGACGTTTTAAGAAAATGATATCAAAATTAATCATGTTAACGAGTTTTATAAATGAAAAGATATTTACAAAGGTTCTAAATTATTTTAACAAATAGCTTTTATTAATAAATAATACGAATTTTGCTAAAAATAGTCAATCGGAAACAAATAAGAAATTATTAGTGAAAATAGTCTCGACTAAAAAGTATTTCAAATAAAACGACTATCTTCTAGTTTATTAGTATAAATCAAAAATCAAAAATCAATTTATTAAATGAGTATATAAATCTTGATTGTTATATTAAAATACGATTTTAAATCAAAAATTAGAAATTAACGAAATATGACAAAAATATGAAATCGATATTATTTAGTTACTAGTGTCACGATAACAAACTAAATATTATAACGATTAGAGTAAATTAAAAATTTACTCCCTTTTAAAATACCAATTTTAAAATTTACTCCCTTTTGAAATTTTTGTTAAAAATAACTCCCAAAATCTATCAAAAGTTCAAAAATTACTCCAAAATATAATTTTTGGACGAAAATGCCCCTAACTTCTTTATGTCATATTACTTCACCTCACCCTCTAGCCAAGGGCATTTTCATCCTAAAAATAAATTTGGAGCAATTTTTGAACTTATTATAGATTTTGAGAGTTATTTTTAACAAAAAATTCAAAAAGAAGTAAATTTTAAAATTGGTATTTTAAAAAGGAGTAATTTTTAATTTACTCTAACGATTATAAACATTAAAATTACTAACGATTTATAAAACGATATCGAAAGTTTTAAAATATGTATAAGGTACAAAATTTTTGAAATAATATAGTAAGCAAATAATAAATAGCTAAAATTAGAAAACCGAAGTTAAAATATTTATTACATACTACTACTCAAACATACGATATAAAATCGAGTAACGTCCTTAAATTACCTTTGGTCGATATCCGAGCGATCACGTACTTGCCTTTCTTGATTAGACCAAGCTCGAACCTTAGCATTTGAAAGCCGATTCAATAAAATTCCAAGGCCTTCACGAAATGAAAAATGAACGAGATTGGGATAATGAGAATCGGGAAAGAACGAGGAGGAGAAGATAAAGGAAATCGTAAACAGCAGGAATGATGAATAACAATAGAACGCGGAGAACTACGATGAGCACAAACGTACATCTAACAGCAGAAAAAAATAGAGCAGCAGGAGCAGCACACACGGACAACAAAGAAGAGAACAGCCACACGACAGAAATAAGGAATATAAGAGAGGAATAGAAGAATATGGGCAGCAGCATCGACAACATCAGTAACCAAGATAGATTGCAGCGAACACAAATCACGATTAAAAGAAAAGAACTAAAGAGCATCGAAAGAATAGATAGATGTCAAATATTGACAAATCCGATATCAAAATCGAGCAATACAGGGGTGATTACAAGAGTTCGATTGCTCGAAAAAGTTAAACAAAACAAAATCGGTAGACCTACCAAAATGAACAGCAACAACAGCAATAAAATGGCAGGAAGGGATGACAAGAACGAGAAGGGAAGGAGAAGGAAGAAGAAAGACGAGCATCAGCGACATCAACATTGTAACAACAACGTATAACTACAACAACAAAACGTGACAGCAGCAGATGCACGACAAACAGCAGCAGCGAACAGAACAGACAGCAGCAACACGGACAACAGCAGAAGAAAAACAAGAAAAGAAGAAGAAGAAATAAAATGAACAGTACAGTACATACCCATCTTGCTGGGCGACGAAAACACGGGCACATCAGTGCAAGAACCAACAGTAGCAACAGCGTACAGCAGCGACGTATAGCAGTAGCGGCGAAACAGAGGACGGAAAAGGGGATCGAGAAATGGTGATGATAGTGATGGCAGATCGATTATGAAGGAAAAATGGAGAGAGAAGAGTGAAGGGGGTGCGTCCAAAGAAGAAGATAATGGAGGATGATGGTGAGATGAAAAAGAGGAAGCTAGCGGAAGAGATACAAGAAATGAGGGGAGTTAAACGTGAAGCGGTGGATATAGAAAAAAAATAAAGGGGGGTGTATACATTCAACAAGTGGGATGAATTCATTCCATTTATTAAAAAAAAAAGAGGTTAAGTACTACGTCCTAACAGAATAGGTGTCAGAACAACACGGTTTCGAGACAATAAGTTGACTGACCCAAGAAATCGAATTTAAAAACGAAATAATAAAAATAATTGGATCGACTAATAAAATTAGTAAATAGACGTTTCTTGAGATATAAATAATTATTCGGGTCAAAAATGAAGTTTATAGAAATAAATAATTAGACGATGAAATAATATTTCTCGATAAATAATAAATTTTCGATAAAGTGAATTAAATTGATTTCTCGAGGAAAGGTAATAGATGTTTTGACAAAACTTAAAATTAATGAACTTCGAGTTGAAAATAGGAATTCGAGCTTAAATATAATTAAATAATAAGAATTTGGAATTTAAATCGCCGAAATAGACCTTTGATAAGAATTAAACTAAATGTATAAAATAAATCAAAACAGAAATAAAAATATGTTCTAAATATAAGAAGAGTTTTCGAGACAAATAGAATTTTAGGAGTTTGAAACGATTAAACGATAAATTTGTTTTATAATAATTTTAAGAATTACGAGTTAAATCGTAAAAATAAAAATACGGGCAGAATTTTAATTTAATTTAATTTATAAAATCAGAGGTGTTACAATCTTCCCCACTAAAAAGAAGTTTCATCTTCGAAACTAACAAAAACCATAATAATAGAATAGAAAACCATAATAATAGGTGTTACAAGGTTTTATCACTTGAACAAAAGGAGAATGTTTAACTCGCATCACAATCTCTGTTTTTTTTTACAACTTCAAACGTGATATGAAATCGAAGACAAAATTTTATTTCAAGATGAGTTGGGCTCAGTTACCCAAAGTTTAAAATCTTTTAAATTAATAAAATCGTAAGTTTAAATTATTTGATAAAATAACGACGATAAATAATATTTGTAAACGAACTTGAGAGGGAGAGCACCCAAATATTTTTAAAGCAACAGTAAAACATTTTGATTAAGAAATTTGACAATATTTTGTTTTAAGACCAAACAAAAATTTGAGAAATCGAGTTTTGTAGTTAGTAGATTAAAAAAATCGAACCAGTCGTCAAACTTTTTCAATAACCGATTTAAAGTCCACCGACAATAAAACAAAACTTAGACATACGAAGTTTTTCTAAAACTTTAAACCGTTTTACCAAATAATTTCATAGAAATTAAAATATTTGCAATTATGAAAGTTTTCATAAAAATCTCGATCACTTGAATATCGAAATTAAAATTTTAAACAATTTTGAAATACTTTAAAATAAATTATTGAGACCTTTTGGAACAGAACTAAACATATGTTATCAACCAAAAATAAAACAAAAACAAAGTACAAAGTTTTGAAATTTGTAACTCAAAATGTTAAAATTTCACGATAGCCTAAAATTTTAAATTAGCCAAACTTTTCATACCATAGGTTCAGGAGAATGCTAAACGGATAATTAGAGTCAAGGTCAACGACAAATCGAACCAAAAGTTTTCAAACCCGATAAAGAAGTCGAAGAGATTGGCCAAAGAAGAAGTAGCGGGATTTAAGAAAAGCTAAGGGGAAGAAGAAATTGAGAGTCCAATAGAGCTCTTAAGGATTAGAGAATAAATTAATCATCTTGAGATTCCTAGTACGACTCCCACAAACACGGGTTCCTAATTACCATCAAACAATATTAAGTCCAATATTAGGCTATAGGTTGTCCTACTCAGTCTTACAACGTTCAAAAAAATATCGACTGTTACAACCTCTAATAAAAAGTCTTGCATGGTTATTCACTTGCTCAAACGACATAATACTAATCCTCAAATGCTTTAGAATCTAATCCCATTAAGATTTCACGGTCAACAGAACACACCCAAACTCTTTATTGATAAGGCTCCTAAATTCAAATCTCATAAGGTTTGAATTCGAGGTATACTCCAAATTTTTCGAGTAAGGAACACTAAACAAAGTCCACCAATTTAACAATGCTGGGGCATGAAATCCTCAAAAATGATCACCAACAATCTTAACATCACAAGTACAGAAGTTGGGAAAGTACAATAAATCCTCAAACACGCTCAACCTATAGGTAATGGCGCAAACACTCACATCTTCAAACACGTCATTCAACTAAGGTTTCCGCGAAGTCCATTAAACGCCTCATTACAACAAGGCAACCACAATATGTTTAATCACTTAACGAAGCCACAATCTCGTTGGTCTAGTGGTTCTGAACTATAAATCCATTAAGATGATTGACATTAAGTATTCCTCAAAACAACGCGATAAATCCAATCTTTAATTGTGCAGTATGCTTCTCTTCTTCAACAATTTATCCAAGTTAGATCACTCAACTCCAAAGTTCGTAAGTTACAACCTTAAGCAACTACCAACGATCTAACTCTTAAGAAACACGGGGAAGCTGTGTCAACCAAAATTTCTAATGACATTAATGAAAACCTTTAATGGTACCACAACACTCAGGCTAACACTTTAAACAATACTCTATGATCCCAAATATTCACGATGCATCCATCAAATAAGCATTAGTTAAAAATCCCAAGGTGATATTATAAGTTACACTTAGTTTGGTTCTAGATTAAGTACTAGGTATCCATCAAATATGATATTCTCTTACTAATCCAAAATATATTCAACTCTAAGTACTCTAAAATAATCAAAGTAACTTATAACCCAAGATTCAGTGCCTAAAGTATCATCCTTATTCCATCAATCAACAATTTGCCATCCAAATCAATCATCAAGAATTTCTTACTTGCTTAGAAGATAACTTAGATTCACAATCCTCAAACCAGGTAACAAGGGTTTACTAAACTTCAAACATCCATAACTTAACTCTCACAGGGTTCACTAAGACATAGAATTCAGTCTAACAAAGGAATCTCAATAGAAAGATGGTAGAATAGAAGAATAGAACAAGGAATCACCAAGCAAATGAAGATGAGAATTTATAAGAGAAGAATTAGAAGAAGTAGAGGCAGGAAGAAAATAATCAATGATCCTAAATAACTAAGATTTAAAACGAGAGGAGAATCTTCGGACCTCTAAGGTTGCACAAAGGAAATCGCGGAATATCTTCATAATTTCATGGGGATACGCGCACACTAGTATTTGGTCACTCCATTAGGATCCAAAATGATTTCGTATCTGAGTCTGCTGCACCGTCACGGAACTGAAATCTACTCTTGATCATCTAGTCTGTAGCTTAAGCAAACTGAATCGGAGTTGAAAAGTCACCATCGACATCTTTCTTGGAGCACCATGTTGTCCACTCGAGTCAACAGAAGAGAGTTCTAAGCAGGTCTTGTCCCGTTCTGGAGCAGCATAATATCAACATCTTGTTCATTTATCTTCTTCTCGATAAAAGATACAAATATTCAATGTGTGGACGTCCGTCCGCACCGCCTGGCGCCCCGCGTGGGACCGACTCGGTTTTCAATCATGGCGGCCACCCATGCGCCCCCTCCCAGTCGGGGGCCGATCCAATCTCACGTTCGAGGCGATGTCTCGGGCCTTGATTCAGATGACGACCCGGACTTGAACTAAACGGGTGCGGGCACCTGTATTTCCATTGGGATCGATCGAGTCATGGTTGTAAATGTTTAATGGCCGATATGTTTGGTAACGCGACCTTTTAAGTGAACCGAATTCATTGCCGATTTGTGAAGTCGTCACCGAGTCAATTATAGGGACTCGAAAATCGTTCAAGTCAACTTTGATCCTTAGCCGGCTCAAAGTTGAGTGGCACGGGACCTAAAGATAAAGACTTGTACCCTTAAGCACTCCATGCCTGGAATGAGTCTCATTGCCAATGATTTCGAACAGTCGGAAATCGTCGATTCTGAGTAAGGGGTGAGGGTACGTATTGTGAAGCCAACGTCCGCTAGACATCGATACCCAATCCCGCCCGCACTTACCAGCCTCTACTAATCAATCGGTGGGCTGATAAATTTGTTCCCTTGTTGTGGCGGAAGTACTGTAACATCCATTGTTTTAACTCTATGCCTTTGCTATGTCGGTTGTTTGAAGACAGGTAAGCATTGTCATCAAAGTAGGTGCATTTACATTCTTTACATGCGATTTCACGTGACAAGCAAACCATGAAAAGATGCACATAGGAGAGTAGAGAGTACTAATATTATATGTATTAGAAAATCAGTTTTTACATGATAATACAGATATTAGTCGTTCTCGTGGTATACCTTACCTGGCATTCTGCTTAAGATGTGGTGGCTCGATATTAGTAAGGATGCATCAAACCGTGTAAAGTGAGCATCGTGACTAATACGGAACCAGACCATCGCTTTGTTCAGTTTTAGTTTGTTTACGTTTTGATTTTCGTGTTAGGTGATATAGCATGCGATTATAAGGTCATAAAAGCAATGTAAGTAAATCACGTAGTGATGAGTTGCACCATCGGAGTATATGCTAAACGAGACACGATGCATAGATACTTGAGAATGGATCTCGGAACTACTCGGGTCTATTTAGGGTGTTTTAGTGTTTAGGGTTGAAGTTGGGAAGTTACGTGCTTTAGTATGTGTTGGGGACCTAGTGTCCATGTTTGACATTATCGTTGTGCATAAAAATGCAGAAATGTAAAGTTTTGTTTAGATGACAACCTAGTGACGATTCGACTTCGAATGGCAGATTCTCCTATCTTGCCTGGTGATTTCGACAGAGTTCCGTTACCGTTTTCTTAATCTGCGGCTAATCCGGCAAAGTTCCGTTACTATTTGTAGGTTCTGCGGTTAATCCGGCAGAACTCTGTTTCTAGACTTGGAGTAGCTAGTGGATCGCAAGCACCTCAGGATCGAGTGGAGTGCTCGAAGGTGAGGAGCAGCATCGATTTCACTTATCGGGACTACGATCGAGTGGATTGTTTGCTTTGGGTGTCGGAGTGCAAGCCCAAGCAAGAAGCTCGTAATGAGTGATGGGAGAAGAGAATTGAGAACTATGTGTCGAATGAATGAGGTGGAGAGGGGTATTTATAGTTGTTTTTGGCTGACGTCGCCCAGATGGACGCCTGAGTCCAGGCGCACCAGAACTCAGGCGCCTGGTGGGTTTCTACGCGTGAGATCTAAGACGCGTCATGTGAGGCGCCCGAGAATCTGAAGATACAATTTTGATACTTTCCAAAACCGAGAGTGTGCGTATGATTCGTATACTTGGAGGTTAAGCTTCCTTTTTGCCCTAGCACGCTACTGCGTCGAGTGGGCCTCGGGTGTGCATCCCGAGGTTGGCTTGGCCCGGTGCTGACTCGGTTGTGATTTTACGTGTTTTCGGGACCGATTCTGAGTTTCGGTGTCGGAATCTACTCTAATTAGTGTCTATACTACTTTAACGACATGACTAAGGCTGCCTTGATGTTAATTTAATGTTTACGAGTAGTTATTGATCCGTCTTATAGAAAAACTATGTAAAACATCGCAAACTCGTGTCGCGTTGCAGTCTGATCGTCATCGGGTGTTTGCTGGGCACTCCTGCAGCCAACAGGTCCAAATCTGGGTGTCTACAGAAGCCCCGATGTTGACTGAGGCTTGGACAAGGCGAAAGTCAAAGTATAGCCGCCCAGGTCAATCGAGAATTACGACCTGGCGGCTGTCCGGTTGGGTCGTTTTAAGTCCGTTAGACTACGTGTTGAGGCTCGCCAACCAAGGCTTAGAAATCATACCGAACTTCCTTGCCTGCGGTCGCTTACTGAGGCTCGGGCCCGTGCTTGCTATCTCGTCCTAGGCTTGTTATGTTCATGTGTTTTGTCTTTCGGATGTATAAGAGTCCATTCGAATTTGGATTACTTTTCGAATGCGTATGACGCGTTCAGTATGAATATGAAAGAAATGTTCGTATGTGTAAATATCCACTCGAACAATTACCTTCAGGATGCCTATGACCCCTTAGGCTTGATACAATATAATGCCTTTGGGATGCTTATGATCCCTTTGGCTCGAGAATAAAATTAAAATACTCGAGTCTGTCAGTATCCACTCGAACAATTATCTTTGGGATGCCTATGACCCCTCAGGCTTGAAAATAAAATTAAAATGTTCGAGTGTGTCAGTATCCACTCGAACAATTGCCTTTGGGATGCCTATGACCCCTTGGGCTCGAGAATAAAATTAAAATGCTTGAGTGTGTCAGTGTGGACATGACATAGGTCCACCCCGACGCGGCCATGCTTGGGTTTGAGGAGGAGAATGAATCTCCATATGAAATGGGTCGAATTGAATTTTAAATCGAAGTAGGAGTCGCCACCGAATTTTGTGGTTATTCGGAACCATTCGAACCCACTCTATGTCGTAGTGGGCCGTATTTAAAACATGGCCCATTTTCGATGTCAGAGCTTATTGGGTTCGTCCCTTAGCATTTGATACCGATACCGACATTATCGGATATCGTATTTTGAATGACTCTCGTTGCCAATGGATTCGGACATCCGGAAACCATGGTTCTGAGTAAGGGGTGAGGGTACGTGTTGGGAAGTTCACTAAGAACACCCAACCCTGCCCGCACTTAGCGGCCTTTACTAAGATATCGTTCGTTTTTTACGTACATGCGTTAGTTCGACGGTTGAATGATATGCAAACATTATTTTCCTAAGTCATGCATGAAAAATAAATAAATGGGTTGCTAAGTCGATTAATGCATATTAAACTAATAACGTCAAAGTTATTTTAGCATGTGAATTCGTTTTAGTCTAATAAAACAATAAAAACAAAATATGAAAATAAATTGCTACAAACATGAGAAAACGGGTTAGTAACGATAAATAAATCGAATAACGATGTAAATAAATAAAATGCATGATTTTTGAAAAGATTTATGTCACGTGATGGATTAGCACGCGTTGACCGAGGTCAAAAAGGTATTTATCGAAATATGTCGCGAAAGGTCGTTTTTTATGTAAGACTCGAGATAAAAAATAGAAAAGCGAAGAAACAAGAAGAAAAGAAGGCCGGCGGACCAGGCCACTGCGCGAGTCGCCTGACCGGCGCGCGACTCGCGTGGCAGGCTGTCCGGTTTTTTTTACTTTGTCGAAAAATCGTTAATTTATATAAATCGCGTACAAATATGGATTAATTATGCCCGATTCATATTTTCGATATTCGTCGTATTCGATATTCGATTATGAAATCGATATCGAATAGTCGGAATGATTTTAGAAAAGGTTTTGAAAAAAAGGTTGTTTTGAACGTAAAGTAAAAAAAAAATTGAATGAAAAATATGTTAATTCTCTCCGCGTATAAAATCGTCGAATTTTGTTTAAAAAAGATGTAACGATTTTATTAGCATCAACGAGAATTAATTAATTTTGTTCTTGTTAGATACGATATTCGATTAGAGAATCGATATCGTATTTTAAGAACGTTATAAAAAATAGTTTTTGTAGTATCGATTATTAGAAATAAAAAAAAATATGCGATGAACGACTCATATTAAAAAGACGGACTAATGACACGACCAACGAAAAAAGACGAGAGAAAGGAAGAGAAGAAGAGAAGAATCGGGTTTGATTTACATCCTCAACCTACATGCTTTGTTTTCTCGGGATAAGGCTCGTCGGAAAGTGGCTTAGACTTGGGAGCGTCGAGATGATGAGGATGAGTTAAGGTGTTATTTTGGACGTGTGGTTGGACGGGTTTCGGCCGGTTGGAGGGTCGGTTTCGTCGGGTTGGATTCGTCGGGAATTGCTCAGTATAACGAGATGGTATGTGAGGATAATTTGTGAGAATTTCCGTGTGCCACGATTTTTGTGTCGTGTTGTGTTGTGTTGAATGGAGGGTCCTATTTATAGGTGAAGAGGTTTAGGAGAGGTGTCTTGCTTGGACAACAAGAAACACCGGTTTGGATAGGAAACGTAAGAGGTTGAAAGGAACGAGAACTCGCTTTCTTGGTGAAGAAGGCAAAGAACTTGGCTGGTTTGGCTGATTTCGGCCGAGTGTTTGACACTCGGTCGGTAATTGCTTTAGTTTTTCGGATAGAATTCTACTTGAGATCAAATTCTACCTTCAACGGAATTGTTTAATGTTTTCGAAGCTGATTTTTTTTCTAGTATTGGAGTCCAAACCGGACACGTGAGGTGTCACGGCTGACTCGTGTGTCTCGAGAATATTTTTGACCGGGTTTTGACTCGGTCGCTAAAAGACGGTTTTACCCCTAGTGTCGGAATCGACCCAAATTAGTCCCATTTGACTCGAAACGACCCACTGGGCCTGGATTTGAGGTTGGTTTTGTAAAATTTGTACTCCGTAATAAGTCTAAACCAAATGTCCATGATTACGAGCCCATATCCGAGTCCATCAAAGCACGTTTACGTCCAATCATCATTGGGTGTTTGGTGGGAACTATTATAGACACCTGGCGGTCAAAATGTGGGTGTCTACAGAGCCCCCACTCTGACTAAGGCTTGGACAAGGCAGAAGTCAGAGTAGCTACCAGGTCAATCAAGGATTAAAACCTGGCAGACTTCCGATCGGGTCGTTTATGGTCCATTAGACCTGCGTGAAGGGCTCGCCAGCCACAGAATAGAAATCATACCTGGGTTGATGTTGATAATGTCGCGGGAGCTTGCCTTGGAAGCTATGGGTATACCTGTTTACAGGTACATCCTGTCTTAGAATTGCGTGGGAGCTTGCCTTGGAAGCTATGAGTATATCTGTTTACAGATACATCCTGATTCTTCAGTAGAAAATGTCGCCTGAGCTTTCCACTGGGGAACTTTTCTTAGAATTTCTCGGGAGTCTTGGGTGTACCTGTATGCTGACACAATTTGTATGTAACATTTAGGTGAAACACCAACTCATGCTGGGGACGAAATGATTTTTGATTGATTTTTTGGAAAGAAAATGATTTTTTTTTTTGGAAATTAGAATGCTTGGGATGACTTGATTCCTAATCCGATTCTGAAACGGACTCCTAAAGTCTCTGGTTAGGCCTGTATGCCTAGATGAAGTATGATAAAAATTCCTATTCCCGTGATGACTAGGAAAGGGAATTTGAACAGAGAGATATACCGGCAGACTCGACTCTGGACGCGAGAGGACGAGTTGATAGACACGACTTTGACTCTCGGTAGGGGGTGGGCCCTCTAAGATGACAAGACTCTTAAGTTGTGTTATCCCGTAGCCTAGGCGAGTGGCAACATGGTCGAAGTCGAAATGGAAACGATCTGTTATAGGGGAGTTGCAGTAGTCTATAATGAGACTGTTTTAGCAGTAACAATGCTGTAGTCTAGTGCTCCTTTTGAATTTTTGGTTTTGGGGTACATTTCTAAAGTGGGTATTACTCCGAGTCCTGACAGATTCTCGTCTTCTGCTGAGCCGAGTACTAGGACACACTACAGAAAGGAGGCTAGATTTTTTGAATTTATCTGGATTTTGTGAGTGGATTGAGGTTTCCTGCCTAAGAGAAGCCCCCAGGACGACAAAGCTAGCTGTTGAGAACATGATGGTGTCGTGACTGGAATGATGGCGCTTTTTGAATGTGTCAATGTGGGTGGTTGTGCCTTTGTCGAAAGGCTGCCTACGTATTCACGTGTAGTGAAATCAAACCAAGCCGTAGTTCAGTGAATTGAAGGATATGTTATGGTGCCTAGTATATTAGGGCTTTGTGTGTAACTAGCCATAGCAATGGTGTAGGCTAGGTGCATTCCCAATGATGTCTTGATCAAAGGGCTAGAATAGTTATGATGCTGATCCTGTGACTGTGAGCGTTCTCCGGGGTAGCCCCCAGAGGTGGTGTAAACTATTTGGGCATGTTCTATGCCGACTGCAAGTTGAGTTTTCGTGTTTGGGGCTGGTAACTGGTTTAGATGTTTTTGGAAATGTGGAGCTAGGTCGCAAGTGGCTTTGATGTTTCGAAATCTGTAGCTCGATTTTGTGGAGATAAGGCTTCGAGGGTAAGGTATTGTAATGTGGTAGGAAAGGGGGAAGTCGAGTAAAAATGACTCGGACTTCGATCGGGCAGGTAGATAATGCGGGATCTGGTTTCCATGTCTGGCCCTAAAGGTTAGGGTGTATCCTATGGAGCTTGAATCCTCAAAATTCTGGGCTGTATCTAGTCTAGGTCTCGAGAAGGTCTTGAGGGTTGTAATGTGGGAAGGCTAGATGTGGTGTTAGCTGACCAGCTTGACTGTCTCTCCCCTATTGGATGGTATGGGTATTGATAATTTTTGAATTGACCGTTTCACGGTCATGGGTTTTTGAATTCTTTGGGTTGACCTCTTAGCCCCGGTCATGGGATTCTTCATTTGAGTTGACCGTGTCTGGTCGAGAGATGTTGATAATTCTCTTTTGATCATGGCCAGCTTTTTTTGTTTTGGCCCTTTGCTTTTTTTTCTCTTGGACTTTTGATTTATTTTTGTCCAGCTTTTTTTTTGTCGGTCAGACTAACACCTAAGGTAGGGACTGGCTAGTCTTATTGGATGGGTGTTTATTGTCGGAAGTGGGCTTGCCTCCCGTCTTGAACCCAAACTAGAAGACTACCCAGATTTGTCATAGGATTCGATACCGCTCCTGCTAGGGGTAGTTATGTGGCTTTCTATGTCAGACATGGAACAGGTAAAGGAAAACACGGGTCTCTATTTCCTGCAATCATTATAGATGTGCCTATAATAGTCACGTGCATGTGCTCACAGTGTATGATGGTGCTCATCATGTTCTCGGAAACATATAAGGAAAGCATGGAGATAGAATATTGAAAGCTGATTTTATTGAATTTTTGAAAAGAGGACAGAATACAAATGACTCTGACTCTGATTTTGATTTGGAAATGAGGATGTAGGGTATCCTAGACTCGAACTCAGACTTAGACTCGAATCAAATCCGGACTTGGACGCTCGGTTGGTTGTTTTTTTTGGTAAGGTCTTTGATTGGAGAGAAAGACGGGTGCCACGACTCGCCTAAACTCGGCTTTGCGCAAGTGCAAGAGAGGGAGTCAAACTAGACACGGCCCGGGGTGACGGGTCGACAAAGACTCTTGGACCGGGATACTCGAACGTTGATCCAGATGAGGTAACGACTGCGAATTGGACTCGAGCTGCATAAGGGTGAATCCAAAAATGGGGGCGACCGTGTTTGACCGTATCACGTGCTCGGACCAACCTTGGTGACCTAACCCTAGGTGACTCGAGTATTCGTAGCATAGGTACGACACGAAGAAGGCATCATAAGGACGCCGGTGCAGGATGAACGTAGGGTACCCCTTAAGGTGACCGTGGTTGACTGCTCGGGTGGAGGACAACCCCCGAGTGAGACTAAAGACTTTGATAGGACTCAAATGGTGCGACATCTAACTGACTCGAAAGTGGGGTACATGAGCCAACACGTGTAAGACCTGATCCTTAGAGCAAACGCGGTTGATCGCCCCGCTAAAGGGTAGCCCCCGAGTGGGACTGAAGACCGACTCCTAGATGGATGACTCGTGGATGGTGGACTCTCCCTGGGTTTTGGCAAAGTTGGCCTAGTCCCGTTCGAAGAAATATCCGTGTGTGAAATCCCCAGACTTTGGACTCGATTGTGTAAATGGGCTTCCCTTTGTAGGAGTTTGTCCTACGTAGGTGGACCGTGCCTTGATAAATAAGGCGGACTTTGGATGGGGTAGAAACTCGTGATGTAAGATCGACGGAGTTTCGACGCTATAGATTCTAACAACTTATGACAAGACCCGACACTGCTAAATACGGGAAGTCCTAAGAAGAAGAAAGTTTTGAAAAGGGAATTTGGATTTGAAAACCGAGTAAGGTCGGATTGGAAGGCCCGATATTTTTGAAAAATCGAAAAAAAGGTTACCGAGCCGAGATTTTGAATTTTTTTTGAAAGTTCGGACAGCATACCGGCTAAAAATAGGCTATTTTGAGTCAAAATCATAAGTCCTAAATTTGGTAGCTTTCCGGGTTTTGAAAAACAGATGGGTTTGAAAAGATGCGGGTTTTTGAAAATGACAGTTTTTGAAAGACGACTTGTAAATCAGGTAGCACGTAGTCATAGAAACAGTATAACGACGCCATGTATGCTATAAGTCTAAGTCTCGGTCGGTCGAATAGGGTCTATACCAACGACGATAGCTTTCTCGCAAATCAGGACGGTCTTCCTAAGCCGAGTTGGTCTTAGAACCTGCCGTAAAACCCATGCGAGTTCCGCCATCGAAGTCTTTAGTGCACCCATTTAGGAATGCACCGCGGTATAGTAGGACGTCGGTCACAAGTAACCGGCCCGGGAAAGAATTGGGTTATGCATGAACCATTGAACTAAAACGTGTACATTACTAATCGAACGATTTCTTTTCGAGTCTCACCTGAGGATGCCGATGGTAAGTGACTCATCAGTTGATCCCCAGCGGAGTCGCCAAATTGTGGACATGACATAGGTCCACCCCGACGCGGCCATGCGCGGGTTTGGGGAGGCGAATGAATCTCCATATGAGATGGGTCGAATTGAATATTAAATCGAAGTAGGAGTCGCCGCCGAATTTTGTGGCTATTCGGAACCATTCGAACCCACTCTATGTCGTAGTGGGCCATATTTAAAACATGGCCCATTTCCGATGTCAGAGCTTATTGGGTTCGTCCCTTAGCATTTGATACCTATACCGACATTATCGGATATCGTGTATTGAATGACTCTCTTTGCCAATGGATTCGGACATCCGGAAACCATGGTTCTGAGTAAGGGGTGAGGGTACGTGTTGGGAAGTTCACTAAGAACACCTAACCCCGCCCGCACTTAGCGGCCTTTACTAAGATATCGTTCGTTTTTTACGTACACGCGTTAGTTTGACGGTTGAATGATATGCAAACATTATTTTTCTAAGTCATGCAAGAAAAATAAATAAATGGGTTGCTAAGTCGTTTAATGCATATTAAACTAAAAACGTCAAAGTTATTTTAGCATGTGAATTCGTTTTAGTCTAATAAAACGATTAAAAAAAAATATGAAAATAAATTGCTACAAACACGAGAAAACGGGTTAGTAACGATAAATAAATCGAATAACGATGTAAATAAATAAAATGCATGATTTTTGAAAAGATTTATGTCACGTGATGGATTAGCACGCGTTGACCGAGGTCAAAAAGGTATTTATCGAAATATGTCGCGAAAGGTCGTTTTTTATGTAAGACTCGAGATAAAAAATAGAAAAGCGAAGAAACAAGAAGAAAAGAAGGCCGGCGGACCAGGCCACCGCGCGAGTCGCCTGACCGGCGCGCGACTCGCGTGGCAGGCTGTCCGGTTTTTTTTACTTTGTCGAAAAATCGTTAATTTATATAAATCGCGTACAAATATAGATTAATTTATGCCCGATTCATATTTTCGATTTTCGTCGTATTCGATATTCGATTATGAAATCGATATCGAATAGTCGGAATGATTTTAGAAAAGGTTTTGAAAAGAAGGTTGTTTTGAACGTAAAGTAAAAAAAAAATTGAATAAAAATATGTTAATTCTCTCCGCGTATAAAATCGTCGAATTTTGTTTAAAAAAGATGTAACGATTTTATTAGCATCAACGAGAATTAATTAATTTTTTTCTTGTTAGATACGATATTCGATTAGAGAATCGATATCGTATTTTAAGAACGTTATAAAAAATAGTTTTTGTAGTATCGATTATTAGAAATAAAAAAAAATATGCGATGAACGACTCATATTAAAAAGACGGACTAATGACATGACCAACGAAAAAAGACGATAGAAAGGAAGAGAAGAATCGGGTTTGATTTACATCCTCAACCTACATGCTTTGTTTTCTCGGGATAAGGCTCGTCGGAAAGTGGCTTAGACTTGGGAGCGTCGAGATGATGAGGATGAGTTAAGGTGTTATTTTGGACGTGTGGTTGGACGGGTTTCGGCCGGTTGGAGGGTCGGTTTCGTCGGGTTGGATTCGTCGGGAATTGCTCAGTATAACGAGATGGTATGTGAGGATAATTTGTGAGAATTTCTGTGTGTCACGATTTTTGTGTCGTGTTGTGTTGTGTTGAATGGAGGGTCCTATTTATAGGTGAAGAGGTTTAGGAGAGGTGTCTTGCTTGGACAACAAGAAACACCGGTTTGGATAGGAAACGTAAGAGGTTGAAAGGAACGAGAACTCGCTTTCTTGGTGAAGAAGGCAAAGAACTCGGCTGGTTTGGCTGATTTCGGCCGAGTGTTTGACACTCGGTCGGTAATTGCTTTAGTTTTTCGGATAGAATTCTACTTGAGATCAAATTCTACCTTTAACGAAATTGTTTAAAGTTTTCGAAGCTGATTGTTTTGTAGTATTGGAGTCCAAACCGGACACGTGAGGTGTCAACGTGTGGACATGACGTAGGTCCACCCCGACGCGGCCACGCGCGGGTTTGGGTAGGCGAATGAATCTCGTGGTGAGATTGTTCTCGGGTTCGAAATTTAAGTCAAAATGGAGTCGCCACCGAATTTTGTGGTTATTCGGAACCATACGAGCCCACTCTATGTCGTCATGGGCTATACACAAAGTAAGCCCATTTCGATTTCAGAGTTCATTGGGCTCGTCCCTTTGCATTGCAATACCGATACTGTATAAACCGGCTTTCGTATATAGAATGACTCTCGTGCGCCAAGGGTTTCGGGCATCCGGAAACCAAAGGTTCTGAGTAAGGGGTGAGGGTACGTGTTGGGAAGCCCACTAAGGACACCC
Source organism: Agrostemma githago (assembly GCA_958450325.1). Taxonomy (NCBI): domain Eukaryota; kingdom Viridiplantae; phylum Streptophyta; class Magnoliopsida; order Caryophyllales; family Caryophyllaceae; genus Agrostemma; species Agrostemma githago. The sequence continues at coordinate 21,682,698 of OY288244.1, read as the reverse complement.
AACCCCGCCCGCACATGGCGGCCTCTACTAAGACATCGCTCGTGTTCGTGTGTGCGCGCTAGTAAAACGATTAAATGATATGCAAACAGCGTTTTCGGGCTAAGCATATTAATAGTATGTGAGCTACGTCATTTAATGCATCTTATTTTTGGTCAAAGTGATTTAGCATGCGAGGTTCGTTTATAAAGCGTAAAAGCAAGTAAATAAACAAAGCTCGAAAGTAAATGAAAAAGGTGACGTACAAGTTACACGGGCGGAAATACAACCCGGAATTCACAATACAACATTACGTAGAAATAATAAAAATAACGCGATACAAAGATATGGACGGACCCGTATGTAAGCTAGACCGCGGAATGTGTAGATGGACCAACCCCGATTAAATACACATTATATTGTGTACTAAACGAAGGACGGAAATATGAGACTGTGGCGTATTGCTAGCCCGATCTCATATCCCGTAGTCTTGTCCCGACTTATCATGTCAAAGGGTGGTCAAAGTCGTTCTACGTGTCGTGTTGTGCATGGTTTTGAAAATAGGAGAGTCACGTGATAGTCTTTACACGTGATGACAAATGTCGATAAAAAGGCGCGGCTTGAAAGGTGTGTCAAGGCCCTCGGTTATGGGGCTACAGGATTCACTCGGTCGAGTCATGGCCTGACTCGGTCGAGTGCGTCCTAAAAGAAGCTTCTGCCCACGGTTTGGGGTGTTACTCGGTCGAGTGGTAGGTGCACTCGGCCGAGTAGCACCTGTACGAGTTATGACTCGTGTTTTATATGTTTTAAATCGAGAGTTGGCCGAATTAAATTAAAATATGGACGAATTTAAATTTAATTCGGTTTGCCGGTAATGTAATCATGTCTCATATGATTGTAATACCGTTATCGGATTTTTGGAAGAGGAGTTGCCACGATAAACGTGGGTTTTGGAATATGGATTCACGTGATTGGCTTTTCACGCGTCGACTAAGAGTCGTAAAAAAGACGAGGCTTAAATGTTGCATTTAAGCTCTCGGTTTTCTGGGTTACAGGACCCACTCGGTCGAGTCATGGTCTGACTCGGTCGAGTGTGCCCTCAAAAAGCGATCTGCCCAGTTTTATGGACACTACTCGATCGAGTGGCCTATGCACTCGGTCGAGTAGTCCCTGTACGAGTGTTAGCTCGTTTCATTTTTGGGGTTGAAAACGACGGTCGGTCGAGTTAAATACAAATATCGCTTGATTCGAATTTAACTCAACCTCCGGTACTACAATCGTGTATATATACGATCATAATACCGTCGTCGGGATTTTATGAAATGTTTGTATTAGAAAATTTGAATTAGTAACGAAATGCTTCCCTCTACGTCACGACATCGAAACTAACCCTTTCGGTTTATATGATGTCGGTTTTCGTGTCAATGGGTTCCGCACTAATTAAAATGGGATCGAATACGTTCAACTACGATTAGTCGCGATCACGTCACGCCTTTGAGCACATTGGGGCGGGGCTCCTCGAAAGGGCTCCACCTCCGTCGTTGCTCGTAAAAGGATTAGACGGACTTTAGGCGACAATTATAGTCAAACGTATCCGAAACCGAGATTTTGATACTAGTTATATATATTATATACACGGTATGGTTATAGTGTTAGCAACGAAATGTAAAAGTTAGTATGCAAAAAAGTAAAAATGTTAGAGTGTTAGATGTTAGAGTGTTAGGATTACGATACTAGTAAAAGTACAAAATAAACGATACAAAAACATAAGCGTAAATAACAAAGATAGAAACGGGGTTTGGGACACCCTCAACATACATGCTTAGTAAGGACCTCGGAAATGGGCTCGCAAATAGTGACGGGACTATGGAGTATCGAGGATGTATGCAAGTTATGGTGTGTGTGTGTGTGTGTGTGTGTTGTCGGTTTATCGAGGACAAGGTACTCGGTCTTTGTATGTGATTGCTTAGGGTTGTAGAGTGAAGGGTGTGGCTGAGATGTAGGGTAAATGTAGAGTAAAAATGAATGTGTAGTGAGTGGTAAAAGTTGTGAAATGAATGGGGTTAAGGGGGTATTTATAGGAAAAACCCCACGGCCTAGGGTCACTCGATCGAGTGCCCTAGTGCACTCGGTCGAGTGCCTTCAGGAATGAATCTGGTCCGATTTTTTGACACTCCACTCGACCGAGTGGGTCAATCCACTCGATCGAGTGGGTCAAGCAAATCGAGACAAAATAGGAAAGAATTGATATTGTTGTTTTGATTGATTTTTTGAATTTGGATTTGTGCGCCAGCTGAACCTGGCTGATTTATGAGACGGTTTCGTCTTTGACCGGGTTTTGACCCGGTCGCTAAAAGACGGGATTTATTTTTGGTGTCGGTTTTGGCCCAAATTAGTCTCATTTTGCTCGGAACGACCCACTGGGCCTGAATTTGAGGTCTGTTTTGTGAGATTATTACTCCGCTAAAGTCCATGTCAGATATTATTGATTTCGGGCCCAAATCCGAGTATACTAAGTCACGTTTGCGTCCGATCATCATCAGGTGTTTGTTGGGAACTGCTATAGACACTAGCAGGCAAAATGCGGGTGTCTACACAACGCTGACTCGTGTGTCTCGAGAATATTTTTGACCGGGTTTTGACTCGGTCGCTAAAAGATGGTTTTACCCCTGGTGTCGCAATCGACCCAAATTAGTCTCATTTTGCTCGGAACGACCCACTGGGCCTGAATTTGAGGTCTGTTTTGTGAGATTATTACTCCGCTAAAGTCCATGTCAGATATTATTGATTTCGGGCCCAAATCCGAGTATACTAAGTCACGTTTGCGTCCGATCATCATCGGGTGTTTGTTGGGAACTGCTATAGACACTAGCAGGCAAAATGCGGGTGTCTACAGAGCCCCCACTCTGACTGAGGCTTGGACAAGGCGAAAGTCAGAGTAGCCACCAGGCCAATCGCAGATTACGACCTGGCAGCCTTCCGGTCGGGTCGTTTATAGTCCAGTAGACTTGCGTGAAGGGCTCGCCAGCCATAAGCAGAGGGTCATACCTGTCCTGCCGATAATAGCTCCGCGGGGAGTCAGACTTTTTGCATAAGTCCTAGGCGTGCCTATATGTGGGCCCATCCCGTACCATTTCGGGGAAAATGCCGCCTCGGGCGTTCCGCTGGGGAAATATGTGAGTTGTACGGGCTTGCTTTTGAAGCCTTGAGTCGTGCCTGACCTGATGATGATGCTCCGTGGGGAGTAAAACTTGCCTTTCGGGGCGTAGGTGTGCTCGTATGCCGACACATCGCGTCTTGGATGTAGCATACCCGGGAAAAGTTGACTCCGTTGGGGAATTTAAGTAGTTTCGCGGGGACTTGCTTCTGAAGTCTTGGGGTGTACCTGTATGCTGACACATGATAAATTGCATGTAACACATAGGCAAAACACCGACTTGTGCTGGGGAAAATGTACTGGATTTTGAAAAAAGAGTTGGAATTTTCGAAGAAGGAATTTTTTAGAAAGAATTTAGGAAAGCTCAGGATAACTAGATTCCTATTCTGGGTTCAAGTCAGGCCTGCACATGTTGGGGCCCAATTTATTGAGGAGGCAGGGTTAGTCAGGTTATTGCCAGGCTTCCATATTATAAATACAGGTTTCCTGCTTCAGCTTCCTGCACCTCACATCAAAAACCCTTCTCTTCTCTAAAAAGAATCTCTCAGTCTTTCAAGAAATCAAGTTCCTGTCATGGGTATCGAGCATCTTACTTCAATGCTTTTTGCTTGGTCCCAACACTTTCGGGATGACGACCGGATTCAGCTGACCCAAATGGGGATTACCAGCCTATTTCCTCTTAGGCGTCTGGTGCCTGATGTGCATTTTCTGGATGCTTGTTTGGCGCTTTGGGACACTACCCATCACGTCTTCGCGTTCCCGCGGGGAGAGATATGCCCTCTTCTCGAGGAGATCGCAGCCATTGGAGGTTGGAGCCCTGTTGCTCGCCCTGCCATTCCTCCGTTCTACCCGGACCCGAGGAGGAGACTGAGGGATTTCTTGGGTCTGTCTCATGCTGAGACAGATCGAATGGTGCGGGGAGATACTGTCTCCCTTTTCGACTTGGCTGACAAGTTCATGAATAGCCAGGATGTAAGGGCTACACCTTCTCACCGGCGTAGGGCTTTCGCGTTTTGCATGCTGCACCGCTACGTCTTCGAGGGGTTGATGGATGCTGACTCGTGCGTGGGCCAGATTAGGCTGATTGGAGTGGTTGACCAGATGGAGACTGGTCACAGCCCTGCTTGGCTAGCCACGGGAGAACTCATCATGGGTCTGGATGCTAGGCGACTTGACCCGACCCGGCAACTGACGGGGAGTACCCTTATTCTGCAGGTAAACGTCTCTCGATTTTTTCGATTTTGCTTCGCGCGATTTTTTTTTGTTTCGCGGTTTCTTGAAGTCCGTAAGTCACTCGATCGAGTGGACCTACCACTCGGTCGAGTGGCGTCTGTAAAGTGTTTCTGCCGGCCTGTGAAGGGCTTACTCGATCGAGTCAGAGGGTGTACTCGATCGAGTGTCATACCTGGTAGGCTTCTGTTTGTTTTAGCGAGTCTTACTCGATCGAGTCAGAGGGTGTACTCGGTCGAGTGCCATACCTGACGAGCTTCTGGTTGTCTTAGAGAGCCTCACTCGATCGAGTCGGAGGGTGTACTCGATCGAGTGCCATACCTGACGAGCTTCTGGTTGTCTTAGAGAGCCTCACTCGATCGAGTCGGAGGGTGTACTCGATCGAGTGGGCTGTAGCGAACCATCCTGTTACTCATGAATTCCGTGAATGCGTTTGTAGGTTTGGCTGTCGGAGCGCTTGTCGATCATAGAGCCTCCTCCGAGCGTTCCAAACTACCGTAGCAGCCAACTCAGTTCCAGGGGGCGCAAGATAAGCTCGAATCACCATATAAATCGAGCTTATTGGGACGAGGAATTGGTGTTCCATGGTGGCCCGTTGATTAGGTGGACGGTTGCTTGGTGGTTCCTATCCAAGCTGACGGGGTTGGCCAAGAGGGACCGAGCTCGTTACCTCGTGATCTTGTCCCTTGACTGGACAGTTCATATCTACCCGGACCGCATTCTGAGGCAGTTCGGTTCGTCTCAGCGCATTCCTGAGACTGAAGCCATTATTAGCGTCTCGCTCCAACTGACGGACGCTATGTGCGACACCTGGCTGCAGAGGTGGTTCACCCGTCCTACATGGACTATTCCCAACCCTTGCCAATCTGCTTGGGTTTCTCGAGCCTACGAGAAATGGACTTCTGAGGAGTCCGAGGAGGCTCGTAAAGCTCTGAAGGTCGATGAGGCCTTCGAACTGGTCCGTCGGGAGACGGCAAAGGACAACAGGGGATTCTACGATGAGGGAGAGACCCCTGCTACCTTGGTCCGGTTAGAGTCGGGTCTTAAGTCACATACTAAGACTCGAGCTAGAGATGCCGGTGCTAGTGGCACGCGGGGGCGGCAAAGCCCCCAGACTGACTTAGAGTGGCGACTTTGGCCAAGGCTGGCGGCCCGGGACCGACTGGGTCCGCGTGACCGGCTCCCTGAGCCCGTAAGGGCCCGACTTGGGCCAATCGAGGTGGATGAGGACTCGAGTTCCAAGAAGCGAGTCCGGGCTAAAGAGGTTCCTGTGGTGATTCGGGAACGCTCTCCTCCGCGTCGTCGTCAGTGGACGGCCAAGGAGGCCAAGGACAAAGGGAAGGGCAAGATGCCCTAAATACCGAGTCCTTAGTTTTATTATTTAAATATTACTATTATTTTTTGTCGTGTGCTTTTTTTGTAGTTTTTTTTTTGAATTCCTGCACTTGTAATTTTCCCAAGCTTTTTGGGATTTTTTTTGTGATAAATAAAAGGAAGTTTATTATTAAAACCGTTCCTGTCTTTTCTCGATTGCATTGGTTGTGCCCTTTTGAGGGGCTGCCTACGTATCCGCAATTAGCAGAATCAAACCAAACGTAGTTCAGGCTTAGGAAATTGCAATCTCGAATTACACCAAGACTATTGGTTCAAGATGTTTTGCGACAGTAGAATGAAATAATTCTAGCTCATTGACTTGCTTTTGTAAAATAAATGATTTTGATAAAAATTGCTAATGACATTGAGAAATGGCTAAGGGTAGTAACGCTTCAGCTCGTCCAGGTTGGTTGGGTTGACAAACTCATTCCCGTCCAGGTCCGTCAGCATTACTGCTCCCCCTGATAGGATTTTCTTCACCAGATACGGCCCAGCCCAGTTGGGTTTGAATTTTCCCCTTGGGTCAACTGGTAACAAGGCTCGAACAGACTTAAGGACTAGATCTCCTTCTTTAATGTTCCTGGGCCTTACTCGCTTGTTGAAGGCTCGTTGGATCCATTTTTGGTAAATTTGAATGTTGTTGAGAGCGCGGGACCGTCGTTCATCTAATAGAACCAACGAATCGTACCGTGCTCGAACCCAGTCAGCTTCGGGTACTTGACTTTCTAGCAGAATTCTGAGGGACGGTACCTCTAGCTCCACTGGTTGGACGGCCTCCATCCCATAGGTTAGGTAGTATGGTGTCGCTCCGGTTGCGGTGCGAATTGACGTCCGGTACCCCCATAGAGCAAAAGGTATTTTGTCGGGCCAGTCCCGATAATTATCAGCCATCTTTTTGAGTATGGTGACAATCGTTTTATTGGCTGCCTCTACCGCTCCATTGGTTTGGGGACGGTAGGGCGAGGATGTGTGCTTTTGAATTTTATATTTGGCCAGCAGGGCCGCGGTCTCAGCTTGGAAATGGGTTCCATGATCACTGATAAATTCATGCGGGATTCCATACCGGCATATTATCTTGTTCTGGATAAATTTGGCAACATGTTTAGCATTGAGGACGCGATATGATTCAGCTTCGACCCATTTGGTGAAATAGTCGATAGCCACCAAAATGAAGCAGTGTCCACCCGTACCGGAGGGATTTACTTTCCCGATTATGTCGATACCCCATGTTGAGAACGGCCAGGGTGACGTCATGGTATAGAGCAGAGACGGCGGCATATGCTGCACATTGCCAAAGATTTGACAGTTATGGCAATGTTTGACATATAATTGGCAGTCGGCCTCCATGGTGTTCCAGTAATATCCGAGCCTCATGATTTTTCGGACCAGCATGTGAGCATTCATGTGTGGACCGTTTTCGCCATCATGTACTTCGGCCATTACCTTCTCGGCCTTATATTTGTCAACACAAAGGAGAAGAGCCCCCTGTGCCGTCTTTTTGTACAGTTGCCCGTCATCAGTACGGATGAACTGGGTGGCTAGCCTCCGTAAGGCTTTCTTGGCTCGGTTTTCCGTCCCGGGGGGATACTCTCCGTTGGTCAGGTATGTTAACACGGCTTGGTACCATGGTTCGGGATCGGTTATCTCGATGTCTTCAATGTCATAGACGTATGCCGGCTCGGACCGTCTTTCGACGCAAATTGGCATACTGGTCACATGGTCGGGAATGTTCAGTAAAGATGCTAATTTTGAGAGTGCATCTGCAAACTGATTTTCTTCCCGAGGCAGGTATATGTATTCTACCTTTTGGAATTGTTTCTCGAGATCCCTTACTCGTGCCTGGTAGGCCACGAGATTAGCATTCCGAGTCTTCCATTTTTGAAGTGCTTGGTTAATGACCAAGGATGAATCGCCATGTACCCGGAGATTTGTGATCCCTAGGTTGGCGGCGGCTTGTAGCCCATAAATGCATGCTTCGTATTCTGCTGCATTGTTAGTAACGTCGAAGTCCAGTTTGATGGAGACGGGAGTATGCTCCCCTCTTGGTGATATTAGGAGGATCCCGACTCCGAACCCTCGAAAATTAGATGCTCCGTCGAAGTATAAATCCCATGTTTCGGCATCGGTATGGAAAATATCTTCGTCTGGGAAGGACCAGGTATCGGTGTGCCCTTCCTCAGTTACCGGGCTGTCGGCGAGGAATTCAGCTACTATTCGCCCCTTAATAGCTTTTAAAGGTACAAATTTTAGGTCGAACTCTGCCATAATTAGAGTCCATCTTGAAATCCGGCCGTTAAGGATGGGTTTTTCGAAGAGGTACTTGATCGGGTCCATCCTGGATAGCACATGGACCTCATAGCTGAGCATATAATGTCGGAGCTTTTTAGTGGCCCAGACTAGAGCCAAGCACGTCTTTTCGAGCATGGTATATTTGCACTCATACTCTAAAAACTTCTTACTGATGTAGTAGATGGCTCGCTCTTCGGAGTCAACTGTCTGAGCCAGCATAACCCCCATGGCTGTCTCGGTCGTTGTTAGGTATAACGACAGAGGCAAACCGGGTTGAGGTGGCATCAAAACTGGCGGAGCAGACAGAATTTCCTTGATTTTGTCGAAAGCAGCTTGGCATTTGTCATCCCATAGTACCCGCTCCCCTATTTTCAGTTTCTTGAAAATTGGTTCACATACCATCGTTAGCTTGGAAATGAATTGACTAATGTACTGGACTTTCCCGAGAAATCCCCTTATTTCTTTTTCGGTTTTAGGAGCTTGCATCTCGGTAATGGCTTTGATTTTAGCTGGGTCGACTTCGATACCTCGTTGGCTAACGATATGACCCAGTAATTTGCCCGACGTTACCCCAAAACTGCACTTTTGAGGGTTTAGCCTCATGTTGTATTTGCGCAGTCGGGTGAAGAATTTTCTTAGGGCGGTGATGTGACCGTCCCGTTCTTTGGATTTGACAATCATGTCGTCTACATAGACCTCTACCTCTTTATGCATCATGTCGTGTAGTAAAGTGGTAGCGGTCCTTTGGTATGTGGCCCCGGCATTAATGAGACCAAATGGCATGACGGTGTAGCAGTAAGTACCCCAAGGTGTAGTGAAGGGTCACTCGATCGAGTGCCCTAGTGCACTCGGTCGAGTGCCTTCAGGAATGAATCTGGTCCGATTTTTTGACGCTCCACTCGACCGAGTGGGTCAAGCAAATCGAGGCAAAATAGGAAAGAATTGATATTGTTGTTTTGATTGATTTTTTGAATTTGGATTTGTGCGCCAGCTGAACCTGGCTGATTTATGAGACGGTTTCGTCTTTGACCGGGTTTTGACCCGGTCGCTAAAAGACGGGATTTATTTTTGGTGTCGGTTTTGGCCCAAATTAGTCTCATTTTGCTCGGAACGACCCACTGGGCCTGAATTTGAGGTCTGTTTTGTGAGATTATTACTCCGCTAAAGTCCATGTCAGATATTATTGATTTCGGGCCCAAATCCGAGTATACTAAGTCACGTTTGCGTCCGATCATCATCGGGTGTTTGTTGGGAACTGCTATAGACACTAGCAGGCAAAATGCGGGTGTCTACACACCGCTGACTCGTGTGTCTCGAGAATATTTTTGACCGGGTTTTGACTCGGTCGCTAAAAGATGGTTTTACCCCTGGTGTCGCAATCGACCCAAATTAGTCCCATTTGACTCGAAACGACCCACTGGGCCTGGATTTGAGGTTGGTTTTGTAAAATTTGTACTTTGTAATAAGTCTAAACCAAATGTCCATGATTACGAGCCCATATCCGAGTCCATCAAAGCACGTTTACGTCCAATCATCATCGGGTGTTTGGCGGAAACTATTATAGACACCTGGCGGTCAAAATGTGGGTGTCTACAGTCAGTATCCACTCGAACAATTAGCTTTTGGATGCCTATGACCCCTTGGGCTCGAGAATAAAATTAAAATGATCTAGTGTGTCAATATCCACTCGAACAATTGCCTTTGGGATGCCTATGATCCCTCGGGCTCGAAAATTTCAAAAAAGGATTTCCTTCAGGATGCCTATGACCCGTTATGCTCGAAAATGTTTGAGCGTGTCTGTATCCGCTCAAACTCAAATTGCCTTCAGGATAACTAAGGCCTGTTAGGCCCGAAAATGTTTGAGCGTGTCAGTATCCGCTCAAACTCAAATTGCCTTCGGGATAACTAAGACCCGGTAGGTAGGCTCGAAAATGTACTAGGGATGTATAAGAATCCATGCCTTCAGAGCGCCTAGCGACTCATGAAACTTGAAAAGTGCTGGGGATGTATAAGAATCCATGCCTTCAGAGCGCCTAGCGACTCGTGAAACTTGAAAAGTGCTGGGGATGTATAAGATTCCATGCCTTCGCAGTGCCTAGCGACTCGTCAGACTTGAAAAGTGCTGGGGATGTATAAGAATCCATGCCTTCGGAGCGCCTAGCGACTCGTGAGACTTGAAAAGTGCTGGGGATGTATAAGAATCCATGCCTTCCGAGCGCCTAGCGACTCGTGAGACTTGAAAAGTGCTGGGGATGTATAAGAATCCATGCCTTCGGAGCGCCTAGCGACTCGTGAGACTTGAAAAGTGCTGGGGATCTATAAGAATCCATGCCTTCGGAGCGCCTATCGACTCGTTAGCCTTGAAAAGTGTTGGGGATGTATAAGAATCCATTTCTTCGGAGCGCCTAGCGACTCGTCAGACTTGAAAAGTGCTGGGGATGTATAAGAATCCATGCCTTCGGAGCGCCTAGCGACTCGTCAGACTTGAAAAGTGCTTGGGATGTATAAGAATCCATGCCTTCGGAGCGCCTAGCGAATCGTGAGACTTGAAAAGTGCTGGGGATGTATAATAATCCATGCCTTCAGAGCGCCTAGTGACTCGTCAGACTTGAAAATAAAAAGTGCTTGGGAGGCATTGGGGTCCGTTCATGTTTATATTGCCTTCAGAGCGCTTAGCGATTCGTTAGGCTTAAAGATTCGCAGACATTCATTTGTTTTGGTTATATTAATCTTGTTTTGCAGAGTTGTCTTATTTTGTTCAGATTTGCTTTGCTTTGTTCTGATTTGTTATGTGCTCGGATTCGTTCAGACTTTCTTTAGTTTGGTTTTGTTTTGCTTGATTTATCGCGTACTCGTGCGTGAGATTTCTTGTTAGTCGATGTTTCTATGCTTGTTTTATTATTGTTCTTGATTTGGGGTTAGTTTATCGGCTTGCTTTACCGATATCGGTTAGTGATTATCTTGTCGTTGTTTACTTGCTTGCTTTATGAGTGCATGTTGCGCGGATATTGAATAACGTGCTCTGTTTGCTCTTGTTTTGTGTTTGGGTCGAGGGATTAGGCGCGCACTCTGCTGCGCCTCGATATTCAGGCGCCTAGCCCCCAGCGGTCCAGAACATGGACGCACGACCAGAGGCGCCTGGTTTCCCGTGGGTCAGACCCTTTAAGTTCAGCGAAGGTTGGGCGAATGGACTCATTCACTCCAAAACTCGAACGCGCGCCCCCTTTCGCCTCAAACTCGCTTTCTCGACTTGTTCATCCAATTTCCGTCTCGATTTTTGCCATACACGATAATGTCGACGTCGGGTAAGTGTTTCTTACTCGCTTATTGTCGATTTTGCTTAATTTGGTTAATTGTGGGTCGATTTTGTTAAAACCCTAGAAAATAGATTTGGCATTTTGAATTCGTTAAGTTTTGATGTTTGTGCTTAATCCCATTGTTAAATTAGGGTTGAATAAAGCTTGTTAGGGTAATCATAAGCTTGATAGGAGATTTTGAGGTTCGATAATGGCCTCCTATGGATATAAATTCAAAATGCTAGGGTTTGGCACCGTTCTCCCGGTTATTCCCGTACTTGTCCTTCGTAAGCTTGCCCGATTAGTGTTTATGATGTTGTGGGTATTTTCTATGTCGACCTTTGTGAGTTAGAATGACTTCTAGGGCCTTCCGTGAGGCTTTGTGTGACTTACGATGGACCAAAAGGTGTCGTAACGATGCCGGATTTTCCCGAAACCACTTCCATTGTGACCGGGAACGAAAATGGGTGTTGGAGGGCCCTTCGGAATTTTGATATCTCTATCCGCAATTTTGACCTTATTTCGATCCGTTTGAGCTGTTTTAGCCTGACCTGAGGCATACTTTTTTGTATTCTTGGTTTTGCAGCTAGAGATGATACCGAGCATCCTGAGGGAGCTCCTTCGACTGGTGCTAGTGGCGAGGCTGCCGGGACGAGTTCAATGACTCCCCGCGGGATTCGTAGGAGACGACAAAGCGTTCCATCGCAGCGTCGTGATCCAGAGGCTACAAACGAGGCCGACTTCGATAGAGTAAGGAAGCGTAGGCTTCCCAAGACGGTTTCTAGGAGGGCTCATGCCTCGATTCCTATGCCAGAGGACGAGGAGACGGCTACGAGGACCCTGACTGGGCCCGAGACTGGGACGGCCGTCAGTTGTTGTTTCGTCCTGACTTGCACGTCTCTCGTCGCATTGTGCATGGTCTGGTGAGTATCTCGACTCATGCTTATTGGTTTAGGCTTTAAAATTATACTTCGGTTGGTTTGGTTTATGCCTATATTATCCCGGTTTGCAGTCCCCAAGTCCGATGAGGACCTGCTCGGGTTTTCATGCCTAGAGATCTACTCTCAAAAGCTTAGTCCCGCGACAAAGGAGATTATCGCGAGGACGGCTCTGGGCTCCGTAGTATGACATTGGGCCCGGTTGGTAGGTTGCAAGACTAGGTGCAACCTCATCCATGGTGATTAGAGTGATGGTAGATAGCTTACACGACACTACCTCGACCTTCCACATGTCTTTTGGGGAGGTCGGGATGACTTTAGAGGACTTCGAGGTTATTACGGGTTTACCCTGGGGTCCGAAGAGGATTATATGGGCTACCGAGGGCCCTAGGTTGGATAGTGAAGAGGTCCGGGGGTTGATCGGGGATTGCTTGGAGCGTGAGGCTTACAGTACGCCTCATGCTCTGGTGAGTTCGTACAATAACGACCACTTTGAGAGGGTGACGGTGTTAGAGGGTCGAGCACCCAACACGCCGGAGCAGGATGCCCAGCTGTGGCTGTGATATTTCCTAGGGTCGACTCACTTCTCGAACAAAGGTGAGAGGCTTAGCACCAGGATTTTGCCTCTCCTAGCTGATCTGGATCAGCTAGGGCGTTTTGATAGGGTGATCGCGACTTTCTCGGAGATGACTCGCTGCTTGCAAGTCATGGTGAGACCATTGCACGTGGAATCAGCCTCGGCTTTGCCTATCGTGGGCCCAGGTCTTGTGCTGGAGGTTAGTAATTGTCTCTGTGTTCATTTTTCGGGTTTTGTTTAATCTGGTTTGGTTTTGCTAACGATGTTTTCCTTTGTGTTTTGTAGGCTTGGATTTATTCTTATTTTCCTCGTTTGGCACCCAAGACAGTGCAGGCTCGTCCGACCAGGTTTCCAGCGGGGATCGAGTGGAGACTGGCTCAAGCCAAGAGCACGATGAGTCACTACCCGACGGAAAATGTGCTGGTGAACCAGCTGGGTCTCGAAGATGTAAGTTTTCTTCTTAAGACTTCATTTATTTAATAGTCTCATGGATTTAGGGTTGTTGAGGTGTCGATATGTTTATGTAGTTTGTGTCCCGTCTCTGGGCTGATTACGAGGGTGTGCCTGGGTATGTGACTGCGGAGTTGAGGCCTAGGAGTTATAGGAGGATCCTCCTTTCTGCGTTGTTTCGCCTGGTTTGGTATCTGGGCGAACGGTTGGTGCGTCAGTGCTTATATTACGACTTCAGGGTACCGGTTGATCCTCCCCAGACCATGTTTAGACCACCAACCGCCGCAGAGGTCCTCGAGGGTAGGGACGGAGAAGGAGGTGATGCGCTACTGGTGCCTGGCTCCTCCTATCTATCTCACGTCAGCCAGTGGCTAGCTTGCCACCGCCTCGTGGTAAGAACTTGTTTGTTTTCTTTCTTTTTTGCTCTAACGTTCGTTTTGTTCTATGGCTTAGTTGTTTATTCGCACCTTGATTGGTTTTCTTTTCCTTCAGCTGGCCAATCCCGCTGATGCTATCCGGCCCCCAGATTTCCCTTTGACGCTACTTAGGGTAGATGCAGCCAGGGTAGCTTTCACTGAGCCTCTCTCCCGTGTTCCGCCGAGGAGATGGACGCCGGGAAAGAGTGGCGCGACCGGGTATACCGGGTAGGTTTCGGTTATTGCCTCGGGTTTGGATTCTAAGGGTTAGGCCACGTTTGGCAAACTCGTATTGTTTCACCTTTCAGGTTTCGTCAGCTTGCCATCAGCGGTTGTGGCAGGCTGCCAACTGCTTTCGGGCCTATGCTTCGAGGGTCTCCCGTGATACTTCGGGGCCTCGATCGGTGAGTGTGTGTACTTGTGGTTGGTTTCCTAGGTTGTTTGTATGTTTTCCTAAGGTATAGTTGTATTTGCAGGATACCCCGGACATGGTGGGGCAGTTGGAGACTCGGGTGACCGAGCTCGAGGCAGAGGTGGCCAATGCGCGACAGCTCTTGAAATCCCGAGACTACGAGATTGCCCAAATTAAGGAGCGGCTAGCTCGGTCCAAGAGCGAGACCTCGGCGCAGGGCGAGGCGAGGCAAGGGATTGAGACGGAGAGGGAGGTTGAGGCTAAGGCTGAAGGCCATGTCGCGGGTGCTACTGAGGACGTTGGAGGGATTCTCGAGACAATCACTCTAGATATGCTATCGGGGATGGACGCTAGTGAGTTTCCTACCTTCGTTTTAGAGGACTTAGGTCTGGATGACAACATCAGTGAGTTCGTGATAGCCATAGGCGCGGTTTCTAGGGGTCCTCCCTAATTTATGAACTCGATTTGTATATGGATTTATGTTTCTTGTATATTTTAAAGATTTTTAGTGTTCGAATTAATTAGTTTTGCATTCTGTTTTCCAAAATGCTAGCTTAAATTGACAGGTAATCACTTCAAGTTTGTTGCGTTTGTGACTTCGTCATAGTTTAGGATGTTTTGGATGCGTTAGAGTTGCATGAGAATATAAAAATGTTTTTTTTTCTTTGGATTTTTCTGAAATGCGTTAGCTTGAGCCGAGAGTTGGACCAGATAGTACGTCGATTAAAATGTTTCGACTCGAGATGTGCAAAAATGTTAGAAATTAATATGTTTCGACCGAATGCGTTAGGAGACAAGTGTAGTCTCAACATTTTTATCTAAAAAGGTTAGGCTACTTTTTTTTAAAAAAAAATGTTAGACCACTTTTTGTATGACAATGCCGTATTAGGTTACAGATGCAAACTAACGATGCCGTTAAAGGCTAAAACACGCATACGTGGGGTAGCTTATCCCCCTAAAAGAAAAAAAACGAAAAGACGCTTAAGTCCGGTGTATCCGACCGGTGAAATTTACTGTCCTTGTGATCTTGTAACTCTTGCGCGAGTATTTTGGTCTTCAAAAAGGGTTTTAGTGACTTCTGGAGGCCGTTCCCAACGTCTGAGATGTCGGGTGGTAATCATGGTGATAACGCGGGGTTGATGTCTTGGTTTTCGGCTTATGGGGGTGCTGATGTCTTGGGAAACAAACGCCCGGGTTAAGGAAGTTAGATTCCGGGTCGCTTGGGATCAGGCGGCTGGAGATTTGGGCGCTTGGGCTTGAGCGGCCCAATTCCCGTTTGTGGAAATTTTTGTAGTTTCTTAATTGTTGTTAGACTAGTGCTATGTATGCGGGTTATGGATGCTTGTTTTAGACATACTAAAATACCCATAATGTGTCTATAACTTCCTCGTATTATTTGGAGTCATGTCGGGTTTCGGGGATACTTTAGCTGAGTGGGCGGGTTGTTTCAAGAAATGTGACCCCGAGGTTGGCCCAAGTGATGGTTTCTCCATGGTTATCGCGTTAAGGCAGGTTAGGGTGCAAGATGACTTCTTGCTAGCATGTGCTAAGTTTTGGGATGTAAAAAGTCATGTTTTTGCTTTTCCTGGGGTCGGGTTTGTCCTCTTTCCGAGGAACTAGATGCTATAGGTGGGTGGTGTTCGGTTCGGCCTTGTGTGCCTTTGGGAGATGATGCTTTTGTAGAACGGTTTTGTCACTTTTTAGGCCTTTCCTCGTTAGAGGAGGCCAACCTTTTCTTCGGGAGGGACGGTGTCGACTTGGGGTTGCTATTTAGGACGTTCTCACAAATGGGTTCCCGTGATATTTCACCCCTAGCTTGTAGAGGGCTTTTAACATTGCAGTGGCTTGCTACTATCTTTTCGAGGATACGTTAGTACATGATGGCTGGGGTAAACCTTGGGTTTTGGTTGTTGTAATGGGAATGGAACATGTGCGGTCGCCATCTTTACTTATTTTGGGTGAGCTTGTTCTAGGTCTTGATGTTCGTGCCCGGCCACATCGTTCTTCTTTTCGGGGTTCTAGAATCATTTTGCAGGTATATGGGGTGCTTATTTTTCCTCATTTTTGTTTTGAAGTTTGCCCTAGTGGGTAGAGGTTCCGATTTGCATGTGAATCAAGCAATCGATCCTGTCATTTTGTTGGTTGTCCCCTTGGAAGGGTTGCCTACGTATCCGTGTTTAGCCGGAATCAAACCATGTTCGTAGTTCATTTCTAGGTGCGAGTGATTTTGCTTTAGACTCGTTATGCCAATTATCGATGCGAATTGTGTGGGTTTTCACCCTAGGTCTGAGATCAGGATGAGGTTGTTGGGATCTGTAGGGGTAGTATCGCTTGAGTTGGTCCATGATAGTTGGGGTTGAGAACTCTTGACCGTTTAGGTCGGTAAGGATTACGCCCCCCCTCCCCCCCCCCCCCCCCCCCCGAGAGTATTTTCTTGACGAGGTAGGGGCCCGCCCAATTTGGTTTGAACTTCCCTCTGGGGTTGGCGGAAAGGGGTGCTCTAATGGATATGACTACTAAGTCTCCCTCGTGTATGTTTCGGGATTTGACTCGTTTGTTAAAGGCTTGTTGTATACGCTGTTGGTAGGCTTGCACGTTGGATAGTGCATGTATTCTACGCTCATCTTGGAGCACTAGCTCGTCGTAACGTTTTTGGTTGCATTCTTCTTTGAGAATGTCGCTTTCGGCTAGTATCCTTAGTGAGGGTATCTCTAACTCTATGGGTTGCACGGCTTCGGAGCCGTAAGTTAGGTAGTAGTACGTGGCTCCGGTGGGTGTTCGGTAGGAGGTTCGGTATCCCCATAATGCGAAGGGTATTTTGTTTGGCCAATCTCTGTAGTTGTCTGTCATTTTCTTAAGGATTGTAGTGATGGTTTTGTTTGCTGCCTCTACAGCCCCGTTAGTCTGTGGTCTATAGGGTGAGGATTTGTGTCTTTGGATTTTGTATTTGTGTAGGAGTTTTTGTGTGTTGGCTCTGAAATGAGCCCCCTGATCACTGATGATTTCGTGGGGTATGCCGTAGCGGCAGATGATGTTATTTCGTAGGAATTTGACTACTTGCTTGGAGGTTAGTATAGTGTAGGAGGCTTCTTCTACCCATTTGGTAAAGTAATAGACGACCACTAGTATGAAATAGTGTCCGCCGGTTCCAGACGGGTGAACCTTTCCTATGATGTCAATTCCCCAGGTATAGAAGGGCCATGTGGTCGTTATGGTGTGGAGTGGATATTGCGGTAAGTGTTGGATGTGGGCGATTATTTGGCAGTTGTGGCAGTGGCGGACATGACGTTGATAGTCTGCCTCTAGGGTAATCCAGTAGTAGCATAATCTCATTATTTTTTGGGCTAATAGGTGTGCACTCATGTGGGGTCCGCATTCCCCGTCATGTATCTCTTCCATGACTCTCTCGGATTGGGTTTTGTTTATGCATCTAAGGAGTATTCCTTGTGGGGTTCGTTTATATAGTAGCCCTTGGTTTAGAACGTAATCGGCGGCTTGTATTCGTAGGGCTCTTTTGTTTTTGGTGTTTGTGTCAGGTGGGTATGATCCATCGGTTTTGAAGTCTAGGATGGCTTTGTACCAAGGTTCTTCGAGGGTATCGCCGGTTTCAAGTTGTGGATGTAGGCAGGTTGTTCACTCTTTTCTATGTTGATAGGCATAGAGAAGAGGTTGTCGGGCATGTTTATTAGTGAGGCTAGCTTGGATAAGGCATCAGCGAATTGGTTTTCTTCGCGGGGTATGTGTATGAAGTCGATTTCGGTGAATTCCAGGGATATTGTTCCTATTTGGGTTTGGTACGGGGTTAGGCATTCGCTATAGACCTTCCAGGTGCCTGTGGCGTGGTTGATCACTAGGGATGAATCTTCGTGTACTCTAAGGTTTTAAACTCCTAGATTTACGATGGCTTTTAGCCCTATTAGGCAGGCTTCGTATTCGGCTGCGTTGTTGGTAACGAGGAAGTCTAGTTTGACTGATATGGGTATGTGTTCACCTATCGATTGTCGGTTGCGCGGATTTCTCGTGTTGCATTTTGGGTCTTGTTGGGGAGTTGGTCGTGGGTTGGATGTAGGGTGATCGTTCCTGATCCCTTTTTAAGATGAAGTCGAGCGAACCGTTTGTTGTAGGCCTTGCACTTTAGTTAATTGTCATCAATAAATGGCACAATATCGAGTTCCAAGCGATAAAGTAAGTTATTATAATCGAGCAATTGTCGAGACACATTTGTAAAGAAAAAGTTGTTATTTTATTTGTATAGTAATAACGGGCTAGATGCCCGGGATCTTGTTTGTTGAGGGGTGGAGGGCGGGCCCCTCGCACCCCTAGACTCTATGCATAAAAAAAGAAAGTTAAAGTTTATTATTATTTTAGGTCTAGGCCCTATAGATGCAGTAGACTCTGACTGAGATCGGCTGCGCCGCCTTTAGAGGGTGGCTATCGTGACTTGACCACATCGCGACACTGTCGTCACACGTCCTCCGGGCCTCATAGTCTGTCATAGCCTTCCGAGGACGTCCCCCTCGAGGGGCGTTTGGAGGTGGGTCATTGAGGGGTCTAAAGTTACTCGTGACGACCATTGACGTCACTATTTCCCCCATGGCAACAGAGAAGGTAAAGTTTGCCTTTTGCCGCTTTGCCGGGGAGAATGTGTCTGCTTCGATTAGGTTTTGGATGACGTGTTTCAATGTGAAACATGCCTCAGTGTCATGCCCATTTCCTTGATGGAAGAGACAGTAGACGTTTTGCTTTGTTTACCAACCGATGGGTCCGGAGTGGGACCTAGAGGTTTGAGTGGCCCTTGATCTATAAGTTGTTTAAGAGTTTCAGTATTTGACGAGTGGGCGCTCTTGTTGTAATCCCCTAGAAATTCTAACGCGATACAGTGGCGGAAACACGGTAGAGTCGGGATTAAAACACACTGTAACTATGTGTTAATAAATTAAAATGGTAAATTCAAACGATAGGCCATAACTAAAAATGGCCAAATTTTAAAATAATTCATAAACGGGTTTGAGCAATCCATAAGACAGTATTATTAAAATAAACAAGCAAGATCCAAGACTGCTCGTTAGTCCACACCCACCGGAAAACACGTATACCTGCCATGTTAAAACATAACAGCCACAATCAGTGGGGAGCAACGTCAACGTTCTCCCAGCCGTATAACAGGATTTAAAAACTGTAATTACTATTATAGAAAAGTAGTAAAAACGGAAAACAGTAAAACATTATAATGAAAATAAGCGTTCAGTGAAAAACTTCACGTATCGAAACAATAAAAATAAAAATGAGTTTTCCGAAGAAAACATAAAACATTTGCCAACCTGCAAACCAAATTATATCGATAATAAAAAAAAATATTCAAAATGGCGTTATGGATAGGATTAGTGTGGACAACCAGACTTTCATTAGGATAATACTAGAAACTAGATTCGAGAATTGTAGACTTAACTCGTAACAGAATCCAGTCTCTAACTGGGCAACTCAACCATAACAGGACTGCGTGCAGCGAGGTCATGGTTTAAGTAGTATACACCCCTCCTGGATACAAACCATATCCAGTTCAACCGACGCGACTTACACGATGCGATATCTAACTTTAAGGGCACAATGCACACTCTCCTGAACACAAACCATGCTCAGTTCAACAACCAATGTGCCCCATAAAGACACATTAACCTTACTGTTGATGGCAAAACGTACATCATAGACTATATTACTCTAACCCCACACTTGTCCTTATTTCGTAACTCTAAAACAAAGGCATTATCGATATTCAAAAGGATATAATCATTGTAAACAATATGGAGATAAAAGGAGTTATCATTATATTCTAAAAGAGGAAACTTTCTAATTTTAGAAACCTTACAAAAAAAGCATTATATCAAAATATCGAAAATATTAGTTCATACTAACACAACATTTTTAGTAAATGATATTGTTTTATAAAACTAATACTTTCGGACTTAACGATATTAATTTCTAAAATAAGAATAAATGGGCTTATGAAACTATTGTATATCACCAAAGTGTTTGTTAAATTATTAAAATATCCAAAATACCATATTACTAATTATTTGGGTGTTTCCAAAATTTATAAAACTCAAATTCCCTAATTATATGTAGTTTCGACAATACGAACATAAATAGGATTTTACGGCAAATGTAAAAATAAATATTTTAACGTCCTTTATTTAATTAAACCATTAAAAAAATTTAGAATATGATAAGGGGTGATTAACTGTTAAAGTTTCATATTTAAGTATTTTCAAAATTGCTAGAAAAACAATTCATTTAAGTGGAATGGAGCATTTTGACGATAAATCGTAATTTTGTCCAAACATCAACACTATTAATTAAACACTTTGATAAATAGTACAAAAATTGCGTAAAATAGCTAAAATACATTTTTAGACATTTTGTCCAGAATCCTTAAACTGGGTTTTTAAAGGGTTTTCTCGTTAATCGTCTAATCTTGACAATAACAATTAATAAAAATAGTAATTACAAAACGATTTAAAAATAGTAATACAAAAATTATTATTAAACTTAAAAATATTTATTTTCCATAAAAATAACCATTTTTCCAGATTTCCAAAATTCCAATTTTCACAAATTCCATGAAAACCGTCTTTTAAAACTCGTTTCCACAATTAACGATTCTCTAAATAAAACTTGTCGTTCCTAATAATTTATTAAAGCAATAAAATCATAAAAAATACATTTTATCATGAAACCATCAGAAACACATTTTTTTCCAGATTTAAAACAAAGACCAGAAAATCGGAAATTGAAACGACAAACACGGTTTTAACGATAAACGATGATTTAAAGTGATGAAATTATGAAACAATTCATTAAATTCTTTTTCAACATAAAGATCATCCATGCAAAATTTCAGATTAAAATAAAATGTTTAAGTGCTAGAACTAAAACTCGGCTTTTAATCATTTTTGTCCGTAAACTTTAATAATTCAATAATCGGTACGTAAAATATCAGAAAAATACAAAATTATCAACAATCATCAAACCTCATTTTTACAGAATATATTCATAAATTAGAAGTTTAGGCCGAATATTACGATTTTACAAATTAATATGACAATTTAATCGTTAATCTCGTAAAACCGATAAAAACACCGAAACATGCAAATTTTCAACTTTTAAATTTTTTCCAGATTATATGACATACATATATTGTCAAAAATAAAATATAAAAATATACATGCAATTACACAAATAAAATCATGCAATACCGAGTAAAATCGACGTTACCTTAATCTAAATCTGAATCGATAATACACTCGTCTTCTGCGGGATCATCTCGGAAGCCTATAAAATAACAAAATACATGGTATGAAAATACCATAAGATGGCTGAAAAATCAAGGTAGAAAATGATTGGAAACGAAATCGATTAATGCCTTAACGAAGGAGATGGAATAAAGATCGAATAAGGATGAATTAGAGACAAAAAGATGATGATCAAGACTCGATTTTAGAGCAGAAAATATGGCTGGTGGCTGCTGCAAAATATGGCCAAATGAAGAGGAAAAGAGAGTTTATTTTTATTTTTTTGGTAAAGGGTAAGTATATAAAAAGGGGGAACAACAAAAAGAAAAATGACTACATCAGATTATGTAGCCATTTAGCATCCTTAGCAGTTACAGGGAATTTAATATGACACAAAATCCTGTTTTTAACATCCGACACGATTAATTTGACTATCTCCCGTGGATGTCGCACCACTTCCTCAATTCTGCACGAGTTCCTCTGTCTCCAAATATGCTAAATAGTCGCATTATTCATCGCGCGAAGCACATTACATTGCAACTTCGAGCCCCTCAAATTCGTAGCCCAAACCATCCCCGTGTTGCACGGGATTGGTTTCCGCACCCAATTGCTCAACAGCCGCATCACTCGAGAGCTCCAACTGCAACCAAAGAAAAGATGTTCTAAACTCTCTTCTGCCTGCTCACAGATAAAGCAGCGATCCGAATCTGCAACCCCTATCCTAAACAGCTTCTTCCTCGTATTAAGGGCCCCTCGAAACATTAGCCACGAGATGAAGCTATGCCTCGGAACACTCCACGCGCTCCAAACAAGTCTCGCCCATGGAACCAGTGAATCATGAGGTCTTAAGTCCTGATAGGCCCTCGCAATCGAGAAACATGAATCCGCTCCATGCCAAATACCATTGTCGATCATATTCTTAATTTTCTCCTTAGCCTGACAAATTTTCCTCCACGCCCACGTAACATCTGAATGAGGCTGATAATCATACCACTCCACCCCCTTCAGATAAATGCTTATTTATCTGAATGAGGAAAAGAGAGTTGTTTTTGCTTATTTATTGTAAATGAATGATAACTAAATGAAAGGTTTTCTTATGTTTAAAGGATGGATAAATTTGATCAAAATGAAGCCACATACATGTACATATGACCAGCCAAGTGAATGAAATGGTGATTGAATAGTTTGCTTTGTCATCAAAATAAATGAGGATAAAAAAAATATCTACAAGTCTATAAATTATAAAATGGAGTGTAAGAAAAATGTAGATGTGGTGTGTGACAAGGGTCACTGTCCAAAATGGTCCAAAAAGGGTCTCCTTTAGTTGTAAGTTGATAAAAGAAGAATCGTCAAATTATTAAACGCATTTCAAAGCAATTCGAGTAGACCTTGCGTTAGGAAATAATTATTTATGAAACTTCGTAATAAAACCATTAAATAATAAATTTTCATAAATAAAAATATTATATAAACGAGTTTGGATATTTTTAGAAAAATAAATAACTCCAATCCAAGCTTAAAACAAGAGTTCGTAGAAGAATGAGATTCTTCCTGAGATAAATGAATAGTTTGCGATGAAAACTTAATAAATAGATTTATGATAGAAAAATAAAATAAATAAAATATTTTTATGAAAATGACAGGCTAAAGTCGTATGCCTCAAATTAGAATTTATAAGCACTTAAATCTAAATACTAAAACGTAGTAAAGTAGAAATAAGGGTCGAACCCAAAGAAATCAGATTAATCTAATTATGCTAACTAAAGTGTAGAAATCGACCTCTAACGTAGTTAAAGACCGTAGTAAATAAGGGGGGGTTTTGTATGATTAATTATCTAACAAACTAAAATAAATAACACAATAACTTGAGGTATCAAATGATGAGAAAGAACTTAGACCCAAACACAAATCCACACTCAATAGCGATTGATCATTGTAAGATGGTTTCAATTAATAACCTTGACTACTCTATTGTGAATATGAAATTACAATTCTCTTAAGAATAGTTAACTAAAACGAATCCCGTTCTTAATTAACCCTAACCGTAAAACAACCTAAACAATCCAGTTCCAGGTTCAATTAGACGGAAGCAATATAGATCTGAGAATTCAATAGAGAATAAATAGCACGTACAATCCAGTCGCGCCTTAGATATTTATGTGAATCGCTTCTAAGTACTAATATCAACGTATCCCGTTCAATATTAACTCCTAGTTGTTACTAATGTAAAGTTAATCAGTAAATCCTACTCAATTAACGATACTAACGATAGAATGGAGAAATCAAGTACTAGTTGCGCATCTAGCAATCAATAACAACATTCATAGATTTAATAACAAAGCAATTCACAATAATCAAGATTAATAATTAAAACATTCAAACTCACAAACGATTATCAAGTGCTTCAAAGGCTTAAATCTAAGTAAAGGAAATTAGTTACTGTACACACCCACATTTTGACTGCCAGGTGTCTATAGTAGTTTCCGACAAACACCCGATGATGATCGGACGCTAACATGCTTTAACGTACTCGGAAATGGGCTCGAAATCATGGATATTTAGCTTGGGCTTTTTAAGGAGTACAAATTTCACAAAACCAACCTCAAATTCAGGCCCAGTGGGTCGTTTCGAGTCAAATAACACTAATTTGGGTCGAATCCGACACCAGGGGTAAAACCGTCTTTTAGCGACCGAGTCAAAACCCGGTCAAAGATATTTCCCGAGACTTGTGGACCGACCGTGATGTCTCACGCGTCCTATTCGGACTCCAACTCCACAAAAATCAGCTACACAAAATAATAAATAAATTCGTTTAAGGGTAGAATTCGATCTCGAGTAGGAATCCTATCCGAAAACCGATTCAAACACCCAACCGAGTGTAAACCACTCGGCCAAGTAGCATGAACCAGCCGGTTTTTCTTCTTTTCTTCCCTCACAAGAAAACGGAATTCTCGTTCTTCTCAGCTTCTTACTCAAGCGGTAATTCTATATCAAACGGGAATCCTATTCAAAAACCGACTCGAACATCCGACCGAGTGTAAAACACTCGGCCAAAACAAGAGCAAAGCAGCCGATTTCCCTTTCTTCCTTCACAAGAAAGCGGAATTCTTATTTCCCTCAAATTCCTACGTTTCCTATCCTAAGCGGTAGTCAAACTCTCCTAAGCCAAGGTCGGGAATTTCCTATAAATAGCCCCTTGCATCCAACACAAAAGACACGATTTTTATCAACGATAATACATATCAACTTTCTATCATCCCGACACACATAATTCCTTAGCATCGAGAAACCGATAATACATCCAAAACCCGAAGGAAACCGGCCCCGATACCCGACACCTTCACCCGTCTCGACCGAACCCCCCTAGCCAAACCAAAACTCGACGCTCCCGTGCCTAGCCATATTCCGACGAGCTCCGATCCGAGTCAACAAGAGCATGTAGGTTGAGGGTGTACCAAACCCGATTTCTCCCTTCTTCTCCTTCCTCCTCTTCGTCCGTTTTTTATGGGTCAAGAGTCGTTTTTTATTTTTTTTTCTAATATCGTTATTAACGAAAAACTACTTTTATAACGAATATTCTTAAACATACGATATCGATTTTTCTATAATCGAATATCGTATCAAAAAGAATTATATTAAGATCTCGACGATATTAAAAATCGTTACATCTTTTTTTTTTCGTTCAAAATTCGTTTCTTTTACTTTTCGTTCAAAACAAACAATTTTACAAAACCTTTTTTTAACTCATTCTAAATATCCGATATCGATTTCATAATCGAATATCGGATACGACGAATATCGAAAACATGAATCGAATACAAGTTAATTCATAATTTGTACGCGGTTCATCAAAATAACAATTTTCGAACAACGAGCGAAACGGGACAGACCCGCACGCGAGTCGCGCCCCTCACAGGCGACTCGCGCCAAGTCTGAAACCCGAGCTCCTTTTTCAACTCTTTTCGTTCATTTTTTATTATTCATTTTTCGAACGATTTCTAAAATTTACATCTTTTCTAAAACTATTCCAAGTATTCGATATTGATTTCGTAGTCAACTATCGAATATAACGAATATCGAAAATATTAATTCGAGTACGAATCATGCAATATTCATACGCGATTTAATGGGAACTTCGAGTTTTCGAAAACCGGCACCGAGACAGGCCGCCACGCTACCCGCCGGCGTCCCGGGCGAGCCGCGCGGCCGGCTGCTTGCCGTGCCTTTTTTCCGTTTCTTTTTATTATTTTTCGAACTTCGTTTTTTATACAAAACAACGTTCTTTTCAACAATATTTTTCAGATTTCAATTAATATATATTTCCTCGATCTCGTCTATTTTATTTGCTATATTATTATTTACAAATAGATACTAACTCGTTTGTTCATCTTTTATAGCAAATTCATCCTTTTTATTTCATTTGTTTTATTATACTAAAACGAATCTCACATGTTAAATTCAACTTTGACGTTAATTTTTCATGCATTAAACCGACTTAGCAACCCATTCAATTCCTCACATGCTTAGGAAAACAATGTTTGCATATCATTCATCGCATTACTAACGCGCGCATTAAAACGTCATTCGATATCCTAGTAGAGGCCGCTAATGTGCGGGCGGGGTTGGGTGTTCTTAGTGAACTTCCCAACACGTACCCTCACCCCTTACTCAGAACCGTGGTTTCCGGATGTCCGAAACCATTGGCAACGAGAGTCATTCAATATACGATTAACCGCTCCAGTCGGCATCTATATCGATATGCAAAAGGGACGAGCCCAATAAACTCTGACATCAGAAATGGGCCGTATTTTGTACACGGCCCACTACGACATAGAGTGGGCTCGAACGGTTCCGAATAACCATAAAATTCGGTGGCGACTCCGACTTCGATTTAAATTTCCATTTGACCATCTCATGGAGATTCATTCGCCTCCCCAAACCCGCGCGTGGCCGCGTCGGGGTGGACCTATGTCATGTCCATAGTTACACATACTTGAAACTGGAAAATTAGGGTTATTCAAAGTTCTCCCTTTTTCTTCCAACGTAACGTGCAACCTGATGTGATGATATTATGAATAATAATCTCAACCTAAGGCTATATTTAACCTAATAAAAGTTTCCTAATAATAAAATAATAATAAATATCCTAAGGATACTAGTAATACTAATAATAATAAAAACTAGTAATAGAGTTTCCTAAATAATATCAAAGTCTTAAAATATAGCAAATATCACGAGATAGGGACGGAATCGCACATAAAGTTTCAGACCACCACGCGACTCGCCCAACCTTCACGCGACTCGCGGGGCTTCTGCGCGACTCGCCTGACGTGTTGTTGCTGCTTCGTGCAATTCTTCGATTCCGTCGTTCCGGGTCTTCAAGTGGGCTTCCTTCTTCTTCATGTTTTAGTCGTTCTTAGCCCAAATCGACGGTCCAATGGTTAGCATCCTCAAAATAGCCTATATTACATTTATACCAAATCGACACAAATGCAATACAAGACAACCGATTTAGCTCACAAAAGAAACCAAAACCGTCGTAATAACTACGACTAAATATGGCCCATCAAATATCCCCACGCTTGAACCTTTACTCGTCCTCGAGTAAAACTCGAAGAACATCATAAACACAACCATCACTGATCCAATATGCGTGGGAATAACGATAACACACCGGCCCGCACTCGTCTTCGAGCAATCTCCCTCGTTATGAGTAAAAGCACCTTCCAATCCAACATTCTTATGAAATTCACTCACATGCTCAACTGACTTAACACACCCAATATCAAACTATTATCATTGACCCAATTCATCAAAACAAGGCACATTAGCAAATAAATATAAGCTAAAATTCACATCTAACGCCCCTTATTTTCCAATCCTAGAACGAATCACATGTGCTACAAATGTCACCGGTGGTAGAAAACATATACCACAATATTCCACAACCCACACATGTGATCAATCCTAAACGCCTCTAATAGTTCAATATACCAAACAAAACATCACCAATCGCATAGAATTTAGTGCTACGACTACACCGCACCACGATTCTTCTCACCTTAGCCAACTAATCCTACCCTTCCGACCTTCTATGTCACCCTTCTTATGACGCCAACACCAAAAACGGAGAAAGTAGTAGTGATTTTTTTTCCTAATTCCCTCATTTTGCCTAGAGCTTCCGCCCTTGCGGATTTTCACTCTAGCTTTCATTTTTTTCTCACACTACTCTCGTGGCACGCAACTCGAATTTTTTTTTACCCGGAGCGCCCTTTCGGGTTTTCACTCCGTCCTCGGCCACATTCCCCATTCTTTCCTAGGCGCCCTTTCCGGGTTTTCACCTAGCCGGGTTTATTTCTTTCTTTTTGTTTTCTTTTTTTCAATTTTTCTCTTTTTTTTTCTTCTTTTTCTCTTTTTTTTTTAATTTTCTTTCGAAATTAAAATGAACGACGTAATACAAAATAACTACTATATACAATGAGATAATTTCCCTCCCCACGCTTGAATAATACATCGTCCTCGAATGTGTGAATTAAGGACAACAAAATAAATGGGAAGAGAAATACCTCGGAGGCTCAAGAGTGAGAAGAGGAGCCGGCGTCACGTGACCTAGCCTCACGTGCCGCCCTCCTAGATGATCTCGCTTGCTCACGGGCCGCAAGCTCTTCATAGAACTCGGGAGATGGTTCCGAGTAGTCATTCGGGTGCAACTTCAACTGTAACCGATTCATACATCGACCGAACTCAGCGGCCAACCTATTGTTATCAACAGATTCTTCCACTCGATCTTCTAATGATTCGCGCCAACCGCTCCAACGATCAAAATCCGACGTACCCTCCGGCTCCTCCACAACCGAGGCACGAGACTCGGTAGTCGGCCTAGGAAACTGTGCATCATGAGGAATGTAGAACGCATCCGCAGTAAGCTCCAATGGTAACGGTTTCCCATCCGGACGAGGCAAAATCATGAAATGACGGTGGGACGTGCCAAGTGTCAAGATTAGGTGGTGTTCACCAATCGGTCGCGAAATCATAGAACAACTCTCCATGAACTTTATACTAATAGTAGTATCACCTACTACATGAGAATCCGTCATCTTGGGTAGGCCAAGATACTGAGCTAGGAGAGTAACCATACCCCCCATCGGAATGTTCCCCGAGACCGCCTTCTGCTGCTTCTCACAACAAGTCAAGAATACATCAATCCAATCTGGGGTTCCTAAACATTCGGGCATCATGGCCCACAAGTACATCAAATCCGCCTTAGGTAGATGTGTCGGTTCACCTTTGCAAAGAAATGTGGAGTTCAAAAGTCGGTGAACATAACGAAGAGCAGGATGACGAATATCAGCATTTTTAGCCCCCTCATAAGCATTCTTAGCAATTTTTAACCAAAACTCCTCCATCATACGCGTAGTAGGGGTCAGAAACGCCGCCCCCCCTCTCGGTGCTACTCCCCACACCTCCCTCAACTCAGTAAAGTCTACATCTCGTTCTGAATCTCCGAGATGAAAAGTAATGTGAGGGGAATCGTCATCACGATGGACTTCTAGGGTGGACAAGAACTCAAGTGTGTAGCGCTTGTACGTGTTCGCGTGCATATAGTAAAAGTTTGCTAACCCAATACACGTTAATAACGTCAACACCTCATCACTAATTCCGAGCAACTCAAATGCCAAATTATCGACAAACTTTGTCGACAAAATAGCTCGATCAAATAGTTGACGCCATACCGATTTCTGCTTCGTAGTCAGATTCTTACATCCCATATAGTCAACCGAAGTCGTTTTTTGCTTCTTTGGGGCCATGACTCAAGATTTTCTAAGATAAGTTACACTAACTTAACTAGAGAAGACTTGACTCAGATGAAACTCCTTAGACAAACCGTGACAGACCTGACTCGGAATCGACTATACAAAACTGACCAACTAGACGAAAATGGAGATAGTCTATGACTCGAATCAGCAACCAACAACTCACAACACACAACCAAGACAAACCCTACACAGGCTCTAAACAAAATTTGACAGGAGCATAATGAAAGGAGGGAGTTGGGTGACTTACTATCAGCACACAAACAAGACAAACCCTAAACAGATTCACAAATTGTAGGAGAATAGAGTGAAAGGATGAAAAGGGTCGGAAACTTACGAGACTGGACAAAATACAGCACCGAGCGAAACCCGACTCACACGACTGCCTGAATACCGCTGAAAAGCTGAACAGAAGCCCGCCGCCGACATGGGCGACTCGCCTGACCCCGCGCGACTCGCCTGATCCCTCACCGGACCACGAACAGCGACGACAATGACAGAACCGACGACAATGACAGACGTTCACGCAGAAACCGACGACTTGATCTTAATTTGAAGTGAGGAGGAAGGATTGGTGGTACTAGTGAGGGATTTGAAATTGATTTGGGGAAGAAGGAGTTTTAGGGTTTTGAATTTGGGGATAATTAGGAATAGGGATAGATGAGGGGGAGAGATGAATGGGAGAGAGAGGGCGGTTCGGCAATCTGATTGATTTTTTGATTTTTTTTTCCTTTTCTCTTTTTTTTTTTAAAATAATAAAATATTACCTGTGTGTGAAGAGCTATGCGAGTTGCATAGGGTCCGCGCGACTCGCGCGGATGCCTGAAACTCCGTCCCTTTTTCGCTTTTTCTTCAATTTTGCTCGGATTTCGAGGGCGTCCATGCTAGTCGCCCAATACTCATGCTAGTCGCACCATCTTCTGAAAAACCAACACTCTTCTCCTATTAAAACATCAAAAGTTAGTAATAAAAACTAAGTTTAAGAAAAAACAACGATTAAGAAAAACAACGAAATTAATACTACGACCTATGACCCGTAAAATAAAATTTTACAATAAAAATCTACAAAGCGGGTTGCCTCCCGGAAGCGCTTTTGTTTAAAGTCGTTCGCTCGACTGAGACGGAGGTTAGGTAGAAAACGTCATGTCCGAGAGCTTGCTTCTCCCGACGCTCGATTCATTACTCCTTGCACTAGTCGGCTTAAGTCTTATACTGACTACATCTTTCACTTTTCCATTTTGAAATTGTAAGACCGTTGGACGCTTGCTTGAGCGCTTTCGAACCGTCCATTGATTGAACCACGACCTTGGTTTACCTTTGTACAGCTCCGCGTCCTTACGCGACTCCCAAAGAATGACACACTTGGGTCCCTTAGAAGGAGATTCCTGCACAACTTCAGACAAAAATTCCTTGCTAGAAGAGGTAGATGAGATCGGTTTAGGAACCGATTTCACCGCTTCTTCTTGTGAGTTAGGAGATAAATGATTAAAAACATCAACACGACACAAGGTATTGTCTTTCGGGGAATGAGAACTAGGCTTATTTATGTCGAATTTAACGACTCTACCCTCAAATTCCATGCTAAGTGAACCATTAGGGACATCGATTTTTGTTCCTGCAGTTTTTAAGAAAGATCGTCCTAGAATGATAGGATTTGCACTATAGTCATGTTCCATATCTAAAACATAAAAATCGGCCGTAAAAACCAATTTATAAACTTTAACAAGGACATTCTCTACAACTCCCTTAGGGTAGACACTTGATCGATCCGATAATTGCACTACTTTTCCGGTTCTCTTCATAGGACCAAGTTGAAGAGATTCGTAGATGGCGAGAGGGATGACATTAATCGAGGCTCCCAAATCTAACATAGACTTATCAAACAAGGTATCTCCTATAGTGCAAGGTATAGTAAACATGCCCGGGTCGCCACACTTAGGGGGTAATTTCTTTTGATATATAGCTGACACATATTCACTAACCTCCCCTTTCTTAGCTCCCTTCAATTTGTTATTCTTCTTAATAGTACATAATTCTTTCAAGAATTTAGCATATTTAGGAATACTCTTTAAAAGATTAAGAAGGGGAATGTTTACCTCGCACTTTTCAAATACCTCGTAGATATCCTTGTCGTGCTCATAACGACGGGTGCGCTTGAGTGCCTCGGGAAAAGGAACATCCGGTTCTGCCGCCGGTGTGGTAGGAGTAATTAACTCCTTCTCTTGCACATTTGGAGTTTCCTCACCTTCCTCGATTACTAGCTCCTCTTCTTGAACCATAGCTTCCTTGGCCTTCTTCCTTGGCTTGTCGGCCTCCACTAATTGTCTTCCATTCCGTAAGGAAACCGCACTCACGTTTTCCTTCGAAAGAATGGTTTGACTAGGTAATTTCCCCGAATCTCGAGCCTCCAACCTACCAATGGCGGTCGCCATTTGGCCCATTTGAACTTCCAAATTTTGAATGCTAGCTTTGTTCTTCGTGTGATGTTGAAGAACCGTAGCTTGGAGGTTGGACATTTGGGTGGTCACCGTAGCTTGGTTAGCCGCCAAAGCGCGTATCATATCTTCGGTGGACATTTGACCACTAGGTGGAGGCGGAGTAGGAACCGTGTTAGGAATAACTTGTTGCTTAGCAAAGAATTGTTGCTTCGGTTGACCAACTTGATTACCTTGATTAATTTCTTGGTCGCCTTCCCGATTCCTCCACCTCATGTTCGGATGATGTCTCCATCCAGGATTGAAAGTGTTAGAGTATGGATCCCATTTTTTGTTTTGCCCGGTTTCCCACACTCCGTTCACCTCCTCTTGACCTTCATACATTTTAGGACAATGCTCACTCGGATGTCCCTCGTTCGAACAAATACCACACATCATAACTTGATTTGTTTTTCCCGACATCATATTCTGGACAAGAGATGTTAGACTATCAAATTTTTGTTCAAGACTCGAGGATGATGAATTACCTACGGCATGCACTCCCCGTTTATATTTTCGAGAAAAATCTCGAGAACTTTCGGCTAGCTCCTGGATAACCTCAATAGCAGCATCTGGGCTCTTGTTCACGATCGATCCCCCACATGCCGCGTTCACAGTGCGAGCATCCTCCACACAAAGACCTCCACAAAAGTACATCACAAGGTCTTGAGGATTGTAGCCATGATATGGGCATGTAGCACTTAGCTTCATAAAACGTTCCCAATACTCATACATCGTCTCACCATCTCGTGGCTCCGCATTACTTATCTGCTTCTTCAACTGGGAGGCTCGAGATGCCGGAAAGTACTTCTCAAGGAACGCCTTCTTCATCTTCACCCATGTATCAATACTTGCCGGTGGCAAGTAATATAACCAATATCTCGCAGAATCCTTCAATGAGAAGGGAAAGGCCCTCAGCTTGAGTTGCTCATCTGTGACGGAGGCCGGTTTCATACTCAAACAAACAATGTGAAAATCCGACAAGTGCTTGTTAGGGTCCTCATCGCTCAGGCCATGGAATGTGGGTAGTTGATGGATCAAACCCGACTTCAATTCGAAAGTGGCATTCGCACCCAATGGTGGGTACGTGATGCACAAAGGTTGTTGTGCAAGGTCGGGTGCTGTCAGCTGCTTGATTGTGTTGGCCATGATATTCGACTCGTCTTCGGATTCGGATTCGGATTCGGAGGAAACTTCAGTGTTCACGGGATTAATAGGAATATCGTCGAAAAACTCTAGATCCTCGAATTCCTGCGTTCCAATAACTATTGCTCCCTCTCCGATTCTCTGTGACCTGTGAAAGGTGCGTTCAATCTCTGAGTCGAATGCCTCGAGGTTCAAGTTAGAAGAGCGAGTATTATACATAAACTACACAAAATAAAATAAAATAAAATAAAATTAGCTTAAAAAAATTAATTAAAAACTACACTAGAAAACACAAAAATAATTAATATCGATTCTCCGGCAACGGCGCCAAAATTTGACAGGCTAAAGTCGTATGCCTCAAATTAGAATTTATAAGCACTTAAATCTAAATACTAAAATGTAGTAAAGTAGAAATAAGGGTCGAACCCAAAGGAATCAGATTAATCTAATTATGCTAACTAAAGTGTAGAAATCGACCTCTAACGTAGTTAAAGACCGTAGTAAATAAGGGGGGGGGTTTGTATAATTAATTATCTAACAAACTAAAATAAATAACACAATAACTTGAGGTATCAAATGATGAGAAAGAACTTAGACCCAAGCACAAATCCACACTCAATAGCGATTGATCATTGTAAGATGGTTTCAATTAATAACCTTGACTACTCTATTGTGAATATGAAATTCCAATTCTCTTAAGAATAGTTAACTAAAACGAATCCCGTTCTTAATTAACCCTAACCGTAAAACAACCTAAACAATCCAGTTCCAGGTTCAATTAGAGGGAAGCAATATAGATCTGAGAATTCAATAGAGAATAAATAGCACGTACAATCCAGTCGCGCCTTAGATATTTATGTGAATCGCTTCTAAGTACTAATATCAACGTATCCCGTTCAATATTAATTCCTAGTTGTTACTAATGTAAAGTTAATCAGTAAATCCTACTCAATTAACGATACTAACGATAAAATGGAGAAATCAAGTACTAGTTGCGCATCTAGCAATCAATAACAACATTCATAGATTTAATAACAAAGCAATTCACAATAATCAAGATTAATAATTAAAACATTCAAACTCACAAACGATTATCAAGTGCTTCAAAGGCTTAAATCTAAGTAAAGGAAATTAGTTACACATACTTGAAACCGGAAAATTAGGGTTCTTCAAAGTTCTCCCTTTTTCTTCCAACGTAACGTGCAACTTGATGTGATGATATTATGAATAATAATCTCAACCTAAGGCTATATTTAACCTAATAAAAGTTTCCAAATAATAAAATAATAATAAAATATCCTAAGGATACTAGTAATACTAATAATAATAAAAACTAGTAATAGAGTTTCCTAAATAATATCAAAGTCTTAAAATATAGCAAATATCACGAGATAGGGACGGAATCGCGCACAAAGTTTCAGACCACCACGCGACTCGCCCAACCTTCGCGCAACTCGCGGGAGCGCGCGACTCGTGGGGCTTCTGCGCGACTCGCCTGCCGTGCTGTTGCTGCTTCGTGCAATTCTTCGATTCCGTCGTTTCGGGGTCTTCAAGTGGGCTTCCTTCTTCTTCATGTTTTAGTCGTTCTTAGCCCAAATCGACGGTCCAATGGTTAGCATCCTCAAAATAGCCTATATTACATTTATACCAAATCGACACAAATGCAATACAAGACAACCGATTTAGCTCACAAAAGAAACCAAAACCGTCGTAATAACTACGACAAAATACGGCCCATCAGAAAATAAATAATATTTGACCTAAAAATAATAAGAATTCAGAAAGATGAAGGAAATAGAAGGTTAAATTGACACAGAGTCATGACGGAGTCACAACAGAATAATTAACGGCACTAGGAAAATAGTGGGTGTTACAATCCTCCCTACCAAAAGAAAGTTTCGTCCTCGAAACTAAGAATAATCAGAACGGAATCAAGATTACCCTACTCGAGAAGATGAGGATACAAATTTCGCATAAAAGTTTTGCTCTAAAAGAAGATTTCATAACTCTCAAAGTGATACGAAATCGAATGCAAATATTTATTCCAACGGGAATTGGGCTAAGCTACCCGAAGTTTAAAATCTTCTAAACTAATGAAATTGTAAATTAAAGTTATTTGATAAAATAACGACGCTAAATAGCATTTGTAAACGAGCTTGAACGAAGGTAACCAAAACATTTTCAAAACAAAAGTAAAACAATTTGATTAAGAATAATTCGATAATAGTTCGTTTTATGACAAAACAAAATTTAGTTTGGTGAAATCGAATTTTGTTGTTAGTAAAAATCAAACCAGCCGTCAACATTTTCAATAACAGATTCATAAGTCCACCAACAATAAAACGAAAACTAATTTCAAAATGTTAAAATTTCGAAAATGTTATCAAAGTGATTATGAAATTTTTCAAAAATGTTATCAAACCTGAACGTAAAATAATTTCGACAATTTTAAAACGTTTTACATAATAATCCTATAGAAATTAAATTATATGGAAATATGAAAGTCTTCATAAATTTCGATCGCTTAAAAATCAAAAATTGAAATAATTTCAAAATAATTTGAAATAATTATTAAGGCATTTTGAAACAGATCCAAATATAAATATCAAGCAAAGATAAAACAAAAGTGAAGTATAAAGTTCTTAAATTATAATTCAAAAATGTTAAATTTCACGATATACGAAATGTTTAAGTTAGTCAACCTTTTTACAAAACGGGAAGTTTCACAATTAGAAATTATACCTCAAAATGTTAAAATTTTACAATAATCCTTTTTGTTTTAAACTAGTCAAACTTTTTATAAAAAATAGAGAGTTCAAAAAATGGTTAACGGATAAAAAGCACAAGGATAAATAGATTAAAAATAAGAGCTATCAAAATTGATAAAGGTCGAAGGGATTAGCAACAGACGCGGTAACAGAATTCAAGAGAAGCAGAAAGGAAGACGGAGTTGAGAGTCGAAAAGAGCTCTTAAGGATTATAGAAGAAATTAACCATCTCGAGATTCCTAGCACGACTAACACAAACACGGGTTCCTAATTGACCTAATTGGCCCATCAAATAACGATAAGTCCAATATCGGTACAGGGTGGTCCTACTCAATCTACAACCTCCAAAATTAACAACTGCCATAGCCTCCAAAATTAAGTCTTACATACTTATATAATCTTTCAATTAGTATGGTAAGAATCCACAAATGATTTAGACTAATCCATTAATTAAGATTCCAACGGGCATCAAAACATACCCAAACTCGTAATCACTAAGGCTCATAAATTCAAAGCTCATAAGGTCTGAACTCAAGGTATACCTCAAATTTCTCGAGTAAGGAACACTAAATAAAATCCACCAATTAACAAGGTTCGGACACGAAAACTTCAAAAATGATCATCAACATATTCTTAACATCATCAATAGACAGGGGTTAGGAAAGTACGCCAAACCTTAAACACACTCAGCCTGACATGTAACGACAGATACTCACATTTCCAAACACGTCATTCGGCTAAGGTTTCCGAGAATTCCATCAAATTTCATATCGTAACA
The DNA here is from genome assembly GCA_958450325.1 of Agrostemma githago. Classification (NCBI taxonomy): domain Eukaryota; kingdom Viridiplantae; phylum Streptophyta; class Magnoliopsida; order Caryophyllales; family Caryophyllaceae; genus Agrostemma; species Agrostemma githago. The sequence continues at coordinate 21,646,314 of OY288244.1, read as the reverse complement.
GCGAAACCACTAAAATATTTATTAACTCAACGAAGCCACAATCTCGTTGGTCTAAGGGTACTGAACTGTAAATCCATTAAGATGATAGGCATTAAATATTCCTCAAATCAACGCGATAAATCCAACCTTTAAATGTGCAATATGTTTCTCTTCTTCAAGGTTAACAATGATCTATCCAAAATTTAGGTCATTCAACTCCAAATTTTGTAGGTTACAACCTTACATCAACGATCCACGAAATAATCCGTAAGAAACGAGGTTTAATCTATGTCAACCAAAATTTACTAAACAATAACGAGGACCTGAAATGGCACCACAACACTCAGGCTAACATCTTAAATAGTGATTCATGATCCCAAAATTCCACGATTAGTGTGGATATGACATAAGTCCACCCCGACGCGGCCACGCGCGGGTTTGGGGAAGCGAATGAATCTCATATGAGATGGATCTCGAGTTGAAATTTAAATCAAAGTAGGAGTCGCCACCAAATTTTGTGGGAGTTCGGGCCCGTTCGAACCCGCTCTATGTCGTAGTGGGCCGTGCACAAAGTACGGCCCATTCCGATTTCAGAGTTTATTGGGTTCGTCCTTTATCATTGCAATACCGATACCGACATTATCGGTAATCGGGTATTGAATGACTCTCGTATGCCAATGGATTCAGACATCCGGAAACCATGGTTCTGAGTAAGGGGTGAGGGAACGTGTTGGGAAGTTCACAAAGAACACCCAACCCCGCCCGCACTTGGCGGCCTTTACTAAGATATCGTTCGCTTTTGGTGTACACGCGTTAGTTCGACAGTTGAATGATATGTAAAGAGTGTTTTGACTAAACATGCGAATAATTGAATGGGTTGCTAAGTCGGTTTAATGCATCTAAAAATTAACGTCGAAGTTGTTTTAGCATGCGAGGTTCATTTTAGTATAATAAAACAACGAAAAGATTGCTAAAAACATGAACAAACAGGTTAGTAACGATTTGAGAATTGAATAAAAGATGTAAATATAATGAAATACATGATTTTGAAAAGATTTGTCGAGACCTGAAATATACCGAAAAGCTAGCTGTTTTATTAAGAAAAGAAAAGATGTTTTGAAAATCAGACGGGATCGTTTTTTATGTTTCGGATTTCAGGGGGCTACGCGACCCGCACGGGTGGGGCGCGACTCGCATGACCATGCGACTTGCACGGGACTCGTGCGACTCACATGGTTGCCTGTTTCTCCGGGCCCTTTTTCGAAAATTGATAATTTCGTTAAATCGTATAAATATAATATAATTTATACTCAACTTAAATATTGATACTCGTAATATTCGATGCTTGATTATAGAATCATTATCGGATATTTAGAGTGGAGTAAAAAAAAGTTGTTTAGAAAATCGTTTTGAATGTTGTTAAGACGAAATGATTCCTCCACGTTGTAATATCGTAATTACTCGGCTTCAACGGTATTATGCTTAACATGATTTGATGATTGATTCCTTTAGATCCAATATTCGACTATAGAGTCGATATCGAATCCTTAGGGACGACTCTTTATTGAAAATAGTACGATAATATCGATATTAGGAACGAGAAAATAAAAAAGAAAAGACGTGACGACGACCCGTATAAAAAGACAGATGCTTGATTATCTTGAAAACGAACTCGTAGTAGCGGCCTAGGCGCGGGAGTGTTAAGATGTATATCTTGAAAACAATTCATTAAATTCTTTTTCATCAGAAAGATCATCCATGTAAAATTTCAGATTAAAATAAAATGTTTAAGTGCTAGAACTAAAAATTGATTTTTTTAATCATTTTTGTCCATAAACGGTAATAATTCAATAATCGGTACGTAAAATATCAGAAAAATACAAAATTATAGAAAATCATCAAAAACCTCATTTTTACAGAATATATTCATAAATTAGAAGTTTTGGCCGAATATTTCGATTTTACAAATTAATATGACAATTTAATCGTTAATCTCGTAAAACCGATAAAAATACCGAAACATGCAAATTTTCAACTTAAATTTTCCAGATTATATGACATACATATATTATCAAAAATAAAATATAAAAATATATATGCAATTACACAAATAAAATCATGCAATACCGAGTAAAATCGACGTTACCTTAATCTAAATCCGAATCGATAATACAGTCGTCTTCTGCGGGATCATCTCAGAAGCCTACAAAATAATAAAATCCATGGTATGAAAATACCATAAGATGGCTGAAAAATCAAGGTAGAAAACAATTGGAAACGAAATCGATTATTACCTTAACGAAGGAGATGGAATAAAGATAGAATAAGGATGAATTAGAGACGAAAAGATGATGATCAAGACTCAATTTTAGAGCAGAAAATATGGCTGGTGGCTGCTGGAAAATATGGCCAAATGTAGAGGAAAAAAGAGTTGTTTTTGCTTATTTTTTGTAAATGAACGATAATTAAATGAAAATTTTTCTTACGTTTAAAGGATGGATAAATTTGATCAAAATGAAGCCACATGCATGTACATTTGACCAGCCAAGTGAATGAAATGGTGATTGAAAAGTTTGCTTTGTCATCAAAATCGATGAGGAAAAAAAAATATCTACAAGTTTATAAATTGTAAAATGGAGTGTAAGAAAAATGTAGATGTGGTGTGTGACAAGGGTCACGGTCCAAAATGGTCCAAAAAGGGTCTCTTTTAGTTGTAAGTTGATAAAAATAAGAATCGTCAAATTATTAAAAGCATTTCAAAGCAATTCGAGTAGACCTCGCGTTAGGAAATAATTATTTATGAAACTTCCTAATAAAATCATTGAAGAATAAATTTTCATAAATAAAAATACTTTCTTAGTTAGAAATATTATATAAACGAGTTTGGACATTTTTAGAAAAATAAATAACTCCAATCCAACCTTAAAACAATAGTTCGTAGAAGAATGAGATTCTTCCTGAGATAAATGACTAGTTTGCGATGAAAATATAATAAATATATTTATGATAGAAAAATAAAATAAATAAAATATTTTTATGAAAATAAATAATATTTGACTCAAAAGTAATAAGAATTCAGAAAGATGAAGGAAACAAAAGGTGAAATTGACACAGAGTCATGACAGAGTTACAATAGAATAATTAACGGCACTAGGAAAATAGTGGGTGTTACACTTGCTTTGCTGGGTAAGGTTTTGCGGGACATTGAGGTTAGTTCTCTACTGGCTTTAGGGGATCTCGCCCTTTCGGAGTACCGAGGTGATCCGTTCGGAGTGGGTTCCTGGGTATGGTAATTGATTGAACTGGTATCTGCCCCGTTCTCCGTTTCTCCATTTTCGAGGAAATTAAGGCGACTGTCAATGTGACGAACGAAGTAGGACAGATGATCTATCGAGGTGCGAACATCATGAACCACCTTGGTCAGGGTATTGACTTTGATGCAGAGGTTTTCGATGACTTCTGGTTCTGAGGACATGTTGGGGAATGATTTATGCAAGATGACGTCGAGGGTCAGCACGAATTCGTCGGACGACTTAGAGACTCGAGGAATGCTCATGGCCTAGCGATACGGAAATGAGACCCTTGACTCGCGCGTGTTTGCGGTCATTAGTTTAGGGACTCAGGTGCTTTAGACTCTTGGTGTATTCGGCGGAGCGCCTAACGGACTTTTGTCTCTGGAGAGAGACGATTTGACATAAATCATGGTGGCAAGATTTAAAGAGGACTTCTCGGGATAAGACGACCCACAATGTAAAACCTCAAACAGAGGTGATCCTAGTAACTATCAAAAACAATTAATCACACGGTTGTACGACGTAAAAAATTGATCACGATCCCAGCTCAGGATCAAAGAGTTTTGATGCTTTTCAAAACGGATGAGTTTTGCAAGTGAAACCTTTTCTTTTGGAAAGTGGGGTTCATAAATTGGTGTACGATGGTGTAATGATGTCGTTTGTGACGTGAAAATGCGTTGCTACGTGTGCGTCAAAAATTCGATGATAGCAAAAGCGTAAATAGTGGTTTTAAAAAAGAAGCACGGTTCTTAAGGGAACCGGTTTTGAAAATGATGACATTGTGCTTTTATCGAGACTACTATTGATTAGTTAGCTCGACATTTGTGGTGTAGACGGTGTTCGCGACAGAACGTGGTGTCTGTGACGGTGCTTTAAAGTTGTGACTAAATCCTCATTACAGAATTCAGGTGGTGAAAGTGCCTCTTTTTTTTAGAAATTTTTTTAAATGGCGACCCACGCTTGTTGACTCCATTAACTGGCATTTTGACGGTGGGGTGACGTATTGTGAAAAGTGCTTTGAGGGTGTAAACGTTTTGGTTTACTTGACTTCATTAATTGAAGTTTCAGTTGTGTCAACGGTATGTGCAAGAAAAATGTTTTTTTTTCTTTTTAAAAATAAGATGTAACCGTTTAGGGTACCTTGATCCCATTGATTGGGAGTTCGGTGGTGTCAATGGTCCTCGTTGTTGTTTGGGAAAATGACGAGTTTTACTTTGGCGAAGGTGATGACGCTCAAAAGGATTTTTCGAAAGTAGCGAGTGTAAAATTTGTCGTGATGACGGTGTTAAAATTTTTGAAACTAATTTTGGTTTGACCGGAGCATCGGTGCTGAAAAGAGGTGGTTTTGAAAAGAAGATGTTCTCCTCTTTTTCGAAGGCGGAGTTGGGTGCGGTTGAATATGTTATCGTGGTTGAATCCAGATTTTGGTATTTTATTTGGGTTGTTCAAACACGCTACACATAACTAGGAATGCGTACACTTATGCAAGATGCAGACACAGGTAGGTTAGGGTAGGCTACCGCCCACGAATAGTCATTGCTTAGGTGCCGACAGGTCACCTGGGGAGATGAGTGTCGTACTAGCAGCTCAGAGACATTCGCTTGGTATATCCGCGGGGTGCGCGCTAGGCGGCCGGAGCGTCAACCGAGGATCTCTCTGTGTGTCCATAAGGATCTTACCGCGAAGAGGTCGGTAGGTCCTAATATCGGTTAGGGTGGGATTTTTTGGGCCAAAACCTGTAGTGACCACAGCAGGGAACTAGGAAATGAGCTTCACTGACCTCGTTCAAGTTACACCACCGCTGAAAACTTGTTTCCAAATCCTTAAAAGAGTCGCCAAACTGTGGATGTCCGTCCGCATCGCCCAGCACCTCGCGCGCGCCTGCGCGAGATCGACCTGGTTTTCATTTGCGGCGGCTAGCCACGCGGCCCCTTCCTGGTCGGGGGCCGGTCCGATCTTGCGTTCGAGGTGATGTCTTGGACCTCGATTCGGATGACGACCCGTACTTGTACTAAACGGGTGAGGTCACCCGTGTTTCCGTTGGGATCGATCGAGTCGTGATTGTAAATGTTTAAAGGTCGATATGTTTGGTAAGGCGACCTTTTTAGTGAACCGAATTCGTTGCCGATTTGTGAAGTCGCTACCGAGTCAATTATAGGGACTCAGAAAGCGTTCAAGTCAACTTTGATCCTTAGCCGACTTAAAGCTGAGTGGCACGGGACCTAAAGATAAAGACTTGTACCCTTAAGCACTCCATGGCTAGAATGACTCTCATTGCCAATGGTTTCAAACAGTCGGAAACCGTCAATTCTGAGTAAGTGGTGAGGGTACGTATTGGGAAGCCAACGTCCGCTAGACATCGACACCCAATCCCGCCCGCACATAGCAGCCTCTACTAATCAATCGGTGGGCTGATAACTTTGTTCCCTTGTTGTGGCGGAAGTGCTATAATATCCATTGTTTTAACCCTATGCCTTTGCTATGTCGGTTGTTTAAAGACAGGTAAGCTTTGTCGTCAAAGTAGGTGCATTTACATTCTTTTCATGCGATTTCACGTGACAAGCAGGCCATGAAAAGATGCACATAGGAGAGTAGAGAGTAGTAAAAGTATATATATTAGCAAATCAGTTTTAACATGATAATACAGATATTAGTCATTCTCGTGGTATACCTTACCTGGCATTCTGCTTAAGATGTGTTGGCTCGGTATTAGTAAGGATGCATCGAACCGTGTAAAGTGAGCATCGAGACTAATACGGAACCATACCATCACTTTGTTCAGTTTTAGTTTGTTTACATTTTGATTTTTGTGTTAGGTGATTTAGCATGCGATTATAAGGTCATAAAAGCAATAAATCATACGAAAGCGGTAAATGCGAAATGTAAGTAAATCATGTAGTGAGGAGTTGCACCCTCGGAGTATACGCTAAACGGGACACGATGCATAGATAGTTGAGAAAGGATCTCGGAACTACTCGGGTCTATTTAGGGTGTTTTAGTGTTTAAGGTTGAAGTTGGGACGTTAAGTGCTTTAGTATGTGTTGTGGACCTAGTGTCCACGTTTAACATTATCGTAGTGCATAAAAACGCAGAAATGTAAAGTTTTGTTTAGATGACAACCTAGTGACGATTCGACTTTCAATGGCAGATCCTCCTAGCTTGCCTGGTGATTTCGGCAGAGTTCCGTTACCGTTTGCTTAATCTGCGGCTAATCCGGCAGTGTTCCGTTACTATTTGCGGGTTCTGCGGTTAATCGGACAGAACTCTGGTTCTAGACTCGGAGTAGCTAGTTGATCACAAGCCCTCGGGATCGAGTAGAGTGCTCGAAGGTGAGGAGTAGCGTTGATTTTGCTTATCGGGACTACGATCGAGTGGATCGTTTGTTATGGGTGTCGTAGTGCGAGCCCAAGCGAGAAACTCGTAATGAGTGAAGGGAGAAGAGAATTGAGAATTGTGTGTCGAATGAATGGGGCGGAGGGGAGTATTTATAGTTGTTTTCGGCTTACGTCGTCCAGATGGTGGATTGGTGCGCGTGATATCTAAGACGCGTCATCTGAGGCGCCCGGGAATCTGAAGATACGATTTTGATACTTTCCAAAATCGAGAGTGTCTGTATCATTCGTATACTTGGAGGTTAAGCTTCCTTTATGCCCTAGCATGCTACTGCGTCGAGTGTGCCTCGGGTGTGCATCCTGAGGTTCACTTGGCCCGGTGCTGACTCGGTTATGATTTTACGTGTTTTAGAGACCTATTCGGAGTCTCGGTGTCAGAATCGACTCTAATTAGTGTCTATGCGGCTGTAACGACACGACTAAGGCTGCCTTGATGTTAATTTAATCTTTCCGAGTAGTTATTTGATCCGTTTTATAGAAAAACTGTCTAGAACATCGCATACACGCGTCGCGTTGCACTCCGATCATCATCGTGTGTTTCCTGGACACTCTTGCAGCCACCAGGTCCGAATCTGGGTGTCTACACAATGCTAGTCATTGAGTTACAAAAACATGTAAGCCTAACAGTTAAGTCCTTACTTTGTTTCTACCCATCTATCACTAATATTTCTTTAATGTTCAAATCATTTACTGATATTTTTCCTAGAATCAGGTGTAAGCGTTTGGAGCAGTGATGCTCTGATACCAACTGTAATCCCCTAAAAATTCTAACGCAATACAGTTGCGGAAACACTGTAGAAATAAGATTAAAACACACTGACAAACTATATCTTATTAAAAGAAATTGTAAGTCAATACAAATGCCATTTTTTACAAAAGAGCTAAAAAGAAAATTCCTTTAAAGGGTATATACAATCCAGAAATAACAGAAAATTTAGAGTAGGATTCACATTACTCGCTAGCTCACACCCAAAACCCAACAACAAATACCTGTCACGTTATAAAGATAACATCCACATCAGTGGGGAGTAACTCGGACGTTCTCTCAGCCTTATTATACCATATGGAAAATAATAGTATTACTATATCAAAATAGTTAAAATGGAAAACATTAAAATGATATAATAAAAAAAGTTTTCAAAGAAAACTTAAAAACATTTGCCAACCTGCAAATCAAAACCAATCGATAATAATAATATTCAAAAATGGCGTTATGGAAAATCGATCAGTGTGCACAAGGCTAGACTTTTACTAGAATAATACTGGAAACTAGGTTCAAGAGCTGTAGGTTTAACTCATAACAAAATCATGTCTCTGACTATGCAACTCAACTATAACGGGACTGCGTGCAACGAGGTCTTGGTTTAAGTAGTATACACCCCTCCTGGACACAAACCATATCCAGTTCAACCCGACGCGACTTATTACACGATGCGATATCTAAGTTTAAGGGCACAATGCACACTCTCCTGAACACAAACCATTCTCAATTGAACAACCAATGTGCCGCATAAAGACACACAGCCTTACAGTTGATGGCAAAAACGTACATCCCAAACTATATTACTCTAATCCTACACTTGTCTTTATTCCGTAACTCCAAAATAAAGCCATTATCGATATTGAGAATAGATACTCATCGTAAATAATATGAAAATAAAATAAATAAACATTTTATGTAAAGGGAAAACTTTCTATAAATAGAAATATACTAATTTTAGAAACTTACTTAAAATTGAAATAGTCTTATAGAAAATTCGTAAGTTATTAAAATAAGTGAAATATATAGAAATAGCATTTCTAACGAAATTAACATTTTATTATTATCATCGTTATCGTAACTTTATTATATTTCTAAATTCGTTACTCAAAATATAAATAAAACATAATAAGTTAATGTTTAATATTTTATAAATAATTAGGAAATCGAGTTAAAACTATAAGTTTTAGAAAAGAAACGATTTAAGAAAATGATATCAAAATTAATTGAGTCAACGATTTTTATAAATGAAAAGAGATTTACAAAGGTTCTAAATTATTTTTAAAAATAGCTTTTATTAGTAAATAATGCGAATTTTACTAAAAATAGTCAATTGGAAACAAATAAGAAATTATTAGTGAAAATAGTCTCGACTAAAAAGTATTTCAAACAAAACGACTATCTTCTAGTTTATTAGTATAAATCGTAAATCAAAAATTAATTTATTAAAGGAGTACATAAATCTTGATTATTAAATTAAAATACGATTTTAAGTCAAAAATTAGAAAGTAACAAAATATGACGAAACTATGAAATCGATATTATTTATTTACTATTGTCATGATAACCAACAAAGTATTATAACGATTACTCCCTCCGTTCCAATGAATTGTTTGCCTATTCCATATTGGGGCGTCTCAATGAATTGTTTGCCTTTCTATTTTAGGAATGTTTTTTATATGCAATTTGACCTTTCTCATGAGTTTTGCTCCACATGTCACTCACTCATTGGATCCCTTACCCTTGATGCCAAAATGAAAGGCAAACAATTCATTGGAACGGAGGGAGTATAAACAATAAAATTACTAACGATTTATAAAACGATATCGAAAGTTGTAAAATATGTAAAGGTACAAAATTTAGAAATAATATAATAAGAAAATAATAAATAGCTAAAATTAGAAAACTGAAGTAAAATTATTTACTACATACTACTACTCAAACATAACGATATAAAATCGAGTAACGTTCTAAAGTTACCTTTATCCGATATCTGAGCAATCACGTACATGTCCTTCTTGATTAGACCAAGCTCAAACCTTAGAACTTAAAAGCCGATTAAATAAAATTCCGAGGCCTTCACGAGACGAAAAATGAACGAGTTTGGAATAATGAGAATCGGGAAAGAACGAGGTGGAGAAGATAAAGGAAATCGTAAACAGCAGGAATGATGAATAACAATAGAACGAGAAGAACTAAGATGCGCACAAACGTACTTCTAACAGCAGAAAAAAATAGAGCAGCAGGAGCAGCACACGCGAACAGCAAAGAAGACAACAACAATGCGACATAAATAAGGAATATAAGAGAGGAATATAAATTTTTTTAACGGGCAGAAATGGGCAGCAGGCAGCAGCATCGACAACATCAGCAACCAAGATAGATTACAGCGGACACAAAGCACGATTCAGAGAAAAGAACAAAAGAACATTGAAAGAATAGAGATATGTCAAATATTGACAAATCCGATATCAAAACCGAGCAAAACAGGGGTGATTACAAGAGTTTGATTGCTCGAAAAAGTTAACCAAAACAAAATCGACACATCTACCAAAATGAACAACAACAACAACAATAAAATGGCAGGAGGGGATGACAAGAACGAGAAGGGAAGGAGAAGGAAGAAAAAAGACGAGCATCAACAACAACAACATCAACATTGCAACAATAGCGTATAACAACAACAACAACAAAACGTGACAGCAGCAGATGCACGACAAACAGCGGCAGCAGGAAACAGAACAGACAACAGCAACACGCACAACCGCAGAAGAAGAACAAGAAAAGAAGAAGAAGAAGAAGAAGAAGAAAGAAATTGAAAACTACATACCCATCTTGCTTGGCGACAAAAACACGGGCACATCAGTGCAAGAACCAACAGCAGCAGCAGCGTACAACAGTAGCAGCGGCGAAACAGAGAACGGAAAAAGGGAACGACATATGGTGATGATAGCGATGGCAGATCGATTATGGAGGAAAAATGAAGAGAGAAGAGTGAAGGGGTGCGTCCAAAGAAGAAGAAAATGGAGGATGATGGTGAGATGAAGAAGAGGAAGCCAGCGGAAGAGATATAAGGAATGAGGGGAGTTGAACGTGAAGCGGTGGATATAGAAAAAAAAACAAATGGGGGGTGTATACGTTCAACAAGTGGGATGAATTCATTCCATTTATTAAAAAAAAGAGGTTAAGTACTACATACTAACAGAATAGGTGTCAGTACAACACAGTTTCGAGACAATAAGTTGACAGACTCAAGAAATCGAACATAAAAACGAATTAATAAAAATAATTGGGTCGACTAATAAAATTAGTAAATAAACGTTTCTCGAGATATAAATAATTATTCGGGTCAAAAATGAAGTTTATAGAAATAAATAATTAGACAATGAAATAATATTTCTCGATAAATAATAAATTTTTGATAAAGTGAATTAAATTGATTTCTCGAGGAAAGGTAATAGATGTTTTGACAAACTTAAAATAAATGAACTTCGAGTCGAAAATAGAAATTCGAGCTTAAATATAATTAAATAAAAATAATTTAGAATTTAAATCACCGAAATAGACTTTCGATAAGAATTAAATTAAATGTATAAAATAAATAAAAATAAAAATAAAAATATGTTCTAAATATGAGAAGAGTTTCCGAGAGAAATAGAATTTTAGGAGTTTGAAACGATTAAACGATAAACTTGTTTTATAATAATTTTAAGAATTACGAGTTAAATCATAAAAATAAAAATACAGACAAAATTTTAATTTAATCTAATTTATAAAATCAAGGGTGTTACATTTTCAGGGTACACGACGTGCGTTGAAATATTTTCGCAGAAGCTAAGCCCCGAGGCTAAGGAGTTGATGAGGGAGACAGCTTTGGGCCCTTTGGTTGATCTATGGGTTCAGTTAATTGGTTGCCAGGTTCAGAGTAACATGATGGTGATTAGAGCGACGGTAGATCGCTTCCACGATACTACCTCCACTTTCCATTTGATGTTTGGGGAAGTCGAGATGACTTTGGAGGACTTCAGGTTGATCACTGGGTTGCCTTGAGGTCGTGAGATGATTATGTGGGCCACAGAAGGGTCGAGGTTGGATAGTGACGAGGTTAGAGGCTGGATCGGTGATTGTCTGGAGCCTGCGGCGTACGACTTGCCTCACCCTTTGGCGAGTTCGTATATCACTGATCATTTTGAGAGGGTGCGAGCGCTGGAAGGTTGAGTGCCCAACACACTAGAAACACCCAAATTTGGACCTGGTGGCTGCAGGAGTGCCCAACAAACACCCGATGACGATCGAACTGCAACGCGACGCGAGTTCGCAATGTTTTAGATAGTTTTTCTATAGAACAGATCAAATAATTACTCGGAAAGATTAAATTAACATCAAGGCAGGCTTAGTCGCGTCATTACGGTCTCGTCGACACTAATGAGAGTCAATTCCGACACCGGGGCCCCAAAACGGTCCCGAAATATGCAAAGTCAAACCCGAGTCAACGTGTCGGGCCGAGCAAACCTCGAGACACGCGCCCGAGGCCCACTCGGAGCACGACGCACTAGGGTTAAAGGGAAGCCTTAACCTCCAAGAAAGACTAAGATATGCATCTTCTCCGTTTCGGAAAGTTTTGATATCGGATCTTCAAAACTTCAACAGCCTGAGCTCTGGCGCCTGAAGACTGAACTGCCTCACACCAGGCGTTTGAAGACCCAGTCGGTGGACCACGAGAACGACTAATATCTATATTATCGCGTTAAACCTGATTTGCTAATACGTATAATATTAGTACTCTATACTCTCCTATGTGCATCTCTTCATAGCCTGCTTGTCACGTGAAATCGCATGCAAAGAATGTAAACACAACTACTTTGAAGACAAAACCTACTTGTCCTTAAACAACCGACGTAACAAAAAGTATAGGGTGAAAACAACGGATGTTACAGTATTTCCACCACAACAAAAGAACTAGGTTATCAGCCCACCGATTGATTAGTAGAGGCCGCTATAGTGCGGCCGGGATTGGGTGTTGGCATCTATCGGATGTTGGATTCCCAATACGTATGATAAGTGTGGTTTGTAGTGCCTATTTTGTAGTGTTTTGGTCCCATTTTCCTTGTAGAATCGTTCCTTGGGAGCGGTTTAGGGGCTTCTTATGCTTCCTTTAGTTCGTTTCAGGTTCCCGAGACCGATTTGGAAGAGTTGGAGCGATTCCGACTCGATACATACACATTTTGGAGCCAACGAGATAAAGAAACGATGACTCGATGCTTTGGAATCGACCCCGAGACCTTGGGACCCAATCCCGAGCCTCCGAGACCCGATCCCGAGTCCCGAGAATTGATGAGAAGTCCATGTGAGGCAAGGAGGAACCAAAAAGGTCATATTGGAGGCCTACAAGACTCATCCCCGACGGGTATGCACCTCATCCTGTCGGGAATGATGTGCGAGTTTAAGGGAGCCACTGACAGGCCGTCCCGGTTGGGACCAACCCGTCCCGGTCGGGACCACCCAGCTGTCCCGGTCGGGATGACCCGTCCCGTTCGGGACCACCCAGCTTCAGCCCGCATTTCCTTTCTTTCTTCTCCCTTCCATTTGTAACCCTATATATACTCTTCCCTTGTTATCTTAAGCTTAGGTTAGACATTACCCACAAACCCTAGCCTAGTTTTAGCATAGATTAGATTAGATTAGTGTAGATTAGTCTTTAGATTATCGTTAATCCTAGTTTAGTGCTTGTAATTTGGGAATTCTTCAAGATCTTCACCAAGCTTGACAAACTTGGATGTTTGTTTTGGGTTTTTCTCATCTATGCAAGTTTCTTTCTTCCTTTCATCTTCTAGTATGGTATAATCTTCTTTTCCTTTCTCTTAATCTTTGTTCTTTAATCAAGTTTGAATCTTTATTATTGTTTGTTCTTGTTCTTGTTAGTTTGGTAGAGTTTGTTTAGGTATGTTTGTTTCTTATGATGATTCCTCTTGTTCTTGTTAGTTGTATTTTGATTATGTTAGAGTAGTGTTCTTGCTAGGGTTAGTAGGGTGATTAGGGTGTTAATTGGGTGATTAAGGGTTTGTTGGAGATGTGGGTGGAAGATTTGGGTTTCCTCTTGGTTGATGAATGTTACATGTTTGATGAAATGCTTGAATGACTAAGTAAGTTAGATTGCTTGTTTTTCTTGCCTTTCCCTTGTGGGTGTTAGTTTGTTATGGGTTCGGTTTCCTCACTAAGTTGGGAGAGCCCGGTGAGGGCGACCCCTAGGTCGGTCTAAGTTGCGACCGCCCGGATGCGATCTAGGCCATAGCGCGCTAGAACCCCGTTTGTCATGTGTGTCGCCAAAATGGGTTCCATGAGGAACCTCTAGGTGGGTCTAAGTTGCGACCGCCCGGACCGACCTAGATCACCCTACTACCTCCTTCACTCTAGCTCTTCCTTGACCATTCCGTTACCCCTTTGACCCCGACCTAATCCTAGCCCGTTTCCTTTGTTTGTTTTCTTGCTTTAGACCTAGCTTAGTCCTAGTCTCCCCCTCCTTAGATTAGCTCGTCTCGAACCTAGTCCTAGACCGTAGCATACCTTAGTCCGACCTCCCGTCCCTGTGAATTCGACCCGACTTACCCTAGCTACCCACTAGGTTTTGCCGATTTTATTTGGTGGCGGGATCCACGACAAATCCCTCCCATCAAATTGGCGCCGTTGCCGGGGACAGCGTAGTTTAGACTTTTGTTTGCTTAGTTTTGGACTTTGTTCTTGATTTTTGTGTTCTCTTCTCCTTGTGTATCTCTGTTTTTCTTCTTGTGTGTTACTCTCCCTTCCTAGTGCCTCAAAAGCACTAGGATACTAACGTTTGCTCAAGTGCTTCTAGCTCATCCTAGCTACCAAAGCAACGTTACCATGGCTCGTCCAAGCTACCATCAATCATCACGGGACAACTTTGGGACAAAAGGCCAAGTCCCGAAATTTCACCAACCATTTCAACCTCATCAACATTCTTATGAACCCTCTTCTTACGGTCACCATGAAAGTTGTCAAGGATCATTACAACATCCTAACAACTACCAAACACCCTCATATAACCCACAACCACAAAATCCCTACTTTGAGACATGTCAAATGTTGGCCCAAATGCTAAGGAGTCAAGATGAGACAATAATGTTATTGCAAAAGGGTCAACAATTGATGTTGACTCAAATACAAGGGGTTAGAGAGGAGTTCAAGGCCCAAATAGAGGTGCAAGATGCTCGCATCAATGCACTCATGGCTCATATCACGATGTTGGCCACTCGAGCTCCATTAGATGTTGAGGAAGGTTCATTTGGGCAAGAAGGTCGGGTGCCTCCACAAGAAAGTCAACCCAACCTTGAGGCTACAAATGAAGAAGAGAGGGTCGATCAAGAGACCATTGTTGAGTGTTGCTTGGGCGGTGAAGATAGGGGGAGAATAGAGGAAGTTGAAGCTTCAAGGGCCAACAATGAAGAGGGGAGTGAACATGATTCTCGAGATAACTCTTGGGGAGCCGATGTATTGGCTATCAAATTGGATTTGTTCGATTTTCTTCGTGATGAACCGGATGACAATCCAAAGCCAAGTGAAGACATACCTCCTCTAGGCCATATGGACAAGGCGAGCGAAAAGGAGCGCAATACCTGGGAAAAAGAAGTAGATGCCTTGGAACTTGCCTTGAACGGGAAATTGGAGGATCTATAACCCTCCAATGAAGAAAACTTGATGCCTTCTCCTCCTCTACCGCACTCGATGCCTAGTCCCTTGTCTTGTGAGACGGTTGATGAAGAGCATCCTTGTCGGGCGGTGGAAGAGAACCCCACCCTCGACCCCGTAGAAGAAGCGACACCCTTAGGGTGTGATCTCCCACATCATGACACCGAGCACGACTCTAGACCACTATACCTACCGGATGGTCATAAGAGTCGTAGCTATGTTGGTTTCGAAGACCCGTAAGATCACGATAACCCCGAGCATAATGAAGATGATCGCTTCTTCCCTCCGACTTGGAAGCTTTTGAAAGTGGCTAGGCTTGGCCATGTGAGCTTCAATGAAGATGTTGCTAGAGCATTTGACTTACTACTCCGAGCTCTTGATGGCTATGGAGGCGTTGTTGGTGAGAGTAGTTAGTGTAAATATTTTTTCCCTTTTCTTTTGTTCTTGTATTTGTGTTTAGGTTTGTTTGTATATTTTGGTTTGTAGGATTGTTAGTTTTGTGAAAATCTAGTTATTTGGATTGTTGATGAGCGATGTGAGGGAGAGAATTTGATGTTGTATTTGAGCTTATTGTCATAGGTGTGAAGTGAGGTTGATTCCTAGAGAGGAATGGTTGATGATAGAGCTTGGGTCGTGAGTATGGAAGCCGGTTTTTGAAGCTTCGGTGAAGCTTTTGGGGTTTTGGAGGTCAAGAAGACCCATCCCGGGCGGGAAGGGAGCTTCCCGACCGGGAAGGTCATGCCATCCCGACCGGGAAGGAGCCGTCCTGATCGGGATGGAGGTGAAAAAATTGGAGCTTACTGGAGTGTCGTCCCGACCGGGAAGGTGGCTTCCCGACCGGGACGATTGTGTCTTCCCGATCGGGACCATCCCTCCCGACCGGGATGGTCCCCTTTCTCCTCTTTTGGCCTCTTCTTCGACATTTGGGCCTACCCAACCATTGTATACCCCCACCCAACCTCCCTACCCATCCTTGCTCACGTCATATGACCATTACACTTCATTTACATACCCTCACCTCATTTCTCTTCCCTTTACACCGAGTTTCACATCGAATCCCACTCCCCTCACACCATTACTACCTTTACCATGCGGTTTGATCGAGAATGAAGAGGAATAGCAATAAGGAAGACAAGTTCAGTGCCTTTCTTGATCATTGGAGACGATGGAGCGAGTGAGTTGCTATCCTATAGGTACGGCAACTATCCTTTCTTTTCCGTCTATTATTGCTTGTTTTCTCTTGTTTGCCCCCCCTTCCCCTTGAGTCATGGTGTCTTGGTGGCCTTCGAGGCCTTGGTTTTGGTTGCTCCCGATTCTCGATGATGTGACTACATCGAGAGTCATTTACAAAATCCAAATTTTTCAAGATTTTCACCTTTTTGTAGGATTTAGTCGGATTCGGGCGGAATCCGGGCTAGGTGACTTGATTACACCTAGCCCTCCCCTTCCATTTCCTTTTATTTCCTTCTCTTTATTTTCTTCTCCCATCCATATCTTTTCTAGTCTCGGCTCATGGTGACTTGATTACACCCCGGCCGGACACCTTCAACCTTTTTCTTCACTTTATTTTTGATTTTTAGCTTTATTTTCGTAGTTTCTTTTCTTTTCTTTTGTGCTCCCATGCACTACGGTCGAGCATGAGGACATGGCTCGGCTTAAGTGTGGGGGAGCGATATTCTATCGTAGTTAGTTTTATTTTTGTAATTTTTCCAAAAACCTTTAAAAACCCTAAAAATCAAAAAGATTTTCTTTTGTGTGTTTTTATTTTGTGTCGTGTATTTGTTTCTTTGTGTGTTTTGCCTCCCTTTTCCTTATAGGTTGCTTAAGCCACCGATGGCTTTGGAAAGCTTTCAAGACTTCCGGTAACATCTTTATCCCTTTTTCTTCTTTATCTCTTGTGGAGTTTGGAGGAGATCGTGATGTTGTGTGCTCGGGAGGAGCTTTGTAAAGTTTGATGTTGGTTGGTTGCTCATTTGGAAGCTAGGGGTGGTGTTTGTGTTATGTATGTGTTCGTTTTGTGTTGTTTTTGTTTTGTTGCTTTTGTTTCTTTTTCTTTCGTTTTCGTTGAGTCTTTGTTTTGTGTTTTGTTGTGTTGTCTTGTGTGTAAATGGTTTTCGAAAACCCGGTTTAGAGGCTAGTGTGTGAGTGCTAACTTTCCCTTCCTAGTAGTGTAAATCGAGTCTTGGACTTTAGTCTAGTAGAATGACCCTAAATCAATGATTTCGTTGGTCCTTTACCTTGAGTCCACCTAGCTTACTAGGGATTTACTACGGGATTTTCATTTTGACCATTTTGACTACCCACGGTGTGTAAAGGCCTTGGTTACCGAGTCTCGTCCCTTAGGTGACCGTGTCTAGGATCGTTTGATTAGTCCAAGTTTTCTCCCCTTTTTGTGGGTTTGAAGGGAAATCGCGACCCCCGACTCACCCATTCACCTACCTCCTACACATATCCACACAATAACTTGCAACTTGTTGATTCCTCTCTTTCTTGTCATACAAAGAAATGCCAAAAAAAGCCAAATCTTGCCAAAAAAAGGGCAAAGAAAAGAAAATGAAAGAAAATGAAAGAAAGAAAAGAATGAAGAAAAAAGAAAAGGCACAAAAGCCAAAAAGAAAATAGAAAAGATGAAAAAAAGAATGGCATGGCAAAACAAGGCAAAAATGCAAAAGAAAAGAGAAAATGCCAAAAGAAAACCGTCACACAAAAATAACTCCTACCCCTCAAAATAAGCCTTTTCCCGACTTTTTCCGTGAAGAGCCTACCAAAGGACCGAGTCCCGAGGAAGGATGATAGCGGCATTAGTCGGTCTTCCCTCATTTTGCAATTATTTCCACCTTTTTACTTGGACTAGTTAGGCGGTTTTGGACACGGGACGACCCTCTTGGCTCACGCTAAAGGGGGCGGGGTCTCACTTACCTACAGTGTCGACTAACACCGTGGTTCTTCACTTCCCACTCCGCCGATCGTCCCGTATTACGTTCTTAGAAGGTTAGAAGGAACCGAGGTAAGTTACCAACGTTTTCGTTGCTTTGTCGTCATACTATTAGGGTTTAGTCCATCTTGGTTTGTATTGCTAGCTTGGGAACGTTGTCACTTGCCTTGAGTCCTAAACCGGTGCATCTTTCACCGCTTGTTTGAGATAAGCGGTATTTGTTTTTCTTTGGGTGCAATCGATTATGTGTTCGTTTGTGTGTTTGTTTGTTTTTGTGTCTTTTGTCCTGTTGCATCCGCAGTTTTGTCGCAAGACCCGACTTGCCTTGCGGAGTGCACTTTTCCTCTAAGTGCACTCGCGTGAGTTGAAAGGGCGTAGGGTGCGCTAATACCCATTCGGCTAGTATAGTAGTTAGTATGTGCTTACTCGAGGGCGAGTAAGGGTTAAGTGTGGGGGAGTTGATAAGTGTGGTTTGTAGTGCCTATTTTGTAGTGTTTTGGTCCCATTTTCCTTGTAGAATCGCTCCTTGGGAGCGGTTTAGGGGCTTCTTATGCTTCCTTTAGTTCGTTTCAGGTTCCCGAGACCGATTTGGAAGAGTTGGAGCGATTCCGACTCGATACATACACATTTTGGAGCCAACGAGATAAAGGAACGATGACTCGATGCTTTGGAATCGACCCCGAGACCTTGGGATCCAATCCCGAGCCTCCGAGACCCGATCCCGAGTCCCGAGAATTGATGAGAAGTCCATGTGAGACAAGGAGGAACCAAAAAGGTCATATTGGAGGCCTACAAGACTCATCCCCGACGGGTATGCACCTCATCCCGTCGGGGATGATGTGCGAGTTTAAGGGAGCCACTGACAGGCCGTCCCGGTCGGGACCAACCCGTCCCGGTCGGGACCACCCAGCCGTCCCGGTCGGGACCACCCAGCTTCAGCCCGCATTTCCTTTCTTTCTTCTCCCTTCCATTTGTAACCCTATATATACTCTTCCCTTGTTATCTTAAGCTTAGGTTAGACATTACCCACAAACCCTAGCCTAGTTTTAGCATAGATTAGATTAGATTAGTGTAGATTAGTCTTTAGATTATCGTTAATCCTAGTTTAGTGCTTGTAATTTGGGAATTCTTCAAGATCTTCACCAAGCTTGACAAACTTGGATGTTTGTTTTGGGTTTTTATCATCTATGCAAGTTTCTTTCTTCCTTTCATCTTCAAGTATGGTATAATCTTCTTTTCCTTTCTCTTAATCTTTGTTCTTTAATCAAGTTTGAATCTTTATTATTGTTTGTTCTTGTTCTTGTTAGTTTGGTAGAGTTTGTTTAGGTATGTTTGTTTCTTATGATGATTCCTCTTGTTCTTGTTAGTTGTAGTTTGATTATGTTAGAGTAGTGTTCTTGCTAGGGTTAGTAGGGTGATTAGGGTGTTAATTGGGTGATTAAGGGTTTGTTGGAGATGTGGGTGGAAGATTTGGGTTTCCTCTTGGTTGATGCATGTTACATGTTTGATGAAATGCTTGAATGACTAAGTAAGTTAGATTGCTTGTTTTTCTTGCCTTTCCCTTGTGGGTGTTAGTTTGTTATGGGTTCGGTTCCCTCACTAAGTTGCGAGAGCCCGGTGAGGGCGACCCCTAGGTCGGTCTAAGTTGCGACCTCCCGGATGCAATCTAGGCCATAGCGCGCTAGAACCCCGTTTGTCATGTGTGTCGCCAAAATGGGTTCCATGAGGAACCTCTAGGTGGGTCTAAGTTGCGACCGCCCGGACCGACCTAGATCACCCTACTACCTCCTTCACTCTAGCTCTTCCTTGACCATTCCGTTACCCCTTTGACCCCGACCTAATCCTAGCCCGTTTCCTTTGTTTGTTTTCTTGCTTTAGACCTAGCTTAGTCCTAGTCTCCCCCTCCTTAGATTAGCTCGTCTCGAACCTAGTTCTAGACCGTAGCATACCTTAGTCCGACCTCCCGTCCCTGTGGATTCGACCCGACTTACCCTAGCTACCCTTTAGGTTTTGCCGGTTTTATTTGGTGGCGGGATCCACGACAAATCCCTCCCATCAACGTACCCTCACCCCTTACTCAAAATCGATGGTTTCCGGATGTCCGAAACCAATGGCAATGAGAGTCATTCCAGGCATGGAGTGCTTAAGGCCACAAGTCTTTATCTTTAGGTCCCGTGCCCCTCAACTTTGAGCCGGCTATGGATCAAAGTTGACATGAAAGGTTTCCGAGTCCCCATAATTGACTCGGTGGTGACTCCACAAATCGGCAACGAATTCAGTTCACTAAAAAGGTCGCCTTACCAAATGAATCGACCTTTAAACATTTACATCCACGACTCGATCGATTCCCAAACAGAAACACAGGTGCCCGCGCCCGTCTAGTACAAGTCTTGATCGTCATCCGAATCGAGGTCCGACACATCGTCCCGTACGCGAGATCGGACCGGCCCCCGACCGGGAGGGGTCCGCATGGGTGGCCGCCGCCACACGTTGAAAAACCGGATCTATCCCGCGGGGGCACGCGCGGGGCGCCGGGCGGTGCGGATCGACGTCCACAGTTTGGCGACTCTGCTGGGGATTTGGAAGCAAGTTTCCAGCGGTGGTGTAACTTGAACGTGGTCGGTGAAGCTCATTTCTTAGTTCCTAGTTGTGGTCACTACAGGTTTTGGCCCTAAAAAGCCCACCCTAACCGATATGAAGACCAACCGACCTCTTCGCGGTAAGATCCTTATGGACACGCAGAGAGATCCTCGGTTGACGCTCCGGCCGCTTAACGCGTACCTCGCGGGAATAATAAACGGGTAGTTCTGAACGGACGGTATGGCACTCGTCTCCCCAGATGATTCATTAATACCTAAGTAAAGACTATTCGTGGGCGGTAGCCTACCCTAACCTACCCGTGTCTGCATCCTGCATGAGTGTATGTATTCCTAGTTATGTGTAGCGTGTTCGAACAACCCAACCCAAATAAAGCACTAAAATCTGGATTCAACCACGCCAACATATTCAACCGCACCCAATTCCGTTTTCGAAAAATACCTCCTCTTTTCAAAGCGACCTTTTGAGCACCGATACTCCGGTCAAACCATAATTTCCAAAAAAAAAAAACATTTTGGATGTCGTTATCATGGCAAATTTCACACCCACTACTTTCAAATAAAAAAAGTGCCACTGCTTTGGCCAAAATAAAACCCGTCAACGACGAATACCGTAATACCACCTAAAATCCCGATCAATGGGACCAAGATACCTCAAACGGTTACATTTTATTTCAAAAGAAGAAAATGTTTTTTATACGCACACCGTTAACACAACCAAAACTTCAATTAATGAAGTCAAGGAATCCGAAGCGGTCACAAAACGTCATTTTAAAAACACCACGCTCTATCTCGAGCACCACATGCACTAAAAATATCGAACTAGTAAATTAATAGTAGTTTCAATAAAGGCACCACGTCTCCATTTTCAAAACTGGTTCCCCAAGAACCATGTTCCTTTAAAAAAAACATTTACACATTTGCTATCGTCGGCTTCCCGACGCACACATATAGCAACACACTTTCACGTCACAAACGACGTCACCACACCATCGTCACCCTAATTTTACAAATCATCGTTTGCAAAAAACTTTCGCTGCAAACATCGGTCGTTTTCAAAAGAAAAACATATATCAAAGCCCTTTTGATTCCGAGCCGGGATCGAGATCAATTCCTTACGTCGTACAACCGGGTGATTAATTGTCTGTGTTAGTTACTAGGATCGCCTCCATTTGAGGTCTTACGTTTTGGGTTGTCTCGTCTCGAGAAGTCCTCTCCAAATCTCACCTCCGAGATTGGTGTCAAATCGTCTCGTTCTAGAGACATAGATTCATTAGGCGCTTCGCCGAATACATCGAGAGTCTAAAGCACCCAAGTCCCTAATTCGATGACCGCAAACACGCGCAAATCAAGGGTCTTGTTTCCGTGTCGCTCAACAACGAGCCTCCCTTAAGTCTTTATCCCATCTGGTAGATCCATTCTCATTAATACCACCCATTCCGCAGTCATGTCAGGAGATTCAAGCGTGGATACAAGTAACCATAGTGGGAACAACGTCGAACAGTCCGAGGATAACAGCGTAGGAACCCTAGCCAACATGATCGTACCTACTGGCCACCATCATTACCATGAATGCATCCGTAAACAGCATCGATTCCCACCTAGGCCACTTGGAAGATAAGGCCTCTAATGAACACCATAACCGGATCCTTAATGAGGTCCTTTTAACCTACACGCCGCTAGGTGGTGCTCCTGCCGGAGTCACCCGTAATGACCCCGTTACGCCACCTCAAGACCACATCCTACAGTCTGCCATGAGTCGCATAGAATTACTTGAAAACCAAATACGCCTAAACCAAGGCAGCAATGTCCATCTAGAAAATCACAGAAAGTTTGAAATGGTGAACGACCAGCTACCAAAAAAGTTTTCCTTAGCCGACATACCGAAGTTCAAAGGAACGGAGGACCCTCTCAACCACATCCGGGCCTTTAAGGATTACATGGCCATTAAGGGGGTCAAACCCAGCCTTTTCTAGGGAAGAGTAGGGTTAGGTCGGGTTCATGGGTGTATTTGGCTAGTGGGGGAATCGAGGATAAAGGAGTCGCCTGGTCACTAAGGTAAGCCCGCGCTCTCGCAACAAGAACAAACCCGAAAACTCATGCAAGAGGCTACTATACCCAAACCGTGAGGATTCGACCACCAATCATGCATAACAAGAAGGAAGAAACAAGCAAGAGTAGTATTGGCCACTACCACCCTAACATACATTTCATGAAACATATGGCATACATGACAAGAGATTAGCAACAAAGGTTGAACCTTTACCCACAATCAACCCTAATAACCCATGATTAACACCTAATCCCCCTACTAACCCCACAAGAATCTACTCACACATGATTAAGCTAAAACTAACATGAACAAAGGAAAACAACATAGGAACAAAAACAATCATTACGAAGATTAAACAAGGATGAACAATAAACAATAGATAAAGATTGAAACTTTACTAACAATGAAAGATTAAGAGAAAAGAGAAGAAGAAAGGTTATACCAACTAGAAGATGAATGAAAAGATTGAAACTTGCATATAAGAAAACCTAAAAACATACACCAATGTTGTCAAGATTGATAGATTCTTCAAGAATTCCAATAATACACAAGTAACTTTCTAGGATTAAGCTAAGATTAAAGGAAGATTAAGAAAAGATTAAGAAGAGACTAAGCTAAAAGTAGGGGTTTTCTATCTAGGGTTTCGTGCTTATAACATTACAAGAGGGGAGTGTTTATAGGGTTGCATGAATAAGGGAGGCGAAGCGTCGATGCGTGAGAGGAGCAGGGGGGCTCACGATCATGTTTGCTGGCTCCCGTCGTGAGCCAGGCCCGTCCCGACCGTGAAGGGTGGGCCTCACGGCCGTGAGCTGCTGCTGTAGCTTCCTTCCTCTCGTCTTTACTTCACGGCTTACTACACGGCCATGTAGCTTCCCGGGTCGACTACATCTTGCTTTTCCTTGGTCCTATGGATATCTCGTGACTCTGAATAGGTCCTTACGACGTAGAATTGGGCTCCAAAAGCCGCATTCTTGCCGTACGACGCTAGAAACACAAAATATCCCAAGAGAAAACATTAGTACCACAAAAACCGCTTCTAAAAGCGATTAAACTAAGGAAAAACAAGTAAAGCAAGAAGGAAAGACGATACAAATTAAGGATATCAAAATGCCTTAATAAGTTATTTTAAAATATTTCAAAATTGTTTCAAATTTTGATTTCAAGCAATCGGGATTTTTGTGAAAACTTTCATAATTGCAAATATTTTATTTCTATAATGTTATTATGTGAAACCGTTTAAAATTTTCGAAATAATTTTGTATGTTCAATCTTTCGTTTTTATTGTCGGTAGACATTTGAATATATATGAAAAACATTTGACGATTGATTCAAATTTTACTAACTACGAAATTTAATTTCTCAAAACCAAATTTTGTTTGGTCTTAAAATGCAATACTTTCAAATTTCTTAATCAAAATGTTTTACCGTTGTTTTGAAAATGCTTTGGATACCCTATTTTCCTCGAGTTCGTTTACTAATATTATTTATCGTCGTTATTTTCGCAAATTACTCTTTAGTAATTTAAAAGATTTTAAACATCCGGAAACCTAACCTTACCCATCTTCAAATAAATTTTTGCATTCAATTTCGTATCGCGTTGAAGGTTGTAAAATTCACTTTTTAAACCAAAACTTGTTTTTTTAAGCGAGTTAGGCATTCGTTGTTGACTCAAAATATATAATTTCGTTTTTCTCTTATATTTTTTGTGTTCCTGTAAGTTTTGGGGATGAAACTATTTTTTTACTGGGGAAGATTTTAACACTCCTGATTTGTATAAATTAAATTTTATTCATATTTTATTCTCTTTACGATTTAACTCGTAATTCTTAAAATTATTATAAAAAGAATCTATTTATTAACCATTTTGAATTATTAAAATTTCATTTGTCTCAAAAAGTCTACTAATATTTAAAATATATTTTTATTTTTGTTTCCATTTGGTTACTCATTTAATTTCTATTGAACTTCTATTTTGTCGATTGGAACTCTAAAGTCTTTCGATCAAAGCTCGAATTTCTATTTTTCAACTCGGACTCGTCTTAATAATATTCGTCAAGACATTTATTATTTCTCCTCGAGAGATCAATTTAATTTATTCCCGTCGAAAACTGTTATTATTATTATTTCTCCGAGAAGTATTATTTCTTCGCAAATGCTTATTTTAATAAATCCTGATATACATTTTCTATATTTTCTCTAACTATTTATATTTTCGAATTTTTTAGTTCCCCGATATTTATTTTAGACTCGAGAAATATTTTATTAATACGTTATTTAATTGACCCAATTACTATACTCTCATTGATCGATTTTAACACGATTACTCGTGATTCGACTTTCGATCAGATTCGTCCTCCTTTTCTTACCTTTTGTTTTATGTTCAGGTACTTTCCCTTTTATCTTCTTCACTATATGATTCATCCCCCCACCAGTCTGTTCCTTTGAATCAGCCACTCTCCATTTATCTTCATTCCCTTTTACGTTCCTCTTCCCCTTTCACCATCTCCATCTTCTTTTCTTCAACCCTCAATAATCTCCCCTGACCTTCAATTCTGACTACCGCTGTCACCCCCTACTGTATTACCCGCCGTGCATTATGAATATTTCTTATTTAATACGGGTCGCTGTTATGGGTAGTAGTAATATAATTCGTTAAGTTATTTATTTTAACCCGTATAGTGTATAACCCGTTTTAGTTTGTTTAACATATTCCTAATACCTATACATGTTACGTATAACCTAAGCTTTTATACATGCTTTTAGTATCTAACTGAGTTGAGACCGAATTTGAATAAATAGTGGTTTACGTAATTAGATGGGTCAAACCAAATTTTACACACATTCCCGAGCCCAATTACCTTCCTAAGTCATGTGGGCCAAAGCAACTAGTAAAAATCCACGTACGTAGGGTTTGTGTTGGTAGGTGTCATGCTTATCCCTTTTGCATTTTTCAAATTTGTCTTCTATGTAAACAACTAAACACGCACAACAACTCCTCACGCCGCACACAAACCTTTGGCGACTCCTCTTGTTTAGATCCCCCTCTAACCTAGCAGACTTCATACACCAAATACACATAGTTCGTAAGTATGCCCACTTAGTCGGCCACACGAGCAAGATGAGGGGAGAAGGAACCCGAGTCGTCAATCACACCCACATAATTATAGGTATCTTGCAGTGTTTGTCCTATTTGAGCATCAAATTTGTTATCGTGTCGTGTTGTTACTATCGTTTGGTGGTAGTATGGTCGTGAGCTCGTTCTTGTTGTCGATGTATTCCCGCTATTGTCGTGAGGATGCTTGGATGCGTTGTCGGGAGGGTGTTGTCGTAGTCGGGATGTTTGGTTGTGTTGGGTTGTTGTTTTTGGTAGGGTACTGTTAAAGTAGTATTATTGTTGTTGTTGTTGTTGTTGTTGTTGTTGTTGTTGTTGTTGTTTTTGTTGTTGTTATGGCTTCTGTGTTGCGGATGCTTCTGGGTGTTACGTGATATTGGGTTCGGCCGGGTTATGCCTGTCGGGTCAGTCCAGGACAAGACTCGCGACCATGATAGTAGCGGGTCGGTCTCATTTTACAATTTAGTTATGTTGGGTGGGTCTCATTCGTTAATTTAATTAGGTCGGATCGATTTCATTTCTAATTTAGATAGGTTTGTGTTAGTTTCGTTTTATAATTTAATTACGTTAGGGTCGTTATTGATGGTTGAGGATTTGCCGTGGATCCCCACCAACAAGTAGAGTCCAACTATACCTAACGGGTAGCTAGGGTAAGTCGGGTCGATATCCACGGAGACGGCTATAGATGTCTAGACTAAGTCTACCTAAAAACAAAGCTAAGTCACAAACAAACACAAAGATGATGAGAATTGACTAACTATGATTGTTGGAGGAGATGAAAGTGGACTAGCAATGTACTATGTATGATATGAACTAATGAAATAACTAAAGATTAACTAAGCAAGTAAACTAGAGAAGATGGTCGACTAAAGGGGTAGAGGAATCAAATATGGGAAAGAGTAGGGTTAGGTCGGGTTCGTAAGTGTAGTAGGATGATTGGGTAATCAAGGGTGTAGGTGCCACTTAGTTACTAAGGTCGGTTTGCGCTCTCGCGCCAAAGCCAAAGTCCGCACTCTCGTGTCAAAGACTAGACCCGAACATTCATGTTAGATGCTACTCAAAACACAAGTATTCAACCACAAATCGAATACACAATGAGAAGATGAGAACAAGTATGAGAAGCATTGGCCACTACTACCCACACAAGCAATACAACAAACACATAGTGTGCCCAATATGTGACTAGCAACAAAGGAATCACCTTATCCACAATCAAACCCTAATTACCCATAATCCACACTTAATCCCCCCACTAACTCCACAAGGAATCTACTCGCTCATTATCAAACTAATACTAACATAAATAAGAGTAATCAACATAAACATCCAAACATTCATAATGAACAAACAAGAACAATAAACAATATGTAAGGATTAAAACTTGAAAGATTAACAAAGATTAAGAGAGAAGAGATTATACCAACTAACAAGGAGATAAAAAGATGATAACTTGCAGAAATAAGAAACTCAAATAATCTCCAAGGTTGTCAAGGTTGGATGAATCTTCAAGAATCTTCTTAATACAAGACTAATTAACTAGATAATCTAAGATTAACCCATGTTTAAAGAAAGATTAGGCTAATGAGAGGAGCAATAAATCTAGGGTTTTGGAATGTAGAGAGGTCAAAAATAGTCTAATGTCATGTAAGATGCTTAAACAATACAAGGAAGGAGTATTTATAAGGTTACAAGAGTGAAGGAAAAGTAAAGAAGTCACGCGGCCTACAGCAGGTCCATCCCGGTGGGATGGATGGTCCCGTCCGGGATGGCTTCATGGTTCCGTCCGGGATGGCTTCATCCCGTCCCGGTTGACTCAGCAGAAGAGCTTCTTTGTTTGCACTTCATCCCGACCGGGATGAGGGTTGTCCCGACCGGGATGGGTCTTGTAGGCCTCTAATATGGTCCCAAAGGTCCCTCCTTGCTCTCGTTAGAATTCTCATCGATTCTCGGTGCTCGGGATCGGGTCCAAGGGGCTTGGGAATGGGTCCCAAGGTCTCGGGATCGAGTATAGGCTACCGAGTGATCGTCGCTTCTCTTCGATGGCTCCAAATGTGTCGGAAACGAGTCGGAATCGCTCCATATCTCCAATAATGGTCCTAGGAACCTAACAAAAGCTAGAAGAAGCGTAAGTAGCCTCTATAACCGCTTCGAAGATCGATTCCACAGGACAAACCGGGACCAAACACAACAAAAAAGCACTACAAACCTCACTTATCAACTCCCCCACACTTAACCCTTACTCGCCCTCGAGTAAGCACAAACTAACTAAAGACTAAAAGAAACTAGACTACTAGCCGAGCGGGTATTAGCGCACCCTACGCCCTTTCAACTCACGCGAGAACACTTAGAGGACAAGTTATCTCCGCAAGGCAAGTGGGGTCTTGCGACAAAACTGTGGATGCAACCGGACACGAAAACACTCAAACAAACAAATACACACACACACACACACATAAACACCAAACGGTTGCATCCAAGACAAAACAAATACCGCTTCCCTCCACAAAGCGGTGAAATAGATACCGGTTAAGGACTCAAGGCAAGTGACAACGTTCCCAAGCTAGCAATACAAACCGAAATGGACAAAACCCTAATAGTATGACAACAAAGCAATAAAAACGTTGGTAACTTACCTAGGTTCCTTCTAACCTTCTAAGAACGTACCACGGGACGATAGGCGGGATGGAAAAAGGATGAACCACGGAGTTAGTCGACACTGTAGGTAAGTGAAGTCCCGCCCCCTTTAGCATTAGGCCAAGAGGGTCGTCCCATATCCAAAATCGCCCAACTAGTCCAAGTAAAAAGGTGGTCAAGGTTGCAAAATGAGGGAAGACCGACCATTACCGCTATCATCCTTCCTAGGGAATCGGTCCTTTGGTAGGCTCTTCACGGTAATAGTCGAAAAAAGGCTTATTTTTTAGGGTGAGGGTTCTTTTTGTGAGGTGATTTTCCTTGGCATTTTCATTCTTTTGCATTTGGCTTTTGATTTTCTATGCCATTTTTTTTCTTTTGTATTTTGTTTTTCTTTTGTTGTGCGTTTTTCTTTTTCTTCTTTCTTTTTCTTTTCTTTTTTTTTTCTTTTTTTTTTCTTTCATTTTCTTTCTTTCCTTGGCTTGCCTTTTTGATATGTTTTGTTTTGTAGGCATTTCTTGGAACCAAGTAAGACAATTTGCTACTTATTGGTGGGAAATGTGTAGGAGGTAAGGAAATGGGTAAGTCGGGAGTCGCGATTTCCCTTCAAACCCACAAAAAGGGGGAGAACTTGGACTAATCACACAATTTTGAACATGGTCACCTAAGGGACGGGACTCGGCAACCAAGGCCTTTTCACTCTGTGGGTGGTCATAATGGTCAAAATGCAAATCCCGTAGTAAATCCCTAGTAGACTAGGTGGACTCAAGGTAAGAATCCAACGAAATCATTGATTTAAAGTCATTCTACTAGACTAAAGTCCAAGACTCGACTCATGTTACTAGAAAGGGAAAGTAAACACTTGCGCACTAGCCTCAAAACCGGGTTTTCGAAAACCTTTTTACACACTAGACAGAACTACACAAAGCACAACAAAGACTCAACAAAAATGAAAGAAAAGGAGACAATACAACAAAACAAAACAAAATAAGAGAAAAGAAAACAAACATACAAACACACAGATAAAACCACCCCGAAACATCCACATAAGCAACCGAAACAAACACAACCTTCAACAAGCTCCATTTGAGCACACATCATCAAAAATTTCCTCCTAACTCCACAAGAAACAAAGAGGAAAAGAGATAGAAAGACGTTACCGGATGTCTTGAGCTTTCCAAAAATTAAGGAGATCAGGGAACCTATAGGGAAAAAGGGCAAACACACACACACAAAACACAAAATCACGACACAAAGACACAAAAGAAAAGGACACTAAGGAAAAATCTTTTTGATTTTTATGAAATTTTTCAAATTTTTAGGGGTTTTGATGTTTTATGAAAAGAAACTACGAGAAAATAAAACTAAACTAGCCTAAGATATCGCTCCCCCACACTTAAACTGAGAAATGTCCTCATGCTCGATCAGTAGTGTGTGTGGAGACACTAAAAAGAAAAGAAACTACGAAAATAAAGCAAAAAATCAAAAAGAAAAGTAGAGAAAAGGTAGAATGTGTCCGGCCGGGGTATAATCAAGTCACCATGGGCCGAGTCGAGAAAAGATATGGATGGGGGAAGAATAAAAAGAAAATAAAAGGAAATGGGAGGGGAGGACTAGGTGTAATCAAGTCACCTAGCCCGGATTCCGCCCGAATCCGACTAAATCCTAACAAAAGAAAGAGAAATAAAAGAAAAAGTGAAAATACTTGTAAATTTGGATTTGAAATGATTCTTGATGTAGTCACGTCATCGAGAGTCAGGAGCAATGACTACCAAGGCCCCCGAGGGCCACCATGACACAAAAGTGTAAAGGGGAAAGGGAGCAAACAAAGGAAGACAAGCAATAAAAGACGGAAAAGAAAGGATAGTTGTCGTACCAAACGGTTAGCAACTCACTCACTCCATCGTCTCAAAGTTCGATAACGGCACATCGCTAGTCTTCGTCATTGTTACTCCTCTTCATCCTAGATAAGGCCGCATGGTTGAAGTACAAAGGTATAAGGAGTTGGGATTTGATGTGAAACTTGGTGTAAATTAAAGTGAAGAGAAAATGAGATGAATGTATGTATATGAAGTGTAGGGGTCATATGATAGGTGCAAGGGTAGGTAGGGAGGTTGGGAGGGGGTATAAAGTGGTTGGGTGGGGTCAAATGTCGAAGAGGAGGCAAAAGAAGGAGCAGGGCATCATCCCGGTCGGGATGGATGGTCCCGGTCGGGATGACACACCCTTCCCGGTCGGGAAGCTCCCGTTGTAATCCCCTAGAAATCTAACGCGATACAGTGGCGGAAACACTGTAGAGTCGGGATTAAAACACGCTGTAACTATGTCTTAATAAAATTAAAACGGTAAGTCCAAACATTAGGCCTAAAATAAAATGGCCAAAAACTAAACAATCCAAAAGAAAGGGGTTTAACATCCACAAGACATAATTATTAAAAAGAAAATGAGCAGGATCCAAATTGCCCGCTAGCCCACACCCGTAAACAAGTATACCTGCCATGTTAAACATAACAGCCACAATCAGTGGGGAGCAACGTCAACGTTCTCCCAGCCGTATAACATGATTTTAAAACTGTAATTACTACTATAGGAAAATAGTAAAAATGGAAAACAGTAAAACAGCATATTAAAATAAGCTTTCAGCATAAATCAAAGTAATAAAATGGGTTTCCGAAGAAACATAAAAATATTTACCAACCTGCAACCAATTTATATCGATAATAAATAAAATAATCAATGTGGCGTTATGGATAGGGTTAATGTAGAATCTAGACTTTCACTAGGACAATACTAGAAACTAGCTTCGAGAACTGTAGACTTAACTCATAACAGAATCCAGTCTCTAACTAGGCAACTCAACTATAACAGGACTGCGTGCAGCGAGTTCCTGGTTTAAGTAGTGCACACCCCTCCTTGATACAAACCATATCCAGTTCAACCCGACGCGACTTATACGATGCGATATCTAAGTTTAAGGTAAATATACACTCTCCTGAACACAAACCATGCTCAGTTCAACAACCAATGCGCCCCATAAAGGCACACCAGCCTTACAGTTGATGGCAAAACGTGCATCCCAGACTATATTACTCTAAACCCACACTTGTCCTTATTCCATCACTCCAAAACAGGGTCATTATCGATACTTAAAAGATATAATCATGGCAAACATTATGGAGATAAAAGGAGTAATCACAATATTCTAAAACAGGAAGCTTTCTATTTGAGGAAACTTATATTTTTAGAAACTTTACTAAAAATAACATCATATCAAAATAGCGAAAATATTAGTTTATACTAATAAAACATTTTTAGTAAAAGATGTCGATTTATAAAACTAATACTTTCGGCCTTAACAATATTAATTTCCAAATTAAGGATAAATGGGTTTATGAAATTATTGAAATATCATACAAGTGTTTATAAAATGATTAAAAAAGTCTTAAACACTTCAGTACTACTAATTAGGGGGTTTCCAAAATTTATAAAACTAAAATTCCCTAATTATTAATAGTTTCGACAAAACAAGCATAAATAAGATTTTACGGCAAATGTCAAATTAAATCTTTTAACGTCTTTTCTTTAATTTAAATCATTAAACAAATTTAGAATATGAAAAGGGGTGATTTAACTCTCAAAGTTTCAGATTTAAATATTTTCAAAATTGCTGGAAAAATAATTCTTTTGGGTAAGACGAAGCATTTTAACGATAAATCGTAATTTGTCCAAAATTCATTACTATTAATTAAAGACTTTAATAAATAGTAAAAAAATTACGTAAAATAGCTAAAATATATTTTTGGACATTCTGTCCAGAAAAGAGAATTTTCCAGAATCATTAAACTCGGTTTTTAAAGGATTTTCACGTTAATCGTCTAATCTCGACAATAACGATTAATAAAAATAGTAATTACAAAACGATTTAAGTATTAATATCCAAAAACTATTATTAAAATTTAAAAATAATGATTTTCCAGAAAATATAATTTTTTTCAGATTTCCAAAATTCTAGATTTATTAAAGGCCAAAAATTGAGAATTTAAACGACAAACACGGTTTTAACGATAAACGATGATTTAAAGTGATTAATTAATTCACCCACTTAACAATTCCGAAAAATTATGAAAACTTTCAGAAAATTCTTTTTCAACAGAAACATCATCCACGAAATATTTCAGATTAAAATAAAATGTTTAAGTGCTAGAAATAAAAATCGATTTTTAATCGTTTTTGTTCGTAAACGGTAAAAATTCAATAATCGATATCAAAAATATCAGAAAAATACCAAATTATTAAAAATCATTAAAAACTTCATTTTTACAGAATATAATCATACATTACAAGTTTAGGCCAAATATTAAGATTTTACAAATTAATATAACAATTTAATCATTGATCTCGTAAAAGCGATAAAAATACCGAAACAAGCAAATTTTCAACTTTTAAAAATTTTCCAGATTATATGACATACATATATTGTCAAAAATTAAATATAAAAATATACATGCAATTACACAATTAAAATCACGAAATACCGAGTAACATCGACGTTACCTCTAATCCAAGTCTGAATCGACAATATACTCGTCAGCCTCGGGATCGTCCACGAATCCTACAATATATAAAAATCATGGCAGAAAAATACCATGAGAAAGGCTAAAAATCAAGGTAAATAATGATCGAAAACGACATCGATTATTACCTTAACGAAGGAATTGGAAAGAGGATTAATTCGACGCTAAAAATGAGACGATTAGGACTCGAATTGAACAAAAATCAGCTAAGAGAAGATGAGGAGTAACACGGCCAAAGGATGATGAGGAAGATGTTGTAGTAATTTTTTTCTTTAATGCAAAAATGAATGTAGAGTAAAGGAGGAGATGGAGGTTACTACACTTTAAAGAGTATGAATGAAATTAAAGCCTCCAAAATGAGGAATCCAAAGTGCATCTAGACCCAAAGTTGGCCGGCCAAGAGTAGAAGAGAGGGAGTAGGAAGAGCTTGAGTAGTAAAGCCTCAATTTAATGAAAGAAAAGAATCTTATGTTTACGGTTTAAAGTGATAAAATGAAACGTGTTAGTAAAACGTAGTTAAATTGCGACAAGAAGCTTTGTCGGTCCAAAATATGAGGACACGTCTCAAATGATTTATAAGTTGATAAAAATAAGAATTGTAAAATAGTTAAAGACATTTTAAAGCAATTCGAGTAAACCTCGCGTAAGAAAATAATTATTCGCGAAGCTTCGTAATAGAATCATTAATGGCCAAATTTTCGTAAATAAAAATATTTACTACTTGAAAATATTATATAAATGTATTTAAACATTTTTAGGAAAAAGAGTGACTTAAATCCAAGTTTTAAAACGTCAATTCAAAGAGGAATAGAATTCCTCGCGGAAAATTAATTAGCTTACGAAGAAAATCAAATAAATAGATGTAAAAGAATTAAAATCTTTAAAATAAAAATAAATATCATTAAACTCAAAATTGAAGATAAGCTTGGAAAAATGATGACACATAAGCCAAAATGTGATAGAGTTATAAGGATGTCATAACGGTAAGGAATAAAGATGCTAGAAATATAGCGGGTGTTACACCCGTCCCGGTGGGGATCACACTCCAGAAAACCCAATTTTTGGTACACTCATCCCGATCGGGATGGCTCCTTCCCGGTCGGGATGGTTCATCCTTCTCGGTCGGGATGCCTTCTTCCCGGTCGGGAAGAGTCTTCTAACTCTTCATTTCCTTTATGTCTTCACCCATAAGGCCACCAATACTTCGGGATGCAAGATCTCGTCCCCAAAAGCTTGTCAAAAGCTTCAAAAACCAACTTCCATGCCCAAATCTAACCTTCTATCATCAACTACTCACTCAAGACTTCATCTTCACTATAACCTATCAAACATTCTCAATAAACATCCATCAAAATCCCTCCCTCACATCGCTCATCAAATACCAAATTACAAGAATTTCACAAAACTCAAAAGAATTACAAGCAAGGGATATATACAATAAGACGGTTCTTTTAGAACTCCGTTAAACCAAGGATGGTGCATTCTTCAATCATTTTTCCACAACACTAAGGATAACTCCATCGCCATCAAGGGCACGAAGCAACAAAACGAAGGCTCGCATGAAATCTTCGATTAAGCTCGTGGAGTACCAACCTTCACTCCAAGGGTCATCACGACTTTGCCTAGAAGTTCCCGGTGCATCCCGATCTACTAAGTTCAGCGGCTTGAACTTGTACTTTCGATCCTTCGGGATATACCCAAACTTCCACTCATCTTCACAAGGCCTCAAAGGAGGCTCAACTTTCTTCTTTCCTTGTAACTTGTCCTCAATCTCATAATATGGGCATTCATCCGCCCCAAGCTCGGTATCATCATCTTCAGTACCATAGAAGTTGTTCTTCAAGCTTCCACCCGACTCATCCCCTAGATTGATGTCTTTCATGGCGTGGATCATATTACATGATTCATCATTAGTAGGCGAGGTGTTGCCTTGGAGGTCAAACACGAGCTTCTCGTCGCCTAGCTCAAATGTGATCCTACCGTTCTTTACATCGATCATCGCACCGGCGGTATGTAGAAATGGGCGCCCAAGGATAATGGGAGTGATAGCATCTTCCGGCATATCAAGCACGAGGAAGCCGACCGGAATGAAGAATTTCCCTATTCTTAGTGGCACATCCTCTAACATCCCTAATGGTCGATTAAGTGAACGATCGTCCATTTGGAGTGTAAAAGAGGTACACTTGAGCTCCCTCATTCCAAGTCGCTCACAAATAGAGTAGGGTAGAATGCTCACAATCGCACCCAAATCACATAATGCCCTTTCAATCTTCAAGTTGCCTATGGTGCATGGGATTGAGAAACTACCCGGATCCTTCAACTTGGGAGGTTTAGAGCCTTGAATAAGCTCGCTCACCTCTCTTGTGAACGCTATGGTCTCTTCCTTGTCGACGGATCTCTTCCTAGCCAAGATTTCTTTCATGAATCTTCCATATGCCGGGATTTGGGTAAGTAGATCGGTAAAAGGGACACTCACATCCAATTTCTTCACAATATCTAGGAACTTGTCGTATTGAACATCCACCTTAGTCTTTAATTGCCGTGTTGGGAAAGGCAACTTGATATGCACCTTGTCTTGCTCATTAGGGTTGGACTTTTCAAATGACATATTCCCTTTTCCTTTGTCTTTTCCTTGAAGTGGGGGAAGTTTGTTTTCATGGGGTTTCTCAATCTCCCATAAACCTTGTTCCTCCATTGGATTTCTCAAGCTTGAATTATCTTGAAGTGGAGATACAACCTCTTTCATTGGTTCTTGCTCATTAGGGAGCAAGGGGGAGTCATAAGATGCACAACTCCTCAGGGTAATAGCATTCACATATTCAAATTTCGCCGTTTCCCCTTGAAGAGGTAGTTGCCCCTTTTGCCTTGAAGAGCTACCCGAAGCAACTTGAGCTATTTGGGTTTCGAGCATCTTCATATGAGCATCTCTTGCCAAGTTATCTCTTTGAAGTTGAGCAATAAGTTCTTGTTGGGATCTTTGTGTCTCCAATTGACTTCTTTGCATCTCCAACATTTGCTTTTGTATATCTAAATCCCGAGGTGGAGATTGTTGGTTATGAGGAGTGTTGGTGATGGCTAGAGGAGTGCCATAATCATGAATAGGAGACCGACTTCTTTGCTTGCTTTCATGTTGAGTACCTTGAGATCCTTGTTGTTGTTGATGGTTCCCTTGGAACCCATGAGAGTTGCCTTGATTAAGGCCTTGATTGTTACCATGGTTGTAGTTATGGTGTCCTTGGGAGTGTTGGTTCCCTTTGAAACCACCTTGATTGAAGTTCCCTTGTTGGAACCCTTGATTGTTGTTAAAGGTACCTTGGTTATGTTGTTTGAAGTTGTTGGATGGCCTTGGGTTGCCTACATAACCTTGGTAGCTTTGGTTGTTGTCCCTTAAGGGAGGTGGAACATATGGACGGTGTTGTAGAGATTGTTGTTGGGAAGCATGAAACATGTGAGGATATGGGGCACCTTGCTTGAACGCTTGAAAGGCGTTCACTTGCTCAATACTACCTCGACAATTTAGAGGCTCATGTCCAAATATCCCGCAAATATCGCATATCCCATAATAAGTTGTGGGAGGTACAACTCCCAAAGCATTGACTTCATGAATCGTGTGTTGGTTGGAGGAACTAGTGCTTTGAACTTGATTAAGGTGGCTTTGGAGCTTCTTATCAATAGTATCCATGTGAGTTTTCAATTGGGCTCCAAGATCAGCAGTTAGTTGTGTGATGGCATCAATTTCATGTCTTCCCCCTCGATTCGCCTTCCTAGGCCTAGAATATTGGGAATTGTGGACCGCCATTTCTTCAATTCTAGCCCATGTTTGATCGTCATCGACCTCGGTAAACCTTCCATTAGATCCCATGTTGAGTATGGCCCTAGAATCTTCATATAAACCATTCCAAAATTGTTGTACAAGGAACCATTGGGCCAACCCATGATGGGGACAAGAACGGATCAAGGCGTTAAACCTTTCCCACGACTCATAGAGACTTTCTTCGTCACGTTGTTGAAACCCCGTGATAGAAGCTCTTAAAAGATTAGTCTTCTCCGATGGGTAGACATGTTGGTAGAACGCTAGGGCTAGCTTCTTCCAAGTGTCTATACCGAGAGCCGCCTTATCTAGGCCTTTGAACCATTGCTTTGCCTTGCCGATCAAAGAAAAGGGAAATAATACCCACCGGATTTGGTCTTGGGTTATTCCCGTTTGTGATATGGCATCGCAATAATCTGAGAAGGTTTCCATGTGTTGATGTGGATCCTCCATAGGCAAGCCACTAAATTGGCTCCGCTCGACCAATTGGATGAATTGAGTCTTAGCCACAAAATTGTCGGTGTAGGTCTCCGGTAAAGCGGTGGAACCGGGCAAGACATCTTCCGTAAATGTCAAGTGCGAAGAGAACTTAGGCATTATTGGATATGCGGGAGAGGACGGTGTAGATGGTGTTGATGTAGATTTTGATGGAGAACTAGGTTGAGAAGAGTGGTTAGAAGAAGTACCAAAGGGATTAATGAAATTCCCTTCGGCCGTCTCTCGGGGTGTCTTGTTCAAGTCAGAACCTTGAGCTTGCTCTTCAATGGTATTTCTAGTACTCGGTTGAGAGGTTCTAACCCGATCAATCGTCCGTTGGCGAAAGGCTCTAAAAAGTCTTTTCGGCTCTGGATTGAAGAGAAAGAAATCGCCTCTCCTCCTAGGCATGCACTACACACTTGAGCAAACGTGAGAACACCTAGTGCTTTATTTTATGGGCACTAGGCTAAGACAATAAACGAGCACAAGGAGAAGACAAAGAGAGAAGAAAACAATAAAAACAAAGAAAAAGAATCCTAAATATGCACAATGGATAGAGAAAGAACACAAGAGGGGTAACTAAGTCAAGCTAATAAGCAAACTAAGTCTAAACATGCACCGTCCCCGGCAACGGCGCCAAATTGATGGTTGAGGATTTGCCGTGGATACCACCAACAAGTAGAGTCCAACTATACCTAACGGGTAGCTAAGTTAAGTCGGGTCGATATCCACGGAGACGGCTATAGATGTCTAGACTAAGTCTACCTAAAAATGAGGCTAAGTCACAAACAAAACAAAGATGATGAGAATTGACTAACTATGATTGTTGGAGGAGATGAAAGTGGACTAGCAATGTACTATGTATGATATGAACTAATGAAATAACTAAATATTAACTAAGCAAGTAAACTAGAGAAGATGGTTGACTAAAGGGGTAGAGGAATCAAATATGGGAAAGAGTAGGGTTAGGTCGGGTTCATAAGTGTAGTAGGATGATTGGGTAATCAAGGGTGTAGGTGCCACTTAGTTACTAAGGTCGGTTTGCGCTCTCGCGCCAAAGCCAAATTCCGCACTCTCGTGTCAAAGACTAGACCTGAACATTCATGTTTGACGCTACTCAAAACACAAGCATTCAACCACAAATCGAATACACAATGAGAAGATGAGAACAAGTATGAGAAGCATTGGCCACTACTACCCACACAAGCAATACAACAAACACATAGTGTGCCCAATATGTGACTAACAACAAAGGAATCACCTTTACCCACAATCAAACCCTAATTACCCATAATCCACACTTAATCCCCCTACTAACCCCACAAGGAATCTACTCGCTCATTATCAAACTAATACTAACATAAATAAGAGTAATCAACATAAACATCCAAACATTCATAATGACCAAACAAGAACAATAAACAATATGTAAAGATTAAAACTTGAAAGATTAACAAAGATTAAGAGAGAAGAGATTATACCAACTAACAAGGAGATAAAAAGATGATAAGTTGCATTAATAAGAAACCCAAATAATCTCCAAGGTTGTCAAGCTTGGATGAATCTTGAAGAATCTTCTTAATACAAGACTAATTAGCTAGATAATCTAATATTAACCAAAGTTTAAAGAAAGATTAGTCTAATGAGAGGAGCACTAAACCTAGGGTTTTTGAATGTGGAAAGGTCTAAGATAGTCTAATGTCATGTAAGATGCTTAAACAATACAAGGGAGGAGTATTTATAAGGTTACAAGAGTGAAGGAGAAGTGAAGAAGTCACGCGGCCTACAGCAGGTCCATCCCGGTCGGGATAGATGGTCCCGTCCGGGATGGCTTCATCCCGTCCCGGTTGACTCAGCAGAAGAGCTTCTTTGTATGCACTTCATCCCGACCGGGATGGGTCTTATAGGCCTCTAATATGGTCCCAAAGGTCCCTCCTTGCTCTCGTTAGGCTTATCATCGTTTCTCGGTGCTCGTGATCGGGTCCAAGGGGCTCGGGAATGGGTCCCAAGGTCTCGGGATCGAGTATAGGCTATCGAGTGATCGTCGCTTCTCTTCGATGGCTTCAAATGTGTCGAAAACGAATCTGAATCGATCCATATCTCCAATAATGGTCCTAAGAACCTAACAAAAGCTAGAAGAAGCGTAAGTAGCCTCTAAAACCGCTCCGAAGAGCGATTCCACAAGAGAAACCGGGACCAAACACAACAAAAAAAGCACTACAAACCACACTTATCAGTTATTAATTTAAGTATATAATAATTTATTAGGATCGTACTTCGTATAATTTCCGTGGTGAATTGTACTAATGAGACGGTGGTGACCTGCTAACTAGGTAAGGTTATCCTTACTCACTTTACATTTTATGTATGCATCATTGAGAATTCGGCTTTGTGCCTATTGAGATAGCGGCTGTGTGCCTATTGAATTTACGGCTGTGTGCCTAATGAGAGAAGCTAGCTAGGACTAGCGAGGCCTGGTTGATCTCAGGATCTTCCCTGATGTTTCCTCTTAGGAGAGCCTAAGAGGAGTGTGCACCCTCGGATTAACGGGTCATGACTGCGGTCGCGATAGTGATAATAGGGATGATGATGATGATATTGATACTGATGTTTGTGATGTTGGTTGTACTAATGTTATTTTATATATGTTATCGTAAACTGATCTGGTGTGTATATCGGACGTGTCTATGATGATCTAATTGATATTTCTGTTCAATTGGGGAGCAGTCTATAATGCGGGTTATGTATATCGTGATGTGTTTGGATGTTGGGATACATGTACGAAAATGGGGTGAACGCAACGTATGAGTTCAGACGTAACACGGGTGAATGCGTAGGCATTCCCATTTTTATAGAATATGTAGCTTCCACTGTATAACCAGAGCTGTAATAGTTAATGAGTTGTAATGTTTAAATCATATGACTAGTTTGGCATTCCGTATTGTATTGTAATGAGCTACTATCTCGAAAAACCGAGATGGTAACACCTTTATTCACTCGGGAATGTCTTGATAAGGATCCTGGGTAAATGAGGGTGTTACAAAGTGGTATCAGAGCGAACGATCCTGGAGCCTAAAAATAAATGAACCTAGGAAAATAAAATGAACCCCGGTGATAGATCATTTGGAGCCATTTAAAATATCTGGTTGAGGAGACGTCCTTATACAATCCCCGGCCTTCTTAATCTGATCCGGTAACAGCGTGCAAGAAATGAGATGGTGTATAATAGGTGGGATACATTGTGATGCTATGAATGTGGTGATAATTTCTTGTGATAATTAGCTGCGTTGTTTGACGCATATGATGTAGTGGACTGCATGAGATGATGTGTGATAGTACGTAGTTATAATATTATCATGGTATAGTATTTAGTACGATACCGTATGAGTTATAGGTTAAAGTACGTAAGTTCACGGCAGGAGTCGATCATCGTTAGGTGGGTGACAGGTCGTAGCCAGGGTTGGTAATAAAGTTAGGTGCAATGTCAAGTTGTTTGTACGTGGTAGTGTCGTACCCGATAGAGGATTACGATTAGTTGACTTTATGATACCCAGTGTTGGTCCTGACGATGTAGTAAGGTAGTACCACCTTCATGTAACGTGAACGGGGGTGTCAATAAGGGTAATTCGGGTACTATCTCGTCTAGGTAGTATACTAGTACGGTTTCACGTTATTTGAAAGGCTCGATGACTAATGTGGTAAGAGTATCGTCAAATGTTAAGAGAGTCAATAACTTACGTGGTTTAAGTGCGTCGTTATGCAAGTGTTATTCAAAAGTACCTGGATACTTGCATTCTGTTTTGAGTATTATATGTTTCCTTGCCAATGTAATGTACAAGCTGCCTTCATGCATGTCGTGAGGTATTAATAGAGCTTTGTCGCATATGAATCAAGTATGAGTTAATGAAACTCATAGTCGAACAATGTAAGAATACTTGTGGTCCATTTCGAGTTAATTTGATTGGCTTGCTTTATATTGATTTGAGTGGCATTCTTATTTGTACTCATCCTTCTCTCGTAATGACGTAAATGAACTTGTCTATTAAGTGGTTCTTGAAAACGTATGTGGTATCTGGAATTATGTCGATGAGTTTGTATTATAGGGAGCAACAATGTATATATAAATGTGTCGTTTCTATTTCACCCTCATTAATACAATGTGTAATTGACAAGACAAAGTGTGAAATCAAAATCTGTTTATTACTTGAATTTTAGTGTAACGTTTTATTTAAATGATATATGTGTTGTGTTATAATCATTAATGTCAATTTCTGTCAAATACACTTGGATATTTGCGTTTCGTTACGAGTTTATATGCTTCCATGTCAATGTGATAGGTTCCAAGTCATAACTTGTTGTTGATTTCTATTCTTGAAAGTTTAACTGAGTATTTTTACAAAACCCGTATTGACTTGATGACATACACATTTACCGCACTTCATGTAACCTGAATATTGTGTTTACTAAGTTTTGTTTTGATAGCCTAAACAAACATTTGCTAACTATGTCAAGATAATATCATAACAACTTAAAACACTTTTTGTTAACATGGATAATGTGTTACTGAATTGTTCCGCCTATTTACAGTGCCTATTCCACAAAAGTTTGGAAAGAGACTCATGTTTATTTTAAGTCTAGTTCTTCATTGTAAAATTTTGGGATCTAAATCCAAATACTTCAACCTATTTTCTAGTGTCAAGATTTCCATTATAAACCTTACTTAGAGATTAAATTATCATTGAGAACTTTTACCGAGATCATTATGAAGAGTTTAATAATGTTGGAACTTGGTTTTGCTCAAAAATATGATTTGAAACTCGTTTTACCAGTCAAAACTTTTTCAAGGTCAAAATTTGCATGTCCATGAAAATGATTTTGCAAATCACTGTTACGTTTGGAATTTAAAAATAGTTTTAAATAGAAAGTTGTAGAGGGTTGTCTTTCGAATTTAACCCCATTGGTGAGTAGGATAATTTAATTATTTATTTTTCTATCATGACTGCAATGTCCTGAAAATGTGTCTAAATCCATTGAATAATCATTGTTTCGCCTTGTTCAAATGAAGGCACTAATGAGAAAGTGTCTACCTTATCGTATGGTGTAATATATTTATACTTATATGCTAATGATGAGTTCGCAG
This sequence comes from Agrostemma githago, assembly GCA_958450325.1. Classification (NCBI taxonomy): domain Eukaryota; kingdom Viridiplantae; phylum Streptophyta; class Magnoliopsida; order Caryophyllales; family Caryophyllaceae; genus Agrostemma; species Agrostemma githago. The sequence continues at coordinate 21,603,853 of OY288244.1, read as the reverse complement.
TAAATTCGGGTGACGAGAATTCATACTGCTTCATGTTGCATAATTGCCTTAGCGTGGATCTTACAGATCAAATGTGTTGTTGTCTGGTAAATTTGTCATGGTCATAAGTCGCTTATGTGAAAAAAAAACATCGCTACACGTATCCAATAAGTGGAAGTCGTTCCAACGGGAAGTTATGAAAGGTCAAGTCATCAAACAGCAAACCGGGTACTCAACTTATGTACATTTAAACATGACATTAATCTTCAGATTTTGGTCATAATTATGTAGAGAATTTGGAAATGTTTGGTGAACAAGTGAAATGCCGGTTTTAATTAATCTTCTACATCAATGATGAGCTCCGTCCCTACTGTACTGGTCGATGAGTAACGTATGCCTCAATGAATGAATGTTTATAATGTCTACGTGTTGATTGTTGGTCTAAAGTCATATGCTAGTGTCTAAATTTAAAACATATGCAAACATATAACGCGGTGAGCTATCTAGTTAGTTTTTAAAATACAATTACGAAGAATAAATGTTACTTGTTAATTAACTCAATGTCTGAAGTTGTTAACGCAGTCATCTGGGAGTGTTCAGTTGTGTACTTGTGTAGTTGTGTACTAGTGTTGTTGCCTTGCTGTGATGATTATATTGCCTCCATATACGTTTTTTTTTCTGTACATTTGTGCATGCATGTGAGTTTGAACCAGTTAAAGGACAACTCTATCAACAAGTTATCGTAATATAGACTGGGAGTACGTGTTTTTTTAAATGTCGTTAGATATAATGAGGAGGTGTCATGAGAATACAGTGTCGTTTAAATTACTTGTTAGAATGTCACAATTATGGTTGTTAATGAGCCTAACAACATAAAAAGGAGTAATAATATCAACAGGGTGAAATGAGAGTCACGATATTAAAATCCATTAAAGAAGGATTTTAGATACAGTGATAATGCAAGGATCTAGAATAATGAATAGTAAAAGTTTCCAAGATATATCTGTGAATTCGTCGTGTCATCACATATGTTTCGATGTCAGCAGGTCGGGTTATGATACAGGGTCGTAACATCACATTCTCGAGTCCATGCAATAAAACAGAATGTCATAGTTTATCAGGCCCTGAGTGTGGGCAAATCACCTTTTTGTGAACTAACTGTTTTACTTGTGTGATAATCAAGGTGTTCATATATGTAAGAGTGACTTGGAGTGAGAGCTCGCACAATTATGTAATGTTAGAAGTGTATTACGTGTGGCATGCTAGCATGTTAATTGAGTCACGACAAGTGTAACAAGAATAAACACAGTGCAGTACTAATAAGTAGCTTATTAGCTGAAATTATGTGAAGTATGACATATGAGAATGAGTATAAAAATATTTTGTTGGTATTTATGTCGAACCATGATTGAGGACAATCTGAGTGATGCTTCCTGCAGTTGTTAGTAAAAAGAGAATTTATATGTAGTGAAATGTGGGTGAATATGGGGATAGAGTCCCTCGTGTTCAGTTAATGAGTGCGTAAGTTTTGAAATCTAGATGATACAAAAAAAATATAGAGGTTGGGAAATGAAAAAGAGATGTCATGCGTGTGAGAAATTTGGAGAATCATTGTGATGGAATGCGTGAATTGATTATGCATATTACAGACTGACTCACCCATGATCAGGACTTACAAGTATATTCATTTAAAAAGCTTATTACAGTGGTGTCTTATGATAACTGAATAGTGTGTTATATATCCGAGTCGAGAAAATAGTGACTTGTTAGTGTCAAGATAATGTCGTAATATACTAGATGTGTTGGGTAGTGTGAGACTGAGATCGGTGAACTTCGGGGCAAAGTTCCTCATAAGGAGGATAGGCGGAAATACCGTTACCCTAGACGATTGTCAAGTATTTTTTTTTGTCGTCATCATCATTGTTGTTGTTGTCGCGGTTGTTGTCGTGTTCTAGTCATGCTGATGTTGTTGTTATGGCTGGGTTGGGATACAGTTATGTGAATCATGTGATGTACTATTATAGTAGTCAAAATGTTAGTAGAACGGGTGAGGGGAGTGAACTTCGGGACGAAGTTCTTTGTAATGAGGGCAGGATGTCGCACCCCGTTGTTTCATCTAAAATATGTACTTAATGATTGTGTAAGTCGCCACATAATACATTGGAATGATTGTCGTTAATCTTACGCATTAGTCAGTAGTACTTGATGCAGAAACAATAGTTATTTATGAGAAGTCATATGATGTATACCATTAAGTGTGAATGGTGAGTGGCATCGTTAGTCGAGAGGTATCGTGATTGGTTGGATCCTGAACTTCGGGCAAAATTCCTTATAAGGGGGGTAGACAATAATACATCGTCATGTTTATCCACGTTACGTTACTTGTATTAGTTTGGTGATTATTTTATTGCTCAGGTTGGTTTAGTTAGTCGTTCCGGGGCTAGAGGTGAACTTCGGAACGAAGCAAGTTCCTTATAAGGAGGGTAGATTGTAATACTCGCCGTGCATTATGAATATTTCTTATTTAATACGGATCGCTGTTATGGGTAGTAGTAATATAATTAGTTAAGTTATTTAGTTTAACCCGTATAGTGTATAACCCGTTTTAGTTTGTTTAACATATTCCTATTACCTATACGTGTTGCGTATAACCTAATCTTTTATACACGCTTTTAGTATTTAACTGAGTTGAGACCGAATTTGAATAAATAGTGGTTTACATAATTATATGGGTCAAACCGAATTTTACGCACATTCCCGAGCTCAATTACCTTCCTAAGTCATGTGCGCCAAAGCAACTAGTAACAATGCACGTACGTAGGGTTTGTCTTGGTAGGTGTCATGCTTATCCCTTTTGCATTTTCCAAATTTGTATTCTATGTAAACAACTAAACACGCACAACAACTCATCACGCCGCACACAAACCTTTGACGACTCCTCCTGTTTAGATCCCCCTCTAACCTAGCAGACTTCATACGCAAAATACCCATAGTTCATAAGTATGCTCACTTAGTCGGCCACACGAGCAAGATGAGGAAAGAAGGAACCCGGGTCATCGATCACACCCACATAATTATAGGTATCTTGCGTTGTTTGTCCTATTTGAGCATCAGATTTGTTATCATGTCGTGTTGTTACTATCATTTGGTGGTAGTGTGGTCGTGAGCTCGTTCTTGTTGTCGGGGTATTCCCGATATTGTCGTGAGGATGCTTGGATGCGTTGTCGTGAGGGTGTCGTCATAGTCGAGATGTTGGGTTGTGTTGGGTTGTTGTTTTTGGTATAACGTATTATTATTATTATTATTATTCATATTATTATTATTATTATTATTATTATTATTATTGCTCCTGTGTTACGGATGCTTCTTGGTGTTACGTGATGTTGGGTTCAGCCGACTTATGCCTGTCAGTTCGGTCCAAGATAAGACTCGCGACCATTATAGTAGTGGGTCGGTCTCATTTTATAATTTAGTTATTTTGGGTGGGTCTCATTCGATAATTTAATTAGGTCGGGTCAGTTTCATTTTCTAATTTAGATAAGTTGGCGTCAGTTTCGTTTTATAATTTAATTACTGTAGAGTCGTTATTAATTTAAGTATATAATATTTTATTAGGATCGGACTTCGTAGAATTTTCGTGGTGAAATGTACTACTGAGACGGTGGTGGCCGGCTAACTAGGTAAGGTTATCCTAACTCAGTTTACGTTTTATGTATGCATGTGGTATGATATGTAATGGTATAATGGTGACATTGAAATTCGGTTGTGTGCCTATTGAGATTACGGCTGTGTGCCTATTGAGAGAAGCTAGTTAGGACTAGCTAGGCGCGGTTGATCTAGGAACCTTGATGTTTCCTCTTAGGAGAGCCTATGAGGGGTGTGCATACTCGGACTGACGGGGCGTGGGACTGCGGTCGCGATAGTGATAATAGGGATGATGATGATGATATTGATACTGATGTTTGTGATATTGGTTGTACTAATGTTATTTTATGCATGTTATTGTAAACTGATCTGGTGTGTATGTCGGACGTGTCTGTGATGATCTAATTGATATTTCTGATCAATTGGGGAGCAGTCTATAATGCAGGTTATGTATATCGTAATGTGTTTGGATATTGGGATGCATGTACGGGATTTGGGTGAACCCGACGTATGAGTCCGGCAGTATCACGGGTGATTGCGTAGGCATTCTCATTTATATAAAATATGTAGCTTCCACTATATAACCAGAGTTGTAATAGTTAATGAGTTGTAATGTTTAATTTATATGACTGGTTTGGCATTCCGTATTGTATTGTAATGAGCTACTAACTCGGGAAACCGAGATGGTAACAACTTATTTACTCGAGAATATCTTGATAAGGCTCCTTGGTAAATGAGGGTGTTACACCTGCGAACCTTCCTCTGTTTACGTCACCGGTGTGTCTTCTGATCCGACTATGTAATCTTCTCTCCTTCCTCGTTCTGACCTGATGTTGTTTCTTCTACGCTGCTGTTTGTGGACATGATATAGGTCCACCCCGACGCGGCCACGTGCGGGCTTGGGTAGCGATATCTTTCCCGTGTGAGATAACTCTCGGGTTGAAATTTAAACTGAAATAGGAGTCGCCACCGAACTTTGTTGGAGTTCGGGCCTATTCGAACCCACTCTTTACTTGGGTGGACCATGCAGAAAGCACGGCCCACTTTAATACTAGAGCTTGTGGGGTTCGTCCCTTAGCATTACGATACCGATGTCGAGTTATCGGGTATCGTATATCGAATGACACTCGTGCGCCAACAGTTTCAGTCATCCAGAAACCGAGGTTCTGAGTAAGGGGTGAGGGTACGTGTTGGGAAGCCCAAAAAGGACACCCAACCCCGCCCACACATAGCGGCCTCTACTAAGATATCGATCGGTTTTTTAATACGCGCGTTAGTAATTTGGTAAAATGATATGCAAACATTATTTTTTACGATACATATAATATGTGTTGTTACGTCATTTAATGTATCTCGGTTTATGTCGGAGTGGTTTAGCATGTGATGTCCATTTAAATGCGATAAGTGCAAACATTGAAAATAAAAGCTCGTAAATAAATTACAAATTACGCGGACGGAAATACAACCCGGAATTACAATACAACAAGCGATAAAAAAAAGATTAGAAACGGTAGACATTGACCATAAACGGACCCGTAAATAGTAAATGTAAGCTAGACCGTAAATTGAATAACCGGACGAACTTCGATCAAGTACACATTATATTGTCTACTGATCGGAGGACGAAGACTTTTAGTACGCGTTTAGCGTACGGGACCAAAGCGTAAGGCTAGATCGATCCCGGGTCCCGGAGTCTTGTCCCGATCTATCACGGTGGATTAGAAATGTCTTAACTTATCGAGTGTCGGATACGACTACAAATCGTTGACACTAGACTAGTTAATCGAAACACCACTCAAAGTCGTACGGTATAGAAATAGAATATGGTATGATGTATGGGTTTTGGAATAGGGAAACACGTGATTGAATTAGCACGCGTTTGACTGGGACTCTATGTTACTTACAAGCTCACGTTGGAGAGTAGCTATGGAGGTCACTCGATCGAGTCGTGGAAGGGACTCGATCGAGTGCTCTTCGTGAGGATCCCCGGCCCATTTTTTAGGGGGTCACTCGATCGAGTAGCCCTCTGTAACAAGCGCGAGATTAGTTTTCAAAATAACCCATTTCGTAAATCGATAATAATTGAATCGAGGAATAATTAAGCTAAGCGTAAATATTAAATAATTTATGCTATCTTATTCTATCGATACCTCATTATGCACGATGCTCGGTTATGGAACCGGTATCGAACATTTTAGAGTGAAATTTTGTAGAATCGAATTTAATCGGACTAGAACGAGTATCGATTCCCTCCGTGTCACGATGTCGTAATTAATCCTTTCGGACCGTGTGACGATCGATTCGGCGTCAACGGGTTTCGTGCTAAGCAAATTTTCGATGACTCTTTTAGGCGTGACATTCGACTACAGAGTCGATATCGTGCCTTTAGAGTAATACTTGGAAAAAAAGACGAATCACTGCGATCACATTACCTCTAGTACGACTTGTCGAGGGATTATAATGGACTTTAGACGGAATTCATCGTCGAACGTATTCGACTATAAAAGTCTATTGAAAATAGTTTTTTGTTAATATACGCGGTATTATATGACGGAAAATAAATAAACGGTAATTAAATGTTAGGTGTTAGATTGTTAGCGTACAATAAATAAATTGTTAGATTACGAAAAGTAAATGTTAGTAACGGAAATTAGAATGTTAGTATACGAAAAAAGTAAAAGTTAGTATTAGTTAGTAACGATTAGTAATGGTTAGTATATTAAAAAAACGATAAAGAGAAAGGAAAAAAGAGATGACGGGGTTTATTTTACACCCTCAACCTACATGCTTAAGTGTCTCAGAAACGGACTCGTCTAGCGGTGGCGAAGGCGCGTGAGCGTCGAGAGTGTAAGATGAGTTAGGGTGTATAGGATTGTAGAGACGGTTCTCAGTTAACGGGAGGCTAGGTCTCTGGATTTGCTAGTGTGTGTGTATAGAGAGGATGTGAGTGTTGAGGTAGAAATGTAGGTTGGAATGCTTGATGTGTGTTGATTGAGAAGTTGATGGATGAATGATTGTGTGAGTCGAAAAAGGTAGGGTGTATTTATAGAGCATACCCCGTCCAGGGGTCACTTGATCGAGTGGCCCTAAATGCACTCCATTGAGTGGATAAAAAAAAGGTGCCTGTACAGTTTGGAGGGGTGTACTCGATCGAGTGGCCCCAAGGCACTCGATCGAGTAGGTCTAGCGGGTGAGACAAAAGGAGAAGGTTGAGATTTTTGTGTTTGACTTTGATTTGGTTGTTTCATTTCTTTTGACTTTGTATTTGGACGCATGCAAGGCTGGTTTCGTCTCGAGTTTTGACTTTGACCGAATTTTGACTCGGTCGTGGTTTTATTTCCGGTGACGGTTTTGGCTCAAATTATTCTTATTTTATTGGAAACGACCCACTGAGTCTGGATTCGAGATCGATTTTGAGAGATTTGTATTCCACTAAGTTCCCACGTCGGATACTTTTGATTCCGAGTCCGTATTCGAGCGCATTAAAGCATGTTTACGTTCGATCATCATCGGGTATTTTGTTGGAGACTGCTATAGACACAAGCAGTCGAATGCATGTGTCTACAGAGCCCCCACTCTGACTGAGGCTTGGACAAGGCGAAAGTCAGAGTAGCCACCAAGCCAATCGAGGATTACGACCTGGCAGCCTTTCGGTCGGGTCGTTTATAGTCCATTAGACTCACGTGAAGGGCTCGCCAGCCATAAGTAGAAGGTCATACTTGTCTTTTATGATGGTAGCTCCGTGGGTACTTGCTTCTGAAGTCCTGGGTGTACCTATATGCAGACACATCATACCTTGGATGTAGCATTTCAAAAGAAACACCGCTTCGGGTTTTCCGCTGCGGAATAAAGAAGCTACGCGGGGACTTGCTTCTGAAGTCTTGGGTGTACCTGTATGCCGACATATCACATCTTGGATGTAGCATTCCATGTGAAATACCGCCTTTGATGTTCCATTGGGAAGCACAAGCTAGCACCTGAAATTTTAGATACATAGACAGATATAACAGATATAGCAGATAGCACGATAGCACATAGGAAATGCAGTTAGCATCTATAGAGTAGCTTGCGCTGGGGAAGATGATTTTTGCTTCATTTTGAAATCGAAGTCCTGACAGCAGCTGAAGTACTAGGAGAATAGTTTTCAAAATCGAAGGCTAAGAAAAATATTTGCAGTTTAATAGACCAAAATTTGACCTTGTCGAAAAGTTTTTTTTTTCAAATGGCTAAGTTTTGCAAATTTCAAAGTAAGAATTTGAAGAGAGAGGCATACTGACAGACTGAACTCTGGACACGACAGGACGAGTTGACAGACACGACTTGGACTCTCAAAGGGTTGGATCGTGACTCGGTAGGGGATGGGCCACCTAAGACTACAAGACTCTTAAGGAGCGCTATTCCGTAGCCTAGGCGAGTGGCAACACGGTCGAAACTCGAAATAAGAAAATTTTGTTATAGGGGGATTGCAGTAGTCTGTAATGAGACTGTGACTACACGATAGAACTTAGCAGTAGCGATGCTGTAGTGCAGTGCTCCTTTAAATTTTTCGGTTTTGGGGTACATCCCCAAAGTAGGTGTACCTCCGAGTCCTTGACAGTTCTTGTCTTCGACTGAGCCGAGTGCTATGATACACTATAGAAAGGTGGCTAGATTTTTGAAAGTCTTTTGGATTTTGTGAGTGGATGGAGAATTTCTGCCTAAGAGAAGCCCCCAGAACGACAAAGCAAACTTTTAAGAACATGACAGTGTCGTGACCCAAATGATGGTGCTTTTTGAATGTGTGTCAATGTGGGTGGTTGTGCCCTTGTCAAAAAGGCTGCCTACGTGTTCACGTGTAGTGAAATCAAACCAAGCCGTAGTTCAGGATTGGAAGGTATGTTATGGTGCCTAGTTTATTAGGGCTTTGTGTGTAACTAGCCATAGAGATGGTGTAGTCTCGAAGCATTCCCTATGATGTCTTGATCAAAGGGCTAGAACAATTAGGATGTTGATCTTGTGACTGTGAGTGTTCTCCGGGGTAACCATCAGAGGTGGTATGAAATATTTGAGCATGTTCTATGCCGACCGCAGGTTGAGTTTCCGTGTTTGGGGCTGGTAAATGGTTTGGAAGTTTTTGGAAATGTGGTGCCAGACAGTAATAAGTGGCTATGATGATTCGAAATCTGGAGCTCGATTTTATGGAGCTAAGGCTTCGAGGGTAAGGTATTGTAATGTGGTAGGAAAGGGGAAGGTCGAGTAGAAATGACTCGAACTTTGAATAGGGTAGGTTTGATGATGCGGGATCACTACAAGAATTTAGGTCTTGGGCGACTGATCTTAGCCACCGTCATCTGTCGCTAAAATAGACGCGCGACAGATGACAGTCACTGAAGAACAGTCGCACCCATATGTCGCTTTGAGCGACCGATTTCAGTCGCTAAAAAACACGCGCGACCGACATCAGTTGCTAAGACGTGTCCTTAGCGACCGATGTTAGTCGCTAAGGGGATAAAAGTAGCGACCGATATCGATCGCTAAGGGGGATGACGTGGCACCATAATCGGCCAATATCGGTCGCTTTTAGACGTATTATAGCGACCGATATCGGTCGCTAAGAGACCTGTAGTAGGCCGATTCTATTTATTTCATTTCTAGCCAAAATCTCCACAAAAACAGAAACCAACAACCAAAATACGTCCCACACATCATTCCAAACATTAAAAATGTCGTTCCAAACGTTACGCCAGCTTCACACTCCAGAATTGGCAACCAAGCACGCAAATGTATTTAATACATTAAATTAAGAGTAATGTTACAAACTGTCTTCGATAAATATTGATAAACTACAAACCGTTTTCAATTTATTCAGCTAACAGGGAAACTAGCTGAAGCCCCACTACCACCCCCATTGAAGGGGTCTCTAGGATCTCGGTGTCAGGGAATGCGGCCGGAGTTGCAGTTCTGCTGCTGCATGCTCCTCAGGCGGTTTAGCTCTTCTAGAATTTGCAAGCTGACCGCATCCTGTCGCTGGATACGCTCGTCCTGAATCTTCAACCTCTCATCCTGCTCCCTCATCCTCTCATCCTGCTCCCTCATCTTCTTAGCCATAGCAGCCCGTTGCGCCCTCTCCTCTTGCAGTTTCGAGCTCATATCAGCAACGAAGGACGGTACATACTCCGTCGATGTCGCATGCCCACCCTGAGCGTTGGGTGGTGTCCAGTACAGGGTGTGAGCGTTCCCCGTACCGTACACCGCTCCCTTGCGGTACCCTCGCACGATTCTGAACCAAATCTCGGTCGGGTCCTCACCATTAGTGTCGGGCGCGTTAGTGGCCTCCAAATATTCTCTCTAAAAGAAATTGTAGTGATGATTAGATGAGATGTAAAGAACAATGTAAAGAAGCCTTATGTTAGAAACATACCTAAATGGCGGCGTCCCTCTTCGTAATGAAGCTTCGACCGGTGGTGGAGTCCCTCTTACTCTTTGTGTCTAGAAACAGCTGCACAGGCGGGGGGAGTTCTCCTGTTTGCTTCTTCAACTTTTGACAGTACATGTAGATTTCTCATTTACATTTACAATGAAAACATTAAATAAGAATCCAAAATAAAAATCAAGGGAAAGGAAATACTTACATTCATAGCCCGCTGATGCATCGACTGCGACCCACCGTAGTGGGTGGCCTCCGCATCCCCCTCGGGGTCTCCTCCCCGTCTCTTGTTCTTCTTCGCCTGGACGGATCTCTTAATGAACTTTGGGTCGGAGTGGGCTTTTTCGAACTGCTGAATGGCTTCACCTACAATTCATATGAAGAGATCTGTAAGATATATACAACTTTCTATTCAAGTACGAACACTAATTGAGTAATAAAACCTTTAAGGTATTTGTGTGCCCTTCCCATGCTCGCCAACTTCCACATGATGTCCTTGTATCTTGGCTTTGTGACGTCCATGTATCTGTCTCTCGCAACCACCTCGAGACTGGGGTTCCAATAGTGTTTCATCTGCAAGATCGTTTGTTGTTAGTGTATTAGTAATCCGTAAACAATAAAGGTTAATTAATAAAACAAAAATATTGGTGCACCTTGAAGTTGGACAACCACTTCTCCTGCTGCCACCAAGGCACCTAGGTCCAACCAGTGCAGTAAGTTATCAAGTCTTTCAGGATGCTGTCCGTCACACCAGTCACAACCGTTCGATCCCGAAACCTACACCAAAGAATGAAATAAGATGATGTCTCACCAAAAATGAAATAAAATGAAGTTGCTAATGTGATTAAAGTTTGAAAACCAGTAAATGACGTTGCTAATAATGTAATGTCTCACCATGTCTTCTCGGGGCTCATAATTAGGCACCCATCGTGTCGATATTCAAGCCCGCGAGGTCCCTGTTGTGGTTGTTCAGGTTGTTGATCATCTTCCGCCTCCTCCTCGTTCCACTAGTCTGCGTTCTGGTCCTCCAGTTGATTCTCCAGCGGGCCCTCCTCCTGCTGCTGCTGGGACGCCCTGTTCCTGCTCCCACTCCCAAACCGCATTCTTCTGCCCAACGTCATATCTGAAGACAAAGGTAGAAAGTTAGAGATTGACATCATAATATTGTCATAATATGCCCAAAATATAGACTACAGACTACTATATTGAAATAATATAACTTACTAAAACTATACCCTACTAGCAATCATCGTCGCTATCGTTGTCATCTTCTACTCGCCTACTCGAACCAACTACATCCTCTTCCTCGTAGTCATCTTCCTCCTCCTCGTCATCGACCTCCAAATCATTGGTATCTTCCTCCTCCTCGACCATATCACTGGAATCACCTTCCTCCTCCTCACCACCTTCATCGTCTTCAAAATCCTCCCCCACATCCACCTCATTATTGTCATCATCACTTGGGGAAAAGATTCTCATCAATTGGAGACAATGTTGTACCACTAGAAATAACCTCCTCTTGGAAGAGGTCAGTGTCAAAGTGCCCCCGTGGCTTAGTTTTAAACACTGCCCAACACTGGTTTAGTGTTCTATCGTTCTTTGTGGTTGGATAAGGAGCAAAGTACATTTGGTGGGCTTGATGTGCAAGTATAAACGGATTGTACTTGGAGTATTGTTTTGGTATGATTAACTTCAACTAGTTTGTACCTTTCATGTACTCTAGTACCATGCACTGAGTTGTCCTTCCATTCACATTTAAATACCACAGATCTATACCCACGATCATGTCCAACATAGCACAACTCGAAGATGTCTTTCAGTAGACCGTAGTAGTCATCACCATCAAGTGACGACACACTCACACCGAAATTACATCTAGCCCTACTGCTACCATGGGCAAATGTATGGAAATTGTAACCATTAACCCAATATCGGTTCCAAGTTCTAACCTTCCGCAGAGGACCTAATGCTAGACTCCTAACCAAATCATCCCGAATATTCTCTGAAATTACATGTTGCTTCAGCCAACTGGGAAACTGTTCCTCATGATTATTCCAAACATCATCAGTCTATAGAGCCACGATGTTTGTTCCTTTTCTTTTGGTCAACCTAACGCCTAAGGTAGGGACTAGTTTGTCTTATTGGAGGGGTGTTTATTGTGGGAAATGGACTTGCCTTCCGTCTTGAACCCAAACTGGGAGACTACCTAGATTTGTCATAGGATTCGATACCGCTCCTGGTAAGGGTAGTTATATGGCTTTCTATACCAGACATGGAACACATAAAGGAAAACACGGGTCTCGGTTTCCTGAAATCATTTCGAGGATGAGTTTAAACTTGGAGGACGAAGTTTTGTTTTAAAGAGGGTAGTCTGTAATACCCCCTTATTTTCTAAGTCAATTATAAAGCTTGAATTTTCTACTTTTATTTAAATCGAGTTTTTAAGTTGGAAAAATATTTTTAATATCGTTATAAATTAAAGTATTTTGGGTCGTCTTATTATAAATCGATTTTGACTATTTTAAAAAGTGGAACGTTATTTTATAAATCGACTATGTATCGGATTCAAATTTGATTCAAACACAATAAAGAAAAGAAAACAAAAAAAATCCCCAATTATATAAAAACGTACGTATCCCTCACAACCCCCACCCAAATCTTCAATTCCCTTATTTTCTTTCTCTGCCTGCCGTCTTCTTCTCCATTCTCTCTCAGATTTCAACTATCAATCGTCGTCACGTTTTCACTTCCTTTTCTTAAAATAATTGTAAGTTCTTAACCAATCACTTTTTGATTTTGATAATTAACATATCAATTATATCGTAGGTCTAAATATTTTGACTTCGTCCCGTTTCTATCGGTTTTTTTCTTAACGCAAATTACCGGTCATGGAATTTAATTTTAAGCACCTATATTGTCGGTCTTTAGTTGGTTGTCAATTTTAAAACGTTATCGTCTTTTGATCGTTTACCCCCAAATTTATGGTCATCTGGTCAAGTTGATGTTGTGGGTTGTACCGAGTTGGTTTAGGGTTGTTTTCATGTTTAAGGTCGAACAAGGGCATTGGAATTTCGACATTTATGTGGTCTCGTGGAAGTATGCACGTATGGTTAATTTGGGTTTATAGTCATGTGTTATCGGGGAGTTAAGTATTAAGTAGTAAAGTAAGTTGCTCATGACAATAATGAAAGGACAGAAGGTAATATGGAATTGGATTAGTGATTGACTTAGGATTTAAAAAGGGGAAGGATGAGAAATTTATGTGTACGTAATGAAAGGCGGCCTTAATTATGAAATCTTATGTTGGCTAGAGGAAGTTTAGTTGTAGTATCGCTCGCGTCCAGGATTTTAATGAACTATGGGTCGAATATTGATGTAATCGAGTAATTTATATTATTTGTAACTTGTGGGTTCGAGGAGAAGAAGTTATTGGATTAATTTAATCTTGGCTTGGATTGACGTCTCGAGAGGTAAGGACGTTTTAACCTTTTTGCCTTTAAGTAAAGAGCATGTTCGGTTTAAATTATATTTTTAAATTGGTTTTATAATTATTTTGTCAATGGTGAATTTTTATGATACTCTTGTGATATTTTAGATATTTGAACTTTGTGATACAACTCACATATTGGTATTATTTTGGTACAATTTTGGTGGTTATAACAGACTCTGTGAGCTCTGTTGGTCTATGAGGTTAAGGTGCGTCTGAGACGTCCCTGGGATTTCGTCCCAAAACTAAACTCCTGGCCCGAGTTGTGTTAAGTGGGGTTTTCTGGCCCCCACTTGCTAGGTAGTTAAACTTTCTCATTTGGCAGCCTCGTCCTACTGACTGCCCAAATGTGAGTAGTGCGCACTATAATAAGTCTAGCTAAGCATAGGTGGTACCTCTAGATTGTGCAAAAGGGTAGCACCTTGGCACACAGGTGGTGATAATATATTTTGGTTGGTTTTGGTTTGACTACTGTTTTCACAGTACTTTTGGTTTGGTATCGAGACAGTGATATTTAACTCTGATTTCAGTTTACTAAAAATTATAATCATTGTGTTACATTTTCAATATAATATGTTTTACTCAGCTTTCCTGACGTCCTTTTGTGTTGGGTTGTTCCCCCGCTGGAACCGGTACCTATTTGTGCTTTGGGTACAGTTGATAGATGCACTTAATATGCTGCATGGGTGCTTTTGGTTCGGGATGCTGAGCGAGGAAGGATTTTATTATTTAACATTTACTCTTAACTATTTATATTTATGTTGAATTTTGGTTTGAAGTTGTTTTAAACTGTTTTGAATTTTGTGGGACTTAAGTCTTCCGCTGCAACGTTTTGATTTAATTATTTATCAGATTTATACTTCTTTTAATTCTTATATAATTCTTTTGCCTTGTACTTGGCCTGGTGAGCTAAGTGCGGAGTAACGGCTTTGAATTTTCCGTTTTATTTTCTTATTTTGGTCGCGAAAATACATCCTAGACTCGGACTCAGACTCAGACTTAAATCAATCTGGGCTCTCGGATGTCTAGTGGATTGACGTGGAGGATCTTCCTGATGTCGTCATTAGTCTTCGGCTTCAAAGGACTCAAATTGATGTCTAGTATAGCCTTCAATAGAAGCTTTACCCGGATTCTCATTATGTCGAAGATTGTCTTCAATCCTAGTGCCCATTTCGGGTAAGCACCGCAAAGTTTGAAATGTCGGCATACCTAAGATGGACGCGGTAGGAGGGTAGGAGGTTATTGGTGAACGCCTCCACTAGTGTCTTCTCCTTGGGGTTGTCTACCAGCTTAACACTCTCAGCCCGCTAACGTTGAAGGTATTTGGTGAAACCCTCTGTTGGATCTTGGGCCATGACTTCTAGAGTCCGCATGGTAGTCTGAAGTTCAATATTATCTTAATAGTTTTGAGCAAACTCGGTAGCCACCTCTTCCCAAGTTGGGAATCTTTTTGTGTTTAGCCTATAGAACCAGGCTTTGGGGTATTTCCGAGGGATGCGCCGAACAAATTGATGAACATGTCGGCTTTAACCCCCTTGATTGCCATAAACGCCTTGAAGGCTCGGAGGTGTAGTAATGGATCCTCCGTCCCTTCGAATATGGGTAACCCCTGGCCTCTAAGTTGAGATCCTTTGGTAGTTTCTCACTAATGGATGTATAGTCTCAGGAGTTTTCAACGCAAATGTTGTTCCCTTGGAAGGTATGGAACTGTTCCTCGAGCGTACACACCGTGCTGATCAGTTTGGCAAATGGTCTAGTATTCACCAATCCAGAATTGAGGTCCTACCGTTCAATGACAGTTAAACGAGTACTCATGGCCTCTTGGTCGGCTCTTACGAACCCTAGTTGGGTTTCAACCATGGCCTACCTACTAACCATTGGAACCAACAAAGCCTTCATTTCATTAATGGTGTTTTCCATGTCCCTATTTCCGGTTGTGGGTGCCATACTCTACGAGAATACCCACGTAATTAGGAATGTTGCTTCGGAACCCAAACACTCCAAGGCATAGGAAAGACGACTTCGATTTGACTCGGGTTAGACTCTCCTAAGACAAATATGTTGGGTGCATTTCTCGGAGTGACTGTGATTAATCGCTCCATCGAAGAATAGCCCCCCAAGTGAGACTAAGGACTCTTATAGTAATCAGATAGTGTGACATCTAAGTGGCTCAAAAGTGGGGTACGTGAGACAACACATGTAAGATATGACCCTTATAGCAACCGTGATTAATCGCTCTACTGAAGGGTAGCCCCTGAGTGTGATCGAAGACTTTGTTAAGACTCGAGTGTTGGACGAGTGACCCTTGGACATAAGGGTCATGAACCTTTCGTTATAGGGTTATGCCTTGTAAAAGGTTGACTTGGCCTCGAGGATAGGCGGACGGGGTAAGGGAAGAAACTCGTTATGTGAGATCGGCGGAGCTTCAATGCTAGAGACCCTTGACTTGACTTGAATAAGGATGGCCCTATGATTAAGGTAGACCCTTGAGTTAAAGGGTTCGTGAATTGGGATGACTCAACTAACGGATTGAAATATGGGTGAAATTCCCTTAGGAAAGGTCGTGGGGACCGTCCTGTTAGAGGGAAAGATCACGTGAGACTTTCTAGTTAGGCTCGAGTGTTTAGACGAACCTTCCATTTACGAGTGTATGACTCGTGTTTGTTGGTTATGCCTTTAGAAAAAGGAGAACTAGGATGGGGAAGAAACCCGTGATAAAGGATCGACGGAGTTTCGACGCTATAGATCTTCGACAAATTATGAAAAGATCCGACACACGGATTACGGTAGGTCCTATAATAAGGAAGGTTTTTGAAAAGAGGTTGAATTCGGAAAAATTCGGAGGACGGTCCGGACTTTTGAAATTGGTAGCATGCCGATAGGACCGAGCAGTTTGAAATGTTGGAATGGTTGCGAATAAATTCGCATTTTGAAAAATTGGGAGACGGTTCCGTCTTTTAAAATTGGCAGCATGCCGACAGGACCGAGTTTTTGAAAAGTTGAATATTTGGAATTTCAAAAATTTGAATATCGAAAAAGAATTTTCAAAGATTTGAAAATAGAAAACGGGATCTCGAAGATTTGAAAATTCGAAAATCGAATAGGGATCGGAAATTTGAATATTGAAATAGACAGCATGCCGGCTAGAAAATAGACTTGTTTTGCGTCAAATCTTAAGTCTAAATTTCGGATATTTTAGAAAGATGCAATTTTGAAATGGCAGTTTTGAAAAATGACACGGAAACCAAGTAGCACATAGTCACGCAAGCAATATGACGACATCATGTATGTTTTAAACTAAGCCTCGGTCGGTCTATATGGGGTCTATACCAGTGCGCATGGCCTTTCAGATACTCGGGACGGACTCCCTTACCAATTTGTATAAGGACATGCCGGCGAAACCCATACGAATCAACTATGAACACCTTGACGTAACCAATTTGTATTACATCGCGGTATACTGGGACGTCGATCACAAGTAACCGTCTCGGGTAAAATTGGGGTTATGCATGAACCGTAAAACTAACGCGTGTATTGTACTAACCGAACGATTTCTCCTTGAGTCTCACCCTGAAGATCCCGATGACAAGTTGTACATTAGATTCTAGTCTCACTTAGGTGGAGTAGACTCAGCTGCGATTTCGGTTTGGATCTAGATGGAGTGACCCAAGATTTGTGTAGTCGTTGCTCTATAAGTAGATGAAAAAAATGTCATTGAGTTCCCTTGTAAACTCTGAAGCCCCGAAGATTCTTCTATGGTTTAAGACCTTAGTAGTATAGGATCATTGATTCCTTCCATCCTGCCTCTGCTTTCTCCAATTCTCCTCTTATATATACAATCTCCTTTTCATTCTATTCGTGAATCCTTTTCCTATTCTTCTGCTTTACCATCTGCCCTCTTGAAATTATTAGGTTAGACCGAATTCCGTCTCAGTAAACCCCGTGAAAATTTATAGATGTTTGAGGTTTAGTAAACCCTTGTTACTTGGTTTGAGGATTGTCAGTTCTACCCTATTTTTTAAGTAAGAAATTCTTGAGGATTGATTTGAAAGGAAAATTGTTGATTGATGGAATTAGGATAATACCTTAGATACCTATCAGCCTTGGGTTATAGGTTGCACGATTATATAGAGTACTTAAAGTTGAATGATCTTTTGGAGTAGTAAGAGTATATCATATTTTGATGGATATCTAGTACTAAACCTAGAACTAAGCTTAGTATAATTGATACTATTACTTTGAGGTTCCCACTTAATGCTTACTTATTGGATTTGTTGTGGATGATTGGGGTCATATGTAACCGTTTAGAGTTTTAGCTTGAGTATTTTAGTACCATTAAAGGTTTTCATAAATGTCATTAGAAATGTTGGCTGACATAGCTTACCACCCTTGTTCCTTAAGGATTACTAGATCGTTAGTTGATCGCTGATTCAAGGTCGTAACCTATGAACTTTGGAGTTTAGTGACCTAAACCGGGATAAATTGTTGTTAACCTTGAGGGATAAAAATATCTTGTACAATCATAGTTTGGGCTTATTATGTAGCTTTGAGGAATACTATAATATAGATCTATTTGGGACTTTCAGTTTAGATCCTTAGACCAACGAGATTGTGGGTTCATTGAGTTATGAAAAATATTGTGGTTATACCATTGCGATTAGAAACTGATGAATTCCTTAAAGATCCTAGTTAAATATCGTGTTTGGGATGTTAGTGCTTGCCATTATATATGGAACTGAGCGTGTTTGAGAATTTGTCGTAATTTCCCAACCACTGTCTACATGGGGTATTATAAACATGTTGGTGGAATTATTTTAAGGATTTCATGCCCTAGCATTGTTAAATTGGTGGACCTTGTTTAGTATTCTTTCTCGAGTACCATGGAATATACTACGAGTTCGAAACTAGTGAACCTCGAATTTTGGAGACTTATCGATTACGAGTTTGGATGTGTTTTGGTAACTTGGTTGGAATCTTAATTAGTGGATTTGATTCTAAATCATTTGTGGATCCTTACCATGTTA
Organism: Agrostemma githago; assembly: GCA_958450325.1. Taxonomy (NCBI): domain Eukaryota; kingdom Viridiplantae; phylum Streptophyta; class Magnoliopsida; order Caryophyllales; family Caryophyllaceae; genus Agrostemma; species Agrostemma githago. The sequence goes on along the minus strand of OY288244.1, from coordinate 21,585,312 downwards.
ATTGAAGGATTAGATATGTATGTATGATTTTATATTGGAGGTTATAGCAGTTGATAATTTTTGAGACTGTGGGATGAATAGGTGACCTTTGCCCAATCAGTACCGGTCGTTAACGATAGGCGGAGGATCAAACAATATTTATCTAACTCGCATTTAACACAAAAACAATGAATATAGTCGTGGTAAGTCGAGGTCAGTCCACAAAGAAGGTGATGCTAGTTGAGTGATAACAATGTGTTTGGGGTCTAGTGTAGGGGGGGTCGTATCGAGGTAAACTAAGCTAAGTAAACAAATCGAATAACTAGAACGGGAAAACAATGATAGGAAAAACGTTAGGGGGAGTAAGGGAATCAAGAACGGAACACATAGACAAGGAAACAAGAAATGATGCACGATTGAATAAGGAGTGAGTCCCCTTTCGGTTCCTCCACTCAACCTAACTAGAACCCATTTTCATGACGAAATATTCAAGTCTTTAACCGGAATTACCCAAATCCCGTGTTTTCCCATATTGATTCGAGTGAGTATAGGTCAACCAAAGTGATCAAGTAAGATCAACAAATACACAACAATTCCAAGTTAAACTAATCAACCTAAGTGCAATAATCCCAAGGGTCCTTAATCCATGATACCCAATTCCATCCTCCCTAGCCACCTAACAAAGGTCTACTAACTAGTAATAATTAGGCTAACAATAATAGATAACAAGAGAGCTAAAGAGAGACGATTCATGTTGATCAAGAGGAATGAAAATTAATCTAATCATGATTGAAAGAAGAATACAACCAAGAGCAACAACTAAATAAGGAGTAATGAACAAGGCAAGACAATCTAAATAAATAAAGCAATACAATTGAATGGAGAGAAAACTAAAGAAGAGTAAACTAAATAGAGAAGAGAGAAAATAAGAAAATACCAACAATGGAGAAACTCATAAAGAAGGAAGATGAAGATAATAATATTAGAAGAAGAAGCTTCAATGCAACAAACAAGGATCTTGTCACATGAACCCTTATAAAACCCATTTGGTCTTCAATAAAAACCAAATCTTCAATAAAGAAAATAAATTGATTGCCAAAATGAAGGATTAGCATAAATCAAAAGAGTAATCTTGATCTAATTCTAGAGATTTTCTATGCAAACTACAAAGGATGATCTAACTAATTGAGGCTCCTAAAACTATGAAGATGATGACTAAACTAAACATAAGGATGGATGGAAATGGAAATCTAGGGTTAACTATGTAACACCCCTAATTTTATAAATTAGATTAATTAAATTTTATTCTTATTTTATTTTGTTTACGATATAATTCGTATTTCTTAAATCTTAAAATAATTATAAAACAGATTAATTTTTCAATCGTTTGAAATCGTAAAACTTCATTTGCCTCGAAAAGTTTTTTACGTTTAAAACATATTTTTGATTTCGTGTCAATTTATCTATTCTTTTAGCTCGAAGTTCATTTTAATTAAAGCCTCGTCAAACATTTATTATTTTTCCTCAAGAAATCAATTTAATTCATTATCATCAAACATTTATTAATTTTCTCGTGAGACGTTGTTTTATCGTCAAAATCTATTTTTTTCCCGAGATACTTTTATACTATAATCCTTAGCTCCAAATATTCGTTTTCAAAACTCCTTTCCGTCCCAAATACTTATTTTTATTTTTATTTTATTTTACCACGAGAATCTATTATTTATTCGATATTTTATTGGGTTTATTTATTTATTATTTTAAATTTATTTCCTACTCGGACCAACTTCTGAATTTATGTCTATTTATATCGTATTACTCTATCCTTTCAACTCGTTACTTAATTCCGTCTTATCTTACTCGTTCTGACCCGATTACTCTAACTCGATTTCTTACTTGGGTTGACTTTTCACTCGATGTCAATTTATCTCTTATCGCTTCTTACTGGACTCGTATTATTGTTTTGTTTCCGACTCATTTCGGTTTTAACCTAAAACTTCCCCCACTTCTGTTTCTTTTGTCAACCGCTCTCCCCCTTTCTTCATCTCCCTCTTCGTTCTCCGTCACCCAACATGCAACACTCGCTATTTTTCCTAGCATATTTATTCTTTCCGTTAGGACTCCGTCTTAACCCTGTCACTTTTCGGCCTCATATTTCATCATTTTACTAAGCTCTACTTTAATGTTTGAGTTTAATGATATTTATTTATATTTTAAAGATTTTTATTCTATTAAATCCATTTATTTGGTTTTCTTCGTAAACTAATTAATTTTCCGCGAAGAATTCTATTTCTCTTCGAATTGACGTTTTTAAGCTCGGATTTAAGTCATTCCTTTTCCTAAAAATATTTAAATACATTTATCTAATATTTTCAACTAGTAAATATTTTTATTTACAAAAATTTAGTCGTTAATGATTTTATTACAAAGCTTCGCGATTAATTATTTTTTCTTGATTTCAGCAATGGCAGGATCAAAAAAGAGTAGATCTAGGACTAGTAAATCACAGAAAAAAACAAATAATAGACATCAATTTAATAGCACTAAAAATACTAGTAATACGTCAAATATTAGAAATCAAAGTAAGGAGAGTTTTCGAGCAACAAGAGATAAAGGGAAGGGAATTTTTCAAGATGAAACTGAAGATCTGGTAGAAGGCGAGGTGCTGTCTGAAGAGGATGGAGAAGCAACTTTCACTCATCAGGAGCTGGAAGCTATGGCTGCTGAGCGAATACCGGATCCGGGATGGCAAGAGGTAACATCACGGCATCATAATGGAGGGAATTCAGGGGGATTACACCTTACGCACGACGATGTGAAAGGTGAGCTTGACTTCTGGGTTAACTCTGTTGTGTGTTATGTATTGGGGGCGAATCCGCCATGGAATGTTATGGGGGGTTTCCTGAAGAGAGTACGAAATGAGGAGGATATTGAGAAGATTGCTTTTAAGCCAAACGGAGTTGCATTGGTTAAGCTTAAAACGCCTGAAAAACTTGAACAAGTGTTGAATAGGGGACCTATTTTCTTTGTCAATAAGCCAGTAGTTGTCAAGAAATGGCTGCCATCTTGTAAGCTTGAGAAGGAAGGAATGGATAGAGTACCAATTTGGATAAGGTTGTATGGATTGAATATTAAGTTCTGGGGGAATGCACTTTTTAAAATAGCTGGATTAGTGGGAAAACCAATTCAAACTGATGTAGCAACGAAGGATAAGAATTTTATCGGGTATGCTCGGGTCATGGTAGAGGTGAAATTTGGTGAGACATTACCGGATAATATACGATTTCATGATGAACTTGGCATTCTGCAGAGCTTGAATGTTCACTATGAGTGGAAACCTTTTCAATGTACTAAATGTCAAGGAATAGGACATGAAACGAAAGACTGACGAAAGGGGAAAGTGGTGAAACAATGTTGACCTAAGGTTGCTCCTGCTCAAAAACCTCCAGAAACGACTCAGGAGGCGCAGATTGCAGAAGTGACTGTGATACAGAATGATTTGGTTACCCCAATGCCTGTGCAAGGTCTGATTGCCACGATCACGCCGGCACGAGCTGTGACTAGGGTGACGCAGCAGCAAAGAGGAGGGTTCAATATTGCTGGAAAGTCCTTTTATGATGCGTTAAACTCATCCTTACATCAAAGTAATGGTAGAATTGTTGAGCTTGGACCTATTAATGAGGCCATTGGTTGTGATCCTAGTATGAGGGATCATGGCTAATGTGGGATTCTGGAATGTCAGAGGAATAAATAACCCGATCAAACAAAAAGAAATTAGTTGGTTTTTGCATAATAATAAGATTGGGTTATATGGGTTATTAGAAACAAGAGTTAGTAGTAATTCAATAAATAAAGTCCATAAGGGATTAGGTTTGCATTGGGAGTTAATTATAAATAATGAGATTTGCAATGGTGGACGCATCTGGATTTTGTGGTTACCAGGTGTGTTCAAAGTCCAGGTTCTGAAGTGTGAGGAGCAGGTAATTCATATGTATGTGACATATATACCAAAGGATACAAGCTGGTGGGTCTCAATGGTCTATGGGAAGAATAGAGGTTCTGATAGACAACCTTTATGGGCGTCTAAGAGAGAAATGAATAGGGTGATTGATGGTCCTTGGCTGGTGGTTGGTGACTTCAACAACGTGCTGGCAACTGATGAGAGGATAGGGTCTGTGGTGACATTAGATGAAACAGGGGAATTCCAGAGTTGTAATGATGAATGCGGGTTAAGAGACTTACCAGCTAGAGGTGCATTTTTTACTTGGAATAATAAACATGAGCAAGGGGTAAGAACTTTTAGTAGGATTGATAGGGTGATCGGTAATGATGAATGGGTGATAGAGATGAACAACACGTCAATTCAATTCCTTCCCGAAGGATTGTATGACCACTGTCCGTGTTTAATTGACCTTTGGAATGTTGAGCATAAGAGGAAGGGTACCTTTAAATACTTTAATATTTTTTGTTACTGTGCTTTATTAGATTAAATCCGAGAGGATGTGCCTTTGATAGAGGTAAGATTGTTGGTCCGTGGGTAGTTGGAGGTGACTTTAACACAGTAATGAATCCGGAGGAGCGCTTGGGTGGAACCAGTTTTGATCCAGAGATGAACCCTTTTAAGGATTGTTTGATGGATTGTGGGCTGGAAAATAGTCCGTCTGCGGGTGCTTGGTACACGTGGAATAACAAGAAGCAACCCGAGGATAGAGTCTATATCCGGCTTGATAGATGTTTAGTTAATCAGGTATGGTAAGAGGCTTATCCACAGACTTTTGCTAACTTCCTCCCTGAGGGCACATTTGATCATTGCCCATGTGTGATACACACGACGAAAGAGGAAGGTAGGAGGGCTAGGTCATTCAAGTATTGAAATATGTGGAGCAAATCTCTGTTATTTCAAGCGATGGAAGATTTAATGTTAAGGATGTATGCTCCCCTTGGGATAGTGGAAGATTTAATGTTAAGGATCTGGCTTCTTAGAACAATGTTATTATTACACAGTGGTTATGGAAACTAGCTGTCTGCAGGAGGGGGGAGTATCTGAACGAAATGGTGTGTAGATTACTTATTGAATGGTAATTCTATTTGGGATGTTGAAGTCAAGGAATATTTCCCTGCAGTTCTGAAAAGTGTTATCAATGTTCGAGAACAATGTGTTCAACTATTTGGCTCCGTTCCTCAAGTTAAGAACTTCTTAGAATCTTGCACGAAAAGAGGGAAATTCTCCCTTGTTGCTTACTCAACTTTTAATGGACCTGGTTCTGCAAAGATCCCAAAGAGGGAAATTCTCCCTTGTTGCTTACTCAACTTCTGTGATTTTATCATTGGCTTACCAGTCCAAGCTGCCTGTTACTGATCTCTATGCCAAGCGTGGAATCCAAATGGTTAATAGATGTTGTTTGTGCAAGAAGGCCGCTGAAACCCATGCTCATCTCTTCTTCCAGTGTGATATTTCTACTCAGATATGGTCAGCCATGTTGGATTGGATAGGAATTTGCTACTAGGTCGTAGTATGCGTGCTGCAGGTACTTGGATAATGAACACGCGACATAGTAAGCATTGGAAGGCAGTGTGGTTCCATGTTAGTCTTGCTGCAAGCGTAAACGCAATCTGGAAGGAGAGAAATAAGAGAACCTTTACTGATTTGGAGTCATCTGTTGCTTTGATCATTAATCAAGTGAAGTTTACAGATAAAAATTAGATTTCATTCTCATTGTACTAATCCTAAGTTTGTTAGGATTTTGCCTCATTTACTCTCACTTTAATGATTGATGTATGTAGTGTGATAGTCTTTTTTGCTTAAAACTGTAATTTCATTCATTGGTATGAAATGATAATTTTTTGCAAATAATAATAATAATAATAATACATCTTCATATGATCTTCAAATAGGTGTGATTTCTCTCTTTTGTCCCATAAAGTAATAAGTGTTGTTCTCGACATTCATAATGCATAGAGTTTATGATGGGGAAGACTCCACTATATAGGCAGAGAGAGGACCGGATTCCTATTAGGATTTTAGTTTATGGTTATCTCTAACCTTCCATCAAGGTTGAGTAAATATGGAAAGATTTCTTATTTATTCCGATATTATTGTGATAGCATATCTCTTAAAGACTCGATTTTCAATAAGACCACAATTATAGGGAAAAAAAAATTATCACAATAATAGAGAAGATATACTACATATCCAATAATATTATTATATCATAAATATTCTTACCTAAGATTCTTCCAGAAATGATGAGAGTAATCAATGTCGTCGTCACAGGCTGGCTCAAGTGGAATGTGCAAGTCCAATAGTAAGGAAACAATTAACGAAACATAATACGGATTACTACATATAAAACACTTGCATTTGTCATGAAATAATGAATAAAAAAATTAATAATATTACATTGAAAATAACACGATTTATGGGAAAATGATACACTTACACGCGGTGTATGAGAATTTCATACACAGCGAACCACATCGCACCACGTGGATGATTAGGCTAGGGTTAAGTTAGTAATTTTACATCTTTAGTTAATTATTAATCTTAATCTAGTTAAGTCAAGTTTAGAAACTTTTGTATATTGTTTTTATTTTAGATTTTTCTATTTCGTGAAATAATCATATAATATTGTTAATATATTTTCGATTCATTTAAAATGTAAAATTAATTAATATGATTACATTTTGTAGTTTTTCCAAATCTTAATTTATTAATATATATATATATGAATAACAGGTAAATATATTAAAATAAATAATTAATAATTAAAATTTTCGAAAATTTTAAAGTAAATTCATGAAAATTTTATTTAAATTTTTTAATACGATTTTTTTAGTATATTAATAATAATAATTCCTACATACATATAATGTAATTGTCAAAAAAAAACGTATATCCAAAATTTTACTTTATAATTTTCGAAAATTTTAATTAAGCTTCCAGAATATATTCACGTTTTTTATAATTATAAAAAAAATTATTATATAAAAATATTTATTATATATATATGTCCACGTCGTAAAAATATTATACAGAAATATGTAAAAGATGTATAGAAATATGCTTTATAATGGATTGGAATGGAACGGAATATTAACTAAGAATATTCCATATGTGTTAACATTGTAATTACTTTGATTTGTTAACTTTTATATATTTACCTTTTATATAGAGTAATCATATGAGAAAATGAAAATGAACCATACTTAAACGTTTATCCCACTGGGCACACGTTAATAAGCTGATTAAGGTAAGAACCACATTGACATTATCATGAGAAAATGAAACATTAAATCATATTTATCATACTTACACAATATCAATGTGATTTGTTACCTTAATCAGCTTATTAACTGGTGCCCAGTGGGCACACGTTAGAAAAACTGATATTATTAAAAATACGATTTTGCATGGTATAGGCATGACAAATGAACACTTTATTCCTTGTATAGACATGATAGATCCACGCTTAAACGGTCTGAGCGTAAGAAATTCATACCTATTCCTGGGTTCAGATGTGGATTTGTCATGCCTATACCAAGGACTGAGCGTGAGTTCTCCACGTCCCAGCCTGAGTACATGCGTAAATCTCCCACGCTTGTACTCAAGTTGTGACGTGGATTTCCCACGTCTGGGGTCTATTTTTTTTTTTCTCATAGCGTAAATCGAGATTATAAGCGATAAACATAACTATATCTCAACAACGTTGTTGTTTTGCAAATTGTCTTCGGAGTTCGACATGTTCAGATCGTTTTCAAAATTGTTTTTCGGGTTCGACATGTTCAGATCGTTTTCAAAATTGTTTTTCGGGTTCGACATGTTCTGATCGATTGTCACCGATGAATTTAAAAATAAATTTAAGTAGCATTTAGTGTTACATTAATCAACAGTAAATTAACGGAACTTTACTTTTAGTTAGAAAAAGAAAGGAGAGACATGATTTTATTCTGAGCTAAATTTTAATGATATTCAAGAAAGGGTAAATGAGTAATTTACTTAAAAAGATTGACGACGCGAAGTAATTACCCGGCGACGAGTAGTAGTGGCCCCAATCAATAATTTGAGCGGAGGACATTATTCTTAATCAAAGTTACAAGCCATAGGTTTGTTGACTCAGGTCAGGTGCACACGTCCCGTGTATTTTCCTTGCACTTCAGTTTTTCTATAGACATGAAGGGGAGTAGAAGAGGAAGTAAATGGAGTACTGTAATTAAGTATGGAACTTGAAAATCCGCAAGAATGGGGCAATTGAGGACACGTTATTGGTTTGGTGCAAACAAGGATCACCACAGTAACGAACATATGTCGCTCCATTTTCACAGTTAGAAACTTAAGAATTACAGTATATGGTACGGAGTAGGATAGTGCATACTCTGACGATCAGTGATCACCTCCAAGATTATTGTCCGGCGGTATGCACTGCAAAAGTCCAATTGTAACATCTTAGTTCTTACAACATCTTCCAAAAAAAAAAAACAATCAGACTAAATTTTAAGACTCCTCACGTAGTCGGTTAGTTCCGGCATTAAAAACATAAAGTAGGCTCCATTTTTTTGTGAGGGATGCAGGATCAAAGTTGCAGCCCCTGAGTTACTCTTTGATGAGAGATGCAGGCGGCCAGGCGGGTGCAGATATCATAATGGCCTTGGTGGGAAAATTAAATCTACAATCGGTTGGAGTTATAATGGAATGAAAGTTACAGAACTCATATAGTATAAAGTTACTTGAGCCCCTTCACCGAATTACTGAGTTAGCTCGGCTCAATAACTTATAAAGGAACTTTGAAGGTAACTCGGTAACTTTCTGAAGGAGCTCTGTAGCTCTGTGACTTCACAAACGAGCTCCATAAATATATACTGTAGTCTCATGCTTGTAGGAAAATATGGTACTCGAAATTATTTGCCATTAATGCTTGTTTTTGAATTTTGCCAATTAGACCAAATCAATTTTACTCAACCCCCGATGACCTAACCCAAATTGATATGAACCAAACCTCATAATAATAACCAACTTTAGAACTGTGATCAATACTTTGACACAAAATCTTATTTGCCACAACTTGTAAAATGAACAGACGGATGTAACCCTTAATCCTTGGCCCCCAACATGAATCATTATCCATAATCGTCGAGTCTTTCCAAAAAAAAAGAAATCGTATAAAAAGGCATAATAGTAGCAATATTAGGAAGGTGAATAATAAAATAATAGTAAAAATAAAAATAAATAGTTTCACATTCAAAATAAGTTGAAACTGTTTATAATGAATTGTTAAAGGATTACAAATTCCAAGTTAACGAAGAAAAGTTTAGTAAGTAAAAGTACTAATAAAAATAATTGCTTGATAAATATGAAAATTGACTCGTAATGAAACATGAACTCGACTCATTTGTTTGCTCGACCGTCTATTTGCCATAAAATTACCAAATTCGATAGCTCAAAAAGAGACTTCGTTAATACAGTGTCAATGTATTGGGGACGCAGATCTTTGAGAGGTGTGCGCACCACACATGCACATAAATCCAATCTCCAATACGTTGGCCTGACTGACATTGCTGTTTTAACATATCCCCTAAAGAAGAGTGAACTTTTTTGTTCCTCTAGGTCTTTTTTCTTTGTTACCATAGAAATAAATAGCATAGAGAATGAGAACTAATGAACTTGAGTTAAATCAGGTGGCACTACCTTGTTCAATCATTACCCATTGTCCATTGGTATCCCTGCTAAACACGCGTGGCTGTCCCATCAGAAACACGTCCTTCCAGTTTGAATGCTTGATCAAATAATCCCATTGCCTAGAGGAAACAGGGTAGATTAGAATAGTGCACATGATATCCTGAGGTAAATGATTTGTGGGCAGTGTGCACACCGTCATTCTTCTATAAAAATCCCGAACTGTATTAATCAAACTCAACATGTGCCTAGCAATCAAGGAAATAGCTAGGTTTCCATCATAAAAGGGTCTTCCCTTTCATGCCACGAGGTATTACTTATATACCATCATTATCGTTTTTAAGTAAACCTTCCAGTTTATTCCGTATATATTCGAGCAAGGGTCATAAGGGAAGGTAAAGTTCTCCTTCCTGCCTTTTAACACTGCCGCATGTCCAGGGTCACAAATTCGACTTGAGACCTCTTGTGAAGTTAGACCACCTCCCACGACTTAACCAGAGTGCACAGGTGTTATACAACATCATTGTTATATGTGCCACAATGGACCAGCTATTGGACTTGTGTAAACTGAATCAAGGAGAGGAATACTCCCTCATTTACCACGTGGATGATCTTCCCACATCGTATCTCAATACCCACTTCAAATCAGAGTAAAATTAAGGGCTTGGAAGATTTCATCCTTGCTCAACTAGTCTACAATGACCCAAAATGAAAGAGCTACACAATGACACAGAAATGAGTAGACAAAGATCCTACCAGGCTACCATACACAAACTCAGGACCAAGTAGGCACCAAGATGTGAATGCTCCTCAGCTATGTTCCTCAGAATCTACATACTACCTCGTGTACCCCAGTCCAATACATGAGTATTAGAATTGGACACTTCAATTCAACCCAAAAACATGTTTATTTTTCAGAAATAGCAGCCCGAAACTGGACACATGCCCATGTTGTATATTGCTAGATGAGTTAAATAGTTCTGAGTAACATAACTACTAATATGCCAAAAGCCCTAGGATGGGTGTTACCAACTTACCATGTTAGGCAACAGACTTTTTTGGTATTTTGACTGTCATATACAAAAGTCGGAAAAAGATAAAACATAAGGCCGTGGACTTTCAACTTCTTGAAATTAGATAAGGGGAACCTAACATTAAAGAGGTACCATGTCACACAATAACTTGATGAATCCAATACCTAACGTTAACGATGTATATAAGGGATGTGAAGTTCACATAGGTGTGAGAAATCAAAGACAGTTTTGAAGTTGGCATCTGTATAAGAAAATTCAAACCTTCTATGGTTATATACAAAGTCTGGTGCCTCAGCATAAGGCGATGTAGAACAAGTTTGAAGGATTTCTGAATCAGGCAGCTGCTGCAGATAAGAAGCTATTTGAACCTGACGCACACTCCTGCATCAGAATTGATAACATCGGAGCATATTAATGTAACTGTAGAAACCCAAATTCTTCACCAGATACTTCCTTATATACGTCGTTATCATATTCTGAGGCATCTTAATATCTCCCAGATTATACGAGTAGATATTACTTGTTTCAGATTAGCTCCCTTGTGAAAACAAATTTCCATCCGAATTTGTACAAGTGACCAACTAAAAAAAATTACCAAGAGCTTGGAGCGATGATGAACTGGTCCGTCTCAGTATCATATGTATCCAATAACTTTCCCCTCCAACGAGGGTCCTCAAATGAAGAAGAAAGTCGAATTCTTCTTACAAGTTCATCCGGACACCTTGTAGTTTCATCAAATATGGCTGGCGTAACAGCTCCATTCGTAGTTTCCATCTGAAATGTGACAACGATAATTTAGGACTTAAATATCCTTAAAACACTTAAACTAGTATTGAGTTTGTAATATGTGGATGCCACTTAAATTGAAGGGCTTCAAAAGGAAAAGGCTAGCAAAATTAGAGACCAGTCATAGTTTCCATCTGAAATGTGTCAATAATAATTTAGGACTTCAATATCCTTAAATGGCTTAAACTATTATCAAATTTGTTATAGACGAGAACTTTAAGGTTACAAACAAATAACTATGATAAAAATCTTACAGAGGTAAAAAAATAATGTCATGTAGTACAGTAAAGTTATCTTATGCACGTGGTCATGCAAAATGTAAAATCACAGATGAAATTGATGGCGTAAAGGTACATACTATACAGGAGTAGTAGTTTGGTGGTGTAGCAATCATAACCTGAGACATTAATGGCAACCATTCTATCCAAAGTCCAAACAGATATACAAAAATTTGACTATCAAACGAACATAATGAAACAAAAGCAACATCTCATGACATAAATAATTTAGGGCATCTTCAGACTTCAGTACTCACCAGGAAGCCTGTAAAAATTGGGTAAGCATTCCCTCTTCCGTCTCGTTTAGTATTGTGACCAAGGACAAATAAAGTTTGAATATGAAACTTCTGTGCACTCTTTCCCAACTCTTCCACTATTTTAGCACACAATGGAAAAGAATAGCCGGCCTTCGCATTGCTTTTATGTCTTAGTTTCCCAGCGACCTGCATAAAGGTCAATAACATAAGGAAATGCCGTCGGTTTAGCATATAACCTCTACAATTAACTATTGAAATTAAATACAAAGAAGCAGGTCTTACAGACCATGGGTGGCGTATCGTCAAAACCACCAATGAGATGCACCTACAAACAATGAGATACGAATAATATGTAATAAAGAAGCAGACATCAATAGCAGGTTAAAATTCATAATGAGGGGCATGCATTTATGCAGTATACTCACATCCATCTCAGCATCAAGTTTATGATCAGCCAATTTCGATAGCATCTGTGAGAGACCAATCTGCACAATCTTTGGAGAGTCCATGTGACCAATGGACGCCCTGCAAAGGTATAAAGTCAAAAAAAGATAATACAGAAGAAGATAGCTCTTTCAGAGCTCCATGGTAGCTGAACCTCAATCCGAAGAAACTTACACTCCATTGTCCCGGTTTCTAATAACAATGCCCACACAAGTAGTCGCTTCGTCTGTGCCAACTAACTTTCCATGACATTCAAATAGACAAAGTGCAGACAAATTGTTCAGTTAAGCATTTAATGGAAACTCAGATGTATCAAAAATTATGTTAACAAAGCATCATAAAGCCTACAAAGTACAAACATATACGTAAGGCGGTTTACACAATTGTTACCGTAAAATTATATTTTAGTGACAAAATGCCACGCAAAAGACTTGTATAAAGACACAAGCTTAATGGAAAATTTTTTCCATACATAATCTCCCATATGGTGATGTCTGGACCCTACTCCAATTCACCACTTTAGCACATTGATATTGAGATCTATGACAACTCTAACCATAAATATATACATAAAACAAAAAGTAGAACAAGATAACTTAATAACATCTTTTAAACTTTAAAGAACATTTGAAGTCCAAACTTGTCGCGTAGATTATCAAACTTACAAATTTTAACTTACATCAACAAGGGTTGGATCAACGGTTGCATATTCTCGTTGGAACAAGTAAACAAGCTTGCTCTTGGTCAAATCATCTGAAGATGACGCGTCCAAAGCCGAAAACTTCTTCTCTGGGATCGCTCTCAGAGAAAGAGAAGAAGATATAAGTGCAGGATGCTCCATCAAAGCAACAAGATCACAACTCCCCTAAGCAAACCAATAATAACCACTTCTTTCAACACTTTCTTTCAACAATAGAGCACAAAGGAAGTTACAATTTGGTATTAGTATTACCAAAACACATGATCCCTTACTGAAGCAGATTCATCTGTATGGGTATAGTTCCTGAGACACTATAAAACAACTTTATTGTACCTTTCGCCCAAGTTGAGAAATTTGTGAATCCCTTATACTCCCTCCGATTCTCAAAGACTTATCCATAAAACAATATGTAGTTTTCGAGATGGCACTTCGACTACCTTTCTGCATATGAATATTTTTTCTTCCCTAAAACTATATTTTTTTACGATGAATCTAAATATTTTAGGATCACATAGGGATTGCCATTTTTTTGTGGCATATCTAGGGCTTTTAGCATGTTTGACCAATCACTGATATGATACGATGTTTAACGTGTTTGGTAAACCGCATATTGAAATATAAGAAGATTTTGGCGCAATCTACTCCAGTAATTTTCTACTCGTACTATATAATGCTGCATCCTCTACCTCCAGCATATGCTCGTTTACGTATTGAGGATTTGAAAATACTAATGCTTAGCAAACACCATTAACAAAACTTGGTAATATGTTAGTCAAACTCAGTAATAAAATTTGGTTTGGCAACGAGTTTGTGCGAGTATGATTAATTTGATTTGCTGTTTAACAGGGTGATATTATACAAAGAGTAATCCGGTTTTATACAAAGCTGTTATAACTTTGACTCTAAAAGTCAAAGGAGTAAGTCTAAAATGGAATTGATGAAGAGAAATGAAGAAATCGGTTGATATTGCGAAAATGGTAAAAGTTACCTGATCATCGGCATTTTTTTGGAAGGGAACGCCGCCAACGAATATCATAACTTGCGCAAATAGTTAACTGATCAGCTGTTTACTTGAAATTTTAATCAATCAATCAATCAATGACTATGTCAACATGCTGAATTTCATACCAACATTTTCACAAAAATCTACTTGGATGATTCCATTCCAAATATGGCATTCATATAATAGAGTTGATTAAAAGCAAGCGTAATTACAAATAAAAAGTGGAAGAAAATGAAATAAAAGTCATACCAGTCAGTTGGCAGAGGCTGAATGCTCCTCCTCCGACCGACTATGGTCCAACTTTATTCGCAGAAAGTTTTGGTAGTGCTTTTCTGGGGCCACCAACCACGGCAGCTTCTCAACCCCAGGAGTACTAAGTTGTAACGACCTCAACTTTTGGAATTCACCATACTATTCTACTCCCTAATTTCTAACTACTTTTATGCTCATTCTCCTTCTATGCCTCGCCTTCAGCCTTAATTCAATTCTTTTTATATCACAAAAATTCTTAATTTTTATGGGACCCCAATGCACTAAGTGCTCTTCTTTGAACCAAAAAGAAAAATCTTATTTTTAAACCACTCTAATAAATAATATTAAATCATACTCCCTTGATTTTTTAATGTTCCACTCATATGTTTTTGCACAATTCTTATGAAAAAACAATAAAAAATGAAAATGAGAGAGAAGTTGATATAAGTGGGTAATAATAAAAAGAATATTAAAAAATAAAGATGTGAGAGACTAATATGGAAAGATACAAATAGGTAAAAATTAAAAAAAGATTCGAAGTGGAAAATGGGGTGAACATCAAAAAAACATGGAGAGAGTATTTGTAATGACAAGGTTGTTGGATATTTGATCGAAAGGACGATGAACATTCAACATGATAAGAGTTCATAACATTGACAAATTATTTTTAGTTAATAATCATCTTATTCATGTCATGAATGAAATTCAATTGTTTGTTTTTTTCGCTACTTCTATTTATCACAGATCGTATATTCTACCAATAAATTCAAAATCGAGTTAAATACAATTATATTAATTATTTGATAATGTGGACATGACATAAGTCCACCCCGACGCGGCCACGCGCGAGTTTGGGTAGACGAATGAATCTCGTGATAAGATTGTTCTCGCCGGGTCGAAATTTAAATCGAAGTTGGAGTCGCCACCGAACTTTGTGGGAGTTCGGACCCGTTCGAACTCACTCTATACTTAGGCGTATCGTGCACAAAGCACGACCCACTTTAGTACTAGAGCTTATGGGGGTTCGTCCCTTTGCATCACGATATCGATGTTGAATTACCGAATATTGTATATCGAATGACTCTCGTTCGCCAATGGTTTCGGGCATCCGGAAATCGAAGGTTCTGAGTAAGGGGTGAAGGTACGTGTTGGGAAGCCCAAGAAGGACACCCAACCCCGCCCGCACTTAGCGGCCTCCACTAAGATATCGATCGGTGTTTGTGTACGCGCGTTAGTAAGACGATGAAATGATATGCAAACATTGTTTTGAGCTACGCATGTGAAATACATGTTTAGCTACGTCGTTTAATGCATCTTAAATATGTTGAAGTTGTTTTAGCATGTGGGTTCATTTACAAATTACACGGGCGGAATACAACCCGGAATTCACAATACTTGAACAAATTGCGATAATAATAAACGGATTAGCAACGGTAACGTAACTATAAACGGACTTGTAAATAGAAAACGTAAATTGAAACCGTAAATCGAATGAATGGACTCCGATCACTTACACATTATGTTGTGTATTGACCGGAGGACAAAGGCCTTAGTACGCGTTAGTGCATGGGATTGGAGCGTAATGCTAGCTCGATCCCCGGGCCTTGTGGTCTTGTCCCGACTTATCCTAGTGAAATGAGATTGCCTCGACTAATCGCATATTGGGTACGACTAAAGAGTCGTCGATGTAGGATTAATCATAAAAGACATTCACTCAAAGTCGCGAAGAGGTGGGATAATGATAAATTAGAAATGATATAATGTGTGGGTTTTGGAGGACGAATACGTGATTGATTTAGCACGTATCAACTTAGAGTCATGAATATGACTCGACGGAACTTTATATCGTCTTTTAGCCTTTGTTGGAGACTTGTATGAGTCACTCGATCAAGTCATTATGTGGACTCGGTCGAGTGCCCTTTGACGAGAAATCCCTGCCCATTATTAAAGGGGTGACTCGATCGAGTGACTCAGGCACTCGATCGAGTGCCCCTGTACCGGGTGGCAGGTTACTTCTAAAACAACTCATTCTACGAATTTGTGATTCGAATCGAGACGTAATCGAGCTTGAAACACCCCACATTGATTGAAGATGTACTATTTATGAGCTTTGCTTAAAGGGATTTGAAGTACTACTCATATCAACAAAGTGCACTTTCTTTTCTGGTTTGCCCATGATAAGAACTCTGCAGTTAAGCGTGCTTGACTGGGAGCAATCCTAGGACCGGAAATGTTAACTGTGGTTTGAAACACCCCACATTGATTGAAGATGTCCTATTTATGAGCTTTGCTTAAAAGGATTTGAAGTACTACTCATATCAACAAAGTGCACTTTCTTTTCTGGTTTGCCCATGATAAGAACTCTGCAGTTAAGCGTGCTTGACTGGGAGCAATCTTAGGATGGGTGACCTCCTGGGAAGGTTTCCGGGATGCGCATGAGTGAGGACAAAATGTGCTGGAAAGGACTCGTGTTGGTTTGTGGGACCAGTACAAAGCCTGGCGGGCAACCACAGTTAACATTTCCCGTCCTAGGATTGGGCCGGGGTGTTACAAATGGTATTAGAGCAACCCTACGACCATGCATTTGGCACCTAGCGGGGGTGGATTCTGGGTCAGCGGTTATGCTGCCAGGCGCAACGAGGACGTTGCGTTCTTCAAGTGGGAGTGATTGAAACACCCCACATTGATTGAAGATGTCCTATTTATGAGCTTTGCTTAAAGGGATTTGAAGTACTACTCATATCAACAAAGTGCACTTTCTTTTCTGCTTTGCCCATGATAAGAACTCTGCAGTTAAGCGTGCTTGACTGGGAGCAATCTTAGGATGGGTGACCTCCTGGGAAGGTTTCCGGGATGCGCATGAGTGAGGACAAAATGTGCTGGAAAGGACTCGTGTTGGTTTGTGGGACCAGTACAAAGCCTGGCGGGCAACCACAGTTAACATTTCCGGTCCTAGGATTGGGCCGGGGTGTTACAGAGCTAATGCAAATATCGGGCCCATCCGTGTCACGATGTCGTTGTCGGATCTTGTGGACCATACGACGATCGGTTCGACGTCACTAGGTTTTGCATTAGCACGATTCTCGATAGTTCTTCATACTCAACACTCAATTATGGAATCGGTATCGAACATTTTAGAGTGAAGTTTATGAAATCGAGAATAATCGAACTAAACATGAATATGAAACCCCTCCACGTCACGATGTCGTTATCGGGTCTTATGGACCTTACGACGATCGATTCGACGTCATCGGGTTTCATGCTAATTCAATTGTCAATAGCTCTTTTATGCGCGACATTCAATTACGGAATCGACATCGGGCCTTTTAAGCGACATTTTGTAAATGACATCGAATACGCTCGATAACGAATTACCGTGATCATGTTATAATCAAACGGGTCATGCGCACGCCACAAGGCGTCTTGACCCTTAAGCGCAGCGCGCCTCGTGGGGCGCCACCTCCAATGCGACTTGCGGGATTATACGGACTTTAGGTGGTATTAATTGTCGAATGTATTCGATCGGAAAATTTGATTTGTCATCACAAACATAAGGTCCTTCGCGTTTCGGCGTCGTAATTTGGCATTTAAAGCCTACGACGCTCGATTTAGCGTCATCGGACGTTTGCTAGAATCAATTTTGAAAATAGTTTCTTTTGTTATATCATAATATACACGGTATTTAATGTATAACGGAATGTAAAAAATTGATAAACAAATGCTAGATGTTAGGAATGATAAATGAAATGTTAGATTTCGATGAAGTAAATGTTAGTAGAACAGAAATTAAAAGTTAGTAACGATAAATAAATGTTAGCGTTGTTAGTATGTAGTTAGTATACAGAATAAAAAAGAGTTTGAGATTAGAAATGAGATTGGTACACCCTCAACCTCTTACATGTTAATGATCTCAGAATACGGGCTCGTAAGTGTCGTCATACGCAGAGAAGCGTTTCGAGTATGTAGGGTGAGTTAGTGTGTGTAATTAGGGAGATGATATTCTTGATTTTTGGGAGGTAAGGTCTCGGGAATGGCTATATATGTGGGAGTATAGAAGGAACTCTTAGAAATGGCAAAGAATGTGAACGAAAAAGGGTGGAGAAAAAGTCCCTTGAAATGGTGGAGCAAGGGGGTATTTATAGATTTTATCTTCTGGCTTATGATCACTCGATCGAGTGAACCTGGCTGGAGTCGATCGAGTGCCCCAGTAAACGGGTCCTGGTCATTTTTTATGGAGTCACTCGATCGAGTGCCCTGAGACGAGTGAGCATATTTGGGAAGGTTATGATTTGTTCGACCTTTGGATTTGGTTTGTTTTTGACTTGATTCATTTTGTATTTAGATGCAGTGTAAGGATTGTTTCATTCTCGGGTTTCGACTTTGACCTGGTTTTGACTCGATCGCAAAAGACGATTTTGCCCCCGGTGGCGGTTTTGGCTCAAATTAGCTTTATTTTATTGGAAATGACTCACTGAGTCTGGATTTGAGGTCGACTTTGAGAGATTTGTACTTCGCTAAGTGCCCACATCAGATACTATCGATTTTGAGTCCCGTAGTCGAGTGTATTAATGCATGTTTGCGTCCGATCATCATCGGGGGTTTTGTTGGAGACTGCCACAAACAGGAGCAGGAAAAATGCGGATGTCTACAGAGCCCCCCACTCTGAATGAGGCTTGGACAAGGCGAAAGGCAGAGTAACTACCAGGCCAATTGAGGATTACAACCTGGCAGCCTTACGGTCGGGTCGTTTATAGTCCGTTAGGCTTGTGTGAAGGGCTTGCCAGCCATAAGTAGAGGGTCATACCTGTCTTGATAATGATAGATCCGTGGGGAGCTGGACTTGCTTTCGAAGTCCCGGGTGTACCTGTATGCAGACACATAATATCCTGAATGTAACATTTAGGAGAGACACCTACTCGGTTCCGCTTGGAAGTAAAAATTTGATATTTTGATTTTTTTAAAAAACTTTTATGGAGGAGGAATGCTCGGGATGACTAGATTATTGTAATAGGTTTGAAAAGGTGATGAAGTTGGGAATGGGCTCGCGCGCATAGGTGCGTAGACTAAGGTGGCCCATTAGCGTTGAAGTGCCCAGGGTTTTTGTGTATATATACACGACCCTCCTGCTTCTTTTTTTCCATCCTCACACCCATCTTCACATTCTTTACTTCAAAATTCCTCAAATTCTTGAGAAAAAAGATTCGAATATTTGCTATGGGCATTGAGAATTTAACTGTGCTGCTTCAGGCATGGTCCCGAACCTTTAGGGATGAGGAGAAAATTCATCTCAACCAGGTGGGAATTTCTTCTTTGTTCCCGCTGCAGCGTCTCAAGGTATATTCACACTTCCTAGATGCTTATTTATCTTTCTGGGACACGACCCATCATGTTTTCGTGTTCCCTCGGGGGGAGGTATGTACTCTTCCCGAGGAAATAGCTGCTGTGGGCGGTTGGTTTCCTGCTGCCCGTCCCGCTATTCCTTCATTCTATCATGATCCGAGGAGGAAGTTGAGGGAATTTTTAGGTTTATCTCATGCTGAGGCGGACCGGGTGGTGCATTGGAATTTCGTCTCCCTGTTCGACCTGACTGACGAATTTATGAAGGACGTGAAGAATGTGAGAATTATTGCTTCTCCCAGGCGTATGGCCTTCGCTTTTTCCATGCTACACCGCTATGCCTTTGAGGGGCGAATGGAGGCTGACTTGTGCATGGGTCAGATTTGGCTTCTTGGTGTAGTGGACCAGATGGAGACGGGTCACAGCCCGGCTTTGCTGATAACGGGGGAGATTATCATGGGCCTCGATGCTAGGATGGTCGACCCGGACAAGCAATTGACAGGCAGCGTTCGTCTCCTGTAGGTGTACGTCTCGCATTTTTTTTTGCGGAGACCTGGTATAGAGAGGTCACTCGATCGAGTGATCTTGACACTCGATCGAGTGCTTCTGGCAAAGAACACCCTGCCTGTTTTTAGGGGGGTCACTCGATCGAGTCAACTTGGCACTCGATTGAGTTCCCTCTAACGGACCTCTCTTTTGCTTGTAAAGACTTATAAACCTCGTCTCTTCAGGTTTGGTTGTACGAGCATTTGTCGATCAAGGAGCCTCTCCTAGACGTGCTCAAGTACCGTATTTGTCAGGTCAGCTCGAGGAAGAGGCACATAAGTCCGAGTCATGACATAAACCAGACTTAGTGGGACGAGGAGCTCGTATTCCACGGAGGTCCTTTGATTAGGTGGAACGTTGCTTGGTGGTTCCTTTCTAAATTGACGGGGCTAGCCAAGAAGGATCAAGTCCGGTACTTAGTGGTCCTGTCGCTCGATTGGTCCGTTCATATCTATCTGAACCGCATTCTGAGGCAGTTCGGGTGGACCCAGAGGATTCCCGAGACCAAGGCTATAATCAGCGTCCCGTTCCAACTGACGAATGCGATGTGTGATACTTGGTTGCAGTGGTGGCACACCCGTGTCATTTGGACTATACCCAACCCTTGCCATTTCGTTTGGGTTTGTGAGTCATATCGAAAGTGGAGTTCTGAAGGGTCAGAAGAGGCCCGCAAGGCCCTAAAGGTCGATGAGGCCTTTGATCTGGTTCGTCGGGAGACGGCTAAAGACAACATGGTTTTCTTTGAAGATGGAGATACTCTTGCTACTTTCGTACGATTAGAGTAGGGTCCTAAGTAAAAAACTAAGACTCGAGCTATAGACGCCGATGCTAGAGGCATGTGGGGGCGATTGAGCCCCCAGACTGACTTGGAGAAGAGACTTGGGCCGAGACTGGCGGCCAACAATCAACTGGGCCCACGCGATAGGCTGCCTGAGCCCGTGAGGGCTCGACTCGGGCCGATTAACGTGGCCGAAGACCCTCACTCGAAGAAGTGTGTCCGTGCCAAGGAAGTTCCTTTAGTGTTTCAGGAGCGTCCGCCTCAGTCTTGCCGTCAGTGGACGGCTAAGGATGTCAAGGTTAAGGGTAAGGGCAAGATGCCCTGAATACCCGAGTTCTTAGATTTATTATTATTTAAGTAGTACTACTATTTTATTTGTAGTCTCGTGTGTTTTTTTTTCGAATTTTTGTACTTGGAATTTCCCAAGTTTATCGGTTTTTTAGTAATAATAAAGGAAGTTTTATTAATTAATGGTCCTGTCTTTTTTCGCAATTGGAGTGGTTGTGCCCTTGTGAGGGGCTGCCTACGTATCCATAGTTAGTGGAATCAAACCAGACGTAGTTCAAGCTTTTTATTATTTTGCAATCTCGAAATACACCAAGACTAATGGTTCGAGATGTATATGACAGTAGGATAAATAATCGTAACTTATTGACTTGCTTTTGAAAGTTTATTTTTGAAAAGACAACTTTGATAAACTTTTTCATATGACATTGAGAAAGGATCAGGGGTAGTGACGTTTCAGCTGGTCTAGGTTGGTAGGATTGGTAAAGTCATTCCTGCCCAAGTCCGTTAGCTTCACAGCACCTCCTGATAGAACATTTTTCACCAGATATGGCCCGGCCCAATTGAGTTTGAACTTTCCCCGCGGGTCAATTGGTAATAGAGCTCAAATGGATTTGAGAACCAAATCCCCTTCCTTGATATGCCAGGGCCTAACTCTCTTGTTAAAGGCCCGTTGTATTATTGAGGGCGCGGGATCGCCGTTCGTCCAATAGAACCAACGAATCATATCGCACTCGGACCCAATCTGCCTCAGGTGCTTGACTTTCTAACAGTATTCTAAGGGACGGTATTTCTAACTCGACTGGTTGAACTACCTCCATCCCGTATGTCACATAATAGGGTGTTGCACCGGTTGCGGTGCGGATAGATATCCGGTATCCCCATGGAGTGAAGGGTATCTTGTCGGGCCATTCTCTGTAATTATCAGTGATCTTTTTAAGTATGGTGATAATTGTTTTGTATGCTGCTTCTACCGCTCCGTTTGTTTGGGGACGGTAGGGTGAGGATGTATGCCTCTGGATTTTGTACCTGGTTAGCAAAGCTAGAGGTATTTGATGGTACCCTTCTTTGGGCTATTGGGCCATAAACTCGAAGGAGCGCATAGTGGTCTGGATCTCGGTATTGTCAGCATAATTCAATGAAAATTTCGTGGCCACATCATCCCGAGTTGGGTATTTCTTCGGGTCTAGCCTGTAGTACCAAGCCCTTGGGTGCTTCTCGAGGGACGCAGTAAACAGATTCTTGAACAAACTAGAATCTACCTCCTTGATAGCCATAATTTCCTAGAAGGCCCATACATGTAGTAACGGGTCTTCAGTCCCCTCGAACATTGGCAAACCCATGAGATTCAGGTTTGCGGGCAGCTTTTCATCCACCAGAGAATAGTCATGGGAGTTTTCCCTGTGGATGTTGTTACCTCCGAACAGGTAGACCTGTTCCTCTAACAGGCGCACCATGCTGATTAGTTCAGCCATAGGTCCAGTGTTTTTGGGTCCGAAGTTGGGATTCCCTTGCTCTACAACGGCTAGAAGTGCATCCGTAGCCGCTTGATCAGCCCTTATGGCTACAAATTGAGTCTCAACAGCAGTCTGTTTGTTGACCATGGCTTCCATCATGGCCTCTAATTCTCCTATAGCTTGTTCCATTTGAGCCTAGTTGAAGGTGGCCTGTCTGGAAGAAAACCACGTAATCAGAAACCTTGGGCCCAGACCTTGGAATCAAAACATCCCGACAAAGAAAAACAGAACGAGAGAAAATGACTCGAGAAAGACCACTAGACGGGTGACCCATGGGGGGTGTGGCTCCCTTATGATTTGGCTATGTGGGCCGAGTCCTGTTCGAAGGGAGGACCACATGAGATTTCCCCAGACTTTGGACTTGAGTCTCTAGACGGACTTTCCTTTATAGGGGTGATAAGTGTGGTTTGTAGTGCCTATTTTGTAGTGTTTTGGTCCCATTTTCCTTGTAGAATCGCTCCTTGGGAGCGGTTTAGGGGCTTCTTATGCTTCCTTTAGTTCGTTTCAGGTTCCCGAGACCGATTTGGAAGAGTTGGAGCGATTCCGACTCGATACATACACATTTTGGAGCCAACGAGATAAAGGAACGGTGACTCGATGCTTTGGAATCGACCCCGAGACCTTGGGACCCAATCCCGAGTCCCGAGACCCGATCCCGAGTCCCGAGAATCGATGAGAAGTTCATATGAAGCAAGGAGGAGCCAAAAGGGTCATATTGGAGGCCTACAAGACCCATCCCCGACGGGTATGCACCTCATCCCGTCGGGGATGAAGTGCGAGTTTGAGGGAGCTACTGCAAGGCCGTCCCGGTCGGGACCAACCCGTCCCGGTCGGGATGGTGGGTCCGTCCCGGTCGGGATGACCCGTCCCGGTCGGGACCAAGCACTGTTGCCCGCATTTCACTTTCTTTCTTCTCCTTTCCATTTGTAACCCTATAAATACCCCTCCTCTTGTAATCTTATGGGAGGTTAGACATTACCCATAAACCCTAGCCTAGTTTTAGCATATATTAGATTAGATTAGTGTAGATTAGTCTTTAGATTATCGTTAATCCTAGTTTAATGCTTGTAATTTGGGAATTCTTCAAGATCTTCACCAAGCTTGACAAACTTGGATGTTTGTTTTGGGTTTTTCTCATCTATGCAAGTTTTCTTCTTCCTTTCATCTTCTAGTATGGTATAATCTTCTCCTTTTACTCTTAAACCTTTATTGTTCATCAAGTTTGAATCTTTAGTTCTTGTTTATTGTTTTGTTCATCATATTTGGTAGTTTCATTATGTATGTTTTGTTGTTTGTGTTGATTCATCTTGTTAGTGTTAGTTTTAGTTTAGATATGTTAGAGTAGTGTTCTTGCTAGGGTTAGTAGGGTGATTAGGGTGTTAATTGGGTGATTAAGGGTTTGTTGGAGATGTGGGTGGAAGATTTGGGTTTCCTCTTGATTGATGCACATCACATGTTTGATGAATTGCTTGAATGACTAAGTAAGTTAGATTGCTTGTTTTTCTTGCCTTTCCCTTGTGGGTGTTAGTTGTTATGGGTTCGGTTCCCTCATTAAGTTTCGAGAGCCCGGTGAGGGCGACCCCTAGGTTAGTCTAAGTTGCGACCGCCCGGATGCGATCTAGGCCATAACACGCTAGAACCCCGTTTGTCATGTGTGTCGCCAAAATGGGTTCCATGAGGAACCTCTAGGTCGGTTTAAGTTGCGACCGCCCGGACCGACCTAGATTACCCTACTACCTCCTTCATTCTAGCTCTCCCTTGACCATTCCGTTACCCCTTTGACCCCGACCTAATCCTAGCCCGTTTTCCTTGTTTGTTTTCTTGCTTTAGACCTAGCTTAGCCCTAGTCTCCCCCTCCTTAGATTAGCTCGTCTCGAACCTAGTCCTAGACCGTAGCATACTTTAGTCCGACCTCCCGTCCCTGTGGATTCGACCCGACTTACCCTAGCTACCCTAGTTAGGTTAGTTGGTTTTTATTTGGTGGCGGGATCCACGACAAATCCCTCCCATCAAGGGGTATGCCCTACGCAGGTTTGTCATGCCTTTAAGACAAGGAAGACTTGGATGGGAAAGAAACTCGTGATGTAAGATCCACGGAATTTCCACGCTATAGACCTTCGACGAATTATGAAAAGACCCGACACACGGATTACGGTAGGTCCTATGATAAGGAAGGGTTTTTGAAAAGGGTTTGAATTTTGAAAATTTCGGAGGACGGTCCTGACTTTTGAAATTGGCAGCATGCCGACAGGACCGGTTTTTTTTTTTAAAAGTCGAAAGTTTCGAGTTTCATAATAGGCAGCATGCCAGCTAAAAATAGGCTATTTTGAGTAAAATCTTAGGTCTAAATTTTGGTAGCATTCAGAGTTTTTTTAAACTTGATATTTTGAATAGATGCATTTTTTTGAAATGAAGGTTATTTTGAAAAATGAGACGGAAACCAAGTAGCACGTAGTCAAATAAGCATTACGACAACAACATGTATGATTTACACTAAGTCTCGGTCGGTCTAAAGAGGGTCTATATCAACACCGATGACTCTTTCGTAAATCACGACGGAATTCTTAAACCGAATTGGACTTAATTAGAACATGCCGTGAAACGCATACGAGTTCAACCATGGATGTCTTTAGTGCACCCATGTGGGAATGCACCGCGGTATAGTGGGACGTTGGTCACAAGTAACCTTCCCGGGCAAAATTGGGTTATCCATGAACCATCGAACTAAAACGCACACTTTAATAACAGATCGATTTCTCTTCGAGTCTCACCTTGAGAATCCCGATGACAAGTAGTACATCAGGTATCCCCAGCGGAGTCGCCAAATTGTGGACATGACATAGGTCCACCCCGACGCGGCCACACGTGAGTTTGGGTAGGCGAATGAATCTCGTGGTAAGATTGTTCTCGGGTCGAAATTTAAATCAAAGTTGGAGTCGCCACCGAATTTTGTGGGAGTTCGGACCAGTTTGAACCCACTCTATACTTAGGCGTATCTATGGATGCCCGTCCGCACCGCCGGACGCCCCGTGCGCGCCCGCCCGGGACCTCCGATTTATCGCGGCGGCCACCCACGCGGCCCCCTTTCGTCGGGGGTCGGTCCAATCTTGCGTACGGGGCGATGTGTCGGACCTCGATTTGGTTGATGATTCGGATAGTACTAGACGGATGCGGACACTCGTGTTTTTGTTAGAATCGATCGAGACGTGGTTGTAAATGTTTAAAGGCCGATATGTTTGGTAAGATGATCTTTTTAGTGAACCAAATTCGTTGCTGATTTGTGGAGTCGCCACCGAGTCAATTATGGGGACTTGGAAACCGTTCAAGTCAACTTTGATCCTTAGCCGGCTTAAAATTTGAGTGACACGGGACCAAAATATAAAGACTTGTACCCTTAAGCACTCCATGCCTGGAATGACTCTTATTGCCAATGGTTTCAGACATCCGGAAACCATCGATTCTGAGCAAGGGGTGAGGGTACGTATTGGGAAGCCATTGTCCAATAGACATCGACAATCAATCCTGCCCGCACATAGCGGCCTCTACTAATCAATCGGTGGGCTGATAACTTTGTTCCTTAATAGTGGCGGAAGTGCGATAACATCCGTTGTTTTAACCCTATGTCTTTGCTATGTCGGTTTTTTAAGGACAAGTAAGCTTTGTCGTCGAAGTAGTTGTATTTACATTCTTTACATGCAATTTCACGTGACAAGCAGGGCATGGAAAGATGCACGTAGGAGAGTAGAGAGTACTAAGTATTATAAATATTAGCAAATCAGATTTAATGCAATAATACGGATATTAGTCATTCTCGTGGTATACCTTATCTGGTATTCTGCTTAAGATGCGTCGGTTCGATATTAAAAGGGATGCATCGAACCACGTGTGGTGAGCATTGAGATTAATAAGGAACCCGACCACCGCTTTGTTCAGTTTTAGCTTGTTTACGTTTTGAATTCCGTGCTAGGTGATTTAGCATGCGATTATAAGGTCATAAAAGCGGTAAATCATACGAAAGCGGTAAATGTGAAATGTAAGTAAATCACGTAGTGAGGAGTTGCACCCTCGGAGTGTACACTAAACAAGACACAATGCGTAGATGGTTGAGAACGGAGCTTGGAACTAATCGGGTTTACTTAGGGTGTTTTAGTGTTTATGGTTGAAGTTGAGGACATAACGTATGTTTATAACGTACCATGGACCTAGTGTCCATACTAGTCGGACATGACATTATCGAAGTGCATAATAAAAGGACAGTATGTAAAGTTTTCTTTAGATGACAACCTAGAGACGATACGTCTTCAAGGCGGATCCTCCTAGTTTATCTTGCGGTGAATCCAGTAGAGCTTCGCTACGGTACTTAAAGGTGGCTAGTCGGACACAGGTGCCCCTCTTTGTTCAAATCGAGTGAGGTGCTCGAGGAACGAGGAGGAGTAACGTCGATTCGCGTGTTGGGACAATGATTGAGTGGATCGTACTTAGAGTCGGAGTGCGACCTAAGTTAGAGAGAAAGAGGATGAGAGCGAATTGTGAGAGAAAGGTTCACGAATTCGAGTTAGTGTGTCGAATGAGTGAAATGATGGGGGTATTTATAGTTGTTCGCGTAGTTCAAATCAAGTGTTCAGACGCTTGACCTCTTGCGCACCAGAACTGAGTCGCCTGGTGCCATGCGCATGAGGATTGAGTCGCCTGGAATTTCGAAGATCTGATTTTGAAACTTTCCAAAATGAAGAAGATGCGTATTTGAGTAGCTTGGGAATTAAGACTTCCCGTTAACCCTAGCGCGTCGAGCGCTGGGTGGGCCTCTGGTGCGCTCAAGGTTTGCTCGGCCCGACGCATTGACTCGGGTTTGACTCTGCATATTCCGGGACCAATTCGGGGCCCCGGTGTCGAAATTGACTCTAATTAGTGTCGACGCGACCGTAATGACATGACTAAGACCATTTTGATGTTGAATTAATTTTTTCGAGTAATTAATTGATCCATTTCTATAGAAAAACCATCTAAAACATTGTAATCCCGCGTCGGGTGCAGTCCGATCGTTATCGAGTGTTTTTCGGGCACCCCTGCAGCCACCTGGTCAAAATCTTGGTGTCTACATAAGCCCCCACTTTGACTAAGGCTTGGACAAGGCGAAAGTCAAAGTATAGCCGCCCAGGTCAATCGAGGATTACGACCTGGTGGCGGTCCGTTCGGGTCGTTTTAAGTCCGTTAGACTATGTATTTGAGGCTCGTCAGCCAAGGCTTTGAAATCATACCTGACATCCTTGCCTGCGGTTGCTTGTCGGAGTTCGGGTCCGGGCTGGCTAGCTTGTCTTGGGTTTGTTGATTTAGTAACTTCGGTCTTTCACAACGACCTTTTGCTTTAATTCTTTTATTGATGTCTTAGTTCTGGTTTTAATATCCTTGGCGGATGGTTGTGTTGATTTCGGTTTTGCTTTTCGCTCTAGGTATTCCTCTGGGGGGCGTGAATTGAATACTTAGGGACTCGCTTCAGGTTGATTTGATTGTTCTAAGTGCTTTAGGACTCATTTAAAACTGAATTGAATTGAACTGAGTGCTACAGGGACTCATTTAAAATTGGATTGAATTGAATTGAGTCGGATTGACTTGAATTCACTTGAATTGAATTGAAATCGAGTTGAATTGACTTGAATTGAATTGAATTGATTGAAATCGTGTTGATTTGACTTGAATTGACTTGAATTGAATTGACTTGAAATCGAGTTGAATTGACTTGAGTTGACTTGAGTTGAATTGAATTGAATTGACTTGAATTGAATTACCTTCAGAATGTTTTGTGATTCGTTAGGCTCATAGGTTTAAATTTACCTTCAGAATGCTTTGGGATTCGTTAGGTTCGCAGGTTTAAAATTTACCTTCAGAATGCTCTGGGATTCGTTAGGTTCGCGGGTTTAAAATTTACCTTCAGAATGCTTTGGGATTCGTTAGGTTCGCGGGTTTTGATTTTTTTTTTTGAATGCTTCGGGATTCAATTAAGTTTGTTTTGTTCAGATATCATGCTTGGACTGTCATGCATTTCGGTATAAGTGGTCTCATTAGCTAGAGGTTTTCATGTTTTTTTTCGCTGGGAGGTTGATTTCGATTAGAGGAGGTTTTGGGGCTTGCTTTATCGGTTAGGGGTAGTAAACTGTCCCATTCCTGCTTATTTTGCTTAGTATAGGAGGGTGCGTCTTGCGGCTACTAGATACCATGTCCAAGTCGTTTCTGTCTTTGCTTTGGGCTGAACAGCCAGGCGCTGGTCTTGAGGAGCCTTAATTCTTAGTCTCTTAGGCTCCAACAGTCCAATATAGGGACGCTTGACTTGAGGCGCCTGGGATTTTGAGGGTCAGGTTCGTTTAAAGTCAGCGAAGGAAAGGGGCGATTTTATTTCGTCTCAATAACAAAATGCGAGCCATCTTCTGCCCCAGTTTCGCATTCTCGACTTTGTTCAACCGATTTTCGTCTCGATTTTTGTTGTATTTGATCATGTCAACCTCGGGTAAGTGTTCCTTACTTGTTTTCGATTTGTGCTTAGTTAGATTGATTGTGGGTCCATTTTGCTTAAACCCTAGAAATCGATTTGCGCATTTTGTTTTTGCTATGTTTCGATGTTTGCTCTTGATCCAATTATTAAATAAGGGTAGAATAGAGCTTGATAGGGTAGTTATTAGCTTGACATGAAGCTTAGAGGTACTTTAATGGCTTCCTATGGGTGGTAATTGGAATACTAGGGTTTAGGGGTTATTTTCCCGGTTTCCCGTACTTGACCTTTGTAATTTCGCTCGACTAGCGTTTGTGACATTATGGGTGACCTCCATGTTGACTTTTATGAGTCAGAATGTACTTTAGGGAATTCTGTGAGTGTTTGTGTGCCTCACGACAGACCTAATGATACCGTAACGTTGCCGGATTTTGCCGAAACCACTTCTATTGCGACCGCGGTCAAAAAAGGGTGCTAGTAGGTCTTTCAGAATGTTGCTATCTCTGTCCAAAATTTTGAACTTATTTTGACCTGTTTGGGTTGCTTTGACCTGACCCGAGGCGTATTTTTCGTTTTGCTTTGCAGTTAGAGATGACACTGAGCGTCCCGAGGGAGCTCCTTTGGTGGGTACTGATGGTGAGACCACCGGGTCGAGTTTGGTGACTCTCCAGAGGGTTCGTAAGCGGCGACGGAGCGTTCCTTCGCAGCGTCCTGAACCGGGAGCCGTGGACGAGGCTGGTTTTGACATGGTCACAAGGCTTAGACAGCCTGTGACGGTTGCCAAGAGGACCAATGTCCCGGGTCCTGTTAACGAGGGTGAGGAGGTTGTTTACGATGCTCCCCCTTGGGCTCGGGATTGAGACGATCATCAATTATTACTACGTCCCGATTTGCACATTTCTAGCCGTGTTGTAAACGGCCAGGTGAGTACCTTGACTTATGATTATTGGTTTAGGCTTTAATTTTAGTTTGAACTGGTTTGGTTTGTTTATGCTTGTATTGTCTCGGTTTGCAGTCGCCCGACCCGATGAGGACCTTCTCGGGCTTCACCACATGTTTGGACATTTATTCTCAGAAGCTCAGCCCCGCGGCAAAAAAGATTATCGCGGTGACGGCCATGGACCCCGTGGTCGGGCACTAGGTCCGATTAGTAGGTTGTAAGACTAAGTGCAACCTTATGGTAATTAGAGCGATGGTAGATCGCTTTCATGATACGACCTCGATAGTCCATATGTCGTTCGGGGAGGTCGAGATGACTTTGGAGGACTTCGGGGTTATTACGGGTTTACCCTGGGGTCCTGAGATGATTAGGTGGGCTCCTGAGGTCCCTAGGTTAGATAGTGATGAGGTCGAGGGTTGAATCGGGGACTGTTTATAGCGTGAGGCTTACGGTGCGCCCCCAGCTCTGGTGAGCTCGTACATTACCGACCACTTTGAGAGGGTGGCAGTGCTAGAGGGTCGAGTGCCCAACACGCCGGAGCAGGATGCCCGTTTGTGGTTGTGGTATTTTCTAGGGTCGACCCACTTCTCGGATAAGGGCGAGATGTTTAGTACTAGGATTTTGCCTTTCCTGGCTGATTTGGATCAGCTAGGACGTTTCGATTGGGTGACCGCGGCTTTCGCAGAGATGACCCGTTGCCTACAAGTCATGTTGAGGCCGCAGAGGGTGGACTTTGGCTCGGCTTTACCCATCGTGGGTCCAGATCTCGTACTGGAGGTTAGTTCTTATACTCGGTTTCAGGGTTTTACTTAGTTCGATTTAGTTTTGCTGACGAGGTTTTTGGGCTTTGCAGGCTTGGATCTATTCTTACTTTCCGGCAGGAATGAGTGGAGGTTGCCTCAGGTTAAGAGCACGACGAGTCACTACGCGTCGGAAAATGTCCTGGTGAACCAGCTGCGCCTCGAGGATGTAAGTTTCCTTCTTACGGTTTGTTTTCCTTTGTAGCCCCAAAGATTAGGATTATTGAAATGTGGGTTTGTTTATGCAGTTCGTGGCCCGTCTTTGGGCCAACTATGAGGATCTGCCCGAGTATGTGGGAGTAGAGTTGAGGCCTAGGAGCTACAGGAGGATGCTTTTTCCTGCGTTGATTCGCCCGGTGTGGTATCCGGGCGAGAGGTTGGTGCGCCAGTGTTTATATGACGAGTTCAGGGTGCCGATTGATCCTCCCCGGACTATGTTTAGACCACCGACCACCGCAGAGGCTCATGACGGTAGGGACGGAGAGGGAGGTGACGCACTATTGGTGCCTGGTGCCTCCTATCTGTCTCACGTCTGCCAGCGGCTAGCTTGCCACCGTCTCGTGGTGAGTACTCGGTTCCTTGTTTTATTGTTTGTTTTGTTCTATGGTTTAGTGTTCGCTTGCATTTTGAACGGTTTACTTTTTTTTTTCAGCTGGCCGATCCGACTGATGTTGTTCAGCCCCTAGACTTCCCCTTGACACTGCTCAGGGTCGATGCAGCTGGGGTAGCTTTTACAGAGACTCTTCCTCCGTGTTCCGCTGAGGAGAGGGAGGCTGGGATGGAGTGGCGTGACCGGGTGTACCGGGTAAGTTTCGGGATTTGCCTTGAACTTGGCTCTTGAGGGTTAGGTTTTGTTTGACTAATTTGATCGGTTTTGTCTTTAAGGTTTCGTCGGTTTCCCATCAACGGTTGCCAACTGGTTCCAGGCCTTTGCGTCGAGGGCGGCTGCTACCTCTTCCCGTGATACTTCGGGACCTCGATCGGTAAGTATGTGTTTTCTAGGCTGATTGCGTCTTTTCCTAAAGTATAGGTGTATTTAAAGGATGTTCCGGATATGGTGAGGCAGCTGGAAACTCGAGTGACCGAGCTCGTGACGAATGAGGCCAAGTTGCTGCAACTCTTGCAACCTCGGGATAATGAGATTGCCAAGCTTAAGAAGCAGTTGGCTCAGACTTAGGGCGAGACCTCGGCGCAGGGTGAGACTAGGTTCAGGGCTCAGGTGGAGAGAGAGGCTGAGGCTGAGGGTCATGCTACGGGCGCTACCGAGGATGTTGGAGGAATTCCCGAGACAGCTACCCTAGATATGCTGTCGGGCATGGATGGTACCGAGTCCTCTATTCTTGATCTGGATGATCTAGATCTAGATGATGATATCGGTGAGTATGTGTTGGCCGTAGGGTGCAGCCTCTTGGGGTCCTCCCTAGTTTGTAAACTCGGTTTGTGTTTGGATTCTGTATAATTTATATATTTTAGACTCTTAGTATTTTGATTGACTGGTTAGTCTTGCATTTTGTTTCTCTTTTTGAAATGTTGACTTAGATGACAAGTAATCACTTCAAGTTTGATTCGTTTGCGGTTTTGTCGTAGTTTAGGATATCTTAGATGCATTAGGATTGCATGGGAGTAAGAGAATGTTTTCCGGATTTTTTTTGAAATGCGTTAGTTTGAGCCGGGAGTAGGATCATGTAGTACGTCGTTTAAAACGTTTGACTCGAGGCGTGCAAAAATGTAAGAAATGCTTTGTAGCTAAAGTGTTTCGATCTAGTACGTGTTCGGTGCTGGGAGACAAGTGTGATTGTCTCGACATTCATGTTTAAAATGAGGCAAAAAATGAAAAAGGTCAGACCATCTTTTTAGACCTTAATGATAATGCCGTATTGAGCTGCAGACGCGAATTGACGATGCCACTCGAGGCTACAACACGCCTAGGTGGGGTAGCTTATCCCCCTAAAAAGAAAAGAAAAAAAAAACGTCTTAGTTTGTTGGATCCGACGGGCGAAACTCGTCGTCCGTATGGACCTATCATTCTTGCGCGGGCATTTCGGCTTTTGGGAAGGGGTTTAGCGACTTCAGGAGGTCATTCCTGACGTTCGGGATTGTAAAAGGATAGCTGATGGGGGAAAGCATGGCTGACGGCATGGAATTTGGATGCCAGGATGCTGATGACCCAGGGCTTCGATGCCTGGGCCTGGGCGGCTCGATTCTGGGTCGCTTGGGTTCAGGCGACCCGGTCTTAGGGTGCCTGGGTTCAGGCGCCATGATTCTCGGTTATGGAAATTTTCCGTAACTTCCTAATTGTTGTGGGATTAAGGCTATATATGCGGGCTATGGGTACTCGTTTTAGACATACTAGATCCCCCATAGTGTGTTTATAGCTTCTTTGTGTTATTTTGAGTTATGACGAGTTTTGGGAGTCTGTCAACCGGATGGATGGGTCGTCTTAGGAAATGTGACCTTGAGGTTTGTCCGGGTGATGATTTGTCTATGGTTACCGCGCTAAAGCACGTTAAAGTGCAATATGACTTCTTGTTGGCATGTTCTAGTTTTTGGGATGTTAAGAACCATGTTTTTGCTTTCCCGGGAGGTAATGTTTGTCCCCTTTCCGAGGAGCTAGATGCTATAGGTGGGTGGTGTTGGGTTCAACCTTGCATAGCCCTTGGAGATGATACTCTTGTGGAATGATTTCGTCATTTTTGGGACATTCCTTTGCTGGAAGAAGCTAAGGTTTTCTTTGGGGAAGGTGGTGTTGACCTAAAGTTGCTTGTTAGGACATTCTCACAGAAAGGTTCTCGTGATATTTCGCCTTTGGCTTGTAAACGGGCTCTTAATATCGCGATGGCATGCTACTACCTTTTTGAAGACACGTCGGTGCATGAAGGTTGGGGTAGTCCTTGGGTTTTAGATGTTGTAATGGGGATGGAACACGGGCGATCGCCCTCTTTGCTTAGTATAGGTGAGCTTATCACGTGTCTCGACGCTTGTGCACGTATATATCGTGCTCCCTTTCAGGGTTCTAGGATCATTTTGCGGGTATGTCGGGGTACTACTTTCCTTTTTCGAAACTTGCCTTAGTTTGAAAGTTTGACGCTATGTTGTGATTTGCGCAGATTTGGCTACGAGAGAGGCTAAGTTTGATTGAGCCCCCTCAGTCCGTTAAGGGCTACAACTACAAAGGTTTCACAGATCGTAAGATGGTGCAACCATGGAACGATGGTTACAATGAAGACGAATGATGTTCCTACTTGCAGACTAATGGGCAGGTTGATATTTAGGTGGTCAATCCCTTGGTGGCATATCAGTGGACAGGTTGGGTTTTCGTTCTCATCATCGGCTCATACTATGGAGATACTGTCCTTAAGGGATCATGTTTATATTTACCCGGGCAAGTTAACGTGCCAAATGGGTGTGCAGCGGCAAATTGTATCAGAGGTTACTGCTGATGCCCCTAAGTCTTATCTGTGGACAGAAAGTTCTCTCAGGGAGTTTGGAATATCTTGGAGACAGAGGTTTTCACGTCCCGTCATTATAGAAAGTGTTCGACCGACAAACCCTATTCGTTCCTGGCGGGGAGCTTTCGGATATCCGCCAGGGCAGGGCAAGTCGAATGTTAGGAAGATCGTGATGCTAAAGGATAAGAAGGCAACTCGAGTTAACGTCACTAAGCGCTCGACCAGAGACAGTGTTACCGATCCAAGTGCCGTCAGTTCATCTAAACGGGCCAAGATTGACAAGACCCATATTGAAAATGTGAGTGTGGAGGGGAAATGGAATTGGCCGGACTCACCTTTGGCTAAGATAAGGGTGAAAGCCTGTATTCTGAGGGTCTACGGTGAGAGACCAGAAGAGGCACTTCCGAATGGCAAGAGGAAAGGAAAGTTGGACCGGTAGAGTGAAGTCATTTAGTACTATGTTGTATTAATTGATATTATGTGGCATAATAGTACTAGTTTTGTGTAGGGTTTTACTTGACACGTTGTCATTTTCTGGGTAGCCGGATTTTGGGTGCTTGATGTAAAGGGCCTCGACAAAGGCTTGATATAATTGATTTTGCATTAATGAAAAGCACATTTTTTTTGTTTTATATCTTTTTGGCGGCTCACAACTCGATTCTTAATTTTGCCGGAGCGCCCTTTTGGGTTTTCACTCTGTCCTCGGCTCGCCCTTTTTTTTGCTCTTTTTTTTGCTCTTTCTTTTTTCTCTTTTTTTTTCTCTTTTTTTTATGGCTCGCAACTCGATTCTTCATTTTGCCCGAGTCGCCCTTTCGGGTTTTCACCCCGTCCTCGGCTCGTCGTTTGTGCTTCATCATTGAAATCACTCGATAATCGAAACACTAGGATAGTTTCGATTTGCATGCTGTATACACCCACATTTTACTGGCAGGTATCTATAGCAGTTTCCGACAAACACCCGATGATGATCGGACGCAAACATGCTTTAACATACTCGAAAATGGGCTCAAAATCATTGGCATTTGGCTTGGGTTTTTTACGGGGTACAAATTTCACAAAACCAATCTCAAATTCAGGCCCAGTGGGTCGTTTCGAGTCAAATAAGACTAATTTGGGTTGAATCCGACACAAGGGGCAAAACCATCTTTTTACGACCGAGTCGAAACCCGGTCGAAGATATTTTTTCGAGACACACGGACCAGCCGTGATACCTCACGAGTCCGGCCTGGACTCGAATACTACAAAAATCAGCTAC
The DNA here is from genome assembly GCA_958450325.1 of Agrostemma githago. Classification (NCBI taxonomy): domain Eukaryota; kingdom Viridiplantae; phylum Streptophyta; class Magnoliopsida; order Caryophyllales; family Caryophyllaceae; genus Agrostemma; species Agrostemma githago. The sequence continues at coordinate 21,549,518 of OY288244.1, read as the reverse complement.
ACAAGCATTAAACAAGTCCGTTTAAGGATGGAATTCGATCTCAAGTAGGAATTCTATCCGAATACCGAATCAAACACTCGACCGAGCGTAGGATACTCGGCCGAGCAGCCTATTTTCAGCCGAGGTTCCTTTCTTCTTCACCAAGAAAGTGAGTTCTCGTTCCTCTCAGCTTCTTACATTTCCTATCCTAAGCGGTAGTTCTAACCCAAACACTTCTCCTAGCCAAGGTCGGGAATTTTCCTATAAATAGGCCCCTTGCACAACGCAATTACAGCAACCAACCAATATTGAACACCAATTATTCACAACACATTCACATTCAATCCCCGACACACTTGAATCAGGTAATCATACACCTTGAGACTCTTACACTTAGCATCGAAAAACCGATAGTACACAACCCGAGATCACGCCAGACGAAGCCGGCCACCTCGCCCGACACCCTTCACGTCCCATACCGCCATCAACTCACCTACTTTACCTCGACGCTCCCGTGTCTAAGCCACATTCCGACGAGCCCCGTTCCGAGTAAACAAAGCATGTAGGTTGAGGGTGTAAAATCAAACCCGACTTCTCCTTTTCTTCCTTCCTTTCTCTCGTTTTTCTTCTTCTTTTTGTGTCGTATCTTCGTCGGTCGCTTTTCTTTATGGGTCATTCGTCGCATTTTTTTATTTATTTCTAATATCAATATTACAAAACTATTTTCATATGCACGAAACGTTCTTAAAAATACGATATCGATTCCCTAGTCGAATATCGTATTAAAAGAATTACATTAATCTCATCGATGCTAAAAAGTCGTTTCTTTTTACAAAATACGACGATTTTAACGCGGAGAGAACTAACATTCTTTTCTTTTCGTTCGAATTCCTTTTCAAAACAATTTTATAAAACTTTTTCTAAAAGTCATTCCGAATATTCGATATCGATTTCATAATCGAATATCGAATGCGTCGAATATTGAAAGTATAAATCGAGTATAAATTAATTCATATTTGTACGTAATTTATCGAAATTAACGATTTTCGAAAATAAACGAGCCGAGACAGCAGCCCACGCGAGTCCCGCCCCTCCCAGGCAACTCGCGCGGGAGCCTAGAAACCGCGACCTCGTTCTTCGTTTTCTCTACTTTTTTAAAGCATCGTTTTTCTAATTCTACGAAATGATTTTTCAAAACCTTTTCTCTACATCTTTCTAAAAAATCATTCCGAGCATTTGATACCGATTTCATAGTCGAATATCGAATATAACGAATATCGAAAATATTGAATCGAGTACGAATTATGCGATATTTGTACGCGATTTAATAAAATCGTCGATTTTCAAAAAATCGACTTCGAAACAGGCCCGGGCGCGAGTCGCGCGCACCTCGGGCGAGTCGCGTGGCCGGCTGAAATGCAGCGCGATTTTTTGCTTTTTATTATTCTTTCGAACATCGTTTTTTTGACAAAACAGCGTCTTTTTAGTAATATTTCAGATCTCGACTTTTTTTTTCTTGACCTCGGTCAACACGTGTTAATCCATCACGTAAATTAAACTTTGTCAAAATCATGCATATTACCTTATTTATTTTTATTATTCAATCGTTACTAACACGTTTGTTCATCTTTTTCGCAACTTCTTCTTTTATCTTTTGTTTTATTAGACTAAAACGAACCTCGCATGCTAAAATACAACTTTGACGTTAAATTTTAGTTGCATTAAATCGACTGAGCAACCCATTCAATTCTCGCATGTTTAAGGAAAACAATGTTTGCATATCATTTCATCGTTCAACTAACACGCCTATTAAAACATCAAACGATATCCTAGTAGAGGCCGCTATGGGGCGGGGTTGGGTGTCCTTTGTCGGCTTCCCAACACGTACCCTCACCCCTTACTCAGAACCTCGGTTTCCGGATGTCCGAAACCATTGGCAACGAGAGTCATTCAATACACGATATCCAATCAAGTCGGTATCGGTATCAAATGCAAAGGGACGAACCCGATAAACTCTGACATCGGAAATGGGACGTATTTTGTACACGGCCCACTACGACTTAGAGTGGGTTCGAACGGGCACGAACTCCCACAAAGTTCGGTGGCGACTCCAACTTCGATTTAAATTTCAATTCGATCCATTCTCATATGGAGATTCATTCGCCTCCCCAAACCCGCGCGTGGCCGCGTCGAGGTGGACCTATGTCATGTCCACAATTTGGCGACTCCGCTGGGGATTAACTGATGCGTGACTTACCATCGGCATCCTCAGGGTGAGACTCGAATAGAAATCGTTTGACTAGTACAATACGCGTTTTAGTTTTACGGTTCATGCATAACCCTATATTTTCCCGGGCCGGTACTGGTGACCGACGTCCCACTATACCATTGATGTAGTTTAAATTGGATATGTCAAAAGGTGTGCTTAGCAGATCCGTATGGGTTTTACGGCATGTTCTAAGCTCAATTCGACTTAGGAAGTTCGCCCCGATTCTCGGATAGGCTATGTACACTGGTATAGACCCTTATAGACTGACCGAGACTTAGCTTAAGAGCATACATGGTGTCATTATACTGCTTCCATGACTGCGTCCTACTTGATCCACATCTCTTTCAAAAAACGTCATTTTCAAAATTTGCATCCTTTTCAAAATACCCAATTTCAAAACCCCGGACATATACCGAATTTAGGACTTATGATTTTACTAAAAATAGCCCTTTTTTTTAGCCGGTATTATGCCCAATTTAAAACTCGAAAATATATTTCAGACTTTCAAAACATTCGCCCGGTCCGCCTTTCCGTTTTCTTTCTCGAAAAAAAAGGGGCCGGTTCTCCCTGAATTTTTTTTCGGGCTTTTCAAAAAATCATATTTCGAAACTTTCTCTTTTTAGGACTTCCCGTATTTAGCAGTGTCGGGTCGTGTCATAAGTCGTCGAAGTCTTTAGCGTCAAAACTACGTCGATCTTACATCACGAGTTTCCTCCCTATCCCAGTCCGCTTTATTTTACTAAGGCGAGGCCCACCTGCGTAGGACATACTCCTACAAGGGTTGGCCCATTTACATAATCGAGTCCAAAGTCTGGGAATGTCTCACGTGAACCTTCCTTCGAACCGGGCCCAGCCCACATAGCTGGATCCTAAGGGAGGCCCACCTTTTCACAAGTCACCCGTCTAGGTGTCTTTTCCAAGTCATTACCGTCTTAGTCTTCTTCTTTTTCCCTTGCTCGGGATGTACTTTTTTTAGGATTCGGGTTAAGTTGCTGATTACGCGGTGTTCTTACAGACATGCCACCCTTCACTCGAACCATGACGAAAGAAGCCATTGATGAGTTGACAGCTTCGTTGGCTCAGATCCAAAACCAATTGAGACAAATGAGGGAAGACCAGAATGCCATCGTCACTATGGTAAGTGCCGTGGAACAAGGAACCCCCAATGCTTTGATCGATGATGACGGACCTTTGGCCGCACTGGCCGGCGCAGTCCAAAAGCTGCAAAACAGGTCCACTCAACCACCAGAAACACCATCCTCATGGAAAATGCCCGTACCTATTCGCCCTTGACCGATGAACTGCCCGCTAACCTCAACTTAACGGGCTTACCAATGTTTGACGGGACTGAAGACCCGGTACTCCATATTCGGGCTTTCAAGGACTTTATGGCTGTTAAGGGGGTCAAATCGACCATGTTCAAGCATCTCTTTGCCTCCTCTCTGGAAAAGGACCCGAAAGCCTGGTACTACAGGCTTCATCCCAAGAAATACAAAACCTGGGACGATGTTGCAATGGAATTCACGCGAAACTACGCAGATAACGCCGAGATCCAAACTACCATGCGTACTCTGGAGGTTATGGCCCAAGAGCCTAAGGAAGGTTTCACCAAATCTTCAAAGGTGGAGGGCTGAAAGTGTAAAGGTGGTGGACAAGCCCAGCGAAAAGGTGCTGGTGGAGGCCTTTGTCAAAAACCTCCTCCCCTCTTACCGGATCCATCTCCGGTACACCATCATAACCGATTTCGCCACTTTGACCGAGATGGGTACAAGAATCGAATACGATCTAAGGTTAGAGAGCCTTACTAAGGCCTCTGCCAAGGGGTATCAAGGAGCCAGTTCATCCTCCGGCAAGCCCGCAACTACAACTGCGGCCCGAAGCATCTTTGACGAGATTAACTCATTAGACACCTCGACCAAAAAGAATACTCCAAATCGGGTATTCACTGATATAGGAACAACCTATGCTAATGCCTTACAAAGGCTATCTTCAAAAGGCCTAATCCAACCGATAGGCCCAATCCCAGAAGTTCCCGTCGAAAAGCGATCCAAGAACTACAATATTCAAGCCTATTGCCACTATCACCAAGGCAACGGGCACGACACTGAGAAATGATGGAAGTTGAAGCATCTCATTCAGGATCTGATCGAAAGTGGAAAGATACCACTACCCAGTGATAAGCCGAGTAACAAAAATAATCCCCTTGCTACTCACGCCATTTTTACTGGAAAAGTAGTCGACTGCTCCCATCTCATTTCTCCTTTCATTCCCCAAATCAAGGGGATATGGAATGATGTTGAGGACGACGTTTACTTGGGTAAGGGGGAAGCTGTCCCCGTCACTGTCGAAGAAATCCGGAAGGCTAAAGCCAGAGCCCTGGCCGGCACACACGTCATCACGACCGCTCTTTCTATCACGGAAACCGTCACTGAACCTTACAGGACGAAACTTAATCCCAAGGAACCAAACGCTGACACGGCTCCACTCAGACAACTAAAGAGGGTCCGAACCGATCTTACTATATGGCTGCTTATGGTTAGTTCTCCGGAGCATCGGGCAACACTTACTAGGGCTCTTAATGAAATCAAGGTTGACTCATCGGTTACCCCCACCGAAATGGTATCCACTATTTTGCCTCACCTCAAAGGCAAGTCCAAAGGAGAAGGCCCACTTATCACTTTCTCCGAGTCCGACCTTCAACCGTTTGGGGCCACCCATAACTTAGCCCTATATATCACGGTGATCTGCCGGAATAAATATCTCCCAATGACCCTAATTGATGATGGGTCCGCAGTAAACGTCCTTCCCTTGAGGACAGCTAAGGCCCTCGGCATCACCGAGGCTGACTACCTTCCTACTGCACAAACTATCCAGGCTTTTGACGGAAGCCCGAAGCCAGTTGCTGGGGCTATCAAGCTAACAATCATAACCGGCCCGATAGAGAAAGAGCTAGAATTCCAAGTGATTGATGTCACTTCATCTTTCAATCTGCTACTTGGAAGGCCCTGGATACACGCGGTCAAAGCCGTGTCTTCCACCCTTCACAGGAAGGTTAAACTACCTTTACAAGATGGGATCGTTACTCTCGAAGCTACCCCCATAACCGTGTCAAGCTGCAACACGACAGGCTCAACCGACCCGCGAGGTTTCAACTTCGTGGGAATGATCGAGGAAGAATACCTTTTCCGGCCCTATTTCACCACTAGCATCGACATGATGCTACAAAATTTGGGTTACCTGCCCGGAGCTACCTCGAGACCTGACCTCCCAGCCGGCAAGATCATCGAGGTCTTAACCAATGAAGAGTCAAGATTCGGCTTGGGGTATGCTGTAACCCCGGAAAACATGGTTCAGACCGGTATTCAGAAGGCCATCAACATTTTCAAGGGTACCTACTTGGGCCCTTACAGTCCAAGACTGACTGATTACTTCGTCACTCCAGTGTTCGGAACTGTTCAAGTGGGCCTCTATCAGCCCACCATCTCATATCCCGAGACCAAATTGGCTCGGGAATACAATTTCATCCCGGATGACATCTTTGCTCTTATCCAGGCCGAATCGAAGGAAGGCGCAAATAATACTGAACCCATCCTGGAGCTCCTATTCGGAGAGGATAAGGTCGTCCCAACCCCTAAACAGGAGTTAGTCATCTTGATTCTCCGCAGCAGCAGGTTCGACCCAACCAAGCTGATCTCCGAAGTGGGTGCTGACACTAGGAAGAGAGCTTGGAGGAAGACAACTAAGTGGACCGACGGTCAGGGTCGAGTCTACAAGCTAACTACTGGTGAAGGAGATATGCAAGGCGCTGAGTCCGAGTCCGAGTCTGAGTAAGAGTCAGAGTCGGAGTCTGAGTCCAAGTCTAGAGAGTCCAGTACTAGGATCGAGTCTGTAACCCCTCTCCCTTCTTTAGTCACACCATCGGGAGCCTCGGAATCTGTCCCGAGGGCTCTCCCTATCCCGCCTCTGACCAACGATCAGATGGCCACTCTCTTTGAGCTGTTTTCAAAATTCTCTATCAATAATAACGATAACCGTTCTGCTTACGACTTGTCTTATTTTCAAAACATTTTCAAAAATTTCATTTGCAATGACATTGAGAAACCCGACGAACAGGTACCGCTGCCTCCGCATCTAATCGAGCAACTCAAACAAAGGGAGTCTCGAAATCCGGTAATCGAAGAAACCGATTCCATCAACGTAGGAACCCCTTTAGAACCTCATATGCTTAAGCTGGGCTTATCTTTAGATCCTGAGGAGAAACAACAATTCACAGATCTCCTCCAGGAATTTAAGGACGTCTTCGCATGGTCCTACAAGGACATGCCAGGAATAGACCGGGAGATAGCTGAACACCGAATACCCATCAAAGACGGGTACAAGCCGGTAAAACAGAAACTCCGAAGAATGAGGCCCGAATGGTCTCTCAAAGTCAAGGAAGAAGTCGATAAACAATTCAAAGCGGGTTTTATTCAAGTGTCTGAATATCCAGACTGGGTTGCAAACATCGTGCCAGTACCCAAAAAAGACGGCAAAGTACGAGTATGTGTAGACTTTTGGGACCACACATCAACATACTGGTGGATAACACGGCCGACCATGCCCTTCTATCATTCATGGACGGGTATGCCGGATACAATCAGATCAAAATGGCGGAGGAAGATATAAGTAAGACCACCTTCATCACACCTTGGGGTACTTACTGTTATACCGTGATGCCATTTGGACTCATCAATGCCAGTGCCACTTATCAACGGACCGCCACCACTTTATTGCATGACATGATGCATAAGGAAGTGGAGGTCTACGTGGACGACATGATCGTCAAATCTAAAGACCGAAACGGGCACATTGCGGCCCTAAGAAAGTTCTTTACCCGATTACGCAAGTACAACATGAGGCTGAACCCTCAAAAATGCAGCTTCGGGGTAACATCGGGAAAGTTATTGGGCCATATCGTCAACCAACGCGGAATCGAGGTTGACCCGGCTAAGATCAAAGCCATTACCGAGATGCAGCCACCTAAAACTGAAAAGGAGATAAGGTGTTTTCTCGGGAAAGTCCAATATATCAGCCGGTTCATTTCAAAGTTAACCATGGTATGTGAGCCCATTTTCAAGAAACTGAAGATAGGAGAACAGACACTGTGGGACGATAAATGTCAAATGGCTTTTGATAAGATCAAGGAGATTCTATCCTCTCCACCGGTATTAATGCCACCTCAACCGGGCTTGCCTCTGTCGTTATACCTGACAACGACCGAGACAACCATGGGGGCTATGCTCGCCCAGACGGTCGATTCAGAAGAACGGGCTATTTACTACATCAGTAAAAAGTTCTTAGAGTACGAGTGGAAGTATACAATGCTCGAGAAAACGTGTCTAGGTTTAGTATGGGCCACTAAAAAGCTCCGACACTATATGCTCAATCACGAGGTACATGTGCTATCCAAAATGGATCCAATCAAGTACCTATTCGAGAAGCCCGTCCTCAACGGCCGTATATCCAGATGGACTTTAATGCTAGCTGAGTTCGACCTCAAGTTCGTACCATTGAAAGCCATCAAAGGCCGGGTAGTAGCCGAATTCCTCGCTGATAGCCCGATATCCAAGGAGGGACACACCGATACTTGGGCCTTCCCGGATGAAGATATATTACATACTGACACCGAAACTTGGGATTTATACTTTGATGGGGCGTCCAACTTCTGAGGATTTGGGGTCGGTATTTTGCTAATCTCGCCACAAGGGGAACACATCCCGTTGTCCATCAAGCTAGATTTTGACGTGACTAACAACGCAGCCGAGTATGAAGCGTGAATTCACGGACTGCAAGCCGCCGCTGATTTAGGAGTAACAAACCTCCGGGTCCACGGTGACTCATCCTTAGTCATAAATCAAGCCCTACAAAAATGGAAGACTCAGAACGCAAATCTCGTAGCTTACCAAGCACGAGTAAGGGTTCTCGAAAAACAGTTCCAAAAGGTGGAATACATCTATCTACCTCGGGAAGAAAATCAGTTTGCAGATGCTCTTTCAAAATTAGCATCTTTACTGAATATCCCAGCGCATCTAACCAGCATGCCTATCTGCGTCGAAAGACGATCCGAGCCGGCATATATCCACGCTATTCAAGATATCGAAATAACTGATCCAGAACCTTGGTATCAGGCTATTCTGACCAATTTAACATCGGGTGAATATCCTCCGGGAGCTGAAAACCGGGCAATGAAAGCCCTACGAAGATGGGCAACCCAGTTCATCCGTACGGATGATGGACAGTTATATAAAAAGACAGCGCATGGGGCTTTACTCCTATGCATTGACAAAACGCGAGCCGAAAGAGTCATGGCTGAGGTACATAATGGTGAAAATGGCCCGCATATGAATGCCCATATGCTAGCTCGGAAAATCACGAGACTCGGCTATTATTGGAATAGCATGGAAACTGACTGTCAGTTATATGTCAAACACTGCCATAACTGTCAGATTTTCGCCAATGTACAACATATGCCTTCATCCCTATTATATACTATGACATCACCATGGCCATTCTCGACATGGGGAATTGATATAATTGGGAAAGTGAACCCTTCCAGGACAGGGGGTCACTGTTTCATTTTAGTGGCTATTGACTATTTCACCAAATGGATCGAAGCTGAGTCATAACTAATCTTGAATGCCAAACATGTGGCTAAGTTCATCCAAAACAAAATTATATCTCGATACGGGATTCCGCACGAGTTCATCAGTGATCACGGGACCCATTTTCAAGCTGAAACTGCCACTTTGTTTGAAAGATACAAGATTCAAAGGCATACATCTTCTCCTTACCGTCCCCAAACGAATGGAGCGGTAGAGGCAGCTAAAAAAACAATTGTCACCATACTTAAGGAGATGGCTGAGAATTACCGGGACTTGCCCGAAAAAATTCCTTTCGCCTTATGGGGATATCGAACATCAATTCGCACCGCAACCGGAGCAACTCCATATTATCTGACATATGGAATGGAGGCGGTCCAACCAGTCGAGCTAGAAGTACCGTCCCTCAGGATTCTACTCGAGAGCCAGGTACCTGAAGCAGATTGGGTCCAAGCCCGATATGACTCGCTAGTTCTCTTGGATGAACGGCGATCCCGGACCCTCAACAATATCCAGATTTATCAAAAGAGGATCCAACGAGCTTTTAACAAAAGAGTTAGGCCCAGGAATATCAAAGAGGGCGATCTAGTTCTAAAATCCGTTCGGGCTTTACTACCAGTTGACCCAAGGGGAAAATTCAAACCCAATTGGGCTGGGCCATATCTAGTGAAGAGAATCCTTTCAGGAGGAGCAGTAATGCTAACAGACTTGGACGGGAACGATTTCGTCAACCCAACTAACTTGGACCAGTTGAAGCGTTACTACCCTTAAACCCTGCCTCAATGTCATTTGCAAAAAATTTATAAAAATTTGTCTTTTTTATAAGTTTTCAGAGTTTTAAGCAAGTCAATAAGTTAGGATTACTTATTCTACCGTCGTACATCTCGAATTAATAATCTTGATGTATTTCGAAAATCGCAAAAAAAAAGTTTCTGAACTACGGAAGGTTTGATTCCATTAATTATGGATACGTAGGCAACCCCTCAAAAAGGGTACAACCGCTGCAATAACGAAAAGATGGGAACGGTATTCACTAATATGTCTTTTATTATAAAAACCGATAAATTCGGAAATTTCAAAAATACACCACACAAAAAAAACAAAAAAAAAAACAAACGACAAAAACAAAAAAATCACACCACAAAAATAGTAGTAATACTTAAATAATAAATTTAGGAGACTACTCGTACATTTTTCCTTTCCCCTTATCTTTCGGGTCACGTGGAGCCCGAGGCCGACGGGGCGGGGGCAAACATTCCCTAATCACAAGGGGAATTTCCTTTGCTCGAACCCGTTTCTTCGACAACGGGTCTTCTGCCATTATCACTGGCCCAAGCCGAGCCCGTACGGGCTCAGAAAGTCTGTTTCGAGGACCAAGTCGGTCCTTGACCACCAATCTTGGGCCAAGTCTCCTTTCTAAGTCCGACTGGGGGCTCACTTTCCCCCGTGCACCCTTAGTACTGGACCCTTCAGTCTGAGTCCTAGATTTCCCTTTCTGACTTGCCGGAGTAGCACCTTCGTCGTAGAAGCTTCTATTATCTTTAGCTTGTTCTCGACACAACAGGTCGAAAGCCTCATCAGTCTTCAGGGCAGCCCGGGCTTTAGCAGAATCAACCTTTGTCCATTTGACATAAGAATGGGATACCCAGATCGAGTGAGGAGCCTTGGGAACGGACCAAGTAGCTCGGGTGTACCACCTTTGCATCCAAGTATCACACATTACGTCCGTCAATTGAGTAGATTCACTCACGTCCACCTCGATTTCCGGAATTCTTTTGGACCCGATCATATTGCCTAAGTATGCGATCGGGAAAGAGGTGAATTGTTTGTCTAAAAGATAGGATCACCTGATATCGAGCCCTATCTCGAGACTCTAAGTCGGTCCGAACGTAAATGGGCCACCATGGAACGGTCCACCGAATCAATGGGCCTTCATGGAAAGACAGCACTTCGTCCCAGTATTTTTGAGTATTGAGGCGAGAAAAGTCAACGGTCCGTCTCCTCGTCATCACCTGATTGGGGCGGTATCGACTTACGTCAAGGGGAGGGTCAATGATCGATAGCTGCTCGAATAGCCAAAGCTGAAAAATCGAAATCGCGAATTGTCAAAAAACCGCTAAAAAAAAAAATCGTAAAAACCGAGAAAATCGGAAAAATCGAAGAAAACCGCAGAAATCGAAAAAAACCGGGAAAACCGGAAAATTGCGAAAGTAAAAAAAAATAAAAAAAATCGGCATATTTGTAAAAGACGGGTACTCCCAGTCAACCGGGTTGACGGATCCCTTTTACGATTATCCAAACCCTGGATAATCTCTCCTGTAATCAGCCAAGCCGGGTTGTGCTCCGTTTCCATCAGGTCAGCCACAGTAAAAAGTCGGACGTGACCCATGCAAGATAATAAATCCATGTGACCTTCGAAGGCATAAATGTGGAGCATACAGAAATTAAAGGCCCTACGGCTATGGACCGGCCTGACCCGGACGTCATCAGGGTTCGTAAATTTTTCAGCCAAATCAATCAAGGAAACGGTATCTCCTTCCAGCATGCGGGATACCTCCATGTGAGAAAGTCCTAAAAATTCCCGTAGCTTTCTCCTCGGGTCATGAACCGAAAATGGGATAGCAGGGTGAAGTATGGGATTCCACGCTCCTACAGCGGCAATTCCTCAGGGATAGGACAAATTTCGCCTCGAAGAAAACCAAAAACGTGATAAGTATCGTCCCAGTAGGATAAGCAAGCATCCAAAAAGTGACGGTCTACTTGCATCTGGCGGATCGTGAATAATTGGGTAACACCATTCTGATTCAGAATGACTTTATCTGCATCTCTGAAAAATCGGGACCACTCTTGCAGCATTCCAATTAATCGATCGATTCCCATAATTGGATTTCTAAAAAGAAGAATAAATTTCTCAGGGCTTGTTTTTCTTTAAGGAAGAGAGGGAATTGTGGGAATTGTGAAAAATTATGAAGCAGGGAGAGAGTATTTATAGCATAAAACCGGATTCTCCTCCTCACCTAAGGATTCCTAATCCCAGAGGATTTAGGATACAGACCCTATCCTAGGATCTAGCTAAGTCATCCCGAGCATTCCTATTCGTTTTCAGAGTCAAAAATTCTCTTTTAAGACTTTTTCTTCACCAGCGCGAGTCATATTTGTTTCGCCTACATGTTGCATGCAAAATTTTATGTAACTTAAACAGGTACAATTCAAGACCGCGCAATTCACATAACTCCCCAGCAACATTTAACGGGATAGGGCCCATATATAGGCGCACCCAAGACTTATATTACAAGTCCAATTCCCCACGGAGTTATTATCATCAGCTCAGGTACATTTCTAGTCTGTGGCCGGCGGGCCCTTCACGCAGAGTCTAATGGACTTTAAACGACCCGATCGGAAGTCTGCCAGGTCTTAATCTTTGATTGGCCTGGTAGCTACTCTGACTTTCGCCCTGTCCAAGCCTCAGTCAGAGTGGGGGCTCTGTAGACACCCACATTTTACTGGCAGGTGTCTATAGAAGTTTCCGACAAACATCCGATGATGATCGGACGCAAGCATGCTTTAACGTACTCGAAAATGGGCTCAAAATCATTGGCATTTGGCTTGGGCTTTTTACGGGGTACAAATTTCACAAAACCAATCTCAAATTCAGGCCCAGTGGGTCGTTTCGAGTCAAATAAGTCGTTTCGAGTCAAATAAGACTAATTTGGGTCGAATCCGACACCAGGGGCAAAACCGTCTTTTTACGACCGAGTCGAAACCCGGTCGGAGATATTCTTTCGAGACACAAGGACCAGCCGTGATACCTCACGAGTCTGGCCTGGACTCGAATACTACAAAAATCAGCTACACAAGCATTAAACAAGTCCGTTTAAGGATGGAATTCGATCTCAAGTAGGAATTCTATCTGAATACCGAATCAAACACTCGACCGAGCGTAGGATACTCGGCCGAGCAGCCTATTTTCAGCCGAGGTTCCTTTCTTCTTCACCAAGAAAGTGAGTTCTCGTTCCTCTCAGCTTCTTACATTTCCTATCCTAAGCGGTAGTTCTAACCCAAACACTTCTCCTAGCCAAGGTCGGGAATTTTCCTATAAATAGGCCCCTTGCACAATGCAATTACAGCAACCAACCAATATTCAACACCAATTATTCACAACACATTCACATTCAATCCCCGACACACTTGAATTAGGTAATCATACACCTTGAGACTCTTACACTTAGCATCGAAAAACCGATAGTACACAACCCGAGATCACGCCAGACGAAGCCGACCACCTCGCCCGACACCCTTCACGTCCCATACCGCCATCAACTCACCTACTTTACCTCGACGCTCCCGTGTCTAAGCCACATTCCGACGAGCCCCGTTCCGAGTAAACAAAGCATGTAGGTTGAGGGTGTAAAATCAAACCCGACTTCTCCTTTTCTTCCTTCCTTTCTCTCGTTTTTCTTCTTCTTTTTGTGTCGTGTCTTCGTCGGTCGCTTTTCTTTATGGGTCATTCGTCGTTTTTTTTTATTTCTAATATCGATATTACAAAACTATTTTTATATGCAACGAAACGTTCTTAAAAATACGATACCGATTCCCTAGTCGAATATCGTATTAAAAGAATTACATTAATCTCATCGATGCTAAAAAATCGTTTCTTTTTACAAAATACGACGATTTTAACACGGAGAGAACTAACATTCTTTTCTTTTCGTTCGAATTCCTTTTCAAAACAATTTTATAAAACTTTTTCTAAAAGTCATTTCGAATATTCGATATCGATTTCATAATCGAATATCGAATGCGACGAATATCAAAAGTATAAATCGAGTATAAATTAATTCATATTTGTACGCGATTTATTGAAATTAACGATTTTCAAAAATAAACGAGCCGAGACAGCAGCCCACGCGAGTCGCGCCCCTCCCAGGTGACTCGCGCGGGAGCCTGGAAACCGCAGCCTCGTTCTTCGTTTTCTCTACTTTTTTTAAGCATCGTTTTTCTAATTCTACAAAACGATTTTTCAAAACCTTTTCTCTACATCTTTTCTAAAAAATCATTCTGAGTATTTGATACCGATTTCATAGTCGAATATCGAATATAACGAATATCGAAAATATTGAATCGAGTACGAATTATGCGATATTGGTACGAGATTTAATAAAATCGTCGATTTTCAAAAAATCGACTTCGAAACAGGACAGGGCGCGAGTCGCGCGCACCCTAGGCGAGTCGCGCGGCCGGCTGAAAAGCGGCGCAATTTTTTGCTTTTTATTATTCTTTCGAACATCGTTTTTTAGACAAAACAGCGTCTTTTTAGTAATAGTTCAGATCTCGACTTTATTTTTCTTGACCTCGATCAACACGTGTTAATCCATCACGTAAATTAAACTTTTTCAAAATCATGCATATTATCATATTTATTTTTATTATTCAATCGTTACTAACACGTTTGTTCATCTTTTTAGCAACTTCTTCTTTTATCTTTTGTTTTATTAGACTAAAACGAACCTCGCATGCTAAAATACAACTTTGACGTTAAATTTTAGTTGCATTAAATCGACTTAGCAACCCATTCAATTCTCGCATGTTTAAGGAAAACAATGTTTGCATATCATTTCATCGTTCAACTAACACGCGTATTAAAACATCAAACGATATCCTAGTAGAGGCCGCTATGTGCGGGCGGGGTTGGGTGTCCTTTGTGGGCTTCCCAACACGTACCCTCATCCCTTACTCAGAACCTCGGTTTCCGGATGTCCGAAACCATTGGCAACGAGAGTCATTCAATACACGATATCCGATCAAGTCGGTATCGGTATCAAATGCAAAGGGACGAACCCGATAAACTCTGACATCGGAAATGGTCCGTATTTTGTACATGGCCCACTACGACATAGAGTGGGTTCGAACGGGCCCGAACTCCTACAAATTTCGGTGGCGACTCCAACTTCGATTTAAATTTTAATTCGATCCATTCTCAAATGGAGATTCATTCGCCTCCCCAAACCCGCGCGTGGCCGCGTCGGGGTGGACCTATGTCATGTCCACACATGCGAATCGAGTAATCGATTTTGTTATTTTTGTTGGTTGTACCCTCGGAAGGGTTGCCTAATTATTCGTGTTTAGACGAAATCAAACCATGTTCGTAGTTCATAATAGATGTGAGTGATTTTGCTTTAGACTCGTTATACCAATTAACGATGCGAATTATTTTTAAGCATTTTGTATGGGTTTTCACCCTAGTTTAGAGATCGGGATGAGGTTGTTTAGGATGTTAAGGGTAGTATCGTTTAAGCTAATCCACATTGGTTGGGGTTGAAAATTCTTGACTGTATAGGTCGGTAATGATCACGGTGCCTCCTGTGAGTATCTTCTTGACGAGGTAGGGCCCGCCCAGTTTGGTTTGAATTTCCCTCTAGAGTCGACGAGAAGGGGTGCTCTAATGGATTTGACTACTAAGTCTCCCTCATGTATGTTTCAGGATTTGACTCGTTTGTTAAAGGCTCGTTGTATTCTTTGTTGGCAGGCTTGCACGTTGGTTAGTGCGTGTATTCTACGCTCATCTAGGAGTACTACCTCATCGTAACGTTTTTGGTTTCATTCTTCTTCGGGAATGCCGCTTTTGGCTAGTATCCTTAGCAAGGGTATTTCAAATTCCATCGGTTGTACGACTTTAGAGCCGTAGGTTAGGTAGTAAGGTGTGGCTCCGGTGGGAGTTCGGTATCCCCATAATTCAAAGGGTATCTTGTTGGGCCGATCCCGGTAGTTGTCTATCATTTTCTTAACGATTGTGACGGTGGTTTTGTTTGCTGCTTCTACAACCCCGTTTGTCTGAGGTCTATAGGGTGAGGATTTGTGTCGTTGAATTTTGTATTTGTTGAGGTTCTTTTAAAATCAAAGAGGAGAATAGGAGATTGTGAGTATTAAATAATAATAATAATAATAATAATAATAATAATAATAAATGATGCATGCTAGATGTAATAGTACCATACTACTATCTATATACTGTAGACGACATGTACAGTAATAGTGGTGATGGGGGTCGGTTGCCTACCCCTGGCCGCCTGCCAGTCGGGCCCCAGGGCGACCAATCCCAGGAAAAGAAAAGGCCTGCCCAGCAGACCTTCCATCAGCATCATTGAAACCTCCAAGTGAGTGGCCTCAATCCCTTAGCCGCCTGGCACAGCCTGGCCGCCTGCCAAGCAGGGCGAACCAGGCCTCCTGCCTGCTTCCAGGGCACTCCCGCCTAAGTAGGACCAGATGAGGACCGAGGACCCATCCGTCATTTTGCCTAAGGTAAGGGGAAATGAGTGGACAAGGTGAGTCCACGTGTCGCACAAGCATCCACCCATTTCCCTCTTCTTCTTTCTCTTTTCCTCTCTCTTGTGGGAAGGTATAAATACTTTCCCATTTCCCACATGAGAGGGGTTGGATTTTCTCTCTCTGGACCCTTACTCCTAAAAAACGCCACCTAGCTCCTCACGAACTAGGTCTCTCAAGGCATTTCACGGGCTAACTTAGGCATCGGAGAGGGTTCCCTCGGACAACCTCCGAGGCCCTGTGCGTTCATTGTGCAGGGAGCAGGCCAACTCCGCCGGGAAGGTCCGATCCTGGGAGTGAGGAGAAAGAGAGGTTCAAGGAAGTCAATCGATCAATTGTTCACCAGTGATTCAATCATACAACCCGGATCCAAGGCCGGGTGAATTGTTTCCGTGATCGGAACAATTTGGCGCCGTCTGTGGGGACTTACGGTTGTGCTCACGAGTTACCCACTAAAATCAACCACTCATAATCACAAAACTAAAACAATCATGCCAGAAATCATTGATGCCAGTGCAGGAACGGGTCCGACGGTCCCACCGGTGGCCCCCCTGTATGGTATGCCGCAGTCGGAGAGGGTTCCTCCTGCCACGATCCTAGGGGTAGGGGGAACCAGTCTCCTCGGCGGATCTAACACTGCTGTGACACCCGAGTTGGGGACACACCCAGGACACGCTCTAAATCTGACCCCAGCTCAGATGGCGCAGACAGCCGCGTTCTTCTCTGCGATGCTGAACCAGGAGTTCACTCATGAGGACTTGGTAGGCAGGGTCGCATCGGCTCCCAGGCAACCATCCTCAATCAGCAGGGATGAAGCCGGGGGCACGAGGCGGACCGCCGCCAGAAATGCTCAGAGGAAAGCGAGAAGGACGGCACAAGCGTATGCGCATGTGCAAAGGCGCATTACTACCGGCAATCCAGAGCCACCTGTCCAGCAGGCGTTCTCCATTCACACAACAGAATCAACGTCTGGAGGGTAGGTAGGCTTATCCCGAGGATTACAGGAGCGAATGAGGCCCAGGGAGCCCATGTCAAAACGCTTGGGAGAGAAACCAGGCGGGGTTTTCTCCAGGCTAACACCAGCAGCCAGAGAGCAGTCAGCCCCCGGTTTATCCCAAAGCCTGCAATCTAGGCTCAATCGGGGGCAACCGCTCGAATCTAAGTATCGCCAGGGTGAGAGATTCTGTCACTCCCAGAGGAAGAGACCCAGACAAGTCTCCCCTGAGACAGAAGATGAAGCAGCGAGCAGGCCGCCCCCAAGGCACCGCTCCCCCAGTACGAGGAAACCAGCCCATAAACAATGGGATACTCATGGTAACCAGTCTGGGGAAAGCAGGTCACGATTGGTGGGCAGGCCCACAAAAACCCCACTTCATCCTGAGGTACAAGAGTACCCCATTCCAAAAATTAAAATGCCTACCATTAAATTTGATGGGACAACAGACCCTGAAGACCACCTGGCAGCATTTGAGAGCCACATGGGCATGTATGACGTAGATGATGCCATCTGGTGCAAAGTTTTCCCAACCACCCTGGTAGGGCTCGCACAAGGATGGTTCAGGGACCTCCGCCAGGGGTCAGTCAGATTCTTCATAGAGTTGGCCGAGATCTTCCTCGAACAATATGCTGGGAATAAGAGAAGACGCCTCACTCGTTTCGATCTTATGACCTTGAAGCAGAAAAAGGGTGAAAGTGTGAGGGAATACCTGAGAAGGTTTGATCTATCCTACCAGCAGGTCAGGGAGATCGATGATTCCACTGCCGCCTACGCCCTGACAATCTCCCTACTTCCAGGGGAAATGAAAAACCAGATGATCAGGGCCCAGCCAGAAACCCTGGCCATGGCCAGGAAAATTGCGGAAGGATTCATTCTGCAGGAGGAGTTTCACGGCCTGACGGATACCCCGGCAGGCTAAACAAGGCCTCAAGGGGGACCGCAGGGTGGACGGGGCAGAAGTGAGCCAGGCAAGCAGAGGGAAGAGGGAGACACTCCCAAGAAGGAGCGCACTGTCTACCAGCCCAGGTTCGACAGTTACACTGCCCTGAACAAATCCAGGGCGGAGATCTTCGAACTGGAAAAAGAAACTGCTAAGTGGAATCGCCCGAACAAGCCTCGCAGCCCGAAAGGAGACCCCAAGAAATTCTGCACTTTCCACGACTGCATAGGCCATACCACCGAGGAATGCCGTCACCTGAAGGACGAAATCTAGAAGTTAATCAGGAACGGATGGTTAGCCAACTACGCAGCCAAGAATAAGTCTCAGAAGGAAGTATCTGAAAAACCCGAAGGGTCAGTGCAGAACCGCATGGTAATCCATGTAATTTCAGGGGGCACTGAGGGCCAGCTTAGTGGAAGAGGCCAAAAAAGACAAATGCGTGAGCTAAGGAACCAGATCTGCTACGCTGAGAAAGCAGGGAGTCCAAGAGGAGTGACATTAAGCATCACCCCTGATGATGCAAGGCGCGTGGTATACCCGCACAGTGACCCTTTGGTGCTGTCCCTAGAGATCAGCAACCACATTGTGCGGAGGTGTATGGTAGACACTGGCGCATACACAAATCTACTGTACAAGGACGCCTTCGAGAAAATGGGCCTGGAAAAAAGGCTTCTACGACCTGCTCCCGGATCGCTGTACGGATTCAGTGGGGCAGGCGTGCTGCCCATGGGAGTCATAGACCTGCCTGTAACCTTTGGGGAAGGCTCTACTGCCAGAAACGTCAGGGCAACCTTTGTTGTTGTGGATGCAAGATCCGCCTACAACGCCCTAATTGGCAGAGCCACCCTGGACGAGATCGAGGCGGCCATCTCCATCAGGGCCCTCACCATAGCATATGTCACCGACTTCGGACTAGAAGGAAAAGTGCGCGGGGACCAAGAGTCAGCCAGACAATGCTACTCCGTGGCCCTGCAAGAACACGAAAAAGAAAGAAAAGGAAAAAGAAAGGCTGACAGTTCCCCCAGCAGGGAAGGCGAAATACCAGCCGAGCACCCGGCGTCCGACCACCTGGAGCCAGGGGGCGAAAGCATGCTAGTAGACTTGGAACCAGGGAGGCAGGTCCTAATAGGAGCTGACCTGGAGGAGTCCTACCAGGCTGAACTGGTCAAGCTGCTGAAAGAAAACAAAGACGTATTCGCCTACTCGGCAGACGAGATGCCCGGCGTTGATCCAGCATGCATCGTTCACAAGCTGAACGTAAGCATGGACGCTCGCCCTGTAAAGCAGAAAAAGCGAAATATGTCCGCGGAAAAAGACGCTGCAATCAAGGAAGAAATTGACAAGCTCTTGAAAGCAGATTTTATTGAGGTCTGTGACTATCCAGAATGGCTGGCGAACGTAGTCATGGTTAAAAAATCGTCAGGCGCATGGAGAATGTGCGTAGACTTTACGAACCTCAACAAAGCCTGCCCGAAAGACTGCTATCCGCTCCCCAGAATCGACCAACTGGTAGATGCTACCAGTGGTTATTCCATGCTGAGCTTCCTAGATGCCTTTTCAGGGTATCATCAAGTATACTTGTGGCAGCCGGACAGGGTGAAGTGCGCGTTCATCACCAGTTCAGGCACCTACATGTACAAGATGATGCCGTTCAGGCTTAAAAATGCAGGGGCTACATACCAACGGTTAGTTGATAAAGTGTTTGAAAAACAAAAAGGCAGAAACATCGAGGCTTACGTTGATGACGCCATCGTGAAAAGCAAAGAAGACAGAGAGCACCTGATAGACCTGCAGGAGACCTTCCGCTCCCTGCGCGCCTACAAAATGAAACTCAATACGAAAAAGTGCACGTTTGGGGTCCGCTCCGGCAAATTTCTGGGGTTCCTGGTCAGCTCTCGGGGAATAGACGCCAACCCTGAGAAAATTCAGGCAGTTCTAGACCTTCCTGAGCCCAAGACCATTAGAGACATCCAGCGCCTGACGGGCCGCATGGCCGCCTTAGCACGGTTCGTCGCCCGATCAGCAGACAAGGCCACTCCTTTCTTCAAGATACTGAAAGGAAACAAACAGTTCAAGTGGGAAAACGAGCAGAAAGAGGCCTTTGAGCAGTTGAAGGACCATCTTAAGAGGCTCCCCACCCTGGCAAGACCAGTAGCAGGGGAAAAACTTTTCCTCTACATTGCAGTAACCAATATAACTGTCAGCGCGGTTATCCTACGGGAGGAGGCGGGCACCCAGCAACCTATATACTTCGTAAGTCATGCGCTGGGGGCAGCCGAGAAAAATTACCCGATGGTCGAAAAAGCCGCCTACGCGGTCATAATTGCCGCCAGGAAGCTCAGGCCTTACTTTGACGCGCATCCAGTCGTAGTCCTCACCGACCAACCACTGGAGAAGGTGTTGGAAAAATTTGAAAAATCAGGGAGACTATTGAAGTGGGCGATTGAGCTGAGTGGGCTAGGTATATCTTACCAGCCAAGAACAGCCATCAAAGCTCAAGCCTTAGCAGATTTTCTGGCTGAGTGCTCCCACTCAGGGGAAGAAGAGATCCCTGCCGAGGAGTGGGTCGTGCATACTGACGGATCCTCGACAGCTAATGGCTCAGGTGCAGGCGTCGTACTGACCAGCCCAGGGGGGGGCTGACTTTGAGCATGCGCTCAGGTTTGTCTTCCCGGCATCTAATAACGAAGCAGAGTACGAGGCAGTACTCGCAGGCGTCAGGCTAGCTAAAGCCGCGGGGGCAGAGCGGATTGTCCTGGCGACAGACTCCCAGCTCATCGCCAACCAGATCAATGGTGAATACGAAGCAAGGGACCAAGCAATGGTCACATACCTGGAAATGGTAAAAGAAGAGTTGTCAGGCCTGAAATCGTATGAGATCAAACAGATCCCCCGCTCCCAGAACAATCGAGCAGATGCCCTGTCGAAACTGGCAAGTTCCAGTCTACAAGACATACGGAGGTCAGTATGGGTCGACGTCTTGCATGAGAAATCCACAAACCCCTGTCAGGCAATTAACACCGTAGAAGAAGGACCGGAAAGTTGGATGACTCCCTTCATCCAATTCAAGAAACATGGTGCCCTACCATCAGACGCAGCGCAAAAAAGAAAAATACAGGCTAAAGCAGCCTGGTTCATACTCATTGGGGGGGAACTTTATAAGAAGTCTTTTACTTATCCCCTGCTCAAATGCCTACGGGCAGATCAAGCTGCTGAAGTGTTGGAAGACATCCACTCAGGGATTTGTGGGCATCACATCGGGAGGGCAGGCTACTACTAGCCCACCATGCTGGAGGACGCCAAGAGCCTGACCCAGAAATGCAGAAAATGCCAACTCTTTGCCCCATCAATCCATGCCCCGGCCCAGGAACTCAGGCCAATCCTATCCCCCATCCCTTTCGCTCAATGGGGGATGGACATTCTAGGACCCTTCACGGTGGCCACAGGGGGCAGGAAATTCTTGATTGTCGCCATAGACTACTTCACCAAATGGGTGGAAGCCGAAGCAGTGCCCAACATTACTGAGCCGGCGGTCAGGAAAGTGGTCTGGCGAAATATTATCACCAGGTTCGGTCTGCCAAAGATGTTGGTATTTGACCATGACAGACAATTTGATAATGATCCTCTGAGAATCTGGCTGGAAAGCCACAACATCGCAGTCGCCTATTCAGCCGTCTGTCACCCGCAAACCAACGGACAGGCAGAAGCGGCCAACAAACAAATCTTAAATGGCCTGAAGAAAATGGTGGATGACTGCAAGGGTAGGTGGGCTGACGAACTTCCCAGTATACTCTGGTCAATTCGAACCACTAGGAAAGAGTCAACAGGCCAGACCCCGTTTGGTCTGGTATACGGAGCAGAGGCATTATTACCAATCGAGGCAAGGATCCCTTCTCTTCGCTCCCTGCAGTACGACCGAGCTGAAAATGAAGCTGCAATGGTCGAAGCCTTGGACCTGGTAAATGAGTTAAGGGAGGAAGCTAGCACCAACATCGTTGCCTACCAGCAACGAATGAGGAAAGCCTTTAACACCAAAGTCCGACATAGAAACTTTCAGATGGGAGAGCTGGTTCTGAGAAAGACGCAGGCGGTTGGAAAGTCAAGAGAGCATGGAAAGCTAAGTGCCAACTGGGAGGGCCCATACCAAGTGACTCGAGTCCTGGGACCAGGCACATACAAAATCGCCAACCTTGAAGGGCAAGAGCTGCATGCTCACTGGAATGCGGACACTTTGAAAAAATACTACGTCTGAACAAAATCCAAAGATAGTTTTTATTTTTGCTAAAAACAAATGGCGGAGGACGGTCAAAAGAATGTCGACGGCTCCGACCACCCGAAAATGTCACAATTTTATAAAGAAATGAAGAATATTCAGATTTATACTCGTTGCCTGTTCACACTCGCGTTCTTCACACACAAACGAGCAGGGGGCAATAGGGGGAGGCCTCCCTGTTGCCAAAATCGGGAAAAATGACCCCCCCAACAAAAAATCCGAGCGCCACCCTGCTTACCTCTTGGTAGGCAGGGGGCAGGCCCCCTGGACTTTGAACAAAAGCCAGGGACAGGCCAGACTAACAAGGACTGGGGGCAGGCCCCCCAACCTTGTATAAAAAACGCAAAAGCCACCCTGCTTACCTCTGGGCAGGCAGGGGGCAGGCCCCCTGGACTTTGAACAAAAGCCAGGGACAGGCCGGACTAACAAGGACTGGGGGCAGGCCCCCCAACCTTGTATAAAAAACGCAAAAGCCACCCTGCTTACCTCTGGGCAGGCAGGGGGCAGGCCCCCTGGACTTTGAACAAAAGCCAGGGACAGGCCAGACTAACAAGGACTGGGGGCAGGCCCCCTAACCTTGTATAAAAAACGCAAAAGCCACCCTGCTTACCTCTGGGCAGGCAGGGGGCAGGCCCCCTGGACTTTGAACAAAAGCCAGGGACAGGCCGGACTAACAAGGACTGGGGGCAGGCCCCCCAACCTTGTATAAAAAACACAAAAGCCACCCTGCTTACCTCTGGGCAGGCAGGGGGCAGGCCCCCTGGACTTTTAACAAAAGCCAGGGACAGGCCAGACTAACAAGGACTGGGGGCAGGCCCCCCAACCTTGTATAAAAAACGCAAAAACCCCCCTGCTTGCCTCTGGGAAGGCAGGGGGCAAGCCCCCTGGACTTTGAACAAAAGCCAGGGACAGGCCGGATCAACAAGGATTGGGGGCAGGCCCCCCAACCTTGTATAAAAAATACAAATGCCACCCTGCTCACCTCCGGGCTGGCAGGGGGCAGGCCCCCTGGACTTTGAATAAAGGCCAGGGACAGGCCGGATCTACAAGGGCCGGGGGGCAGGCTCCCAAACTTGTACAAAAAACGATAAGGAACCCCCCCTGCTTGCAGACAGGCAGGGACAGGCTGCGCATCAAAATCATGTAAAACCGAAAGAGACAAAAGCAAACAGAAAGTCTACATAAAAAGGAATAGTGTCAAAGGAACACAGGATAAGAATTTTTAAAACAAATGATTACAATTAAACACGGCAGCCGGCCACCAAAGGGCTCGGCGCGCAAAGAAGTAAGGAAGTTAAAACGTTGGCACAGGCGCAGCAGGAGACGAGCAAGAGCCCTCTGAGGAAGACTGCCCTCCATGTTAAGCAGGGGGAGCATCTGGGCCGGAAGTAGCAGCTCCTTCAGACAGTCTGCGCATTTGAGCTTCGTCCTTAGCAGTATAAAGGGCTCGGAAAGCATCTTCGTCAAAACCAGGGAACATCTCCCTGACAGCTTCCATGACAACCCCTAGGCAAGAGCTAGCACCATTAACGAAGCCCGCCGACACAGCCATGTCCACCTCCTGGAGTATTTCGTCCCTCTCCTTCTCCCAATCCTTGGTCTTCGCCGCCAGATCGCCAAGAGCCGCCTGCAGGTCAGAATTCGCCTTGGAAAGGCGCTCCCCAAGGTCGATGACGCTTTTCTTGGCGTGATCCAGCTCAGCCAAAGCTTTCCTGGCCTGCTCCAACTCCGCAAAGGCCTGCCGAGCTCTCTTTGACTCCTCCCCCAGGCGGGACACCTCCCTGGTAGCTTTCTCATTCTCAGACTTCCAGTGGATCGCCTGACCTTTGGCCTCTTCCAGCTCGGTCTCCCTTTTCGCCAACTGATCCTTCAGGCTGGCAATGAGAGCAACGTCCCTCTCGACTGCAGAAAGGCGGTCAGAGTTGGACAGTTCCTCATCACTCAGGCGGTTAAGGGCCGCCAGCTCTGCAGAAGCTTGCATGATTCGGGCAGTGCGCTGGATGTACTGGGTCACTTGGTTTGTATCAGATTTGACAGTCTTGAGGAGATGGTCCGCTAGAACTGCCCCTGAGTCGGAAAGTAGGGCGGAAACATCTTGGCTGTCTCCGGCGGTATAGTGGAATTCAGCGTTCTCCTCGGAAAAGAGGGTGGCAGGAATCCCCTGAGCAAAACGTTTAGGTTCAGGCGTGGAAGTCTCCAGGTCCACCACCTGGTCAGCACTTGGAGCCTCCCTGCTCCTCTTTCTAAGCAGCGCCCGGGGAGTGCTCTCCCCAGTCTCTTCGGAACCTGCAGCCCGTGGCCCCGGGGGAATCTGGACCCCTGCTGAAGGGCCCTCTTGCCTGCCGACAGGCGAAGGGGTAGCCTCGTAGGCAATCGCCTTCGCAACTGGAGAGGGGGTGGCCTCAGAAACCGCCGTCTTTGCAGGCGTTGCTCTAGGAGGGGGGGGGGGAGCCTTGGTCTATTGAATGACAGACCCTTCAAATGCTTCATCAGATTCTTTTCACCTCTCTTAAAATCAGGGGGAAGAGAAGGGCGACTTTGGACAATAGTGAGATTCTCGTCCAAGCCCATGCGTCTCACCTCCCCTTTCCTCCAAATAAAGGTAGCAAGATCTGCAAGGCAAACATACAAGTTGTCAGGGCACTTTAAAAGGAAAAGAGTAAGAAGGAACCATCAACACTCCTGAACTACCTTTATCTAGACCCGGGTTCATGCCCAACCGGGTCAAGTATTTATCAGACGCAATAAGCTCCGCATGGGGGAGCCATAATGTAGGGCCATACACCCCGTACTTATCAGTGTGGGCAGCAAAAAAGCCCGTCAACTCCATGTCTTTCTCGCCCAGCTTCACCTCTAAGGCTCTTCCACCCACGCCAGGATGGTACTCCTCAGGGGTCTCCAGCCTGGTGTGGACATGATTCCTGAAATGGCGGGGAATCCTCCACCCATGGATGCTGTGTACATAAAGGAAGTTGTTCTTCCAGTCCCTCAAACTATCCATGCCAGGCCACACCAAACAGTGTCCCTTCTGCCTCAAAAGGGACCAATAACCAGGGGAGCCCGCACTCCCAGAAGAAACCATTTGCAAGCCCACCATAAACCGCAGGGCGTCAATGGAAGGCTCGGTGTGGTGGAACAGACAAGTCCAGACATATGAAATCAATGCCCTGACAGCCGTGGCTGTCAGCTGGGCGATGGCGACGTTCATGCGCCTGAAGATCTCTTCCAAGGAAGGATGGAGGGGAAAGCGAAGGCCGAACTCCAGGCATTTATGGTAGACCGCTATGCACCCGTCGGGAGGGTTGCATACGGTATCCTTTTCGCCGGGGACAACGACTGTGTACCCCTCCCCGAAGTTGTAAAGCCGTTCAATCGCACCAGTGGCGTTCTTTGCAAGGATCAGCCCCCGATTTTTCGGGTCAGGGAAGGTACTCAAAGGGATGCGGTATTTAACTTTATCTAAAGAGTATACCCTACCCCTTTCCCGCCGAACAAGAGGACCAGAAGTTCTAGAAGGGTCAACTTCCAACGCCTCGTCGTCCGAGTCAATGGCGTCAAACGAGGGGGGGTCAGGAGAGTTACCACCCCCGCTGTCCGCCGAGTGTTCCTCCTCAAAACCCACCTCCCTAGAGGAGGAGGCAAAATTCGTCCCTTCCCCCCTCTCTGATGGGTCAGTAAAGGGTAGAATCCGCTCACGAGTTCTAGACATTTTACTCTAACGGAAGTGGAAAACAGGAAATCAAAAAGGAAAAACAAGAAATGGAAGACAAAGGTCTGACCTAAGATCGCCTGTCAGTGCGGTAAAAGCCCGAAGAGGGAATCTCCCAGAGAAAGGGGGGTACAAAGTGGGGAACGATTCGTCAAACACCCAAGGGTTTTGCAGAAAGAGAGGACAGGAAGATTTCAAGAAAAGAAAGATTGAAGAAGGGAAAAGAAGAAGAACGTGCAAATTTCTGGGGTTCCTGGTCAGCTGATGGTGGGATTTATCGTGGATCCCGCCACCAATTAAATAACCGGCTAAGACCTAGTGGGTAGCTAGGGTAAGTCGGGTCGTGTCCACGGAGACGGTATTGCAAGGTTTAGACTAAATCGGCCTAAAACAAGACTATGCTACCAAACAAACACAAATAACTACTACTAGATGAATATTTGATGAGAGGAGAAGTAGGAAGTGAACTAACAATCAACTAGGCTAAACGAGGTTAAGCTAGAATAACTAAACACAAACCAATTATCAAACTAAAGGAATGATGACTAACTAACAAGATGGATCAAATATGGAAGGAAAGGAGTGGGTTAGGTCGGGTTCATAAGTGTAGTAGGTGACTTAGGTTGATTAAGAGTGTAGGTGCCTCCTAATTGCTAGGTTCGGTCCGGGCGATAGCAACTTAAACCGATGTCGATGACAATGCTCAACATATCCACACTCAAGCAAACAATGGGTAGAAGAAAACTAGCATGAGAAGCATGGCCACTACAACTCTTTTAAGCATATCAACAAACACATGGTGAGCCAAATATGTGACTAGCAATAAAGAACCATCCTTTACCCCTAATCAAACCCTAATCACCCATAATCTACCCTTAATCCCCCTACTAACCCACAAATAAACTACTCACTCATGATCAAACTAATTACAACAATAACAAGAGAAAACATCACCATAACCATAACATTCATCATTAAGAACAAGATGAGAAATAACAATCAACACTAAATAAAGATTCAATCTTGGATTAATAATAAAGAACAAGAGTAAAGAAGGATTATACCAACACTAGGATGAAGAAAAGATGATATCTTGCATAAAAGAGAAACCCAAATAATCCCAAGGTTGTCAATCTTGGAGAAATCTTCAAGTATCTTCTTAATACAAGACTAATTAACTAAGATTAACTAATAATTAAAGAGAGATTCAAACTAATTTGAGGAACTAAATCTAGGGTTTATGTGATGTAGAGAGGCTTAAGAGAGGCTAAACTAATGTAAGATTTTCATAAACAATACAAGAGGTAAGTATTTATAGGGTTCCAAATGGAAGGGAGAAGAGAAGAATAAAATGCGGACTACAGACAGGTGGTCCCGACCGGGACGGACCATCCCGACCGGGACGGACCCACCATCCCGACCGGGACGGGTTGGTCCCGACCGGGACGGCTCTGCAGTAGCCTCTCCAATTGTGCACTTCATCCCCGACGGGATGAGGTGCATACCCGTCGGGGATGGGTCTTGTAGGCCTCCAATATGACCCTTTTGGCTTCTCCTTGCTTCATATGAACTTCTCATCGATTCTCGGGACTCGGGATCGGGTCTCGGGACTCGGGATTGGGTCCCAAGGTCTCGGGATCGATTCCGAAGCATCGAGTCATCGTTCCTCCGCTTCGTTGGCTCCGAAAAGTGTATGTATTGAGTCGGAATCGCTCCAACTCTTCATGAAAGGTCTCGGGAACCTGAAACGAACTAGAGGAAGCATAAGTAGCCCATAAATCGCTCCCAAGGAGCGATTCCACAAGGAAATGGGACCAAAATACTACAAAATAGGCACTACAAACTACACTTATCAACTCCCCCACACTTAACCCTTACTCGCCCTCGAGTAAGCACAAACTAACTACTATACTAGCCGAATGAGTATTAGCGCACCCTACGCCCTTTCAACTCACGCGAGTGCGCCTAGAGGAAAAGTGCACCCCGCAAGGCAAGTCGGGTCTTGCGACAAAACTGTGGATGCAACCGGACACAAGGCATAAAAACAAACAAACACACAAACGAACACATAATCGGTTGCACCCAAAGAAAAACAAATACCGCTTCCCTCTAAAAGCGGTGAAAGAAGCACCGGTTTAGGACTCGAGGTAAGTGACAACGTTCCCAAGCTAGCAATACAAACCGAGGTGGACTAAACCCTAATAGTATGACGACAAAGCAACAAAAACGTTGGTAACTTACCTCGGTTCCTCCTAACCTTCTAAGAACGTACTACGGGACGATCGGCGGAGTGGGAAGTGAAGAACCACGGTGTTAGTCGACACTGTAGGTAAGTGAGACCCCGCCCCCTTTAGCGTGAGCCAAGAGGGTCGTCCCGTGTCCGAAACCGCCTAACTAGTCCAAGTAAAAAGGTGAAAATATGCAAAATGAGGGAAGACCGACTAATGCCGCTATCATCCTTCCTCGGGACTCGGTCCTTTGGTAGGCTCTTCACGGCAAAAGTCGGAAAAAGGCTTATTTTTGTGGGGATATAATCTTTTTTGTGAGACGATTTTCTTTTGGCATTTTCTCTTTTCTTTTGCATTTTTGCCTTGTTTTGCCATGCCATTCTTTTTCATCTTTTCTATTTTCTTTTTGGCTTTTGTGCCCTTTTCTTTTTCTTCATTCTTTTCTTTCTTTCATTTTCTTTCTTTTTCTTTTCTTTGCCCCTTTTGGCAAGATTTGGCTTTTTGGCATTTCTTTGTATGACAAGAAAGAGAGGAATCAACAAGTTGCAAGTTATTGTGTGAATATGTGTAGGAGGTAGGGTAATGGGAGAGTCGGGAGCGCGCTTTCCCTTCAAACCCACAAAAAGTGGAGAACTTGGACTAATCAAACGATCCCAAACACGGTCACCTAGGGGACGGGACTCGGCAACCAAGGCCTTTTCACACCGTGGGTGGTCATAATGGTCAAAATGCAAATCCCGTAGTAAATTCCTAGTAAGCTAGGTGGACTCAAGGTAAGAAACCAACGAAATCATTGATTTAGGGTCATTCTACTAGACTAAAGTCCAAGACTCGATCTATACTACTAAAAAGGGGAAAGTAAACACTTGCACACTAGCCCCCAAACCGGGTTTTCGAAAACGGTTTACACACAAGACACACAACATAACACAAAACGAAGACTCAACGAAAATAAAAGAAAAAGAAACAAAAGTAACAAAACAAGAACAACACAAAACGAACACAAATGAAAAAAACAAACACCACCCCTATCTTCAAACAAGTCTCCAAATCCACCACAATCTTTACAAAGCTCCTCCCGAGCACACTTCATCACAAAACTCCTCCAAACTCCGCAAGAGGTAAAGAAGAAAAAGGGATAAAGATGATACCGGAAGTCTTGAAAGCTCTCCAAAGTTAATGGCGATTAGGCAACCTATAAAGAAAAGAGGGGGGGCAAAACACACAACAAAACAAATATACGACACAATGACACAAAAGGAAAACACACAAAAGGAAAATCTTTTTGATTTTTGTGAAAAATTTTCAAATTTTTAGAGTTTTTAAAGATTTTTTGGAAAAACTATGAAAATAAAACTAACTATGCTAGAATATCGCTCCCCCACACTTAAGTCGAGCCATGTCCTCATGCTCGACCGTAGTGCATGGAGCACAAAAGAAAAGAAACTACGAAAATAAAGCTGAAAACCAAAAAGTGGGGAAAAGGGTAGAAGGCGTCCGGCCGGGGTGTAATCAAGTCACCATGGGCCGAGACAAGAAAAAGATATGGAAGGGGGAAGAAAATAAAAAGAAGGAAGTAAAAGGAAATGAGAGGGGAGGGCTAGGTGTAATCAAGTCACCTAGCCCGGATTCCGCCTAAATCCGACTAAATCCAACAAAAAGGTGAAAATCTTGAAAAATTTGGATTTTGAAATGACTCTCGATGTATTCACATCATCGAGAGTCGGGAGCAAGCACACCAAGGCCTTGAAGGCCACCATGACACAAATGATAAGAGGGAAAGGGAATAAACAAAGAAGACAAGCTATAAAAACGGAAAAGAGAGGATAGTTGCCGTACCATACGGTTACCAACTCACTCGCTCCATCGTCTCAAAAGTCAAAATAGGCACTTAGCTTGTCCAAGTCGTCGTTATTCCTCTCTAATTGCGATCCGGTTCCATGGTTGGGGCACAAATGCAAAATGAGGTGGGTTTTGGATGCGAAAGTCGGTTTGAAGTGAATAGAAAGTGAGGTGAAGACATGGATGTGAGGTGCAAGGGTCATACAATGAGAGTAAGGACATGTAGGGAGGTTGGGAGGGGGTATAAAGTGGTTGGGTGGTCTCAAACAACGAAGAAAAGAGCCAACGGAGGACAGGGGGTCCATCCCGGTCGGGATGGGTGGTCCCGGTCGGGATGGCTGTCTCGTCCCGGTCGGGAAGACCTCGTCCCGGTCGGGACGGACTGCCAGTGAACCCAACTTTTGCGTACCTCATCCCGGTCGGGATGGCACCCTTCCCGGTCGGGATGGGCCTTCCATCCCGGTCGGGACGACCTCTTCTAGGCCGGGAAGAGTCTCCAAACCCTCTATAGCACCCAAAAGCTCGAACCGAGCTTCAAAAACCGACTTCCCTTCACACAATCCAAGCTTCAACAATGACCGCTCTTCCCTAGGAATCACTTGCACTTCACACCTATCACACTAAACTCAAACAACACATCAAATTCCCTCCCTCACAACACTCATCAATCATCCAAATAATTAAGATTTTCACAAAAGCAAACAAATTATAAGGGAAAGAGATATATACAAAGGGACGGTTCTTGTGGAACTCCGTCAAACCAAGGTGGTATATTCTTCATTCTTTTTCAACAACCAAGATTTCTTCCATCTCCATCAAGGGCACGAAGAAACAAGTCGAAGGCCCTAGCAAAGTCTTCAATCAAGCTAGTAACATAAGCATCCACAAACCAAGGCTCTTCATGGCCTTGTCTCGACGTTCCCGGGGCATCCCGATCTACTAAGTTCAATGGCTTGAACTTGTACTTTCGATCCTTCGGTATATACCCAAACGTCCATCTATCCTCATGTGGCCCCAAAGGAGGCTCATCTTCATCCTTTTTGCTCTTCAACTTGTCATTAAACCCATGACATGGGTTCTCATCCTCCTCCAAATCGGAGTCATCATCTTCAAGTACATAGGATTCCTTGTTCATGCTTTGTCTCGGTTCTTCCCCTAGATCGATGTTTTCCTTGGCTTGGATCATATTGCATGACTCGTCGTTGGTAGGCGAAGTGTTACCTTGAAGGTCAAACACTAGCTTCTCCTCGCCTAACTCGAATGTGATCCTACCGTTCTTCACATCGATCATGGCACCGGCGGTATGTAAAAATGGGCGCCCAAGAATAATGGGAGTGATCTCATCTTCCCGCATATCGAGCACGATGAAGTCAACCGGAACGAAGAACTTACCGATTCTTACCGGCACATCCTCTAGCATCCCTAATGGTCGGTTAAATGAACTATCGGCCATTTGGAGCGTGATAGAGGTACTTTTAAGCTCCTTCATCCCAAGTCGGCAACAAATGGAGTAGGGAATGATGCTCACACTCGCACCCAAATCACATAAAGCTCTTTCGATCTTGTACTGCCCTATGGTGCAAGGGATCGAGAACCTACCCGGATCCTTCAACTTTGGAAGCGTAGAACCTTGAATGAGCTCGCTCACCACCCTTGTGAATGCGATGGTCTCTTCCTTGTCGACGGATCTCTTCCTAGCCAATATTTCTCGCATAAATTTTCCGTATGCCGGGATTTGGGTAAGTAGCTCGGTGAATGGGACACTCACATCCAACTTCTTCACAATGTTAAGGAACTTGTCATATTGAGAGTCTACCTTAGTCTTCATTTGCCTTGATGGGTAAGGCAACTTGACTTGGTATTTGTTTTGCTCACTCGGGGTAGACTCTTCAAATGACACTTT
This sequence comes from Agrostemma githago, assembly GCA_958450325.1. Lineage (NCBI taxonomy): Eukaryota > Viridiplantae > Streptophyta > Magnoliopsida > Caryophyllales > Caryophyllaceae > Agrostemma > Agrostemma githago. Next base: position 21,517,417 of record OY288244.1, on the reverse strand, counting down.
CTTTTTACCCTTATCTTTAGCTTGAGGTGGGGGAAGCTTGTCTTGTTGAGGTTTCTCAACCTCCCATAAGACTTGCTCCTCAATTGGATTATCAAGGGTTGAGCTTTCTTGAGTTGGAGGTGTCACCTTTCTTGTCGGTTCTTGCATTGGCTCTTGCTCACTAGGAAATTTAGGGGGTTCATAAGATGTACCTCTCCTTGTGGTGATGGCATTTACATGCTCAAATTTTGGTGTTTCTCCTTGAGAAGGTAGTTGTCCTTTTTGTCTTGAGGAGCTCCCCGAAGCAAGTTGAGATACTTGAGTTTCAAGCATCTTCATACGGGCATCTCTTGTCGCGTTTTCCCCTTGAATATAAGCAAAGAGCTCTTGATGGTTTCTTGTTATGTCCATTTGACTCTTTTGCATATCCATCATAGATTTTTGGATATCGAATCCCCGAGGTGGAGATGATGGATTATGCGGAGTATCGGTGATGGCTAGAGGAATGCCATAGTCATGAGTAGGAGACCGGCTCCTAGGCTTGCTTTGTTGTTGATTGCCTTGATTTGCTTGTTGTTGACGGTTCCCTTGGAACCCATGAGAATTGCCTTGATTGTTGCCAAGGTTGTGGTTTTGATAGCCTTGGTTGAAGTTCCCTTGAAGGAACCCTTGATTGTTGTTGAACGAACCTTGGTTACTTTGCTTGAAGTTGTTGAAAGGCCTTGAGTTGCCTTGGTAACCTTGGTTGTTGTCCCTTAAGGGAGGTGGAACATAAGGACGATGTTGTTGTTGGTGTTGAAAAGCTTGTTGTTGAGGGACTTGATTGGAAGCTTGGTATTGATTGGAATAGGAAGTGCCTTGCTTGAATGCTTGAAAGGCATTCACTTGCTCAATACTCCCTCTACAATGCATAGGGTCATGACCAACGATTCCACAATTATCGCACATCCCATAATAAGGCAAAGGAGGTGCAAATCCCAAAGCATTCACTTCATAAATCGAGGCTTGATTGGAGGAACCGATGCTTTGGACTTGAGTGAGGTGGCCTTGAAGTTTCTTGTCAATGGATTCCATGTGTGTCTTCAATTGAGCCCCAAGGTCAATGCTTAATTGAGTTATAGCATCAACCTCGTGCCTACCTCCTCGGTTTGCCTTCCTAGGCCTAGAGTATTGCGAATTATGCACCGCCATCTCTTCGATTCTCGCCCAAGTTTGGTCATCATCGACCTCGGTGAACCTACCATTGGAGCCCATATTAAGTATAGTTCTTGAGTCCTCATAAAGACCGTTCCAAAATTGTTGGACCAAGAACCATTGTGAAAGTCCATGATGGGGGCACGATCTAACCAAAGACTTGAACCGCTCCCAAGCTTCGTATAAGCTCTCCTCATCCCGTTGTTGGAAACCGGTGATGGAGGCTCTAAGCAAATTAGTCTTCTCCGGAGGGTAGAAAGTTTGGTAGAATGCCAATGCAAGTTTCTTCCAAGTGTCGATGCCCATGGTTGCCCTATCGAGACCTTTAATCCATTGCTTCGCTTTTCCAATAAGAGAAAATGGAAATAAAACCCATCGGATTTGATCTTGTGTAACCCCGGGTTGAGAGATAGCGTCGCAATAATCGGAGAAGGTCTCCATATGTTGGTGCGGGTCTTCGGAGGGCAAACCACTAAATTGGTTCCTTTCCACAAGTTGGATGAAGTGGGTCTTGGCCGTAAAATTTCCGGCATAAGCGGCCGGTAGAGCATTGGGTCCCGGCAAGACGTCTTCCGTGAATGTGGAGTGGGAGGAAAACTTCGGCATTATTGGATGTAAGGGAGAAGATGGTGTAGACGGAGTTGATGTAGATGTAGATGGGGAACTAGGACTAAAATCTCCAAAGGGATTGGTGAAATTCCCTCCGGCCGTCTCTCGATATGCTTCCTCACTATCGCTTCCTTGAGCTTGCTCTTGATGGGTATTGCTTGCACTTGGTTGAGAGATCCTAACCCGGTTAATCGTCCGTTGGCGAAAAGCTCGAAAAAGCCTCTCCGGCTCTGGATTAAAGAGAAAGGATTCGCCTCCCCGCCTAGGCATACACTACACACTAGAACAAACGTGAGAACACCTAGTGCTTTGTGGGCACTAGGTAACGACAATAAGCAAGCACAACTAGAGACAAAGAGAAAAGAAAGCTAAGGAATCAAGAAAAACTAGAGAATATTCACAAGAGATTATAGAAGGGCACAAAGGAGGGTAACTAAGTCTAGAAATAAGCAAACAAAGTCTAAACAATGCACCGTCCCCGGCAACGGCGCCAAATTGATGGTGGGATTTATCGTGGATCCCGCCACCAATTTAATAACCGGCTAAGACCTAGTGGGTAGCTAGGGTAAGTCGGGTCGTGTCCACGGAGACGGTATTGCAAGGTTTAGACTAAATCGGCCTAAAACAAGACTATGCTACCAAACAAACACAAAGAACTACTACTAGATGAATATTTGATGAGAGGAGAAGTAGGAAGTGAACTAACAATCAACTAGGCTAAACGAGGTTAAGCTAGAATAACTAAACACAAACCAATTATCAAACTAAAGGAATGATGACTAACTAACAAGATGGATCAAATATGGAAGGAAAGGAGTGGGTTAGGTCGGGTTCATAAGTGTAGTAGGTGACTTAGGTTGATTAAGAGTGTAGGTGCCTCCTAATTGCTAGGTTCGGTCCGGGCGATAGCAACTTAAACCGATGTCGATGACAATGCTCAACATATCCACACTCAAGCAAACAATGGGTAGAAGAAAACTAGCATGAGAAGCATGGCCACTACAACTCATACAAGCATATCAACAAACACATGGTGAGCCAAATATGTGACTAGCAATAAAGAACCATCCTTTACCCCTAATCAAACCCTAATCACCCATAATCTACCCTTAATCCCCCTACTAACCCACAAATAAACTACTCACTCATGATCAAACTAATTACAACAATAACAAGAGAAAACATCACCATAACCATAACATTCATCATTAAGAACAAGATGAGAAATAACAATCAACACTAAATAAAGATTCAATCTTGGATTAATAATAAAGAACAAGAGTAAAGAAGGATTATACCAACACTAGGATGAAGAAAAGATGATATCTTGCATAAAAGAGAAACCCAAATAATCCCAAGGTTGTCAATCTTGGAGAAATCTTCAAGTATCTTCTTAATACAAGACTAATTAACTAAGATTAACTAATAATTAAAGAGAGATTCAAACTAATTTGAGGAACTAAATCTAGGGTTTATGTGATGTAGAGAGGCTTAAGAGAGGCTAAACTAATGTAAGATTTTCATAAACAATACAAGAGGTAAGTATTTATAGGGTTCCAAATGGAAGGGAGAAGAGAAGAATAAAATGCGGACTACAGACAGGTGGTCCCGACCGGGACGGACCATCCCGACCGGGACGGACCCACCATCCCGACCGGGACGGGTTGGTCCCGACCGGGACGGCTCTGCAGTAGCCTCTCCAATTGTGCACTTCATCCCCGACGGGATGAGGTGCATACCCGTCGGGGATGGGTCTTGTAGGCCTCCAATATGACCCTTTTGGCTTCTCCTTGCTTCATATGAACTTCTCATCGATTCTCGGGACTCGGGATCGGGTCTCGGGACTCGGGATTGGGTCCCAAGGTCTCGGGATCGATTCCGAAGCATCGAGTCATCGTTCCTCCGCTTCGTTGGCTCCGAAAAGTGTATGTATTGAGTCGGAATCGCTCCAACTCTTCATGAAAGGTCTCGGGAACCTGAAACGAACTAGAGGAAGCATAAGTAGCCCATAAATCGCTCCCAAGGAGCGATTCCACAAGGAAATGGGACCAAAATACTACAAAATAGGCACTACAAACTACACTTATCATCAGCTCTCGGGGAATAGACGCCAACCCTGAGAAAATTCAGGCAGTTCTAGACCTTCCTGAGCCCAAGACCATTAGAGACATCCAGCGCCTGACGGGCCGCATGGCCGCCTTAGCACGGTTCGTCGCCCGATCAGCAGACAAGGCCACTCCTTTCTTCAAGATACTGAAAGGAAACAAACAGTTCAAGTGGGAAAACGAGCAGAAAGAGGCCTTTGAGCAGTTGAAGGACCATCTTAAGAGGCTCCCCACCCTGGCAAGACCAGTAGCAGGGGAAAAACTTTTCCTCTACATTGCAGTAACCAATATAACTGTCAGCGCGGTTATCCTACGGGAGGAGGCGGGCACCCAGCAACCTATATACTTCGTAAGTCATGCGCTGGGGGCAGCCGAGAAAAATTACCCGATGGTCGAAAAAGCCGCCTACGCGGTCATAATTGCCGCCAGGAAGCTCAGGCCTTACTTTGACGCGCATCCAGTCGTAGTCCTCACCGACCAACCACTGGAGAAGGTGTTGGAAAAATTTGAAAAATCAGGGAGACTATTGAAGTGGGCGATTGAGCTGAGTGGGCTAGGTATATCTTACCAGCCAAGAACAGCCATCAAAGCTCAAGCCTTAGCAGATTTTCTGGCTGAGTGCTCCCATTCAGGGGAAGAAGAGATCCCTGCCGAGGAGTGGGTCGTGCATACTGACGGATCCTCGACATCCAATGGCTCAGGTGCAGGCGTCGTACTGACCAGCCCAGGGGGGGCTGACTTTGAGCATGCGCTCAGGTTTGTCTTCCCGGCATCTAATAACGAAGCAGAGTACGAGGCAGTACTCGCAGGCGTCAGGCTAGCTAAAGCCGCGGGGGCAGAGCGGATTGTCCTGGCGACAGACTCCCAGCTCATCGCCAACCAGATCAATGGTGAATACGAAGCAAGGGACCAAGCAATGGTCACATACCTGGAAATGGTAAAAGAAGAGTTGTCAGGCCTGAAATCGTATGAGATCAAACAGATCCCCCGCTCCCAGAACAATCGAGCAGATGCCCTGTCGAAACTGGCAAGTTCCAGTCTACAAGACATACGGAGGTCAGTATGGGTCGACGTCTTGCATGAGAAATCCACAAACCCCTGTCAGGCAATTAACACCGTAGAAGAAGGACCGGAAAGTTGGATGACTCCCTTCATCCAATTCAAGAAACATGGTGCCCTACCATCAGACGCAGCGCAAAAAAGAAAAATACAGGCTAAAGCAGCCTGGTTCATACTCATTGGGGGGGAACTTTATAAGAAGTCTTTTATTTATCCCCTGCTCAAATGCCTACGGGCAGATCAAGCTGCTGAAGTGTTGGAAGACATCCACTCAGGGATTTGTGGGCATCACATCGGGGGGAGATCCCTGGCCCACAAAGCCCTAAGGGCAGGCTACTACTGGCCCACCATGCTGGAGGACGCCAAGAGCCTGACCCAGAAATGCAGAAAATGCCAACTCTTTGCCCCATCAATCCATGCCCCGGCCCAGGAACTCAGGCCAATCCTATCCCCCATCCCTTTCGCTCAATGGGGGATGGACATTCTAGGACCCTTCACGGTGGCCACAGGGGGCAGGAAATTCTTGATTGTCGCCATAGACTACTTCACCAAATGGGTGGAAGCCGAAGCAGTGCCCAACGTTACTGAGCCGGCGGTCAGGAAAGTGGTCTGGCGAAATATTATCACCAGGTTCGGTCTGCCAAAGATGTTGGTATTTGACCATGGCAGACAATTTGATAATGATCCTCTGAGAATCTGGCTGGAAAGCCACAACATCGCAGTCGCCTATTCAGCCGTCTGTCACCCGCAAACCAACGGACAGGCAGAAGCGGCCAACAAACAAATCTTAAATGGCCTGAAGAAAATGGTGGATGACTGCAAGGGTAGGTGGGCTGACGAACTTCCCAGTATACTCTGGTCAATTCGAACCACCAGGAAAGAGTCAACAGGCCAGACCCCGTTTGGTCTGGTATACGGAGCAGAGGCATTATTACCAATCGAGGCAAGGATCCCTTCTCTTCGCTCCCTGCAGTACGACCGAGCTGAAAATGAAGCTGCAATGGTCGAAGCCTTGGACCTGGTAAATGAGTTAAGGGAGGAAGCTAGCACCAACATCGTTGCCTACCAGCAACGAATGAGGAAAGCCTTTAACACCAAAGTCCGACAGAGAAACTTTCAGATGGGAGAGCTGGTTCTGAGAAAGACGCAGGCGGTTGGAAAGTCAAGAGAGCATGGAAAGCTAAGTGCCAACTGGGAGGGCCCATACCAAGTGACTCGAGTCCTGGGACCAGGCACATACAAAATCGCCAACCTTGAAGGGCAAGAGCTGCATGCTCACTGGAATGCGGACACTTTGAAAAAATACTACGTCTGAACAAAATCCAAAGATAGTTTTTATTTTTGCTAAAAACAAATGGCGGAGGACGGTCAAAAGAATGTCGACGGCTCCGACCACCCGAAAATGTCACAGTTTTATAAAGAAATGAAGAATATTCAGATTTATACTCGTTGCCTGTTCACACTCGCGTTCTTCACACACAAACGAGCAGGGGGCAATAGGGGGAGGCCCCCCTGTTGCCAAAATCGGGAAAAATGACCCCCCCAACAAAAAATCCGAGCGCCACCCTGCTTACCTCTTGGTAGGCAGGGGGCAGGCCCCCTGGACTTTGAACAAAAGCCAGGGACAGGCCAGACTAACAAGGACTGGGGGCAGGCCCCCCAACCTTGTATAAAAAACGCAAAAGCCACCCTGCTTACCTCTGAGCAGGCAGGAGGCAGGCCCCCTGGACTTTGAACAAAAGCCAGGGACAGGCCGGACTAACAAGGACTGGGGGCAGGCCCCCCAACCTTGTATAAAAAACGCAAAAGCCACCCTGCTTACCTCTGGGCAGGCAGGGGGCAGGCCCCCTGGACTTTGAACAAAAGCCAAGGACAGGCCAGACTAACAAGGACTGGGGGCAGGCCCCCCAACCTTGTATAAAAAACGCAAAAGCCACCCTGCTTACCTCTGGGCAGGCAGGGGGCAGGCCCCCTGGACTTTGAACAAAAGCCAGGGACAGGCCGGACTAACAAGGACTGGGGGCAGGCCCCCCAACCTTGTATAAAAAACACAAAAGCCACCCTGCTTACCTCTGGGCAGGCAGGGGGCAGGCCCCCTGGACTTTGAACAAAAGCCAGGGACAGGCCAGACTAACAAGGACTGGGGGCAGGCCCCCCAACCTTGTATAAAAAACGCAAAAACCCCCCTTCTTGCCTCTGGGAAGGCAGGGGGCAAGCCCCCTGGACTTTGAACAAAAGCCAGGGACAGGCCGGATCAACAAGGACTGGGAGCAGGCCCCCCAACCTTGTATAAAAAATACAAATGCCACCCTGCTCACCTCCGGGCTGGCAGGGGGCAGGCCCCCTGGACTTTGAATAAAGGCCAGGGACAGGCCGGATCTACAAGGGCCGGGGGGCAGGCTCCCAAACTTGTACAAAAAACGATAAGGAACCCCCCCTGCTTGCAGACAGGCAGGGACAGGCTGCGCATCAAACTCATGTAAAACCGAAAGAGACAAAAGCAAACAGAAAGTCTACATAAAAAGGAATAGTGTCAAAGGAACACAGGATAAGAGTTTTTAAAACAAATGATTACAATTAAACACGGCAGCCGGCCACCAAAGGGCTCGGCGCGCAAAGAAGTAAGGAAGTTAAAACGTTGGCACAGGCGCAGCAGGAGACGAGCAAGAGCCCTCTGAGGAAGACTGCCCTCCATGTTAAGCAGGGGGAGCATCTGGGCCGGAAGTAGCAGCTCCTTCAGACAGTCTGCGCATTTGAGCTTCGTCCTTAGCAGTATAAAGGGCTCGGAAAGCATCTTCGTCAAAACCAGGGAACATCTCCCTGACAGCTTCCATGACAACCCCTAGGCAAGAGCTAGCACCATTAACGAAGCCCGCCGACACAGCCATGTCCACCTCCTGGAGTATTTCGTCCCTCTCCTTCTCCCAATCCTTGGTCTTGGCCGCCAGATCGCCAAGAGCCGCCTGCAGGTCAGAATTCGCCTTGGAAAGGCGCTCCCCAAGGTCGATGACGCTTTTCTTGGCGTGATCCAGCTCAGCCAAAGCTTTCCTGGCCTGCTCCAACTCCGCAAAGGCCTGCCGAGCTCTCTTTGACTCCTCCCCCAGGCGGGACACCTCCCTGGTAGCTTTCTCATTCTCAGACTTCCAGTGGATCGCCTGACCTTTGGCCTCTTCCAGCTCGGTCTCCCTTTTCGCCAACTGATCCTTCAGGCTGGCAATGAGAGCAACGTCCCTCTCGACTGCAGAAAGGCGGTCAGAGTTGGACAGTTCCTCATCACTCAGGCGGTTAAGGGCCGCCAGCTCTGCAGAAGCTTGCATGATTCGGGCAGTGCGCTGGATGTACTGGGTCACTTGGTTTGTAGCAGATTTGACAGTCTTGAGGAGATGGTCCGCTAGAACTGCCCCTGAGTCGGAAAGTAGGGCGGAAACATCTTGGCTGTCTCCGGCGGTATAGTGGAATTCAGCGTTCTCCTCGGAAAAGAGGGTGGCAGGAATCCCCTGAGCAAAACGTTTAGGTTCAGGCGTGGAAGTCTCCAGGTCCACCACCTGGTCAGCACTTGGAGCCTCCCTGCTCCTCTTTCTAAGCAGCGCCCGGGGAGTGCTCTCCCCAGTCTCTTCGGAACCTGCAGCCCGTGGCCCCGGGGGAATCTGGACCCCTGCTGAAGGGCCCTCTTGCCTGCCGACAGGCGAAGGGGTAGCCTCGTAGGCAATCGCCTTCGCAACTGGAGAGGGGGTGGCCTCAGAAACCGCCGTCTTTGCAGGCGTTGCTCTAGGAGGGGGGGGGGGAGCCTTGGTCTATTGAATGACAGACCCTTCAAATGCTTCATCAGATTCTTTTCACCTCTCTTAAAATCAGGGGGAAGAGAAGGGCGACTTTGGACAATAGTGAGATTCTCGTCCAAGCCCAGGCGTCTCAGCTCCCCTTTCCTCCAAATAAAGGTAGCAAGATCTGCAAGGCAAACATACAAGTTGTCAGGGCACTTTAAAAGGAAAAGAGTAAGAAGGAACCATCAACACTCCTGAACTACCTTTATCTAGACCCGGGTTCATGCCCAACCGGGTCAAGTATTTATCAGACGCAATAAGCTCCGCATGGGGGAGCCATAATGTAGGGCCATACACCCCGTACTTATCAGTGTGGGCAGCAAAAAAGCCCGTCAACTCCATGTCTTTCTCGCCCAGCTTCACCTCTAAGGCTCTTCCACCCACGCCAGGATGGTACTCCTCAGGGGTCTCCAGCCTGGTGTGGACATGATTCCTGAAATGGCGGGGAATCCTCCACCCATGGATGCTGTGTACATAAAGGAAGTTGTTCTTCCAGTCCCTCAAACTATCCATGCCAGGCCACACCAAACAGTGTCCCTTCTGCCTCAAAAGGGACCAATAACCAGGGGAGCCCGCACTCCCAGAAGAAACCATTTGCAAGCCCACCATAAACCGCAGGGCGTCAATGGAAGGCTCGGTGTGGTGGAACAGACAAGTCCAGACATATGAAATCAATGCCCTGACAGCCGTGGCTGTCAGCTGGGCGATGGCGACGTTCATGCGCCTGAAGATCTCTTCCAAGGAAGGATGGAGGGGAAAGCGAAGGCCGAACTCCAGGCATTTATGGTAGACCGCTATGCACCCGTCGGGAGGGTTGCATACGGTATCATTTTCGCCGGGGACAACGACTGCGTACCCCTCCCCGAAGTTGTAAAGCCGTTCAATCGCACCAGTGGCGTTCTTTGCAAGGATCAGCCCCCGATTTTTCGGGTCAGGGAAGGTACTCAAAGGGATGCGGTATTTAACTTTATCTAAATAGTATACCCTACCCCTTTCCCGCCGAACAAGAGGACCAGAAGTTCTAGAAGGGTCAACTTCCAACGCCTCGTCGTCCGAGTCAATGGCGTCAAACGAGGGGGGGTCAGGAGAGTTACCACCCCCGCTGTCCGCCGAGTGTTCCTCCTCAAAACCCACCTCCCTAGAGGAGGAGGCAAAATTCGTCCCTTCCCCCCTCTCTGTTGGGTCAGTAAAGGGTAGAATCCGCTCACGAGTTCTAGACATTTTACTCTAACGGAAGTGGAAAACAGGAAATCAAAAAGGAAAAACAAGAAATGGAAGACAAAGGTCTAACCTAAGATCGCCTGTCAGTGCGGTAAAAGCCCGAAGAGGGAATCTCCCAGAGAAAGGGGGGTACAAAGTGGGGAACGATTCGTCAAACACCCAAGGGTTTTGCAGAAAGAGAGGACAGGAAGATTTCAAGAAAAGAAAGATTGAAGAAGGGAAAAGAAGAAGAATGTGCAACTGATTGCTTTTATAGGAAGAAGGGCATGCAAAGAGTCGCCAAAATCTCAGGAGGCCACCCAAAGACCACTGCCCACGCGTCACTTCCTAAGAAGTCAGCCCTGTGCGGTTTCCCAAGAATAACCTCGAAAGGACCAAAAAGTGTCAAGGGATTGATCACCCTATGACGTCCCCTCTTCACTTCAAACAAAAAGTAATATACACATATTAAAAATACAATACACAAACACATCGCCTGAATTTCATTCCATTAAACCTTAAAAGGAAAAAGTTACATTCAGTGCTCAACAAGGAAAGAAAATATACAAGGGCCCAGAAATTCCGGCCCAACAAGCAAACGCCCTGCTACGCAGGCCTAGTCATCGTCCCAATCAGGGGAAGGGTCCCCAGGGCTGCCTGGGCCCCCAAAGTCCGAACCCCAATCCCAGTCTGGGGAGTCTTGGAAAGGGTCATCAGGGATCCCATCCTCATCCCTGTCACTTAGACAACCAAGGCCTCCGCTGTCGTCAGAATCTTGGCTGCTATCCTCCCAGTCCCTGCCAAAGGGAACGGCCTGGGATTCGTCGCAGGTGCGACAACCTGTCTTCTTCACAGGCGAGGAAGGGCCTGACGCCAAAGAGGAGTCAGTATCAGAGAGGTTGGGATCAAATTGTTCAGGGTGCAACCACGGAAAGCACTCGTGGCATCCCCTGTCAAAGCAGCCTCCTCCCTGGGGGCAACGCCTGAATCTAGGTGCAGCAGGGGGTGAGGACCTTTTGAGACGTTTATTCGCCCTGGTAGGAGCCTTCTTGCCTTTCCGGCAAGAACGAAGCCGTGAACGGCGACTACGGCGAACAGCTCGATAAGCGGCTCGAGCATACTGAAGCCTCCAAAACCCTCTATAAACAAAAGTAACATATCGGACTCCACGGCGAGTAACGGATTTTTTGATCCAAACCATGATTAAAGACAAAGAAAAGAAGGTTGGAAATGGATCGTGAAAACAGCGAAGGAGGATACAATTTATACAAAAAACAGAAGCAGGGCATTAATGGTGCCCCAACCACTTCTACAAAGAAGAGAGCCAATCATCATGCTGGCACACTGCTCGAAAATCCACTGTGCAAAGAGGAACAATCATAAAAGAGGGCGTTTGAATTCTCTGCATACCCAGAGAAATTAAAGCATGTTCCCTCGGGAATACGCGGTGCATTTAATGCAAGAGTGTTCAAGGAGTCAACCTCCCACCGTCCCAGAACAAGACGTCGCCTGCCGAGCAGGAGCCCCGCTCCCCCTCAGTCGGCGAGGGCCAATTGATGGGGGTCGGTTGCCTACCCCTGGCCGCCTGCCAGTCGGGCCCCAGGGCGACCAATCCCAGGAAAAGAAAAGGCCTGCCCAGCAGACCTTCCATCAGCATCATTGAAACCTCCAAGTGAGTGGCCTCAATCCCTTAGCCGCCTGGCACAGCCTGGCCGCCTGCCAAGCAGGGCGAACCAGGCCTCCTGCCTGCTTCCAGGGCACTCCCGCCTAAGTAGGACCAGATGAGGACCGAGGACCCATCCGTCATTTTGCCTAAGGTAAGGGGAAATGAGTGGACAAGGTGAGTCCACGTGTCGCACAAGCATCCACCCATTTCCCTCTTCTTCTTTCTCTTTTCCTCTCTCTTGTGGGAAGGTATAAATACTTTCCCATTTCCCACATGAGAGGGGTTGGATTTTCTCTCTCTAGACCCTTACTCCTAAAAAACGCCACCTAGCTCCTCACGAACTAGGTCTCTCAAGGCATTTCACGGGCTAACTTAGGCATCGGAGAGGGTTCCCTCGGACAACCTCCGAGGCCCTGTGCGTTCATTGTGCAGGGAGCAGGCCAACTCCGCCGGGAAGGTCCGATCCTGGGAGTGAGGAGAAAGAGAGGTTCAAGGAAGTCAATCGATCAATTGTTCACCAGTGATTCAATCATACAACCCGGATCCAAGGCCGGGTGAATTGTTTCCGTGACCGGAACAAGTGGGAAGAAGTATTACATACGGTCGTAGTGTAGTACGAGTAATTTAGTAAGTACTCCCGTAAAAGTGTATAACTAAGTCTCCTGTATATAAATACTCCGTAGTATGAGTACCTTTATCTATTTGAGTCTCTAATTCCTCATACCATCCATTGGATGGTAATACAATGGATGGATGAGATGTATTGAGATTTTTATTAAAAAAAAAGATATTGTTTCCTAATTTGAAGGCGCGTAACTTCCAACAAAATAAGACACACAATCAGTATCAAATATTCATGTGTAAGGCGTATCTATTAGAGTAATACGTTTGTAACATTAGAGTAACATAAAGTATCTATTAGAGTAACACATTTGTAATGTTGGAGTAACACAAAGTATCTATTAGAGTAAATGTTTGTAACGTTGGAGTAACACAAAGTATCTATTAGAGTAACACGTTTGTAACGTTGGAGTAACATTATTTGTATGTTGAGTTATAATAATTTTGTTCTGTGTTGGGAGCATATAACTTTAAAATCAATGTAATCATATTTGCATGATGTTCGTTAAAGTAACACCAAACTTTAGCCAGAGTAACAGTTCTATGTAATAAGAGTAACAACAAATAAATTAAGGAGAGGAGAAGAGATGCAATAATTTTTATTTGGGTTTTTCTATGGGCTACCCCTCAACTATCGGCTTTTTCAAGTGGTATCTTCGCCTTTTTCAAATTACAAGGTGTACCCCTAAACTTTGTAAATTACTCTATATTGTAACCAAAGTTTAAATTTTTCAACGAAAATTTCACAATTGATGATATAAATAGTAATTATTCCCTATTTTAACTTTCATCAACCATGATATATTTTTTTCAATTTGCATCATTTTCTCGAAAAATTTCATTCCACTACACTACGACGTAGGGGTGACGAAGAGATTGAGGTTGAAGGATTTAAAACAGTGAGGGAGATAGGTCGACGTCGGCCGACAACAGAGGTGCGTTGTGATGAACATTTGGTGGCTTGGTGAATGTTAAAGAAAAAGAGGTGGTTTGAAGCATCAAATTAGATTGATTAATATGTTAATTATTTATTTTTAAAAAAAATAATTGTAATACACTTATCACTTGGTTATGATATGGAGTGATAAGTAATGTTTAGGGGTACACCTTGTAATTCGAAAAAGGCGGGGTACCACTTGGAAAATTCAATAGTTGAGAGGCACCCCATAGAAAAACCCTTTTTATTTTTTAGTTCTATATAATAACAATTCAGTTTTTTAAATGAAAATCATAATTGTGAAGGAACGCCTGTGTGGAAAGAGAGACGGTAATTATTTTTGATAGGGGAGAGGTTAAATGATGAGTAACTTAAGGAGAGAGAAGGTGAATGAGATATTTACCAAATATAGTCACTTGTTTTAATTATCCAAACAAACCACAATCATCAATCTCTCTCTAATCCAAGAGATGTTGTGAGGACTTACAGACTCAACTTTAAGAGGTGGACTCATCTGATCCTTTTTCTATATATATAGAGAGGAAGGATCAAGTGAGTCCTCCTATATATATTGAGTCCATGAGTCCAATCTTGGACCATTGATCAAGTGGAAGATGAATGGTTGTGATTGCTTGAGGTGAAATAAGGAAATAACTAACAAATCTTGGTAAATATATCATTTCTCTCCCTTCCTTAATTATCGCAATGCAAATCTTCTCTCTCATATAAATCTTTTAATTGCCTCTTTCTCTTACACAACAAGTTTCTTCAAAATTAAGTTTTTTTCATCTTCACCAAAAAATCATCATTTTTCTACTGTCATTGTACGTATGTTACTATGTTACTGCCATAATCCATAAACTATGTTACTTTAACTCATACAATGTGTTACTTTAATTCATGAATTGTGTTACTTTAACTCATAAAACTATGTTACTTTAACTCATAAAATCTGTTACGTTGTATAATAGTCTCTTGCAAAAACTGTTACTTTAACTCATATAATGTGTTACTCTAATTCATGAACTGTGTTACTTTAACTCATAAAATCTGTTACGTTGCATAATAGTCTTTTGCAAAAACATGACTTCCAATCAACCAAAAGAATAATGTACGTTTCTATTAAGGATACTCCAAAACAAAAATTATAAAACTCCATTATAATTCCAATGTTTCACACATGTTACTCTAAGAACTGGATATTGGAAATCAAATTACACTCATAAACTATGTTACTGTAACTCATTAAGTATGTTACTATAACGCATAATGTGTGTTATTCTAACTCATTTTACTCCAATAAAGGATGTTACTCTAAGGACTAGATATTGGAAAATCAATCAAACTCATAAACTGTATTACTGTAACTTATTTAGGATGTTACTCTAATGAATAATGCATGTTACTCTAACAATATATTGTCCTACTCAGAATTGTTCTTCTTCTTCCTCTCTTCTTCTTCTTCTTCTTCTTCTTCTTCTTCTTCTTCTTATTCTCCTTCTTCATCGTCAAACGATGACTTACATGACGTTTCCTAATGATTCTTTCTTCTTCTTCTTCTTCTTCTTCTTCTTCTTCTTCTTCTTCTTCTTCTTCTTATCATCTACATCTTTGAAGATCTGCTCTATGTATGGAGTGAAACTCTCACCCACATCCTTGCACCATTCCTCTGCTTTTACGTCTACTACAAAAACGAGAACAATGTCAATAAACGTGGCGACAAACAAACAATCAGAACTTGAAATATGGCGGTATTCTAACCAAAACATTAATAACTAAATCCGATGACATGTTACTCTAATGCTTCAAACGTGTTACTGTAATACATTAGGTATGAATGAGAGTATGAATGACAGTATAAACATGTATACTGCTATGAATAAGAGTATGAATGAGAACGTTATACTTTGATATTGTTTCCTATTTTGATGACAATCACGTTCCATCATTATAGGAAGCAGTATTTTTTTAATATGGCAGTATTTTAAATCCTTTGTTACTCCAATGCATTACAGTAACAGATGACAAGAATTAAAGTAACAGATGAAGTGCATTAAAGTAACACGAGATTCAATTAACAGAAAATGTCTATACACAGGGTTAGACATTAAAATAACAGATGGTTTATATTAAAGTAACACATTATGTACATTACAATAACTCCATATATATGTTTGTGCGAAAAAATCATATAATGATCAGATCTTTAAAAAATCATACTATGAACGTAAAATCTAATAATATGGAGCATCTTAATGACTTCCATGGCAATGAAAGCATAACAATTGATGAAGATTATGAAAAACCTAAATAATAATCAGTGGAGATTATGAAAAAAACCTAAATAATAAACCTAACAATCTGCAATCTATACTAACACAAGAGCAATGAATCGTTTATATGAATATATGATGAATGAAATGAATAAAATTGACGCAAAACATGAAAGTAATATCGAAACTCACAATTGTTGTACTCCACGAATTGGTTATCAACAGTTGATGATGATCTCGCGATCATTGAATCCATAGTAACGTGATGTCGAGCACAGATTTTGAATGAATGGATGGATGAACGTGATGATGTTGGAAGCTTTTTTTTTAGGTTTGATGAATGTGGTAACGTGAATGAATGAATTGGTGAATGAATGGGTGAATGAATGGGTGAATGAATGTGATATTATTGTTTCCTAAAATTATGGGAGTTATTTTAGGAAACAGTATCTCCCTTTCCTTTTCTTTTTTTCTTTTTTTTAATGCAAATTGTAGAATGAATCATGTCCATCCATCCTCATCTCATCCAATGGATGGGATGAGGACTTATGGACTCATATATAGAGAAGGACTCATAAGAGCCTTACTCTCTCTCTCTCTCTCTCTCTCTCTCTCTATATATATATATATATATATATATATATATATATATATATATATATATATATATATATATATATATATATATATATATATATATATATATATATATATATATATATACTGGCTATATGCTAAGCCCAAACCCGTTCCTAAATTTACATCGGGCTTAGTTCGGGTCGGTCTTCAGGCTTTTTTGGGCCAACACTACAGCTTAAGCCCGAAAAAAAAATTGGGCCGGGTCGGGTTGGGCCAGCGGGCTTGGGCCATTTGAACTGCTCTAGCTTACTAGCATGCCATGGAGTTTGTAGATGTTGTCAAAGTAAGCCTGGGCCACTACAGAGACGGAGTAAGGATGTTTTAGGGGTACAAAGTGGGCAGCCTTGCTTAATCTGTCCACAATTACCATTATGGAATCTTTATTCATGGACAAAGGGAGTCCATTGATAAAATCCATGTTGATTTCTTCCCATACAACAGAGGGAATAGAGAGTGGGTGGAGTTTCCCAAGGCAGGCTGAGTTATCATATTTGCATTGTTGACAGATTGAACACTTGTGGATGTAATCCTGTACTGCGTTACTCCGACACGGCTGCCGGCGGCCGTGTCCCGTGTCGACACGACACGGCGGCTGACACGACACGGGACACGTGTCAGATTCGTCCTTCACAGACACGACACGGACACGACGAAAAGGAAGAGGAGAGAGCAGATCTGGATGTACGAAGTTCAAAGAGCTTACCTTGGATGCTAAGTTTTGACCGACCATTGCACCACTAATCTCATACGAAGTTACGAACAGAGCACCGATAATCGGAGTACGCCGATCCGAAGTAATATGTATATGGACTTATGGAGTTTGAAGTCACGAAGATTGGATTTCGAAGATTGTAGTTAGACTAAATAGATTGGGAAATGGAAGCCATTGGTGACTTGATGAGGACTCGAGGAAGAAGAGGATAAATTTTGAAGTTTGAAGAAGAAGATAACTTTTGAAGAAGAAAGGAAGAAGGAGGTGTACTGTATTATTTCAGAAAAAGAGAAGAAAACGGTGCTTTTTAATTTTTATGGGGAAGGGGAACCAATTTT
This sequence comes from Agrostemma githago, assembly GCA_958450325.1. Classification (NCBI taxonomy): domain Eukaryota; kingdom Viridiplantae; phylum Streptophyta; class Magnoliopsida; order Caryophyllales; family Caryophyllaceae; genus Agrostemma; species Agrostemma githago. The sequence continues at coordinate 21,500,261 of OY288244.1, read as the reverse complement.
ATTATTATATTGATTATAGTAATCAATCAATTACAAAGTAAAATAGTGTGGTACAGTTGTTTACTTGTACTTGTAACTTGTAAGTCGTAACTTAGTCAAGTTGTAATTAAAGTTCAAGGACATATATATTTAATGTCGTGTCCGTGTCGTGTCTGCTAACTTGGTCAAGACACACCGTTGACCGTGTCCACGTATCCAGAAATATCAAAAATTATGTGTCCGACACGTTGACACGTGTCTGTGTCCGACACGTATCTACGAGTCTGAGTAACATAGATCCTGTACATGTGTCCTCATATTCTTCCAATAAAACTTTTGTTTTATCCTCTGATAGGTTGCCTCAACACCTGAATGACCAGATTGCAAAGTGTCATGCATAAGAGAAATGATGTGTTGTTGCAGATCGTGATTGTTCCTAATTACCAGCCTTCCTTTCCTTTTTAATTGCTCTCCAGACCGACAATAGTTTTTGTGGAAAGATGGATTAGTAATGAGGTCCCGTGTGAGTGGAATCAAGGTCTCATCATTCTTCCAACCCTCCTGTAATTTAATATAAAAGTCTGTACAGATGTTGCTAACGTATAGATGATACAACTCAGAACTCTAGACTCTTGATAATGCATCAACAACTATGTTCTCCTTACCCTTCTTGTACATTATCTTAAAGTCATACCCAACAATCTGGCTATCCATTTTTGCTGGAGTGGTGTATTAACCCTTTGCTCCAATAAGTACTTCAAACTTTCATGATCTTATTTTACAATAAAATGCTTACTAAGTATCGACTCATTCACTGATAGCGTGGATGACTGCTAACAGCCCCCTCTCATAAACAGAAAAGGCTTGGTGTTTGATGGATAGAGCTTTACTAAGGAATGAAATAGGTTGACCATCCTACATAAGTACCGCTCCTATTCCCCACTAGAAGGCATTTGTTTCAATGATGAAGGGGTTGTTGAGGTTAGGTAGAGCCAATACTGAAGCAGCTGTCATAGCCTCTTTGAGTTGTTGATAAACCTTCTGTGCTTCCTCATTCCAACCAAAAGAGTTCTTCTTGATAAGCTGGTGAGGGGATTGCTTATAGGACCATAGCCTTTTATAAACATCCTATAATACCCTGTGTGGCCAAGAAAATCCCCGAGTTGCTTAATGTTTTTAAGAACAGGCTAGTTGGCTACATCAGTGATCTTAGAAGGCTCAGTTGCTACACCTTCTCTTGATATGATGTGTCCTAGGTAGTCCAGTTGAGTTGCACCAAATGAGCACTTGGAAGGTTTAGCATATAAGTTATTCTTCCTCATTATTTGCAAGTATCACTCCATTGGGGGCTATGTATAAGAATGTCATCAAAGAACACCAAAACAATTTTCCTTAGGTAAGGATGAAATACTTGATTCATTAGACTTTGGAATGTTGAAGGGGCATTAGTCAAACAAAAGAGCATAACTAGGTACTCATAGTGGCCATTATGAGTCCTAAAAGCTGTTTTAAACACATCAGTTGGTTCCATTCTTATTTGGTGGAAACTAGCCCTTAGATCAATTTTGGTGAAGAATTTTGAGCCTTGTAACTCATTAAGTAACTCCTCAATAAGGGTAATAGTGAACATGTCTTTGATTGTATGATCTGCTTATTCATATCTCTATAGTCCACACATAACCTCCATGTTCCATCCTTTTTCTTGACCAAGACTACTGGGGATGCATAAAGGCTTGTACTATGTTTGATTACCCCATTATGCAACATCTCTTGAGTCATGGACTCTATGACATCTTTTTGCAACATTGAGTACCTATAAGGTCTCTTATTAACTGGCTTAGCTCCACTCCTTAGAATAATATGATGGTTATGTTCTTGCCTGAAGGGTGGTAGGCCTTCAGGTTCTGCAAATACATCAGATAATTCTTTCAATATCTGTTGTGACTTGTATTGCAAAGAATTCAGCCTGGCGGCATGTATAGGATGTATCATAACAACTTGTGCTCCCTCTTCCAGGGTTTTTTTCCATGCTTCTCAGAGGGTTTTATCTTAGTGATGGGATTCTGTGCTCCTTTCAGGACATGATGCCTACCCTGAAAGTTGAATTTCATTGTAAGCATCTTAAAATCCCATGTAATTGGCCATAAGGCTCTAGCCATTGAATTCCCAACACAACATCACAACTACCCAAGGGTAAAGCATAGAAATCAGCTGTGAACTCTTTGTTCCTGCTCTTCCAAGTTAACTGTTTCAATACTTGAGAACAGGATAATCTGCCCCACTGGCTACTGAAATAGGGATAGGCTTAATAGGGTCTAACTTCAGTTCTAGTTTCCCAGCCACCCCAGCATCTATAAAGTTGCGGGAACGCCCACTATCAATGAGGATGCTAAGAGTTTTCTTCCCCGCCCACATGCCCTGGAATTCTCATGGTTTGGCAATGCTGTTTGCCAGCTAAAGCATAAGCAGAAACGAGGGTCACTTCAGCAAGTTCTGTTTCCCCCTCTTGCTTCTCTTCCTACTCTTCCTCTCCCTCAGACTCCTCATGTTCCATGACAAATAGTTGTCTTCTCCAATTCTTACTGACATGTGTTGGTGAGTATTTCTCATCACAATAGAAACACAAACCCTTAGCTTTCTGAACCCATTATCGATTTGGTGCTATTTCCAAAAGTTTTTTCGCTTTTAGTGCTTTTTCGAAACTATTTACACCTAATGGTTCCACATCATCATTTAATTTTTTTTGAAAATTTGTAGGAGTATACCGCTGTCCCCCAAAGTGGTATACTACTGTAAGCCGACTGAATTTGGGACGAGATTTTGCACTACACTGGAATATTTTTTTTCTGAAATTAACAAGAGTACCGCTGTACAGGACAGCGGTATCACCAACAAGGCGTCTTAGACAACTAAATCAACAACATCAACCCTTCTTGAACTTGATCATCACAGCTTAATTACCTCCCATCCTTTTCGACAATAACCCTCTTGACTCCGGGTATCAACTTCAGGCCACAAATTCGATGATATAACAAAACAAATCCAGGCCATCCTCATCAGGTAAAGTCCTGATAATGAAGGGGTTCGTGGAGCAAGCACTATCGATAACAGAACGTGTCGAAGGTTATGCAAGTAACAATGCCGGTAACAGTGAAACGAATGGAGGAGTTTGCGGTGTTCGACAGGTGGTTCTCGGGTCTACCCGGGCCGATGCAGCCGAATAGGTTGCTCGTGTATTCGGGTATGTCACATGGGATAGTATTTGATTCAGTTCATGAGAATGGGATGAACTTTGGGATTTACTATTAGACGGTTCCAAGCACGATGTTTTGTACAGTAGAAAATTGAGAAAATTGATTTCAAGAGGGATGAGTGGAGAGGGAGAGAGGGAGATTGGTGAAGTGATGGTGATGGTGGTGAAAGAAGGGTTGATGTAGTTGTTGGCCTGGACGCCTGCTGCTGTTGATTTCAGTTGGCCTGGACATGGAATACCGCTGTCCTCGACAGCGGTACTCGTGTGAAGTTCAAAAAAATATATATTAAATTGTAGGTGCAAGATCTCGTCCAAAATTTAGTCCGCTTACAGTAGTATACCGCTTTGGGTGACAGCGGTATACTCCTACAAATTTTCAAAAAAAATCAAATGATGACGTGGAACCATTAGGTGTAAATAGTTTCGAACCAGCACTAAAAGCGAAAAAACTTTGTGAAATAGCACCAAATCGATAATGGGTTCTAGCTTTCTTCTCTTGAACTTCATTATCATCAGACCTGCAGTTAGATGGTGGTGTTGCATTGGGTCTCAGCTTCTGTAGGGTGGTAAAAGGGCAATGTTTGTTGAAGGTGTTTGTTTTGTGGTTGAGTGAAGATGAAAATTTGGATGTAGATGGTGAAAAGAGAGGGATTTAGATTGAGTTTTTGTTGTAAGCTGAAGGGCTGATTCTTGGAGTTTGGCTAATCCATAAGCATCAGAGATAGTTTTGGGTTTAAGCATCTTTACCATTACTGCAACCTTCTCATCCAAGCCGTTAATAAAACAATTTAGAGTATAAGCTGGCAAGAGGTTCGGTTTACTGATTAATGCATCAAACTTATTATGATATGCATGTACTGTATGAATCTGTTTCAGATCTAAAAGATCTTCCGTGGGATCTTCATGATTATTACCAAATCTAGCACTTATAGCCAACTTATATTCCTCCCACCCCAGGGGTAAGATAGAATTCTTGTTAACATATGCCTGGTTGCCAAACCAATGCCTTGGCCTCTAGGAGCATAGAGATGTATGTAACCTTCTTAACATCATCAATTTCAGTCACATACAAGAATTGTTCACATTTAAACATGTACTTTCAACATCTTCACCATTAAATACAAGAAATTTAATGGTTGGAGATCTAACAAGATTATTATTTGGATTTTGAACATTACCCCTATTAACATGTAATGCTGCCAGTGCTGCAAGACTCTAGGTAATGGCCTCAATCTGTACCTTAAGCTACTCCATATTTGCTTTTAACTCTTCGTTTTCCATATTGACAATAACACTGAATTAAAAAATATTGTTTGGTTGCCACGTGGGAAATGACTTCATGCGGGAAGTTCTACACACCAAGGGGGGGCTTGGTGAGTAACTTCCCCCATTGTGGAGAAAGTGTCAATTCCCGGGAAGTGGCAATTCCCGGGAAGTGGGCAACCAAACAACTCCCTGAAAATGCACTTCCAGGGAACTTGAACTTCCCGGTAATTGGATGAGTAACCAAACGACCCCTTAGTGATTCTCTTGTGTTGTCTAGTTTTTTTATATATAGAAGAAAGGATTTTATATTCTTGTATTCTCTCTAATGGTAGCTGAATTTTTAACTCACAGAACGAAAGAATAGAAGGCTCTAATACCAAATTGATAGGCATTAAATGAACTGAACTGTAAATGACAGAAATTACAAATGAAATAAAGGTAGAAAGAAACTGTTCTTATTAGATAGGTTGCAAAAGGTAGAACTGTGATGAGGAATTCATCTAAGTTCTAAATGGGCTGATTACACTCAGAATTCTGGTTATAAAATTGCATAAAATCTAATGGTAGTAGGTGGCCTTATTTAAATAGACTAGGAAATGATTGGCTCTTTAGTGGTCCTCAATCCCCATACACGTAGTACTATGACCAGTCTTGATGACAGCTGTCAATTCTGGCTGTCTTGTATAACCAGATGCGTCTCCCTCCAGTGATGTCATTTCTTTCCTACTGACTTCATGAATATTCCTACCAGTAGAATATTCTCCTATAGTAGCATTGATTCCTACCTGCTCTTTTGTAGCAGCATTATTCTTTTTGCTTATAGTTGCAGTAGCAGTCTTCTCAGTAGCATTCCTTCTAGTGATTTGCAGTATAGCATTAGTTCCTATATCATTATTTTTTCAATATATTGTGTTATATTAAAAAAAAATGTGTGTACGCACGGGAGCTACCCTAGTATGAGACTAATACATTACTTACGCGGAGAGAGGATTAATTATTTTCCCCCAAAGATGTTATATTAGCCTTTTTTCTCCATTTGTGCTTAGAACATCACTACACTCTATTTTCTAGTTTATTTTAACTTCATTACCCCTAATAAATCACCCTTATCCAAAGCGAGATCGTAATTTAAAAAATGTCGCATATATTATTTCTCTTCAAGTGTTTTGATGTAACATGAAATGAAAAAAATAAAATTGTTTGACTGTTAAGTTCATTTTAATACCCTTAAATCCAAAGATGAATAGTTGATATTTCAAATGCTTTATAAAACTAATTGAACGATATTTTTCCCAATTATTTTTTGGTGGTTCTCTACTCTCATAAAATATTTCACTCCTTAAATAAGATTAATTCTAAGTAGACACATCATTTTCTAGCTCGTACGTAATTGCGTGCTCGCCTTTTGTATTCACAACTTACACGATCATTATACAATCATTTTAATTTGCTTGAATTAAAATTTGTCGAAGTTCGACACGACCTGCAAATACTACCCGATACACTTTTACTTGGTGGATGCCGATTAACGATTCAAGTCGACACCTTTCAAGCAGCTCAACTTCGTTGGATCAAAGAAAGAAATTAAAATTATGAAATAATAGTTGGATACACCAACATTTAGCATGCTATTATTTGTAGCAGTTTCCCGCCAAATATCCGATGATGATCAGACAATAACATGCTTTAGAACTATTAAATAAGGGCTCGTGTGCATTGGTATTCAACTCGGACACATTACAGAGTACAAGACCTACCAAACCAACCTCAAAATCAAATTCTTTGAGCAATTTCCATTAAAACAAAGCTATTCTAAGCCAAAATTGCCTCAGGGACTAAAACCGTCTTTTACCGAGCAAGTCAAACTTGGTGAAAGCCGAAAACCCAAAACATTTGAAATACAGAAACAATTCCAAATACATAAATCCCGCGCATCAAATCAGACCTCAAATAACTAGACATTCAATCTTGTAAATCAAACTACTTCCAAATAACACTCGCTTGACTGCACTGTACGACGCGCCCTAGAACGGAGGCGCCCGTGCGCCCGTGCGCCTCGGTATCACACCGCATGACACCCTGCACCTAAGCCTGGATCTCTGAATCTAGGTTTCGGTGCACATAAACAAATTCAAACCTCCTCAACTCGACACAGTTCGATCATTTCAAAGGATCGCAAATACGAAAAATAATACCTTTCTACAAACTTCCTAAACCACCTCAAATCCTCTACAAACGGAAGGGCTCTTCATGTCCATGTTAATACCATTACAAGAGTTAAATATAGGTTCAGTGTGTCCAGACCCCATTTCCTTCCTCGCATCTTACTTCTCGTTCGCTAACAATCTAACTTTTATTTCTGCATACTAACTATCTAACTCTAATAAACTCTTATTCATCGTTCTTTTTTCATTTACTTTTCAAATAAGCTAAATAACATCTAATTTGACATGGACGCAATAGAATAGGACGCTACGACGAAATTACTCAATCCGATTATATTGGATGTGCGGGGTGACAGAATAGGATGCTACGACGAAAGACACTCGATGATGATCGGACGTTAACATGCATCAATATTCTCAAATACGGGCTCGGAATCAATAGTATCCGATGTGGGAACTTAGCGAAGTACAAATATATCAAAACCGACCTCAAATCCAGACTCAATGGGTCATTTCCAATAAAATAAAGTTACTTTGAGCCAAAACGCCACCGGGGGCAAAACCGTCTTTGTCGATCGAGTCAAACACGGTCAAAGCCGAAACGCAAAAACAAAATAAGCCACAATAGCGTCCAAATACACAATCAAGTCAAACTCAAAACGGAATCCTTATTTACCTCGAATAACACGGATATCAATCTGTATTTTGAGCAATTTCCTATACGCGCGATTTCAGCCGCCTGAGACCAGGCACCTTATAATTGAGTCGCCCCAGGTGAGATGCTTCAATATCAGAGCACTGGCCTTGACGCGCCTGAATTTTGTAACCAAAAATATTTCACACAACTTTATAAATACACCCTTATGTGTATCATTTCAGGGGTCGAATTCCATTTTTCTCATTTCCGAATTCTAAATACTAAAAAAACAATGCATCTACCTTCTACAATTATTCTCGACAAACACTTTTCAAAATGATCACATTCAATAATCGATTCTGTCCAATGTTGGAATGTACATCAGATCAAACGCACGGACTTTGGCTCCTCAATATTGAGGCGCACGGTCCTGTGCGCTCGAGCGTCCAGGCACAACGAGGCGCACGCTCCTGCATGTCTATGCGTATTTCAGATTTTGGAATCAATTATCGATTTTCTTCCACGCATGATTTGGCTAATTTTATGAATATCGATATCGGTTCTATTACCTGTAATCCCCTAGAAATTCTAACGCAATACAGTGGCGGAAACACTGTAGAAGTGGGATTATAACACACTGTAGCTATGTCTTGATTAAATAAAAATGGTAAGTCAATACATAAGTCATAAAATAAAAATGGCTACAAAATAAATAAATAAATAAAATCCATAAAAAGGGTTTTAACAATCCATAATACAGTGATCTGATTAAAACAAGAAGGATCCATAACTGCTCGCTAGCCCATCCGAAGGAAAACACATATACCTGCCATGTTAAAAACATAACAGCCACAATCAGTGGGGAGCAACGTCAGCGTTCTCCCAGCCGTATAACAGGATTTTAAAACTGTAATTACTATTATAGAAAAATAGTAAAAAGGAAAACAGTAAAACACATTATAATAAAATAAGCTTTAGTGTAAAACAAAATAATCAAAAGGGTTTCCGAAGAAACATAAAAATATTTGCCAACCTGCAAACCAATTTATATCGATAATAAATAAAATAATCAAAATGGCGTTATGGATATTCGGTTAGTGTGCACAAGGCTAGACTTTCACTAGGAATAATACTGGAAACTAGCTTCGAGAACTGTAAACTTAACTCATAACAGAATCCAGTCTCTAACTAGGCAACTCAACTATAACAGGACTGCGTGCAGCGAGGTCCTGGTTTAAGTAGTATACACCCCTCCTGGATACCAAATGTATCCAGTTCAACTGACGGCGACTAACACGATGCGATATCTAGCTTAAGGGCACAATGCACACTCTCCTGAGCGAAACTATGCCCAGTTCAACGACCAAATGTGCCCCAAATGGGCACACCGGCTTTATAGTTGATGGCAAAAACGTACTTCCCAGACTGTATTACTCTAACCCCACACTTATCCTTATTCCATAACTCCAAAACAATGTCGTTATCGATTTTCAAAAGATATAATCATTATAAATAGTAAAAGAACAAAAGAAAAGGATCACTATCCAAAAGAGGAAACTTTCTATTTTAGGAAACTTCTATTTTTAGAAACCTTACTAAAAATAGCATTATATCAAAATAGTGAAAATATTAGTTCATACTAATACCACATTTTTAGTAAACGATATAGATTTATAAAACTAATACTTTCGGCCTTAACGATATTAATTATTAAAGTAAGAACATTTGAGTTTATGAAGTTATTGAAATATCGTACAAGTGTATAAAATGATTAAAAATGTCTTAAAATTTTTAATAATACTAATCAGGATGTTCTCAAAATTTACAAAGCTAAAATTCCCTAATTATTATTAGTTACGACAATACAATTACAAATAGGATTTTACGGCAAATGTCAAATTAAATCTTTTAACGTTCTTTATTTAATTAAACCATTGAATATATTTAGAATATGTTAAGAGATGATTTAACTCTTAATGTTTCAGATTTAAATATTTTCAAAATAGCTGGAAAAAATAATTCTTTTAGGTAAGACGAAGCATTTTAACGATAAATCGTAATTTGTCCAAAAATCAATACTTATTAATTAAACACTTTAATAAATAGTAAAAAAAATTACATAAAATAGCTAAAATATATTTATGGACATTCTGTCCAGAAAAGAAAATTTTCCAGAATCCTAAAACTCGGTTTTTAAAGCGTTTTCTCGTTAATCGTCTAATCTCGACAATAACGATTAATAAAAATAGTAATTACAAAACGATTTAAGTATTAATATCCAAAAATTATTATTAAGATTAAAAATCATTATTTTTCAGAAAATACTATTTTTCCAGATTTCTAAAAATTCCAGCTTTAATAAATCCCATCAAAACCGTCTTTAAAACCCGTTTTCACAATTAACGATTCCATTAATAAAACTTATCGTTCCTAACATTTTATTAAGGCACTAAAAATCATAGAATTACATTTTAATATGAAATCATCAGAATCATAATTTTTTCCAGATTTAAACCAAACACCAGAAATCGAGAATTTAAACAACAAACACAGTTTTAACGATAAACGATGATTTAAAGTGATTAATTAATTCATCCACTTAACAATTCCTAAAAATTATGAAAACATTCAGAAAATTCTATTTCACCAGAAAGTTTCACCACGTCAAAAGTCAGATTAAAATAAAATGTTTAAATACTAGAACTAAAAATCGGCGTTTAATCATTTTTGTCCGAAAACGGTAATAATTCAATAATCGATATCAAAAATATCAGAAAAATACTAAATTATTAAAAATCATCAAAAACAACATTTTTCCAGAATATAAACATATATTACATGTTTAGGCCGAATGTTACGATTTTACAAATTAATATAACAATTTAATCGTTAATCTCGTAAAAGCGATAAACATACCAAATCATACAAATTTTCAACTTTTAAAAATTTTCCAGAATTCGTGACATACATATATTGCCAAAATAAAACATAAAAATATATACATGCAAATACACAATTAAAATCATGAAATACCGAGTAACATCGACGTTACCTCTAACCCAAATTCGAGTCGATTATAAATTCGTCGGCTTCGGGATCATTCAAAAATTCTTCAAAATAAGAAAAGCATGGTGGAAAAGTACCATGAGAAAACTAATAAAAACAAGGTAAATAACGATCGGAAATAACATCGATTATTACCTTAACGAAGGGAAAAGAAAATCGATAATTTAGAAGATGAAAATACAACGATCAAAGCTTGATTATGGATGAAAATGGCTACTGAAAATGGGCAGGAACACCAGCCAAAAAGAGGGAGAAAGAAGAGGTTTTTGTTAAAATAAAATTGATGTAAAAATGAATAAGAAAAATATGAAAGGATGGTGGATGAATGAAGCATTAAAATTGATAAAAACAATGTGAATGTAGTCTTAAAATTTCAGCCAAAATGAATGTGATGGTAGCATGAAAGATTTGTAATTTAAGCATGTAAATCAATTAAAGAGAAAAATATCTTTTTACTTAAAGTTTAAACATAAAGTGTTATGTAAATAAAAGTTGTAATCAAATGTTTTACTACATGGTGTCACGGTCCAAAAAGGTCTCTTTTTAGTTGTAGGTTGATAAAAATAAGGATCATAAAATTATTAAAAGCATTTCAAAGCAATTCAAGTAAACCGCGCGTTCGAAAATAATTATTTACGAAACTTCGTAATAAAATCATTAAAGGCTAAATTTTTGTAAATAAAATATTTCTTAGTTGAAAATATTATATAAATATATCTAGACATTTTTAGGAAAAGGAATAGCTTAAATCAGAGTTTAAAAACATTAATTTGTAGAGAAGTAGAATTCCTCGCAGAAAAATAATTAGTTTACGAAGAAAATCAAATAAATAGATTTAAAAGAATTAAAATCTTTCAAAATAAAAATAAATACCATTAGACTCAAAAATGAAAATAGAGCTTGGAATAATGATGAAACATAAGGCCGAAATGTGACAGAGTTATGACGAAGTCATAACGGAAATGATAAAAATGCTAGAAAAATAGCGGGTGTTACATCACCGAAAGTCGAGTATTAGATTTAGTCGAATTCCGTTTTATTCGGTCATAACGAGCCAACTCTCGTTTTGAACTCATATAATCATTTTGATAACCTGTATATCAAATCGTGCAATCCGATAGTTTAGTTCTAATCTAACTATTATTCTTACTACCGTGTACTATTATTCAAAAATATTTTCAATAAGACTTAGAACGAATACTCGTTGATGCAAAATCGATTATTGTGGGCTATTATTAGCCAAACAATGGTATCGATATGAGGAGAGTTTTATATTCGTAAAGAGAAGTCGGGACGAGACATTCTAAGGCCTCGGGATCAAGTTAGCATCACGCTTTGGTCCTGTACGCCATGGATTCAGGCGCCTTAGTGCCTGCGCCTGAAAGCTGAATCGCTGAGCCTTTACGCCTGACTTCCAGGGCGCACGAGTTGATGCGCTTGAGCTTCTGTCCTCTGATCAATGCGCAATACAATACGTAGCTAATAAGTGTCTATCCAACATCTTCGATATACAGTTTCTGTTTCTTTTTTCTATTTACGAGTCCGTTTATAGATTACGTGTTGTATTCCGCCCGTGTAACTTGTAATCTACTTTCAAGTTATTTATTTCCTTTACTTGCCATTTACTATTTTCAAATGAACATAACATGCTAAAACAAATTCGACAATACAAATCGAGATGCATTAAACGACGTAGTGAGCATGCAATTCACATGCCTAGTTTAAAACAATGTTTGTCATAATATTCCATCACCTTACTAACGTGCGTACTTAAACACCAATCGATATCTTAGTAGAGTCCGCTATGCACGGGCGGGGTTAGGTGTCCTTCGTGGGCTTCCCAACACGTACCTTCACCCCTTACTTAGAACCTTCAACTTCTGGATGCTCGAAGCCATTGGCAATTAGAGTCATTCGATATACGATATTCGATAATTCGACATCGGTATCGTTATGCAAAGGGACGAACCCCAAAAAATCTAGAACGATAAGGCAAGCCGTGCTTTGTAAACGGTACGCCTAAGTACAAAGTGGGTTCGAGTGGGTCCATACTCCCACAAAGTTCGGTGGAGACTCCAACTTCGATTTAAATTTCAATTCGAGAACAATCTTACCACGAGATTCATTCGCCTACCCAAACCCGCGCGTGGCCGCGTCAAGTTGGATCTATGTCATTTCCACAATTCTCGATCTCAAACTCACACAGTCATTTCGAGAACGACATATTAATTAAATCGTGCATCCCGACATTCTATTTTAGTCTAACTTTTATTATTACCGTTCTTACTCTCCAAACTATTTTCCCATACGACCTAGAGCGAATATCCGATGATGCCTAATCCAGCATCGTAGGCTTCGATAGTCAAAAAGTGATGCCGATAAGCGAAAGATCTAACATTCGCAATGACAAGTCGTTACGCGCAATTGTATGGCGTGTTTCTTTCTAATTACTATTGTTATCATTTCAGTTTATTCAACTTACGACTTAATAAAACGAATGCTCTTTGATGCTAAGTCGAATACCGTAGACTATGTTTGGTCAATAAAATGGTATCGGAATGCGAAGAGTCTTATATTCATGATGACAAATTGGGGACGAGACATTCTAGAAAGCCCGAATCAGGCTAGCATTAATGCTTCGGTCCTGACATCAATACGCAATACAATGTGTGGCCTATTGTAATCTGTCCCATTACTACTTCGTCGATTCTAATTGCTAGCTCGCGGTTGTCTCCTTAGCTTCTTCTATATTTAACGTTACTACACAATTGTACGCAGTATTGTGAAATTCAAGTTGTACTCTTCCCGAGTAATTTGCACTTTACATTCCAAGCTCATTTACTTTCATTGATTGGAAATTTACCGCTTTCCAATGAATCTCACTTGCTAAATACAACTTCGATAAATACAAGATGCATTAAAAGACGTAGTACAATAATTCATATATCTAGATTCGAAGAAACAGTTGCCATGTATAATTGTCTTACTAACGCGCACACTCAAACATTAATCGATTTGACTGTGACAAAGAAGAATACGAAGAAATAGGGAGAAAATTGGAGATTTGATTGCGGAAATGATTGGAATAAAGCAAAGTTAGCATTCATAAATTCGAAGATTGATTGTTTGATGATGATGAAGATTCATTTTTTTATGAAGAAAGATGATGAAGATTCATCGATCTCCATTGTTTGTCAAATTTTCTATGTTTTTGTTGTGTTTAGTTTTTGGAATAGGTTGGGACTTAGGAGCGCCATTATTTTTGCGCCTGTTTTTATGTAAGGGCGACAACAATGGGTTGGTATTGCCCAAATAATAGAGTATTTATACTACGAATATTGCATTTGTCGCCCAAAAGTTATTTGGGCATGCAACGAAATAAGTCTTTGTCACACAAACTTTAATCTAAGGCAACTAAAATAGATTTGTGGCCCATATTAATAGAGTATGTACTACGAATATTGCAATTGTTGCCCCAAAGTTATTTGGGCAACAAAATAAACTTTTGTCGCACAAACTTTAATCTAAGGCAACTAAAATATGTTTGTCGCCCATTTTAATATAACTGTGTGACAAATGAAATATTTTGTTACCCAAATTAATCCATTTTGTCGCCTAAGACTATTTTTCCTTTAGTGAAGGGTCAATGTTGGGTACACTTTCAACCTGGTGCTAGTGTCTCTTGGAGTTGGAAGTTGGAAGAAGATTTGTCTGAAAAAGGCTGCTTTGAGGGATCACTTTGTGCAAGTTCAGGGGCATGACAATGGGACGACGTATACAATTCCTGTGGGATAAGACTTCCTACGGAGAAAAGGACCGAAGTTCGAATGGCCAGACTGTTGTGGACTATCTGGGAAGTTCCCAAGGACCAATTCATACATGGCTCATGTTCAGAGATGCAATACAGACTAGAGGGGAAGCTGCAGAAGTTATTGTGTGGGCTGCACGATGAAACAAGATACGACCTCTTCTTTGACTATTGTTATAGTCAGCTGGTGAGTGGAGTGACTGGTTGGCTGGGCATAAGGCTAATGCAAGGACAAGGCTTAATGAAGCCGTTTAAGTTTAGAAGAGCACATTTTCAATGCAAGATTATAGGAGCTGCATTCAACGCTACTATATACTCCCTCCGGTCACTATATATTTTTCGTCCAATTTCATGAATATTTTTGAGTATTATTTTAATGGAATGAGGCGAAAAATAGTGACCAGATGTAGTATCACATTTGGTACCAAAGGAATAAAAGCCGAACTGAAGATGTCTTACTACAGCCTAAGGAGATATTAAAGAGGATATAGTTTGAGTGTTCTGGAGCACAATTGTTGGTTAAGGGAGAGCTAAATAGTAAAGACAAATTGTGGTTTAACAGAGTGAAAAAATGTAGTTAGAGCTAGATTGTTAGTTTGATAGCTAGTTGATTGTCTAAGAGTGGTGGTGGCACACTTTGTCCAATTTTTTTATTAATATAAATAATCACATTTTATCAAAAAAAAAGTATTAAAATATGTAGACGTAATATTAAGTGTTAGAATCCTATCTCCATGGAAATACTAACAGTATACTCAAGTAAAATAATTCCTATTATGTAGCTAAAAGATGTAATCTTACATTAGTTGTATACTAATAAAAACAGTTACAATTGTAGTCAATATATATTTAGGGAATTGATAAATACATCCCTTAAGGGTGTATGTAAGACACCAAAAGAGGAATAAAAGTTTTGATATATGCATTCGTTACATCAATGCTTGTGTAACTTGTGTAACCACAAATTTTGTATCGCAGAAAACTGAAATACAAAACAAGGAAACAAATAAATTTTATTAATTATTTATCAAAAGTTTCTGTACAATCTCTAATGTATCCTCTGATTCTAATACGCTGTTTAGGGAACACGTGTACGCGGTACACGTGAGGGACGCGTGCGTGGCTGACTTGTGCTGCCTTGCGCGCGTTGTAACTTGATGTTTTGAGAGGGTCGCGATGACTTTTAATCTCCCTTGAATGTTTAAATTTATTGTTGGATCTTCTGAGCAGGCGGCGCGATTTATCGTGCTTGTTGACTGTTTGCGACGGATTTGATGGAGAGCGTGTAGCAACTTCTTGTCTTTTTCTCTCTGGATGCTTTGCTTCAGAAATCTTCCAATCGCCTTCAAATGAATGAGAAGAGCTCTATTTATAGAGTTTTGGTTCTCCTTGGTGGACTTTGTAGTCACAGGCCCGTTTATGGGCTTATGAGTGACATTGGTCCAATTTGTCTTCTTTTTGGGTTTAATGATACAAATAGTTCATTTTGTAATTCGGATCGACCCATATTTCTTTTACTCGGGGCAAAATAATTAAATTGAGTTAAAACTTCGTATTAACTCAAAATAATTAATTAATTTAATTTATTCAGTACTTTAATAAATTTTTAGTGCCTACAAATTGCTCCCTCGAGACCTTGTCACGTGCACCCCCCCCGGGTGTTTTGGAGTGGCGAGGTCTCGAATATATTTTTTTTGTTTAACTTTGACTTGGAAGTCAACGAGCACCGGACTTCGTACAGGTAGCTCTATCTTTTTTTTATCGTCACCCTGTCATTATCTGACTTGACGGATGACTCGGGATCCTGTTAATTTTCTTGACTGGGAAGTATCCGATCACCCTGCATGGGTTGTGAGATAAAACACCTTTTTGTGCGGTCTTGCTATTATCTAACTCGGTGAATATTGACTCAAATTTTAGAGTGTCGCTTTTACAGCTAGATCCTCTCCGTTTTAAGGAAAGTATATGATTACCATGATCAATTATTTTCCTTATTACCCTTTTTACCTTAGCTTCCTTATAGAATTAGGGTTGAATTGAAGCGATGAGAAGCTATAGAAGGAGACTCAATTCTCGTTCAACGCCTCGCCAACCTCGTCTTGTATATGCATTACCTTTGTTCTTATAAACGCCTCTTGGTTGCGACTTCAACAGATGGTGCGCACTCTTCTAAACCTTCTTTCGTTTTTTTTATTGAGAGGTTAACAAGTTGCTTGACCTGACAGAAGGCTAACCTCAAATTGATCTCTTTCCATGATTGATGTATACTTATTTTTAGTGAACGTGGAAAATAGTTCTGATCAAGCCTTCCTTGACTTTGCACCCTACTTTGATTCTTAATTAAACTATGAGCGGGGAACTCTTAGTGTGGTTGGAGGGTTTTTACTTTGAGTTAACGCATGTATCTTGGATATTTCTTCGTGTAATTTTCTAAGCTTGCTTCATATGTTTGATATGCTCACCTCACAACTTGTTAGAGCTATATAGTAGTGAATACTCCCGTATCTCTGTAAACAAGCAAGGTACTACTCAAAGTACTCCTTTTTTTTTCACTTCCTAATTCGTATGTAGTATGCTTGTCCGTTCTTCATATGCAGGTACCATGATATATTCGGGTCCAACTCCTTTTATTTATTTCTCAAGCTTGTGCAATTACCTTTCTTTATCCGTCGAAGATTTTATTTTCACGAAGCTCCGGTCTTTGAAGATTTTATCTCGTGGTGCTCCAATTTGAAGATTCATGAAGCTTCGACTGAAGATTTTTTTTTGTGAAGCTTCGATTGAAGATTTATTATGAAGTTTCGATTGAAGATTTTTTTTATGAAGCTTCGATTGAAGTTTTTAATTTAATTTTTTTAAGCATTTCAGCCCGGTGATTTACCATCTTCAGCCGAGTTATCATGAGATGAACCCG
Organism: Agrostemma githago; assembly: GCA_958450325.1. Lineage (NCBI taxonomy): Eukaryota > Viridiplantae > Streptophyta > Magnoliopsida > Caryophyllales > Caryophyllaceae > Agrostemma > Agrostemma githago. Next base: position 21,483,173 of record OY288244.1, on the reverse strand, counting down.
TTTAGGTCATTGCGACTTCCTCGTAAAGAGCCATGGAGGGAGCACACAGAGATGAGGAGCCGCAAAAGGAGCACTCGGAGTTGTTATGAGGTGAACCCGTTCGGGTCATCACGACGCTCACGTGGAGGAGGCACCCGAGTTGTTACGAGGTGAACCCGTTAGGGACATCACGATGCTCACGTGGAGGAGGCACCCGAGTTGTTAGGAGGTGAACCTGTTAGGGTCATCACTACGCTCACGTGGAGGAGGCACCCGAGTTGTTACGAGGTGAACCCGTTAAGGTCATCACGACGCTCACGTGGAGGAGGCACCCGAGTTGTTATGAGGTGAACCCATTAGGGTCATCACGACGCTCACGTGGAGGAGGCACCCGAGTTGTTACGAGGTGAACCCGTTAGGGTCATCACGACGCTCACGTGGAAGAGGCACCCGAGTTATTACGAGGTGAACCCGTTAGGGTCATCACGACGCTCACGTGGAGGAGGCACCCGAGTTGTTATGAGGTGAACCCGTTAGGGTCATCACGACGCTCACGTGGAGGAGGCACCTGAGTTGTTACGAGGTGAACCCGTTAGGGTCATCACGACGCTCACGTGGAGGAGGCACCCGAGTTGTTACGAGGTGAACCCGTTAGGGCTATCATGGCGCTCACGTGGAGGAGGCACCCGAGTTGTTACGAGGTGAACCCGTTAGGGTCATCACGACCCTCACGTGGAGGAGGCACCCGAGTTTTTACGAGGTGAACCCGTTCGGGTCATCACGACCCTCGCATGGAGGACAAGCACCCGAGTTGTTACGAGGTGAACCCGTTTGGGTCATCACGACGCTCGCACGGAGAATAAGCACCCTAGTTGTTATGAGGTGAACCCGTTCGGGTCATCACGACACTCGCATGGAGGAGCCACGGAGGAAGCTTCGTTTGAAGACTGTCCTCACCTGAGTTGTCATGCGGGGACCCGTTTGGGCCATCATGACTTTCTTGTGAAGCTTCTTCTGAGATGATTTTTGTGAAGCTTCGTTTGATGATGGTTTTTTTTTTCTTTAGCCATTCACTGTTTACGCTCTTGCGAGTCTGGAGAAATTTTATTTTTAATTTAGAGGGTTGGCTGCACTCAAGCTACATGTTCACTCGAGCTGCCTACGTACTAGCGAAGCATGGATATTTTACAAGATCAAGCTAACGTAGTTCGGTAAAGGGATGTCTGATTTGTTTGGAGGTGTGGCTGCACTCAAGCTACATGTTCACTCGAGCTGCCTACGTACTTGCAAAACACAAGTGATGTTTTACAAGATCAAGCCAACGTAGTTCATGGAATAAATTTTTGTAGGTTTTGTTTTTTTTAGGTCATGTGCAGTTTAACCTATTGCTTAGGAGTCTTCATTGCAGTTTAGCCTCTTGCTTAGGAGTTTTCCTTGCACTTTATTCTCTTGCTTAGGAGAGTGCTTGCAGTTTATCCTCTTGCTTAGGAGCAGACTTGCAGTTTATCCTCTTGCTTAGGAGCATTACTTGCAGTTTAACCTCTTGCTTAGGAGTTTTTCGTTGCAGTTTTTCCTCTTGCTTAGGAGTCTTCCTTGTAGTTAAACCTCTTGCTTAGGAGAACTTGCAGTTTACCCTCTTGCTTAGGAGAGTTTGCAGTTTAGCCTCTTGCTTAGGAGGGTTTGCAGTTTAGCTCTTGCGTAAGAGCGAGTTTGCTTTTCAAAAGGTAGAAGATGTTTCGCCCTCGTCCACCCTCACATTTGCGCTTGATGGAGACGATATAATGTTTTCAACCATTTCACTTTTATGAGATCTTGAAGATTTTTGTTGATTTGTGAGAACTACAACCCGCCTTTTTGCTTTCAGGGGTTGCACTTGAGTGATGTCTACTATCTCCTCGCGCTTCATGTTGGAAAGGACGAGACTTTGTATATTATTTCTACCTTTCACTTGTTTGACATATTCATCTGCGGGAGGCACATTGCTTGTCCTGGTGGATACCCCTAGGCGACTAAAGACTCCACTTTTAGGTGGATCTAAGCGCTTGAGCATTGATGTTTCTCCACTTGAAGTTGATGGATTGACGACGAAATTATTGCCCTCTTCACATGTGCCTAGCCGATTGAAGACGGACAGACGATTCTTCGGAGCAAGTTGATGTCTTTTTTTAGTCACAGCTCTTCCCAATCGATGGAACACCGAAGAACGTGATCTCTTCGTGGGTGGGCGTATCTTATCAAAGACTGAGAGTTTTGATGGACGTGCTTTACTTTCATCTCTATTCTCTTGACTTCTCAAGACTGAGGCCGTGTTGACACTGACGTGGTAGATAGTCTTTACAGAAAAAAAAACTTTCTTTCTTTTGGAGGACAGATTTTGTTTCTCCTTCCTTGTTTTCTTTGATGATGGACATGCTGTGATTTGAACTTTTTTTGCCCCCTTGATTTCTTGTGCATTGTTGTCTCCCAGGTTGCAGTAGTTTGATTGGTTGCTACTGCTTCTTCAAGATCCAGAACGATTTTTCCTTCTTTAACAAGCTGCATGATCTTTTCTTAAAAAAGTTACGCATTTCTCAAGAGGATGACTAATCAACCTATGATAGCGACAGTAATTCTGATTGTTTGTCATGTTAGCCTCCTCAGCTCGTTTTGAGTCCGGTAGCTGTATCACGTTCTTTTTGAGGAGGTCATCCAACATATTTGACAGGTCAGAATCATCAAATGGATACTTTTTGCCTAACATCTCTTTTAAAGTAGATCCATTCTTATTGTTGTTTGATCTTGGATTTCTTGATGTCTTCGCAGGTATATTGGTGACGTTGACGACCAGGGGCTCCTTAGATGTCGTGTTGATGCCTTCACTAATCTCCTTACGTTCTTGTCTCTGGGAACGTGTTGCCTTATTTTGCTGGTGGCTGTTGATTGTGATTTCCATGTTATGAGCTCGCGTTGCTAACTCATGGAAGCTTTTTGGTTTGATCCCATTCAAGATGTAGAGGAGATCCCAACTCATCCCGTTGATGCACATTTCGACCGCTGAAGTTTCATTCAAACGCTCCTTCCATTCAAGACTGAGGGCACGCCAACGGTTGATGTAGTCAATGACAGGTTCATCGTCTCACTGGGAAGTTTTCGTCAACTCGCTCATGCTTACAATGCGCCTGGTGTTGTAGAACCTGTTGAGGAATTCGTCATCCATCTGAGTCCAGCTGTCGATTGATTCAGCTTCCAAATCTGTGTACTAGTCAAAAGCGGTACCCTTTAGAGAGCGCACGAACTGTTTGACAAGGCGATCACCATCAGTTCCAGCGTTGTTGCATCTCTCCACGAAGTGCGCGACATGTTGTTTTGGGTTACTCTTTCCAACAAACAGCTGAAACTTCGGGGGTTGATATCCAGAAGGCATGCGCAGGTCATCAATCCGTTTGGTGTAAGGTTTGATATATCGTCCAGCAGTGGGGGAATCTTGATAAGTGTAGTTTGTAGTGCCTAATTTGCTGTGTTTTGGTCCTATTTCCTTGCGGAATCGCTCCTTGGGAGCGGTTCATGGGCTACTTATGCTTCCTCTAGCTCGTTTCAGGTTCCCGAGACCATTCATGAAGAGTTGGAGCGATTCCGACTCAATACATACACTTTTCGGAGCCAACGAAGCGGAGGAACGATCACTCGATGCCTTGGATTCGACCCCGAGACCTTGGGACCAGATCCCGAGCCCCTTAGACTCGATCCCGAGACCCGAGAGTCAATGAGAAGTCCATGTGAAGCAAGGAGAAACCTTAAAGATCATATTGGAGGCCTACAAGACTCAACCCCGACGGGAAGGAACTCATCCCGTCCGGGATGAGGTGCGCATTTAGCATTGCTACTATTTTGGACCCGTCCCGGTCGGGACCAACCCGTCCCGGTTGGGATCAGACCGTCCCGGTCGGGACCGAACCGTCCCGGGCGGGATGAACAAGCTGTAGCCCGCGTGACTCTTTTCTTCCTCCTTCATTCTTGTAACCCTATATATACTCCTCCTTTGTAAAGTTTAAGCACCATACTTTACCCTAGATTATTTTAGGCCTCTCTTTAAGCATTCAAAACCCTAATTAGCTTGTTTTAATCTCTAGTTAATCTCTAGTTAATCTTAGTTTAATCTAGTTTAGATAATCTTGTATTGAGTGGGTTCTTGAAGATTTCTCCAAGCTTGACATCCTTGGAGTGGATTTGGGTTCTTATTTATACAAGATTGCATCTTTTTCTTCCTCTTGTTGTTGGTATAATTTCTTATTCCTCGTTCTTTGTTTATTTACTCAAGTTTGAATCTTTACTTAGTGTTTATAGTTATTGTTCTTGTTCTTGATAATGGATGTTTGGTTTTTCATGTTGTCTTCTCTTATTATTGTTAGTTTGTTCTTGATAATGAGTGAGTAGTCTCCTTGTGGGGTTAGTAGGGGGATTAAGGGTAGATTATGGATGATTAGGGTTTGATTAGGGGTAAAGGTGACTCTTTTGTTGTTAGTCACATAATGGGCACTCTATGTGTTTGTTGATTTGCTTGTGTGAGTAGTAGTGGCCAATGCACCCCATACTTGTGCTCATCTTCTGATTGTTTGTCTATTTTGTGGTTGTGTTGAGGTTAGTCTTAGACGCGAGAGCGCGAACTTACCTCGGCGTTGGTCTACGTAGCGAGAGCCCGGACAGACTCTAGCAACTAGGAGACACCTACACCCTTGACCACCCCAATTACCCTATTACACTTATGAACCTGACCTAACCCTACTCTTTTCCGTATTTGAATTCTATATCTCTTTAATCGATCATCTTCTCTAGTTATTTGCTTAGTTAATCTTTAGTTGTTCATTAGTTGTTGTTATAGTTAGTTCATTGTTAGTCCATTTCCATACCTCTTCTCCCATCATAATCCATCAATTATCATTTCTTGTGTTTGTTTGTGTAACTTAGTCTTGTTTGTGAGTGGACCTACTCTAGACTTTATAATACCGTCTCTGTGGACACGACCCTACTTGCCCTAGCTACCCACTAGGAATAGTTGGTTATTTATTGATCGGTAGGACCCACGGCAAATCCCACCATCAATTTGGCGCCGTTGCCGGGGACGGTGCATTGTTTAGACTTAGTTTGCTTATAGCTAGACTTAGTTACCCTTCTTTGTGCCCTTCTATCACCTCTTGTGCATATTTTGTAGTTTTGTCTTGTTTTCTTAGCTTTCTTTTCTCTTTGTCTTTCGATTGTGCTTGTTTATTGTCGTTACCTAGTGCCCATAAAGCACTAGGTCTTCTCACGTTTATTCTAGTGTGTAGTGTATGCCTAGGGGGGAGGCGACTTCTTTCTCTTTAATCCAGAGCCGAAAAGGCTTTTTCGAGCCTTTCGCCAACGGACGATTAACCGGGTTAGAATCTCCCAACCAAGCGCTAGCAATACCCATCAAGAGCAAGCTCAAGGAACCGGCTTTAACGAAGCATCTAGAGAGACGGCCGAAGGGAATTTCATCAATCCCTTTGGAGATTCTAGTCCTAGTTCCCCCTCTACATCTACTTCAACTCCGTCTACACCACCATCTCCCTTACATCCAATTATGCCGAAGTTTTCGTCTCACTCCACATTTACGGAAGATGTCTTGCCGGGACCGAATACTCTACCGGCCGCTTATGCTGGAGATTTTGTGGCCAAGACTCAATTCATCCAACTTGTGGAGAGAAATCAATTTAGTGGTTTGCCCACCGAAGACCCGCACCAACACATGGAGACTTTCTCCGATTATTGTGACGCTATTTCTCAAACCGGGGTTACTCAAGATCAAATCCGTTGGGTATTATTTCCATTCTCATTAATTGGAAACGCGAAGCAATGGATCAAGAGTCTCGATAAGGCAACCATGGGCATCGATACTTGGAAGAAACTTGCATTGGCGTTCTACCAAAAGTTCTACCCTCCGGAGAAGACTAATTTGCTAAGGGCCTCCATCACCGGTTTCCAACAACGGGATGAGGAAACCCTTTATGAAGCTTGGGAGAGGTTTAAATCTTTGGTTAGATCGTGCCCCCACCATGGACTTGCACAATGGTTCTTAGTCCAACAATTTTGGAACGGTCTTTATGAGGACTTAAGAGCTATTCTTAATATGGGCTCCAATGGTAGATTCACGGAGGTCGATGATGCCCAAACATGGGCAAGGATCGAGGAAATGGCGGTTCATAATTCTAAATACTCAAGGCCTAGGAAGGCAAATCGAGGAGGTAGGCACGAGGTTGATGCTATTACTCAATTAAGCATTGATCTTGGAGCTCAATTGAAGACCCATATGGAGAATATTGACAAGAAGCTCCAAGGCCACCTCAATCAAGTTCAAAGCATTAGTTCCTCCAACCAACACTCGATTCAAGAAGTGAATGCTTTGGGATTCGCACCTCCTTTGCCTTATTATGGGATGTGTGACACTTGTGGAATCGTTGGTCATGACCCTATGCATTGTCAAGGAAGCGTTGAGCAAGTGAACGCCTTTCAAGCGTTCAAGCAAGGTGCCTCCTATTCTAATCAATACCAAGCTTCCAATCAAATCCCTCAACAACAAGCTCTACAACTTCGTCCCTATGTTCCACCTCCCTTAAGGGACAACAACCAAGGTTACCAAGGTTATCAAGGCAACCCAAGGCTCTTCAACAATTTCAAACAAAATAACCAAGGTACCTTCCACAACAACAATCAAGGGTTCCAACAAGGGAACTTCAATCAAGGTGGTTTCCAAGGAAACCAAAACTTCCAAGCACAACAAAACCAAAATCAAGGGTATCAAAACCACAACCATGGCAACAACCAAGGCCTTAATCAAGGCAATTCTCATGGGTTCCAAGGAAACCGTCAACAACAAGCAACTCAAAGTCAACAACAACAAAGCAAGCCTAGGAGTCGATCTCCTACTCATGACTATGGCATTCCTCTAGCCATCACCGATACTCCGCATAATCCACAATCACCACCTCGAGATTTCAACATTCAAAAATCTATGACGGATATGCATAAAAACCAAATGGAGATGGCAAGAAACCAACAAGAGTTCTATGCTTTTATTCAAAGGAATAACATGGCAAGAGATGCTCATACGAAGATGCTTGAGACCCAAATATCTCAACTTGCTTCGGGAAGCTCCTCAAGACAAAAGGGGCAACTACCTCCTCAAGGTGAAACACCGAAACTTGAGCATGTAAATGCTATTACTACGAGGAGAGGTACATCTTATGACTCCCCTTCATTCCCTAGTGAGCAAGAACCAATGCAAGAACCAACAAAGAAAGTTGCATCTCCAATTCAAGGAAGCTCGAGCAAGGAAGATCCAATGGAGAAGTAAGTCTTATGGGAGATTGAGAAACCCCAAAAGGATAAGCTTCCCCCACCTCAAGGAAAAGACAATGGTAAAAGGAAAGTGTCGTTTGAAGAGTCCACCCCTATTGAGCAAAACAAGATTCAAATCAAGTTGCCTTTCCCAACAAGGCAAATGAAGACTAAGGTGGATATCCAATTTGACAAATTCCTAGACATTGTGAAGAAATTGGATGTTAATGTCCCATTCACCGAGTTACTTACCCAAATCCCGGCATATGGAAGATTCATGCGAGAAATCCTAGCTAGGAAGAGATCCATTGACAAGGAAGAGACTATTGCGTTCACAAGGGTGGTGAGCGAGCTTATTCAAGGTTCCATGCTTCAAAAGTTGAAAGATCCGGGTAATTTCTCGATCCCATGCACCATAGGCAATTACAAGATCGAGAGAGCGCTATGTGATTTGGGTGCGAGTGTGAGCATCATTCCTTATTCCATTTGTTGCCGACTCGGGATGAAGGAGCTAAGGCGCACTTCCATTACACTCCAAATGGCCGATAGTTCATTCAACCGACCATTGGGGATGCTAGAGGATGTACCGGTGAGAATCGGGAAGTTCTTCATTCCGGTCGACTTCATTGTGCTTGACATGCCGGAGAATGCTATCACTCCCATTATCCTTGGGCGCCCATTTCTACACACCGCCGGTGCTATGATTGATGTGAAGAATGGTAGGATCACATTCGAGTTAGGCGAAGAAAAGATCGTGTTTGACCTCCAAGGAAACACTTCGCCCACTAACGATGAGTCATGCAATATGATCCACGACACGGAAGACATCGATCTAGGGGTTGAGTTGGGACAAAGCTTGAAGAGCAATTCATATGAGCTTGAGGATGATGACTCCGAGATTGGGGAAGATGAGTGCCCATGTCTTGGGTTTGATGACAAGTTGAAAGGCAAGAAGCAAGATGAGCCTCCCTTGGGGCCGCATGAGGACAAGTGGACGTGTGGGTATATCCCGAAGGATCAAAATTATAAGTTAAAGCCATTGAACTTACAAGATCGGGACGCCCCGGGAACGTCGAGACAAGGTCATGGAGAGCCTTGGTATTTGGATGCTTATATTACTAGCTTGATTGAAGACTTTGCTAGGGCCTTCGACTTGTTTCTTCGTGCCCTCGATGGAGATGGAATGGGTTGTAGTATTGTTGAAAAAGATTGAAGAATGCACCATCCTTGGTTTGACGGAGTTCCACAAGAACCGTCCCTTTGTATATATCTCTTTCTCTTGTAATTTATTTTAGTTTTGTGAATGTCTTGTTATTTGGATTATTGATGAGCGATGTGAGGGAGGGAATTTGATGTTGTATTTGAGTTTATTGTGAAAGGTGTGAAGTGAAAGTGTCTCCTAGGAAGGAAGGGTTAATGTTAGAGCTTGGATCGTGTGAAGGGGAGTCGGTTTTTGAAGCTTGGAACGAGCTTTTGGGAGCTATAGAGGGTTAGGAGACTCTTCTCGGCCGAGAAGAGTGCTTCCCGACCGGGAAGGATGAGCCATCCCGACCGGGAAGGATGTCATCCCGTTCGGGATGGGTGTGCGAAAAAATGGGTCTACTGGAGTGCCATCCCGACCGGGACGAAGGCTTCCCGACCGGGACGAGAAGGTCATCCCGACCGGGATGGACCCCCTGTTCCTCCTTTGGCCTTTTCTTCGTCGTTTGAGCCCACCCTACCACTTTATACCCCCTCTCAACCTCCCTACATGTCCTTACTCTCATTATATGACCCCTACACCTCACATACACATTTTCACCTCACTTTCTCTTCACTTTACACCGACTTTCACATCAAAACCCACCTCATTATACCTTTGTGCTCCAACCATGGAACCTTATTGCGATTGGAGAGGAATAGCAACAACGACGACTAGCTACGTGCCGATATTAACTTATGAGACGATGGAGCGAGTGAGTTGCTAACCGCATGGTACGGCAACTATCCTTTCTTTTCCGTCTTTTATAGCTTGTCTTCTTTTGTTAGTTCCCCTTGCCCTTATTATTTGTGTCATGGTGGCCCTCGGGGCCTTGGTAATGGTTGCTCCCGACTCTCGATGAATTGACTACATCGAGAGTCATTTGAAAAATCCAAATTTTACAAGATTTTCACCTTTTTGTAGGAGTTAGTCGGATTTGAGCGGAATCCGGGCTAGGTGACTTGATTACACCTAGTCCTCCCCTCCCATTTCCTTTTATTTTCTTTTCATTTTTCCCCATCCATATCTTTTCTCGTCTCGGCCCATGGTGACTTGACTACACCCCGGCCGGACACTTTCTACCCTTTTCTCCACTTTTTTATTTTTAGCTTTATTTTCGTAGTTTCTTTTCTTTTGTGCTCCCATGCACTACGGTCGAGCATGAGGACATTGCTCGGTTTAAGTGTGGGGGAGCGATATTCTATCGTAGTTAGTTTTATTTTCGTAGTTTTTCGAAAAATCTTGAAAAACCCCTAAAAATTTGAAATTTTTTCACAAAAATCAAAAAGATTTTCCTTTTGTGTGTTTTCCTTTTTATGTCATTGTATCGTATATGTGCTTTGTTGTCCGTGTTTTGCCTCCCTTTTTCCTCTTAGGTCGCCCAATCGCCGCTAACTTTGGAAGGCTTTCAAGACATCCGGTAACACCTTTTATCCCTTTTTTCCTCTTTACCTCTTGTGATGTTCGGAGGAGATTTGTGATGATGTATGCTCGGGAGGAGCTTTGTAAAGTTTGGTGTTGGTTGGTTGCTTATTTGGAAGTTAGGGGTGGTGTTTGTTCCCTTTGTTTGTTTGTTTTGTGGCCTTTTGTCTCTTTTTCTTTCGTTTTCGTCGCGTCTTTGTTTTGTGTTGTGTAGTTGTGTCTTGTGTGTAAATAGGTTTTCGAAAACCCGGTTTAGAGGCTAGTGTGCGAGTGTTTACTTTCCCTTCCTAGTGGTATAAATCGAGTCTTGGACTTTAGTCTAGCAGAATGACCCTAAATCAATGATTTCGTTGGTTTCTTACCTTGAGTCCACCTAGCTTACTAGGGATTTACTACGGGATTTGCATTTTGACCATTTTGACCACCCACGGTGTGAAAAGGCCTTGGTTGCCGAGTCCCGTCCCTTAGGTGACCTTGTTTGACATTGCTCGACTAGTCCAAGTTCTCCCCTTTTTGTCGGTTTGAAGGGAAGGGTCCGTCCCGACTTACCCATTCACCTACCTCCTACACATATCCACCAATTAAATTTGCAATTTGTTGAAATCTCCCTTTCTTGTTGCAAAAAAATGCCTACAACAAAAAGGGCAAAGAAAAAGAAAGAAAAAGAAAGAAAGAAAAGATTGAAGAAAAAGAAAAGGCACAAAAAGAAAGCCAAAAAGAAAATAGAAAAGAAGAAAAAGAAATGGCATGGCAACACACAAAGCAAATATGCAAAAGAAAAGAGAAAATGCCAAAAGAAAATCGTCTCACAAAAAGATCCTAACCCCACAAAAATAAGCCTTTTTTCGACTTTTGCCGTGAAGAGCTTACCAAAGGACCGAGTCCCTAGGAATGATGATAGCGGCAAAAGTCGGTCTTCCCTCATTTTGCAATTATTTCCACCTTTTTACTTGGACTAGTTAGGCGGTTTCGGACATGGGACGACCCTCTTGGCTCATTGCTAAAGGGGGTGGGGTCTCACTTACCTACAGTGTCGACTAACACCGTGGTTCATCCTTTTTCCATCCCGCCGATCGTCTCGTAGTACGTCCTTAGAAGGTTAGGAGGAACCTAGGTAAGTTACCAACGTTTTTGTTGCTTTATCGTCATACTATTAAGGTTTTGTCCATTTTGGTTTGTATCGCTAGCTTGGGAACGTTGTCACTTGCCTCGAGTCCTAAACCGGTGCTTCTTTCACCGCTTTTTAGAGGGAAGCGGTATTTGTTTCTTTTTGGGTGCAACCTTTTGTGTGTTTGTTTGTATGTTTGTTTGTTTGTGTTTTTGTGTCCGGTTGCATCCGCGGTTTTGTCGCAAGACCTCACTTGCCTTGCGGAGTGCACTTTTCCCTCTAAGTGTACTCGCGTGAGTTGAAAGGGCGTAGGGTGCGCTAATACCCGCTCGGCTAGTTTAGTAGTTAGTTTGTGTTTACTCGAGGGCGAGTAAGGGTTAAGTGTGGGGGAGTTGATAAGTGTAGTTTGTAGTGCCTAATTTGCTGTGTTTTGGTCCCATTTCCTTGCGGAATCGCTCCTTGGGAGTGGTTCATGGGCTACTTATGCTTTCGCTAGCTCGTTTCAGGTTCTCGAGACCATTCATGAAGAGTTCGAGCGATTCCGACTCAATACATACACTTTTCGGAGCCAACAAAGCGGAGGAACGATCACTCGATGCCTTGGATTCGACCCCAGACCTTGGGACTCGATCCCGAGCCTCTTAGACTCGATCCCGAGACCCGAGAGTCAATGAGAAGTCCATGTGAAGCAAGGAGGAACCTTAAAGATCATATTGGAGGCCTACAAGACTCATCCCCGACGGGAAGGAACTCATCCCGTCCGGGATGAGGTGCGCATTTAGCATTGCTACTGTTTTGGACCCGTCCCGGTCGAGACCAACCCGTCCCGGTCGGGACCGAACCGTCCCGGGCGGGATGAACAAGTTGTAGCCCGCGTGAATCTTTTCTTCCTTCTTGATTCTTGTAACCCTATATATACTCCTTCTTTGTAATGTTTAAGCACCATACTTTACCCTAGATTATTTTAGGCCTCTCTTTAAGCATTCAAAACCCTAATTAGCTTTTTTTAATCTCTAGTTAATCTTTTGTTAATCTTAGTTTAATCTAGTTTAGATAACCTTGTATTGAGTGGGTTCTTGAAGATTTCTCCAAGCTTGACATCCTTGGAGTGGATTTGGGTTCTTATTTATACAAGATTGCATCTTTTTCTTCCTCTTGTTGTTGGTATAATTTCTTATTCCTTGTTCTTTGTTTATTTACTCAAGTTTGAATCTTTACTTAGTGTTTATAGTTATTGTTCTTGTTCTTGATAATGGATGTTTGGTTTTTCATGTTGTCTTCTCTTATTATTGTTAGTTTGTTCTTGATAATGAGTGAGTAGTCTCCTTGTGGGGTTAGTAGGGGGATTAAGGGTAGATTATGGATGATTAGGGTTTGATTAGGGGTAAAGGTGACTCTTTTGTTGTTAGTCACATAATGGGCACTCTATGTGTTTGTTGATTTGCTTGTGTGAGTAGCAGTGGCCAATGCACCCCATACTTGTGCTCATCTTCTCATTGTTTGACTATTTTGTGGTTGTGTTGAGGTTACTCTTAGACGCGAGAGCGCGAACTTACCTCGGCGTTGGTCTACGTAGCGAGAGCCCGGACCGACTCTAGCAACTAGGAGACACCTACACCCTTGACCACCCCAATTACCCTATTACACTTATGAACCTGACCTAACCCTACTCTTTTCCATATTTGAATTCTACATCTCTTTAATCGATCATCTTCCCTAGTTATTTGCTTAGTTAATCTTTAGTTGTTCATTAGTTGTTGTTATAGTTAGTTCATTGTTAGTCCATTTCCATACCTCTTCTCCCATCATAATCCATCAATTATCATTTCTTGTGTTTGTTTGTGTAACTTAGTCTTGTTTGTGAGTGGACCTAGTCTAGACTTTATAATACCGTCTCCGTGGACACGACCCTACTTGCCCTAGCTACCCACTAGGAATAGTCGGTTATTTATTGATCGGTAGGACCCACGGCAAATCCCACCATCAAATCTTCACCGAGTTGGATCCTGATCGCGTCAGCTATCAGACTCTGCAACTGCTCCGTGGTGTAAATACCAGTCTTGTTCTTTGGAGTCTTCTCACCATCATTTTTCTCGTTTGGAGGCTTCTCACCATCCTTTTTCTCGTCATCTTCATCCTCCTTTTCGATGTCGCTTTCGTGAACGGTGTCCTTGTCGGTGTCACTGTGCTCATTGGAGTTTTTCTTCTCTCGGAGCTCGATCACTTCTTTTTGAAGATCCTCGATCTTCTTGTTCTTCTCTTCATTCTCCTCTTGTATTTTTTCAACAAGTTTGGTCAGATTCAAGACTTGGTCTTCAATACTGGAACCACTAGCCATTATTGTCAAAGAGCTGATAGGAGTGTCTCCTTCCTTCTTCTTTGGAGACACTTGGGGCTTGCGCGGGGAGGCGGTGTTGCTCTTGGAGACTTCATCCTTGCAGGAAGGAGAAGAGGCCACAATTATGGCTTCGGCGGCAGCAGCAATTGAGGCAGCAGAGATCTTACGCGGCCTAGTAGGGACGTGGGCAGCACGTAGGCTGGCAGCAGCGGCGTCGAGGGTAGCCTTCTTCGCCTTCGCCCTGGTAACCATGCCAGTGGATTGCGTGGCGACGCCTGGAGACTATTGGACAATGTCAGCGTAGGCCTCCCCGGGGGGTGTTGAAGGTGTTGCTTTGTTTGGTAGACATCTTCTCGAGAAGTAGTCTTGGTTGGTTTGGCGGTAGAGATGAGAGGTAGAGATTTTCACGTCGGGTTCACCAAAATTTGTAACCACAAATTTTGTATCGCAGAAAACTGAAATACAAAACAAGGAAACAAATAAATTTTATTACTTATTTATCAAAAGTTCGTGTACAATCTCTAATGTATCCTCTGATTCTAATACGCCGTTTAGGGAACACGTGTACGCGGTACACGTGAGGGGCGCGTGCGTGGCTGATTGTGCGTGCAACGACGCCAAATTGATGGTGGGATTTGTCGTGGATCCCACCGTCAAATAAATAACCGGCTAGCACCTAACGGTAGTTAGGGTAAGTCGGGTCGAATCCACGGGGACGGTAGAGGCGTATAGACCAAGGTCGCCCAAATACTAGACTAAGTCAACGAGCTAAGCTAGAGAATGATAAGAGGGAGAGAAGGCTAGACTAAGATTAAAGTACCGGAGAAACAAACAAGAAAAACGGGCTAGGATTAGGTCGGGGTCAAAGGGGTAACGGAATGGTCAAGGAAGAGCTAGAGCGAAGGAGGTAGTAGGGTGATCTAGGTTGGTCCGGGCTCTCGCAACTTAGACCGACCTAGAGGTTCCACATGGAACCCATTTCGGCGACACACATGACAAAGGAAGGCAAGAAAAACAAGCATTCTAACCTACTTAGTCATTCAAGCATTCCAACAAACATGTGATATGCATCAAACCAAGAGGAAACCCAAATCTTCCACCAACATCTCCAACAAACCCTTAATCACCCAATTAACACCCTAATCACCCTACTAACCCTAGCAAGAACACTACTCTAACATAATCAACTTAAAACTAACAAGAACAAGATGAATCAACCTAAACATCAAAACAAACATAAACAAACTAGTGATAACTATGAGCTAAGAACAATAAGATGAACAAAGATTGAAACTTGGATAAATAAACAAGATTAAGAGTAAAAGGAGAAGAAGATTGTACCAAACTAGTGAAGAGGAAAGATTGAAACTTGCATTAATGAAGAAAACCCAAAACAAACCACCAAGGTTGTCAATCTTGGAAGGATCTTGAAGAATTCCCTTAATACAAGTACTAAACTAAGATTAACTACTAATTACCGACTAATCTACTCTAATCTAATCTAATCTAACCTAAAGTAGTCTAGGGTTTAATGTCTCATGAAGTTCATATGCTTTACAAAACAAGGGAAGAGTATATATAGGGTTACAAATGGAAGGGAGAAGAAAGAAAGGAAATGCGGGCAGCAGCAGCACGGTCCCTAATCGGGACGGTTTCAACCCGACCGGGACGGACCCACAGTGGCGTCCCTAATCGTGCACTTCATCCCTGACGGGATGAGGTGCATACCCATCGGGGATGAGTCTTGTAGGCCTCCAATATGACCCTTTTGGTTCCTTTCTGCCTCACATGGACTTCTCATCGATTCTCGGGACTCGGGATCGGGTCTCGGAGGCTCGGGATTGGGTCCCAAGGTCTCGGGGTCGATTCCAAAGCATCGAGTCATCGTTCCTTTATCTCGTTGGCTCCAAAATGTGCATGTATTGAGTCAGAATCACTCCAACTCCTCACAAATGGTCTCGGGAACCTGAAACGAGCTAGAGGAAGCATAAGTAGCCCATGAATCGCTCCCAAGGAGCGATTCCACAAGGAAAATGGGACCAAAATACTACGAAATAGGCACTACAAACTACACTTATCACTTGTGCTGCCTTGCGCGCGTTGTAACTTGATGTTTTGAGAGGGTCGCGATGACTTTTAATCTCCCTTGAATGTTTGAATTTATTGTTGGATCTTCTGAGCAGGCGGCGCGATTTATCGTGCTTGTTGACTGCTTGCGACGGATTTGATGGAGAGCTTGTAGCGACTTCTTGTCTTTTTCTCTCTGGATACTCTGCTTCAGAAATCTTCCAATCGCCTTCAAATGAATGAGAAGAGCTCTATTTATAGAGTTTTGGTTCTCCTTGGTAGACTTTGTAGTCACAGGCCCGTTTATGGGCTTATGAGTGACATTGGTCCAATTTGTCTTCTTTTCGGGTTTAATGATCCAAATAGTTCATTTTGTAATTCGGATCGACCCATATTTCTTTTACTCGGGGCAAAATAATTAAATTGAGTTAAAACTTCGTATTAACTCAAAATAATTAATTAATTTAATTTATTCTGCACTTTAATAAATTTTTAGTGCCTACAAATTGCCCCCTCGGGACCTTGTCACGTGCACCCCCCCGGGTGTTTTGGAGTGGCGAGGTCTCGAATATATATTTTTTTTTTTGTTTAACTTTGACTTGGAAGTCGACGAGCACCGGACTTCGTACAGGTAGCTCTATCTTTTTTTTTATCGTCACCCTGTCATTATCTGACTTGACGGATGACTCGGGATCCTGTGTCCACCCTCACATTTGCGCTTGATGGAGACGAATAATGTTTTCAACCATTTCAATTTTATGAGATTTTGAAGATTTTTGTTGATTTGTGAGAACTACAACCCGCCTTTTTGCTTTCAGGGGTTGCACTTGAGTGATGTCTACTATCTCCTCGCGCTTTATGTTGGAAGGGACGAGACTTTGTATATTATTTCTACCTTTCACTTGTTTGACATCTTTATCTGCGGGAGGCACATTGCTTGTCCTGGTGGATACCCCTAGGCGACTAAAGACTCCACTTTTAGGTGGATCTAAGCGCTTGAGCATTGATGTTTCTCCACTTGAAGTTGATGGATTGACGACGAAATTATTGCCCTCTTCACATGTGCCTAGCCGATTGAAGACGGACAAACGATTCTTCGGAGCAAGTTGATGTCTTTTTTTAGTCACAGCTCTTCCCAACCGATGGAACACCGAAGAACGTGATCTCTTCGTGGGTGGGCGTATCTTATCAAAGACTGAGAGTTTTGATGGACGTGCTTTACTTTCATCTCTATTCTCTTGACTTCTCAAGACGGAGGCCATGTTGACACTGACGTGGTAGATAGTCTTTACAGAAAGAAAAAAAAACTTTCTTTCTTTTGGAGGATACATTTTGTTTCTCCTTCTTTGTTTTCTTTGATGATGGACATGCTGTGATTTGAACTTCTTTTGCCCCCTTGATTTCTTGTGCATTGTCGTCTCCCAGGTTGCAGTAGTTTGACTGGTTGCTACTGCTTCTTCAAGATCCAGAACGATTTTTCCTTCTTTAACAAGTTGCATGATCTTTTCTTTAAAAGTTACGCATTTCTCAAGAGGATGACTAATAAACCTATGATAGCGACAGTAATTCTGATTGTTCGTCATGTTAGCCTCCTCAGCTCATTTTGATTCCGTTAGCTGTATCACGTTCTTTTTGAGGAGGTCATCCAACATATTTGACAGGTCAGAATCATCAAATGGATACTTTTTGCCTAACATCTCTTTTAAAGTAGATCCATTCTTATTGTTGTTTAATCTTGGATTTCTTGATGTCTTCGCAGGTATATTGCTGACGTTGACGACCATGGACTCCTTAGATGTCGTGTTGATGCCTTCACTAATCTCCTTACGTTCTTGTCTCTGGGAACGTGTTGCCTTATTTTGCTGGTGGCTGTTGATTGTGATTTCCATGTTATGAGCTCGCGTTGCTAACTCATGGAAGCTTTTTGGTTTGATCCCATTCAAGATGTAGAGGAGATCCCAACTCATCCCGTTGATGCACATTTCGACCGCTGAAGTTTCATTCAAACGCTCCTTCCATTCAAGACTGAGGGCACGCCAACGGTTGATGTAGTCAATGACAGGTTCATCGTCCCACTGGGAAGTTTTCGTCAACTCGCTCATGCTTACAATGCGCCTGGTGCTGTAGAACCTGTTGAGGAATTCGTCATCCATCTGAGTCCAGCTGTTGATTGATTCAGCTTCCAAATCTGTGTACCAGTCAAAAGCGGTTCCCTTGAGAGAGCGCACGAACTGTTTGACAAAGCGATCACCATCAGTTCCAGCGTTGTTGCATCTCTCCACGAAGTGCGCAACATGTTGTTTTGGGTTACCCTTTCCATTAAACAGCTGAAACTTTGGGGGTTGATATCTAGAAGGCATGCGTAGGTCATCAATCCTTTTGGTGTAAGGTTTGATATATCGTCCAGCAGTGAGGGAATCTTCACCGAGTTGGATCCTGATCGCGTCAACTATCAGACTCTGCAACTGCTCCGTGGTGTAAATACCAGTCTTGTTCTTTGGAGTCTTCTCACCATCATTTTTCTCGTTTGGAGGCTTCTCACCATCCTTTTTCTCGTCATCTTCATCCTCCTTTTCGATGTCGCTTTCGTGAACGGTGTCCTTGTCGGTGTCACTGTGCTCATTGGAGTTTTTCTTCCCTCGGAGCTCGATCACTTCTTTTTGAAGATCCTCGATCTTCTTGTTCTTCTCTTCATTCTCCTCTTGTATTTTTTCAACAAGTTTGGTCAGATTCAAGACTTGGTCTTCAATACTGCAACCACTAGCCATTATTGTCAAAGCGCTGATAGGAGTGGCTCCTTCCTTCTTCTTTGGAGACACTTGAGGCTTGCGCGGGGAGGCGGTGTTGCTCTTGGAGACTTCATCCTTGCAGGAAGGAGAAGAGGCCGCAATTATGGCTTCGGCGGCAGAAGCAATTGAGGCAGCAGAGATCTTACGCGGCCTAGTAGGGACGTGGGCAGTGCGTAGGCTGGCAGCAGCGGCGTCGAGGGTAGCCTTCTTCGCCTTCGCCCTGGTAACCATGCCAGTGGATTGTGTGGCGACGCCAGGAGACTGTTGGAGAATGTCAGCGTAGGCCTCCCCGGGGGGTGTTGAAGGTGTTGCTTTGTTTGGTAGACATCTTCCCGAGAAGTAGTCTTGGTTGGTTCGGCGGTAGAGATGAGAGGTAGAGATTTTCACGTCGGGTTCACCAAAATTTGTAACCACAAATTTTGTATCGCAGAAAACTGAAATACAAAACAAGGAAACAAATAAATTTTATTACTTATTTATCAAAAGTTCGTGTACAATCTCTAATGTATCCTCTGATTCTAATACGCCGTTTAGGGAACACGTGTACGCGGTACACGTGAGGGGCGCGTGCGTGGCTGACTTGTGCTGCCTTGCGCGCATTGTAACTTGATGTTTTGAGAGGGTCGCGATGACTTTGAAACTCCCTTGAATGTTTGAATTTATTGTTGGATCTTCTGAGCCGTCGGCGCGATTTATCGTGCTTGTTGACTGCTTGCGACGGATTTGATGGAGAGCTTGTAGCGACTTCTTGTCTTTTTCTCTCTGGATCCTTTGCTTCAGAAATCTTCCAATCGCCTTCAAATGAATGAGAAGAGCTCTATTTATAGAGTTTTGGTTCTCCTTGGTGGACTTTGTAGTCACATGCCCGTTTATGGGCTTATGAGTGACATGGGTCCAATTTGTCTTCTTTTCGCGTTTAATGATCCAAATAGTTCATTTTGTAATTCGGATCGACCCATATTTCTTTTACTCGGGGCAGAATAATTAAATTGAGTTAAAATTTCGTATTAACTCAAAATAATTAATTAATTTAATTTATTCGGCACTTTAATAAATTTTTAGTGCCTACAACTTGATTTCCAAATTTCTAGGTTTATGTTTATTATAAAAACAACTACAAAATCAAATAATCCCATTAGTCATTTGTTTACATTTGATTGAAACAAATGACGATGGCGGAAGAAGTAGTCATTCTAAGGGACATCAAATAATAAATACTCTGTAATAGTTACGAACAACACATTATAGGTGCGAAAAAATGGTCTCGCAATATATTAATGAGATAGTACTATTTATCCCAAGTTTTTGTAAAAAAACAAAAAAAAACAAATAACTCTTCATTTTTTTTCCTATTTAATTTGAGTTAGGAATTTAAAATGATGGAAGACTAATTTGTAAGTTTAGCCAAAGTATCACTACTACAAATAAGATTTAAGAGGATGGTTGGATAAGGAACCGTCCTTTAGGTCGACGTCCTATTAAATCAAATAGCGCGGTTCCAAGAAGGTCAAACCATCCTATTTAATTGCAGAATCGTCCTATTAAATTGTTTACAAATAGGACGATTGAAGGCAGAACCGTCCTATTACTTTGTTTACAAATTGAACGGTTATTCTACTGAACCGTCCTTTGTTATCAATTAAATAGGACGGTTTGACCTTCTTGAAACCGTGCTATTTGATTTAATAGGACGTCGACCTAAAGGACGGTTCCTTATCCAACCATCCTCTTTAATCTTATTTGTAGTAGTGTACATTCCAAACCTTTTGATAACTATTCCAAATAAAATATCCATCATCTTTAAGTAAAATCTTGCAAAATCGCCTACATGGCAACTCAGGGGCTTTTTATCGTAACATGATCACTAATGTCGCAATGTTTAAGATCGGACGGAAATTCCATGTTAGGAGACGGTAAGTATATCTTTTGAAAGTTTCCAGGTGCAATAGAGTATTCTTCTGTCTTCGTGATTGGTTCACCGCAAACAATGTCAATACCATTACTACTATCATTAGTAATAATGTTCAATATTTTGGTCTTAGGAGGTTGATCTGCCATGATTTGATTTCACGTCGATATAATTAGTAACATAAGTATACCTTACCTTTCATTGGAAGATTCGTGTTTGTAATTCTCATTTTGTTCAGAAAATGTTAAAAGATTTTTTTTTACTTCGATTTAAAAAGGACAAGATAATTTTTTTTACATGAATACTAAAATCTAGTGTTTATAGAACAATATAAGAGTAATAAAGACAGGTCGTGAATGTACGTGAGAGTAGTTATGGTATAAATTTATAGAGAATGTGTGGATGTTAAAAAATTTAGGGAAATGCTAAATTATACACACCTTTTTTCTATTTCATACCCACATTTCCAAAATTATCCTTCTCATTTTCTTCATTCAATTCATCAACCCTAATGCATTTTCCCTCTTTCTCTTTTTCCCAATCAATTCACCACCATTTTTTTCTCCATAAATTCATTACCCCATCAATTATAAAAAAGAATAAATTCAAAAATATATTTACTAATAAAAGATGAAAACACTTATTTGATTTTTTTTAATTAATTAATAATTCTTAATTAAAAAAACTTTCTACATAACCCGAAAATGAGTGTCAAATTAGGGTTTAATTGGGGAAAACAATTAATAAATAATATAACCTCCAATGCTTATATTAAAAAGCAAAATCATTAATAAAATTAAGAAACCTAATTGTTTCAAATGCTAATTATATTCGTAATTAAAGAGTTATAGAAGAATCTAATTAGTGTATATTTCGTGTATTAAAAAAAATATTAATAAAACCAAATTTACTTGTCCCACATGCGAATAATGATCCATAATCGTGAAGTTTTTGAAAAGTTTGGCAAAGTTTTGAGGATCAGAAAAGAGAGAATTTGTTAGGGTTAAGAGGAATGAAAAAAGAGATTTTTTAAGAACAAAGGTAGGTAGGGAAAAATAATGAAAAAATTGGGTATGAACGAAGTAGTAAAAATCGGGTATAATTTAGCAACTACTAAAATTTGTAGCTGTGTTTTACTGGTTGTTTGCAATAGGTCAAGTTGAAGTCTCATTCAAATGAGTCACTGTTTGCAAATTTAATATTCCTATATAAAATTGTGGGTTGTGCGCGCTTCAAGGCAACAATTTCCAAATTTTGTAACCTCATTGTAATGTGTTAAAATAATACTACTCCGTATGTCTTAATCCCTCTATTATCTCTTAACAATAAAATAATTTTGTGATTTGTAGTACTACAATTGTATGAAAAATTAAACTCTCACTATTTCTTTGTCCTCAAATATCTTTCTCCCATTGTAGCTGGATTTGTCATTTCTATTTCTTCTTTTTCCTTTTTCATATTCGTGATTTTCATCAAAAAAAGTTTTTTATAGAATGGATTATCATGTGTTTTTTGCATCGATGATGACAATGTTCCTATGTTTAAAAATGAGTGTACTGACATGGAAGATCCTCCAAAGAGCAATAAAAATAAAACATGGAAGATAGTTTATAAATTTATATTTACTGTAACTTGTTACCGTATAGGTGTTATAGGCGAAAAGGCTACACTTACACGCGGTGTATGAGATTTTCATACACAACCAACTATATCGCGGCACGTGGCAAACCAAAGGGGATTAGTTTAGGGTTAGTTTAGTAATTTTGCATCTTCGGTTAATTGTTAACCTAAGTATAGTTCACCTTATTTTGGAAACTTTTTTATTTTGCATTTTTTATTAATTTAAAATATAACATTATATAATATGATTATATTTTTGTGTTTTTATAAAATTTTGATCTATTATTATTATTATTATTATCATTATTATTATTATTATGCTTATTATAAATAAGCGAATTTTATTGAAGAATCAAAATACAGTTTTTAAAAAAGAAAAAAAGAAAATATATATAACGTATATATTATTATTATTATTATTATTATTATACATAACGTAAATATATTAAAATAAATAATTAATAGTTAAAAATTTTGAAAAAAAAATATTGAAATTTTCGAAAATAAAACTATATTAAAATTTTCCTTGAAAAAAAAAATGTTGAAATTTTCGAAAATTTTTTTTTTTAAATTTTCGAAAATAAAAGTATATTAAAAATTTTTCGAAAAAAAAAATATTAAAATTTTCGGAAATAAAAGTATATTAAAATTTTCGAAAAAAAAAAATATATTGAAATTTTCGAAAAAAAAGTATATTAAATTTTTTGAATATAAAAAAAATAAAATTACTAAACATATATAAATATTGTAATATATTAATATCTTTCACAAATAGGTAAATATATAGAAAGTTAACTAATTAAATTAATTGCAATGTTAACAAATAAGGAATATTTTCAATTAATATTTTATTTCATTCCCTTCTATATTTGTAGAGATCTTTAAATATTTTTGTGTAATCTTTTTATAATGGAACATATATTTGTAATTAATATTTTTTTCGATATGTAATAAAACATGAGTATAACCCAAAAATTAATTAGACTTTTCATAAGAAATTGAGCTTATTAAGAATCGAACCCTAGACCAACTGACAATGATTTTATGACTTCATGTATCAGCCATTACACCACTGTACCTTTACCGATAACAAAAATGGCATTCAACTTAGTTATCATGTTGATCTCGTATTTTTGGATACGTAACAATCCACTACGATCATCGCTTAAGGACGATATTTTACATAAAATATTTATCAATTTACTTCGATCACTGCTTAAGCACAATATTTTATTATAAATATGTATCAACTGACATCGACCGTATAGAACATACGTTTTTACGCTGTCGATCATTGATGAAATACGCATGTTTCATGTAAAATACGTAACAATATTTCTCTGGGCAGTGCTTAACCGCGATGTTTTATGAGAAATATGTATCAACTTACACCGATCTTATAAAACATACATTTTCGCGTACGAAGTTGGGCCGATCATTGATGAAATATGAGGTTTCACGTAAAATTCGTTTGAATTTACACCGATCACTCTTTGAGCTCAATATTTCATGTAAAATGCGTAACAATGTTACACCGATCACAACTTCTAGTCAATATTTCATATAAAATACGAACAAATTTAAACACGGATCATGTAATATAACATAAGTGGTTGATGTACGAAAGTAATTATTGGCTTATTGCTACCCCAAAGTCGTCTACCAAGCAATCGTAGTTAATCACTCATTTAATGCTCAAATGAATCATAAGATTTCAAGTGGTGCAATGGTTAGCACCGGTGGCCATTGCATTGTTGGTCATGGTTCGATTCCTGGTCGCAGCAGGAGTACTATCATATTCTGAATTAATAATTTTTTTCATTCCATTCTAAATATTTCCGTATAATCTTTTACAATGTGAACATATAACTATAATCTTTATTTTTTGTATTTCTTAAAAACGTGACTATATTAAGAAATATTAATTAATTTTCGAAAATTTGAAATTAATTCATGGTATTTACGTAATTTTAAAGTAATTATTGAACAAGTAAAATTTTTTGTAAAATAAAAGAAACATTATTTTTCAAATCAAAAACATTGTAAAAGGCATTTAAATATATCCATAATTATAACCCCAATCTAAGATACTATTGGATTACAGAATGAATATATCATTATTTCAAAATATTCCGAAAATCTTTTTTTTTTGTTATTTTTGAAAATCAATAAGACCTAAAAGAACGTATATGAAATTCTAACATACACCATTGTTGACTAATAAAAAAAGCTTGCTGAAAATGGTGAATACTTTCGATTTTGATCTTAATAAGGAATGGGAAGACGAATTGGTTGATTATAGTGAAGAAAATGATGTCATTGACGACGTCAATAACGAGACTCCTAATAATGAAGCTAGTAACGACGATGTCGTCGAGGATGCTCCTCCAATTATCAAAGGCGGGTTTGTTGAGAAAGTGGTTAGCATGTTAAACGAGGGTTGCATCGATTCTATTGAAGTTACTCCTCCAACTATAGGAATGACTTTTGTGAATGGAGATGAATTTGCTGCATTGTGCTACATGTATGCTTATAAGTTGGGGTTTCAAATTTTTATTAGGGCTAATGTGTTAATGACTCAATACAAGAATAAAGGTGTGAAACGGAATGCTATTGGGAAGAAGGAGCCTCGTTTTTACATGATGAAACGAATTAGATTGTGTTGCACGATGGGGGCAGAACATAAGAAAGAAAAAGGAAATCAAAACAATGACAACAGTGAACTATGTAAGGTCGTCATAGAAGCATATTTGAAAGATGATTTCATCGTCATCAGTCAGTGTAGATTGGAGCACAATCATAAGATAGATCCTGCAAATAGTCGTCACATGGTCGGTTACAGATTATTTGGTGAATATTTCAAAAGACGGGCTTTGTTGAACGACTCCGCTGGTATTCCCATATCTAAAAACTTCCACACTTTGGTTAGAGAAGTTGGTGGGCATGCGAATTTGCCTTTCAATGATCGTGATATCAGGAACATGGTTAATCTTGAACGAAGATGGAGTCGAATTGATTGTGATGCAGTTGCATTGGAAGAAAGATTCCTAAAGCTTAAAGAAATTGATCCTGATTTTTACTATGCAATCGAGTCAGATGTTGAAGGCAAGCTAATGAACGTATTTTGGGCCGATGGACGTTGTAGAGGAATGGCCAAGTCATTTGGTGACGCCGTATCATATGATGCTACGTTCCTTTGTAATAGGTATTTTAATTTCATCGATTGTTTTCACTTTTTTCTCATCAGTAGCAAATTATATACGTAGTAAGTAACCGTGATACACAAAAATAATGAATAGTGACAAACAAAAATAATGAAAAAATAATTTCATGTGAAAAAATTGTGATAATTTGGACGAAAAATAATTCATCTACGAAGCATTTGTCAAATAAAAATTGTTTTATTGTACATTTATTCACTTAAAAAAATTTGGTAGATTGTAATTCACAATAAATTGTTCCAAAAATGAAAATATATTATTTTGATAAACAATAATTGAAACGATATAAAAAATTTCGTGGTAAAAAAATTGTGAATGTTTTTAAAAAATTCATTAATTTCTCCGTACAATTTTTTTTCTTTTTTTCTTTTTTATAAATATATCTAAGTAATTTTTTTGTGGGCTGCATTTTGGACCGAAATTTATTTATGAGACTTATTTTCAAATTACATAAGAGATTAATGTTATAGAAAAATAATACCGTAAATATTTTTATTTTTTTTGTTAATTAACATATGTGAACTCGCCCCAAGAACAATCATTTGTGCAATAATGGAACGTCAAATTAACGCCTGAAACTGTTACATTTATTATTATTATTATTAAAGATGAATATTTTTTCAATTTCCGGTTACAGGTACAAAATGCCCTTTACGCCATTTGTTGGTGTCAATCATCACGGTAGTACTATTGTATTTGCTGCCGCTTTGATTTCACATGAAGATGCGGTAAGCTTTACTTGGGTATTTAGGAAATGGTTAGATTGTATGGGCAGACCTCCGTCAGTTATAATCACCGATCAGTGCAAGGGTATTGGTAAGGCTGTTAGTGACGTATTTCCTGGTACTCCTCACCGTCTGTGTCTTTGGCACATGCTAAGAAACGCGTCAAAGAATTTGGGGGCTCATACTGAGTGGAAAAACATTGACATTGCTCTGAGGAAAGCCGTTCATGAATGTTTAGATCCGATGAATTTGAGAAGGCGTGGTTCGATTTTGTTTATGAATATCATATTCAAGATAATAGTTGGATCAAAGACTCATATGTCAAACGAGAATCACGGGTTCCATTGTATTTGAGGGATAATTTCTGTGCAAGTATGTCATCCACGCAAAGAAGTGAACAAACAAACAGATTTTTCAAGGGGTACGTCAATCCTGAGACAACGTTGTTTGTTTTCCTTGAGAATTATGAAAATGCCCTAAAAACCAGGGTGGAGGAAGACTTAAAGTTGAACTTTGTTTGTCTTGATAGACCATGTCAGTATGACAAGAGTATTCTAGTCGAGGAAGTTTTTCATAGGGTTTACACGAATAATATGTTCACGGCCGTCAAGGAGGAGGTACAAGGCCTACTATTCACCAATGTCGAGACGAAATTGAACATTGGGAGTTTCACTTCGTTTGTTGCAACAGAAGAGGTCACACAACCGTCTTGGGTTCGACGAGAAAAAAAGTACAATGTCACAATTGACATGGCTATTGGTGAGTTTTCTTGTACTTGTAAACTTTTTGAATTTAAAGGAATATTGTGCAGGCATATTATTCGTGTAATATTGTTGAAGAAAATTCAATATATTCCCGAGAAGTATATTTTAAGTCGTTGGCGAAAAGATTTGGTTCGGGGTTACGAGCATCTTCGTGTAGGGTACTACACCCCTGATGAGTCCGGTCGACTTCAGCGATCGCTTGCATTGACATTAAAAAATGACTACATCTATAGGCTGGCGTTGCAAGATGATGAGTCTTACGCCATATATGAGCGAGGTGCAGCGACGTTGGTGAAGGAATTAGAGAATTATGTGGGTATTGAAACTCTCAACTCTATGGGAGCAGGTTCTGATATTATGAGGGTTTGGGGTCGTAGGAGACTACAAAGAAGGGAAAACAATCAACGTCACATGGTAAGGAATGCTAATCCAGCTAGAGAAAGCGGCTTAAAGGACCCTGTTGATAAGAGAGGCACGGGTAGAGCTCCTAGGCCTAGACAGAAGACAGTTCGGAGGGCTTTAACCGTTGACGAAGCAGGTTCTTCACAACCAACACCGCAAAGAAGAAGCGGATTAGTTAGGGACACACCTAACACACAATAGAATTTATTATGGTGTATTTGAACATTATTTATTTCTTATTGGATTGCTTAGTAAACGATAGTTGCAATTTTTTTTGGATTTGAGTGAAGATATGTGATTCACGCAAAGTTTTGTTAGATTATTCAATACTTGTTACGATATACGATATATGTTAGATTTTTAAAACTGATATATGATACGGTTTATAAAATAGATTAATCTAGTGATTAAGACGGATAATTTATTTATAAATGGACAACTTGTAGGGAGTAATTTATATGATGTATATTTATAATATGTAACATCTTGGAGAAGCGTGTTCGTGAAATTGGTTAATTGGTAGTTTTCGTAGAATTGGTTGTGTGTGAGCATCGATAGTCTTGGGTTTGATCCTTGCAAAATTTCGTTAAATAAAAAGAAGAAAAATAGATTTATGTACCAAGGGGGATCGAACCATGTAACTCAAGAATGAAAGACAAACAACTTAACCACTACATCAAGCTAGTTATCAATGACTAAAATTGCATTGAATAAATTAATATTTATACAGTGCATATGTAGTAGGAGTACTAATACTTTCAAGTGGCATGGTCAAGTGTCTACTCCTTTCAAGATATGGGTTCGATCCCCAAGTTTAACACTTTTCGTAGTTTTATTTTTTTCCTGACTTTTTGTAGTTTTATTTTTTCCTGTGTTTGTTTTGCCCTGTATAGCCTTCGTGATTTTTTTTTTTGGCCAATGTAGCCTTCGTGAATTAGATGAAGGGAAGATGGAGTGGTATCCTTCTATTGGTTTCATTATCGCGTTTATTTTGTTATCTTGTCTTTTCATGAATTAGGTCAACACTTATTCATCAATATCCCCTCATGTTTTATTGGAGGTAAAACTTGTCGTGCAAAATAACGTAACTAGATCATTTTATATGAGATTTTTTGTTAAGAAAAAGGCTCACAGTAAATAATACGGAGTAACTTTTTTTACATAGATATATTAATGTAAGATACTAGACTTAGTTTCAATAAATGCTAGGAGTGTTTATTTCGCTTGGTTGTCATGTAGCGTTACACGACCTATTAAGAAATGTAAGAAAAATAAAATAAAGAAGGTTGGCAACAAGGGTCAAACATTAGACCAAAGAGGGCTATTTCCTAGCCTAAAACAAAGCAAAAATTAAACACCCCGGGACATGGCCCGCTCCCGCCTACCTATAACTCCGTCCCCGCATCTAATTCCCGGGTAGCTCTTTTTTTCCAAGAACGGTTTTTGCCTCTAACCATCCATGTGCCCAAGCTTTACATACTTGAATCATTTCCATCCTTGTCCATCCGTCAGCCCGAGTGAATATGTGGAATGACACTAAATCGTTGTAAGAAGCGAGTTTGAAAGCACTACTGTTCTCGTTAGTTCCATGTATATTGACAGATCCTTGTAGATTGGTTACGAAGTCAGGGATTCCACTAGCACCTACGAAACAATAAATGAACTAGTTACGTATGAAATTAATAAGGCCTAAATTAATATGAAATAATAAGTAAATTGCACATAAATAAATAAAAAATTATTTTTAATAATGAAGCAATTTGAAATACATGTAAAACAAGAGTCGAACTGATAATATTATCATAAAAAATGAAAGTAATTTAATAAGTGAAAAAATGACATAATTCATCAAAATTCAATATTGTGCGTTACCATAGCGATATCGACGTCGCTTCCTCCATCGATCATTCGTAGGAGGAGGAGATGTAGGTGTTTCACGGTATGTTTGTCCTTCGATCCTAACAACAATTGAGGGGTCCACTATTGGCATCGGGAGATATTCGTAATCACCGACCTGACGCCATCTTAATTGTTCGTCATGTACATAATGAATTAAGAAATGATTATATTCTTCTTCATATATGTACCTAAGACTATTTTGCGTATTGCGAGGTATATGGTCCAATACCTTCTCAACCGTTTCAGGGCCAACCTCTTTTAAAAAATTTCGGATGAAAAACCTAGCTTCCATAAGATTCGACGCATTTTTTTTTTCCTCTACCAAAGCTTGCGTTGTCATTGCCAATAATGCTGTATTATCAGCCATTTTCACTACGATGTTGGTAAAAGATTTTTAAAACAATGTAAGAAAAATAAAGTTATAATTAATTGTATATATGATGCTTGTAGTGTGTTTATATACTTCAAACATTTCAATTAATTAAAAAAAAAATATTGATTTTCCCTCCATATCCCGATTTTCCCTCCAAATTAACCTACAATATATTTACACTATCTAAATTTATAAATTAAAATAATATACTCCAATATATTCATTGTCAACATATATAAGAAATATTCTCAGTTGATATTTTATTCTATTCTTAATTCTAAATCTTGTAAGGAGGTAGAAAAGTGTATAGTCGATGATGAAACAATAATAGAAGCAAAATATGCCTACGAAAAAATAAATATTATACACCTGCTGCGACCAGGAATTGAACCATGACCAACAATGCAATGGCCACCGGTGCTAACCATTGCACCACTTGAAATCTTATGATTCATTTGAGCATTAAATGAGTGATTAACTACGATTACTTGGTAGACTTTGGGGTAGCAATAAGCCAATAATTACTTTCGTACATCAACCACTTATGTTATATTACATGATCCGTGTTTAAATTTGTTCGTATTTTATATGAAATATTGACTAGAAGTTGTGATCGGTGTAACATTGTTACGCATTTTACATGAAAAATTGAGCTCAAAGAGTGATCGGTGTAAATTCAAACGAATTTTACGTGAAACCTCGTATTTCATCAATGATCGGCCAAAACCTCGTATTTCATCAATGATCGGCCCAACTTCGTACGCGAAAATGTATGTTTTATAAGATCGGTGTAAGTTGATACGTATTTCTCATAAAACATCGCGGTTAAGCACTGCCCAGAGAAATATTGTTACGTATTTTATATGTAACATGCGTATTTCATCAATGATCGACAGCGTAAAAACGTATGTTCTATACGGTCGATGTCAGTTGATACATATTTATAATAAAATATTGTGCTTAAGCAGTGATCGAAGTAAATTGATAAATATTTTATGCAAAATATCGTGCTTAAGCGATGATCGTAGTGGATTGTTACGTATCCAAAAATACGAGATCAACATGATAACTAAGTTGAATGACATTTTTGTTATCAGTAAAGGTACAGTGGTGTAATGGTTGATACATGAAGTCATAAAATCATTGTCAGTTGGTCTAGGGTTCGATTCTTAATAAGCTCAATTTCTTGGAATGAAATAAAATATTAATTGAAAATATTTCTTATTTGTTAACATTGCAATTAATTTTATTAGTTAACTTTCTATATATTTACCTATTTGTGAAAGATATTAATATATTACAATATTTATATATGTTTAGTAATTTTTTTTTTTTATATTCGAAAATTTTAATATACTTTTTTTTCGAAAATTTCAATATATTTTTTTTTCGAAAATTTTAATATACTTTTATTTCCGAAAATTTTAATATTTTTTTTTTTCGAAAAATTTTTAATATACTTTTATTTTCGAAAATTTCAATATTTTTTTTTTCGAAAATTTTAATATACTTTTATTTTCGAAAATTTCAACATTTTTTTTTTCAAAGAAAATTTTAATATAGTTTTATTTTCAAAAATTTCAATATTTTTTTTTCAAAATTTTTAACTATTAATTATTTATTTTAATATATTTACGTTATGTATAATAATAATAATAATAATAATAATATATACGTTATATATATTTTCTTTTTTTCTTTTTTAAAAACTGTATTTTGATTCTTCAATAAAATTCGCTTATTTATAATAAGCATAATAATAATAATAATGATAATAATAATAATAATAATATTAATAATAATAGATCAAAATTTTAAAAAAACACAAAAATGTAATCATATTATATAATGGTATATTTTAAATTAATCAAAAATGCAAAATAAAAAAGTTTCCAAAATAAGGTTAACTACACTTAGGTTAACAATTAACCGAAGATGCAAAATTACTAAACTAACCCTAAACTAATCACCTTTGGTTTGCCACGTGGCGCGATATAGTTGGTTGTGTATGAAAATCCCATACACCGCGTGTAAGTGTATCATCTTCCTGTTATAGGTAACCTATTTTTGTATTTTAGTTAGTGTTATACTCTCTCTCATCCAAACATTTCTTTATAGTTACTATAAATAGACAATTCAATCAATTTTTTACATTTCTCTTTTTGCAAAAGATTTTACCTTATAATCCTCATATTATTCCTCTATTTACACAAAATTCTACTAACTTTCACTTATCTTTAAGTTTGGTGGACCAATTAAAATTATTTGATTTACCAATAATACCTCTACTTTTACTACTTTTCTTAAAAAATGGTGAAATATCCTATGTAAGGAATTTAATGGATGAGAGGAGTACTAAATATCATTTTCATATTCACTTATGCGAGAAGGTGCATGATTATGTTAGTCCTTTGTTTGATGGAGAATCCTTAACTGATATGGATTATATGATACTAGTTTGATGGCCCGTAAAAATTTATGGGCTGTTACGTTTATTTTGTGGTAATTAGATTAAAAATAAATTGTTACCTAGGAAGACTATTTCACTACGTAGTACTAACATAATATTAAGCGTAAGGACTAATCATTTGTTTTAATGAATAAATTTTATTAATGAAATAAAAATTATTCTATCTAAGGTTACCAAACATTTGACATAAAGTTATATACTCCGTAAAATATATTACTTCGTTATCCAAATAAAATGCAACATATTAACAAATTAATCGTTTAAGATTTAAGGACAAAAAAAACTATCAGATCTATTCAACTACACTGAGACAATACATTCTTTCAATCCATTTCCAAGACAAAAACCATAAAAATACAACGTCACCCACGATTTCTACAATCAACAACGAAGGAATAGATCTGAAGAAGCAGTATGCAGTATTAATTTCATATGTTTGAATAAATCATATGCCTAAAGAAATCAAACTTTTGAACTTGATAAAACACTTATCCCCTTTTTGCCGATTATTTGAATATGCTCCCTCTCCCCGTGTCAAAATCGTTATTGTGGATTTCCTCTAATTCTCTAAACCATAATTTTTTTAATTTTTTTTTTATTATTTGGGTGATAAATTTGACCTCAAGTGGTGGGTGAGGATTGTTGATGGTGTAATAGAAGATCGGCCTCCACCTTACCCTTAGATTGATTTTTTTCAGCAGCTGACGATTAGCTTCATTCTTTTTTTATTACATCTAGTTATCTATTCATCTATCATCTTTTGAAATATATTCTCATGAACATCACAATGTATGCTTATATACATATATACATATATACTCGTGACGATAGTAGAACGCTAAAAATGATGAACATATACGGTAAGATGTGATAGGAAATTGTTCAGAATTTTTATATTCATATATGCTTATGTACATATAAATGCTTATAGTAAATTACATTAATAATCGCATATAAATACTATATGAAATTACAAACGTATATAAATTACAATCATTATGATTATGAAATTGTATTGTTAATCTAAGTGCTTATATATATATATATCAACGGTATAGTATATATACATATATACTTATATACTTGTGATGACTTAGACAGAAATTTGAAAGCCAAGTATAACAAATGCTATATAAATTAAAATAGTATATAAATTACAATCAATAATTTTATTAAATAGTATTGTTCATGTAATTCAACTATCATTCAGAATTTTTATATTCATATATGATTATATACATATAAATGCTAATACTGCTGTGTACCATATAAATGGAGTTGAAAATTCCAATATCTAAGCATATATTTTCGAGAAGGCGGAGAGTAAATAATTGTATTCCATATACACATAATTCCATCATGATTATGTAACCGTATATAAATTAAATTCAATTTGATTATGAAATTGTATTGTTCATATAAATGTTTATTTATATAAACTGAATTGTATTGTTCGTATATGTACATTGTGTTAAATAACATCACCTTTGAATCAATTAGTAGCAACTCGACACCATCGATCTTTGACTTGTCATTGAAGTGAGGCCTCTGTCATATGTATATGACCCTAACATCCATATTCGATAGTCTGACGCCTTGAATTACAGTAGCAATTGATGGGTTAATCGCAACAGACATTTGAGATTAGGGTTTGATAGACAGTGCAGTATTTTAATTCTGTAGTTAATTAAGGTTTTTAATTCTCTAATAGGTTTTAATTCTATTAGGTTTGAATTATATGATATTTGAGATTAGGGTTTCATAAATTAGGGTAGGTTGTTTGATCAAGGATTAAGGATTAATGAGGATGTAATTATGGGCAGGTTAATTGCGTGTGAAAGAAAGATTGCTAAGCTCGGCCTGCTTGACCCGAGTTGTGAACCCACATGATTTAGCTTCCCACAGAAGAGTTGTCATACAAGGGTTTTTTTTTGTTTTTTTTGCCATCGGGTCATACAAAGGTTGGATGCATGAGGATTGAGTATTTCAAAATACTCATCAAAGAGCAGCGCCACGTCATTCTGCGTGGTGGCTCCTTTAATAAATAAAGGATTTGAGATTAGAGTTTCACAAATTAGGGTAGGTTGTTTGATCAAGGATTAAGGATTAATGAGGATGTAATTGTGGGCAAGTTAATTGCGTGTGAAAGAAAGATTGCTAAGCTCGGCTTGCTTGACCCGAGTTGTGAACCCACATGATTTAGCTTCCCAGAGAAGAGTTGTCATACAAAGGTTTTTTTTGCCATCGGGTCATACAAAGGTTGGATGCATGAGGATTGAGTATTTCAAAATACTCATCAAAGAGCAGCGCCACGTCATTGTGCGTGGTGGCTGCTTTAATAAATAAAGGATGTATAGTCAACAAGCTAGAGAAATGAGATTTAGTATTCAGTTGAGTACGTTTTGAAGAGTTGATGGTCCATATAATCCCAAGTTTGAAAGGTGCTTTGTGTGTTTGTGTCAAGGTACAGGCAAAACTTATCAACCACCTCTGCTCTCAATCGTATTCCACTCAGAATCCACGTTGACAATGACCCGTATGGTCGGACTAGAATTGTATGTTTCACGATGATAAAATGCAAGGTTGAGGTTAGGACGAAACTCATAACTAACGATAAAGACCTTTTGTTGGTTCCCTCATAATGGGTGGTGATTCGCCACATCATTGAACATAATCATCCGTTGACTCCCCCGCAGTGGCACCATCTTCATCGTTCCGAAAGAAGAATTTCATAAGCATAAGGTGAGATAATTGAAATCATGACTGAAGCGCGACAACTGCTAGGGATGAGTAAAAGAAAAAGTAAAACTATTTTTTTTAAATCGAAACCTGGGTTTTTTAATTAAGTATAAAACTGAGTTGGGTATTCGAACCAGAATGTGAAGTATAAAAGCGGTTCGGGTTAGACTCACAATTTCTGAATTCGGAGACCCATTTTTTGAACCAGTTACACTTTTTAGAAAATATATATAAACTAAAAATCAAATTGAGACTTATTGACACCCTCATCACCAAGCGTTAGATAAACCGATTTATGACGTAATTTAGAAGTAGAATTTGGAAGTTATTTGCCAATTGGGGACATGACATAGGTCCACCCCGACGCGGCCACGCGCGGGTTTGGGGAGGCGAATGAATCTCCATATGAGATGGGTCGAATTGAATTTTAAATCGAAGTAAGAGTCGCCACCGAATTTTGTGGTTATTCGGAACCATTCGAACCCACTCTATGTCATAGTGGGCTGATGTGTCGTATTTATATAGCTTTATTCCCTCGATTCCGTTGTCTTTTATGGTCGGAACGCGCTCTTTAGAGCCGTTTCTTCTAACATTTTGCTTCGAGTGAGTGTTTTTGTAGATTCTACACGATTTCAGGTCTTTTTGTGCAATTACACTCATATCTGGTTAGAAGAACGATCCCGAGACAAAAACCCGTGCCTCAAGACGTTTAGGCGAAGAAGAAATGGGAGGTGACGATTCAATGGGCCATGAGAAGCGGCCCATAGCTTCTTTTATTAGTGCGTGCACGCCAGCCTGCATGTGACCGGCGGCCTGCCAGCCGGCCGGCATGACACAAGCCAATTTTAGCTTCATTTTATTGTGTGCCTCGGCCCCTGCATGTGGCAGGCGGCCGGCCGGCCGGCCGGGGTGCACACCCAGTTCATTTTCCGCCTAATTTTGTATAACTAAGGGGGAGGATTATTTTCTAAAAACACACTCTTGATACTTAGAAATTTTTCTTTAGAAAACTCGTGACCTTTAGGATTCTAGCACTCGGTTTTCACTCGGATTCGATTTCGGTAATTTCATTTTATGCAATTTTCAGTTCTACGTTTCAATCTTCATCGTAAATTACTTAGTTCGTCGTGATTTTCTCTATTTGCAATTTGTTGTTCCGTTTAGTTCGTTAGATTTTCGTCCGTTTATCATTAGATTTATTTGCTTCACCTTTTTATCATGAATTCTATATATGCGATTAGTTGTTTCGTAATCATCATGCGTAGCTAATTTTCTCGCTAGGGTCGAGGGGGATTGATGGGTTATTGTACGATTATGTTACTTTGATACTAAATTCATAATTATGCTAGTACCACTTTCGCGTGTTTATTTGTCGATTAATTTGTTAAAGGCCACAACATTTTAATCTGTTTGGGAAATTCTAGTTCCTGTGCGAAAGCCGAATTAGGATTAGATCACGCGCGATTTGGTAGGGAGTCTAATAAGTTGCGAGAGCCCGTTAGAACCTTCCTAGGTTGACACGATTCGAGAGAACGTGTTATAGCCGACTAGCATGTTATATGTTTATTATTATCGTCGCATAATTGTTGAGCATCTATCGTGAACCCGTGACCTTAGTTTTCACCTCTTTATTAGATTCGATTATTTATTATCGCATTTCAGTAGTGTTTTTATATCCTTCCACCAATTCAACCGTTCAAGAGCATCCTAGAATCGCCATAGCTAATTGACTAGTTTAACTGTTTCCCTGTGGATTCGATACCTTGCTTGCCGCTATCTTCTTGTTAGTAGCATTAGGTTTACCTTGATTGGGTGTGACGACTTTACCTACATCAAATTTGGCGCCGTTGCCGGGGAAACGGTTTTTCTTGTTTTTTTTTAGCTTGTTTCTTTTATGCTCTCTTTCGTCTCAAGGAATTAAAACTCCTTGAGATTGATCTCACTTTTCTACTGTAGTTTTGCTTATGCCCAGGTCTTTTCGGTCATCAGAGCTTACTCCGTTCGACCCCGAGCCCGAGAAAACTTTTCGTAGGCGACGACAGTTTTGGAGAGAGATTTCCGCAGCTCCCGATCTTGCGACTTTGGAAGCTATTCATACTGAATTTGTAGCTGAGAATCAGTCCTTTGAAGAAGAACATCAATCTCAGTCCGAGATCATTTTACCACCCCCTCCGAACATAAAAATGCCGAAGCTTTCTAGTCATTCGGAACCCGAGCAAACTGCTCTTCCCAAGTTGGTTAAACGACCAACTGCCACTCAAGGTACATTTGATATTCGACCCGCCTTTATCACATTGGTGGAGAAGAATCAATTTGGTGGTGACCCTAAGGAGGATCCTCACAAGCATATGAGGATTTTTACCGACTATTGCTCCACGATTCCACTTCCGGCCGGGGTAACTCAAGAAGAAGTCATGGAGATGCTCTTCATGTTTTCACTACGGGATTCCGCTAGGGAGTGGATAACCGATCTCGATAAAGTCACCGAAGGGATTACCGACTGGAATTCTCTTGCTCTTGCCTTCTACAAGCACTATTACCCTCCACAGAAGACGAACATGCTCCGGAGTCAAATCACCAATTTTCGTCAAACTCCGAACGAGAATATTCATGAAGCGTGGGAGCGGTTCAAGAAGCTTGTGAAGGAATGCCCGCACCATGGTTTTCAGGTTTGGTTTCTTTGTAATCAATTTTATAACGGGCTGTATGATGATTGCAGGAGTACATTGGATTCGGCATGCAATGGGCGTTTCCAATGTAATGTGGATGATGATAAGGCTTGGCAAACGATAGAGGAGATGGCATCTCATCACTCCCGATGGGGTAATCCACGTGGTAATACTCGATCAAATTCCGGTGAAAGTGGATCCTCGAATGCTGTGGCCGTTCAATTAGCCGCTTTGGCTAAGAGGTTTGATGCATTTGAAGTGTCAAATTCTCAAGGAGGAGGGGGCATGCATCAAGTACATGCCATGCAAGAATATGCATGCGTTCGTTGTGGTGCCGCGGACCACCAAGCTCAAGACTGCCTAGGCTCCATAGAACAGGTGAATGCGTTTCATTCTATGCGCCCACGTTATCCATATATGAATCAACCGGGCTATGATGCATCTCTCTTGTCTTACAGGAGTACTAATGTCTTGAACCCGCCTATTACACCACCCTATGTGCCCCCGCACAAGCAGAATCTCCAGAATCAGCATCAGCAGAATTTCCAGAACCAAGGAAATTTTCAGAACCAGCAGCAATTCCAGAACCAAGGAAATTTTCAGAATCAACAGAATTTCGGAAATCAAAGGAATTTCCAAAATCAGGGAAATTTTCAGCAGCGACCTCACTTGGGTCAACATCAACAAAATTTTGGCAATACTAATCAGAACTTCGGGAATTCTCATCAGAATTTCGATACTAGTCAGCAGAACTTTGGCCAATCCTCATCACAAGCTCAAGGTAATTCTTCTTCTTCTTCGAGTTCTAATGAAATGACTGAGCTTCGTAATATGATGCAGATGATGGCCAAGACCCAGGAATCTATGATGGCTCAAATGCAAAAGAATGATCAAGCTAAGGATAATGCCATCAAAAATTTGGAGAACCAAGTGGGACACCTTGCCGCGTCACAAGCAACGCGTCAACAAGGTAAACTCCCTTCTCAAGGTGATCAACAACATGATACGGCTAATGCGATCACTCTTCGTAGTGGCACACACTATGAAAGTCCGTCGATGCCTAAGGATGATTCACCGGCTGAGAAGGAGGAGGTTTTAGTGGAAGATGTCAATGAGGATGCAATTGTGGAAACTCCAAGTGATGAGCGAGTTCCACCACCCACTACTCCCGTTCCCACTCCGACTAGTCCAACAATTCAAGTACCATTTCCGGGTCGATTGAAGAATCGAAAGGAAACTACCCAGTTTGGCAAGTTCATGGAGGTTGTGAAGAATTTGCAGGTTACAGTCCCATTTACCGAGCTCATTATGCAGGTCCCGTCTTACACTAAGTTTATGAAGGACATCTTGACTCGGAAGAGAAGCATTGGTGAGCTAGAAACCGTCGCTCTTACTGCAGAGTGTAGTGCCTTTTTGCAGAACAAGACCCCACCAAAGCTAAAGGACCCCGGTAGTTTTTCGATTCCTTGCACTATTGGCACCTTATCGATTGATAAGGCTTTATGTGATTTAGGTGCTAGTGTAAGTGTCATGCCCTACTCCGTTTGTGAAAAACTTAATATGGGTCCTCTTAAGTGTACTAGTGTCACTTTGCAGATGGCGGACCGTTCCATAAAACGCCCTTTGGGAGTTTTAGAAGACGTGCCCGTTAGAGTTGGGAAATTTTTTATCCCAGTTGATTTTATCGTCCTTGACATGGCCGAGGACACCCAAATTCCCATAATTTTGGGAAGGCCATTTTTGCACACCGCCGGCGCGGTGATTGATGTCAAGAACGGTAAATTGACCTTGGAAGTGGGTGGAGACACCATTGTTTTCTGCTTAGATAGTACACTTAAGAATCCGATGATAACGGATTCATGTTGCATGATTGATGTTATGGATGTGTTGGTTCATGATTCTATGGAGGCGTCCCTTATACGGGATCCCTTAGAAGCTTTGATATGTTTGGAAGCGTGTGCAGGTGATGCTTCCGTTGACTCTGCTGTTGTTGATGCCTTAGAGGCCGCTTTGGAAGGAAGGATGCTCACGGAGGAACAAGGTGTCGATGTAACCAACATCGTACATACCTCATTTGCTATTGACACATCCGTTCCGGAGCGTAAGCCACTTCCGTCTCACCTTAAATATGCCTTTTTAGACGATACCGAGAGCTTCCCCGTGATTGTAAGTGCTGATTTAACTGAGCAACAACTTTCTGATTTGTTAGTTGTTTTAAAGAAAAATAGGAAAGCTTTGGGGTATAGTCTTGATGACTTGAAGGGAATCAGTCCCGATTTCTGTATGCATAGAATTAATCTTGAGGAAGGTCATCGTCCTTGTGTCCAGGGTCAACGTAAGTTGAACCCGAACATGCAAGAGGTTGTTAAAAAGGAAGTTATGAAGTTGTTGGATGCGGGAATTATTTATGCGGTTCCCGATTCAAAATGGGTGAGTCCGGTGCAGGTTGTACCTAAGAAGGGAGGGACTACTGTGGTCCCGAATGAGAAGAATGAGTTAATCCCTACACGAATTGTGACGGGATGGAGAATGTGTATAGATTATAGAAAGTTGAACACCGCTACACTTAAAGACCACTTCCCATTGCCCTTTATCGACCAAATGCTTGAGAGACTAGCTTCTCACAAGTATTTTTGCTATTTAGATGGATATTCGGGATTTTTCCAAATCCCGATACACCCCGCCGACCAAGAAAAGACCACGTTCACTTGTCCATATGGCACTTTCGCATATCGCAGGATGCCATTCGGGCTATGTCATGCACCCGCCACCTTTCAAAGGTGCATGATGAGCATCTTTTCCGACTACATCGAGTCCATTATGGAAGTGTTTATGGACGACTTTAGTGTGTATGGTATGAGTTTTTCAGCTTGTTTAGCTAATTTGGATACCATTTTAAACCGATGTGTCGAGGTTAGTTTGGTCTTGAATTGGGAAAAATGCCATTTTATGGTCACTGAGGGTGTTGTTTTGGGTCATGTGGTCTCCGAAAAGGGCATTCAGGTGGATAAAGCAAAGGTGCAAGTGATTGAGCAATTACCCTTGCCGGTTAATGTAAAGGGAGTGAGACGTTTCCTTGGTCATGCGGGATTTTATCGCCGCTTTATCAAGGACTTTTCCAAAATTGCTAAGCCACTTACACAATTGCTCTTAAAGGATGCCCCTTTCGATTTTACTGATGAGTGTGTGGAAGCTTTTAACAGGATTAAGCAGGCCCTCATTTCTGCTCCGATCATTCAGTCACCGGATTGGAATTTGCCATTCGAGATAATGTGTGACGCGAGTGATTATGCTGTGGGAGCGGTTTTGGGCCAAAGGAAGGACAAGGTCTTGCATGCTATATACTACGCTAGCAAAACACTTGATAATGCTCAGGTGAATTATGCCACCACCGAGAAGGAGTTGCTAGCTATAGTGTATGCTTTGGAAAAGTTCAGAACCTACTTGGTTGGATCGGAAGTCATTGTTTTCACCGATCATGCGGCACTCAAGTACCTCCTTGCTAAGAAAGAAGCAAAGCCCCGATTACTTCGATGGATCCTCCTCCTCCAAGAGTTTGATTTATCGATCCGAGATAAGAAGGGAGCGGAAAATGCCGTTGCAGATCATCTTTCGAGGCTTAGAGTTGAGGAGGAGGGAGTTGTCATCCCCATAGATGACTCTTTTCCCGATGATTCTCTCATGGCCTTAAGTTCCGGTGCAAGCGAAGGACCTTGGTATGCGGATTATGCTAATTATTTAGTTGGCAAGGTATTACCTTCCGATCTTTCCTATCAACAAAAGAAAAAATTTCTACATGATGTCCGACAATTTTTTTGGGATGACCCTTATTTATTTAAGGAGTGTGCCGATGGTATTTTCCGTCGATGTGTCCCTCAATGGGAAGTTCGAGGGGTTCTAGAGAGTTGTCATTCATCGCCATATGGTGGCCATCATGGACCGAGCCGAACCACAGCCAAGGTCCTCCAGTCGGGTTTTTATTGGCCAACCTTATTCCGGGATGCCCAAGCTTTTATTATGTCCTGCGATGCATGTCAAAGGACCGGTAATATTTCTAGGAGGCATGAGATGCCTCAAAATGGGATTCTCGAAGTAGAAATTTTTGATGTTTGGGGTGTAGACTATCAAGGCCCGTTCCCGTCATCCAAGGGCAACCGGTATATTTTGGTTGCGGTTGATTATGTCTCCAAGTGGGTGGAGGCAGTGGCATCTCCGGCTAATGATGCTAGAACGGTAATATCTCTGTTTAAAAAGACTATTTTTCCCCGCTTTGGTGTTCCAAGGGCGATTATTAGTGATGGTGGAAGCCATTTTCATGAGAAGCGACTTGATGCTTTGCTTGCTAAGTACGGTGTCTCGCACCGTACCGGTCTTGCCTACCACCCTCAAACGAGTGGGCAAGTTGAGGTGTCCAATAGGGAAATCAAGTCTATTCTCCAAAAGGTCGTGTCAAAAGCTAGGAAGGATTGGAGCTCTAAGCTAGATGATACACTATGGGCTTATCGTACCGCCTTTAAAACGCCTATTGGTACTTCACCTTACCGATTGGTCTATGGCAAGTCATGCCATTTACCGGTCGAGCTTGAGTATAAGGCTTGGTGGGCGATTAAGGAGCTTAACTTGGATCCACATTTGAGTGGGGAGAGGAGGCTTATGCAGCTGAATGAGTTGGAGGAATTCCGACTTGGTGCCTATGATAGTGCTCGAGTTTATAAGGAGCGCACCAAGCGCTGGCATGACAAGCATATCCTTCACCGTGAGTTCAATGTGGGAGATAAGGTATTATTATTCAATTCGAGGCTCCGGTTGTTTCCCGGAAAGTTAAAATCTCGTTGGTCCGGACCTTTTTCTGTCACCCACGTGGGTAAATTTGGCTCGATTGAAGTCGAGAGTGATGCGGGTGAACGATTCAAGGTGAATGGTCAACGATTGAAGTTATATCATGAAGGTGCTCAAGTTGGAGCGATTGAGGTTATACGACTTCATCCCGTTCCCTTATCCCACTAAACCTTATCCTCATCAAGTCGTGCGGGACTCTAAACCAGCGCTACCGGGAGGCAGCCCGAGTATGTATATAATTTCCCTCATTATTATTATTATTATTATTATTATTATTCTTTTAGTTATCTTAGTGAGGATGAGAGGAGGGACTAACGTTTTGGAGATGCGCAGAATCATCGGAAATAACTTGATGTGGAGATATTAGTGAAATAAGGAGAAGGAAAAAATTCGTCATACTTGTGTTAAAACAGCAGGTCACCTCAGCCTAGGCCTAGGGGGCCTGTCGACTCTAGGGGCCGAGGTACGAGTTGGATTTGAACTCGAAAAGAAGGATTTGTGCACCTCAGCCTGTGCCCAGGCCGCCTATGGACTTCAGGGGCCGAGGCACAAAGGAAAAATAAGGAAAATTGGAGCAAAAATCTCAAAAAGAGCAGTCCGGCCGGCCAGCCGGCCCCCGGTCCATACCGGCTGGCTGTGAGAGAAAAATTTCAATTAAAAAAATCAAAAAAAACGAGGTGAGCAGTCCGGCCGGCCAGCCGGCCGCCGGTCCAGACCGGCTGGGGCGTACAACAGACCCCCAAACCCATTTCTCGTGTCATTTCATTCATTCCTCCACTTCTCTCGTCTCTCTCTTCTCTCTCTCATCCCCCAAAACCCCAATTTTCTTATTTCCCAGCACTCATCCTCACTTTCTTCACCATCATTCCTCAAAATTTCCCCATTTTTCCCTCAAGTGTGCTACTTTCAGCTGATTTGCAATGCCTCCTCGGAACAAGCGCACCAGAAACGAACATGCTCAACCCGACATTGAGTCCGATCCGGTTTTTCCAGGTGTAATTTTTACCACTATTGACCAAAAGGTACGGTTTCAGAACTTGAGAAAGCGGTCTATTGTTCCAACTCGTTTTATCGATCGTGATGCTATGCGAACTTTAGGCTTAGATTCTGCTTTGGAACTATTGTTTAAGGGTGTTGGTATGGGTACATTTTTTACGATGCGTCGTAACACGTTTACCCAGCTTACGTTGGAATTTCTGAGTTCGTTTGAGGTACATAAGAATAGACGGACTGGTGATATTTCTGTTGAGTTCCGTTTATTGAATACTAGTTTTGCGCTGAGCCTGAAACAGTTTGGGGATTGTTTTGACCTTAAGGATTATGACGATCGTACACCACCCGAGCATGCTAATTTTAGGGTGGGTGATTTTTGGGAATGCATTGCTGACGCCCCGTACACTACCGCGGGGCATATGAGTTCAAACAATATTCATAATCCTGTTATTAAGGTTTGGCAGAGGTTTATGGGGTGGACGATTTTTGCTAGGAAAGAGCCACATAATGTGCGCACCGAGGAGGTGTTTATTTTGGGTTCATATTTGCGGCGTAAGCCGAAGGTGTGGCATATCAATATTACCTATCACTTGGTCCTCCAGTTTAGGAGAATAGCTACGGCCGTTGCCGACGTTCCCATTTATATAGGCGGGTTAGTCACGCAATTAGCTCTCCGGTTGACCGCTTTTCGCGAGGCAGATCATGATCCGGTCCAGGGTGAGATTACTCTTAGCCTCCGATATTTGGCTTCTCTTAACTGGATTTCTTCTAGGTATCAGAATCGTTGGGCTTGGCTTATTCATGAGCAGGCGACTATTATTTTGCAAGCCGGGTCGGTTTTGTCACTTGAGGCTGATCAGCCTAATTATTTATTACCCGTCGCTGCCCCTAGCTCTCTTCTTTCGTCGCATGCTGTTACCTATACTCGTCGCCCGACGAGCGAGCCTAGTACCTCCCGGCCCACTTCTGAGCCCGGTCCATCTCAGCCTGCTCCCGAGACCACCACCACTACTACTTTTGAGCAGCCTCCTCCACCACCCCAGTATGCTCCCCTCCATCCCGATCTGATTTCTTGGATGGAGCGCATGGAGTTGAGTGCCGGTTCGTCACGTTCTGACTTTGATACTTTTCGCACGGAGACTCGTGCCGACACCGCTGCTACTCACGCTCGTCTGGACAGGTTATATGCTGATCAGTGTCTCGGGATGTATCCCGTTTATGATGACTATGCTAGGCGTGCAGCTGTGCCACCACAGGGCCCTTATCCCTCGTACTTTTCGTGGCCCGTGGGTGGTTATACTGACCCTTCGATTCATGGCGACTTCCATCTTCACACTGACTATTTCAGTGCCCCGACGGGCCCTGCTTTTGGAGCCGCTGGTGATTATCAGGGAGGTG
Source organism: Agrostemma githago (assembly GCA_958450325.1). Lineage (NCBI taxonomy): Eukaryota > Viridiplantae > Streptophyta > Magnoliopsida > Caryophyllales > Caryophyllaceae > Agrostemma > Agrostemma githago. The sequence goes on along the minus strand of OY288244.1, from coordinate 21,438,877 downwards.
GTTGGTATACGGGTGGTGCGTCAGGTTCTGGGACCGCTGCAGATGATGGTATGGAGGATGATGATTTTGGTGATGATGATGATGATCAGTAGCGGATTGCTGACTCCGCTACCTCTCCATGTGTATATTTGGTATGTTTTTTTTTCTCTTTCCTCGGATTTTATTTGTGTCCCCCACCAATTTTGGGTCTGTATGATATGGACATTGAGGACAATGTCGAGTCTAGCGTGGGGGAGTTTTTAGTATTTCTAGTTTTATTTCCTTGAGTCTTAGTGGTTGTCTATGATACCGATTATGCAGCAATGATGATAATTTGCACTCTTTAGGCCACCTACTCATTCTTAATTGACATTCATTTGACCTTTGTTATGTGGAATAATAATTAATCGGCAAGTTTGCAACCAACCGGGCTATGATTTGTGGTTCCCATTTAGACCGACCCTGCATTTGGGCTTTAGCTACAAAATTGGTGAGATTTAGAGCCTCCTGTAGCCAGTACATTCATACCTGGCTACCACTTAGGATTGTGTGTAGGACTCCTCGTGGAATATGCTATGTCAATACGCATAAGTATGGTGTTTGCCCCTTCATTTTGACTAACTTGCCTAGTGATCATTTTTGGGTCATTTTCATTTTCATCTATTTCTATCCATTTTCTCCTTGGCTAAAATGTTAAAGAATTCACAAAATGAACTACAAAATCAAATTTGCCTACCCAGCCAAGCTTGATGAAGTAGGTCACCTAGTGCGTTCTATGCTCGTTACTGTGTGATTTTGGAGATTTTTGATGGATGATTGGATGCGGTTGACTCTGTCTCAAGGGAGTTTGTAGATCTTGTCCGGGTTAATTTGGGTTATTGTATATATTTGCTTCTAATTTTATCAAGCTGAAAAAAATATAGTTCAAAAAAAAAAAAAAAAAAAAAGAGGAAAAAAAATGAAAAAAGCAAAAAGGAAAAAAAATCGAAAAAATCGAAAAAGAAGAAGAAAAAAAAGAAAAAAATCAAAACAACACAAAAAAAAAATATATGTTATTCTTGTTACTTTTATTTTTCCGTTTACTTGATGAAATTTGAGCGCCCTCTTTTGATCCCGGACTCGTTCTCGTTGGTTGGTGGTTTGTATGATTTGTTTATGAAAGTGGAAGAATTTTTGAGTTGAGCATTATCACACTAGTTAGCTCACTAGCTTGGCTTTAACCTCACAAGACCATATCGATTTCCACCTTCTACCTTGTTATCACCATCCTTGCCTCCCTTTGTGATCTTAGCACGTTTTGTAAAAATTTAGAGGTCGATACCATATTAGATTGCGGGTATATTTCCATGAGTTGGAGTAGTTGAGCGTTTCCATATATATTTCACATATACACACCCTTCCTAATTGAGCGATGAGTGGCTCCGTGAGTAGCCTATGCAAGGGCTTTGGTTGAAAGTGTGGTTTCTACATGTTTTGCTTGGTAAAATTGTGCATTTGTTGATGGGTTATTTTTCCTATTTCCCGTCTTGGAATTCGTTTCTTAGACTCGGTTTAGATGTTTGCTATGACGGACTTGAGTATTTGGTTGCCTATTATTTGCTTTGAGCTGTTTTGGTATTATATTAGTTGTTTTCTTACGGGTCTTGCTTGAGGACAAGCAAGGGTTCGGTTCGGGGGAGTTTGATGTGTCGTATTTATATAGCTTTATTCCCTCGATTCCGTTGTCTTTTATGGTCGGAACGCGCTCTTTAGAGCCGTTTCTTCTAACATTTTGCTTCGAGTGAGTGTTTTTGTAGATTCTACACGATTTCAGGTCTTTTTGTGCAATTACACTCATATCTGGTTAGAAGAACGATCCCGAGACAAAACCCGTGCCTCAAGACGTTTAGGCGAAGAAGAAATGGGAGGTGACGATTCAATGGGCCATGAGAAGCGGCCCATAGCTTCTTTTATTAGTGCGTGCACGCCAGCCTGCATGTGACCGGCGGCCTGCCAGCCGGCCGGCATGACACAAGCCAATTTTAGCTTCATTTTATTGTGTGCCTCGGCCCCTGCATGTGGCAGGCGGCCGGCCGGCCGGCCGGGGTGCACACCCAGTTCATTTTCCGCCTAATTTTGTATAACTAAGGGGGAGGATTATTTTCTAAAAACACACTCTTGATACTTAGAAATTTTTCTTTAGAAAACTCGTGACCTTTAGGATTCTAGCACTCGGTTTTCACTCGGATTCGATTTCGGTAATTTCATTTTATGCAATTTTCAGTTCTACGTTTCAATCTTCATCGTAAATTACTTAGTTCGTCGTGATTTTCTCTATTTGCAATTTGTTGTTCCGTTTAGTTCGTTAGATTTTCGTCCGTTTATCATTAGATTTATTTGCTTCACCTTTTTATCATGAATTCTATATATGCGATTAGTTGTTTCGTAATCATCATGCGTAGCTAATTTTCTCGCTAGGGTCGAGGGGGATTGATGGGTTATTGTACGATTATGTTACTTTGATACTAAATTCATAATTATGCTAGTACCACTTTCGCGTGTTTATTTGTCGATTAATTTGTTAAAGGCCACAACATTTTAATCTGTTTGGGAAATTCTAGTTCCTGTGCGAAAGCCGAATTAGGATTAGATCACGCGCGATTTGGTAGGGAGTCTAATAAGTTGCGAGAGCCCGTTAGAACCTTCCTAGGTTGACACGATTCGAGAGAACGTGTTATAGCCGACTAGCATGTTATATGTTTATTATTATCGTCGCATAATTGTTGAGCATCTATCGTGAACCCGTGACCTTAGTTTTCACCTCTTTATTAGATTCGATTATTTATTATCGCATTTCAGTAGTGTTTTTATATCCTTCCACCAATTCAACCGTTCAAGAGCATCCTAGAATCGCCATAGCTAATTGACTAGTTTAACTGTTTCCCTGTGGATTCGATACCTTGTTTGCCGCTATCTTCTTGTTAGTAGCATTAGGTTTACCTTGATTGGGTGTGACGACTTTACCTACATCATGGGCCATATTTAAAACATGGCCCATTTCCGATGTCAGAGCTTATCGGGTTCGTCCCTTAGCATTTGATACCGATACCGACATTATCGGATATCGTGTATTGAATGACTCTCGTTGCCAATGGATTCGGACATCCGGAAACCATGGTTCTGAGTAAGGGGTGAGGGTACATGTTGGGAAGTTCATTGAGAACACCCAACCCCGCCCGCACTTAGCGGCCTTTACTAAGATATCGTCCGTTTTTATGTACACGTGTTAGTTTGACGGTTGAATGATATGCAAAGATTATTTTCCCTAGACATGTGAGAGAAAAATAAATGGGTTGCTAAGTCGTTTAATGCATGTTAAACTAATAACGTCAAAGTTATTTTAGCATGTGAATTCGTTTTAGTCTAATAAAACAAAGAAATAAATAAATGGCTATAAACACGAGAAAACGAGTTAGTAACGATAAATAAATCGAATAACGATGAAAATAAACAAAATGCATGATTTTTGAAAAGATTTATGTCACGTGATGGATTAGCACGCGTTGACCGAGGTCAAAAAGGTATTTATTGAAATATGTCGCGAAAGGTCGCTTTTTATGTAAGACTCGAGAAGAATAATAAAAAAATAGAAAAGCTAGGAAACGAAAAAAAGAGACTCGGCGGAACAGGCCACCGCGCGAGTCGCCTGACCGGTGCGCGACTCGCGTGGCAGGCTGTCCGATTTTTTTAATTTGTCAAAAAATCGTTAATTTATATAAATCGCGCACAAATATGGATTAATTTACGCCCGACTCATATTTTCGACATTCGTCGTATTCAATATTCGATTATGAAATCGATATCAAATATTCGGAAAAGATATAAAAAAAGGTTTTAAGAAAAATCGTTTTGTAGAAAAAAAAACGATGTTTAAGAAAAATCGTCGAGGCAAACGAAGAAGAAAGGGTCGTGGATTCAGGCCGCCGTGCGAGTCGCCTGAGGGTGGCGCGGCTCGCACGGTTTGCTGTCCCGGTTCAGTTTTTTCGAGAAATTGTTAATTTCGATAGATCGCGTATAAATATGAATTAATTTATACTCGTTCTATGCTTTCGATATTCGTCGTATCCGATATTTGATTATGAAATCGATATCGAATACTCGGAATGATTTTTAGAAAAGCTTTGTAAAAAAGGTTGTTTAGAACGAAAAAGTTTTAAAAAAAAGAATTTTGAACGAAAAAAGATGTTAATTCTCTCCGCGTATAAAATCGTCGAATTTTGTTTAAAAAAGATGTAACGATTTTATTTAGCATCAACGAGAATGAATTAATTTTGTTCTTGTTCGATACGATATTCGATTAGAGAATAAATATCGTATTTTAAGAACGTTGTATAAAAATAGATTTTGTAGTATCGATATTAGAAATAATGAAAAATATGCGAAAACGACCCATATTAAACGAGGACCGACGACTCGACACAAAAAGAACGAGAAAGATAGAGAGAGAGAAAAGAGAAGAGTCGGGTTTGATTTACACCCTCAACCTACATGCTTTGTTTTCTCGGGATAAGGCTTGTCGGAAAGTAGTTTAAACTTGGGAGCGTCGAGATGATGCGGGATGAGTTAAGGTGTCGGTTTGGTCGTGTAATGGGACGGTTTATCGGGGCTTCGAGGCTTCGTCGGGAATATGTCGGGATTCTAATAGACATCGAGGATGTATGATATGTGTATAATTTCTGTGTAAAAAAACCGTGTTATGACTTATATATCTGATGTCCTCCTATGTGTTGAACGGGAGGTCCTATTTATAGGAACCGAGGTAGTCTTGCTTGTGTGACAAGCAATACCGGTTTGGATAGGATCGTAAGAAGTTGAAAGGAACGAGAAGTCCGTTGCTTGGGGAGGAAGCAAGGGAATCTCGGCTGAATTGGCTGATTTCGGCCGAGTGTTTGACACTCGGTCGGTAATTGTTTTGGTTTTCGGATAGAATTCCCACTTGAGATCGAATTCTACCTTTAACGGAATTGTTTAATGATTAATGAAGCTGATATTTTGTAGTGTTTGAGTCCAAACCGGACGTGCAGTGTCACGCACGGTTGGCTCGCGGGTTTCGGAAAAAAATATCTTTGACCGGGTTTTGACTCGGTCGTTAAATGACGGTTTTACCCCTGGTGTCGGAATCGACCCAAATTAGTCTTATTTGACTCGAAACGACCCACTGGGCCTGGATTTGAGGTTGGTTCTGTAAGATTTGTACTCCGTAATAAGTCTAAACCAAATGTCCATGATTATGAGCCCATATCCGAGTCCATCAAAGCACGTTTACGTCCAATCATCATCGGGTGTTTGGTGGGAACTATTATAGACACCTGGCGGTCAAAATGTGGGTGTCTACAGAGCCCCCACTATGACTGAGGCTTGGACAAGGCAAAAGTCAGAGTAGCTACCAGGTCAATCAAGGATTAAAACCTGGCAGACTTCCGATCGGGTCGTTTAGAGTCCATTAGACCTGCGTGAAGGGCTCGCCAACCATAGGATAGAAATCATACCTGGGTTGATGCTGATAATGTCGCGGGAGCTGTCTTGGAAGCTATAGGTATTCCTGTTTGCAGGTACATCCTGTCTTAGAATTGCGTGGGAGCTTGCCTTGGAAGCTATGGGCATATCTGTTTACAGATATATCCTGATTCTTCAGTAGAAAATGTCGCTTGAGCTTTCCACTGGGGAACTTTTCTTAGAATTCTTCGGGAGTCTTGTGTGTACCTGTATGCTGACATAATTTGTATGTAACATTTAGGTGAAACACCGACTCATGCTGGGGAAGAAATGATGATTTTTTCGAAAATTTTGAAAAGAAAAAAATGCTGAATTTTTTTGAAAAGCTTGGAAATAAGGATGCTTGGGATGACTTTGATTCCTAATCGGATTTTGACACGGATTCCTGGAACTTCATGGTTAGGCCTGTATGCCTAGATGAAGTAAGGGATGTGATAAAAAGTCCTATTCCTGTGGTGATTAGGAAAAAGGATATTCTCTATTTTAAATAGAGGGTTCTGGCTTCTTATTTTCATATTCCAACCCAAATCTTTTCTTTCATCTTAAAATCCCTTAGACTTTTTAGGATAAAAGAAACTATTCTCGCAATGGGTATTGATCATTTGACTACGATGGTTCAGGCATGGGCTCAAGACTTTCGAGACGAGGATAAAGTTCAACTAACTCAAATGGGAATTGTGGCTTTATTCCCACTCCAGCGACTTAGGGTAGATTCGCACTTTCTTGATGCTTGCTTATCCTTTTGGGATACTACCCACCATGTTTTTGTATTTTCTCGAGGAGAAATATGTCCTCTTCCTGAAGAAATTGCAGCTATAGGCGGTTGGTGCCCTAATGCTCGTCGTGCTATTCCCCCATTTTATCCCGACCCAAGGAGTAGACTAAGGGATTTTCTTGGCTTGTCGCATGCTGAGACAGCCCGTATGGTAAAGGGAGATTCAGTTTCCCTATTTGACCTGGCTGATAAATTTATGAATCCAGTTGGTGCAAGAATTACTTCTACCCATAGGCGTAGGGCTTTTGCCTTTTGTATGCTGCATCGATATACCTTTGAAGGTCGGATGGATGCTGACTCGTGTTTGGGTGAGATCAGGCTGATTAGCATAGTTGACCAAATGGAGACAGGTCACAGCCCGGCTTGGCTGATAACTGGGGAGATTTTTATGGGCCTTGATGCTAGAAGACTTGACCCGGATCGACAATTGACAGGAGGCATCTGTCTTTTGCAGGTATTTAACCGTTTTTTCCTTTTTTCGAAAAATTGCCCGATTTTCCGAATTTTTCCGCAATTTCGAATTTTCCAGAATTTCCAATTTGTTCCGAAATTTTTTGATTTTTCCGAAATTTTTCGAAATTTCCAATCTTCGAAAATTTTGATTTTTTTTTTGAGATTTTTTTGATTTTTCCGAAAATTCGAATTTTCGATTCTTTTCCTTTTTTTTTGATTTTTCGAAAGTTTTTTGACTTTTCGAAAATTCTTGTAGATCTGGTTATCCGAGCGTCTGTCAATCATAGAGCCCCCAGTGAACATATCCAGATATCGCAGCTGTCAGATTGGCTCAAGATCCCGACGAATAAGCTCAAGTCATTATATAAATCGAAAGTATTGGGATGAAGAGCTAACATTCCATGGTAGGCCTTTGATTAGATGGAATGTCATCTGGTGGTTTCTTTCAAGACTGACGGGATTGGCTAAGAGGGACAAGGCCCGTTATCTGGTGATCTTGTCTTTGAACTGGACCGTCCATATCTATCTGGATCGTATTCTGAGACAGTTCGGTTCGTTTCAGCAGATCCCCGAGACTGAAGCAATCATTAGCGTTTCGCTCCAATTGACGGACGCTATGTGTGACACGTGGCTACAACGATGGTTTACCCGTGTCATGTGGACTATACCTCGCCCTTGTCAAACCACTTGGGTTTCTGAATCATATCGAAAATGGACCTCTGAAGAATCCCAGGAGACCCGTAAAACTTTGAAGACTAACGAGGCTTTTGACTTGGCCCGTCGAAAATCGGCAAAAGACAATAGGCGGTTCTTTGATAAAGAGGAGACTCCAACTACCTTTGCTGAGCCGGGGTCGGGTTCTAAGTCAAAAACTAAGACTCGAGCTAATGAGACCGGTGCTAGTGACTTGGAGAGAAGGCTCGGACCGAAACTAGTGGTCCGAGATAAGCTAGGTCCGTGTGAGGTGACCGGGGAGTCGAGTTTGAAGAAACGATCCTGGGTTAAGGAGATTCCCTTGGTGATTAGGGAGCGTTCACCTCCACGTCGACGCTGGTGGGTGGAAAAGGAAACTAAGGACAAGGGAAAGGAAAAAATGCCTTAGTTTTTTTAATATTTAAGTATTAGTATTATTTATTGTGTGCTGATTTTTTTTTGATTTTTTGTAACTTTCCGGATTTGTCGGATTTTTTTTGAAATAAAATAAAGAAGTTTATTAAAGAACCGTTCCTGTTTTCTTTTCTTGATTGCAGTGGTTGTGCCCTTTTGAGGGGCTGCCTACGTATCCACAATAAATGGAATCAAATCAAACGTAGTTCAGACTTAATTTGCAATTTCGAAATACATCAAGACTATTGGTTCAAGATGTTTGTAACAGTAGAATAAATAATTCTAGCTTTTGACTTGTCTTTAAAAGTTTTGAAAAGGTTTTTTTTAATAAACTTTTGCAAATGACATTGAGAGAGGTGGGTTAAGGGTAGTAGCGCTTCAGCTGGTCCAGGTTAGTTGGGTTGACAAACTCGTTTCCGTCCAGATCCGTTAGCATTACGACTCCACCTGATAGAATCTTCTTTACCAGATACGGCCCGGCCCAGTTAGGTTTGAATTTTCTCCTTGGGTCTACTGGTAAAAAAGCTCGAACAGACTTGAGAACCAAATCTTCTTCTTTGATGTTTCTGGGCCTCACCCTTTTGTTGAAAGCCCGCTGGGTTCTCTTATGATAGATTTGTATATTATTGAGGGCACGAGATCGTCGTTCGTCTAAAAGGACTAGCGAGTCATATCGTGCTCGAACCCAATCAGCTTCGGGTACTTGACTCTCGAGTAAGATTCTGAGCGACGGTACCTCTAACTCAACAGGTTGGACAGCTTCCATCCCGTATGTAAGGTAATACGGTGTCGCCCCGGTCGCAGTACGAATCGAGGTTCGATATCCCCAAAGTGCAAATGGTATTTTGTCGGGCCAATCCCGGTAATTATCAGCCATCTTTTTGAGTATGGTGACAATTGTTTTATTAGCCGCTTCTACCGCTCCATTGGTTTGAGGTCGGTAGGGTGAAGATGTATGCCTTTGAATTTTGTACTTGGTCAGCAAGGCTGCTGTTTCGGCTTGAAAATGGGTCCCGTGGTCACTGATGAATTCATGAGGGATCCCATACCGGCATATTATCTTATTTTGAATGAATTTGGCGACATGGCTGGCGTTGAGAATACGATAGGATCCAGCTTCGACCCATTTGGTGAAATAGTCGATTGCTACCAAAATGAAGCAGTGTCCTCCGGTTCCCGAGGGGTTTATCTTTCCAATTATGTCGATTCCCCATGTTGAAAATAGCCAGGGTGATGTCATGGTGTATAGCAAGGATGGTGGCATATGCTGCACATTGGCAAAAATTTGACAATTATGGCAATGTCTAACATACAGCTGACAGTCGGTTTCCAGTAGTATCCGAGCCTCGGGATTTTTGGGACTAACATCTGGGCATTCATGTGTGGGCCGCATTCGCCATCATGTACCTCAGCCATAACTTTTTCAGCGTTGGTTTTATCAACACATCGAAGAAGAGCCCCCTGTGCTGTCTTTTTGTAAAGTTGCCCATCGTCGGTGCGGATGAACTGGGTTGCCAGTCTTCGCAGGGCCTTTTTGGCTCGGTTGTCAGCTCCTGGTGGATATTCCCCGATTGCTAGGTATGTCAACACAGCTTGATACCATGGCTCGGGATCAGGTATCTCGATTTCTTCGATGTCGTGGATATATGCTGGCTCGGATCGTCTTTCGACACAGATTGGCATACTGGTCATATGATCGGGAATATTTAGCAAAGATGCCAGTTTTGAGAGTGCATCTGCGAATTGATTCTCTTCTCGAGGTAGGTATATATATTCTACCTTTTGGAACTGTTTCTCGAGATCCCTTACTCGTGCCTGGTAGGCCACGGGATTAACATTTCGAGTCTTCCATTTTTGGAGTGCTTGATTAATGACCAGAGATGAATCACCGTGTACTCGGAGGTTTGTGACAACTAAGTCTGCGGCGGCTTGTAGCCCGTGGATACATGCTTCATACTCAGCGGCATTGTTGGTGACGTCAAAGTCTAACTTGATGCATACGGGAGTATGTTCCCCTCTTGGCGAGATTAGGAGAATCGCGACTCCAAATCCTCGGAAATTAGATGCCCCGTCAAAGTATAAGTCCCACGCTTCGGTGTCAGTGTGGAAAATGTCTTCATCCGGGAAGGACCAAGTGTCGGTGTGTCCTTCTTCGGTTATGGGAGTGTCAGCGAGAAATTCGGCTACTATTCGTCCTTTGATGGCTTTGAATGGTATGAACTTCAGATCGAATTCTGCCAACATTAAGGTCCATCTTGATATCCTGCCGTTGAGGATGAGCTTCTCGAAGAGGTATTTGATCGGATCCATTCTGGATAATACTTGTACCTCGTAACTGAGCATGTAATGTCGGAGCTTCTTAGTGGCCCAGACCAGAGCTAGACACGTCTTTTCGAGCATGGTGTATTTACACTCGTACTCTAAAAACTTCTTGCTGATGTAGTATATGGCCCGTTCTTCGGAGTTGACCGTTTGAGCTAGCATAGCCCCCATGGCTGTCTCTGTCGTGGTTAGGTATAGTGACAAAGGCAAACCGTGCTGAGGTGGCATCAGGACCGGTGGTGAAGACAAAATTTCTTTGATTCTATCAAAGGCTGCTTGGCATTTGTCGTCCCATAATAACCGTTCCCCTATTTTCAGCTTCTTGAAGATCGGTTCACACACCATGGTTAGTTTTGAAATGAACCTGCTGATGTATTGGACTTTTCCGAGAAACCCTCTTATCTCCTTTTCGGTTTTAGGGGGCTGCATCTCGGTGATGGCCTTGATTTTGGCTGGATCAACTTCGATGCCTCGTTGGCTAACGATATGACCCAGTAATTTGCCAGATGTTACCCCAAAACTGCACTTCTGAGGGTTTAGCCTCATGTTGTATTTGCGTAATCGGGTGAAGAACTTCCTCAGGGCGGTGATGTGACCATCTCTGTCTTTGGATTTGACGATCATGTCGTCTACGTAAACTTCCACTTCTTTATGCATCATGTCATGTAATAAAGTTGTGGCGGTTCGTTGATAGCTGGCCCCGACATTGATGAGACCAAATGGCATAACAGTATAGCAATAAGTACCCCAAGGTGTAATGAAGGTGGTCTTATCCATATCTTCTTCTGCCATTTTTATCTGGTTATACCCCGCATACCCGTCCATAAATGATAGGAGGGCATGATCAGCTGTGTTATCCACTAGTATATCGATGTGTGGTAACGGGAAATCATCTTTCGGGCTCGCCTTGTTAAGATCCCGAAAGTCTACACAGACACGAACCTTACCATCCTTTTTAGGGACTGGTACAATGTTTGCAACCCAATCTGGATACTCGGAGACTCGTATGAACCCAGCCTTGAATTGTTTGTCGACTTCTTCCTTGACTTTGAGGGACCATTCGGGCCTCATGCGTCAGAGTTTTTGTTTAACCGGCTTGAACCCTTCCTTGATCGGTATATGGTGCTCGGCTATTTCGCGATCAATCCCCGGCATGTCCTTGTACGACCATGCGAAGACGTCTTTGAATTCTTGAAGGAGAACTATGAATTGTTGTTTCTCCTCGGGATCTAAGGATAATCCTATCTTAAGCATCTGAGGTTCTAAGGTTGTTCCCACGTTGATGGATTCGGTTTCTTCGATTACCGGATTGTAGGATTCCCTTTGCTCTAGTTGCTCGATCAGGTGTGGAGGTAAGGATACCTGTTCGTCGGGTTTCTCAATGTCATTGCACATAATATTTTTGGAATTGAGAAAGTTTTGAAAATGAGACAAGTCGTAAGCAGAACGGTTGTTATTATTGATCATGAATTGAGAAAATAGCTCGAAGAGAGCTGCCATCTGATCACTAGTCAGTGGCGGGATAGGTAGGGTGCCCGGGACAGACCCCGAGGCACTAGGAATAGCTAAAGGGAGAGGGGGAGTTATAGGATTGACCCTAACACCAGACTCACTAGACTCAATCTTAGACTCTGACTCGGACTCCGACTCAGACTCAGACTCAGATTCTGGCATTTCTCCTTCCCCTGTGATCAGCTTATAAGTCCTTCCTTGACTGTCAGTCCATTTGACAGTCTTCCTCCAGGCTCTGCTTCCGGTCCCGGACTCGACCTCCGAGATCAGCTGGATGGATCAAAGGTGCGGCTACGGAGAATGAGGCTGACCAACTCTTCCTTTGGTGTTGGCATCGTGAGTTCCTCTCCGAAAAGTAGCCCTAGCGCGGGCTCAGCATTCTTAGCATCTTCGGACTGGATAAGAGCGAAGATGTCATCCGGTATGTAGTTGCAGTCCTGGGCCAAGTGGGTCCCAGGGCGCGTGGTTGTGGGCCGATATAGGCCCGTTTGGACAGTCTCGAACACTAGAGTGACAAAGATAATCTTGTCGGCTCCGGTTTGGCCCATGTTTTCCGGAGTTAGGGTGTAGCCCAGGCCTGTTTGAGTCCTCCCATTGTCCAGAACTTCGAGGATTTTTCCTGCAGGGAGATCGGGTCTTGATGTAACCCCCGGTAAAAAACCCAGATTCTGCAACATTCGGTCAAGGCGAACCGTGAAGTAAGGATGGAAGAGATGATCTTCTTCGATGGCCCCTACGAAATCGAACCCCCAGAGATCGGTGCGGCCCGAGGTGTTGCAGTTAGCCACGGTCATAGGTGTGGCTTCTAGAGTGATGACGGTGTCATGCAAAGGTAACTTGATTTTCCGATGCAAGGTGGAGCATACAGCCCTAGTCGCGTGGATCCAAGGTCTTCCCAAAAGAAGGTTGAAGGAGGAAGTCACGTCGATCACTTGAAATTCCAGCTTCTTCTCTATTGGGCCTGTTATGATAGTAAGTTTTGTGGCTCCGGCTACTGACTTTGGACTTCCGTCAAAAGCCTGAATGGTTTGAGCTGTGGGAATGTAGTCGGCCTCGATGATGCTGAGGGCTTTGGCAGTCCTCAAGGGAAGGACATTGACTGCTAACCCGTCGTCAATTAGGGTCATGGGTAGGTACTTTCCACGGCAGATGACCGTGATGTAGAGGGCCATGTTGTGGGTTGGCCCAAATGGTGGTAGATCAGCGTTGGAGAAGGTAATTAGTGGCCTTCCTCTATGGATTTCCCCTTTAGGTGGGGTAGAACCGTGGCTACCATTTCAGCTGGAGTAGCCATAAAGTCGATTTTGACTCGATCAAGGGCCTTAGTGAGTGCCTCTCGATGTTCCTGGGAGCTAACTAAGAGTTGCCATATAGAGAGGTCAACTCGAGTCCTGTTTAGCTGCTTTACAAGAGCCTTTTCAGCAGTCGGCTCTTCTGGGGCGGGCTCCACCCTAAGTGGCTCGGCAATGATGAGGGCTTGACTAGTGGCTAAGACCTTGGACTTAACCTTCTGAATCTCCTCGGGCGTGATGGGGACAGCTTCCCCTTTTGTGAGGTAGACGTCGTCTTCGTCGTCGCACCTGATCCCGTTTATTTGCGGGACAAATGGAGAAATGAGGTATTAGCAATCCATTATTTCCCCGGAGAAGATGGCGTGAGTGGCCAACGGCTTATCCTTGTTGTTGGGTTTACCCCCGGGCAAAGGGATCTTCCCGCTCTCGATGAGATCTTGGATAAGGTGCTTTAGCTTCCAACATTTCTCTGTATCGTGTCCCTTACCACGATGGTACAGACAGTAGGCCTGAAGGTTGTAGGCCTTGGAGCGACGTTCGACCGGGAGATCAGGTGTTGGGCCTATCGGGGTGATAAGGCCTTTTGATGAAAGCCTCTGCAGGGCATTTTCATAGGTGGTGCCTATGTCGGTGAATACCTGGGGGGTGGTATTCTTCTGAGACGAGGTATCAAGTGCGTTTACCTCGTCAAAAATGCTTCGAGTGGCAGCGGTAGATGTGGGCTTGCTCGTTGATGAGCTGGCCCCTTGGTATCCCTTGGTGGAGGCCTTAGTGAGGCTTTCCAACCTTAAATCATCTTCGATTCTCGTTCCCATCTCAGTTAGGACCGCGAAGCTAGGTATGATGGCGTACCGGAGATGGACCCGGTAAGCAGGAAGGAGGTTCTTGACGAAGGCTCCAACCAGCACTTTTTCACTGGGCTTATCGACCAGTTTGACGCTTTCAGCCCTCCAGCGTTGAAGGTATTTTGTGAATCCTTCCTTAGGTTCCTGGGCCATTACTTCCAGGGTGCGCATAGTGGTCTGGATTTCTGTGTTGTCGACGTAGTTCCGAGCGAATTTCGTTGCCACGTCATCCCAAGTTTTGTATTTCTTGGAATCGAGCCGGTAGTACCAGGCTCTTGGGTGCTTCTCGAGAGAAGAAGCGAACAGGTGCTTGAACATGTTGGACTTAACCCCCTTAAGGGCCATGAACTCCTTGAAAGCCCGGATATGGTGGATCGGGTCTTCAGTAGCTTCGAACATTGGCAGGCCCGTCAGATTGAGATTGGCGGGTAGTTCATCGGTCAACGGTGTGTAGGTCCGAGCATTCTCCGTGTGGATGGAGTTTTGGGTCGACAGATGGACCTGTTCCTGCAGTTTGTGGACTGCGCTGGCCAATTCAACTAAAGGCCCAGTAGTATCGATACTGCCGCTAGGAGTTCCCTGCTCCACGACACTTACCCGGGTAAGGATGGCGATCTGGTCCCTTCTCATCGACGTGATCATGTTTTCCAGCTTGGTCAAAGAGGACCTCAATTCATCGATGGCTTGTTGCGTCATGGCTCGGGTGTGGGGTGGCCTGTCTGTAAGGGCACCGCGTAATCAGTAACTGACCCAGATCTTAGAATCAAAAGTGCATCCCGAGCAAGGAAAAGACTAAACGAGAAAAAGACCGGAAACTGACTTCTAGACGGATGACCCGTGGATGGTGGGCCTTCCTTAGGATTCGGCAAAGGGGGCCTAGTCCCGTTCGAAGGAAGGTCTACGTGAGAATTCCCCAGAGTTTGGACTCGAGTGTGTAAACGGGCTTCCCTTCGTAGGAGTTTGTCCTACGAAGGTGGGCCGTGCCTTGACAAATAAGGCGGACTGGGATGGGGTGGAAATCCGTGATGTAAGATCGACGGAGTTTCGACGCTATAGACTCTTACAACCTATGACAAGACCCGACACTGCTAAATACGGGAAGTCCTAAGAAGAAGAGGGTTTTGAAAAGAGAATTGGATTTGAAAACCGAACAAAGTCGGGTAGGATGGTCCGATTTTTTTGAAAACCGAGAAAAATGTTATCGGGTCGAGATTTCGAGTTTTTTTTTCGAAAAGGTTTGGACAGCATACCGGCTAAAAATAGGCTATTTTGAGTCAAAATCATAAGTCCTAAATTTTGTAGCTTTCCGGGTTTTGAAAAATAGATAGGTTTGAAAAGATGCAAGTTTTTGAAAATGACGTTTTTTGAAAAATAAAGACCAAAGAAGATCAAGTAGCATGTAGTCATGGAAACAGTATAATGACACCATGTATGCTCTTAGTCTAAGTCTCGGTCGGTCAAATAGGGTCTATACCAACAACGATCGCATTCTCGCAAATCAGGACGGACTTCCTAAGCCGAGTTGGTCTTAGAACCTGCCCTAAAACCCATGCGAGTTCCGCCATCGAAGTCTTTAGTGCACCCATGTTGGAATGCACCGCGGTATAGTGGGACGTCGGTCACAAGTAACCGGCCCGGGAAAGAATGGGGTTATGCATGAACCATTGAACTAAAACGTGTACATTATTATTCGAACGATTTCTTTTCGAGTCTCACCTTGAGGATGCCGATGGTAAGTAACACATCAGTTAATCCCCAGCAGAGTCGCCAAATTGGGGACATGACATAGGTCCACCCCGACGCGGCCACGCGCGGGTTTGGGGAGGCGAATGAATCTCCATATGAGATGGGTCGAATTGAATTTTAAATCGAAGTAGGAGTCGCCACTGAATTTTGTGGTTATTCGGAACCATTCGAACCCACTCTATGTCGTAGTGGGCCATATTTAAAACATGGCCCATTTTCGATGTCAGAGCTTATCGGGTTCGTCCCTTAGCATTTGATACCGATACCGACATTATCGGATATCGTGTATTGAATGACTCTCGTTGCCAATGGATTCGGACATCCGGAAACCATGGTTCTGAGTAAGGGGTGAGGGTACGTGTTTGGAAGTTCATTGAGAACACCCAACCCCGCCCGCACTTAGCGGCCTTTACTAAGATATCGTCCGTTTTTATGTACACGTGTTAGTTTGACGGTTGAATGATATGCAAAGATTATTTTTCCTAGACATGTGAGAGAAAAATAAATGGGTTGCTAAGTCGTTTAATGCATGTTAAACTAATAACGTCAAAGTTATTTTAGCATGTGAATTCGTTTTAGTCTAATAAAACAAAGAAATAAATAATTGCTACAAACACGAGAAAACGAGTTAGTAACGATAAATAAATCGAATAATGATGCAAATAAATAAAATGCATGATTTTTGAAAAGATTTATGTCACATGATGGATTAGCACGCGTTGACCGAGGTCAAAAAGGTATTTATTGAAATATGTCGCGAAAGGTCGCTTTTTATGTAAGACTCGAGAAGAATAATAAAAAAATAGAAAACGGAGGAAACGAAAAAAAGAGACTCGGCGGAACAGGCCACCGCGCGAGTCGCCTGACCGGCGCGCGACTCGCGTGGCAGGCTGTCCGATTTTTTTACTTTGTCGAAAAATCGTTAATTTATATAAATCGTGCACAAATATGGATTAATTTATGCCCGACTCACATTTTCGACATTCGTCGTATTCAATGTTCGATTATGAAATCGATATCAAATATTCGGAAAAGATATAAAAAAAAGGTTTTAAGAAAAATCGTTTTGTAGAAAAAAAACGATGTTTAAGAAAAATCGTCGAGGCAAACGAAGAAGAAAGGGCCGTGGATTCAGGCCGCCGTGCGAGTCACCTGAGGGTGGCGCGGCTCGCATGGTTTGCTGTCCCGGTTCGGTTTTTTCGAGAAATTGTTAATTTCGATAGATCGCGTATAAATATGAATTAATTTATACTCGTTCTATGCTTTCGATATTCGTCGTATCCGATATTTGATTATGAAATCGATATCGAATACTCGGAATGATTTTTAGAAAAGCTTTGTAAAAAAAGGTTGTTTTGAACAAAAAAGTTTTAAAAAAAGGAATTTCGAACGAAAAAGTTGTTAATTTTCTCCGCGTATAAAATCGTCGAATTTTGTTTAAAAAAAGATGTAACGATTTTATTTAGCATCAACGAGAATGAATTAATTTTGTTCTTGTTCGATACGATATTCGATTAGAGAATCGATATCGTATTTTAAGAACGTTGTATAAAAATAGATTTTGTAGTATCGATATTAGAAATAATGAAAAATATGCGAAAACGACCCATATTAAACGAGGACCGACGACTCGACACAAAAAGAACGAGAAAGAGAGAGAGAGAGAGAAACGAGAAGAGTCGGGTTTGATTTACACCCTCAACCTACATGCTTTGTTTTCTCGGGATAAGGCTTGTCGGAAAGTAGTTTAAACTTGGGAGCGTCGAGATGATGCGGGATGAGTTAAGGTGTCGGTTTGGTCGTGTAATGGGACGGTTTCTCGGGGCTTCGAGGCTTCGTCGGGAATATTTCGGGATTCTAATAGATATCGAGGATGTATGATATGTGTATAATTTCTGTGTTAAAAAACCGTGTTATGACTTGTATATCTGATGTCCTCCTATGTGTTGAACGGGAGGTCCTATTTATAGGAACCGAGGTAGTCTTGCTTGTGTGACAAGCAATACCGGTTTGGATAGGATCGTAAGAAGTTGAAAGGAACGAGAAGTCCGTTGCTTGGGGAGGAAGCAAGGGAATCTCGGCTGAATTGGCTGATTTCGGCCGAGTGTTTGACACTCGGTCGGTAATTGTTTTGGTTTTCGGATAGAATTCCCACTTGAGATCGAATTCTACCTTTAACGGAATTGTTTAATGTTTAATGAAGCTGATATTTTGTAGTGTTTGAGTCCAAACCGGACGTGTAGTGTCACGGTTGGCTCGCGGGTTTTGGAAAAAAATATCTTTGACCGGGTTTCGACTCGGTCGTTAAAAGATGGTTTTACCCCTGGTGTCGGAATCGACCCAAATTAGTCTTATTTGACTCGAAACGACCCACTGGGCCTGGATTTGAGGTTGGTTCTGTAAGATTTGTACTCCGTAATAAGTCTAAACCAAATGTCCATGATTATGAGCCCATATCCGAGTCCATCAAAACACGTTTACGTCCAATCATCATCGGGTGTTTGGTGGGAACTATTATAGACACCTGGCGGTCAAAATGTAGGTGTCTACACCAATGAGGTGGTTTGAGGGAACCATTTTATAT
Organism: Agrostemma githago; assembly: GCA_958450325.1. NCBI lineage: Eukaryota > Viridiplantae > Streptophyta > Magnoliopsida > Caryophyllales > Caryophyllaceae > Agrostemma > Agrostemma githago. Next base: position 21,420,727 of record OY288244.1, on the reverse strand, counting down.
AAAAAAAAAATAGTTAACGTATAAAAAAAACTCGAGTACCTATTTTAAACCGGGATGGTTCCGGTTATGATTGTCATTTTTTATTTTTAAACAGGGTCCCCAAACTGATTTTAAAAAAGGTTCAAAAACCTAATTTTGCTCATCCGTACCAACTTCTACCAATTAGATTTGGTAATCGGGTCATTCAGTTCGGCTTCGGATCGGGTTCAATTGGTTCGGCGATAATCGAGTTGACCTTACTTTCGGGTTTAATTTGATTTATTTCGATTGGGGTTCATTTTGGGGATCCACTTTTATCGATTTGTGTTATTTTGAATCGATTTGAGTCGGGAACGGGTCGAATCAAGTCAATATCAGTTCAGGAGAGTTTCGGATTATAATTTCTTGACTGAAAATTAAAAAATTAACTTGAGGTTTGTTATACTTTTCAATGTGTATGTAAAACTTAAAATGTATTAATAATAAATAAATAATCAATGAAAGAACTCCTAAGTTGAAGGTGTTTTAATAAGAAAATAAGTATTTTTTGAATCAGGTTAATCAGTTTGGTTATTTTTAATTCATGTTCAGGCATTAAACGGTTATATTGAGTTTGGTTCAATTCGGATTGAATCGGTTTTGGATGTAAGATCGAGTTAATCGTATTGGGTGTTCGATCGGTTATCGATTAAGTTGTTTTCGATCGATTATTTGGGTTCGGTTTGACTTTGCTAGGTCTATACCCAATATAGATATGTGGTTGTATGTTCCGGGAATGAGGATCATTACAATTTCATTAATAAGCTTGAAATACGTGCAAATATAAGCCGGCAATGCATGCAGTGTTTCCAATAATTTTTTATCCTAAAGACAAGTAGAAGATGCAAGGTTCTTTACCGTCTTCTATTCGACGCAAAACACAGGTTATCATATGTCCTCTAGCAAGAATCAATGATGAATGAAGATTACTTACAATATCACGATGTCATTGGTTTTATACTACTTGTCGTACTAATAGGTACAACGTTATACGGGGTGCATTTGTCGGTATTAATAATCATTGATCAAATGTGTTGTTCATTTGTGTGTTTATAGCAAATGAAAAAAAACATTTTAATAGTTGTTCGAAGCTTTTAAGAACTTTATGAGTCGACAAGTTTTATCAACTTAAATATTCACTGATGAAGACTTTGCCATAGACAATGCAATTTAGAAGGTACTGTCTAAGTTATTACCATTATTATTACTACGTAGGAATATTTGATCAATATTATTGGATATACGATGGTTACATGATACGTTCATTGTTAACTGATATGAGTACTACGCAAATATGATAACTAACTCGAAATAGTTGTTAACAAGATATACAAAGATGGTCACTATGAATAATAACCACTCTCTGCATTACTTTAAACGTTGAAATTCTTAATTTTATGAAAATTATAGCTTATGTAGAATTTTATCCATATATGGTCATTGTATGATATAAACTTGTTACCTGACACATATTGTAATCAACTGATGATGACAATGACATAACTTGGCAACGAAATAACATTATACATATTATTATACATAACTTGACACAAAATAAAAATAAATAAATAAATATGTGTGTGTACGAGCTAACATTAATTGTAATATCATAACAACATAACTGACAACATTTGTAATGTCTATTAGTCTGTTTTATTAATGTTTTAATTCACTGAATATATTCTTTTTAAAAGCAATAGCTAAATATTTAATAAATGATCACTGACATCATTTGTATTCTTCTTATTAATTAATTACATCAACTAATGCGAGAACTTTTTAACTTACATCTTAAAGAACATTTATTAATAACTTGTCATACACCTACTAAATTCTAATAATAACTCATTTTTGTTACAAATTAGGACGCTATAAAAAGGAAATAAATTAATACCAAATTTAAGCACAAATTTCCTTAACAAACGTTCTATAATCACATCATTCCAAGCCATAACCAAGCAAAATGGCAGTAGCGAATATTGGTGCATTAAGTTTAGCGACAATCACAATAACAATGATAATTTTGTCAATGTGTGAACCAAGTGGCGCATTATTGCCTCGCACCACTAAAGTTTTGTTGGTGGTGAATTTTCTTAGCGACGGCAAAAACGTGAGCGTTATATGTAACAGTCTGTATACAAGTGCAGAACATTATAGTATTCCTCCAGGGCAAGTACAAGCGGTTCTTTTAACGACAGGTAATTTGGAGAAACCAGGTTTGCCTAAATATTGCGACATAGGTGATCATGTCGTACTACGAGCATTGACTTTGCCATGTAACAATTTTTGCAAAGTTCAAATTAGAGACGATGGGTATTACATTTACAATGACTTCCAGAAGGCGTGGGTCGCGCTTTGGCGTAGCCCACAAAGCCCCCAGATCGCCCCAAAACCAAGTTTATGAGTTTATTATGATTTTACATGCCAGTTATTTGTTATAAATTGTAGACAAGATATGGCAAAAGTCCAAAAGTGATTGACTAATTTAGTCACACTAATTGTGAGATATTGGTAGAGTTTAATGTGATGTGATACCAGAAATAAAATTATTTTGATAATGAATTCAGTTTGTTGTGTCTCATGAATTAAATGGGTTTATTAATGAATAAAGGATAAGAGTCCTAGAAATTTTATTGATGAGATTACACGTTGTACATGGATGAATCAATCTCCAATTGTCCTATATACTAGTAAAAGGTATAAGTCTAAATTACCTTATTGAGCCTCGTGTTTTGAGATAAAAATCTATATATTGGCTAAAAGAATATTTCTAAATTTTTAGATGAAGATATTTATAAATTAAATAAACGATAAACTCTACCTAGAGATTTTGATTCTAGATTGTCAATTAAAATTTAGAAAACTAGTCGATTGAAATTGTTTTAATTTTTAGATTAAAAATACCTATGAACTATGACGACTGATTCAATTTACAAAAAACAATTGTATTATTTTCAAGTTAAAAGAAGGTATTTATTTCACGAAACGAAGTTATCCAAATCAATTATTATCCAACTACTTTTATCTACTTAACTAATATTTTCAATTATAGAAACTTGCACTTATCATGCTAGTGTATGTAGACGAACCCCTTTCAATCACAAGATGATGATTGGATATCAGTGTGTTATTATTATGAAATATTATTACGGCCAATGGTGTCTAGTAAGTGCTCAACACGAAATACAAAGTAAACTTCAAATACAGCTAGTATAGGATTTTCGATAAAAATAAAAGAAAATTTTGAATCAAAATCGCTCCCACGGGCAACATAGTCTTAGGGTAATGATCAAACTCATCTTAAAAAATATATATATCTCAAGAAAACATCAGAGTTCAAAGGATATTCCACAAAATATTAATTGAATTTCTACACTTTATACACGGATATCAATCACGTGGAATAAGAAAGGATGTATATGGTCGTGACATCGAAGCTTAGTGCCAAGCTTCCAAGTTAAGAGTCGTCTAGCACCAGGTGCCTAAGTATTGTTCTGCCAAGTACCAGGCGACGATCCATCATAGTTTTCTAGGTTTTGGCGTTTATGTAACACCCCCACATTATCCAAGAGCCTCACAAGGTCTTCACGGATAAATAATTGTGTTACCATCTCGGTCAACCAAGGCAATAATCACATCACAAAAAATACTACAACATAACAGAGTTTAATAGATATTGAAGAATAAAATCCAAAATCCAGGGAAATAAGGTACAATTACATAATCTAGATGACTACATCAATCAAATGGTCTCACAATAACTTAACAACTAGGATAACTCGTACTAAGAATCGAGGACATGCACTCCCTTTCCTGCACAACATCCATCTCAACAGAGTACGCATCATAAGTCCACACCTACATCAATATTCTTCTCCCCAAGAGATCTAAAATGTCAATTGGAACATCGCATGTGTAACACCTCGGCTCAAAACTAGGACCAAAAATGTTTGCCATAGTAGATCGATCGCCAGACAATGTACTGGTCCCACAGAGCAACAAAACTCCTTATTTTCGCATTTTATCCCAACTCACACGCATCCCAAAAACCTTCCCACGAGATCGCCCATTCTAAGACTTCTCCCAGCCAAGCACGCTCAACTATGAAGTACTTTTCATGGGCAAATCAGAAAAGAAAGTGCAGTTTGTTGGTATGAGTACTATTTTAAATCTCTTTAAGCACAAGTCACTTGAGCTAATAAATAGGACACTTTCAATTAACATGGGGTAGTACAACAAGCCCCGATATAATTAAATGGGTGACAATTTAGACACAAAGAATACAGTTAGAACATCCTAATATCATAACACAAGTACATAATGTAAAACATCTAGCCTCAACATTCTCAACACCGTAATCGCTGCCAATCAACAACATTAACTCATCACTCTCAATACCATCAATGGTATTACTCAATTCCGCTATACTAATCTATAGGCCTCAAGCCACCATCAATTCTGCTGTATTAATTGATAGGCCTCAAGCATCAATTCTAATATACTAATCGATAGGCCTCAACCCCACCATCAATTTCGTTATACTAGATAATGAATCTCATTCATCATCATATCATGTCATGCATAAATTCATAGCTCATACGGGCATCATAACATTAACATATTCCAAGTAAGGAACATATTACCTAGTTAGCAGGTCACCACCACGTCAGTGGTGAAAATCACTAGGGAAATTCTACGAAATCTGATCCTAGGCTGGATGTACGATAGAGATCTAACCTACCGACAGTCTGACTCGACTCCTGGGGTTCTCCTTTTCTTCCTCTTGTTTCGTGCGATTGAGTATCCGTGGGTTTTATGAGAGTTTGTGCGCTTACGTGTAGAGTTGTGGCTGTAAGTAGAAGTGGATTCATAATAAAGAACGTGGGTTTAGGGCACATATAACCCCATCATGCACACGAACAACATTAAGTGGGCCCTACTCTGTTTATTTTCTCGGGTCTTTTAAAATCTTTACTATGTGTCATTCGGGTTTTAAATTGTTTACAACTTATTTATTCGGGTCTAACTTAAGGTTCAACTGGACTCTATCGTCTTGATTTGATTTGATTTACAATTTAACATATTATAAAATACGGGTATTACAATTTATAACTCCAAACTTTATTCCTTTTACTCTACAAGTACACACATAGCCTCGTAATTTCAAAAAGTTGAAACTCGAGCATTCTCTCTTTCTGTAAAATTGTGAAGTGCTCATTTTATTTCAAATACTAAACTCTGTATAAATATCGAAACACTACAAGAAGATTCGATGAACCTACATTAGTAGTACTTATGACGGGAAGATGTAAAGCTACACACTAATGAAGGAATGTCATGAGACATTCCTCATTTACTAACACACCCCCTTGGTCAAAACGGTAGGTAACAGACGCTTTGACTGAACCAAAAGATAATTTTAGATGCCGCTGAAGATGAACTAGGTTGAAGTTTTGAAGTCGGAACCACGACTATGTGCATTCATGATAAGTGTAGTTTGTAGTGCCTAGTTTGTTGTGTATTGGTCCCTTTTTCCTTGCGGAATCGCTCCTTGGGAGCGGTTCATGGGCTACTTATGCTTCCTCTAGTTCGTTTCAGGTTCCCGAGACCATTCATGAAGAATTGGAACGATTCCGACTCGTTTCATACACATTTTGGAGCCAACGAAGTGAAGGAACAATCACTCGATGCCTTGGATTCGATCCCGAGACCTTGGGACCCAATCCCGAGCCCCTTAGACTCGATCCCGAGCCCCGAGAATTAATGAGAAGCCCATGAGAGTCAAGGAGGAACCTTAAAGATCATATTGGAGGCCTACAAGACCCATCCCCGTCGGGAAGGACCTCATCCCGTCCGGGATGAGGTGCACAAATGCGGAGGGTTCTGTTTTGGACCCGTCCCGGTCGGGATCAGCCTGTCCCGGTCGGGACCGATCCGTCCCGGTCGGGATGAACCAGCTGCTGCGCGTGACTCCTTTTTCTTCCTCCTTCATTCTTGTAACCTTATAAATACTCCTCCCTTGTATTGTTTAAGCATCACACATTATCCTAGATTATTTTAGACCTATCTTAAGCATTCAAAACCCTAATTAGCCTCTTTTCATCTCTAGTTAATCCTTAGTTAATCTTTAGTTAATCTTTGTAATTAGTCTTGTATTAAGGAGATTCTTGAAGATTATTCCAAGCTTGACAAACTTGGAGTTTTATTTGGGTTTCTTATTAATTCAAGTTCTCATCTTTTTCATCCTCTTGTAATTGGTATAATCCTCTTCTCCCTTTTACTTTGATTCTTTGTTTATTCATCAAGTTTTAATCTTTACATATTCTTTATTGTTCTTGTTTGTTCATAATGAATGTTTGGTTGTTTATGTTGATTTCTCTTATCATTGTTATTGTTAGTTTGATAATGAGTGAGTAGATTCCTTGTGGGGTTAGTAGGGGGATTAAGTGTGGATTTGGGTGATTAGGGTTTGATTGTGGGTAAAGGTGATTCCTTTGTTGCTAGTCACTTATTGGGCACACTATGTGTTTGTTGTATTGCTTGTGTGGGTAGTAGTGGCCAATACTTCTCATACTTGTTCTCTTCTTCTCATTGTGTATTCGATTTGTGGTTGATTGTTTGTGTTTTGAGTAGCATCTTGCATGAATGTTCGGGTCTAGTCTTAGACACGAGAGTCCGGACTTTGGCTTTGGCACGAGAGCGCAAACCAACCTTAGTAACTATGTGGCACCTACACCCTTGATTACCCAATCATCCTAATATGCTTATGAACCCGACCTAACCCTACTCTTTTCCATATTTGATTTCTCTACCTCTTTAGCCTTCTTCTCTAGTTTGTTAGTGTTTCTAAACTTTAGTTGTTTCAATTAGCGTTTGTTTATGTAACTTAGCCTTGTTTGTGAGTAGACCATAGTTTAGACACCTATAACCGTCCCCGTGGACACGACCCGACTTACCCTAGCTACCGTTAGGATTAGTTGGTTATATATTGATCGGTAGGACCCGCGCCAAATCCCCACCATCACTTGAACATATGTCTCGAATTTTCCTGAAAGCTGAAAATATAATAATATAAATAAAAAACATGAACAAAACTAATGTTGCACGAGGTTGAAGCGGGAGGTCGTGACACTAAAAAAATGGTGTACTGGAGCATGGCAACCCGTAAAGCACCACAAACTGCATTCCATTGTTTCGGTATAAGATAGTAAATGCAACTATTACATTGTGGATGTGATGGCTCAAAGAGGGTGGAATAATGGTATATAAGTGAAGTATTTTATGATGAAATGGACAAACGTTGTTGTTTCATATATAAAAGGAAAATTACTTAATTTATCATAAAGCTGAATACTGGAAATGAATAATTGTTATTCTTGTACTAGTCATAAGCAAGAATATTGATTCTGCTTCATGTATGGGCATGAAAAGTTTTAATAAAAGTAGAACAATTGTTGCTCTATATTTTGCAAGAGTATGAGGTACAATAAGGCTAACATGATTGTTGAGTTTTACATTCCGAGTAGTGAATGCTTTTATTTGTAACATAACAACCAAAAGGTTCAAGTCCCTTGACTCAAGTTTTACCTATTATAACATTGTCCTTAATCCATGAGACAGGAAACATAAGAATAAGTTTCATAATGATGAAATTATAAACTTTATTGATAAGGATCAAATGAGGTAAATGGATCTTGTTTAGATGGATAAATGACATTAGAAGTGTCTCCTATTATTTTTAGTGGGAGGGTACTTAGACTTGTTGGATCACACATATACAGATACGTGTGAGTTTAACTAGTGATGTTGCAAAAAAAAAGGGTAACGCATATGGTTTCGTTCATTTGATGAAATTTGAAACTGAATGATTTGAATTGTTCAAAGTACAAGATCAACTTGATAAGTTAGTACGAGTTGTTCGATATGATTGAAACAGGGAGAAATTGAACTAAAAGATTGTGATCATCTTAGAAGTAGTGAAAAGTGTTTCAAACTACATCGAACCATATTTCATATGATTTGGTCTATGATGAGTTATGCAGATTTTATTGACGCTTTAGAAGCTTATGCACTATAAAAGTCTTTGTACAAATGTTGATGAGATTGTCCATGTAAGTCGAAGAATAGACACCATATGAGATATGGATTGAAAATGTTCTTAAAAGTCTTTTCTTGATTATCAAGTCTCAAAGTTTAGAGAAAATCGTTTTCTAGAACTTAGACTCAATTATGACATGTGTTTTATTAGGGGTATTATGTTAATTCTACAAACCATCCAAAGAACAAAATTGTTTTGTTGCATGGAGTGGTATGTTTCTTTTAAAAATATATGATTTCTAATAGAAACAGTGGGGATAGAATTGACCTTGAATTGTTCAAGATTAACGAAATTTCTCTACAACTGTTGAAGAGAATATTGGTGCATCCATGAAAAGTCATGATCGGATCATCTTACCTGTAAAATATTACCCTACATAGGTTTGACCTATGATGAAACAATAATGGGCAAAGACTCCAAAAGTCACATAAAATCTACTAGATTTCATATACCATTACTACCAAGTATAGACTTTGATTAAATGGGTCTTATTGTGAAGAATAGTCTTCAATAAAAAGATGATATTGATTGATATAAGAGTATCTATGAAGCATAGTTGGTAATAAAGGATTCATCTCATAGTAATGACTATGGAAAACTCTTTTTACAACATTATGCTTAAGTCTATTAAGATTGATTTAGCATTTTTTGAATGTCATCACTCATTTGATGAGTTTTGGACATATATATTGAAATACATTTCTTGAAAGGAATGAAATATGATGTGTGTGCGACACATCGTATGAATTTCATATTATTAAATTTGCTAGACAAATGTGAATGATCCAATTTGATTGGAGCAAGTATTATGGAGCAAGTATCTTCGTTCTCAATGTGGTAATTCAAATATGTTTGTTTTCCATTGAGACGAAGAGAGACAAAGTGTGTACAAGAGGCTAGTGGGAGTGCATTTATCATTATGATTTGGTATGTAAGTGACATACTTCTCTAACTAAACGACATTTGATTGCTTTAGTCTATGAGACTTTGCAAGAAATGTGTTTATTCTGTGCTCGTGCGACGAGTAGATACTAATCTGGTGAGTGCCACTAGAATGCTGTCTAAGAATTGTTCCTTTGCGCTTAAGAAGCAAAAAGGAAATTATTTAAGAGATGTGCATGATGTGATAAGCGAATTATTGTAAACAAGTTACAACGATTCGTATTTCCAAATAGACAAAGATGACATGAGATTGTAATCTCAGTAAATTTTGTTTTGGATGAGAAGTTGTGTTGGAACGATTCCAAAGGACAACTTTGTGACTAGTATTATAACTAAAGTTGGTGTTCTATTGCTTTTGAAGCAAATCGACGTTTGATTACAAATCAAGCACACACTCAACTTTAAAGTTTATGAAGCAATTTGTTGCTTATGAAACTAACAGTTTGCCTTAATTGAGATAAGGTAGATTGGTCATATGCTTGTAAATAACCGATACAAATGTTGTATGTCCCGAAACCTTCTCTACATAAAGATCATATTGGTTATGATCAGTATAAGACGCATGAGCGAGTGGTCATAGTACATTTAGAGGTGTTTGGTTTAGTGGGAGTTATTTCGATAATTGATATATTTATGACATATTGTCATTTGGTTAATGTAACCGAGTTTTGTCCCTAAATAATTTACATTAATAAAATAGATCACTAAGTATGTGACTTAGTCTTGGAACTCTATTTGGATGATGTAATTATTTTGTCTCTAGTCAGGGTATTGTGTTGGGACATTTGAATACCCTAAAATGACTGGTGTGTGAGTTGGTTGATGACTAAGTTCCTTGAGTCATAGGTATTGAGATACTAAACCAAGCACACGGGTGTATGTTAAGAATATGCATTAGACAGACCCGCCGAAAAGGATTTTACTAAGATTTCGCTTAGTGTCAGTAAAGTTCTTTGCAAGTTATGAACTTGTACGGTCTTTAGACCTGAGTCTTTGACTATTTTGTACATGTGATGTGTATGCTTTGATACTATTCCACGTCAGCTGTGAAAGGAGGCTATGGATGGTTATTGAGCGTGCATGGATCATGTGATAGGATGTGGTTAGACAAGAGGGGATTTGCTCTTTCTTTATTGAAGGGAATTTATAGTTTCTTGGCCACTCGAAGAGTGTGACTTGTACAAATGCGTGGCCGCGCTCAGATTGGATGATTGTCATCTATCTGCTCTTTCAACAAGTCAACTCAAAGATTCGAGTAAAAGATTGAGATATGTGAGGATGACACTTTTTCTTACCTTATTCTCAATTGGAGACAATAGTAGCAAAGAGACTTAACGTTGTTCTTGAGAGGACATGTACAAGTGGGAGACTGAAGGAGTTATGTCCACTGTCTTACGGATTAACCCGCTTAAGTCTATGTATCCGATATGCCTTGCTAGAGGTCGATGTCGGGTTGACATATAAATGAGTTATATGTCTGGTAGTCTTAAGTGGGCCCATTGGGTCACACACAATGTGTACGGGATATTATTAATATATCGGTATATTAATATATCGGGTCAGTAGTAATACGTCTCAGCTATGCTGCCGGGTTATGGTAATTAGAGTTATAGTAATAATCTAGTTATGGTAACTAGAGTTATTGTAATAATCTAATTATACCAATTGGAGTTATGGAATAACTTCTAGGTTAAGTAGGTAACCTATCTCTTCTATATAAGGAGGTTCGTATGATGAACCAAATCATACAATTTGAGAGTATTGATTCATATATTATTAGAGAGAGAATTTTGTGAGACCGTCTCACAAGAACCCTTATACTAGCATATACGTTGCAGTTCCGTACCCGTGTGGATACCAAAGGAGGCATCACGTTTGGGGTGCTTTATACTGTCCATGGAGATTATTTATTACGTCTGTGGAGATTATTTATTCTGTTCGTGGAGATTATATATATATATTTCTAGGTTATTATACTTCTTATTAATACGTTGTTCCGCTGCAAATAAGGTATAATTGTTATCCCTCTACTTTCGTCTTTTCGGTTAATACTCGTAACAAGTCCTTGGGTTTAAGGGTTGTAACCCTACAAAACACTCACCTAACTGCGACTTACGAGAATATGCATGCAATTTAACATGATACAAATCTCTACCAACCGTACGTACACATTCAATCAGACCAAAACACATGCCGAGGACTTACATATGGCAAAAAGTGAGGCTAATCGGGTAAGAAGGGGCAAAACGATTTGGATATGTGGAGGTAAAAGTCAAGCTAGTACAACCGTAACCATCATTATACTCATTCCATTCTTCCCAAACTTCTATCAAAGGAATTATAAGTAGTACCAAGCACCTTATTTTCAACTTTTCATAACCGGCTTCGCACCAACAACTACGAAAACAGAGAGATCAATTCTTTTCTCATAGCAAAAACACATTCCTTTTCTTGTTTCACTTCATTTTTTTTCCAACGTTTCTATTGCTTTGTTGTCATACTATTAGGGTTTTGTCCATTTCGATTTGTGTTATTAGCTTGGGAACGTTGTCACTTGCCTTGAGTCCTTAACCGGTGTTTCTTCACCGCTTTGTGGAGGGAAGCGGTATTTGTTTCTTTTTGGGTGCAACCGATTGTTGTTTGTTTGTATGTTTGTTTGTTTGTGTGTTTTTGTGTCCGGTTGCATCCACAGTTTTGTCGCAAGATCCCACTTGCCTTTCAAAGAGCACTTGTCCTCTACGTCTTCTCGCGTGAGTTGAAAGGGCGTAGGGTGCGCTAATACCCGCTCGGCTAGTAGTCTAGTTTCTTTTAGTCTTTAGTTAGTTTGTGCTTACTCGAGGGCGAGTAAGGGTTAAGTGTGGGGGAGTTGATAAGTGTGGTTTGTAGTGCTTATTTGTTGTGTTTGGTCCAAGTTTCTCTTGTGGAATCGCTCTTCAGAGCGGTTTTAGAGGCTACTTACGCTTCTTCTAGCTTTTGTTAGGTTCCTAGGACCATTATTGGAGATATGGAGCGATTCCGACTCGTTTCCGATACATTTGGAGCCATCGAAGAGAAGCGACGATCACTTGGTAGCCTATACTCGATCCCGAGACCTTGGGACCCATTCCCGAGCCCCTTGAACCCGATCCCGAGCACCGAGAATCGATGAGAAGCCTAGCGAGAGCAAGGAGGGACCTTTGGGACCATATTAGAGGCCTACAAGACCCATCCCGGTCGGGACAACCCTCATCCCGGTCGGGATGAAGTGCAAACAAAGAAGCTCTTCTGCTGAGCCATCTCGGACGGAACCATGAATCCATCCCGGATGGGACCATCCATCCCGACCGGGATGAGCCTGCTGTAGCCGCGTGACTTCTTTTCATTCTCCTTCACCTTTGTAACCTTATAAATACTCCTCCCCTGTATTGTTTAAGGATCTTACATTACATTAGACTATCTTAGACCTCTCTACATTGAAAACCCTAGATTTAGTGCTCCTCTCATTAGCCTAATCTTTCTTTAAAACTTTTGTTAATCTTAGATTATCTAGTTAATTAGTCTTGTATTAAGAAGATTCTTGAAGATTCATCCAAGCTTGACAACCTTGGAGATTATTTGGGTTTCTTATTAATGCAAGTTCTCATCTTTTTATCTCCTTGTTAGTTGGTATAATCTCTTCTCTCTTAATCTTTGTTAATCTTTCAATTTTTAATCTTTACATATTGTTTATTGTTCTTGTTTGTTCATTATGAATGTTTGGATGTTTATGTTGATTACTTTTATTTATGTTAGTATTAGTTTGATAATGAGTGAGTAGATTCCTTGTGGGGTTAGTAGGGGGATTAAGTGTGGATTATGGGTGATTAGGGTTTGATTGTGGGTAAAGGTGATTCCTTCGTTGCTAGTCACATATTGGGCACACTATGTGTTTGTTGTATTGCTTGTGTGGGTAGTAGTGGCCAATGCTTCTGATACTTGTTCTCATCTTCTCATTGTGTATTCGATTTGTGGTTGAATGCTTGTGTTTTGAGTAGCATCTAGCATGAATGTTCGGGTCTAGTCTTTGACACGAGAGTGCGGACTTTGGCTTTGGCGCGAGAGCGCAAACCGACCTTAGTAACTAAGTGGCACCTACACCCTTGATTACCCAATCATCCTACTACACTTATGAGCCTGACCTAACCCTACTCTTTCCAATATTTGATTCCTCTACCCCTTTAGTCGATCATCTTCTTTAGTTTACTTGCTTGGTTAATCTTTAGTTATTTCATTAGTTCATATCATACATAGTACATTGCTAGTCCACTTTCATCTCCTCCAACCATCATAGTTAGTCAATTCTCATCAACTTTGTGTTTGTTTGTGACTTAGTCTCGTTTTTAGGTAGACTTAGTCTAGACACCTATAGCCGTCTCCGTGGATACGACCCGACTTACCCTAGCTACCCGTTAGGTATAGTTGGACTCTACTTGATTGGTTGGGACCCACGACAATCCTCACCATCAAGGACCTGGGCGTACGAGGAAACTACAGGAAAAATGTGAGAAACGGTCTCAAGGAACTGAAGTTCCTCAAGACAAGGTAATCAAAAAACTAAAACACAAAACAAGCAAGTAAATAACATCGTCGCCCCGGCAACGGCGCCAAAATTTGACAGGGGTAGTCGTATCCCTAATCAAAGATACCCAAAGGTCCACTAACTAATGTAGATAGTGAAGTAGGGGTAGAACCACAAGGAGACGGGACCTAAATACTTATTCTAGGGTCTAGGCTTAAGACCACAAGTCACTATTTTTCTGTTGTTTAAGTGGACTGACAGCTAATTGCTATAAGGTAAGTCAATAATAAAAGAGTCTGGGATCTTAGGTTCACAATGAATATCAATCGGGTCAGGGAGTCAACTAACAGGTCAATAATCGAACTATCTAAGATGTAGGTCTGGTCGGTACTTCTACAACCTTTAGAACTAAACTTAACCAGCGGTCGCTAGAATTAAGCTAGTCTACCTAAAATATCGTGACCTAATTAGTCCTTAACCCGGTCGACGAAAAGTCCGAATTGTGATACTAATTAATTAATCCTGGCCAGTAATCAATCAATCATAATTAAAACAATATTTAGGCGACAGTTCATACGATTAAAAACAGGTCAATTTACTATAACCTAATTAATATGCATCGATCCCCTTAAACCCTAGATAAGATTTAGATACGCATATTGATTGTAATTGAACTAACAAAAGACAAATTACAAATAGGCATGATGAATACTAATCGAATTAAATTACGAGAAACAATAATAATTCTACGCTAGAAAACAATAAACGAAAATTGAAATTAAATTACTACGAAAACAAAAGATGAATTAAGATGAGAATTAAACTAGAAAACTGAAATTGAAATTAAAATTAAAAGTATTGATACTGAATAAAGGGAGGAACGGAATTCAATGTATCTCGCAAAGAAAACTGGAAAAGAACTTAAACTTTGATGCTAAGAAAATGCTAAAAGTAACGTAAAGAGTATTGTGATGTAAAAGTCAAAATGAAAAGTGTCTGACAATATCCTCCTCCAACTGATTTAAAAGAAATCAATTGGACTTAAAACGGGCCCAAAATTCTAAATGAATTAAAATCTAATCCGCGGCCCGGGTGTGACGCACTCGATTGAGTGCATGCAGTGCCACTCGATCGAGTGGATACGTAATTTCTTCAATCTTCGTTCGTTTTTGGGCTAGAAAGAGGAATCGGCCGAAATTTCCAATGTTGTCCAGTTGGGCTTGAATATGAGGCACTCGATCGAGTGCTATAGTACCACTCGATCGAGTGGGCCTGCTGGAACTCGTAGCAAGAGTTCTTCTTTGCTTCTCGGCTTTTCGTTTTCTTCCTCGTCCTCCGTTCTCTTCTCGGCTATCTGGGTTATTACTCCAAAATAAGCTCGAAATTGTTCCTAACCTGTAAAATAACATGAGAACCGATATTATCGACTTTCTAATAAGAATCGACATTTATATATAAATTGGAAGAAGAAAAGCTCAAAAATGGTTGTCGGGCGACAATCAAATATGATATAAAATATGTTGATCATGGTTCAAGTCCCAGAAATTAGCCAGATTATGTCCCCACTGGAATGATACCATTCTGGCCTGGTCAAGAAGATGAAATATTTTGAAGAGCAGTTTATTGCATTATGAAGAGTATCCAACATTCTAAGGGAAATGATTAAGGAGGTTGACAATCTAATGGTGAAGGCCGATGAGCTTCAAAATTCCACTAACCATGCACTGACAAGCTCACGTGAGACACACATCCTTTGCAACAAGATTCTCTCCCGCCTCCATGGACCTGCACCACCACCTCCTCCATATCCTGCCCTTCCTTAAACCCTACCCTCTATAACAAACAGTGCGTTATACTATTGGCAACCAAAATTTGAATTCTTATTTGATTTGCTTGTATTTAACTTTGCCTTGCTCACTCTTTTCTGCTCAGACTATGGATTTTCGTACTTAATAGTTTACGTTTATATTAATGTGTGTGTGATATTTTACTTCGCCTGGTGCGATTTCCATTGTTTCTTATGCTAACCTGTGCTAGGTAAGGAGATCTTTGCTGACGGTCCCTTATACACTTACTTCTTTTAGATGATGCCAAGAGGGGGGAAGAAATCTAGGTGTTGATGAATGATCTCTTAAGATAGATTTCATTTGCTTGCTATTACTCCTCGTCAAGACCTTAACCTCTCTTATTGACCTTTTAGCATATTTAGTTTAAATTTCAAGGTTAGGAGATAAATAGACTAACTTGCTTTTGTGATGACTTCCTTCGACTACGTGCTCGGGTTGAGGGGGAACCAAGGTTACGTGACTAGAGACTTGTCATCATCGAAAATGGGGAATTTGAAAGCTCGGGATTGGTTTTATGCTCTTTATAGTAACTTCTATTTATATCAATCTCGTATAATGTTTTGACGATTACAAGTGGCACTACAAGAAAATTGCAATTTAGCTACTAGTTTAGCAACCGCCTAAAATTCAGTCGCTAAATATATAAATTAGCTACTAATTTTGTGACATAAACATATTTATTCTCAATTTTAGAGATCAACATATATTGGTAGCTAATTACGTTGCTATTATACAGACTAAATAAACTCGATAGCAAATTTGGTATCTAATTTAAATTTTTAGATACGAAAAAATGTCAGTAGCTAGAGTAGTCTTTATATATGTCGACACAAAATTGTGAATAATGTATTTAGTCTTTACCTAGGAGAACAAAGTAAATTCGTAAATAAGTAGTAGTTATTATAGAGACGAAGAAATCAAGAGAGTAGTAATTTTAATATCTAATATAAATTCTTAGCTACAAAATATATTGGTAGCTAAATTTAGTTGTCTGTTGTTGTTATCATGTAATTTTTATATTTTGTATGATATGTGTGCGATTGTGAGTCGATATAATATATTTATATTATTATTTCCTTATTATAGTGTATTAAAAAGCAAGGTACCTTACATTCCACATTATAATGATTAATTTTATCTTTAAGTATACATTCACTAGTTGGAAAGCCCGTGCGATGCACGAGCCGATTTCTAATGACACTGGTTATGATTTCGTAGTTCGATGAACACTGAAAGTTCTCGCAACTACCGTCCGAGACAAGACAATGAGTTCTGTCATTTTGAGTAACAACAATTACATAACCATTTGACTGTAAATGAATCATAAGCGAGGGTACTCTAGTCTATCTGATCTAATTATTACGTCACTATGAAGACTATCTATTGTTTTATAAGTTCGTGAACACCTCCTTGTAAACAATGTTCCTCGTGTGTCCCTTGAATTGTTGTTCCCTGTCATCGATATAGAACCTTAATCCATCCGGCGACGTCGTCCTCGAAGCAACCACGTATAGTTGGCCGTGGCTAAAAACCGGCTTCGGGAGATAAACTCCAACATGATTAAGCGACTGACCTTGGCTTTTATTAATCGTCATAGCGTAGCAAGTCCGTAAAGGATACTGACGTCGCTTGAGAACGAAGAGGATCTTAGGGTCTTTTGATGTCATGATTATCCTCGGGATGAAGACCTTGTGGCCGATCCTTGATCCCGTTATTATCTTCCCCTCCACGACAAACTTTGAAAGCTTCGTTATAATAAGTCGTGTCCCGTTACACAATCCTCGGGACGGGTTGATGTTCCTCAACAGCATAACTGGCATACCTATTTTGAGCCTAAGCTCGTGATGTGGCAAACCCTGAACAGCCAGGCTGTTCAAATACTCAGTCGGGTATAACGTCAATTGTTCTTTACACTCTGTCGATGAAGTGCATATTTCGTCACAACTCCTATAGAACATTTCCTTTCCGGGAAGGAGAGCGGACATAAAACTGTTTATCAAGTCTGCTGTCTCATTCAAAGGCGTAAGTATCGCCCTTTCTCGTAGATAAACCTCGTCAAGATTTTTCTCGCAAAAGTTAGGATACATATCCGCTACCACCCTTTCGAGATGTAGTTCCCCTAGGAACCCGATGTACTCGTCGGGTATCTTAACACATGTTGCTTCCGTCTCGCCTTCACCCGCCTTCGCCTCGAGAGTGCCGTCGCCCAACGCCAGCAGCCATTCGTTGAACGACGTATTTCTCCGCTGTACCTCAACATCGCCACGTGTTTCAAATTAAACGGGTCAAATGTGTCAATGGTTAAATGGGTCAAACGTGTCAAACATTAAACGGGTCAAATATGTCAAACATTACAAACGTTTCAAATGTGTCAAGGGTTAAACGGGTGAAACGTGTCGAACGTTAAACGTGTCAAACGTATTTACACAGGTTAACAGTACACATATATCATTTATTAATTAATTAATTATCATTATAATATTTTTAATCAATACTAAAAATAATTATTACGGAGTCTTAGTATAACACATATTTACACAGGTAAACAGTACATCTATATCATTATTAATTAATTAATTAATTATCATTATTTGTTATTATCTAATATAAATTATCATAATTTCAGTTTTTCTCGGATTCGTCCAATTCAATTAAGTCTAGATTCACTCAATTAAATACAGTTAAGTTTAGTTCAGACTCATTAAGCTCAATTTATTTAAGACACGTTCAGTTTAGCCTAAAACAACATGAACTAAGTGTGAAGATGAGTATTTATAAAATCGGCTCGTGCATCGACTTAATTATAAGTGGTTTAGACCGTATTAGTTCACTTCACATAAGGAGAGTCTTATGAGTCAACTCTACAGTGATAAATTACTTCAAAACCGATGAATAACACACCTAAGGTGAGATTGCGAGAACATAGAAGTGTTGGGACTTAACAGACACACTCAAATACCTAAGTTAATAAGAAACCAAGCCCACATAATTTGTCAAAATAAACCCAATAAAATTCACAGCTCCTTCAGCATAAACATACGACTAATAAACCTAATATATTACTGTAAATTAAGTAAAATTCAAACACACTAAATAACAAAGATCATCACCTTGCTTCATAATCACACAATTAAGTTGTAGTTAACAGACCTAACTCATTACATTGAAGAAAGAATGTGCATATCTCAATTTCCTCAGAACGTGAATCTACCCAATTATTAATCAAATCATAATTACAAATGGAATGTGTATTTTGCTTCATATTATATCCACGGTAGAAAAAAATCAAGAACTTTGATATAAATCGACAAATTGTTGAATGATCAAATACTTCGAAGTTATACGTTGCAAACACATTATTAATCAAACCCATTTGTGTTACTTATAATCGTTTCCCATAGACGATAATTTGACGAAACATGTACAAAGGAACAACTCATCCAAACTTAGAGAGTTACCTGGTAATATAATTGAATTGACGTCATTAACTTCTGTCGATGTTTGTTGCGGTATGTCTGCGACTGCATCATCATGCAATTGAGGTTGCAACCTCCTCTTCTTTCTTGCTCTTCGGCTCTCCGACTGCGGAAGCTGCTGTGACGACATGACTGGAAAAAAGCACAGCGTCCAGTGGGAGTTCGAATTGGCAATTAATAGATAGAAAATTGTAGACTTACTGTATAAGGTGTCGGAACTATCCAAACCTGGAAGGACATTACTTGACCCATTAGTAGAAGCTTGTTGCTCATCGACTCTACGTGCATCTTTGATTGCTGGAGTCTGTTGTCTGGATCTCTTCTTGTTGGTCTTGTCAGAATCCATCACTACCAATGGAGTAACAAAATCAACACTTGCACACCTCAATTGGTTGGACGGTCTTGATGTATATATATAACTAACGGAAGAAAACTCTTACGTAATTAGGAAAATAGAATTGTATATGAATTAGGAAATCAAACAATACACAATTGGATGAAGTAATAAAATAAAACTTCTTCTTTTTTTTGTTAAGAATAGGAGTAAGAAATTACAATGTTATGGTAATATTATATTTGGAAAATTTAATAGAAATAATCCGAACTATGATAGATCGTTCTAATATTACTCCCAAGTATTAGTTAACTCAAACGTGTCAAACGTGTCTAACACTAAACAGGTCAAATGTGGCAAACGTTTCAATTGCTTCAAATGGGACAAACGTTTCAAATATGTCAAGGGTTAAACTGGTCAAATGAGTCAAACGTTGTAGACGTCTCAATCGTTTCGAATATTAAACGGGTCAAACGTTCTAGACATTCAAAACGTGTCAAGGGTTAACCGGGTCAAGCGTGTCAAACGATTTAGACGTTCAAATGTGTCAATGGTTAAATGGGTCAAACGTGTCAAACATTAAACGGGTCAAATGTGTCAAACATTACAAACGTTTCAAATGTGTCAAGGATTAATCGGGTGAAACGTGTCGAACGTTAAACGTGCCAAACGTATTTACACAGGGGAAACAGTACACATATATCATTATTAAGTAATTAATTATCATTATTACACTTTTAATTAATAGCAATAACTATTACGGAGTCTTAGTATTATCATTATTTGTTATTCTCTATTATAAATTATCATTATTTCAGTTTCTATCAGATTCATCCAATTCAGTTAAGTCCAGATTCACTCAGTTAAATACAGTTAAGTTTAGTTCAGACTCATTTAGCTCAATTCAGTTAAGACACGTTCAGTTTAGCCTAAAACAACAAGAACTAAGTGTGAAGATGAGTATTTATAAAATCGGCTCGTGCATCGACGTAATTATAAGTGGTTTAGACCGTATTAGTTCACTTCACATAAGGAGAGTCTTATGAGACAACTCTACATCGGTAAATTAATTCAAAACCGATGAATAACACACCTAAGGTGAGATTGCGAGAACATAGAAGTGTTTGGCGCACCTTTTCATCTTAAATCTGATTATTAGATCCCCTTCGTTCCTTGGCGACAACCCACAATTAATCTATCCCCTTCGTCCCAATATTCCTATTCTTCTCTAACTTCGACTTTTGAATTGAATCGTTCCTTGGCGACAACGCACTACTAATCCATCCCCTTCGTCCCAAGATTCGTTTTCTTTTCGAACTTCAACTTTTGAATTGAATCAACCAAGGTATGTTCTTTACCCCATAATTTCAACATCTTGGTAATTAGAAATAGGATGACACATTAACTATTGAACTTCTAATTATTTAGATGAATTTATAGATCTTGATCGAGATAGAAGACGGGTTGAAATTACGGAATGAAGATGAGCAGAGATTTTTTTATCTCTTGGTCTCTTGAAAGTATGATTTGTATTACTGTATTAGTGTTTAGGGAATTTAAGTGTAGGACAACCTAATGGTAGCCTAGCAGGGAATAAGTCTTAGGGAATTTAAGTGTAGGACAACCTCATTTACTTTTACATTAATATCTCTTAAGTGTTTTCGTAAATGTGGCAATGTGGGCAGTTAAGACGCATCTAGTCTTCGTATGAATTGGAATAAGTCAAACTAAACCGATACAAACTACACTAATCTGAACGAATCGATCAAATAGGAACATAAAAGGGAATTGGAATTAAAATCGTCTATATATAAATCTCATTAAATATAGATAAATGATGGGAACTAAAAAACGTAAACATAGTACTCCGTAGTAGTAGTAGTAGTAGTAGTAGTAGTAGTAGTAGTAGTAGATGTAGCAGCAGCAGCTAAAGAATATGGTAGAATTAATCCTAATTATAATTTGAAAATTAGACTATATGGCGGATTGTGATGATGGCCCATGCATCGTAGATAGGATTGGTGTTGGCTAGTACTATTTTTGGCCGACTGTAGATCCTGATAACTTTGTCTTTTTGGGATTAGAAGTAGCTATGGGCTCATTTGTGGTATCATCCGTGGAGGTGCTCTCATCATCTTCTCCTTGTGAAGTTGTAATTGTCCTCTTCCGTAAAGTTGGTGAATTTGTGCTAGAGTCTACCTGCGGTCAAAGATTCATATTCACACAAATTACTTCTCAGAAAACTGCGAACCTTCTTCACTTGGAAATGGAGCTATAACCTGACCAGAACATCCAGTTAATTGAGTGTATGTAGTATTGTGGACATGACATAGGTCCACCCCGACGCGGCCACGCGCGGGTTTGGGGAGGCGAATGAATCTCCATATGAGAATGGATCGAATTGAAATTTTGGTCTATGTGGAGTCGCCACCGAATTTTGTGGTTATTCGGAACCATTCGAGCCCACTCTATGTCGTAGTGGTCCGTATACAAAATACGGCCCATTTCCGATGTCAGAGTTTATTGGGCTCGTCCCTTTGCATTTGATACCAATACCGACATTATCGGATATTGTGTATTGAATGACTCTCGTGCGCCAACGGTTTCGGGCATCCGGAAATCGAGGTTCTGAGTAAGGGGTGAGGGTACGTGTTGGGAAGCCCACAAAAGACACCCAACCCCGCCCGCACATTAGCGGCCTCTACTAAGAATTCGAGTGACTTAAAATACGCGCGCTAGTTAAACGGGAAAATGATATGCAAAGATTACTTTCCCTAAACATGTGAATGGAATTGAAAAGGGTTTCTAAGTCGATTTAATGCAATTAATTCTACGTCAAAGTGGAATTTTAGCATGTAGGTTCAATTTAGTAAAATAAAATAAACGACAAAAATCGACAAAGGAAACAATCAAACCGTTAGTAACGATGTAACGAGTAATAAATTGAATAAAGATATAGATGTGATGAATGCATGATTTTGGAAAGAATAGTAGGTCACGTGATGGATTAACACATGTTGACCGAGGTCAAGGGAAAAAAAATATATCGAGATCTAAAAAAAATATTTTGTCTAAAAAAAATGATGTTCGAAGAATAATAATAAAAAAGAGCGAAATCGTTTTCTTCGGAAAATTGATGATTTTATTAAATCGCGTACAAATATTGCGTAATTTGCACTCGACTTAATATTTTTGATATTCGTCGTATTCAATATTCGATTATGAAATCGATATTAAATACCTTGGAATAATTTATACTCGATTTTAATTTTGTTGCTCGTCATATCCCATATCCGATTATTGAATCGGTATGAAATGCTAGAGCGAAAACTTGTAGAAAATAATATAAGTCGTTTTAAATTAACTAGCATGATATAAATTTTCTCCGCGTTTATTAATGTCGTAATTAATTCAATTGAATTAGAGGACATCTATATTAGCATCAACGAAAATCGTGTTAATTAATTTATTTGACTAAATCATTAGATTCGACATCCAATTATGGAATTGGTATCAAATCTAATAGATCGACACCTTAAAAAATTCGCCTTGATTCCCTCCGCATCCCGACATCATAATTAGTTCTTGCGAATTGTTTGATGTCGGATCCGCATCAACGGGTTTCAACCCTTATTAAATACAATGCTTGTTTTTGAAAATTAATGTAAATATACGACTAATGATAATGATGCAAACAAAATAAAAAAAATATTGTTTAAGTTAACTTATCTCAATAATCAAATAATCGGGGTATTGGAACAAGCGACCGTCAACGTTGTGTGCAGTACACTTGTATATTCGTGTTTCCTTATTCCGATACCCCTCTTATTCGACACAAATCGATAAGTATTTTAATGTTTTGTATTAGTATTATCGATATTATGATGCAATAAAGGAAAAAAAAAAGTTAGAAAAAGCGAAGAAGATGACGAGAGGAAGAGAAGAAGGAGAGAACGGGGTTTTGACACCCTCAACCTACATGTTCTTGTCTCGGATCGAACTCGTAACCGTGGCTTTAACACAAGAGTCTTCGAGGTTTTATGGAGGTTAAGTTATGGTGGCTCGGGATTGATTCCTAAAACTAGGTTTAGGTTTTTTTTGCTAGTGTAGAATTGCTAGGGTTTGATTAGGGTTTGTAATAGATGTTGTATGTGTGTGTAGGGTTGCTCTAGGTTTTTTTTCAATGTCTGAAAGTGTGTTGCATGGGGGTGTTTATATAGGCATGGTCATGCACTTTGGTGTCTAGGGTTTTGCCTTGACGGACTTGACCTGATGGCTCGTCTGAAGATGGACTGTTAGTTTTGTTTCTTGAGTTGGACTTTTGATGTTGTGAATGGTTGTTTTGTATGTCTCAGAAACGACCTTGACCAGGGTTGACCCAATCGCAAAAAAGTCGGTTTTAATTCCGGTGTCGGTTTTGGCCCAAATTAGTCTTGTTTGGCTCGGAACGGTCCGCTGGGCCTAGATTCGAGGTTGATTTTGTGAGATTTGTACTCTGTAAGTGTGTTAGCCAGCGATTAATGAATTTGAGCTCGTATCCGATCGCATAGAAGCACGTTAGCGTCCGATCATCATCGGGTGTTTTTTGGAAACTGCCATAGACACCTGGCAGTCGAAATGCGGGTGTCTACAGAGCCCCCACTCTGACTGAGGCTTGGACAAGGCGAAAGTCAGAGTAGCCACCAGGCCAATCGAGGATTGAAACCTAGCGGACTTCCGGCCGGGTCGTTTATAGTCCATTAGACTCGCGTGAAGGGCTCGACAGCCGTAAGCTAGAAGTCATACCTGAGCCGATAACTCCGTGGGGAATTGGGCTTGTCGCATAAGTCTTGGGTGCGCCTGTATGTAGGCCCATCCCGTGAAATGCCGTCGTTGGCTTCCGCTGGGGAGATATCGTGGGTTGCACGTCCCTGTTTGAGTCGTACCTGTATGAGTCACATAAAATGCATGCAACACGTAGATAGTAAAATGACTCGCGCTGGGGAAAATGATTTTTTGAGATTTTGAAAATTTTGAAAATTTTGAATTTTGAAATCTTGAAAATCTTGAGATTTTTGAATTTTGGAAACTTTGAGATTTTTGACTCCTAACAAGGATTAGGAAAGTTCGGGATGGAGATTTTCGTGCTAGTATCGAGACTAGGCTTGCAGTTTGATTCCAATTAGGATTAGGAAATTTTCCTAAACAGTTTGCAAGGCTAATGCTATATATAGTCCTCTCTTGTCCTTGATTTCTCCACAATTCTCATTACAAATCAATCCCTTCTTTAAAGAAAGTCTCTTTATTTCCCTTAAGGCAAAAAGAAGATCTTATTTTCTTAAGGAATTAGCCATGGGAATCGATAGATTGACCGTTATGCTGCAGGAGTGGTCCCGTCGCTTTAGGGACACGGATAGGGTGGCGCTCAACCAGACGGGTATAACTCAGTTGTATCCGTTCCGTCAGATGGTGGTTGATCGCTATTTCCTGGATGCATGCTTGGCTTACTGGGATGACATATATCATGTCTTTGCTTTTCCCCGGGGCGAGGTTTGCCCTTTGCCTGAGGAGATTGCCGCTAAAGGAGGATGGAACCCGGTGCTTCGTCCAGCCGTCCCGTACTCGATCTATGACCCGAGGAGGAAGCTTCGAGAATTTCTAGGGCCTTCTCACAATGAGGTATCCCGCATGATGGAAGGCGATAAGATTTCTCTGATCGACTTGGCTGAGAAATTTATGAATTCTCTTGATGTTCGGGTCAGACCGGCTTACTGCCGCAGGGCCTTTTCTTTCTGTATGCTCCACGTATATGCTTTCGAGGGTCACATGGATTTGTTATCCTGCATGGGAAACACCCATCTTCTGACCGTAGTAGATTTGATGGAGACTGAACACAACCCGGCTTGGCTGATCACGGGCGAGATTATCCAAGGATTGGACAGCCGTAAGAGAGACTCGTCCATTCGTCTTACCGGGAGCACCCGATTGCTGCAAGTATGTTACTTTGCAATTTTTTGATTTTCGATTTTTTTGATTTTTTTTTTACTCATGTTTTTGTTTCCTTTTTTGCAGATTTGGCTTTATGAGAGGTTATCAGTGATAGACCCTCCCCTTGATGCGGGCAACTATTGTCATAACCAGGTGATGACGAGGAGGCGGGCCATTGATTTCTCTCGTCAGATTACGCAAAAGTATTGGGACGAGGTTTTGTCTTTCCATGGTGGTCCGCTAACTCGATGGGTCGTTCTGTGGTGGCCCATCTACCTTTGGAGTGGCTTGGACCCGAGGGACAGAGCAAGTGTATTACTAAAGTGATATGCAACAGATTGATGGAGGAAGTACCTAATTTGGTTAGCCTGAATCAGAGTGCCTTCATTAAGGGTCGAGATATTGTTGATAATATCCTTATTTGCCAAGACATAGTGAGGCTGTATAATAGGAAAGCTTGTTCGCCCAGGTGTATTATGAAAATCGATTTAAGTAAAGCGTATGACTCAGTGGAATGGGATTTTATACGACAAATATTGGAAGGATTAAATTTCGCCCCGATGATGATTCAATGGATAATGGAATGCATCACTACCACATCTTTCACCTTATCATTGAATGGAGCTCAATTTGGTTTTTTCTCGGGGAAACGTGGTCTACGTCAAGGAGACCCAATGTCACCCATTATTTTCACATTGTGCTTGGAGTATTTGACAAGGATTTTATCTGTTACAGCTGATTGTGATGGATTCAGGTACCATCCGCTATGCAAAAGGGTCAAATTAAATCATTTATGTTTTGCGGATGATATACTATTATTTTGTCGAGGAGATAGAGAGTTTGTTTGGGTTATGATGAAAGCGTTTCAGGCCTTCTCGAGGGCGTCTGGCCTCAGAATTAACAAGAGCAAATCTGAGATTTTAATGAATGGAATCAGCAATCATAATGCTAGCATTTTGCTACGTATTACTGGATTTGCTCAAGGATCATTCCCGTTTCGGTATCTTGGCATTCCCATATCTTATAAGCGCATTGCACCTGGAGATTGCAATCGACTTATTGAGAAGATGGTGGAGCGGATTAGGGGATGGGGGGCTCGTAAACTGAGTTATACTGGAAGATTGGTCTTAGTAAAAGCGATTCTTGCTCATATCCAAACTTACTGGGCACGAATTTTTCTCCTGCCAAGTGGGGTGATGAAGAGGATTACGGCTATATGTCGTAATTATCTATGGGCAGGGCAAGAAAATTATGATAAAGTTTCGTTAGTTGACTGGAACACCTGTTGTAGGGCTAAGAAGAATGGTGGATTAGGCATAATTGATGGAGTACTTTGGAATAAAGCAAGCATTGGGAAGTACACGTGGTGGTTAGCAACAAAGGCCGATCATTTATGGGTAAAATGGGTTCATGCCATTTATCTCAAAGGGATGAATTGGACTGAGTATAAACCGACATATTCGAGTAGTTGGACGTGGCGGAAAATCTGCCAAGTAAAGGAGGTGTTTAAGGTTGCTTATATTGGAGAAGGATGGCTTAAGCATGATGAACAGTACACGGTGAGTGCAGGTTACAAATGGATTCAAGGGGATCAAAGCAAGGTGGATTGGTCATTCTTGGTATGGAATAGGATGAATATACAGAAGCAATCCTTCATTGCTTGGCTATATGCGCAGCAACGGCTCTTTACCACGGATAGAATGATTAGATTTGGGATCGTAGTAGACCCACTATGTGTGATGTGTGGAGAAATGGATGAAAACCATATGCATCTCTTCTTCTCGTGCACGTTCAGCAGGTTATGCTTGGAGTTGATACAGGAATGGCTAGAAATCGGGGAGGTTACGGGGCATATGATAAATTGGTGTCAAAAATGGAGGCATTGATCTCTTTTGTGGAAGCAAGTGGTTTATACTTGTTTGGTTGCTTTGATTTATCGTATTTGGCAGGAGCGCATTACTAGTCGGCTGCTAAAATGTGTGCATCATTCGAGATATATTGTGCAGCAAGTAAAGCAAGAAGTTAAAGACCGGGTTAGGAGGTACAAGATGAGGATACCAACTATCATTGAGACTAGGCTATTGGGTCGTATCTTGTAATAGCGAATATGTTGGTTAGATAGTAGTTATATGGGTCAAAATGTGAGTCATGGTATGTACAAGGAAATGATCGATATTTTATATATAATACTTACCTTTTACCCAAAAAAAAAAAAATTTATTTTCTTACGCGAGGTTTACTCGAATTACTTTGAAATGCTTTTAACTATTTTACGATTATACTTTTTATCAACTTATAAATAATTTGAGGCCATTTTCTCACTTTTTGGACCGGCTAAGCCTCTGGTCAGGAATTTTATTACGTTTTATTAATACGTTTCATTTTATCACGTTAAACCGTAAACGTATGATTATTTTTCTTCCATTTATTCCTTGCATTATTGTCAAACTTTTCATCCTCCCTTGCTTGTTCATTTTGGCTGGCCATATGTGGTAGAGTAGCATTGTTTTCATCAAATTTTAATAGCATTCAAGCTTAGGAAAAAAAAAACCATCCATTTCCTAACATTCATTCTTACAATTAAACATCAAAAAAATTCTTTCTTTCTTCTCATTTGGCCATGACTCCAGCAGCCTCTCAAGGCTAATTCTTGCTTCAAATCGAGTCATAATCGTCTCGTTTTCATCGTCAAATTAATCGTTATTCCGATCCTTCCGTTAAGGTAATAAGCGATGTGGTTTTCGATCGTTATTCACCTTGATTTTCTTAGTTTTTCTCATGATATTTTCTGCCATGATTTTCATGTATGGTAGGATTTGTGGACGATCCCGAGCCGACGAGTATATTATCGTTTCCATTTTGGACTAGAGGTAACGTCGATGTTACTCGGTATTTCATGATTTTAATTGTGTATTTGCAAGTATAATTTATATATTTCATTTTTGACAATATATGTATGTCATAATCTGGAAATTTTTTTAAAAAGTTGAAGATTTGCATGTTTCGATATTTTTATCGCTTTTACGAGATTAACGATTAAATTGTCATATTCATTTGTAAAATCATAATATTCGGCCTAAACATGTAATATATGTTTATATTCTGTAAAATTTTTATTTTTGATGATTTATAATAATTTAGGATTTTTCTGATATTTTAAATATCGATTATTGAATTATTACCGTTTTTGGACAAAAACGATTAAAAGCCAATTTTTAGTTCTAGTACCTAAACAATTTATTTTAATCTGATTTTTGACGTGGTGAAACTTTCTGGTGAAATAGAATTTTCTGAATGTTTTCATAATTTTTCGGAATTGTTAAGTGGATGAATTAATTAATCACTTTAAATCATCGTTTATCGTTAAAACCGTGTTTGTTGTTTAAATTCTCGATTTATGGTCTTTGGTTTAAATCTGGAAAAAAATTATGATTCTGATGATTTCATATTAAAATGTATTTTTATGATTTTTAGTGCCTTAATAAAATGTTAGGAACGATAGGTTTATTAATGAAATCGTTAATTGCGAAAACGGGTTTAAATGACGGTTTTGTTGAAATTTGTTGAATCTGGAGTTTTGGAAAAATCTGGAAAAATTTATATTCTGGAAAATCAGGATTTTAAAGTGTAATAATAATTTTTGCATATTAATACTTAAATCCTTTTGTAATTACTATTTTTATTAATCGTTATTGTTGAGATTAGACGATTAACGGGAAAACGCTTTAAAAACCGAGTTTTAGGATTCTGGAAAATTTTATTTTCTGGACAGAATGTCCATAAATATATTTTAACTATTTTGCGTAATTTTTGTACTATCTATTAAAGTCTTTAATTAATAAGCATTGATTTTCGGACAAATTGTGATTTATCGTTAAAATGCTTCATCTTACCTAAAAGAATTATTTTTTCAGCAATTTTGAAAGTATTTAAATCTGATACTTTAAGAGTTAAATCATCCCTTAACATTTTCTACATATATTCAATGGTTTAATTAAATAAAAGACATTAAAAGATTTAATTTGACATTTGCCGTAAAATCCTATTTGTAATCGTATTGTCGTAACTAATAATAATTAGGGAATTTTAGCTTTGTAAATTTTGAAAACACCCTGATTAGTATTATTAAAATGTTTAAGACATTTTTAATCATTTTATACACTTGTACGATATTTCAATAATTTCATAAACTCAAATGTTCTTACTTTAATAATTAATATCGTTAAAGCCGAAAGTATTAGTTTTATAAATCTATATCGTTTACTAAAAATATGGTATTAGTATGAACTAATATTTTCACTATTTTGATATAATGCTATTTTTAGTAAAGTTCTAAAAATAGAAGTTTCCTAAAATAGAAAGTTTCCTCTTTTAGAATATAAATGTTTACTTCTTTTATCCTCATATTATTTATATTGATTATATCTTTTGAATATCGATAATGGCTTTGTTTTGGAGTTATGGAATAAGGACAAGTGTGAGGTTAGAGTAATATATTCTAGGGTTTACGGTTTTGCCATCAACTATAAGGCTAGTGTATCAGGAATCGGTACATTGGTTGTTGAACCGGGTGACAGGTATCCCGGGAGTTTTGTACATTTTGACCTTAAGCTTAGGCCTCGCAGTAAGTCGCCGTCATAAGTTGAACTGGGTGACAGGTAATCCCAGGAGGGGTGTGCATTATCTTAAACTAGGGCCACGCATTTATAAGTCGTCGCTCTATTGTGGTTGAGTAGCCTAGTTAGAGACCGAAGTTTGATTTGTTTGAACTAAGTTCTCGAAGCTAGTTTTTAGTACTCTCCTAGTGAAAGTCTAGCCGTCTACACTACTCCTATCCATAACGCCATTTTGAATATTTTTATTATTATCGATATAATTTGGTTGCAGGTTGGCAAATGTTTTATGTTTTCTTCGGAAAACTCATTTTTATTATATTGGTTTGATACGTGAAGTTTTTCACTGAAATTTTATTTTCATTATAATGTGTTTTGTTGTTTTCCATTTTAACTATTTTTCTATAATAGTAATTACAGTTTTAAAATCCTGTTATACGGCTGGGAGAATGTTGACGTTGCTCCCCACTGATTGTGGCTGTTATGTTTTTAACATGGCAGGTATATGTTTTCCTTCTGGTGGGCTAGCGAGCAGTTATGGATCCTGCTTGTTTTAATCAGATCACTGTATTATGGATTGTTAAAACCCTTTTTATGGATTTTAATTTTTTTTATTGTTTTTGTAGCCATTTTTTATTTTATGGCTTATGTATTGACTTACCATTTTTATTTAATCAAGACATAGCTACAGTGTGTTATAATCCCACTTCTACAGTGTTTCCGCCACTGTATTGCGTTAGAATTTCTAGGGGATTACACAGCAGCCACCAGCATCATCAATTTCGATCACCACCCTCCTCAACCTTAATCTTAATCTTAATCAATCTTCATCATTATCATCGTTTCTCCTGTTCGCCGCCTCTGTACGTTGCTGCGCCTCGTCGTCCTTGCTGCTGTCGTGATGATTGCTCCCTGTCGCCTCTCTACGAATCCGTTCCTTTTCTCTTCTTCTTCGTTTTGTCGCCTGTTGTGTCGTTGTTTAGTGCGTATGTGTCGACTATGTTCGCTTGGTTGTCTGTCTGCTGTTGCTATCCTTTTTCCTCCATTCTTTTCCTTCTTTTTCTGTTTCGATCTGCTCCACATTGTGCTGTTGTGGCCTCTATTGCTGTTTGTATGCATCTTCGTCACTCCTGCTGCTGTTTCGTATCAATCGTGGTTTTTATCGTCTTCGTTTCTTGTCGTCAGTCGCGCCTGTTTCCTCTGTCTGGACAGATTGTTGCTGTTTGTTGTCGTTCATTTTTCTATGGAACGTTACTGTCGTTTTGGCCGTCGATTGTTGATGATTGTCGTGCACACCTACTGCTCGATCTATTTCTTCTATCTCGTTCTTCTCTTCTTTGTGTTCTGACAGGTTTTTGCTGCTGGGTTTTCGGTGTGAGTTAGCGAGTAGCGTGGATCCTAATCTCCCTTATTTATGTTTACTGAAGGATTGTATAAACCCTTTTAAGGAATTTTCTTTTTAGCTCTTTTGTAAAAAATGGCCTTTGTATTGACTGACTGTTCTTTTTGTAAAGTATAGAACATCAGTGTGTTTTAATCCCAAATCTATAGTGTTTCCGCCACTGTATTCCATTAGAATTTATAAGGGATTACAAACTATATATACAAAGTCCTTAATGGATCAGTTAAACTAGAGCCGAAATCCAATCTTGCTTCATTAGTGAGACTTTTGTCCTATGAGTCTTCATATGGTGAAACTTCACCCTGCAAATATTGCAATTCACGAGCTAATACCGCCGGGTGAAACTTCACCCGGTGGGTGAAAGTTTCGCCCGGTCATTTCGCCCGGTGGTGAATGTTTCCTTAAAGTCTTCGGAGAGGTAGAAATGTCGTCGGGCGGAACTTCGCCTGGTGGTATCTCATCGGGTGAAACTTTACCCGGTGGATTTATGACCTCTTTTCTGGCCTCTTTCTTTGCCGCTTGATTGGATTGCTTGAACTTTTAGTTTTGTGAGTTGGTCTTCGGACATTATTCCCCTCTCTCGTGCTCGTTGAAGCTCGGACACGCCTTTGGTTAAGAATCCTATCAAAATAGATAGAAAAACTACCAAAAACATGTAAAATGTAAAAGAGAGATGCTAATGTGAGAAAGACTAAGAATAAGGCGATAATCGCACTCTAGTCTTGCAAAATGGAGGGAAAACGAGTCTAAATGGGAGGAAAAACGGTCCAAATTTTATAAACATCAATTCCCTCACACTAAACCGTTGCTCGTCCTCGAGCAAAGACCCAAACATAAATCAACTACTACTACTACTACTAAGCTAGACTATGCTAAGCTGATACGGGGCAATTAACGTGCCCACTCTGTCCCTTCAACTCACATCGAGATACCCATGAGGTAGAATACCTCCATGCAAAGCAAGTCGTGTCTTGCTCAAAATTGGGGATGCAACTAAACACACACACAAGCACATAAAACAAAGAAGACACACAAAAAGATAGTTGCATCCAAAGAGAAAAATAAATCGCCGAATCCCTCATCGAAACGACGGGGAAAGCACCGATTCTAAGCTCGAGACAAGTGAGAACACTACCAAGTTAGTTACTCATCAAGTTGACATGGACAAAAATCTAATAGGATGACAATCAAACAATAAAAGCATTGAAAATTTACCAAGGTCCTTCTAGTCCACTAAAATGCCTACAACGGGACGATAAATGAAGCAGTGGGCGATCGCCATTTTGATGCGCGGCCCAATCGGATCGGTCGTTTAGCGAAGGATGGGGGATCAAAAAATATTTATAGACTCGCAAAACACAAAAACTACTAGAGTATTCGTGGTAAGTCGAGGTTGGTCCACAGGGAACAGAACGGAATCGGGTTAAAGGCAACGTTTTTGGGAACTAGAGGGGGTTTTAAGAGTCGAGTCTACGCCAGAAATGCGGTAAAAGACGGAAAATTAAATGACAAGAGAAATAACAATAAAAATAACTAGAGATAATCAAATTAGGAAAGGGTGTTAGGGGGAAGTCGGGATTCGGAAATTGGGGTCTAAGAATCTCGGAATCGGGTTTTAGTCACAACGTTGATAAAGGGAGAATGCCACCTTTCGGTTTCTTCACCCAACCCACCTAAAAACCCGCTTTGGCGGCGAAGAAGGGTAAGTCTCAAGTTAACGTAATTTCTATCCCGAGCTTTCCCATATTGATAGAAACAAGTCATGGTCGGTCTAGTTGGCCGGACTAAAACAACGATGACACAACAACCATAAGCATGACAAACCAACAAGCAAACAACCCACCAACATCCCTCAATTCAAATAATCAAAGTCTTTATCCTTAAACCCCCCAAACAGAAATCTACTCACTACTCATAATGGAAAACAATAAAACATTAACAAAGGAGAAAACAACTAAAACATGCATGTTAACTAAATATAAAGAAAATAACAACAAAACGATAAAGAAAATTACGATCTAACAATTAACCACTAAACTATGAAAGAAATTGCGATCTCTCAAATTAAACTAGAAAATAATCTAGAGCAACATAAGTAAAATCTAGAGAAACTAACAACACAAAGATGATCAAAATAACAATAAAAGGAAAACTAATGGAAGTAACAAGAAAACAATAAAAATAGATCTAAGAGCATCAAAATAAAAGTCTAGAGAAATTAACAACAAACAATGAATAAAAATGCAATCAACACAATAAACATGAAATGATCTAAAATGACATAAATAAAGATGATCTAAACATGACAATAATGAAAGAACAATTAAAATGAACAATATTGAAAGAACAATAATTAAATCTAGAATAAATAAGAGGATTGCATAAATAAAGGTTGAATCTTGATGAGGAGAATAAAGAGATTTGTCACTAATCCCTTAATAAACCCCAAAAATCTTCAAATAAAACTTGGAATCTACAAAGCTTGAATATAAATCTAGAGAATTGTTGATGAAAACTAGGAAGATCTATTACTAAATTACTATGTAAACTACTAGAATTATAGAGAATTACTAAATTACTATAAGGATCTATTAATGGATGAGCTATGGTAATGTGATGTTCGAAGTTGAAAGGAACGAGAAGTCCGTTGCTTGGGGAGGAAGCAAGGGAATCTCGGCTGAATTGGCTGATTTCGGCCGAGTGTTTGACACTCGGTCGGTAATTGTTTTGGTTTTCGGATAGAATTCCCACTTGAGATCGAATTCTACCTTTAACGGAATTGTTTAATGTTTAATGAAGCTGATATTTTGTAGTGTTTGAGTCCAAACCGGACGTGTAGTGTCACGGTTGGCTCGCGGGTTTCGGAAAAAAATATCTTTGACCGGGTTTCGACTCGGTCGTTAAAAGACGGTTTTACCCCTGGTGTCGGAATCGACCCAAATTAGTCTTATTTGACTCGAAACGACCCACTGGGCCTGGATTTGAGGTTGGTTCTGTAAGATTTGTACTCCGTAATAAGTCTAAACCAAATGTCCATGATTATGAGCCCATATCCGAGTCCATCAAAACACGTTTACGTCCAATCATCATCGGGTGTTTGGTGGGAACTATTATAGACACCTGGCGGTCAAAATGTAGGTGTCTACACCAATGAGGTGGTTTGAGGGAACCATTTTATATAAAAAAAAAAATAGTTAACGTATAAAAAAAACTCGAGTACCTATTTTAAACCGGGATGGTTCCGGTTATGATTGTCATTTTTTATTTTTAAACAGGGTCCCCAAACTGATTTTAAAAAAGGTTCAAAAGCCTAATTTTGCTCATCCGTACCAACTTCTACCAATTAGATTTGGTAATCGGGTCATTCAGTTCGGCTTCGGATCGGGTTCAATTGGTTCGGCGATAATCGAGTTGACCTTACTTTCGGGTTTAATTTGATTTATTTCGATTGGGGTTCATTTTGGGGATCCACTTTTATCGATTTGTGTTATTTTGAATCGATTTGAGTCGGGAACGGGTCGAATCAAGTCAATATCAGTTCAGGAGAGTTTCGGATTATAATTTCTTGACTGAAAATTAAAAAATTAACTTGAGGTTTGTTATACTTTTCAATGTGTATGTAAAACTTAAAATGTATTAATAATAAATAAATAATCAATGAAAGAACTCCTAAGTTGAAGGTGTTTTAATAAGAAAATAAGTATTTTTTGAATCAGGTTAATCAGTTTGGTTATTTTTAATTCATGTTCAGGCATTAAACGGTTATATTGAGTTTGGTTCAATTCGGATTGAATCGGTTTTGGATGTAAGATCGAGTTAATCGTATTGGGTGTTCGATCGGTTATCGATTAAGTTGTTTTCGATCGATTATTTGGGTTCGGTTTGACTTTGCTAGGTCTATACCCAATATAGATATGTGGTTGTATGTTCCGGGAATGAGGATCATTACAATTTCATTAATAAGCTTGAAATACGTGCAAATATAAGCCGGCAATGCATGCAGTGTTTCCAATAATTTTTTATCCTAAAGACAAGTAGAAGATGCAAGGTTCTTTACCGTCTTCTATTCGACGCAAAACACAGGTTATCATATGTCCTCTAGCAAGAATCAATGATGAATGAAGATTACTTACAATATCACGATGTCATTGGTTTTATACTACTTGTCGTACTAATAGGTACAACGTTATACGGGGTGCATTTGTCGGTATTAATAATCATTGATCAAATGTGTTGTTCATTTGTGTGTTTATAGCAAATGAAAAAAAACATTTTAATAGTTGTTCGAAGCTTTTAAGAACTTTATGAGTCGACAAGTTTTATCAACTTAAATATTCACTGATGAAGACTTTGCCATAGACAATGCAATTTAGAAGGTACTGTCTAAGTTATTACCATTATTATTACTACGTAGGAATATTTGATCAATATTATTGGATATACGATGGTTACATGATACGTTCATTGTTAACTGATATGAGTACTACGCAAATATGATAACTAACTCGAAATAGTTGTTAACAAGATATACAAAGATGGTCACTATGAATAATAACCACTCTCTGCATTACTTTAAACGTTGAAATTCTTAATTTTATGAAAATTATAGCTTATGTAGAATTTTATCCATATATGGTCATTGTATGATATAAACTTGTTACCTGACACATATTGTAATCAACTGATGATGACAATGACATAACTTGGCAACGAAATAACATTATACATATTATTATACATAACTTGACACAAAATAAAAATAAATAAATAAATATGTGTGTGTACGAGCTAACATTAATTGTAATATCATAACAACATAACTGACAACATTTGTAATGTCTATTAGTCTGTTTTATTAATGTTTTAATTCACTGAATATATTCTTTTTAAAAGCAATAGCTAAATATTTAATAAATGATCACTGACATCATTTGTATTCTTCTTATTAATTAATTACATCAACTAATGCGAGAACTTTTTAACTTACATCTTAAAGAACATTTATTAATAACTTGTCATACACCTACTAAATTCTAATAATAACTCATTTTTGTTACAAATTAGGACGCTATAAAAAGGAAATAAATTAATACCAAATTTAAGCACAAATTTCCTTAACAAACGTTCTATAATCACATCATTCCAAGCCATAACCAAGCAAAATGGCAGTAGCGAATATTGGTGCATTAAGTTTAGCGACAATCACAATAACAATGATAATTTTGTCAATGTGTGAACCAAGTGGCGCATTATTGCCTCGCACCACTAAAGTTTTGTTGGTGGTGAATTTTCTTAGCGACGGCAAAAACGTGAGCGTTATATGTAACAGTCTGTATACAAGTGCAGAACATTATAGTATTCCTCCAGGGCAAGTACAAGCGGTTCTTTTAACGACAGGTAATTTGGAGAAACCAGGTTTGCCTAAATATTGCGACATAGGTGATCATGTCGTACTACGAGCATTGACTTTGCCATGTAACAATTTTTGCAAAGTTCAAATTAGAGACGATGGGTATTACATTTACAATGACTTCCAGAAGGCGTGGGTCGCGCTTTGGCGTAGCCCACAAAGCCCCCAGATCGCCCCAAAACCAAGTTTATGAGTTTATTATGATTTTACATGCCAGTTATTTGTTATAAATTGTAGACAAGATATGGCAAAAGTCCAAAAGTGATTGACTAATTTAGTCACACTAATTGTGAGATATTGGTAGAGTTTAATGTGATGTGATACCAGAAATAAAATTATTTTGATAATGAATTCAGTTTGTTGTGTCTCATGAATTAAATGGGTTTATTAATGAATAAAGGATAAGAGTCCTAGAAATTTTATTGATGAGATTACACGTTGTACATGGATGAATCAATCTCCAATTGTCCTATATACTAGTAAAAGGTATAAGTCTAAATTACCTTATTGAGCCTCGTGTTTTGAGATAAAAATCTATATATTGGCTAAAAGAATATTTCTAAATTTTTAGATGAAGATATTTATAAATTAAATAAACGATAAACTCTACCTAGAGATTTTGATTCTAGATTGTCAATTAAAATTTAGAAAACTAGTCGATTGAAATTGTTTTAATTTTTAGATTAAAAATACCTATGAACTATGACGACTGATTCAATTTACAAAAAACAATTGTATTATTTTCAAGTTAAAAGAAGGTATTTATTTCACGAAACGAAGTTATCCAAATCAATTATTATCCAACTACTTTTATCTACTTAACTAATATTTTCAATTATAGAAACTTGCACTTATCATGCTAGTGTATGTAGACGAACCCCTTTCAATCACAAGATGATGATTGGATATCAGTGTGTTATTATTATGAAATATTATTACGGCCAATGGTGTCTAGTAAGTGCTCAACACGAAATACAAAGTAAACTTCAAATACAGCTAGTATAGGATTTTCGATAAAAATAAAAGAAAATTTTGAATCAAAATCGCTCCCACGGGCAACATAGTCTTAGGGTAATGATCAAACTCATCTTAAAAAATATATATATCTCAAGAAAACATCAGAGTTCAAAGGATATTCCACAAAATATTAATTGAATTTCTACACTTTATACACGGATATCAATCACGTGGAATAAGAAAGGATGTATATGGTCGTGACATCGAAGCTTAGTGCCAAGCTTCCAAGTTAAGAGTCGTCTAGCACCAGGTGCCTAAGTATTGTTGTGCCAAGTACCAGGCGACGATCCATCATAGTTTTCTAGGTTTTGGCGTTTATGTAACACCCCCACATTATCCAAGAGCCTCACAAGGTCTTCACGGATAAATAATTGTGTTACCATCTCGGTCAACCAAGGCAATAATCACATCACAAAAAATACTACAACATAACAGAGTTTAATAGATATTGAAGAATAAAATCCAAAATCC
Source organism: Agrostemma githago (assembly GCA_958450325.1). NCBI lineage: Eukaryota > Viridiplantae > Streptophyta > Magnoliopsida > Caryophyllales > Caryophyllaceae > Agrostemma > Agrostemma githago. The sequence goes on along the minus strand of OY288244.1, from coordinate 21,382,595 downwards.
AGGGAAATAAGGTACAATTACATAATCTAGATGACTACATCAATCAAATGGTCTCACAATAACTTAACAACTAGGATAACTCGTACTAAGAATCGAGGACATGCACTCCCTTTCCTGCACAACATCCATCTCAACAGAGTACGCATCATAAGTCCACACCTACATCAATATTCTTCTCCCCAAGAGATCTAAAATGTCAATTGGAACATCGCATGTGTAACACCTCGGCTCAAAACTAGGACCAAAAATGTTTGCCATAGTAGATCGATCGCCAGACAATGTACTGGTCCCACAGAGCAACAAAACTCCTTATTTTCGCATTTTATCCCAACTCACACGCATCCCAAAAACCTTCCCACGAGATCGCCCATTCTAAGACTTCTCCCAGCCAAGCACGCTCAACTATGAAGTACTTTTCATGGGCAAATCAGAAAAGAAAGTGCAGTTTGTTGGTATGAGTACTATTTTAAATCTCTTTAAGCACAAGTCACTTGAGCTAATAAATAGGACACTTTCAATTAACATGGGGTAGTACAACAAGCCCCGATATAATTAAATGGGTGACAATTTAGACACAAAGAATACAGTTAGAACATCCTAATATCATAACACAAGTACATAATGTAAAACATCTAGCCTCAACATTCTCAACACCGTAATCGCTGCCAATCAACAACATTAACTCATCACTCTCAATACCATCAATGGTATTACTCAATTCCGCTATACTAATCTATAGGCCTCAAGCCACCATCAATTCTGCTGTATTAATTGATAGGCCTCAAGCATCAATTCTAATATACTAATCGATAGGCCTCAACCCCACCATCAATTTCGTTATACTAGATAATGAATCTCATTCATCATCATATCATGTCATGCATAAATTCATAGCTCATACGGGCATCATAACATTAACATATTCCAAGTAAGGAACATATTACCTAGTTAGCAGGTCACCACCACGTCAGTGGTGAAAATCACTAGGGAAATTCTACGAAATCTGATCCTAGGCTGGATGTACGATAGAGATCTAACCTACCGACAGTCTGACTCGACTCCTGGGGTTCTCCTTTTCTTCCTCTTGTTTCGTGCGATTGAGTATCCGTGGGTTTTATGAGAGTTTGTGCGCTTACGTGTAGAGTTGTGGCTGTAAGTAGAAGTGGATTCATAATAAAGAACGTGGGTTTAGGGCACATATAACCCCATCATGCACACGAACAACATTAAGTGGGCCCTACTCTGTTTATTTTCTCGGGTCTTTTAAAAGCTTTACTATGTGTCATTCGGGTTTTAAATTGTTTACAACTTATTTATTCGGGTCTAACTTAAGGTTCAACTGGACTCTATCGTCTTGATTTGATTTGATTTACAATTTAACATATTATAAAATACGGGTATTACAATTTATAACTCCAAACTTTATTCCTTTTACTCTACAAGTACACACATAGCCTCGTAATTTCAAAAAGTTGAAACTCGAGCATTCTCTCTTTCTGTAAAATTGTGAAGTGCTCATTTTATTTCAAATACTAAACTCTGTATAAATATCGAAACACTACAAGAAGATTCGATGAACCTACATTAGTAGTACTTATGACGGGAAGATGTAAAGCTACACACTAATGAAGGAATGTCATGAGACATTCCTCATTTACTAACACACCCCCTTGGTCAAAACGGTAGGTAACAGACGCTTTGACTGAACCAAAAGATAATTTTAGATGCCGCTGAAGATGAACTAGGTTGAAGTTTTGAAGTCGGAACCACGACTATGTGCATTCATGATAAGTGTAGTTTGTAGTGCCTAGTTTGTTGTGTATTGGTCCCTTTTTCCTTGCGGAATCGCTCCTTGGGAGCGGTTCATGGGCTACTTATGCTTCCTCTAGTTCGTTTCAGGTTCCCGAGACCATTCATGAAGAATTGGAACGATTCCGACTCGTTTCATACACATTTTGGAGCCAACGAAGTGAAGGAACAATCACTCGATGCCTTGGATTCGATCCCGAGACCTTGGGACCCAATCCTGAGCCCCTTAGACTCGATCCCGAGCCCCGAGAATTAATGAGAAGCCCATGAGAGTCAAGGAGGAACCTTAAAGATCATATTGGAGGCCTACAAGACCCATCCCCGTCGGGAAGGACCTCATCCCGTCCGGGATGAGGTGCACAAATGCGGAGGGTTCTGTTTTGGACCCGTCCCGGTCGGGACCAACCCGTCCCGGTCGGGATCAGCCTGTCCCGGTCGGGACTGATCCGTCCCGGTCGGGATGAACCAGCTGCTGCGCGTGACTCCTTTTTCTTCCTCCTTCATTCTTGTAACCTTATAAATACTCCTCCCTTGTATTGTTTAAGCATCACACATTATCCTAGATTATTTTAGACCTATCTTAAGCATTCAAAACCCTAATTAGCCTCTTTTCATCTCTAGTTAATCCTTAGTTAATCTTTAGTTAATCTTTGTAATTAGTCTTGTATTAAGGAGATTCTTGAAGATTATTCCAAGCTTGACAAACTTGGAGTTTTATTTGGGTTTCTTATTAATTCAAGTTCTCATCTTTTTCATCCTCTTGTAATTGGTATAATCCTCTTCTCCCTTTTACTTTGATTCTTTGTTTATTCATCAAGTTTTAATCTTTACATATTCTTTATTGTTCTTGTTTGTTCATAATGAATGTTTGGTTGTTTATGTTGATTTCTCTTATCATTGTTATTGTTAGTTTGATAATGAGTGAGTAGATTCCTTGTGGGGTTAGTAGGGGGATTAAGTGTGGATTTGGGTGATTAGGGTTTGATTGTGGGTAAAGGTGATTCCTTTGTTGCTAGTCACTTATTGGGCACACTATGTGTTTGTTGTATTGCTTGTGTGGGTAGTAGTGGCCAATACTTCTCATACTTGTTCTCTTCTTCTCATTGTGTATTCGATTTGTGGTTGATTGTTTGTGTTTTGAGTAGCATCTTGCATGAATGTTCGGGTCTAGTCTTAGACACGAGAGTCCGGACTTTGGCTTTGGCACGAGAGCGCAAACCAACCTTAGTAACTATGTGGCACCTACACCCTTGATTACCCAATCATCCTAATATGCTTATGAACCCGACCTAACCCTACTCTTTTCCATATTTGATTTCTCTACCTCTTTAGCCTTCTTCTCTAGTTTGTTAGTGTTTCTAAACTTTAGTTGTTTCAATTAGCGTTTGTTTATGTAACTTAGCCTTGTTTGTGAGTAGACCATAGTTTAGACACCTATAACCGTCCCCGTGGACACGACCCGACTTACCCTAGCTACCGTTAGGATTAGTTGGTTATATATTGATCGGTAGGACCCGCGCCAAATCCCCACCATCACTTGAACATATGTCTCGAATTTTCCTGAAAGCTGAAAATATAATAATATAAATAAAAAACATGAACAAAACTAATGTTGCACGAGGTTGAAGCGGGAGGTCGTGACACTAAAAAAATGGTGTACTGGAGCATGGCAACCCGTAAAGCACCACAAACTGCATTCCATTGTTTCGGTATAAGATAGTAAATGCAACTATTACATTGTGGATGTGATGGCTCAAAGAGGGTGGAATAATGGTATATAAGTGAAGTATTTTATGATGAAATGGACAAACGTTGTTGTTTCATATATAAAAGGAAAATTACTTAATTTATCATAAAGCTGAATACTGGAAATGAATAATTGTTATTCTTGTACTAGTCATAAGCAAGAATATTGATTCTGCTTCATGTATGGGCATGAAAAGTTTTAATAAAAGTAGAACAATTGTTGCTCTATATTTTGCAAGAGTATGAGGTACAATAAGGCTAACATGATTGTTGAGTTTTACATTCCGAGTAGTGAATGCTTTTATTTGTAACATAACAACCAAAAGGTTCAAGTCCCTTGACTCAAGTTTTACCTATTATAACATTGTCCTTAATCCATGAGACAGGAAACATAAGAATAAGTTTCATAATGATGAAATTATAAACTTTATTGATAAGGATCAAATGAGGTAAATGGATCTTGTTTAGATGGATAAATGACATTAGAAGTGTCTCCTATTATTTTTAGTGGGAGGGTACTTAGACTTGTTGGATCACACATATACAGATACGTGTGAGTTTAACTAGTGATGTTGCAAAAAAAAAGGGTAACGCATATGGTTTCGTTCATTTGATGAAATTTGAAACTGAATGATTTGAATTGTTCAAAGTACAAGATCAACTTGATAAGTTAGTACGAGTTGTTCGATATGATTGAAACAGGGAGAAATTGAACTAAAAGATTGTGATCATCTTAGAAGTAGTGAAAAGTGTTTCAAACTACATCGAACCATATTTCATATGATTTGGTCTATGATGAGTTATGCAGATTTTATTGACGCTTTAGAAGCTTATGCACTATAAAAGTCTTTGTACAAATGTTGATGAGATTGTCCATGTAAGTCGAAGAATAGACACCATATGAGATATGGATTGAAAATGTTCTTAAAAGTCTTTTCTTGATTATCAAGTCTCAAAGTTTAGAGAAAATCGTTTTCTAGAACTTAGACTCAATTATGACATGTGTTTTATTAGGGGTATTATGTTAATTCTACAAACCATCCAAAGAACAAAATTGTTTTGTTGCATGGAGTGGTATGTTTCTTTTAAAAATATATGATTTCTAATAGAAACAGTGGGGATAGAATTGACCTTGAATTGTTCAAGATTAACGAAATTTCTCTACAACTGTTGAAGAGAATATTGGTGCATCCATGAAAAGTCATGATCGGATCATCTTACCTGTAAAATATTACCCTACATAGGTTTGACCTATGATGAAACAATAATGGGCAAAGACTCCAAAAGTCACATAAAATCTACTAGATTTCATATACCATTACTACCAAGTATAGACTTTGATTAAATGGGTCTTATTGTGAAGAATAGTCTTCAATAAAAAGATGATATTGATTGATATAAGAGTATCTATGAAGCATAGTTGGTAATTAAGGATTCATCTCATAGTAATGACTATGGAAAACTCTTTTTACAACATTATGCTTAAGTCTATTAAGATTGATTTAGCATTTTTTGAATGTCATCACTCATTTGATGAGTTTTGGACATATATATTGAAATACATTTCTTGAAAGGAATGAAATATGATGTGTGTGCGACACATCGTATGAATTTCATATTATTAAATTTGCTAGACAAATGTGAATGATCCAATTTGATTGGAGCAAGTATTATGGAGCAAGTATCTTCGTTCTCAATGTGGTAATTCAAATATGTTTGTTTTCCATTGAGACGAAGAGAGACAAAGTGTGTACAAGAGGCTAGTGGGAGTGCATTTATCATTATGATTTGGTATGTAAGTGACATACTTCTCTAACTAAACGACATTTGATTGCTTTAGTCTATGAGACTTTGCAAGAAATGTGTTTATTCTGTGCTCGTGCGACGAGTAGATACTAATCTAGTGAGTGCCACTAGAATGCTGTCTAAGAATTGTTCCTTTGCGCTTAAGAAGCAAAAAGGAAATTATTTAAGAGATGTGCATGATGTGATAAGCGAATTATTGTAAACAAGTTACAACGATTCGTATTTCCAAATAGACAAAGATGACATGAGATTGTAATCTCAGTAAATTTTGTTTTGGATGAGAAGTTGTGTTGGAACGATTCCAAAGGACAACTTTGTGACTAGTATTATAACTAAAGTTGGTGTTCTATTGCTTTTGAAGCAAATCGACGTTTGATTACAAATCAAGCACACACTCAACTTTAAAGTTTATGAAGCAATTTGTTGCTTATGAAACTAACAGTTTGCCTTAATTGAGATAAGGTAGATTGGTCATATGCTTGTAAATAACCGATACAAATGTTGTATGTCCCGAAACCTTCTCTACATAAAGATCATATTGGTTATGATCAGTATAAGACGCATGAGCGAGTGGTCATAGTACATTTAGAGGTGTTTGGTTTAGTGGGAGTTATTTCGATAATTGATATATTTATGACATATTGTCATTTGGTTAATGTAACCGAGTTTTGTCCCTAAATAATTTACATTAATAAAATAGATCACTAAGTATGTGACTTAGTCTTGGAACTCTATTTGGATGATGTAATTATTTTGTCTCTAGTCAGGGTATTGTGTTGGGACATTTGAATACCCTAAAATGACTGGTGTGTGAGTTGGTTGATGACTAAGTTCCTTGAGTCATAGGTATTGAGATACTAAACCAAGCACACGGGTGTATGTTAAGAATATGCATTAGACAGACCCGCCGAAAAGGATTTTACTAAGATTTCGCTTAGTGTCAGTAAAGTTCTTTGCAAGTTATGAACTTGTACGGTCTTTAGACCTGAGTCTTTGACTATTTTGTACATGTGATGTGTATGCTTTGATACTATTCCACGTCAGCTGTGAAAGGAGGCTATGGATGGTTATTGAGCGTGCATGGATCATGTGATAGGATGTGGTTAGACAAGAGGGGATTTGCTCTTTCTTTATTGAAGGGAATTTATAGTTTCTTGGCCACTCGAAGAGTGTGACTTGTACAAATGCGTGGCCGCGCTCAGATTGGATGATTGTCATCTATCTGCTCTTTCAACAAGTCAACTCAAAGATTCGAGTAAAAGATTGAGATATGTGAGGATGACACTTTTTCTTACCTTATTCTCAATTGGAGACAATAGTAGCAAAGAGACTTAACGTTGTTCTTGAGAGGACATGTACAAGTGGGAGACTGAAGGAGTTATGTCCACTGTCTTACGGATTAACCCGCTTAAGTCTATGTATCCGATATGCCTTGCTAGAGGTCGATGTCGGGTTGACATATAAATGAGTTATATGTCTGGTAGTCTTAAGTGGGCCCATTGGGTCACACACAATGTGTACGGGATATTATTAATATATCGGTATATTAATATATCGGGTCAGTAGTAATACGTCTCAGCTATGCTGCCGGGTTATGGTAATTAGAGTTATAGTAATAATCTAGTTATGGTAACTAGAGTTATTGTAATAATCTAATTATACCAATTGGAGTTATGGAATAACTTCTAGGTTAAGTAGGTAACCTATCTCTTCTATATAAGGAGGTTCGTATGATGAACCAAATCATACAATTTGAGAGTATTGATTCATATATTATTAGAGAGAGAATTTTGTGAGACCGTCTCACAAGAACCCTTATACTAGCATATACGTTGCAGTTCCGTACCCGTGTGGATACCAAAGGAGGCATCACGTTTGGGGTGCTTTATACTGTCCATGGAGATTATTTATTACGTCTGTGGAGATTATTTATTCTGTTCGTGGAGATTATATATATATATTTCTAGGTTATTATACTTCTTATTAATACGTTGTTCCGCTGCAAATAAGGTATAATTGTTATCCCTCTACTTTCGTCTTTTCGGTTAATACTCGTAACAAGTCCTTGGGTTTAAGGGTTGTAACCCTACAAAACACTCACCTAACTGCGACTTACGAGAATATGCATGCAATTTAACATGATACAAATCTCTACCAACCGTACGTACACATTCAATCAGACCAAAACACATGCCGAGGACTTACATATGGCAAAAAGTGAGGCTAATCGGGTAAGAAGGGGCAAAACGATTTGGATATGTGGAGGTAAAAGTCAAGCTAGTACAACCGTAACCATCATTATACTCATTCCATTCTTCCCAAACTTCTATCAAAGGAATTATAAGTAGTACCAAGCACCTTATTTTCAACTTTTCATAACCGGCTTCGCACCAACAACTACGAAAACAGAGAGATCAATTCTTTTCTCATAGCAAAAACACATTCCTTTTCTTGTTTCACTTCATTTTTTTTCCAACGTTTCTATTGCTTTGTTGTCATACTATTAGGGTTTTGTCCATTTCGATTTGTGTTATTAGCTTGGGAACGTTGTCACTTGCCTTGAGTCCTTAACCGGTGTTTCTTCACCGCTTTGTGGAGGGAAGCGGTATTTGTTTCTTTTTGGGTGCAACCGATTGTTGTTTGTTTGTATGTTTGTTTGTTTGTGTGTTTTTGTGTCCGGTTGCATCCACAGTTTTGTCGCAAGATCCCACTTGCCTTTCAAAGAGCACTTGTCCTCTACGTCTTCTCGCGTGAGTTGAAAGGGCGTAGGGTGCGCTAATACCCGCTCGGCTAGTAGTCTAGTTTCTTTTAGTCTTTAGTTAGTTTGTGCTTACTCGAGGGCGAGTAAGGGTTAAGTGTGGGGGAGTTGATAAGTGTGGTTTGTAGTGCTTATTTGTTGTGTTTGGTCCAAGTTTCTCTTGTGGAATCGCTCTTCAGAGCGGTTTTAGAGGCTACTTACGCTTCTTCTAGCTTTTGTTAGGTTCCTAGGACCATTATTGGAGATATGGAGCGATTCCGACTCGTTTCCGATACATTTGGAGCCATCGAAGAGAAGCGACGATCACTTGGTAGCCTATACTCGATCCCGAGACCTTGGGACCCATTCCCGAGCCCCTTGAACCCGATCCCGAGCACCGAGAATCGATGAGAAGCCTAGCGAGAGCAAGGAGGGACCTTTGGGACCATATTAGAGGCCTACAAGACCCATCCCGGTCGGGACAACCCTCATCCCGGTCGGGATGAAGTGCAAACAAAGAAGCTCTTCTGCTGAGCCATCTCGGACGGAACCATGAATCCATCCCGGATGGGACCATCCATCCCGACCGGGATGAGCCTGCTGTAGCCGCGTGACTTCTTTTCATTCTCCTTCACCTTTGTAACCTTATAAATACTCCTCCCCTGTATTGTTTAAGGATCTTACATTACATTAGACTATCTTAGACCTCTCTACATTGAAAACCCTAGATTTAGTGCTCCTCTCATTAGCCTAATCTTTCTTTAAAACTTTTGTTAATCTTAGATTATCTAGTTAATTAGTCTTGTATTAAGAAGATTCTTGAAGATTCATCCAAGCTTGACAACCTTGGAGATTATTTGGGTTTCTTATTAATGCAAGTTCTCATCTTTTTATCTCCTTGTTAGTTGGTATAATCTCTTCTCTCTTAATCTTTGTTAATCTTTCAATTTTTAATCTTTACATATTGTTTATTGTTCTTGTTTGTTCATTATGAATGTTTGGATGTTTATGTTGATTACTTTTATTTATGTTAGTATTAGTTTGATAATGAGTGAGTAGATTCCTTGTGGGGTTAGTAGGGGGATTAAGTGTGGATTATGGGTGATTAGGGTTTGATTGTGGGTAAAGGTGATTCCTTCGTTGCTAGTCACATATTGGGCACACTATGTGTTTGTTGTATTGCTTGTGTGGGTAGTAGTGGCCAATGCTTCTGATACTTGTTCTCATCTTCTCATTGTGTATTCGATTTGTGGTTGATTGTTTGTGTTTTGAGTAGCATCTTGCATGAATGTTCGGGTCTAGTCTTAGACACGAGAGTCCGGACTTTGGCTTTGGCACGAGAGCGCAAACCAACCTTAGTAACTATGTGGCACCTACACCCTTGATTACCCAATCATCCTAATATGCTTATGAACCCGACCTAACCCTACTCTTTTCCATATTTGATTTCTCTACCTCTTTAGCCTTCTTCTCTAGTTTGTTAGTGTTTCTAAACTTTAGTTGTTTCAATTAGCGTTTGTTTATGTAACTTAGCCTTGTTTGTGAGTAGACCATAGTTTAGACACCTATAACCGTCCCCGTGGACACGACCCGACTTACCCTAGCTACCGTTAGGATTAGTTGGTTATATATTGATCGGTAGGACCCGCGCCAAATCCCCACCATCACTTGAACATATGTCTCGAATTTTCCTGAAAGCTGAAAATATAATAATATAAATAAAAAACATGAACAAAACTAATGTTGCACGAGGTTGAAGCGGGAGGTCGTGACACTAAAAAAATGGTGTACTGGAGCATGGCAACCCGTAAAGCACCACAAACTGTAAGGACCGGAGCAAACTCAACGGTATACTTTGGAAAAAAAATGACTAAACCAAAACATAAATAAAGGCTCAAGATTGGTTTTATGCTCTTTATAGTAACTTCTACTCATAGCAATATCGTATTATGGTTTGATGATTACAAGTGGCAAATAATGGGTTTGTTTGTCTAGTCGTATATGTTAAGTCGTACAAGTTTGAACCGGATAGAGAAAAGAAGTCAAGTATCAAGATGGATAGAAGACACAATCATGATAAAGCACGCATGGAAAGAAATAAGTATTGAAGATCATAGAAGAATATGTTAAAGCTTGTAAAAGATGAGAAGGAGAAGAAGATACTCAACATGGACCTATAATCACTTCATGGTTGGGAGAAGATACCTAACATGGAGCTATAATCACTTTATGGTTGGAAGATGACACCTCACATAGAGCTATAATAACTTAATTGTTGGAAGGGCAAGGAAAAGGTGGAATGAACAAGGAGCCTATCGATCTATACTAAAAAAAAATTGCCATAGCAACGGACGATTCCCTTGCAAACAACCCAAAATCCCTTGCAAAAGCCCAAAATCACTTTTTTATCCTCGCTTTCCATTGCAAATCCGTTGCAAATGTGTTGTATTGTTTCTTATTCTGCATATTTTTGGCTCCCAAAATGCCAAAATCACAAAAAAAAAAAAAAGCGACAAACATCATAAGTTACGATACTACAAATACCCATTTTTTCATAAAAAACTTCTACACCAAGACACACAAGTCACAAAATATGTCTTGATAACTCTAAATAAAATCAACAATTACAAAGTATTTTGAGTAAATCAAAGTATATCTCTACCAATCTTTTTAAAACATAAAACTAATGTATCCGTGATACAAGATGAACAACTCCTTGACCGATGTTGTACTAGATGTTGTCCGTAATCAGTTGAACAACTCCTTGATCAATGAACCTGAAACAAAAACAAAAACGATTTGTAATCATAATGTTATTAGATTAGATATGCTTTTAAAAAAAATTAAGCATATTAGCATATTTCTACTTACCCGAATACACCAACACCAACAACTAATACACCAACAAAAACAACAGCAGGTTGAAATAGAAAGATCTTACACGACTATTATCAGAATTAAAAAGGTTTGAAAAACAGAGTTATAAGATCTTTCCATTTGATTATTCTACACTTTCTCAACTGAATATTGAAGTGGAAGGAAGTAGCTTGCATATTCGTTCATATAGTTAGCAGATACGGTTAACAAAAAAAATAAACGCCTAAGCACCAAGCAGCAAAAGAAAGTACTCACCTGCTCTCAATTTGATGGATGCCAATTATTCGCATGACAAGCTAGACAAAAAAGTCTAGACCAGTATAAGTAGCAAATACATTTCCACTAAAGAGGGTATAATAAGGATACAACTTAAAAGAGATTTTTCATACTGGGATTCTATCTGGGTGCCCATTCCTAAGAATGGAAGCGCAAACCTTCCTTTCTTCTGTATGGAAACAAAGCTCACAAGTTTAGCAATTATTGAAGATTTAGTTCCCAATATTACACATAGAAATATGTCAACTTAGTTTGCGATACTAATTTCATTTCAAATTGGTTGAACCATTAACTTCACAATATATTGACTTAAAATAAAGAATTGTAAAGGTGTCTAAAACAAGAATGGTTAAATTGCTTATATGAAATTCCTACCATCTCTTCTTTCAGATTGTTAAATTGCTTCCCATGCCCATGCCCATGCCCATGCACACCATCACTACAACTTTACACTTTCATGCCCACCAAACCAAACCCCCCAACGGTGTCCCATTCAACACTACAAATAATCACAATACAAAATGACATAATTCATTTGTCCAACTTATTTAGTATTTATCTTTAATTAAAGTATCTCCTAAAAAATACTCCAATATTAGCGAAACAAAAGTACTACACCTATATGAAATAGAAGAAACAAAGAAAGTTGAAGAACTGAGATAATAATTCTCGATAACTGAGAACACAAATCCTTGTTTCCGACGGTCAAATCCGTATTTATTTATTTATATTAGGATATATTCTTCTTTAACCTTGTGGTTAGAAAAGTACACGTTTTCATTTTTAACTTATTAAAACTTCAACTACTCTATTCCTTACTCTTTAATCTCACTCTATCTTCCAGCCACGTCACATAAAAAGGAAGATTAAAATTGGACTTGTTACCCAATTTTGAGTTGACACCATTGAAACAAATGTGATTAGGTAGGTATTTAAAAAATAATAAGAAGAATAAGAAGAAAACCTCAATTTATATAAAAGAAGGAATTCACATCATAATACAGTAGCAATGTGCAGATTTGGATATGAAGAATTAAACAGTATCAAGTTACTAAAATCAATTAATACAGTAGCAATTCCATACATAATTAAACAAAAATATGGAGTTACTGAAATCAATTGACATATATATAATCAAAGATCAATATAGAATTAAACCGAAATCAAAGGAGGACATCCAACTATACTATAATTTGTATAAAATTAAACCAAAAACAATCATGAAGAAAATTCAATCGATAATTAGAAAATATACCGAATCGACGGCGGAATGCGTCAACAAAAAGAACTTCGGCAGTAGCAGCTAGCAGGTCGCCGACAACAGCAACTCCGGCGTCGGATGCAATCTGAAATTACAGGAAAAAAACAGAAGCTGCAGTATCAAAATTAGAAAGATGAAAAAAAGAAAGAAAAGGGAAATGGTCGGGAAAGGATGTCGTCGGGAAAGGCGAGTATGCTGGAGAGGGAGGACGAGGACAGTGACAGTGAGGTCGCCGATAAATCGCCACAAACAAAAATAAAAAAGGAGGAGAGTGAGGAGGAGGAGAACCGGAGAGGGGGATTTGTGGCAGAGGAAGGAGGCGCCGGCAAAGGAAGGACGTCGGAGAGGAGGCGCCGGCAAAGGAAGGACGTCGGAGAGGAGGCGCCGACAGAGGATGCGCCGGCAGAGGAGGCGGTCGTAGATGGGAGGGGGTCAGTCGACGGTTAGGGTTTGGGTTTCACGTTTTTAATTTCGATAAATGAAACGAAATAATGGGGGAGGGAGAAGGAGTATGCTGAGTTCAGTTTATGAGATTTTGCAAGGGACTTGCAACGGAAAGTCCGTTGCAACACGAGATTTTGCAAGGGACTTGCAACGTACTCTCCGTTGCAACATGTGAATCTCCAACGAAATTATGATCCGTTGCAAGTCCCTTGCAAAAATTAATTTTACAAGGGATTGACTTTCCGTTGTGAAAATCTCTTGCTATGGATTTTTTTTTGTAGTGCTAGTTCACTAACTTGACGTCATGAATCAAGTTTATGATCAAGGTTGATTGGACGAGTCAAGTTTGAAGAGACTTAGGAACTTGTTACAGTCGGAGTCGGAGTTGGAATTATTACAGTCTGAAACTAGATGTTACAATCTAACTCTGAAAGTTACACTCCTGTTTACAGATGTTACAGTCTGTAAAGTTCCTTGATAGAATTTGTGTCAAAAAGATTTTGTGTCGCATGCCAGATTTGTTTTAAAAAGCATTTCCTAAAAGTATTGTTCTAAAATTTTTCTATAAGTTTTATGGAAATAATATTCTATTAGGTTTTGAAAATATTTTACTGTGTTTTATTTAAGGCAAAACTCTCTCCTAAATAAAACTGCTTTATGGAAATAAGATCTAGTCAAATTGGAATAGGTTACTTGGTGGAACAAGAATCGCAATGTGTTTAGGAAAGTAATTGATGGTCGGATTTGTCGCGAGTCCTACCGATCAATATATAACCAACTAATCCTAAAGGTAGCTAGGGTAAGTCGGGTCGTGTCCACGGAGACGGTAATGTAATGTCTAGACTATGGTCTACTCACAAACAAGGCTAAGTCACAAACAAACACAAAGAAATGATAATTGACAAATTATGATGGGAGAAGAGGTATGAACAAGACTAACAATGAATAAGCTATAACAAAAACTAATGAACAACTAAAGATTAACTAAGCAAATAAACTAGAGAAGATGATCGACTAAAGAGATAGAGAATTCAAATATGGAAAAGAGTAGGGCTAGGTCGGGTTCATAAGCATAGTAGGATGATTGGGTAATCAAGGGTGTAGGTGCCACTTAGTCACTAAGGTCGGTTTGCGCTCTCGCGCCAAAGCCAAAGTCCGCACTCTCGTGTCTAAGACTAGACCCGAACATTCATGCAAGATGCTACTCAAGACACAAACATTCAACCACCAATTGAATACACAATGAGAAGGAGAGAACAAGCATGAGAAGCATTGGCCACTACTACCCATACAAGCAATACAACAAACACATAGTGTGCCCAATAAGTGACTAGCAACAAAAGGAATCGCCTTTACCCACAATAAAGCCCTAATCACCCATAATCCACACTTAATCTCCCTACTAACCCCACAAGGAATCTACTCACTCATAATCAAACTAAGATTAACATAAACAAGAGGAAACATCACAAACAACCAAACATTCATTATGAACAAACAAAAACAATAAAGAATATGTAAATATTAAAACTTGAGAGATTAACAAAGATTAAGAGAAAAGAAATTATACCCACTACAATAGGATGAAGAAGATGAGAACTTGAATTAATGAGAAACCCAAATAAAACTCCAAGGTTGTCAAGCTTGGAATAATCTTCAAGAATCTCCTTAATACAAGACTAATTACTTAGATTAAACTAGGATTAACGAAAGATTAACTAGAGATGAAAAGAGGCTAATTAGGGTTTTGAATGCTTAAGAGAGGTCTAATATAACCTAGGGTAAGGTAAGTTGCTTAAACAATACAAGGGAGGAGTATTTATAGGGTTACAAGAATGAAGGAGGAAGATAAAAGAAGTCACGCGCAGCAGCTGGGCCATCCCGTCCCGGGCTAATTAGGGTTTTGAATGCTTAAGAGAGGTCTAATATAACCTAGGGTAAGGTAAGTTGCTTAAACAATACAAGGGAGGAGTATTTATAGGGTTACAAGAATGAAGGAGGAAGATAAAAGAAGTCACGCGCAGCAGCTGGGCCATCCCGTCCGGGACGAGATGGTCCCGACCGAGACGGTCTGATCCCGACCGGGACGGGTTGGTCCCGACCGGGACAGGTCCAAAACAGAACCATCGCAATTTGCGCACCTCATCTCGGACGGGATGAGGTCCTTCTCGTCGGGGATGGGTCTTGTAGTCCTCCAATATGATCTTTAAGGTTCCTCCTTGCTTCTCATGGGCTTCTCATCGATTCTTGGGGCTCAGGATCGAGTCTAAGGGGCTCGGGATCGGGTCACAAGGTCTCGGGATCGAATCCAAGGCATCGAGTGATCGTTCCTTCACTTCGTTGGCTCCAAAAAGTGTATGAAACGAGTCGGAATCGTTCCAATTCTTCATGAATGGTCTCGGGAACCTGAAACGAACTAGAGGAAGCATAAGTAGCCCATGAACCGCTCTTAAGGAGCGATTCCGCAAGGAAAATGGGACCAAAACACAACAAACTAGGCACTACAAACTACACTTATCAGTAATTCCTACTACACGTGAGATTTTGAGAATTTCTCAAAGACAAGAATCTTATATTACTTGCTTATCTTTCATAATATCTTTAATATAATATATAGAAAAATTGGTATACTCAATTCACCCCCCTCTTGAGTATAACTTTCACGTATTGAACTCTTCAATTGGTATTAGAGCGGGTACTCGAGCCTTGCTTTACAACATTGAGTGATCCTAATATGTTGTTTCTTTATTTTCTTTCTTTAAGGTATAATGGAGCAAAAGAACAAGTCTCATGTCTTCAATGGAGAAAACTATGGTGTGTGGAAAAATAGGATGATGCATCATATCAAGGGAAATGATTGGGAAAGCTGGAACATAATCAAGAACGGACATGTTTCCATCCTCATTACTGGAACTGAGGAAGAAAAGAATGAAGATGACTACACTACTCTTGAGTGTAGTAAAGCTGAAAAAAATTCAAAGGCGATATCCCTTCTTCATAGAGGAATTGGACCACGTCTTCATAGTCGCATCTCTGCATGCGTCTCTGCAAAGAAAACCTGGGATAACTTATCTTTATCAAGTAAAAAAGAACAGGATCAACTTACTGACTCACAAATATGAGACCTTCGTCGGGCTGAAAGACGAGTCCATTGATGAGATGTCTACAAGGTTCATAACTCTCACTAATGAGTTAAGGAATCTTGGGAAGAAGTTAGAAGAATAAGAAATGGTGCAAAAATTCTTAGAAGTCTAACCGAAAGGTGGCAACTAACCCAAGGTTACTGCAATCGAAGAAGCCAAGGATCTAGACACTCTATCTTTGGAGCAGCTCTTATGATCCTTAATGGCTAACGGGATGACCATGAATGCTCGACATCCCAGTGAAACAAGCAAGGGGAGGAGAATAACGTTGAAAGCCAATGAAGAAAGAGGCAATGATGATACTGATGATGAGATGTCTCTCTTTGTCAGAAGGTTCTCCAAATTCTTCCGTGGCAAGTTTTGTAATCCCCTAGAAATTCTAACGCAATACAGTGGCGGAAACACTGTAGAAGTGGGATTATAACACACTGTATCGATGTTTGATTAAATAAAAATGGTAAGTCAATACATAAGCCATAAAATAAAAATGACTACAAAATAAATAAATAAATAAATAAAATCCATGAAAAGGGTTTTAACAATCCATAATACAGTGATCTGATTAAAACAAGCAGGATCCATAACTGCTCGCTAGCCCACCCGAAGGAAAACACATATACCTGCCATGTTAAAAACATAACATCCACAATCAGTGGGGAGCAACGTCAACGTTCTCCCAGCCGTATAACAGGATTTTAAAACTGTAATTGCTATTATAGAAAAATAGTAAAAATGGAAAACAGTAAAACACATTATAATAAAAATAAACTTTCAGTGAAAAACTTCACGTATCAAAACAATATAATAAAAATGAGTTTTCCGAAGAAAACATAAAACATTTGCCAACCTGCAACCAAATTATATCGATAATAATAAAAATATTCAAAATGGCGTTATGGATAGGAGTAGTGTAGACGGCTAGACTTTCACTAGGAGAATACTAAAAACTAGCTTCGAGAACTTAGTTCAAACAAATTAAACTTCGGTCTCTAACTAGGCTACTCAACCATAATAGAGCGGCGACTTATAAATGCGTGACCCTAGTTTAAGATAATGCACACCCCTCCTGGGATTACCTGTCACCTAGTTCAACTTATGACGGCGACTTACTGCGAGGCCTAAGCTTAAGGTCAAAATGTACAAAACTCCCGGGATACCTGTCACCCGGTTCAACAACCAATGTACCGATTCCTGATACACTAGCCTTATAGTTGATGGCAAAACCGTAAACCCTAGAATATATTACTCTAGCCTCACACTTGTCATTATTCCATAACTCCAAAACAAAGTCATTATCGATATTCAAAAGATATAAACATTATAAATAATATGGAGAGAAAAGGAGTAACCATTATATTCTAAAAGAGAAAACTTTCTATTTTTAGAAACTTTACAAAAATAGAATCATATCAAAATATCGAAAATATTAGTTTATACTAATTCAACATTTTAGTAAACGATATAGATTTATAAAACTAATACTTTTGGCCTTAACGATATTAATTTCTAAAACGAGAACAATTGGGTTTACGAAATTATTAAAATATCGTACAAGTGTTATGAAATGATTAAAAATGTCTTAAGCATTTTAATACTACTAATCAGGGTGTTTTCAAAATTTATAAAGCTAAAATTCCCTAATTATTATTAGTTTCGTCAATAAAATTATAAATAGGATTTTACGACAAATATCAAATTAAATATTTGAACGTCTTTATTTAATTAAACCAACAAATATATTTAGAGTATGTTAAGGGATGATTTAACTCTTAAAGTTTCAGATTTAAATATTTTCAAAATAGCTGGAAAAATAAATCTTTTCGGTAAGACGAAGCATTTTAACGATAAATCGTAATTTGTCCAAAAATCAATACTTATTAATTAAAGACTTTAATAAATAGTACAAAAATTACGTAAAATAGTTAAAATATATTTATGGACATTCTGTCCAGAAAAGAAAATTTTCCAGAATCCTAAAACTCGGTTTTTAAAGCGTTTTCTCGTTAATTGTCTAATCTCGACAATAACGATTAATAAAAATAGTAATTACAAAACGATTTAAGTATTAATGTCTAAAAATTATTATTAAACCTAAAAATCATCATTTTCCAGAATATACCAATTTTCCAGTTTTTTCCAAAGTTCCAGATTTACCAAGTCCCGTCAAAATCGTCTTTAAAACCCGTTTCCACAATTAACGATTCCATTAATAAAACTTATCGTTCCTAACATTTTATTAAGACACTAAAAATCATAAAATTACATTTTAATATAAAATCATCAGAATCATATTTTTTTCAGATTTAATCATAGGACCAAAAATCGAGAATTTAAACGACAAACGCGGTTTTAACGATAAACGATCATTTAAAGTGATTAATTAATTCATCCACTTAAAAATTTCGAAAAATTATGAAAACTTTCAGAAAATTCTAATTCATCATAAAGTTTCACCACGTCAAAAATCAGATTAAAATAAAATGTTTAGGTACTAGAACTAAAAATCGACTTTTAATCGTTTTTGTCCGATAACGGTAATAATTCAATAATCGATATCAAAAATATCAGAAAAATACTAAATTATTAAAAATCATCAAAAAAAATAAATATTTACAGAATATAAATATATATTACATGTTTAGGCCAAATATTACGATTTTACAAATTAATATGACGATTTAATCGTTAATCTCGTAAAAGCAATAAAAATATCGAAACATGCATATTTTCAACTTTTAAAAATTTTACAGATTATATGACATACATATATTGCCAAAAATGAAATATAAAAATTATACAAGCAAATACACAATTAAAATCATGAAATACCGAGTAACATCGACATTACCTCTAACCCAAATTCGAGTCGATTATAAATTCGTCGGCTTCGGGATCAGTAAAAAATCCTTCAACACAAGAAAAGCATGGTGGAAAAATACCATGAGAAAAATAAGAAAATCAAGGAAAATAACGATCGAAAACAACATCGATTGTTACCTTAACGAAGGAATCAGAAAGAGGATTATTATGACGATAAAAACGATGCGATTGTGACTCAAAATGGAGCAAAAATCAGCCTAAGAGAGAGGAAGAATGCCACGGCCAAGAAGGAAAAGAGATGGTGATGAATATTTTTTTTATGACAAAAAAATGTATGAAGAGGATGGAAGGGTTTGATAAGAATGAATGGCATTAATATTTAGATGAAAACTAGGTGAAGGAGTCACAAAACAGCCAGCCAAAAATAAGTGAGGGGGAGTATGAAGAGTTTGATAATAATGCATGGAATAAATGGAAGAAAAATAATCATACGTTTACGGTTTAACGTGATAAAATGAAACGTATTAATAAAACGTAGTAAAATTTGTGACCAAAAGCTTAGTCAGTCCAAAATGTGAAGAAATGACCTCAAATAATTTATAAGTTGATAAAAAGTATAATCGTAAAATAGTTAAAGGCATTTCAAAGTAATTCGAGTAAACCTCGCGTAAGAAAATAATTATTCGCGAAGCTTCGTAATAAAATCATTAACGACTAATTTTTTGTAAATAAAAATATTTACTTGTTGAAAATATTATATAAACGTATTCAAACATTTTTAGGAAAAGGAATAACTTAAATCCGAGTTTAAAAACGTCAATTCGAAGAGAAATAGAATTCCTTGCGGAAAATAAATTAGTTACGAAGAAACCAAATAAATGGATTTAAAAAGGATTAAAATCTTTAAAATTAAAATAAAAATCATCAAACTCAAAAATTAAAATAGAGCTTAGTAAAATGATGAAATATGAGGCCGAAATTTGACAGAGTTATGACGAAGTCATAACGGAAAGGATAAAACTCAAGGAAAAATAGCGGGTGTTACAAGTTTGGATCAAAGAAACCTATGTCAAACAAGAGGCAGACATTCACCAAACCCTTTGGTGGCAGTTGCTTCAAGTGTGGAGAAAAAGGGCACATATGCTGAAGGAATGTCCTTTATGGAGCGAGATCAAATCAAAGGACAGGAGAGAATCAACCAAGAAGGAGTTCAAAAAGTCTATGGTTGCATCTACCAGGGGAGAACCTGACTCAGAGGAAGATGATGACCCCGAAGAAGACAAGGAAGAAAACAATGTCTGTATGTCTGCCCTTACCCTCAACTCTCCCTTGGAACATATATGCCTAATGGCAAAATTTGAAGAATCTTATTCCGAGGAAGAGAACTGGGAGGTATGTTTCAATCTTCTTCGTTTCCATATTAAAACATTCTCTAAGGAAAGACTAATTCCTATTTTCGAAGAGGTTCCGGATGACTACTTTGCTAAGTGTCTAGAATTTGAGAAATTAAACTTACCAAAGAGAATGTTTCAAGGAAATTATGAAATCTGATGAAATAGTTGCATCGACTATAACATCTTATGTTACAGATCCTGAGGCTGTAACATCTAATTTCATATTGTCTGCTAGACCTGCCTGTCTTGAAACAACAACTATAACATCTAATGTTATGGTTTCTGATTCTGCCTCATTTGAACTCTGGGCAGTCAAATCAAGTGATGTGACAACTTTAACTCCTGAACCATCTTCACCCTTGAAAAATGACCTGAGTTAAGTAGTCATATCAGGAGATAAGATTGTTGACCCTCAGGCTACCATGTCTCCATATCATCCTTCTATGTTTGCTGAGTACATCCATACTGAATTAATGAATGAACTACCAATACTCGTAATGAGCTGGAGAAACTTAAGACTGACTTTGGTATTGAGCGGATGAATCTCATAGGTCAGTGTGACTTGATCAGGAAAAAAACATGATATGAGATGAACCTTTTTGTTGTGGAACTAGAGAACTTAGAACTTAATGAGATGAACTCCAAACTGTCAGACCAAATCCATAATGAGGTTAGAATCTCTGACAAGTGGGATGTGGGTCGTGATTATATTAGGGAAACCAATGTGCCAATACCCTTAAGGAAGGTCTAGGGTATCCTAACTACCCCATGCATCCCAGGTTCCATATGAAACCAAATCCCGAGGACACTAACTTTCGTTAAAGGAAGTATTCTAATAGACCTGAGTATGTTTACTGTACTTTTTGTTTAGGAAACAACAATGAGTTGAACGGGTGTCCTAGGTTGGTATATCATGTGAGAAATGAAGTTGAGAAAAGAGCTAACCTTGTTTATGGAGGAACCTTGGAAGGTGAGGAGTTTAGACAAGAACCTGTTGACCGAAATCTTCTTCCCAGTGAGAAATAGATAGTTGAGAAGGTAGTCAGACCCACTTCCCTTGTTGAGTGTCAACTACCTCATAGAAATAAGATTCACACTGATGGGCGGAAATGTCGCTAGTCCTACCACCTAGTGAAACTAACAAACCTAAACACGTCGCCTAGGGTAAGTTGGGTCGATCCACGGGGACGATAGTCCAGACTAGAGAATGCTAACGAAAGACTAAGTTCAAGCAACAAGTAATGATTGGTTTAGAATGGACGAAAACTAAAGACTAGGATTAAACTATGGCAATTCAACTATGCTTAAACCAAGGCAACAAACAAGAAAGATAACGGCAAAAACGATGAATAATCAATATTGAAAGAACTAGGATTAGGTTGGGTTCAAGGATGCCTAGACGATCAAGAGGAAGTGAGAATGATGGTGTAGTCAAGTTATCTAGGCTAAGTCCGGGCTCTCGCTACGTAACCGGCCTAGAGGTCTCGCGCTCTCGCGAAAGGATCCAACCTAGTAATATGCAAAACCACACAAAGAAAGGCAAGGGGACAAACATTTGCAACTACAAGTCTAACAAGCACTTCATTGAATATGGAACAAGCACAAAACTAACTAGAAGCAACATAGACAACCACCAACACCCTCTACAAACCCCTAATCATCCATGATGACACCCAATTCTCCTACTAATCCTAGCAAGGTAACTACTCACACATGACTAATGAAGAACAAACAACAATCAAAAGAAACCTCAACATGATAAAAGCATTCATGATGAAATCTAAACAAGGATTAACAATAGCATAAAGAAAGACTGACACTTTTGGTAAAGAAGAAGAAAAATATACCAACTCAACAAGGGAGAATAAAAACATGCCAACTTGAATATAATCAACCCAAGAGAATTCCACAATGTTGTCAATAATGAGGAATCGTGTGTCTTTCTCATCAACCTAGAAGCGGAAAAGAAAAAAGTATCAAATCACACCATTTATGTAATAAGTAAATGCCTATTTTTCGCCTGAATCTTCAAATATCCAAGATGATTACAAAGATTAAAACTTGATTAAGACTAAGCAAAGACTAATAAGAGAGTGATTAAGGAATCTTAAGCTAAAGCTATCTCAAAGAGGCTACAATTACTCTAGGGTTTCGTAATAATTCAAAACAATTACAAGAGGACTATTTATAGGGTACCATAAGTGGGGAGATGGAGCAAACGAAGGCAAAAGCCAAAGAGGGGCCTCAGGCCGTGTCATAAGCGATGGTGACCTGGTCGTGAATGGTGGCGACATGGACGGGTCACTCATCAATAGGCCACTTGTTTCTCGTCTCTTCGACACGGTTGGTGAAATGGAGGGTCGCTCTTCCTCGTCTCTTGTGAGATGCAAAGGCTCGGGAACGGTTAATACGACGACGAAATAGACTACAAAAGTCGGAATTTTGTGCCACACGAACCTACAAGCACAATCAACACTAGAACAGGCATTTGTAGCACAAAACCACTTCCGAAATCGGTTAAATCATAGGAATATGAGGAGAAAGATGAGAGAGAAAAAGAGGCTAAATATTGAGCACATCAAATCCCCCACACTTAACTCTTACTCGTCCTTGAGTAAGCACGAAGTAACTAACTAACTAAAATATACTATAATACCAGCTGAATGGGTATTAGCGCACCTTACGTCCTTTCAACTCACGCGACAACACTTAGAGGTGAAGTGCTCTCCGCAAGGCAAGTGAGGTCTTGCGAAAAAATTGCGGAAACAACTTAACATGGAAGCACATAAACAATCAATCAGTCGCACCAAAGAAGAGAAAAAACACCGCCTCCCTCAACAAGGCAAGCAACAACATTCCAATGCCAATAACTCAAAATGATATGGACAAAACCCTAATAGGATGACAACAAAGCAATAAAAACATTGAAAATTTACCTAGGTCCTCCTAATCTTCTAAGAATCTACAATGGGATGTTAAGCGAGATGGAATAGGAATGAACTACGGAGTTAGTCGACACTGTAGGTAAGTGAAGCCCTGCCCCCATCTAGCGCTAAGCCAAGAGGGTCGTCCCATACTTAAAAATAGCAAAAATAATCCAAATAAAAATGTGGATAATGTTGCAAAATGAAGGAAAACCGACTAATACCGCTATCATCCTTCCTAGGTACTCGGTTCTTCGGTTGCCTATTCACGGCAATAGATCGGTAAAAGGATTATTTTTGAGGGAGTAGCATTTTTTTGTGATTTGATTTTTTTGGTTTTTTCTTCTTTTGTATTTGGTATTTTCATTTGTTGTGCCTTTTTTTTCTTTCTCTGTGCTTTAGTTTACTCCTTTTTTGGCTTAATGACACGACTCGGGAACTACAATTATCACGACCTCCACTTTGACCGGCGTAGGGCACAACCTCGTCTTGGAGTATGCCTAGTATGTGACTAGAGTTCCCAAGTCAAGTGATCATCAAAATCAATTCAAACAACCAAGTAAATATAAAAACCTCGATAATATGCAACTTATTTGTGGAAATGTGTAGAAGGTAGAAAAATAGGTAAGTCGGGCGCGCGCTTCCCTTCAAACCCACAAAAAGATGGAAACTTGGACTAAATATGGCAATTTCAAGTATGGTCACCTAAGAGAACATGACTCAGCAACCAAGGCCTTTTCACTCCGTGGGTGGTCAAGGTGGTCAATATGTAATTCCCGAAGTAAATTCCTAGTAGAATAGGTGGACTCAAGGTAAAATATCAACACAATTATTGATTTAAAGTCATTCTATTAGACTAAAATCCAAAAATTGGTTTGGTTTACTAGCAAAGAAAGGTTAGCACTCGCACACAAGCGTCATAACCGGGTTTTCGAAAACCTTACTATACTAGACTCACGAACTATACAAAACAAAACAAACACACAAAATAGAAACTAACACATGAAAGCATTAAACATCACCCCAAACTTTCCAAACAAGCAACCGAGCCAACCACAAATTCCAAAAAGCTCCACCCGAGCATCCACCATCACAAAAAATAACCAACCTGATAAGTACTCCCTCCGTTTTTTATTTATTGTCCCGTTTCAATAAAATATACATCACATATATTCATGAAATGGAGCAATAAATAAAAACAAGAGGGAGTAATATTTTAATAGTGATTTACCCGTACTTTTACCCATTATTTAGTCTTATTTTGTGTACGTTAGTTGTCATATAGCTCATTTTATAGTATTTTATAGTTAGTAGTTTTATTTTATATTTTTAGGATTAATTGTAGTTTCTGAGAATTTGGTACTACTTTGTCTCGTTTCCATTTTGTAGGTACTATCCCGGGAATAACCGAGTAAAGACGGGTCAAGACGAGTTAAAAGACAACGGAAACAAAATAAAAGAAGAGTGTTGGACAGGTCCAAATAAGACCAACTTCCGTTAAAGCCCACGTACAAACGTGTTCCAGTTAGGAAAAAATCACACCCAAATCGGATTCGGATTTAGATTAGATTGAGTTCTTTTGGATCTAGCTTGACCCCCATGCCTCACTTATACTCTCTTCTAATCATCGGTCCTTCCCGGCAAGGTGGGCTTGTGACCTGCACAAGGAACGCAAGTGGGGCTGATGGTAGGGATTTGCCGTGGGTCCCGCCGTCAATAAAAGTTCGACTATTCCTAGTGGGTAGCTAGGGCAAGTAGGGTCGTGTCCACGGAGACGGTATTATAAAGTCTAGACTAGGTCGGCCTAAAAACGAGACTAAATCACCAAACAAACACAAAGGAAGCAATAATTGGTAAACTATGGTGGTGGAAGAGGTAAGACTAGGCTAACAATGAACTAGGTTAAAACAATGCTAAAATGGAATAACTAATGATCAAACAAACTAGTAAACTAAGATAAACGATGACTAACTAATAGGATGAAATCAAATATGAAAGGAAGTGGGGTAGGTCGGGTTCATAAGTGTAGTAGGGTAATTGGGGTGGTCAAGGGTGTAGGTGTCTCCTAATTGCTAGAGTCGGTCCGGGCTCTCGCTACGTAGACCAACGTCGAGGTAAGTTCGCGCTCTCGCGTCTAAGACCAACCTCAACACAACCACACAATAGACAAACAATGAGAAGGTGAGCACAAGTATGGGGAGCATTGGCCACTACTACTCACACAAGCAAATCAACAAACACATAGAGTGCCCATTATGTGACTAACAACAAAAGAGTCACCCTTACCCCTAATCAAACCCTAATCACCCATAATCTACCCTTAATCCCCCTACTAACCCCACAAGGAGACTACTCACTCATTATCAAGAACAACCCAACAATAATAAGAGAAGACAACATGAAAAACCAAACATCCATAATGAACAATAAGAACAATGACAAGAACAATATAAAAAGATTGAAACTAGATTAAATAAACAAGAACAAGAGTAGAGAAGATTATACCAACAACAAGATGAAGAAAAAGATGTAAACTTGCATAAACAAGAACCCAAATCAACTCCAAGGATGTCAAGCTTGGAGAAATCTTCAAGAACCTACTTAATACAAGATTATCTAAACTAGATTAAACTAAGATTAACTAAAGATTAACTATAGATTAAAAGAGGCTAATTAGGGTTTTGAATTCTTAAGAGAGGCCTAAAACAATCTAGGGTAAAGTATGGTGCTTAAACATTACAAAGGAGGAGTATTTATAGGGTTACAAGAATGAAGGAGGAAGAGAAGAGTCACGCGGGCTACAGCTTGTTCATCCCGCTCGGGACGGTTTGGTCCCGACCGGGACGGTCTGATCCCGACCGGGATGGGTCCAAAACAGTAGCAATGCTAAATGCGCACCTCATCCAGGACGGGATGAGTTCCTTCCCGTCGGGGATGAGTCTTGTAGGCCTCCAATATGATCTTTAAGGTTCCTCCTTGCTTCACATGGACTTCTCATCGACTCTCGGGTCTCGGGATCGAGTCTAAGGGGCTCGGGATCGGGTCCCAAGGTCTCAGGGTCGAATCCAAGGCATCGAGTGATCGTTCCTCCGCTTCGTTGGCTCCGAAAAGTGTATGTATTGAGTCGGAATCGCTCCAACTCTTCATGAATGTTCTCGGGAACCTAAAACGAGCTAGAGGTAGCATAAGTAGCCCATGAACCGCTCCCATGGAGCGATTCCGCAAGGAAATCGGACCAAAACACAGCAAATTAGGCACTACAAACTACACTTATCAGGGGCCTCGGAGGTGTCCGAGGAAACCCTCTCCGAAGCCTAAGTTAGTCCCTGTATGCACTTGATGGACCTTATTCGTGAGGAATAAGGTGGCATTTTTTTGAGTGAGATTCTAGCAAGAGAAAATTAATTATTCTTTAATGAGAGAAAATAAGGAGGTGTTTATAGGTTTACACAAGAGAGAGAGAGAGAGGGAAAGAGAGGAAGAGAGAGAGAGAGAGACGGGGGGCATATGGAGGCGTGTGCCCCACACATGCCCTTTACCTTAGGCTGGATCAGGAGGTCTGCCCCACCCCACCTTTGGTCAGCGGGGTCGCTTTAAGGCCAGGGAAGCTGGGGGTTCCTTAACTCCTTGGGGGAGGTTCACGAAGGCTCGGCTCAGCTGACCGAGGACCGGTCCTTAGAGCCTGGACTTTGTAGGAAATAGACGGGGCTCTTAGGGAACGTTCCCCTAGAAGGTCGACCGGTCAGCTCCGACCGGTTACTTTGGTGGTGGGCTTTCTCATGTCTTGGACTTAATCAGGATCGGGTCAGACCTGGGTCCAACTGACGGCTGGCCCGGGATGGACAAGTGACCCCATCAAAACGGACTCACTAATAAAACATCACTCAGAGGAGATTGGAGGGGGGTAAGTTAGTTTTAATTAGGGGGCCGCATAGATTAGGAGGGAAGAGATTAGCATGCATGCTCAGGTCTTTTGACCCCCTTCTCTTTGAATTTTAGATTAGAAAGTAGTTTGTTTACGTATGGAATTCTTTAGTTAGCGATTTGGTCTTCGTTAATTACATATTTTCTTTATCTTCTTCTCTTTGATATTTACAGTATTATTTAAGATCCATTGTAGGTAATTTTAGTTGTCGATTTTATTAAAATCTGCATCTTTACCGCTTAATTAGATTTGGTATGATGTTGTTAGTATTGGATAATTTAAATAGTTTAATATCCATCGTGATAGAGTAGTCAATTCTAGGGTTATGGTTAGTTCGGTTCATCTTAATTGAGGTTTTGTCTCGAGTTAATTTAATTGTTGATTAATCGTTATTAATCGCCGTTTGAACGTTATAATTACTTGATTTTCTTGTCCTTACCAGATTACTTAATCAATTCAGTTAACCTAGACTTAAGATCGAGAGCCGAGTTTAGGTTAGACATGCGTTCATTGGAGAAGGTCGACCTTGTAAGTAGCGAGAGCCCGCTAGGACCGTCCTATGGTAGATAGAGACTCGAGAGAACCTATCTTATGCCTATTACTGATCTTAATCAACTATTTTATGAGTCCGACAACTCTCCTGAGACTACCTGTTGACCTTGTACCTAGAACGTCCCTTTTATTATATTTGTTACCGTTTTTTTTTGTTAATTTAGTTCATTAGTTTAGACTTATTCAACCCAAACCAAATTTCTATGGATAAAACTTTAACTAGACCGAGACTTTTCATTTATCTCACCATCCATGTTGATTCGATACCCGACTTATCCTAGCTACCCAACTAGTAGAGTTAAGTTCTTGTTTGATGGTGGGAATCCGCGACAAAATCTCTACATCAAAATGGCAGCGTTGCCGGGGATGGTGCTTAATTAGATAATAGTGTTGTTTTGGTTTTTGTTCCGGTATGGAAACAATCGACCCGAAAACTGATTCAGATTTTTAGGTTTATGTCACTCAGATGATGTTCGTCTTGCTTTTCTAATCTCTCTTTCCTCTCACTCCAATGATAGGACCTTCCCGGCGGAGACAGCTTGCCACCTGCACACAAAGAGTGCACAGGGCCTCGGAGGTGTCCGAGGGAACCCTCTCCGATGCCTAAGTCAGTCCGTGAAATGCCTTGACGAACCTTACTCGTGAGGAGTGAGGTGGCATTTTTTTAGAGTGAGACTCTAGAGAGAGAAAATCCAACCTCTCTCTTGTGGGAAATATATGAGTATTTATAAGTTTCCCCCTAAGAGAGAGAAAGGAGAGGATGGGGGAAAGACACGTGGGTCCACCTTGTCCACCCATTCTCCCTTACCTTAGGCATGGACAAGAGGGCATCAGCTTTCGCCCCCTATGGCTGCCAAGGAGGGGTACCTTGACGCTTGACAGACAGGGGGTGATCTCTTTTCCTTTCGAACACATCGTCTGCGGCCTGACCCTGACGGACAAGGGGATCATGACAGGGTCCTGTTGGCTGGTCTGCCAAGCAGGCCCTTCCTCGTGTTTTTGGGTTGGGCTGCCCCAGGACTCGCATGGCGGGCGGCCCGTGGTAGGCAACCGACCCCCAGCAATTGGCCCTCGTCGGCAGGGGGGAAGTAGGGTTCCCCCTCGGCGGACGACTTTTGTTCAGCTTGGTGGGAGGTTGACTCTCTGAATCCCCTACTGCATTTAATGCCGCCAATGTTCCCGAGGGCGAATGTCTTAAATGGCTCGGGCATGCAAAGAGTTGGGATGCTTTTTCCACATGATTACTTCTCGTAAAGCGCTCCTTCGAGCCGCGTGTTCAGCCAATGGTTGGCTTCTCTTTTGCAGATATGGTTGGGGCATCATTTAATGCCCTGCCTTCATCCTTTGTATATAAAACCTGAGTTTACTCTACTTCCTTTTTGTAAATTTCTTCTACGTCTCTCTTCACTATTTTCCTCTAAAATGTCTTGGGTGAGAAACATGATTCTTCGTCGTGGTATTTATGTCAGTGCCCTCCATTACAGGGGACACAGAAGGCTGAGGTACCGCAGGCGGGTGCACTCAGCTATACGTCGTAGTAGGCAAACATGTTCCCGCCCTTTGCGAGCTGCTAGGGCAAAGTCCCCTTCAAGGGCCATCGAATGCCCTAAAAAATCTCAATCCCCTGCGAAGCCGAGGCCCAAGTACTGCACCCAGGTGGGAGGTTGTTCCTTCAAGTGGTGGCATAGGTGTTTCCCTTGGCTACAACCAGAGAATTTCGACCCTGACTGTCCTAATTCGGGTCCTTCTTCCCCTGACTCAGGCCCTTCTTCCCCTGCGTTGAGGAAACCGGAGTATTACTATGGCTCCCCTGAAGGCACCAGGGTGGCCAAATTTGGTGAAGACTGGGACCTGAGTAGCCGCGACTCAGGAGATAGCAATGGTCAGGGCTACTCGTCTAGTCGGGATGCCCTGGGGAGCGAAGAAGAGGGTCCCGACGATCCATTTAAGGACTCGGGCAGCTGGGACTGGGGGTCTGACGATGGAGGCTGCGACAGCCCCAAGGACTACTCCTTTCCAGACTCTGACATAGATTAGGCCTACCCTGCACTCGCAGGCAAGTTGAGCCGGAATTTTAGGCTCCTTTTGTAATCTTCTTACTTTCTTCTTTTGATCCCCCATATTTTGTAATTCTGGCCCTTTGGGCCTTTAATCAATGAAAGTCTGGTGGGCTTTTGTTTAATGTGTTGTTTTTTTTTTGAATTGCACCTTGCATGGCGTAACGTAATGATTTCCCTCTGTCCTTGTTATGCTTTCGAGGCCTCTTGGGAAGTGATGGGTGGTTAGATTTAAAAAGTGTGACACGTGGGGATTTTGTGGAAGGGTGTCTGACTGGACGGCTTTCCCAGGGGGACTTTTCGTCTTCCCCTTCCTATAAAAGCGCCTTTACCTCCATCATTCCCTCTTTTACACTTTTGAACTCTAAAAAAACCCATTTTCTTCACACTCCCTTTTCCATCGAACATTTTAATTTGCGGAGCTTTTCCGGCGTCGTCCTCCGGTGACCCTTAATTAGGCTAAAACCCTGCTCTCTGACCTCTTCGTCTTTGCATTACTCGTTTTTTCTTGCTCCTCTGAACACCATGACTCATCGCCGCACTCAAATTCTATCCTTCGGTGACTTGTCTGCCGATAGGTCAGAGGAGGGTGTGGGTAGGGTAGATACTGACCTTTCCTCCTCCTCTGGAGGGCGAGGGGTTACGGTGGCCGTAGGGTCATCCTCAGATGACATTGGGGGTGCTAACTCCCCCGACCCTTCCCCGTTCGACGTTGTTGACTCTGACGATGGGGCGCTGGAGATTGATCCTTCCACAATCGCCGACCCCCTCGTGCCTAGGAAACCAGGGAAAACTTATTACCTAGACAAGGATAAGTATAGGATTCCCCTGCAGACTTACCCTGCCCCTAAGAACCGGGAGATTATACTGGAGAAGAATGCGGCCGGGGGCCATAGCTAATTTCTACAATTTTGGGGAGGACTACACAGTTGTCATCCCTGGGGAAAAGGACACTTTGTGCAACCCTCCTGACGGTTGCATAGCTGTTTACCACAAGTGTCTGGAGTTTGGCTTGTGCTTCCCTCTTCACCCCTTTTTGGAGGAGGCCTTCAGGCGTATGAATGTGGCCATTGCCCAGCTAACCGCCGTGGCTGTCAGGTCGCTGGTAGCCTACACCTGGGTTTGCCTGTTTCTGGATGAGGAGCATTCCATAAACGCTTTTAGGTACATGGTTGGTCTGTCAATGGTTGCTTCTGCGGTGGGGGGCAGTTCTCCAGGGTACTTCTCCCTTCTCAGGCAAAAAAATTGTTCCTTGGTCTGGCCGACCATGAACAGCCTGAAGGACTGGAAGGACAACTTCCTGTATGTGCACAGTGCGGAAGGGTGGAAGATCCCTCGGCACTTCAGGAATCACGTCCACACCCGGCTGTAAACCTGTCAGGAGTATCATCCTGGGGTTGGCGAGAGGGCCCTTGAAGTTAAGCTGAATGACAAAGAGGAATCTTTGGTCAAACGGTTTGTTTCCGCCAAGGATGGGAAGGGCGTGTATGGCCTTGTCGTCTGGCTTCCCCATGCGGACCTTATATCCACTGATGATTACCTGACCCCAGTGGGGTTAAACCCTGGCCTTGGAGAAGGTAGCTCAGGGGTCCGCTAATAGTTGGTTTTTTCTGGTTTTGCTTTACCGCATGTTTACTTAGCAAATTTTCTTGATTTTTCGTAGAACTCGTCATTTACACCTGGTCTAAGAGGCAACTGAGGGACATTGGCCTGAGCAAGGATATTGTGCCCTTTACTAATCATCCTCCCCTCCCTCCTGGTTTCAAGAAGCAGACCCTCATGAAGTATGTAAAGAGCATTTCGGCCAGCAGGGCGAGGCTTCCTCCCCCTCCTCCTAGGCCGGCGCCTGCACGTCCTGCAGTTTTAGCCCTTGTCCCCAGGGTAACAGAGGGGGAGGCTGCTTGAGAGGCTACCCCCTCTCCGGCTAGCAAGCGCGGAGGTACCTCTCCTGGAGCTCGTCCCTCTGCGGGGGCGAAACTTTCTGCCTCTGAGGAGACTGGGGAGAGCAACCCCCTAGTCGGCAGGAAGAGGAAGAACAAAGAGCCGGTGGACACCGACCAGGTGGTGGACCTGGAAGCAGATGCCAGCACACCCCAGGCGAAGCGCCCTGCCCCTGACCTTCCAGAAACTTTTTTTATGGAGGGGGGGAATGTTGAGTTCAACTTTGTTGTTGGTGAGAGTGTTGATGTCTCCGCCTTGTTTTAAGACACCAACTCTTCGTCGATGGACCAGATTGCCAAGTCTTCGAGTTATTCTAGCAACCAGGTGGCCCAGTTTATCCATCGATGCTCCAGGATCTTCCAGGCCTCTGCGGAGCTGGCGGCCCTTAACCGCCTAAGTAATGAGGAGCTGACCATCACCCCTGGGTCTTCCTTTCCTGAGCACATAACGATGGTTGAGAGGGATGTTGCTCTCATGGTCAACTTAAAGCTTCAGCTGTCCAAGTGTGAAGGCGAGCTGGAGGAAGCCAGGGGTCAGGCCGCTCGTTGGAAAGACGAGTGTGAGAGGGCCGTAAATGAGGCAGCAAATTTGGAGGCTAAGCTGGGGCAGGCCAGGAAGGAGGCTGGCGAACTAGAGCAGTTCAAAAAGAAGGCTGCCGAGCTGGAGGACCGCCTTGGGGAGTATGATACTCGCCTGACCAAGGTTGATTCAGATCTTCAGGAGGCGCAGGGTGAGCTACAGGTTCAGAGCGAGAAGTGGCTCAAGGAGAAGGAAGAGATTATCCAAGAGGCTAACTCGGAGGTGGATAAGGATTTTAATTCAGGAGCTTCTTCTTCTTCAGAGTTTATTATGGAGGTCATCAGGGAGATGCTTCCGGATTTTAATGAGGATGCCTTCCAAGCCCTTTACGCAGCCAAGAACAAAGCCAGGGCTAACAAGCCGCCTGAGGAGGCCCCTGGTCCTGACCAGGATGCCCCTGCCGCGTAATATGCAGGGCAATCGTCCTCTGAGGGTTCTTGTCCTTACCCTCCTGTGCCTCCACTTCCTCGTTGATTTCTCTATCTTTTTGCGCGCCGGGCCCCGATGTGGTCGGCTGCCGGTTTATGTAATCCGAATTTTTCTGATACCAGCTTTTATCGCTTGTCTTGTAAACTCTTATGATTCTCTGTTATCTTTATGAATACCTTTTTGTTTGTTGCTTTTTTATTATTTCTATCGTTTTGACTTCAAGATTTGGCCTGAACCTACTCCTGGTCCAAAGTCAGTGGGCCTGCCCCCTACCTGCCCAGAGGCAGGTGGGGGGATTTTAGCGTTTTTTATACAGGGTTGAGGGTGCCTCAGTCCTTGTTCATTCGACACATGGGGCTCGGCCTGACCCTGACCCCTAATCCGAAGTCAGGGGGCCTGCCCCCTGTCTGCCCATAGGCAGGTGGGGGGACTTTAGTGTTTTTTATACAAGGTTGAGGGTGTCTCAGTCCTTGTTCATTCGGCGCATGGGGTCCGGCCTGACCCTGACTCCTGATCCGGAGTCAGAGGGCCTACCCCCCGTCTGCCCAGAGGCAGGTGGAGGGAACTTTAGTGTTTTTTGTACAAGGTTGAGGGTGTATCAGTCCTTGTTCACTCGGCACATGGGGCCCGACCTGACCCTGACCTCTGATCCGAAGTCAGAGGGCCTGCCCCCTGTCTGCCCAGAGGCAGCTGGGGGGACTTTAGTGTTTTTTATACAAGGTTGAGGGTGTCTCAGTCCTTGTTCATTCGGCGCATGGGGCCCGGCCTGACCCTGACTCCTGATTCGGAGTATGAGGGCCTGCCCCCTGCCTGCCCAGAGGCAGGTGGGGGGCTTTGCGATTTTTGTTGGGGGTCTATTTTCCTTGGTTTTTGCAACAGGGGGGCCCTCCCCCTATTGCCCCCTGCTCGTTTGTGTGTGAAGTGCTAATCTTAACAGACAACGAGTATGAATGTGAGAATCTTTTTGTTTCATTTCTTGAGGTAAAAACTTGACTTTTTTAGTTGGAGCCGTTGACATTTTAATTCTGACCGTCCTCCGCCGATGCTTTTAGGGAATGAAAAGCAACTAAACTCTTAACCTAGACATAGTATTTTTTCAGAGTATCCGCGTTCCAGTGAGCTGCTAACTCCTGGCTTTCTGAATTGGCGATCCTGTACGTGCCTGGTGCCATGACCTGGGTGACCTGATAGGGACCTTCCCAATTAGCGCTCAACTTGCCATGCTCTATTGATTTTCCCACTGCCTGGGTTTTTCTCAGGACTAGGTCGCCTGCCTGAAAGTTCCTCACGTTCACTCTTTTGTCGTAAACCTTCTTCATCCTTTGTTGGTAGGCTGCGATGTTGACGCGGGCCTCCTGCCTTACTTCACCGACCAGGTCGAGGGTTTCAGTCATTGTAGCCTCGTTGCCGGTCCTGTCATACTGCTGTGACCGAAGGGTCAGAATGCGTGCTTCTGTGGGCAGTAGTGCTTCAGCCCCGTAGACCAGACCAAAAGGAGTTTGCCCTGTTGATTCCTTTTTGGTGGTCCTAATTGACCATAACACGCTTGGAAGCTCATCCGCTCATCTACCTTTCAGCTCGTCCACCATTCTTTTCAGTCCATTCAATATTTGTTTGTTCGCTGCTTCAGCCTGTCCGTTGGTCAGCGGGTGGCAGACGGCAGAGTAGGTGACGACTATGCCTTGGCCTTCCAGCCAAGCTCTCAGGGGGTCGTTATCGAACTGCCTGCCGTGTTCAAAGACCAGTACTTTTGGCAGGTCGTATCTTGTTATTATATTTCTCCAGATCACCTTCCTGACCGCCGACTCTGTTATATTCGGGACAACTTCAGCCTCAATCCACTTGGTGAAGTAGTCAATCTCTACTATCAAGAATTTCATGCCCCGAGTCGCTACAGTGAACGGACCCAGGATGTCCATACCCCATTGAGCGAAAGGGATTGGAGATAGGATGGGTCTGAGGTCTTGAGCTGGGGCATGTATCACAGGGGCGAAGAGCTGAAACTTCCTGCATTTTTGGGTTAGGTCCCTGGCGTCTGCGAGCAAGGTTGGCCCGTAGTATCCTGCCCTCAGGGTTTTGTGTGCCAGGGTACGCCCTCCCACATGGTGACCACAGATCCCAGAGTGTATGTTATCTAATACCTCCGCAGCTTGCCTTGCCCTCAGACATTTAAGCAGGGGGCTGAAAATGACTTGCGGTATAACTCCCCTCCATCATTATGAATTGTGCAGCTTTGGCAGACATTCTTCTCCTCCGAGTTAGGTCTTGTGGGAGGAGTCCATGCTTCTTGAACTGGATGATAGGAGTCATCCATCTTTCAGACTCAGTTTCATTAATGACGTTGATCAGTTGGCAGGGTGCTGTAGACTTTTCTTGTATTACATCTACCCATACCGATCTTCTTATATCTTGCAGGCTGGAGCTGGCCAGCTTAGACAGGGCATCCGCCCGGTTGTTCTGTGACCGAGGGACTTTCTTAACTTCGTAAGATTTCAATCCACATAACTCTTGCTTTACCTTTTCCAGGTACGAGGCCATGGCTTCGTATTCCACATTGATCTGATTTGCGATGAGTTGGGAATCTGTGGCTAGGATGAGTATTTCTGCGCCTGCAGCTTTGCCTAGGTTGATGCCCGCCAGTACAACCTCGTTGTTTGATGCTGGAAAGGTGAATCTTAGCGCATGCTCAAAGTCTGCTCCTTCAGGGCTGGTTAGCACGATTCCTGCCCCCGCACCATTGGCTGTGGATGACCCGTCGGTGTATACTGTCCACTCGCCGGCAGGGGGATCGTCTTCTTCTGAGTGGGAACATTCTGCTAGGAAGTCCGCCAAGGCTTGTGCCTTGATGGCGGTCCTCGACTGGTAGGAGATGCCCAGTCCACTCAGCTCTATAGCCCACTTCAGCTGTCTTCCGGACTTCTCAAACTTTTCCAATACTTTTTCCAGAGGTAGGTCTATTAATACGACGACGAGGTGAGCGTCGAAGTATGGCCTGAGTTTTCTGGCTGCTATGGCTACTGCGTAGGCTGCCTTTTCAACGACCGGGTAGTTCTTTTCTGCTGCCCCCAGGGAGTGACTTACAAAGTAAATCGGCTGTTGGGAGCCTGCTTCCTCCCTTAGGATTACCGCGCTTACAGTCGAGTTTGTCACGGCAATGTAAAGGAAGAGCTTTTCTCCTGCCACCGGCCTTGCCAGGGTTAGTAGCTTCTTCAAATGCTCTTTTAGCTGCTCGAAAGCCTCCTTTTGTTCAGCCTCCCATTTGAACTGCTTGTTTCCTTTCAGCACTTTAAAGAAAGGCATCGACTTGTCGGCTGACCTGGCGATGAATCGTGCGAGGGCAGCCATCCTGCCAGTTGGGCGCTGGATATCCCTAATCGTTCTTGGTTCTGGAAGGTCCAGAACAGCCTGAACTTTCTCCGGGTTTGCGTCAATCCCCCTGGCGCTGACCAGGAATCCTAGGAACTTTCCAGACCGGACCCCAAAGGTGCATTTTTTAGGGTTTAGTTTCATCTTGTAGGCACGCAGGGAGGAGAAAGTCTCCTGCAAGTCTTTTAGATGCTCTGCGTCCCCCTTGGTCTTTACTATTGCATCATCCACGTATGCCTCCAGGTTCCTACCCTTCTGGTTCTCGAACACTTTATCCACGAGACGTTGGTAGGTGGCGCCTGCGTTCTTGAGACCAAACGGTATCATTTTGTACATGTACGTGCCTGAGCTGGTGATGAATGCACATTTTACCCTGTCAGGCTGCCAGAGATACACCTGTTGATAGCCCGAAAAAGCATTCAAGAAACTGAGGATGGAATATCCGCTGGTGGCATCTACCAGCTGATCTATCTGTGGTAGGGGATAGCAATCCTTGGGGCACACCTTGTTGAGGTTGGTGAAGTCTACACACATCCTCCAGGCACCCGAGGATGTCTTCACCATCACCACATTAGCCAGCCATTCGGGGTAATCAAAACTATCTATGAAATTAGCCTTAGGAGCTTTTCAATCTCCTCTTTGATGGCTTGATCTTTTTTTGCGGACATGTTACTTTTCTTTTGCTTCACAGGGTGGGCCTCTGGACTTACGTTCAGCTTGTGAACGATGTGAGCCGAATCAACCCCCGGTATTTCGTCTGTCAAGTAGGCTAAAACATCCATGTTGTCTCGCAAGACCTTAATCAACTTCTCTTGGTAGGATTTTTCCAGGTCGACTCCTATCAAGACCTGCCTCCCTGGCTCTAGTTCCACCAGCATGCTTTCTCCCCCAGGTTCAGGGTGGTCCGTTGTCTGCCGACCAGCCAAAATTTCCCCTTCCCTGCTGGGGGAACTGTCCGCCTTTCGCTTGCCTTTTCTCTCCGTTTCATGGGTACGCAGGGCTACAGAGTAGCATTGCCTAGCTGACTCTTGGTCCCCGTGTACCTTCCCTTCCATACCAAAATATGAAACGTAGGCTATAGTTAGTGCTCTGATGGATATGGTTGTCTCAATTTCATCCAGGGTCGCCCTGCCTATCAGAGAGTTATATGCGGACTTTGCGTCCACAACAACGAACGAGGCTCGGATGTTTCTGGCTGATGCCCCCTCTCCAAACGTCACCGGCAGCTCAATGATCCCCATAGGGAGGATCCCTGCCCCGGTGAATCCGTATAATGATCCAGGGACGGGCTTGAGGTGCCTCTTCTCTAGGCTCATTTTATCAAATGCTTCTTTGTACAGTAAGTTGGTGTAGGCGCCTGTGTCTACCATGCACCTTCTTACTATATGGTTGCTGATGACAAGAGATAAGACCAGAGGATTGTTGTGAGGGTAGATTACCCGCCCTACATCCTGGGGAGTGATGCTCAGAGTCAGGCATGTTGGGCTCCCTGCTCTTTCAGCATAGCAGATTTGATTTTGGAGCTCTCGGATTTGCCTCTTTTGGCCCCTCCGGCTTGTCTGGCCCTCATCGTCTCCTGACACCACATGAATTATCATGCGGCCCTCTGCTGGGACTTCGGGCTTGTCTGTTGCAGCTTTCTGACTTTTGTTCCTTGCGACATAGTTACCTAGCCAGCCATTCCTAATGACCTTCTCTATCTCATCCTTCAGGTGGCGGCACTCATCAGTCGTATGCCCTACGCAGTCATGGAATGTGCAGAATTTTTTTGGGTCGCCCTTTGGGCTGCGGGACTTACTCGGGCGGTTCCATTTGGCTGTCTCCTTCTCCAGCTCAAATATCTCAGCTCTTGATTTGTTAAGGGTTGTGTAGCTGTCAAACCTTCGCTGGTAGGCCGCACACTCTCTTTTTGGGGTGTCACCCTCCTCAGTTTTCTGTCTTCCTGTCGCTTCGCCCCTGCTGCGTCCACCCTGCGGTCCCCCCTGTGGCCTAGAGGGCCCTGTGGGGGTATCCGGCAGGCTGTGGAACTCCTCCTGCAACATAAAGCCTTCGGCTATCTTTTGAGCTTTCGCCAAGGTGTCTGGCTGGGCTCTAATCATCTGGTTTTTCATCTCCCCTGGGAGCAATGAATTGGTTAATGCATAAGCTGCTGTTGGATCATCAATTTCCCTGACCTGCTGAAAGGCTAGGTCAAATCTCTTCAGATATTCCCTGATGGTCTCTCCCTTCTTCTACTTCAGGGTCATCAGGTCAAAGCGAGTCAGCCTTCGCCTCTTATTTCCTGCATACTGGTCCAGGAAGGCTTCGACCAGTTCTATAAATTAGCAGATTGATCCTTGCGGCATGTCTCTGAACCATCTCTAAGCCAGGCCTACCAAGGTGGTAGGGAAAATTTTGCACCAGACCGCATCATCTGCGTCGCACATCCCCATGTGGCTTTCATAGGCTACCAGGTGATCTTCGGGATCGGTCGTCACGTCGAATTTTACAGTGGGCATTTTAATCTTTGGGATGGGACACCCCTGGACTTTAGGGTGAAGTGGAATTCTGGTAGGCCTGCTCATCATTTTTTACCGGCTCCCAGCATAGTGGTAACCGTAGTCATCTCATTTGCCAAGGGTTGGTTTTTCAACACTAGGGGAGCAGTGCCTGGGTGTATGCCTTCTCACAGCCTCAACCTCTCTTGCGAGAGCGGTGCCGGTGGCGTTTCCTTTGAGGAGGCTCGAGGTTATCGCCCTGACGATGCCTGGGTTCCATCGGTTGTCCTTGATTGAGCCTTGACTGCATGCTTCTAGACAACCCTGGAGGCTGCTGTGGCTCTGCAGCAGGTGTTAGTCTAGAAAAGATTCCATCCTGCGTTGCCTCCAGGCGCTTTGAGACAGGTTCTCTTGGTCTCATTCGCTCATGTAGCTCCTGGGATAAACCTCTTTTCTCGGTAGCTGCCGTGGACTCGGTGGTGTGTATAGATACCTCTTGTTGCTGATGGGGCGACTCCTGGGCATCGACTGTGATACGCCTTTTAGCCTTCACAAACGCACGAGCATTTTTCCTGGCCTTTCCTTGGACGTTTCTGGCAGCGGTTCGCTTCGTGCCCTCAAACCCTTCGACACTCTCAAAGTGTAGGTGTCTAGGGGTCGTCACAATCCTGCCAACCAGGTCCTCAGGTGCGAATTCCTGATTCAACATGGCTGAGAAGAAGGCCGCGACCTGTGCAGCTTGAGCAGGGGTGAGATTAAGGCTGGGCCTCTGGTGATCGAACTGCCCAGCTGCGGCTGTAGCTTCCCTGTTCGGTACCTCGTAGAAGCTGGCCCGCCCTACTCCTCGGATCGTAGCGTCGGGTGTTACCTTATTCGTTGGCAAAGGCATGCCGTATAGGGGGATCATCGGCTGTCCCGTTGGATCCACCACGGAATTGGTTTCCACCATCTCAGGCATTTTCTAACGGCTTTTTTTTTCTTTTTTGAGGAATCTCAACTAGAAATCCCCACAGATGTTCAGATATGGAAACAATCGACCGAAAATGGATTTTAATCTTTAGGTTTATGTCACTCGGATGAAGTTCGTCTTGCGTGCTTTTCTAATCTCTCTTTCCTCTCCCTCCAATGATTGGACCTTCCCGGCGGAGATGGCTTGGCACCTGCACACAAAGAGCGCACAGGGCCTCGGAGGTGTCCGAGGGAACCCTCTTCGATGTCTAAGTCAGTCCGTGAAATGCCTTGACGAACCTTACTCGTGAGGAGTAAGGTGGCGTTTTTTTAGAGTGAGATTCTAGAGAGAGAAAATCCAACCTCTCTCTTGTGGGAAATATATGAGTATTTATAGGTTTCCCCCTGTAGACACCGCATTTTGACTGCCAGGTGTCTATAGCAGTTTCCAAAAAACACCCGATGATGATCGGACGCTAACATGCTTCTATGCGCTCGGATACGGGCTCAAACCAATTAATCACTGGCTAACACACTTACAGAGTACAAATCTCACAAAATCAACCTCAAATCCAGGTCCAGTGGGCCGTTTCCAATCAAATAAGGCTAATTTGGGCCAAAACCGACAACGGAATTAAAACCGACTTTTAGCGATTGAGTCAACCCTGGTCAAAGTCGTTTCCGAGACACATCAAAGCAGCCACTCAAATACAAAAAGTCCAACTCAAGAAGCAAAACCAACAGTCCACCTTCAGACGGGCCATCAGGTCAAGTCTGTCAGAGCAAAAACCCTAGACACCAAAGTACATGGGCAATGCCTATATAAGCAACCCCATGCACACACAATTACACATCTTGTACACATCAAATTCAACCCTAATTCGACTTTTACCACTTCAAAAAGAACCCTAATCTTATACATGCAACCCTAATCAAACCCTAGCAATTCTACACTAGCAAAAAAAACCTAAACCTAGTTTTAGGAATCAATCGTGAGCCACCATAACTTAACCTCCATAAAACCTCGAAGACTCTTGTGTTAAAGCCACGGTTACGAGTTCGATCTGAGACAAGAACATGTAGGTTGAGGGTGTCAAAACCCCGTTCTCTCCTTCTTCTCTTCTTCTCGTCATCTTCTTCGCGTTTTCTTACTTTTTTATTTTTTTTCTTTATTGAATCATAATATCGATAATAACTAATACAAAACATTAAAATACTTATCGATTTGTGTCGAATAAGAGGGGTATCGGAATAAAGAAACACGAATATACAAGTGTACTGCACACAGCGTTGACGGTCGCTTGTTCCAATACCCCGATTATTTGATTATTGAGATAAGTTAACTTAAACAATATTTTTTTATTTTGTTTGCATCATTATCATTAGTCGCATATTTACATTAATTTTCAAAAAATAAACATTATATTTATTAAGGGTCGAAACCCGTTGACGCGGATCTGACATCCTAATCCTTAGGGATTTATTTCGATGTCGGAAAAGCCGAGGGATCAAGTTTTCATTCAAGCAAAGTGTCGATACGTTAGATCCGATGCCAATTCCATAATTGGATGTCGAGTCTAATAATCTAATCAAACAATTTAGCCAATTCAATTTTTCGTTGATGCTAACGTAGATGTTATTTAATTCGTTCGAATCATGACACTACAAACGCGGAGGAATATCTATATCGTCTTGGTTATTTTAAACGATTCAAATCAATATTCTTTATTTTTTCACTCTAGTATTCCATATCGATTCCATAATCGAATATGTGATATGACGAGCATCACAATTAAAATCGAGTATAAATTATTCCAAGTATTTAATATCGATTTCATAATTGAATATTGAATACGACGAATATCGAAAATATTAAGTCGAGTGCAAATTACACAACATTTGTACGCGATTTAATAAAATCATCAATTTTCCGAAGAAAACAATTTCGCTCTTTTTTATTATTATTTTTCGAACATCATTTTTTTTAGACAAAACATTTTTTTTAGATCTCGATATATTTTTTTTCTTGACCTCGGTCAACACGTGTTAATCCATCACGTAACCTACTATTCTTTTCAAAACCATGCATCATACAACATTATTCGCAAACTGTTATTATCGTTATACCGTTACTAACAAGTTTGTTATTTTCTTGTCAATTTATTTTTGTTTATTTTATTGTACTAAAATGAACTCACATGCTAAATTTAACTTCGACGTTAGAATTAGTTGCATTAAATTGACATAGAAACCCTCTTTTCAATTTCATTCACATGTTTAGGGAAAAATAATCTTTGCATATCATTTTCCCGTTTAACTAATGCGCGTATTGGAAAGTCATTCGAATTCTTAGTAGAGGCCGCTAATGTGC
Organism: Agrostemma githago; assembly: GCA_958450325.1. Classification (NCBI taxonomy): domain Eukaryota; kingdom Viridiplantae; phylum Streptophyta; class Magnoliopsida; order Caryophyllales; family Caryophyllaceae; genus Agrostemma; species Agrostemma githago. Next base: position 21,340,713 of record OY288244.1, on the reverse strand, counting down.
GGGCGGGGTTTGGTGTCCTTTGTGGGCTTCCCAACACGTACCCTCACCCCTTACTCAGAACCTCGGTTCCCGGATGCCCGAAACCGTTGGCGCACGAGAGTCATTCAATACACAATATCCGATAATGTCGGTATTGGTATCAAATGCAAAGGGACGAGCCCAATAAACTCTGACATCGGAAATGGGCCGTATTTTGTATACGGACCACTATGACATAGAGTGGGCTCGAATGGTTCCGAATAACCACAAAATTCGGTGGCGACTCCACATAGACCTAAATTTCAATTCGATCCATTCTCATATGGATATTCATTCGCCTACCCAAACCCGCGCGTGGCCGCGTCGGGGTGGACCTCTGTCATGTCCACAATTTGGCGACTCTGCTTGGGATTAACTGATGCGTGACTTACCATCGGCATCCTCAGGGTGAGACTCGAATAGAAATCGTTTGACTAGTACAAGATGCGTTTTAGTTTTACGGTTCACGCATAACCCACATTTTCCCGGGCCGGTACTCGCGACAGACGTCCCACTATACCGTTGATGTGCTCCAATATGGATATGTCAAAAGGTGTCCATAGTCGATTCGAGTGGGTTTCGCGGCATGTTCTAAGATCAACTCGACTTAGGAAGTCCGTCCCGATCAACGTCTAGACTATGTACACTGGTATAGACCCTTTATAGACAGACCGAGACTTAGTATAGAGCATACATGGCGTCGTTATAATGCTTGTGTGACTACGTGCTACTTGGTTTCCGAGTCGTTTTCAAAAACCGTCAATTTTTCAAAGATTGCATCTTTTTTAAACTATTCAATTTCAAAACCCGGGACGCGTACCAAATTTAGAACTTATGATTTTACTCAAAATAGCCTATTTTCTATCCGGTATGGTGCCCAATTCAAAACTCGAAAACACTTTCGAACTTTCAAAACCGAGGCCCGATGCACTTTCCGATTTTCTCAAAAAATCGGGCCTCTCCACCGAGTTATCTCGGAATTTTCAAAAAATCAATTTTCAAAACCTTCTTCTCCTTAGGACTCCCCATATTTAACAGTGTCGGGTCATGTCTTAAGTGGTCAAGGTCTTTAGCGTCGAAACTTTGTCGATCTTACATCACCAGGTTCTTCCCTATCCCAGTCCGCCTTATTAGACTAAGGCAAGGCCCACCCACGTAAGACATACTCCTACAAAGGAGGGACCTTCTACACAATTGAGTCCAAAAGTCTGGGGATGTCTCACGTGGACCTTTCTTCGAGCAGGACTCGGCCCACATGCCGAATTCTAAGGGAGACCCACCTTTCACAAGTCACCCGTCTAGGTGTCTTTTCTGAGTTAACCTTTTACAAGGCATAGCCCTATGACAAAAGGTTTGTGGTCCTTACATCTAAGGGTCACTCGTCCAACACTCGAGTATTAACAAAATCTTCAATCCCACTTGGGGGCTACCCCTTAGCGGAGCGATCAATCACGGTTGCCCTAAGGGTCATGTCTTACACGTGTCTCATGTACACCACCTTTGAGTCACTTAGACGCCACACCATCTTAGTCCTTAGTCTCATTTGGGGGCTATTCTCCGACGGAGCGATTAATCACAATCACTCTGAGAATCGCACCCTACACATTCGTCTTTGGAGGGTCTAACCCAAGTCAAACATGGTCGCCCCATTTTCGGACTCACCCTTCTGCAGCTCGAGTCTAATTTGCGGTCGTTACCTCGTCTAGGTCAACATTCAAGTATCCCGGTCCGAGAGTCTTTGACGACCCGTCACCCCGGGCCGTGTCTGGTTTGACTCTCTCTCTTGCGCAAAGCCGAGTTTAGGCGAGTTCTAACACCTGTCGTTTCTTCAGAACATGGACCCTATGAACGAGACACTACCAAACCACAACAAATCCCATGCCGTCAAGAAAGGGGATATCCAGGGGAGTATGCTTATGCTATCTTGCTCCATTAACAACATCTTCTCGAAAATCGATACTGCCCTAGATAACCTAAGTTCCAAGGTAACCATCATCGAAGAAGACCTTGTAAGAACCCGATCCCGTCTAACACAGCTAGAGCGGGTAAGGCAGCCACTCATCGAACTGAGCCATTCGAAGGGTGAACACTCTTACGAAACTGTCCGATACCCTCAAGATGGCAAGGCCGAGAGAGGTAACCCTCAAGTCACGTCTCCAAAAATCAAGAACAAGTCAAAGGAAATGACATTTACTCACTTGGATATGTCCTACACCGTCGCTTTCCAGAGGTTGGTTCCGATGGGCCTAATGCTACCTATAGGCCCAACGGCCGACCCACCTGTGGAGAAACGTTCCAAAGCATGGAACGCCGAGCATTACTGCGATTTCCACAGAGGGAGGGGACACGATACAGAACAACGCTGGAAGCTGAAACACCTCATTCAAGACTTCCTCGATGCCGGGAAGACTCCCGTTTTGGAAACATTGTCACTTGCAAAGCCCCTCGTGGACTACACAGGGCCCGATGACCGAAGCATCCAATCTACCTCTCATGCACCCAAGAGTCCGAATTTGATTTAAGTCCGAGTCTGAGTCTGAGTCTAGGATGTTCTATTTCAAAGCCAATGTCAAAGTCAGAGTCAGAGTCAGTTGTATTCTGTCCTCTTTTTCAAAATTCAATAAAATCAGCTTTCAATATTCTTTCTCATATATAATTTCCTTATGTGTTTCCGAGAACATGATGAACACCATCATACACTGTGAGCACACGCACGTGACTATTATAGGCACATCTATAATGACTGCAGGAAACCGACCCCGTGTTTTCTTTTTTACTTATTCCATGTCTGGTATAGAAAAGCCACACGACTACCCGTAGCAGAACCGGTATCGAATCCTATGATAAATCTAGGTAATCTCCTAGTTTGGGTTCAAGACAGGAGGCAAACCCATTTCCCACAATAAAATACCCCTCCAATAAGACTGACCAATCCCTACCTTAGGTGTTAGTCTGACCGGCAAAAAAAAAAAATCACTGGACAAAAAAATTCAAAAGTAAAAAAAAAACAAAAGAAGGCCATCAAAAAAGAAAAGGTCAAAACAAAAAGAAGACCATCAAAAAAAGAAAACTGGACACAAAAAAAAATCGAAAGTCCATGAGGAAAAAAAGCAGGCCATTATCAAAAAAAATTCAGAATACCCATGACTGTGGTCAACGGTCAATTCAAGGGAAAGCCCCACGACCAGGGTACGGTCAAAATTATCAAAACCCATGACCGCGGCTAAGAGGTCAATCAAAAATCAAATACCCATGACCGTGGTCAACAGTCAACTCAAGTGAAAATCCTTTGACCGCGGTACGGTCAAATTCAAAATTATCCATGCCATCCAATAGGGGAGTAACAATCAAGCTGGTCAGCTAACACCACACTCAGCCTTCCCACATTACAACCCTCAAGACCTTCCCGAGACCCAGGCCAGAGACAGCCCGGAATTTTGAGGATTCAAGCCCCATAGGATACCCCTAACAATTAGGGCCAGACATGGAAACCAAATCCCGCATTATCAAACCAGCCCTCGAAGCCTTAGCTCCACAGAACCGAGCTCCAGATTTCGAGTCATCAAAACCAGATCCCACATTATCAAACCAGCCCTCGAAGCCTTAGCTCCACAGAACGGAGCTCCAGATTTCGAGTCATTAAAGCCATTTACTTCCTAGCACCAAGTTTCCAAAAACATCAAATTCCCCGAGAGCAGAACTCGTTAAAAATCCCGAGAACAAAACTCGTTAAAATTCCCCGAGAGCAGAACTCGTTAAAAATCCCGAGAGCAGAACTCGTTAAAAATCCCGAGAACAAAACTCGTTAAAATCCCATCCAAACCAGTTACCAACCCCAAACACGGGAACTCAACTTGCAGTCGGCATAGAACATGCCCAAATAGTTCACACCACCTCTGGGGGCTACCCTGGAGTACGCTCACAGTCACAGGATTAATATCCTCACCATTCAAGCCCTTTGATCAAGACATCACTGGTAATACACCTAGCCTACACCGTCATTACGGCGGCTAAGTTACACACAAAGTCCTATTAGAATAGGCACCATACTACATCTTCGGACACTGAACTACGGCTTGGTTTGATTTCACTACACGTGAATACGTAGGCAGCCTTTCAACGGAGGCACAACCACCCACATTGGCACACATTCAAAAAGCGCCATCATTCCGGTCACGACACCATCATGTTCTCAACAGCTAGCTTTGTTGTCCCGGGGGCTTCTCCTAGGCAGAATTTCTCCATCCACTCACAAAATCCAGATCTAGCCTCCTTTCTGTAGTGTATCCTAGTACTCGGCTCAGTCGAAGACAAGAATCTGTCAGGACTCGAGGCAATACCCACTTTGGAAATGTACCCTAGAATCAGAAATCCGGAAGGGCACCAGACTAAAACAGTCCCATTACAGGCTACTGCAATCCCCCCATTGCATATTTATCCCGTTTCGATGTGCGACCGTGTTGCCACTCGCCTAGGCTACGGGATAGCGCAACTTAATAGTCTTGTTAGGCGGCCCACACCCCTACCGAGTCACGGTCCAACTCCTTGAGAGTCCAGTCGTGTCAGTCAACTCGTCCGGTCACGTCCAGAGTCGAGTCTGTCGGTAGGCCTCTCTCTTCAAATTCCACTTTGAAATTTGCAAAATCTAGCCATTCGAAAAAAGATCATTTTCGACAAGGTCAAATTTCGGTCTATTTAAACTGCAAATTACTTTCCTAATCTTTGTTAGGAGTCAAAAATCTCAATGTTTCCAAAATTCAAAAATCTCAAATTTTCAAGATTTCAAAATTCAAGTTTTCAAAAAATCATTTTCCCTCAGCGCGAGTCATTTTGCTACCTACGTGTTGCATGCATTTTATGTGACTTATACAAGTACGACTCAAACAGGGACGTGCAACCCACTATACCTCCCCAGCGGAAGCCAACGGTGGTATCTAACGGGATGGGCCTACATACAGGCGCACCCAGGACTTATGCGACAAGTCCAATTCACCACGGAGTTATCGTTATCAGCTCAGGTATGACTTCTAGCTTATGGCTGGCGAGCCCTTCACGCGAGTCTAATGGACTATAAACGACCCGACCGGAAGTCCGCCAGGTTTCAATCCGCGATTGGCCTGGTGGCTACTCTGACTTTCGCCTTGTCCAAGCCCCAGTCAGAGTGGGGTTCTGTAGACACCCGCATTTTGACTGCCAGGTTTCTATAGCAGTTTCCAAAAAACACCCGATGATGATCGGACGCTAACATGCTTCTATGCGCTCGGATAAGGGCTCAAATCCATTAATCGCTGGCTAACTAACTTACAGATTACAAATCTCACAAAATCAACCTCAAATCCAGGTCCAGTGGGTCGTTTCCAATCAAATAAGGCTAATTTGGGCCGAAACCGACAACGGAATTAAAACCGACTTTTAGCGATTGGGTCAACCCTGGTCAAAGTCGTTTCCGAGACGCATCAAAGCAGCCACTCAAATACAAAAAGTCCAACTCAAGAAGCAAAACCAACAGTCCACCTTCAGACGGGCCATCAGGTCAAGTCCGTCAGAGCAATAACCCTAGACACCAAAGTACATGGGCAATGCCTATATAAGCAATCCCATGCACACACAATTACACATCTTTTACACATCAAATTCAACCCTAATTCAACTTTTACCACTTCAAAAAGAACCCTAATCTTATACATGCAACCCTAATCAAACCCTAGCAATTCTACACTAGCAAAAAAATCCTAAACCTAGTTTTAGGAATCAATCCCGAGCCACCATAACTTAACCTCCATAAAACCTCGAAGACTCTTGTGTTAAAGCCACGGTTACGAGTTTGATCCGAGACAAGAACATGTAGGTTGAGGGTGTCAAAACCCCGTTCTCTCCTTCTTCTCTTCCTCTCGTCATCTTCTTCACTTTTTCTTACTTTTTTTATTTTTTTATTTTTTTCTTTATTGCATCATAATATCGATAATAACTAATACAAAACATTAAAATACTTATCGATTTGTGTCGAATAAGAAGGGTATCGGAATAAGGAAACACGAATATACAAGTGTACTGCACACAGCGTTGACGGTCGCTTGTTCCAATACCCCGATTATTTGATTATTGAGATAAGTTAACTTAAACATTATTTTTTTATTTTGTTTGCATCATTATCATTAGTCGCATATTTACATTAATTTTCAAAAAAATAAGCATTATATTTAATAAGGGTCGAAACCCGTTGACGCGGATCTGACATCCTAATCCTTAGGGATTTATTTCGATGTCGGAAAAGCCGAGGGAATTAAGTTTTCATTCAAGCAATGTGTCGATACGTTAGATCCGATGCCAATTCCATAATTGGATGTCGAGTCTAATAATCTAATCAAACAATTTAGCCAATTCAATTTTTCGTTGATGCTAACGTAGATGATATTTAATTTGTTCGAATCATGACACTCCAAACGCGGAGGAATATCTATATCTTCTTGGTTATTTTAAACGATTCAAATCAATATTCTTTATTTTTTCACTCTAGTATTCCATATCGATTCCATAATCGAATATGGGATATGACGAGCATCACAATTAAAATCGAGTATAAATTTTTCCAAGTATTTAATATCGATTTCATAATCGAATATTGAATACGACGAATATCGAAAATATTAAGTCGAGTGCAAATTACGCAACATTTGTATGCGATTTAATAAAATCATCAATTTTCTGAAGAAAACAATTTCGCTCTTTTTTATTATTATTTTTCGAACATCATTTTTTTTAGACAAAACATTTTTTTTAGATCTCGATATATTTTTTTTTCTTGACCTCGGTCAACACGTGTTAATCCATCACGTGACCTACTATTCTTTTCAAAACCATGCATCATACAACATTATTCGCAAACTGTTATTATCGTTATACCGTTACTAACAAGTTTGTTATTTTCTTGTCAATTTATTTTTGTTTATTTTATTGTACTAAAATGAACTCACACGCTAAATTTAACTTCGACGTTAGAATTAGTTGCGTTAAATTGACATAGAAACCCTCTTTTCAATTTCATTCACATGTTTAGGGAAAATAATCTTTGCATATCATTTTCCCGTTTAACTAATGCGCGTATTGGAAATTCATTCGAATTCTTAGTAGAGGCCGCTAATGTGCGGGCGGGGTTGGGTGTCCTTTGTGGGCTTCCCAACACGTACCCTCACCCCTTACTCAGAACCTCGGTTCCCGGATGCCCGAAACCGTTGGCGCACGAGAGTCATTCAATACACAATATCCGATAATGTCGGTATTGGTATCAAATGCAAAGGGACGAGTCAATAAACTCTGACATCGGAAATGGGCCGTATTTTGTATACGGACCACTACGACATAGAGTGGGCTCGAATGGTTCCGAATAACCACAAAATTCGGTGGCGACTCCACATAGACCTAAATTTCAATTCGATCCATTCTCATATGGAGATTCATTCGCCTACCCAAACCCGCGTGTGCCCGCGTCGGGGTGGACCTATGTCATGGCCACACCCCCCAAGAGAGAGGAAGAGAGAGAGAAAGGAGATGATGGGGTAAAGACACGTGGGTCCACCTTGTCCACCCATTCTCCGTTACCTTAGGCATGGACAAGAGGGCATCAGCTTTCGCCCCTTGTGGCTGCCAGGGAGGGGTAACCTTACACCTGACAGACAAGAGGTGATCTCTTTTCCTTTCGACCACATCGTTTGCGGCCTGACCCTGACGGACAGGGGGATCCTGACAGGGTCCTGCTGGCTGGTCTGCCAAGCAGGCCCTTCCTCGTGCTTTTGGGTTGGGCTGCCTCGGGACTCGCATGGCGGGCGGCCCGTGGTAGGCAACCGACCCCCATTAGTTTTAATGTTAGTCGTTTTAGTATTAGTCTTGGTTTGGGTTTTAAAAAACAATCATACTCACCACCTGTACCTATTATTATTCCTATTATTATAATAGTTATTTTTTTTACTATTATTATTTTTAGTAAAATAGTAGTAATGGTGGTCTTTTTTTTTTGTTTTTTTTATTAATTTTTTCTTCCTTTCTTCTTCTTCTTTTCCTCCTTCCCTTATTGAGTGTTGTTCTTATCTTTGTTCTTCTTGTCTCACCATGCCTACTCTAGCAGACCATAATACACCAAAATCCGAGAGGTTTGCTTCACCTATTAACCTTGGAAATTTGGAGGGTCTTGACTTCTATGTTGACCCAGGATTTATTGAGTTGGTAGAGCAGAATGCCTTTCACGGGTTTGAGAGTGAGGACGTGTATAGAGTTCTTCAAAAGTTTGTGGACTATGTAGTTTTGTGAGGAGGGGTGATTTGCCCATTGAGACGATATTTCTCATGCTTTTTCCCTTTTTCCTTTAAGGCGAAGCTTAGGATTGGTTATACTTACACCCTCCTAACACTTTCTCTGCTTGGGAACCATTAGCTCTAGCCTTTCTTAGGAATTACTTCCCTCCTGCTAAAACCGACATTCTTAGAGATTTGATACTTGTTGCATCTAACTGGAAATTCTATGATTTGGAAGTAGAAGAAGCACATGCTTTGATTGCAAAAATAGCTAGTGGCCATGACCATCAGACATTTGGGAGAGGTCCACAACCTAGTGATGACCCACATATTTCTTCTTTGTTAAGTGATAGGCTCGATTCCTACTCTCTTGGTGATGTGTATGATGCTAATGTATGTCATGTTTCTCCTCCTTGTGTCAATGTGAATGTTATGCATGATATTCCATCTTCCCCAGCCCTTGTGAACGTAATTGCTGATGAAGATGGTGATTATGTGTATAATGTTCAATCTCACCATGTTGACGTCGAAAATGAAGCGTAGGATTTCTCATTGGGTAATTGTTTTGAGAATCCTGTGTTTGAGGATATAATTAATGTTGAAATGATGCAGAATCCTCTCTTTGACTTCATGGTAGTAGAGGGGGCTAGTGATGATAATGATGGTCTCCTTGATTCCTTATACTTTGACACATCTCCATATGAATGTGTGCTCGACAATACTTGGGATTGCAATGGTTTCTTTGAGAAACTTGTATTAGAGAAATTTGTTGAGGATGAATCTCTTTCACCCATTGATTGTCTCGACCTTATATCTCTTAGCCCTTCGTTTGAGCTCATGATAAGTGAGAAGGACTGTGATAGTTCTTTCCAGGAGATCAGTTTGATTTTAGATCTGTCTCTTATGGATACTATTACAGAGAGCATTGAAAACGGAGATATTACCACCTCTCATAGGAGTGAAAGTGGTGAGAAGGGTATTTTGAGTGGTTTTGGGATTTTAGACCCCTTTTTTGTGCAATTTGAATCTTATGATGAGCCTTGTTGTGAAATTGTGATTTTAGGTATGCATATCTTGCCTCACAAACCACTTATTAGCCTTCTTAACTCTATTATCTACTATTGGTCATGCTTATTAATGTTAATTCATTATGACCATTTTTCTGATAACTGATCTAGCTTGCCCTTCCTAGTTCTTGAACATTGAGGACAATGTCGGATTTAAGTGTGGGGGGCGATTTATTGTTGGGTTATTGAAGAATTTGTTGTCGGTTTGTGTTTTTTGTGTCGTAGTTTGTTTTTATTTTCTTTTGCTAAAAAAAAATCAAAAATCCAAAAAGATTTTTTTTTTTTCACTTGTATTCTATGATTTAGTTCATTTTTCGAACTTTTAACTTTTGTGAAATAATGATTTTTAGACACTCGATCGTTGTAATTGTTCGTTATATATCAATCGGTCTCCTACGATAAGTCACTCGAGGTGTGTAATTCACTTGTTCCATTTTCCACCTCCCGTGATTTGACGCGACAATAGTTGACTTGTCTAGGTGACGGTGACCCAAGTGACTTTTTTTTTGCGATCCTGTTTTACTTATATTCTCTTTTTTTTAGGGAGAGAGCGGCGTTACAAATTCTGCTCGATCCTTCCGCACAAATAAGTGCTTGTTTCTAAGAACCAAAAAAAAAATCACAAAAACAAAAAGACAAAAGTAAGGGGGAGATGAAAAAAAACTGAAAAATAAAAAAATTGAAAAGAAAAAAAAGGAAAAGGAAAAAGAAACTAAAAGTACGATTCCTCCCGGAGTTAGTTATTTTTAATCATATTTTCTCAGTTTGGATCGTTTACACTTTTTACTTGGGTCATTAGGACGATCCTTGACTCTTTGAGTCGAGACGAGTTTTCTTAAGTCACTCACGTCATGGGTGTACACATTCCGCCTCCATCTCACACCCTTGAAATAGCATGGACCGAAACCGATGGCTGTATAGTATCAATTGCAATCGTTTTAGTGTTTGATTATCATTGTTTATACTTGAGTTGAATTTTAGAATTTTCACTTTTGATTAGAAAGCTTGTGAAGTAAACTTTTTGTGTAATTAGTTTGTGTGTCTATTAGCTTTTCTAGTTGTTTTTCTTTAAGGGTCGTTAGTTTAGTTTAGTGAGCTTACTCGAGGACGAGTAAGGGTTAAGTGTGGGGGAGTTTGATAAGTAATATTTTAATAGTGATTTATCCGTACTTTTACCCGTTATTTAGTCCGATTTTGTGTACGTTAATTGTCATATATCTCATTTTATAGTTTATTTCATAGTTAGTTGTTTTATTTTATATTGTTAGGTTTAATTGTAGTTTCCAAGAATTTGGTTGCTTTGTCTCGTTTCCATTTTGTAGGTACCATCCCGGGAATAACCGAGTAAACACGGGTCAAGATGACTTAAAAGACAACGGAAACAAAATAAAAGACGAGTGTTGGACAAGTCCAAATAAGACCAATTTCCGTCAAAGCCCATAAACAAATGGACTCACTAATAAAACATCACGCAAAGGAGATTGGAGGGAGGGGGGGGGGGGGGGGGTTCGGTTAGTTTTAATTATAAGGTCGCATAGATTAGGAGGGAAAAGATTAGCATGCATGATCAGGTCTTTTGACCCCCGTCTCTTTGATTTTTAGATTAGAAAGCAGTTTCTTTACGTATGGAATTCTTTAGTTAGCTGTTTGGTCTTCGTTAATTGCTTATTTTCTTTATCTTCTTCTCTTATTATTTAAAATCCATTGTAGGTTGTTTTAGTTGTCGATTTTATTAAAATCTGCATCTTTATCGCTTAATTAGATTTGTTATGATGTTATTAGTATTGGATAATTTAAATAGTTTAATATCAATCGTAGTCAATTTTAGGGTTAGGGTTAGTTCGATTTGTCTTAATTGTGGTTTTGTCTCGAGTTAATTTAATTGTTGATTAATCGTTATTAATCTCCGTTTGAACGTTATAATTACATGATTTTCTTGTTCGGTCCAGATTAGTTAATCAATTCAGTTAACCTAGACTTAAGATCGAGAGCAGAGTTTAGGTTAGACTTGCGTTCATTGGAGTAGATCGACCTAGTAAGTAGCGAGAGCCCGCTAGGACCGTCCTATAGTAGATAGAGACGCGAAAGAGCCTATCTTATGCTAATTACTTATCTTAATCAACTATTTTATGAGTCCGACAACTCTCCAGAGACTATCTTGTTGACCTTGACTGTAATCCCCAAGAAATTCTACCGCAATACAGTGGCGGAAACACTGTAGAGTTGAGATTAAAACACACTGACAAACTATATCTTATTAAAGAAATGGTAAGTCAATATAAAAGCCTCTTTTTACAAAAGGCTAAAAGGAAAATTCTCCAAACAGGTTTATACAAATCAATAAATCGTGAATGAAGAAAGAGTAAGATCCACGCTACTCGGTAGGTCACACCCAAAACCCAACAGAAAATACCTGTCATGTTATGAACATAACAGCCACGTCTGTGGGGAGTAACTCGGACATTCTCCCAGCCATATTATATCATAAGGAAGATAATAGTATTATTATATCAAAATAATTAAAATGGAAAACATTAAATGATATATAATAAAAATAAACTTTCGGATAAAACATAAAATATTGGAACAATAAAATAAGAACAAGTTTTCAGAAGAAAATTTCAAATATATGCCAACCTGCAAACCAAAATGTATCGATAATAATGAAAATATTCAAAATGGCGTTATGGATAGGATTAATGTCGACCACTAGACTTTCTTTAGGAGAATACTAAAAACTACCTTCGAGAACTTAGTTCAAACAAATCAAACTTCGGTCTCTAACTAGGCTACTAAATCATAATAGGACGGCGACTTATAAATGCGTGACTCTAGTTTAAGACAATGCACACCCCTCCTGGGATTACCTGTCACTCAGTTCAACTTATAACGGTGACTTACTGCGAGGCCTAAGCTTAAGGTCAAAATTTACACAACTCCCGGAATACTTGTCACCCGGTTCAACAACTAATGTATCGATTCTTCATACACTAGCCTTATAGTTGATGACAAAAACGTAAACCCTAGAATATATTACTCTAACCTCACACTTGCCCTTGTTTCGTAACTTAAAAACAAGCCATTAACGATATTCAAAAAAAAATATAGTCAATATAAAATATGAGGATAAAAGAAATAAACATTTTATATAGGAAGAAAACTTTCTATAAATAGAAACTTACTAATTTTGGAAACTTACTTAAAATAGAAATAGTCTTATAGAAAATACGTAAGTTATTAAAAATAAGTGAAATGTATAAAAATAGCATTTCTAACGAAATTAACATTTTATTATTATTATCGTCGTTATCATAACTTTAATAAAATTCTAAATCTGTCACTCAAAATATAAATAAATTATAACAGGTCAATATATAGTATTTTAGTAATAATTAGGGAATCGAGTTAAAACTATAAATTTTAAAAAAGAGATGTTTTAAGAAAAAAACAATATCAAAATTAATTGAGTCAACGAGTTTTATATATGAAATGAGTTTTACAAAGGTTTCAAATTAATTATCGCAAATAGCTTTTATTAATAAGTAATACAGATTTTACTAAAAATAGTCAATTTTAAACAAATAAGAAATTATTAGTGAAAATAGTCTCGACTAAAAATATATTTAAAACAAAATCGACTATTTTCTCATTTATTAATATAAGTCGTAGGACGAAATTAATTTATTTAACAACTTCTTAAATCTCGATTATTGTATTAAAATACGATTTTAAGTTAAAAAATAGAAATGAATGAAATAGGAATAAAATATGAAATCATTATTATTTAGTTACTAGTGTCACGATAACCAACAAAATATTATAATGATCATAATTAAAAAAAATTACTATCGATTTATAAAACGATATCGAATGTTTTAAAATATTTATAAGTGTAGACACCCACATTTGGCTGCCAGGTGTCTATAGCAGTTTCCGACAAACACCCGATAATGATCGGACGCAAACGTGCTTTAACATACTCGAATATGGGCTCAAAATCATTAGTATTTGGCTTGGGCTTTTTACGGAGTACAAATCCCACAAAACCTACCTCAAATCCAGGCCCAGTGGGTCATTTCCAATCAAATAAGACTAATTTGGGTCAAAACCCACACCAAGGGCAAAACCGTCTTTTAGCGACCGGGTCAAACCCCGGTCAAAGGCATTTCCGAGACATAAATATCAGTCACGCCACTTCGAAATTCTGACTCGGAGTCAAAGACTACACAAAATCAGCCACAAAAAGATAAAAGCAACTAAGACTTTATCATTAGAGATAGAACTTTATCTCTAAAAGAGACATCCCACCCGACCAGACCCACTCGATCGAGTGGACTGGCCCTCTCGGTCGAGTAGGCTCATAAAAGCCGCGGGAGCCAGTGTCAGACCGGGCACTCGATCGACTGCCATACACCACTCGATCGAGTGACTCCCTTTCTATCAAAAAACCGGACTTTTTCTTATCCAAAACCGGTATTTCCTTCCATCCAAAACCAGCTTTTCTTATCCCAAGACCGTGTATTCTCTATCCAAATCCGGGGTATTTTCTTATAAATAACCCACCCCCTCAATATAATTGAGGACACAATACACATTTTTTTGTACACCTTTACGACGATTCTACACTCCTTGCAACCTTACACTTTTACAACACCGGACTACGATTTTCCATCTCTACACCAAAACCACCATAACTCTCCTACATAACCTCGAAGCTTCCGTGCCTAAGCCACAACTAGACAAGCCCCGTTCCGAGAATTCTAAGCATGTAGGTTGAGGGTGCAAATTCAATTTTGACTTTTCTCTCTTCTCTCTTCTTCTCTCTCGTCACGTCTCTCTCTCTCTCATCTTCTTTTTCTTTTCGTTTTTTTTCTCTTTTATTCCTAATAACGTTATTATTACTACCCAATTAACACACATACAATCAATTTATGTAAATAAATTCGCATTGAGTATACCTAAAGATAAATCCCGTTCTAAGATCTTCCTAATCCCTTTACGAGTCGTAACAGAGGTGACACCCTTTCGAGGAGCGCTGCCCTAAACACTCAAGGGCCCAGAGTGATCGCGGAAATTTATCGTTAGGTGTAGTAGATCTTTTTTTTAAGGTTATAACGAAGCATGTTGATGCCAATCGAACATCACACAATCCGCAAGGATTAGTTACGATGTCGTGACGCGGAGGGAACCGATTTTCACTCTCATCAAACAAACAAAACATTTTTATTCTTAAGATGCGATATCGACTCCATAGTCGAATATTATGTCTAAAAGAAATAGTTCAAAACGTCTTATTAACATCTTTTATAGAATTCACTCTAAGTATTAGATATTGATTCCGTAATCAAGTATCGAATATGAAGAGTATCGAAAATTAAGTCGAGTATAAATCGTATCATATTTTTACACGACTTAACAAAACTATTGATTTTCAAAATTAAAAGCAATTTCGAAATCAGTGCAAAATTGCAAAACGAGCTATAGTTCGTACAGGGGGCACTCGATCGAGTGCCTAGCCCACTCGATCGAGTGGCACCCTAAAAAACCGGCAGAAGGTTTCTAAAGAGGGCACTCGACCGAGTCTCCCCATGACTCGGCCGAGTGGCCTACTTCACGCACCAAACGTGAGCCCTTCAACATATTTCAAGCCTATCAAATATTTTTATGACCTCGGTCAACACGTGTCAAGTCCATCAAGTGTCCTACTCTTTTCAAAACCATGCATCATGTCTTTTATATCATTCTAGACTACTTACAAATTGTTATTATCGTTACTAACTCAATTGTTTCTACTCTTGTGTTTTATTTTGGTTTTTTGTTTTATTGTACACAAACGAACCTCGCATGCTAAATACAACTCCGACATAATTCAAAGATGCATTAAACGACGTAGATCAAACATATTTCACATGTTTAGTCAAAATATTGTTTGCATAACATTTCAACCGAATTACTAACACGCGTATTCTAAAATTAAACGATATCTTATTATAGGCTGCTAAGTGCGGGCGGGGTTGGGTGTTCTTTGTGAACTTCCCAACACGTACCCTCACCCCTTACTCAGAACCGTGGTTTCCGGATGTCCAAAACCATTGGCGCAGGAGAGTCTTTCAATACACGGTAACCGATAATGTTAGTATCGGTATCGCAATGCAAAGGGACGAACCCCATAAACTCTGAAATCCAAATGGGCCGTACTCTGTTCACGCCCACTAAGATATAGAGTGGGTTCGAATGGGCCCGAACTCCCACAAAATTCGGTGGTGACTCCAACTTCGATTTAAATTTCAACCCGAGATCCATCTCATATGAGATTCATTCGCCTCCCCAAACCCGTGTGTGGCCGCGTCGGGGTGGACCTATGTCATGTCCACAATTTGGCGACTCCGCTGGGGACGACTGATGTGTAACTTACCATCGGGATCCTAAGAGTGAGACTCGAAGAGAAGTCGTTCAATTAGTACAATACGCGTTTGTAGACACCCACATTTTGACCGCCAGGTGTCTATAGTAGTTCCCGCCAAACACCCGATGATGATTGGACGTAAACGTGCTTTGATAGACTCGGATATGGGCTTGTAATCATGGACATTTGGTTTAGACGTATTAAGGAGTACAAATCTTACAAAACCAACCTCAAATTCAGGCCCAGTGGGTCGTTTCGAGTCAAATAACACTAATTTGGGTCGAAACCGTCACCAGGGGTAAAACCGTCTTTTAGCGACCGAGTCAAAACCCGGTCAAAGATTTTCCCGAGACACGTGAGTCAGCCGTGACACCTCACACGGCTGATTCCTACCCAAATTCTTACAAAATTTCAGATTCGTTAAAGCATTAAACAATTCCGTTAAAGGTAGAATTCGACCTCAAGTAGGAATTCTATCCGGAAACCGAATCAGACATTGACCGAGTACCAAATACTCGGCCAACACACCCCCAACCAGCCGAGAAGCCTTTCTTCTTTGCCAAGAAAGCGGAATTCTCATGCTTCTCAAACTCCTACGTTTCCTATCCTAAGCGGTATTCAAACTCTCCTAAGCCAAGGTCGGGAATTCCTATAAATAGGACCTCCCATCCAACAACATCACAACATCAGAAAAACATCATATCACACACAACAATAAACCCCGAAAAAACAGCCTCATAACACGGTTTTCATACAACCTCGATATCTAGCAAATCCCAACACCTTTTCGAAGCCTCGAAGCCCCGAGAAACTGTCCCACCGTCCGGCCAAACCCGACGTCCAAACCACCCACCTAAACCGACACCCTAAACTCATCCTCATCATCTCGACGCTCCTAAGTTTAAACCACTTTCCGAAGAGCCTTATCCCGAGAAAACAAAGCATGTAGGTTGAGGGTGTTTCAAATCCCGTTTTTCTCCCTTTCACAATTTTTTGTCACAATTTTTTTGTCACGATTTTTTGTCACAATTTTTTGTCACAATATTTTTGTCACGATTTTTTGTCACAATTTTTTGTCACAATTTTTTTGTCACAATTTTTTTTTACGATTTTTTTTTCTGTCACAAATTTTTTTCTCACAATTTTTCGTCCAATTTCTGTTCTTTTTCCGAAACAATTTTCAAAACGTTTTTTTACTTTTTCCAAAATCATTCTAACTATTTAATAGCGATTTCATAATCGAATATCGAATACGACGAATATCGAAAATATGAATCGGGTATAAATTAATCCATATTTGTACGCGATTTATAAAAATTAACGATTTTCGACAAAGCAAAAAAACCGAACAGACCGCCACGCGAGTCGCGCGCCTGTCAGGCGACTCGCGCGGTGGCCTGGTTGGTCAGGTCCTCTTTTTTTCGTTTCCTCGCTTTTCTATTTTTTTATTCTCTTCGAGTCTTACATAAAAAGCGACTTTCGCGACATATTTCGATAAATACCTTTTTTTTTACCTCGGTCAACGTGTGCTAAACCATCACGTGACATAAATCTTTTCAAAAATCATGCATATTATTTATTTACATCTTTATTCGATTTATTCAACCGTTACTAACTCGTTTGCTCCTTCTTTGTAGCGATTTATTTTTATCGTTTGTTTTATTAGACTAAAACAAATTCACATGCTAAAATAACTTTGACGTTATTAGTTTAATATGCATTAAACGACTTAGCAACCCATTTATTTATTTTTCCTCACATGCCTTAGGAAAATAATCTCTGCATATCATTCAATCGTCGAACTAACGCGTGTACACAAAACCGAAAGATATCTTAGTAAAGGCCGCTAAGTGCGGGCGGGGTTGGGTGTTCTCAATGAACTTCCCAACACGTACCCTCACCCCTTACTCAAAACCGTGGTTTACGGATGTCCGAAACCATTGGCAACGAGAGTCATTCAATATACGATTAACCGCGCAAGTCGGCATCGGTATCGAAATGCTAAGGGACGAACCCGATAAACTCTGACATCGGAAATGGGCCATGTTTTAAATATGGCCCACTACGACATAGAGTGGGTTCGAATGGTTCCGAATAACCATAAAATTCGGTGGCGACTCCTTCTTCGATTTAAAATTCTATTCGATCCATCTCATATGGAAATTCATTCGCCTCCCCAAATCCGCGCGTGGCCGCGTCGGGGTGGACCTATGTCATGTCCACAATTTGGCGACTCAGCTGGGGATTAACTGATGTGTCACTTACCATCGGCATCCTCAGGGTGAGACTCGAAAAGAAATCGTTCGATTAGTAATGTACACGTTTTAGTTCAATGATTCATGCATAACCCCGTTCTATCCCGGGCCGGTTACTTGTGACCGACGTCCCACTATACCACGGTGCATTTCTACTTGGATGCACGAAAGACTTTGATGACGGAACTCGCATGGGTTTTACGGCAGATTCTAAGACCAACTCGGCTTAGGAGGTCCGTCCTGATTTGCGAGAATGCGATCGTTGTTGGTATAGACCCTATTCGACCGACCGAGACTTAGACTAAGAGCATACATGGCGTCGTTATACTGTTTCTATGACTACATGCTACTTGATCTTCCTTGATCTTTTCAAAAACCGTCATTTTCAAAAATTTACATCTTTTTTTTTAATCCATCCTTTTTCAAAACCCGGAAAGCTGCCGAATTTAGGACTTATGATTTTGACTCCAAATAGCCTATTTTTAGCCGGTATGCTGTCCAAAACTTTTCAAAAAAAAAGCCCAAAATCTCGGCCCGATAACCTCTTTCTCGGTTTTCAAAAAAAATCGGGCCTTCCAATCCGACCTTGCTCGGTTTTTCAAATCCAAATTCCCTTTTCAAAACTTTCTTCTTTTTTCGACTTCCCGTATTTAGCAATGTCGGGTCTTGTCATAAGTTGTTAGAATCTATAGCGTCGAAACTCCGTCGATCTTACGTCACGAGTTTCTACCCCATCCCCAGTCCGCCTTATTTGTTAAGGCACGGCCCACCTACGTAGGACAAACTCCTACAAAGGGAAGCCCGTTTACACATTCGAGTCCAAAGTCTGGGGAATTCTCCCATGGATTTTCCTTCGAACGGGACTAGGCCCACTTTGCCAAATCCTAAGGAAAGCCCACCGTCCACGAGTCAACCTTTTACAAGGCATAGCCTTATAACAAAAGGTTCCTGATCCTTACATCTAAGGGTCACTCGTCCGACACTCGAGTCTTAACAAAGTCTTCAGTCCCACTCGGGGGCTACCCTTCAGTAGAGCGACCAATCACGGTTGCTCTAAGGGTCATGGCTTACACGTGTTGGCTCACGTACCCCACTTTCGAGTCACTTAGATGTCGCACCATTTGAGTCCTATCAAAGTCTTTAGTCTCACTCGAGGGCTGTCCACCACTCGAGCAGTCAACCGCGGTCACCTTAAGGGGTACCCTACGTTCATCCTGCACCGGCGTCCTTATGATGCCTTCTTCGTGTCGTACCTATGCTACGAATACTCGAGTCACCTAGGGTTAGGTCACAACGGTTGGTCCGAGCACGTGATACGGTCAAACACGGTCGCCCCCATTTTCGGATTCACCCTTATGCAGCTCGAGTCCAATTCACAGTCGTTACCTCGTCTAGATCAACGTTCGAGTATCCCGGTCCAAGAGTCTTTGTCGACCCGTCACCCCGAGCCGTGTCTAGTTTGACTCCCTCTCTTGCACTCGCGCAAAGCCGAGTTTAGGCGAGTCGTGGCACCCGTCTTTCTCTCCAATCAAAGACCTTACCAAAAAAAAAACAACCAACCGAGCATCCAAGAGTCTAGATTTGGTTCAAGTCTAAGTCTGAGTTCGAGTCTAGGATACCCTACATCCTCATTTCCAAATCAAAGTCAGAGTCAAAGTCAGTTGTATTCTGTCCTCTTTTTTCAAAATTCAATAAAATCAGCTTTTCTATTTCTTATACATACTTTCCTTATGTGTTTCCGAGAACATGATGAACACCATCATACACTGTGAGCACACGCACGTGACTATTATAGGCACATCTATAATGACTGCAGGAAACCGAGCCCGTGTTTTCCTTTTACCTATTCCATGTCTGGTATAGAAAGCCACATAACTACCCGTAGCAGGAGCATATCGAATCCTATGACAAATCTGGGTAGTCTCCTAGTTTGGGTTCAAGACGGGAGGCAAGCCCACTTCCCACAATAAACACCCATCCAATAAGACTAGCCAGTCCCTACCTTAGGTGTTAGTCTGACCGACAAAAAAAGTTGGACAAAAAAATCAAAAGTCCAAGAGAGAAAAAAAAAAAGCAAAGGCCAAAACAAAAAAGTTGCCCATGATCAAAAAAGAATTATCAACATCTCTCGACCAGACACGGTCAACTCAAATGAAGAATCCCATGACCGGGGCTAAGAGGTCAACCCAAAGAATTCAAAAATCCATGACCATGAAACGGTCAATTCAAATATTACAATACCCATGCTATCAAATAGGGGAGAAACAAGTTAGTCAGCTAACACCACATCTAGCCTTCCCACATTACAACCCTCAAGACCTTCTCGAGACCTAGGCTAGAGACAGCTCAGAATTTTGAGGATTCAAGCTCCATAGGATACACCCTAACCTTTAGGGCCAGACATGGAAACCAGATCCCGCATTATCAAACCTGCCCGATCAAAGTTCGAGCCATTCTACTCGACTTCCCCTTTACACAACAAAATTCACAATCACCATACAAAGACCCGAGAGCAAAACTCGTTAAAATCCCCGAGAGCAAAACTCGTTAAAATCCCTCGTTAAAATCCCCGAGAGCAAAACTCATCAAATCCCCGAGAGCAAAACTCGTTAAAATCTCCGAGAGCAGAACTCGTTAAAATCCCCGAGAGCAGAACTCGTTAAAATCCCCGAGAGCAGAACTCATTAAAATCCCATCCCAATTCTTCTCATTCAAACCAGTTACCAGCCCCAAACACGGGAACTCAACTTGCAGTCGGCATAGAACATGCCCAAATAGTTCACACCACCTCTGGGGGCTATCCCGGAGAACGCTCACAGTCACAGGATCAACATCCTAACTATTCTAGCCCTTTGATCTAGACATCACTGGGAATGCACCTAGCCTACACCATCGCTGTGGCTAGTTACACACAAAGCCCTAGTAAACTAGGCACCATTATATATCTTTCAATCCACTGAACTACGGCTTGGTTTGATTTCACTACACGTGAATACGTAGGCAGCCTTTCAACAAGGGCACAACCACCCACATTGACACACATTCAAAAAGCGCCATCATTCCGGTCACGACACCATCATGTTCTCAACAGTTAGCTTTGTCATTCTGGTGGCTTCTCCTAGGCAGAAGTTCTCCATCCATTCACATAATCCAAATAGTTTCAAAATCTAGCCACCTTTCTATAGTGTGTCCTAGTACTCGGCTCAGTTGAAGACGAGAATTGGTCAGGGACTCGAAGCAATACCCACTTTGGGAATGTACCTCTAAATCAAAAGAATATCCAAAAGAACACCAGTCTACGGCATTGCTACCACAAAGCCCTGTCGTACGGAAACAGTCCCATTCCAAGGATTCGACCGTGTTGCCACTCGCCTAGGCTACGGAAGAGCGCAAATTAAGAGTCTTGTCATATTAGGTGGCCCATCCCCTACCGAGTCACGGTCCAACCCTTAGAGAGTCAAGGTCGTGTCTGTCAACTCGTCCTCTCGCGTCCAGAGTCGAGTCTGTCGGTATATCTCTCTCTCAAATTCTCATTTTAAAATTTGCAAAACTTAGCCGTTTGGGAAAATCCCTTTCCTAGTCACCACGGGAATAGGAATTTTTATCACACTTCATCTAGGCATACAGGCCTAACCAGAGACTTTAGGAGTCCGTGTTAGAATCGGATTAGGAATCAAGTCATTTCAAGCATTCTAATTTCCAAAAAAAAAATTCCAAAAAATCAATCAAAAATCATTTCTTCCCCAGCATGAGTCAGTGTTTCGCTTAAATGTTACATGCAATTTGTTATGTATCAACAGACAGGTACCCCAAGACTCCCTGAAGAATTCTCAAAGACTCCCCAGTGGAAAAGTTCAAGCAACTTCTTTTCAGGATATATCTGCAAACAGGTATACCCATAGCTTCCTAGGCAAGCTCCCGCGACATTATCAGCATCAACCCAGGTATGATTTCTATTCTATGGCTGGCGAGCCCTTCACGCAGGTCTAATGGACCCTAAACGACCCGATCGGAAGTCTGCCAGGTTTTAATCCTTGATTGACCTGGTAGCTACTCTGACTTTTGCCTTGTCCAAGCCTTAGTCAGAGTGGGGGCTCTGTAGACACCCACATTTTGACCGCCAGGTGTCTATAGTAGTTCCCGCCAAACACCCGATGATGATTGGACGTAAACGTGCTTTGATAGACTCGGATATGGGCTTGTAATCATGGACATTTGGTTTAGACGTATTAAGGAGTACAAATCTTACAAAACCAACCTCAAATTCAGGCCCAGTGGGTCGTTTCGAGTCAAATAACACTAATTTGGGTCGAAACCGTCACCAGGGGTAAAACCGTCTTTTAGCGACCGAGTCAAAACCCGGTCAAAGATTTTCCCGAGACACGTGAGTCAGCCGTGACACCTCACACGGCTGATTCCTACCCAAATTCTTACAAAATTTCAGATTCGTTAAAGCATTAAACAATTCCGTTAAAGGTAGAATTCGACCTCAAGTAGGAATTCTATCCGGAAACCGAATCAGACATTGACCGAGTACCAAATACTCGGCCAACACACCCCCAACCAGCCGAGAAGCCTTTCTTCTTTGCCAAGAAAGCGGAATTCTCATGCTTCTCAAACTCCTACGTTTCCTATCCTAAGCGGTATTCAAACTCTCCTAAGCCAAGGTCGGGAATTCCTATAAATAGGACCTCCCATCCAACAACATCACAACATCAGAAAAACATCATATCACACACAACAATAAACCCCAAAAAAACAGCCTCATAACACGGTTTTCATACAACCTCGATATCTAGCAAATCCCGACACCTTTCCGATGCCTCGAAGCCCCGAGAAACTGTCCCACCGTCCGGCCAAACCCGACGTCCAAACCCGACGTCCAAACCACCCACCTAAACCGACACCCTAAACTCATCCTCATCATCTCGACGCTCTTAAGTTTAAACCACTTTCCGACGAGCCTTATCCCGAGAAAACAAAGCATATAGGTTGAGGGTGTTTCAAATCCCATTTTTCTCCCTTTCACAATTTTTTGTCACAATTTTTTGTCACACTTTTTTTGTCACGATTTTTTGTCACAACGATTTTTTTTGTCACAATTTTTCTGTCACAATTTTTTTTGACGATTTTTTTTTCTGTCACAAATTTTTTTGTCACAATTTTTCGTCCAATTTCTGTTCTTTTTCCAAAACAATTTTCAAAACGTTTTTTTTACTTTTTCCAAAATCATTCTAACTATTTGATAGCGATTTCATAATCGAATATCGAATACGAAGAATATCGAAAATATGAATCCGGTATAAATTAATCCATATTTGTACGCGATTTATAAAAATTAACGATTTTCGACAAAGCAAAAAAAACCGAACAGACCGCCATGCGAGTCGCGCGCCTGTCAGGCGACTCGCGCGGTGGCCTGGTTGGTCGGGTCCTCTTTTTTTCGTTTCCTCGCTTTTCTATTTTTTTTATTCTCTTCGAGTCTTACATAAAAAGCGACTTTCGCGACATATTTCGATAAATACCTTTTTTTTTTACCTCGGTCAACGTGTGCTAAACCATCACGTGACATAATCTTTTCAAAAATCATGCATATTATTTATTTACATCTTTATTCGATTTATTCAACCGTTACTAACTCGTTTGCTCCTTCTTTGTAGCGACTTATTTTTATCGTTTGTTTTATTAGACTAAAACAAATTCGCATGCTAAAATAACTTTGACGTTATTAGTTTAATATGCATTAAACGACTTAGCAACCCATTTATTTATTTTTCCTCACATGCCTTAGGAAAATAATCTCTGCATATCATTCAATCGTCGAACTAACGCGTGTACACAAAACCGAACGATATCTTAGTAAAGGCCGCTAAGTGCGGGCGGGGTTGGGTGTTCTCAATGAACTTCCCAACACGTACCCTCAACCCTTACTCAGAACCGTGTTTTCCGGATGTCCGAAACCATTGGCAACGAGAGTCATTCAATATACGATTAACCGCGCAAGTCGGCATCGGTATCGAAATGCTAAGGAACGAACCCGATAAACTCTGACATCGGAAATGGGCCATGTTTTAAATATGGCCCACTACCACATAGAGTGGGTTCGAATGGTTCCGATAACCATAAAATTCGGTGGCGACTCCTACTTCGATTTAAAATTCTATTCGATCCATCTCATATGGAAATTCATTCGCCTCCCCAAACCCGCGCGTGGCCGCGTCGGGGTGGATTTATGTCATGTCCACAGCGTTTTAGTTTTACGCTTCATGCATACCCCCATTTTTACCCGGGCCAGTACTGGCGACCGACGTCCCACTATACCGTGATATATTCCAAATTGGTTATGTCAAGGTGTTCATAGCTAATTCGTATGGTTTTCGTGGCTTGTTCTAAGATCAATTCGAATTAGAAAGTCCGTCCCGATTCTCGGAAAGGCTATGCGCACTGGTATAGATCCTATTTAGACTGACCCAGACTTAGTGTAAAGCATACATGGTGTCGTTATAATGCTTACGTGACTATGTGCTACTTGGTTTCTAAAGTCGTTTTCAAAAACTGTCATTTTCAAAATGCGTCTTTTCAAAAAATATATCTAATTTCAAAACCCGTTAAGCTACCGAATTTAGAACTTATGATTTTACTCAAAATAGCCTATTTCTAGCCGGTATGCTGCCCATTTCAAAGTTTAAACCTTCAAAACTGTGGCCCGACGGCGTTTTGCCGATTTCAAAAAAGTCGGGCCATCCACCGATTTTCTCAAATTGTTTAGAAACTTCCTTTTCAAACTTTCCTCATCTCAAGACTTCCCGTATCTAGTAGAGTCGGGTCTTGTCATAAGTCGTCGAAGGTCCTTACCATCGAAAATCCGTCGATCTTACATCACAGGTTTCCTCCCTATCCTAGTCCGCCTTATTTGTCGAGGCGAGGCCAACCTACGAAGGGCATATCCCTACAAAGGAAAGCCCGTTTACACATTCGAGTCCAAAGTCTGGGGAATATCTCACGTGGACCTTCCTTCGAACAGGACGTGGCCCACATAGCCGAATCCTAAGGGAGGCCCACCTTTCACAAGTCACCCGTCTAGGTGTCTTTTCCGAGTCATTTCCTTTTCAGGCTTTTCCTTGCTCGGGATGTACTATTTTGATTCCAGGATCTGGTTTAGTTTATGATTACGCGGTATTCTTACCGACAGGCCACCGGTAACCAAACACCAACACAAGTTGCAAGAAGCTTTGGACAAGTTAACGGCCTCGCTGGCTCAGATTGAAGCCCAACTGAAAGCTATCAAGTCTGACCAAATAGCTATTGTTACCCGTTTGAGCGCCATGGAATAAGGGACTCCTAATGGTGGGGTTGAGACTAATGGGCCCCTAGCTGAACTGGTCAGCGCGGTCCGCAAGCTGGAAGAACAGGTCCACTTGTCAACTAACAACACTATGCACACGGAAAATGCACGTGCCTATTCACCCCTGAATGATGAACTGCCCGCCAACCTCAACTTTACGGGCCTACCAATGTTTGATGGGACCGAAGACCCGATGCTTCACTTCCAGGCCTTCAAGAAGTTCATGGCCGTCAAAGGAGTGAAATCGACCATGTTCAAGCACCTGTTTGCTTCCTCCATCGAGAAGCATCCGAAAGCCTGGTACTTCAGGGTTCACTCCAAGAAGTACAAGACTTGGGATGACGTGGCGACGGAGTTCGCTCGGAATTACGCCGTTAATACCGAGATCCAGACCACGATGCGTACTTTGGAGGTCATGGCCCAGGAGCCCAAAGAAGGTTTTACCAAATACCTCCAACGCTGGAGGGCCGAAGCGTGAAGCTGGTGGAGAAGTCCAACGAAAAAGTATTAGTGGGGGCCTTTGTCAAGAACCTCCTCCCTTCCTACCAGGTCCATCTCCGGTATGCTGTTATACCCAACTTCGCCACTTTAACTGAAATGGGGACGAGGATTTGTAGACACTTAGATTTGGACCTGGTGGCTACAGAAGTGCCCAACAAACACCCAATGACGATAGGACTGCAACGCGACGCGGGTTCGCGATGTTGTAGATAGTTTTTCTATAGAACAGATCAAATAATTACTCGGAAAAATTAAAACTAACATGATGGCAGCCTTAGTCGTGTCGTTACGGTCGCATAGACACTAACTAGAGTCAATTCCGACATCAGGACCCCCGAGTCGGTCCCGAAACTCAAACCGAGTCAGCACCGCGCCAAGCGAACCTCGTGATGCACACCCGAGGCCCACTAACGTTCACGGCGCTAGGTCAAGCCGCGGGAGCCTTAATCCCCAAGTAACAAATTATACTCTCCCCTCTCGGTTTTGGAAAGTATCAAAATCGTATCTTCAAAACTCCAACCGCCCCACCATATGCGTCTCAGCTTCACCGCGCCCGAGCCCAGGCGCCTGAGTCTTGGTGAGCCCCATCTCAGGCGTCCATATGGGCGACGAGGGTTGAAAACACCTATAAATACCCCCCTCCACCTCATTCATTTGACACAATTCTCATTCTTCTCTTCCCCCTCTAAACCCTCGCTAAGGGCTCGCACTCCGACAACCGAGGCAAACGATCCACTCGATCGTAGTTCCGATAAAAGCGACATCAACGCTACTCATCATCTTCGAGCACCCCACTCGATACCGAGGTGCCTGTGATCGACTAGCTCACAACTAGTAGCGAAACTCTGCCGGATTAGCCGCAGAACTAGTCCTTAGTAACGAAGCTCTGCCGGAGTAGCCGCAGGAAGGGTAAACGGTAACGGAGCTCTGCCGGAGTCACTAGTCAAGCTAGGAGGATCTGCCTGTTGAAACCGAGTCGTCACTAGGTTGTCATCTAAACAAAACTTTCCATATTGCACTTTCTTTTATTATGCACTACGATAACACTAGATGTGGACACTAGGTCCACGAGCATCTACTAAAACACGTAAACGTCCCAACTTCAATCACGAGTACTAAAACACACTAAATAGACCCGAGTAATTCCTAGATCCGCTCTCAAACTATTTATGCATCGAGTCCCGTTTAGTGTACACTCCGAGGGTGCAACTCCTCACAATGTGATTTACTTACATTCGCATTTACAGCTTTTCGTATGATTTATTGCTTTTATGACCTTATAATCGCATGTTAAATCACTGATAAGTGTAGTTTGTAGTGCCTATTTCGTAGTGTTTTGGTCCCATTTTCCTTGTGGAATCGCTCCTTGGGAGCGATTTATGGGCTACTTATGCTTCCTCTAGTTCTTTTCAGGTTCCCGAGGCCATCCATGAGGAGTTGGAGCGATTCTGACTCAATACATACACTTTTCGGAGCCAACGAAGCGGAGGAACGATCACTCGATGCCTTGGATTCAACCCCGAGACCTTGGGACCCAATCCCGAGCCTCCGAGACCCGATCCCGAGTCCCGAGAATCGATGAGAAGTCCATGTGAAGTAAGGGGGAACCTTAAAGATCATATTGGAGGCCTACAAGACTCATCCCCGACGGGTATGCACCTCATCCCGTCCGGGATGAAGTGCGCTTTTAGAGGGGTCACTGCCAGGCCGTCCCGGTCGGGACCAACCCGTCCCGGTTGGGATGACAGGCCGTCCCGGTCGGGATGATCCCATCCCGGTCGGGACCAACCAGCTGTAGCCGCACTTTTTCTTTTTCATCCTCCTTCATTCTTGTACCCCTATAAATACTTCCCTCTTGTATTGTTTATGTATCTTACACTACCCTAGACTCTCTTAAGCCTCTCTACATCATATAAACCCTAGATTTAGTTCCTCTCATTAGTTTAATCGTCCTTTAATCTTTAGTTAATCTTAGTTAATTAGTCTTGTAATTAGTTCTTGTATTAAGAAGATACTTGAAGACTCCTCCAAGCTTGACATCCTTGGAGATTATTTGGATTTCTTATTTATGCAAGTTATCATCTTTTCTTCATCCTATTGTTGGTATAATCTTCCTTTCTCTTGTTTATTGTTATTATTTCAAGTTTGAATCTTTACTTAGTGTTCTTGTTATTGTTCTTGTTTTCTTTCATTATGGATGTTTGGATTGTGATGTTGTTTTATCTTTTCATTGTTGTAGTTAGTTTGATTATGAGTGAGTAGATTCCTTGTGGGTTAGTAGGGGGATTAAGGGTAGAATATGGGTGATTAGGGTTTGATTAGGGGTAAAGGGTGAATCTTTGTTGTTAGTCACATACTTGGCACACCATGTGTTTGTTGAAATGCTTGTTTGAGTTGTAGTGGCCATGCTTCTCATGCTAGTCTTCCTCTACTCATTGTTTGTCTTCTATGTGGTCATGTTGAGAATAGTCATTACACATACCACGTGGACTAGGGTTTAGACGCCATCAAACGCGAACCTACCTCGGCATCGGTTTAAGTTGTGAGAGCCCGGACATAATCTAGCAATTAGGTGACACCTACACCCTTGATTACCCAAGTCACCCTACTACACTTATGAACCCGACCTAACCCACTTCTTCTTCATATTTGATTCATCTTATTAGTTAGCCTTATCTCTTTAGTTTGCTAGTTGGTTTGTGTTTAGTTATTCTATTTTAGAATTGTTTAGCTTAGTTCATTGTTAGTGTACTTCCTACTTCTCCTCTCATCATAATTCATCAATTAGTAGCTCTTTGTGTTTGTTTGGTAGCGTAGTCTCGTTCTAGGCCGACTTAGTCTAACCCTTGCGACACCGTCTCCGTGGACACGACCCGAATTACCCTAACTACCGTTAGGTTAGCCGGTTATATTATTTGATTGGTGGGATCCACGACAAATTCCCACCATCAATCACCTAACACAAAATTCAAAACGTGAAACAACTAAAACTGAACAAAGTGATGGTCGGGTTCCGTATTATTCCAAGTGCTCGCCTTACTAGGTTCAACGCATCTCTATTAATACCGAACCGGTGCATTCTAAGCAGAATACCAGGTAAGGTATACCACGAGAACGACTAATATCCGTATTATCACGTTAAAACTGATTTGCTAATACGTATAATACTAGTACACTCTACTCTCCTATATGCATCTTTTCATGGCCTGTCGGTCACGTGAAATCGCATGCAAAGAATGTAAACTTAACTACTTTGACAAAACTTACTTTTCCTTAAACAACCGACGTAGCAAAAGGCATAGGGTTAAAACAACAGATGTTACAGTACTTCCCCCACAACAAAAGAACTAGGTTATCAGCCCACCGATTGATTAGTAGAGGCCGCTATAGTGCGGGCACGATTGGGTGTTGACATCTGATGGGAGTCGGTTGTCTACCTCGGGCCGCCTGCCAGTCAGGCCCCAAGGCGACCAATCCCAGAAAGAGGAAAGGCCTGCCCAACAAACTATCCGTCAACATCATTGAAACCTCCAAGAGTATGGCCTTAATCCCTTAGCCGCCTGGCACAGCCTGGCCGCCTGCCAAGCAGGGCGAACCAGGCCTCCTACCTGCTTCCAGGGCGCTCCCGCCTAAGCAGGACCAAAGGAGAACCGAGGACCCATCCGTCATTTTGCCTAAGGTAAGGGGAAATGAGTGGACAAGGTGAGACCACATGTCGCGCCAGCATCCACTCATTTCCCTCCTCTTCCCTCTCTTTTCCTCTCTCTTGTGGGAAGGTATAAATACTTACCCATTTCCCACATAAGAGGGGTTGGATTTTCTCTCTCTAGACTCTTACTCCTAAAAACGCCACCTAGTTCCTCACGAGCTAGGTTCGTCAAGGCAATTCACGGACTGACTTAGGCATCGGAGAGGGTTTCCTCGGACAACCTCCGAGGCCCTGTGCGTTCACTGTGCAGGGAGCAGGCCAACTCGCCGGGAAGGTCCGATCAAGGGAGTGAGAGGAAGGGGAGGCTGAAGGAAATCAAACGATCAACTGTTCACTATTAATCCAATCCTACAGCCCGGATCCAAGGCCGGGTGAATTGTTTCCGTGACCGGAACAATTTGGCGCCGTCTGTGGGGAACTTACGGTTGTGCTCACGAGTTACCCACTAAAATCAACCACTCATAATCACAAAACTAAACACAATCATGCCAGAAATCTTTGATGCCAGTGCAGGAACGGGTCCGACGGTCCCACCGGTGGCCCCCCTGTATGGTATGCCGCAGTCGGAGAGAGTTCCTCCTGCCACGATCCTAGGGGTAGGGGGAACCAGTCTCCTTGGTGGACCTAACACTGCTGTGACGCCTGAGCTGGGGGCACGCCCAGGACACGCTCTTAATCTGACCCCAGCTCAGATGGCGCAGACAGCCGCCTTCTTCTCTGCGATGCTGAACCAGGAGTTCACTCCTGAGGACTTGGTAGGCAGGGTCGCATCGGCTCCCAGGCAACCATCCCCAATCAGCAGGGATGAGGCCGGGGGCACGAGGCGAACCGCCGCCAGGAATGCTCAGAGGAAAGCAAGAAGGACGGCACAAGCGTATGCACATGCACAAAGGCGCATTACTACCGGCAGTCCAGAACCACCTGTCCAGCAGGCGTTTTCCATTCACACAACGGAATCTGCGTCTGGAGAACGAAGAGGCCTGTCCCGAGAAATGCAGGAGAGAATGAGGCCCAGGGAGCCCATGTCAAAACGCTCTGGGGAAAGGGCAGGCGGAGTTTTCTCCAGGCTAACACCTGCAGCCAAGGAACAGTCGGCCCCCGGCTTATCCCAAAGCCTGCAATCCAGGCTCAACCGGGGACAACCGCTCGAGTCCAGGTATCATCAGGGTGAGAATCTCTGCCACTCTCAGAGGAAGAGGCCCAGGCAGATTTCCCCGGAAACGGAGGATGAAGCAGCAAGCAGGCCGCCGCCAAGGCACCGCTCCCCCAGTGCGAGGAAACCGACCCATAAACAATGGGATTCTCACGGTAACCAGTCTGGGGAAAGCAGGTCACGATTGGTAGGCAGGCCCACAAAAACCCCGCTGCACCCTGAGGTACAAGAGTACCCCATTCCAAAAATCAAAATGCCCACTATTAAGTTTGATGGGACGACAGATCCTGAAGATCACCTGGCGGCATTTGAGAGCCACATGGGCATGTATGACGTAGATGATGCCATCTGGTGCAAAGTTTTCCCAACCACCCTGGTAGGGCTCGCAAAAGGATGGTTCAGGGACCTCCGCCAGGGGTCAGTCAGATTCTTCATAGAGTTGGCTAAGATCTTCCTCGAACAGTATGCCGGGAATAAGAGAAGACGCCTCACTCGTTTCGATCTCATGACCCTGAAGCAGAAAAAGGGTGAAAGTGTGAGGGAATACCTGAGAAGATTTGATCTATCCTACCAGCAGGTTAGGGAGATCGATGACTCCACTGCCGCCTACGCCCTGACAATCTCCCTACTTCCAGGGGAAATGAAAAACCAGATGATCAGGGCCCAGCCAGAAACCTTGGCCATGGCCAGGAAAATTGCGGAAGGGTTCATTCTGCAGGAGGAGTTCCACGGCCTGACGGATACCCCTGCAGGTCAAACAAGGCCTCAAGGGGGACCGCAGGGTGGACGGGGCAGAAGTGAGCCAGGCAAGCAAAGGGAGGAGGGAGACACTCCCAAGAAAGAGCGCACAGTCTACCAGCCTAGGTTCGATAGTTACACTGCCCTGAACAAATCCAGGGCGGAGATCTTCGAACTGGAAAAAGAAACTGCCAAATGGAATCGCCCGAACAAGCCTCGCAGCCCGAAAGGAGACCCCAAGAAATTCTGCACTTTCCACGACTACATAGGCCATACCACCGAGGAATGCCGTCACCTGAAGGACGAGATCGAGAAGTTAATCAGGAACGGATGGTTAGCCAACTACGCAGCTAAGAATAAGTCACAGAAAGAAGTATCTGAAAAACCCGAAGGGTCAGTGCAGAACCGCATGGTGATCCATGTAATTTCAGGGGGCACTGAGGGCCAGCTCAGTCGAAGAGGCCAAAAAAGACAAATGCGTGAACTAAGGAACCAGATCTGCTATGCTGAGAAAGCAGGGAGTCCAAGGGGGGTGACCTTAAGCATCACCCCTGATGATGCAGGGCGCGTGGTATACCCGCACAGTGACCCTTTGGTGCTGTCCCTAGAGATCAGCAACCACATTGTGCGAAGGTGTATGGTAGACACAGGCGCATACACGAATCTGCTGTACAAGGACGCCTTCGAGAAAATGGGCCTGGAAAAAAGGCACCTACGACCTGCCCCTGGATCGCTATACGGATTCAGTGGAGCAGGCGTGCTGCCCATGGGAGTCATAGACCTGCCCGTAACCTTTGGAGAAGGCTCTACTGCCAGAAACGTTAGGGCAACCTTTGTTGTTGTGGATGCAAGATCTGCCTACAACGCCCTAATCGGCAGGGCCACCCTGGACGAAATCGAGGCGGCCATCTCCATCAGGGCCCTCACCATAGCGTATGTCACCGACTTTGGACTAGAAGGAAAAGTGCGCGGGGACCAAGAGTCAGCCAGACAATGCTACTCCGTGGCCCTGCAAGAACACGAAAAAGAAAGAAAAGGAAAAAGAAAGGCTGACAGTTCCCACAGCAGGGAAGGCGAAATACCAGCCGAGCACTCGGCGCCTGACCACCTGGAGCCAGGGGGCGAAAGCATGTTAGTGGACTTGGAGCCAGGTAGGCAGGTCCTGATAGGAGCTGACCTAGAAAAATCCTACCAGGTTGAGCTGGTCAAGCTGCTAAAAGAAAACAAAGACGTGTTCGCCTACTGATGGTAAGGGATTTGTTGTAGAATCCCAACCGTCAAATAAAACCGGCTAATCCTAACTTGGGTAGATAGGGTAAGTCGGGTCGAATCCACGGGGACGGTAAGAGGCGTATAGACCAAGTTCGCCCAAGTACTTGACTAGGTCAACGAGCTAAACTATAGAATGATAGAAGGGGAGAGAGCTAGACTATGACTAAGAAGAACAACTAAGGAAAACGGGCTAGGATTAGGTCGGGGTCAAAGGGGTAACGGAATGGTCAAGGAGGAAGTAGAGTGAAGGAGGTAGTAGGGTAATCTAGGACACACGACCTAGAGGTTCCTCATGGAATCCATCCGGCGACACACACGACAAAGGGAAGCAAGAAAACAAGCATTCCAACCTACTTAGTCATTCAAGCATTCCAACAAACATGTAATATGCATCACTCAAGAAGAAACCACAAATCTTCCACCAACATCTCCAACAAACCCTTAATCATCCAATCAACACCCTAATCACCCTACTAACCCTAGCAAGAACACTACTCTAACATTATCAAACTAGTTCTAACATCAATAAGAAGAAACAACACAAACATCAAAACATACATAAACAAACTAGTGAAAATGATGAACAAAACAATAAACAAGAACTAAAGATTCAAGATTGATAAACAAAGATGAAAAGAAGAGAAAAGAAGATTATACCATACTAGAGAAGATGAAAAGAAGAGATCTTGCATAAATGGAAGAAAACCCAAAACAAACATCCAAGTTTGTCAAGCTTGGTGAAGATCTTGAAGAATTCCCAAATTACAAGCATAAACTAAGATTAACTACTAATTATCGACTAATCTACACTAATCTAATCTAATCTAACCTAAAAATAGTCTAGGGTTTAATGTCTCATGTAGTGCCTAAGCTTTACAAAACAAGGGAAGAGTATATATAGGGTTACAAATGGAAGGGAGAAGAAAGAAATGAAATGCGGGCATAGCTGGGTGGTCCCGACCGGGACGGGTCATCCCGACCGAGACGGGTTGGTCCCGACCGGGACGACCTTGCAGTAGCTCCCTCAAACTCGCACTTCATCCCCGACGGGATGAGGTGCATACCCGTCGGGGATGGGTCTTGTAGGCCTCCAATATGACCCTTTTGGCTCCTCCTTGCTTCCTATGAACTTCTCATCAATTCTCGGGACTCGGGATCGGGTCTCGGGACTCGGGATTGGGTCCCAAGGTCTCGGGGTCGATTCCGAAGCATCGAGTCATCGTTCCTTTACTCCGTTGGCTCCAAAATGTGTACGTATAGAGTCGGAATCGCTCCAACTCTTCCAAATCGGTCTCGGGAACCTGAAACGAACTAAAGGAAGCATAAGAAGTCCCTAAATCGCTCCCAAGGAGCGATTCTACAAGGAAAATGGGACCAAAACACTACAAAATAGGCACTACAAACCACACTTATCAACTCCCCCACACTTAACCCTTACTCGCCCTCGAGCAAGCACATACTAACTACTATTCTAGCCGAATGGGTATTAGCGAACCCTACGCCCTTTCAACTCACGCGAGTGCACTTAGAGGAAAGGTGCACTCCGCAAGGCAAGTCGGGTCTTGCGACAAAACTGTGGATGCAACCGGACACAAAACACAAAAACAAACAAACACACAATTAAACACACAAAAGGTTGCACCCAAAAGAAAAGAAATACCGCTTCCCTCAAACAAGCGGTGGAAGAAGCACCGGTTTAGGACTCGAGGCAAGCGACAACGTTCCCAAGCTAGCAATACAAACCAAGATGGACTAAAACCTAATAGTATGACGACAAAGCAACAAAAACGTTGGTAACTTACCTAGGTCCTCCTAACCTTCTAAGAACGTACTACGAGACGATCGGCGGAGTGGGAAGTGATGATCCACGGTGTTAGTCGACACTGTAGGTAAGTGAGACCCCGCCCCCTTTAGCGTGAGCCAAGAGGGTCGTCCCGTGTCCAAAACCGCCTAACTAGTCCAAGTAAAAAGTGGAAAACATGCAAAATGAGGGAAGACCGACTAATGCCGCTATTATCCTTCCTCGGGACTCGGTCCTTTGGGAGGCTCTTCACGGAAAAAGTCGGAAAAAGGCTTATTTTTGTGAGACGATTTTCTTTTGACATTTTCTCTTTTCTTTTGCATTTTTGCCTTGTTTTGCCATGCCATTCTTTTTCTTCTTTTCGGCTTTTGTGCCTTTTCTTTTTCTTCATTCTTTTCTTTCTTTCATTTTCTTTCTTTTTCTTTTCTTTGCCCTTTTTGGCAAGATTTGGCTTTTTTGGCATTTCTTTGTATGACAAGAAAGAGAGGAATCAACAAGTTGCAAGTTATTGTGTGAATATGTGTAGGAGGTAGGGTAATGGGAGAGTCGGGAGCGCGCTTTCCCTTCAAACCCACAAAAAGTGGAGAACTTGGACTAATCAAACGATCCCAAACACGGTCACCTAGGGGACGGGACTCGGCAACCAAGGCCTTTTCACACCGTGGGTGGTCATAATGGTCAAAATGCAAATCCCGTAGTAAATCCCTAGTAAGCTAGGTGGACTCAAGGTAAAGGACCAACGAAATCATTGATTTAGGGTCATTCTACTAGATTAAAGTCCAAGACTCGATTTACACTACTAAAAAGGGAAAGTACACACTCATACACTAGCCTCTAAACCGGGTTTTCGAAAACGGTTTACACACAAGACACACAACATAACACAAAACAAAGACTCAACGAAAACAAAAGAAAAAGAAACAAAAGTAACAAAACAAGAACAACACAAAACGAACACAAATGAAAACACAAACACCACCCCTATCTTCCAAACAAGCCACCAAATCATCCACACTTTACAAAGCTCCACCCGAGCACACAACATCACAATCTCCTCCAAACTCCGCAAGAGGTAAAGAAGAAAAAGAGATAAGATGTTACCGGGAGTCTTGAAAGCCTTCCAAAGTTAACGGCGATTAGGCAACCTATAAAGAGGAGAAAGGGGACCATCCCGGTCGGGATGGGTGGTCCCGGTCGGGAAGACACACTCGTCCCGGTCGGGAAGCCACCTTCCCGGTCGGGATGGCACTCCAGCAAGCTCCAATTTTTGCACTTCCATCCCGATCGGGACGGTTCCTTCCCGATCGGGATGGCATATCCTTCCCGGTCGGGAAGCTCCCTTCCCGCCCGGGATGGGTTTTCTTGACCTCCAAAACCCCAAAAGCTTCACCGAAGCTTCAAAAACCGACTTCCATACTCACGAACCAAGCTCTATCATTAACCATTCCTCTCTAGGAATCATCTTCACTTCACACCTACGACAATAAGCTCAAATACAACATCAAATTCTCTCCCTCACAACGCTCATCAATAATCCAAATGACAAGAGTTTCACAATTCTAACAATCCTAGAAACCGAGGTACCAAACAAACATATATACACACACAAAAGCAAAAAGAACAAGAAGAAGAGATATATACAATAAGGTACTCTCACCAACTACACCTTCATAGTCATCAAGAGCTCGAAGGAGTAAGTCAAATGCCCTAGCAACATCTTCATTTAAGCTCACATGGCCAAGCCTAGCCACTTTCAAAAGTTTCCAAGTCGGAGGTGAGAAGCGATCATCTTCATTAAGCTCGGGGTTCTCGTGATCTTCCGGGTCTTCGGAACCAACATAGCTACGACTCTTATGACCATCCGGTAGGTATAGTGGTCTAGAGTCAAGCTCGGCATCATGATGTGGGAGATCACACCCTAGGGGTGTCGCTTCTTCTACGGTGTCGAGAGTGGGACTCTTTTCCACCGCCCGACAAGGATCCTCTTCACCAATCGTTTCACAAGACAAGGGACTAGGCATCGAGTGCGTTAGAGGAGGAGAAGGCATCAAGTTTTCTTCATTGGAGGCTTTAGGATCCTCCAATTTCCCATACAAGGCAAGTTCCAAGGCATCTACTTCTTTTTCCCAAGTATTGCGCTCCTTTTCACTCACCTTGTCTATATGGCCTAGAGGAGGTATGTCTTCACTTGGCTTTGGATTGTCTAGTGGTTCATCACGAAGGAAATCGAACAAATCCAATTTGATAGCCAATACATCGGCTCCCCAAGAGTTATCTTGAGAATCATGTTCACTCCCCTCCTCATTGTTGGCCCTTGAAGCTTCAACTTCCTCTATTCTCTCCCTATCTTCACCACCCAAGCAACACTCAACAATGGTCTCTTGATCGACCCTCTCTTCTTCATTCGTAGCTTCAAGGTTGGGTTGCCTTTCTTGTGGAGGCACCCGACCCTCTTGCCCAAATGAACCTTCCTCAACATGTAGTGGAGCTCGAGTGGCCAACATTGTGATATGAGCCATGAGTGCATCGATTCGAGCATCTTGCACCGCTATTTGGGCCTTGAACTCCTCCCTAACCCCTTGTATTTGAGTCACCATCGCTTGTTGAGTCTTTTGCAATAGATCTATCGAATCATGTTGACTCTTAAGCAATTGATGCATCATTTGAAAAGTCTCAAGGTTGGGGTCTTGTGGTCGTGGGTTATGTGAGGGTGTTTGGTAGTTGTTAGGATGTGGGAACGATCCTTGACAACTTTCTTGGTAACCATAAGAAGAGGGTTCATAAGATCGTTGATGAGGTTGATATGGTTGGTAAAGTTGTGGGTTATGGTAATTCGCCCCATAGTTGTCCCGTGATGATTGATGGTAGCTTGGACGAGCCATGTCCATAACGTTGCTTTGGTACCTAGGATGAGCTAGAAGCACTTGAGCAAACGTTAGTCTCCTAGTGCTTTTGAGGCACTAGGAAGGGAGAGTAACACACAAGAAGGAAAACGGAGATACACAAGGAGAAGAGAACACAAAAATCAAGAACAAAGTCCAAAACTAAGCAAACAGAAGTCTAAACTACGCCGTCCCCGGCAACGGCGCCAATTTGATGGGAGGGATTTGTCGTGGATCCCAACCGTCAAATAAAACCGGCAAAACCTAACTAGGGTAGCTAGGGTAAGTCGGGTCGAATCCACAGGGACGGGAGGTCGGACTATGGTATGCTACGGTCTAGGACTAGGTTCGAGACGAGCTAATCTAAGGAGGGGGAGACTAGGACTAAGCTAGGTCTAAAGCAAGGAAACAACTAAGGAAAACGGGCTAGGATTAGGTCGGGGTCAAAGGGGTAACAGAATGGTCAAGGGAGAGGTAGAGTGAAGGAGGTAGTAGGGTGATCTAGGTCGGTCCGGGCGGTCGCAACTTAGACCGACCTAGAGGTTCCTCATGGAACCCATTTTGGCGACACACATGACAAACGGGGTTCTAGCGTGTTATGGCCTAGATCGCATCCGGGCGGTCGCAACTTAGACTAACCTAGGGGTCGTCCTCACCGGGCTCTCGCAACTTAATGAGGGAACCGAACCCATAACAAACTAACACCCACAAGGGAAAGGCAAGAAAAACAAGCAATCTAACTTACTTAGTCATTCAAGCATTTCATCAAACATGTAACATGCATCAACCAAGAGGAAACCCAAATCTTCCACCCACATCTCCAACAAGCCCTTAATCACCCAATTAACACCCTAATCACCCTACTAACCCTAGCAAGAACACTACTCTAACATATCTAAGTTAAAACTAACACCAACAAGAAGAACCAACTCAAACAACATAACATTCATAAACAAACTAATGTAAACAATGAACAACAAACTTGACAATGAACAAAGATTGGAACTTGGATGAAGGAACAAAGATTAAGATAAAGGAAAAGAGATTATACCATACTACAAGATGAAAGGAAGAAGGAAACTTGCATAAATGAGAAAAACCCAAAACAAACATCCAAGTTTGTCAAGCTTGGTGAAGATCTTGAAGAATTCCCAAATTACAAGCACTAATCTATAATTAACGATAATCTAAAGACTAATCTACACTCATCTAATCTAATCTATGCTAAAACTAGGCTAGGGTTTATGGGTAATGTCTAACATAAGCTCTACAAAACAAGGGAAGAGTATATATAGGGTTACAAGTGGAAGGGAGAAGAGAAAACAAAGCGCGGAGCAGCAGCAGCCCTTCCCGGCCGGGAGGAGGTGGTCCCGGTCGGGAAGGTGTCGGTCCCGGCCGGGAGGAGCTGGTCCCGGTCGGGATGGACCCAATACAGCAACCCTCTCTTTTGTGCACTTCATCCCGGACGGGATGAGGTCATACCCGTCGGGGATGAGTCTTGTAGGCCTCCAATATGATCTTTTTGGTTCCTCCTTGCTTCACATGGACTTCTCA
Organism: Agrostemma githago; assembly: GCA_958450325.1. Classification (NCBI taxonomy): domain Eukaryota; kingdom Viridiplantae; phylum Streptophyta; class Magnoliopsida; order Caryophyllales; family Caryophyllaceae; genus Agrostemma; species Agrostemma githago. The sequence continues at coordinate 21,301,724 of OY288244.1, read as the reverse complement.
TCGATTCTCGGGACTCAGGATCGGGTCTCGGAGGCTCGGGATTGGGTCCCAAGGTCTCGGGGTCGAATCCAAGGCATCGAGTGATCGTTCCTTCACTTCGTTGGTTCCGAAAGTGTATGTATTGAGTCGGAATCGCTCCAACTCTTCATGAATGGTCTCGGGAACCTGAAACGAACTAGAGGAAGCATAAGTAGCCCATAAATCGCTCCCCAGGAGCGATTCCACAAGGAAAATGGGACCAAAACACTACGAAATAGGCACTACAAACTACACTTATCACCTACTCGGCAGACGAGATGCCCGGCGTTGATCCATCATGCATCGTTCACAAGCTGAATGTAAGCATGGATGCTCGCCCTGTAAAACAGAAGAAACGAAACATGTCCGCGGAAAAAGACGCAGCAATCAAGGAAGAAATTGACAAACTCTTGAAAGCAGATTTTATTGAGGTCTGTGACTACCCCGAATGGTTGGCGAATGTAGTCATGGTTAAAAAATCGTCAGGCGCATGGAGAATGTGCGTGGATTTTACAAACCTCAACAAAGCCTGCCCGAAGGACTGCTATCCGCTCCCCAGAATCGACCAACTGGTAGACTCCACCAGTGGTTATTCCATGCTGAGCTTCCTAGATGCCTTTTCAGGGTATCATCAAGTATACTTGTGGCAGCCGGACAGGGTGAAGTGCGCGTTCATCACCAGTTTAGGCACCTACATGTACAAGATGATGCCATTCGGGCTTAAAAATGCAGGGGCTACATACCAGCGGTTAGTTGATAAAGTGTTTGAAAAACAAAAAGGCAGAAACATCGAGGCTTACGTTGATGACGCCATCGTAAAAAGCAGAGAGGACAGAGAGCATCTGATGGACTTGCAGGAGACCTTCTTCTCCCTGCGCGCCTACAAAATGAAACTCAATCCAAAGAAGTGTACATTTGGAGTCCGCTCCGGCAAATTCCTGGGGTTCTTGGTCAGCTCTCGGGGGATAGACGCCAACCCTGAGAAAATTCAGGCAGTTCTAGACCTTCCTGAGCCCAAAACCATTAGAGACATCCAGCGCCTGACGGGCCGCATGGCCGCCCTAGCACGGTTCGTCGCCCGATCAGCAGACAAGGCCACTCCTTTCTTTAAGATACTGAAAGGAAACAAACAGTTCAAGTGGGAAGACGAGCAGAGAGAGGCCTTCAAACAGCTGAAGGACCATCTTAAGAAGCTCCCCACCCTGGCCAGGCCAGTAGCAGGGGAAAAGCTTTTCCTTTACATTGCAGTGACCAATATAACAGTCAGCGCGGTCATCTTACGAGAAGAAGCAGGCGCCCAGCAACCTATATATTTCGTGAGTCACGCGCTGGGGGCAGCCGAGAAAAACTACCCGATGGTCGAAAAAGCCGCCTACGCGGTCATAATTGCCGCCAGGAAGCTCAGACCTTACTTTGACGCGCATCCAGTCGTAGTCCTCACCGACCAACCACTAGAGAAGGTGTTGGAAAAATTTGAAAAATCAGGGAGACTACTGAAGTGGGCGATTGAGCTGAGTGGGCTAGGTATATCTTACCAGCCTAGAACAGCCATCAAGGCCCAAGCCTTAGCAGATTTCCTGGCAGAGTGCTCCCATTCAGGGGAAGAAGAGACCCCTGCCGAGGAATGGGTCGTGCATACTGATGGATCCTCAACTGCCAACGGCGCAGGCGCAGGTATCGTGCTGACCAGCCCAGGAGGGGCTGACTTTGATCATGTCCTCAGGTTTGTCTTCCCAGCATCAAACAACGAAGCAGAGTACGAAGCAGTACTTGCAGGCGTCAGGCTAGCTAAAGCCGCAGGGGCAGAGCGGATTGTCCTAGCGACAGACTCCCAGCTCATCGCCAACCAAATTAATGGTGAATACGAAGCGAGGGACCAGGCAATGGCCACGTACCTAGAGATGGTGAAGGGGGAGTTATCCGGCCTGAAGTCATATGAGGTCAAACAGATCCCCTGATCCCAGAACAGCAGAGCAGACGCCCTGTCAAAACTGGCAAGCTCCAGTCTACAGGACATCCGGAGATCAGTATGGGTCGACGTTTTACATGAGAAGTCAACTAACCCCTGTCAAGCGGTTAATACTGTGGAAAAAGAGCTAGAAAGCTGGATGACTCCCTTCATCCGGTACAAGGAGCATGGTATCTTACCATCAGACTCATTACAAAAAAGGAAGATACAGGCTAAAGCAGCCTGGTTCATACTCATTGATAAAGAACTTTATAAGAAGTCTTTTACTTATCCCCTGCTCAAATGCCTGCGGACAGATCAGGCCGCTGAAGTATTGGAGGATATCCACTCAGGGATGTGTGGACATCACATTGGAGGGAGATCACTGGCCCACAAGGCCCTCAGGGCAGGCTACTACTGGCCTACCATGTTGGCAGATGCCAAGAGCCTGACCTAGAAATGCAGGAAATGCCAACTCTTTGCCCCATCAATCCATGCCCCAGCCCAGGAGCTCAGGCCAATCCTATCCCCCATCCCCTTCGCTCAATGGGGGATGGACATTTTAGGACCCTTCACGGTGGCCACAGGGGGCAGAAAATTCTTAATTGTCGCCATAGACTACTTCACCAAATGGGTGGAAGCCGAAGCAGTGCCCAACATCACTGAGCCGGCGGTCAGGAAAGTGGTCTGGCGAAACATCATCACCAGGTTCGGTCTACCAAAGATGTTGGTATTTGACCGTGGCAGGCAATTCGATAATGATCCGCTGAGAATCTGGCTGGAAAGCCACAACATCTCAGTCGCCTATTCAGCCGTCTGTCATCCTCAAACCAACGAACAGGCGGAAGCAGCCAACAAACAAATCCTGAACGGCCTAAAGAAAATGGTGGATGACTGCAAGGGTAGGTGGGCTGACGAACTCCCCAGTATACTCTGGTCAATCCGAACTACCAGAAAAGAGTCTACAGGCCAGACCCCGTTTGGTCTAGTATATGGAGCAGAGGCATTATTACCAATTGAGGCCAGGATCCCCTCTCTACGCTCCCTGCAGTACGACCAGGCTGAAAACGAAGCTGCAATGGTCGAAGCCTTGGACCTGGTAAATGAACTAAGAGAAGAAGCCAGTACCAACATCGTTGCCTACCAGCAACGAATGAGGAGAGCCTTCAACACCAAAGTCCGACAGAGGAACTTTCAGATGGGTGAGCTGGTTCTGAGAAAGACGCAGACGATTGGAAAGTCAAGAGAACATGGGAAGCTGAGTGCCAACTGGGAGGGTCCATACCAAGTGACTCGAGTCCTGGGACCTGGCACATACAAAATCACCAACCTTGAAGGGCAAGAACTGCATGCTCACTGGAATGCGGACACTTTAAAGAAATACTACGTCTGAAAAGAATTCGAAGATAGTTTTTATTTTTTGCTAAAAACAAATGGCGGAGGACGGTCAAAAGAATGTCGACGGCTCCGACCACCCGAAAGTGTCACAGTTTTATAAAGAAATGAAGAATATTCAGATTTATACTCGTTGCCTGTTCACACTCGCGTTCTTCACACACAAACGAGCAGGGGGCAATAGGGGGAGGCCCCCCTGTTGCCAAAATCGGGAAAAATGCCCCCCCCCCCCAGCAAAAATCCGAAGCACCTCCCTGCTTACCTCTGGGCAGGCAGGGGGCAGGCCCCCTGGACTTTAAACAAAAGCCAGGGACAGGCCAGACTAACAAGGACTGGGGGCAAGCCCCCCAACCTTGTATAAAAAACGCAAAAGCCACCCTGCTTACCTCTGGGCAGGCAGGGGGCAGGCCCCTGGACTTTGAACAAAAGCCAGGGACAGCCCAGACTAACAAGGACTGGGGGCAAGCCCCCCAACCTTGTATAAAAAACGCAGAAGCCACCCTGCTTACCTCTGGGCCGGCAGGGGGCAGGCCCCCTGGACTTTGAACAAAAGTAAGGGTCAGGCCAGACTAACAAGGACTGGGGGCAGGCCCCCCAACCTTGTATAAAAAACGTAGAAGCCACCCTGCTCACCTCTGGGCAGGCAGGGGGCAGGCCCCCTGGACTTTGAACAAAAGTCAGGGACATGCCAGACTAACAAGGACTGGGGGCAAGCCCCCCAACCTTGTATAAAAAAAACGCAGAAGCCACCCTGCTTACCTCTGGGCCGGCAGGGGGCAGGCCCCCTGGACTTTGAACAGAAGCCAGGGTCAGGCCCCCCAACCTTGTATAAAAAACGCAGAAGCCACCCTGCTCACCTCTGGGCAGGCAGGGGGCAGGCCCCCTGGACTTTGAACAAAAGCCAGGGACAGGCCAGACTAACAAGGACTGGGGGCAGGCCCCCCAACCTTGTATAAAAAACGCAGAAGCCACCCTGCTTACCTCTGAGCAGGCAGGGGGCAGGCCCCCTGGACTTCGAACAAAAGCCAGGGACAGGCCAGACTAACAAGGACTGGGGGCAGGCCCCCAAACTTGTAAAAAGAAACAATCAGGAACCTCCCCTACTTACAGGCAGGCAGGGATAGGCTGCAAATCAAGCTCACGGGGAATCGAAACAGACAAAACAAACAGAAAATTCACATAAAAAGAGTAGTGTCAAAGGAATACAGAACAAGAGTTTTTAAAGCAAATGATTACAATCAAGAGTACGGCAGCCGGCCACCAAAGGGCTCGGCGCGCAAAGAAGTGAAGAAAGTTAAAACGTCGGCACAGGCGCAGCAGGAGACGAGCAAGAGCCCTCTGAGGAAGACTGCCCTCCATGTTAAGCAGGGGGAGCATCTGGGCCAGAAGTGGCAGCTCCTTCAGACAGTCTGCGCATTTGAGCTTCGTCCTTAGCAGTATAAAGGGCTCGGAAAGCATCTTCGTCAAAACCAGGGAACATCTCCCTGACGGCTTCCATGACAACCCCTAGGCAAGAGTTAGCACCATTAACAAAGCCCGCCGACACAGCCGTCTCCACCTCCTAGAGTATTTCATCCCTCTCCTTCTCCCAATCCTTGGTCTTCGCCGCCAGATCGCCAAGAGCCGCCTGCAGATCAGAATTTGCCTTGGAAAGGCGCTCCCCAAGGTCGATGACGCTCTTCTTGGCGTGATCCAGCTCAGCCAAAGCTTTCCTGGCCTGCTCCAACTCCGCAAAGGCCTGCTGAGCTCTCTTTGACTCCTCCCCCAGGTGGGACACCTCCCTGGTAGCTTTCTCATTTTCAGACTTCCAGTGGATCGCCTGACCTTTTGCCTCTTCTAGCTCGGTCTTCCTTTTCGCCAACTGATCCTTTAGGCTGGCAATGAGAGCAACGTCCCTCTCGACTGCAGAAAGGCGGTCGGAGTTGGACAGTTCCTCATCACTCAGACGGCTGAGGGCCGCCAGCTCTGCAGAAGCTTGCATGATTCGGGCAGTGCGCTGGATGTACTGGGTCACTTGGTTTGTAGCAGATTGGACAGTCTTGAGGATGTGGTCCGCTAGAACTGCCCCTGAGTCGGAAAGTAGGGCGGAAACATCTTGGCTGTCTCCGGCGGTATAGTGGAATTCAGCGTTCTCCTCGGAGAAAAGGGTGGCGGGAATCCCCTGAGCAAAACGTTTAGGTTCAGGCGTGGAAGTCTCCAGGTCCACCACCTGGTCGGCACTTGGAGCCTCCCTGCCCCTCTTCCTAAGCAGCGCCCGGGGAGTGCTCTCCCCAGTCTCTTCGGAACCTGCAGCCCGTGGCCCCGGGAGAATCTGGACCCCTGCTGAAGGGCCCTCTTGCCTGCCAACAGGCGAAGGGGAAGCCTCGTAGGCAATCGCCTTCGCAACTGGAGAGGGGGTGGCCTCAGAAACCGCCGTCTTTGCAGACGTTGCTCTAGGAGGGGGGGGAAGCCTTGGTCTACTGAATGACAGACCCTTCAAATGCTTCATCAGATTCTTCTCACCTCTCTTAAAATCAGGAGGAAGAGAAGGGCGACTTTGGATAACAGTGAGGTTCTCGTCCAGGCCCAGGCGTCTCACCTCCCCTTTTCTCCAAATAAAGGTAGCAAGATCTGCAAGGCAAACATACAAGCTGTCAGGGCACTTTTAAAAAGAAAAAAAGAGTGAGAAAGAATCACTAACACTCCGGAACTACCTTTATCTAGACCCGGATTCATGCCCAACCGGGTCAAGTAATTATCAGTCGCTATAAGCTCCGCATGAGGGAGCCATAAGGTGGGGCCATACACCCCATACTTGTTAGTGTGGGCAGCAAAGTAGGCCGTCAATTCCTTGTCCTTCTCACCTAGCTTAACCTCCAAGGCCTTTCCACCCACGCCAGGGTGGTACTCCTCAGGGGTCTCAAGCCTGGTGTGGACATGATTCCTGAAATGACGAGGAATCCTCCACCCATGGATGCTGTGTATGTAGAGGAAGTTGTTCTTCCAGTCTCTCAAACTGTCCATGCCAGGCCACACCAAACAATGTCCCTTCTGCCTCAAGAGGGACCAATAACCAGGGGAGCCCGTACTCCCAGAAGAAACCATTTGTAAGCCCACCATAAACTGCAGGGCGTCAATGGAAGGCTCCATGCGGTGAAAAAGACAGGTCCAGACATATGAAATCAACGCCCTGACAGCCGTGGCTGTCAGCTGGGCGATGGCGACGTTCATGCGCCTGAAGATCTCCTCTAAGGATGGAGGGGAAAGCGAAGGCCGAACTGCAAACATTTATGGTAAACCGCTATGCACCCATCAGGGGGGTTGCATACGGTATCCTTTTCGCCGGGGACAACAACTGTATACCCCCCCCCCCCCCCCCGAAGTTATAGAGCCGCTCAATCACACCAGCGGCGTTCTTTGCAAGGATCGTCTCCCGATTTTTCGGGTCAGGGAAAGTACTCAGAGGGATACGGTATTTGGCCTAGTCTAGATAGTAAACCCTCCCCCTTTCTCGGCGAACAAGGGGGCCGGAAGTTCTAGAAGGGTCAACTTCCAACGCCTCGTCATCCGAGTCAATAGCGTCAAACGAAGGGGGGTCAGGAGAATTGCCACCCCCACTACCCGCCGAATGCTCTTCCTCAAAACCAACCTCCCTAGAGGAGGAGGCAAAATTTACCCCTTCCCCCCTCTTTGATGGGTCAGTAAAGGGCAAAATCCGCTCGCGGGTTCTAGACATTCTACTCTAGCGAAAGCGGAAAGCAGGAAATCAAAAGGAAAAAGCAGAAAATGGAAGGCGAGAATCTGACCTAAGATCGCCTGACAGCACGGTGCAAGCCCGAAGAAAGAGTCTCCCAGGGAAAGGGGGATGCAAAGTAGAATACGGTTCGTTAACACTCGAGGGTTTTAACGGATAAAGAGAATAGGGAGTTTTGAAGGAAAAGAAAGATTAAAAAAGTGAAAGAATGGATGAGTGATCGCTTTTATAGAAAGAAAGGCATGCCAAGAGTCGCCCAACCCGCAGGAATTCACCCAAAGGCTGCGGTCCACGTGTCACCCCTACAGAGGCTTGCTCTGAGTAGCTTCCCAAGAAAAACCTCGGGCGGACCAAAGGGTGTCAGAAGATTGGTCACCCTATGACGTCCCCCTTGGCAAAAAAAAAAAAAAAGAGAGAAAAAAAAAAAAGAAGTACAGTGCACAAACGCGTCGCCTGAATTTCATTTCATTGAGACTTACAAAGGAAAGTTACATCTTAACACAGATACGAAAAAGAAAAATACATAAGGCCCAAAAATTCCGGCCTGACAGAAATCAAACACCCTGCTACGCAGGCCTAGTTGTCGCCCAAATCTGGGGAATAATCCCCAGGACTGCCCGGACTCCCGAGAGCCGAGCCCCAATCCCAGTCTGGAGAGCCCTGGAAAGGGTCATCAGAAGCTCCGCCTTCATCCTTGTCGCTCAGGCAACCAAGACCCTCACTGTCATCAAAGTCATGGCTGCTGTCCTCCCAGTCCCTGCCAAAGGGAGCAGCCTGGGATTCATCGCAGGTGCGACAGCCTGTCTTCTTCACAGGCGAAGAAGGACCTGACGCCAAGGAGGAATCAGTGTCAGAAAGGTTGGGGTAAAATTGCTCGGGGTGCAGCCACGAAAAGCACTCGTGGCATCCCCTGTCAAAACATCCCCCTCCCTGGGGGCAGCGCCTAAACCTAGGCGCAGCAGGAGGTGAGGACCTCTTGAGGCGTTTGCCCCTCCTAGCAGAAACTTTCTGACCCATCCGGCGGGAACGAAGCCGTGAACGGCGACTGCGGCGGACAGCTAGATAAGTCGCACGAGCATATCGGAGCCTCCAAAACCCTCTGAAGACGAAAGTGACATATCTAACTCCACGACAAGTTACGCTTTTTTTTGTCCAAGCCATGATTAAAGACAAAGAAAGGGAAGTTGGAAATGGATCGTGAAGATAGTGGAGGATGCAATTTATACAAAAGCAGAAGCAGGGCATTAATGGTGCCCCAACCACTTCTGCAAAGAAGAGAGCCAATCATCAAACTGGCACACTGCTCGAAAATTCGCTATGCAGAGGAGAGTAATCATAACAAAAGACGTTTGAACTCTCTGCATACCCAGAGAAATTAAAGCATGTTCCCTCGGGAATATGCGGCGCATTTAATGCAAGAGTGTCCAAGGAGTCAACCTCCCACCGTCCCAGAACAAGACGTCGCCTGCCGAGCAGGAGCCCCGCTCCCCCTCAGCCGGCAAGGGCCAATTGATGGGAGTCGGTTGCCTACCTCGGGCCGCCTGCCAGTCAGGCCCCAAGGCGACCAATCCCAGAAAGAGGAAAGGCCTGCCCAACAAACTATCCGTCAACATCATTGAAACCTCCAAGAGTATGGCCTTAATCCCTTAGCCGCCTGGCACAGCCTGGCCGCCTGCCAAGCAGGGCGAACCAGGCCTCCTGCCTGCTTCCAGGGCGCTCCCGCCTAAGCAGGACCAAAGGAGAACCGAGGACCCATCCGTCATTTTGCCTAAGGTAAGGGGAAATGAGTGGACAAGGTGAGACCACGTGTCGCGCCAGCATCCACTCATTTCCCTCCTCTTCCCTCTCTTTTCCTCTCTCTTGTGGGAAGGTATAAATACTTACCCATTTCCCACATAAGAGGGGTTGGATTTTCTCTCTCTAGACTCTTACTCCTAAAAACGCCACCTAGTTCCTCACGAGCTAGGTTCGTCAAGGCAATTCACGGACTGACTTAGGCATCGGAGAGGGTTTCCTCGGACAACCTCCGAGGCCCTGTGCGTTCACTGTGCAGGGAGCAGGCCAACTCGCCGGGAAGGTCCGATCAAGGGAGTGAGAGGAAGGGGAGGCTGAAGGAAATCAAACGATCAACTGTTCACTATTAATCCAATCCTACAGCCCGGATCCAAGGCCGGGTGAATTGTTTCCGTGACCGGAACAACATCTATCGGATGTTGGCTTCCTAATACATACCCCCACCCCTTACTCAGAATCGACGGTTTCCGGATGTCCGAAACCATTGGCAATGAGAGTCATTCCAGTCATGGAGCTCTTAAGGGTACAAGTCTTTATCTTTAGGTCCAGTGCCCCTAAACTTTGAGCCGGCAAGGGTTCAAAGTTGACTTGAACGGTTTCCGAGTCCCCATAATTGACTCGGTGGCGACTCCACATATCGACAACGAATTCAGTTCACTAAAACGGTCACCTTAACAAATGAATCGACCTTTAAACATTTACAACCATTCCAAACGGAAATGCGGGTGCCTGCACCCGTCTAGTACAAGTCCGGATTGTCATCCGAATCGAGGTCCGAAACATCGCCCCGTACGCGAGATCGGACTGGCCCCGACCGGGAGGGGGCCGCGTGGGTGGCCGCCGCCACACGATGAAAAACCAAGCCGATCTCGCGCGGGGGCGCCGGGTGGTGCGGACGGACGTCCACAGTTTGGCGACTCCGCTGGGGATTTGGAAACAAGTTTCCAGCGGTGGTGTAACTTGAACGAGGCCGGTGAAGCTCATTTCTTAGTTCCTAGCTGTGGTCACTACAGGTTTTGGCCCCTAAAAAGCCCACCCTAACCGATATTAGGACCAATTGACCTCTTCGCGGTAAGATCTTTAGGGACACGCGGAGAGATCCTTGGTTTTCTAGACTTAGTTACCCTTCTCTTGTGCTCTTCTATCATCTCTTGTGCATACTCTCTAGATTTTTTTCTTGTTTCCTTAGTTTTATTTCCTTCTTTTCTCTTTGTCTCTAGTTGTGCTTGTCTATTATCGTTACCTAGTGCCCATAAAGCACTAGGTGTTCTCACGTTTGTTCTAGTGTGTAGTGTATGCCTAGGCGGGGAGGCGAATTCTTTCTCTTTAATCCAGAGCCGGAGAGGCTTTTTCGAGCTTTTCGCCAACGCACGATTAACCGGGTTAGGATCTCTCAACCAAGTGCAAGCAATACTCATCAAGAGCAAGCTCAAGGAAGCGATTTTGAGCAAGCATTTCAAGAGACGGCCGAAGGGAATTTCACCAATCCCTTTGGATATTCTAGTCCTAGTTCCCCCTCTACATCTACTTCAACTCCGTCTTCACCACCATCTCCCTTACATCCAATAATGCCGAAGTTTTCATCCCACTCTACATTCACGGAAGACGTCTTGCCGGGAACGAATGCTCTACCGGCCGCTTATGCCGGAAATTTTATGGCCAAGACTCACTTCATACAACTTGTGGAAAGGAATCAATTTAGTGGTTTGCCCACCGAAGACCCGCACCAACACATGGAGACTTTCTCCGATTATTGCGACGCTATCTCTCAACCTGGGGTTACTCAAGATCAAATCCGATGGGTTTTATTTCCATTCTCATTAATTGGAAAAGAGAAGCAATAGATCAAGAGTCTCGATAGGGCAACCATGGGGATCGATACTTGGAAAAAGCTTGGCTTGGCATTCTACCAAAAGTTCTACCCTCCGGAGAAGACAAATTTGCTTAGGGCCTCCATCACCGGTTTCTAACAAAGGGATGAAGAGAGCCTATATGAAGCTTGGGAGCGATTTAAGTCTTTGGTTAGGTCGTGCCCTCATCATGGACTCTCACAATGGTTCTTGGTACAACAATTTTGGAATGGCCTTTATGAGGACTCGAGAGCTATACTTAATATGGGCTCCAACGGTAGGTTTACCGAGGTCGATGACGACCAAACTTGGGCGAGAATCGAAGAGATGGCGGTGCATAATTTGCAATACTCTAGGCCTTGGAAGGCAAATCGAGGAGGTAGGCACGAGGTTGATGCTATTACTCAACTAAGCATTGACCTTGGAGCTCAATTGAAGACCCATATGGAGACCATTGACAAGAAGCTCCAAGGTCACCTCACTAAAGTTCAAAGCATTGGTTCCTCCAGTCATCACTCAATTCAAGAAGTAAATGCTTTGGTATTTGCACCTCCTTTGCCTTATTATGGGATGTGTGACACTTGTGGAATCGTTGGTCATGATCCTATGCATTGTCAAGGGAGTATTGAGCAAGTGAATGCCTTTCAAGCATTCAAGCAAGGTGCCTCCTACTCTAATCAATACCAAGCTTCCAATCAAGTCCCTCAACAACAAGCCTTTCAACACCAACAACAACATCGTCCCTATGTTCCACCTCCCTTAAGAGAAAACAACCAAGGTTACCAAGGCAACTCAAGGCCTTTCAACAACTTCAAGCAAAGTAACCAAGGTTCATTCAACAACAATCAAGGGTTCCAACAAGGAAACTTCAACCAAAGCTATCAAAACCACAACCATGGCAACAATCAAGGCCTTAATCAAGGCAATTCTCATGGGTTCCAAGGGAACCGTCAACAACAAGCAACTCAAGGCAATCAACAACAAAACAAGCCTAGGAGCCGGTCTCCTATTCATGATTATGGTACCCCATTAGCCCTCACCGATACTCCGCATAATCCATCATCCCCACCACGGGATTTCGACATACAAAAGCAAATGATGGATATGCAAAGGAATACTCAAGAAATGCAAAAGAGGCAATTGGAGACACAAATGTCACAACAAGGAACCATTGCTCAAATTCTAATGGATAACAAGGAAATGAAAACTCACATGAATATAATTGAGAATCAAGTATCACAACTTGCATCGGGAAGTTCTTCAAGACAAAGAGGGCAACTACCTCCTCAAGGGGTAACTCCGAGTTTTGAGCATGTCAATGCCATCACCTTAAGGAGTGGTGCCACCTATAATCCTCCCGTGTTTCCTAGTGAGCAAGAAGCAATGAAGGAAGTTGTGTCTCCAAATCAAGAAGGATCAAGCTTTGATAATCCAATGGAGGAGCAAGTCTTATGGGAGATCGAGAGACCCCAAGAAGACAAGCTTCCCCCACTTCAAGCAAAAGACAAGGGTAAAAGGAAAGTGTCATTTGAGGAGCCTACCCCGATTGAGCCAAACAAGATCCAAATCAACTTGCCTTTCCCAACAAGACAAATTAAGACCAAGGTAGACTCTCAATATGAAAAGTTCCTCAACATTGTGAAGAAATTGGATGTTAGTGTCCCATTCACCGAGCTACTTACCCAAATCCCGGCATATGGAAGATTCATGAAAGATATCTTGGCTAGGAAGAGATCCATCGATAAGGAAGAGACCATTGCGTTCACAAGGGTGGTGAGCGAGCTCATTCAAGGTTCTACGCTTCCAAAGTTGAAGGATCCGGGTAGATTCTCGATCCCTTGCACCATAGGCCACTACAAGATCGAAAGAGCATTATGTGATTTGGGTGCGAGTGTGAGCATCATCCCTTATTCCATTTGTTGCCGACTTGGGATGAAGGAGCTTAAAAATACTTCTATTACACTCCAAATGGCCGATAGTTCATTCCACCGACCATTGGGGATGCTAGAGGATGTGCCGGTGAGAATCGGTAAGTTCTTCATTCCGGTTGACTTCATCGTGCTCGATATGCGGGAAGATGCTATCACTCACATTATCCTTGGGCGCCCATTTCTACACACCGTCGGTGCTATGATCGATGTGAAGAATGGTAGGATCACCTTCGAGCTAGGCGAAGAGAAGCTAGTGTTTGACCTTCAAGGTAACACTTCGCCCACTAATGATGAGTCTTGCAACATGATCCAAGCCACTCAAGACATCGATCTAGGGGGAGAGTCGGGACAAAGCTTGAACAAGAACTCTTGTGAACTTGAAGATGATGACTCCGATTTGGAGGAGGATGAGTGCCCATTTCATGGGCTTGATGACAAATTTAAAAGCAAGGAGAAGGATGAGCCTCCCTTGGTGGCCACATGAAGACCGGTGGACGTTCGGGTATGTCCCCAAAGACCAAAATTACAACTTCAAGTCGTTGAACTTGGAAGATCGGGATGCCCCGAGAACGTCAAGGCAAGGCCATGAAGAGCCATGGTATTTGGTCGGTTATATCTCGAGCTTGATTGAAAACTTTGCTAGGGCCTTCGACTTGTTCCTTCGTGCCCTTGATGGAGATGGAACTAGTTCTTTTTGTTGAAAAAGAATGAAGAATGCACCACCTTGGTTTGACGGAGTTCCACAAGAACCGTCTCTTTGTATATATCTCTATCCCTTGTAGTTTGTTTTGTTTGGTGAATTTCTTGATTACTTGGATTGATTGATGAGCGATGTGAGGAAGGGAATTTGATGTGTTATTTGAGTTTATTGTGATAGGTGTGAAGTGGAAGTGATTCCTAGGGAAGAGTGGTCATTGCTTGAGCTTGGATTGTGAGAGGGGAAGTTGGTTTTTGAAGCTCGGAACGAGCTTTTGGGAGCTATAGAGGGTTAGGAGACTCTTCCCGGCCTAGAAGAGGTCATCCCGTCCGGGATGGAAGGCCCATCCCGACCGGGAAGGTTGTCATCCCATCCGGGATGAGGTGCACAAAAGATGGGTTCACTGACAGCTCATCCCGACCGGGACGAGGTCTTCCCGACCGGGACGAGACGGTCATCCCGACCGGGACCACACATCCCGACCGGGATGGATCCCTTGTCCTCCTTTGGCCTTTTCTTCGTCATTTGAGTCCACCCAACCATTGTATACCCCCTCCCAACCTCCCTACATGTCCTTACCTTCATTATATGACCCCTACACCTCACATACACATTCACCTCACTATTCTCGTCACTTTAAACCGACTTTCACATCAAAACCCACCCCATTTTACTTTGGTGCCCCAACCAAGGAACCGTACCGCGATTGGGAAGGAATCACGACGACGACGACTTGCTACATGCCGATATTGATTCATGAGACGATGGAGCGAGCGAGTTGCTAACCGTACGGTACGGCAACTATCCTCTCTTTTCCGTTTTTATAGCTTGTCTTCATTTGTTTATTCACTTTCCCTTATATCCTTTGTGTCATGGTGGCCTTCGAGGCCTTAGTATGGTTGCTCCCGACTCTCGATGACGTGACTACATCGGGAGTCATTTCAAAATCCAATTTTTCAAGATTTTCACCCTTTTTGTAGGAATTAGTCGGGTTTGGGCGGAATCCGGGCTAGGTGACTTGATTACACCTAGTCCTCCCCTCCCATTTCTTTTTATTTCTTTCTTTTTATTTCTTCCCCCATCCATATCTTTCCTTGTCTCGGCCCAGGGTGACTTGACTACACCCCGGCCGGACGCCTTCTACCCTTTTCTCCACTTTATTTTTGATTTTTAGCCTTATTTTCGTAGTTTCTTTTATTTTCTTTTGTGCTCCCATGCACTACGGTCGAGCATGAGGACATGGCTCGGCTTAAGTGTGGGGGAGCGATATTCTATCGTAGTTAGTTTTATTTTTGTAGTTTTTCGAAAAATCTTTAAAAATCCTAAAAATTTGAAAAATTTTCACAAAAATCAAAAAGATTTTCCTTTTGTGTGTTTTCCTTTTATGTCGATGTATCGTTTATTTGTTGTGTTGTGCGTTTTTTGTCTCCCTTTTTCCTTATAGGTTACTTGAATCACCGATAGCTTTGGAGAGCCTTCAAGACTTCCGGTAACAACTTATCCCTTTTTCTTCTTTATCTCTTGTGGAGTTTGGAGGAGATTGTGATGTGGTGTGCTCGGGTGGAGCTTTGTAATGCTTGTGGTTGATTTGGTGACTTGTTTGGAAGCTCGGGGTGGTGTTTGTGTTGTTTGTTGGTTTGTTTTGTTTGTTTTTGTTTTGTGGCCTTTTATCTCTTCTTCTTTCGTTTTCGTCGTGTCTTCGTTTTGTGTTGTGTTAGTGTGTCTTCTGTGTTTAAAATGGTTTTCGAAAACCCGGTTTAGAGGCTAGTGTGCAAATGTTTGCTTTCCCTTTCTAGTAGTATAAATCGAGTCTTGGACTTTAGTCTAGTAGAATGACCCTAAATCAATGATTTCGTGGTCCTTTACCTTGAGTCCACCTAGCTTACTAGGGATTTACTACGGGATTTGCATTTTGACCATTATGACCACCCACGGTGTGAAAAGGCCTTGGTTACCGAGTCTCGTCCCCTAGGTGACCGTGTTCGGAATTGTTTGATTAGTCCAAGTTCTCCCCTTTTTGTGGGTTTGAAGAGGGATCGCGACCCCCGACTTACCCATTACCCTACCTCCTACACATACCCACACAATAAATTGCAATTTGTTGAGTTCTCTCTTTCTCGTTACACAAAGAAATGCCAAAAAGTCAAATCTAGCCAAAAGGGCAAAGAAAAGAAAAAGAAAGGGCACAAAAGCCAAAAAGAAAATAGAAAAGAAGAAAAAGAATGGCATGGCAAAACAAAGCAAAAATGCAAAAGAAGAAGAAAATGCCAAAAGAAAATCGTCTCACAAAAATAGAAACCTCACCCCTCACAAAATAAGCCTTTTACCGACTATTACCGTGAAGAGCCTACCAAAGGACCAAGTCCCTAGGAAGGATGATAGCGGTAATGGTTGGTCTTCCCTCATTTTGCATATTTCCACCTTTTTACTTGGACTAGTTAGGCGGTTTCGGACATGGGACGACCCTCTTGGCTCTTTGCAAAAGGGGGCGGGGTCTCACTTACCTACAGTGTCGACTAACACCGTGGATCATCCTTTTTCCATCCCGCCGATCGTCCCGTAGTACGTTCTTAGAAGGTTAGGAGGAACCGAGGTAAGTTACCAACGTTTTTATTTCTTTGTCGTCATACTATTAGGGTTTTGTCCATCTTGGTTTGTATTGCTAGCTTGGGAACGTTGTCACTTGCCTTGAGTCCTAAACCGGTGCTTCTTTCACCGCTTGTTTGAGGGAAGCGGTATTTCTTTTCTTTTGGATGCAACCTTTTGTGTGTTTGTTTGTGTGCTTGTTTGTTTATGTGTTTTGTGTCCGGTTGCATCCACGGTTTTGTTGCAAGACCCCACTTGCCTTGCGGAGTGCACTTTTCCTCTAAGTGCACTCGCGTGAGTTGAAAGGGCGGAGGGTGCGCTAATACCCACTCGGCTAGTTTAGTAGTTAGTAGGTGCTTACTCGAGGGCGAGTAAGGGTTAAGTGTGGGGAGTTGATAAGTGTAGTTTGTAGTGCCTATTTCGTAGTGTTTTGGTCCCATTTTCCTTGTGGAATCGCTCCTTGGGAGCGATTTATGGGCTACTTATGCTTCCTCTAGTTCGTTTCAGGTTCCCAAGGCCATCCATGAGGAGTTGGAGCGATTTCGACTCAATACATACACTTTTCGGAGCCAACGAAGCGGAGGAACGATCACTCGATGCCTTGGATTCGACCCCGAGACCTTGGGACCCAATCCCGAGCCTCCGAGACTCGATCCCGAGTCCCGAGAATCGATGAGAAGTCCATGTGAAGTAAGGGGGAACCTTAAAGATCATATTGGAGGCCTACAAGACTCATCCCCGACGGGTATGCACCTCATCCCGTCCGGGATGAAGTGCGCTTTTAGAGGGGTCACTGCCAGGCCATCCCGGTCGGGATGACAGGCCGTCCCGATCGGGATGATCCCGTCCCGGTCGGGACCAACCAGCTGTAGCCGCACTTTTTCTTTTTTATCCTCCTTCGTTCTTGTACCCCTATAAATACTTCCCTCTTGTATTGTTTATGTATCTTACATTACCCTAGACTCTCTTAAGCCTCTCTACATCATATAAACCCTAGATTTAGTTCCTCTCATTAGTTTAATCGTCCTTTAATCTTTAGTTAATCTTAGTTAATTAGTCTTGTAATTAGTTCTTGTATTAAGAAGATACTTGAAGACTCCTCCAAGCTTGACATCCTTGGAGATTATTTGGGTTTCTTATTTATGCAAGTTATCATCTTTTCTTCATCCTATTGTTGGTATAATCTTTCTTTCTCTTGTTTATTGTTATTATTTCAAGTTTGAATCTTTACTTAGTGTTCTTGTTATTGTTCTTGTTTTCTTTCGTTATGGATGTTTGGATTGTGATGTTGTTTTATCTTTTCATTGTTGTAGTTAGTTTGATTATGAGTGAGTAGATTCCTTGTGGGTTAGTAGGGGGATTAAGGGTAGAATATGGGCGATCAGGGTTTGATTAGGGGTAAAGGGTGAATCTTTGTTGTTAGTCACATACTTGGCACACAATGTGTTTGTTGAAATGCTTGTTTGAGTTGTAATGGTCATGCTTCTCATGCTAGTCTTCCTCTACTCATTGTTTGTCTTCTATGTGGTCATGTTGAGAATAGTCATTACACATACCATGTGGACTAGGGTTTAGACGCCATCAAACGCGAACCTACCTCGGCATCGGTTTAAGTTGTGAGAGCCCGGACCGAATCTAGCAATTAGGAGACACCTACACCCTTGATTACCCAAGTCACCCTACTACACTTATGAACCCGACCTAACCCACTTCTTCTTCATATTTGATTCATCTTATTAGTTAGCCTCATCTCTTTAGTTTGCTAGTTGGTTTGTGTTTAGTTATTCTATTTTAGAATTGTTTAGCTTAGTTCATTGTTAGTGTACTTCCTACTTCTCCTCTCATCATAATTCATCAATTAGTAGCTCTTTGTGTTTGTTTGGTAGCGTAGTCTCGTTCTAGGCCGACTTAGTCTAACCCTTGCGACACCGTCTCCGTGGACACGACCCGACTTACCCTAACTACCGTTAGGTTAGCCGGTTATATTATTTGATTGGTGGGATCCACGACAAATTCCCACCATCAATCACCTAATACAAAATTCAAAACGTGAAACAACTAAAACTGAACAAAGTGATGGTCGGGTTCCGTATTAGTCCAAGTGCTCGCCTTACTAGGTTCGACGCATCTCTATTAATACCGAACCGGTGCATTCTAAGCAGAATACCAGGTAAGGTATACCACGAGAACGACTAATATCCGTATTATCACGTTAAAACTGATTTGCTAATACGCATAATACTAGTACACTCTACTCTCCTATATGCATCTTTTCATGGCCTGCCGGTCACGTGAAATCGCATGCAAAGAATGTAAACTTAACTACTTTGACAAAACTTACTTGTCCTTAAACAACCGACGTAGCAAAAGGCATAGGGTTAAAACAACAGATGTTACAGTACTTCCCCCACAACAAAAGAACTAGATTATCAGCCCACCGATTGATTAGTAGAGGCCGCTATAGTGCGGGCGAGATTGGGTGTTGACATCTATCGGATGTTGGCTTCCTAATACGTACCCCCACCCCTTACTCAGAATCGACGGTTTCCGGATGTCCGAAACCATTGGCAATGAGAGTCATTCCAGGCATGGAGCTCTTAAGGTTACAAGTCTTTATCTTTAGGTCCAGTGCCCCTCAACTTTGAGCCGGCAAGGGATCAAAGTTGACTTGAACGGTTTCCGAGTCCCCATAATTGACTCGGTAGCGACTCCACATATCGGCAATGAATTCAGTTCACTAAAACGGTCACCTTAACAAATGAATCGACCTTTAAACATTTACAACCATTCAAAACGGAAATGCGGGTGCCTGCACCCGTCTAGTACAAGCCCGGATTGTCATCCGAATCGAGGTCCGAAACATCGCCCCGTACGCGAGATCGGACCGGCCCCGACCGGGAGGGGGCCGCGTGGGTGGCCGCCGCCACACGATGAAAAACCAAGCCGATCTCGCGCGGGGGCGCCGGGTGGTGCGGACGGACGTCCACAGTTTGGCGACTCTGCTGGGGATTTGGAAACAAGTTTCCAGCGGTGGTGTAACTTGAACGAGGCCGGTGAAGCTCATTTCTTAGTTCCTAGTTGTGGTCACTACAAGTTTTGGCCCCTAAAAAGCCCACCCTAACCGATATTAGGACCAATCTACCTCTTCGCGGTAAGATCTTTAGGGACACGCGGAGAGATCCTTGGTTGACGCTCCGGCCGCCTAACGCGTAACCCGCGGGATTAATGAGCGATAGTTCCGAACGGATGGTATGACACTCGTCTCCCCAGATAATTGTCAATGCCTAAGTAAAGACTATTTGTGGGCGGTAGTCTACCCTAACCTACCTGTGTCTGCATCCTGCATGAGTGTACGCATTCCTAGTTATGTGTAGCGTGTTTGCAAACAACCCAAATAAAACACTAAACATCCGGATTCAACCACACCAACATATTCAACCGCACCCAATTCCGCTTTCGAAAATACCTCATTTTTTCAAAATGACCATTTAAACGCCGATACTCCGGACAAATCGTGATTTCTAAAAAGGGAAAAACATTTTTAGATGCCGTCATCATGGCAAAATTTTCACTCACCACTTTAAAAAAAAATAGTATTTTCAATGCCATCACCTTGGCCAAATTAAAACCGTCAACAACGAATACCGTTAATACCACCGAGACTCCCGATCAATGGGATCGAGGTACACTGAACGGTTACATTTCTTTCAAATTTTTTTTTTTACACACATACCGTTAACACAACCGAAACTCCAATTAATGAAGTCAAGGAACTCAAAACGGTTACACCCTCGAAGCACTTTTCACAATACACCCCCACCTTTAAATGCTAGTTAACGCAACATACGAACGTGGGTCGCTACTTTTAAAAGTTTTTCCAAAAAAAGAGAGTTTCTAAAAACACTATTCACCACCTATATCCCTCACTAAGGATTTGGTCACACATTTTAGAACACTGTCTTTAGACTTCACGCTCTACCACGAGCATCACATGCACCACAAGTAGCAAACTAACTAATTAATAGTAGTTCGATAAAAGCATCACGTAATCATTTTCAAAACCGGTTCCCCTAAAGAACTGTACTCCTTTAATAAAAAAAAACATTTACATTTTATCATCGCCGGATTCCCGATGCACACACATGGCAACGCACTTCCACGTCACGACGATGTCGACCCGCCATCGTTACACTATTTCTACAAACCATCCTTTTCAATTTTTTTGCAAAATTGGTTGTTTTCGGAAGAAGCATATATCAAAATTCTTTGATCCTGAGACGGGATCGCGATCAACCTCTTACGTCGTACAACCTTGTGCTTAACTGTTTATGTTAGCTACTAGGATCGCCTCTACTCGAGGTCTTACATTTTGGGTCGTCTCATTTCGAGAAGTCCACTTTAAACCTCACCACCGAGGCTTGTGTCAAATCGTCTCGTTACAGAGACTTAAAGGTTCATTAGGCGTTTCGCCGAATACACCAAGAGTCTAAAGCACCTGAGTCCCTAAGACAATGACCATACACACGGGTCAAGGGTCTCATTTCTACGTCGCTCAGTTACGAGCATCCCTCGAGTCTCTTACGTCGTCTGGTGAATCCGTTCTGACCTTTTGATCCTTTCTCACTAGAATCACTCCCCAACATATTGGTAGATTCGAGCGCCATCAAAAACATCCGCAAAAATGTCAGTACCCTAACCAAATTGGTTTGCAACATCCATTCTTTGGTAACCCATTTGACTTTCTCCGTCGGTTACATCGATAACCGCCTCAATTTCCTTGAAAGTAGAGACCCAGAAAGCGAAACAAACGCCAACCCGGGCAATTACCACGCCCAAGAGCCTACCCAGGATAGATTATCCCAACGCTCCGTCCGATCGAAGCTTAACAAAGTCGATACGGAAAGAACACCGAGACCTTATAAGACCACATCCAACAAAGTAGAAAGATCATCGAGGGAATTCACCCCAATCAATTCTTCCTACACCGAAGCTCTTGAGCATCTGGTCGATCAAGGGAAGCTCGAGCCCATAGGTCCTACTGCGGACCCACCCGTAGACAAAAGGGCAAAGTCATGGAATGCCAATAAATATTGCCATTACCACCGTGGCAATGGGCATGATACCGAATCTTGTTTTCGGCTCAAGCATACCATACAAGATATGATAGAAAATGGGACTATCCCTCTCCCGCCACCCGAGAAACCAAACGATACCGCAAACCCCTTTACCGTTCGCACTGTCCTTAACAACACCATCGATTGTTCCCACCTCGACCCTATAGAGGAGAATGTCCAGAAGATCGAGGAAGATCCTGACAACCCACGGGTATCCACCGAGACGAGTGAATCTATGTCCGAGTCAAAGTCTAGTTCATCTTAGGGCCTAGGTCTAATAATATAACAAATGTCTTTTCGTTTCTCGCATCGAGTCAGGAGGTGCGAGGGGACGTGTCCTCCACCTCCCCGAAAATAATGTCTCGGGCACGTAGCACGCTTATTACTATCAATAAAAAGAAATAAACTTTTCTTCATTTATAATGCGCCTCGACAATTGCTTGATTTAAAACATAAATTTCTCGCTTACGACTTGATACTATGTCATTTATCGATAACAACCAAATAAACCTCAAAACAACGAGGAGTTACAAGAACCGAGATCCCGTGTTCCTTTTTTTTACCTATTCCATGCCTGGTGTAGAAAGCCACAAACTATCCCCTAGAACGAGCATCCCCGAATCAAATGACAAACCTAGATAGTCTTTTATCTTGTGATCAAAGATAGAAGGCAAACCCATTTCCCACAATAAATATCCTCAAGTAAAGACCGACCAATTCGTACCATAGGTGCTAGTCTGACTAAAAAACAAAAAAAGAAGAAGGGTCTGAAATGGTCAAAAGGAGCCAAAGAAAGAATGAAACCAAGGCCAAATTAAACGGGCCCAATTCAATGATCAAGACCAAAATCAACGGTCAAATGAAACCCCCAATCATCCAATTCGACTTTAAGTGCAAGTCCGAACAAAAAGCAAAAAAAAAAGAGAGAAAAAGAAAAATGAACAGGCCGGTCAGCTAGCACCCAAATACTAGCCTCCCTACATTACAACCCTTAAGACCTTCCCGAGACACTTGTTAGGAGACAGTCCAGAATTTTGAGGATTCAAGCTCAATAGGATAATCCCAACCGTTAGGGCCAGACATGGAAATCAGATCCCACGTAATTTACAACCCACCCGATTGAAGTCTGAGTCATTTTTACTCAGCTTCCCCTTTCCTACCACATTACGAAACCGTAACCCCATAGCCTTAACTCCACAAAAATTAAGCTCCAGATCTTAGTTCATCAGAGCCACTCACTACCTAGCTCCAAATTCCAAAACCATCCAAGCCAGTCACCCTGACCCAAACGCGGTATCTCGGTAATTGTCACTTACAAGGGGTCACACCCGACCATTTCACATTAATTTTTAGCTAGGATGAAAACCCATGTGAAACACTCTAAACATCTCACATCGATAATTGGCATAACGGGTCTAAAGCAAAATCACTCACATCTATAAAGAACTACGAACATGGTTTGATTCCGTTTAAACATGGATACGTAGGCAACCCTTCTTTGGGTACAACCAACCAAATAACAGAATTGATTACTCAATTCACATGCAAATCATAACCTTTTTCCACGCTCCGGTTAACGAGTGATTCCAATGACGAAGCACAAACGACGAGCCGAGGACGGGGTGAAAACCCAAAACGGCGCTCCGGGCAAAAAGAATAAACGAGTTGCGAGTCGTCGTAATATATATATATATATATATATATATATATATATATATATATATATATATATATACAAAAAAAAACAAAAAAACAAAAAAGAAGAAAAAAAGAGAGCGAAAAAAGGTGAGCCGAGGACGGAGTGAAAACCCGAAAGGGCGCTCCGGGCAAAATGAAGAATCGAGTTGCGAGCCACCACAAAAAAGGAAAACAAAATTAAAAAATGTGCTTCTCATTAATAAAAAAAATCAGTTAAATCAAGCCTTTGTCGAGGCCTTTACATCGAGCATCTGAAATCCGGCGACCCCGGAAAATGACGACGTGTCAAGCAAAACCCTACAAAAACTAGTAATAATACGCCACATAATAACAATTAATAGAACATAGTACTAAACTGCTGGGCTCTACCGGTCCAACTTTTCCTTTGCCTTGCCATTCGGGTGTGCCTGCTTGGGTCTCTCACCATTGACCCTCCTAATGCAAGCTTCAACCGCCCTAACCAAAAGCGAGCCCAACCAATCTCACGTCCCCTCCTCACTCACATTTCCAATATGGGTCTTTTCGGTCTCGGTCCGTGTAGATGAACTGACGAATACTAGGATCGGTAACGTCGTCTGATCTTCGGTCGGGCACTTAGCGACATTAGCCTACATAGCTTCCTTATTCCGTAAGTACAGTCTTCTCCACAATCCTTAACCTTTCTCTCACATCCGACAACCCCGGACGTCAGGAGCGACTTCCTGAAGTCGCTAAACCCCTTTCCAACAGCCGATATGCCCGCGCAAGAGTATCAGGTCCACACAGACGGTACATTTTGTCCATCAGACCCACCAAACTTAGATGTTTTTATTTTATTTTTAGGGGGATAAGCTACCCCACCTAGGTCTGTTATAGCCTCAAATGACATCGTCAATTGGCGTCTGTGGCCCAGTACGGCATTGTCACTAAGATATAAAAAGTGGTCAAACTTTTTCTTTGCCTCATTTTAAACATGAATGTCGAGACAATCACACTTGTCTCCCAACACCGAACACACACTCCGTCAATACACTTTAGCTGCAAAGCACTCTTTACATTTCTGCGCGTCTCGAGTCAAACATTTTAATCGACGTACTACTTGATCCAAATCCCGGCTCAAACTAACACATTTTAAGAATCCCGAAAAAGCATTTTCGTACTCTCATGCAATCTCAACGCAATTCTAAAATGTCCTAAACTATGACGAAATCGCAAACAAATCAAACTTGAAGTGATTACTTGTTATCTAAGTCAACATTTCAAAAGCAAAACAAAACGCAAGGCTAACAAATCAATCGAAATACTAAAAGTCTAAAATATACAAACTAGGGAGGACCCCTAGAAGCCGCGCCTACAGCTATCACAAACTCACTAGTGTCATCATCCAAGCCTAGATCCTCCAACTTAAAAAGAGGAGACTCGATGCCATCATTGCCCGACAACATATCTAGGGTAACTGTCTCGGGAGTCCCTCCCACATCATCGGTAGCGCCCGTAGCATGAACCTCCCTCTCCACCTCGGTCCTGAGTCCAAGCCAGCTGCTCCTTAAGCTTGACAATCTCATTATCTCGAGATGGCAGGAGCGAAAGCTACTTGGCCTCTTCCGCCTCGAGCTCGGTCACCCGAGTCTCCAATTGCCCCACCATATCAGGGGTATCCTACAAACGTCACCCGCACTTTAGAAAAACATAGAGACAACCTAAAAGCCAACCTTAGGTACGCGTACTTACCGATCAAGGTTCCGAAGTGTCACGAGAAACCCTCGAGGCGTAAGTCCGGAAGCAGTTGGCAGCCTGCCACAACCGTAGATGGCAAGCTAACGAAACCCGAAAGGCGAAAACACACAAGTTAGCCAAACAAAACGTAACCCTTAGAACCCAAATCCGAAACAGAAACCGAAACTTACCCAGTATACCCGGTCACGCCACTCCATCCCAGCCTCCATCTCCTCAGCGGAACACGGGAAAAGAGGCTTTGTAAAGGTTACTCTAGCCACATCAACCCTGAGCAGCGTCAAAGGGTAGTCTGGGGGCTGAACAGCATTAGCCGAATCGGCAAGCCGAAATAAAATTGAACTGTTCAAAATGAAAGTAAACACTAAACCATAGGACCAAACAAGCGATTGATGGTAGGGATTTGCCGTGGATTCCCACCGATCAAATAATAACCAACTAATCCTAACTGGGTAGAAAGGGTAAGTCGGGTCGAGTCCACGGGGACGGTAAAGAAGGTTTAGACCAAGTTCCACTTAAAGACTTGACTAGGTCTCGCGGCTAAGCTAAACTAGAATGATAAGAAGGGAAGGAAATATGACTAAAAATAAGCGAAGAAGGAGAAATCCAATAAGGAAAGAATAGGGTTAGGTCGGGTTCATAAGTGTAGTGGGATGGTTGGGTAATCGAGGGTGTAGGTTTCACCTAGTCACTAAGGTCGGTCCGCGCTCTCGCGTCAAAGCCAATGTCCGCACTCTCGTGTCTAAGACAAAACCCGAATACTCATGCAAGATATTACCCAATACACAAGGATTCAACCACAAATCAATCACCCAATGAGAAGAATAAAACAAGCAAGAGGAGCATTTGCAACTACTACTCTAACAAGCATTTCATCAAACACATAGTGTGCAAAATGAGTGACTAGTAACAAAGATTTGACCTTTACCCCCAATCAACCCTAATCACCCATAATCAACACATAATCCCCCTACTAACCCCACAAAAGTCTATTCACACATAGTAAAACTAATACTAACACTATCAAGAGGAAACAACACAAATAACAAAACATCCATTATGAAACTAGCAAGAACAAGAACAATAAGAAAAGATTGAAACTTGAAATATTAAACAAGGATTAAGAGTAAAGAGAATAAGAAGATTATACCTACTAACAATCTCCCAAGGTTGTCAATCTTGGATGAATCTTGAAGAATTCCCTTAATACAAGACTAATTACTAAGATTAACGATAAAATCAAGACTAATCTACACTAACCTAAGCTAATCTAGTCTAAAGTAGTCTAGGGTTTAGTGGGTAATGTCTAACATAAGCTAAGATTACAAGAGGGGGGGTATTTATAGGGTTACAAGAGCAAAGGAGAAGAAAAAAGGAAGCGCGGGTTACAGCTGCTCCATCCCGGTCGGGATGGTGGTGGTCTTTACCGGGATGGAGTGGTCCCGACCGGGACGGACCTGGTCCCGACCGGGATCATGAATAACACCGGGCGGTGTTATGCATAACACCAGGCGGTGTTATGCATAACACCAGGCGGTGTTATGCATAACACTAGGCGGTGTTATTGCTCTTCTCGGTCGGGATGGATGATGATCCCGACCAGGACGAGATGGTCCCGACCGGGATGGCTCCACGGTCCCGACCGGGATGGCTCATCAGAAGAGCTGCTTTGTTTGCTCTTCATCCCGACCGGGATGGACACTCATCCCGCCCGGGAAGGGTCTTGTAGGCCTCCATTTTGATCATAAAGGTCCCCATTTGCTCTTCATAGGCTTCTCATCGATTCTCGGCGCTCGGGATCGAGTCTAAGGAGCTCGGAAATGGGTCTCGAGGTCTCGGGATCGAATCTAAGGCACCGAGTGATCGTCCCTTCTTTTCGTTGGCTCCAACTGTGTAGGAAACGAGTCGGAATCGTTCCAATTCTCCATGAAGGGTCTTGAGAACCTAAAACGAACTAGAAGAAGCATAAGTAGCCCAGATCGCTCCAAAGAGCGATTTCACAAGAGAAACCGGGACCAAACACAACAAATAGGCACTACAAAACACACTTATCAACTCCCCCACACTTAACCCTTACTCGCCCTCGAGTAAGCACAAACTAACAAAAAACTTAAAGAAACTAGACTACTAATCCGAGCAGGTATTAGCGCACCCTACGCCCTTTCAACTCATGCAAGTACCCTCAGAGGAAAAGTGCACTTCGCAAGGCAAGTGAGGTCTTGCGACAAAACTGTGGATGCCACCGGAAACACAAAAAGACGTAAACAAACAAACACACAAACAAACCAACATAAAACGGTTGCATCCAAGACAAAACAAATACCGCTTCCCTCAGCAAAGCGGTGAAAGATACACCGTTAGGGACTCAAGGCAAGTGACAACGTTCCCAAGCTAGCAATGCAAACTGAAATGGACAAAACTCTAATAGTATGACAACAAAGCAATGAAAACGTTGGTAACTTACCTAGGTTCCTCCTAACCTTCTAAGAACGTACCACGAGACGATAGGCGGGATGGAAAAAGGATGAACCACGGAGTTAATCGACACTGTAGGTAAGTGAAGCCCCGTCCTCTTTAGCGTTAAGCCAAGAGGGTCGTCCCATGTCCAAAATTGCCCAACTAGTCCAAGTAAAAAGGTGGTCAAGGTTGCAAAAAGAGGGAAGACTGACCATTACCGCTATCATCCTTCCTAGGGACTCGGTCCTTTGGTAGGCTCTTCACGGTAATAGTCGGAAAAAGGCTTATTTTTGAGGGGTGAGAATTCTTTTTGTGAGATGTTTTTCTTTGGCATTTTCTTTCTTTTGCATTTTGCTTTTGTGTTGCTATGCCATTTCTTTTTCTTCTTTTGTATTTTGTTTTTCATTTGTTGTGCCTTTTCTTTTTCTTCTTTCTTTTATTTCTTTCCTTGGCTCGCCTTTTGGATAACTTTTGTTTTGTAGGCGTTTCTTGCAACCAAGTGAAAATTTCAACAATTTGCAACTTATTTGTGGAAGTGTGTAGGAGGTAGGGAAATGGGTGAGTCGGGGAGCATCCTTCCCTTCAAACCCACAAAAAGGTGGAAAATTTGGACTAATGAAACAATTCCGAACACGGTCACCTAACAGACGGGACTCGATAACCAAGGCCTTTTCACTCCGTGGGTGGGCATAGTGGTCAAAATGCAAATCCCGTAGTAAATCCCTAGTAGACTAGGTGGACTCAAGGTAAAGGACCAACGAAACTATTGATTCTACTAGACTAAAGTCCAAGACTCGATTCGCACTACTAGAAAGGGAAAGTAAACACTTGTTCACTAGCCTCAAAACCGGGTTTTCGAAAACCTTTTTCCTACACTAGACACAAACCACACAACACAAAACAAAGACAATAAAATGAAACGAAACAAGACAAAACAAAACAAAATGAAAGAAAGGAAAGAAAACACACGTAAACCAAACACCACCCCGAAACATCCACATAAGCAACCAAATCAACCACAAACTCTACAAAGCTCCACCCGAGCACACGTCATCACACAATCTCCTCCAAACTCCACAAGAGACAAAGAGGAAAAAGAGATAAAAAGATGTTACCGGATGTCTTGAAAGCCCTCCAAAGTTAACGGTGACTAAGCTACCTACAAGGAAAAGGAAGGCAAAACACACACAACACAACAAATATACGACACAACGACATAAAAGGAAAAGAAACAAAAGAAAATCTTTTTGATTTTTATGAAATTTTTCAAATTTTAAGGGGTTTTTAAGATTTTTTGGAAAAAAACTACGAAAATAAAACTAACTAGGCTAGGATATCGCTCCCCTACACTTAAACCGAGCAATGTCCTCATGCTCGATCGGTAGTGTGCGGAGACACTAAAAATAAAAGAAACTACGAACATAAAGCTAAAAATCAAAAAGAAAAACGGAGAAAAGGTAGAATGTGTCCGGCCGGGGTGTAATCAAGTCACCATGGGCCGAGACGAGAAAAGATATGGATGGGGGAAGAAATAAAAAGAAAGAAATAAAAGGAAATGGGAGGGGAGGGCTAGGTGTAATCAAGTCACCTAGCCCGGATTCCGCCTAAATCCGACTAAATCCTACCAAAAAGTAAAAAAAAAAATAAAGAAAAAGTGAAAATACTTGCAAATTTGGATTTTGAAATGACTCTCGATGTAGTCACGTCATCGAGAGTCGGGAGCAATGACAACCAAGGCCCCGAGGGCCACCATGACAAATATGATAAGGGGAAGGGGAACAAACAAATGGAGACAAGCAATAAAAGACGGAAAAGAAAGGAGAGTCGCCTTACCAAACGGTTAGCAACTACAAAGTCTCCATCATCTCAATAATCAATATCGGCACTTTGCTTGTCTTCTTCATTGTCATTCCACTTCATACTAGATAAGATCGCATGGTTGAATTACTAGACTTGCAATAGTATAATGAGGGTGAGATTTGAGGTGAAAGTCGGTGCGTGGTGAAGAAAGGAGGAGGTGAGGGTACATATATGAAGTGTAGGGATCATGGATAGTCGCAAGGGTAGGTAGGGTGGTTAGGAGGGGGTATAAAGTGGTTGGGTGGGCTCAAATGTCGAAGAGGAAGAAAAAGGAGGAGCAGGCCTCCATCTCGGTCGGGATGGTCTTCTTCCCGGTCGGGAAGGATCCTTCCCGGTCGGGATGACCATGATCTCGATCGGGATCACACTCCAGAGAGCCCCGATTTTGGTACACTCATCCCAATCGGGATGACATCCTTCCCGGTCGGGATGGCTCATCCTTCTCGGTCGGGATGCTTTCTTCCCGGTCGGGAAGAGTCTTCTAACCCTCTATGATCTATAGCTTCACCCACAAGGCCACCAATACAACGAGACCTAGAATCTCGTCCCCAAAAGCTTGTCAAAAGCTTCAAAAACCAACTCCCATGCCCAAATCCAAGCTTCTATTATCCACTACTCTCCTCGAAACTTCATCTTCACTATGACCTATCAAGTAAACTCAATAAACACCATCAAATATCTCCCTCACATCGCTCAAGAAAATTCCAAATTACAAGAGTTCCACGAAACACACAATTCCTAGAAACAAAATCACAAATAACACAATTACAATCACAAAAACTCAAAAGAAGAGGGAAAGGGGAATATACAACATGACGGTTCTTTAGGAACTCCGTCAAACCGAGAATGGTGGATTCCTCCTTCTTATCCATAGCCATCAAGGGCTCGGAGGAGCAAGTCAAACACACGAGCCACATCATAATGAGGGCTCAAGCTAACGAGCCAAGCTATCCTCCATGGCCTCCAAGGTGGAGGCAAGAAGTAGTAATCCCAAGACCCAACGTCATCATTCATGTTGTCTCCGGGGTCTATCCATCCTACAAGCTTTACCGACCTCTTACTCCCTAAGCACCGTCTCCTAGCACAACCAAGGCTTGAATTTCTAACACACGAGTCAAAAGGGAGTTTAACCCTCTTCTTTTCATCAAGCAACCCCAAGTCACACTAGTAGAAAATTACCCTTTGGAACCGGTTGTAAACTACCCTTTGGAACCTTTTTTCAAAGGTTCTACTGCCACAGATTCCTTAGGTCCAGAGCTTTGGAACCGGTTGTAAGAAGGTTCCATAGATGCCCTTTGGAACCGGTTGTTGCTGGAACCGGTTCCAAAGGGTATACCATTGGAACCTATTGTATTTACAACCGGTTCCAAAGGGTGTACCATTGAAACCTGTTATTATTCACAACCGGTTCCAAAAGTATACCATTGGAACCTGTTGTAATTCACAACCGGTTCCAAAGGGTCTTCCATTGGAACCTTTTGCAATTCACAACCGGTTCCAAAGGCTGTTTCATTGGAACCTTTTGCTATTAACAACCGGTTCCAAAGGTTTACCATCGGAACCTATTGTAATGCCAACAGGTTCCAAAGGGTACCTCATTAAAACCTATGATAATTTAGACGCGATTCCAAAGGCATGCCATTTTATCATTTATTTATATTTTGAAACCGGTGACAAATGTTACTGATTTTAATTACAAAATTGAATTTTCGTATCGCTGAGAATGGTATATAAAAAACAAATCAAAGCGCGTCAATCATAATATTAATAATTTGTCGAAAATTGGGCAGCACCTCCCTACAATTTGATTAAACCAAAATCAAAATCATATCACTGCAATGTTTAAATAGCACAACCAAATCCATAACCAATCCACACCTCCAACTACTTAACTAACATCTCCAGTAGAATGCCCCACGACTAGCAATCAACATGACTACAATATATGTCTAACCACAAAAGTTAACAAAGTCACAAACGTACTACATCATCAACTCTATGCACTTCTGAGATCAATATTCACGAACTTGGTTCATATCTTCCGTCGTCATTCTTGATTTTGAAACACACTAACAAATAAAAAGAATAGTAACAATGGATTAGCGGTTACACCCATAATTACTTTATAACAGAAAAACTAAGATTAAATTAAAAAAAACCTTAATTAAGCTTTCTTGACTCTTAGAGTAAAATACGGTGATGTCGTACATCCACTTCATGACATAGTATCCACATTCAAAGGCTCCAGATTGTTGAGGACACTGAAATTGTATGAACAAAAAGGTGTTATAAATCATTATTCACCAAGATAGTTTAATTCATCAATTGCACTATAATCATTGCTTTAATTTAGTCATCTCCGACACAAAATTTGTACAGAAAAAAAGACAACAATGAGATAGCTATAATGGAGTAAACATTTTTAAGAACTCAAAATCATTAACCAGATTTCATGAAGTACCTCAATCAACGCGTTAAGTTTAAATTAAATGGCAACTACTAACCCATGTAAAAAAAAGAAATAATTAAACAAGTTAAAGCTTGATAATGTTGTTTACCTCAATCATGTTCACATCGAGACTATATTTTTTTAACCGTATGACATCGAGACTATATTTTTTAACCGTATGACTATATTTTTTAAAGACAACTATGTTTACCTCAATCATGTTGGTCAGTAACTCTTGATATCTGCTGTTTGAAATCCACATATCCCAAGTGCAACAATTCGTGGCCTTGTGGAATTGGTCAAAACTGATGTGCAGAGTGATACGTTAACTATGCAATAATTATCTTCTTGACAGAGGGGTAAGGCTGTTGAGAAACTTACTGAGGAGTTTGCGTAACTGGAACCATTTTCAGGAACTTCTTGCTATTTGTGAAGGTAAGACTCACTTAAATCTAGAGATATCTTTTCTCAAGTATAAAGTTTGCTTTATTCCAACTGATGTTTCAGCACAAAGGCAGATAGGGGAGACATTCTTGAATGAAGCCAGCTCAAGATCTCATCACTGAGATTGGTAAGACTTGTCAGTATATGCTGAGTATTGCTCATGTAATTAATATCTGCTAGTAATTGAGGGAGAGAGGTGATCAATGGAATGTGAAACCATGAATATACTTGACAAAACGTTGTTGGATTTTGCAGTCAATTGAAAGTTCAACTCGAGAGTATATAGGCAAGAATCATACCGGCATTCTTCCAGCTACACTGGTAAGAAAGCACTAGTACATCAACCATTATCGTTCAATTTCATTTGGTCGATGGTAAATTACATAAACAAGGGCTAGAGGGTACATCGGGTTAATATGAGGATGAAACTAACTGCTTGGTGGAGTCATCTCTATTAGATAGGTTGAGTTTCAATCCATTAGCATCTCATTCTGTCTTTGAAAAGCCCAATGCTCTTATAGATGCTATCAACTTAGCTTAGAACTAGGACCTGGCCTATTAACTTGGTTGATTCATGACTATCGCTAAGTCACTTGAAACCTGTCTAATAGAGATGACTCAATTTGTCCCATAGCGGCCCTGAACTTTGTTGGACCCAATCTGAAACCACATGACCTAAAATGTAACACAATTTTGAATAACACAATTTACCAAAAACAGTAATACGGAGTACTCTAGTTTTCATCCAAATCCATAATTAAATGTAGTAATCACCATGTTAATGGGAAAGCTGATGATTTCATCGCCATGTTTAGGGTGAAATTGACGCTTGAGAAATCTGATTCAGTCAATCTGAAGCAGCAGGAGCATGCTGGTCTTTCTCGTTTCAATCTAGAAAGTTGATTACAGTAATTTTTAATGGTGTTTTGCAACTTAGTTACTTCGTACTTTTTTTTGGGATTAAAGTATACATTCATTTATTCTTTAGATGTATTTTTTTTATAATTGGGCAGATTAAGAAATAGATCGAGTCGGTATTTTTGGACAGTCTTATACTCCGTACAAGGATTATGTTTTAACATGATTTGGAAATTAGATTGTACACAAAGAAGTTGGTCGCCTTTGCTTGTAATAGAGTAAGAATATTTAGACACTAGAACTATCAGTTTCTTTTCGGACATTGTTTGTAATAGAGTCTAATAATAATAGTCGGACCTTGATAAACTTCGTTCTTCAGGATGCGAGCCCGTGACGCTCTACTTAAGTGCAAGGAGCTTAGACTGTCGAAGAATGATATGAAGAAAGTTTTACCTATTGTAGATACAAGTTCTTCTGACTCAAGTGAGGCAATCAACAATTATGATTTTTATCCTATTTTGTACTTGTCTATAATAGAGCAATATATTATCCGTTCTTTGACTTGGAATGTGATTGAACGTATGAATTGCTAGCACTTTTTTTAATTGTGTAGTAGTACTTGGTCGATATGGAGTGCTTTGTGCTAGAGCCTCTATGCTTTGGAAAGTGGGTAACCAATTGATTTACAAGCTGAACCAATTGTGCTTCTTTTCAAAATAGATGCTCATTCTGAGTCTTATGTTATCCTGCAGGATGTGCCTCCAATAGTGCTTCTTTGGTTCTTGAGAGAACACCGGGATTGATCCAGACGCTACTGGCCTGCTGCTGCTATCACCGCTACCCTTTGCACCTTGCCAGTAGGTCGCTTTGGATGTATTCGCAATCAAGTCATTCTTCCCCTAGCTCACACTTTTTTTAGAAAACATACTCATTTTGTAGGATGTTAGGATATTAATTTTATACTCAGTAGCACACTATTGTGTGCTTCTAATGTAATTTTGACATATGTTGGCTTCATTATTATATATATATATATATATATATATATATAGAGGTAGGTTCAAATAAGGTCAACAATTTTTTTAAGTCTATATTAAAGTTACAGATGACATACGTTAAAGTTGCATTTGTTCAAAATTGATATGAAACTATAACATTCAGCACTTTTCTCACTTCAAGTGATAAAGTGCAACTTTATCACTCATCTCGTGTAACTTTAAGCACTTTTTGTGTAACTTTAACACTGGAACTTAGGAACTTAAAAAAGTTGTTGACCTTATTTGAACCTACCTCTATATATATATATATATATATATATATATATATATATATATATATATATATATATATATATATATATATATATATATATATATATATATATATATATATATATATATATATATATATATATATATATATATATATATATATATATATATATATATATATATATACGATATTTTTTTATGAAAATCAGTGTTTAATTTATTTAAGTTGATATATGAAAATGAGTACATTGTATTTCAATGGTTGTGTTATCTTGAATATTTAACGAATTAAGGTAGCAAAGAAACAATTTTAGTGTGTTACATGGTTTATTAAGTTGGTAGGCAAAGAAACCATTTAAGTAAATTACATGGTTTATTAAGTTGAGATAAGAAACCATATATCTCTTCCATATGGTGTTTTTCTCATGAACCAAAGAAATCATTTATCTCTTAAAATTGGTTTGTAAATCATAAGCAAAGAAACCATTTTTCACAGATGATTTCTTACCCTAAGACACCTTCGACCTGGAGATCATCTCCAAAATGGTGCCTTAGGGCATTTTAACATGATTTCTTTGCCCTCTTTTCTACTAGTGGTTAATAATAATATTTTTATTCCAACCTAATATAGAGTTTATTATTAATCCCCCTGGAACCCGCCCTCACTAAACCTAAAACGCACCATAGTTTTACAACAGCTGGGCTCTATATTCCTATTCCCTAAACTTTAACACTGCATCATCTTCATCAGATCTTATACAAGGTTATCCTTTAATTCCTCCTGAACTTGACTTGATTTATCCTTGGAAATCCTATACAAGGTTATTTTCTATTCCTTTTTCTTTCAATTTTAAGCACACAATTCTTGTATTTTCATTAATATAGGGTTGAATTAGAGTTGAATGAACTTGCACTTTAGGTTAGAATGATTCAGTTGAATTAAATATAATTAACTATTCTTATATAATTTGAAGCATAGGATTTGGGGAAATTCCGAATCGAGATACTTGTTCGAGGATTTGCTCGAGTCTAGACTATACTGTTAATTTTTCTTTTGTCTAAGTTGATTAACTTTTTTTTGTCCAAACATGTATGTATAATGCCTTTGGTGATTCAATCAATAAACTATATGAACTGTCTACTGGTAACAAAAAAAGAGAGAAATCTCAGTTCGCAAATCACCTACCCATTCGATATCAACCTCCCTAAACATTAATGAAATTCGTTTGTGTTGATTTTTTGTTGGATTTCGATATTCCGTTGATTTGTTCTGTATTTCGTTGATTGTATTTTTCTTTTCTGTTGATTTCTGCAGTTCAGTATTCCAATGCTTTTGTGTATGCTATTCTGTTGCAGTTGAGTATTTGTATCTTCAAAAAATGAACATAATAATAATACTACTCCTACCTTTTTGTTGCAGTTAACTCCAATCTCAATCAATTCTGCCTCCCAACTAATAATACTACTCCTACTAATCCTAATTACTCCTCCCCTAATTTTCATAATAATAATAATAACAATTTCAATTTCTTATTCTCTAACAGTAACAACCCTCCTGATTCCTCATATTGAAACTGTAAGGTTCAACAACAACCTCATAGATATTGAAATAGAAACACCTCTTTCACTATATATACTCCAATAAAAAGAATAATTATACTAAATCAATCGATTTTAACAGTAAAAAACGATCAATCGTAGAACAAAAAAGCGCAAACAAGCAGAAAAACGAAAAATTAGGGTACCTCGTGTTTAGGGTCGTTTTCGATTAGGGTTTTTGGTTTTCTGGGTTCTTCGTCTGTGTCGTCTTTGTCTGTGTCGTCTTCGTCTGTGTCGTTCCTCTCTGTGTCTTCGTTTTTTTGATTAGGGTTTTTGGTTTTCTGGGTTCTTCGTCTGTGTGTCTTCGTCTTCTGTCTGGTCTTCGTCTGTGTGTCTTCTGAGTTCTTCGTTGTGTCTTCTGTCTGTGTCCTTCGTCGTCTGTGTGTCTTCTGTCTGGGTTCTTCGTCTGGTTTTTTTATTAGGGTTTTTTTTGTTTTTTTGGTGTTGGTTCTATCTTCTTCAATTAGGATTCTTTGTCTTGCTTGTAGCTATCTTTGTTCATAAGGTTCTTCGTGTTTCTATCTTGCTTGTAGCTATCTTTTTTGTGTTTTGAATTTTGTATTTTCAATTTTGTATTTTCAATTTTGTTCAATTTCTAAGAAGATAACTTAACATTTTGTGTTTTATTATTTGTAATTTAGGCCCTGTTCTCCTGGACTTATATTCAGACAGTTTCAGTTCAGTTCAGTTCAGACAGTTTCAGTTCAGTTCAGTTCAGTTCAGACACATTCAGTTCAGTTCAGTTCAGTTCAGTTCAGACTTATTATTATTATTATTATTATTATTATTATTATTATTATTATTATTATTATTATTATTATCATCATCATCATCATCATAATAATAATAATATTCATTATTATTATTGTTATTATTATTATTATTATTATTACAGTGGATGATGAAAATAATAACGGTAAAAGAACGATATTTTCGAATTTAAACTTACATAAATGACCACAAATATTTCCGTCAATACAATCTAAATCCATTACGAATTTATTTTTTTCAGTTCAGTTCAGTTCAGTTCAGACACGTTCAGTTCAGTTCAGTTCAGACACATTCAGTTCAGTTCAGTTCAGTCAATTTAAGTCCTAGAGAACAGGGCCTTAGAAGTCTTTGGAACCATTTGTTAGGAAAATAGGTTCCATTAATGGAGAAGTTTTTAATAAGATCCAAAATTTTTAACATGTACCTTTGGCACCTCTTTTTAGTTAACAACCGGTTTCATTAGTAAGGTCTTTGGAACCGGTTGAACCTACAAAAGGTGCCAAAGTATTTTGATATGGGCTAAAAATTTTAGACACTACCTTTGGCACCTCTTTTAGTGAACAACCGGTTCCATTGATAAGGTCTTTGGAACCGGTTCAACTTACAATAGGTGCCAATCATTTTTTTGGTCATCTAAGGAACCTCTTGTTCTTACAACTGGTTCCTTTTGATAGGTTCCAATGGCATTAATTCTACTAGTGTCATCAACAAGTTCCGGCCCATTATCTTCCAATCCTAAAACATCGTTCTTCCCCACATCATCAATAAAAATAGATTCAAAACTCATACAAGCGGTTTCAACCTCCTCTAAACCAAGATCCAAATTACACACAAGGGGTTCACAATATTTCATTGGATTATCACATATGGGCGACTTGGTTTCTTCATTCATGTCCCATGACTTCACAACACTTATCACCTCACTCAACTCATCCCAAAGTTCAACATCCTCAACAATAGGCTCACAAGAAGCGGCATGAAGCTCAAGAGGAGAGCAAGCGGAGGGGATTGAAGGTTCAACAAGTATAGAGGGGGTAGACTCTTGACTTTCCTCTATTATATCGGTGTTTTCATCAATGAAACTCTTCAAATTCCCACTATCCTCACCCAATTCTTCACCAAAAACTCCTCCATCAAGGATTATCTCCTCTTTCGCCTCTTCTAGGGTAGACGATTGAGGTTCTTCAAAGGAAATTTCGCTTCCAAAAGGACCTTCATCGGCAGCTTCGTCACTGGGTTGTTCCCTTTCCCCAAATGAACATCCTTCATCAAGTTGTGAAGTTCGAGTTAAAAACATTAGGGTTTGAACCGCCAAAGCATTCAATCTAACTTTACATTCCTCTCTTTCCCTCTGGATTTCGGCCAAGATTTCATAGTCCTTTTGCAATTGGATGGCCATTTCTTGTTGGCTCCTTTGCATTTGAAGAATCAATTGGTTTAACTCCAAGTTGGGCATTTGATGGTCATTGGGGTTTTGGAGTGCTACTTGTACATATTGTTGGTAGTGAGGTTGAGGTGATTGGTAATATGGTGGGTTTTGGGGAAATTGGCTTTCATAAGGAAAAATATGGTGAGGCATGGTGGGTTC
Organism: Agrostemma githago; assembly: GCA_958450325.1. Lineage (NCBI taxonomy): Eukaryota > Viridiplantae > Streptophyta > Magnoliopsida > Caryophyllales > Caryophyllaceae > Agrostemma > Agrostemma githago. The sequence continues at coordinate 21,263,950 of OY288244.1, read as the reverse complement.
ACGATGGTAATTTGAGTAATAACCGCCACGATCACATGGATGATAAGCACTCACTCGATGGAAGCCGTTTCCATATCCTTGAAGCTCATACCCACGGGTTTCTTGATTACCCGATGAAGCTTTGTGGTAGCTAGGAGACATCATGGCATAGTCTCGATTCATGAAGGAAGAGGAGTAGCTTGTTGTAGCTTCTATGAGTGGGGAGTTTAGATCGAACCTCATGCTAAACTCGAAAATCGTGGCTCGTACCCAGTTGAGGACCTCTCAATCTAGCAACCGTCCATTAAAGCGGCTGTAAGTTGTAAAGAAGAAGATGGTCACCACCTCTAGGCACAAACTGTAGACTAGGAGCAAACGTGAGAAGTCTAGTGCTTTTTGGGAACTAGACAAGAATGAAATAAACTTCGCACACACAAGAAGCAAAGGAACAAAAATAAAAAAGCAAAAAGACAAAGTCAAGAAAATAGGTAAACAAGGTCTAAACTAGCCCCGTCCCCAGCAACGGCGCCAAATTGACGGTAGGGATTTGCCGTGGATCCCCACCGATCAAATAATAACCAACTAATCCTAACTGGGTAGAAAGGGTAAGTCGGGTCGAGTCCACGGGGACGGTAAAGAGGGTTTAGACCAAGTTCCACCTAAAGACTTGACTAGGTCTCGCGGCTAAGCTAAACAAGAATGATAAGAAGGGAAGGAAATATGACTGAAAATAAGCTAAGAAGGAGAAATCAAATAAGGAAAGAATAGGGTTAGGTCGGGTTCATAAGTGTAGTGGGATGGTTGGGTAATCGAGGGTGTAGGTTTCACCTAGTCACTAAGGTCGGTCCGTGCTCTCGCGTCAAAGCCAATGTCCGCACTCTCGTGTCTAAGACAAAACCCGAATACTCATGCAAGATATTACCCAATACACAAGGATTCAACCACAAATCAATCACCCAATGAGAAGAATAAAACAAGCAAGAGGGAGAAGAATAAAACAAGCAAGAGGAGCATTTGCAACTACTACTCTAACAAGCATTTCATCAAACACATAGTGTGCACAATGAGTGACTAGTAACAAAGATTTGACCTTTACCCCCAATCAACCCTAATCACCCATAATCAACACATAATCCCCCTACTAACCCCACAAAAGTCTACTCACACATAGTAAAACTAATACTAACACTATCAAGAGGAAACAACACAAATAACAAAACATCCATTATGAAACAAGCAAGAACAAGAACAACAAGAAAAGATTGAAACTTGAAAGATTAAACAAGGATTAAGAGTAAAGAGAATAAGAAGATTATACCTACTAACAAGAGGATGAAAAGATAAGAACTTGCATTAATGCGAAAAACCCAAAACAATCTCCCAAGGTTGTCAATCTTGGATGAATCTTGAAGAATTCCCTTAATACAAGACTAATTACTAAGATTAACGATAAACTCAAGACTAATCTACACTAATCTAGTCTAAAGTAGTCTAGGGTTTAGTGGGTAATGTCTAACATAAGCTGAGATTACAAGAGGGGGGGGGGTATTTATAAGGTTACAAGAGCAAAGGAGAAGAATAAAGGAAGCGTGGGTTACAGATGCTCCATCCCGGTCAGGATGATGGTGGTCCCGACCGGGATGGAGTGGTCCCGACCGGGAAGGACCTGGTCCCGACCGGGATCATGAATAACACCGGGCGGTGTTATTGCTCTTCTCGGTCGGGATGGATGATGATCCCGACCGGGACGAGATGGTCCCAACCGGGATGGCTCCACGGTCCCGACCGGGATGGTTGGTCCAGACCGGGATGGCTCATCAGAAGAGCTGCTTTGTTTGCTCTTCATCCCGACCGGGATGGACACTCATCCCGCCCGGGAAGGGTCTTGTAGGCCTCCATTTTGATCATAAAGGTCCCCATTTGCTCTTCATAGGCTTCTCGTCGATTCTCGGCGCTCGGGATCGAGTCTAAGGAGCTCGGGAGTGGGTCTCGAGGTCTCGGGATCGAATCTAAGGCACCGAGTGATCGTCCCTTATTTTCGTTGGCTCCAAATGTGTAGGAAACGAGTCGGAATCGTTCCAATTCTCCTTGAAGGGTCTTGAGAACCTAAAACGAACTAGAAGAAGCATAAGTAGCCCAGAAACCGCTCCAAAGAGCGATTTCACAAGAGAAACCGGGACCAAGCACAACAAATAGGCACTACAAAACACATTTATCAGCGATAAAACCAAAACCGACATTTCAACAACCTTGACCTTGGGGGCTACTAAGTAAAACAAATCGTAAGAAGGAAACTTACATCCTCGATGCGCAGCTGGCTCACCAGCATATTCTCCGACGAGTAGTGACTTGTCATACTCTTAGCCTGAGCCAACCACCATTCAATCCCCGCCGGAAGCCTTACCGGACGAGCATGCACCATCCTAAGTGCCAATGAAGGGATTTAGGAATAAAACCAATCCTGCAAAAACCCAAAAACATAATTAGCAAAACCAAACCAAACTAGGTGAAACCTCAAAACCTCCCCTAATCAAAATCAACCCCCCAGCGGAAAAAATGTGAAAACCCATAGCAAATAATTGAAACCACTTATACCGAAGCACATGACAATCTATGCGCAATATCTAGACAAAACAAACTCAATCGAATCCCAAAGCATTCCTAAGGTAAATTTTAAACTCGTGAGTCTAACGAACCGCTAAGCATTCAAACCTCAATTTCAGTTCAATTTTAAACGAGCCCCTTATAGCACTCAAAACAATTTAAAACGAGCCCCTGTAGCGCTCAAAACAATTTTAAACGAGCCCTTGGTAGCGCTCAAAATCCGATTTCAAACGAGTCCCTAGTAGCACTCAGTTTAATTCAACGAGTCCCTGGTAGCACTCAGAATCAAAACAATTTTAAACGAGCCATTGGTAGCACTCAAAATTCAATTTTAAACGAGTCCCTAGTAGCACTCAGTTTAATTCAACGAGTCCCTGGTAGCACTCAGAATCAAAAGAATTTTAAACGAGTCCCTTGTAGCACTCAAAAGTATTTTAAACGAGCCCCTTGTTGCGCTCAAAACCATTTTAAACGAGCCCCTTGTAACGCTCAAAACCATTTTAAACGAGCCCCTTGTAGCGCTTAAAACAATTTTAAACGAGCCCCTTATAGCGCTCAAAACTATGTAAAGCGAGCCCCTTGTAGTGCTCAAAACAATTTTAAACGAGCCCCTTGTAGCGCTCAAACCCATTTTAAAAGAGTCCCTAGTAGCACTCAATTTAACTTAAAATTCCGATTTTGGATGAGTCCCTGGTAGCACTCAATCCAATTTCAATTCATGTCAATTTAATTTAATTTAATTCAATTCAGTTTTAAGTGAGTCCCTGGTAGCACTCAGAATAATCAAATCAACCTGTAACAAGTCCCTAAGCATTCAATTCACGTTCCCCTAAGGAATACCTAAAGCAAAATCGAAATCAATACAACCATCCGCCAAGGATATCTAACTAGAATTAAGACACCAATAAAGAATCAAGCAAAGAGCCTATGTCAAAAAGCCGAAACTACCAAAGCAAGAACAAACCCAAACAAAATAAGACAAACTCACAAAACAAAAACAAAAACCCTTAACTAAAACAAATAAGCAAACGGTATATCTTGCCCGAGGGACGTTAGTATCCGCCCGGAGGCACAGCAACAACAATTTTGCCCGAGGGACGTTAAGTATCCTGGAGGCACAACAATTTTGCCCGAGGGACGTTAGTATCCCGGAGGCATAGCATGTTGGCCCGAGGGACGTTAGTATCCCACAAGCACAGCAATTTTGCCTGAGGGACGTTAATATCTCGAAGGCACGACAACAGCAATGTTCGAGTAGATACCAACGCCCTCGAAGGAATCTGATACCTCCACAGCAATTTTCGATTGGATACCAACGCCCTCGAAAGAGTTTGATACCTCCACAGCAATTTTCAATTGGATACCAACGCCCTCGAAGGAGTCTGATACCTCCACAGCAATTTTCGAGTGGATACAAACGCCCTCGAAGGAGTCTGATACCTCCACAGAATTTTTCATTCGAGAGGAGACCGACGCCCTCGAAGGATTTATTTTTTCCTAGGGATTAGAGGCATCCCGAAAAACAGCTACTCGAGTGGAAACTGACGCCCTCGAGTAGTTAGCAACATCAGTTTCGTCCTAGGGCTCAAAGCATCCCCGAAGACAGCTACTCGAGTGGAGACTGACGCCCTCGAGTAGTTTAGCAACAGCAATTTCGTCCTAGGGGTCAGAGTATCCTCGAAGACAGCTGCTAGAGCGTAGACTGACGCCCTTGAGTAGTTAGCAACAACAATTTTGTCCTAGGGGTCAGAGCATCCCCGAAGACAGCTACTCGAGTGGAGACTGACGCCCTCGAGTAGTTTAGCAACAACAATTTTGTCGTAGGGGTCAGAGCAACCCCGAAAGACAGCTTCTCGAGTGGAGACTGACGCCCTCGAGTAATTAGCAACAACAATTTTGTCCTATGGGTCGGAGGTATCCCGAAAAACAGTCGTTCGAGTGGAGACCAACGCCCTCAAATGGTTCTTTTATTTCATTATTGTTTCGTCCTAGGGGTCAGAGGCATCCCAAAAGACAGCTACTCGAGTGGAGACTGACGCCCTCGAGTAGTTTATCTAATTTTGTTTGGTCCTAGGGGTCAAAGCATCCCCGAAGACAGTTGTCCGAGTGGAGACTAACGCCCTCGAACGTTTTATCAAGGGTTCACAAGCATCCCTAAAGGAAAATTTGCTTAAATAAAGACAAACATATAAGAGCACTCTTTGCACGTACGCTTAACGCGTCACCTACACACTAAAAACTTTTAAAAACGAAAATAAACCGTTTAAAATAAAACAAAGAAGATATAACGCGTGCGCATAAAAAATAAGAACGAGATATCAAGTAACGGCCCGGGCCCAAGCAAGCAACCGCAAGCGAAGACATCAGGTATGATTTCTAAGCTATGGCTGGCGAGCCTCAACACGTAGTCTACTAGACTTAAAACGACCCGACCGGACAGCCACCAGGTCGTAATCTTCGATTGACCAGGGCAGCTATACTTTGTCTTTCGCCTTGTCCAAGCCTCAGTCAAAGTGGGGGCTTCTGTAGACACCAAGATTTGGTGGCTGCAGAAGTGCCCAACAAACACCCAATGACGATTTGACTGCAACGCAACGCAGGTTCGCGATGTTGTGATAGTTTTTCTATAGAACGGATCAAATAATTACTCGTAAAAATTAAAACTAACATGATGGCAGCCTTAGTCGTGTCGTTACGGTCGCATAGACACTAATTAGAGTCAATTCCGACACCGGGACCCCCGAGTCGGTCCCGAAACACAAACCGAGTCAGCACCGCGCCAAGTGAACCTCGGGTTGCACACCCGAGGCCCACTAACGTTCACGGCGCTAGGTCAAGCCGCGGGAGCCTTAATCCCCAAGTAACAAATTATACTCCTCCCTCTCGGTTTTGGAAAGTATCAAAATCGTAACTTCAAAACTCCAACCGCCCCACCACACGCGTCTCAGCTTCACCGCGCCCGAGCCCAGGCGCCTGAGTCTTGGTGCGCCCCAGCTCAGGCGTCCATATGGGCGACGAGGGTCGAAAACACCTATAAATACCCTCCTCCGCCTCATTCATTCGACACAATTCACATTCTTCTCTTCCCCCTCTAAACTCTCGCTAAGGGCTCGCACTCCGATACCCGAGGCAAACGATCCACTCGATCGTAGTTCCGATAAAAGCGACATCGACACTACTCCTCATCTTCGAGCACCCCAATCGATACGGAGGTGCCTGTGATCGACTAGCTCACAACTAGTAGCGAAGCTCTGCCGGATTAGCCGAACTAGTCGTTAGTAACGAAGCTCTGCCGGAGTAGCCGCAAGAAGGGTAAACGGTAACGGAGCTCTACCGGAGTCACTAGTCAAGTTAGGAGGATCTGCCTGTTGAAACTGAGTCGTCACTAGGTCATCTAAACAAAACTTTCCATATTTGCACTTTCTTTTATTATGCACTACGATAACACTAGATGTGGACACTAGGTCCACGAGCATCTACTGAAACACGTAAACGTCCCGACTTCAATCACAAGTACTAAAACACACTAAATAGACCCGACTAATTCCGAGATCCGCTCTCAAACTATCTATGCATCGAGTCCCGTTTAGTGTACATTCCGAGGGTGCAACTCCTCCCAAAATGATTTACTTACATTCGCATTTACAGTTTTTCGTATGATTTATTGCTTTTATGACCTTATAATCGCATGTTAAATCACCTAACACGAAATTCAAAACGTAAAACATCTAAAACTGAACAAAGTGATGGTCGGGTCCCGTATTAGTCCAAGTGCTCGCCTTACTAGGTTTGACGAATCTCTATTAATACCGAACCGGTGTATTCTAAGCAGAATACCAGGTAAGGTATACCATGAGAACGACTAATATTCGTATTATCACGTTAAAACTGATTTGCTAATACGTATAATACTAGTACTCTCTACTCTCCTATGTGCATCTTTTCATGGCCTGCCTGTCACGTGAAATCGCATGCAAAGAATGTAAACTCAACTACTTTGACAAAATTTACTTGTCCTTAAACAACCGACGTAGCAAAAGGAATAGGGTTAAAATAACGGATGTTACAGTACTTCCGCCACAACAAAAGAACTAGGTTATCAGCCCACCGATTGATTAGTAAAGGCCGCTATAGTGCAGGCGGGATTGGGTGTTGACATCTATCGGATGTTGGCTTCCCAATACGTACCCTCACCCCTTAATTAGAATCGACAGTTTCCGGATGTCCGAAACCATTGGCAATGAAAGTCATTCCAGGCATGGAGTGCTTAAGGGTACAAGTCTTTATCTTTAGGTCTCGTGCCCCTCAACTTTGAGCCGGCAAGGGAGTAAAGTTGACTAGAACGGTTTCCGAGTCCCCATACTTGACTCGATGGCGACTCCACATATCGGCAACGAATTCAGTTCACTAAAAAGGCCGCCTTACCAAATGAATCGGCCTTTAAATATTTACAACCACGACTCGATCGATTCCAAACGAAAACGCGGGTGCCTGCACCCGTCTAGTACAAGTCCGGATCGTCATCCGAATCGAGGTCCGAAACATTGCCCCGTACGCGAGATCGGACCGGCCCCGACCGGGAAGGGGCCGCGTGGGTGGCCGCCGCCACACGATAAAAAACCAGGCCGGTCCCGCGCGGGATGCCGGGCGGTGCGGATGGACGTCCACAGGATTGAGGATGACTTAAGGCTAGAGGGCCTTGCTAAGGCCTCTAGCAAGGGGTATCAAGGGGCCAGCTAATCCACCAGCAAGCCCACATCTGCAGCTGCAACCCGCAACATCTTCGACGAGGTTAATCTACTAGATGCCTCATCCAAAAAGAATACCCCAGCTTGGGTATTCACTGATATAGGGACCACCGATAGGCCCAACTCCTGAGCTCCCGGTAGAGAAGCGTTTCAAGAGCTACAACATCCAGGCCTATTACCAATATCACCGAGGTAATGAGCACGATACCGAAAAATGCTGGAAATTGAAGCTACTCATCCAGGACTTGATCGAGAGTGGGAAGATACCGATGCCCGGTGACAAATCGAGCAACAAAGAAAACCCCTTCACCGCCCATGCCATCTTCTCTGGGGAGGTGATCTACTATTCTCACCTCATTTCTCCTTTCATCCCACAAATCAATGGAATCTGGTTCGATGATGAAGAAAATGCGTACTTGGCTAAGAGGGAGGTTGTCCCCGTCACTTCTGAAGAGGTCCGAAAGGCTAAATCCAATGCTTTAGCCAGTAACAACCTCGCTACTGTCGCTCGTCCTTATCAAGCTACTAGCTCTAAGGACGCCCCTATCTCAACAACCGTCACTGAACCTGCCAGGACGGAAACCAATCACTGACACGGCTCTAGTCAAATAGTTGAAGAGGGCTCGAGTTGATCTCACCATATGGCAACTTTTGGTTAGCTCGCAAGAACATCGGGAAGAACTCACTAAGGCTCTCAATCAAATCAAGGTCGACTCACTGGTTACCCCACCTGAAATGATAGCCACCATCATGCCCCATCTCAAAGGCAAATCCAACGAAGAAGGCCCACTTATTACCTTCTCTGAGTCCGACCTACCACCGTTCGAGGCCACCCATAACTTGGCCTTGTACATCACGGTGATCTGCCGAGGGAAATACCTCCTGATGACCCTAACTGACGACGGGTCCGCTGTGAATGTCCTTCCCTTAAGGACCGCTAAAGCCCTCGGCATTACCGAGGCCGACTACCTCCCGACGGCGTAGACTATCCAGGCTTTTGACGGAAGCCCGAAACCGGTTGCTAGGGTCGTTAAACTAAAAATTATAACGGGCCCAATTGAAAAAGAACTAGAATTCCAAGTGATTGATGTCACCTCCTTTTTCAACCTACTCCTCGGGAGGCCATGGATCCATGCGGTCAATGTCATATCCTCTACCCTCCACCGAAAGGTCAAGATGCCTCTACAAGACGGTGTCATTACCCTGGAGACAACTCCCTTAACCGTGGCTAGATGCAACGCCGCGGGCTGAGCCGACCCACGAGGATTCGATTTCGTGGGGATGATCGAAGAGGAATATCTTTTCAGGCCCTATTTCTCCACTAGCATCGATATGATGCTACAAAACTTGGGTTATCTACCGAGGGCTACTTCAAGGCCATATCTTCCAGCTGGGAAGATTATTGAAGTCCTAAATGAAGGAGAATAGCGATTCGGCCTAGGGTATGCTATAACCCCGGGAAATGTGGTCCGAGCAGGAATGGAGAAGGCCTGCAACATCATCAAGGGTACCTACTTGGGCCCTTACAGCCCAAGACTAACCGACTACTTTGTTACTCCAGTATTCAGGGTTGTTCAAGTGGGCCTTTACCAGCCCACCATCGTATATCCTGAGACCAATTTGGCTCGGGAATGTAATTTCATTCCAGATGACATATTCGCCCTCGTCCAGGGTGAATCAAAGGAAGGTGCTGACAATGCAGAGCCTATGCTGGGGCTCCTATTTCGGGAAGACAAGGCTCTCCCAACCCCAAAATAAGACTTGGTGAACCTGATCCTCCGAAGCTGATCTCTGAAGTCGGCTCCGACACTGGGAAAAGGGCATAGAGGAGGACCATCAAGTGGACTGACAGCCAGGGTCGAGTCTACAAGATGACCACCAGTGAAGGAGACATGCCGGATACCGAGTCTGAGTCAGAGTCAGAATCTGAGTCCGAGTCTAGAGGGTCTGGTGTTAGAGTTCAGTCTGTAACCCCTCTTTCTATAGTCACTTCCACTGGAGTCTCGGGGTCTGCCCCGAGAGCACTCCCTACCCCGCTTCTGACCAACGATCAGATGGCCGCTCTCTTTGAGCTGTTTTCTAAATTCACTATCAATAATAACGATAACCGTTCTACTTACGACTTGTCTTATTTTCAAAATGCTTTCAATTTCAAAAAATTTATATGCAATCACATTGAGAAACCCGACGAACAGGTACCTCTACCTCCGCATATAATCGAGCAACTCGAGCAAAGGGAATCCCAAGATCCGATAATTGAGGAAACCGAATCCATCAATGTGGGAACCACCTTAGAACCTCAGATGTTTAAGTTAGGTTTATCCTTAGATCCCGAGGAGAGACAACAATTCACGAGCCTTCTCCAAGAGTTCAAGGATGTCTTCGCATGGTCCTACAAGGATATGCCGGGGGTAGATCGGGAAATAGCTGAACACCGTATACCCATCAAAGATGGGTGAAAACCGGTAAAACAGAAGCTCCGTAGAATGAGGCCCGAATGGTCTCTCAAAGTCAAAGAAGAGGTCGACAAACAGTTCAAAGCCGGCTTCATACAAGTGTCTGAATATCCAGACTAGGTTGCAAACATCGTGCCGGTACCTAAGAAGGACGGTAAGGTGCGGGTATGTGTGGACTTCCGGGATCTCAACAAGGCAAGCCTGAAAGATGATTTTCCATTACCAGACATCGATATACTGGTGGACAACACGGCCGACCATGCTCTTTTATCTTTTATGGACGGGTATGCCGGGTATAATCAAATCAAAATGGCAAAAGTAGATATGAGTAAGACCACCTTCATTACACCTTGGGGTACTTACTGTTACACCGTTATGCCGTTTGGTCTTACAACGCCGGGGCCACCTATCAACGAACCGCCACGACCTTATTACACGATATGATGAATAAGGAAGTGGAAGTTTATGTGGACGACAAGAGCGTCAAATCCAAAGACCAAAATGGGCACATTCCAGCCCTAAGGAAATTCTTTACCCGATTGCGCAAATACAACATGAGATTAAACCCTCGAAAGTGCAGTTTCGGGGTAACATCGGGCAAATTACTGGGCCATATCGTTAGCCAACGCGACATCGAGGTTGACCCAGCTAAAATCAAAGCCATCACCAAGATGCAACCACAAAAAACCGAAAAAGAAATAAGGGGGTTTCTCGGGAAAGTCCAGTACATCAGCCGGTTTATTTCGAAACTAACCATGGTATGTGAACCGATTTTCAAAAAACTAAAGATAGGAGAAAAAACACTGTGGGATGAGAATTGTCAAGCGGCTTTCGACAAAATCAAGGAGATCATGTCCGCTCCACCAGTATTAATGCCACCTCAACCTGGTTTGCCTTTATCATTATACCTGACAACGACCGAGACAGCCCTGGGGGCTATACTGGCCCAGACAGTCGACTCGGAAGAACGGGATATTTAATACATCAGCAAAAGTTCTTGGAGTATGAATATAAGTATACAATGCTCGAGAAACGTGCCTAGCCCTAGTATGGGCCACCAAGAAGTTTCGACATTATATGCTCAGTCATGAGGTACATGTAGTATCCAAAATGGATCCTATCAAGTACCAAGAAGCCCATCCACGGCGACTCATCTCTAGTCATCAATCAGGCTCTCCAAAAATGGAAGACTCGGAACGCCAATCTAGTGGCCTATCAGGCGCGAGTTAGGTTTCTCAAAAAACAATTTCAAAAGGTAGAATACATTTATCTACCCCGGGAAGAAAACCAGTTTGCAGATGCACTTTCCAAATTAGCATCTTCATTGAATATCCTGGAGCACCTGACCAGCATGCCGATTTGCGTCGAAAGACGATCCGAGCCGGCATATATTCACGTTATCCAGGACATCGAAATAACCGATTCAAAACCTTGGTACCAGGCTGTTCTAACCTATTTGACAACAGGGCAATATCCTCCAGGAACTGAAAACCGGGCCAAGAAAGCCCTACGGAGTTTGGCAACCCAATTCCTTTGTACGAACGATGGGCAATTATACAAAAAGACTGCACAGGGGGATGTCCTCCTTATGCATCGACAAAATACAAGCCAAGAAGGTTATGGCCGAGGTGCACGATGGAAAATGTGGTCCCCATATGAACGCCCAGATGTTGGTCCAGAAGATTATGAGGCTCGGATATTACTGGAATAGTATGGAAACCGACTGTTAGTTATATGTCAAACACTGTCATAACTGTCAGATTTTCGCCAACGTGCAACATATGCCGTCATCCCTATTGTACACCATGACATCACCATGGCCATTTTCGACATGGGGAATCGATATAATCGGGAAAGTAAACCCTTTCGGGACGGGAGGTCACTGTTTCATTTTGATGGCTATCGACTATTTCACCAAATGGGTCGAAGTCGAGTCGTACCAAATTTTGAACGCTAAGCACGTTGCGAAGTTCATTCAACACAAGATTATATGCCGATAAGGGGTCCTGCATGAGTTCATCAGTGATCACGGGACGCATTTCCATGCTGAAACCGCTACTCTACTAACAAAATATAAAATTCAGAGGCATACGTCTTCGCCTTACCGTCCCCAAACAAATGGAGCGGTAGAGGCAGCTAAAAAAATAATTGTCACCTTACTTAAAAAGATGGCTGATAATTACCGGACTAGCCCGACAAGACACCTTTTGCCCTCTGGGGATACCGAACGTCAATCCGTACCGCGACCGGAGCAACTCCATATTATTTGACGTACGGAATGGAAGCAGTCCAACCAGTCGTGCTGGAAGTACCATCTCTCAGGATTTTACTCGAAAGCCAAGTACCTGAAGCAGATTGGGTCCAAGCCCGATACGATTCTTTAGTTCTTTTAGACGAACGGCGGTCCCGGGCCCTCAACAATATCCAAATATACCAGAAAAGGATACAACGTGCCTTTAACAAAAGAGTTAGGCCCAGAAATATCAAGGAAGGGGATCTGGTTCTCAAATTGGTCCGTGCATTACTACCAGTCGACCCAAGAGGAAAACTCAAATTCAATTGGGCTGGGCCGTACCTAGTAAAGAAGATCCTATTGGGAGGAGCAGTGATGCTGATAGACTTGGATGGGAATGAATTCGTCAACACAACCAACTTGGACCAGCTTGTAGACACCCGCATTTTGCCTGCTAGTGTCTATAGCAGTTCCCGACAAAACACCCGATGATGATCGGACGTCAACGTGACTTAATATGCTCGAATACGGACTCGGAATCAATAGTATCCGACGTGGGCATTTAGCGGAGTGCAAATCTCTCAAAACAGACCTCAAATCCAGGCCCAGTGGGTCATTCCGAGTCAAATGAGACTAATTTGGGCCAAAACCGACACCAAAAATAAATCCCGTCTTTTGGCGACCGGGTCAAAACCCGGTCAAAGACGAACTCGTCACAAAAACCAGCCTAAGTGCATCTTCTAGAAGCTGGCGCCAAGTCTAAAATCAAATAAAATCAATCAAAACAACAATATCAATTCCTTCCTAAAATAGCTCGATTTGCTTGATCCACTCGATCGAGTGGATTGACCCACTCGGTCGAGTGGAGCGTCAAAAACCGGACCAGATTCATTTCTGAAGGCACTCGACCGAGTGCACTAGGGCACTCGATCGAGTGACCCTAGGTCGTGGGATTTCTCCTATAAATACCCCCTTAACCCCATTCATTTCAAAAAAAAAAGAGGAAGCTTTTCCCATGCATTCTTAGTCTACACTTTCTACCCTAATCCTACCGTACTACACTACACATTACCACCTTTCAATCTTCCACATTCATACACATTCATTTATACACAATCAACACATACACATTCAAAACCCGAGATCAAAACTCGTCAAAGACCCGAGAGCATCCTCTCCCTAACCAAATACACCCTAACTCACCCTACATATCTCGACACTCCCGCGCACACGCCGCTACTACGAGTTCGTTTCCGAGGCCATTTAAGCATGTAGGTTGAGGGTGTCATCAAACCCCGTTTCCTTTTCTCTCTTCTCTTTTACTGTTTTTTATGTATATATTATTATTATTATTATTCTTATTATTATTATTATTATTATTATTATTATTATTATTATTATTATTACTACTACTAACACTAACCTTTAATTTTGTGCATACTAACATTTCATTTATGTATTCTAACACTAACTTTCATTTTGTATACTAACACTTTAATTCCGTATTCTAACATCTAACATTATTATACCGTGTATATATACATACTAGTATTTAAATCTCGGTTTCGGATGCGTTTGACTATAATTGTCGCCTAAAGTCCGTCTAATCCCTTTACGAGCAACGACGGAGGTGGAGCCCTTTCGAGGAGCCCCGCCCCAATGTACTCAAGGGCGTGACGTGATCGCGACTAATCGTAGTTGAACGTATTCAATCCCATTTTAATTAGTGCGGAACCCGTTGACACGAAAACCGACATCACATAACCCGAAAGGGTTAGTTTCGATGTCGTGACGTAGAGGGAGGCATTCCGTTGCTAATTCAAATTTTCTAACGTAAACGTTTTCATAAAATCCCGACAACGGTATTATAATCGCACTTGCACACGATTATAGTACCGGAGGTCGAGTTAAATTCAAATCATGCGATATTCGTATTTAACTCGACCGACCGTCGTTTTCAACCTCAAAAACGAGGCGAGTTGACACTCGTACAGGGGCTACTCGACCGAGTGCGTAGGCCACTCGATCGAGTAGCGTCCATAACTCTGGACAGAACCCTTTTCGAGGGGCTACTCGACCGAGTGCGTAGGCCACTCGATCGAGTAGCGTCCATAACACAGGGCAGAAACTTTTTTGAGGACGCACTCGACCGAGTCAGACCATGACTCGACCGAGTGGGTCCTGTAACCCAGAAAACCGAGGGCCTTGACACACCTTTCAAGCCTCGTCCTTTTATCGACATTAGTCATCACGTGTAAAGACTATCACGTGACTATCCTATTTTCAAAACTCATGCATATCACGACACCTAAAACGATTTTGATCGACGGTCTCGCGCTATTAATTTTATGTCGACGACTCTTTAGTCGTATCCGTCATATAATTAATTTAGACTCCATTTTTCGAGATGATAAGTCGGGACAAGGCATCGAGGTTCGAGATCGGGTTAGCACCACACCTAGGTCTCGAACCTCCGTCCTTTGATTAATATGCAATATAATGCGTAATTAATCGAAGTTCGTCCATTTGCACAACTTACGGTCTAGTTTATATTTATTATATACGGGTCCGTTTCTAGTTAACATTTGCTGCTTATAGTTCAATTATTCTATCTTATTGCTCGTTGTATTGTGAATTCCGGGTTGTATTCCGCCCGTGTAATTTGTAATTTATTTACGAGTTTTCTATTATTTGATGTTTGCCATTTATTTATTTAAATGAACATCGCATGCTAAATCACTTTGACGTGAATCAAGATGCATTAAATGACGTAGTTAACCAATAACTCACATGCTTAGCCCGAAAACGCTGTTCGCATATCATTTAATCGTTTTACTAGCGCGCGCACACGAACACGAACGATGTCTTAGTAGAGGCCGCCATGTGCGGGCGGGGTTGGGTGTCCTTAGTGGGCTTCCCAACACGTACCCTCACCCCTTACTCAGAACCTTTGGTTTCCGGATGCCCGAAACCCTTGGCGCACGAGAGTCATTCTATATACGAAAGCCGGTTTAAACGGTATCGATATTGCAATGCAAAGGGACGAGCCCCATAAACTCTGAAATCGAAGTGGGCTTACTTTGTGCATAGCCCATGACGACATAGAGTGGGCTCGTATGGTTCCGAATAACCACAAAATTCGGTGGCGACTCCATTTTGACTTAAATTTCGAACCCGAGAACAATCTCACCACGAGATTCATTCGCCTACCCAAACCCGCGCGTGGCCGCGTCGGGGTGGACCTACGTCATGTCCACAATTTGGCGACTCCGCTGGGGATACCTGATGTACTACATGGCATCGGGGTTCCTAGGGTGAGACTCGAAGAGAAATCGTTCGAATATTAGTGTGTGCGCATTAGTTTAATGGTTCATGCATAACCCAAATCTTGCCCGGGCCGGTTACTTGTGACCGACGTCCCACTATACCACGGTGCATTCCTACATGGGTGCGCTAAAGACTTCGATGGCGGAACTCACCGGGGTTTTACGGCAGGTCCTAGTTCCAAATCGGCTAGGAAGTCCGTCCCGTTTCGTGAGAATGCGATCGTTGTTGGTATAGACCCTATTTTGACCGACCGAGACTTAGTGTAAAGCATACATAAGCGTCATTATAATGCTTGTTTGACTACGTGCTACTTGGTTTCCGTGTCATTTTTCAAAAAACCGTCATTTCAAAAATGCATCTTTCCAAAAACACCAAATTTTGAAAAACCCGAAATACTGTCCGTTTCGGGACCCGTCTTTTCAAAATATCCAATTTCAAAAACTCGGAATGCTGCCGAAATTTAGACTTACGATTTGACTCAAAATAGCCTATTTTCTAGCCGGCATGCTGTCCATTTCAAAATTCGAATTTCCGATCCACCATTCGATTTTCGAATTTTTCAAATTCCACTTCAATTTTGAAATCTTCAAAATTCCACCTCGATTTTCAAGCCTTCGAGATTCCGTTCTCAATTTTCAAATCTCCAAGATGCCGTTTTCGATTTTCAAATCTTCGGGATCTTATTTTCGATTTTCAAATTTTCGGAAATTTATTTTTCGATATTCAAATTTTCAAAATTCCAAATATTCAACTTATCAAAAAAACTCGGCCCTGTCGGCATGCTGCCAATTTCAAAAGACGGGATCGCCTCCTCAATTTTCAAAACGCGAAATTACTCGCAACCATTCTAATATTTCAAAATGCCCGGTCCTATTGGCCCACTGCCAATTTCAGGACTGTCCTCTCAATTTTCTAAGTTCAAACATTTTTCAAAAACCTTCCTTATTATAGGACCTACCGTAATTCGTGTGTCGGGTCTTTTCATAATTTGTCGAAGGTCTATAGCGTCGAAACTCCGTCGATCCTACATCACGGGTTTCTTCCCCATCCTAGTCCGCCTTTTCCTAAAGGCATAACCGACCAACACGAGTCGTACACTCGTAAATGGAAGGTTCGTCTGAACACTCGAGTCCTAACTAGAAAGTCACACGCGATCTTTCCCTCCGACAGGACGGTCCCCACGACCTTTTCCTAGGGGAATTTTTCCCGTCTTTCAATCCGTTAGTCGAGTCATCCCAATTCAAGTCCTTTAACTTAAGGGTCTACCCTAATCGCAAGGTCTATCCTTATTCAAGTCAAGTCAAGGGTCTCTAGCGTCGAAACTTTGCCGATCTTACATCGCGAGTTTCTTCCCTTACCCCGTCTGCCTTTCCTCGAGGCCGAGTCAACCTTTTACAAGGCATAACCCTATAACAAAAGGTTTGTGGTCCTTACATCTAAGGGTCACTCGTCCGACACTCGAGTCTTAGCAAAACCTACAATCTCACTCGGGGGCTACCCTTCAGCAGAGCGATCAATCACGGTTGCTCTAAGGGTCATGTCCTACACGTGGTGTCTCACGTGTGTCACTTTCGAGTCATTCAGATGCCGCACCATCTGAGACCTATCAGAGTCTTCAGTCTCACTTGGGGGCTGTCCTCCACCCGAGCATTCGACCACAGTCACCTTAAGGGGTACCTTACGTTCATCATACACCGGCGTCCTTATGATGTCTTCTTCGAGTCGTACCTATGCTACGAACACCCGAGTCTCCTAAAGGTTTAGGTCGCCACGGTTGGTCCAAACACGTGACGCGGTCAAACACGGTCGCCCCATTTTCGGACTTACCCTCGTGCAGCTTGAGTCTCATCGTCGAGTCCAAGCCAGAGTTGTTACCTCGTCTAGGTCAACATTCGAGTATCCCGGTCCAGGAGTCTTTGTCGACCCGTAACCCCGGGCCATGTCTAGTTTGACTCCCTCTCTTGCATTTGCGCAAATTCGAGTTTAGGCGAGTCGTGGCACCTGTCGTTTTCTCCAATCAGGGACCTTACCAAAAAGAAACGACCAACCAAGCATTCGAAAGTCCGGATTCGATTCGAGTCTAAGTCTGAGTCCGAGTCTAGGATATCCTACATCCTCTTTTCAAAGTCAGAGTCAGAGTCAACTGTATTCTGTCCTCTTTTCAAAATTCAATAAAATCAGCTTTTCTATTTCTCATATATGCTTTCCTTATGTGTTTCCGAGAACATGATGAACACCATCATACACTGTGAGCACATGCACGTGACTATTATAGGCACATCTATAACGACTGCAGGAACTAAGGCCCGTGTTTTCCTTAACCTGTTCCATGTCTGGTATAGAAAGCTACATAACTACCCTTAGCAGGAGCATATCGAATCCTATGACAAATCTAGGTAGTCTCCTAGTTTGGGTTCAAGATGGAAGGCAAGCCCATTTCCCACAATAAACACCCCTCCAATAAGACTGATCAATCCCTACCTTAGGCATTAGTCTGACCAGAAGCAAAAAAGAAGCATCGTGACTCTATAGGCTTGATGCCAAAAATACCCAACTCGGGACGATACTCCCACCAAGCCTGCTCGGAATTATGATGACAATACCGAGATCCAAATCACCATGCTTACCGTAGAGTACTCCACCGCGAGTTGCACTCACCAACTAGGCTTACACCTTACAAAGGTTTAGCTCCACAAGCCTAATCCAACCGATGGGCCCACCCCCATATCCACCCACAACATCAAAGGGAGGGATAGCAAAAAAAAAAACTGGACAAAAAACAGAAGTCCAAAAAAAAAAAAAAAAAAAAAAAAAAAAAAAGCCCGAAACAAAAGAGCTGGCCATGACCAAAAAAGAACTCTCAACATCCCTCGACCAGATACGATCAATCCCTTGACCGGGACACAGTCAACTCAAGTGAAGGATCCCACGACCGGGGCTAAGAGGTCAACCCAAAAAAAAACAAAAAAATTCAAATACCCATGACCGTGGTCAACGGTCAGCTCAAGTGAAAGCTCCTTGACCGGGGTACGGTCAATTCAAAAATTATCGATACCTATACCATCAAAAAGGGGAGAGACAATCAAGCTGGTTAGCTAACACCACACTTAGCCTTCCCACATTGCAACCCTCAAGACCTTCTCGAGACCTAGGCTAAGAGACAGCCCGGAATTTTGAGGATTCTAGCTCTATAGGATACACCCTAACCATTAGGGCCAGACATGGAAATCAGATCCCGCATTATCGAACCTACCCCGATTGAAGTTCGAGTCATTCTTACTCGACTTCTCCCTTTCCTACCACATTACAGTACCTTACCCTCGAAGCCTTAGCTCCACAAAATCGAGCTCCAGATTTCGAATCATCAAAGCCCCTTACGACCTAGCTCCACATTTCCAAAAACATCCAAACCAGTTACCAACCCCAAACACGGGAACTCAGCTTGCAGTCGGCATAGAACATGCCCAAATAGTTCACACCACCTCTGGGGGCTACCTCGGAGAACGCTCACAGTCACGGGATCAACATCCTAACTATTCTAGCCCTTTGATCAAGACATCATTGGGAATTCACCTAGCCTACACCATCGCTATGGCTAGTTACACACAAAGCCCTAATAAACTAGGCACCATAATATATCCTCCAATCCACTGAACTACGGCTTGGTTTGATTTCACTACACGTGAATACGTAGGCAGCCTTTCAACAAAGGCACAACCACCCACATTGACACAAATTAAAAAAACACCATCATTCCGGTCACGACACTGTCATGTTCTCAACAGTTAGCTTTGTCGTCCAGGAGGCTTCTCTTAGACAGAAGATCTCCATCCACTCACAAAATCCAAAGACTTTCAAAATCTAGCCTCCTTTCTATAGAGTGTCCTAGTACTCGACTCAGTCGAAGACGAGAATCCGTCAGGGACTCGAACCAACATCCATTTTGGGACTATACCCCAAAACCAAAGATCCAAAAGAGCACCAGACTATAACATTGCTACTACTAAGTCCTGTCGTTACAGTCTCGTTACAGACTACTGCAGCCACTCTATAGCACATCCTTCTCATTTCGATGTTCGACTGTGTTGCCACTCGCCTAGGCTACGGATTAGCGCAGCTTAAGAGTCTTGTCATCTTAGGTGGCCCACCCCCCTACCGAGTCACAATCCAATCCCTCGAAAGTCCAAGTCGTGTCTGTCAACTCGTCGTCCTGTCACGTCCAGAGTCGAGTCTGTCGGTACCTCCCTCCTCAAATTTTCACTTCAAAGTTTGCAAAACTTAGCCATTTGAGAAAATCCTTTTCGACAAGGTCAAATTTCGGTCTATTTAAACTGCAAATTTCTACCCCTTTCAATTTTGAAAACCTATCTCCTAGCACGTGAGTTGCTTTCAGGATTTCGATTTCAAAACTAAGCAAAAATCATTTTCCCAGCGCAAGCTAGTCTATAGATGCTAACTGCATTTCCTATGTGCTATTTTGCTATATACTATGCCTGCTATTTCTGCCTATGTATCTAACATTTCAGGTACCAGCTAGTGCTTCCCAACGGAACAACAAAAGCGGTGTTTCTCCTGGAATGCTACATCCAAGACGTGATGTGTCGGCATACGGGTACACCCAAGACTTCAGAAGCAAGTCCCGTGCAACTACTTTACTCCCCAGCGTGAGTCGGTGTTTCTCCTGAAATGCTACATGCAAGTTGTTATGTGTCAGCATACAGGTACACTCCAGACTTCAGAAGCAAGTCCCCGCGAAACTATTCCCCAACGGAGTCAACTTTTCCCCGGTATGCTACATCCAAGACATGATGTATCGGCATACGGGTACACCTACGCCCCGAAAGGCAAGTTTTTACTCCCCACAGAGCATCATCATCAGGTCAGGTACGACTCAAGGCTTCAAAAGCAAGCCCGTACAGCTCACATATTTCCCCAGCGGAACGCCCGAGGCGGCATTTTCCCCGAAATGGTACGGGATGGGCCCACATATAGGCACGCCTAGGACTTATGCAACAAGTCTGACTCCCCGCGGAGCTATCATCATCAGGACAGGTATGACCCTCTGCTTATGGCTGGCAAGCCCTTCACGCAAGTCTACTGGACTATAAACGACCCGACCGGAAGGCTGCCAGGTCGTAATCCTCAATTGGCCTGGTAGCTACTCTGACTTTCGCCTTGTCCAAGCCTCAGTCAGAGTGGGGGCTCTGTAGACACCCGCATTTTGCCTGCTAGTGTCTATAGCAGTTCCCGACAAAACACCCGATGATGATCGGACGTCAACGTGACTTAATATGCTCGAATACGGACTCGGAATCAATAGTATCCGACGTGGGCATTTAGCGGAGTGCAAATCTCTCAAAACAGACCTCAAATCCAGGCCCAGTGGGTCATTCCGAGTCAAATGAGACTAATTTGGGCCAAAACCGACACCAAAAATAAATCCCGTCTTTTGGCGACCGGGTCAAAACCCGGTCAAAGACGAACCCGTCACAAAAACCAGCCTAAGTGCATCTTCTAGAAGCTGGCGCCAAGTCTAAATTCAAATAAAATCAATCAAAACAACAATATCAATTCCTTCCTAAAATAGCTCGATTTGCTTGATCCACTCGATCGAGTGGATTGACCCACTCGGTCGAGTGGAGCGTCAAAAACCGGACCAGATTCATTTCTGAAGGCACTCGACCGAGTGCACTAGGGCACTCGATCGAGTGACCCTAGGTCGTGGGATTTCTCCTATAAATACCCCCTTAACCCCATTCATTTCAAAAAAAAAGAGGAAGCTTTTCCCATGCATTCTTAGTCTACACTTTCTACCCTAATCCTACCGTACTACACTACACATTACCACCTTTCAATCTTCCACATTCATACACATTCATTTATACACAATCAACACATACACATTCAAAACCCGAGATCAAAACTCGTCAAAGACCCGAGAGCATCCTCTCCCTAACCAAATACACCCTAACTCACCCTACATATCTCGACACTCCCGCGCACACGCCGCTACTACGAGTTCGTTTCCGAGGCCATTTAAGCATGTAGGTTGAGGGTGTCATCAAACCCCGTTTCCTTTTCTCCCTTCTCTTTTACTGTTTTTTATGTATATATTATTATTATTATTATTATTATTATTATTATTATTATTACTACTACTAACACTAACCTTTAATTTTGTGCATACTAACATTTCATTTATGTATTCTAACACTAACTTTCATTTTGTATACTAACACTTTAATTCCGTATTCTAACATCTAACATTATTATACCGTGTATATATATATACTAGTATTTAAATCTCGGTTTCGGATGCGTTTGACTATAATTGTCGCCTAAAGTCCGTCTAATCCCTTTACGAGCAACGACGGAGGTGGAGCCCTTTCGAGGAGCCCCGCCCCAATGTACTCAAGGGCGTGACGTGATCGCGACTAATCGTAGTTGAACGTATTCAATCCCATTTTAATTAGTGCGGAACCCGTTGACACGAAAACCGACATCACATAACCCGAAAGGGTTAGTTTCGATGTCGTGACGTAGAGGGAGGCATTCCGTTGCTAATTCAAATTTTCTAACGTAAACGTTTTCATAAAATCCCGACAACGGTATTATAATCGCACTTGCACACGATTATAGTACCGGAGGTCGAGTTAAATTCAAATCATGCGATATTCGTTATTTAACTCGACCGACCGTCGTTTTCAACCTCAAAAACGAGGCGAGTTGACACTCGTACAGGGGCTACTCGACCGAGTGCGTAGGCCACTCGATCGAGTAGCGTCCATAACTCTGGACAGAACCCTTTTCGAGGGGCTACTCGACCGAGTGCGTAGGCCACTCGATCGAGTAGCGTCCATAACACTGGGCAGAAACTTTTTTGAGGACGCACTCGACCGAGTCAGACCATGACTCGACCGAGTGGGTCCTGTAACCCAGAAAACCGAGGGCCTTGACACACCTTTCAAGCCTCGTCCTTTTATCGACATTAGTCATCACGTGTAAAGACTATCACGTGACTATCCTATTTTCAAAACTCATGCATATCACGACACCTAAAACGATTTTGATCGACGGTCTCGCGCTATTAATTTTATGTCGACGACTCTTTAGTCGTATCCGTCATATAATTAATTTAGACTCCATTTTTCGAGATGATAAGTCGGGACAAGGCATCGAGGTTCGAGATCGGGTTAGCACCACACCTAGGTCTCGAACCTCCGTCCTTTGATTAATATGCAATATAATGCGTAATTAATCGAAGTTCGTCCATTTGCACAACTTACGGTCTAGTTTATATTTATTATATACGGGTCCGTTTCTAGTTAACATTTGCTGCTTATAGTTCAATTATTCTATCTTATTGCTCGTTGTATTGTGAATTCCGGGTTGTATTCCGCCCGTGTAATTTGTAATTTATTTACGAGTTTTCTATTATTTGATGTTTGCCATTTATTTATTTAAATGAACATCGCATGCTAAATCACTTTGACGTGAATCAAGATGCATTAAATGACGTAGTTAACCAATAACTCACATGCTTAGCCCGAAAACACTGTTCGCATATCATTTAATCGTTTTACTAGCGCGCGCACACGAACACGAACGATGTCTTAGTAGAGGCCGCCATGTGCGGGCGGGGTTGGGTGTCCTTAGTGGGCTTCCCAACACGTACCCTCACCCCTTACTCAGAACCTTTGGTTTCCGGATGCCCGAAACCCTTGGCGCACGAGAGTCATTCTATATACGAAAGCCGGTTTAAACGGTATCGATATTGCAATGCAAAGGGACGAGCCCCATAAACTCTGAAATCGAAGTGGGCTTACTTTGTGCATAGCCCATGACGACATAGAGTGGGCTCGTATGGTTCCGAATAACCACAAAATTCGGTGGCGACTCCATTTTGACTTAAATTTCGAACCCGAGAACAATCTCACCACGAGATTCATTCGCCTACCCAAACCCGCGCGTGGCCGCGTCGGGGTGGACCTACGTCATGTCCACACAGCTGAAGCGCTACTACCCTTAAAACCTAATCTCAATGTCATTTGCAAAAAGTTTATAAAAATTCATCTTTTATAAATAAACTTTCAAAATTATAAACAAGTCAATAAGCTAGGATTACTTATCCTATTGTCGCATGTATCTCGAACTAATAGTCTTGGTGTATTTCAAAATTGCAAAAAATCTAAGTCCGAACTACGTTTGGTTTGATTCCGCTAATTGTGGATACGTAGGCAGCCTCTCAAAAGGGTATAACCACTGCAATAACGAAAAGACAGGAACGGTATTCATTAATACGTCTTTTATTAACAAAAACCCCGATAAACTCGGGAATTTCAAAACTACATCACACGCAAAAAATAAAAACAACAAAAAAGCACACCACAAAAATAATAGTATATTTAAATAATAAAACTAAGGAGACTAGTACTTAGGGCACTTTGCCCTTTCCCTTGTCTTTTGGGTCGCGCGGAGCCCGATGTCGCCAGGGTGGGTGATAAGTGTTGTTTGTAGTGCCTATTTGTTGTGTTTGGTCCCGGTTTCTCTTGTGAAATCGCTCTTTGGAGCGGTTTCTAGCCTACTTATGCTTCTTCTAGTTCATTTTAGGTTCCCAAGACCATTATTGGAGAGATGAAACGATTCAGACTCGTTTCCGACACAATTGGAGCCAACGAAGAGAAGCGACGATCACCCGGTGGCTTAGACTCGATCCCGAGCCCTTGGGACCCATTCCCAAGCCCCTTGGACCCGATACCGAGCACCGAGAATCGATGAGAAGCCTAACAAGAGCAACTAGGGACCTTTGGGACCAATAGGGAGGCCTACAAGACCCTTCCCGGGCGGGAAGAGTAGCCATCCCGACCGGGAAGGAGTGCGCAAAAAAATACCCACTGATGGGCCATCCCGGCCGGGAAGGATCCACCCCGACCGGGAAGGATGACCCAACCCGACCGGGACCATCCATCCCGACCGGGAAGGAGCTGTTGTAGCCGCGTGACTTTCTTTTCTTCTCCTTCACTCTTGTAACCTTGTAAATATCCTTCCTTTGTATTGTTTAAGCACCTTAGACTCCTCTACATTATTCAAAACCCTAGATAGACTCTCTTAAACCTTAGTTTAATCTTTCTTTAATCCTTTGTTAATCTTAGTTTAATCTTAGTAATTAGTCTTGTATTAAGGAAATTTTTAAAGATTCTTCCAAGATTGACAACCTTGGAAGATTGTTTTGGGTTTTTCTTATTAATGCAAGTTCTTATCTTTTCATCTTCTTGTTAGTAGGTATAATCTTCTTATTCTCTTTACTCTTAATCCTTGTTTAATTCTTCAAGTTTCAATCCTTTCTTATTGTTCTTGTTCTTGTTAGTTTCATTATAAATGTTTGGATATTTGTGTTGTTTTCTCTTATCATTGTTAGTATTAGCTTCATTATGAGTGAGTAGACTTATTGTGGGGTTAGTAGGGGGATTAAGTGTGGATTATGGGTGATTAGGGTTTGATTGAGGGTAAAGGTGAATCCTTTATTACTAGTCACATATTGAGCACTCTATGTGTTTGTTGAATTGCTTGTTTGAGTTGTAGTGGCCATGCTTCTCATGCTTGTTTTCATCTTCTCATTGTGTGATTGATTTGTGGTTGAATCCTTGTGTATTGGGTAACTTCTTGCGTGAGTGTTCGGGTAGACACGAGAGTGAGGACTTTGGTCTTGACGCGAGAGCGCAGACCGACCTTAGTAACTAGGTGAAACCTACACCCTTGACCTCCCAATCATCCTACTACACTTGTGAACCCAACCTAACCCTACTCCTTCCCATATTTGATTTCTCCATCCTTTAAGTCATAATTTCTCTAGTTTGATAGTTGCATCAAGTTTTAGTTATTCCATTTAGTTCTTGTTATATCTAGTCCATTGTTAGTCCACTTTCATCATCTCCAATCATCGTAGTTAACAAATTCTTGTTAGTTAGTCTCCCTTTACGTTATGTTGGTAATTTAGTCTTGTTTGTGAGTTGACCATAGTCTAGACAACCTCTACCGTCCCCGTGGACTCGACCCGACTTACCCTAGCTACCCGTTAGGATTAGTTGGACTCTATTGTTGGTGGGGACCCACGGCATAACCTTACCATCAATTTGGCGCCGTTGCCGGGGACGGTGCATGTTTAGACTTAGTTTGCTTATTAGCTTGACTTAGTTACCTCTCTTGTGTTCTTTTTCTATCTATTGTGCATATTTTGTAGGCTTTTTCTTAGTTCATTTAGCTTCCTTCTCTCTTTGTCTTGGGTTGTGTTTGTTTATTGTCTTTGCCTAGTGCCCATAAAGCACTAGGTGTTCTCATGTTTGTTCCAAGTGTGTAGTGCATGCCTAGGAGGAGAGAAGACTTCTTTCTCTTCAATCCAGAGCCGGAGAGACTCTTTAGAGCCTTTCGCCAACGGACGATTTATCGGGATAGAAATTCTCAACCGGGTACTAGCAATACCATTGAAGAGCACGCCCAAGGATCCGACTTTAACGAACAACCTCAAGGCAATATCGAAGGGATCTTCATAAATCCTTTTGGTAATTCTTCAAGTCACTCTTCTCAACCTAGTTCTCCTTCAACTTCTACATCAACACCATCTACACCATCATCTCCCTTGCATCCAATCATGCCGAAGTTCTCATCTCATTCAACCTTCACGGAAGACGTTTTGCCCGGTCCCACCACTTTACCGGAGACTTACACCGGACATTTTGTGGCTAAAACGGCTTTTATCCAATTGGTTGAAAGAAGTCAATTTAGTGGGTTGCCTACCGAAGACCCGCACAAACACATGGAGACCTTCTCCGATTATTGTGATGCTATTTCTCAAACCGGGATTACTCAAGACCAAATTCGTTGGGTTCTTTTCCTGTTTTCTCTTATTGGTAAAGCTAAGCAATGGATTAAGAGTCTCGATAAGGCAACCATGGGGATTGATACTTGGAAGAAACTTGCATTGGCGTTCTACCAAAAGTTTTACCCTCCGAAAAAGACGAATTTGCTAAGGGCCTCCATCACCGGTTTCCAACAACGGGATGAAGGGAGCCTTTATGAAGCATGAGAGCGGTTCAAGGCTTTGGTTAGATCGTGCCCCCACCATGGCTTATCACAATGGTTCCTTGTACAACAATTTTAGAATGGGTTATATGAAGACTCAAGGGCCATACTCAATATGGGATCCAATGGAAGGTTCACCGAAGTTGATGATGACAAAACATAGTCAAGGATCGAAGAAATGGCGGTCCACAACTCTCAATACTCAAGGCCAAGAAAGGAAAGTAGAGGGGGAAGGCATAAGA
The DNA here is from genome assembly GCA_958450325.1 of Agrostemma githago. Classification (NCBI taxonomy): domain Eukaryota; kingdom Viridiplantae; phylum Streptophyta; class Magnoliopsida; order Caryophyllales; family Caryophyllaceae; genus Agrostemma; species Agrostemma githago. The sequence goes on along the minus strand of OY288244.1, from coordinate 21,237,282 downwards.
TTGATGCCATTACACAATTAAGTGCCGACCTTGGAGCACAATTAAAGACACACATGGATACTATTGACAAGAAGCTCCAACATCGTTTTAATCAAGGTCAAAGCACTAGTTCCTCCAATCAACAATCAATCATCAAATTAATGCTTTGGGAACAGTTACACCATCATCTTATTATGGGATATGTAAGATTTGTGGTATACATGGACATGAGCCTTCATATTGTCGAAGTAGCATTGAGCAAGTGAATGGTTTCCAAGCATTCAAGCAAGGTGCCCCATATTCTAACTTCAAGGTTAAAATTGTGCCAAATCAACACATGTTCCAAGCTTCCCAACAACAAGCCCAACAACAACACCGTCCAATCAATGTTCCTCCTCCCTTAAGGGACAACAACCAAGGCTACCAAGGTTATGTAGGCAACCAAAGGCCTTTTAACAACTTCCAACAAAATAATCAAGGTGCCTTCAACAACAATCAAGGGTTTCATCAAGGGAACTTCAATCATCAAGGTGATTTCCAAGGAAACCAACATTCTCAAGGATACCAAAGCAACAACCAAGGTTACCACAATCACAATCAAGGCAATACTCATGGGTTCCAAGGGAACTTTCAACAACAAGGGTCCCAAAATCAACAACAAGAGAACAAGCAAAGGAGCTGGTCTCCAACTCATGACTATGGCATTCCCCTAGCCATTACCAATACCCCACACAATCAACAATCTCCACCTAGAGAACCGGAGATACAAAAGACAATCTTGGAGATACAAAGAAGCCAATTGGAGATGCAAAAAGCTCAACATGAATTCTTTACTAACCTTCAAATGGAAAACAAGGCAAGAGATACGCATGTGAAAATGCTTGAAACCCAACTAGCTCAAGTAGCTTCGGGTAGTTCTTTAAGACAAAAGGGGCAACTACCTCCTCAAGGTGTACCGACGAAGTTTGAACATGTGAATGCCATCACCTTGAGGAGCGGTGCATCCTATGATTCTCCCTTGTTTCCTAGTGAGCAACAAGCCATGAAGGAAGTGCAATCTCCATCTCAAGACGATGAAAATTGGGGAAACCTCATGGAGGAGTAAGTCTTGTGGGAGGTTGAGAAAACCCATGAAGACAAGCTTCCCCCACCCCAAGAAGAAGACAAAGAAAAAAAATGTCAATTGAAAAGTCCAAACCTAATGAGCAAGACAAGATACATATCAAGTTGCATTTTCCAACAAGGCAAATGAAGACAAAGGTGGATGTTCAATATGACAAGTTCCTTGATATTGTGAAGAAGTTGGATGTGAGCATCCCTTTCACCGAGTTAATTACCCAAGTCCCGGCCTATGGAAAGTTTATGAGAGAAATCTTGGCTAGGAAGAGATCCGTGGACAAGGAAGAGACCATAGCGTTCACAAGGGAGGTGAGCAAGCTAATACAAGGCTCTACACTTCCTAAGTTGAAGGATCCGGGTAGTTTCTCAATCCCGTGCACCATAGGGAGCTTGAAGATTGATAGGGCATTATGTGATTTTGGAGCAAGTGTGAGCATTCTTCCTTATTCTATTTGTGAGAGACTTGGGATGAGAGAGCTTAAGTGTACCTCTATCACACTCCAAATGGTCGATCGTTCCCTAAATCGCCCATTAGGAATAATAAAGGATGTGCCATTAAGAATAGTAAAATTCTTCATCCCGGTTGACTTCCTCGTACTTGATATGCTGGAGGATGCCATCACTCCCATTATCCTAGGCCGCTCATTTCTACATACCGCCGGTGCAATGATTGATGTGAAGAATGGTAGGATCAATTTTGAGCTAGGCGACGAGAAGCTCGTGTTTGATCTCCAAGGCAACACCTCGCCTACAAATGAAGAATCGTGTAATATGATCCACGCCATGAAGGACATCGATCTGGGGGATGAGTCGAGTGAAAGCTTGAAAGATGACAACTTGTGGGGAATTGAAGATAGTGATTCCGAGCTTGGGGCGGATGAATGCCCATGTGATGTGTTTGATGACAAGTCGATTGGCAAGAAGAAAGTTGAGCTTCCCTTGAGGCCTTGTGAAGATGAGTGGACGTTTGGGTATATACCGAAAGATCAAAAGTACAAGTTCAAGCCGTTGAACTTAGTAGATCGGGATGCCTCGGGAACGTCAAGGCAAGGTTGCAATGACCCTTGGAGTGGAGGTTGGTATTCCACAAGCTTGATCGAAGATTTCTCGAGAGCCTTCAATTTGTTACTCCGTGCTCTTGATGGCGATGGAGTTGTATATAGTGTTGTTGAAAAATAATTGAAGAGTGCACCATCCTTGGTTTGACGGAGTTCCAAAAGAACCGTCTTATTGTATATATTTCTTTCTTATTCTTTTGAGTTTTGTGAAATTCTTGTTATTTGGATGTTTGATGAGCGAAGTGAGGGAGGGATTTTGATGGATGTTTATTGAGCATGTTTTGATAGGTCATAGTGAAGATGAATTCTTGAGTGAGTAGTTGATGATAGAAGCTTGGATTTGGGCATGGGAGTCAGTTTTTGAGGCTTTTGACAAGCCTTTGGGGACGAGATTTTATATCTTGATGTATTGGTTCTCTTGTGGGTGAAGCTAGCAAGGATATGAAGGGTTAGAAGTTCATCCCAATCGGGAAGGTACCGTCCCGACCGGGAAGAAGGACTCATTCCGACCGGGAAGGATGTCATCCCGATCGGGATGAGTGTGCTGAAAAGTGGGTTCACTGGAGTGCGATCCCGACCGGGACCAAGTTCGTCCCGACCGGGAAGGGGCCTTCCCGACCGGAAAGAAGTCATCCTGACCGGGATGGTCCCCAGCTCTTCCTTTTGCCTCTTCTTCGACATTTGAGCCCACCCAACCACTTTATACCCCCTCCCAACCTCCCTACCTACCCTTGCACCTATCATATGACCCCTATACTTCATATACATACATTCATCTCATCTTCTCTTCACTATACACCGAGTTTCACGTCAAATCCCACCTCCTTATACCATTGCAAGCCTAGAGCTCCTACCGCGCGATTCCATTGAGCAAGAAGAGGAGTATCGATGATGAAGACAAGCATTGTGCCGTTATTGATCATTGAGACGATGGAGTTCGTGAGTTGCTAACCGGTTGGTAGGCGACTTTCATTCTTTTCCGTCTTTTATTGCTCGTTTTTGCTCGTTTGTTCCCCTTCCCATTATCTTATTTGTGTCATGGTGGCCCTCGGGGCCTTGGTAGTCTTTGCTCCCGACTCTCGATGATGTGACTACATCGAGGGTCATTTCAAAATCCAAATTTGCAAGTGTTTTCACTTTTTCTTTGATTTCTCTATCTTTTGTTAGGATTTAGGCGGATTTAGGCGGAATCCGGGCTAGGTGACTTGATTACGCCTAGCCCTCCCCTTCCATTTCCTTTGATTTTCTTCTTTTTATTTCTTCTCCCATCCATATCTCTTCTCATCTCGGCCCATGGTGAATTGATTACACCCCGGCCGGACACATTCTACCTTTTCTCCGCTTTTCTTTTTGATTTTTAGCTTTATTTTTGTATTTTCTTTTCCTTTTAGTGTCTCCGCACACGCTACACATCGAGAATGAGGACATTGTTCGGTTTAAGTGTGGGGGAGCGATATCCTAGTCTAGTTAGTTTTATTTTCATAGTTTTTTCCGGAAAATCTGAAAACTCCTAAAAATTTGAAAATTTTCATAAAAATCAAAAAGATTTTCTTTCGTGTCATTTCCTTTTTGTGTCGTTGTGTCGTATATTTGTTGTATTGTGTGTGTTTCGCCTCCCTTTTCCTTGTAGGTAGCTTAATCACCGCTAACTTTGAAGGGCTTTCAAGACATCCGGTAACATCTTTTTATCCCTTTTTCCCCTTTGTCTCTTGTGGAGCTTGGAGGAGATTGTGTGATGACGTGTGCTCGGGTGGAGCTTTGTAGAGTTTGTGGTTGATTTGGATGCTTATGTGGGTGTTTCGGGGTGGTATTTGTTTTCCTTGTGTGTTTTCTTTTCTTTCTTTCATTTTGTCCTGTTTTGTCTCGTTTCGTTTCATTTTCTTTTGTCTTTGCTTTGTGTTGTCTGGTTTGTATCTAGTGTAGGAAAAGGGTTTTCGAAAACCTGGTTTTGAGGCTAGTGAGCAAGTGTTTACTTTCTCTTTCTAGTAGTATGAATCGAGTCTTGAACTTTAGTCTAGTAGAATGACTTTAAATCAATGATTTCGTTGGTTCCTTACCTTGAGTCCACCAAGCTTACTAGGGATTTACTACGGGATTTGCATTTTGACCATTATGACCACCCACGGTGTGAAAAGGCCTTGGTTGCCGAGTCCCGTCCCTTAGGTGACCGTGTTTGGAATTGCTTTGACTAGTCCAAGTTTTTTCCCCCTTTTTTTGTAGGTTTCAAGGGAAGGCGCCGTCCTGACTCACCCATTTCCCTACCTCATACACATTTTTCCACAAATAAGTTGCAAAATCGTTGAAATTCTCACTTGGTTGCCAGAATTGCCTACAATACAAATTATATCAAAAAGGCAAACCAGGTCAAAAGAAAGAAAAAGAGAAAGAAAAGAAAGAAAAGAAAGAAGAAAAAGAGAAGGCACAACAATCAAAAAGAAAATACAAAAGAAGAAAAAGAAATGGCATAGAAAATCAAAAGCCAAATGCAAAAGAATGAAAATGCCAAAGAAAATCACCTCACAAAAAGAATTCTCCCCCTCTCAAAATAAGCCTTTTTCCGATCGTTACCATGAAGAGCCTACCAAAGGACCGAGTCCCTAGGAAGGAGGATAGCGGTAATGGTCGGTCTTCCCTCATTTTGCAACCTTTATCCACCTTTTTCCTTGGACTAGTTGGGCGATTTTGGACATGGGACGACCCTATTGGCTTATCGCTGAAGGGGGCGGGGCTTCACTTACCTACAGTGTCGAATAACTCCGTGGTTCATCATTTTTCCATCCCGCCTATCGTCCCATGGTACGTTCTTAGATGGTTAGGAGGAATCTAGGTAAGTTACCAAAGTTTTCGTTGCTTTGTCGTCGTACTATTAGGGTTTTGTCCATTTCGGTTTGTATTGCTAGCTTGGGAACGTTGTCACTTGCCTTGAGACCTTAACCGGTGTTTCTTCACCGATTTGTGGAGGGAAGCGGTATTTGTTTCTTTTTGGGTGCAACCGATTGTTGTTTGTTTGTATGTTTGTTTGCTCGTTTGTGTGTTTTCGTGACCGGTTGCATCCGCAGTTTTGTCGCCAGACCCCACTTGCCTTGCGGAGAGCACTTGTCCTCTAAGTGTTCTCGCGTGAGTTGAAAGGGCGTAGGGTGCGCTAATACCCGCTTGGTTAGTAGTCTAGTCTCTTCTAGTTTTTAGTTAGTAGGTGGTTATTCGAGGGCGAGTAAGGGTTAAGTGTGGGGGAGTTGATAAGTGTAGTTTGTAGTGCCTATTTGTTGTGTTTGGTCCCGGTTTCTCTTGTGAAATCGCTCTTTGGAGCGGTTTCTAGGCTACTTATGCTTCTTCTAGTTCGTTTTAGGTTCCCAAGACCATTATTGGAGAGGTGGAACGATTCCGACTTGTTTCCGACACATTTGGAGCCAACGAAGAGAAGCGACGATCACCCGGTGACTTAGATTCGATCCCGAGCCCTTGGGATCCATTCCCGAGCCCCTTGGACCCGATCCCGAGCACCGAGAATCGATGAGAAGCCTAACAAGAGCAACTAGGGACCTTTGGGACCAATAGGGAGGCCTACAAGACCCTTCCCGGGCGGGAAGAGTATCCATCCCGACCGGGAAGAAGTGCGCGAAAACAACACCCACTGATGGGCCATCCCGACCGAGAAGGATGACCCATCCCGACCGGGACCATCCATCCCGACCGGGAAGGAGCTGTTGTAGCCGCGTTACTTTCTTTTCTTCTCCTACACTCTGGTAACCTTATAAATACCCTTCCTTTGTATTGTTTAAGGACCTTAGACTCCTCTACATTATTCAAAACCCTAAATAGACTCTCTTAAACCTTAGTTTAATCTTTCTTTAATCCTTTGTTAATCTTAGTTTAATCTTAGTAATTAGTCTTGTATTAAGGGAATTCTTCAAGATTCATCCAAGATTGACAACCTTGGAAGATTGTTTTGGGTTTTTCTTATTAATGCAAGTTCTTATCTTTTCATCTTCTTGTTAGTAGGTATAATCTTCTTATTCTCTTTTAATCTTAATCCTTGTTTAATTCTTCAAGTTTCAATCTTTTCTTATTGTTCTTGTTCTTGTTAGTTTCATTATGAATGTTTGGATATTTGTGTTGCTTCCTCTTATCATTGTTAGTATTAGCTTCATTATGAGTGAGTAGACTTATTGTGGGGTTAGTAGAGGGATTAAGTGTGGATTATGGGTGATTAGGGTTTGATTGAGGGTAAAGGTGAATCCTTTGTTACTAGTCACACATTGAGCACTCTATGTGTTTGTTGAATTGCTTGTTTGAGTTGTAGTGGCCATGCTTCTCATGCTTGTTTTCATCTTCTCATTGTGTGATTGATTTGTGGTTGAATCCTTGTGCATTGGATAACTTCTTGCATGAGTGTTCAGGTTTAGTCCTAGACACGAGAGTGCGGACTTTGGCCTTGACGCGAGAGCACGGACCGACCTTAGTAACTAGGTGAAACCTACACCCTTGACCTCCCAATCATCCTACTACACTTGTGAACCCAACCTAACCCTACTCCTTCCCATATTTGATTTCTCCATCCTTTTAGTCATAATTTCTCAAGTTTGATAGTTGCATCAAGTTTTAGTCATCATCAACCTTCTTTGCTCTAACCCGTTTCTTCGACGAAGGGTCTTTTGCTTTTGTAGCCGGTCCGAGTCGAGCCTTCACATGGTCAGGTAGCATATCTCGAGGGCCAAGTCGGTCCTGAACTGCCAACTTCAGGCCCAGTCTCCTTTCCAAGTCTGTCTGGAGGCTCACTCTCCCCCGCGCACCTCTAGAACTAGACCCTTCTGCTTGAATCCTAGTCCTCCCTCTCTGACCTGACATTAGGCGAACCAGAGTAGCCGGAGTCTCGCCCTCGTCAAATAAGCCTATGTTATCTTTAGCTTGCTCTCGTCGAAGCAAGTCGTAAGCTTCATCAACTCTTAAGGCAGCTCGGGCTTTGGCAGAATCCGCCTTCCTCCATTTTACGTAAGAGTTTGATACCCAAATTAAGTGAAGTGACTCGGGAATAGACCAGGTAGCCCGGGTATACCATTACGTCAGTCAGTTAGGTTTGCTCACTCACAACTGCTTCATTCTCCGGGATTCTCTGGGACCGACCATACTGCCTAAGTATGCGGTCGGGGTAAAGATGAACTGTCTGCCTAAAGGATAGAATCACCTGATAGCGCGCCCTATCCCTCGATTCCAAACCTGTCCAAACATAAATAGGCCACCACGGCACCACCCATCGGATCAATGGACCGCTATAGAAAGACAACTCTTCGTCCCAATACTTCTGGTTAATATGACGAGTAAAGTCGATCGTCCGTCTCCGTGTCATCACCTGATTGGATCGATATCGACTCGGGACAAGGGGAAGTTCTATCATCGATAGCCTCTCAAAAAGCCAAAGCTGGAAAAAGCACAAAACAAAAACAAAATATGAGTTCCCGAGGCAAAATTGACGTCCGCTTAGGGGAACTCTATCGAGTGCCTGGGTGTCACTCGATCGAGTGACACCCCTGAAATCAGGCAGTAGGTTTTTTAATGAAGGCACTCGATCGAGTGCAGGGGTGACTCGATCGAGTGCCCCTTGTGGCAGAATATCGTGTGAAAAAAAATTGAAGTAAAAAAGAATCTGAGGCGATATACCTGCAGTAACGGGTACTCCCGGTCAGACGAATCGACGAGTCCCTTTTGCGATTATCGAAACCCTGGATAATTTCCCCAGTAATCAGCCATGCTGGACTCTTCTACGTCTCCATCAGGTCGACCACAGTAAAAAGTCGGACATTGCCCATACACGACAGCAAATCCATATGGCCTTCGAAAGCGTAAACATGGAGCATGCAAAAAGCGAAAGCCCTACGGCTGTGGGCCGGTCTAACCTGGATGTCATGCGGGTTCATGAATTTTTTGGCCAAGTCAGACAAAGAGACATTATCCCCATTCAGCATACGGGATACCTCCATATGAGAGAGTCCTAAAAATTCCCGTAGTTTTCTCCTTGGGTCATGAACTGAAAACGGGACAGCAGGACGAAGCAAGAGGGGTTCCATCCTCTTACAGCAGCGATTTCCTCGGGTATAGGACAAATCTCACCCCAGGAATGGCAAAAACGTGGTATGTGTCGTCCCAGTAGGACAAACAGGCATCAAGAAAGTAACGATCCACTTGCATCTGACGGATCGTGAACAACTGAGTAATACCCGCCTGATTCAGAGCTACTTTATCTGCGTCCCTAAAGCGATGGGACCAATCATGCAACATCGTGGTCAAGCGTTCAATTCCCATGGCTAGATTTCTTGAAGAAGATAAGAGTTCAATTTTCTTGAGAAGAAGAGAATTGTGGGAGTTGTTATAAAACTAAAACAGGAGATGGGTATTTATAACACCAAGCCCTGATATTTCTCCTACCTTTAGGATTCCTTAATCTGAGTGGGTCTAGGCATACATGGCAAATCTCAGTTTCCTCATCAGTACAGGAATAGTCATCCCGAGCACAGGTACGACTCAAGGCTTCAGAAGCAGGCCCACACAGCTCACTAAATTCCCCAGCGGAAAGCCCAAGACGGCATTTCTCCTAAAAAATAGCACGGGATGTACCTACATATAGGTATACCCAGGACTTCGAAGGCAAGTCCGATTCCCCACAGAGCTATCAACACTAACTCAGGTATGATTTCTATTTTATGGCTGGCGAGCCCTTTTACGCGAGTCTAATGGACTATAAACGACCCGATCGAAAGTCCACCGCGTCTTAATCCTTGATTGGCCTGGTAGCTACTCTGACTCTCGCCCTGTCCAAGCCTCAGTCAGCGTAGGGGCTCTCTAGAAACCCACATTTGGCTGCCAGGTGTCTATATCAGTTTCCGACAAACACCCGATGATGATCGGACGCAAACGTGCTTTAACATACTCGAATATGGGCTCAAAATCGTTAGTATATGGCTTGGGATTTTTACGGAGTACAAATATCACAAAAACCAACCTCAAATCCAGGCCCAGTGGGTCATTTCCAATCAAATAAGATTAATTTGGGTCAAATCCGACACCAAGGGCAAAACCGTCTTTTAGCAACCGGGTCAAACCCCGGTCAAAGGCATTTCCGAGACATAAAAATCGGTCACGCCACTTCGAAAATCCGAATCGGAGTCAAAGACTACACAAAATCAGCCACAAAAAGATAAAAGCAACTAAAACTTTATCATTAGAGATAGAACTTTATCTCTAAAAGAGACATCCCACCCGACCAGACCCACTCGACCGAGTGGACCGTCCCACTCGGTCGAGTAGGCTCATAAAAGCCTTGGGAGCCGGTGTCAGATCGGGCACTCGATCGAGTGACTCCCTTTCTATCCGAGAACCGAACTTTTTCATATCCAAAACCGGTATTTCATTCCATCCAAAACCAGCTTTTCTTATCCCAAGACCGGGTATTCTCTATCCAAAGCTGGGGTATTTTCATATAAATACCCCAGCCCCTCAACATAATTGAGGACACAATGCACACTTTTTTTACACCTTTACGACGATTCTACACACCTTGCAACCTTACACTTTTCCAACACCGGACTACGATTTTCCATCTCTACACCTAAACCACCATAACTCTCCTACATAACCTCGAAGCTCCCGCGCCTAAGCCACAACTAGACGAGCCCCGTTCCGAGAATTCTAGGCATGTAGGTTGATGGTGCAAATTCAATCCTGACTTTTTTCTCTTCTCTCTTCCTCTCTCTCGTCACATCTCTCTCTCTCTCTCATCTTCTTCTTCTTTTCATTTTTTTTGTCTTTTATTCTGAATAATGTTATTATTACTACCTAATTAACGCACATACAATCGATTTATCTAAACAAATTCGCATCGAGTATACCTAAAGATAAATCCCGTTCTAAGATCTTCCTAATCCCTTTACGAGTCGTAACAGAGGTGGCACCCTTTCAAGGAGCGCCGCCCTAAACACTCAAGGGCCCAGAGTGATCGCGGAAATTTATCGTTAGGTGTACTAGATCTTTTTTTAAGGTTAGAACAAAACCTGTTGATCCCAATCGAACATCACACAATCCGCAAGGATTAGTTACGATGTTGTGACGCGGAGGGAACCGATTTTCACTTTAATCAAATAAACAAAACGTTTTTATTCTTAAGATGCGATATCGACTCCATAGTCGAATATTACGTCTAAAAGAAATAGTTCAAAACGTCTTATTAATATCTTTTCTAGAATTCACTCTAAGTATTAGATATTGATTCCGTAATCAAGTATCGAATATGACGAGTATAGAAATTAAGTCAAGTATAAATCGTATCATATTTTTACACGACTTAGGAAAACTATCAATTTTCGAAATTAAAAGCAATTTCGAAATCAATGCAAAATTGCAAAACGAGTTATAGTTTGTACAGGGGGCACTCGATCGAGTGCCTAGCCCACTCGATCGAGTGGCACCCCAAAAAACCAGCAGAAGGTTTCTAAAGAGGGCACTCGACCGAGTCTCCCCATGACTCGGCCGATCCGAGTGGCCTACTTCACACACCAAACGTGAGCCCTTCAACATATTTCAAGCTTATCAAATATTTGTATGACCTCGGTCAACACGTGTCAAGTCCATCACGTGTTCTACTCTTTTCAAAACCATGCGTCATGTCTTTTATATCATTCTAGACTACTTACAAACCGTTATTATCGTTACTAACTCAATTATTTCTACTCTTGTGTTTTACTTTGGTTTTTTGTTTTATTGTACTAAAACGAACCTCGCATGCTAAATACAACTCCGACATAATTCAAAGATGCATTAAACGACGTAGATCAAACATATTTCACATGTTTAGTCAAAATATTGTTTGCATAATATTTCAACCGAATTTCTAACGCGCGTATTCTAAAATTGAACGATATCTTAGTAGAGGCCGCTAAGTGTGGGCGGGGTTGGTGTTCTTTGTGAACTTCCCAACACGTACCATAACCCCTTACTTAGAACCGTGGTTTCCGGATGTCCAAAACCATTGGCGCACGAGAGTCATTCAATACACGGTAACCGATAATGTCGGTATCGATATCGCAATGCGAAGGGACGAACCCCATATACTCTGAAATCTGAATGGGCCGGACTCTGTGCACGACCCACTAAGATATAGAGTGGGTTCGAATGGGCCCGAACTCCCACAAAGTTCGGTGGCGACTCCAACTTCGATTTAAATCTCAACCCGAGATCCATCTCACATGAGATTCATTCGCCTCCCCAAACCCGCGCGTGGCCACGTCGGGGTGGACCTATGTCGTGTCCAGAATAAGGCACACAATTTAAAAATAAAATTATCATCAAATAATAAATAACTAAAATTAGAAAACCGAAGTTAAAATATTTACTACATACTACTACTCAAACATACGATATAAAATCGAGTAACGTCCTAAATTTACTTTAACTCGAAAATCGAAACGAACTCATACTCGTCCTTCTTGGTCAACCCAAGCTTCTAATCAGTAGAAATGTTGTCTTTAAGCTCCAAGTTGTAGAACCGTAAGTCTTCTAAGTAGGCTTCACGAAAAAAAACAGAGTTGACAACACAAAAGAATGAGATAAGGGTTGGATTCGGGTAATACGATAAACCCAAGTAACGAGGAAAACTAAACCAACATAAATGGAATGGAATCAATCAATATTCAACCCGGGATAAGGAGACATAGGGACAAGGAAAACGACCGGAGCTACAGGTAAGCAATACAGAACCAAAGACCGAGGACGGACAAAAACGTAAAGAAAGAGGGATGAGAAACAATGACTGAATCGATACGAAAACCGAGCATAACAGCGACAAGTTGCAGCAGTACGAAATATAGAACAATAGCGAGCAGCATCAGCACAAAACAATATCAGCCGCATCACCTTTGAATTAAAACAACAACGCAGCAACTACAGATGCAACGAATGAAGAAGAAGAAAAGAGGAACACGAAGGACAGTAGCAGCAGTGACACTACAAGAACGAACAACAGGACGATGCAGCACTGCAAAATCAAATCGAATAAACAGCAGAGTAACAAATCGATGACACACACGACATCGGTGAGAACTGCGGGAAACAATAATGACAAAGGCAACATTAGTAGCAAACATTGATACAGCAGCAAAGTCAGGAAGAAGAAGAAGAGAAGCGGGCAGCAGATCAACAGACGTGATAGCAGCAAAACGTAGTAGCAGCAAAACACAGCATCAGAGTAAATAAAATGGAAGAGAAAGAAAGAAAATAGGAACAAGAAGGACCCACCTCGACTAAGCGGCGGCAGCAGCAGCGAAGCACAGTAGCGCGCAAGCAGGTCCAGCAGCACTATCAAACAAACCCGGAGAGTACTAACAACAAATTGACAGCAGAGTGAGCAGAAATGGTAGAGGTAGGGGAAGAAAAACATGAAGAGGTTGACATGAAGAGAAACAGAAAAAGGAGGGTGACGGTGAGATGAAAAGGGGTGAAGGAAAACGTGATATGGAGGGAGATCAAAAGATGTGCGTTGAATCCTTCAATAAAGGAAAAAGGGGAGCGGTGGAAAACAAATGAAAAAAAGGGGGGATGAACGTTAGTGGGGGATGAATCAGCTCAAATAAAGAGAGTAAGATTAACTAAATGAATTGGGTGTGAGACGAATTCCGTAATGATAAGTTGACTGACTCACGAATCAAATTAAAGTCGAAATAATATAAATAATTGGGCCAACTAATAAATTAGTAAAATAAACGTTTCTCAAGATAGAAATAATTATTCGAGATGAAAATGAAGTTTAAAGAAATAAATAATTAGACGATGAAATAGTATTTCCCGAAATTAATAAATCTTTGATAAAGTGAATTAAATAGATTTCTCGAGGAAACGAAATAGATGTTTTGACGAAACTTAAAATAAATGAGCATCGAGCCAAAAAATAGAAATTCGAGTTTAAATATAAATAAATAAAAAAAATTTAGAATTTAAATCACCGAAATAGACTTTCAGTAAGAATTAAATTAAAGGGTTATTTCATAACAATAATACCAACTATGGGGGTGCTTCTTATATTAATACCAACTATACGTAATCCCGTTTTAATATGAACTATCCCCTCATTAATCTCTCTTTATAAACAACGCCTTTTTTACCTGTAAAAACCGGTAATTGTGACCTGCTAGGTTTTGGTGCGCCTCTTCTTTTTTTTCTTCTCCTTTATATTCATCAAATTAAAAGTTATCCTCCATTATCAACCTTCAAAATCCTAATTGACACAATGAGCTGTGGTTATTCCTCTGGATCATTCTCTAATTTGTATCCTTCAAATGTCAGTTTTTTTTTTGCAAACGTCAGCTAAGATGCTCCAATCTATTTATCACAATTTCAAAATAAGATGCTCCAATATATTTACCTAATTTCAGAAAATTTAAGAAAAGCAATGGCGAGAAGAGATGTTGAGTTCAGCAATGGCGAGAGAAGAGTACGTAGTAACGAGGGAGGAAGTGTACAGAGTATGGTGGGAGGGGGGACTTTAATTCAAAAGGAAATTAAAAGGAAAAGGGAACCGGCTCATCAGGTAGCCGGTAACTTGTTATAAAGAGAGATTAATGAGGAGATAGTTCCTATTAAAAAGAGATTACGTATAGTTGGTATTAATATAAGAAGCACCCTAAATTAAATGGGTAAAATAAATCGAAACATAAATAAAAATATGTTTTTTAAATATAAGAAGAGTTTCCGAGACAAATAGAATTTTAGGAGTTTGAAACGATTAAAGGATAAATTCGTTTTATAATAATTTTAAGAATTATGAGTTAAATCGTAAAAATAAAAATAGGAACATATTTTAATTTAATTTAATTTATAAAATCAGGGGTGTTACATTGACCCTAATCCCTTTTATTATATTTGTTACCGCTTTCCTTTTTTGTTAATTTAGTTTATTTGTTTAGACTTATTCTACCTAAACTGAATTTCTACGACTAAAACTTTAACTAGACCGAGATTTTTCATTTAGCTCACCGTCCATGTGGATTCGATACCCGACTTACCCTAGCTACCCAGCTAGTAGAGTTAGGTTTTGGTTTGATTGTGGGGATCCACGACAAAATCAATACGTCACAACCTTCAAACTCCGCAAGGGACAAAGTGTAATCCCCTAGAAAATCTAACGCAATACAGTGCCGGAAACACTGTAGAGTTTGGATTAAAACACACTGACAAACGATATCTTATTAAAAGAAATGGTAAGTCAATACAAATGTCTCTTTTTACAAAAGGGCTAAAAGAAAAATCTCCAAACAGGTTAGTACTAATCCATAAATTAACAAGAATGAAGAATGAGTAGGATCCAGGCTACTCGCTAGCTCACACCCAAAACCCAACAACAAATATCTGCCATGTTAAAAAAACATAACAGCCATGTCAATGGGTAGTAACTCGGACGTTATCCCAGCCATATTATATCATATGGAAAAATAATAATATTATTATATCAAAATATTTAAAATGAGAAAACATTAAAACGATATAAAAAAAATAAGATTTCGGATAAAACTTAAAATATTGGAACAATAAAATAAGAACAAGTTTTCAAAAGAAAACTTCAATTATTTGCCAACCTGCAAACCAAAATGTATCGATAATAATAAAAATATTCAAAATGGCGTTATGGATAGGATTAGTGTCAACGGCTAGACTTTGACTAGGAGAATACTAAAACTAGCTTCGAGAACTTAGTTCAAACAAATCAAACCTCGATCTCTAACTAGGCTACTCAACCATAATAGAGCGACAACTTATAAATGTGTGGCCCTAGTTTAAGACAATGCACACTCCTCCAGGGATTACCTGTCACCCGGTTCAACTTATGACGGCGACTTACTGCGAGGCCTAAGCTTAAGGTCAAAATCTACACAACTCCCGGGATACCTGTCACCCGGTTCAACAACAAATGTACCGATTCCTGATACACTAGCCTTATAGTTGATGGCAAAAACGTAAACCCCAGAATATATTACTCTAAACCTCACACTTGTCCTTATTCCATAACTCCAAAACAAGCCATTATCGATAATCAAAATAAATATAATCATTATGAGGATAAAAGAAATAAATATTTTATATTAAAATGGAAACTTTCCATAAATAGAAACTTACTAATTTTAGAAACTTACTTAAAATAGAAATATTCTTATAGAAATACGTAAATTATTAAAATAAGTTAAATATAAAAAAATATTTCCGACGAAATTAACATTTTATTATTATCGTCGTTATCGTAACTTTAATATATTTCTAAATTCGCTACTCCAAATATAAATAGAATATAATAAGTGATAAATGTGTTTTGTAGTGCCTATTTGTTGTGTTTGGTCCCGGTTTCTCTTGTGGAATCGCTCTTTGGAGCGGTTTCTTGGCTACTTACGCTTCTTCTAGTTCATTTTAGGTTCCTAAGACCATTCTTGGAGATGTGGAACGATTCCGAGTCGTTTCCAGCACATTTGGTGCCAACGAAGAGAAGCAACGATCACCCGGTAGCTCAGACTCGATCCCGAGACCTTGGGACCCATTCCCGATCCCTTTAGACTCGATCCCGAGCACCGAGAATCGATGAGAAGCCTATATGAAGAGCAAGTAGGGACCCTTGAGATCTTATTTGAAGCCTACATGACCCATCCCGGTCGGGATTGCATCCATTTCGACAGGGATGAAGAGTACAAGCGAAGACAGGCCACTGACCAGTGATCTCGACCAAGATCATCTCATCTCGACCGAGATGGGTCCCATCTCGACCGAGATCATCTCATCTCGATGATCTCGGTCGAGATGGATCCCATCTCGACCGAGATCATCTCTTCTCGCCCGAGATTCGCCATCTGCAGCCCCGCATCACTTCTTTTCTTGTCCTTTGCTCGTGAAGCCTTATAAATACCCTCCCTTTGTATTGTTTAAGCACCATAGACTATCTTATGAAACCCTAGACATATTTTAGACTAGATTAGCTTAGATTAGTGTAGATTAGTCCTTAGTTAATCCTTAATCCTAGTTTAATCCTTGTATTATGGTAATTCTTGAAGAATCCAATCAAGATTGACAACTTTGGTTGATGTATTTGGGTTTTCTTATTATTACAAGTTTCCATCTTTCCTCTTCACTAGTTTGGTATAATTTATTTTCTCCTTACCTTTAATCTTTGTTTAATCATTAAAGTTTCATTCTTTATATCTTGTTCATTGTTTATCCTTGTTTTCCATTATGAATGTTTTTGTTCTTAGCTTGATTTCTCTTGTTTATGTTGGTTTTAGTTTAGTTATGTGTGAGTAGTCATCTTGCTAGGATTAGTAGGGGGATTTGGAGGTTTAATGGGTGATTAAGGGTTTGTTTAAGATGTTGGTGGGAGTTTTGGTTGCCTCCTAGTTTTGTGCATAGAACATGTTTGATGAAATGCTTGAATGACTTGTAGTTGCAAATGCATGTTTTCTTGCATTCCTCTTGCGGTCTTGTATCTTGCTAGGTTGGGTTCTTGCGCGAGAGCGAGGAACCTCTAGGTCGGTTTAAGTAGCGAGAGCCCAGATTATACCTAGATAACTCGACTACCCCTTCACCTTTGCTCTTCCATGATCATTCCATCACCCTTGAACCCGACCTAATCCTAGTTCTTTTCCTATTTGTTTTCCTCTTCTTCTTAGTTATTATTCCTTTAGTTAGTTGAATCTTTAGCCTTAGTTGTTATACCTAGTTCGTTCCTAGTCATAGTTTTATTCCCTTCCTTTCGTTCTAGCTTAGTTTAGCCTCAAGACCCAGTCAAGTCCTTAGGTGAAACTTAGTCTAAACCCTCTTTACCGTCCCCGTGGACTCGACCCGACTTGCCCTTTCTACCCAGTTAGGATTAGTTGGTTATTATTTGATCGGTAGGGATCCACGGCAAATATCTCCCATCAATAAGTTAATATATAGTATTTTATAAATAATTAGGAAATCGAGTTAAAACTATAAATTTTAGTAATGAGATGTTTTAAGAAAAACGATCTCAAAATTGATTGAGTGAACGAGTTTTATAAATGAAATGAATTTTACAAAGGTTTCAAATTATTTTTAGCAAATAGCTTTTATTAATAAATAATACGGATTTTACTAAACATAGTCAATTGTAAGCAAATAAGAAATTATTAGTGAAATTATTAGTCTCGACTAAAAATATATTTAAAACAAATTCTCATTTATTAGTGTAAATCGTAACACGAAAATTAATTTATTAAACAAGTATACAAATCTCGATTATAATATAATAATACGATTTTGAGTTAAAAATTATAAATTAACGAAATCTGAAGAAAATACGAAATCATTATTATTTAGTTACTAGTGTCACCATAACCAAGAAAATAGTATAACAATCGTAAATAATTAAATTACAAAAGATTTATAAAACGATATCGAAACTCGTAAAATATTTAAGGCACACGATTCAAAATTAATATTATTAGCAATAATAAATAGCTAAAATTAGATAACCAAAGTTAAAATATTTATTACATACTACTACTCAAACATACGATATAAAATCGAGTAACGTCCTAAAGTTACCTCGGGTCAAAAACCGAAACGATCGCGTACTTGCCCTTCTTGATGATCAGTCCAAGCTCCGTCCAACCTTCAATAGTCCTAAAGTTGTCTCAGAAACTTGTTCTTCATTAAAACTTCGTCGAGTTCTGATTGGAAGGACAAACCCGAGAACGAGCAAACATCAAACAACCGCAACGAGAAACAGCAACATGGGCAGCAAAAAAAGGCATCACAACTACGAAATGAACAAGAAAACACGAGAGGAAAAGAAAGGGAGAAGAAGAACGTGAATAAGACTACAAAGAATAGAGTTTGTTAATCGACCAACACGGAAGGAACGCGGAGAGTGACAGCAACGAACAAAGACGAAAGAAAACCAAAATTGATAAAGAATAGCAGCCGTAGAAGTGAAGAGCAGCACAGTGACGAAGAGGACGTACAGACAGTACCAAGGAATAGCATTAAGAGATACCGATTAGCGCAGAACGGTCTCGAACAGCAACAGTAACACCAACTGCGACACCAACCAATAACACCGACAAGAGTACATCGACCACTAACATCGAAAAGAACAGGAGACCGCAACGGCAATAGTAACAACGACAATAGACGCATAAAACGAAGAAAAATAAGAGAATAATAGAACGAGAACGAGTTGCGGCGACGAACTGAAATCAGACACAAGAGGAGAAGAAGCAACAGAAAAGGAGAAGAAAGACTAATTAAATACACGCACAGCAGCAACGAGAATCGGAAACAGCAGGAACAAAATGCAAGGGAAGAAGAAGAAACGAAAAAGAAGAAGAAGAAGAAGAAGAAGAAAAGCAACACTGAACGACAACAATGGAAATAGCAGCAGCGAACAGCACAAACACAACAGCAGCTGTAAAACGCAGCAGCAATGGATCTTCAAACAATAAAGAGAGGAAAGACAACAGTAACAACAACCGGAGAGGAAAAACCGAAATGGGACGAAAAGATGCGAAGGAGAAGCAAACAGCAGCAACAACTTACTGAACGAATAGGCAGAAGAAAACAGAGAAGAGGACAGACGCTGGTTGAAGGGATGAATGAAAGATGAAGCCCAGAAAACAAAATGAACAGGGGAATGTAAGAGGGATCGGAGTGAAGCGGTGGAAATAAGGAGGGGGAGGAAGAATCATGAGATGTGAAAGGAAAAGGGGGACGTATAGGGGGTATATGTTAAATGCTGAGGGAAAACAAAAAGATTAGGGAGAAGAACGTAAACACAAGTGGGAAGAATCAAACATAATTAAATGAATCAGGTTAGAAATACAGATTAAACAAATTTCGTATCGATAAGTTGGCTGACCCACGAATCGAATTAAACGAGTTAATAAAATTATAAATAATCGGGCCGTTAAATAAAATGAGTAAATAATGTATTCGAAACGAAAACGAACCTTATAGAAATAAATAATTAGACGATGAAATAGTATTTCCCGAAAAAATAATAAATTTTCGACGATGTGAAATAAATTGACTTCTCGAGGAAAGATAATAAATGTTTCGACGAAACTTAAAATAAATGAACTTCGAACCGAAAATAGAAATTCGAGCTTAAATATATATAATAAACAAAGAATTTAGAATTTAAATCGCCGAAATAGACTTTCGATAAGAATTAAATTAAATGTATAAAATAAATCGAAACTGAAATAAAAATATGTTTTAAATATAAGAAGAGTTTCCGAGACAAATAGAATTTTAAGAGTTTGAAAGGATTAAACGATAAATTTGTTTTATAATAATTTTAAGAATTACGAGTTAAATTGTAAAAATAAAAATACAACACAATTTTAAGTTAATTAAATTTATAAAATCAGGGTGTTACACAAAGAGGGAAAGGGATAGAATGATGTTACCAGAATGTCTCGAGAGTCCTCCAAAATTTGCAGTGGTTGAGCAACCTATAAGGAAAAGGAGGAAACAACACACAAAACAAACTACAAGGGCTTAAGCATGATGGACAGTACACGGTGAGTGCAGGTTACAAATGGATTCAAGGGGATCAAAGCAAGGTGGATTGGTCATTCTTGGTATGGAATAAGATGAATATACAGAAGCAATCCTTCATTGCTTGGCTGTATGCGCAGCAACGGCTCTTTACCACGGATAGAATGATTAGATTTGGGATCGTAGTAGACCCACTATGTGTGATGTGTGGAGAAATGGATGAAAACCATATGCATCTCTTCTTCTCGTGCACGTTCAGCAGGTTATGCTTGGAGTTGATACAGGAATGGCTAGAAATCGGGGAGGTTACGGGGCATATGATAAATTGGTGTCGAAAATGGAGGCATCGATCTCTTTTGTGGAAGCAAGTGGTTTATACTTGTTTGGTTGCTTTGATTTATCGTATTTGGCAGGAGCGCAATACTAGTCGGCTGCTAAAATGTGTGCATCATCCGAGATATATTGTGCAGCAAGTAAAGCAAGAAGTTAAAGACCGGGTTAGAAGGTACAAGATGAGGATACCAACTATCATTGAGACTAGGCTATTGGGTCGTATCTTGTAATAGCGAATATGTTGGTTAGATAGTAGTTGTATGGGTCAAAATGTGAGTCATGGTATGTACAAGGAAATGATCGATATTTTATATATAATACTTACCTTTTACCAAAAAAAAAAAAAAACTACAAGGGAACAAGATAAATACAAAAGCAAACAAACCAAAGAAAAGAAAATATTTTTGGGTTTTTAAATATTTTTGGGTTTTAGTATTTTTTTCGAAAACAAAGAAGTAAAATAACTCCAAAATATCTCTCCCCCACACTTGAACCGAGCAATGTTCTCAATGCTCGATCGATAGTGTGTGGAAGACAATATAAAAAAAATAAAGAAAATAAAAAAGATAAAAATGAAGAAATGGAAAGGAAAATGGGTCGGGCCTATGTGTAATCAAGTCACCTAGAGCCGAGTGAAGAAAAGATATGGAAGGGGAGAAAAAGAAAAAGAAAAAAGAAAAAGAAAAAGGAAACAGGAATGGAGGGCTAGGTGCAATCACATCACCTAGCCCCGATTCCGCAAGATTCCGACTAAATTCGACTACAGAAAGAAAAATGGAAAAAAGATTTGTCAATTTGGATTTTCAAATAGGTTCCTGATGTAATCACATCACCGGGAACCGGAACAATATCAATTAGGCCCCGAGGGTCACCAAGACACTAATATCATAAAGGGGAAGGGGATACACTAAGACCGGGCAAAAATAAGACGTAAAGGAAAAGAGAGTATAGCCTACCAAACGAGGTTAGCACCTCAATTATCCCCGTCGTCTTCATACTCATCATCATCGCCGGTTTGCCCGGCGTCCTCAATATCGTCACTATCCCCCTCGACCTTACCTTCTTCATTGTTCCCGCCATCGTCATCATCATTTTCTTCATCATCCACCTCCATACTACCCCCACTCCCACTCATGCCACCAACCAGTCCCATGGATGGGAAGCCTGATGGTAGGACTTGCCGTGGGTCCTACCGATCAAATAAAGCCAACTAAACCTAACACGTAGCTAGGGTAAGTCGGGTCGAGTCCACGGGGACGGTAATAGGTGTCTAGACTAAGGTCAACTTAAAAACAAGACTAGGTTACCAAAACAACACAAAGGGGAACAAACTAACAAGTATTGATTAATTATGAGGATGGGAAGGGATGAAACTAGACTAACAATGAACTAGGTATAACATGAACTAATTGAAGCAACTAAAGCTAAATCAATCAACTAACTATATAAATAATTGCTAACAAGGTGGAGAAATCAAATTAGGAAAGAGTAGGGTTAGTTTGGGTTCATAAGTGTAGTAGGATAGTTGGGAGATCGAGGGGGTAGGTTTCACCTAGTTACTAAGGTCGGTCCGCGCTCTCGTGTCAAAGACAAAATCCGAATACTCATGCAAGATATTACCCAATACAAAAGGATTCAACCACAAATCAATCACACAATGAGAAGAGGAAGACAAGCATGAGAAGCATGGCCACTACTACTCAAACAAGCAATTCAACAAACACATAGTGTGCTTAACATGTGACTAGTAACAAAGAAATAACTTTTACCCTCAATTAAACCCTAATCATCCATAATCCACACTTAATCCCCCTACTGACCCCACAAGAGTCTACTCAAACATATCTAAACTAACATCAACATACACAAGAGAAATCAACACAAACATCAAAACATTCATTATGAAACTAGCAAGAACAAAGAACAATAAGCAAAGACTAAAACTTGAATGATTAAACAAAGATGAAGAGAAAATAGAATAGGAAGATTATACCAACTAAAAAGAAAATGAAAAGATGAGAACTTGTATTATAAGAACACCCAAAAAACCCTCCACCAAATGATGTCAAGATTTGATAGATTCTTCAAGAGATTCCTTAATACAAGATTAACTAACTAAATTAAGCTAAAATTAACAAAGGATTAAGGAAAGATTAATATAAAACTAAGCTAAGGATCAAGAGAGTCTAATTAGAGTTTAGAATAATGTAGAGTAATGTAAGTTTCTTAAACAGTACAAAGGGAGGGTCTTTATATGGGTTCTCGAGCAAAGGAATTGAAAAGAAGTGACGCGGGCTGCTGTGGGCCCTTCCCGGCGGGGAAGGGTGATGATCCCTAAAGGGATGGGTGGTCCCAACCGGGAAGGACCTTGGTCCCGGCCGGGATGGCTGACCAGAAGCGCAGCTTGCTTTCCTTCTTCATCCCGGTCGTGATGGATGCAATCCCGACCGGGATGGGTCGTGTAGGCTTCAAATAAGATCTCAAGGGTCCCTACTTTCTCCTCATAGGCTTTTCATCAATTCTCGGTGCTCGCGATCGAGTCTAAGGGGCTCGGAAATGCGTCCCAAGGGCTCGGGATCGAGTCTAAGCCACCGAGTGATCGTTGCTTCCCTTCGTTGGCTCCAAAATGTGTCGGATACGAGTCGGAATCGGTCCACATCTCCAAGATTGGTCTTAGGAACCTAAAACAAACTAGAAGAAGCGTAAGTAGCCAAGAAACCGCTCCAAAGAGCGATTCCACAAGAAAAACCGGGACCAAACACAACGATTAAGCACTACAAAACACACTTATCAACTCTCCCACACTTAATCTTTACTCGCCCACGAGTAAGCACAAACTAACCAAAAACTAAAAGAAACTAGACTACTAACCGAGCGGGTATTAGCGCACCCTACGCCCTTTCAACACACGCAAGAACACTTAGAGGACAAGTGCTCTCCACAAGGCAAGTGAGGTCTTGCAACAAAACTGTGGACACAAGCAACACGAAAACACACAAACAAACAAACACGCAAACAAACAAACAATCGGTTGTATCCAAGAACAAATAAATACCGCTTCCCTCCACAAAGCGGTGAAAGAAACACCAGTTAAGGACTTAAGGCAAGTGACAACGTTCCCAAACTATAACACAAATCGATATGAACAAAACCCTAATAGTATGACAATAAAGCAATAAAAACGTTGGTAACTTACCTAGGTTCCTCCTAACCTTCTAAGAACGTACTACGGGACGATAGGCGGGATGGAAAAGGGATGAACCACGGAGTTAGTCAACACTGTAGGTAAGTGAAGCCCCGCCCCCTTTAGCGATAAGCCAAGAGGGTCGTCCCATGCTCAAAATCGCCCAACTAGTCCAGGTAAAAAGATGGAAATGGTTGCAAAGTGAGAGAAGACCAACTATTTACCGCTATCATCCTTCTTAGGGACTCGTTCCTTTGGTAGGCTCTTCACGGTAATAGTCGGAAAAAAGGCTTATTTTTTAGGGGCGAGAATTCTTTTTGTGAGATGATTTTCTTTTGCATTTGGCTTTTGATTTGCTATGCCATTTATTTTTCTTCTTTTGTATTTTGTTTTTGAATTGTTGTGCCTTTTCTGTTCCTTCTTTCTTTTCTTTCTTTCTTATTCTTTCTTTTTCTTTCTTTTTCTTGGTTTGCCATTTTGGCCAAATCTTGTTTTGTAGGCATTCAATCACAACCAAGTAAGAGACTTCAACAAATTGCAACTTATTTATGGAAAATGTGTAGAAGGTAGGGAAATGGGTAAGTCGGGACGGCGTCTTCCCTTCAAACCCACAAAAAGAGAGGAAACTTGGACTAATCAAACAATTTCGAACATGGTCACCTAAGGGACGGGACTCGGCAACCAAGGCCTTTTCACTCCGTGGGTGGTCAAAATGGTCAAAATGCAAATCCTGTAGTAAATCCCTAGTAGACTAGGTGTACTCAAGGTAAGAGACCAACGAAATCATTGATTTAAAGTCATTCTACTACACTAAAGTCCAAGACTCGATTCACATCAATAGAAAGGGAAAGTAAACACTTGCGCACTAGTCTCAAAACCGGGTTTTCGAAAACCTTTTATTACACACTAGACACAACTAAACAAGACAAAACAAAGACACAACGAAATGAAAGGAAAAGAGACAAACACAACACAACAAAACAAAACAAACAAACAAGCAAACACACAAAATTAACAATCACCACCCCGAAATATCCAAACAAGCCACCATATCAACCACAAACTTCAAAAAGCTCCACTCGAGCACACATCATCACCAAAACTCCTCCAAACTCCACAAGAGACAAAGAGGAAAAGGGATAAAATGATGTTACCAGATGTCTTGAAAGCTCTCCAAAGTTAACGGTGATCAAGCGACCTACAAGGAAAAAGGGAGGCAAAACACACACAACACAACAAAAATACGATACAAAGACACAAAAGACAAAGACACAAAATAAAATCTTTTTGGTTTTTATGAAATTTTTCAAGTTTTTAAGGATTTTTAAGATACTAAACTAACCTAAGATATCGC
Organism: Agrostemma githago; assembly: GCA_958450325.1. Classification (NCBI taxonomy): domain Eukaryota; kingdom Viridiplantae; phylum Streptophyta; class Magnoliopsida; order Caryophyllales; family Caryophyllaceae; genus Agrostemma; species Agrostemma githago. The sequence goes on along the minus strand of OY288244.1, from coordinate 21,212,717 downwards.
TCCCTCACACTTAAACCGACCAATGTCCTCATGCTCAATCGATAGTGTGTGGAAGACACCAAAAAAGAAAATAAAAAGGGAAAATAAAGATAAAAATCAAAAATGAAAGTGAAGAAAGGGTCGAATGCGTCCGACCGGGGTGTAATAAAGTTACCAAGGGCCGAGACAAGAAAAGATATGGATGGGGGAAGAAATAAAAAGAAGAAAATAATAGGAAATGGGAGGGGAGGGCTAGGTGTAATCAAGTCACCTAGCCCAGATTCCGCCTAAATCCAACTAAATTCTACCAAAAGGAGATAAAAAGATAAAGAAAATATGAAATTACTTGCCAATTTGGATTTTTGAAATGTCTCTCGATGTAATCACGTCATCGAGAATCGGGAGCGATACAACCAAAGGCCCCGAGGGCCACCATGACACAAAAATGATAAGGGGAAGGGGCACATACAAAGGGAGACAAGAAATAAAAGACGGAAAAGAAAGGAGAGTCGCCTTACCAAATGGTTAGCAACTCAATTAACTCCATCGTCTCAATGATCGATATCGGCACATTGCTTGTCTTCATCGTCGTTATCCCTCTTCTTTCGCAATGTAGACGCATAGGTGAAGTATTAGTCTTGCATTGGTGTAATGAGGGTGGGATTTGAGGTTAAACTCGGTGTATAGTGATGATAAAGGTGTGTATATGAAGTGCAAGGGTGAGATGATAGAGGAAAGGGTGAGATGATAGAGGCAAGGGTGAGTAGGGAGGTTGGGAGGGGGTGTAAAGCGGTTGGATGGGGCTTAAATGAAGAAACAAAGGCGAAAGTGGGAGCTGGAACACATCCCGGCCGAGATTGACTCGATCCCGGTCGGGAGGAATCCTTCCCAGTCGGGAGGACCTAGTTCCCAGTCCGGGATGGACAGGCAGAAGCTCCAGATTCCAGCACACTTCATCCCGGTCGGGATGCAATCCTTCCCGGTCGGGATGACTCCTTAAACTCTTCATTCCGCTTGCTAGCTTCACCGACAAGGCAACAAATACATCGTCATCTAGAATCCCGCCCCCAAAAGCATAAGAAAAGCTCAAAATGACTTCTTTGGTCAAGATCCAAGCTCTAACATTGACAACTCCTTTCAAAACGTCATCTTCACTATCAACCTATCAAATAAACTCAATAAACACCATCAAAATCCCTCCCTCACATCGCTAATCAAATAACCAAACGACAAGATGATAAGTGTGTTTTGTAGTGCCTATTTATGCTTCCGGGCTACTTATGCTTCTTCTAGTTCGTTTTAGGTTCTCAAGACCCTTCATGAAGAATTGGAACGATTTCGACTCGTTTCTTACACATTTGGAGCCAACAAAAATTAGGGACGATCACTCGGTGCCTTAGATTCGATCCGGAGACCTCGAGACCCATTCTCGAGCTCCTTAGACTCGATCCTAAGCGCCTAGAATCGATGAGAAGCCTATGAAGAGCAAATGGGGACCTTTATGATCAAAATGGAGGCCTACAAGACCCTTCCCGGGCGGGATGAGTGCCCATCCCGGTCGGGATGAGTGCCCATCCCGGTCGGGATGAGTGCCCATCCCGGTCGGGATGAAGAGCAAACAAAGCAGCTCTTCTGATGAGCCATCCCGGTCGGGACAATGTAGCCATCCCGGTCGGGACCATCTCGTCCCGGTCGGGATCATCACCCTTCCCGATCGGGAAGAGCAATAACACCGCCTGGTGTTATGCATAACACCGCCCGATGTTATGCATGATCCCGATCGGGACCAGATCCTTCCCGGTCGGGACCACTCCATCCCGGTCGGGACCACCACCTTCCCGGCCGGAAAGGAGCAGCTGCAGCTCGTGACTCTTCTTTTCTTCTCCTTCACTCTTGTAACCCTATATATACCCCCCCCCCTCCTCTCTTGTAATCTTATGCTTATGTTAGACATTACCCACTAAACCCTAGACTACTTTAGCCTAAATGAGCCTAGATTAGTGTAGATTAGTCTTTAGTTAATCCTTAATCTAGTTTGTAATCCTTGTATTAAGGGAATTTTTTATGATTCTACCAAGATGGACATCCTTGGTTGATGTATTTGGGTTTTCTTCTTTATATGCAAGATTTCATCTTTTCATCTTCACTAGTTTGGTATAATTTCTCTTCTCCTTACCTTTAATCTTTGTTTAATCATTAAAGTTTCATTCTTTATATCTTGTTCATTGTTCATCCTTGTTTTCCATTATGAATGTTTTGTTGTTTGTGTTGATTTCTCTTGTCATGGTTAGGATTAGTTTTACTATGTGTTAGAGCATTCCACCTCCTTATATCATTTTCTTTTGTCTTTGTTTTGTGTTGTGTGGTTTGTGTCTACTATAGGAAAAAGGTTTTCTAAAACCCGGTTTTGAGGCTAGTGAGCAAGTGTTTACTTTCCCTTTCTATTGATATGAGTCGAGTCTTGGACTTTAGTCTAGTAGAATGACTTTAAATCAATGATTTCGTTGGTTTCTTACCTTGAGTCCACCTACTCTACTATGGATTTACTACGGGATTTGCATTTTGACTATTATGACCACCCATGGAGTGAAAAGGCCTTGGTTGCCGAGTCCCGTCCCTTAGGTGACCATATTCGGAATTGTTTGATTAGTCCAAGTTTTCCACTTTTTTATGAGTTTGAAGGAAAAGCGCGCCCAACTCACCCATTTCCCCTACCTCCTACACATGTCCACAAATAAGTTGCAAATTTCATAAGTTGTTACTTGGTTGCAAGAAATGCCTACAAAATCAAACCTAAAGGGCAAACCAAGAAAATGAAAGAAAAATGAAAAGAGAAAAAGAAAGAAAAGAAAAGAAAGAAGAAAAAGAAAAGGCACAACAAAAGAAAAAAACAAAATACAAAAGAAGAAAAAGAAGTGGCATAGCAACTCAAAAGCCAAATGCAAAAGAAAAGAATGCCAAAGAAAATCCCCTCACAATAAGAACTCTCACTCTAAAATATAAGCCTTTTCCCGACTATTACCGTGAAGAGCCTACCAAAGGACCGAGTCCCTAGGAAGGATGATAGCGGTAATTAGTCGGTCTTCCCTCATTTTGCAACCATATCCACCCTTTTTACTTGGACTAGTTAGGCAATTTTTGGGCAGGGGACGACCCTCTTGTCTTATCGCTAAAGGGGGCGGGGTTTCACTTACCTACAGTGTCGACTAACTTCGTGGTTCATCCTTTTTCCATCCCGCCTATCGTCCCGTAGTACGTTCTTAGAAGGTTAGGAGGAACCTAGGTAAGTTATCAACATTTTTATTGCTTTGTTGTCATACTATTAGGATTTTGTCCATTTCGGTTTTTATTATTAGTTTGGGAACGTTGTCACTTGCCTTGAGTCCTTAACCGGTGCTTCTTTCACCGCTTTGTTGAGGGAAGCGGTATTTTTTTTGTCTTGGATGCAACAGTTTGGTGTTTGTTTGTTTGTGTGTTTGTTTGTTTGTGTGTTTTAATTTCGTGTCCGGTTGCATCCACAGTTTTGTCGCAAGACATCACTTGTCTTGCGGAGTGCACTTTTCCTCTAAGTGTACTCGCGTGAGTTGAAAGGGCGTAAGGTGCGCTAATACCCGCTCGGATTAGTAGTCTAGTTTCTTTTAGTTTTTTGTTAGTTTGTGCTTACTCGAGGGCGAGTAAGGGTTAAGTGTGGGGGAGTTGATAAGTGTGTTTTGTAGTGCCTATTTGTTGTGTTTGGTCCCGGTTTCTCTTGTGAAATCACTCTTTGGAGCGGTTTCTGGGCTACTTATGCTTCTTCTAGTTCGTTTTAGGTTCTCAAGACCCTTCATGGAGAATTGGAACGATTTTGACTCGTTTCCTACACATTTGGAGCCAACGAAAAGAAGGGACGATCACTCGGTGCCTTAGATTCGATCCCGAGACCTCGAGACCCATTCCCGAGCTCTTTAGACTCGATCCCGAGCGCCAAGAATCGATGAGAAGCCTATGAAGAGCAAATGGGGATCTTTATGATCAAAATGGAGGCCTACAAGACCCTTCCCGGGCGGGATGAGTGCCCATCCCGGTCGGGATGAAGAACAAACAAAGCAACTCTTCTGATGAGCCATCCCGGTCGGGACCGACCATCCCGGTCAGGACCATGGAGCCATCCCGGTCGCGACCATCTCGTCCCGCACCCTTCCCGACCGGGAAGAGCAATAACACTGCCTGGTGTTATGCATAACACCGCCCGGTGTTATGCATGATCACGATCGGGACCAGATCCTTCCCGGTCGGGACCACCACCTTCCCGACCAGGAAGGAGTAGCTGCAGCTCGTGACTCTTCTTTTCTTCTCCTTTACTCTTGTAACCCTATATATACCTACCCCCCCCTCTTGTAATCTTATGCTTATGTTAGACATTACCCACTAAACCCTAGACTACTTTAGCCTAGATTAGCCTGGATTAGTGTAGATTAGTCTTTAGTTAATCCTTAATCTAGTTTGTAATCCTTGTATTAAGGGAATTCTTGAAGATTCTACCAAGATTGACATCCTTGGTTGATGTATTTGGGTTTTCTTCTTTATATGCAAGATTTCATCTTTTCATCTTCACTAGTTTGGTATAATTTCTCTTCTCCTTACCTTTAATCTTTGTTTAATCAATAAAGTTTCATTCTTTATATCTTGTTCATTGTTCATCCTTGTTTTCCATTATGAATGTTTTGTTGTTTGTGTTGATTTCTCTTGTCATGGTTAGGATTAGTTTTACTATGTGTGAGTAGACTTATTGTGGGGTTTGTAGGGGGATTAAGTGTTGATTATGGGTAATTAGGGTTTGATTGTGGGTAAAGGTGAGTTCTTTGTTACTAGTCACATGTTATGCATACCATGTGTGATGAATTGCTTGTTAGAGTAGTAGTTGCAAATACTTCTCTTGCTTGTCTTCCTCTTCTCATTGTGTGATTGATTTGTGATTGAATCCTTGTGTATTGGGTAGCATCTTGTATGAGTATTCGAGTTTTGTCTTTGACACGAGAGTGCGGACATTGGCTTTGACGCGAGAGCGCGGACCAACCTTAGTAACTAGGTGAACCTTGCACCACCGATCTCCCCACTATCCTACTACACTTATGAACCCGACCTAACCCTACTCTTTCCTTGTTTGATTTCTTCAGTTCGATAGATTCGTTTAGCCTTAGTTGTTACCCCTAGCTTAGTCATAGTCATAGTTTATTCCCTTCTTATCGTTCTAGTTTAGTTTAGCCTCGAGACCTAGTCAAGTCTTTAGGTGGAACTTGGTATAAACCCTCTTTACCGTCCCCGTGGACTCGACCCGACTTGCCCTATCTACGTGTTAGGATTGGTTGGCTATTATTTGTTGGTAGGGATCCACGGTAAATCCCTCCCATCACAAGAATTCTACAAGAACACAAATCCAAAAAAATCACAAAAATACAACTACAAAACGCAAAGAAGAGGGAAAAGATATATACAACTCGACGGTTCATGAGGAACTCCGTCAAACCTAAGATGGTGGTTTCTTCATTCATTTTTCAACAACATGGCATACAACTCCATCGCCTTCAAGAGCACGGAGTAACAAATCAAAGGCTTGGGAGAAATCTTCAATCAAGCACGTGGAGTACCAATCCACACTCCAAGGTTCCTCACAACCTTGTCTAGAAGTTCCCGGGGCATCCCGATCTACTAAGTTCAATGGCTTGAACTTGTACTTTCGATCCTTCGGTATATACCCAAACTTCATCTTATCTTCCCAAGGCCTCAAAGGAGGCTCAACTTTCTTCTTACCAACCGACTTGTCTTCAATCACATCACATGGGCATTCATCCGCCCCAAGCTCGGAATCATCATCTTCAATTCCACACAAGTTGTTGTCTTTCAAGCTTTCACTCGACTCATTCCCTAGCTCTTTGTCATTAAAGGCATGGATCATATTACATGACTTTTCATATATAGGCGAGGTGTTGCCTTGGAGGTCAAACACGAGCTTCTCGTCGCCTAGCTCAAAGGTGATCCTACCCTTCTTGACATCGATCTTTGTACCGGCGGTATGTAAAAATGGGCGCCCAAGGATAATGGGAGTGATAGCATCCTCCGGCATATCAAGCACAAGGAAGTCGACCGGAATGAAGAATTTCCCGATTCGTAATGGCACATCCTCTGACATACCTAATGGTCGATTAAGCGAACGATCGACCATTTGGAGTGTAATAGAGGTACACTTGAGCTCTTTCAATCCAAGTCGCTCACAAATAGAGTAAGGGAGAATGCTCACACTCGCCCCCAAATCACATAACGCCCTTTCAATCTTCAAGTTCCCTATGGTGCACGGGATTGAGAAACTACCCAGATCCTTCAACTTAGGAAGTGTAGAGCCTTGAATGAGCTCGTTCAGCTCTCTTGTGAACGCTATGGTCTCTTCCTTGTCTAAAGATCTCTTCCTAGCCAATACTTCTTTCATGAACTTGCCATAGGCCGGGACTTGGGTAATTAGCTCGGTGAAAGGGATGCTCACATCCAACTTCTTCACAATATCGACAAACTTGTCAAATTGAACATCAACCTTTGTCTTCATTTGCCTGGATGGGAAAGGCAATTTGATATGTACCTTGTTTTGTTCATTAGGTTTGGACACTTCGTTTGACAACTTCTTCTTTGCCTTGTCTTTTTCTTGGGGTGGGGGAAGCTTGTCTTCATTGGGTTTTTCAACTTCCCACAAGACTTGCTCCTTCAGGAGATTTCCCCAATTTTCATTTTCTTGGTTCGGAGATTACACTTCTTTCATCGCTTCTTGCTCACTAGGAAACAAGGGAGAATCATAGGATGCACCGCTCCTCAAGGTGATAGCATTCACATGTTCAAATTTTGTTGGTACACCTTGAGGAGGTAGTTGACCCTTTTGTCTTGAAGAACAACCCGAAGCAACTTGAGCTAGTTGGTTCTCGAGCATTTTCACATGTGTATCTCTTGCCTTGTTGTCCATTTGAAGTTGATTGTAAAAATCTTGTTGGCTTCATTACATCTCCATTTGACTTCTTTGCATATCCAACATCGCCTTTTTCATGTCAAAATCCCGAGGGGCGGAGATTGTTGGTTGTGTGGAGTATTAGTGAGGCTTAGAGGAAAGCCATAGTCATGAGTTGGAGACCGGCTCCTTTGCTTGTTCTCTTGTTGAGCATTGTCGGACCCTTGATGATGTTGAAAGTTCCCTTGGAACCCTTGAGTATTGCCTTGATTTAGGCCTTGAGAGTTACCATGATTGTGATTGGGGTAACCTTGGTTGTTGTTTTGATGTCCTTGAAAATCTTGGTTTCCTTGGAAACCACCTTGATGATTGACGTTCTCTTGATTATGGAACCCTTGATTGTTGTTGAAGGCACCTTGGTTATGTTGTTGGAAGTTGTTAAAAGGCCTTTGATTGCCTTGATAACCTTGGAAGTCTTGGTTGTCCCTTAAGGGAGGGGCAACATATGGTAAACGGTATTGTTGTTGAGCTTGTTGTTGGGAAGCTTGGAACATATGAGGATTTGGCACATTTTGAGGCTTGTAAGGGAAGTATGGGACACCTTGCTTGTATGCTTGAAAAGCATTCACTTGCTCAATGCTACTTCGACAATAAGAAGGCTCATGTCCATGTATTCCAATAATCTCACATATCCCATAATAAGATGTAGGTGTAACCATTCCCATAGCATTAACTTGATGAATCGATTGTTGGTTGGAGGAACTAGTGCTTTGACCTTGATTAAAGTGACTTTGGAGCTTCTTTTCAATAGTATCCATGTGGGTCTTCAATTGTGCTCCAAGGTCGGCACTAAGTTGCGTAATGGCATCAATCTCGTGCCTTCCCCCTCTACTTTTCTTGCTTGGCCTAGAGTATTGAGAGTTATGGACCGCCATTTTTTCAATTCTTGACCAAGTTTGGTCATCATCTACCTCGGTGAAACGCCCATTTGACCCCATGCTGAGTATACTCCACGAATCCTCATACAAACCGTTCCAAAATTGTTGAACAAGAAACCATTCCGACAATCCATGATGAGGACAAGAGCGAACTAGGGCCTTGAATCTTTCCCACGACTCATAGAGCCCCTCTTCGTCACGTTGTTGGAATCCCGTTATTAAGGCTCTTAATAGGTTTGTCTTCTCCGGTGGATAAAATTTTTGGTAGAAAGATAAGGCTAGCTTCTTCCATATGTCGATTCCTAGAGCCGCCTTGTTGAGACCCTTAAACCATTGTTTTGCCTTACCAATCAAAGAGAAATGGAAGAGGACCCACCAAATTTGGTCTTGGGTTACTCCCAGTTGAGAAATGGAATCACAATAGTCCGAAAAGGTCTCCATGTGTTGGCGTGGGTCCTCGGTGGGCAACCCACTAAATTGACTCCGCTCAACTAATTGGATAAACGTCGTTTTAGCCACAAAATTTTCGGTGTAAGTATCCGGTAAAGCGGTGGGACCGGGCAAAACGTCTTCCGTGAAGGTTGAATGAGAAGAGAACTTAGGCATTGTTGGATAAGCGGGAGATGACGGTGTAGATGGTGTTGATGTAGAGGTTGAAGGAGAACTAGGTTGAGAAGAATGACTAGAAGAAGTACCAAAGGGATTGATGAAGGTCCCTTTGGTGGTCTCTCGAGGTGCTTTGTTCAAGTTGGATCCTTGGATTTGTTCTTCAATGATATTGCTAGTACCCGGTTGAAAATTTCTAACCCGATCAATCGTCCGTTGGCAAAAGGCTCTAAAGAGTCTTTCCGGCTCTGGATGAAGAGAAAGAAGTCGTTTCTCCTCCTAGGCATGCACTACACACTTGGAACAAACGTGAGAACACCTAGTGCTTTATGGGCAGTAGATAAAGACAATAAACGAGCACAACGAAAGACAAAGAGAGAAAAAAGCTATAAAAACAAAGAAAAAGACTACAAAATATGCACAATAGATAGAAGAAGAACACAAAACGGTAACTAAGTCTAGCTAATAAGCAAATTAAGTCTAAACATGCACTGTCCCCGGCAACGGCGCCAAATTGTTGGTAGGACTTGCCGTGGGTCCTACCGATCAAATAAATCCAACTAAACCTAACACGTAGCTAGGGTAAGTCGGGTCGAGTCCACGGGGACGGTAATAGGTGTCTAGACTAAGGTCAACTCAAAAACAAGACTAGGTTACCAAAACAACACAAAGGGGAACAAACTAACAAGTATTGATTAATTATGAGGATGGGAAGAGATGAAACTAGACTAACAATGAACTAGGTAAAACATGAACTAATTGAAGCAACTAAAGTTAAATCAATCAACTAACTAGATAAATAATTGCTAACAAGGTGGAGAAATCAAATTAGGAAAGAGTAGGGTTAGTTTGGGTTCATAAGTGTAGTAGGATAGTTGGGAGATCGAGGGGGTAGGTTTCACCTAGTTACTAAGGTCAGTCTGCGCTCTCGCGTCAAAGACAAAACCCGAATACTCATGCAATATATTACCCAATACACAAGGATTCAACCACAATTCAATCACACAATGAGAAGAGAAAGACAAACATGAGAAGCATGGCCACCACTACTCAAACAAGCAATTCAACAAACACAAAGTGTGCTTAATATGTGACTAGAAACAAAGAAATCACCTTTACTCTCAATCAAACTCTAATCATCCATAATCCACACTTAATCTTCCTACTAACCCCACAAGAGTCTACTCAAACATATCTAAACTAACATCAACATACACAAGAGAAATCAACACAAACATCAAAACATTCATTATGAAACTTGCAAGAACAAAGAACAATAAGCAAAGACTAAAACTTGAATGATTAAACAAAGATGAAGAGAAAAGAGAATAGGAAGATTATACCAACTAACAAGAGGATGAAAAGATGAGAACTTGTATTATAAGAACACCCAAAAAACCTTCCACCAAATGTTGTCAAGATTTGATAGATTCTTCAAGAGATCCCTTAATACAAGATTAACTAACAAAATTAAGCTAAGATTAACAAAAGATTAAGGAAAGATTAATATAAAACTAGGTTAAGGATCAAGGGAGTCTAATTAGGGTTTAGAATAATGTAGAGTAATGTAAGTTTCTTAAATAATACAAAGGGAGAGTATTTATATGGGTTCTCGAGCAAAGGAATTGAAAAGAAGTGACGTGGGATGCTGTGGGCCCTTCCCGGCCGGGAAGGGTGATGATCCCGACCGGGATGGGTGGTCCCGACCGGGAAGGACCTTGGTCCCGGCCGGGATGGCTGTCCAGAAGCGCAGCTTGCTTTCCTTCTTCATCCCGGTCGTGATGGATGCAATCCTGACCGGGATGGGTCATGTAGGCTTCAAATAAGCTCTCAAGGGTCCCTACTTGCTCCTCATAGGCTTCTGATCGATTCTCGGTGCTCCGGATCGAGTCTAAGAGGCTCGGGAATGGGTCCCAAGGGCTCGGGATCGAGTCTATGAAACACCCCACATTGATTGAAGATGTCCTATTTATGAGCTTTGCTTAAAGGGATTTGAAGTACTACTCATATCAACAAAGTGCACTTTCTTTTCTGGTCATCCATGCAAAAGAACTCCGCAGTTAAGCGTGCTTGGCTGGGAGCAATCTTAGGATGGGTGACCTCCTGGGAAGGTTTCCAGGATGCACATGAGTGAGGACAAAATGCGCTGGAAAGGACTCGTGTTTGTCTATGGGACCAGTACAAAGCCTGGCGAGCTACCGCGGTTAACATTTCCGGTCCTAGGATTGGGCCAGGGTGTTACAGTCTAAGCTACCGAGTGATCGTTGCTTCCCTTCGTTGGCTCCAAATGAGTCGGAATCGTTCCACCTTTCCAAGATTGGTCTTAGGAACCCAAAAAAAACTAGAAGAAGCGTAAGTAGCCAAGAAACTGCTCCAAAGAGCGATTCCACAAGAGAAACCAGGACCAAACACAACGAATATGCACTACAAAGCACACTTATCAAAGCCGGACGATGGAAACCACGAAGGGACCCCTCCAGTTGGATCAATGAGGCCTTGCTGGGCTCGCTCGTAGTAGCCCGGATAAAGGGCATAATACTTATCCCTATGAATATTATATAGTCGGAGGTCCAATCGATTATTGACAAAGCACACTAGTTTTTTACTTTTACTCTTCGGTCGTACTTCCCCCTTCGGAATCTCAAATGGTGAGAGATAAAGAAGGAGGATCTAGTGCGAGTCGACCCTGCTCTCAATGCGAGGGAGGAGAGACGGTTGCAAGGAAGGTAAATAGAAGCTCTCCCGTCGATCAACCAAGCCCACCTTTTTGGGTTGGTGACGGGCACGAAGAAGCTATTAGTAAGGTGATCTTCATCTAGATATGTTCCCCCCCCCCTCACAACTGTGTAGATCCCAAAGTCTATATCCATCTCAAGGCTCTTAGCTAAAGGCTTTACTAACCCACCAAATTAAACGCGACTGTGGTTGCCTTTTAATCAAGTCATCGATCCTATGTACTACGTAGGCTTTGATATCCATTTCGAACCTAGCCAACCCCCTCGGTTCAAGTACGCCTTGAGCATAGTCAACTCAGTCTTGTTGATAACCCTCGGTTCATATCTAACAAAGATGAAGCCGGCTACAAACCGAGCCCAAAATATAAGAACCGGGTGGTGGATTTTGTTATGGGGTAAACGCTGATAACTAATGAAGGGCAAGCCAGTCATATGGGTCCACATACCCGACGACTGAAAATTATCCGGCACTTGCCCCAACCTCGACTTTCCGACTCCCAAGTACCCGCAAAAAGTCTCAACATCACATCTATGGTCCTCATTGCCCAAACGGAATGTAATCGGTTTAGTGTTTAGGTGGTCGAGTCTAGACAAAAATGACTATTAAACTCGATGGTTAATTCCAAATACGTCAACTCATGGACCTCAAATAGTCTTTCCATCCCGAGATCGGCAAAAAGGTTGGCTAACTCATTGCGAATTTTCAATTTCCTCATAACCCATGGTCAAGAAACCGGGTTGGCACTATTCTCTTAGCCAAAAACTATTCTAACCAAGACTTATGTTTAGGGGTGGGGAATGTAACATTATTATAGGTTGGGAGTGGAATTACCTCCTTCAATGTGGGAGGGACGGTGGTAGAAGTTGGCTCCTCGGCCAGAGTAGTAGAAGTAGAGGTTGTGGCAGTCGCTTTTCGTTTCCTTGTAGCTGATGGAGCCCTAGCCGGATCTTTAGCGTGCCCCCTTGGCTAATTCATTGTAGTGTAGAAGATGATTGAAGATGAAATGTGACTCTTCTTTATATAAGACGAAACACCCAAAATCGAATCGGAATCAACCTAATTTAGCTTGGAAATCACCTCAATAACACCCGGAAACTTGTTGGAAAAGATAAAACTCAGTAATTAATCCCAATTTTTTCGGGTCTTATGAACCCTAAAAATTGAAAAGTCTATTCTGGGCAAAAAAATCAATTTCAGCAAGAAATGGTGCCTAAGAAATATAATAAAAGTGAAAATTAGTGATTTAGGAACAAAAATGGGTCGATTTGGTAAAGATTTGAGGGATTAATAATGAATTGGGGTTAGGGTTTATGTAGGATTTGGGGGTTTTTAGTTTAGAGAGAGAGTTTGAAGGTGATGAAATGAAGGAAGGAGGCCAGATTTGTTATTATAAAAGGGCCGGTTCAGTTACTAATAAAAAGGTGAAGCGGTCCACTGAAAAACCCGACATGGCCGTGTCTGGGACTTTCACGGCCGGGTCGCTTCATAGACTAGGGTCTTTTGTTGATACACCCAACATGGGTGTGTCTGGCTCTTCACACCCGTGTCGCCTCATGATCGTGAATAATGCTACAGGACCGTGTAGGGAGACAGTAGGACTACAATTGTGCACCTCTGGTACCCGGCCATGTAACATACGACATGACCATGCAGCGACACGGTCATGTCCAAAGTGACATGACCATGTCCACTCTTGTATCTTCACCCCTCTTTGCTTATATCAACCCTTCCAACCAATGATTAGCACCACCCTTAGGATCACCCCTCGGGTCAAAATTCCCGACCATGCATGGTTCAACCTTCTATCCTTCAACTTTCATCCAATCTCGAGTATTCAATTCTAACATTCACCACACAAACTCATTAAACCCTCCCTACACTCTCATAAAAAATAGCAAAAGACAATTCCAAATCTAAAAGTCCTAGAAATCATATAAAACACAAAGAAACACGAAAATGAAAAAGGAAAGGAATATTTACAACATGACGGTTCTTGAGGAACTCCGTCAAACCTAGAGTGGTTGAGAGATTATGAGAAATCGGTTGGAGGTATAGAACCTCCATCGAGCCCGTTGTTGCACCTTCATTGTTCACCTTGTTTGACCGTTGACCCGGAATAGTTCACCTTTTTCATTGCTTAGCTTGAAGTCCCTATATCGACCGACTTTCGTGATAGTGAACGGTCCTGACCAACGTGAACAGAGCTTTGCGGGAAATAAGCTTAATCTTGAATTGAACAATAATACCTTGTCACCCGCAAGAAATGACCTCTTATTATTCCTCTTATCGTGCCACATCTTAGTGCGCTACTTATAAAGTCTGGCACTTTCATAGGAATTCTTCCAATTCGTTCACTTGAAGCAACTGCTTCTCGCCGACTAACGTAGGATCGAGGTTGAGTTCCCTGATGGCCCAAAAAGCCTTTAACTCCATTTCGACCCTGAGGTGACACGCTTTGCCATGTACATGCCTATACGATGAGGTGCCGATAGGCATCTTGAACGCCATTCGATAGACCCAAAGCGTGTCATCGATCTTCATGCTCCAATCCTTCCGATTTTTGGTGACCACCTTTTCAAGGATAGAATTTATTTCCCGATTTGATATTTCCACTTGCTCGCTTGTTTGGGGATGATAAGCTAGCCCGGTTCTATGGTGTACGCCATACTTCAATAATAGAGCATCAAGGCATTTATCAAGAAAATGCGTTCCTCCATCGCTAATGAGAGCACGGGGGATGCCACACCGGGGGAATATCACCCGCTTTAGGAGGTTCATCACCACTCTAGCATCGTTCGTAGGTGAGGCAATCCCTTCAACCCACTTAGAAACGTAGTTGACGGCCACGAGAATGTAGCAATTACCCTTTGAGGATGGAAACAGGCCTTGGTAATCTATACCCCATACATCAAATATTTCAAGCTCTAGAATTACTCTTTGCGGCATTTCATGCCTCCATGAGATATTACCGGTACGTTGACAAGCATCACATCGGGAGACAAACTTCCGTGGGTCTTGGAACATCACGGGCCAATAGAAACCCGATTGAAGGATCTTTGCTACGGTTTTTGAAGCACCATGATATCCCCCATGGGGGGATGAATGACAAGCATGAAGAATAGCTTCTTGTTCCCAATGAGGAACACATCTTTTGTATAACCCATCGGCACACTCCTTGAATAATAGCGGATCATCCCAAAAGTACCTCTTGACATCAAATAAGAACCTCTTCTTTTGTTGATGGTTCAAATCCGAGGGAATAAATCCTCTAACAATATAGTTTACATAGTCGGCGAACCAATGAGGTTGGTCCAACGAGGTAGTGCAAACGGCCATGATCATATCATCAGGGAATGAACCATCAATACGAATGTTCTCAGGGTCTTCAACCCGAATACCAGATAGATGATCCGCCACCACATTTTCGATCCCTTTCTTATCGCGAATCTTAAGGTCAAACTCTTGTCGCGACTTTGTCTCCTTTTTGGCCAATAAATACTTCAAGGTGGAGTGGTCGGTGAAGACTATCACCAGAGAACCAAGGAGATATGATCGAAACTTGGTGAGTGTATAGACAATCGCAAGGAGTTCCTTCTCGGTTGTAGCATACCAAGCTTCGGTGTTATCAAGGGTCTTGCTAGCATAGTAAATCGCATGGATAGCTCTTCCTTCTCGATGACCTAGCACGGCTCCCACAGCATAATCACTAGCGTCACACATCAATTCGAATGGCAATGACCAATCCGGAGATCGCATGATAGGAGCGGTAACCAAGGCTTCTTTCAACCTAACAAAAGCTTCATCACACGCATTAGTCCATATAAATGGGGCACCCTTCAAGAGGAATTGAGTGAGTGGTTTGGTCAGTTTTGAAAAATATTTTATAAAATGGCGGTAAAACCCGTATGGCCTAAAATACTCCTTACTCCCTTGATGTTAATAGGTGGTGCCAATTGTTCAATTACTTGAACCTTTGTCCCATCCGCTTGAATACCCTGATCCTTGATCAAATAACCTAGCACGATACTCTCGTTCACCATGAAACGACACTTCTCCCAATTCAATACCAAGTTAACCTTTTCACATTTAGCAAGGACTTTAGACAAATTTAACAAGCATGAATCAAAGTCTTTTCCATACACACTAAAAATCATCCATGAAGACCTCTACAATAGACTCAATGTAATCGGAAAAAATCTCCATCATGCACCTTTGAAGGTTGTCGGAGCATTGCACAAACCGAAGGGCATGCGTCTATAAGCAAAGGTTCCATAAGACCAAGTAAAGGTGGTCTTGTGTTGGTCTTCTAGGTGTATCCGGATTCGGAAAAATCACGAAAATCCGTCAAGAAAGCAAAAGTGCGAGTGTGAAGCTAACCTCTCTATCATTTGGTCTATAAAGAGAATGGGGAAGTGATCTTTCTTTGTGGCGTTGTCTAGCTTCCTATAGTCTATACACATCCTAAACCCGGTCACACACCTAGTGGGTGTAAGCTCATTTTTTTCATTTTTAATGACTGTGATCCCCCCCTTTCTTAGGGACCACTTGAATCGGGCTAACCCAATGTGAGCTAGAAATGGGATATATGATCCCGACATCAAGTAACTTCATTATATTTTTTTCTCGCAACTTCTTGTATATTAGGATTTAACCTTCTTTGACCTTGGACACTTGGTTTAAAGTCGTCCTCTAAGTGTATCATATGCATGCAAAAATCGGGACTAATCGTTTGGAGATCCTCAAGACTATAGCCAATGGCACTCTTCTGTTTCCTCAAAACCTCAAGCAAAGAGTCCAATTGACCACTTTCAAGCTTAGCATTAACAATTACCGGGCAAGACTTAACATCATCAAGAAAAGCATAAGCTAAATTAGGGGGAAGGGGTTTAAGGTCAAGTTGTTTTACCTCAACTGAGCATGTGTCAATAAGAGTAGCTTGATCCTTGATCCCCTTCTTCGAAATGACTTCTTCCCCATCCAAAGCTTCCTTGAGTGCATTTAAATCTTCTCCCCTTAAGCCTTCCTTAGCTTTCTCAAGCTCCATAGTCAATAGAGCTTCTAGGGGATCCTTTACAAGCATGGTCTCGGTAGCTTCTTCCACGACTCCATCTAGTATGTCGATGACGCAACATGAGTCCTTCACATTTGATGTCTTCATTGTGCTATGTAGGTCAAATGAGACCTTCTCATCCCCGATTTCAAGAGTTAGCCTCCCATTCTTCACATCAATAAGGGCACTTGCCACGTGAAGGAACGGTCTTCCAAAAATGATAGGAATGTTTGCATCTTTGGCCATATCTGTAACACCCCCATTTACCTAGGAGCCTTATCAAGACATACCCAAATAAATAAAGGTGTTACCATCTCGGTTTCCCGAGTTAGTAGCTCATTACAATACAACATGGAATGCCAACCGACCATTTGATTTTAAACTTTACAACTCATTAACTATATATTACAACTCTAGTTATGTATATCGTGATGAAGAGCTTACCAATCCGGACAGGGACATCTTCAAGTATGCCTAAATGGTGCTTAATGGAGTGCTCCGCCATTTGAAGAGTGACGGCGGTGCATTTTAGCTCGTTCATTCCCACCTTCTCACAAATGGAATATGGGATGACACTCACACTTGCTCCCAACTCACATAAGGCCCTCTGTATATGCACATTCCCGATCTTACAAGGTATAGAAAAGCTACCCGGGTCTTTGAGTTTTGGTATGGAAGGGCATTGAAACATTTCACAACACTCTCCCCTAAAAGCAATGGTTTCGGGCTCCCTCAATGATCTCTTCCTAGACAAGATTTCTTTCATGAACTGAGCATAAGTTGGAACTTGAGTAATCAACTCGGTAAAGGGATTGCTAACTTCCAAGTTCTTCACAAGCTTAAGGAACTTTTCAAATTGCTTGTCCGTCTTGGTCTTGGATTGCTTAAATGGGAAAGGTAGTTTTACCTTAGTGGCTTCTTCAATTTCATTGGACTTCAATTTTTTCACCTTTAACTTCTTTTTGCTTGGAGGAAGCTCCTTTAGGTTTGGGCTTCTCATATGCATGGGCTGAAAGTGGCTGAAGTCTTTTGCGATGAAAGAACATTGCCACACTCATCTATATCCTCAAGGACTACCTCTTCACCTAAGTCCGGGTTAGAGACTTCTTCATCACAAGAGTCATCAAGAGGTTGCTCAACCTCTTCAAGCATAGGTTCTTCACTTGATTCTCCCAAAAATTCATCTTCAATGGGCGTCATAGGTCCCTCGTAACTAGAACCACTCCTCAAGGTGATGGCATTAACGGTCACTTGATTCAGTGTTGTACCTAGAGGAGGCAATTGCCCCTTTTGCCTTGAAGAACTCCCCGAGGCCACTTGAGACAATTGTGTCTCTAGCATTTTGACATGAGTGTCCCTAGCCTTATTGTCTTTTTGCACTTGGGCCTATAACTCTTGTTGAGTCCTTTGCATTTCCAGTTGGTTGTGTTCCATTTCTTGGTTACTCCTTTGCATCTCAACAATGTCTTTTGCATATCAAAGTCCGAAGTTAGAGATTATTGGGAGTGTTGAGTATTGGTAATGGCTAAAGGGAAGCCATAATCATAAGTGGAAGACCGACTTCTTGGCCTAGTGTCTTGTTGATTACCTTGGAACCCTTAACTTGTTGATTTTGAAAACTACCTTCACCTTGGAAGTTTCCTTGATTTTGATAACCTTGATTATGATGTTGGAACCCTTGAGAATTTTGGTTACCTTGAAAACCTTGTTGGTTTTAATTGTGGAACCCTTGATTTTGGAAACCTTGATTGTGAAAGGCATTTTTTTGTTGGTAATTGTTGAATGGCCTTTAGTTGCCTTGATTCCCTTGGCTGCCTCTAAAGAGAGGGGAAATATAGGGTTGACAGTTTTGTTAGCTTGTGAAGGGTTGGCTTTGTTGTGTAGCTTGGAACACCTGTGGATTTTGGACATTTTGTGTTTTGTAGGAGAGGTATGGATGCTTGTGAGTGTTCTCATTATAGTAGTTGGAGAATGGCGTGCCTTGTTTGTATGATTGAAAGGCATTTACTTGCTCCACATTGCTTTGACACTCATAAGCCTCCAGGCCAAAAATGCCACAATTCTCACACATTCCATGACTTGAAAGATTAGATGCCATATCCATAGCATTTACTTGGTGCATTGATTGTTGATGGGAAGAACTTGTGCCTTGGTTTTGGTTCACATGGCTTTGAAGCTTCTTGTCAATTGTTTCCATGTGAGTTTTCAATTGAGCGCCAAGATCGACACTAAGTTGAGTAATGGCATCAATCTCACGCCTTCCTCCGATCCTCTATTAGCCTTACGGGGTCGAATATATTCCGAATTATGGACCGCCATATCTTCAATTCTTGCCCATGTCTCATTATCCTTGACTTCCGTAAACCACCCGTTAGACCCCATATTCAATATAGCTCTCGAGTCTTCATAGAGTCCGTTCTAATATTGTTGAAGAAGAAACAACTCGGATAACCCGTGATGTGGACAAGAGCGAACTAAGGCCTTAAACCTTTCCCAAGATTCATAAAGACTTTCCTCATCGCGTTGTTGAAAGCCCATAATGGAAGCTCTCAACATATTAGTTTTCTTGGGGGATAGAATTTTTGATAAAAGGCTAGAGCAAGCTTCTTCCAAGTGTCTATACCCAAGGTCGCCTTGTCAAGACCTTTAAACCATTGTTTTGCTTTACCGATTAGAGAAAAAGGGAAACGAACCCACCGAATTTGGTCTTGGGTAATTCCCGCATGGGATATAACGTCACAATAATCCGAAAAGGTCTCTATGTGTTTGTGTGAGTCTTCGGTTGGCAATCCACTAAATTGGTTCCTTTCAACTAGTTGGATGAATTGTGTCTTCGCCACAAAATTTCCGCCATAAGCGATCGGTAAAACCGTAGGACCGGGCAAAACGTCTTTGGTAAAGGTGGAGTGTGATGAAAATTTAGGCATGATTGGATTGGCGGGAGATGACTGTGTTGAACTTGGAAGTGATGTAGTTTGGGATGTAGGAGGTGAAGTAGATGGAGAGTAAGAAGGTGATGTAGTGTAAGATGTTGTTGATATGGGGGTGCCGAAAGGATTTAGGAAAGTCCTTTCGGTGACTTCTATAGGTGGGGAGTTTAGATCGATCTCCAAGTTTTTCTCGAAATCGTGGCTTGAACCCGGTTGGGAACCTCTCAATCTAGCAACCGTCCTTTGTCGAAGGTTTCGAAAAAACCTTTCCGGATCTGAGTTGCAAAGAAGATGATGGTCTACACCTCTAGGCATAAACTGTGGACTAAGAGCAAACTGAGAAGCCTAATGATTTATAGGCACTAGACAAGAAAGAAATAAACTTCACAAACACAAGAAACAAAGGCAAATAAAGAAAAACACACAAACGAGAACAAAGTCTAGTATAAGCACACAAAATCTAAAACACACCGTCCCCGACAATGGCGCCAAATTGATGGGCAGAAATGTCGCAAGTTCTACCACCAAGTAAAACCAAAAAACCTAAACACGTAGCCTAAGGTAAGTCGGGTTGATCCACGGGGACGACTATTTGGACTACAGAATGCTAATGGAAGACTAAGTTCAAGCAACAACAAGTAATGATTGGTTTATAATGGACGAAATCTAAAGACTAGGATTAAATTATGGCAATTTAACTATGCTTAAACTAAGGCAACAAACGAAAAAGACAATGACAAAAATGATGAATAATCAATAAGGAAAGAACAGGGATTAGATCGGGTTCGCGGATGCCTAGACGATCAAGGAGAAGCAAAAATGATGGTGTAGTCAAGTTATCTAGGCTATGTCCAGGCTCTCGCTACGTAAGCGTCCTAGAGGACTCGCGCTCTCGCGAAAGGACCCAACCTAACAATATGCAAAACCACATAAAGGAAGGCAAGAGGACAAACATTTGCAACTACAAGTCTAACAAGCACTTCATCGAACGTGACACATCCACAAAACCAAGAAGCAACATAAACAACCACCAACACCCTCTACAAACACCTAATCATCCATGATGACACCCAATTCCCCTACTAATCCTAGCAAGGAAACTACTCACACATAGCTAATGAAGAACAAACAAGAATCAAAAGAAACCTGAACATGATAGAAGCATTCATGATGAAATCTAAACAAGGATTAACAATAAGCATAAACAAAGATTGAAACTTTAGGTAAAGAAGAAGAGAAATATACAACCTCAACAAGGGAGAATAAAAAGATGCCAACTTGAATATAATCAACCCAACAGAATCCCTAAATGTTGGCAATAATGAGAAACCCTCTACAAGTCTTCAAATATCTATGATGATTACAAAGATTAAAGCTTGATTAAGACTAAGAAAAGACTAATAAGAGAGTGATTAAGGAAAACTTAAGCTAAAGCTATCTCAAAGAGGCTACAATTACTCTAGGGTTTCATAATAATTCAAAATGATTACGAGAGGACTATTTATAGGGTGCCATAAGTGGGGAGATGGAGCGACGAGGGCAAAAGCCCAACAGGGGCCTCACGGTCGTGTCACAGGTGACACGGTCGTGTCAAGTGATGGTGACCCGTTCGTGAATGTTGGCGACATGGAGGGTCACTCCTAGGGTTGCTCTTCCTTAGCTCTTGTGAGATGCAAAGGCTCGGGAATGGTTAATTGACGACGAAATAGACTACGAAAGTTGGAATTTCATTCCATAACAACCTACAAGAACAATCGACACTAGAAGAGGCGTTAGTAGCTCAAAATAGCTTCCGAAAGCGGTTAAATCAAAGGAATATGAGGACAAAGACGAGAAAAAAGAGGCTAAATATTACACTGTTATTACTGCAATAAGATAGGTCATGTCTACAGTGAGTGTTTTGAGAGACTAAGAAGTCTCAAGATTTCCAAACATGTTTTCGACTGCATTCCTCCCTCTAGTAATTCACCGGTTGTTAAAAAGATATATGTGCCTATTGTTTCTAACAAGGGACCCAAGTTTGTCTGGGTTCCTAAAACCACGAACTGATTTTATAGGTCAAGGTGAAAGAAAGCAATTGCTGGTACCTGGAGAGTGATTGTTCAAGGCATATGACTGGAAACAAATCATTATTTCTTTCACTAGCACTACAAGAAAAATCATTCATTCCTACGGACACAATTCGTAGGAAACATGTCTACTTCCGTCAGAATAAACAAGTTCCTACGGAAAATTCGTAGGAAGCATTCCGTCGGTTTATTTCGTCCGAAATAAATAACTTCCTACGACACTTTTCGTAGTAAATAACTTTCCTACAGAATGTTCCGTCGGAATAGTTGGTGACGAGTATTTGTTGACAAAAAATTAGTTGCTACGGAACATCGTCAGAACGGTTTAAATTTCCTACGTAAATTCCATAAGACAATATTTTTCCGTAGGAGACATTGAGAAAAAAAATATTATTAAATATTTCGAGCTACAGATTATCGTAGGAAACTGTAAAACTTCAGTAGGATAAAAATATTATTAAAGAAGTACCATTTTAATAATTAACTTAATTAAATTTTATTAATAACAAAAACAGCACCAATACATTATATCTTGGAAATTACAGCCCCAATACATTAATTATAGCCCTAATAACGATTAATGAATGATTATGAATAATACACACTAAAAAGATCTTGTACGACAGTTTGAATACTCCGTACATTATATCTTGCTGAATTTGACTACATTTGCATCAGAAAAATCTTCCCCAACAGCACAAATTTCCGAAGGACCCTGCACAGCAGTTTGAATACAGCAGTAAACAATAAAGTGGCGACTAATTCTCGGCTAAACTAAAGTAGCGCTCTAGTGAAACTTGCATATACAAAATATGTTGAGGCAGGGATGGAACTGAATATGTTTAGAATATAATTATACATAAAACATGAATTTTTGAATTTTCGAGATACCACCACACATCTCTCCGGTCACTAAGAAATAAATTTCCATCAACTTTCCCTAAAAACATAAGCATCAAGTATGCACAGAAAAGTGTTATCAAAGTCAAAGATAATAACAACGAAGTCAAGAACGAAAAAGATTAACAGTGGCAGGGAGGCAAAAAGCGAGAAGTAGAAGAACCCTACAAATCGAGTTGAGTTATTATTCCTCAATGTCTTAGCATTTCCAAATGCTTCTAGTATACAATTCGTTTGAACGACTTTATGTTCGATTCCATCTCCTCCTCCCCCACCAACTATAACCAAATACTGCATTGCCAATTTAGTTGTTTCAGTTTTCCCTGCACCACTTTCGCCATTGTAAAGTGGCATAAGTGCATAGTTAAATAAAATACCAGCAAAAATGAAAATTCATAAACCACAGCAAACCTTTGCCTCACCTTATAACGCTGGACTAACTTATCCCATCTGCAAGTAAATGAAAGCATAGATCAATTTTACCACAGAAAGTAATACAATTCATGACAAAAATTTGCACAGTAGCGGACCACTCATCATCTTCTCATAAGCAGCATCTGCTATCGCACAAACATGGGGGAGAACCCGCGAGTTTCTGCCTATAATCAATTCTAGAGTTGATCTCAGGTAACGTTACTGCCTTAAACGGATTGATTGTAACCAAAACAGGTCCTTCTTTGCTCTACAAAACCCAAAAACCCCACATTAATGCTTGACGAAAACGAAAACTTAACAGAGAATCAATGACAGGAAAGCAAACACATACATATATAGATCTTTTTGCGAGAATATCTGTGATGCAGATTGCTAAGAATCGAGGGCTCGTTTACATAACTAAGTTGTATTAGATCATCTGCACCATCAAGAATGTCGGGATTTGCTGGTAGGAGTTCTGTTGTTGAAACTTCGACAATATAAAACAATTAGTGTATTAATTCCATGGATAACACTAAGGTTATCAACAGAAGTACAGAACCATGCAATTATCCAAGATAATTTCACTTACATTGTTGGATGTAGGTTAGGTCAGGGCGTCAGGCTGAACTATGTTGCTTCGTGTTTGTTGATTTCGGGTGTGTTAATGATTCGTTTACCGAAATAGACCTGTAGACACCCAAATTTGGACCTGGTGGCTGCAGGAGTGCCCAACAAACACCCAATGACGATCGGACTGCAACGCGATGCGAGATTGCGATGTTTTAGGTAGTTTTTCTATAGAACAGATGAAATAATTACTTGGAAAAATTAAACTAACATCAAGGCAGCCTTAGTCGTGTCATTACGGACCAATAGACACTAATTAGAGTCAATTCTGACACCGGGACCCCGAGTCAGTCCCGAAACACAAACCGAGTCAGCACCGTGCCAAGCAAACCTCGGGACGCGCACCCGAGGCCCACTCGGCGCAACGGCGCAAGGTCAAGGGGGGGAAAGCTTAATTCCCAAGACATATATAATACGCACAACTCTCGGTTTTGGAAAGTATCAAAATCGTATCTTCAAAATCCCGAGCGCCTCACCTTGCACGCCTCAGCATTCACACGCCTAAACCCACGCGCCTGAGTTCTGGTGCGCCTGGACATAGGCGTCCATCCGGGTGACGAGAGCCGAAAAGAACTATAAATACCCCCCCTCCACTCCCTTCATCCGACAACACACATTCTCTCTTCCCTCTTCACTCGTTAAGAGTTTCTCTCTAAGGGCTCGCACTCCGACACCCGAGGCAAACGATCCACTCGATCGTAGTTCCGATAAGCGAAATTGACGTTACTCTTCACCTTCGAGCACTCCACTTGATCTCGAGGTGCCTGTGTTTGACTAGCTACTCCGAGTATAGTAATGGAGTTTTGCCGGATTAGCCACAGAACCAGCAAATATTAACGGAGTTCTGCCGGATTGGCCACAGGAAGGGCCAACGGTAATGGAACTCTGCCGAAATCACCAGGCGAGCTAGGAGGATTCGCCTTTTGAAGTTGAATCGTCACTAGGTTGTCATCTAAACAAACTTTACATTCTTGCACTTTTAATATGCACTACGATAATGTCAAACGTGGACACTAGGTCCATTACAGGTACGTACTAAAACACGTAACGTTGCTAAAACTGAACAAAGCGATGGTCGGGTTCCATATTAGTCCCGTTACTCACCTTACATGGTCCAACTCATCCCTATTAATACAGAACCGACGCATCTTAAGTAGAATACCGGGTAAGGTATACCACGAGAATGACTAATATCCGTATTATCGCGTTAAAACTTATATGCTATTACGTAGAATACTAGTACTCTCTACTCTCCTATGTGCATCTTTTCATGGCCTGCTTGTCATAAGAGTCGTAGCTATGTTGGTTCCGAAGACCAGGAAGATCACGAGAACCCCGAGCTTAATGAAGATGATCGCTTCTCACCTCCGACTTGGAAACTTTTGAAAGTGGCTAGGCTTGGCCATGTGAGCTTCAATGAAGATGTTGCTAGAGCATTTGACTTACTACTCCGAGCTCTTGATGGCTATGGAGGCGTTGTTGGTGAGAGTAGTTAGTGTAAATATCTTTTCCCTTTTCTTTTGTGCTTGTATTTGTGTTTATGTTTGTTTGTATAGTTTGGTTTCTAGGATTTGTTAGCCTTTGTGGAATTCTTGTTTATTTGTATTGTTGATGAGCGATGTGAGGGAGGGAATTTGATGTTGTATTTGAGCTTATTGTCACAGATGTGAAGTGAAGATGATTCCTAGAGAGGAATGGTTAATGATAGAGCTTGGTTCGTGAGTATGGAAGTCGGTTTTTGAAGCTTCGGTGAAGCTTTTGGGGTTTTGGAGGTCAAGAAGACCCATCCCAGGCGGGAAGGGAGCTTCCCGACCGGGAAGGATATGCCATCCCGACCGGGAAGGAGCCGTCCCAATCGGGATGGAGGTGCGAAAATTGGAGCTTGCTGGAGTGCCGTCCCGACCGGGAAGGTGGCTTCCCGACCGGGACGAGTGTGTCTTCCCGACCGGGACCATCCATCCCGACCGGGATGGTCCCCTTTCTCCTCTTTTGGCCTCTTCTTCGACATTTGGGCCCACCCAACCATTGTATACCCCCACCCAACCTCCCTACTCATCCTTGCTCATGTCATATGACCATTACACTTCATTTACATACCCTCACCTCATTTCTCTTCCCTTTACACCGAGTTTCACATCAATTTCCACCCGCTCACACCATTACTACCTCTACCATGCGGTTCTATCAAGAATGAAGAGGAATAGCAATGACGAAGACAAGTTTTGTGCCTATATTGATCTATGAGACGATGGAGCGAGTGAGTTGCTAACCTATTGGCACGGCAACTATCCTTTCTTTCCCGTCTTTTATAGCTTGTTTTCTTTTGTGTTTATTCCCTTCCCCTTGTACACTTTTGTGTCTTGATGTCATGGTGGCCTACGAGGCCTTGGTTTTGGTTGCTCCCGACTCTCGATGATGTGATTACATCGAGAGTCCTTTTCAAAATCCAAATTTTACAAGATTTTCACCCTTTTTTGTAGGATTTAGTCGGATTTAGGCGGAATCCGGACTAGGTGACTTGATTACACCTAGCCCTCCCCTCCCATTTCCTTTTATTTCCTTCTTTTTATTTTCTTCCCCCATCCATATCTTTTTCTCGTCTCGGCCCACGGTGACTTGACTACACCCCGGCCGGACACATTCTACCCTTTCTTCACTTTTCTTTTTTATTTTTAGCTTTATTTTCGTAATTTATTTTCTTTTTCTTTTGTCTCTCCGCACACTACGATCGAGCATGAGGACATGGCTCGGTTTAAGTGTGGGGGAGCGATATTCTAGTGTAGTTTAATTTATTTTCGTAGTTTTTCGAAAAATCTTTAAAAAACCCTAAAAATTTGAAAAAATTTCACAAAAATCAAAAAGATTTTCTTTTTCGGTGTTTTTCTTTTGTGTCGTATTGTTGTTTTGTTGTGCGTGTTTTGCCTCCCTTTTTCCTTATAGGTCGCTTAATCACCGCTAGCTTTGGAGAGCTTTCAAGACACCCGGTAACATCTTTTCACCCCTTTTTCCTCTTTGTTTCTTGTGGAGTTTGGAGGAGATATGTGTTGTGGTGTGCTCGGGTGGAGCTTTGTAAAGTTTGTGGATGATTGGTTGCTCATTTGGAAGTTCGGGGTGGTGTTTGTTTGGTTTTTGTGTTTGTTTTATTTTGTTTTGTTTTGTTGCCTTTGTTTCTTTTTCTTTCATCTTCGTCATGTCCTTGTTTTGTGTTGTGTTATGTGTTTTATGTGCAAACCGTTTTCGAAAACCCGGTTTAGAGGCTAGTGTGCGAGCGTCTATTTTCCCTTCCTAGTTGTATAAATCGAGTCTTGGACTTTAGTCTAGTAGAATGACCCGAAATCAATGATTTCGTTGGTCCTTTACCTTGAGTCCACCTAGCTTACTAGGGATTTACTGCGGGATTTGCATTTTGACCATTATGACCACCCACGGTGTGAAAAGGCCTTGGTTACTGAGTCTTGTCCCTTAGGTGACCATGTTTGAAATTTGCTAGATTAGTCCAAGTTTTCTCCCCTTTTTGTGGGTTTGAAGGGAAATCGCGACCCCCGACTCACCCATTACCCTACCTCCTACACATATCCACACAATAACTTGCAACTTGTTGATTCCTCTCTTTCTTGTCATACAAAGAAATGCCAAAAAGCCAAATCTTGCCAAAAAGGGCAAAGAAAAGAAAATGAAAGAAAAATGAAAGAAAGAAAAGAAATGAAGAAAAAGAAAAGGCACAAAAAGCCAAAAAGAAAATAGAAAAGAAGAAAAAGATATGGCATGGCAACAAACGAGCAAAAATGCAAAAGAAAGAAAAATGCCAAAAAGAAAACCCGTCTCACAAAAATAATCCTTACATCTCAAAATAAGCCTTTTACCGACTATTACCGTGAAAAGCCTACCAAAGGACCGAGTCCCTAGGAAGGATGATAGCGGTAATGGTCGGTCTTCCCTCATTTTGCATATTTCCACCTTTTTACTTGGACTAGTTAGGCGGTTTCGGACATGGGACGACCCTCTTGGCTCTTTGCTAAAGGGGGCGGGGTCTCACTTACCTACAGTGTCGACTAACACCGTGGTTCATCACTTTCCATCTCCGCCGATCGTCCCGTAGTACGTTCTTAGAAGGTTAGGAGGAACCTAGGTAAGTTACCAACGTTTTTATTGCTTTGTCGTCATACTATTAGGGTTTAGTTCATCTCGATTTGTATTATTAGCTTGGGAACGTTGTCACTTGCCTTGAGTCCTAAACCGGTGTTTCTTTCACCACTTTGTTGAGGGAAGCGGTATTTGTTTTCTTTTGGGTGCAACCAATTATGTGTTTGTTTCTATGTTTGTTTGTCCATGTGTTTTGTGTCCGGTTGCATCCACAGTTTCGTCGCAAGACCCGACTTGCCTTGCGGAGTGCACTTTTCGTCTAGGTGCTCTCGCGTGAGTTCAAATGGAGTAGGGTGCGCTAATACCCACTCGGCTAGTTTAGTAGTTAGTTTGTGCTTACTCGAGGGCGAGTAAGGGTTAAGTGTGGGGGAGTTGATAAGTGTAGTTTGTAGTGCCTATTTCGCAGTGTTTTGGTCCCATTTTCCTTGTGCAATTGCTCCTTGGGAGCGATTTATGGGCTACTTATGCTTCCTCTAGTTCGTTTCAGGTTCCCGAGACCATTCATGACGAGTTGGAGCGATTCCGACTCAATACATACACTTTTCGGAGCCAACGAAGTGAAGGAACGACCACTCGATGCCTTGGATTCGACCCTGAGACCTTGGGACCCAATTCCGATCCTCCAAGACCCGATCCCGAGTCCCGAGAATCGATGAGAAGTCCATGTGAAGCAAGGAGGGACCAAAAGGATCATATTGGAGGCCTACAAGACTCATCCCTGACGGGTATGACCTCATCCCGTCCGGGATGAAGGAGCAAAACAAGGAGCTGCTGTTTTGGGTCCATCCCGACCGGGACCACCTCATCCCGGACGGGACCAACTCATCCCGGACGGGATGGCCCAGTTACAGCCCGTGATTGCTTGTTTCCTTTCCTCCACCCATTGTAACCCTATATATACCCTTCCTCTTGTAATCTAAGTTTATGTTAGACATTACCCACTAAACCCTAGACTACTTTAGGTTAGATTAGCTTAGATTAGTGTAGATTAGGTTTTAGATTATTGTTAATCTTAGTTTAATGCTTGTAATTTGGGAATTCTTCAAGATCTCCACCAAGCTTGACAAACTTGGATGTTTGTTTTGGGTTTTTCTCATTTATGCAAGTTTCCTTCTTCCATTCATCTTGTTAGTAGGTATAATCTTCTTTTCCTTTCTCTTAATCTTGTTCTTTCATTAAAGTTTGAATGTTTGTTGTGTGGATTGCTCATAGTTCATAGTTCTTGTTAGTTTCATTATGCTAGTTTGGTTGTTTGAATGGATTTCTCTTCTTAGTGTTAGTTTTAGTATAGATATGTTAGAGTAGTATCTTGCTAGGGTTAGTAAGGTGATTAGGGTGTTAATTGGATGATTAAGGGTTTGTTGGAGATGTTGGTGGAAGATTTGGGTTTCCTCTTGGTTTGATGCATATCACATGTTTGTTGAAATGCTTGAATGACTAGTATGTGCATATGCTTGTTTGTCTTGCTTTTCTCTTGTGGGTAATAGTTTGCTTGTGGGTTCGGTTCCCTCACTAAGTAGAGATAGCCCGGTGAGGACGACCCCTAGGTTGGTCTAAGTTGCGAGAGCCCGGATGCGATCTAGGCCACAATAACACGCTAGTAACCCCGTTTGTCATGTGTGTCGCCAAAATGGGTTTTAGGTGGAACCTCTAGGTGAGTCTAAGTTGCGAGAGCCCGGACTATACCTAGATTACCCTACTACCTCCTTCACTCCAGCTCTTCCTTGACCATTCCGTTACCCCTTTGACCCCGACCTAATCCTAGCCCGTTTTCCTTGTTTGTTTTCTCCGTCTCCTTAGCCATAGTCTTAGCCTTCTTCCCCTTCTTATCATTCTCTAGTTTAGCTTAGTTCGTTGACTTAATCTCGTTTTTAGGCCGACCTAGTCTAGACGCCTCTTACCGTCCCCGTGGATTCGACCCGACTTACCCTAGCTACCCACTAGGATTAGTTGCTTAATTATTTGATCGGAGGGATCCACGACAAATCCCACCATCAATTTGAGTTGATAAGTGTAGTTTGTAGTGCCTATTTCGTAGTGTTTTGGTCCCATTTTCCTTGTGGAATCGCTCCTTGGGAGCGATTTATGGGCTACTTATGCTTCCTCTAGTTCGTTTCAGGTTCCCGAGACCATTCGTGAAGAGTTGGGACGATTCCGACTCAATACATACACTTTTCGGAGCCAACGAAGTGAAGGAACGATCACTCGATGCCTTGGATTCGACCCCGAGACCTTGGGACCCAATCCCGAGCCTCCGAGACCCGATCCCGAGTCCCGAGAATCGATGAGAAACCCATGAGAGGCAAGGAGGGACCAAAAGGATCATATTGGAGGCCTACAAGACTCATCCCCGACGGGTATGACCTCAACCCGTCCGGGATGAAGTGCAAACAAAGAAGCTCTTCTGCTGAGTCAACCGGGACGGGATGAAGTCATCCCGGACGGGACCATGGAGCCATCCTGGACAGGATCACCATCCCGGACGGGACCATCCATCCCGACCGGGATGACCCAGTTACAGCTCCGCCTTGTTTCTTTCAATTCCTTTCCACTTGTAACCCTATATGTAATCCCCTAAAAATTCTAGCGCGATACAGTGGCGGAAACACTGTAGAGTCGGGATTAAAACACACAGAACTATGTCTTAATAAATTAAATTGGTAAAGTCAAACATGCGCCATACATAAAAATGGCTAAAATTTAAAACAATCCATAAAGAGGTTAAACAATCCTTAAAACATGATTATTAAAAGATCAGCAGGATCCAAGACTGCTCGCTAGCCCACACCCACCGGAAAATAAACACGTATACCTGCCATGTTAAAACATAACAGCCACAATCAGTGGGGAGCAACGTCAACGTTCTCCCAGCCGTATAACAGGATTTTAAAACAGTAATTACTAATATAGGAAAAATAGTAAAAATGGAAAACATTAAAACATCATATTAAAATAAGATTTAGTGTAAAACAAATTAATTAAAAGGGTTGCCGAAGAAACATAAAAATATTTGCCAACCTGCAAACCAATTTATATCGATAATAATAAAATAATCAAAATAGCGTTATGGATAGGATTAATGTAGAATCTAGACTTTCACTAGGATAATACTAAAAACTAGTTTCGAGAACTTAGTCAAAACAAATTAGACTTTGGTCTCTAACTAGGCAACTCAACCATAACAGGACTGCGTGCAGCGAGGTCCTGGCTTAAGTAATGTACACCCCTCCTGGATACAAACCATATCCAGTTCAACCCGACGCGACTTATACGATGCGATATCTAAGTTTAAGGTAAATATACACTCTCCTGAACACAAACCATGCTCAGTTCAACAACCAATGCGCCCCATAAAGACACACCAGCCTTACAGTTAATGGCAAAACGTACATCCCAAACTATATTACTCTAAACCCACACTTGTCCTTATTCCATAACTCCAAAACAAACCATTATCGATATTTAAAAGATGTATTCATCATAAACAATATGAGGATAAAAGAAGTAAACATTTATATTCTAAAAGAGGAAACTTTCTATTTTAGGAAACTTCTATTTTTAGAAACTTCTATTTTTAGAAACTTTACTAAAAATAGCATCATATCAAAGTAGTGAAAATATTAGTTCATACTAATACCACATTTTAGTAAACGATATAGATTTATGAAACTAATATTTTCGGCCTTAACGATATTAATTATTAAAGTAAGAACATTTGATTTTATGAAATTATTAAAATATCGTATAAGTGTTATAAGATGATTAAAAATGTCTTAAACATTTTAATATTACTAATTAGGGTGTTTTCAAAAGTTATAAAGCTAAAATTCCCTAATTATTATTAGCTTCGACAATAAAATTATAAATAGGATTTTACGACAAATGTCAAATTAAATCTTTTAACGTCTTTTATTTAATTAAACCATTGAATATATTTAGAATATGTTAAGGGATGATTTAAATCTTAAAGTTTCAGATTTAACACTTTCAAAATTGCTGGAAAAATAATCCTTTTAGTTAATACGAAGCATTTAACGATAAATCACAATTTGTCCGAAATCAATATTTATTAATTAAAGACTATAATAAATAGTACAAAAATTACGTAAAATAGTTAAATTATATTTATGGACATTCTGTCCAGAAAAGAAAATTTCCAGAATTCTAAAAACTCGGTTTTTAAAGCGTTTTCTCGTTAATCGTCCAATCTCGACAATAACGATTAATAAAAATAGTAATTACAAAACGATTTAAGTATTAATATCCAAAAATTATTATTACACTTTTAAAATCCTGATTTTACAGAATATAAATTTTCCAGATTTTTCCAAAATCCAGATTCAACAAATTTCAACAAAACCGTCATTTAAACCCGTTTTCGCAATTAACGATTTTATTAATAAACCTATCGTTCCTAACATTTTATTAAGGCACTAAAAATCATAATAATACATTTTAATATGAAATCATCAGAATCATAATTTTTTCCAGATTTAAACCAAAGACCAGAAATCGAGAATTTAAACAACAAACACGGTTTTAACGATAAACGATGATTTAAAGTGATTAATTAATTCATCCACTTAAAAATTCCGAAAAATTATGAAAAAAATCAGAAAATTCTATTTCACCAGAAAGTTTCACCACGTCAAAAATCAGATTAAAATAAAATGTTTAATTACTAGAACTAAAAATCGGTTTTTAATCGTTTTTGTCCGAAAACGATAATAATTCAATAATCGATATCAAAAATATCAGAAAAATACTAAATTACTAAAAATCATCAAAAACAACATTTTTCCAGAATATAAACATATATTACATGTTTAGGCCGATTATTACGATTTTACAAATTAATATAACAATTTAATCGTTAATCTCGTAAAAGCGATAAAAATATCGAAACATGCAAAATTTCAACTTTAAAATTTTTTCCAGAATTCGTGACATACATATATTGCCAAAATAAAATATAAAAATATATACATGCAAATACTCAATTAAAATCTTGAAATACCGAGTAACATCGACGTTACCTCTACTCCAAGTCTGAATCAACGATATATTCGTCGGCTTCGGGATCGTCCAAAAATCCTACCAAACACGTAAATCATGGCAGAAAAATACCATGAGAAAACTAATAAAAAAACAAGGTAAAAATTGATCGAAAATGATGTCGATTAATACCTTAACGAAGGAATCGGAAAGAGGATTATTATGACGATAAAAATGATGCGATTGGGACTTGAAATGGAGCAAAAATCAGCCCAAGGAGGGTAAGAAGTACACGGCCAAAATAGAGAGAAGAAAGAAGTGATGAATATTTTTTTGTTAATGCAAAAATGAATGTGGAGTGAAGGAGGAGATGGATGTTACTACACTTAAAGGAGTAAGAATGAATTAAGGCTTCAAAATGAGGAATCCACAATGTACCTAGACCTATAGTTGGCCGGCCAAATGGATAAGAGAGGGAGTAAGAAAAGTTTTGACATAAATGCTACAATGAATGAAAATGATTTATCTTATGATTACGTTTTAATGTGATAAAATGAAACGTTTAAATAAAACGTAATAAAACTTGTGACCAAGAGCTTAGTTGGTCCAAAATGTGAGAAAACAGTCTCAAATAATTTATAAGTTGATAAAAAGTATAATCGTAAAATAGTTAAAGGCATTTCGAAGTAATTCGAGTAAACCTCGCGTAAGAAAATAATTATTCGCGAAGCTTCGTAATAAAATCATAAATGACTTGTTTTTTAGTAACTAAAATATATATCTTAGTAGAAAATATTCCATAAACGTATTCAAACATTTTTAGGAAAAAGGAATAACTTAAATCCAAGCTTAAAAATGTCAATTCGAAGAGAAATAGAATTC
The DNA here is from genome assembly GCA_958450325.1 of Agrostemma githago. Classification (NCBI taxonomy): domain Eukaryota; kingdom Viridiplantae; phylum Streptophyta; class Magnoliopsida; order Caryophyllales; family Caryophyllaceae; genus Agrostemma; species Agrostemma githago. Next base: position 21,179,478 of record OY288244.1, on the reverse strand, counting down.
CTTGCGGAAAATTAATTAGTTTACGAAGAAAACCAAATAAATGGATTTAATAGAATAAAAATCTTTAAAATATAAATAAATATCATTAAACTCAAACATTAAAATAGAGCTTAGTAAAATGATGAAATATGAGGCCGAAAAGTGACAGAGTTAAGACGGAGTCCTAACGGAAAGAATAAATATGCTAGGAAAAATACTGGGTGTTACACTATATATACCCCCCCTCCCCCCCTCTTGTATTAAGACATCATCTTATGTTATGTTCTTTACTTCCCACTAAACCCTAGACTACTTTAGGTTAGATTAGATTAGATTAGAGTAGATTAGTCGGTAATTTGTCTTTAATCTTAGTTTAATCTTGTATTAAGAGATCTCTTGAAGAATCCATTCAATCTTGACAACATTGGTGGATGAATTTGGGTTTTCTTTATATACAAGTGTTCATCTTTTCATCCTTCACTAGTATGGTATAATCCTTTCTTCCTTTTACTCTTTATCTTGTTTGTTTAATTCAAGTTTCAATCTTTAGTTATTGTTTATTGTTTTGTTCATCATACTTGGTAGTTTCATTATGTATGTTTTGATGTTTGTATTGTTTCCTCTTGTTTATGTTATAATTAGTTTGATAATGTTAGAGTAGTACTCTTGATAGGGTTAGTAAGGTGATTAGGATGTTAATTGGATGATTAAGGGTTTGTTGGAGATGTTGGTGGAAGATTTGGGTTTCCTCTTAGTTTGATGCATATCACATGATTGTTGAAATGCTTGAATGACTAGTATGTGCATATGCTTGTTTTTCTTGTTTTTCTCTTGTGGGTAATAGTTTGCTTGTGGGTTGGGTTCCCTCACTAAGTAGCGAGAGTCCGGTGAGGACGACCCCTAGGTCGGTCTAAGTTGCGAGAGCTCGGATGCGATCTAGGCCACAATAACTTGCTAGTAACCCCGTTTGTCATGTGTGTCGCCAAAATGGGTTTTAGGTGGAACCTCTAGGTGAGTCTAAGTTGCGAGAGCCCGGACTACACCTAGATTACCCTACTACCTCCTTCACTCTAGCTCTTCCTCGACCATTCCGTTACCCCTTTGACCCCGACCTAATCCTAGCCCGTTTCCTTAGTTGTTCTCTCCGTTACCGTAGTCATAGCCTTAGCCTTCTCCCCTTCTTATTACTCTAGTTTAGCTTAGCTCGTTGACTTAGTCTTGTATTTGGGTGACCTTAGTCTAGACGCCTCTTACCGTCCCCGTGGATTCGACCCGACTTGCACTATCTACCCAGTTAGGATTAGCCAGTTATTTATTTGACGGTGGGATCCACGACAAATCTCACCATCAAATTGGCGCCGTTGCCGGGGACCCTACTATACCCACACCCTGGTCTTGATGGTGGGAATTGTCGTGGATCCCAACTGTCAAATAAATAACCAACCGATCCTAGTGGGTAGCTAGGGCAAGTCAGGTCGAATCCACGGGGACGGTAAGAGGCGTCTAGACTAAGGTCACCCAAATACGAGACTAAGTCAACGAGCTAAGCTAAACTAGAGAATGATAAAAGGGGAGAAGGCTAAAGCTAAGACTAAGGTACCGGAGAAACAAACAAAGAAACGGGCTAGGATTAGGTCGGGGTCAAAGGGGTAACGGAATGGTCGAGGAAGAGATAGAGTGAAGGAGGTAGTAGGGTAATCTAGGTATAGTCCGGGCTCCCACAACTTAGACCAACCTAGAGGTTCCACCTAAAACCCATTTTTGGCGACACACATGACAAACGGGGTTACTAGCGTGTTATTGTGGCCTAGATCGAATCCGGGCTCTCGCAACTTAGACCGACCTAGGGGTCGTCCTCACCGGGCTCTCGCTACTTAGTGAGGGAACCGAACCCACAAGCAAACTATTACCCACAAGAGAAAAGCAAGAAAAACAAGCATATGCACATACGAGTCATTAAAGCATTTCAACAAACATGTGATATGCATCAAACCAAGAGGAAACCCAAATCTTCCACCAACATCTCCAACAATCCCTTAATCATCCATCAACACCCAAATCACCTTACTAACCCTAGCAACAATCTACTCAAACATATCTAATACTAAAACCAACATAAACACGAAGAATCCAAACAAGAATCAAAACAAGCATAAACAAACTAGTGAAAAAGATGAACTAAGAACAATAAGATGATCAAAGATTAAAACTTGGATGAATAAACAAGATAAAGAGTAAACAAGGATGAGAAAGATTATACCAACTACTAAGGACGAAAAGAAGAACACTTGCATAGAAGAAAACCCAAATAATTCCACCAAGGTTGTCAAGCTTGGTTGGATTCTTCAAGAGATCCAATAATACAAGAGTAATCACTAGATTAACGACTAATTACCGACTAATATACTCTAATCTAAACTAATCTAACCTAAAATAGTCTAGGGTTTAGTGGGAAGTGAAGAACATTAGCTTAACATAACAAGGGAAGAGTATATATAGGGTTACAAGTGGAAGGAAGAAGAAAGGAACAAAGCGCGGCAGCAGCACGACCTTCCCGGCCGGGAGGAGGTGGTCCCGGTCGGGGAGGGGTCGGTCCCGGCCGGGAGGAGCTGGTCCCGGTCAGGATGGACCCAAAACAGCAGCTCCTTGTTATGCTCCTTCATCCCGGACGGGATGAGGTCATACCCGTCGGGGACATCCCGTCGGGGATGAGTCTTGTAGGCCTCCAATATGATCTTTTTGGTTCCTCCTTGCTTCACATGGACTTCTCATCGATTCTCGGGACTCGGTATCGAGTCTCGGAAGCTCGGGATTGGGTCCCAAGGTCTCGGGGTCGAATCCAAGGCATCGAGTGATCGTTCCTTCACTTCGTTGGCTCCGAAAAGTGTATGTATTGAGTCGGAATCGCTCGAACTCTTCATGAATGGCCTCGGGAACCTGAAACGAACTAGAGGAAGCATAAGTAGCCCATAAATCGCTCCCTAGGAGCGATTCCACAAGGAAAATGGGACCAAAACACTACGAAATAGGCACTACAAACTACACTTATCAACTCCCCCACACTTAACCCTTACTCGCCCTCTAGTAAGCACTTACTAACTACTAAACTAGCCGAGTGGGTATTAGCGCACCCTACACCCTTTCAACTCACGCGAGTGCACTTAGAGGAAAAGTGCACTCCGCAAGGCAAGTGGGGTCTTGCGACAAAACTGTGGATGCAACCGGACACAAAACACATAAACGAACAAGCACACAAACAAACACACAAAAGGTTGCACCCAAAGGAAAAGAAATACTGCTTCCCTCAAACAAGCGGTGAAAGAAGCACCGGTTTAGGACTCAAGGCAAGTGACAACGTTCCCAAGGTAGCAATACAAACCAAAATGGACAAAACCCTAATAGTATGACGACAAAGCAATAAAAACGTTGGTAACTTACCTCGGTTCCTCCTAACCTTCTAAGAACGTACTACGGGACGATCGGCGGGATGGAAAAAGGATGAACCACGGTGTTAGTCGACACTGTAGGTAAGTGAGACCCCGCCCCCTTTAGCAAAGAGCCAAGAGGGTCGTCCCATATCCGAAACCGCCTAACTAGTCCAAGTAAAAAGGTGGAAATATGCAAAATGAGGGAAGACCGACCATTATCGCTATCATCCTTCCTAGGGACTCGGTCCTTTGGTAGGCTCTTCACGGTAATAGTCGGTAAAAGGCTTATTTTGTGAGGTGTGAGGTTTCTATTTTTGTGAGACGATTTTCTTTTGGCATTTTCTCTTTTCTTTTGCATTCTTGCTTTGTATGTTGCCATGTCATTTCTTTTTCTTCTATTCTATTTTCTTTTTGGCTTTTGTGCCTTTTCTTTTTCTTCTTTCTTTCTTTCTTTCATTTTCTTTCTTTTTCTTTTCTTTGCCCTTTTGGCTAGATTTCAATGATAGGCATTTCTTATTGCAACAAGAAAGATGACTTCAACAATTTGCAATTTTATTGTGCGGAAATGTGTAGGAGGTAGGGTAATGGGTGAGTCGGGAGCGCGCTTTCCCTTCAAACCCACAAAAAGTGGAGAACTTGGACTAATCAAACAATCCTAAACATGGTCACCTAAGAGACGGGACTCGGTAACCAAGGCCTTTTCACACCGTGGGTGGTCATAATGGTCAAAATGCAAATCCCGTAGTAAATCCCTAGTAAGCTAGTTGGACTCAAGGTAAAGGACCAACAAAATCATTGATTTAGGGTCATTCTACTAGAATAAAGTCCAAGACTCAATTTATACTACTAGAAAGGGAAAGTAAACACTTGCACACTAGCCTCTAAACCGGGTTTTCGAAAACCATTTACGCACAAGACACAACTACACACACAACAAAGACTCAACGAAAGCGAAAGGAAAAGAAATAAAGGCAACAAAAAACAAAACAAGATGAAACAAACATATGAACAAACAAACAAACACCACCCCAAATTTCCAAATGAGCAACCAATCCTCCACAAATCTTCACAAAGCTCCACCCGAGCACACAACATCATAAATCTCCTTCACACTCCACAAGAGATAAAGAGGAAGAAGGGATAGAAAGGTGTTACCGGATGTCTTGCGAGCTTTCCAAAGCTAGCGGTGATTAAGTGGCCTATAAGGAAAAGAGAGGCAAAACACACACAATACAAAACAAATATACGACACAACGACAGAAAGGAAAAAGACACAAAAAGAAAATCTTTTTGATTTTTGTGAAAAAAATTCAAATTTTTAGGGTTTTCAAAGATTTTTAGATAAACTACAAAAATAAAACTAACTACGATAGAATATCGCTCCCCCACACTTAAGCCGAGCAATGTCCTCATGCTCGACCGTAGTGCACGGGAGCACAAAAGAAAAGAAACTACGAAAATAAAGCTAAAAATCAAAAAGTGGAGAAAAGGGTAGAATGTGTCTGGCCGGGGTGTAGTCAAGTCACCGTGGGCCGAGACAAGAAAAGATATGGATGGGGGAAGGAATAAAAAGAAAGAAATAAAAGGAAATGGGAGGGGAGGACTAGGTGTAATCAAGTCACCTAGCCCGGATTCCGCCCAAATCCGACTAAATCCTACAAAAAGGTGAAAATCTTGAAAAATTTGGATTTTGAAAATGACTCTCGATGTAGTCACGTCATCGAGAGTCGGGAGCAAGGAATACCAAGGCCTCGAAGGCCACCATGACACAAAAGTGTAGAAGGGAAAGGGAATAAACAAAAGAGGACAAGCTATAAAAAACGGAAAAGAGAGGATAGTTGCCATACAATACGGGTAGCAACTCACTCACTCCATCGTCTCATAAGTCAAATCGGCACGTAGCTAGTCGTCGTCGTTGCTATTCCTCCCCAATCGCTATATGGATCCATGGTTGGGGTACAAAAGTATAATGAGGTGGGTTTTGATGTGAAAGTCGTTTTAAAGTGAAGTGAAAGTGAGGTGAAAATGTAAATGTGAGGTATGGGGGTCATATGATGTGGGTAAGGACATGTAAGGAGGTTGGGAGGGGGTACAAATTGGTTGGGTGGGCTCAAACAATGAAGAAAAGGCCAAAGGAGGACAGGGGTCTATCCCGGTCGGGATGGGTGGTCCCGGTCGGGATGACCGGCTCGTCCCGGTCGGGAAGGCTTCGTCCCGGTCGGGATGACCTGTCAGTAGACCCATCTTTTGTGCACCTCATCCCGGACGGGATGACATCCTTCCCGGTCGGGATGGGCCTTCCATCCCGGACGGGATGACCTCTTCTAGGCCGGGAAGAGTCTCCTAACCCTCTATAGCTCCCAAAAGCTCGTTCCAAGCTTCAAAAACCGACTTCCCTTCACACGATCCAAGCTCAAACAATGACCAATCCTGCCTAGGAATCACTTCCACTTCACACCTATCACAATAAACTCAGATAACACATCAAATTCCCTCCCTCACATCGCTCATCAATCAATCCAAGTAATCAAGAAATTCACAAAACGAAACAAACTACAAGGGAAAGAGATATATACAAAGAGACGGTTCTTGTGGAACTCCGTCAAACCAAGGTGGTGCATTCTTCATTCTCTTTCAACAACCAAAACTAGTTCCATCTCCATCAAGGGCACGAAGAAACAAGTCGAAGGCCCTAGCAAAGTCCTCAATCAAGCTCGAGATATAACCGACCACATACCAAGGCTCTTCTTGGCCTTGCCTTGACGTTCCCGGGGCATCCCGATCTTCCAAGTTCAACGACTTGAACTTGTACTTTTGATCTTTGGGGATATACCCAAACGTCCACTGGTCTTCATGCGGCCCCAAGGGAGGCTCATCCTTCTCCTTGCTTTTCAACTTGTCATCAAGCCCATGATATGGGCACTCATCTTCCTCCAAATCGGAGTCATCATCCTCAAGTACATAAGAGTTCTTGTTCAAGCTTTGTCCCGACTCTCCCCCTAGATCGATGTCTTGAGTGGCTTGGATCATGTTGCAAGACTCATCATTAGTAGGCGAAGTGTTACCTTGAAGGTCAAACACTAGCTTCTCTTCGCCTAGCTCGAAGGTGATCCTACCATTCTTCACATCGATCATAGCACCGGCGGTGTGTAGAAATGGGCGCCCAAGAATAATGTGAGTGATAGCATCTTTCCGCATATCGAGCACGATGAAGTCAACCGGAATGAAGAACTTACCGATTCTCACCGGCACATCCTCTAGCATCCCCAATGGTCGGTTGAATGAACTATCGGCCATTTGGAGTGTAATAGAAGTACTTTTAAGCTCCTTCATTCCAAGTCGGCAACAAATAGAATAAGGGATGATGCTCACACTCGCACCCAAATCACATAATGCTCTTTCGATCTTTTAGTTGCCTATGGTGCAAGGGATCGAGAATCTACCCGGATCCTTCAACTTTGGAAGCGTAGAACCTTGAATGAGCTCGCTCACCACCCTTGTGAACGCTATGGTCTCTTCTTTGTCGACGGATCTCTTCCTAGCCAATATTTCTTTCATAAATTTTCCATATGCCGGGATTTGGGTAAGTAACTCGGTGAATGGGACACTAACATCCAATTTCTTCACAATGTTAAGGAATTTTTCATATTGAGAGTCTACCTTGGTCTTCATTTGCCTTGTTGGGAAAGGCAACTTGATTTGGATCTTGTTTTGCTCAATTGGGGAAGACTCTTGAAATGACACTTTCCTTTTACCCTTGTCTTTTGCTTGAAGTGGGGGAAGCTTGTCTTCTTGGGGTCTCTCGATCTCCCATAAGACTTTCTCCTCTATTGGATTTCCCAAGCTTTGGTCTTCTTGAATTGGGGACATAGCTTCTCTTGTTGGCTCTTGCTCATTCGGGGGTGGAGGAGGGTTATAAGATGTACCTCTCCTCGTGGTAATTGCATTCACATGCTCAAATTTCGGTGTTTCACCTTGAGGAGGTAATTGCCTCGGTTGCCTTGAAGAACTTCCCGATGCAAGTTGAGCTATTTTGGTCTCAAGCATCTTCGTATGAGCATCTCTAGCCATGTTGTCCCTTTGAATATAAGCATAGAACTCTTGTTGATTCTTTGACATCTCCATTTGACCCCTTTGCATCTCCAACATAGATTTTTGAACATCGAAATCACGAGTTGGAGATTGTGGATTGTGCGGAGTATCGGTGAGGGCTAATGGAGCACCGTAATCATGAATAGGAGACCGGCTCCTAGGCTTGCTCTCTTGACCGTTAGCTTGAGTTGCTTGTTGTTGGCGGTTCCCTTGGAACCCATGAGAATTTCCTTGATTATTACCATGGTTGTGGTTTTGATAGCCTTGATTGAAGTTCCCTTGTTGGAACCCTTGATTGTTGTTGAATGAACCTTGGTTACTTTGTTTGAAGTTGTTGAAAGGCCTTGAGTTGCCTTGGTAACCTTGGTTGTTGTCCCTTAAGGGAGGTGGAACATAGGGACGATGTTGTTGTTGGTATTGAAAGGTTTGTTGTTGAGGGACTTGATTGGAAGCTTGGTATTGATTAGAGTAGGAGGCACCTTGCTTGAACACTTGAAAAGCATTCACTTGCTCAATACTTCCTTGGCATTGCATAGGATTATGACCAACGATTCCACAAGTATCGCACATCCCATAATAAGGCAAAGGAGGTGCAAATCCCAAAGCATTCACTTCTTGAATTGAGTGTTGATTGGAGGAACCAATGCTTTGAACTTGAGTAAGGTGACCTTGGAGCTTCTTGTCAATGGTCTCCATATGGGTCTTCAATTGAGCTCCAAGGTCAATGCTTAATTGAGTTATAGCATCGACCTCGTGCCTACCTCCTCGATTTGCCTTCCTAGGCCTAGAGTATTGCGAATTATGCACCGCCATCTCTTCGATTCTCGCCCAAGTTTGGTCGTCATGGACCTCGGTAAACCTACCATTGGAGCCCATATTAAGTATAGCTCTCGAGTCCTCATAAAGGCCATTCCAAAATTGTTGTACCAAGAACCATTGTGAGAGTCCATGATGAGGGCACGACCTAACCAAAGACTTAAACCGCTCCCAAGCTTCATATAGGCTCTCTTCATCTCTTTGTTGGAAACCGGTGATGGAGGCCCTAAGCAAATTTGTCTTCTCCGGAGGGTAGAACTTTTGGTAGAACGCCAAGGCAAGCTTTTTCCAAGTATCGATGCCCATGGTTGCCCTATCGAGACTCTTGATCCATTGCTTCGCTTTTCCAATTAATGAGAATGGAAATAAAACCCATCGGATTTGATCTTGAGTAACCCCGGGTTGAGAGATAGTGTCGCAATAATCGGAGAAAGTCTCCATGTGTTGGTGCGGGTCTTCGGTGGGCAAACCACTAAATTGATTCCTTTCCACAAGTTGTATGAAGTGAGTCTTGGCCGTAAAATTTCCGGCATAAGCGGCCGGTAGAGCATTGGGTCCCGGCAAGACGTCTTCCGTGAATGTAGAGTGGGATGAAAACTTCGGCATTATTGGATGTAAGGGAGATGGTGGTGAAGACGGAGTTGAAGTAGATGTAGAGGGGGAACTAGGACTAGAATATCCAAAGGGATTGGTGAAATTCCCTTCAGCCGTCTCTTGAAATGCTTGCTCAAAATCGTTTCCTTGAGCTTGCTCTTGATGAGTATTGCTTGCACTTGGTTGAGAGATCCTAACCCGGTTAATCGTCCGTTGGCGAAAAGCTCGAAAAAGCCTCTCCGGCTCTGGATTAAAGAGAAAGAATTCGCCTCCCCGCCTAGGCATACACTACACACTAGAACAAACGTGAGAACACCTAGTGCTTTATGGGCACTAGGTAACGACAATAAACAAGCACAATCGAGAGACAAAAAGAAAAGAAGGAAATAAATCTAAGGAAACAAGAAAAAATCTAAAGAATATGCACAAGAGATGATAGAAGAGCACAAAGAAGGGTAACTAAGTCTAGCTATAAGCAAACTAATTCTAAACAATGCACCGTCCCCGGCAACGGCGCCAAATTGATGGTGGGAATTGTCGTGGATCCCAACTGTCAAATAAATAACCAACCGATCCTAGTGGGTAGCTAGGGCAAGTCGGGTCGAATCCACGGGGACGGTAAGAGGCGTCTAGACTAAGGTCACCCAAATACGAGACTAAGTCAACGAGCTAATCTAAACTAGAGAATGATAGAAGGGGAGAAGGCTAAAGCTAAGACTAAGGTACCGTAGAAACAAACAAAGAAACGGGCTAGGATTAGGTCGGGGTCAAAGGGGTAACGGAATGGTCGAGGAAGAGCTAGAGTGAAGGAGGTAGTAGGGTAATCTAGGTATAGTCCGGGCTCCCGCAACTTAGACCAACCTAGAGGTTCCACCTAAAACCCATTTTGGCGACACACATGACAAACGGGGTTACTAGCGTGTTATTGTGGCCTAGATCGCATCCGGGCTCTCGCAACTTAGACCGACCTAGGGGTCGTCCTCACCGGGCTCTTGCTACTTAGTGAGGGAACCGAATCCACAAGCAAACTATTACCCACAAGAGAAAAGCAAGAAAAACAAGCATATGCACATACGAGTCATTAAAGCATTTCAACAAACATGTGATATGCATCAAACCAAGAGGAAACCCAAATCTTCCACCAACATCTCCAACAATCCCTTAATCATCCATCAACACCCAAATCACCTTACTAACCCTAGCAACAATCTACTCAAACATATCTAATACTAAAACCAACATAAACAAGAAGAATCCAAAAAAGAATCAAAACAAGCATAAACAAACTAGTGAAAAAGATGAACTAAGAACAATAAGACGAACAAAGATTAAAATTTGGATGAATAAACAAGATAAAGAGTAAACAAGGATGAGAAAGATTATACCAACTACTAAGGATGAAAAGAAGAACACTTGCATAGAAGAAAACTCAAATAATTCCACCAAGGTTGTCAAGCTTGGTTGGATTCTTCAAGAGATCCAATAATATAAGAGTAATCACTAGATTAACGACTAATTACCAACTAATATACTCTAATCTAAACTAATCTAACCTAAAATAGTCTAGGGTTTAGTGGGAAGTGAAGAACATAAGCTTAACATAACAAGGGAAGAGTATATATAGGGTTACAAGTGGAAGGAAGAAGAAAGGAACAAAGCGCGGCTGCAGCACGCCCTTCCCGGCCGGGAGGAGGTGGTCCCGGTCGGGAAGGGGTCGGTCCCGGCCGGGAGGAGCTGGTCCCGGTCGGGATGGACCCAAAACAGCAGCTCCTTGTTATGTTCCTTCATCCCGGACGGGATGAGGTCATACCCGTCGGGGATGAGTCTTGTAGGCCTCCAATATGATCTTTTTGGTTCCTCCTTGCTTCACATGGACTTCTCATCGATTCTCGGGACTCGGGATCGAGTCTCGGAGGCTCGGGATTGGGTCCCAACGTCTCGGGGTCGAATCCAAGGCATCGAGTGATCGTTCCTTCACTTCGTTGGCTCCGAAAAGTGTATGTATTGAGTCTGAATCGCTCCAACTCTTCATGAATGGCCTCGGGAACCTGAAACGAACTAGAGGAAGCATAAGTAGCCCATAAATCGCTCCCAAGGAGCGATTCCACAAGGAAAATGGGACCAAAACACTACGAAATAGGCACTACAAACTACACTTGGTTATTTATTTGTTACTGCCACAACTGCCAAATATTCGCCAACATCCAACATCTGCCGCCATATCCTCTCCATACTATACCCACACCCTGGTCTTTCTCTACTTGGGGAATTGACATCATAGGAAAGGTCTACCCATCCGGAACCGACGGGCACTGTTTTATACTAGTGGCCGTCGATTACTTCACCAAATGGGTAGAAGCCGCCTCTTTTACTGTACTAACCTCCAAACAAGTAGTCAAATTCCTACAAAATTGCATCATATGCCGCTACGGCATACCCCATAAAATTATCAGCGATCAGAGGGCTCATTTCAGAGCTGATACCCAAAAACTTCTGGACAAATACAAAATATAAAGACACAAATCCTCACCATACTGACCTCAGACAAACGGGGCCGTGGAGGCAGCAAACAAAACCATCACCACGATCCTTAAGAAAATAATAGACAACTACCGGGATTGGCCAAGCAAAATACCCTTCGCGTTATGGGGATACCGATCACCCACGGGAGCCACAGCATACTACTTAACCTACGGCTCTAAAGTCGTGCAACCCGTAGAGCTAGAAATACCTTCACTAAGGATACTAGCCGAAAGCGGCATCCCCAAAGAAGAATGGAACCAAAAGCATTACGATGAGCTACTACTCCTAGATGAGCGTAGGATACACGCACTGTCCAACGAACAAGCCTACCAACAACGTATACAACGAGCCTTTAACAAACGAGTGAAATCCCAAAACATACATGAGGGAGACTTAGTAGTCAAATCCATGAGAACACCCCTTCCCGTCGACCCTAGAGGGAGTTCAAACCAAACTGGGTAGGCCCCTACCTCGTCAAGAAAATACTCTCGGGGGGCGCCGTAATCCTCACCAACCTAGACGGCCAATAGTTCTCAATCCAAACCAACATGAACCAACTCAAGCGATACTACCCATAAACATCCTAACAAAGTCATCCTGATCTCTGAATTAGGGCGAAAGCCCGCGCGAAGCAAAAAAACAAAAAAAAGGAAAAATCTGCATCGATAATTGGCATAGCGAGTCTAAAGCAAAATCACTCACATTTAAAAGAACTACGAACTTGGTTTTATTCCGTCTAAACACGGATACGTAGGCAACCCTTCTTCGGGTACAACCAACCAAATAACAAAATCGATTACTCGATTCACATGCAAACTGGAACCTTTTTCTACGCTCCGGTTAATGAGTGATTCCAATGACGAAGCACAAACGACAAGCCGAGGACGGAGTGAAAACCCGAAAGGGCACTCCGGGCAAAATGAAGAAAGGAGTTGCGAGCAGTCAGAAAAAAAATGACGAACCGAGGACGGAGTGAAAACCCGAAAGGGCGCTACGGGCAAAATGAAGAATCGAGTTGCGAGCCGTAAAAAAAAAGAGAGAGCAAAAAAAATAGGAGTGAAAACCCGAAAAGGCGCTCCAGGTAAAATGAAGAATCGAGTCGCGAGCCACCACAAAAAAATGTGTAAAATAAATGTGCTTCTCATTAACAATAAAATTCGGTTAAGTCGAGCCTTTGTCGGGGCCCTTTTACACCAAGCACACAAGAACCAACTATCTCGGAAAATAACGGCACGTCAAAACACCACAAAAAACTAGTACTAATACGCCACATAATATCACTTAATAGAACATAATACGAAACGGCAGGGCTCAACCGATCCAACTTTCTACTTCCATTGCCATCTGGGCGAGCCTGTTCGGGTCTCTCACCATTGACCCCTCATAATACAAGCTTCCACCGCCCTAGCCAAAGGCGAGCTCAGCCAACCATGTTTCTTCTCATCACTAGCACCTTCAATATAAGTCTCATCAGTCTTGGTCCGTATAAATGAAATGACGGTACTAGGATCGGTAACGCTGTCTTTGGTCAGGCGCTTAGTGACATTTCCTCGAGTCACCTCCTTATCCTCTAGTGTCGCTGTCTTTCTAACTTTCGAATTGCTTCGTCCTGACGGGTGTTCATAAACCCCCCCGCCGGATGAAAGTAATGTCGTTTGGTTGGACACTCTCTATAACAACGGGACGTGAAAATTTCTTTTCCCAAGACACCCTAAACTCCTTAAACAAATTCTCTGTCCACGAGTCAAACCTAAGAACACTCTTAGCAGTCTCCGAAGCGGTTGGTCTAACCCCCCATTTGATTCGACAACTCGCTCGGATAAATATAAACCGGAACCCTCATGGATAGTATCAGCATAGCCTGGGTTGAGAATGAGAAAGGAAACCCGGTATGCCCATTGATAATGTTCCACCATGGGACAGTCCACCTGATAACCAATAATTATGCCAAGTGGGAAAGCCACCCCTCTTCGGTATGAGCCTCACTCCATGCCCGCACTATCTTCCGACCCGTGAAACCCCTATAATTATAACCTTTGACACCACGGGAAGAGTCGACCAAACCAAGCCGCTCCTGTAGCCAAACCTGCACAAACTACAACAAAACGTCACACCCTCAAACTAAAGCAACCACAAAAAAAAACAAAGCAACAAAGAAACGTAACACCCCAACCACCTGCAAAATGATCCTAGAACCCTAAAAAAGGAGCCTGATGCAACCGGGCACGAGCGTCAAGACCTAGAATAAGCTCACCTAAAAAAAGCAAAGAGGGTGATCGTCCATTTTCCATCCCCATAACGAAATCCAAAACCCGAGGATTACCCCAACCCTCACGCGCTGACGCGTCCTCGAAAAGATGGTAACAAGCCACCGCGATGTTAAAAGCCCGCTTACATGTTAGAGTTAAAATATCGTAAGAGTCATCCTGTGAGAATGTCCTGAAAAGCAACTCTAGATCAATGCCATCTTTCCCAAAGAAAACCTCAGCCTCCTCTAACGAAGAAAGGTCCAAAAAATGACAAAACCGTTCAACAAAAGCATCATCTCCCAAAGGCACACAAGGTCGAACCGAACTTCACCCACTTATGGCGTCTAGCTCCTCGAGGAGAGGACAAACCTTACCTTCGGGAAAAGCATAAACATAACTTTTTGCTTCCCAAAATTTAGAGCATGCTAGCAAGAAGTCATCCTGCACTTTAACTGGGCTTAATGCAATGACCATTGACAAGCCGTCACTTGGATAAACCTCGAGGTCACATTTCTTAAAACAACCCGCCCACTCGGTTAGGAGATTCCCGAAACCCAACATGACTCGAAACAATACAAGGAAGCTATAGGCACACTTTGGGTATTTTTAGTATGTCTAAAACAAACACCCATAACCCGTATATATAGCCCTAATCCCACTACAATTAGGAAACGATGAAAATTTCCATAAATAGGCTCTGGGCCGCCCTAGCCCCAACGACCAAATCTCCAGCCGCCTGAGCCCAAGCGACCCGGGACTCGACTGCCTTAGTCCAGGCGTCTGTTCCTAAGTCATCAACCTCCCAACAGCCCAAAAACCAAGGCATCAACCCCGTGTTATCACCATAACTACCATCTGACATCCCAGAAGTCAGAAATGACCTCCCGAAGTAACTAAAACCCTCTCCGGAGACCGAAACACCCATGCAAGAGTTGCGAGGTCATGCGGATGATACATCTCACTCGTCGAACCCACCGGACTTAGACGTCTTTTCATTTTTTTTCTTTTAGAGGGATAAGCTACCCACCTAGGCGTGTTGTAGCCTTTAACGGTTATTATCAAATCGCGTCTGTAGCCCAGCACGGCATTGTCATGAATACACAAAAAGTGGTCTAACTTTTAAAAAAAAGTAGTCTAGCTCTTTTTGGTTTTTTTGCCTCATCCTAAATATGAATGTCAAAACAACTACACTTGCCTCCTAACATACTCGGTCAAAACATGTCGGCTTCTTTTTACGTTCCGCACCATGTCGAGTCAAACATTTTAATCGATGTACTATCTGATCTGACTCCCGGCTCAAACTAACGCATTTCAAAAGTCCGAAAAACCCATTTTCGTACTCTCACGCAACCCCAACACATTTAAAAACATCCTAAACTATAATGAAATCGCAAATAAAACGAACGCGAAGTGATTACTTGTCGATCTAGGTCAACATTTTCACAAAACGAAAACACATGACTAAACTAATCGATTCGAACACTAAAAGTCTTAAGAATATACAAAAATATAAATCTGTCCACAAATCCAGTTCATAAACTAAGGAGGACCCCCAGAAGCCGCGCCCATGGCTATCACAAACTAACCGTTGTTGTCATCCAGACCTAAGTCCTCGAAAACAAAGGTAGGAGACCCATTACCGTCCATCACCGACAGCATATCTAGAGTGACTATCTCGGGAACCCCTCCAACCTCCTCGGTGATGCCCTTAACATGACCTTCAGCCTCAGCCTCAGCCTCTGCCTCCCTTTCCATCCCAATCTCTCGCCTAGCCTCGCCCTGCGCAGAGGTCTCGCCTTGAGACCGAGCCAGCCGCTCCTTAAGTTGGGCAATCTCGTTGGCCCGTGATTGCAGGAGCTCTCGCGCATCAGCTGCCCCACCATATCAGGGGTATCCTGCAAATGTAACCCGCACTTTAGGAAAACATATAAACAACCTAAAAAGCCAACCCTAGGTACACGCACTTACCGATCGAGGTCCCGAAGTATCACGGGAGACCCTCGAGGCGTAGGCCTTCCATGTAGTGGTCCCTTGCAGCCACCTCGAGGCTGGGGTCGCACCAGTGTTTCAACTGCAAGATCGTTTGTCGTTAGTAAATTAGTAATCTGTAAACAGTAATAGGGAACTACTAATGTGAACCCAAAAAATTGTGCACCTTGAAATTATCGAACCACTTGTCCTGCTGCCATCTAGGCACCTTAGTCCAACTTGTACAGTAGGTCGTCAAGTCCTGGAGGAAACTATTGGGGACACCACTCACCACCCTGCGGTGCCGAAACCTACACCAAAATATAAAAGAAGATTGAAGCAGTTGGCGGCCTGCCACAACCACTGATGGCAAGCCGACTAAACCTGAAAGGCGAAACCATGGAAGTTAGCCAAACAAAACCTAACTCTTAGAACCCAAATCCAAAACAAAAACCGAAACGTACCCGATATACCCGATCGCGCCACTTTATCCCAGCATCCATCTCCTCAGCAAAACACAGGGGGAGAGGCTCAGTGAAAGCTACCCCAGCTGCGTCTACTCTAAGCAGCGTCAAAGGGAAGTCTGGGGGCTGAACAGCATCAGCCGGGTCGGCCAGCTGAAAGAAAAGTGGGTCGGTCAGTGAGCAAGCAAATACTAAGCCATAAAACGAAACAAGCTTTAAAACCAAAGATTGATTTCTCACCACGAGGCGGTGGCAAGCTAGCCGCTGGCTGACATGAGACTGATAGGAGCCACCAGGCACAGGAGTGCATCACCTCTCTCTCCATCCCTACCCTCGAGGACCTCTGCGGCAGTTGGTGGTCTATACATGGTCCAGGGGGGATCAACCGGCACCCTAAAATCCACATACAAGCACTGACGCACCAACCGTTCGCCCAGATACAAAACCGGGCGAAATAACGCAGGAAGGAGCATCCTCCTGTAGCTCCGAGGCCTCAACTCCGCCGTCACATAATCAGGCACACCCTCATAGTCGTCCCAAGGACAGGCCACGAACTACACAGACAAAAGTAGCATTTCAATAACCTTAAACCCTTGGAGGATACTAAATAAAACGAGCTATAAAGAGAAAACTTACGTCCTCAAGCCGTAGCCGGTTAACCAACATGTTCTCCGACCGGTAGTGGCTAATCGTACTCTTAGGCTGAACCAGCCTCCATTTGATCCCCGCCGGGAATCTGGTCGGACGAGCCTGCACCGTTTTAGGTGCCAAGAAAGGGAAGTAGGAATAAATCCAGGCCTGCAAAACCCCAAAACATGTTTTCCAAAACCAAACTAAGTTAAGCAAAACCCGAAAAAGCGAATGCAGAGACAATTACTAACCTCCAGCACGAGACCTGGGCCCACGATGGGCAAAGCCGAGGCCGACTCCACCTGCAACGGCCTCACCATGACTTGCAGGCAGCGGGTCATCTCCACAAAAGCCACTGTTACCCAATCAAAACGTCCCAGCTGACCTAAATCAGCTAGGAGAGGCAAAATCCTAGTTCTAAACCTCTCACCCTTATCCGAGAAGTCAGTCGATCCTAGGAAGTACCACAACCACAACCGGGCATCCTCCTCCGGCGTGTTGGGTGCTCGACCCTCTAACACCGCCACCTTCTCGAAATGATAAGTGATGTACGAACTCACCAGAGCATGAGGCGTACTGTAAGCCTCACACTCTAAACAATCCCCGATGAGGCCCCGGACCTCATCACTATCTAACCTAGGGCCCTCGGCAGCCCATCTAATCCTCTCAAGACTCCAGGGTAAACCCGTAATAACCCCGTACTCGTCTAAAATCATCCCGACCTCCCCAAAGGACATATGGAAGGTTGACGTAGTGTCGTGAAAGCGATCCACCATCGCGCTAATCAGCATGAGGTTGCACTTGGTCTTGCAACCCACCAACCTAACCCATTGGTCGACCACGGGACCCAGAGCGATCCTCGCAATAATCCCCTTTGCCGCGGGGGTCAACTTTTGAGAATATATCTCAAGGCAGGTCGTGAAACCCAAAAAAGGTCCTCATCAAACCTGGGGGCTGCAAACCGAAGCAATACTGTGCACGTCCGTCCCCACCACCCGGCACTCTGCGCGGCCGACTTAGTTTTTCAACGTGTGGCGGCGGCCACCCACGTGGCCCCCTCCCTGTCGGGGGCCGGTCCGATCTCGCGTACGGGGCGATGTTTCGGACCTCGATTCGGATGACGATCCGGACTTGTACTAGACGGGTGCGGGCACCCGTGTTTCCGTTTGGACTCGATCGAGTCGTGGTTGTAAACGTTTAAAGGCCGATATGTTTGGTAAGGCGGCCTTTTTAGTGAACTAAATTCGTTGCCGATTTGTGGAGTCGCGACCGAGTCAATTATGGGGACTCGGAAACCGTTCAAGTCAACTTTGATCCTTAGTCAGCTCAAAGCTGAGGGGCACGGGACCTAAAGATAAAGACTTGTACCCTTAAGCACTCCATGCCTAGAATGACTCTCATTGTTAATGATTTCGGACATCCGGAAACCGTCGATTCTGAGTAAGGGGTGAGGGTACGTATTGGGAAGCCAACATCCGATAGATGTCAACACCCAATCCCGCCCGCCTATAGCGGCCTCTACTAATCAATTAGTGGGGTAATAACTTTGTTCTTTGGTTGTGGCGGAAGTACTGTAACATCCATTGTTTTCACCCTATACCTTTTGCTACGATGGTTGTTTAAGGACAAGTAGTTTTTGTCGTCAAAGTAGTTGCGTTTACATTCTTTGCATGCGATTTCACGTGACAAGCAGGCCATGAAAAGATGCACATAGGAGAGTAGAGAGTACTAATATTATACGTATTAGCATATCAGTTTTAACGCGATAATACAGATATTAGTCATTCTCGTGATATACCTTACCTGGTATTCTGCTTAAGACGCGTTGGTTTGGTATTAATAGAGATGCGTAGAACCATGCATGGCGACCACCGGGACTAATAATACGGAACCGACCATCGCTTTGTTCAATTTTAGGTGATTTACATTTTGAATTCCGTGTTAGGTGATTTAGCATGCGATTACAAGGTCATAAAAGCAATAAATCATACGAAAAACTGTAAATGCGAACGTAAGTAAATCACGTTGAGAGGAGTTGTGCCCTCGGACTATACACTAAACGGGACGCGATGCATAGATAATTGAGAAAGGATCTCGGAATTACTCGGGTCTATTTAGTGTATTTTAGTATTTGCAGTTGAAGTAGGGACTTTACGTGTTTTAGTATGTGTAATGGACCTAGTGTCCATGTTTGACATTATCGTAGTGCATAATCAAGGTGCAAAAATGTAAAGTTTTGTTTAGATGAAAACCTAGTAACGATTCGACTTCACGGGCGGATCCTCCTAGCTCGTCTGGTGATTTCGGCAGAGTTCCGTTACCGTTGGACCCTCCTGCGGCTAATCCGGCAGAACTCCGCTACTACTGCCTACTTTTGCGGCTAATTATCTGGCAGAACTCTGTTGCTAGACTAAGAATGGCTAGTCGAACACAGGCACCTCGGGATCGAGTAGGGTGCTCGAAGGTGAGGAGTAGCGTTGATTTCTCTTATCAGAACTACGATTGAGTGGATCGTTTGCCTCGGGTGTCGGAGTGCGAGCCCTTAGCGAGAAAAGAGAGGGAAGAACGAGTTGTGTAGAAGTAGGCACGAACTCGTGATTGTGTGTCGAATGAATGAGGTGAGGGAGGTATTTATAGGTGTTTTCGGTCCTCTTTGCCCATATGGACGCCCGGGGTCCAGCGACTCGGACTTCAGATATATTATAACTGCACTGTACACAAACAACATGTTGTATTGCTACTTCATAGTGCATTGCTTATATCAACTGCATTGTAGCCTTCATAGTGCATTGCTACGAAAAATTTGATACAAAGCGATAAGCTAGTCGCGTACCTATCAAAAATAACCAACTACGGTCCAACTAAAAATATAGCTAGGGAAATCGGGATCGATTTCATAAGGAGACAAATAAATCCTACTCGTAATTAAAGTCTATCTTAGTAACCAAATCGGGGGTTTTATGTTTGTTTTAACTAATCTAAAAGTAGTGAAGGAAAGAGAAAAATAAAGGAGAAGAATAACTAAACTAAATAGGATGAATTAAGACGAATATATGGAGAGAAACTAGGATTGTCGGTTCACTACGAATCTTATATGGTCACGGTCTAAGTCAAAGGTCTGTCGCAGATATTGGTCTAAGGGGTAGTGAAAAGGTCCTTCCGGCCCGCTATTCACCCTAGCATGCGTCTAAAGGCTTCCGATCTTATTATGGCATACTAATGTGTTGTAGCAGGTCTAACTTTTACCAGGCTTCCGATCTTAGGTTCAAGTTACCAGATTCAATTAATCAATCATGCGCATTAACTGACTAATCGCGATTATATGCTACAACTGACAACTCAGACACAATATCATTGACAGATCTATAAATTATTTAGCGACCACATTCAATTCGCAGATCCCCTAAATCTGATGGTGGGAATTATCGTGGATCCCCACCGCCAATAATATAACCGGCTAGACCTAACGGTAGTTAGGGTAAGTCGGGTCGTGTCCACGGATACGGTGTCGCAATGTTTAGACTATGTCGGCCTAAAACTAGACTAGGTCACACAAACAAACACAAAGAGGGTATAAATGGAAAACTATGATGGAGGAGAGGTAGGAAGTAGACTAATGATGAACTATGCTAAAAAGTGCTAAACAATGCTAATAATCAAACTAACTAGCAACCTAAAGAAATGATGACTAGCTAACAAGATGAATCAAATATGAAGAAGAGATGGGTTAGGTCGGGTTCATAAGTGTAGTAGGGTGACTTGGGTGGTCAAGGGTGTAGGTGTTTCCTAATTGCTAGAATCGGTCCGGGCTCTCGCAACTTAAACCGATGTCGAGGTAGGTCCGGGCTCTCGCAACTTAGACTATCCTCAACACTACCCTCAACATGACCACATACTAGACAAACAACGAGTAGAGGAAGACTAGCATGAGAAGCATGGCCACTACAACTCAAACAAGCATTTCAACAAACACATGGTGTGCCAAGTATGTGACTAACAACAAAGGATCATCCTTTACCCCTAATCAAGCCCTAATCACCCATATTCTACCCTTAATTCCCCTACTAACCCACAAGAAGACTAATCACACATATTCAAACTAACTACAACAATGAAAAGATAAAACAACATCATAACCCTAACATCCACAATCAAGAACAATATGAACAATAACAATAAACACTAAGTAAAGATTCAAACTTGAAATAATAACAAAGAATAAGAGAAAGGAAGATTATACCGACAATAGGATGAAGAAAAGATGATAACTTGCATAAATAGGAAACCCAAATAAATCCCAAGGTTGTCAAGCTTGGAGAAATCTTCAAGTATCTTCTTAATACAAGAACTAATTAACTAAGACGAACTAGGATTAACTAAGGATTAAAGAGAGATTAAATCTAATGTGAGGAACTAAATCTAGGGTTTATATGTTGTAGAGAAGCTTAAGATAGTCTAGGGTAATGTAAGATACATAAACAATACAATAGGAAAGTATTTATAGGGTTCCGTAAGTGAGAGGAATAATAGAAGGAGGCGGAACAGAGACTGGGTCATTCCCGATCGGGAATGAGAAATCCCGATCGGGAAGAAATGATGGTCCCGATCGAGAATATGCGATCCCGATCGGGACGGCTTCACAGTGAGCGCCTCTCTTGCTTCACCTTTCCCGATCGGGAGGGCCTTATCCCGATCGGGATACTTCCTCTTTCCCGATCGGGAATATGCGATCCCGGTCGGGAATGCTTGACAGTGAGCAGCTATTCTTGCACTTCATTCCCGATGGGGTTCACGAATTCCCGATCGGGATGAGTCTTGTTTAGCTCTTCCTCGACTCCTTGTCGATGCTCGGTGCTCGGGGAGTCGCCGAATCATCGTTGCTTCTCCTCTTGGGTTCCATACGTGTCGGAAACGAGTTGAATCGTTTCGTTTCTTCAAGATGACCCCTAGGAACCTGAAATAATCTAGAAGAAGCATAAGTCGTTCCTAAAACCGCCATAAGGAGCGATTTCAGCAGAGAAAATGAGACTAAATACAAGAAATAAACACTACAAAACGCACTTATCAAAATCCTAGCGAAGGAAAGTAGCTACTCATGATTAATTCAATAACAACAAGATTAATAAAAGAATTTACTAAATTAAACATGGCGAATAATAATAAATTTACGACAAGCATAAAACGATAATTAAGTATGAAGAAGAAGAATCAATCAAGAACAAAGAATAAGGAAGAATTATTTCCTATGCAGAATTATTTCTGTTTGTCGCAATTTCCTTTGGAATGGCGGGGTGGAAGGCAATAATAGGGCGCTGGTAAGTTGGGAGAAGATTTGCTGCCCTAAATTGGAAGGTGGTTTGGGCCTACGGGACCTGTCTGTGTGGAATCAGGCTGCTGTGGCTAAGTTAGCTTCTTGGGTTTTTGATCAACCGGATCGGCTTTGGGTGAGGTGGGTGAATGTTGTCTACTTGAAAGGGCGGGATTGGCGAGAGTATCAACCTTACACCGATGTTACCTGGGCTTGGAGAAAGATCTGTCAGGCTAAGGAAAAAATTAAACATATGTATGTGAATGGGCTGTGGCACGGGTCGCGATCCTGTTACATGATCTCGGAGGGTTACGAAGGTATTCGGATTCACAAGCCGAAAATGCCTTGGGCCCGCCTCGTTTGGAGTGGTTGGAGCATCCCTAAACATAGCTTCATTTCGTGGCTTGTTTTTAGGAGAACTTTAAACACTAGGATTAATCTGGTAAGATTTGGGGTTGCTGACTCTGATCGTTGTGTTATATGTGATATACATGAAGAAAGTTTGGAGCACCTATTCTTTGATTGTGAGTGGAGTGCCAAGATTGTGGAAAGCATGCGTGAATGGACGAAGAAATTAATCCCATATTCTGGTGCGTTAAGTTGGGCGTGTAAGGTTCGTGGTACTAAATTGCAATGCAATGTTATTCGGGTTCTGATCAACGCCATGATTTATCACATTTGGAGGCAGCGCAATGTGTGTCGAATTGATGGTGCGGTTCAACGTCCCATGCATGTTGTTAAGATGATTAAGTTGGATGTTAGAAATAGAATTTTGGCTAAGATTAAATACCCATTACGAACTAGAGATGCGAGATGGCTGCATAATTTGATGTAGCCATTTATTTGTACAGTGAACGTCATTTTTTAATACATACTTACCATTTACCAAAAAAAAAGAATAAGGAAGAAGGATTAAATAAAATTACCAAAAGAAATGAAGGCGATTCGAATTCGAAATTCTTACAATAACTGAGTTTTGGGAAGAAATTATACTAGAGAGAATAATGAAATAGATGAAAGTCTAGGTGTAAAGTGTGAAAGTGTAGAGAAGAAGTCTAAAAGAAATCAAAAGAGAAATAAAAGAGAATAAAGGAGAAGTGGTATATAAAATCTAGTCTAATAGTTTCTTAAATACTAAGTTAAAACAAAAGGCCAAAAGTCTTGTTAACCCTAAAAACCAAATTAGGAAAGTCTCGGTCTTTGTCCAGTCTCAAGAATAGGCGGTTGAGAATTTTGAATAGTCGGTCGACTATTAGGATAGTCGTTCGACTATCATAGACCTGTTTCCGTTCTCAGCACTGCGCGCTCAACTTCAAACGCTTGTCATTTCTTCGTTACTTCTTCAAATCGGGCGTATTTTATACCGTTGGAAAGCTAAGAGAAAGAGCTTTCTAACGCAACTAAAATAAGCTCAATTGAAGTTGTATAAATCAAGATATTTACGTTTTAAGTAGACCCGTTTGGAAACAATCATTTTCTTTTCTTATTTCGTAAAAGATTTCATCTTTAAGCACGAATTTTGCCTTGTTTATCCGTCCATGGTTTCAAACCTGCATAAGATGCAACATGACCACAAAGTATCAAATTTGGGGGAAAATAGTAGACAATGCTACTCGATATGCATGAAAATGCGTGCGTAAAAGACGGAATAATCATATATAAATTGCACGCATCAAACATCCCAAACCAAACATTTGCTTGTCCTCAAGCAAGCACAAAACTATGGACTCAATCCTAATAGAATGTATATAACTCATAGCGGAGTATGCTTCAAAGTTACCCAAACCAATGCGCAACGATTATAATTAATGTAAACAACCACATACAACAAGCTTGACCAATGACAATAATACTGAACCTTCAACCTTGCACGACTCATCTATGTCAGACTCTCACGGATTGCTCATCACACAAAACGGGTGATATTGTGAGTTTATGTAAAAACGGAAAGACAAAACACTCACCTAAACTGCGACCTACAAGGGCATGCATGCAATCTAACATGAAACCAATCTCTACTAACCGTACATACGCATTCTATCGGGAAAACACACGTGCCAAGGACTTACATATGGTATAAAGTGAGGTTAATCGGATAAGAAGGAGCAAAACGATATGAATATGAGGAGGCAAAAGCCAAGCTAGTATTCCTTACACCCATTAATAGTAAACATTCCGTTCTCACCAAACTCCAGTCGAAGAAATTAGGCATAGCAACAAGCGCCTTATCAAAACCGCTTCCCACTAATAACTATAAAATTAGAGAGATCAATTCTTTTCTCATAGCAAAAACACATTCTTCTTCTAGTATCACTTTATTCAATTTTTTTCTTTCCTTTTTTTTTTTCTTTTCATTCAATTTTTTCTTTCATTGATTTTTTTCACTTCATTTTTTTTCTCAATTTTTCAATCATCATGGTACCAAAGTTAACCCGGAAAAAACAATTCCGTCCAACTAATCTACTAGCTTGACTAGGGTAGGCAATATATGGCATGTAGTTGATAAACGGGTCAAACAGGTTAATTTGGCTATGTGAGGCTCATGGGAATTAATTAAAAGAAAGGATTTGCTTTTTCGCACATGTAAAAACCACGAGTCAAAAACGTACAGGTACCTAAGAGACGAATGTCATGCTTATGCAATTTG
This sequence comes from Agrostemma githago, assembly GCA_958450325.1. Classification (NCBI taxonomy): domain Eukaryota; kingdom Viridiplantae; phylum Streptophyta; class Magnoliopsida; order Caryophyllales; family Caryophyllaceae; genus Agrostemma; species Agrostemma githago. The sequence continues at coordinate 21,154,780 of OY288244.1, read as the reverse complement.
ATGTTACATGTCTCATAAGAAGTACTACTCTCAATCCTAGAAGAAACTGATCATGAATGTCATCAGTTTAAGGCTCTAATTCCTTACAAATCTGAGTAGTTTGCCAACAATGAGTCAAGTTTATTCGTTCAGTAAAGTCAATCAATGACAAGAGAATGATGCATGTAATTATATACAAAAACGATAACGATGCAAGGCATAAGCAAGCTAATGAAGACATAAAAGTAATATCATCATCATTATATAACCATTCCGACTCGACTATATGCAAAAACATATTTTTGATTTTTTTTATGCATGCGAAAATGCAAGAAATATGCAGATGGATGAAAACAACAGATGAATACCCTCCCCAAACCAAATCACAGAATGCCCCCATTGTGTACAACAAATAATAAGAGACATTAAAAAATATGGGAAAAGATATGAAAGACGATGAAAGTGTAAAAGGAAAAAAATGAGACTACTTACAAGATACATATAAAGGAGACATCCCCAAACTGCATCGAAGCATCCTCTTCATAATCGGAATTGTCGATGTCTCCGTCGCAAAAACGGTACCTACACACAAAAAAACAAAAAAAAACACAAGAGAAGCAAAGAAAATATATAGAACACATCTTAGTAACTTATGTGAATCGCCTAAAAAATAGGTCAATGATCGCATTAGCTTGTCAAACAAGCTAGACCAATCAGCAGCAAAGTGGTCGTAAGGAATCAACATTAACAAGCATGACCAATAATAAGTATGGTAAGTAAGAAGAGTAGTGAGTAGTTTATGAGAAAAGACATAAGTACAAAATATCTCAAAATTATCCCAAGTCTTATCATTTGACTCAAATTGCACAATAGGAGAGTCAAATAACTCAAAACTACTCAAAGCATCAAACTTATATTTTTCACCTTCTTCAAAAAAGTTGTTATGATCGCCATCTTCAATGTTCTTAAGCAAACAACCATCAAACGAGAAACCAAGATCGAGCCAAAACAATCTCTTCTAAAAGAGTCTCACAATCCTCATCCATGCATAATCATAGGCTCAAGCGCAGGTGTAAGGGAATCGAGATCAAGATAATCAATGGGTGAAGGAGATCCATCTTAAAAACAATGGGAAAAGTCAAATTTCTCTAAAATAGGTTTTTCAAAGAAATCGGATTCGCAATCCCAAGTATCCTCAATACTGAAGCTCTCTTCATTCAAAGTACCATTCGAAAGTGCACTCTCTTCCCATTTCTCGTCCGTTTGATTTTTCCTCTCACGCTCACGGGCTTCTCCTTTGTTCAACTCTCTTTCCAAAACCTCAATATTGACATCAAATGACACACTCTCAAATTCATATGAACCAAAATACTCAATGTTATCCTCAGAAAGAACATCAGTCAAAGCATCCAGACACGCACTTTCCTCAAATATAACACTTTCCATCTCACAATCATTGTTTGCCACAACAACATTCACAAAATGAGTAGAATAATTGATTAAAGGGTGTGAAAGTTGCTCCGAAGGAGAATAAGGTGGTTCACAAGTATCTAAGGAATGCAAGTCATCATCCCGCATCAAGTTAGAAATCATAGGAGTTTGGGGAACGATGTGAGATTGAACACTATACACATCATCATCATCTTCCTCAAATGGGCATATGTCCTGTCTAATAGATGCAACAGATTCAGTCATAACATAGTCAGTGGAATGTGAGAAATTAACTCTAGTATCTAACTTACATGGAGTATCATGCTCGTTTTCCTTTAAAGTTACCATATCTATAAGTTGTTGCATCATCGCCTTAAGCTCCGATATCTCAGCCTTCCTCTTTATCTCTGACTCCAAACTGTTTCGGATTAAATATTGGAGTAGCGCCCATCGTTTCACATAAGACATGTATTTAAACATGCCTTCACAGTTTTCCTCAATATAAGCCCGTGTCGCGTCATCGACACCATCATAAATCATATGACTCACCTCCCACACACTCACATGATAACCATTTTGAGTAATAAAAGAGTCAAGTCTATCAAAATAAATATGCAATGGTTCATGTTCAAATTGAGGGAAGTGGAAGATAGTCATAATAATGGTAAAGAAAAAAAAGTAAAAAAAACTAAGTAAGAAAAAAAAAATATTAATAATAATAATAATAATAATAAAATAAAAAATAACTAAGAAAAACAAATTATAAGAATCGTCTCAGGAAACTAGAATTCCATGAAATAAAAGACAAACTAAAATTAACAAGCAGAAAAACACCGTCTCCCCGGCAACGACCCCAAAATTTGATAAGCTAGTCGTGTACCTATCAAAAAAAACCAACTACGGTCCAACTAAAAATATAGCTAGGGAAGTCGGGATCGATTTCACAGGGAGACAAATAAATCCTACTCGTAATTAAAGTCTATCTTAGTAACCAAATCGGGGGTTTTATGTTTGTTTTAACTAATCTGAATGTAGTGAAGGAAAGAGAAAAATAAAGAAGAAGAATAACTAAACTAAATAGGATGAATTAGGACGAATATATGGAGAGAAAACTAGGATTGTCGGTTCACTACGAATCTTATATGGTCACGGTCTAACTCACAGGTCTGTCGCAGATATTGGTCTAAGGGGTAGTGAAAATGTCCTTCTGATCCGCTATTCACCCTAGCATGCGTCTAAAGGCTTCCGATCTTATTAGGACATACTAATGTGTTGTAGCAGGTCTAACTTTTACCAGGCTTCCGATCTTAGGTTCAAGTTTACCAGATTCAATTAATCAATCATGCGCATTAACTGACTAATCGCGATTATATGCTATAATTGACAACTCAGACACAATATCATTGACAGATCTATAAATTATTTAGCGACCACATTCTATTCGCAGATCCCCTAAATCTTAGCGAAGGAAATTAGCTACTCATGATTAATTCAATAACAACAAGATTAATAAAAGAATTTACTAAATTAAACATGACGAATAATAATAAATTTACGACAAGCATAAAACGATAATTAAGTATGAAGAAGAAGAATCAATCAAGAACAAAGAATAAGGAAGAAGGATTAAATTAAATTACCAAAAGGAATGAAGGCGATTCGAATCCGAAATTCTTACAATAACCGAGTTTTGGGAAGAAATTATACTTGAGAGAATAATGAAATAGATGAAAGTCTAGGTGTAAAGTGTAAAAGTGTAGAGAAAAAATCTAAAAGAAATCTAAAGAGAAGTAAAAGAGAATAAGGGAGAAGTGGTATATAAAATCTAGTCTAATAGTTTCTTAAATACTAAGTTAAAACAAAAGCTCAAAAGTCTTGTTAACCCTAAAAATCAAATTTGGAAAGTCTCGGTCTTCGTCTAGTCTCGAGAATAGTCGGTCGAGAATTTTGAATAGTCGGTCGACTATATGGATAGTCGGTCGACTATTAGGATAGTCGTTCGACTATCATAGACCTGTTTCTGTTCTCAGCACTGCGCGCTCAACTTCAAACTCTTGCCATTTCTTCGTTACTTATTCAAATCGGGCGTATAATATACCGTTGGAAAGCTAAGGGAAAGTGCTTTCCAACGCAACTGAAATCAGCTCATTTAAAATAGTATAACTCAAGATATTTACGTTTTAAGTAGACCCGTTTGGAAACGATCATTCTCTTTTCTTATCTCGCAAAAGATTTCATCTTTATGCACGAATTTTGCCTTGTTTATCCGTCCACGGGTTCAAACCTGCATAAGATGCAACATGACTACAAAGTATCAAATTCGGGGGAAAATAGTAGACAATGCTACTAGATATGCATGAAAATGCGTGCGTAAAAGACGGAATAATCATATATAAATTGCACGCATCACAAAGAAAAATAAATCAGAAAAATTGATACATAGAAATATAAATGAAAAAATTGATACAAAGAAAAATTGTTGAATCAAAAACGGAGAAGATGAACCGGAATAAAACCACACGAAATAATGAATTAAAAAAAATTAGAAACGAAAAATTGATAAATCAAAGACGGAGGAACAAACTGGAAAATCAAAAATCGTAATGAACAGCACCGGAAGAAGATGAACGGCGCCGGAAGGAGAGGCCGGAGCTCATAGAGTCATAGGGAGGAAATGGGATTTAGGGTTTCTGAGGAATGAATGATGGTCTGGATGTCTAATTGTGATGGAGTATTGGAGTGGGCCTATTGTTACTAAGAGCCCAAACCTAACAAAACAAGGCCAACCGATCTGGACTGGTTAATGTCGGGCCTGACCCGGATCGGACCAGAACCCTGAATTCCAGATTTTTTTGGATCGGGACCCGAACCTGTTCTTATTTTTCCGATTACGGTCTTCAATATTCCGGTCCGACCCGCTTTTTGCACAGTCCTATTGACAATGACCCGTATGGTCGGACTAGAATTGCATATTTAACGATGATAAAATGCAAGGCTGAGGTTAGGACTAAACTTATAACTAACGATAATGACCTTTCGCTGGTTCCCTCATAATGGGTGTTGATTCGCCACATCATTGAACATAATCATTTATTGACTCCTGCAATGGCACCATCTCCATCGTTCCGAAAGAAGAATTTTGTAAGCGTAAGGTGAGATAATCGAAATCACGACTAAAGCGCGACAAGTGTTATGGATGAGTAAAAAAAAGTAAAACCTTTTTTTCAATCAAAACCTGGGCTTTTTAACTATAAAACCGGGTTGGGTATCTCAATCGGAATGTGAAGTGTAAAAGCGGTTCGAGTTAGATTCACAATTTCCAAATGCGGAGACCCATTTTTTGAACCAGTTACACTTTTTAAATATATATATATAAACTAAAAATCAAATTGAGACTCATTGACACCCTCATTCTTAAACGTCAGATAAACCGATTTATGACGTAATTTAGAAATAGAATTTGGAATTTATTTGCCAATGTGGTGGTTTGAGGGAAACATTTTTTTTTTAAAAAATATTAACGTACAAAAAAAAACTCGAGTACCTAGTTTTTATCAGGATGGTTTCGGTTAAGATTGTCATTTTTTTTAAACCGGGTCCCCAAACTGATATAAAAAATGGTTCAAAAACATAAATTTGCTCATCCGTACCAGCTTCTATCCAATTAGATATGGTAATCGGGTCATTCTGTTCGGCTTCGGATCGGGTTCAATCGGTTCGACTATAATCGAGTTGACCTTACTTTCGGGTTTAATTTGATTTCAATTGGGGTTTATTTCGGTCATCCACTTTTATCGATTTGTGTTATTTCGAATCAATTCGAGTCAGGTACGAGTCGGGTCAGGTCAATATCATTTCACGTGAGTTTCGGATTATAATTTTCTTCACTTAAAAATAAAAAAATTAACTTAAGGTTTGTTATACTTTTCAATGTGTATGTAAAAATTTAAAAGTATTATTAATAAATAAATAATCAATGAAAAACTCCTAAATTGAAGGTGATTTTATAAGAAAATAAGTTCCCTTTGGAACCTTTTCTCATAGGTTCTACTTTCACAGATTTCTTTGGTCCGGAGCTTTGGAACCGGTTGTATGAGTGTTCCAAAGATACCTTTGGAACCGGTTGTTTGTGGAACTGATTCCAAATGGTATATCATTGGAACCTATTGTAATTACAACCGGTTCCAAAAGATGTACCATTGGAACCAGTTGTAATTCACAACCGGTTCCAAAGGTGTCCCATTGTAACCTATTGTAATTCACAATCGGTTCCAAAGGGTATACCCTTGGAACCTCTTGTAATTCACAACAGGTTCCAAAGGGTGTACCATTGGAACCCATTGTAGTTCACAACTGGTTCCAAAGGCGTCCCATCGGAACCTATTGCAACTCATATAACCGGTACGAAACGGTGTTAATTTTATTTTTTTTAAAAATACAGATTCAAATTTACAACAAATAGATTTGAATCTATTTACATGATAAATTAATAGATTAAAACATTGCCACAAATTTGATTTTTTTTTAAATTAATATTAAACTGAAAATTACACTGCATATTGTCATCGTACACATTATACATTCTGCAATTCTTCACATCAATTAATCGGACATTCACACTTCATACATATTAAAATATTCTTTATATTCGTGGTTCCCTCGGGTACATGATTGTTTCAAAATTTGGCCTCCACCAAGTAGCAACACAATTCCCAATTGCCCAATCGGCAGCAAAAACAATACTCCATGTGACGAACTTAAGCACCACGAGAGAGAATAAAGAACTACTATTTAATTTATAGTACTAAGAAAAGAAAACAATATGTAACAATATGTAAGCACTATGCTGCATCCCCGCCAATTAGGTTGATTAGAAGAGGTAGCACCAAGTTTGCTTGAAAGTTTTCTCTTTGGACCTTCAATTCTATTCAACATTAAGTAATAAAAAGGATGAAAAACTCGTAGGAAAGCGTAATTGAAGGACAATGGTGGAGTACCACTTTCACCGGGCTTCAAACAACCACTGGGAAGTTTCCAAAACGTGTTCCCAATTTGTAAAAGAATGGGTAGATGATTATGCTCTTGAACCTAGCAAATCACGGGCAAATGTCAAAAAAAGTACAGAGTAGGATGTGAAGTTGCCTACACAAAATGATAATAATGAATCAAAGAATATATGACTTCGTTTCGAGGATGAATCTAATACAAGTCTAAAGTACGGTAGACAATCACAGCAACATTTCTACAAATTTGAATAAGCTTATTTCCTATCTATCTTGTTGAATTTTGAGGATGAATAAGCATTTATTGGTACAAGGAAACCTACATAGACTTAACTTTGTAATTTAAGATAGAAGCCTAAAAAGATCATTTAAGATAGAAAATTGACGTAACCTTGAAACTTGACAGCCATGTGTTGGGAGCAAATTCACAGGAAAAATTATAATAGAAGACAAATATTGGTTATTTAGTTCATTAAATTCACAAGATAGACTGAAGTTTCAAACAAAACAACTAAATAAAGTCAAAAAATAGGACGGAAAACTCACCTTCCTCTTATGAAATACATAAGAACATAACCTAAGGACTCTAGATCATCACTCCGACTTAGTTTTGTATATCAAAACTAAAAACGGCATTAGAACCCACCAGTTAAAAACTCACTAAAGATTACAGGCTTTTTTACAAATATGTCTAGTTAATGAAGCGGACGGATCAAAAGGGGCAGAAACATACCAATGCCGAGATGGGTATTCATGCTTGTGTATCTAGCTGTTCCACTAAAATTTTTGTTCTCCCTGTATTGTCGACAAAAAAGGTATATGAATTGTATACGAAAAAAATACGGTATAATCAATATATTTCCCTAGTGTGTTATAGATAGATAGAATAACAAACCAGTAACGCATAGTAAACAATAATTTATAGCACATACTCCGTATTAATCATTCCAACAGACCCACATATATTGATGGGTTGAACTTTTCTATATTTCTTGATTAATCAAAAGTCTATCATATAGACCTACAATAGGAGGTAAACGACACATGGAAAATTAGTAACTAGTAGAACAATATAGAAAGGAAAAAAATGAGACTTCAGGAAATAACCTAGTACTATAAGAGAAGAAATATAAAAAGCATCATAACCAGATTAGCACGCAGCCCTAACCCCTTAAGAAAGTTGTCTGACCTGATATCACGATGCAAGGAAGACTTGGAATGAACAAATTCAACTTGATTGATCTGATAAAAATTCATGGTAATTGTTTTGGGTAAAAATTTACCGGGTTTCGATTCGGGTTGTGGGTTAAAGTGATCGAACTAAGACTGACAGATTAACAAGTAAATTGCGCCAACGAAAACGTGAAAAGAAAAACGAAGGGACGCGAGAATTGGTGACGCGCAAACCCAAATGGGAAAAACCGCGGGGGGAGTCGGAATCCCGCCAAAGTATCAACTATGGAAGATTAGGAACAGTACAAATTACAAAGTATCGATTTCTGATTATCGTAGGCTAGTATCTTTTCGTAGGTTTTTCTGTGGTAGGGTTGAAGTTGCGTTGAATGACCGTCCCCTTTTCAGAGTGATCGTTTCGGGTTTATAATACCCTTCTCTTCTGTTTCCTTGATTCCCTCCTGCTCTGGTGGGTTAGTTCCTCACTTCTAGGGGGTTCGTTGCTGACCTTTTCTTCGCTTGGGGTAGGGTTCTTTATTGGTGTTGGGTTACTTTTGGCCCATCTCTGGACTTTGCTGCTAATCGGCCCAACATCATTACTGGGCTCAAATCTCCTTCGTTGACTTCCTCTTGTGTCGAATTCCTGACTTTTACGACTTTGACTTTGACCCTTGGACATTATTCCGTAGTTTCTTCGTATACGATTTTTTGACTTTCTGACCGGGGGTATTCCGCGTCATTTCTCAAGGGCGCGGATTTTATCCCAAACAAATGCCCCCAAATTTCCGACTAAGCTCATCTTAGGCGGGAATTTCTGCTCGAGTTGCTCTCAGTTGGTGACGATTTTATTCTGCAGAGTTTGTCTTTCGGTCTACTTCCCTCGTTTTTCCAACTGACTGCTCCTCTTCCTCATGATGACTTCACCCTCTCCCTCCTTAATTGCTCACTCTTCCCCGTACTATCTTTTCTGCTTTAACTCACCCAACTTTTCTTTATTTGTTCTCATTCCTCCTTCTTCTTTCTTACCCTTATTCTTTTTCAAAATTCGAATTGCTCTAATCCTCTCCGTCTCCCGTCGCCGCCGCCGTTGTTGTATTGTGCTCAGGTGAACTCTTTTCTCTTCTGTTTTTCGTTGTTTTCCCCTTTCCCTTTCTCCTTTACCGATGGCTCCGAAGTCAAATCGCGGCAAATCTTCTAGCCCTTCAACTCCTTCTCCATTATCTTTGTCGTTTTCTGCCTCTGATATCTTGGGCAAGACGCATTCTTGTGATTCCAGCTTCTCCTCCAAGGATTTGTCCTTTGTTAGAGAGCTCTTTGGGTTCGGTGAGGGGATTGAAATTCACATCCCCTCTCCTGGGCAGAGAGCGGACTCCGTTCTTTCTGGATGGGTTTGCATGTATGCATATCCCTTCCTCCTAGGCTTGCGCTTGCGCTTTCCCTTTCCTCCTTTGGTTCAGGAGCTTCTGAACTATTATAAGCTGGCCCCTTGTTAGTTGGTCCCTCACACTTGGAGGGTTCTACTATCCTTCTGCGTGCTGAACCATCGCTACCAGAAGGACTTTTCCCTGCGCGATGTCTGTGCCGTGTTCCAGGTGCGGCCCCTGGGACGTGGCCAAGTAACGATGCGCGTGAAGGATAAGAACTACCCTGGTATAGTCTTCCCTGCCAACCCTCCAGACGCAGACTGGTTTCGAGACTTTGTTTTTGTGAAGACAGATTCTCTCCTCCCCCTTCCCCATGATTACCTCTACTCAGAATGGGGACCTGTCACAGGTACTCGTCGTGCCTTTGGTTCTTAGATCTTCTTACACACTTACTTTGCTTACTGGTTTCATGTCGCAGGTCTTCAGCAGCTTAAGGGGGCGACGCCCATTCTTGACTTCGCTGCCAAGCTTTCCGGCTTGAGTTTGGAGCAGCTCTCCTTCAATAACCTCTTCGTTCCTTCTGATAACGGAACTTGTCCTCCCATAGCTGGCGCTATGTCTTCCGGTGGGGGCTAGTCCGTTGTATGTACTGATTCCTTTTGTTTTCTTGTGTGTGCGCGACTGATTTTACTTTGGTGACTTCATCAGGTAACTCAAAAACTCTGATGACTTTGGACCGGGTCAGGGCTAGGAGAAAGAGCATGGCTACTCGCTCTTCCTCCAGGAGGGGTTCTGGCTCATCTCCTGCTCCCTCAACTGGCTCTAAAAGGAAGCGCAGCCCCTCTCCTTCTGCACAGGCTGGCTCTGCAGAAGAGACTCCGGTGATCCACGTGCCTGACTCTCCTCAACCCTCTATCCCACACTCTGCTGAGTGTGACCCGGATGATATCCTGTTGTCCTTTCCCAAGGATTTCGGGACTATTAGGGGCTTGAAAGACCTAGCTCCTCTGAATCAGCTCCTCTTTCCAGGCTCGGAAGCGGTGATGGCCAGAGAATCTCTCACTGAGGTGGCCACCCACCTCTCTGTCCACGCCTTTGAGGTAATTTTCCATCTACGTTTGCTCTGAGTTTTTTATTTTCCTTGGTACCAAGCTGATGATGGTCGTTCTTCTGGTCAGGCTCTCCAGATGGCTCTGTTCCTGAGGGGTGGAGTATCCCATCTTAGGGACCTGGGGGCCAGTTGCAGTCTGAGAATGCCCACTTGTCTGAGGAGGTGGGTCATGCCAGGGCAGAGGCCCTGGGGCTGGAGGAGAAGGCTGCAAGGCTGGAGGAGGAGGCTGCGAGGCTGAGGGAGGAGGCTGCAGGGCTGAAAGGGGAGCTGGACCAGGTCAAGGGGCAACTTGCTGAGGGGGAGAATCAGAAAGCGGCTGTGCGGGCTGAGCTTGCTGAGGTGCAGGAGGCCAACTCCAACCTTCAGGATAAAGTGGTCAGGCTGCAGGAGAACATGGAAGGGGCTCTTAGCTGGTCTGCTCTGAGCACTGAGATCCAGATGGTCAGCACCTTCTCTGCAGGGAAGCATACGAGCTGGGACTTGGCTGCTCTGCAGAAGAGGATGGAGGAGGAGTTCCCCGACGGCTTCGACTTGGAGATGCTTGCTGGGGGCGAGGGGGAGGTTGTGGAGGAGTCGGTTTCCTCTCCTGCAGCAGCTCAAGAAGCGCCTGAACCCGCAGATGCTGATGCCATGGTGGTAGAACCCCTTGCTTCTCTCCCTCCTGAGGAGAATATCTAGGTTGTGCAGCCTACTAATTTCTGATGCTTTTGCCCTGTGTGGCATGAAAAACAAAATACTTTGTTAAATTTTTATCGTTCTGGATTTTCCTCTGCTCTAGGGAGCAGATTACTTTGAATTTTACCTCTGCTCAGGGGAGCAGAGGGTTTGAACTTGTTTTCTTTGTTAAAAATGCGTTTGCTTACTTTTGTGATGTTTCTGTGTTTTTGATTGTTGTCGTCTGTTGTATGCATGCCTTTGTTTGTATGGTCGACCCTTGGTAAGTGGTGGCCTGGGATTTTGTTCGCCCACTCAGTCGGAGGTGCCACGCTTTTGCGTGGGTGTTGAGTGGCGCAGGAGACTTGTAATGTCCTGGTTGTAGGCACTCAGCACAAGACGCACGCCTTCTGTGGAGATTATACATTCCACCAGATCAATTACCCATATCAGTTGGCAGAATAACCGGTAAAAGATGAAAATTTTATTTTGTTTGAAAGTGTTAACTAAAGCGAATTTTAAGACGTGTGAGAACAAAAATTAGCTTTGTGAGTGCGTGAGAGAGAATAAACATACACTTGTGGCAGAAAACTCAGAAAATGTGACAAAGTCAGGTTTTTGAAAATTTGTGAAAAGGGTTTTTGAAATTCTGAGATAAAGGAAAGGCGATTTTTTTTTCTTATACAGAAATCTGATCAAGCTTTGAAAATAAACTAAGTTTAAAGTTTTCCAAAATTAAATTCTGCCTCAGATGTCAAAAATCTTGCGACCTGAGGGGTGTTTTGGAAAATAGAGTAGAGTTTCAAAGATACCGGGTACGGTTACCTGGACTCTGGTGGAAGTGTATCTGGCAGATTGAATACCCTATTTCTGGCGACTGTGGCCTATACTCCTGGTGGTTTTTACTCAGCAGAAGTATTTTTTCAGATGTACTATGTTCCATGGTTTTTGAATAACTTCCCCTTCCATGGTCATTAGTTGATATGCTCCATTTCCAACTATTTTCTCCACTTGGTAAGGTCCTTCCCAAGTGTAGGCGAATTTCCCCGCTTGCTGGTTTCTGGTGTTCTGGAATACTCTTCTGAGGACCAGATCTCCTTCTTGTAGGACTCTGACTTTAACATTTTTGTTGTAACTTCTGGCGACTGTCTGCCTGTAGGAGGCCATCCTGATCTGAGCATCAGTCCTGAGTTCATCTATGGTGTCCAAGCTATTTGCCATCTCCACCTGGTTTCTTTCTTCCGTTATGCATCCATATCTGTGAGTGGGTACCCTCACCTCTGCAGGGATGACTGCTTCTGCACCATAAACCAAGCTGAAGGGCGTCTGCCCTGTAGCCACCTTAGGTGTTGTCCCATCGGACCACAGCACCAGAGGAAGCTCCTCTGCCCATCTGCCCCCTGCCTCTTCTAGTCTCCTCTTCAGATTATCCATTACAATTTTGTTGCTAGATTCCGCCTGCCCGTTGGATTGGGGATTTCTGGGGGTAGACTTGTTTAGGGCGATATTCCACCTGGCACAGTAGGCCTCCATTTTGTTGCCAATAAATTGGGATCCGTTGTCGCAGATGATTTCTGAGGGAACGCCAAACCTGCAGATAATATTACGCTTAATAAAGGATATAACCTGCTTCTCAGTCACCTGAGGGAACGCTTCTGCCTCTATCCACTTGGAGAAGTAGTCGGTCATTGCAAGCATGAACACCTTACTTCCTGGCGCTCTTGGTAATTTCCCTACAATATCCATTCCCCACTTCATGAAAGGCCAAGGGGAGATTATTGGATGTAGTGGTTCTGCTGGCTGGTGGTTGACCGGTGCGTGTCTTTGGCAAGCGTCGCATTTTTTAACGTACTCTCTGGCGTCTCTGCGCATTGTTGGCCAGTAGTATCCTTGGCGAAGTGCTCTGCTAGATAGACTCTTGCCCCCTGCATGATTTCCACACTCTCCGCTGTGGAGATCATGCAATACCATCTTTGCTTCCTCCTGACTTAGGCATCTCAGGTATGGCCCGGCGGTAGATCTTTTGAATACTACGCCATCAATGAGGGTGTATCTGGATGCCTTCATCCGAAAACTTCGGGCTTCTCTCTTGTCTGCTGGCAGGATATCATCTTGCAACCAATCCTTGTAGGGTTTTCTCCAGTCTGAGATTTCCTCCTGATCTACTGTGGTGCTGTAGATCCTAGCCTCCTGAAACCATTGCATCCCCAGCTCTGGTGGATCCTCCTCTGGTGTTTCCCACTTCCTTGCATCTGCGCTTCTCCCGATTGCTGGCTCTAACACGTGCACTATGGGTATGGTGGACACCTCTCCTGGTTTGAAGGTTGCCCCCAGAGTTGCTAAGGCGTCTGCTTCTACGTTTTTCTCTCTTGGAACTTGGCTGATTGCAAATTCTTCGAACCTTTGGGAGAGATTTTTTGCTACTTCAAGGTAAGCTACCATCTTGGAATCTTTTGCTGCGTATAGGCCATTCATATGGTTTACTACTAGTTGGGAGTCACCATATACCTCCAATCGCTTGATTTTGAGGTCTAGAGCCAACTGGAGCCCTAGGATTAGCGCTTCATACTCTGCTTCATTGTTCGTTGTTCGGAATTCGCATCGCACTGCTTGGACTATGAGATCCCCCTGAGGAGACTTCAGAACTAGTCCTGCTCCGGACCCTCGCATGTTGGAGGCGCCATCTACGTTGAGTTTCCACACCTGTTCACCTTTGTCTTCTTCAAGGAGAAGGATGTCTTTTTCCGCCTGGGTCTGCAGTGCTGGGCTGAAGTCCGATACGAAGTCTGCTAACGCCTGGGACTTTATTGCTGTTCTGGGGACAAATTTCAGGTCGAATCCGCTCAAGTGTATAGACCACTTGGCCATTCTTCCTGATAACTCAGGTTTTCTCATAATAGTTTTTAGTGGATAGTTCGTTATTACAGATATAGTATGCGATTCAAAATAGGGACGCAGTTTATATGATGCTGTAACGAGTGCAAGTACAAGTTTTTCGAGGGATGTGTACCTGGTCTCTGCAGGAAGCAGAGACTTACTGACATAGTAGACTGGGTGCTGTGCCCCCTCATGTTCCCTTATCAGCACTGCACTGACTGCCACCTCAGTTACTGAAAGATACAAGAAGAGCGGCTCCCCAGGTTCCGGCTTTGACAGGAGTGGTGGAGTGCTCAAGTAGTGCTTCAGTTCCTTGAATACTTTCTCGTGCTCCTCCGTCCAGTCGAACCTCTGAGCTTTCTTCAGGACGTCGTAGAACAGTCGGCCTCTATCTGAGGATCTGGAGATAAACCTATTCAGGGCAGCAATCCTTCCCGTCAACCGCTGCACGTCCTTTGGTTTCTGTGGAGACTCCAGCTGCAGGATGGCTTTGATCTGCTCTGTGCTGGCTTCAATTCCTCTCTGGGTGACCATGTACCCTAAGAATTTTCCACAAGATACTCCGAACGTGCACTTGGTCGGGTTCAACTTCATCTTGTACTCTCTCAGGGTGCTGAAGGTGTCCTCTAGGTGTGCCGCGTGCTCTGAGGCTTGCTTGGATTTGACGACCATATCGTCAATATATACTTCCATGGTGTTGCCGATTTGCTTTTTGAACATCATGTTAACCAGCCTCTGGTAGGTGGACCCTGCATTTTTCAGACCCAAAGGCATAACATTGTAGCAATAGATACCTCTCTCAGATCTGAAGGCGGTTTTCTCTTGATCTGCTGGATGCATTTTGATTTGATTGTATCCACTCCATGCGTCGAGGAAGGTCAGCATCTCATGGCCTGCTGTGGCGTCTACCATTGCGTCTATGTGCGGTAGAGGAAAAGGATCTTTGGGGCACGCCTTGTTTAAATCGGTGAAGTCGACGCATACTCTCCACTTGCCGTTCTTTTTCGGGACTACCACCACGTTGGATAGCCATTCTGGATACTTTACTTCTCTGATTTTTCCAGCAGCCAGCAGGTTATCCACCTCCTGGTTGATTACTTGGTTCCTCTCTGGAGCAAACTTTCTCCTCTTCTGCTGGATCGGCTTGTAACTTGGGTCCACACTTAACCTGTGGGTTATGATACTCGGATCTATTCCTACCATATCATCATGGGACCAAGCAAAACAATCCATGTTAGTTTTTAATAATTCAATAAGGTTTTGTCGTGTGTTACCTGTGCATTCCGATCCGATCAACACTTTTCGCTCAGGGTGCTGTTTGTCCAGGTTGACTTCATCTACCTCCGCCTGAGGGGGTTCGAGATACTCTTGTAGGGGTAGGTGAAGGCTCTGTAGTTGCTATGCTGGAGGGCTCGCTGTCTTCTTCAACGCCACTCTGTAGCAGTCTTTGGCCTCCCTCTGGTCACCGCTGATCTTCTGTACTCCCCAAGGCGTGGGGAACTTCAAACACTGGTGGTAGGTGGAGGTGATTGCTTTCATCTCATGTATCCACGGTCTTCCTAGGATCACATTGTAGGTAGAGGGACCGTCAATGACCAGGTACCTCACTTGCTTGTTTACGCCTCCTGCGTAGGTTGGAATCGTGATCTCCCCCAGGGAGTATTTTGTTTCCCCACTGAAACCCACAAGAGGGACTGCTTTCTTGCTCAGGTCCTCCTCGCTGAATCCCATGTTCTGCAGAGTCTCTAACATAATTAAGTTAACAGAACTCCCGGTATCCACCAGTATTTTCTTCACAGTGCAGTTCCCTATGGAGAGCGTGATGATCAGGGCGTCATGGTGAGATTCCGGAGACGGTTCCGCATCGGATTCATCGAAGGTGACGGCTGGGAGGTCCGGACAGCTGATTCTGCAGGAGTACTCTGGTGTGTCTCCCTTGGATTGGAAGGCGTGCCTTTTGGCTGCGGAATAAGTTAGGCCACACAATTCCGATCCTCCTGTGATCACGTTTACGATTCTGGTGCACAGCGGAGGGGGTGAGGGCAACACCTGATCTGCCGCATTCACCCTGCTAGAGCTTCTGGATATCAAATGATCCAGGTTTCCCTGATCGTAGTGGAACTTCACTTCTTTCCTGAGGAGAACGCATTCTTCAGTGTTGTGCCCAATGTCGTCGTGAAACTCGCACCTCTTGCTGGCATCTCGACGGTTGTTGGCATACTCTTGCCTCCTGGGCCACCTGACTTTGCGCCCCAACTCCTTCAGGGCCTTGAGCAGGCCAGTGAGATTGGTAGAGAACCCGTACTCACTGATCTTTGGTGGGAGTGCGGGACTCTCCCTCCAATCTTTCTCCTCAGATACTTTGTGCACGCTCCTGTCATAGGGCTTGGACCTTTCGCCTCTCTTCTCTGCGGGTGCCTTTCTGGAGACGTGCTCAGAACCATAGGAAGCTCGTCTGGGGCCCGAATCTTCTTCTAATCTGATGGCCGCCATTGCTTTGGTTTGTACATCTTCGAATGTAGCACATGGATACTTGGTAAGATCTTTGTAAAGGTCCGAATCCTGGAGGAGCCCTTGACGAAAGGCTTCTACGGCGGTGGCTACGTCACATCTGGGAATAGTCACTTTCTCCCTGTTGAATCTGTTGAGGAAATCTCGCGTGGACTCCTCGAACTTCTGCACCACCCTGTACAGATCACTGGTCTGCTTCTCTGGCTTCCTGCTGCTGGCGAACTGTTGGTTGAAGGCGTTGACCAGATCGGCAAAGGAGGTGATACTTCTGTTTGGCAGGCCCACGAACCAGTGAAGGGCTGCCCCTGAGAGGGTGGAGCCAAACCCCTTGCACATGCAGGCTTCCTTCAGAGGCCCTGTGGCGGTCACCACCATCATCTTTTGCTTGTACTGGTTGATATGATCCAAAGGGTCTGCAGTGCCATCATAAAGCGTCATGGCTGGTGGCACAAAACCCTTGGGCACAGCAACGCCAGCTAAGTCGTCGGTGAAGGGCGAGTCGGCATAGCTGTCTCTGGCTGCTCTCTCCAGGGGGCGTGGCATTCCAGGGATTTTGCTGATCAGCTCTCTTAGCTCCTTCAACTCTTGGTACTGCTGGTCTGCAGCAACATTTGTCCCCGCAGAAGGGTTAGGAGCAGATGGAAAGAAGCTAAATGGGGTACTCCCTGTCTGGGGTCCTCCAAGGTGGTGACTGATCGGGGGTGGAGGCGGAAGAGACATAGTGACGGCAGGCTCGGGCCGCCATCCTGAGGCCACCTGAGGTGAGGTCTGAGATGGCCAAGCTGTTTCAGGATAGGGACTGGCGACCACTGGATTGACCGTTACTCTCGGCTGCCACCCGGATGCCTGCTGACTGGGGACAGGCGTCTGATCCAGCTCTGGCGGGAGGCGGTTGCTGACTGGGGTGTACACTCCTGGCGAACTTATCGGCGGCCATTCTGGTGCCTGACGAGCGGAGGTACCTGCAAAAGACAACGGATTAGCCTCCCGATTTTCAGGGTTAAAGGAAGGATTACCTGCGATGGGGGCAGATCCATGAGTCAAGTAGCCTAGCCCTCTGGGTATCAGGGCCTGACTTGGTGGTGCCAACTCCAAATCCAGCCTGGTAACCAGTTCCTGAGGGAACGACTTGGAGATTTGCCCACTGGTGGCGAACTCTCTGTGGGAGCTTGGTGTTTCCTCAGGCGTCGTGAACTGGACCTCGGATGACGTCTGGACTGGTACAGGTGGTGGTCTTGACGCTGCCTTCATCTGGGCCTTAATGTCCCGGTTCTCCTTCTGCAGGCTCTTCACCGCTTAGCGCAGGGTGTTGATCCCCTGGAGTATCTCTGCCATGGGATCTGGTGTCAGCAGAGTTCTGGAGGCGTCTCCGAACAATCCTCCATGAGCCGCCGCCCTAGATGACGTCCCCCCTCCGCTGGTCGCGAGTGGGTTGGATGCCCTTGGCGCTGAGGGCCCCTGAGGCGGTGTTGAGGCGTTCAGCGCTTGCCCTATCGCCTGGCTAACTGGAGTCGCCTGAGCGGATGGTGTGGCGAATGGGCTTGTCATCCCTGAGGAAGGTGTTCCTTCGGTAGGCTGAGCGGAAGTGTTGGCGGGGTTTTGGCCGGATCCTGACATGTCGACACTTGAGTTACTTTGCTGCGCAATTTGGCTAGTAAACGATCACTCTGCCCCACGGTGGGCGCCAAATTGTTTTGGGTAAAAATTTACCGGGTTTCGATTCGGGTTGTGGGTTAAAGTGATCGAACTAAGACCGACAGATTAACAAGTAAATTGCGCCAACGAAAACGTGAAAAGAAAAACGAAGGGACGCGAGAATTGGTGACGCGGAAACCCAAATGGGAAAAACCGCGGGGGGAGTCGGAATCCCGCCAAAGTATCAACTATGGAAGATTAGGAACAGTACAAATTACAAAGTATCGATTTCTGATTATCGTAGGCTAGTATCTTTTCGTAGGTTTTTCTGTGGTAGGGTTGAAGTTGCGTTGAATGACCGTCCCCTTTTCAGAGTGATCGTTTCGGGTTTATAATACCCTTCTCTTCTGTTTCCTTGATTCCCTCCTGCTCTGGTGGGTTAGTTCCTCACTTCTAGGGGGTTCGTTGCTGACCTTTTCTTCGCTTGGGGTAGGGTTCTTTATTGGTGTTGGGTTACTTTTGGCCCATCTCTGGACTTTGCTGCTAATCGGCCCAACATCATTACTGGGCTCAAATCTCCTTCGTTGACTTCCTCTTGTGTCGAATTCCTGACTTTTACGACTTTGACTTTGACCCTTGGACATTATTCCGTAGTTTCTTCGTATACGATTTTTTTACTTTCTGACCGGGGGTATTCCGCGTCATTTCTCAAGGGCGCGGATTTTATCCCAAACAGTAATTATCTTTAAGAACCAAAACAACATTAGAAGTAATAGAAACTTGAAAAACACGTGAGATAAAGATAGAATATTACCATTTGGTCAGCAAGCATGAAGACGGTCGTCAACGAAAATTTCTTACTACAAAAGTTAAATAAATCTTCTAGACTAGGCCCAAGTAAATCTATAACTAGAACATTATAGGCCCGAGTACATCTATAACTGTACATCCTAAAATCGAGCATATATTCACTATAACTACAATGGCATTGTTTATTACAGCACCAAGTCTCAAAACACATGTCCTAGATTTCCAGTAAACCACCAAGTGAGCAAACAGTAGTACCATGGCTAGTTTACAGCATAGCACCGCCACCACCAAGACAACAATCGCATCACAGGACGACACATAGTAGGAAAAAAACAGATTAAACCATGATAAACTTCTCCTGTATCAAGCTAAATCTCAGTAATACACAAGATGACACAAATGCCTTAGTATCTTTAGAAATTAGTTCACCTTTGTTGGAACTTAACTTCTTAACTCGCTTGGACTTAAGCTGGAACCACTTTAGTGGGAGTCGGATTCCAACATTTGTAGGATCCATGACCAAACTGAGATATCTCAACTTCGGTTCTGCTACGTTACCTGGTCCTACACTTTTATTATTTTCGTCAAATTTGATAAACTACAGTACTATGCAATTCACACGATGTTAATAGTTTCAGGAACAGAATATTGAGAGAACTGAATACCTTAAAAGGAATCGAATTAGGATTAGGGTTAGATTTTGCTTCGTGTTCTTCATGACAATTCGTCGTTCTCTCTTCAATTCTGTACCTTGAATCGAATTGCAGAACAGAATGGGTCTTCTTTTCAATTCGTTATTCGTTGTTCTTCATTTTTTATGGCCGGAAATTGAACGGGAAAGAGAACGGAGGAAGAAGATTAATGGGGAAGGAGCGTTGAAGGTGGAGTGTGCAGGACGAAGGTGGAGCTTTTAAGGAGATGGAGTGTGAAGGACGAAGAGGGAGACGAAGTAACAGGTAAGTGAGGAAGAAGGTGATTTAAGGGTTTAATTTTTTTTCTTTTTATTTTTTATTTATAAATGATTTTGTAGGTTTCTAATCAATATATATATATATATATATATATATATATATATATATATATATATATATATATATATATATTTTAGACTTTTTTCGAGCGATTTCAATGGTCCGTTTCGTCAAACTTCAAATTAGGAAAGTATCATAAATAATAATAAAAAATCAACTAGAGAATCTTTTAATTATTATAATATATATTTAATTTATTATATTAATGAGATGTTTTACAATTCTTAGTTAAAAACCTTTAGAGTTCATTTTTTATTTATAAATGATTTTGTAGGTTTTTAATTTATTACATATAACAGTTGGAAAATTATCCCACATCGACAAATTATAATATGATGATGAAATTCTATATTATAAATAAAGAGTAATATTCGGTTTTAAATAAATATCGACCAAGAAAAACATTTAAATTATCCCACATCCTATATTATAAATAATAGTAATCCTTTAGTTTTAAATATCGACAAAAAAACTTTTAACTCTTAAAAAACCTTTTAATATATAAGACTACAAACTTAAAATCATTTCACATTGAAAAATTATGATGGAGTGATGAAATTCTATATTATAATCAAAATTAAGGACGTACTTTTTTCTTAAGTAAATTATCTAACATCGAAAAATTATGATGAGGTGATGAAAACTATAAACTTAAATAAATTATCCCACATCGAAAAATTATGATAAGTTGATGAATTCTAAATTATTAATAAGACTAACTAATCATTCGTTCTTAAATATCACATCGAAAAATTGTAATAAGGTGATGAAAATTTATACTCCCTCCGAGTTTTAGTGTTCTTCCCTCTTTCTTTATTGGGCTGAGTTTGATCTTCTTCCCTATTTCCATTTATGAAAAAACTTTTTCACACTCTTTACCATCTTTAATTAATATAATATTCATCTCTCATACTTTTCCTATCGACTTTATCTCATTTAATTAATATAATATTTCTATCTCTTACTTTTTCATTTCACTTCTCCCCTTTTAATAATATAATACTTCCTCCTTATTTTTCACCCCAAAAAGAAAGGGAAAGAACATAGGAACTCGGAGGGAGTATTGTAAATAAGAGTAATTATGTGCTCTTAGATATTAACCAAAAATCTTTCGAGTCTTAAAAATATATAAAGACTATAAACTTATAAAACTATCCCACATTCGAAAAATTATAAAGTTTCATCAAACAAAAATCTTTTAAGTCTTAAAAACGTTCTTAAGACTATACACTTAAGTAAAAAATTATAATAAGGAGAAGAAATTATATATTACGGAGTATAAATAAGACATAATAATTCTTTCTTAAACATCAACCAACTTAAGTAATTCGCTCACATCGAAAAATTATGATGAGATTATGAATTTCAACTAAATAAGAGTAATCATTGTTTTTAAATATCAACCAATAATATTTTGAGTTTAAAAAAGATCTTAATAAGACTACAAACTTAAAATTATCCCGCATCGAAACAATTAAAATAATGTACGGTTATGTATCTATATTATAAATAAGAAAACAAATTTTAGTTAAATTATTCCACATCGACAAATTATAATAAAACGATGAATTTCTATGTTATAAATAAGAGTAAGCTAATTATTTGTTCTTAGATATCAATCAAAATCTTTTGATTCTTAAAAAACTCTTTAAGTTTATAAACTTAAGTAAATTATCTCACATCGAAAAATTATACTCCCTCTCTTTTGAGTTTTTACAAAACCAACAATATTTTGAGTTTCAAAAAAGGTCTTAATAAGACTATGAACTTAAAATTATCTCACATCGATACAATTAAAATAAGATACGGTGATGATTTTATATCATAAATAAGGATACACATTTTAGTTAAATTATCCCACATCGACAAATTATAATAAGACGATAGATTTCTATATTATAAATAATAGTAAATTAGAAATTACTCCCTTCAAAGTTGCGGTTTTTAAATTTTAATCCCTTATGAAATTTTTTTAATATTTTACACCCAAAAAGATGCAAAAGTTCAAAATTTACTTGCAATTCTATATTCCGACGAGTATTTCCGGCGAGTTTGATTTTTTTTGCCTTTTCCCTATATTTAATACCGAAATTGCCCCTGTCTTCATCATACACTTCTTCCCCCTTCCCTTATGGTCTCATTTGTAAAAAAAAACTTCCTTATGCTGTCATTTGTAAAAAAAAAAAAAAATCCCCACCATTGGAATCGTCCCTAAAATAGTCACTTCGAAGGTTTGCAAGTCGGTTATTGTATTGCAAGTCGGAAAGTAAAAATGAATAAGAGGTGGGGGTGGGGGAGGGGGCGTACGATAAAAGAAGGGCAAATTGGTCAATAAAAACATAAACTCGTCGGAATATAGAATTGCAAGTAAATTTTGAACTTTTGCATCTTCTGGGTGTAAAATAATAATAAAAATTCATAAGGGAGTAAATTTTAAGAACGGCAACTTTGAAGGGAGTAATTTCTAATTTACTCTATAAATAATGGAGTACTCCGTAGTAATCATGTGCTCCTAGATATTAACCAAAAATCTTTTGAGTCTTAAAATATATATTAAGACTATATAAACTTAAGTAAAACTATCCACATTCGAAAAATTATAAAGTTTCATCAAACATAAATCTTTTGAGTCTTAAAAAAGTTGTTAAGACGATACACTTAAATGAAAAAATTATAATAAGATGATGGAATTCTATATTATAAACAAAACTAATAAAATAAATTCCTTAGACATCAACTAAAACTAATCATTGTTTTTAAATATCAACCAACAAAAAAACTTTTGTTTTTTTTAAAAAACTGGAATTCTATATCATTTTTTTTTAAATTATGATGAGGTCATGAATTTGTAGTCTTTTTTAAAAACTTTTGATTTAAAAAAAGGTCTTAATAAGACTACAAACTTAAAATTATTCCACATCGAAACAATTAAAATAAGTTACGATGATGATTCTATATTATAAATAAGACTACAAATTTTAGTTAAATTATCCTACATCGACAGATTATAATAAGGTGATGAAATTATATATTATATAAAAACTAATTATTTGTTCTTAGATATCAATCAAAAAATTTTAAGTCTTAAAAAACTCTTAAGACTATAAACTTAAGTAATTATTCCACATCGAAAAATTATATCCCTTCTCTTTTGAGTCTTAAAAACACTCTTAAGTCTTATAACACTTTTAAGACTATAAACTTTTATTTATATAATAGAATTCCATCGTATTATCATATTCTCTTCGTTCACTATTAAAATACACCTCACCTTAATATTTGTGAGGGGTATTTTAATGAAATGAGGAAAAAAAAAGTGATCGAAGAGAGTATGATAATACGATGAAATTCTATTATATAAATAAAAGTAACTGTTTCTCCAAATTATGATGAGGTGATGTAAATCTATATTATAAATAAGACTAATCATTCTTCCTTAGAAATCAACAAAAAAAATTTAGTCTTAAAAAATCTTTTTAATAAGAAGTACTACAAATAAAGTTAAATTAGATTATCTTATCGAAAAATTATAATGAGGTGATAGAATTCTACGTAATCTTTCGTTCTTAGATATTAACCAACAATCTTTTGAGACTAAAAAGAAGTTCCTAAGACTAAGACTATATAGTTAAAGTATATTTATCGCACATCGAAAAATTAAGATGGTGTAGACACCCACATTTTGACCGCC
Source organism: Agrostemma githago (assembly GCA_958450325.1). Classification (NCBI taxonomy): domain Eukaryota; kingdom Viridiplantae; phylum Streptophyta; class Magnoliopsida; order Caryophyllales; family Caryophyllaceae; genus Agrostemma; species Agrostemma githago. Next base: position 21,131,510 of record OY288244.1, on the reverse strand, counting down.
AGGTGTCTATAGCAGTTTCCGACAAACACCCGAGGATGATCGGACGATAACATGCCTTGACATACTCGGAAACGGGCTCGTAATGATGGACATTTGGTTTAGACATTTTAAGGAGTACAAATCTCACAAAACCAACCTCAAATTCAGGCCCAGTGGGTCGTTTCGAGTCAAATAACACTAATTTGGGTCGAATCCGACACCAGGGGTAAAACCGTCTTTTAGCGACCGAGTCAAAACCCGGTCAAAGATATTTCTCGAGACTTGTAGGCTGACCGTGAGGTCTCACACGTCCTATTCGGACTCCAACTCCACAAAAATCAGCTACACAAAATAATAAATAAATTCGTTTAAGGGTAGAATTCGATCTCGAGTAGGAATCCTATCCGAAAACCGATTCAAACACCCAACCGAGTGTAAACCACTCGGCCAAGTAGCATGAACCAGCCGGTCTTTCTTCTTTTCTTCCCTCACAAGAAAACGGAATTCTCGTTCTTCTCCGCTTCTTACTCAAGCGGTAATTCTAGCTCAAACGAGAATCCTATTCAAAAACCGACTCGAACATCCGACCGAGTGTAAAACACTCGGCCAAAACAAGAGCAAAGCAGCCGATTTCCCTTTCTTCCTTCACAAGAAAGCGGAATTCTTATTTTCCTCAAATTCCTACGTTTCCTATCCTAAGCGGTAGTCAAACTCTCCTAAGCCAAGGTCGGGAATTTCCTATAAATAGCCCCTTGCATTCAACACAAAAGACACGATTTTTATCAACGAGAATACATATCAACTTTCTATAATCCCGACACACATAATTCCTTAGCATCGAGAGACCGATAATACATCCAAAAACCGAAGGAAACCGGCCCAGATACCCGACACCTTCACCCGTCGACCGAACCCCCCTAGCCGAACCAAAACTCGACGCTCCCGTGCCTAGCCACATTCCGACGAGCTCCGATCCGAGTCAACAAGAGCATGTAGGTTGAGGGTGTACCAAACCCGATTTCTTCCTTTCTCTCCTCTTCTCCTCTTCGTCCGTCTTATTTTTTTTACGGGTCAAGAGTCGTTTTTTTCCTTTTCCTAATATCGTTATTAACGAAAAACTACTTTCATAACGAATATTCTTAAACATACGATATCGATTTTTCTATAATCGAATATCGTATCAAAAAGAATTATATTAAGATCTCGACGATATTAAAAATCGTTACATCTTTTTTTTTTCGTTCAAAATTCTTTTCTTTTACTTTTCGTTCAAAACAAACAATTTTACAAAACCCTTTTTTAACTCATTCTAAATATCCGATATCGATTTCATAATCGAATATCGGATACGACGAATATCGAAAACATGAATCGAATACAAATTAATTCATAATTTGTGCGCGGTTCATCAAAATAACAATTTTTGAACAACGAGCGAAACGGGACAGACCCGCACGCGAGTCGCGCCCCTCACAGGCGACTAGCGCACGAGTCTGAAACCCGAGCTCCTTTTTCAACTCTTTTCGTTCGTTTTTATTATTCATTTTTCGAACGATTTCTAAAATTTACATCTTTTCTAAAGCTATTCCAAGTATTCAATATTGATTTCATAGTCAACTATCGAATATAACGAATATCGAAAATATTAATTCGAGTACGAATTATGTAATATTCATACGCGATTTAATACGAACTTCGAGTTTTCGAAAACCGGCACCGAAACAGGCCGCCACGCGACCCGCCGGCGTCCCGGGCGAGCCGCGCGGCCGGCTGCTTGCCGTGCCCTTTTTCCGTTTCTTTTTATTATTTTTCGAACTTCGTTTTTTATACAAAACAACGTTCTTTTCAACAATATTTTTCAGATTTCGATTAAAATATATTTTCTCGATCTCGTCTATTTCATTTGCTATATTATTATTCACAAATCGATACTAACTCGTTTGTTCATCTTTTGTAGCAAATTCATCCTTTTTATTTCATTTGTTTTTTTATACTAAAACGAATCTCACATGTTAAATTCGACTTCGACGTTAATTTTTCATGCATTAAAACGACTTAGCAACCCATTCAATTTCTCACATGCTTAGGAAAACAATGTTTGCATATCATTCATCGTTCAACTAACGCGCGCATTAAAACGTCATTCGATATCCTAGTAGAGGCCGCTAATGTGCGGGCGGGGTTGGGTGTTCTTAGTGAACTTCCCAACACGTACCCTCACCTCTTACTCAGAACCGTGTTTTCCGGATGTCCGAAACCATTGGCAACGAGAGTCATTCAATATACGATTAACCGCTCAAGTCGGCATCTATATCGATATGCAAAAGGGACGAGCCCAATAAACTCTGACATCGGAAATGAGCCGTATTTTGTACACGGCCCACTACGACATAGAGTGGGCTCGAACGGTTCCGAATAACCATAAAATTCGGTGGCGACTCCGATTTCGATTTAAATTTCCATTTGACCATCTCATGGAGATTCATTCGCCTCCCCTAACCCGCGCGTGACCGCGTCGGGGTGGACCTATGTCATGTCCACAATTTGGCGACTCCGCTGGGGATTTTTCGATGAGTTAATAACCTTCGGTGTCCTCAGGGTGAGACTCGAATAGAAATCGTTTGACTAGTACAATGCGCGTTTTAGTTTTACGGTTCATGCATAGCCCCACTTTCCCGGGCCGGTACTCGTGACCAACGTCCCACTATACCGTTGATATAGTCCAAACTGGTTATGTCAAAGGTGTCCATTAGCCGATTCATATGGGTTTTACGGCATGTCCTAATCTCAACTCGAGTTAGGGAGTCCGCCCCGATTCTTGATAGGCTATGTACACTGGTATAGACCCTTACAGACTGACCGAGACTTAGCTTAAGAGCATACATGGCGTCATTATACTGTTTCCATGACTACGTGCTACTTGATCCACATCATCTTTTTCAGAACCGTCATTTTTCAAAATTTGCATCCTTTTCAAAATATCCAAATTTCAAAACCCCGGACATATACCGAACATAGGACTTACGATTTTACTCAAAAATAGCCTTTTTCTAGCCGGTATTATGCCCATTTCAAAACTCGAAAATATTTTCGAAACTTTCAAAACCCGTCATTCGGCCCACTTCTTTTTCTTTTTCGAAAAGGGGCCGGATTTTTCTCCCCGATTTTTACTCGGGCTTTCAAAATCATATTTCAAAACTTCCTCTTCTTAGACTTCCCGTATTTAGCAGTGTCGGGTCGTGTCATAAGTCGTTGAAGTCTCTAGCGTCGAAACTCTGTCGATCTTACATCACGAGTTTCCCCCCTATCCCAGTCCGCCTTATTTTACTAAGGCAAAGCCCACCTACGTAGGACATACTCCTACAAAGGTTGGCCCAGTTACACAATCGAGTCTAAAGTCTGGGAATGTCTCACGTGAACCTCCTTTCAAACAGGGCCCAGCCCACACAGCTGGATCCTAAAGGAGATCCACCTTTCACGAGTCACCCGTCTAGGTGTCTTTCCCGAGTCAACCTTTTACAAGGCATAGCCCTATAACAAAAGGTTCACGGTCCTTACGTCTAAGGGTCACTCACTCGAGTCTTAACAAAGTCTTCAGTCCCAGTCGGGGGCTACCCTTCATCAGAGCGGTCAATCACGGTTGCTCTAAGGGTCAGGTCTTACACGTGTCTCACGTACCCCACTTTCGAGCCATTTAGGTGTCAACACCATCCGAGTCCTACTAGAGTCTTTAGTCTCACTCGGGGGGCTGTCCTCCACTCGAGCAGTCAAACACGGTCACCCCATTTTCGGACTCACCCTTTTGCGGCTCGAGTCTAATTCGCGGTCGTTACTTTGTCTAGATCAACGTTCGGGTTTCCCGGTCCGAGAATCCTAGTCATTCCCGTCACCCCGGGCCGTGTCTAGTTTGACACCCTCTCTTGCATTTGCGCAAAGCCGAGTTTAGGCGAGTCGTGGCACTTGTCGTTCACTCCAATCAAGGACTTTACAAAAAGAAACAACCAACCGAGCATCCGAAAGTCCGGATTTGATTCGAGTTTGAGTCTGAGTTCGAGTCTAGGATACCCTACATCCTCATTTCCAAATCAGAGTCAGAGTCATTTGCATTCTGTCCTCTTTTCAAAATTCAATAAAATCATCTTTTCTATTTCTCATATATACTTTCCTTATGTGTTTCCGAGAACATGATGAACACCATCATACACTGTGAGCACACGCACGTGACTATTATAGGCACATCTATAATGACTGCAGGAAATGAGACCCGTGTTTTCCTTTACCTGTTCCATGTCTGGTATAGAAAGCCACATAACTACCCTTAGCAGGAGCGGTATCGAATCCAATGACAAATCTAGGTAGTCTCCTAGTTTGGGTTCAAGACAGGAGGCAAGCCCATTTCCCACAATAAACACCCATCCAATAATACTGACCAATTCCTACCTTAGGTGTTAGTCTGACCAACAAAAAAAAAACTGGACAAAAAAAGAAAAAAAGTCCAATACAAGAAAAAAGCAAAAGGCCAAAACAAAAAAATAGGTCATTATCAAAAAAAGAGGCACCCATGACCGGGGCTAAGAGGTCAACCAAAAAATATTCAAAAAACCATGACCGTAGTGAAAACGATCAATTCAAAATTATCAATACTCATACCATCCAATAAGGGAGAGACAATCAAGCTGGTCAGCTAACACCACATTTATCCTTCCCACATTACAACCCTCAAGACCTTCCCGAGACCCAGGCCAGAGACAGCCCGGAATTTTGAGGATTCAAGCTCCATAGGATACCCCTAACCATTAGGGCCAGACATGGAAATCAGATCTCGCATTGTCAAAACTTATCCCGATCAAAGTTCGAGCCATTATACTCGACTTCCCCTTTACATAACAAAATTCACAATCACCATACAAAGACCCGAGACCAAAACTCGTCAAATCCCCCGAGAGCAAAACTCGTCAAATCCCCCGAGAGCAAGACTCGTCAAATCCCCCGAGAGCAAGACTCGTTAAAATCCCCCGAGAGCAAAACTCGTTAAAATCCCCGAGAGCAAAACTCGTTAAAATCCCTGAGAACAGAACTCGTTAGAATCCCCGAGAGCAGAACTCGTTAAAATCTCATCCCAATTCTTCTCATTCAAACCAGTTACCAACCCCAACCACGGGAACTCAACTTGCGGTCGGCATAGAACATGCCCAAATAGTGCACACCACCTCTGGGGGCTATCCCGGAGAATGCTCACAGTCACAGGATCAATATCCTAACCATTATAGCCCTTTGATCAAGACATCACTGGGAATGCACCTAGCCTACACCATCGCTATGGCTAGTTACACACAAAGCTCTAATAAACTAGGCACCATAATCCACTGAACTACGGCTTGGTTTGATTTCACCACATGTGAATACGTAGGCAGCCTTTCAACAGAGGCACAACCACCCACATTGACACACATTCAAAAAGCACCATCATTCCGGTCACGACACCGTCATGTTCTCAACAGCTAGTTTTGTCGTCCTGGGGGATTCTTTTAGCCAGAAGACCTCCATCCACTCACAAAATCCAGATAAATTCAAAAAATCTAGCCTCCTTTCTGTAGTGTGTCCTAGTACTCGGCTCACTCGAGGACAAGAATCTGTCAGGACTCGAGGCAGTACCCACTTTGGAAATGTACCCTAAAATCAAAAATCCAAAAGAGCACTAGACTACAACAGTCTCATTACAGACTACTGCAACTCCGTATAGCATATCTATCCCATTTTGATGTTCGACCGTGTTGCCACTCGCCTAAGCTACGGAATAGCGCAACTTAGGAGTCTTGTCATCTTAGGTGGCCCACCTCCTTACTAAGTCACGGTCCAACCCTTAGAGAGTCCAAGTCGTGTCTGTCAACTCGTCCTGTCGCGTCCAGAGTCGAGTCTGCCGGTAGGCCTCTCTTTTCAAATTCTCATTTTAAAATTTGCAAAAACATAGCCATTTGAGAAAACCCTTTTCGACAAGGTCAAATTTCAGTCTATTTAAACGGCAAATTTCTTTTCCACCTCTTTCAATTTTGGAAACCTATCTCCTAGCACGTGAGTTGCTTTCAGGACTTCGATTTCAAAATGCAGCAAAATTCATTTTTATTCCCCAGCGCGAGTCATGTTTGTTTCGCCTACGTGTTGCATGCAAAATTTTATTTAGCTTATACAGGTACAAATCACGACATCGCAATTCACATAACTCCCCAGCGACATTTAACAAGATGAGCCCATATACAGGCGCACCTAAGTCTTATACGACGAGTTCAATTCCCCACGGAGTTATCATCAGCTCAGGTACATTTCTAATCCATGGCCGGCGGGCCCTTTACGCAAGTCTAATGGACCTTAAACGACCCGACCGGAAGCTACCGGGTTTTAATCCTTGATTGACCTGGTAGCTACTCTGACTTTCGCCCTGTCCAAGCCTCAGTCAGAGTGGGGGCTCTGTAGACACCCACATTTTGACCGCCATGTGTCTATAGCAGTTTCCGACAAACACCCGATGATGATCGGACGATAACATGCCTTGACATACTCGGAAACGGGCTCGTAATGATGGACATTTGGTTTAGACATTTTAAGGAGTACAAATCTCACAAAACCAACCTCAAATTCAGGCCCAGTGGGTCGTTTCGAGTCAAATAACACTAATTTGGGTCGAATCCGACACCAGGGGTAAAACCGTCTTTTAGCGACCGAGTCAAAACCCGGTTCAAAGATATTTCTCGAGACTTGTAGGCCGACCGTGAGGTCTCACACGTCCTATTCGGACTCCAACTCCACAAAAATCAGCTACACAAAATAATAAATAAATTCGTTTAAGGGTAGAATTCGATCTCGAATAGGAATCCTATCCGAAAACCGATTCAAACACCCAACCGAGTGTAAACCACTCGGCCAAGTAGCATGAACCAGCCGGTCTTTCTTCTTTTCTTCCCTCACAAGAAAACGGAATTCTCGTTCTTCTCAGCTTCTTACTCAAGCGGTAATTCTAGCTCAAACGAGAATCCTATTCAAAAACCGACTCGAACATCCGACCGAGTGTAAAACACTCAGCCAAAACAAGAGCAAAGCAGCCGATTTCCCTTTCTTCCTTCACAAGAAAGCGGAATTCTTATTTTCCTCAACTTCCTACGTTTCCTATCCTAAGCGGTAGTCAAACTCTCCTAAGCCAAGGTCGGGAATTTCCTATAAATAGCCCCTTGCATTCAACACAAAAGACACGATTTTTATCAACGAGAATACATATCAACTTTCTATCATCCCGACACACTTAATTCCTTAGCATCGAGAGACCGATAATACATCCAAAAACCGAAGGAAACCGGCCCAGATACCCGACACCTTCACCCGTCGACCGAACCCCCCTAGCCGAACCAAAACTCGACGCTCCCGTGCCTAGCCACATTCCGACGAGCTCCGATCCGAGTCAACAAGAGCATGTAGGTTGAGGGTGTACCAAACCCAATTTCTTCCTTTCTCTCCTCTTCTCCTCTTCGTCCGTCTTATTTTTTTTACGGGTCAAGAGTCGTTTTTTTCCCTTTCCTAATATCGTTATTAACGAAAAACTACTTTCATAACGAATATTCTTAAACATACGATATCGATTTTTCTATAATCGAATATCGTATCAAAAAGAATTATATTAAGATCTCGACGATATTAAAAATCGTTACATCTTTTTTTTTTCGTTCAAAATTCTTTTCTTTTACTTTTCGTTCAAAACAAACAATTTTACAAAACCCTTTTTTAACTCATTCTAAATATCCGATATCGATTTCATAATCGAATATCGGATACGACAAATATCGAAAACATGAATCGAATACAAATTAATTCGTAATTTGTGCGCGGTTCATCAAAATAACAATTTTCGAACAACGAGCGAAACGGGACAGACCCGCACGCGAGTCGCGCCCCTCACAGGCGACTCGCGCACGAGTCTGAAACCCGAGCTCCTTTTTCAACTCTTTTCGTTCGTTTTTATTATTCATTTTTCGAACGATTTCTAAAATTTACATCTTTTCTAAAGTTATTCCAAGTATTCGATATTGATTTCGTAGTCAACTATCGAATATAACGAATATCGAAAATATTAATTCGAGTACGAATCATGTAATATTCATACGCGATTTAATATGAACTTCGAGTTTTCGAAAACCGGCACCGAAACAGACCGCCACGCGACCCGCCGGCGTCCCGGGCGAGCCGCGCGGCCGGCTGCTTGCCGTGCCCTTTTTCCGTTTCTTTTTATTATTTTTCAAACTTCGTTTTTTATACAAAACAACGTTCTTTTCAACAATATTTTTCAGATTTCGATTAAAATATATTTTCTCGATCTCGTCTATTTCATTTGCTATATTATTATTCACAAATCGATACTAACTCGTTTGTTCATCTTTTGTAGCAAATTCATCCTTTTTATTTCATTTGTTTTATTATACTAAAACGAATCTCACATGTTAAATTCGACTTCGACGTTAATTTTTCATGCATTAAAACGATTTAGCAACCCATTCAATTTCTCACATGCTTAGGAAAACAATGTTTGCATATCATTCATCGTTCAACTAACGCGCGCATTAAAACGTCATTCGATATCCTAGTAGAGGCCGCTAGTGTGCGGGCGGGGTTGGGTGTTCTTAGTGAACTTCCCAACACGTACCCTCACCCCTTACTCAGAACCATGGTTTCCGGATGTCCGAAACCATTGGCAACGAGAGTCATTCAATATACGATTAACCGCTCAAGTCGGCATCTATATCGATATGCAAAAGGGACGAGCCCAATAAACTCTGACATCGGAAATGGGCCGTATTTTGTACACGGCCCACTACGACATAGAGTGGGATCGAACGGTTCCGAATAACCATAAAATTCGGTGGCGACTCCGACTTCGATTTAAATTTCCATTTGACCATCTCATGGAGATTCATTCGCCGCCCCAAACTCGCGCGTGGCCGCGTCGGGGTGGACCTATGTCATGTCCACAGATGGGTTGGTGAAATTCTATATATTATAAATAAGTGTAATCATTCGTCTATAAATAAAAGTTCTTAATTAGACTATATCTAAACTTAAATAAATATAAGTAAAATTATCCCACATCGAAAAATTATAATAAGGTAAATTTTTTTATTATATAAATAACAGTAATTTCTTTTAACTTAGATATAAAAACAAATTCTTTAAGCCTTAAAAATAGCTCTTAAAACTATAAACTTTAATTAAGTAAATTATATCACATTGAAAAATTATGATGAGGTTATGAAATTCTATATCATAAATGAGTCATTTTTTGGTCTTAAATGTCAACCAACAAGCTTTTTAGTCATAAAAAGCTTTTAAAAAGACTACAAACCTAAAATTATCCCACATCAAAAATATTAAAATAAGGCGATGATTCTATATTATAAATAAGAGTAATCGTACGTTTTTTTTGGGTCTTAAAAGCAGATCATAAGACTATGAAACTTGAGTAGACTATCCTAAATCAAAAACTTATGATGAGGCGATAGAATTTTATATTATAAATAAGACTAATCTTTCATTCTTAGATATCAATTAAAAAATTCATTCGTTCTTAGATATCAATCAAAAACTTTTGAGTCTTAAAAATTCTCTTAATAAGACTACAAACGTAAAATTATTTCCACATCAAAAATTTATAATAAGGTGATGAAATTTTATATTATAAATAAGAGCAATCATGTGTTCTTTTGAGTTTTAAAATAAACTCTTAAGACTATAAATTCAGTTGAAATTAAGTTTGATTACTAATATCATGTGATCATCTTATCTATTGTAATAAGATAGTTTGATTATGTTTCTTATTTAACTAATGTACATCATCAATGTAATTAAGCCAACTAACCCGTGCAGCGCACGGGCTTTAATCTAGTTTGGAGAATTTCTTACTCTATAGAACCTCCCGTGAAAAATACTCCGCAGGTTCTATTGATTGGATCTTTGGAACCAGTTTTACATATAACACGTGCAAAAATATTTTAAAAGGACCCAAACAATTTACTCAATACCTTTGGAACCTCTTGTTGAAGAAATATGTTCCATTGACTAGGTCTTTGGAACCGATTTTACATACAAAAGGTGCAAAAACATTTTTATAGGGCCCAAATATTTTACTCAATACCTTTGGCACCTCATGTTAGTGAGCAACCGGTTTCAATGACATTGGATTTTTTTGGGAAGGCCTAAGGCACCTCTTATTTTTACAACCAGTTCCTTTTAATAGGTTCCAATGACATTAATTCTACTCGTCTAGTGAAACTCCATGATGAATGAAAATTACTTGCTATATCACGATGCACACTACTACAAAACATCAAATAGACAACTCCTAATAGACATCAGATATTCTTAACAACTGATGTATAATATATAGACAACTGTTTTGTTTGAGAAACAGATGTCTTCATCTGATAATAGAAACAGTTGTCTATATATTATACAACTGTTTTAATTAAGCTCAGTTGTCTATTCTAATTTTCAGGACCACTAAAAATTGGTTGTTACTACTAGGGATGGCAATGGGTCCGGGACCCTACCCGGACCCGCCAGGTCTTACCCTAACGGGTCGGTTATGGGTCCTCTTTTTTTAGACCTTGTGGGTACGGGTCGGGTATGGGTTCTTCAATAATTTTTCTGGTCCGGGTCAGGGTCCTATAGGTTGGACCCGGACCCGACCCTTGGACCCGTTAAAATTATTTTTTTTTAAAAAAGAAAAAAAGAACTTAGTGGATGCGGTAATTTAATGTGTAATATAGTAAATGAAACTAATACAAAACACAATGGGAGAGAGAGACTTTACATTAGCAATAGAAAATTAGAAATTAACAGCTAGTTAATCTAATACGTTTATACGTGTACCGAAACTCATTAAATACCAAATTTCACCACCTTTATCAGTACGTCAAGCCTTTTTAGCGTCCGGTTTAAAGTCATACAACTTCCGTTTTATTCATTTATTTGCCTTTATATTTATTGTGAATAATATTTTAATCAAAGGCGAACAAATAAAGGAAACAGAATAGTATATATTAAAAAAATGTACAATCGGGTCCGGACCCGGACCTTACCCGGACCCATCCGATCCGGACCCTACCCGGACCCATCGGGTCCGGGTAAGGGTCTCAAAATTTTGGACCCTTACGGGTCCGGGTCGAGTCCGAGTCCAACTTGTGAAACACGGGTTTGGGTCCGGGTCCGGCCGGACCCGACCCAGACCCGACCCATTGCCAATCCTAGTTACTACCCAACCCATATCACTTTCTCAAATATATATGTTTTTTAAAGTAATCTAATAATAAGTTATCTAACACATATCACTTCCTCAACCCATTTACCCGACCCACATCACATTCTCAACATATCACTTAGCTTCCTCAACGTAAAACATGAATTTTCCAGATCCGCTCAACGTAACCCTAAATTTATTTCCCGATCCCCAAATTTTCCCTTAGCTTCGCAGCATGAATTTGGTTCTCAGAGTTGCTCTTCGTTGCTCTTCTTCTCTTCCTTCTTCTCTAATTAATTTCGTTCCCTGAATTTGTCGTTCTATTTGTCTTTGTTCCTTCTTCATCTCCATTTGTCGCTGTTCCCGCTCGTCCTTCATCCCTTCTGAGTTTCGTCCTTCCATTGCTTCAAGGTTGGTTCAATTCATACTGTTGATTGTTGTCCTTCCATTACTTTTGTTGGTTCGTACTTTTTGTATTTTCAATACAGGTTTTGCTGTCGATTGCTGTTGATTTTTATGAACTCGGTGTTTGATTTCATCGATTCATTCGTGAAACCGTCTCAAATCCATTAAGAATTTGTTCTAAGTTCTTTGCTATAGTATAATTTCACTGATTCACTCTAAAAATTGTCTTAATTCGATTGATTCGTGCTTATGAATGTTCCTGTGTTTCATCGATTCTCCCGTGAAACTTTCTCAAATTCATTTAGAATTTGTTCTCGGTTCTCATCGTGTATAATTTCACTGATTCACTCTTACAATCGTCTTAAAATCAGAGATCAACGATTTTGCTACTGTGAATGTTCTTGTGTTTCGATTTGTCTAGTGTTAGTTTTTTCCGTGTTAAATTTAGATTGATTCGCACTTAAAGAGTACCCTGATTTGATCGATTAACGCTTATGAATGTTCTTTTTTATGTTTAGTTTGCTGTTGTTTCCGTCTTAAATGATAATTTGTATTCAATGACACGTTTCTCTGGAATTTGAGCTGAAACTTTGAGCATGATAGTCAAGTGTTGACGGTTTTACTTTTCGAAAGTTCAAGCGGATATAGATATGAATGTAAGCTAAATTCAATTTGAACCCAAATACAGGAAGTGTGATAGAGTTAGTTGCAGTTGCAGCTAACTCACTAGTAATATACAGTAGGGAATTATGTAGCTATAGGCACATTCATTATTGTTATTAAGTAATTGTGATAGTGTAGCATAGAGAAATAGAATCTCTGTGTGAAGTGAATATCCTTCCTTCCTTCCTTCCCATTTGAATTGTTGAGGTTGTCTGGATTAGAGTAGAGTAACATGATTATTGTTAGTTAGTTAGTTAGCTTAGAATAAAGCAGCAATCACTGATTTCTCCAAACACCAATTCACCACCATCAACAGAGTTGATATTCACGTTGTGTCTTCCCATTTACTCATATACCTTACTTCTGCAATTTATAAAAAGTTATTGATTATTGTTATAGAGTAGGGAATTATGTAGCTGTAGGTATTACTCTGTATATTCATTATTCTGATTTACTAAGTGATTGTGATAGTGTAGCATAGAGATAGAGAAATAGAATCCCTGTGTGAATTGTTGAGATGGTCTGGATTAGAGGGTAGGATGGATGATAGAGTTAGTGTTAAAGTTTGGCGGGTCCAATTTGATCCATCCTCTTGGGACCGGTTCTCTTTCTATGGAATTATTCTCTTGGGGCTGGAAGTGTGTTTATCTGAGGATGTTATGTGACAAAAAAGAGCGTGTATGTTGCTGGTGTCTGTCTCACTGGTCTGTGCCTGGCTGTTGATGAACCATATCATTGTGCAGAATTATGTACGTAAAAGGCACAGAAAAGAATGTTTTCTTATCCTAGAGTGGGTGTAGCATCTTATATTATTGAGATTGACTAATTATTGACACTTAAATTTGAAGGATGTGCTGTTCATATTGTTATTTTTTCTTCTTAAAGATTTTGTTCGTCAATAAGCATTAAGGAAAGACATCTGAAGGTCTCGTCAGCCGGGATGCCCAAAACAAGGTGACAGGAACCCAGGAGAAGACTGAAGATATATATGTATGTATGTGCTTGTTTTTCTTTTCACGTCACCTGTCATTTTGGTCTCCTTTTGCATATTTTTTCCTTAAGCATTCACTTGAAATCTCTGTGTGAAAAAACAAAAGTAATGTACTTGTGTGTGTTTGTATTAAAGACAATAGTTTATTAATACAAGTCTTACTGTAATTCTTGAGGGATTTGCTGTTCGGATATCAATGTGATTTGATATGTTGGATAATCATGAACTGGAATGCTTGAGGTATTCACAATTTGTTGGATTATCGTGAACTGGAATGCTTGAGGCATTCGCAGTTTTGTTTTTGATGTGATTTGATTTATTGAATAATCATGAACCGAAATGCTTGAGGGATTAACAGTTTGGATTTCGATGTGATTTGATCTGTTGAATGGATGTCGAATTGTGAATGGATGGTAATATTTGTACTCCGTTCAAATGGAAAAGCTAGCCCCCTTGGATCTTGTAGAGAATGTTTCTATATAGAATGTATGACGTGCCCGGGAAAAACTTCCTTTTTCATATGTACGACTCTTACATTTGTTATACTTTTTGCAATGTAGTCGGCTCCTCATGCTCGGAGAGTGCGGTTATTACGTGATGAGATATATGATTGAAATTATCACTCGTTCTGATTTGAAGAGAACCGTCAATGAGGTAAGACTTGGGTTTTCACACTTCCTCTTGTTTCAATCATTTGTTTTATGCACATAATTGAAACAAAATAATTAGTTCATTTATATTATTGATTTTGTAGCATTTCAACGATATGATGTCATATTCTCAAGAAGATATTGACGAGGTTCGTGGATTATGGGCGGATTATTTTCTTAATAATTAGTCGTATATGATGCATCGGGTTACCTTATGTGGACAAGGTCTTAGTTGGATTATGGTTTTAGGTACTTTTGGACATTGGATAATGATTTTATGTGTACCTTTTGGATTTTGGATGCTGGATTTTATAAAAATGTAACTTCTTTTGTTCAATTATTCGCTATGGTATTCCCTTTTTATGGTTTGTTAATATGTACGTATTTCAGAATTATTAAAAAACATAAAATATGAATATGTATATAAGCACATATCTATATATATGTATTTTAGAAGAAAGTTGTCTATTATTTATACAGACAACTGTTGTTTTAGGAAAACAGTTGTCTATATACGTAATAGACAACTGTTGTTTTGGGATAACAGTTGTCTATATACGTAATAGACAACTGTTGTTTTGCAAAAACAGTTGTTTATTAACCAATAGACAACTGTTCTAAAACAGATGTCTATGCTCAAAGTAATATACAACTCCAAACTACTCAACTGTTGTAAGTCAGTTGTCTATTGCAAAAAAAAACCAGTTGTCTATTTGATGTTTTGTAGTAGTAATGTCATTGCTTTTTTATACTGCTTGTCATACTAATAGGTACAACGTTATATGGGGTGCATTTGCCGGTATTTATAATCATTGATCAAATGTGTTGTTCGTTTGTGCGTTTATAGCAAATGAAAAAAACATTTAAACAGTCATTCAAAACTTTAAAGAACTCTATGAGTCGACAAGTTTATCAACTTAAATATTCACTGATAAGGACTTTGCCATGGACAATGTAATTTAGAAGGTACCGTCTAATTTATTACCATTATTATTCCTAAGTAGGAATATATGATCAATATTATTGGATATACGATTGTTACATGATACATTCATTGTTAACTGATACAAGTACTACGCAAACATGATAACTAACTCGAAATAGTTGTTAACAAGATATACAAAGATGGTCATTGTGAATAATAACCACTCTCCGCATTACTTTAAACGTTGAAATTCTTAATTTTATGAAAATTACAACTTATATTGAAATTTATCCATATATGCTTATTATATGATATAAACTTGTTACCTGACACATATTGTAATCAACTGATTATGACAATGACATAACTTGGCAACTAAATAATATTATACATATTATTATACATAACTATACACATAATAAAAATAAATATATATACGAGCTAACATTAATTGAAATATCATAACAGCATATAACTAGCAACAATTGTAATGTCTGTTAGTCTGTTTTATTAAATTTGTAAGTCACTGAATATACTATTTTTAAAAGCAATGGCTAAAGATTTAATAAATAATCATTGGCATCCTATGTATTCTCCTTATTAATTAATCACATCAATTAATGCCAGAACTTTTTAATTTACACCATAAAGAACATCTATTAATAACTTGTCATGCACCTACCAAATCCTCTATTAATAACTCATTTTTGTTTCGAATTAAGACGCTATAAAAAGGGAATAAATTAATACCGAATTTAAGCAAAAATTTCCCTATCAAACGTTCTATAATCACATCATTCCAAGCAATAACCAAGAAAAATGGCAGTAATGAATATTGGTGCATTAAGTTTAGCGACAATCACAATAACAATGATAATTTTGTCAATGAGTGAACCAAGTGGCGCATTATTGCCTCGCACCACTAAAATGTTGTTGGTGGTGAATTTTCTTAGTGACGACAAAAACGTGAGCGTTATATGTAATAGTCCGTATACAAGTGCAGAACGTTATAGTATTCCTCCGAGGCAAGTACAAGCAGTTCTTTTAACGACAGGTAATTTGGAGAAACTGGGTTCGCCTAAATATTGCTACATAGGAGGCCAAGTCACACTACGAGCATTGACTTTGCCATGTAACAATTTTTGCAAAGTTCAAATTAGAGACGATGGGTATTACATTTACAACGATTTCCAGAAGGCGTTGGTCGCGCTTTGGCGTATCCCAATAAGCCCCCAGATTGCCTCAAAACCAAGTTTATAAGTTTATTATGGTTTTACATGCCAGTTATTTGTTATAAACTTTAGGCAAGATGTGGTAAAAGTCCAAAAGGGATTGACTAATTTAGTCCCACTAATTGTGGGATCTTGGTATTGTTTAAAGTGATGTGATTGCAGAAATAAAATTATTTTGATAATGAATTCAGTTTGCCTTGTCTCATGAATTAAATGGGTTTATTAATGAATAAAGGATATGAGTCCTATAATTTTTATTGAGGAGATTACACGTTGTACATGCATGAATCAATCTCCAATTGTCCTATATACTAGTAAACGATATGAGTCTAAATTACCTTAATTACCTTATTGAGCATCGTGTTTTGAGATAAATATCTATATATTGGCTAAAAGAATATTTCTAAATTTTAGGTGAAGATAATTATAAAGTAAATAAACAATAAACTCTACCTAGAGAATTTGATTCTAGATTGTCAATTAAAATTTAGAAAACTAGTAGATTTAAATTATTTTAATTTTTAGATTAAAAATATCTATGAACTATGATGACTATCTGATTCAATTTACAAAAAAAAAATTGTATTTTTCTCAAGTTCAAAGAAGGTATTTATTTCATGAAATGAAGTTATCCAAAATCACCTATTATCCAACTACTTTTATCTACTTAAATAATATTTTCAGTTATAGACACTTGCACTTATCATCCTAGTGTATGTAGACGAACCCCAATCAATCACGCGATGATGATTGGACATCACTGTGTTATTATTATGAAATAGTATTACGACCAACGGTGTCTAGTAAGTACTCAACACGGAATACAAAGTAAACTTCAACTAGAGCTAGAATGTGATTTTCGATAAAAATAAAAGAAAATTTTGAATCAAAATCGCTCACACGGGCAACATAGTCTTAGGACAATGATCAAACTCCTCTTCAAAATATATATCTCAAGAAAATATCAGAGTTCAAAGAATATTCCACAAAATATTAGCTGAATTCCTACCCTTTATACACAGATATCAATCACGTGGAATAAGAAAGGACGTATATGGTCGTGGCATGGAAGATTCGTGCCAAGCTTCCTCGTTAAGAGTCGTCTAGCACCAGGTGCCTAAGTATTGTTGCACCAAGTACCAGGCGATGATCCATTGTAGTTTTCTAGGTTTCGGCATTTATGTAACACTCCCACCTTATCCATGAGCCTCACAAGGTCTTCACGGATAAATGAGAGTGTTACCATCTCGGTTAACCAAGGTAGTAATCTCATCACAAAAAAATACGGAAACATAACAGAATTTAATAGATTATTGAATAATGAAATCCAAAATCCAGGGAACTAAGGTCCAATTACACAATCTAGATGACTACATCAATCAAATGGTCTCATAATAACTCAACAACTACCATATCTTGTACTAAGAATCGAGGAAAGACATTCCCTTTCCCGCACAACATCCATCTCAACAAAGTACGCATCATAAGTCCACACCTACATCAGTACTCTTCTCTCCAAGAGATCGGAAATGTCAATTGGAACGTTGCATGAGTAACACCCCGGCTCAACCTATGACCAAAAATGTATGCAACAGTAGCTTGATCGCCAGACAATGTATGTACTGGTCCCACAGACCAACACGTCTTCTTTCTTGTGAATTTTATCCTAACCCACGAGCATCCCGGAAACCTTCCCAAGAGATCGCTCATTCTAAGACACACTAAACTATGAAGTACTTTTCATGGGCAATCAGAAAAGAAAATGCATTTTGTTGATATGAGTAGTACTTTAAATCCCTTTAAGCACTAGTCACTTGAGCTAATAAATAGGACACTTTCAATTAACATGGGGTAGTACAGCAAGCCCCGATATAATTAAATGGGTGACAATTTAGACATAAAGACTACGGTTAAAACATCCTAATATCGAAACACAAGTACATAATGTAAAACATCTAGCCTCAACATTCTCAACACCGTAATCGTTGCCAATCAACAACATTAACTCATCATTCTCAAGACCATCAATGGTATTACTCAATTCCGCTATGCTAATCTATAGGCATTAAGCTACCATCAATTCTGCTATATTAATTGATAGGCCTCAAGCCCACAATTAATTCTGATATACTAATCGATAGGCCTCAACCCCACCATCAATTCCTCTATACTAATGAATCTCATTCATCATCAATATCATGTCATGCATAAACGCATAACTCATATGCATCATAACATTAACATATTCCAAGTAAGAAACATATTACTTAGTTAGCAGGTCCCCACTACATCGTTGGTGAAAATCACCACGGAAATTCTACATTGTTTGATCCTAGGCTGGGTGTACGATCGAGATCTAGCCTACCAACAGTCCGACTCGACTCCTCCGGTTCTCCTTTTCTTCCTCTTGTTTCGTGCGACTGAGTATCTGTGGGTTTTGCGAGAGTTTGTGCATTTACGTGTTGAGTTGTAAATGTAAGTAGAAGGGGATTTATAATAAAGAACGTGGGTTTAGGGCACATATAACCCCATCATACACACGAACAACATTAAGTGGACCAGTTTATTTTCCCGGGAGGTCGTGACACTAAAAAAGGGTGTACGGGAGCGTGGCAACCCGTAATGACCACAAACTGTGAGGACTGGAGGAAACTCAACGGTATACTTTGAAAAAATGAATAAACCGAAACATAAATGAAGGCTCAAGATTGGTTTTATGCTCTTTATAGTAACTTCTATTTATAGCACTCTCGTATTATGTTTTGATGATTACAAGTGGCACGTAACAGGTTTGTTTGTCTAGTAGTATATGCTAAGTTGTACAGGTTTGAACCGGATAGAGAAAAGAAGTCAAGTTTCAAGATGGTTAGAAGACTCAATCGTGATAAAGCACGCATGGAAAGAAACAAGTATTGAAGATCATAGAAGAATATGTTAAAGCTTGTAAAAGATGAGCAGGAGAAGAAGATACTCAACATGGAGTTATACTCACTTCATGGTTGGAAGAAGACACCTAACATAGAGCTACAATCACTTCATAGTTGGAAGGACAAGGAAAATATGGAATGAACAAGGAGCCTATTGATCTAGCTAACTAACTTTAAATCATGAATCAAGTTTACGAACAAGGTTGATTGGGCGAGTCAAGTTTGAAGAGACTTAGGAGGTCGTTACAGTTGGAGTAGGAATTGTTAAAGTCTGAAACTATATGTTACAGTCTGACTCTGAATGTTACACTCCTGTTCACAGATGTTATAATTTGTAAAGTTCAGTGATAGAATTTGTGTCAGAAAGATTTTGTGTCGCGCGCCGAATTTGTTTTAAAAAGTATTTCCTAAATTTATTTTTCTAAAATATCTTCTATAAGTTTTATGGAAATAATATTACATTAGGTTTTGGAAATATTTTATTGTGTTTTATTTAAGGCAAAACTCTATCCTAAATAAAATTGCTTTATGGAAATAAGATCTAGTTAAATTGGAATAAGATCTAGTTACTTGGTGAACAAGAATCACAATGTGTTTAGAAAAGTTATTCCTACAACAAGTGAGATCTTGAGAATTTATCAAAGAGAAGAGTCTTATTACTTGCTTATCTTTCATAATATCTTTAATATATAGAAAAATCGGTATACCCAATTCAGCCCCCTCTTGAGTATAAGTTTCACATATTGAACTCTTCAATTGGTATCAGAACGGGTACTCGAGTCTTTCTTTACAGCATTGAGTGATCTTAATACGTGTTTCTTTATTTTCTTTCTTTAAGGTACAATGGAGCAAAAGAACGAGAAGTGTCTTGTCTTCAATGCAGAAGACTATGATGTTTGCAAAAACAGGATGATACATAATATCAAGGGAAATGACTGGGAGTGCTGGAACATAATCAAGAACGAACATGTTTCCATCGTCATTACTGGAACTGAGGAAGAAAAAAATGAAAAGTTGAATGTTTACTTTACTTTACTGCTCTTGAGTGTAGTAAAGTTGAAAAGAATTCAAAGGCGATATCACTTCTTCATAGAGGAATTGGACCACGTCTTCAGAGTCGCATCTCTGGATGCGTCTCTGCAAAGGAAATCTGGGATAACTTATCTTTGGCTTATGAAGGAACTAGCTAGTCAATTAAAAAAGAACATGATCAACTTACTGACTCACAAATACAAGACCTTCGTCATGCTGAAAGACGAGTCCATTGATGAGATGTCCACAAGTTTCATAACTCCCACTAATGAGTTAAGGAATCTTGGGAAGAAGTTAGAAGAAGAAGAAGAAGAAGAAGAAGAAGAAGAAGAAGAAGGCATGGTGTATAAAATTCACAGAAGTCTAACCGAAAGGTGGCAACCCAAGGTTACTGCAATTTAAGAAGCCAATTGTCTAAATACTTTATCTTTGGAGCAGCTCTTAGGATCCTTAATGACTCAGGAGATGATCATGAATGCTCAACATCCCAGTGAAACAGGCAAGGGGAGGGGAATATCATTGTAAGCTGCTGAAGAAAGTGACAATGATGATGCTGATGATGAGATGTCTCTCTTTGTCAGAAGGTTCTATAAAGTCTTCCATGGCAACTTTGGGTCAAAGAAACCTATGTCAAACAAGAGGTAGATTTTCACCAAACCCTTTGGTGGTAGTTGCTTCAAGTGTGAAGAAAAAGGGCACATGCTGAAGGAATGTCCTTTATGAAGCGAGATCAAGTCAAAGGACAAGAGAGAATCAACCAAGAAGGAGTTCAAAAAGTCTATGGTTGCATCTATCTGCGGAGAACCTAACTCAAAGAAAGATGATGACCGCGAAGAATACAAGTCAGAAGACAATATCTGTATGACTGCCCTTACCCTTAACTCTCCCAAGGAACATATATGCCTAATGGCAAAATCTGAAGAATCCTATTCTGAGGAAGATGAGGACAGGGAGGTATGTTTCGACCTTCTTCGTTTCCAGATCGAAACATTCTCTAAGGAAATATTAATTCCTCTTTTTGAAGAAGTTCTGGATAACCACTATGCCTAGTGTCTAGAATTTGATAAATTAAAAAGGCAAATGGATAAACTTACCAAAGAGAATTTTTGTTTCAAGGAAATTATGAAATCTGATGAAACAGTTGCATCAACTGTAACATCTTATGTTACAACACCTAAGACTGTAACATATGATTTCATATTGTTTGCTAGACTTACCTATCTGGAAACAACAACTGTAACATCTTATGTTGTTGTTTCTGATACTGCCTCCTTTAAACTCTGGACAATCAAATCAAGTAATGTGACAACTTTAACTCCTGAACCATCTTCACCCTTGAAGGATGACCTGAGTAAAGTAATCATATCAGGAGATAAGATTGTTGACTCTCAAGCTACCATGTCTCCATATCATCCCTCTATGTTCGCTGAGTACATATCCATACTGAATTAATGAATGAACTTACCAATACTCTTAATGAGCTGGAGAAACTTAAGACTGACTTTGGCATTGAGCGGATGAATCTCATAGGTCAGTATGACTTGATCAGGGCAAAACATGATAAACTTGAGATGAACCTTTCTGTTATGGAACTATACAACTTAGAACTTAATGAAATGAACTCTAAACTGTCTGACCAAATCCAGAATGAAACCGAATCCAGAGGATACTAACTTTCGTAAAAGGAAGTATGCTAATAGACCTAAGTATGTTTTCTGTACTTTTTGTGGAGGAAACAACGATGAGTTGAACGGGTGTCCTAGGTTGGTAGATTGTGTGAGAAATGAAGTTGAGAAAAGAGATAACCTCGTTTATGGAGGGACGTTGGAAGGTGAGAAGCTCAGACATGAACCTGTTGACCGAAATCTTTTTCCTAGTGAGAAATAGTTAGTTGAGAAGTGATCGGCTCCAAATCGGTTCGGTCATTTAACGAAGGATGATGGATCAAACAATACTTATAAGACTCAAAATCAACACAAAAACAACTAAGTGTATTCGTGGTAAATCGAGGTCGGTCCACAGGGAACGGTATAGAATCGAGTAGGAGTAATGTGCATGGGATCTAATGCATGTCGGGATTCGGGATTCGGAAATTAGGGTAAAAGGTGTTAGGGAGATGATCAAATAGGTAAAAGGTGTTAGGGGGAAGTCGGGATTCGGAAATTAGGGTCTAGGAATCTCGGAATTCGGGTCGGTCACAACATCGATAGAGGGAGAATGCCACCTTTCGGTTTCTTCACCCAACTCACCTAAAATCCTGCTTTCGTGGCGAAGAAGGGTACGTCTCAAGTCAAGATAATTTCTACCCCTAGTTTCCCCATATTGGTAGAAATGAGTCAAGGTCGATGACAAGGCTAAAGTCGTATCACCTATGTCAAATTAAACCTAACAAACGACTAACAAATAGCTAGTAGCAAGTAAGGGTCGAACCACAGAGAGATGGATGAATATTGCGAATTATCTATAATCGATTCTAAACTATTCTAATTTCGGTTTTATATGAGTTTGATCTAAACTAATACGATATTGTAAAATAACAAGGTTCTAATAATATTAAAAGGATCTAGGATCTTAAGGTTCACTATGTAATTAAATTGGGTAAAGTTAATTAATCATTCAATCAATCACAGTTATTTAGGGCAAAGACACGACCTTTCGATCTTATGTCAATCTTAGGATAGATTCTGACGGGCTCTCGCAACTTACCAGATTATCCTACCCACATACTTGTAAGTCTACCCTTTACCAGGCTTTCGATCTTAGGTTCGGGTTCCTAGACATTCAACTAGTTCAACGTCTCAAACTAATCAAACAATAATACAAGACAAATAGTAAGTCAATAACATATTAATGATCAATCAAATAAATAATTAAACTAACATCCCCAATTCAATTAACATAGATCCCCTTCAACCCTAAAAGAATAAATTAGCTACTCATAACGAAAGATGAAACGACAAAACAATTAAGCATAATAGAAATCAATATGAAAATAAAGGAAAAGGGAAAAGTACCGATTACGAAGAACTGAAGAATTGAATAATAAAAGCTAAAAAGTACCGCTACAAGTTTGCAGAATTCCGATGCAACTAAAGTTTTGAATGAAAAGTCCTTAAACCTAACCCCAAGAAGGTTATTTATACTTATTACAATGGGTCTAATTAGGAAATAGGACATAGTTTAATAAAATAATCCCGTAGGGCTTTAATTAAGGTAGAATAGAAACTCTTCAAAAGATTAGGAAAGTCCAATGGAAGCGTCGCGAACCGCACGGTTTACATTCAACCCGACCGGTACACAAATGAACCGACCGGTTCAAAAATGAACCGATCGGTTCAATTTCAAACCGACCTGTTCGGCCTTCATCACTCGCATTCTCGCCTTCTTGTCTTGTTTTCTTCATTTGTAACTTTAAAATCCGTCTTTTGCTATGTTTATTGTCAAAACATAAACCATATACCCGGCATAAAAAACTACGGATAAACGCTACCAAAACTATTCCTAAGACATGCAAAAATCGGTAAAAACAGAGGATAAAATGAGAATAAATATGCATATGAACTGCGTTCATCAAATCCCCCCAAACTTAACCTTTGCTTGTCCCCAAAAAACTCATATCGGACACATAGAAAAATGGGTAAGAGCAAACTTCGTCAACACGCACTATCCCAAATCTAATACTCTAACAAGCAAATGACACCAAAGCTAAAGAAACACACTACAACAAAATCACCTTTTCGCAGTGATTATTTCATGACAATTGAGAAATCGACATAAATAATATACTTATATTCCTTATGAATGACCCCTTTTATAACAAATATCAATCGATGCTAATAAACATGACAAATCGCAGGGTTATCTCGTCGCAACCCTAATATTCTAATAAACCCACTTAAAACCTACCATCCTTATCATTGAAATTCTATTCACCGATAAAATATCCCTGTCTTCCAACCTCCATCGTCGACAAATTCTCAAGTTTGCGAATGCATCAATGGCCCTATCTCCAACGATACTGTCTCGTCGTCTCTCAACTTCTGTTTCTCGAATCTGAAAATCTCAATTCACCAGGTGGTGCGCTTGCGTCACTTGCGGACTAGTCCGGTCATCGCGTCTGGTGCGTTTCATGATTCACAAATCTGAATTTTATGTTTTGTTTTGATTTGATTTTCAGTTCGTGTTTGTTTGATTTGGTGGATTGGTGTTTTGTAATTTAGGGTTGTTCAATTGATGATTGGTTATTGTTGTTGTAGTCAATTGAATTTGATTTGATTTATGTGGTTTGTTGCATTTTTAGGTTTGCTGCTGAATTTTATTAGATTGTAAACAAAAATTATTCAGTCATTCAATGTTAGTTGGAATGAACAGTCATGGTTTGGTTCTCTGATGAGTATTTGTATAATGGTGTCAAAGTCAAGTAAGCTTTACTGGCGGCTGGAGCAGCATTACACCATGGATAGGGAAGTTGTGTGTGCTCCCTGGCTCACTGTTGGGGAAACGTACACTTTGAGTACCTTGCAGCTAGATTTGACTCCAACTTTGAAGGGATGCCATGACCTTAGTCTCCCCATGCACCGGCTAAAGCGTCAATCAGGAAACTAATAAATTTCTCGCACGAGTAGATACTCGATACTTACCTCGTAGCTGTCGCGAAAGATGGCAGAGTTGTTTCGAGAAATGTTGCAGACCAATTATGCAGTACTAGTGTTACTGAATCTCTGTTTGATGATGTTTTGGAAAAAGACTTGACCGAAAAGTTATACGATATAAAATACTAAGACTAGTGAATTAAGGTAACCAAACAAACTAATGTTAATATTGTTTAGACCGTCTAACGAGAGTATATTTGTGTTCTTGTTAAAGTCATGTGTGTTGTCGATCAGTTTCTAGATTTGCATTATTGTGACGTGTTCTATCTATCTATCTATCTATCTATATTCTATCTATTCGTTTATGTTATGTGTTATATATGTATTATCGTGGTATATATATTTGAGCGGAAAAATGGGAGAAGGAGAAGACGACACATCATCTTTTTTCTAGCCCTCTCTATCCTTTTAGTATATAGGGGATTTGATGGGCGGTGGCTGTTGTGTATCAGTTCAAATCATTACTCGTGGGGGTGGGTGTGGCCTTGGAATACGTACCTTGGTGGTTAGTGGGATCAGTGTGGGTGAAGGTTCTAGATGCGGGTGCATGGGAGGCTATCTGTACTCCTCTCTCTCTCTCTCTCTCTCTCCCCTAATTTTTTGTTTTTTGGTGGCATCATGTCTGCTGCGGCTCACCATTAATTTAAACCATTTTCTTTGTGTAATGGCTGTAACCACCCTTAAATTTCTCATTAATTACTAAAAGGATTTACCTAATGGTCTTTCGGGAAGGCCGACTAATCGAGGGAAGACTCTTATCTAGTGCCCATAACCATCTGTGTGCTCCTGTTTCTTAAGCACTGTGGGCATTTCTTAACCCTTGCACATCTTGTGCTGCATTTGTGGTGCTGTCTGGAGTTTAGGTCCTTTTCTCCATGTACTGCTCGTTTGTCCGGAGTTTAGGTTATCTGAGATTCTTAGACAGCTAAACTGTAAATATTGTATTTTATGGTCAATAATTGCTTGCTTGAACTTATGCGAGTTCTCTGTTCAGTCTGTGACTTGTACTTGGTAATGTATTCCTGTTGGCTCTCTTTCAGGATTTGCAAGTACGTGAATTCACCATCTCAATTGCAGCGAGATTGGCCGAGAAAAATCCTGCATACGTTCTCCCAGCTCTCCGGCGTTTTCTTATATAATTGTTAACATATTTAGAGCAAAGGTGAGTTTGAAGTGATTTTCAAGCTTAATTAACAATTTTAAATTATTCCCTCCTCGAAAGTGATTCTTCAAGGGGTTGGCAAATAGGCTAAAAATAGTCAATGCCATGATAAATCCCTTTGCCCTCATATGTTCCGGTCCTAACGGAGCTCTCCTAATTCTCATTTTACTGGGCCATGCTGGTCAGGTGTGATTGGATGTTTGAATGATAGATTATGACTAATTGATTTGATTTTCTTGGCGGTAACTAATATCATGCTGAAAATAAAATTTTGTGCACTTCATAGATTGAAGTAATTTAATGACAAGGTGTAAATCAGTATCTCTATGAATTATAACCCTTAATTTTCAAATTTGTCATGTAGTGTGGATAGCAAATGCAGAGAAGAAAGTGCTAAATCGTTGGAATGCTTAATACGCAGCTGTTAATGTTTGATACACCCATATATATATATATCCCCCATACACAAGGTGACATATATGCTGATCTCATTTGTATATGGTGCAGAGGCATTTTTGATAGTCTAATCCTGTCTTTAATCAAGCTTTAGTGGCAAAACTTTGTGAAGGATCAACATCAAGTGCTAATAGTGGAATAATTGCTGGTGTTTTGGTTATTGTTGGAGATTTGGCTAGAGTGGTGAGCAGCTTTATACGTTTATATGTTAATTTATGTATATTGATCTTGCATGTATCTGGAAAGAATCGTCTAGATTTGTTTTTTTGGGTGAATGCATAGCATGCTTTACTTGTTAGAAAGATTGATTAGCATGCATCTTGCAAAGTGCTTGTTTCCAAGTTGGTTTAGTGTTTTTCTTGAAGCGTTTGTGAGTTATATCTATGGGTGACATCTAGATAATTATAATACTCTCTTGGTCTATTCTTTCACTGTTGTACGTATTTGGCTTGCGAACTCTTGTCAAAATTTGGTGCCAGAATAAACATTATGTCTAGAAAATTATGATGGACCTCTTTTTAAATAATTTATTGGTGGTGTTGTATGGTATGTGCATGTCAGTAAAACACTTGGGCATGTGTTTTAATGTTTCGATGCATTTTTGATTTGCCAGTACTCAGGTCTTTTTGACTAGTAATAGATGATTTTGATTAATGAACATCTCTGCTTGGCGCCAAGTCATTAATATTCAAACGAAGTGCTGGATAATTAAGCTTCAATGCTATCCTGCAAAAGCATAGGTAGAAGTACAAAAGTTAAGTGCTCATGAGAGGGAGTCATCTAGGAATTAGAACTCCTTATCATTGGACAAGGATTCCTGTGAATCCTACTATCCCCTGAAATAACTACATGAATAAATGGCAAAAAAATCGAAGGATTATCATTGGATCCGTGAACCTCAATGCATAAAAAACAGTAGCTCGCTTTCTGATCCTTAGTCAGCTCCCTCTCAAGGAAGAGATAATCAAGTGTTAGGTATTTGACTCTTAAAGTTAAAGTCAATGACACTACAGAAACTGTCAAATTAGAATTAGAAAATTGTTGATTCACTCCGGGATCTCCCATTTTTGAGGCTATTTATCCCTTCATGGCCTTGATAGCGTGTGTGTATGAGCTACTGACTAAGGTTCATCATGGCTCCTCGTGTGTTGTTCCATTTTTTTTTAAGTTTCGAACATTCCTGTTCTTGTGTTATTGCATGACAAATTTATGACAGCGCGATAAAGGATGATCGCATTAGCCACCTACTGCCTGGATGCTGTCAAGACGTGATTGTTCGAGTGTATGCTACGAAGCCGGAACTGGTGCGTGAATTTAACGACTTTATTATCTTTCATTGACATTTTCCATGATACACATATTATAAATAATTAATGAATTCTGAGCATTAGAACATTCAAAAAGATTTTTTGGCTCGTATGTTTAATTTACAGTCATGAGTATCTCGTAATTTAGAAGCATGTGCTGATGTGGATTATATTATGGCTTCATGTCATTTGGATTAGCTAGATTTTGCCTCTCTTGCCTTATGCTGCAACATGCAGCTAAATAATCATGTTTCGAGCTTTCTTCTTTGTTGTCATGATTTTAATTTGCGGTCATAACTTGAAAAAAATTGTAGAACATGATTTCCTATCAGAGAAACTCTCCCCAAAAGTGCCTATCGGAGAAACTTTCCCCAAATGTTCTTGAGTGGTATTCATATGACCTTTTTGTTTCTCCTTGGGAATGCAGCATCCTATAATAAGATTCATGGATGTAGTTGATCATATCATCGGACTAACGTCTTACATTCTACATGTTTTAATATTTGTACATTGTGATTATATGTATGACACTTTGTTATATGTCACTGAGTTGACATTATTTGTTTTCCTTACACACTAGAAATAAATAAAAATTCAGACTAACTTTGCATATACCACTTTTTATCCTTGTTTATTGTAGTTTCTTGAGGCACGACTGGTTTACACAATATATGAGTTGAAGTTAAGCTTTAGTGGCCGAAGATTTAGTACAGAGCAATTGTTTTCAAGTTGTGAAAACATAATTCATTGTTTTTTTTGGTCTGTTTAATTTGGTCGTCGTTGTTATTGGATATATTCCGTGTATAATTTTTTGGATTTGATTAATAATATAAAATTTACATCATTTTTTTCAATTGTCAATTTTTCATTTTAATTTTCGTATCTTATTCAGGTTGTATAGTAAAAAATTATAGCCGCGATATTCAATTGGTACAACTGCCATTAGATGACATTTTATAGTGCATTTCTCGTCGAATACAATTGTTACGATTCTCATTAGATGACATTTTCTAGTATTTTTCGTGTCGAATACAATTGCTACAGTTGATTTTAGATGGAGAGTATAAACCACTTACCACATCGAAAATAAATGCCACAAAAACCGCCACTAAAACTCACCTTCTTTTGTATCGATTTTAAGAAGTTAATCCAACAAATAGGTTATTCGTCACGAAAGGCTACGACAATGCCGCCTACCCTAACGAATACACAATCGACGAGGAAACCTTTCGTGTCGAATATAGTCGCCACGAAATACCAAAATATTCGCCGCGAAAAGGTGATTTGTTGTAGTGACAAATTCTATTGCTGAAGAAGAGGAGTAAAAGAATTCCAAAAACAAGTCCCAATCAATATTCAAATGCCAAACTTTTAATCTTGCACAACCATCTATGTCGAGATTCCTTACGGTTTACGCTCAGCACTCAATAAGGGCAATATTGTGAGTTTATGTAAAATCGGAAAGACAAAACATGAAGGAGTTATGTCCACTGTCCTACGGATTAACCCACAAGTCTATGTATCCGATATGCCTTGCTAGAGGTCGACGTCGGGTTGACATATAAATGAGTTATATGTCCGGTAGTCTTAAGTGGGCCCATTGGGTCACACACAATGTGTACGGGATATTATTAATATATCGGTATATTAATATATCGGGTCAGTAGTAATACATCTCAGCTGTGCTGTCGGGTTATGGTAATTAGAGTTATAGTAATAATCTAGTTATGGTAACTAGAGTTATTGTAATAATCTAATTATACCAATTGGAGTTATGGAATAACTTCTAGGTTAAGTAGGTAACTTATCTCTCCTATATAAGGAGGTTCATATGATGAACCAAATCATACAATTTGAGAGTATTGATTCATATATTATTAGAGAGAGAATTTTGTGAGACCGTCTCACAAGAACCCTTATACTATCATATACGTCGCAGTTCCGTACCCGTGTGGATACCAAAGGAGGCATCACGTTTGGGGTGCTTTATACTGTCCGTGGAGATTATTTATTCCGTCTGTGGAGATTATTTATTCTGTTCGTGGAGATTATATATATATTTCTGGGTTATTATACTTCTTATTAATACGCTGTTCCGCTGCAAATAAGGTAAAATTGTTATCCCTCGACTTTTGTCTTTTCGGTTAATACTCGTAACAGGTCCTTGGGTTTAAGGGTTGTAACCCTATAGTGGTATCAGAGCCTCTGTTACGTAGTATTAATCTAATAGACGTGAATCTATGTCTCATAATTGGTTATGAGGAATTCACCCACGTATTAATTTGATTATATTATCCGCATGTGAGAATTGTTCTCGTTGTTTATTTCTCAGTGAATTGATAATTGTAAATCGTCGTTTGATTTACAATTTTTTTGTAGCTTGTTATTGCATGTGCATAATTAAGGATGTAGCTTTATATGTTTTATGGCTTATTACTCATTAATTGCCTTGCACGTGTATATAGCTTTAATTTGAAGCATGTTCATATGCTCCATGTTTGAAATGAATACGTGATTCACTTGGGATTGTTTCGATCGTTCTATCTTTAGCTATGACACATATATATTGAGCATATGAGATTATCGTTCAAGTTTAGGTTTATCTTAATTTGTGAATTTAAATTGTTGAATTCTGAAATTGATTATTAAAGTTAAATTAAGATCTAATATTGATTACGTTTTAATTTAATTTACCCTAAATTGACCCACTATAATCTCTAATTTCTTTGTTGACGATGAGACTAATAAGATTAGTCAAGACTCGATTGAAATTGAGAACATAAAATTATTAGAATTTATTGTTGACGATGAGTCGTAATAAGATTAGAACAAGACCCGTTTTAATTATGGTGAAGACGGAACGAAACAAGGTCAACCCGATCGACACGAGTGTGACCCGGTCGGAACGGGTGTGACTCGATTGGCACGAGTATGACTCGGTAGGCACGGGTGTGTCCCGGTTGGAATGAGATGACCCGGGCGGCAAAAGGTTTGACCAAGATGACACAATATTTACTCGGACGACGTGGTATCGGGTCGGGTGACGCTTTTAAGAAAAGTCGTTTTCTTACGTTTGTGTGTTGATTATGAATCAAACATGGATTATACTTTTATTTTTCCGAATCAATGAAAAATTAGTTTTCTAAATCGGCTAAATAATTTCATGCATTTTAATTATCATGTTATCATAAATGGGTCGGGAAAAGAGTTTCTCGAGTCCTAATTGATTTTGATGAATTGTTCATCTATATGACAATTATAAGTTGCAGATCGATTGTGAATCGAGTTTTGTATATCCGTTCAATTTTTTCGGGTGGGAAATTGTTCCTCGTAGTTGGAAAAATGAAAGATATTGGTGAAATTGTTCAAACCAAATAGTAATTATGAATTGTAATATGATTATAAGTCAAAATATGGGATCTTTTAACTTGTTTTATGCACAAATCACTAGTAACAATTGAATTATTATGTCATATGATGCATGATTTTTATTGTTTGAGACTTGTGACTTGTGTGCCTAGAACCGATAGATCGTCTTGTAAGTTGACCTAGGAGCATGTTTAGGACCCATAATGCATTTAATCCCTCGCACAAATATTAAGTATTGCCTTTCCAGAATTGACCACTACAACAATTTCATACCATTGGTTGAAGTGACTGCCTAAGCGGTGCTTTGCCAATGTGTGTGGACTGAGTAGGTGGGTAACGGTTACCCACAGGTTCAATCTGGTTTGCTTAACATTGCTATCAAGTCGGACTTGGGGTTTGAGGCAAATAGTTGGTGTCATATGATGACTAATTCCGACGAGCCAAGAATTACATAGAGATGTAATTGACATGTTTGTTGTCTACCTTTACTTTTGGAGCTTGAGCAGTGAGCCCAAGTTCACTTGAGCGACAAAAGGTTTAAGATCTTGGAATATTATGCGAACTTGAGGGTAGTTTTCATGATTTTATCTTAAAATTGTTTAAGATTATTAATATTAATTATCGTTTTACTTTGCATATATATGTAGTTGTAATTTAGTTACCGTTATCACATTTCTTAAAGATGAGTTTGAATTATTCAACCTTGTCGATTGGTATCTTGAGAATTGTTCTCAAAATTAGAGATATGGATTTTGTCCTTGTGAAGGATAATTCCGAAATTTTTTTAGCAATGTTAATGTACAATATGGACTATATAATTAGAGTCATGAACATGATTATAAGTACCAAAATCAATTATTTCAATAAAGGGAACCGTTCCCACTAAGTGAGAAAATGTTGAAGATGATCTAATTAATCCGTGTCATACGATGACGTGATTATAATGATAATCAGGAAACTTTGGATGATTCTTTCTAAAGAATTAGGAATTGAAATCGTTTCAATTAGTCCTAAGTTTAGGTCACTTTATTATTAATAAATAGGTGACTTAATAAGGTTTCTCACCTTTTAGCATGAGATGTTAAAAGATGATTGAACATTTTATCAAAAAGGCAAATAATAATAATGTTCTATGAGTTCCTTATGAAAATTGCTTCAGATAATGATTAATGAATCTAAGACGTTGGTTAAAGTAAGGGAAGGATAATTGTTATC
Organism: Agrostemma githago; assembly: GCA_958450325.1. NCBI lineage: Eukaryota > Viridiplantae > Streptophyta > Magnoliopsida > Caryophyllales > Caryophyllaceae > Agrostemma > Agrostemma githago. The sequence continues at coordinate 21,099,270 of OY288244.1, read as the reverse complement.
ATACCCAATCTTTTTGCCAAATTTAGATTAGGTACGATTTTATTTTAGTCATTAATGTAATGATAAATATATGACATTGGTAGATAGTTTCTAGAAATGTCTATAAAATCTGCAAATCAATTATTAAAGTATGACTTCTGGTGTGTATGTTACTAGAGTAATTGTTACTTTCATTCCATTGTTTCGGTATAAGATAGTAAATGCAACTATTACATTGTGGATGTGATGGCTCAAAGAGGGTGGAATAATGGTATATAAGTGAAGTATTTTATGATGAAATGGACAAACGTTGTTGTTTCATATATAAAAGGAAAATTACTTAATTTATCATAAAGCTGAATACTGGAAATGAATAATTGTTATTCTTGTACTAGTCATAAGCAAGAATATTGATTCTGCTTCATGTATGGGCATGAAAAGTTTTAATAAAAGTAGAACAATTGTTGCTCTATATTTTGCAAGAGTATGAGGTACAATAAGGCTAACATGATTGTTGAGTTTTACATTCCGAGTAGTGAATGCTTTTATTTGTAACATAACAACCAAAAGGTTCAAGTCCCTTGACTCAAGTTTTACCTATTATAACATTGTCCTTAATCCATGAGACAGGAAACATAAGAATAAGTTTCATAATGATGAAATTATAAACTTTATTGATAAGGATCAAATGAGGTAAATGGATCTTGTTTAGATGGATAAATGACATTAGAAGTGTCTCCTATTATTTTTAGTGGGAGGGTACTTAGACTTGTTGGATCACACATATACAGATACGTGTGAGTTTAACTAGTGATGTTGCAAAAAAAAATGGGTAACGCATATGGTTTCGTTCATTTGATGAAATTTGAAACTGAATGATTTGAATTGTTCAAAGTACAAGATCAACTTGATAAGTTAGTACGAGTTGTTCGATATGATTGAAACAGGGAGAAATTGAACTAAAAGATTGTGATCATCTTAGAAGTAGTGGAAAGTGTTTCAAACTACATCGAACCATATTTCATATGATTTGGTCTATGATGAGTTATGCAGATTTTATTGACGCTTTAGAAGCTTATGCACTATAAAAGTCTTTGTACAAATGTTGATGAGATTGTCCATGTAAGTCGAAGAATAGACACCATATGAGATATGGATTGAAAATGTTCTTAAAAGTCTTTTCTTGATTATCAAGTCTCAAAGTTTAGAGAAAATCGTTTTCTAGAACTTAGACTCAATTATGACATGTGTTTTATTAGGGGTATTATGTTAATTCTACAAACCATCCAAAGAACAAAATTGTTTTGTTGCATGGAGTGGTATGTTTCTTTTAAAAATATATGATTTCTAATAGAAATAGTGGGGATAGAATTGACCTTGAATTGTTCAAGATTAACGAAATTTCTCTACAACTGTTGAAGAGAATATTGGTGCATCCATGAAAAGTCATGATCGGATCATCTTACCTGTAAAATATTACCCTACATAGGTTTGACCTATGATGAAACAATAATGGGCAAAGACTCCAAAAGTCACATAAAATCTACTAGATTTCATATACCATTACTACCAAGTATAGACTTTGATTAAATGGGTCTTATTGTGAAGAATAGTCTTCAATAAAAAGATGATATTGATTGATATAAGAGTATCTATGAAGCATAGTTGGTAATTAAGGATTCATCTCATAGTAATGACTATGGAAAACTCTTTTTACAACATTATGCTTAAGTCTATTAAGATTGATTTAGCGTTTTTTGAATGTCATCACTCATTTGATGAGTTTTGGACATATATATTGAAATACATTTCTTGAAAGGAATGAAATATGATGTGTGTGCGACACATCGTATGAATTTCATATTATTAAATTTGCTAGACAAATGTGAATGATCCAATTTGATTGGAGCAAGTATTATGGAGCAAGTATCTTCGTTCTCAATGTGGTAATTCAAATATGTTTGTTTTCCATTGAGACGAAGAGAGACAAAGTGTGTACAAGAGGCTAGTGGGAGTGCATTTATCATTATGATTTGGTATGTAAGTGACATACTTCTCTAACTAAACGACATTTGATTGCTTTAGTCTATGAGACTTTGCAAGAAATGTGTTTATTCTGTGCTCGTGCGACGAGTAGATACTAATCTGGTGAGTGCCACTAGAATGCTGTCTAAGAATTGTTCCTTTGCGCTTAAGAAGCAAAAAGGAAATTATTTAAGAGATGTGCATGATGTGATAAGCGAATTATTGTAAACAAGTTACAACGATTCGTATTTCCAAATAGACAAAGATGACATGAGATTGTAATCTCAGTAAATTTTGTTTTGGATGAGAAGTTGTGTTGGAACGATTCCAAAGGACAACTTTGTGACTAGTATTATAACTAAAGTTGGTGTTCTATTGCTTTTGAAGCAAATCGACGTTTGATTACAAATCAAGCACACACTCAACTTTAAAGTTTATGAAGCAATTTGTTGCTTATGAAACTAACAGTTTGCCTTAATTGAGATAAGGTAGATTGGTCATATGCTTGTAAATAACCGATACAAATGTTGTATGTCCCGAAACCTTCTCTACATAAAGATCATATTGGTTATGATCAGTATAAGACGCATGAGCGAGTGGTCATAGTACATTTAGAGGTGTTTGGTTTAGTGGGAGTTATTTCGATAATTGATATATTTATGACATATTGTCATTTGGTTAATGTAACCGAGTTTTGTCCCTAAATAATTTACATTAATAAAATAGATCACTAAGTATGTGACTTAGTCTTGGAACTCTATTTGGATGATGTAATTATTTTGTCTCTAGTCAGGGTATTGTGTTGGGACATTTGAATACCCTAAAATGACTGGTGTGTGAGTTGGTTGATGACTAAGTTCCTTGAGTCATAGGTATTGAGATACTAAACCAAGCACACGGGTGTATGTTAAGAATATGCATTAGACAGACCCGCCGAAAAGGATTTTACTAAGATTTCGCTTAGTGTCAGTAAAGTTCTTTGCAAGTTATGAACTTGTACGGTCTTTAGACCTGAGTCTTTGACTATTTTGTACATGTGATGTGTATGCTTTGATACTATTCCACGTCAGCTGTGAAAGGAGGCTATGGATGGTTATTGAGCGTGCATGGATCATGTGATAGGATGTGGTTAGACAAGAGGGGATTTGCTCTTTCTTTATTGAAGGGAATTTATAGTTTCTTGGCCACTCGAAGAGTGTGACTTGTACAAATGCGTGGCCGCGCTCAGATTGGATGATTGTCATCTATCTGCTCTTTCAACAAGTCAACTCAAAGATTCGAGTAAAAGATTGAGATATGTGAGGATGACACTTTTTCTTACCTCATTCTCAATTGGAGACAATAGTAGCAAAGAGACTTAACGCTGTTCTTGAGAGGACATGTACAAGTGGGAGACTGAAGGAGTTATGTCCACTGTCTTACGGATTAACCCGCTTAAGTCTATGTATCCGATATGCCTTGCTAGAGGTCGATGTCGGGTTGACATATAAATGAGTTATATGTCTGGTAGTCTTAAGTGGGCCCATTGGGTCACACACAATGTGTACGGGATATTATTAATATATCGGTATATTAATATATCGGGTCAGTAGTAATACGTCTCAGCTATGCTGCCGGGTTATGGTAATTAGAGTTATAGTAATAATCTAGTTATGGTAACTAGAGTTATTGTAATAATCTAATTATACCAATTGAAGTTATGGAATAACTTCTAGGTTAAGTAGGTAACCTATCTCTCCTATATAAGGAGGTTCGTATGATGAACCAAATCATACAATTTGAGAGTATTGATTCATATATTATTAGAGAGAGAATTTTGTGAGACCGTCTCACAAGAACCCTTATACTAGCATATACGTTGCAGTTCCGTACCCGTGTGGATACCAAAGGAGGCATCACGTTTGGGGTGCTTTATACTGTCCATGGAGATTATTTATTACGTCTGTGGAGATTATTTATTCTGTTCGTGGAGATTATATATATATATTTCTAGGTTATTATACTTCTTATTAATACGTTGTTCCGCTGCAAATAAGGTATAATTGTTATCCCTCTACTTTCGTCTTTTCGGTTAATACTCGTAACAAGTCCTTGGGTTTAAGGGTTGTAACCCTACAAAACACTCACCTAACTGCGACTTACGAGAATATGCATGCAATTTAACATGATACAAATCTCTACCAACCGTACGTACACATTCAATCAGACCAAAACACATGCCGAGGACTTACATATGGCAAAAAGTGAGGCTAATCGGGTAAGAAGGGGCAAAACGATTTGGATATGTGGAGGTAAAAGTCAAGCTAGTACAACCGTAACCATCATTATACTCATTCCATTCTTCCCAAACTTCTATCAAAGGAATTATAAGTAGTACCAAGCACCTTATTTTCAACTTTTCATAACCGGCTTCGCACCAACAACTACGAAAACAGAGAGATCAATTCTTTTCTCATAGCAAAAACACATTCCTTTTCTTGTTTCACTTCATTTTTTTCCAACGTTTCTATTGCTTTGTTGTCATACTATTAGGGTTTTGTCCATTTCGATTTGTGTTATTAGCTTGGGAACGTTGTCACTTGCCTTGAGTCCTTAACCGGTGTTTCTTCACCGCTTTGTGGAGGGAAGCGGTATTTGTTTCTTTTTGGGTGCAACCGATTGTAGTTTGTTTGTATGTTTGTTTGTTTGTGTGTTTTTGTGTCCGGTTGCATCCACAGTTTTGTCGCAAGATCCCACTTGCCTTTCAAAGAGCACTTGTCCTCTACGTCTTCTCGCGTGAGTTGAAAGGGCGTAGGGTGCGCTAATACCCGCTCGGCTAGTAGTCTAGTTTCTTTTAGTCTTTAGTTAGTTTGTGCTTACTCGAGGGCGAGTAAGGGTTAAGTGTGGGGGAGTTGATAAGTGTGGTTTGTAGTGCTTATTTGTTGTGTTTGGTCCAAGTTTCTCTTGTGGAATCGCTCTTCAGAGCGGTTTTAGAGGCTACTTACGCTTCTTCTAGCTTTTGTTAGGTTCCTAGGACCATTATTGGAGATATGGAGCGATTCCGACTCGTTTCCGATACATTTGGAGCCATCGAAGAGAAGCGACGATCACTTGGTAGCCTATACTCGATCCCGAGACCCTGGGACCCATTCCCGAGCCCCTTGAACCCGATCCCGAGCACCGAGAATCGATGAGAAGCCTAGCGAGAGCAAGGAGGGACCTTTGGGACCATATTAGAGGCCTACAAGACCCATCCCGGTCGGGACAACCCTCATCCCGGTCGGGATGAAGTGCAAACAAAGAAGCTCTTTTGCTGAGCCATCTCGGACGGAACCATGAATCCATCCCGGATGGGACCATCCATCCCGACCGGGATGTGCTTGCTGTAGCCGCGTGACTTCTTTTCATTCTCCTTCACCTTTGTAACCTTATAAATACTCCTCCCCTGTATTGTTTAAGGATCTTACATTACATTAGACTATCTTAGACCTCTCTACATTGAAAACCCTAGATTTAGTGCTCCTCTCATTACCCTAATCTTTCTTTAAAACTTTTGTTAATCTTAGATTATCTAGTTAATTAGTCTTGTATTAAGAAGATTCTTGAAGATTCATCCAAGCTTGACAACCTTGGAGATTATTTGGGTTTCTTATTAATGCAAGTTCTCATCTTTTTATCTCCTTGTTAGTTGGTATAATCTCTTCTCTCTTAATCTTTGTTAATCTTTCAATTTTTAATCTTTACATATTGTTTATTGTTCTTGTTTGTTCATTATGAATGTTTGGATGTTTATGTTGATTACTTTTATTTATGTTAGTATTAGTTTGATAATGAGTGAGTAGATTCCTTGTGGGGTTAGTAGGGGGATTAAGTGTGGATTATGGGTGATTAGGGTTTGATTGTGGGTAAAGGTGATTCCTTCGTTGCTAGTCACATATTGGGCACACTATGTGTTTGTTGTATTGCTTGTGTGGGTAGTAGTGGCCAATGCTTCTGATACTTGTTCTCATCTTCTCATTGTGTATTCGATTTGTGGTTGAATGCTTGTGTTTTGAGTAGCATCTAGCATGAATGTTCGGGTCTAGTCTTTGACACGAGAGTGCGGACTTTGGCTTTGGCGCGAGAGCGCAAACCGACCTTAGTAACTAAGTGGCACCTACACCCTTGATTACCCAATCATCCTACTACACTTATGAGCCTGACCTAACCCTACTCTTTCCAATATTTGATTCCTCTACCCCTTTAGTCGATCATCTTCTTTAGTTTACTTGCTTAGTTAATCTTTAGTTATTTCATTAGTTCATATCATACATAGTACATTGCTAGTCCACTTTCATCTCCTCCAACCATCATAGTTAGTCAATTCTCATCAACTTTGTGTTTGTTTGTGACTTAGTCTCGTTTTTAGGTAGACTTAGTCTAGACACCTATAGCCGTCTCCGTGGATACGACCCGACTTACCCTAGCTACCCATTAGGTATAGTTGGACTCTACTTGATTGGTTGGGACCCACGACAATCCTCACCATCAAGGACCTGGGCGTACGAGGAAACTACAGGAAAAATGTGAGAAACGGTCTCAAGGAACTGAAGTTCCTCAAGACAAGGTAATCAAAAAACTAAAACACAAAACAAGCAAGTAAATAACATCGTCGCCCCGGCAACGGCGCCAAAATTTGACAGGGGTAGTCATATCCCTAATCAAAGATACCCAAAGGTCCACTAACTAATGTAGATAGTGAAGTAGGGGTAGAACCACAAGGAGACGGGACCTAAATACTTATTCTAGGGTCTAGGCTTAAGACCACAAGTCACTATTTTTCTGTTGTTTAAGTGGACTGACAGCTAATTGCTATAAGGTAAGTCAATAATAGAAGAGTCTGGGGTCTTAGGTTCACAATGAATATCAATCGGGTCAGGGAGTCAACTAACAGGTCAATAATCGAACTATCTAAGATGTAGGTCTGGTCGGTACTTCTACAACCTTTAGAACTAAACTTAACCAGCGGTCGCTAGAATTAAGCTAGTCTACCTAAAATATCGTGACCTAATTAGTCCTTAACCCGGTCGACGAAAAGTCCGAATTGTGATACTAATTAATTAATCCTGGCCAGTAATCAATCAATCATAATTAAAACAATATTTAGGCGACAGTTCATACGATTAAAAACAGGTCAATTTACTATAACCTAATTAATATTCATCGATCCCCTTAAACCCTAGATAAGATTTAGATACGCATATTGATTGTAATTGAACTAACAAAAGACAAATTACAAATAGGCATGATGAATACTAATCGAATTAAATTACGAGAAACAATAATAATTCTACGCTAGAAAACAATAAACGAAAATTGAAATTAAATTACTACGAAAACAAAAGATGAATTAAGATGAGAATTAAACTAGAAAACTGAAATTGAAATTAAAATTAAAAGTATTGATACTGAATAAAGGGAGGAACGGAATTCAATGTATCTCGCAAAGAAAACTGGAAAAGAACTTAAACTTTGATGCTAAGAAAATGCTAAAAGTAACGTAAAGAGTATTGTGATGTAAAAGTCAAAATGAAAAGTGTCTGACAATATCCTCCTCCAACTGATTTAAAAGAAATCAATTGGACTTAAAACGGGCCCAAAATTCTAAATGAATTAAAATCTAATCCGCGGCCCGGGTGTGACGCACTCGATCGAGTGCATGCAGTGCCACTCGATCGAGTGGATACGTAATTTCTCCAATCTTCGTTCGTTTTTGGGCTAGAAAGAGGAATCGGCCGAAATTTCCAATGTTGTCCAGTTGGGCTTGATTATGAGGCACTCGATCGAGTGCTATAGTACCACTCGATCGAGTGGGCCTGCTGGAACTCGTAGCAAGAGTTCTTCTTTGCTTCTCGGCTTTTCGTTTTCTTCCTCGTCCTCCGTTCTCTTCTCGGCTATCTGGGTTATTACTCCAAAATAAGCTCGAAATTGTTCCTAACCTGTAAAATAACATGAGAACCGATATTATCGACTTTCTAATAAGAATCGACATTTATATATAAATTGGAAGAAGAAAAGCTCAAAAATGGTTGTCGGGCGACAATCAAATATGATATAAAATATGTTGATCATGGTTCAAGTCCCAGAAATTAGCCAGATTATGTCCCCACTGGAATGATACCATTCTGGCCTGGTCAAGAAGATGAAATATTTTGAAGAGCAGTTTATTGCATTAGGAAGAGTATCCAACATTCTAAGGGAAATGATTAAGGAGGTTGACAATCTAATGGTGAAGGCCGATGAGCTTCAAAATTCCACTAACCATGCACTGACAAGCTCACGTGAGACACACATCCTTTGCAACAAGATTCTCTCCCGCCTCCATGGACCTGCACCACCACCTCCTCCATATCCTGCCCTTCCTTAAACCCTACCCTCTATAACAAACAGTGCGTTATACTATTGGCAACCAAAATTTGAATTCTTATTTGATTTGCTTGTATTTAACTTTGCCTTTCTCACTCTTTTCTGCTCAGACTATGGATTTTCGTACTTAATAGTTTACGTTTATATTAATGTGTGTGTGATATTTTACTTTGCCTGGTGCGATTTCCATTGTTTCTTATGCTAACCTGTGCTAGGTAAGGAGATCTTTGCTGACGGTCCCTTATACACTTACTTCTTTTAGATGATGCCAAGAGGGGGGAAGAAATCTAGGTGTTGATGAATGATCTCTTAAGATAGATTTCATTTGCTTGCTATTACTCCTCGTCAAGACCTTAACCTCTCTTATTGACCTTTTAGCATATTTAGTTTAAATTTCAAGGTTAGGAGATAAATAGACTAACTTGCTTTTGTGATGACTTCCTTCGACTACGTGCTCGGGTTGAGGGGGAACCAAGGTTACGTGACTAGAGACTTGTCATCATCGAAAAGGGGGAATTTGAAATCTCGGGATTTGTTTTATGCTCTTTATAGTAACTTCTATTTATATCAATCTCGTATAATGTTTTGACGATTACAAGTGGCACTACAAGAGAATTGCAATTTAGCTACTAGTTTAGCAACCGCCTAAAATTCAGTCGCTAAATATATTAATTTGCTACTAATTTTGTGACATAAACATATTTATTCTCAATTTTAGAGATCAACATATATTGGTAGCTAATTACGTTGCTATTATACAGACTAAATAAACTCGATAGCAAATTTGGTATCTAATTTAAATTTTTAGATACGAAAAAATGTCAGTAGCTAGAGTAGTCTTTATATATGTCGACACAAAATTGTGAATAATGTATTTAGTCTTTACCTAGGAGAATAAAGTAAATTCGTAAATAAGTAGTAGTTATTATAGAGACGAAGAAATCAAGAGAGTAGTAATTTTAATATCTAATATAAATTCTTAGCTACAAAATATATTGGTAGCTAAATTTAGTTGTCTGTTGTTGTTATCATGTAATTTTTATATTTTGTATGATATGTGTGCGATTGTGAGTCGATATAATATATTTATATTATTATTTCCTTATTATAGTGTATTAAAAAGCAAGGTACCTTACATTCCACATTATAATGATTAATTTTATCTTTAAGTATACATTCACTAGTTGGAAAGCCCGTGCGATGCACGAGCCGATTTCTAATGACACTGGTTATGATTTCGTAGTTCGATGAACACTGAAAGTTCTCGCAACTACCGTCCGAGACAAGACAATGAGTTCTGTCATTTTGAGTAACAACAATTACATAACCATTTGACTGTAAATGAATCATAAGCGAGGGTACTCTAGTCTATCTGATCTAATTATTACGTCACTATGAAGACTATCTATTGTTTTATAAGTTCGTGAACACCTCCTTGTAAACAATGTTCCTCGTGTGTCCCTTGAATTGTTGTTCCCTGTCATCGATATAGAACCTTAATCCATCCGGCGACGTCGTCCTCGAAGCAACCACGTATAGTTGGCCGTGGCTAAAAACCGGCTTCGGGAGATAAACTCCAACATGATTAAGCGACTGACCTTGGCTTTTATTAATCGTCATAGCGTAGCAAGTCCGTAAAGGATACTGACGTCGCTTGAGAACGAAGAGGATCTTAGGGTCTTTTGATGTCATGATTATCCTCGGGATGAAGACCTTGTGGCCGATCCTTGATCCCGTTATTATCTTCCCCTCCACGACAAACTTTGAAAGCTTCGTTATAATAAGTCGTGTCCCGTTACACAATCCTCGGGACGGGTTGATGTTCCTCAACAGCATAACTGGCATACCTATTTTGAGCCTAAGCTCGTGATGTGGCAAACCCTGAACAGCCAGGCTGTTCAAATACTCAGTCGGGTATAACGTCAATTGTTCTTTACACTCTGTCGATGAAGTGCATATTTCGTCACAACTCCTATAGAACATTTCCTTTCCGGGAAGGAGAGCGGACATAAAACTGTTTATCAAGTCTGCTGTCTCATTCAAAGGCGTAAGTATCGCCCTTTCTCGTAGATAAACCTCGTCAAGATTTTTCTCGCAAAAGTTAGGATACATATCCGCTACCACCCTTTCGAGATGTAGTTCCCCTAGGAACCCGATGTACTCGTCGGGTATCTTAACACATGTTGCTTCCGTCTCGCCTTCACCCGCCTTCGCCTCGAGAGTGCCGTCGCCCAACGCCAGCAGCCATTCGTTGAACGACGTATTTCTCCGCTGTACCTCAACATCGCCACGTGTCTCAAATTAAACGGGTCAAATGTGTCAATGGTTAAATGGGTCAAACGTGTCAAACATTAAACGGGTCAAATATGTCAAACATTACAAACGTTTCAAATGTGTCAAGGGTTAAACGGGTGAAACGTGTCGAACGTTAAACGTGTCAAACGTATTTACACAGGTTAACAGTACACATATATCATTTATTAATTAATTAATTATCATTATAATATTTTTAATCAATACTAAAAATAATTATTACGGAGTCTTAGTATAACACATATTTACACAGGTAAACAGTACATCTATATCATTATTAATTAATTAATTAATTATCATTATTTGTTATTATCTAATATAAATTATCATAATTTCAGTTTTTCTCGGATTCGTCCAATTCAATTAAGTCTAGATTCACTCAATTAAATACAGTTAAGTTTAGTTCAGACTCATTAAGCTCAATTTATTTAAGACACGTTCAGTTTAGCCTAAAACAACATGAACTAAGTGTGAAGATGAGTATTTATAAAATCGGCTCGTGCATCGACTTAATTATAAGTGGTTTAGACCGTATTAGTTCACTTCACATAAGGAGAGTCTTATGAGTCAACTCTACAGTGATAAATTACTTCAAAACCGATGAATAACACACCTAAGGTGAGATTGCGAGAACATAGAAGTGTTGGGACTTAACAGACACACTCAAATACCTAAGTTAATAAGAAACCAAGCCCACATAATTTGTCAAAATAAACCCAATAAAATTCACAGCTCCTTCAGCATAAACATACGACTAATAAACCTAATATATTACTGTAAATTAAGTAAAATTCAAACACACTAAATAACAAAGATCATCACCTTGCTTCATAATCACACAATTAAGTTGTAGTTAACAGACCTAACTCATTACATTGAAGAAAGAATGTGCATATCTCAATTTCCTCAGAACGTGAATCTACCCAATTATTAATCAAATCATAATTACAAATGGAATGTGTATTTTGCTTCATATTATATCCACGGTAGAAAAAAATCAAGAACTTTGATATAAATCGACAAATTGTTGAATGATCAAATACTTCGAAGTTATACGTTGCAAACACATTATTAATCAAACCCATTTGTGTTACTTATAATCGTTTCCCATAGACGATAATTTGACGAAACATGTACAAAGGAACAACTCATCCAAACTTAGAGAGTTACCTGGTAATATAATTGAATTGACGTCATTAACTTCTGTCGATGTTTGTTGCGGTATGTCTGCGACTGCATCATCATGCAATTGAGGTTGCAACCTCCTCTTCTTTCTTGCTCTTCGGCTCTCCGACTGCGGAAGCTGCTGTGACGACATGACTGGAAAAAAGCACAGCGTCCAGTGGGAGTTCGAATTGGCAATTAATAGATAGAAAATTGTAGACTTACTGTATAAGGTGTCGGAACTATCCAAACCTGGAAGGACATTACTTGACCCATTAGTAGAAGCTTGTTGCTCATCGACTCTACGTGCATCTTTGATTGCTGGAGTCTGTTGTCTGGATCTCTTCTTGTTGGTCTTGTCAGAATCCATCACTACCAATGGAGTAACAAAATCAACACTTGCACACCTCAATTGGTTGGACGGTCTTGATGTATATATATAACTAACGGAAGAAAACTCTTACGTAATTAGGAAAATAGAATTGTATATGAATTAGGAAATCAAACAATACACAATTGGATGAAGTAATAAAATAAAACTTCTTCTTTTTTTTGTTAAGAATAGGAGTAAGAAATTACAATGTTATGGTAATATTATATTTGGAAAATTTAATAGAAATAATCCGAACTATGATAGATCGTTCTAATATTACTCCCAAGTATTAGTTAACTCAAACGTGTCAAACGTGTCTAACACTAAACAGGTCAAATGTGGCAAACGTTTCAATTGCTTCAAATGGGACAAACGTTTCAAATATGTCAAGGGTTAAACTGGTCAAATGAGTCAAACGTTGTAGACGTCTCAATCGTTTCGAATATTAAACGGGTCAAACGTTCTAGACATTCAAAACGTGTCAAGGGTTAACCGGGTCAAGCGTGTCAAACGATTTAGACGTTCAAATGTGTCAATGGTTAAATGGGTCAAACGTGTCAAACATTAAACGGGTCAAATGTGTCAAACATTACAAACGTTTCAAATGTGTCAAGGATTAATCGGGTGAAACGTGTCGAACGTTAAACGTGCCAAACGTATTTACACAGGGGAAACAGTACACATATATCATTATTAAGTAATTAATTATCATTATTACACTTTTAATTAATAGCAATAACTATTACGGAGTCTTAGTATTATCATTATTTGTTATTCTCTATTATAAATTATCATTATTTCAGTTTCTATCAGATTCATCCAATTCAGTTAAGTCCAGATTCACTCAGTTAAATACAGTTAAGTTTAGTTCAGACTCATTTAGCTCAATTCAGTTAAGACACGTTCAGTTTAGCCTAAAACAACAAGAACTAAGTGTGAAGATGAGTATTTATAAAATCGGCTCGTGCATCGACGTAATTATAAGTGGTTTAGACCGTATTAGTTCACTTCAAATAAGGAGAGTCTTATGAGACAACTCTACATCGGTAAATTAATTCAAAACCGATGAATAACACACCTAAGGTGAGATTGTGAGAACATAGAAGTGTTTGGCGCACCTTTTCATCTTAAATCTGATTATTAGATCCCCTTCGTTCCTTGGCGACAACCCACAATTAATCTATCCCCTTCGTCCCAATATTCCTATTCTTCTCTAACTTCGACTTTTGAATTGAATCGTTCCTTGGCGACAACGCACTACTAATCCATCCCCTTCGTCCCAAGATTCGTTTTCTTTTCGAACTTCAACTTTTGAATTGAATCAACTAAGGTATGTTCTTTACCCCATAATTTCAACATCTTGGTAATTAGAAATAGGATGACACATTAACTATTGAACTTCTAATTATTTAGATGAATTTATAGATCTTGATCGAGATAGAAGACGGGTTGAAATTACGGAATGAAGATGAGCAGAGATTTTTTTATCTCTTGGTCTCTTGAAAGTATGATTTGTATTACTGTATTAGTGTTTAGGGAATTTAAGTGTAGGACAACCTAATGGTAGCCTAGCAGGGAATAAGTCTTAGGGAATTTAAGTGTAGGACAACCTCATTTAATTTTACATTAATATCGCTTAAGTGTTTTCGTAAATGTGGCAATGTGGGCAGTTAAGACGCATCTAGTCTTCGTATGAATTGGAATAAGTCAAACTAAACCGATACAAACTACACTAATCTGAACGAATCGATCAAATAGGAACATAAAAGGGAATTGGAATTAAAATCGTCTATATATAAATCTCATTAAATATAGATAAATGATGGGAGCTAAAAAACGTAAACATAGTACTCCGTAGTAGTAGTAGTAGTAGTAGTAGTAGTAGTAGTAGATGTAGCAGCAGCAGCTAAAGAATACGGTAGAAGTAATCCTAATTATAATTTGAAAATTAGACTATATGGCGGATTGTGATGATGGCCCATGCATCGTAGATAGAATTGGTGTTGGCTAGTACTATTTTTGGCCGACTGTAGATCCTGATAACTTTGTCTTTTTGGGATTAGAAGTAGCTATGGGCTCATTTGTGGTATCATCCGTGGAGGTGCTCTCATCATCTTCTCCTTGTGAAGTTGTAATTGTCCTCTTCCGTAAAGTTGGTGAATTTGTGCTAGAGTCTACCTGCGGTCAAAGATTCATATTCACACAAATTACTTCTCAGAAAACTGCGAACCTTCTTCACTTGGAAATGGAGCTATAACCTGACCAGAACATCCAGTTAATTGAGTGTATGTAGTATTGTGGACATGACATAGGTCCACCCCGACGCGGCCACGCGCGGGTTTGGGGAGGCGAATGAATCTCCATATGAGAATGGATCGAATTGAAATTTAGGTCTATGTGGAGTCGCCACCGAATTTTGTGGTTATTCGGAACCATTCGAGCCCACTCTATGTCGTAGTGGTCCGTATACAAAATACGGCCCATTTCCGATGTCAGAGTTTATTGGGCTCGTCCCTTTGCATTTGATACCAATACCGACATTATCGGATATTGTGTATTGAATGACTCTCGTGCGCCAACGGTTTCGGGCATCCGGAAATCGAGGTTCTGAGTAAGGGGTGAGGGTACGTGTTGGGAAGCCCACAAAAGACACCCAACCCCGCCCGCACATTAGCGGCCTCTACTAAGAATTCGAGTGACTTAAAATACGCGCGCTAGTTAAACGGGAAAATGATATGCAAAGATTACTTTCCCTAAACATGTGAATGGAATTGAAAAGGGTTTCTAAGTCGATTTAATGCAATTAATTCTACGTCAAAGTGGAATTTTAGCATGTAGGTTCGATTTAGTAAAATAAAATAAACGACAAAAATCGACAAAGGAAACAATCAAACCGTTAGTAACGATGTAACGAGTAATAAATTGAATAAAGATATAGATGTGATGAATGCATGATTTTGGAAAGAATAGTAGGTCACGTGATGGATTAACACGTGTTGACCGAGGTCAAGGGAAAAAAAATATATCGAGATCTAAAAAAAATATTTTGTCTAAAAAAAATGATGTTCGAAGAATAATAATAAAAAAGAGCGAAATCGTTTTCTTCGGAAAATTGATGATTTTATTAAATCGCGTACAAATATTGCGTAATTTGCACTCGACTTAATATTTTTGATATTCGTCGTATTCAATATTCGATTATGAAATTGATATTAAATACCTTGGAATAATTTATACTCGATTTTAATTTTGTTGCTCGTCATATCCCATATCCGATTATTGAATCGGTATGAAATGCTAGAGCGAAAACTTGTAGAAAATAATATAAGTCGTTTTAAATTAACTAGCATGATATAAATTTTCTCCGCGTTTATTAATGTCGTAATTAATTCAATTGAATTAGAGGACATCTATATTAGCATCAACGAAAATCGTGTTAATTAATTTATTTGACTAAATCATTAGATTCGACATCCAATTATGGAATTGGTATCAAATCTAACAGATCGACACCTTAAAAAATTCGCCTTGATTCCCTCCGCATCCCGACATCATAATTAGTTCTTGCGAATTGTTTGATGTCGGATCCGCATCAACGGGTTTCAACCCTTATTAAATACAATGCTTGTTTTTGAAAATTAATGTAAATATACGACTAATGATAATGATGCAAACAAAATAAAAAAAATATTGTTTAAGTTAACTTATCTCAATAATCAAATAATCGGGGTATTGGAACAAGCGACCGTCAACGTTGTGTGCAGTACACTTGTATATTCGTGTTTCCTTAATCCGATACCCCTCTTATTCGACACAAATCGATAAGTATTTTAATGTTTTGTATTAGTATTATCGATATTATGATGCAATAAAGGAAAAAAAAAAAGTTAGAAAAAGCGAAGAAGATGACGAGAGGAAGAGAAGAAGGAGAGAACGGGGTTTTGACACCCTCAACCTACATGTTCTTGTCTCGGATCGAACTCGTAACCGTGGCTTTAACACAAGAGTCTTCGAGGTTTTATGGAGGTTAAGTTATGGTGGCTCGGGATTGATTCCTAAAACTAGGTTTAGGTTTTTTTTGCTAGTGTAGAATTGCTAGGGTTTGATTAGGGTTTGTAATAGATGTTGTATGTGTGTGTAGGGTTGCTCTAGGTTTTTTTTCAATGTCTGAAAGTGTGTTGCATGGGGGTGTTTATATAGGCATGGTCATGCACTTTGGTGTCTAGGGTTTTGCCTTGACGGACTTGACCTGATGGCTCGTCTGAAGATGGACTGTTGGTTTTGTTTCTTGAGTTGGACTTTTGATGTTGTGAATGGTTGTTTTGTATGTCTCAGAAACGACCTTGACCAGGGTTGACCCAATCGCAAAAAAGTCGGTTTTAATTCCGGTGTCGGTTTTGGCCCAAATTAGTCTTGTTTGGCTCGGAACGGTCCGCTGGGCCTGGATTCGAGGTTGATTTTGTGAGATTTGTACTCTGTAAGTGTGTTAGCCAGCGATTAATGAATTTGAGCTCGTATCCGATCGCATAGAAGCACGTTAGCGTCCGATCATCATCGGGTGTTTTTTGGAAACTGCCATAGACACCTGGCAGTCGAAATGCGGGTGTCTACAGAGCCCCCACTCTGACTGAGGCTTGGACAAGGCGAAAGTCAGAGTAGCCACCAGGCCAATCGAGGATTGAAACCTAGCGGACTTCCGGCCGGGTCGTTTATAGTACATTAGACTCGCGTGAAGGGCTCGACAGCCGTAAGCTAGAAGTCATACCTGAGCCGATAACTCCGTGTGGAATTGGGCTTGTATGTAGGCCCATCCCGTGAAATGCCGCCGTTGGCTTCCGCTGGGGAGATATCGTGGGTTGCACGTCCCTGTTTGAGTCGTACCTGTATGAGTCACATAAAATGCATGCAACACGTAGATAGTAAAATGACTCGCGCTGGGGAAAATGATTTTTTGAGATTTTGAAAATTTTGAAAATTTTGAATTTTGAAATCTTGAAAATCTTGAGATTTTTGAATTTTGGAAACTTTGAGATTTTTGACTCCTAACAAGGATTAGGAAAGTTCGGGATGGAGATTTCCGTGCTAGTATCGAGACTAGGCTTGCAGTTTGATTCCAATTAGGATTAGGAAATTTTCCCAAACAGTTTGCAAGGCTAATGCTATATATAGTCCTCTCTTGTCCTTGATTTCTCCACAATTCTCATTACAAATCAATCCCTTCTTTAAAGAAAGTCTCTTTATTTCCCTTAAGGCAAAAAGAAGATCTTCTTATTTTCTTAAGGAATTAGCCATGGGAATCGATAGATTGACCGTTATGCTGCAGGAGTGGTCCCGTCGCTTTAGGGACACGGATAGGGTGGCGCTCAACCAGACGGGTATAACTCAGTTGTATCCGTTCCGTCAGATGGTGGTTGATCGCTATTTCCTGGATGCATGCTTGGCTTACTGGGATGACATATATCATGTCTTTGCTTTTCCCCGGGGCGAGGTTTGCCCTTTGCCTGAGGAGATTGCCGCTAAAGGAGGATGGAACCCGGTGCTTCGTCCAGCCGTCCCGTACTCGATCTATGACCCGAGGAGGAAGCTTCGAGAATTTCTAGGGCCTTCTCACAATGAGGTATCCCGCATGATGGAAGGCGATAAGATTTCTCTGATCGACTTGGCTGAGAAATTTATGAATTCTCTTGATGTTCGGGTCAGACCGGCTTACTGCCGCAGGGCCTTTTCTTTCTGTATGCTCCAAGTATATGCTTTCGAGGGTCACATGGATTTGTTATCCTGCATGGGAAACACCCATCTTCTGACCGTAGTAGATTTGATGGAGACTGAACACAACCCGGCTTGGCTGATCACGGGCGAGATTATCCAAGGATTGGACAGCCGTAAGAGAGACTCGTCCATTCGTCTTACCGGGAGCACCCGATTGCTGCAAGTATGTTACTTTGCAATTTTTTGATTTTCGATTTTTTTGATTTTTTTTTACTCATGTTTTTGTTTCCTTTTTTTGCAGATTTGGCTTTATGAGAGGTTATTGTGGACATGACGTAGGTCCACCCCGACGCGGCCACGCGCGGGTTTGGGTAGGCGAATGAATCTCGTGGTGAGATTGCTCTCGGGTTCGAAATTTAAGTCAAAATGGAGTCGCCACCGAATTTTGTGGTTATTCGGAACCATACGAGCCCACTCTATGTCGTCATGGGCTATACACAAAGTAAGCCCACTTCGGTTTCAGAGTTCATTGGGCTCGTCCCTTTGCATTGCAATATCGATACCGTATAAACCGGCTTTCGTATATAGAATGACTCTCGTGCGCCAAGGGTTTCGGACATCCGGAAACCAAAGGTTCTGAGTAAGGGGTGAGGGTACGTGTTGGGAAGCCCACTAAGGACACCCAACCCCGCCCGCACATGGCGGCCTCTACTAAGACATCGCTCGTGTTCGTGTGTGCGCGCTAGTAAAACGATTAAATGATATGCAAACAGCGTTTTCGGGCTAAGCATATTAATAGTATGTGAACTACGTCATTTAATGCATCTTATTTTTGGTCAAAGTGATTTAGCATGCGAGGTTCGTTTATAAAGCGTAAAAGCAAGTAAATAAACAAAGCTCGAAAGTAAATGAAAAAGGTGACGTACAAGTTACACGGGCGGAAATACAACCCGGAATTCACAATACAACATTACGTAGAAATAATAAAAATAACGCGATACAAAGATATGGACGGACCCGTATGTAAGCTAGACCGCGGAATGTGTAGATGGACCAACCCCGATTAAATACACATTATATTGTGTACTAAACGAAGGACGGAAATATGAGACTGTGGCGTATTGCTAGCCCGATCTCATATCCCGTAGTCTTGTCCCGACTCATCACGTCAAAGGTGGTCAAAGTCGTTATACGTGTTGTGATGTGCATGGTTTTGAAAATAGGAGAGTCACGTGATAGTCTTTACACGTGATGACTAATGTCGATAAAAAGGCGAGGCTTGAAAGGTGTGTCAAGGCCCTCGGTTATGGGGCTACAGGACTCACTCGGTCGAGTCATGGCCTGACTCGGTCGAGTGCGTCCTAAAAGAAGCTTTTGCCCACGGTTTGGGGTGTTACTCGGTCGAGTGGTAGGTGCACTCGGCCGAGTAGCACCTGTACGAGTTATGACTCGTGTTTTATATGTTTTAAATCGAGAGTTGGCCGAATTAAATTAAAATATGGACGAATTTAAATTTAATTCGGTTTGCTGGTAATGTAATCATGTCTCATATGATTGTAATACCGTTATCGGATTTTTGGAAGAGGAGTTGCCACGATAAACGTGGGTTTTGGAAAATGGATTCACGTGATTGGCTTTACACGTGTCGACTTAAGAGTCGTGAAAAAGACGAGGCTTAAATGTTGCATTTAAGCTCTCGGTTTTCTGGGTTACAGGACCCACTCGGTCGAGTCATGGTCTGACTCGGTCGAGTGTGCCCTCGAAAAGTAATCTGCCCAGTTTTATGGACACCACTCGATCGAGTAGCCTATGCACTCGGTCGAGTAGTCCATGTACGTACTATTAATATGCGTCTTACAAAGGTTTAATGTGGCCCCGGCATTAATGAGACCAAATGGCATGACGGTGTAGCAGTAAGTACCCCAAGGTGTAGTGAAGGTAGTCTTACTCATGTCTTCTTCCGCCATCTTGATTTGATTATACCCGGCATACCCGTCCATGAATGACAGAAGGGCGTGATCGACCGTGTTATCCACCAGTATGTCGATGTGTGGTAACGGAAAATCATCCTTCGGGCTTGCTTTGTTAAGATCCCGAAAGTCTACGCATACCCGCACCTTACCGTCCTTTTTAGGAACCGGCACGATGTTTGCGACCCAGTCCGGATATTCGGACACTTGTATGAAGCCGGCTTTGAATTGTTTGTCGACTTCTTCCTTTACTTTGAGAGACCACTCGGGCCTCATTCGACGAAGCTTCTGTTTGACCGGTTTGCACCCGTCTTTGATAGGTATGTGGTGCTCGGCTATTTCCCGGTCTATCCCCGGCATGTCCTTGTAGGACCACGCGAAGACATCTTTGAACTCTTGGAGGAGGTTTATGAACTGTTGTTTCTCCTCAGGATCTAAGGATAACC
The DNA here is from genome assembly GCA_958450325.1 of Agrostemma githago. Lineage (NCBI taxonomy): Eukaryota > Viridiplantae > Streptophyta > Magnoliopsida > Caryophyllales > Caryophyllaceae > Agrostemma > Agrostemma githago. The sequence goes on along the minus strand of OY288244.1, from coordinate 21,078,907 downwards.
CTATCTTAAGTATCTGAGGCTCTAAGGTTGTTCCCACGTTTATGGATTCGGTCTCTTCAATTACCGGATTCCGGGATTCCCTTTGCTCGAGTTGCTCGATCAGATGTGGAGGTAAGGGTACCTGTTCGGCGGATTTCTCAATGTCATAGCATAAATCATTTTTGAAAACAGGATTTAAAAGAGACAAGTCGTAAGCAGAACGGTTGTTATTATTAATTGAAAATTTGGAAAACAGCTCAAAGAGAGCAGCCATCTGATCATTGGTCAGTGGCGGAATTGGTAAAGCACTCGGGACAGACCCCGAGGTGCTAGCAGCAGGAATGATAGAAGGGAGGGGGGTTACAGGAGTGACTCTAGCACCGACTTCTCTAGACTCGACCTCAGACTCTGACTCAGACTCCGACTCAGACTCGGACTCAGACTCAGGCATGTCTCCCTCTCCGGCGACCAGCTTGTAGATCCTTCCTTGACTGTCAGTCCACTTGACAGTCTTCCTCCAGGCCCTTTTTCCCGTCTCGGAGCCAACATCCGAGATCAGCTTGGTCGGGTCAAACCTGTTGCTGCGGAGAATCAGGTTGACCAGGTCTTCCTTTGGAGTCGGGGCTACGGTGTCTTCCCCGAAGAGTAGCCCCAGCGCGGGCTCGATATTGTCCGCTCCGTCGGACTGGGTGAGGGTGAACACCTCATCTGGGATGTAGTTGCAATCCCGGGCCAAGTGGGTCCCGAGGTGCGTTGCATTGGGTTGGTATAGCCCAACCTGGACAGCCCCGAATACGGGTGTGACAAAGTAGTCAGACAACCGTGGGCTATAAGGGCTCAAGTAGGTACCCTTCATAATGTAACAGGCTTTTTCAATTCCTGCTCGGACAACGTTGTCCGGAGTGAGGGCATAGCCAAGGCCGAAGTGAGAGTCTTCGTCCTTAAGGACCTCGATGATCTTCCCAGCTGGAAGGTCGGGTCGAGAGGTAGCCCCCGGAAGGTACCCTAGGTTCTGGAGCATCGTGTCAATGCTCGTGGTGAAGTAAGGCCTAAAAAGGTACTCTTCCTCGATCATCCCCACAAAGTCGAACCCCCAGAGGTCCGTGCGGCCCGTGGCGTTACAGCTAGCCACGGTCATTGGGGTCGCCTCTAGAGTAATGATACCGTCGAGTAGAGGCATCTTGATCTTGCGGTGGAGGGTGGAGGATACAGCCTTCACCGCGTGAATCCACGGCCTTCCTAGGAGCAGGTTGAATGAGGAGGTGACATCAATCACCTGGAATTCAAGCTCCTTTTCTACTGGGCCCGTGATGATGGTCAGTTTTATGGCCCCAGCTACCGACTTTGGGCTCCCATCAAAGGCTTGGATGGTTTGAGCAGTCGGAATATAGTCAGCCTCGGTAATGCCGAGGGCTTTGGCGGTCCTTAGAGGAAGGACATTCACGGCCGACCCGTCGTCGACTAGGGTCATCGGGAGGTATTTTTCCCGGCAGATCACCGTGATGTAAAGGGCCAGGTTGTGGGAGGTCCCGAATGGCGGTAGATCGGCTTCGGAAAATGTGATCGTTGGGCCTCCTACTTTGGTCTTACCCTTCAGGTGGGGTAGGACCGTGGCTACCATTTCAGCGGGGGTAGCTAGAGAGTCGATCTTGACTTGATCGAGAGCCTTTGTAAGTGCCTCTCGATGTTCTTGCGAGCTAACAAGGAGTTGCCATATAGTAAGGTCAACTCGGGTTCTCTTCAATTGCTTCACGACGGCCGTTTCGGCGGTCGGCTCTTCAGGGGCGACTTCCATCCCGAGTGGATCGGTGATGGTTGTCGGGATAGGGGTGTCCCTAGTGCTTGTGGCTAAGTAGGGACGACCAAGGTTGTTGCTGGCTAGGACTCGAGTTTTGACTTCTCGAATCTGTTCAGGGGTGATGGGAACGGCTTCCCCTTTAGCGAGGTAGATATCATCCTCGTCGTCAAACCAGATCCCGTTCACTTGCGGGATGTAGGGGGAGATAAGGTGAGAGCAGTCGATCACCTCCCCGGCAAAGATGGCATGGGAGCTGAAAGGGTTCTCCTTGTTGTTGGGCTTATCTCCGGGTAGCGGGATCTTTCCGCTTTCAATTAAGTCCTGGATCAAGTGTTTCAGCTTCCAACACTTCTCGGTATCGTGCCCATTGCCCCGGTGGTATTGGCAATAGGCCTGAGCATTGTAGTTCTTGGAGCGTCGCTCGACCGGAACTTCAGGAGTTGGGCCTATCGGTTGGATTAGGCCTTTTGAGGATAGCCTTTGTAAGGCATAAGTATAAGTAGTACCTATATCAGTGAAGACCCGAGGTGGGGTGCTTTTCTTGGACGGGGCATCTAGTAGATTGACCGCGTCAAAAATGCTGCGGGTTGCAGCCTGGGGCTTAGTGGTGGATGAAGAGGCCCCTTGGTATCCTTTGCTAGTAGCCTTGGTGAGACTTTCTAGTCTCAGGTCGTCCTCGATCCTCATACCCATTTCAGTAAGGGTGGTGAAATTGGGTATGACTGCGTATCGGAGGTGAACACGGTAGGAAGGGAGGAGGTTCTTGACAAAATCCTCCACTAAGGTCTTCTCGTTGGGCTTATCGACCAACTTCACGCTCTCGGCCCTCCATCGTTGAAGGTATTTAGTGAAACCTTCTTTTGGCTCTTGGGCCATGACCTCCAGAGATCGCATTGTGGTTTGGATCTCGGTGTTGTCAGCATAGTTCCGAGCGAACTCGGTAGCCACATCATCCCATGTAGGGTATTTTTTCGGGTCTAGCCTGTAGTACCAGGCCCGTGGGTGCTTCTCAAGGGATGCAGCAAAAAGGTTTTTGAACATGGATGAGTCCACTCCCTTGATGGCCATGAATTCCTTGAAGGCCCGTACATGTAGTAACGAGTCCTCAGTTCCCTCGAACATGGGCAAACCCGTGAGGTTCAGGTTTGCAGGCAGCTTGTCACTCACCGTGGAGTACTCTCGGCTATTCTCCCGGTGGATATTGTTACTCCCAGTCAAATGGACTTGTTCTTCTAGCCGGCGCACTGCGCTGACCAGTTCAGTTATGGGCCCAGTAGTCCCGACATTAGGGGTCCCTTGCTCCACCGTAGCTAGGCGAGCAACAATGGCCACTTGGCCAGCCCTCATTTCGGTTAGTTGGGCCTCGATGTCGGTTTGCTTTGCGACCATGGCGTCCAAAGCGGTTTGCAGACTGTTCAAAGTAGCCATCCTTCGAGCGTGTCTGGTTGCCGGCGACCTGTCTGTAAGAACACCGCGTAATCAGAAACTGAACCCAGATCTCGGAAAAGGAAAGGAAAAGTACATCCCGAGCAACACTAGGAAAGAAGACTAGAGACTCGAGAAAGACATCTAGACGGATGACTCGATGGGTGGTATAACTTCCTTAGGATTTCGGCTTTGTGGGCCTAGTCCCGTTCGAAGGAAGGTCCACGTGAGACTTTTCCCCAGACTTTTGACTCGAGTGTATGGACGGACTTTCCTTTGTAGGGGTATGCCCTACGCGGGTCGGTCGTGCCTTGACTGATAAGGCGGACTCGGGAAAGGGGGGAAACTCGTGATATAAGATCAGCGGAGTTTCGACGCTATAGACCTTCGACATACTATGCAAAGACCCGACACATGGCTAGACGGTAGGTCCTATAATAAGGAAGGTTTACTAGGATAGTTGGATGTTTGAAACTTGAATATTGAATGAGCGGAAGAATTTCCGGGAGTTTAAAAAAAAAAAGAATTCCGAAAACCAAGATTAGAATTTTGAAAAAAATTCAGAAAATCGAGATGGTGTTGGAAATTCACGAATTAAAATGGGCAGCATGCCGACTAGAGGAAAAGGATATTTTGAGTCAAATCAGTTGATCCTAAATTTCGGCGGCATTCCGAGTTTTGAAAATTGGATATTTTGAAAAGACGGGTCCCGAAACGGACAGCATTTCGGGTTTTTCAAAATTTGGGTGTTTTTGGAAAGATGCATTTTTTGAAATGACGGTTTTTGAAAAATGACACGGAAACCAAATAGCATGTAGTCAAACAAGCATTATAACGACGCTTATGTATGCTTTACACTAAGTCTCGGTCAGTCACAATAGGGTCTATACCAACAACGATCGCATTCTCACGAAACGGGACGGACTTCCTAGCCAATTTTGAACTAGAACCTGCCGTAAAACCCCGGTGAGTTCCGCCATCGAAGTCTTTAGCGCACCCATGTAGGAATGCACCGTGGTATAGTGGGACGTCGGTCACAAGTAACCGGCCCGGGCAAAATTTGGGTTATGCATGAACCATTAAACTAATGCGCACACACTAATATTCGAATGATTTCTCTTCGAGTCTCACCCTAGGGACCCCGATGCCATGTAGTACATCAGGTATCCCCAGCAGAGTCGTCAAATTGTGGACATGACGTAGGTCCACCCCGACGCGGCCACGCGCGGGTTTGGGTAGGCGAATGAATCTCGTGGTGAGATTGCTCTTGGGTTCGAAATTTAAGTCAAAATGGAGTCGCCACCGAATTTTGTGGTTATTCGGAACCATACGAGCCCACTCTATGTCGTCATGGGCTATACACAAAGTAAGCCCACTTCGGTTTCAGAGTTCATTGGGCTCGTCCCTTTGCATTGCAATATCGATACCGTATAAACCGGCTTTCGTATATAGAATGACTCTCGTGCGCCAAGGGTTTCGGACATCCGGAAACCAAAGGTTCTGAGTAAGGGGTGAGGGTACGTGTTGGGAAGCCCACTAAGGACACCCAACCCCGCCCGCACATGGCGGCCTCTACTAAGACATCGCTCGTGTTCGTGTGTGCGCGCTAGTAAAACGATTAAATGATATGCAAACAGCGTTTTCGGGCTAAGCATATTAATAGTATGTGAACTACGTCATTTAATGCATCTTATTTTTGGTCAAAGTGATTTAGCATGCGAGGTTCGTTTATAAAGCGTAAAAGCAAGTAAATAAACAAAGCTCGAAAGTAAATGAAAAAGGTGACGTACAAGTTACACGGGCGGAAATACAACCCGGAATTCACAATACAACATTACGTAGAAATAATAAAAATAACGCGATACAAAGATATGGACGGACCCGTATGTAAGCTAGACCGCGGAATGTGTAGATGGACCAACCCCGATTAAATACACATTATATTGTGTACTAAACGAAGGACGGAAATATGAGACTGTGGCGTATTGCTAGCCCGATCTCATATCCCGTAGTCTTGTCCCGACTCATCACGTCAAAGGTGGTCAAAGTCGTTCTACGTGTTGTGATGTGCATGGTTTTGAAAATAGGAGAGTCACGTGATAGTCTTTACACGTGATGACTAATGTCGATAAAAAGGCGAGGCTTGAAAGGTGTGTCAAGGCCCTCGGTTATGGGGCTACAGGACTCACTCGGTCGAGTCATGGCCTGACTCGGTCGAGTGCGTCCTAAAAGAAGCTTCTGCCCACGGTTTGGGGTTGAAAACGACGGTCGGTCGAGTTAAATACAAATATCGCTTGATTCGAATTTAACTCGACCTCCGGTGCTATAATCGTGTATATGTACGATTATAATACCGTTGTCGGGATTTTATGAAATGTTTGTATTAGAAAATTTGAATTAGTAACGAAATGCTTCCCTCTACGTCACGACATCGAAACTAACCCTTTCGGTTTATATGATGTCGGTTTTCGTGTCAATGGGTTCCGCACTAATTAAAATGGGATCGAATACGTTCAACTACGATTAGTCGCGATCACGTCACGCCATTGAGCACATTGGGGCGGGGCTCCTCGAAAGGGCTCCACCTCCGTCGTTGCTCGTAAAAGGATTAGACGGACTTTAGGCGACAATCATAGTCAAACGTATCCGAAACCGAAATTTTGATACTAGTTATATATATATATATACACGGTATGGTTATAATGTTAGCAACGAATTGTAAAAGTTAGTATGCAAAAAGTAAAATGTTAGAATGTTAGAGTTAGTGTTAGGATTGCAATACTAGTATAAGTATAATATTAACGATACAAAAATGTAAGTAAAAGCAATAAAAATCGAGATGGGATTTAGGACACCCTCAACATACATGCTTAGTAAGGACCTCGGAAATGGGCTCGCAAATAGTGACGGGGCTATGGAGTATCGATGATGTATGTAAGTTATGGTGTGTGTGTGTGTGTGTGTGTTGTCGGTTTATCGAGGGACAAGGGACTCGATTTTTGTATGTGATTGCTTAGGGTTGTAGAGTGAAGAGTGTGGCTGAGGTGTAGGGTAAATGTAGGGTAAAATGGATGTGTAGAAGGTTGGTAAAAGTTCCTTTTTTTGAAATGAATGGGGTTAAGGGGGTATTTATAGGAAAAACCCCACGGCCTAGGGTCACTCGATCGAGTGCCCTAGTGCACTCGGTCGAGTGCCTTCAGGAATGAATCTGGTCCGGTTTTTTGACGCTCCACTCGACCGAGTGGGTCAATCCACTCGATCGAGTGGGTCAAGCAAATCGAGACAAAATAGGAAGGAATTGATATTGTTTGTTTTGATTGATTTTTTGAATTTGGATTTGTGCGCCAGCTGAACCTGGCTGATTTATGAGACGGTTTCGTCTTTGACCGGGTTTTGACCCGGTCGCTAAAAGACGGGATTTATTTTTGGTGTCGGTTTTGGCCCAAATTAGTCTCATTTTGCTCGGAACGACCCACTGGGCCTGAATTTGAGGTCTGTTTTGTGAGATTATTACTCCGCTAAAAGTCCATGTCAGATATTATTGATTTCGGGCCCAAATCCGAGTATACTAAGTCACGTTTGCGTCCGATCATCATCGGGTGTTTGTTGGGAACTGCTATAGACACTAGCAGGCAAAATGCGGGTGTCTACAGAGCCCCCACTCTGACTGAGGCTTGGACAAGGCGAAAGTCAGAGTAGCTACCAGGCCAATCGCAGATTACGACCTGGCAGCCTTCCGGTCGGGTCGTTTATAGTCCAGTAGACTTGCGTGAAGGGCTCGCCAGCCATAAGCAGAGGGTCATACCTGTCCTGCCGATAATAGCTCCGCGGGGAGTCAGACTTGTTGCATAAGTCCTAGGCGTGCCTATATGTGGGCCCATCCCGTACCATTTCGGGGAAAATGCCGCCTCGGGCGTTCCGCTGGGGAAATATGTGAGTTGTACGGGCTTGCTTTTGAAGCCTTGAGTCGTGCCTGACCTGATGATGATGCTCCGTGGGGAGTAAAACTTGCCTTTCGGGGCGTAGGTGTACCCGTATGCCGACACATCGCGTCTTGGATGTAGCATACCGGGGGAAAGTTGACTCCGTTGGGGAATTTAAGTAGTTTCGCGGGGACTTGCTTCTGAAGTCCTGAGGTGTACCTGTATGCTGACACATGATAAATTGCATGTAACACATAGGCAAAACACCGACTTGTGCTTGGGAAAATGTACTGGATTTTGAAAAAAAAGTTGGAATTTTCGAAGAAGCGATTTTTTTTGAACTTAAGGAATTTTTTTTAGAAAGAATTTAGGAAAGCTCAGGATAACTAGATTCCTATTCTGGGTTGAAGTCAGGCCTGCACATGTTGGGGCCCAATTTACTGAGGAGGCAGGGTTAGTCAGGTTATTGCCAGGCTTCCATATTATAAATACAGGTTTCCTGCTTTAGCTTCCTGCACCTCACATCAAAAACCCTTCTCTTCTCTAAAAAGAATCTCTCAGTCTTTCAAGAAATCAAGTTCCTGTCATGGGTATCGAGCATCTTACTTCAATGCTTTTTGCTTGGTCCCAACACTTTCGGGACGAAGACAGGATTCAGCTGACCCAAATGGGGATTACCAGCCTATTTCCTCTTAGGCGTCTGGTGCCTGATGTGCATTTTCTGGATGCTTGTTTGGCGCTTTGGGACACTACCCATCACGTCTTCGCGTTCCCGCGGGGAGAGATATGCCCTCTTCCCGAGGAGATCGCAGCCATTGGAGGTTGGAGCCCTGTTGCTCGCCCTGCCATTCCTCCGTTCTACCCGGACCCGAGGAGGAGACTGAGGGATTTCTTGGGTCTGTCTCATGCTGAGACAGATCGAATGGTGCGGGGAGATACTGTCTCCCTTTTCGACTTGGCTGACAAGTTCATGAATAGCCAGGATGTAAGGGCTACACCTTCTCACCGGCGTAGGGCTTTCGCGTTTTGCATGCTGCACCGCTACGTCTTCGAGGGGTTGATGGATGCTGACTCGTGCGTGGGCCAGATTAGGCTGATTGGAGTGGTTGACCAGATGGAGACTGGTCACAGCCCTGCTTGGCTAGCCACGGGAGAACTCATCATGGGTCTGGATGCTAGGCGACTTGACCCGACCCGGCAACTGACGGGGAGTACCCTTATTCTGCAGGTAAACGTCTCTCGATTTTTTCAATTTTGCTTCGCGCGATTTTTTTGTTTCGCGGTTTCTTGAAGTCCGTAAGTCACTCGATCGAGTGGTCCTACCACTCGGTCGAGTGGCGTCTGTAAAGTGTTTCTGCCGGCCTGTGAAGGGCTTACTCGATCGAGTCAGAGGGTGTACTCGATCGAGTGTCATACCTGGTAGTCTTCTGTTCGTTTTAGCGAGTCCTACTCGATCGAGTCAGATGGTGTACTCGATCGAGTGTCACACCTGACGAGCTTCTGGTTGTCTTAGAGAACCTCACTCGATCGAGTCAGAGGGTGTACTCGGTCGAGTGGGCTGTAGCGAACCATTCCGTCACTCATGAGTTGCGTATACACGTTTGCAGGTTTGGTTGTCAGAGCGCTTGTCGATCATAGAGCCTCCTCCGAGCGTTCCAAACTACCGTAGCAGCCAACTCAGTTCCAGGGGGCGTCGGATAAGCTCGAATCACCATATAAATCGGGCTTACTGGGACGAGGAATTGGTGTTCCACGGTGGCCCCTTGATTAGGTGGACGGTTGCTTGGTGGTTCCTATCCAAGCTGACGGGGTTGGCCAAGAGGGACCAAGCTCGTTACCTCGTGATCTTGTCCCTTGACTGGACAGTTCATATTTACTCGGACCGCATTCTGAGGCAGTTCGGTTCGTCTCAGCGCATTCCTGAGACTGAAGCCATTATCAGCGTCTCGCTCCAACTGACGGACGCTATGTGCGACATCTGGCTGCAGAGGTGGTTCACCCGTCCTACATGGACTATTCCCAACCCTTGCCAATCTGCTTGGGTTTCTCGAGCCTACGAGAAATGGACTTCTGAGGAGTCCGAGGAGGCTCGTAAAGCTCTGAAGGTCGATGAGGCCTTCGAACTGGTCCGTCGGGAGACGGCAAAGGACAACAGGGGATTCTACGATGAGGGAGAGACCCCTGCTACCTTGGTCCGGTTAGAGTCGGGTCTTAAGTCACATACTAAGACTCGAGCTAGAGATGCCGGTGCTAGTGGCACGCGGGGGCGGCAAAGCCCCCAGACTGACTTAGAGCGGCGACTTGGGCCAAGGCTGGCGGCCCGGGACCGACTGGGTCCGCGCGACCGGCTCCCTGAGCCCGTAAGGGCCCGACTTGGGCCAATCGAGGTGGATGAGGACTCGAGTTCCAAGAAGCGAGTCCGGGCTAAAGAGGTTCCTGTGGTGATTCGGGAACGCTCTCCTCCGCGTCGTCGTCAGTGGACGGCCAAGGAGGCCAAGGACAAAGGGAAGGGCAAGATGCCCTAAATACCGAGTCCTTAGTTTTATTATTTAAATATTATTATTATTTTTTGTCGTGTGCTTTTTTTTTGTAGTTTTTTCCCAAGCTTGTAATTTTCCCAAGCTTTTTGGGATTTTTTTTGAGTTCCTGTCTTTTCTCGTTTGCATTGGTTGTGCCCTTTTGAGGGGCTGCCTACGTATCCGCAATTAGCAGAATCAAACCAAACGTAGTTCAGGCTGAGGAAATTGCAATCTCGAATTACACCAAGACTATTGGTTCAAGATGTTTTGCGACAGTAGAATGAAATAATTCTAGCTCATTGACTTGCTTTTGTAAAATAAATGATTTTGATAAAAATTGCTAATGACATTGAGAAATGGCTAAGGGTAGTAACGCTTCAGCTGGTCCAGGTTGGTTGGGTTGACAAACTCATTCCCGTCCAGGTCCGTCAGCATTACTGCTCCCCCTGATAGGATTTTCTTCACCAGATACGGCCCAGCCCAGTTGGGTTTGAATTTTCCCCTTGGGTCAACTGGTAGCAAGGCTCGAACAGACTTAAGGACTAGATCCCCTTCTTTAATGTTCATGGGCCTTACTCGCTTGTTGAAGGCTCGTTGGATCCGTTTTTGGTAAATTTGAATGTTGTTGAGAGCGCGGGACCGTCGATCATCTAATAGAACCAACGAATCGTACCGTGCTCGAACCCAGTCAGCTTCGGGTACTTGACTTTCTAGCAGAATTCTGAGGGACGGTACCTCTAGCTCCACTGGTTGGACGGCCTCCATCCCATAGGTTAGGTAGTATGGTGTCGCTCCGGTTGCGGTGCGAATTGACGTCCGGTACCCCCATAGGGCAAAAGGTATTTTGTCGGGCCAGTCCCGATAATTATCAGCCATTTTTTTGAGTATGGTGACAATCGTTTTATTGGCTGCCTCTACCGCTCCATTGGTTTGGGGACGGTAGGGCGAGGATGTGTGCCTTTGAATTTTATATTTGGCCAGCAGGGCCGCGGTCTCAGCTTGGAAATGGGTTCCATGATCACTGATAAATTCATGCGGGGTTCCATACCGGCATATTATCTTGTTCTGGATAAATTTGGCAACATGTTTAGCATTGAGGATGCGATATGATTCAGCTTCGACCCATTTGGTGAAATAGTCGATAGCCACCAAAATGAAGCAATGTCCACCAGTACCGGAGGGATTTACTTTCCCGATTATGTCGATACCCCATGTCGAGAACGGCCAGGGTGACGTCATGGTATAGAGCAGAGACGGCGGCATATGCTGCACATTGCCAAAGATTTGACAGTTATGGCAATGTTTGACATATAATTGGCAGTCGGCCTCCATGGTGTTCCAGTAATATCCGAGCCTCATGATTTTTCGGACCAGCATGTGAGCATTCATGTGTGGACCGTTTTCGCCATCATGTACTTCGGCCATTACCTTCTCGGCCTTATATTTGTCAACACAAAGGAGAAGAGCCCCCTGTGCCGTCTTTTTGTACAGTTGCCCGTCATCAGTACGGATGAACTGGGTGGCTAGCCTCCGTAAGGCTTTCTTGGCTCGGTTTTCCGTCCCGGGGGGATACTCTCCGTTGGTCAGGTATGTTAACACGGCTTGGTACCATGGTTCGGGATCGGTTATCTCGATGTCTTCAATGTCATAGACGTATGCCGGCTCGGACCGTCTTTCGACGCAAATTGGCATACTGGTCACATGGTCGGGAATGTTCAGTAAAGATGCTAATTTTGAGAGTGCATCTGCAAACTGATTTTCTTCCCGAGGCAGGTATATGTATTCTACCTTTTGGAATTGTTTCTCGAGATCCCTTACTCGTGCCTGGTAGGCCACGAGATTAGCATTCCGAGTCTTCCATTTTTGAAGTGCTTGGTTAATGACCAAGGATGAGTCGCCATGTACCCGGAGATTTGTGATCCCCAGGTTGGCGGCGGCTTGTAGCCCATAAATGCATGCTTCGTATTCTGCTGCATTGTTAGTGACGTCAAAGTCCAGCTTGATGGAGACGGGAGTATGCTCCCCTCTTGGTGATATTAGGAGGATCCCGACTCCGAACCCTCGAAAACTAGATGCCCCGTCCAAGAAGAACACCCCACCTCGGGTCTTCACTGATATAGGTACTACCTATACTTATGCCTTACAAAGGCTATCCTCAAAAGGCCTAATCCAACCGATAGGCCCAACTCCTGAAGTTCCGGTCGAGCGACGCTCCAAGAACTACAATGCTCAGGCCTATTGCCAATACCACCGGGGCAATGGGCACGATACCGAGAAGTGTTGGAAGCTGAAACACTTGATCCAGGACTTAATTGAAAGCGGAAAGATCCCGCTACCCGGAGATAAGCCCAACAACAAGGAGAACCCTTTCAGCTCCCATGCCATCTTTGCCCTTCCCTTTGTCCTTGGCCTCCTTGGCCGTCCACTGACGACGACGCGGAGGAGAGCGTTCCCGAATCACCACAGGAACCTCTTTAGCCCGGACTCGCTTCTTGGAACTCGAGTCCTCATCCACCTCGATTGGCCCAAGTCGGGCCCTTACGGGCTCAGGGAGCCGGTCACGCGGACCCAGTCGGTCCCGGGCCGCCAGCCTTGGCCCAAGTCGCCGCTCTAAGTCAGTCTGGGGGCTTTGCCGCCCCCGCGTGCCACTAGCACCGGCATCTCTAGCTCGAGTCTTAGTATGTGACTTAAGACCCGACTCTAACCGGACCAAGGTAGCAGGGGTCTCTCCCTCATCGTAGAATCCCCTGTTGTCCTTTGCCGTCTCCCGACGGACCAGTTCGAAGGCCTCATCGACCTTCAGAGCTTTACGAGCCTCCTCGGACTCCTCAGAAGTCCATTTCTCGTAGGCTCGAGAAACCCAAGCAGATTGGCAAGGGTTGGGAATAGTCCATGTAGGACGGGTGAACCACCTCTGCAGCCAGATGTCGCACATAGCGTCCGTCAGTTGGAGCGAGACGCTGATAATGGCTTCAGTCTCAGGAATGCGCTGAGACGAACCGAACTGCCTCAGAATGCGGTCCGGGTAATATGAACTGTCCAGTCAAGGGACAAGATCACGAGGTAACGAGCTTGGTCCCTCTTGGCCAACCCCGTCAGCTTGGATAGGAACCACCAAGCAACCGTCCACCTAATCAAGGGGCCACCGTGGAACACCAATTCCTCGTCCCAGTAAGCCCGATTTATATGGTGATTCGAGCTTATCCGACGCCCCCTGGAACTGAGTTGGCTGCTACGGTAGTTTGGAACGCTCGGAGGAGGCTCTATGATCGACAAGCGCTCCGACAACCAAACCTGCAAACGTGTACACGCAACTCATGAGTGACGGAATGGTTCGCTACAGCCCACTCGACCGAGTACACCCTCTGACTCGATCGAGTGAGGTTCTCTAAGACAACCAGAAGCTCGTCAGGTGTGACACTCGATCGAGTACACCATCTGACTCGATCGAGTAGGACTCGCTAAAACGAACAGAAGACTACCAGGTATGACACTCGATCGAGTACACCCTCTGACTCGATCGAGTAAGCCCTTCACAGGCCGGCAGAAACAGTTTACAGACGCCACTCGACCGAGTGGTAGGACCACTCGATCGAGTGACCTACGGACTTCAAGAAACCGCGAAAAAAAAAAATCGCGCGAAGCAAAATTGAAAAAATCGAGAGACGTTTACCTGCAGAATAAGGGTACTCCCCGTCAGTTGCCGGGTCGGGTCAAGTCGCCTAGCATCCAGACCCATGATGAGTTCTCCCGTGGCTAGCCAAGCAGGGCTGTGACCAGTCTCCATCTGGTCAACCACTCCAATCAGCCTAATCTGGCCCACGCACGAGTCAGCATCCATCAACCCCTCGAAGACGTAGCGGTGCAGCATGCAAAACGCGAAAGCCCTACGCCGGTGAGAAGGTGTAGCCCTTACATCCTGGCTATTCATGAACTTGTCAGCCAAGTCGAAAAGGGAGACAGTATCTCCCCGCACCATTCGATCTGTCTCAGCATGAGACAGACCCAAGAAATCCCTCAGTCTCCTCCTCGGGTCCGGGTAGAACGGAGGAATGGCAGGGCGAGCAACAGGGCTCCAACCTCCAATGGCTGCGATCTCCTCGGGAAGAGGGCATATCTCTCCCCGCGGGAACGCGAAGACGTGATGGGTAGTGTCCCAAAGCGCCAAACAAGCATCCAGAAAATGCACATCAGGCACCAGACGCCTAAGAGGAAATAGGCTGGTAATCCCCATTTGGGTCAGCTGAATCCTGTCTTCGTCCCAAAAGTGTTGGGACCAAGCAAAAAGCATTGAAGTAAGATGCTCGATACCCATGACAGGAACTTGATTTCTTGAAAGACTGAGAGATTCTTTTTAGAGAAGAGAAGGGTTTTTTATGAGGTGCAGGAAGCTGAAGCAGGAAACCTGTATTTATAATATGGAAGCCTGGCAATAACCTGACTAACCCTGCCTCCTCAGTAAATTGGGCCCCAACATGTGCAGGCCTGACTTCAACCCAGAATAGGAATCTAGTTATCCTGAGCTTTCCTAAATTCTTTCTAAAAAAAATTCCTTAAGTTCAAAAAAAATCGCTTCTTCGAAAATTCCAACTTTTTTTTTCAAAATCCAGTACATTTTCCCCAGCACAAGTTGGTGTTTTGCCTATGTGTTACATGTAATTTATCATGTGTCAGCATACAGGTACACCTCAGGACTTCAGAAGCAAGTCCCCGCGAAACTACTTAAATTCCCCAACGGAGTCAACTTTCCCCCGGTATGCTACATCCAAGACGCGATGTGTCGGCATACGGGTACACCTACGCCCCGAAAGGCAAGTTTTACTCCCCACGGAGCATCATCATCAGGTCAGGCACGACTCAAGGCTTCAAAAGCAAGCCCGTACAACTCACATATTTCCCCAGCGGAACGCCCGAGGCGGCATTTTCCCCGAAATGGTACGGGATGGGCGCACATATAGGCACGCCTAGGACTTATGCAACAAGTCTGACTCCCCACGGAGCTATTATCGGCAGGACAGGTATGACCCTCTGCTTATGGCTGGCGAGCCCTTCACGCAAGTCTACTGGACTATAAACGACCCGACCGGAAGGCTGCCAGGTCGTAATCTGCGATTGGCCTGGTAGCTACTCTGACTTTCGCCTTGTCCAAGCCTCAGTCAGAGTGGGGGCTCTGTAGACACCCGCATTTTGCCTGCTAGTGTCTATAGCAGTTCCCAACAAACACCCGATGATGATCGGACGCAAACGTGACTTAGTATACTCGGATTTGGGCCCGAAATCAATAATATCTGACATGGACTTTTAGCGGAGTAATAATCTCACAAAACAGACCTCAAATTCAGGCCCAGTGGGTCGTTCTGAGCAAAATGAGACTAATTTGGGCCAAAACCGACACCAAAAATAAATCCTGTCTTTTAGCGACCGGGTCAAAACCCGGTCAAAGACGAAATCGTCTCATAAATCAGCCAGGTTCAGCTGGCGCACAAATCCAAATTCAAAAAATCAATCAAAACAAACAATATCAATTCCTTCCTATTTTGTCTCGATTTGCTTGACCCACTCGATCGAGTGGATTGACCCACTCGGTCGAGTGGAGCGTCAAAAAACCGGACCAGATTCATTCCTGAAGGCACTCGACCGAGTGCACTAGGGCACTCGATCGAGTGACCCTAGGCCGTGGGGTTTTTCCTATAAATACCCCCTTAACCCCATTCATTTCAAAAAAAGGAACTTTTACCAACTCTTACACATCCATTTTTACCCCATATTCACCTCACATTTCAGTCACATTTTCTACACTACAAGCCTTAGCAACCCTAAGCCCTATACACAAAAAACCGAGTCCCTTGTCCCTCGATAAACCGACAACACACACACACACACACACCATAACTTACATACATCCTCGATACTCCATAGTCCCGTCACTATTCGCGAGCCCATTTCCGAGGTCCTTACGAAGCATGTATGTTGAGGGTGTCCTAAACCCCATCTCGATCTTTATTGCTTTTATTTACATTTTTGTATCGTTAATATTATACTTATACTAGTATTGCAATCCTAACACTCTAACATTTTTACTTTTTTGCATACTAACTTTTACATTTCGTTGCTAACATTATAACCATACCGTGTATATATATATAACTAGTATCAAAATCTCGGTTTCGGATACGTTTGACTATAATTGTCGCCTAAAGTCCGTCTAATCCTTTTACGAGCAACGACGGAGGTGGAGCCCTTTCGAGGAGCCCCGCCCCAATGTGCTCAAAGGCGTGACGTGATCGCGACTAATCGTAGTTGAACGTATTCGATCCCATTTTAATTAGTGCGGAACCCATTGACACGAAAACCGACATCATATAAACCGAAAGGGTTAGTTTCGATGTCGTGACGTAGAGGGAAGCATTTCGTTACTAATTCAAATTTTCTAATACAAACATTTCATAAAATCCCGACAACGGTATTATAATCGTACATATACACGATTATAGCAACGGAGGTCGAGTTAAATTCGAATCAAGCGATATTTGTATTTAACACGACCGACCGTCGTTTTCAACCCCAAAAATGAAACGAGTTAACACTCGTACATGGACTACTCGACCGAGTGCATAGGCTACTCGATCGAGTGGTGTCCATAAAACTGGGCAGATTACTTTTCGAGGGCACACTCGACCGAGTCAGACCATGACTCGACCGAGTGGGTCCTGTAACCCAGAAAACCGAGAGCTTAAATGCAACATTTAAGCCTCGTCTTTTTCACGACTCTTAAGTCGACACGTGTAAAGCCAATCACGTGAATCCATTTTCCAAAACCCACGTTTATCGTGGCAACTCCTCTTCCAAAAATCCGATAACGGTATTACAATCATATGAGACATGATTACATTACCGGCAAACCGAATTAAATTTAAATTCGTCCATATTTTAATTTAATTCGGCCAACTCTCGATTTAAAACATATAAAACACGAGTCATAACTCGTACAGGTGCTACTCGGCCGAGTGCACCTACCACTCGACCGAGTAACACCCCAAACCGTGGGCAGAAGCTTCTTTTAGGACGCACTCGACCGAGTCAGGCCATGACTCGACCGAGTGAGTCCTGTAGCCCCATAACCGAGGGCCTTGACACACCTTTCAAGCCTCGCCTTTTTATCGACATTAGTCATCACGTGTAAAGACTATCACGTGACTCTCCTATTTTCAAAACCATGCACATCACAACACGTAGAACGACTTTGACCACCTTTGACGTGATGAGTCGGGACAAGACTACGGGATATGAGATCGGGCTAGCAATACGCCACAGTCTCATATTTCCGTCCTTTGTTTAGTACACAATATAATGTGTATTTAATCGGGGTTGGTCCATCTACACATTCCGCGGTCTAGCTTACATACGGGTCCGTCCATATCTTTGTATCGCGTTATTTTTATTATTTCTACGTAATGTTGTATTGTGAATTCCGGGTTGTATTTCCGCCCGTGTAACTTGTACGTCACCTTTTTCATTTACTTTCGAGCTTTGTTTATTTACTTGCTTTTACGCTTTATAAACGAACCTCGCATGCTAAATCACTTTGACCAAAAATAAGATGCATTAAATGACGTAGTTCACATACTATTAATATGCTTAGCCCAAAACGCTGTTTGCATATCATTTAATCGTTTTACTAGCGCGCACACACGAACACGAGCGATGTCTTAGTAGAGGCCGCCATGTGCGGGCGGGGTTGGGTGTCCTTAGTGGGCTTCCCAACACGTACCCTCACCCCTTACTCAGAACCTTTGGTTTCCGGATGTCCGAAACCCTTGGCGCACGAGAGTCATTCTATATACGAAAGCCGGTTTATACGGTATCGATATTGCAATGCAAAGGGACGAGCCCAATGAACTCTGAAACCGAAGTGGGCTTACTTTGTGTATAGCCCATGACGACATAGAGTGGGCTCGTATGGTTCCGAATAACCACAAAATTCGGTGGCGACTCCATTTTGACTTAAATTTCGAACCCGAGAGCAATCTCACCACGAGATTCATTCGCCTACCCAAACCCGCGCGTGGCCGCGTCGGGGTGGACCTACGTCATGTCCACAATTTGGCGACTCCGCTGGGGATACCTGATGTACTACATGGCATCGGGGTTCCTAGGGTGAGACTCGAAGAGAAATCGTTCGAATATTAGTGTGTGCGCATTAGTTTAATGGTTCATGCATAACCCAAATTTTGCCCGGGCCGGTTACTTGTGACCGACGTCCCACTATACCACGGTGCATTCCTACATGGGTGCGCTAAAGACTTCGATGGCGGAACTCACCGGGGTTTTACGGCAGGTTCTAGTTCAAAATTGGCTAGGAAGTCCGTCCCGTTTCGTGAGAATGCGATCGTTGTTGGTATAGACCCTATTGTGACTGACCGAGACTTAGTGTAAAGCATACATAAGCGTCGTTATAATGCTTGTTTGACTACATGCTACTTGGTTTCCGTGTCGTTTTTTCCAAAAAGCGTTATTTCAAAAAATGCATCTTTCCAAAAACACCCAAATTTTGAAAAACCCGAAATGCTGTCCGTTTCGGGACCCGTCTTTTCAAAATATCCAATTTTCAAAACTCGGAATGCCGCCGAAATTTAGGATCAACTGATTTGACTCAAAATATCCTTTTCCTCTAGTCGGCATGCTGCCCATTTTAATTCGTGAATTTCCAACACCATCTCGATTTTCTGAATTTTTTTCAAAATTCTAATCTTGGTTTTCGGAATTCCGTTTTTTTTTCAAAACTCCCGGAAATTCTTCCGCTCATTCAATATTCAAGTTTCAAACATCCAACTATCCTAGTAAACCTTCCTTATTATAGGACCTACCGTCTAGCCATGTGTCGGGTCTTTGCATAGTATGTCGAAGGTCTATAGCGTCGAAACTCCGCTGATCTTATATCACGAGTTTCCCCCCTTTCCCGAGTCCGCCTTATCAGTCAAGGCACGACCGACCCGCGTAGGGCATACCCCTACAAAGGAAAGTCCGTCCATACACTCGAGTCAAAAGTCTGGGGAAAAGTCTCACGTGGACCTTCCTTCGAACGGGACTAGGCCCACAAAGCCGAAATCCTAAGGAAGTTATACCACCCATCGAGTCATCCGTCTAGATGTCTTTCTCGAGTCTTTAGTCTCCTTTCCTAGGGTTGCTCGGGATGTACTTTTCCTTTCCTTTTCCGAGATCTGGGTTCAGTTTCTGATTACGCGGTGTTCTTACAGACAGGCCACCGGCAACCAGACACGCTCGAAGGATGGCTACTTTGAACAGTCTACAAACCGCTTTGGACGCCATGGTCGCAAAGCAAACCGACATCGAGGCCCAACTAACCGAAATGAGGGCTGGCCAAGTGGCCATTGTTGCTCGCCTAGCTACGGTGGAGCAAGGGGCCCCTAATGTCGGGACTACTAGGCCCATAACTGAACTGGTCAGCGCAGTGCGCCGGCTAGAAGAACAAGTCCATTTGACTGGGAGTAACAATATCCACCGGGAGAATAGCCGAGAGTACTCCACGGTGAGTGACAAGCTGCCTGCAAACCTGAACCTCACAGGTTTGCCCATGTTCGAGGGAACTGAGGACCCGTTACTACATGTACGGGCCTTCAAGGAATTCATGGCCATCAAGGGAGTGGACTCATCCATGTTCAAAAACCTTTTTGCTGCATCCCTTGAGAAGCACCCACGGGCCTGGTACTATAGGCTAGACCCGAAAAAATACCCTACATGGGATGATGTGGCTACCGAGTTCGCTCGGAACTATGCTGACAACACCGAGATCCAAACCACAATGCGATCTCTGGAGGTCATGGCCCAAGAGCCAAAAGAAGGTTTCACTAAATACCTTCAACGCTGGAGGGCCGAGAGCGTGAAGTTGGTCGATAAGCCCAACGAGAAGACCTTAGTGGAGGCTTTTGTCAAGAACCTCCTCCCTTCCTACCGGGTTCACCTCCGGTACGCAGTCATACCCAATTTCACCACCCTTACTGAAATGGGTATGAGGATCGAGGACGACCTGAGACTAGAAAGTCTCACCAAGGCTACTAGCAAAGGATACCAAGGGGCCTCTTCATCCACCACTAAGCCCCAGGCTGCAACCCGCAGCATTTTTGACGCGGTCAATCTACTAGATGCCCCGTCCAAGAAGAACACCCCACCTCGGGTCTTCACTGATATAGGTACTACCTATACTTATGCCTTACAAAGGCTATCCTCAAAAGGCCTAATCCAACCGATAGGCCCAACTCCTGAAGTTCCGGTCGAGCGACGCTCCAAGAACTACAATGCTCAGGCCTATTGCCAATACCACCGGGGCAATGGGCACGATACCGAGAAGTGTTGGAAGCTGAAACACTTGATCCAGGACTTAATTGAAAGCGGAAAGATCCCGCTACCCGGAGATAAGCCCAACAACAAGGAGAACCCTTTCAGCTCCCATGCCATCTTTGCCGGGGAGGTGATCGACTGCTCTCACCTTATCTCCCCCCTACATCCCGCAAGTGAACGGGATCTGGTTTGACGACGAGGATGATATCTACCTCGCTAAAGGGGAAGCCGTTCCCATCACCCCTGAACAGATTCGAGAAGTCAAAACTCGAGTCATAGCCAGCTTGGTCGTCCCTACTTAGCCACAAGCACTAGGGACACCCCTATCCCGACAACCATCACCGATCCACTCGGGATGGAAGTCGCCCCTGAAGAGCCGACCGCCGAAACGGCCGTCGTGAAGCAATTGAAGAGAACCCGAGTTGACCTTACTATATGGCAACTCCTTGTTAGCTCGCAAGAACATCGAGAGGCACTTACAAAGGCTCTCGATCAAGTCAAGATCGACTCTCTAGCTACCCCCGCTGAAATGGTAGCCACGGTCCTACCCCACCTGAAGGGTAAGACCAAAGTAGGAGGCCCAACGATCACATTTTCCGAAGCCGATCTACCGCCATTCGGGACCTCCCACAACATGGCCCTCTACATCACGGTGATTTGCCGGGGGAAGTACCTCCCGATGACCCTAGTTGATGACGGGTCGGCCGTGAATGTCCTTCCTCTAAGGACCGCCAAAGCCCTCGGCATTATCGAGGCTGACTATATTCCGACTGCTCAAACCATCCAAGCCTTTGATGGAAGCCCAAAGTCGGTAGCTGGGGCCATAAAACTGACCATCATCACGGGCCCAGTAGAAAAGGAGCTTGAATTCCAGGTGATTGATGTCACCTCCTCATTCAACCTGCTCCTAGGAAGGCCGTGGATTCACGCGGTGAAAGCTGTATCCTCCACCCTCCACCGCAAGATCAAGATGCCTCTACTCGACGGTATCATTACTCTAGAGGCGACCCCAATGACCGTGGCTAGCTGTAACGCCACGGGCCGCACGGACCTCTGGGGGTTCGACTTTGTGGGGATGATCGAGGAAGAGTACCTTTTTAGGCCTTACTTCACCACGAGCATTGACACGATGCTCCAGAACCTAGGGTACCTTCCGGGGGCTACCTCTCGACCCAACCTTCCAGCTGGGAAGATCATCGAGGTCCTTAAGGACGAAGACTCTCACTTTGGCCTTGGCTATGCCCTCACTCCGGACAACGTTGTCCGAGCAGGAATTGAAAAAGCCTGCAACATTATGAAGGGTACCTACTTGAGCCCTTATAGCCCACGGTTGTCTGACTACTTTGTCACACCCGTATTCGGGGCTGTCCAGGTTGGACTATACCAACCCAATGCAACGCACCTCGGGACCCACTTGGCCCGGGATTGCAACTACATCCCAGATGAGGTGTTCACCCTCACCCAGTCCAACGGAGCGGACGATATCGAGCCCGCGCTGGGGCTACTTTTCGGGGAAGACACCGTAGCCCCGACTCCAAAGGAAGACCTGGTCAACCTGATTCTCCGCAGCAACAGGTTTGACCCGACCAAGCTGATCTCGGATGTTGGCTCCGAGACGGGAAAAAGGGCCTGGAGGAAGACTGTCAAGTGGACTGACAGTCAAGGAAGGATCTACAAGCTGGTCGCCGGAGAGGGAGACATGCCTGAGTCTGAGTCCGAGTCTGAGTCGGAGTCTGAGTCAGAGTCTGAGGTCGAGTCTAGAGAAGTCGGTGCTAGAGTCACTCCTGTAACCCCCCTCCCTTCTATCATTCCTGCTGCTAGCACCTCAGGGTCTGTCCCGAGTGCTTTACCAATTCCGCCACTGACCAATGATCAGATGGCTGCTCTCTTTGAGCTGTTTTCCAAATTTTCAATTAATAATAACAACCGTTCTGCTTACGACTTGTCTCTTTTAAATCCTGTTTTCAAAAATGATTTATGCTATGACATTGAGAAATCCGCCGAACAGGTACCCTTACCTCCACATCTGATCGAGCAACTCGAGCAAAGGGAATCCCGGAATCCGGTAATTGAAGAGACCGAATCCATAAACGTGGGAACAACCTTAGAGCCTCAGATACTTAAGATAGGGTTATCCTTAGATCCTGAGGAGAAACAACAGTTCATAAACCTCCTCCAAGAGTTCAAAGATGTCTTCGCGTGGTCCTACAAGGACATGCCGGGGATAGACCGGGAAATAGCCGAGCACCACATACCTATCAAAGACGGGTGCAAACCGGTCAAACAGAAGCTTCGTCGAATGAGGCCCGAGTGGTCTCTCAAAGTAAAGGAAGAAGTCGACAAACAATTCAAAGCCGGCTTCATACAAGTGTCCGAATATCCGGACTGGGTTGCAAACATCGTGCCGGTTCCTAAAAAGGACGGTAAGGTGCGGGTATGCGTAGACTTTCGGGATCTTAACAAAGCAAGCCCGAAGGATGATTTTCCGTTACCACACATCGACATACTGGTGGATAACACGGCCGATCATGCCCTTCTGTCATTCATGGACGGGTATGCCGGGTATAATCAAATCAAGATGGCGGAAGAAGAAATGAATAAGACTACCTTCACTACACCTTGGGGTACTTACTGCTACACCGTCATGCCATTTGGTCTCATTAATGCCGGGGCCACATACCAAAGGACCGCTACCACTTTACTACACGACATGATGCATAAAGAGGTAGAGGTCTATGTAGACAACATGATCGTCAAATCCAAAGAACGGGACGGTCACATCACCGCCCTAAGAAAATTCTTCACCCGACTGCGCAAATACAACATGAGGCTAAACCCTCAAAAGTGCAGTTTTGGGGTAACGTCAGGCAAATTACTGGGTCATATCGTTAGCCAACGAGGTATCGAAGTCGACCCAGCTAAAATCAAAGCCATTACCGAGATGCAAGCTCCTAAAACCGAAAAAGAAATAAGGGGATTTCTCGGGAAAGTCCAGTACATTAGTCGATTCATTTCCAAGCTAACAATGGTATGTGAACCAATTTTCAAGAAACTGAAAATAGGGGAGCGGGTACTATGGGATGACAAATGCCAAGCTGCTTTCGACAAAATCAAGGAAATTCTGTCGGCTCCGCCAGTTTTGATGCCACCTCAACCCGGTTTGCCTCTGTCGTTATACCTAACAACGACCGAGACAGCCATGGGGGCTATGCTGGCTCAGACAGTTGACTCCGAAGAGCGAGCCATCTACTACATCAGTAAGAAGTTTTTAGAGTATGAGTGCAAATATACCATGCTCGAAAAGACGTGCTTGGCTCTAGTCTGGGCCACTAAAAAGCTCCGACATTATATGCTCAGCTATGAGGTCCATGTGCTATCCAGGATGGACCCGATCAAGTACCTCTTCGAAAAACCCATCCTTAACGGTCGGATTTCAAGATGGACTCTAATGTTGGCAGAGTTCGACCTAAAATTTGTACCTTTAAAAGCTATTAAGGGGCGAATAGTAGCTGAATTCCTCGCCGACAGCCCGGTAACTGAGGAAGGGCACACCGATACCTGGTCCTTCCCAGACGAAGATATTTTCCATACCGATGCCGAAACATGGGATTTATACTTCGACGGAGCATCTAATTTTCGAGGGTTCGGAGTCGGGATCCTCCTAATATCACCAAGAGGGGAGCATACTCCCGTCTCCATCAAGCTGGACTTTGACGTCACTAACAATGCAGCAGAATACGAAGCATGCATTTATGGGCTACAAGCCGCCGCCAACCTGGGGATCACAAATCTCCGGGTACATGGCGACTCATCCTTGGTCATTAACCAAGCACTTCAAAAATGGAAGACTCGGAATGCTAATCTCGTGGCCTACCAGGCACGAGTAAGGGATCTCGAGAAACAATTCCAAAAGGTAGAATACATATACCTGCCTCGGGAAGAAAATCAGTTTGCAGATGCACTCTCAAAATTAGCATCTTTACTGAACATTCCCGACCATGTGACCAGTATGCCAATTTGCGTCGAAAGACGGTCCGAGCCGGCATACGTCTATGACATTGAAGACATCGAGATAACCGATCCCGAACCATGGTACCAAGCCGTGTTAACATACCTGACCAACGGAGAGTATCCCCCCGGGACGGAAAACCGAGCCAAGAAAGCCTTACGGAGGCTAGCCACCCAGTTCATCCGTACTGATGACGGGCAACTGTACAAAAAGACGGCACAGGGGGCTCTTCTCCTTTGTGTTGACAAATATAAGGCCGAGAAGGTAATGGCCGAAGTACATGATGGCGAAAACGGTCCACACATGAATGCTCACATGCTGGTCCGAAAAATCATGAGGCTCGGATATTACTGGAACACCATGGAGGCCGACTGCCAATTATATGTCAGACATTGCCATAACTGTCAAATCTTTGGCAATGTGCAGCATATGCCGCCGTCTCTGCTCTATACCATGACGTCACCCTGGCCGTTCTCGACATGGGGTATCGACATAATCGGGAAAGTAAATCCCTCCGGTACTGGTGGACACTGCTTCATTTTGGTGGCTATCGACTATTTCACCAAATGGGTCGAAGCTGAATCATATCGCATCCTCAATGCTAAACATGTTGCCAAATTTATCCAGAACAAGATAATATGCCGGTATGGAACCCCGCATGAATTTATCAGTGATCATGGAACCCATTTCCGAGCTGAGACCGCTGCCCTGCTGGCCAAATATAAAATTCAAAGGCACACATCCTCGCCCTACCGTCCCCAAACCAATGGAGCGGTAGAGGCAGCCAATAAAACGATTGTCACCATACTCAAAAAGATGGCTGACAATTATCGGGACTGGCCCGACAAAATACCTTTTGCCCTATGGGGGTACCGGACGTCAATTCGCACCGCAACCGGAGCGACACCATACTACCTAACCTATGGGATGGAGGCCGTCCAACCAGTGGAGCTAGAGGTACCGTCCCTCAGAATTCTGCTAGAAAGTCAAGTACCCGAAGCTGACTGGGTTCGAGCACGGTACGATTCGTTGGTTCTATTAGATGAACGACGGTCCCGCGCTCTCAACAACATTCAAATTTACCAAAAACGGATCCAACGAGCCTTCAACAAGCGAGTAAGGCCCAGGAACATTAAAGAAGGGGATCTAGTCCTTAAGTCTGTTCGAGCCTTGCTAACAGTTGACCCAAGGGGAAAATTCAAACCCAACTGGGCTGGGCCGTATCTGGTGAAGAAAATCCTATCAGGGGGAGCAGTAATGCTGACGGACCTGGACGGGAATGAGTTTGTCAACCCAACCAACCTGGACCAGCTGAAGCGTTACTACCCTTAGCCATTTCTCAATGTCATTAGCAATTTTTATCAAAATCATTCATTTTACAAAAGCAAGTCAATGAGCTAGAATTATTTCATTCTACTGTCGCAAAACATCTTGAACCAATAGTCTTGGTGTAATTCGAGATTGCAATTTCCTCAGCCTGAACTACGTTTGGTTTGATTCTGCTAATTGCGGATACGTAGGCAGCCCCTCAAAAGGGCACAACCAATGCAATCGAGAAAAGACAGGAACGGTTTTAATAATAAACTTCCTTTTATTTATCACAAAAAAAAAAAATCCCAAAAAGCTTGGGAAAATTACAAGTGCAGGAATTCAAAAAAAAACTACAAAAAAAAAGCACACGAACAAAAAATAATAATAATATTTAAATAATAAAACTAAGGACTCGGTATTTAGGGCATCTTGCCCTTCCCTTTGTCCTTGGCCTCCTTGGCCGTCCACTGACGACGACGCGGAGGAGAGCGTTCCCGAATCACCACAGGAACCTCTTTAGCCCGGACTCGCTTCTTGGAACTCGAGTCCTCATCCACCTCGATTGGCCCAAGTCGGGCCCTTACGGGCTCAGGGAGCCGGTCACGCGGACCCAGTCGGTCCCGGGCCGCCAGCCTTGGCCCAAGTCGCCGCTCTAAGTCAGTCTGGGGGCTTTGCCGACCCCGCGTGCCACTAGCACCGGCATCTCTAGCTCGAGTCTTAGTATGTGACTTAAGACCCGACTCTAACCGGACCAAGGTAGCAGGGGTCTCTCCCTCATCGTAGAATCCCCTGTTGTCCTTTGCCGTCTCCCGACGGACCAGTTCGAAGGCCTCATCGATCTTCAGAGCTTTACGAGCCTCCTCGGACTCCTCAGAAGTCCATTTCTCGTAGGCTCGAGAAACCCAAGCAGATTGGCAAGGGTTGGGAATAGTCCATGTAGGACGGGTGAACCACCTCTGCAGCCAGATGTCGCACATAGCGTCCGTCAGTTGGAGCGAGACGCTGATAATGGCTTCAGTCTCAGGAATGCGCTGAGACGAACCGAACTGCCTCAGAATGCGGTCCGGGTAAATGTGAACTGTCCAGTCAAGGGACAAGATCACGAGGTAACGAGCTTGGTCCCTCTTGGCCAACCCCGTCAGCTTGGATAGGAACCACCAAGCAACCGTCCACCTAATCAAGGGGCCACCGTGGAACACCAATTCCTCGTCCCAGTAAGCCCGATTTATATGGTGATTCGAGCTTATCCGACGCCCCCTGGAACTGAGTTGGCTGCTACGGTAGTTTGGAACGCTCGGAGGAGGCTCTATGATCGACAAGCGCTCCGACAACCAAACCTGCAAACGTGTACACGCAACTCATGAGTGACGGAATGGTTCGCTACAGCCCACTCGACCGAGTACACCCTCTGACTCGATCGAGTGAGGTTCTCTAAGACAACCAGAAGCTCGTCAGGTGTGACACTCGATCGAGTACACCATCTGACTCGATCGAGTAGGACTCGCTAAAACGAACAGAAGACTACCAGGTATGACACTCGATCGAGTACACCCTCTGACTCGATCGAGTAAGCCCTTCACAGGCCGGCAGAAACACTTTACAGACGCCACTCGACCGAGTGGTAGGACCACTCGATCGAGTGACTTACGGACTTCAAGAAACCGCGAAACAAAAAAATCGCGCGAAGCAAAATTGAAAAAATCGAGAGACGTTTACCTGCAGAATAAGGGTACTCCCCGTCAGTTGCCGGGTCGGGTCAAGTCGCCTAGCATCCAGACCCATGATGAGTTCTCCCGTGGCTAGCCAAGCAGGGCTGTGACCAGTCTCCATCTGGTCAACCACTCCAATCAGCCTAATCTGGCCCACGCACGAGTCAGCATCCATCAACCCCTCGAAGACGTAGCGGTGCAGCATGCAAAACGCGAAAGCCCTACGCCGGTGAGAAGGTGTAGCCCTTACATCCTGGCTATTCATGAACTTGTCAGCCAAGTCGAAAAGGGAGACAGTATCTCCCCGCACCATTCGATCTGTCTCAGCATGAGACAGACCCAAGAAATCCCTCAGTCTCCTCCTCGGGTCCGGGTAGAACGGAGGAATGGCAGGGCGAGCAACAGGGCTCCAACCTCCAATGGCTGCGATCTCCTCGGGAAGAGGGCATATCTCTCCCCGCGGGAACGCGAAGACGTGATGGGTAGTGTCCCAAAGCGCCAAACAAGCATCCAGAAAATGCACATCAGGCACCAGACGCCTAAGAGGAAATAGGCTGGTAATCCCCATTTGGGTCAGCTGAATCCTGTCTTCGTCCCGAAAGTGTTGGGACCAAGCAAAAAGCATTGAAGTAAGATGCTCGATACCCATGACAGGAACTTGATTTCTTGAAAGACTGAGAGATTCTTTTTAGAGAAGAGAAGGGTTTTTTATGAGGTGCAGGAATCTGAAGCAGGAAACCTGTATTTATAATATGGAAGCCTGGCAATAACCTGACTAACCCTGCCTCCTCAGTAAATTGGGCCCCAACATGTGCAGGCCTGACTTCAACCCAGAATAGGAATCTAGTTATCCTGAGCTTTCCTAAATTCTTTCTAAAAAAAAATTCCTTAAGTTCAAAAAAAAATCGCTTCTTCGAAAATTCCAACTTTTTTTTTCAAAATCCAGTACATCTTCCCCAGCACAAGTCGGTGTTTTGCCTATGTGTTACATGCAATTTATCATGTGTTAGCATACAGGTACACCTCAGGACTTCAGAAGCAAGTCCCCGCGAAACTACTTAAATTCCCCAACGGAGTCAACTTTCCCCCGGTATGCTACATCCAAGACGCGATGTGTCGGCATACGGGTACACCTACGCCCCGAAAGGCAAGTTTTACTCCCCACGGAGCATCATCATCAGGTCAGGCACGACTCAAGGCTTCAAAAGCAAGCCCGTACAACTCACATATTTCCCCAGCGGAACGCCCGAGGCGGCATTTTCCCCGAAATGGTACGGGATGGGCCCACATATAGGCACGCCTAGGACTTATGCAACAAGTTTGACTCCCCGCGGAGCTATTATCGGCAGGACAGGTATGACCCTCTGCTTATGGCTGGCGAGCCCTTCACGCAAGTCTACTGGACTATAAACGACCCGACCGGAAGGCTGCCAGGTCGTAATCTGCGATTGGCCTGGTAGCTACTCTGACTTTCGCCTTGTCCAAGCCTCAGTCAGAGTGGGGGCTCTGTAGACACCCGCATTTTGCCTGCTAGTGTCTATAGCAGTTCCCAACAAACACCCGATGATGATCGGACGCAAACGTGACTTAGTATACTCGGATTTGGGCCCGAAATCAATAATATCTGACATGGACTTTTAGCGGAGTAATAATCTCACAGAACAGACCTCAAATTCAGGCCCAGTGGGTCGTTCCGAGCAAAATGAGACTAATTTGGGCCAAAACCGACACCAAAAATAAATCCCGTCTTTTAGCGACCGGGTCAAAACCCGGTCAAAGACGAAACCGTCTCATAAATCAGCCAGGTTCAGCTGGCGCACAAATCCAAATTCAAAAAATCAATCAAAACAAACAATATCAATTCCTTCCTATTTTGTCTCGATTTGCTTGACCCACTCGATCGAGTGGATTGACCCACTCGGTCGAGTGGAGCGTCAAAAAACCGGACCAGATTCATTCCTGAAGGCACTCGACCGAGTGCACTAGGGCACTCGATCGAGTGACCCTAGGCCGTGGGGTTTTTCCTATAAATACCCCCTTAACCCCATTCATTTCAAAAAAAAGGAACTTTTACCAACTCTTACACATCCATTTTTACCCCATATTCACCTCACATTTCAGTCACATTTTCTACACTACAAGCCTTAGCAACCCTAAGCCCTATACACAAAAAACCGAGTCCCCTGTCCCTCGATAAACCGACAACACACACACACACACACCATAACTTACATACATCCTCGATACTCCATAGTCCCGTCACTATTCGCGAGCCCATTTCCGAGGTCCTTACTAAGCATGTATGTTGAGGGTGTCCTAAACCCCATCTCGATCTTTATTGCTTTTATTTACATTTTTGTATCGTTAATATTATACTTATACTAGTATTGCAATCCTAACACTAACTCTAACATTCTAACATTTTACTTTTTGCATACTAACTTTTACATTTCGTTGCTAACATTATAACCATACCGTGTATATATATATATAACTAGTATCAAAATTTCGGTTTCGGATACGTTTGACTATGATTGTCGCCTAAAGTCCGTCTAATCCTTTTACGAGCAACGACGGAGGTGGAGCCCTTTCGAGGAGCCCCGCCCCAATGTGCTCAAAGGCGTGACGTGATCGCGACTAATCATAGTTGAACGCATTCGATCCCATTTTAATTAGTGCGGAACCCATTTACACGAAAACCGACATCACATAACCCGAAAGGGTTAGTTTCGATGTCGTGACGTAGAGGGAAGCACTTCGTTATTAATTCAAATTTTCTAACACAAACATTTCATAAAATCCCGACAACGGTATTATAATCGTACATGTACACGATTATAGTACCGGAGGTTGAGTTAAATTCGAATCAAGCGATATTCGTATTTAATTCGACCGACCGTCGTTTTCAACCCCAAAAATGAAACGAGTTAACACTTGTACAGGGACTACTCGACAGAGTGCATAGGCCACTCGATCGAGTAGTGCCCATAAAACTGGGCAGATTACTTTTCGAGGGCACACTCGACCGAGTCAGACCATGACTCGACCGAGTGGGTCCTGTAACCCAGAAAACCGAGAGCTTAAATGCAGCATTTAAGTCTCGTCTTTTTCACGACTCTTAGTCGACACGTGTAAAGCCAATCACGTGAATCCATTTTCCAAAACCCACGTTTATCGTGGCAACTCCTCTTCCAAAAATCCGATAACGGTATTACAATCATATGAGACATGATTACATTACCGGCAAACCGAATTAAATTTAAATTCGTCCATATTTTAATTTAATTCGGCCAACTCTCGATTTAAAACATATAAAACACGAGTCATAACTCGTACAGGTGCTACTCGGCCGAGTGCACCTACCACTCGACCGAGTAACACCCCAAACCGTGGGCAGAAGCTTCTTTTAGGACGCACTCGACCGAGTCCGGCCATGACTCGACCGAGTGAGTCCTGTAGCCCCATAACCGAGGGCCTTGACACACCTTTCAAGCCTCGCCTTTTTATCGACATTAGTCATCACGTGTAAAGACTATCACGTGACTCTCCTATTTTCAAAACTATGCACATCACAACACGTAGAACGACTTTGACCACCTTTGACGTGATGAGTTGGGACAAGACTACGGGATATGGGATCGGGCTAGCAATACGCCACAGTCTCATATTTCCGTCCTTCGTTTAGTACACGATATAATGTGTATTTAATCGGGGTTAGTCCATCTACACATTTCGCGGTCTAGCTTGCATACGGGTCCGTCCATATCTTTGTACCGCGTTATTTTTATTACTTTTACGTAATGTTGTATTGTGAATTCCGGGTTGTATTTCCGCCCGTGTAATTTGTACGTTACCTTTTTTATTTACTTTCGAGCTTTGTTTATTTACTTGCTTTTACGCTTTATAAACGAACCTCGCATGCTAAATCACTTTGACCAAAAATAAGATGCATTAAATGACGTAGTTCACGTACTATTAATATGCTTAGCCCGAAAACGCTGTTTGCATATCATTTAATCGTTTTACTAGCGCGCACACACGAACACGAGCGATGTCTTAGTAGAGGCCGCCATGTGCGGGCGGGGTTGGGTGTCCTTAGTGGGCTTCCCAACACGTACCCTCACCCCTTACTCAGAACCTTTGGTTTCCGGATGCCCGAAACCCTTGGCGCACGAGAGTCATTCTATATACGAAAGCCGGTTTAAACGGTATCGATATTGCAATGCAAAGGGACGAGCCCAATAAACTCTGAAATCGAAATGGGCTTACTTTGTGTATAGCCCGTGACGACATAGAGTGGGCTCGTATGGTTCCGAATAACCACAAAATTCGGTGGCGACTCCATTTTGACTTAAATTTCGAACTCGAGAGCAATCTCACCACGAGATTCATTCGCCTACCCAAACCCGCGCGTGGCCGCGTCGGGGTGGACCTACGTCATGTCCACAATTTGGCGACTCCGCTGGGGATACCTGATGTACTACATGGCATCGGGGTCCCTAGGGTGAGACTCGAAGAGAAATCGTTCGAATATTAGTGTGTGCGCATTAGTTTAATGGTTCATGCATAACCCAAATTTTGCCCGGGCCGGTTACTTGTGACCGACGTCCCACTATACCACGGTGCATTCCTACATGGGTGCGCTAAAGACTTCGATGGCGGAACTCACCGGGGTTTTACGGCAGGTTCTAGTTCAAAATTGGCTAGGAAGTCCGTCCCGTTTCGTGAGAATGCGATCGTTGTTGGTATAGACCCTATTGTGACTGACCGAGACTTAGTGTAAAGCATACATAAGCGTCGTTATAATGCTTGTTTGACTACATGCTATTTGGTTTCCGTGTCATTTTTCAAAAACCGTCATTTCAAAAAATGCATCTTTCCAAAAACACCCAAATTTTGAAAAACCCGAAATGCTGTCCGTTTCGGGACCCGTCTTTTCAAAATATCCAATTTTCAAAACTCGGAATGCCGCCGAAATTTAGGATCAACTGATTTGACTCAAAATATCCTTTTCCTCTAGTCGGCATGCTGCCCATTTTAATTCGTGAATTTCCAACACCATCTCGATTTTCTGAATTTTTTTCAAAATTCTAATCTTGGTTTTCGGAATTCCGTTTTTTTTTAAAACTCCCGGAAATTCTTCCGCTCATTCAATATTCAAGTTTCAAACATCCAACTATCCTAGTAAACCTTCCTTATTATAGGACCTACCGTCTAGCCATGTGTCGGGTCTTTGCATAGTATGTCGAAGGTCTATAGCGTCGAAACTCCGCTGATCTTATATCACGAGTTTCCCCCCTTTCCCGAGTCCGCCTTATCAGTCAAGGCACGACCGACCCGCGTAGGGCATACCCCTACAAAGGAAAGTCCGTCCATACACTCGAGTCAAAAGTCTGGGGAAAAGTCTCACGTGGACCTTCCTTCGAACGGGACTAGGCCCACAAAGCCGAAATCCTAAGGAAGTTATACCACCCATCGAGTCATCCGTCTAGATGTCTTTCTCGAGTCTTTAGTCTCCTTTCCTAGGGTTGCTCGGGATGTACTTTTCCTTTCCTTTTCCGAGATCTGGGTTCAGTTTCTGATTACGCGGTGTTCTTACAGACAGGCCACCGGCAACCAGACACGCTCGAAGGATGGCTACTTTGAACAGTCTGCAAACCGCTTTGGACGCCATGGTCGCAAAGCAAACCGACATCGAGGCCCAACTAACCGAAATGAGGGCTGGCCAAGTGGCCATTGTTGCTCGCCTAGCTACGGTGGAGCAAGGGACCCCTAATGTCGGGACTACTGGGCCCATAACTGAACTGGTCAGCGCAGTGCGCCGGCTAGAAGAACAAGTCCATTTGACTGGGAGTAACAATATCCACCGGGAGAATAGCCGAGAGTACTCCACGGTGAGTGACAAGCTGCCTGCAAACCTGAACCTCACAGGTTTGCCCATGTTCGAGGGAACTGAGGACCCGTTACTACATGTACGGGCCTTCAAGGAATTCATGGCCATCAAGGGAGTGGACTCATCCATGTTCAAAAACCTTTTTGCTGCATCCCTTGAGAAGCACCCACGGGCCTGGTACTATAGGCTAGACCCGAAAAAATACCCTACATGGGATGATGTGGCTACCGAGTTCGCTCGGAACTATGCTGACAACACCGAGATCCAAACCACAATGCGATCTCTGGAGGTCATGGCCCAAGAGCCAAAAGAAGGTTTCACTAAATACCTTCAACGCTGGAGGGCCGAGAGCGTGAAGTTGGTCGATAAGCCCAACGAGAAGACCTTAGTGGAGGCTTTTGTCAAGAACCTCCTCCCTTCCTACCGGGTTCACCTCCGGTACGCAGTCATACCCAATTTCACCACCCTTACTGAAATGGGTATGAGGATCGAGGACGACCTGAGACTAGAAAGTCTCACCAAGGCTACTAGCAAAGGATACCAAGGGGCCTCTTCATCCACCACTAAGCCCCAGGCTGCAACCCGCAGCATTTTTGACGCGGTCAATCTACTAGATGCCCCGTCCAAGAAGAACACCCCACCTCGGGTCTTCACTGATATAGGTACTACCTATACTTATGCCTTGCAAAGGCTATCCTCAAAAGGCCTAATCCAACCGATAGGCCCAACTCCTGAAGTTCCGGTCGAGCGACGCTCCAAGAACTACAATGCTCAGGCCTATTGCCAATACCACCGGGGCAATGGGCACGATACCGAGAAGTGTTGGAAGCTGAAACACTTGATCCAGGACTTAATTGAAAGCGGAAAGATCCCGCTACTCGGAGATAAGCCCAACAACAAGGAGAACCCTTTCAGCTCCCATGCCATCTTTGCCGGGGAGGTGATCGACTGCTCTCACCTTATCTCCCCCTACATCCCGCAAGTGAACGGGATCTGGTTTGACGACGAGGATGATATCTACCTCGCTAAAGGGGAAGCCGTTCCCATCACCCCTGAACAGATTCGAGAAGTCAAAACTCGAGTCCTAGCCAGCAACAAGCTTGGTCGTCCCTACTTAGCCACAAGCACTAGGGACACCCCTATCCCGACAACCATCACCGATCCACTCGGGATGGAAGTCGCCCCTGAAGAGCCGACCGCCGAAACGGCCGTCGTGAAGCAATTGAAGAGAACCCGAGTTGACCTTACTATATGGCAACTCCTTGTTAGCTCGCAAGAACATCGAGAGGCACTTACAAAGGCTCTCGATCAAGTCAAGATCGACTCTCTAGCTACCCCCGCTGAAATGGTAGCCACGGTCCTACCCCACCTGAAGGGTAAGACCAAAGTAGGAGGCCCAACGATCACATTTTCCGAAGCCGATCTACCGCCATTCGGGACCTCCCACAACATGGCCCTCTACATCACGGTGATTTGCCGGGGGAAGTACCTCCCGATGACCCTAGTTGATGACGGGTCGGCCGTGAATGTCCTTCCTCTAAGGACCGCCAAAGCCCTCGGCATTACCGAGGCTGACTATATTCCGACTGCTCAAACCATCCAAGCCTTTGATGGAAGCCCAAAGTCGGTAGCTGGGGCCATAAAACTGACCATCATCACGGGCCCAGTAGAAAAGGAGCTTGAATTCCAGGTGATTGATGTCACCTCCTCATTCAACCTGCTCCTAGGAAGGCCGTGGATTCACGCGGTGAAAGCTGTATCCTCCACCCTCCACCGCAAGATCAAGATGCCTCTACTCGACGGTATCATTACTCTAGAGGCGACCCCAATGACCGTGGCTAGCTGTAACGCCACGGGCCGCACGGACCTCTGGGGGTTCGACTTTGTGGGGATGATCGAGGAAGAGTACCTTTTTAGGCCTTACTTCACCACGAGCATTGACACGATGCTCCAGAACCTAGGGTACCTTCCGGGGGCTACCTCTCGACCCAACCTTCCAGCTGGGAAGATCATCGAGGTCCTTAAGGACGAAGACTCTCACTTCGGCCTTGGCTATGCCCTCACTCCGGACAACGTTGTCTGAGCAGGAATTGAAAAAGCCTGCAACATTATGAAGGGTACCTACTTGAGCCGTTATAGCCCACGGTTGTCTGACTACTTTGTCACACCCGTATTCGGGGCTGTCCAGGTTGGACTATACCAACCCAATGCAACGCACCTCGGGACCCACTTGGCCCGGGATTGCAACTACATCCCAGATGAGGTGTTCACCCTCACCCAGTCCAACGGAGCGGACGATATCGAGCCCGCGCTGGGGCTACTCTTCGGGGAAGACACCGTAGCCCCGACTCCAAAGGAAGACCTGGTCAACCTGATTCTCCGCAGCAACAGGTTTGACCCGACCAAGCTGATCTCGGATGTTGGCTCCGAGACGGGAAAAAGGGCCTGGAGGAAGACTGTCAAGTGGACTGACAGTCAAGGAAGGATCTACAAGCTGGTCGCCGGAGAGGGAGACATGCCTGAGTCTGAGTCCGAGTCTGAGTCGGAGTCTGAGTCAGAGTCTGAGGTCGAGTCTAGAGAAGTCGGTGCTAGAGTCACTCCTGTAACCCCCCTCCCTTCTATCATTCCTGCTGCTAGCACCTCGGGGTCTGTCCCGAGTGCTTTACCAATTCCGCCACTGACCAATGATCAGATGGCTGCTCTCTTTGAGCTGTTTTCCAAATTTTCAATTAATAATAACAACCGTTCTGCTTACGACTTGTCTCTTTTAAATCCTGTTTTCAAAAATGATTTATGCTATGACATTGAGAAATCCGCCGAACAGGTACCCTTACCTCCACATCTGATCGAGCAACTCGAGCAAAGGGAATCCCGGAATCCGGTAATTGAAGAGACCGAATCCATAAACGTGGGAACAACCTTAGAGCCTCAGATACTTAAGATAGGGTTATCCTTAGATCCTGAGGAGAAACAACAGTTCATAAACCTCCTCCAAGAGTTCAAAGATGTCTTCGCGTGGTCCTACAAGGACATGCCGGGGATAGACCGGGAAATAGCCGAGCACCACATACCTATCAAAGACGGGTGCAAACCGGTCAAACAGAAGCTTCGTCGAATGAGGCCCGAGTGGTCTCTCAAAGTAAAGGAAGAAGTCGACAAACAATTCAAAGCCGGCTTCATACAAGTGTCCGAATATCCGGACTGGGTCGCAAACATCGTGCCGGTTCCTAAAAAGGACGGTAAGGTGCGGGTATGCGTAGACTTTCGGGATCTTAACAAAGCAAGCCCGAAGGATGATTTTCTGTTACCACACATCGACATACTGGTGGATAACACGGCCGATCACGCCCTTCTGTCATTCATGGACGGGTATGCCGGGTATAATCAAATCAAGATGGCGGAAGAAGACATGAGTAAGACTACCTTCACTACACCTTGGGGTACTTACTGCTACACCGTCATGCCATTTGGTCTCATTAATGCCGGGGCCACATACCAAAGGACCACTACCACCTTACTACATGACATGATGCATAAAGAGGTAGAGGTCTATGTAGACGACATGATCGTCAAATCCAAAGAACGGGACGGTCACATCACCGCCCTAAGAAAATTCTTCACCCGACTGCGCAAATACAACATGAGGCTAAACCCTCAAAAGTGCAGTTTTGGGGTAACGTCAGGCAAATTACTGGGTCATATCGTTAGCCAACGAGGTATCGAAGTCGACCCAGCTAAAATCAAAGCCATTACCGAGATGCAAGCTCCTAATACCGAAAAAGAAATAAGGGGGTTTCTCGGGAAAGTCCATTACATTAGTCGATTCATTTCCAAGCTAACCATGGTATGTGAACCAATTTTCAAGAAACTGAAAATAGGGGAGCGGGTACTATGGGATGACAAATGCCAAGCTGCTTTCGACAAAATCAAGGAAATTCTGTCGGCTCCGCCAGTTTTGATGCCACCTCAACCCGGTTTGCCTCTGTCGTTATACCTAACAACGACCGAGACAGCCATGGGGGCTATGCTGGCTCAGACAGTTGACTCCGAAGAGCGAGCCATCTACTACATCAGTAAGAAGTTTTTAGAGTATGAGTGCAAATATACCATGCTCGAAAAGACGTGCTTGGCTCTAGTCTGGGCCACTAAAAAGCTCCGACATTATATGCTCAGCTATGAGGTCCATGTGCTATCCAGGATGGACCCGATCAAGTACCTCTTCGAAAAACCCATCCTTAACGGCCGGATTTCAAGATGGACTCTAATGTTGGCAGAGTTCGACCTAAAATTTGTACCTTTAAAAGCTATTAAGGGGCGAATAGTAGCTGAATTCCTCGCCGACAGCCCGGTAACTGAGGAAGGGCACACCGATACCTGGTCCTTCCCAGACGAAGATATTTTCCATACCGATGCCGAAACATGGGATTTATACTTCGACGGAGCATCTAATTTTCGAGGGTTCGGAGTCGGGATCCTCCTAATATCACCAAGAGGGGAGCATACTCCCGTCTCCATCAAGCTGGACTTTGACGTCACTAACAATGCAGCAGAATACGAAGCATGCATTTATGGGCTACAAGCCGCCGCCAACCTCGGGATCACAAATCTCCGGGTACATGGCGACTCATCCTTGGTCATTAACCAAGCACTTCAAAAATGGAAGACTCGGAATGCTAATCTCGTGGCCTACCAGGCACGAGTAAGGGATCTCGAGAAACAATTCCAAAAGGTAGAATACATATACCTGCCTCGGGAAGAAAATCAGTTTGCAGATGCACTCTCAAAATTAGCATCTTTACTGAACATTCCCGACCATGTGACCAGTATGCCAATTTGCGTCGAAAGACGGTCCGAGCCGGCTTACGTCTATGACATTGAAGACATCGAGATAACCGATCCCGAACCATGGTACCAAGCCGTGTTAACATACCTGACCAACGGAGAGTATCCCCCCGGGACGGAAAACCGAGCCAAGAAAGCCTTACGGAGGCTAGCCACCCAGTTCATCCGTACTGATGACGGGCAACTGTACAAAAAGACGGCACAGGGGGCTCTTCTCCTTTGTGTTGACAAATATAAGGCCGAGAAGGTAATGGCCGAAGTACATGATGGCGAAAACGGTCCACACATGAATGCTCACATGCTGGTCCGAAAAATCATGAGGCTCGGATATTACTGGAACACCATGGAGGCCGACTGCCAATTATATGTCAAACATTGCCATAACTGTCAAATCTTTGGCAATGTGCAGCATATGCCGCCGTCTCTGCTCTATACCATGACGTCACCCTGGCCGTTCTCGACATAGGGTATCGACATAATCGGGAAAGTAAATCCCTCCGGTACTGGTGGACACTGCTTCATTTTGGTGGCTATCGACAATTTCACCAAATGGGTCGAAGCTGAATCATATCGCATCCTCAATGCTAAACATGTTGCCAAATTTATCCAGAACAAGATAATATGCCGGTATGGAACCCCGCATGAATTTATCAGTGATCATGGAACCCATTTCCGAGCTGAGACCGCGGCCCTGCTGGCCAAATATAAAATTCAAAGGCACACATCCTCGCCCTACCGTCCCCAAACCAATGGAGCGGTAGAGGCAGCCAATAAAACGATTGTCACCATACTCAAAAAGATGGCTGACAATTATCGGGACTGGCCCGACAAAATACCTTTTGCCCTATGGGGGTACCGGACGTCAATTCGCACCGCAACCGGAGCGACACCATACTACCTAACCTATGGGATGGAGGCCGTCCAACCAGTGGAGCTAGAGGTACCGTCCCTCAGAATTCTGCTAGAAAGTCAAGTACCCGAAGCTGACTGGGTTCGAGCACGGTACGATTCGTTGGTTCTATTAGATGAACGACGGTCCCGCGCTCTCAACAACATTCAAATTTACCAAAAACGGATCCAACGAGCCTTCAACAAGCGAGTAAGGCCCAGGAACATTAAAGAAGGGGATCTAGTCCTTAAGTCTGTTCGAGCCTTGCTACCAGTTGACCCAAGGGGAAAATTCAAACCCAACTGGGCTGGGCCGTATCTGGTGAAGAAAATCCTATCAGGGGGAGCAGTAATGCTGACGGACCTGGACGGGAATGAGTTTGTCAACCCAACCAACCTGGACCAGCTGAAGCGTTACTACCCTTAGCCATTTCTCAATCTCATTAGCAATTTTTATCAAAATCATTCATTTTACAAAAGCA
Organism: Agrostemma githago; assembly: GCA_958450325.1. Classification (NCBI taxonomy): domain Eukaryota; kingdom Viridiplantae; phylum Streptophyta; class Magnoliopsida; order Caryophyllales; family Caryophyllaceae; genus Agrostemma; species Agrostemma githago. The sequence goes on along the minus strand of OY288244.1, from coordinate 21,039,770 downwards.
AGTCAATGAGCTAGAATTATTTCATTCTACTGTCGCAAAACATCTTGAACCAATAGTCTTGGTGTAATTCGAGATTGCAATTTCCTCAGCCTGAACTACGTTTGGTTTGATTCTGCTAATTGCGGATACGTAGGCAGCCCCTGAAAAGGGCACAACCAATGCAATCGAGAAAAGACAGGAACGGTTTTAATAAACTTCCTTTTATTAATTATCACAAAAAAAAAAAAAAAAAAAAAAATCCCAAAAAGCTTGGGAAAATTACAAGTGCAGGAATTCAAAAAAAAACTACAAAAAAAGCACACGACAAAAAATAATAGTAATATTTAAATAATAAAACTAAGGACTCGGTATTTAGGGCATCTTGCTCTTCCCTTTGTCCTTGGCCTCCTTGGCCGTCCACTGACGACGACGCGGAGGAGAGCGTTCCCGAATCACCACAGGAACCTCTTTAGCCCGGACTCGCTTCTTGGAACTCGAGTCCTCATCCACCTCGATTGGCCCAAGTCGGGCCCTTACGGGCTCAGGGAGCCGGTCACGCGGACCCAGTCGGTCCCGGGCCGCCAGCCTTGGCCCAAGTCGCCGCTCTAAGTCAGTCTGGGGGCTTTGCCGCCCCCGCGTGCCACTAGCACCGGCATCTCTAGCTCGAGTCTTAGTATGTGACTTAAGACCCGACTCTAACCGGACCAAGGTAGCAGGGGTCTCCCCCTCATCGTAGAATCCCCTGTTGTCCTTTGCCGTCTCCCGACGGACCAGTTCGAAGGCCTCATCGACCTTCAGAGCTTTACGAGCCTCCTCGGACTCCTCAGAAGTCCATTTCTCGTAGGCTCGAGAAACCCAAGCAAATTGGCAAGGGTTGGGAATAGTCCATGTAGGACGGGTGAACCACCTCTGCAGCCAGGTGTCGCACATAGCGTCCGTCAGTTGGAGCGAGACGCTGATAATGGCTTCAGTCTCAGGAATGCGCTGAGACGAACCGAACTGCCTCAGAATGCGGTCCGGGTAGATATGAACTGTCCAGTCAAGGGACAAGATCACGAGGTAACGAGCTCGGTCCCTCTTGGCCAACCCCGTCAGCTTGGATAGGAACCACCAAGCAACCGTCCACCTAATCAACGGGCCACCATGGAACACCAATTCCTCGTCCCAATAAGCTCGATTTATATGGTGATTCGAGCTTATCTTGCGCCCCCTGGAACTGAGTTGGCTGCTACGGTAGTTTGGAACGCTCGGAGGAGGCTCTATGATCGATAAGCGCTCCGACAGCCAAACCTGCAAACGTATGCACGGAATTCATGAGTGACGGAATGGTTCGCTACAGCCCACTCGACCGAGTACACCCTCTGACTCGATCGAGTGAGGTTCTCTAAGACAACCAGAAGCTCGTCAGGTGTGACACTCGATCGAGTACACCATCTGACTCGATCGGGTAGGACTCGCTAAAACAAACAGAAGACTACCAGGTATGACACTCGATCGAGTACACCCTCTGACTCGATCGAGTAAGCCCTTCACAGGCCGGCAGAAACACTTTACAGACGCCACTCGACCGAGTGGTAGGTCCACTCGATCGAGTGACTTACGGACTTCAAGAAACCGCGAAACAAAAAAAATCACGCGAAGCAAAATTGAAAAATCGAGAGACGTTTACCTGCAGAATAAGGGTACTCCCCGTCAGTTGCCGGGTCGGGTCAAGTCGCCTAGCATCCAGACCCATGATGAGTTCTCCCGTGACTAGCCAACCAGGGCTGTGACCAGTCTCCATCTGGTCAACCACTACGATCAGCCTAATCTGGCCCACGCACGAGTCAGCATCCATCAACCCCTCGAAGACGTAGCGGTGCAGCATGCAAAACGCGAAGGCCCTACGCCGGTGAGAAGGCGTAGCCCTTACATCCTGGCTATTCATGAACTTGTCAGCCAAGTCGAAAAGGGAGACAGTATCTCCCCGCACCATTCGATCTGTCTCAGCATGAGACAGACCCAAGAAATCCCTCAGTCTCCTCTTCGGGTCCGGGTAGAACGAAGGAATGGCAGGGCGAGCAACAGGGCTCCAACCTCCAATGGCTGCGATCTCCTCGGGAAGAGGGCATATCTCTCCCCGCGGGAACGCGAAGACGTGATGGGTAGTGTCCCAAAGCGCCAAACAAGCATCTAGAAAATGCACATCAGGCACCAGACGCCTAAGAGGAAATAGGCTGGCAATCCCCATTTGGGTCAGCTGAATCCTGTCTTCGTCCCGAAAGTGTTGGGACCAAGCAAAAAGCATTGAAGTAAGATGCTCGATACCCATGACAGGAACTTGATTTCTTGAAAGACTGAGAGATTCTTTTTAAAGAAGAGAAGGGTTTTTTATGAGGTGCAGGAATCTGAAGCAGGAAACATGTATTTATAATATGGAAGCCTGGCAATAACCTGACTAACCCTGCCTCCTCAGTAAATTGGGCCCCAACATGTGCAGGCCTGACTTCAACCCAAAATAGGAATCTAGTTATCCTGAGCTTTCCTAAATTCTTTCTAAAAAAAAAATTCCTTAAGTTAAAAAAAAAATCGCTTCTTCGAAAATTCCAACTTTTTTTTTCAAAATCCAGTACATCTTCCCCAGCACAAGTCGGTGTTTTGCCTATGTGTTACATGCAATTTATCATGTGTCAGCATACAGGTACACCTCAGGACTTCAGAAGCAAGTCCCCGCGAAACTACTTAAATTCCCCAGCGGAGTCGCCAAATTGTGGACATGACGTAGGTCCACCCCGACGCGGCCACGCGCGGGTTTGGGTAGGCGAATGAATCTCGTGGTGAGATTGCTCTCGGGTTCGAAATTTAAGTCAAAATGGATTCGCCACCGAATTTTGTGGTTATTCGGAACCATACGAGCCCACTCTATGTCGTCATGGGCTATACACAAAGTAAGCCCACTTCGGTTTCAGAGTTCATTGGGCTCGTCCCTTTGCATTGCAATATCGATACCGTATAAACCGGCTTTCGTATATAGAATGACTCTCGTGCGCCAAGGGTTTCGGACATCCGGAAACCAAAGGTTCTGAGTAAGGGGTGAGGGTACGTGTTGGGAAGCCCACTAAGGACACCCAACCCCGCCCGCACATGGCGGCCTCTACTAAGACATCGCTCGTGTTCGTGTGTGCGCGCTAGTAAAACGATTAAATGATATGCAAACAGCGTTTTCGGGCTAAGCATATTAATAGTATGTGAACTACGTCATTTAATGCATCTTATTTTTGGTCAAAGTGATTTAGCATGCGAGGTTCGTTTATAAAGCGTAAAAGCAAGTAAATAAACAAAGCTCGAAAGTAAATGAAAAAGGTGACGTACAAGTTACACGGGCGGAAATACAACCCGGAATTCACAATACAACATTACGTAGAAATAATAAAAATAACGCGATACAAAGATATGGACGGACCCGTATGTAAGCTAGACCGCGGAATGTGTAGATGGACCAACCCCGATTAAATACACATTATATTGTGTACTAAACGAAGGACGGAAATATGAGACTGTGGCGTATTGCTAGCCCGATCTCATATCCCGTAGTCTTGTCCCGACTCATCACGTCAAAGGTGGTCAAAGTCGTTCTACGTGTTGTGATATGCATGGTTTTGAAAATAGGAGAGTCACGTGATAGTCTTTACACGTGATGACTAATGTCGATAAAAAGGCGAGGCTTGAAAGGTGTGTCAAGGCCGTCGGTTATGGGGCTACAGGACTCACTCGGTCGAGTCATGGCCTGACTCGGTCGAGTGCGTCCTAAAAGAAGCTTCTGCCCACGGTTTGGGGTGTTACTCGGTCGAGTGGTAGGCCCCGGAAGGTACCCTAGGTTCTGGAGCATCGTGTCAATGCTCGTGGTGAAGTAAGGCCTAAAAAGGTACTCTTCCTCGATCATCCCCACAAAGTCGAACCCTCAGATGTCCGTGCGGCCCGTGGCGTTACAGCTAGCCACGGTCATTGGGGTCGCCTCTAGAGTAATGATACCGTCGAGTAGAGGCATCTTGATCTTGCGGTGGAGGGTGGAGGATACAGCTTTCACCGCGTGAATCCACGGCCTTCCTAGGAGCAGGTTGAATGAGGAGGTGACATCAATCACCTGGAATTCAAGCTCCTTTTCTACTGGGCCCGTGATGATGGTCAGTTTTATGGCCCCAGCTACCGACTTTGGGCTCCCATCAAAGGCTTGGATGGTTTGAGCAGTCGGAATATAGTCAGCCTCGGTAATGCCAAGGGCTTTGGCGGTCCTTAGAGGAAGGACATTCACGGCCGACCCGTCATCAACTAGGGTCATCGGGAGGTACTTCCCCCGGCAAATCACTGTGATGTAAAGGGCCAGGTTGTGGGAGGTCCCGAATGGTGGTAGATCGGCTTCGGAAAATGTGATCATTGGGCCTCCTACTTTGGTCTTACCCTTTAGGTGGGGTAGGACCGTGGCTACCATTTCAGCGGGGGTAGCCAGAGAGTCGATCTTGACTTGATCGAGAGCCTTTGTAAGCGCCTCTCGATGTTCTTGCGAGCTAACCAGGAGTTGCCATATAGTAAGGTCAACTCGGGTTCTCTTCAATTGCTTCACGACGGCCGTTTCGGCGGTCGGCTCTTCAGGGGCGACTTCCATCCCGAGTGGATCGGTGATGGTTGTCGGGATAGGGGTGTCCCTAGTGCTTGTGGCTAAGTAGGGACGACCAAGCTTGTTGCTGGCTAGGACTCGAGTTTTGACTTCTCGAATCTGTTCAGGGGTGATGGGAACAGCTTCCCCTTTAGCGAGGTAGATATCATCCTCGTCGTCAAACCAGATCCCGTTCACTTGCGGGATGTAGGGGGAGATAAGGTGAGAGCAGTCGATCACCTCCCCGGCAAAGATGGCATGGGAGCTGAAAGGGTTCTCCTTGTTGTTGGGCTTATCTCCGGGTAGCGGGATCTTTCCGCTTTCAATTAAGTCCTGGATCAAGTGTTTCAGCTTCCAACACTTCTCGGTATCGTGCCCATTGCCCCGGTGGTATTGGGAATAGGCCTGAGCATTGTAGTTCTTGGAGCGTCGCTCGACCGGAACTTCAGGAGTTGGGCCTATCGGTTGGATTAGGCCTTTTGAGGATAGCCTTTGTAAGGCATAAGTATAGGTAGTACCTATATCAGTGAAGACCCGAGGTGGGGTGCTCTTCTTGGACGGGGCATCTAGTAGATTGACCGCGTTAAAAATGCTGCGGGTTGCAGCCTGGGGCTTAGTGGTGGATGAAGAGGCCCCTTGGTATCCTTTGCTAGTAGCCTTGGTGAGACTTTCTAGTCTCAGGTCGTCCTCGATCCTCATACCCATTTCAGTAAGGGTGGTGAAATTGGGTATGACTGCGTACCGGAGGTGAACCCGGTAGGAAGGGAGGAGGTTCTTGACAAAAGCCTCCACTAAGGTCTTCTCGTTGGGCTTATCGACCAACTTCACGCTCTCGGCCCTCCAGCGTTGAAGGTATTTAGTGAAACCTTCTTTTGGCTCTTGGGCCATGACCTCCAGAGATCGCATTGTGGTTTGGATCTCGGTGTTGTCAGCATAGTTCCGAGCGAACTCGGTAGCCACATCATCCCATGTAGGGTATTTTTTCGGGTCTAGCCTATAGTACCAGGCCCGTGGGTGCTTCTCAAGGGATGCAGCAAAAAGGTTTTTGAACATGGATGAGTCCACTCCCTTGATGGCCATGAATTCCTTGAAGGCCCGTACATGTAGTAACGGGTCCTCAGTTCCCTCGAACATGGGCAAACCTGTGAGGTTCAGGTTTGCAGGCAGCTTGTCACTCACCGTGGAGTACTCTCGGCTATTCTCCCGGTGGATATTGTTACTCCCAGTCAAATGGACTTGTTCTTCTAGCCGGTGCACTGCGCTGACCAGTTCAGTTATGGGCCCAGTAGTCCCGACATTAGGGGTCCCTTGCTCCACCGTAGCTAGGCGAGCAACAATGGCCACTTGGCCAGCCCTCATTTCGGTTAGTTGGGCCTCGATGTCGGTTTGCTTTGCGACCATGGCGTCCAAAGCGGTTTGCAGACTGTTCAAAGTAGCCATCCTTCGAGCGTGTCTGGTTGCCGGTGGCCTGTCTGTAAGAACACCGCGTAATCAGAAACTGAACCCAGATCTCGGAAAAGGAAAGGAAAAGTACATCCCGAGCAACACTAGGAAAGAAGACTAGAGACTCGAGAAAGACATCTAGACGGGTGACTCGATGGGTGGTATAACTTCCTTAGGATTTTGGCTTTGTGGGCCTAGTCCTGTTCGAAGGAAGGTCCACGTGAGACTTTTCCCCAGACTTTTGACTCGAGTGTATGGACGGACTTTCCTTTGTAGGGGTATGCCCTACGCGGGTCGGTCGTGCCTTGACTGATAAGGCGGACTCGGGAAAGGGGGGAAACTCGTGATATAAGATCAGCGGAGTTTCGACGCTATAGACCTTCGACATACTATGCAAAGACCCGACACATGGCTAGACGGTAGGTCCTATAATAAGGAAGGTTTACTAGGATAGTTGGATGTTCGAAACTTGAATATTGAATGAGCGGAAGAATTTCCGGGAGTTTTGAAAAAAAAACGGAATTCCGAAAACCAAGATTAGAATTTTGAAAAAAATTCAGAAAATCGAGATGGTGTTGGAAATTCACGAATTAAAATGGGCAGCATGCCGACTAGAGGAAAAGGATATTTTGAGTCAAATCAGTTGATCCTAAATTTCGGCGGCATTCCGAGTTTTGAAAATTGGATATTTTGAAAAGACGGGTCCCGAAACGGACAGCATTTCGGGTTTTTCAAAATTTGGGTGTTTTTGGAAAGATGCATTTTTTGAAATGACGGTTTTTGGAAAAAACGACACGGAAACCAAGTAGCATGTAGTCAAACAAGCATTATAACGACGCTTATGTATGCTTTACACTAAGTCTCGGTCAGTCACAATAGGGTCTATACCAACAACGATCGCATTCTCACGAAACGGGACGGACTTCCTAGCCAATTTTGAACTAGAACCTGCCGTAAAACCCCGGTGAGTTCTGCCATCGAAGTCTTTAGCGCACCCATGTAGGAATGCACCGTGGTATAGTGGGACGTCGGTCACAAGTAACCGGCCCGGGCAAAATTTGGGTTATGCATGAACCATTAAACTAATGCGCACACACTAATATTCGAACGATTTCTCTTCGAGTCTCACCCTAGGAACCCCGATGCCATGTAGTACATCAGGTATCCCCAGCGGAGTCGCCAAATTGTGGACATGACGTAGGTCCACCCCGACGCGGCCACGCGCGGGTTTGGGTAGGCGAATGAATCTCGTGGTGAGATTGCTCTCGGGTTCGAAATTTAAGTCAAAATGGAGTCGCCACCGAATTTTGTGGTTATTCGGAACCATACGAGCCCACTCTATGTCGTCATGGGCTATACACAAAGTAAGCCCACTTCGGTTTCAGAGTTCATTGGGCTCGTCCCTTTGCATTGCAATATCGATACCGTATAAACCGGCTTTCGTATATAGAATGACTCTCGTGCGCCAAGGGTTTCGGACATCCGGAAACCAAAGGTTCTGAGTAAGGGGTGAGGGTACGTGTTGGGAAGCCCACTAAGGACACCCAACCCCGCCCGCACATGGCGGCCTCTACTAAGACATCGCTCGTGTTCGTGTGTGCGCGCTAGTAAAACGATTAAATGATATGCAAACAGCGTTTTCGGGCTAAGCATATTAATAGTATGTGAACTACGTCATTTAATGCATCTTATTTTTGGTCAAAGTGATTTAGCATGCGAGGTTCGTTTATAAAGCGTAAAAGCAAGTAAATAAACAAAGCTCGAAAGTAAATGAAAAAGGTGACGTACAAGTTACACGGGCGGAAATACAACCCGGAATTCACAATACAACATTACGTAGAAATAATAAAAATAACGCGATACAAAGATATGGACGGACCCGTATGTAAGCTAGACCGCGGAATGTGTAGATGGACCAACCCCGATTAAATACACATTATATTGTGTACTAAACGAAGGACGGAAATATGAGACTGTGGCGTATTGCTAGCCCGATCTCATATCCCGTAGTCTTGTCCCGACTCATCACGTCAAAGGTGGTCAAAGTCGTTCTACGTGTTGTGATGTGCATGGTTTTGAAAATAGGAGAGTCACGTGATAGTCTTTACACGTGATGACTAATGTCGATAAAAAGGCGAGGCTTGAAAGGTGTGTCAAGGCCCTCGGTTATGGGGCTACAGGACTCACTCGGTCGAGTCATGGCCTGACTCGGTCGAGTGCGTCCTAAAAGAAGCTTCTGCCCACGGTTTGGGGTGTTACTCGGTCGAGTGGTAGGTGCACTCGGCCGAGTAGCACCTGTACGAGTTATGACTCGTGTTTTATATGTTTTAAATCGAGAGTTGGCCGAATTAAATTAAAATATGGACGAATTTAAATTTAATTCGGTTTGCCGGTAATGTAATCATGTCTCATATGATTGTAATACCGTTATCGGATTTTTGGAAGAGGAGTTGCCACGATAAACGTGGGTTTTGGAAAATGGATTCACGTGATTGGCTTTACACGTGTCGACTTAAGAGTCGTGAAAAAGACGAGGCTTAAATGTTGCATTTAAGCTCTCGGTTTTCTGGGTTACAGGACCCACTCGGTCGAGTCATGGTCTGACTCGGTCGAGTGTGCCCTCGAAAAGTAATCTGCCCAGTTTTATGGACACCACTCGATCGAGTAGCCTATGCACTCGGTCGAGTAGTCCATGTACGAGTGTTAACTCGTTTCATTTTTGGGGTTGAAAACGACGGTCGGTCGTGTTAAATACAAATATCGCTTGATTCGAATTTAACTCGACCTCCGGTGCTATAATCGTGTATATGTACGATTATAATACCGTTGTCGGGATTTTATGAAATGTTTGTATTAGAAAATTTGAATTAGTAACGAAATGCTTCCCTCTACGTCACGACATCGAAACTAACCCTTTCGGTTTATATGATGTCGGTTTTCGTGTCAATGGGTTCCGCACTAATTAAAATGGGATCGAATACGTTCAACTACGATTAGTCGCGATCACGTCACGCCTTTGAGCACATTGGGGCGGGGCTCCTCGAAAGGGCTCCACCTCCGTCGTTGCTCGTAAAAGAATTAGACGGACTTTAGGCGACAATTATAGTCAAACGTATCCGAAACCGAGATTTTGATACTAGTTATATATATATACACGGTATGGTTATAATGTTAGCAACGAAATGTAAAAGTTAGTATGCAAAAAAGTAAAAATGTTAGAGTGTTAGATGTTAGAGTGTTAGGATTGCAATACTAGTATAAGTATAATATTAACGATACAAAAATGTAAATAAAAGCAATAAAGATCGAGATGGGGTTTAGGACACCCTCAACATACATGCTTCGTAAGGACCTCGGAAATGGGCTCGCGAATAGTGACGGGACTATGGAGTATCGAGGATGTATGTAAGTTATGGTGTGTGTGTGTGTGTGTGTTGTCGGTTTATCGAGGGACAAGGGACTCAGTTTTTTGTGTATAGGGCTTAGGGTTGCTAAGGCTTGTAGTGTAGAAAATGTGACTGAAATGTGAGGTGAATATGGGGTAAAAATGGATGTGTAAGAGTTAGTAAAAGTTCCTTTTTTTGAAATGAATGGGGTTAAGGGGGTATTTATAGGAAAAACCCCACGGCCTAGGGTCACTCGATCGAGTGCCCTAGTGCACTCGGTCGAGTGCCTTCAGGAATGAATCTGGTCCGGTTTTTTGACGCTCCACTCGACCGAGTGGGTCAATCCACTCGATCGAGTGGGTCAAGCAAATCGAGACAAAATAGGAAGGAATTGATATTGTTTGTTTTGATTGATTTTTTGAATTTGGATTTGTGCGCCAGCTGAACCTGGCTGATTTATGAGACGGTTTCGTCTTTGACCGGGTTTTGACCCGGTCGCTAAAAGACGGGATTTATTTTTGGTGTCGGTTTTGGCCCAAATTAGTCTCATTTTGCTCGGAACGACCCACTGGGCCTGAATTTGAGGTCTGTTTTGTGAGATTATTACTCCGCTAAAAGTTCATGTCAGATATTATTGATTTCGGGCCCAAATCCGAGTATACTAAGTCACGTTTGCGTCCGATCATCATCGGGTGTTTGTTGGGAACTGCTATAGACACTAGCAGGCAAAATGCGGGTGTCTACAGTTATCAGTGATAGACCCTCCCCTTGATGCGGGCAACTATTGTCATAACCAGGTGATGACGAGGAGGCGGGCCATTGATTTCTCTCGTCAGATTACGCAAAAGTATTGGGACGAGGTTTTGTCTTTCCATGGTGGTCCGCTAACTCGATGGGTCGTTCTGTGGTGGCCCATCTACCTTTGGAGTGGCTTGGACCCGAGGGACAGAGCAAGTGTATTACTAAAGTGATATGCAACAGATTGATGGAGGAAGTACCTAATTTGGTTAGCCTGAATCAGAGTGCCTTCATTAAGGGTCGAGATATTGTTGATAATATCCTTATTTGCCAAGACATAGTGAGGCTGTATAATAGGAAAGCTTGTTCGCCCAGGTGTATTATGAAAATCAATTTAAGTAAAGCGTATGACTCAGTGGAATGGGATTTTATACGACAAATATTGGAAGGATTAAATTTCGCCCCGATGATGATTCAATGGATAATGGAATGCATCACTACCACATATTTCACCTTATCATTGAATGGAGCTCAATTTGGTTTTTTCTCGGGGAAACGTGGTCTACGTCAAGGAGACCCAATGTCACCCATTATTTTCACATTGTGCTTGGAGTATTTGACAAGGATTTTATCTGTTACAGCTGATTGTGATGGATTCAGGTACCATCCGCTATGCAAAAGGGTCAAATTAAATCATTTATGTTTTGCGGATGATATACTATTATTTTGTCGAGGAGATAGAGAGTCTGTTTGGGTTATGATGAAAGCGTTTCAGGCCTTCTCGAGGGCGTCTGGCCTCAGAATTAACAAGAGCAAATCTGAGATTTTAATGAATGGAATCAGCAATCATAATGCTAGCATTTTGCTACGTATTACTGGATTTGCTCAAGGATCATTCCCGTTTCGGTATCTTGGCATTCCCATATCTTATAAGCGCATTGCACCTGGAGATTGCAATCGACTTATTGAGAAGATGGTGGAGCGGATTAGGGGATGGGGGGCTCGTAAACTGAGTTATACTGGAAGATTGGTCTTAGTAAAAGCGATTCTTGCTCATATCCAAACTTACTGGGCACGAATTTTTCTCCTGCCAAGTGGGGTGATGAAGAGGATTACGGCTATATGTCGTAATTATCTATGGGCAGGGCAAGAAAATTATGATAAAGTTTCGTTAGTTGACTGGAACACCTGTTGTAGGGCTAAGAAGAATGGTGGATTAGGCATAATTGATGGAGTACTTTGGAATAAAGCAAGCATTGGGAAGTACACGTGGTGGTTAGCAACAAAGGCCGATCATTTATCGGTAAAATGGGTTCATGCCATTTATCTCAAAGGGATGAATTGGACTGAGTATAAACCGACATATTCGAGTAGTTGGACGTGGCGGAAAATCTGCCAAGTAAAGGAGGTGTTTAAGGTTGCTTATATTGGAGAAGGATGGCTTAAGCATGATGAACAGTACACGGTGAGTGCAGGTTACAAATGGATTCAAAGGGATCAAAGCAAGGTGGATTGGTCATTCTTGGTATGGAATAGGATGAATATACAGAAGCAATCCTTCATTGCTTGGCTATATGCGCAGCAACGGCTCTTTACCACGGATAGAATGATTAGATTTGGGATCGTAGTAGACCCACTATGTGTGATGTGTGGAGAAATGGATGAAAACCATATGCATCTCTTCTTCTCGTGCACGTTCAGCAGGTTATGCTTGGAGTTGATACAGGAATGGCTAGAAATCGGGGAGGTTACGGGGCATATGATAAATTGGTGTCAAAAATGGAGGCATCGATCTCTTTTGTGGAAGCAAGTGGTTTATACTTGTTTGGTTGCTTTGATTTATCGTATTTGGCAGGAGCGCATTACTAGTCGGCTGCTAAAATGTGTGCATCATTCGAGATATATTGTGCAGCAAGTAAAGCAAGAAGTTAAAGACCGGGTTAGGAGGTACAAGATGAGGATACCAACTATCATTGAGACTAGGCTATTGGGTCGTATCTTGTAATAGCGAATATGTTGGTTAGATAGTAGTTATATGGGTCAAAATGTGAGTCATGGTATGTACAAGGAAATGATCGATATTTTATATATAATACTTACCTTTTACCCAAAAAAAAAAAAATTATTTTCTTACGCGAGGTTTACTCGAATTACTTTAAAATGCTTTTAACTATTTTACGATTATACTTTTTATCAACTTATAAATAATTTGAGGCCATTTTCTCACTTTTTGGACCGGCTAAGCCTCTGGTCAGGAATTTTATTACGTTTTATTAATACGTTTCATTTTATCACGTTAAACCGTAAACGTATGATTATTTTTCTTCCATTTATTCCTTGCATTATTGTCAAACTTTTCATCCTCCCTTGCTTGTTCATTTTGGCTGGCCATATGTGGTAGAGTAGCATTGTTTTCATCAAATTTTAATAGCATTCAAGCTTAGGAAAAAAAAAACCATCCATTTCATAACATTCATTCTTACAATTAAACATCAAAAAAATTCTTTCTTTCTTCTCATTTGGCCATGACTCCAGCAGCCTCTCAAGGCTAATTCTTGCTTCAAATCGAGTCATAATCGTCTCGTTTTCATCGTCAAATTAATCGTTATTCCGATCCTTCCGTTAAGGTAATAAGCGATGTGGTTTTCGATCGTTATTCACCTTGATTTTCTTAGTTTTTCTCATGATATTTTCTGCCATGATTTTCATGTATGGTAGGATTTGTGGACGATCCCGAGGCCGACGAGTATATTATCGTTTCCATTTTGGACTAGAGGTAACGTCGATGTTACTCGGTATTTCATGATTTTAATTGTGTATTTGCAAGTATAATTTATATATTTCATTTTTGACAATATATGTATGTCATAATCTGGAAATTTTTTTAAAAATTTGAAGATTTGCATGTTTCGATATTTTTATCGCTTTTACGAGATTAACGATTAAATTGTCATATTCATTTGTAAAATCATAATATTCGGCCTAAACATGTAATATATGTTTATATTCTGTAAAATTTTTATTTTTGATGATTTATAATAATTTAGGATTTTTCTGATATTTTAAATATCGATTATTGAATTATTACCGTTTTCGGACAAAAACGATTAAAAGCCGATTTTTAGTTCTAGTACCTAAACAATTTATTTTAATCTGATTTTTGACGTGGTGAAACTTTCTGGTGAAATAGAATTTTCTGAATGTTTTCATAATTTTTCGGAATTGTTAAGTGGATGAATTAATTAATCACTTTAAATCATCGTTTATCGTTAAAACCGTGTTTGTTGTTTAAATTCTCGATTTATGGTCTTTGGTTTAAATCTGGAAAAAAATTATGATTCTGATGATTTCATATTAAAATGTATTTTTATGATTTTTAGTGCCTTAATAAAATGTTAGGAACGATAGGTTTATTAATGAAATCGTTAATTGCGAAAACGGGTTTAAATGACGGTTTTGTTGAAATTTGTTGAATCTGGAGTTTTGGAAAAATCTGGAAAAATTTATATTCTGGAAAATCAGGATTTTAAAGTGTAATAATAATTTTTGCATATTAATACTTAAATCCTTTTGTAATTACTATTTTTATTAATCGTTATTGTCGAGATTAGACGATTAACGGGAAAACGATTTAAAAACCGAGTTTTAGGATTCTGGAAAATTTTATTTTCTGGACAGAATGTCCATAAATATATTTTAACTATTTTGCGTAATTTTTGTACTATCTATTAAAGTCTTTAATTAATAAGCATTGATTTTCGGACAAATTGTGATTTATCGTTAAAATGCTTCATCTTACCTAAAAGAATTATTTTTTCAGCAATTTTGAAAGTATTTAAATCTGATACTTTAAGAGTTAAATCATCCCTTAACATTTTCTACATATATTCAATGGTTTAATTAAATAAAAGACATTAAAAGATTTAATTTGACATTTGCCGTAAAATCCTATTTGTAATCGTATTGTCGTAACTAATAATAATTAGGGAATTTTAGCTTTGTAAATTTTGAAAACACCCTGATTAGTATTATTAAAATGTTTAAGACATTTTTAATCATTTTATACACTTGTACGATATTTCAATAATTTCATAAACTCAAATGTTCTTACTTTAATAATTAATATCGTTAAAGCCGAAAGTATTAGTTTTATAAATCTATATCGTTTACTAAAAATATGGTATTAGTATGAACTAATATTTTCACTATTTTGATATAATGCTATTTTTAGTAAAGTTCTAAAAATAGAAGTTTCCTAAAATAGAAAGTTTCCTCTTTTAGAATATAAATGTTTACTTCTTTTATCCTCATATTATTTATATTGATTATATCTTTTGAATATCAATAATGGCTTTGTTTTGGAGTTATGGAATAAGGACAAGTGTGAGGTTAGAGTAATATATTCTAGGGTTTACGGTTTTGCCATCAACTATAAGGCTAGTGTATCAGGAATCGGTACATTGGTTGTTGAACCGGGTGACAGGTATCCCGGGAGTTTTGTACATTTTGACCTTAAGCTTAGGCCTCGCAGTAAGTCGCCGTCATAAGTTGAACTGGGTGACAGGTAATCCCAGGAGGGGTGTGCATTATCTTAAACTAGGGCCACACATTTATAAGTCGCCGCTCTATTGTGGTTGAGTAGCCTAGTTAGAGACCGAAGTTTGATTTGTTTGAACTAAGTTCTCGAAGCTAGTTTTTAGTACTCTCCTAGTGAAAGTCTAGCCGTCTACACTACTCCTATCCATAACGCCATTTTGAATATTTTTATTATTATCGATATAATTTGGTTGCAGGTTGGCAAATGTTTTATGTTTTCTTCGGAAAACTCATTTTTATTATATTGGTTTGATACGTGAAGTTTTTCACTGAAATTTTATTTTCATTATAATGTGTTTTGTTGTTTTCCATTTTAACTATTTTTCTATAATAGTAATTACAGTTTTAAAATCCTGTTATACGGCTGGGAGAATGTTGACGTTGCTCTCCACTGATTGTGGCTGTTATGTTTTTAACATGGCAGGTATATGTTTTCCTTCTGGTGGGCTAGCGAGCAGTTATGGATCCTGCTTGTTTTAATCAGATCACTGTATTATGGATTGTTAAAACCCTTTTTATGGATTTTTATTTTTTTTATTTTTTTTGTAGCCATTTTTTATTTTATGGCTTATGTATTGAATTACCATTTTTATTTAATCAAGACATAGCTACAGTGTGTTATAATCCCACTTCTACAGTGTTTCCGCCACTGTATTGCGTTAGAATTTCTAGGGGATTACACAGCAGCCACCAGCATCATCAATTTCGATCACCACCCTCCTCAACCTTAATCTTAATCTTAATCAATCTTCATCATTATCATCGTTTCTCCTGTTCGCCGCCTCTGTACGTTGCTGCGCCTCGTCGTCCTTGCTGCTGTCGTGATGATTGCTCCCTGTCGCCTCTCTACGAATCCGTTCCTTTTCTCTTCTTCTTCGTTTTGTCGCCTGTTGTGTCGTTGTTTAGTGCGTATGTGTCGCCTATGTTCGCTTGGTTGTCTGTCTGCTGTTGCTATCCTTTTTCCTCCATTCTTTTCCTTCTTTTTCTGTTTCGATCTGCTCCACATTGTGCTGTTGTGGCCTCTATTGCTGTTTGTATGCATCTTCGTCACTCCTGCTGCTGTTTCGTATCAATCGTGGTTTTTATCGTCTTCGTTTCTTGTCGTCAGTCGCGCCTGTTTCCTCTGTCTGGACAGATTGTTGCTGTTTGTTGTCGTTCATTTTTCTATGGAACGTTACTGTTGTTTTGGCCGTCGATTGTTGATGATTGTCGTGCACACCTACTGCTCGATCTATTTCTTCTATTTCGTTCTTCTCTTCTTTGTGTTCTGACAGGTTTTTGCTGCTGGGTTTTCGGTGTGAGCTAGCGAGTAGCGTGGATCCTAATCTCCCTTATTTATGTTTACTGAAGGATTGTATAAACCCTTTTAAGGAATTTTCTTTTTAGCTCTTTTGTAAAAAATGGCCTTTGTACTGACTGACTGTTCTTTTTGTAAAGTATAGAACATCAGTGTGTTTTAATCCCAAATCTATAGTGTTTCCGCCACTGTATTCCATTAGAATTTATAAGGGATTACAAACTATATATACAAAGTCCTTAATGGATCAGTTAAACTAGAGCCGAAATCCAATCTTGCTTCATTAGTGAGACTTTTGTCCTATGAGTCTTCATATGGTGAAACTTCACCCTGCGAATATTGCAATTCACGAGCTAATACCGCCGGGTGAAACTTCACCCGGTGGGTGAAAGTTTCGCCCGGTCATTTCGCCCGGTGGTGAATGTTTCCTTAAAGTCTTCGGAGAGGTAGAAATGTCGTCGGGCGGAACTTCGCCTGGTGGTATCTCATCGGGTGAAACTTTACCCGGTGGATTTATGACCTCTTTTCTGGCCTCTTTCTTTGCCGCTTGATTGGATTGCTTGAACTTTTAGTTTTGTGAGTTGGTCTTCGGACATTATTCCCCTCTCTCGTGCTCGTAGAAGCTCGGACACGCCTTTGGTTAAGAATCCTATCAAAATAGATAGAAAAACTACCAAAAACATGTAAAATGTAAAAGAGAGATGCTAATGTGAGAAAGACTAAGAATAAGGCGATAATCGCACTCTAGTCTTGCAAAATGGAGGGAAAACGAGTCTAAATGGGAGGAAAAACGGTCCAAATTTTATAAACATCAATTCCCTCACACTAAACCGTTGCTCGTCCTCGAGCAAAGACCCAAACATAAATCAACTACTACTACTACTACTAAGCTAGACTATGCTAAGCTGATACGGGGCAATTAACGTGCCCACTCTGTCCCTTCAACTCACATCGAGATACCCATGAGGTAGAATACCTCCATGCAAAGCAAGTCGTGTCTTGCTCAAAATTGGGGATGCAACTAAACACACACACAAGCACATAAAACAAAGAAGACACACAAAAAGATAGTTGCATCCAAAGAGAAAAATAAATCGCCGAATCCCTCATCGAAACGACGGGGAAAGCACCGATTCTAAGCTCGAGACAAGTGAGAACACTACCAAGTTAGTTACTCATCAAGTTGACATGGACAAAAATCTAATAGGATGACAATCAAACAATAAAAGCATTGAAAATTTACCAGGGTCCTTCTAGTCCACTAAAATGCCTACAACGGGACGATAAATGAAGCAGTGGGCGATTGCCATTTTGATGCGCGGCCCAATCGGATCGGTCGTTTAGCGAAGGATGGGGGATCAAAAAATATTTATAGACTCGCAAAACACAAAAACTACTAGAGTATTCGTGGTAAGTCGAGGTTGGTCCACAGGGAACAGAACGGAATCGGGTTAAAGGCAACGTTTTTGGGAACTAGAGGGGGTTTTAAGAGTCGAGTCTACGCCAGAAATGCGGTAAAAGACGGAAAATTAAATGACAAGAGAAATAACAATAAAAATAACTAGAGATAATCAAATTAGGAAAGGGTGTTAGGGGGAAGTCGGGATTCGGAAATTGGGGTCTAAGAATCTCGGAATCGGGTTTTAGTCACAACGTTGATAAAGGGAGAATGCCACCTTTCGATTTCTTCACCCAACCCACCTAAAAACCCGCTTTGGCGGCGAAGAAGGGTAAGTCTCAAGTTAACGTAATTTCTATCCCGAGCTTTTCCATATTGATAGAAACAAGTCATGGTCGGTCTAGTTGGCCGGACTAAAACAACGATGACACAACAACCATAAGCATGACAAACCAACAAGCAAACAACCCACCAACATCCCTCAATTCAAATAATCAAAGTCTTTATCCTTAAACCCCCCAAACAGAAATCTACTCACTACTCATAATGGAAAACAATAAAACATTAACAAAGGAGAAAACAACTAAAACATGCATGTTAACTAAATATAAAGAAAATAACAACAAAACGATAAAGAAAATTACGATCTAACAATTAACCACTAAACTATGAAAGAAATTGCGATCTCTCAAATTAAACTAGAAAATAATCTAGAGCAACATAAGTAAAATCTAGAGAAACTAACAACACAAAGATGATCAAAATAACAATAAAAGGAAAACTAATAGAAGTAACAAGAAAACAATAAAAATAGATCTAAGAGCATCAAAATAAAAGTCTAGAGAAATTAACAACAAACAATGAATAAAAATGCAATCAACACAATAAACATGAAATGATCTAAAATGACATAAATAAAGATGATCTAAACATGACAATAATGAAAGAACAATTAAAATGAACAATATTGAAAGAACAATAATTAAATCTAGAATAAATAAGAGGATTGCATAAATAAAGGTTGAATCTTGATGAGGAGAATAAAGAGATTTGTCACTAATCCCTTATTAAACCCCAAAAATCTTCAAATAAAACTTGGAATCTACAAAGCTTGAATATAAATCTAGAGAATTGTTGATGAAAACTAGGAAGATCTATTACTAAATTACTATGTAAACTACTAGAATTATAGAGAATTACTAAATTACTATAAGGATCTATTAATGGATGAGCTATGGTAATGTGATGTTCTAATGTGGTAGCTTTGCAACAAACTAGGGTAAGCATATATATATAGTAATGCCTTAATGGGTCTCTTAACCTAAAGCCCAAATCCAACTTTTTTTCCTCCGTTAGTGAGACAATCACCCTTTAATGTTCAAGAGGAGGAACTTCGCCCCGTCGTACATGAATCAATACCGCCGGGTGAAATTTCACCCAGTGGTTTTGTTCCGGTTCGGCTATTTTGGACGTCTTCATCGTCGGGCAAAATTTCACCCGGTGGACGAAGTTTCGCCCGGTCATTTCACCCGGTGGAGAAGCTCTCGGAAAATCTTCGGGGAGATAAATTTACCGTCGGGCGAAATTTTGCCCGGTGGTGTTTCATCGGTTAAAGTTTCACCCGGTCATTTTCTGGCCTCTTTTCTTGTCTCATTCTTCGTCGTATGATTGGATGGCTTCGAACTTTAAGTTGTGTGCTTTGCATTTCGGACGACAATCCTTTGTCTTGTGCTCGTGGAAGCTCGATCATGCTCTTGGTGCCAATACCTATCAAAATTGATAGAAAAACTACCAAAAACACGTAAAACGCACAAGAGGGACGCTAATGCGAGAAATACTCAAAATAGGGCGATAATCGCACTCTAATCTCTCAAAACGAGGGAAAACGGGTCTAAATGGAAGGAAAAACAGTCTAAATTTAGCACACAAGAGTTAGTAAGCACTGGAGGTAGGTGTTACCCCGTCTCCTAAGCCTACCCTAGAGGGTCGTCCCAGACTCGAGAAAGCCAATTAGACCAAATAAACAGTGAACAAGTGTTTGTAAAATGGTAAAGATTAACTAATCACCGCTATTTTCCTTCCTCGGGACTCGGTCCTCTAGTTGGCATTTCATGGTAATAAGTCAATCAAGGGTTTATTTGGGTTTGGGAATTTTTTTGAGGTTTGATTTTCTTTTCGATTTTTCTTTCCTTTCCCCTTTGTTTTTGGTTGAGGGCGTTTTTTTTTAAAAAAGGAAATATGCCCTTCTTCTTCATTTTTCCCTTTTTGCTTTGAGTAGCCCATATTTGATGTATTTTAGATTCGTGGCCAAGCAGTAATTTTTGCAAACTTATTTGCGAAAGTGTATGAATGGTAGGTAAATAGGCAAGTCGGGTGTGCAGCCCCTCTGAACCCACAAAAAGATGAAAATTTGGACTAAAAGATGGCTTCTCAAGTAAGGTCACCTAAGAGAACGGGAAACAATAACCAAGGCCTTATCACTCCATGGGTGATCAAAGTGGTCAAATGCAAATCCCGCTGTAGAATCCTAGTAGAAAAGACGAACTCATGGTAAAAATTCAATGCAACTATTGGTTCAAGGTCATTCTACTAGAACAATGTCCAAAAATTAAAATGGGTTCCTAAAAGGGAAGTAGTAAACACTCGACACTAACTCAAAATCGCATTTTCGAAATCTTTTACCTAGACATGCTATACAAAGATGAAAAAGAACAAAAAAAAGAACAAAAACACAAAAAGAGCAAAACAAAACACACAAGTAAAGCCAAGCACTCCGATCTCCATCAAGTCGACACAACCATAACCACCAACTCCAAAATTTTCACCAAGCAAACCTCCAAATAGCATACATGCCCATAGTCCCATGTGAATAGAGAAGTAAAAGGACAAAGGTAGAAGATATTACCGAGTGGTGTTCAATTTCTCTACCTCGTGTCCATATGCTAAATGGTTGGCGGTGTACCAACGAGAAAGGAGAAAACAAAGAAATACAAGTGATACTACAAAGGGAAGAAAAATAAAACTAAAATGAAGAGAAAATAAAATCTTTTTCGGGTTTTTTGTTTTTTTTTTAAAGGAAGAATGAAAAAGAAAAGGAAGAAGAGGATAGTAGATCCCTCCCCCACACTAAAACTGTGCATTGTCCTCAATGCACGAGTAGGGGAAAAGAGAAAAAAAGTAGAAAAAGAGAAAAATCGGAAAATCTTTATGAATTTTTATGCTTTTTTGGATGTTTTTGAGTTTTTCAAAATTAAGTGAATTAAAATAAAACGGAACTAAAACGAAGAAAAATAAAGAAAGAAAAATAAAGAAAATGGTGGCGGGTCTAAGTGTAATCACATCACCTAGACCCTAGCCAAAAAGGAGAAATGAAAGATAAGTATAAAATGAAATAAAATAAAAGTATAATAAGAAAATAAAATGAGATGAAGTAAGAAAAGAAAAAAAAAAATGAGATAAAATAAAAGGAATAAGAAAATGAAAAGGAAAAGAAAAAGGAGAAAAACCGAAAGGTGGGAAAGGGGCCTAGGTGTAATCACGTCACCTCGCCCCGATTCCACACGAATCGGAAGAAAGAAAAGGGAATAGAAATTTTGATTTTCCAGATGGTCCTGGTGCAATCACTTCACCTAAGACCGAGAGCTTAAAATCAGGTCCTTCTTCTCTAAGGTACCTACAACAAATCCTCACGCATAACCGACCCAAGTAGGGTCACGGAGGAGCTAACAACTGACCAAATTACCAATAAAAAATCACCAACAATCATAAAAATGCCATAATTGGCGCAATTGGCGCAGCAGAGAACTGATAAAAATTACTAACAACGCCCCCCCCCCCCCCCCCCCCCCCCCCCCCCGGGCACTAAACTCTGCAGATACTCAACCACCCTCACAAGGGACCCGGAGGAGGAGGTGGTGGGTAATAATACCCGGGCAGAGTGTCACGAGATGACTCTTTCACACCCTAGGAAAGACTCGTGTGCCACCTAACTCGTAGTCCCGTCACAAGTTAAGTCAGGCAAACCCAATTACCACGCCTTAAGTCGGATTAATAAGATCGAGATTATGTAAAGAACGAGTAGACTAAGTTGTAGGGAAAGGATTTCTTTATTAAGAAAACTTTACAAGGAGAGCTTTACAATGCTTGAGAGTGTTGTGGACTTATGTGGTTTGTGGATTTGTGGATTTTTTTTGGTGGATGAGTGGCAAATGAACCACGCACCCCTATTTATAGGGCTCCTTAGAACCTTAAGAGTTCTGGAATCCTCCGGAGCCTTCTAGATGCTTCTATCTAGACTCTTTATTTACATTATGCCTAGAACTCTCTAATATTTTCAAGACCTTCCTAGAATATTCTAGAACATCCTAGAACAATCTAGTACAACCTAGAAGACTCATTAGTATTCTAGATACTTCTAGAATACTCTACCATATTCTAGAATATTCCGGACCCTTCTAGAATATTCTAGATGACTCTACTATGTTCTAGAATATTCTAGACCCCTCTAGAATATTCTAGATGTCTCTACTATGTTCTAGAGACTTTTCCAAGACTCTAGATATTTCTTGACGCTTCCGGATGCTTCTCCAAACCTCCGTTGAGCTCGACTCTTTGATCCTTGAAGCGCGCCTAATTCGAGAACGTCGGTTGGGCAACAAGCCAACCGTGACATTCTCCCCCACCAAAGCCGTAGACGTCCTCGTCACGGTCGTCCCTTTGTATCCATGCTTGAAGCCCGTCTTGGTTCCTCTTGATTTGGTCTTGCTACGATCCCATGTTGGTGTCTTTCGTCCTTGATCACCCTTCGTGCCACACCCTTGGTTAAGGCATGTTGATGTCTTCTCTTAACGATGATGCCTTAGTTTGCGCCTATGCCTTGGTGCCTTGATAACCCGTAGGGAAGCGATTCTTGCACCGCCCCCATCCTCTTGTGCGAGCTTGATGTCGATCTCGCTCCCCTTTGATGTTATGGTGATCACATCGTCTCCAAGTGTGAAGGGCCTGACCGAGTTGATGAACTTCATGCCAAACACGACATCCTCGTCATCCATGTCGACCACCATGAATTTGGCCTTCCCTTTCCACTTCTCCAAGCGGATTGGGACCCTATAGGCCACCCCGTATGTTGGCGTTGCTGAAGAATTCATCGCCTTCAGTTCGCTTCCTGTTTTGGTGTAACGAATGCCCATGTCCCTAGCCACCCGTAAGGCTACATAATTATGTGTTGCACCCGAATCGATCAACACCTTTGTGCGGACATCGTTTACCTCCTCGTTGACAGTTAACAAGTGCCCCTTGCACTTGATCTCCATCTCTTGTTTTGTCGTGGTTGCCTTCTCTTTCGGCTTGTCTTCCATAACCTCCATTGAGTTGAGAAGTCTCATCATCCCGAGCCTCGATGGTTCTCACTAGACCATGCAACGCGCTCCCTCATGGACATCCCTCGACTCCTCCCCAAATTGTAACGCTAAAGTGTTAAGTTTTTGCCGATGCGGGCAAACCCGTACCCCGTGCAATCCCCCGCACAAGAAGCAACTCTTGTCGTGTCCTCCCGATTTAAACCGCGACCCCTCTTTGCTCTTATCTTCTCTATGAGCCCTCGATTGTGGGTTGTCTCCCCCACCATTTTCGTCGCCCTCGACGTATTTATCCCTCTTGGTATCCATCCGCAACTCGTACAAGGACTCGGCCTCCGCTATAGCCTCATTTAGGGTCTTAACGTTGCGTCTCTTTAACTCTTGTTCGGCCCAACGTTGTAGCCCATCCATGAAGTACAATAGAGTTAAACTCTCAGGCATGTCACTTACCTCCAATAAGAGCGATGAGAAATCCTTCACATAGTCCTTGATGGTTCCTGTGTGCCTTAATGCTCGAAGCTTCCTCATTGCGATCTCCTCGGCGTATCCCGGACAGAATTGCCTTTTAAAGTCGGTTTTGAACTCGTCCCATGTGCTGATCCGACATAGTCTCTTCTTCTCCTCTGCTTGACGTCTTCTCCACCATAGAAGCGCGTCATCGGACAAGTACATCGTTGCGGTTTGGATCTTGGCTACTTCATCTTTGATATGAAGTGAATCAAAGTATTGCTCCACGCACGCGCCACAAGAAAGTGTCAAGTTCTTTGGCATCTCTCCAACCATCGAACTTAGACGGCTCGGGCAGATTGATCCTTGGTGCCCCCTGGTTAGTGGCAGACCCGGCCACCGGTTTTACACAAGGCCACATTCTCCTCGACTCTAACCATTCTCCCTTCAAGGGCTTTGAATCGAGTGTCGTTATTCCCGGCTTGCTGAGCTAGCCCCTCAAGTACCAAATGACTCAACTCTTCCTTGAGCGCACTAGCAAGGGAGTTGATCAGGCTTTGTACCTCCTCCTTGAGGTCGGTCATTCCACTCTCCAATGCTTTAATCCGTTCCGAGAAATCCTTCATTCTCTCGGTTACTTCGGCAAGGTTATCTTGGTGATCCCCTATGGCTACTTCCAATCAGGATAACCGCACATTGGTGGTCTCCTTCTTAGTCTTCTCACCACCCGGAATGTACTCTATGATACTCGCACCTTCTTCTCCCGACATTTTCCGTAGCTCTGAACGAAACCGCTCTGATACCACGTGTCACGAGATGACTCTTTCACACCCTAGGAAAGACTTGTATGCCTCCTAACTCGTAGTCCCGTCACAAGTTAAGTCATGCAAACCCAAATTCCAAGCCTTAAGCCGGATTTACAAGATCGAGATTAAGTAAAGAATGAGTAGACTAAGTTGTAGGGAAAAGATTGCTTTATTGATAAAGCTTTACAAGAAGAGCTTTACAATGCTTGAGAGTGTTGTGGACTTGTGTGGTTTGTGGATTTGTGGATTTTTTTTGGTGGATGGGTAGCAAATGAACCATGCACCCTATTTATAGGGCTCCTTAGAACCTCCTAGAACCTTAAGAGTTCTGAAATCCTCCGGAACCTTCTAGACGCTTCTATCTAGACTCTTTATTTACATTATGCCTAGAACTCTCTAGTATGTACAAGACTTTCCTAGAATATTCTAGAACATCCTAGAACAATCTAGTACAACCTAGAAGACTCTTTAGTATTCTAGATACTTCTAGAATACTCTACCATATTCTAGAATATTCGGGACCCTTCTAGAATATTCTAGATGACTCTACTATGTTCTAGAATATTCTAGACCCCTCTAGATTATTCTAGATGTCTCTACTATGTTCTAGAGACTTTTCCAAGACTCTAGATATTTCAGGACGCTTCCGGATGCTTCTCCAAACCTCCGTTGAGCTCGACTCTTTGATCCTTGAAGCGCGCCTAATCCGAGAACGTCGGTTGGGCAACATGCCAACCGTCAGGAGGCATACCAAAGAATCAATCGAAGTAGTGCTACTGTTGCTGTAACAGTCTTTGGTTCTCCTCCGCCGCCAACCTAGCCGCTTGGGAATCCCTCGCAGCGTCCCTAGCCATTTCGTAGCTGTCTCGGGCATACTCAAAACCGTCCCTAGAGTACGAATAAGAATGATGCGCATTATCGCGCACATCCCGGGCTAAATTATAGGCATCTTGGGCCAAGTTCAGTGAGGTGGTCGAATTTTCCCAAGTCTATCTAGTGTAGTTATAGACCTCCCCCCATTGATTGTAAAAATTCTCAGATCCAAAGAAAGAGGAATGCCTCGGAGGACTCATACTAACGTCCTCCTGAAATCCTGGGGTCGACTAGGTAAAGGTAGAGTGTCGATGTGGGGTAAAGTCAGTGAAGTCAAGGGTGAAGAACTGAGAGGTCTGAGGTTCGGACTGACGGGAGGAAGAGGGTACATGAGATGAAGAGGATAACGCGCAATGACCCTCATCCCGGAAGGTTGTAACCTCTGGTTCCTCCCCTGTCACATCCTTAACTTCTATTTCATCATTGCCATAGCCCACGGGTCCTGCGGGGTAATTAATTTGATAGAACTTACCTCAGGTGTGATCCCGAATATACTCCCCGGACCTCTTGGGCATGCCGAAGTTTTCTTCGAACTAGAGAAACCCACTCGGGATTAGGCATAGCGATAGCTCTCAAGTCATTAATTTTACACGGAAACAAACTGTCATACTCGCCCGGGGGCCAAACCAGAAAAGGACAATAATTCTCGTCTAACAGCTTACCCACTCCTACAACTGGTGTCTCGCCACCCAAATCAAGACCTAATGCCTTAGCTAGTATCGTAACCACACCACCACAAGAGATATTCTTGTGGTTACCCTTCGCAACTTGGGCAAAATGGGTAGCTAAACCATCAAACATGTCAAACGAAGGGCTACGGTTCAAAACCGCATCCTCAAGCAGCTGCACGACAGTTGCACTACAGTTATGGTGTGTATCATAGCTCAAAAATTAGCGCCAAGTACTTGAGGATGGGGTTGTGAATCAAAAACGAGCGCATTTTACCCCCTTGGAAAACTCTTTAGCGGGAAATCTCGTGCCAGAATCGGTCCCGGGCAAGCTTCTCTTCTCGTGATTGCCCCACCCGAGGTTTCACAGAAATTAGAGTGGGTAAGCCGAGAAATGCGCGAAAGGCCTCAAGAGATAAGACATGGTGAGTTTCTCTCAACTAAAACGACACAGTAGTGTCATCACCATTAACGGTCAGTTCATATGTTGCAAAAAACACACAGGTCAAATTTTTGAAAGTGTCCTCAGCTGAGGCATATGAATTTTTAAGACCAATTCTTTCGCACATTGTTCGGACATGCGCTTCTATACCCATACGGACAAGAACGGTCTTCGAAGCCCAACGGGTAGGCTCAAGACGACAATTCCACAAAACTTTAAAACGATCAAGATGCTATTTCTTAGAAAAGTGGACACCAGAATCAGAGTGGGCAAAATTACGACGAATAGAGGGGTAACGTACCTCAAGCGAAACAGGTAGTTCACGCGCAATCGAGCCTTGAACATGAATTGACATCGGGACAGGATCTACCGACTGTGACGAGGATGAAGATCCCGGTCTGCGATTAAAAACAAATGACAACATTTTCCTGACAGTTTGCTTGAATCCCTTCATACTTGAAGCTTGAACATGGTGAATTGTAATGGAGTTAAGATTTTGGGTTGTTTGGATTTAATCGATTTCTTCAAAAATAATTCCTAAAATTTGTTAGGAATGTGATGTGGATGAAAAGAATGGAATTTGATTTGAATTTGGTTGAGTAATTTGAAGATTGGAAGGGATTGAAGATGGTGGAATTTGGGGATTTTTTGGGTTTTTTTGTTGAGGAGGGAGAAAAAGGATGATGGAATAATGAGGAATTGGAGGTTGGTATGGGAGGTAATTGATGCGGGGTGAAGTTTCACCCGGTGGACCTCCATCGGGTGAAATTTCACCCGATGGACTTTGGTCCAAAAATCGACAATTCAGCGCAATTCACAGTCGGGCGAAATTTTGCCCGATGAGATTCTATCGGGTGAAGTTTCACACGACAGATTTTCGTCAATTCCGAGTCACATAAATTTTACCGTCAGGCGAAGTTTCGCCCGATGAGATTCCATCGGGTGAAGTTTCACCCGACGGATTTCGTCTTTCGCTTAAGCATTTTCAGCCCAATTGCCATCGGGGTGAAATTTCACCCGACGGACGCAAGGTACAAATTCCACGGGGTGAAATTTCACCTGACGGTCTTATCAAATCAAATCAGCCTTTCGCTGCGAAAAATTCTCTCGACCCGATCCAAACCAATGTCGACTCCTCGAAATTCACACCCCTCCCAATCCGTGTATCGAAATACACGAAGAAAAACTCTCTTAGTCATTGAAGCACACCCAAAATACTCCAAAAATAAATCTTCTTAAATCCTGCAAGAATCATTAAACACGCTCCACCGGAATACCAAAGATCATTGTTCAAGAGAAATTAAAAAGTACGAATATACATATTTACAAGATGGTTATTGTAGGCACCACCAAACCGAATAGAATTGCACAAGTTTAATTGGGGTTGTAAGAAAAGCAACTCGGAAGACCATGCTCCACGTTCTTGAAAGTAATATTACCAATCGCAGACTCTCTTCTTGGCCTCGGCAAGCCCATAAGTCGAGCCACCTCGGGAAGCATATCACAATCTTCAGTAATGTCTTCTTCCGAGGCGGGACAAAGTATTAATAGGGCACCATCATCTTCGGTATCATCATAATGGACATCTTCTATAGATTGTTCATTGATAATGAGAGATTCAACCATTTGGTTCCATAATTCTTTGTTGAAGGAATTTTCCGGGAGGAATGCGGGCAATACAAATTGAACGATGTTATTAGCAACGTTGAAAGATAACCTTCCTCTTTTCACGTCAATAAGCACTCCATCGATGGCTAAGAAGGGTCGTCCCAACAAAATGGGTTATGCTCCTCTACGGGTATATCAAGAATTACGAAGTCGGTAGGGATGTACAAGGCACCTACCTTGACCATAAGATTGCGAGCTAGCCCTACCGGCTCTTTTGTAGACCCGTCGGCCATCTGCACATTCAACGGAAAATGCATCATACTCCTAATATTGATAGTTTGGGCAATGACCGAAGGCATGAGACTAATGTCCGCTCCTAGGTCGCAAAGAGCTCGATGTATTTGAACGTTGTCTATGGAACATGGTATGGAGAAACTACCGGGATCACCTAATTTAATAGGCCGGGATAGTGACTTTCGGGATAGCCTTCGGTGAAATGGGAATTTCATCCTTCTCGCTAGAACTCAAGATGATGTCATGTATGTATTCGGACGGAGTAGGCATAGAGAGGCTTGTTTCGAGATTTTCAAGCAAATCGGTAAACGTTATACTTTCCATGTCTTTGTTACTTGGAGGAGCTTTTGGCACATCATGCAATGGTGGCACATCGATCCTAGAGATCGAGTTCATAGTTTTGATTGGGATTTGCTCAATGACATAGGTAAGGTCTCCTACAAGGTACTTGGAAGGGTCTCTCATTGGTTGCTCGGTCACGTCCTTAACCACACTTTCATCAAAGTCAATGATAGGGGGACGAGTTGAATAAGCTTGTTTATTAAGGGACTTTGTCGGTTTTTCATTGTTCACCACTTTTATGGCATTCACAAATGCTTAATAGGAAGAGTATGTTGATGTGTTAGATTGCTGGACTCGAGAGGCGGCACGTGCCACTAGAGTCTCGATCCTAGCCCGGATGAGTGCATTTTCTTCCATCAAAAGCTTAAGAGTTCTTTGAACATCATAGCAAGGGAAATTCGGTATAGTGCCAAAATCGGGTGAATGTTGCGAGTTAAATTGAGCGTACCTTCGAGGACCTTGATTGAAATGGGGATGAAATCCCTCATTAGATTGTTGAAATGAAGGACCATAATTGGGTTGATAAGGTCCTTGAGGATGGTAGTTTCCTTGATTGAAATTGCTTTCATGAGAAAATTTTTGATGATGATGAAACTCATCGGAACTAGAGTAGTTCCTTTGATTTGGGGCTCTTGCACTTGATTGGCCTTGAAAATAATAGGATTCTCGGGTTGGCATAGAATAAAATCTTTCAAATGGATGATGTGATGTCGGTCTAGACCCGACTTTCCAATTAGAATAGTGCAAATAAGGTTCATCATAAGTTCTTTGATGCTCCACCTGATGAGCTCTCTCTCCTTTCATACATGAATCGGATTCGTGGTCATAATTCCCACAATGGTCACACGGCACCTCAACTCGATATGGTTTAGGTGGTGAAATCGATGATTGCCTTGGTGGAGTCATTCCTCTAGGTGGTGTCATCCTTCTTGGTGGTGGCCTTGTTTTGGGTTGGGAGTTGTCTCTAGCAACAAATATTTCGAATCTCCTAACCAATTCATCGACCTTTGCTTCAAGAACGGCTCCATATTGGTTGATGACTTCAACCCATAGGTTGACTCTCCATCTTGGGCATCTTTGGAATACTCACCACTCTTGGCCAATTTTTCAAGAATCCTTTGAGATTCGGCTTCATCAAGGAAGAAAAAAATCATCTTTCGATGCCGTGTTGAGATTGTCTTTTGTATCATCCGATAAGGAATTGAAGAATATGTGGACTAAGAGCCAACTAGGAATTCCATGATGTGGACACCTCCCTTGTAGGGTCCGTAATCGATCCCAAGCTTCGCTTAAAATTTCATTCTCATTTTTTTGGAAGGTATGGATCTCCATCCGGTATAGGTTTGTTTTGGAAGGAGGATAGTATTTCTCTAGGAATGCATTGGCTAATTGATCCCATGTTCGAAAGGTGTTATTTGGATGGCTTTGTAGCCATCTCCTAGCGTCATCACGCAAAGTTTTCGAGAACAATAGCCTATGGAATGGGCATGAAGTGATTCCATTCGATTTCATCCCAACTAACTTCTCTTTAAATGTCGTTATGTGTACTAAAGCATTCTCTTGAGGTAGTCCATGATCGGTGTCTTGTTGGACTATACCAATCAAGGAAACTTTAAGCTCAAAATCATCGAGTATAACTCCATATGCGACGGGAGAAAAGGTTTGTTCATTAGTGGGTTGGGAATGGGATCTTAAGGTAGGCATATTTGCTTGTGGAAGTATTTTTGAAGGGAAAGAGTGGAGGGAAAATTTTGTGGAAGGTTTGAGAAGGTTGAATGATTGTTGGGTAGTGTAAGATATGGATGAAGTTTCACTTTGGTTGAGTTGAAGACCGAAATAATAATATTCGTCTTACTTGCACCGATTAGGAATAAACAATGTCGGATATAACTGTTCCTGAACACAACTCAATTCAAACGTGAGACTCCTAGCACCAAGTTGTACTAGGGTAGAGGTAAAGTCAAATTAAAGCAATTAACCAAACACAAATAACTAAAACCCAATTAACTATCGTCGTCCCCATCAACGGCGCCATTTTGACCTTCGCCCAATCAGTACCGGTCGTTAACGATAGACTGGGGATCAAACAATATTTATCAAACTCGCAATTAACACAAAAACAATGAATGTAGTCGTGGTAAGTCGAGGTCGGTCCACAGGGAAGGTGATGCTAGTTGAGTGGTAACAATGTGTTCGGGGTCTAGTATGGGGGGGTTCGTATCGAGGTAGACTAAGCTAAGTAAACAAATCGAATAACTAGAATGGGAAAACAATTATAGGATAAACATTAGGGGGAGTCGGGGAATCAAGAACGAAACACATAGACAAGGAAACAAGAAATGATGCACGATTGAATAAGGAGTGAGTCCCCTTTCGGTTCCTCCACTCAACCTAACTACAACCCATTTTCATGACGAAATAGTCAAGTCTCTAACCGGAATTACCCAAATCCCGAGCTTCCCAATATTGATTCGAGTGAGTATAGGTCAACCAAAGTGATCAAGTAAGGACAACAAATACACAACAATTATAAGTTGAACTAATCAACCCAAGTGCAATAATCTCAAGGGTCCTTAATCCATGATACCCAATTCCATCCTCCTTTAGCCCCCTAACAAAGGTCTGCTCACTAGTCATAATTAGGCTAACAAAAATAGATAACAAGAGAGCCAAAGGAAGACGATTCATGTTGATCAAGAAGAATGAAAATTAATCTAATCACGATTGAAAGAAGAACACAACCAAGAGCAACAACTAAATAAGAAGTAATTAACTAGGCAAGACAATCTAAATAAATAACGCAATACAATAGAGTGGAGAGAAAACTAAAGAAGAGGAAACTAAATAGAGGAGAGAGAAAATAAGAAGATGCCAACAATGGAGAAACTCATAAAGAAGGAAGTTGAAGATAGTAATAATAAAAGAAGAAGCATCAAGGCACCAAACAAGGATCTAGTAAAATAAACCCTTGTAAAACTTCTTTAGTCTTCAATAAAAACCAAATCTTCAATATAGGAAATAAATTGATTGCCAAAATGAAGGATTGGCATAAATCAAAGGATTAGCATTCAATGTTGAGTTTCCTGTATGCCTTTTCAGGGTACCACCAAGTATACCTATAGGGACATACACCTAGACCTCCGACTCGACTCGTGTAAATAAATAAAAACAAATATTGTGATACTAAGTCTTGACCCTTACGAT
This sequence comes from Agrostemma githago, assembly GCA_958450325.1. NCBI lineage: Eukaryota > Viridiplantae > Streptophyta > Magnoliopsida > Caryophyllales > Caryophyllaceae > Agrostemma > Agrostemma githago. The sequence continues at coordinate 21,008,258 of OY288244.1, read as the reverse complement.
AACTCAGACTTTAACTCAGACCCGGGTCCGCGTGTCTTCAGATGCTTAGGTTTCCTCCAGGAAATGTTATTTTTGTATTGCTACCTTGGCCTGGTGTTGGTATTGGGTATGCATCTGTGGTGATGACTGTGGATGTGATGACCTTCCCATCGGCATCTTCCAACTACACAGGGATGATGCGTGTCTTAACAGAAGGGAATGTCCCGACGTCCACCAAGTCTTGGATATCGTGTTTCAGCATGTAGCAGTCCTTCGTATCGTGTCCATTACCTTGATCATACAGGCATTAAGCCTCGGGATCCCAACTTTTGTCCCGCTTCTCCACTGGTGGGTCAGGAGTAGGGATTAGGGGCGATAGCAGTCAATCATCATTGGCAATTTGTAGGGCATCAGCGTAGGTCATCTTGATGTCAGCGAGGCGTCTTAGGGGTTGTTCCTCGTTGCCGCGCACGAATCGGGCGGGTTTCAGGGCCCTCTTCCCTTTGACAGGGATAGGTGTTGGGAGGCATCTTGCTCGATTGAGAGGAAAGGATTTTGGGAGATTATCAAGGTACCGTTGGGTGGTGTGGCCCCCAGTGCCACTCTTTTGAGGTTGTGAGCATCGCTGGGGGTCTTACTTTCCTGACGATTGAGATGTGCATCGATGTTATCTATGGAGGAGTTCAAGCTGACGATGGTAGCTTGTAAATGTCGGAGCATGTTGACGAGGGTGTTCAGTTGATTTTTTTGCTATTGTTGCTGCTTGAAGACATCTTGGATGGTAACTCTGCAGGACACAACCGAAAGTGAGAAAAGGGATCCACTGGACGACGCTTAAAAAGACTCAAAACGGTTGCCTTTGTAAAAAGACGACTCGAGAAGCGTACTTGGGCGAGTGAGATGGATGTGAGTCCCACGATTCACGCGTGTAGGCGATCCTTGAGTTTGGGACACTCGTGCTTAGTCTCTTGCCATTCTTGTGTGTTCGGTGAGACGCTCAATGGACTCGGGTCTCTAAAGCGAGACGATTTTATGCAAATCTCGAGATGAGATTCAGAGTAGAATCTCGGAATGAGATGACCCAAAATAGAAAACCTGGGATGAAGGTAACATTGCAAATTTTAGCAAAGACATGTAAGCACATTTTTTTGACGTTGGGGTTGATTGTGATCCCGGCTCGAAATCTAAGAGATTTTTTATTTTGAAATAGATGTTTGGAAATCGATGTTTGTAGTCGGAGATATTTTTTGAAAACTGTTTTTCGGAAATGTCGGCGAGTGTTGCTATGCAGGTTCCAATAATTCATGAGTTGAAAAATTAGCGATAGTGACGGCGTGAAATTTATTTTAAAAACAGGAATTCCAAAAGGGCGAGATGACCTTTTGGGTTTTTATGAAATGGTGGAGGCGAAGATGTGTGTACACCGGTTTTGGTAAAAAGAGATTTTGGAAAGAAATGTGTCTTGTTTTGTCGTCATGTTTTCCCGGAATTCTAACGGAAGACCGGTGACTGTTATGCCATCTTAAAGGCTTTGTTTTTGGAAATGGAATGGTAATGTAACCATATTGGTGCCTAGGTTCCATGTATTGAAATTTTAACGATAGTAACGGTGCTTGTTTAAGAAAATGGTGGAAAATCGAGTTTGGGAGAAGATATAACCGTTTGATGTATCAAGATTCCATTAATTGAAAATTTGATGGTTGTAACGGTATTGAGGAAAACGTGTTTTGAATTGGCCAGAGTAACGGCGCTAAAACGGATTTTGAAAATAATGAGCATAGATTTGGCCAGAGTAATGGCGCTAAAACGGATTTTGAAAAATGGTGGGCGTAAATTTGGCCAGAGTAACAGCGCTAAAATGGATTTTCGAAAATCATGGGTGTAATTTTGGCCAGAGTAACGGTGCTAAAAATGGTTTTTTGAAAAAAGGTTTTGAAAATCGTGAGGATGTTTGGTGTAGTCGAATATGTTATCGTGGTTTGAATCCGGAGTTTAATGTTCTATTCGGGTTGTCAACCATGCTACACATTGCTAACAAGTATACACACATGCAGGATGCAGACGCGGGTAGGACATGGTAGGTTATCATCTCATGAAAAGTCCTTGTTTCCAAGGAGAAGAGTCAACCTGAGTGAGGATGAATATTATCCTCGTTCCAAGCGGTGCTTAACACTTATTGGCATATGATAAGTGTGGTTTGTAGTGCTATTTCCTTGTGTTTGGTTCCGGTTTCTCTTGTGGAATCGCTCTTTGGAGCGATTTTCGAGGCTACTTACGCTTCTTCTAGTTTTTTTTAGGTTCCTAGTATCATTATTGGAGAAATGAAACGATTCCAACTCGTTTCCGACACATTTGGAGCCAACGAAGAGAAGCGACGATCACCCGGTGGCCTAGACTCGATCCCGAGCCCTTGGGACCCATTCCCAAGCACCGAGAATCGATGAGAAGCCTAAAAAGAGCAAGGAGGGACCTATGGGATCATATTTGAAGCCTACAAGACCCACCGCGGTCGGGAAGGACCTCATCTCGACAGGGATGAAGAGACAAGAATAACCCGGCTACTAGAGGTTGATCCCCGGCAACGGCGCCAATTTGATGCGAGGGATTTGCCGTGGATCCCGTCGATCAAATAAAACCAACTAACCTAAGCTAGGTAGCTGGGGTAAGTCGATCCACAGGGACGAGAGTTCAAAACAAGAGGGTGCTATGGTCGAAGACTAGGTCCAAGACAAACTAAGCTAGGGTGATAGCTAAGGTTGACTAATGACTAAACTAGAGTCTAAAACAACAAATAAAAAGGCTAAACAAGAAAGTAATGACAAATGGAAGCAAATTATATCAATAAGAAGAAACTAGGGATAGGTCGGGTTCATGGATGTCAAGGAGATCAAAAGGAGGAAACGGGGGTTGATAGCATGCTTTCGTAGCCTAGGTTACGATCGGGCTCTCGCTACTTAAACGGCCTAGGGGTCATCCTCACCACGCTCTCGCAACTAATGAGGGAACCAAACCAACCAACCAAACAAACACACACATACAAGATAAGAGGCAAGAAAAACAAGGATTGATCATCTCGAGTCTCACAATCATTTCATCTAACATGTGGAGTGCAAGGCAAAAAGGAAACAACAACTAGTACCACCCATCTCACCCTAATCATCCCTAATCACACCCAATCCCCCTACTAACCCTAGGGGATGACTACTCAAACATATCTATACTTAAACTAACACTAACAAGAGAAACAATCACAAGAACAAAAGAAACATTCATAATGAAGAACAAGGATGAACAACAAACACTAAACAAAGATGAAAACTTGAATAACAATAAAGATTAAAGGAAAAAGAGAAGAGAAAAGGATTATAGCAAACTACAAAGGATTAAAAGATGAAAACTTGTATAAAAAGAACACCCAAAACCTCCACCAATGTTGTCAAGATTGAATGGATTCTTCAAGAGATCCTTTAATACAAGAGTAAGTATCTAGATTAAGACTTAATGAAGAGTAATTAAAGAGGGATTAAGCTAATCTGCCCTAATCTAAACTAATCTAACCTAAATATAGTCTAGGGTTACATAAGATCGTCTAACAATACAAGAGGGGGGTATATAAAGGGTTACAAGAGTAGAGGAATGAAAGGAAACGAAACATCCCCGACATGGGCCCTTCCCGGCCGGGAAGGTGGTGGTCCCGACCGGGAAGGTGGTGATCCCGGCCGGGAATCAACCTCCAGTAGCCGGGTTGTTCTTGTCTCTTCATCCCGGTCGAGATGGGGTCCTTCCTGACCGGGGTGGGTCTTGTAGGCTTCAAATATGATCCCATAGGTCCCTCCTTGCTCTTGTTAGGCTTCTCATCGATTCTCGGTGCTCGGGAATGGGTCCCAAGGGCTCAGGAATGGGTCCCAAGGGCTCAAGATCGAGTCTAGGCCACCGGGTGATCGTCGCTTCTCTTCGTTGGCTCCAAATGTGTCGGAAACGAGTTGGAATCGTTTCATCTCTCCAATAATGGTCCTAGGAACCAAAAACAAACTAGAAGAAGAGTAAGTAGCCTCGAAAACCGCTCCAAAGAGCGATTCCACAAGAGAAACCGGGACCAAACACAAGGAAATAGCACTACAAACCACACTTATCAACTCCCCCACACTTAACCCTTACTCGCCCTCGAGTAAGCACAAACTAACTACTAAACTAAACTAAAATACTAGCCGAGCGGGTATTAGCGCACCCTACGCCCTTTCAACTCACGCGAGAACACTTAGAGGACAAGTGCTCTCCGTAAGGCAACTGAGGTCTTGCGACAAAACTGTGGATACAACCGAACACTAAAACACATAAACAAACAAACACACAAACACACAAACAAACAAACAATCGGTTGCAACCAAGACCAAACAAATACCGCTTCCCTCAACAAAGCGGTGAAAGAGACACCGGATAAGGACTCAAGGCAAGTGACAACGTTCCCAAGCTAGCAATACAAACCGAAATGGACAAAACCCTAATAGTATGACGACAAAGCAACAAAAACGTTGGTAACTTACCTAGGTTCCTCTTAACCTTCTAAGAACGTACCACGGGACGATAGGCGGGATGGAAAAAGGATGAACCACGGAGTTAGTCGACATTGTAGGTAAGTGAAGCCCCGCCCCCTTTAGCGATAAGCCAAGAGGGTCGTCCCATGCTCAAAAAAGGTGGATAAGGTTGCAAAGTGGGGGAAGACCGACCATTACCGCTATCATCCTTCCTAGGGACTCGGTCCTTTGGTAGGCTCTTCACGGTAATAGTCGGTAAAAGGCTTTTTTTTGAGGGGGTAAGATTTTTTTTGTGAAACGATTTTTTTTGGCATTTTTCTTTTCTTGTATTTTGCTTTTGAGTTGCTATGCCATTTTTTTTCTACTTTTGTATTTTGTTTTTCTTTTGTTGTGCCTTTTCTTTTCTTCTTTCTTTTCTTTCTTTTTTCTTTCTTTTTCTTTCTTTCTTGGTTTGCCCATTTGGCCAAATTTTGTTTTGTAAGCATTTCTTGCAACCAAGTAAGAGCTTCAACAATTTTGCAACTTATTTGTAGAAAATGTGTAGGAGGTAGGGAATTGGGTAAGTCGGGGGTCGCGATTTCCCTACAAACCCACAAAAAGGGGGGAGAACTTGGACTAATCAAACGATCTCGAACACAGTCACCTAAGCGACGAGACTCGGGAACCAAGGCCTTTTCACTCCGTGGGTGGTCAAAATGGTCAAAATGCAAATCCCGTAGTAAATCCCTAGTAGACTAGGTGGACTCAAGGTAAGAAAACAACGAAGTCATTGATTTAAAGTCATTCTACTACTAAACAACGAAGTAAACACTCGCGCACTATCCTCAAAACCGGGTTTTCGAAAACCTTTTATTACACAAGACACAACTAAACAAGACAAAACAAAGACACAACAAAAATAAAAGGAAAAGAGACAAACAAAACAAAACACAACAAAACAAACAAACACACAAAATAAACAATCACCACCCTGAAATATCGAAACAAGCCGCCATATCAACCACAAACTTCAAAAAGCTCCACCCGAGCATACACCAACACAAAATATCCTCCAAACTCCACAAAAAGGGAAAAAGAGAAAGAAGTGAAAGAATATACCGGATGTCTTGAGCTTCCCGAAACTTATCGAAGATCATGCAACCTACAAGGAATTTAGGGGAGCAAAACACACGACACAACATATATACGACACAAAGACACGAAATAAAAAGACACAAAAGATATTTTTGGCTTTTATGAAATTTTTCAAATTTTTAAGGATTTTTAAGATTTTTTCGAAAAAACTACGAAAATAAAGCTAAACTAGAATAATATATCGCTCCCCCACACTTAAACTGAGCAATGTCCTCATGCTCGATCGGTAGTGTGTGGAAGACACTAAAAAGAAAAGAAAAAGGAAAATAAAGCTAAAAAAAAAAGAAAAATGAAAGTGAAGAAAGGGTAGAATGTGTCCGGCCGGGGTGTAATCAAGTCACCAAGGGCTGAGACAAGAAAAGATATGGACGGGGGAAGAAATAAAAAGAAGAAAATAAAAGGAAATGGGAGGGGAGGGCTAGGTGTAATCAAGTCACCTAGCCCGGATTCCGCCTAACTCCGATTAAATTCGACCAAAAGAAAATAAAAACATGGAAAAAGTGAAAGAACTTGTTAATTTGGATTTTTCAAATGACTCTCGATGTAATCACATCATCGAGAATTGGGAGCAATGACCACCAAGGCTCCGAGGGCCACCACGACACCAAAACGATAAAGGGAAGGGGAACAAACGAAGAAAGACTAAGCAACAAAAGACGGAAAAGAAGGAGAGTCGCCTTACCTAACGGTTAGCAACTCAATCAACTCCATCGTCTCAATGATCATTATCGGTACCTTGCTTGTCTTCATCATCATTATTCCTCTTCCTCAATGTAGTCTCAAGTATTGGGCTTGCATAGGTGTAATGAGGGTGGGATTTGAGGTTAAACTCGGTGCAAAGTGATGATAAAGGTGTACATATGAAGTGTAAGGGTGAGATGATAGAGGCAATGGTGAGTAGGGAGGTTAGGAGGGAGTATAAAGCGGTGGGATGGGGCTTAAATGAAGAAACCAAGGCAAAGGGGGCTACAGAAGCTCTTCCCGGTCGAGATCAACTCATCCCGGTCAGGAGCAAATCCATCCCGGTCGGGAGAAAGCTCATCCCGGTCGGGAAGCACCGTCAGTAGCTCCAGATTTCGTGCACACTTCATCCCGGTCGGGATGAAGCCCTTCCCGATCGGGATGACTCTTCTAGTCCTTCATTCCTCTTGAAAGCTCCAACCCACAAGTCAACTAGTACATCGGGATTTAGAATCCCGTCCCCAAAAGCTTGTACCAAGCTCAAAAACTGACTTCCTCCACCAAGCCTTTAAGCTTCTATCATCAATACCCCTCCCTAGTTCTTCATCTCCACTTCAAACTTATCAAGTAAGCTCAATGAACACATTAAAGATCCCTCCCTCACATCTCTTAAGAAAATTACAAATTACAAGAATTCCACAAAAACTAACAAATTCTAGAAACCAAACTATCCAATCAATCATATACAAAGACAAAAGCTAAAAAGAAAAGGAAAAGATATTTACAATAAGATACTCTCACCATCTACGCCTCCATAGCCATCAAGAGCTCGGAGGAGTAAGTCAAATGCTCTAGCTACATCTTCATTAACGTTCATGTGGCCGATCCTAGCCATCAACAAGAGTTTCCAAGTCGGAGTCGAGAAGCAATCATCTAATCCATTACGCTCGAGTTTCTTGTAATCTTCCGGGTCTTCCGAACCATCATAGCAACAACTCTTATGACCATCTGGTAGGTATTGTGGTCTAAAATCATGCTTGGCGTTATGATTTGGGAGATCACACCCTAAGGGTGTTGCTTCTTCTACGGGGTCAAGAGTAGCACTCTTTTCCACCGTCCGACAAGGATCCACTTCATCAACCGTCTCACAAGACAAGGGACTTGAAATCGAGTGCGATAAAGGAGGTGAAGGCATCAAGTTTTCTTCATTGGAGGCTTTAGGGGAGACCTTATCGTCATTCTTACTAGAATTCTCACCATGAAGAAACTCAAGGCCTTTGATGGCGGCCTCAATTTCTTCGACGGTTTGGTCTAGCAAAGCATCTCCAAATCCCCTAATCGGCTCCTCCAATTTCCCATTCAAGGCAAGTTCTAAGGCATCAATCTCTTCCTCCCAAGTGTTACCTTTGATGCGAGGGATTTGTCGTGGAATCCCACCGATCAAATAAATAACCGGCTAATCCTAACTGGGTAGATAGGGTAAGTCGGGTCGAATCCACGGGGACGGTAAGAGGCGTCTAGACTAGGTCGGCCCAAATACGAGACTAAGTCAACGAGCTAAGCTAGAGAATGATAGAAGGGGAGAGAGCTAGACTATGACTAGGAAGAACAACAAGGAAAACGGGCTAGGATTAGGTCGGGGTCAAAGGGGTAACGGAATGGCCAAGGAGGAGTTAGAGTGAAAGCGGTAGTAGGGTAATCTAGGACACACGACCTAGAGGTTCCTCATGGAACCCATCCGGCGACACACACGACAAAGGAAAGCAAGAAAAACAAGTATTCCAACCTACTTAGTCATTCAAGCATTCCAACAAACATGTAGTATGCATCACTCAAGAAGAAACCTCAAATCTTCCACCAACATCTCCAACAAACCCTTAATCATCCAATTAACACCCTAATCACCCTACTAACCCAAGCAAGAACACTACTCTAACATAATCAAACTAATACTAACAAGAACAAGAGAAATCAACACAAGAATCAAAACATCCATAATGAAACTAGTGAAAAAGATGAACTAAGAACAATAAGATGAACAAAGATTCAAACTTGGATAAATAAACAAGATTAAGAGTAAAAAGGAAGAGAAGATTATACCAAACTAGTGAAGAGGAAAGATTGGAACTTGCATTAATGAAGAAAACCCAAAACAAACCACCAAGGTTGTCAATCTTGGAAGGATCTTGAAGAATTCCCTTAATACAAGTATTAAACTAAGATTAACCACTAATTACCGACTAATCTACACTAATCTACACTAATCTAACCTAAAGTAGTCTAGGGTTTTTAGAACATCAGCTAAGATTACAAGAGGAGCGGTATTTATAGGGTTACAAATGGAAGGGAGAAGAAAGAAAGTGAAATGTGGGCAACAGCACTTGGTCCCGACCGGGACGGGTCATCCCGACCGGGACGGACCCACCATCCCGACGGGGACGGGTTGGTCCCGACCGGGACAGCCTTGCAGTAGCTCCCTCAAACTCGCACTTCATCCCCGACGGGATGAGGTGCATACCCGTCGGGGATGGGTCTTGTAGGCCTCCAATATGATCTTTTTGGTCCCTCTTTGCTTCACATGGACTTCTCATCGATTCTCGGGACTCGGGATCGGGTATCGGAGGCTCGGGATTGGGTCCCAAGGTCTCGGGGTCGAATCCAAGGCATCGAGTGATCGTTCCTTCACTTCGTTGGCTCCGAAAAGTGTATGTATTGAGTCGGAATCGCTCCAACTCTTCACGAATGGCCTCGGGAACCTGAAACGAGCTAGAGGAAGCATAAGTAGGCCATAAATCGCTCCCAAGGAGCGATTCCACAAGGAAAATGGGACCAAAACACTACGAAATAGGCACTACAAACTACACTTATCAACTCCCCCACATTTAACCCTTACTCGCCCTCGAGTAAGCACATACTAACTACTAAACTAGCCGAGTGGGTATTAGCGCACCCTACGCCCTTTCAACTCACGCGATAACACTTAGAGGACAAGTGCTACCCGCAAGGCAAGTGGGGTCTTGCGACAAAACTGTGGATGCAACCGAACACAAAACACATAAACAACAAACACACAAACAAACAAACAAACAAAAATCGGTTGCACCGAAAAGAAAACAAATACCGCTTCCCTCAAACAAGCGGTGAAAGAAGCACCAGTTTAGGACTCAAGGCAAGTGACAACGTTCCCAGGCTAGCAATACAAACCAAAATGGACAAAACCCTAATAGTATGACGACAAAGCAACAAAAACGTTGGTAACTTACCTCGGTTCCTCCTAACCTTCTAAGAACGTACCGCGGGACGATCGGCGGGATGGAAAAAGGATGAACCACGGTGTTAGTCGACACTGTAGGTAAGTGAGACCCCGCCCCCTTTAGCAAAGAGCCAAGAGGGTCGTCCCATGTCCAAAACCGCCTAACTAATCCAAGTAAAAAGGTGGAAATATGCAAAATGAGGGAAGACCGACCATTACCGCTATCATCCTTCCTAGGGACTCGGTCCTTTGGTAAGCTCTTCACGGTAATAGTCGATAAAAGGCTTATTTTGTGAGGTGTGGGTTTCTATTTTTTGTGAGACGATTTTCTTTTGGCATTTTCTTCTTCTTTTGCATTTTTGCTTTGTTTTGCCATGCCATTTCTTTTTCTTCTTTTCTATTTTCTTTTTGGCTTTTGTGCCTTTTCTTTTTCTTCTTTTCTTTTCTTTCTTTCTCTTTCTTTTTCTTTTCTTTGCCCTTTTGGCTTGATTTGACTTTTTGGCATTTCTTATTGTAACAAGAAAGACGACTTCAACAATTTGCAATCTTATTGTGTGGAAACGTGTAGGAGGTAGGGGAATGGGTGAGTCGGGGGTCGCGATTTCCCTTCAAAACCACAAAAAGGTGGAGAACTTGGACTAATCAAACGATCCTAGACACGGTCACCTAAGGGACGGGACTCGGCAACCAAGGCCTTTTCACACCGTGGGTGGTCATAATGGTCAAAGTGCAAATCCCGTAGTAAATCCCTAGTAAGCTAGGTGGACTCAAGGTAAAGGAACCAACGAAATCATTGATTTAGGGTCATTCTACTAGTCTAAAGTCCAAGACTCGATCTATACTACTAGAAAGGGAAAGTAAACACTCGCACACTAGCCTCTAAACCAGGTTTTCGAAAACCTTTTACACACAAGACACACAACAAAACACAAAACAAAGACTCAACGAAAATGAAAGAAAAAGAAACAAAAGCAACAAAACAAGAACAACACAAAACGAACACATACATAACACAAACACCACCCCTAGCTTCCAAATAAGCAACCAACCAACATCAAACTTTACAAAGCTCCTCCCGAGCACACAATATCACAATCTCCTCCAAACTCCACAAGAGATAAAGAAGAAAAAGGGATAAAGATGTTACCGGAGGTCTTGAAAGTTTTCCAAACCTATCGGTGATTCAAGCAACCTATAAGGAAAAAAGGAGGCAAAACACGCACAACACAACAAATACACGATACAACGACATAAAAGGAAAACACACAAAAGGGAAATTTTTTTTGATTTTTATGAAAATTTTCAAATTTTTAGGGTTTTTAAAGATTTTTCGAAAAACTATGAAAATAAAACTAACTACGATAGAATATCGCTCCCCCACACTTAAGCCGAGAAATGTCCTCATGCTCGACCGTAGTGTATGGGAGCACAAAAGAAAATAAAAGAAATTACGAAAATAAAGCTAAAAATCAAAAATAAAGTGGAGAAAATGGTAGAATGTGTCCGGCCGGGGTGTAGTGAAGTCACCATGGGCGGAGACAAGAAAAGATATGGATGGGGGAAAAAATAAAAAGAAGGAAATAGAAGGAAATGGGAGGGGAGGACTAGGTGTAATCAAGTCACCTAGCCCGGATTCCGCCTAAATCCGACTAAATCCGACAAAAAGGGGTGAAAGACTTGTAAATTTGGATTTTGAAATGACTCTCGATGTAGTCACATCATCGAGAGTCGGGAGCAACCATATACCAAGGTCTCGAAGGCCACTAAGATACCATGACTCAAGGGGAAGGGAATAAACAAAGGAAAACATGTAATCCCCTAGAAAATCTAACGCAATACAGTGGCGGAAACACTGTAGAGTTGGGATTAAAACACACTGACAAACTATATCTTATTAAAAGAAATGGTAAGTCAATACAAAGGCCTCTTTTTACAAAAGGGCTAAAGTAAAAAGTCTTCAAATGGGTTTACAAATCCATAAATTACATAAATGTAGAAAGAGTAGGATCCACGCTACTCGCTAGCTCACACCCAAAACCCAGCAGCAAATACCTGTCATGTTATAAACATAACAGCCACGTCAGTGGGGAGTAACTCGGACGTTCTGCCAGCCATATTATATCATATGGAAAAATAATAGTATTATTATATCAAAATACTTAAAATGAGAAAACATTAAAACGATATAATAAAATAAGTTCTCGGAGATAACTTAAAGCACTTGCCAACCTGCAAGTCAAAATCAATCGATAGTATAAATATTCAAAAATGGCGTTATGGAAATTCGTTCAGTGTGCACAAGGCTAGACTTTCACTAGGATAATACTGGAAACTAGCTTCGAGAACTGTAGACTTAACTCATAACAGAATCCAGTCTCTAACTAGGCAACTCAACTATAACAGGACTGCGTGCAGCGAGGTCCTGGCTTAAGTAATGTACACCCCTCCTGGACACCAACCGTAATCCAGTTCAACCCGACGGCGACTTACACGATGCGATATCTACGTTTAAGGTCAAAATATACACACTCCTGAACACAAACCATGCTCAGTTCAACGACCAATGTGTCTCAACATAGACACACCAGCTTTATAGTTGATGGCAAAAACGTACATCCCAGACTATATTACTCTAAACCCCACACTTCTCTTTATTCCATAACCCAAAGCAAGCCATTATCGATAGTCAAAAGTAATTATAATCAATATAAATGATATGGATAAAAGGAATAACCATTTTATATTAAAAGGGAAACTTTCTATAAATAGAAACTTACTAATTTTAGAAACTTACTAAAATAGAAAGTCTTATAGAAAATACGTAAGTTATTAAAATAAGTGAAATGTATAAAAATAGCATTTCTAACGAAATTAACATTTTATTATTACCGTCGTTATCGTAACTTTATTATATTTCTAAATTCGTTACTCAAAATATAAATAAAATATGATATCTCAATATATAGTATTTTATAAATAATTAGGAAATCGAGGTAAAACAATAAATCTTAGAAAAGAGATATTTTAAGAAAAACGATATCAAAATTAATTGAGTCAACGAGTTATATAAATGAAATGAATTTTCTAAAGGTTTCAAATTATTTTTAAGAAATAGCTTTGATTTATGAATAATACAATTTTCAATAAAAATAGTCAATCGGAAACAAATAGGAAATTATTAGTGAAAATAGTCTCGACTAAAATGTATTTAAAACTAAATCAACTATCTTCTCATTGATTAGTATAAATCGTAAAATGAAAATTAATTTATTGAACGAGTATACAAATCTCGATTATAATATAAAAGTACGATTTTGAGTTAAAATTATAATTTAACAAAATATGACGAAAATATGAAATCGATACTATTTTATTACTAGTGTCACGATAACCAACAAAATATTATAACGATCGTAAATAATTAAGTTACTAACGATTTATAAAACGATATCGAAAACCGTAAAATATTTGTAAAGCATACGACTTAAAACTTTATAATATTAGCAATAATAAATAGCTAAAATTAGAAAACCGAAGTTAAAATAATTACTACATACTACTACTCAAACATACGATATAAAATCGAGTAACGTCCTAAAGTTACCTTAGGACGACGGCGAAACGATCACGTGCTTATCCTTGTCGGGTCATCACGAATTCCTACGAAATACAAATATACGGTATAAAGTACCATATAAAACGAGTAGAACGAAAGAGGAAGAATGGGTAATCGAATTGCCCAGAAAAGTAAGAGAGAAACGGAAAGACTATTGTGAGAGCGGAGTAAGAAAGTCGAGAGTTCAAGTATATTAGAAGTCAAGGGAGAACAACGCAACAAGAGGAGAAGAAGAAGGGAAAGGAGAAACAACGATTAACAGCAGCAGTAACAAGCACAGCAGCAAGACGCAGCAGGTGCAGCGACAAAAATGAGGAAAAAAGAAAAGAAGACGGAGAAGAACACGATAACTGTACAGCAGCAACGTAGCACAACAGTAATCCTCAATTGAATCGACAAAACGAAGCAGAAGAAGAAAAGAAAAAGGAGCAAAGGCAGCAGCGGACAGCAAAGCAACAACACAACGACAAGCAACAGCCGAAACATCATACGAAGAGGAAGAAGAATAAGAAAGAACGGAAATCAGAAGCAGTACCGTCCAGCAGCTGTACGCAGCAGCAGCAGAGCAACATTCAATAGCAGCAGCAGCGTAGCATCAGCAGCAGCAGTACCGTGGCACTAGCAGCAGAACACCGCGCAGCAGAGGAGATCCAGAAAAGGTGCGTCCAGCAACAGCCATACACACGAACAGAGGCGTGACAGGAGTAGAACGCAGGAGCAGTACGCACCAGTACACAGCAGCAGCAGCAGAGCGTAGCAGCAACAAAATGAACGAAATTAGGATGAGATGAATGGGAAAAAATGAATGGGAAAACGAATGATAGAGGGGATGCGTTGAACAAGAGATGAAACGGTGGGATGTATAAGGAAGGAAAAAGGAAATGAATGAATGAATGAGGTTGAAATGGTGGAAAGAATGAATATCAACACAAAAAAAGGTGAAGCGGTGGAATGTATGGGGGAGTGAATGAATTCATCAGTAAAGGGGGAATGATACAGCTCACCAAATAAAAGAGAGTAAGACAAACGGATAATTAAATGAATCGGGTATGAGACGAATTCCGTAACGATAAGTTGACTGACCCACGAATCGAATCAAAATGAGTTAATAAAATAAAATTAATAAATCATCAGACCGTCACTTAAAATGAGTAAATAAAGTACTCGAGACGAAAATGAAGCTGATAGAAATAAATAATTAGACGACCAAATAGTATTTCCCGATAAATAATAAATTTTCGATAAAATGAATTAAATTGATTTCTCGAGGAAAGAAAATAAATATTTTGACGAAACTTAAAATAAATGAGTTTCGAGCTAAATAAAAGAATTTTAGGAGTTTGAAAATAAATATAGAAAATCGAGCTTAAAAATAAAAGAATTTAGAATTTAAATCGTCGAAATAGATTTTCGATAAGAATTAAATTAGATATATATAAAATGGATCGAAACGGAAATAAAATATGTTTTAAAATATAAGAAGGGTTATCGAGTCAAATAGAATTTTAGGAGTTTGAAACGATTAAACGTTAAATTCATTTTATAATAATTTTAAGAATTACGAGTTAAACCGTAAACAAAATAAAAATACGAATATAAATTAGAATTAATTTAAATTTATAAAATCAGGGGTGTTACAAAACAAGCAACAACAAAAACGGAAAAGAAAGAATAATTGTCGTACCATAGGTTAGCAACTCACTCTCTCCATCGTCTCATAGATCAATATAGGCACTTGCTTGTCTTCATCATTGCTATCCCGCTTCAAGCTTGATAGAACTGCATGGTAGAGGTAGTAATTGTGCGAGGGGGTGGTATTTGATGTGAATATCGGTCTAAAGTGAGGAGGAAATGAGGTTAAGATATGTAAATGAGGTACGTGGGTGGTATGATATGAGAAAGGAAGGTAGGGAGGTTAGGTGGGGGTATACAATGGTTGGGTGGGCTTAAATGTCGAAGAAGAGGCACCAAAAAGGAGTAGGGGACCATCCCGGTCGGGATGGATGATCCCGGTCGGGATGTCACACCCGTCCCGATCGGGAAGCTCCCTTCCCGGTCGGGATGACACTTCAGTGGACTCGATTTTTGGCACCCTCATCCCGATCGGGACGGCCCCATCCCGGTCGGGACGACATACCCTTCCCGGTCGGGAAGGGTCCTCATGACTCCCACGACCCCAAAAACCGACTCCCTTACTCACGATCCAAGCTCTATCACTAACCACTCCTTTCTAGGAGTCACCTTCACTTCACCTATCACAATAAACTCAAAGTACACATCAAATTCACTCCCTCACACCGCTCATCAAAATACCAAATCAATTAGAAGAACTTCACAAAACAACAAAAAGCAAGAGAAAAATCACACAAATACAAACACAAGTACTCTAAAGAGGAGAGGAGAATATACAACATGACGGTTCTTTAGGAACTCCGTCAAACCTAGGATGGTGGACTCTCCTTCAACTGTAGCCCTCAAGGGCATGGAGGAGCAAGTCGAACGCGCTACCGACATCATAATGAAGGCCCAAAAAGCGCTCGAGCCTAGCTAACCTCCACGGCCTCCAAGGTGGAGGCAAGAAGTAGGAATCCCAAGACCCAATATCATCATTCATGTTGTCTCTAGGGTCTATCCATCCTACGAGCTTAACCGACCTCTTCCTCCCTAGGCATCGCCTCCAATCATTAGCAAGCTTCATCTCCAAGAAACGAGGCACAAAAAGCGGTTTTGGCCTCATCTTCTCAATGCACACCCCCACACTTTCCTCAAGTTGTGGTTCCCCATCTTCATCACTCGGCCCCACATCATCTTGGAGAAGAGGATCGAAACTTCTACCGGCGGTTTCAATCTCTTCCAAGTAATTGCTTGGTGTACTAGTAAGGACTCTTGATGCTTATCCACATTATCGCACAAGGGCAACTCAAGGCTATCAATTTCATCCAACAACTTCGCAAACTCCACCAAATCATCCAACTCACCATCCTCCTCCAATTCCTCACCAATGTTGCCTTCACCAAGGGTCATCTCCTCATTCGTCACTTTTTGGGTAGACGATTGAGGTTCTTCAAAGCAAATCTCTCCTCCAAAGGGAACTACATTGGCGGCTTCATGGTTAGGTTGATCCTCTCTCTCAAGTGGGCACCCTTCATCTAATTGCGATGTTCGGGATAAAAACATTACGGTTTGAACCGATAATGCATTTAATCGAGCATCCCTCGCCTCGTTTGCCCTTCGAATTTGGGCCATTAATTCCTCTTGTTCTTTTTGCAATTGAATGGCCGTTTCTTGGATCCTCCTTTGCATTTGAAGCATAGAATGAAACACCTCCGTGTCGGGCAATTGGTGATCATTGGGGTCTTGTAAAGCTCCTTGAAAATCTTGATGATGCCCAAGGGGTGGGGCATCATATTGTTGGTAGTGAGGTTGAGGTGATTGGTAGTATTGTGGGTCATAGGGTTCATATTGTGGTTGGGATGTAGGGTAATATGGTGGGTTTTGGGGGTATTGGCTTCCATAAGGTGAATCTTGTTCACATTGATAACTCGAGTAATAGTCACCATGATCGTAGGATTGGTAATCGTTCACTTGTTGGTAGCCGTTTTCATAACCTTGAAGTTCATACCCACTAGAGTCTTGATTACCCCAAGAAGCTTGATAGTGGTAGGGGGACGCCATGTCATCCCCTTGGTTCATGGAAGAAGAGGAGTAGCTCATATCGGCTTCCATGTGTGGGGAGTTTAGATCAAACCCCATGCTTGCTCGAAAATCGTAGCTCATACCCGGTTGAGGACTTCTCAATCTAGCAACCGTTCGTTAAAGCGGCTCTAAGTCGCAAGAAGAAGATGGTCACCACCTCTAAGCACAAACTGTAGACTAAGAGCAAACGTGAGAAGCCTAGTGCTTTTTGGGCACAAGACAAGAGAGAAATAAACTTCACACACACAAGAAGCAAGGTAACAAAAAGAAAAAAGAAAAACACAAACACAAAGACAAAGTCAAGTAACTAGGCAAACAAGGTCTAGACTAGCACCGTCCCCGGCGACGGCGCCAAATTGATGGCAAGGATTTGTCGTGAATCCCACCGATCAAATAAATAACCGGCTAATCCTAACTAGGGTAGCTAGGGCAAGTCGGGTCGAATCCACGGGGACGGTAAGAGGCGTCTAGACTAGGTCGGCCCAAATACGAGACTAAGTCAATGAGCTAAGCTAGAGAATGATAAAAGGGGAGAGAGCTAGACTATGACTAGGAGGAACAACAAGGAAAACGGGCTAGGATTAGGTCGGGGTCAAAGGGGTAACGGAATGGCCAAGGAGGAGTTAGAGTGAAAGCGGTAGTAGGGTAATCTAGGACACACGACCTAGAGGTTCCTCATGGAACCCATCCGGCGACACACACGACAAAGGAAAGCAAGAAAAACAAGCATTCCAACCTACTTAGTCATTCAAGCATTCCAACAAACATGTAGTATGCATCACTCAAGAAGAAACCTCAAATCTTCCACCAACATCTCCAACAAACCCTTAATCATCCAATTAACACCCTAATCACCCTACTAACCCTAGCAAGAGCACTACTCTAACATAATCAAACTAATACTAACAAGAACAAGAGAAATCAACACAAGAATCAAAACATCCATAATGAAACTAGTGAAAAAGATGAACTAAGAACAATAAGATGAACAAAGATTCAAACTTGGATAAATAAACAAGATTAAGAGTAAAAAGGAAGAGAAGATTATACCAAACTAGTGAAGAGGAAAGATTGGAACTTGCATTAATGAAGAAAACCTAAAACAAACCACCAAGGTTGTCAATCTTGGAAGGATCTTGAAGAATTCCCTTAATACAAGTATTAAACTAAGATTAACCACTAATTACCGACTAATATACACTAATCTACACTAATCTAACCTAAAGTAGTCTAGGGTTTTTAGAACATCAGCTAAGATTACAAGAGGAGGGGTATTTATAGGGTTACAAATGGAAGGGAGAAGAAAGAAAGTGAAATGCGGGCAACAGCACTTGGTCCCGACCGGGACGGACCCACCATCCCGACCGGGACGGGTTGGTCCCGACCGGGACGGCCTTGCAGTAGCTCCCTCAAACTCGCACTTCATCCCCGACGGGATGAGGTGCATACCCGTCGGGGATGGGTCTTGTAGGCCTCCAATATTATCTTTTTGGTCCCTCTTTGCTTCACATGGACTTCTCATCGATTCTCGGGACTCGGGATCGGGTCTCGGAGGCTCGGGATTGGGTCCCAAGGTCTCGGGGTCGAATCCAAGGCATCGAGTGATCGTTCCTTCACTTCGTTGGCTCCGAAAAGTGTATGTATTGAGTCGGAATCGCTCCAACTCTTCACGAATGGTCTCGGGAACCTGAAACGAGCTAGAGGAAGCATAAGTAGCCCATAAATCGCTCCCAAGGAGCGATTCCACAAGGAAAATGGGACCTAAACACTACGAAATAGGCACTACAAACTACACTTATCAACTACTCCCCCACACTTAACCCTTACTCGCCCACGAGTAAGCACATACTAACTACTATACTAGCCGAATGGGTATTAGCGCACCCTACGCCCTTTCAACTCACGCGAGTGCACTTAGAGGAAAAGTGCACTCCGCAAGGCAAGTCGGGTCTTGCGACAAAACTGTGGATGCAACCGGACACAAAACACATAAACAAACAAACACACAAACAAACACACAAAATGTTGCACCCAAAAGAAAAGAAATACCGCTTCCCTCAAACAAGCGGTGAAAGAAGCACCGGTTTAGGACTCAAGGCAAGTGACAACGTTCCCAAGCTAGCAATACAAACCAAGATGGACTAAACCCTAATAGTATGACGACAAAGCAATAAAAATGTTGGTAACTTACCTCGGTTCCCCCTAACCTTCTAAGAACGTACTACGGGACGATCGGCGGGATGGAAAAAGGATGAACCACGGTGTTAGTCGACACTGTAGGTAAGTTCGCCCCCTTTAGCGTGAGCCAAGAGGGTCGTCCCGTGTCCGAAACCGCCTAACAAGTCCTAGTAAAAAGGTGGAAAAACATGCAAAATGAGGGAAGACCGACTAATGCCGTTATCATCATTCCTAGGGACTCGGTCCTATGGTAGGCTCTTCACGGCAAAAGTCGGAAAAAGGCTTATTTTGAGAGGTAGGGGTTATTTTTGTGAATCGGGTTTTCTTTTGGCATTTTCTCTTTTCTTTTGCATTTTTGCCTTGTTTTGCCATGCCATTTCTTTTTCTTCTTTTCTATTTTTCTTTTTGGCTTTTGTGCCTTTTCTTTTCTTCATTCTTTTCTTTCTTTCATTTCTTTGTATGACAAGAAAGAGAGGAATCAACAATTTGCAATTTTATTGTGTGGAAATGTGTGGGAGGTAGGTAAATGGGTGAGTCGGGGTTGCGCATTCCCTTCAAACCCACAAAACGTGGAGAACTTGGACTAATTAAACAATCCTAGACACGGTCACCTAAGGGACGAGACTCGGTAACCAAGGCCTTTTCACACCGTGGGTGGTCAAAATGGTCAAAATGCAAATCCCGTAGGAAATCCCTAGTAAGCTAGGTGGACTCAAGGTAAAGGACCAACAAAATCATTGATTTAGGGTCATTCTACTAGACTAAAGTCCAAGACTCGATTTATACTACTAGAAAGGGAAAATATGCACTCACACACTAGCCTCTAAACCGGGTTTTCGAAAACGGTTTACACACAAGACACACAACAAAACACAAAACAAAGACTCGACAAAAACAAAAGAAAGAGAAACAAGAGCAACAAAACAAGAACAACACAAAACGAACACAAATAAAAACACAAACACCACCCCTATCTTCAAACAAGTCTCCAAATCCACCACAATCTTTACAAAGCTCCTCCCGAGCACA
The DNA here is from genome assembly GCA_958450325.1 of Agrostemma githago. Classification (NCBI taxonomy): domain Eukaryota; kingdom Viridiplantae; phylum Streptophyta; class Magnoliopsida; order Caryophyllales; family Caryophyllaceae; genus Agrostemma; species Agrostemma githago. The sequence continues at coordinate 20,988,157 of OY288244.1, read as the reverse complement.
CATCATCACAAAACTCCTCCAAACTCACAAGAAGCAAAGAGGGAATAAGGGATGAAGAGATGTTACCGGAAGTCTTGAAAGCTCACCAAAGCTAATGGCGATTAGGGAACCTATAAGGAAAAGAGGGGGGCAAAACACGCACAACAAAACAAATATACAACACAATGACACAAGAGGAAAACACACAAAAGAAAAATATTTTTGATTTTTGTGAAAAAAATTCAAATTTTTAGGGTTTTTAAAGATTTTTTTTTCCAAAAACTAAGAAAATAAAACTATCTACGCTAGAATATCGCTCCCCCACACTTAAGTCGAGCCATATCCTCATGCTCGACCGTAGTGCATGGAGCACAAAAGAAAAAGAAAATAAACTACGAAAATAAAGCTAAAAATCAAAAATAAGGGTGAAGAAAATGGTAGAAGGTGTCCGGCCGGGGTGTAGTGAAGTCACCATGGGCGGAGACAAGAAAAGATATGGAAGGGGGAAGAAAAGTAAAAAGAAGGAGATAAAAGGAAATGGGAGGGGAGGACTAGGTGTAATCAAGTCACCTAGCCCGGATTCCGCCTAAATCCGACTAAATCCTCAAAAAGAAAGAGTGAAAAACTTGTAATATTTGGATTTTGAAAATGACTCTCGATGTAGTCACATCATCGAGAATCGGGAGCAACCAAAACCAAGGCCTCGAAGGCCGCCAAGACACCATGACTCAAGGGGAAGGGGAGCAAACAAGCAAAAACAAGCAATAATAGACGGAAAAGAAAGGATAGTTGTCGTACCCATAGGATAGCGACTCACTTGCTCCATCGTCTCCAATGATCAATATAGGCACAAAACTTGTCTTCGTCATTGCTATTCCTCTTCATTGTCGATCAAACCGCATGGTGAGGTAGTAATGGTGTGAGGGGTTGGAAATTCGATGTGAAATTTGGTGTAAAGGGAAGAGAAATGAGGTGAGGGTATGTAAATGGAGTGTAATGGTCATATGACATGAGCAAGGATGGGTAGGGAGGTTGGGTGGGGGTATACAATGGTTGGGTGGGCCCAAATGTCGAAGAAGAGGCCAAAAGAGGAGAAAGGGGACCATCCCGGTCGGGATGGATGGTCCCGATCGGGAAGACACACTCGTCCCAGTCGGGAAGCCACCTTCCCGGTCGGGACGGCACTCCAGTAAGCTCCAATTTCTGCACCTCCATCCCGATCGGGACGGCTCCATCCCGGTCGGGATGGCATAACCTTCCCGATCGGGAAGCTCCCTTCCCGCCCGGGATGGGTCTTCTTGACCTCCAAAACCCCAAAAGCTTCACCGAAGCTTCAAAAACCGACTTCCATACTCACGAACCAAGCTCTATCATTAACCATTCCTCTCTAGGAATCATCTTCACTTCACACCTATGACAATAAGCTCAAATACAACATCAAATTCTCTCCCTCACAACGCTCATCAACAATCCAAATGACAAGAATTTCACAAAACTAACAATCCTAGAAACCAAGGTACCAAACAAACATATACACAAATACAAGAACAAAAGAAAAGGGAAAAGATATTTACACTAACTACTCTCTCCAACTACCCCTCCATAGCCATCAAGAGCTCGGAGTAGTAAGTCAAATGCTCTAGCAACATCTTCATTGAAGCTCACATGGCCAAGCCTAGCCACTTTCAAAAGCTTCCAAGTCGGTGGGAAGAAGCGATCATCTTCATTATGCTCGGGGTTATCGTGATCTTCCGGGTCTTCGGAACCAACATAGCTACGACTCTTATGACCCTCCGGTAGGTATAGTGATCTAGAGTCGTGCTCGGTGTCATGATGTGGGAGATCACACCCTAGGGGTGTCGCTTCTTCTACGGGGTCGAGAGTGGGACTCTTTTCCACCGCCCGACAAGGATCCTCTTCACCAACCGTCTCACAAGACAAGGGACTATGCATCGAGTACGGTAGAGGAGGAGAAGGCACCAAGTTTTCTTCATTGGAGGGTTTAGGATCCTCCAATTTCCCGTTCAAGGCAAGTTCCAAGGCATCTACTTCTTTTTCCCAAGTATTGCGCTCCTTTTCACTCACCTTGCCTATATGGCCTAGAGGAGGTATGTCTTCACTTGGCTTTGGATTGTCTAGTGGTTCATCACGAAGAAAATCGAACAAATCCAATTTGATAGCCAAAACATCGGCTCCCCAAGAGTTATTTTGAGAATCATGTTCACTCCCCTCCTCATTGTTGGCCCTTGAAGCTTCAACTTCCTCTATTCTCTCCCTATCTTCACCACCCAAGCAACACTCAACAATGGTCTCTTGATCGACCCTCTCTTCTTCATTTGTAGCTTGAAGGTTGGGTTGCCTTTCTTGTGGAGGCACCCGACCTTCTTGCCCAAATGAACCTTCCTCAACATGTAGTGGAGCTTGAGTGGCCAACATCGTGATATGATCCATGAGTGCATTGATGCGAGCATCTTGCAACTCTATTTGGGCCTTGAGCTCCCTTTCAACCCCTTGTATGTGAGTCAACATCAATTGTTGACCCTTTTGCATTAAAATCGCCATCTCATGTTGACCCTTTTGCAATAACATCATCTCTTGTTGGCTCTCTTGTGTTTGGACCAACATTTGACAAGTGTCAAAGTTAGGGATATTTGGTTGTGGGTTATGTGAGGGTGTTTGGTAGTTGTTAGGATGTGGGAACGATCCTTGACAACTTTCTTGGTAACCATAAGAAGAGGGTTCATAAGATTGTTGATGAGGTTGATATGGTTGGTAAAGTTGTGGGTTTTGGTAATTCGCCCCATAGTTGTCCCGTGATGATTGATGGTAGCTTGGACGAGCCATGTCCATTACGTTGCTTTGGTACCTAGGATGAGCTAGAAGCACTTGAGCAAACGTTAGTATCCTAGTGCTTTTGAGGCACTAGGAAGGGAGAGTAACACACAAGAAGAAAAACGGAGATACACAAGGAGAAGAGAACACAAAAATCAAGAACAAAGTCCAAAACTAAGCAAACAAAAGTCTAAACTACGCCGTCCCCGGCAACGGCGCCAATTTGATGGGAGGGATTGTCACACCCGTCCCGATCGGGAAGCCTCCCCGCCTGTTATAGTGGTAAGTATTCCCGCCTGTCACGCGGGTGACCCGGGTTCGATCCCCGGCAACGGCGCCAATTTGATGGGAGGGATTTGTCGTGGATCCCAACCGTCAAATAAAACCAACTAACCTAACTAGGGTAGCTAGGGTAAGTCGGGCCGAATCCACATGGACGGGAGGTCGGACTAAGGTATGCTATGGTCTAGGACTAAGTTCGATACGAGCTAATCTAAGGAGGGGGAGACTAGGACTAAGCTAGGTCTAAAGCAAGAAAACAAACAAGGGAAACGGGCTAGGATTAGGTCGGGGTCAAAGGGGTAACGGAATGGTCAAGGAGGAAGTAGAGTGAAGGAGGTAGTAGGGTAATCTAGGAAACCGACCTAGAGGTTCCTCATGGAACCCATCCGGCGAAATACACGACAAAGGGAAGCAAGAAAAACAAGCAATCTAACTTACTTAGTCATTCAAGCATTCCAACAAACATGTAATATGCATCACTCAAGAAGAAACCTCAAATCTTCCACCAACATCTCCAACAAACCCTTAATCACCCAATTAACACCCTAATCACCTTACTAACCCTAGCAAGAACACTACTCTAACATTATCAAACTACAACTAACACTATGAAGAGAAATCCATTCAAATAACCAAGCTAGCATAATGAAACTAACAAGAACAATGAACTATGAGCAATCCACACAACAAAGATTCAAACTTTAATGAAAGAACAAAGATTAAGAGAAAGGAAAGAAGATTATACCATACTAGAAGATGAAAGGAAGAAAGAAACTTGCATAGATGAGAAAAACCCAAAACAAACATCCAAGTTTGTCAAGCTTGGTGAAGATCTTGAAGAATTCCCAAATTACAAGCATTAAACTAAGATTAACGATAATCTAAAGACTAATCTACACTAATCTAATCTAATCTATGCTAAAACTAGGCTAGGGTTTATGGGTAATGTCTAACATAAGCTTAACATAGCAAGGGAAGAGTATATATAGGGTTACAAATGGAAGGGAGAAGAGAAAACAAAGCGCGGAGCAGCAGCAGCCCTTCCCGGCCGGGAGGAGGTGGTCTCGGTCGGGAAGGTGTCGGTCCCGGCCGGGAGGAGCTGGTCCCGGTCGGGAGGGACCCAATACAGCAACCCTCTCATTTGTGCACTTCATCCCGGACGGGATGAGGCCATACCCGTCGGGGATGAGTCTTGTAGGCCTCCAATATGATCTTTAAGGTTCCTCCTTGCTTCACATGAAATTCTCATCGATTCTCAGGACTCGGGATCGGGTCTCGGGACTCGGGATTGGGTCCCAAGGTCTCGGGGTCGATTCCAAAGCATCGAGTCATCGTTCCTTTACTCCGTTGGCTCCAAAATGTGTATGTATAGAGTCGGAATCGCTCCAACTCTTCCAAATCGATCTCGGGAACCTGAAACGAACTAAAGGAAGTATAAGAAGCCCCTAAACCGCTCCCAAGGAGCGATTCCACAAGGAAATGGGACCAAAATACTACGAAAAAGGCACTACAAACTACATTAATCAACCTTCCTTCTCACTCACCTTGTCATGTTGTCCTAGAGGAGTCTTGTCTTCACTTGGCTTTGGATTGTCAAGATCCGGTTCATCACGAAGAAAATCATACAAATCCAATTTGATAGCCAATACATTGGCTCCCCAAGAGTTACCTTGAGAATCATGTTCAATTCCCTCCTCATTGTCGACCCTTGAAGCTTCAACTTTCTCCATTCTTCCCATATCTTCACCATCCAAGCAACACTCAACAATGATCTCTTGATTGACCCTCTCTTCTTCATTCGTGGCTTCATGATCAGGTTGATTTCCTTGTGGAGAAAACCGATCTTCTTGCCCAAATGAACCTTCCTCAACAAATGGTGGAGCTCGAGTGGCCAACATCGTGAAACGAGCCATGAGTACATCTTGCACCTCTAATTGGGCCTTGAAATCCTCTTTATCCCTTTGCATTTGAATCATCATCTCTTGTTGATTCTTATGATCCTTGACAACTTTCATGGTAGTCATATGAAGAGGGTTCATAAGATTGTTGCTGAGATTGGTAAGGTCGGTAAAGTTGTGGATTTTGGCAATTTGCCCCATAATTGTCCCATGACGATTGATGGTAGCTTGGATGCCACATTGTCGTAACGTTGCCTTGATACATTGAATGCACTAGAAGCACTTGAGCAAACGTTAGTAGCCAAGGATGAGAGAATAGCATACAAGAAGTAGAACGGAGATACACAAGGAGAAGACAACACAAAACTCAAGAACAGATTCTAAAACTAAGCACACAAGAGTCCAAACTACGCCCGGGAAATGTGGTCCGAGCAGGAATTGAGAAGGCCTGCAACATCATTAAGGGTACCTACTTGGGCCCTTATAGCCCAAGGTTGGCTTACTACTTCGTCACACCGGTGTTTGGGGCTGTTCAAGGTGGTTTGTACCAACCAACTATCACATATCCCGAGACTAAATTAGCTCGGGAATGCAACTATATTCGGGATGACATATTCGCCCTCATCCAATCTGAATCCAAGGAGGGTGCTGACAATGCCGAGCCCGTGTTGGGGCTCCTGTTTGGGGAAGACAAGGATGTCCCAACCCCTAAAGAAGACTTGGTGAACCTGATCCTTCGAAGCAATAGGTTCGATCCTTCAAAGCTGATCTCAGAGGTCGGTGCTGACGTCGGGAAGAGAGCATGGAGAAAGACCGTCAAGTGGACCGACGGCCAGGGCCAAGTCTACAAGCTGACCACCGGTGAAGGAGACATGCCGGACACTGATTCCAAGTCTGAGTCAGAGTCAGAGTCTGAGTCTGTATTCAAGTCTAAGGGGTCTGGTGCTAGATTCCAAACTGTAACCCCCATCCTTGCAGTCACTACCACTAGAGCCTCGGGGTCTGTCCCGAAGGCACTCCCAATCCCGCCTCTGACCAATGATCAGATGGCCGCTCTCTTCGAGCTGTTTTCCAAATTTTCTATCAATAATAACGATAACCGTTCTGCTTACGACTTGCCTTATTTTCAAAATACTTTCAATTTCAAAAATATTTTGTGCAATGACATTGAGAAACCCAATGAACAGGTATCTTTACCTCCGCATCTGATCGAACAGCTAGAACAGAAGGAATCCCGAGTCGTGGAAACCGAGTAAACCGAGTCTATCAATGTGGGAACAACCTTAGAGCCCCAGATGCTTAAGATAGGGTTATCCTTAGATCCTGAGGAGAGACAACAATTCACGAACCTCCTCCAAGAGTTTAAAGACATCTTTGCATGGTCCTACAAGGACATGCCGGGGATAGACCGGGAAATAGCCGAACACCGTATACCCATTAAGGATGGGTGTAAGCCGGTAAAATAGAAGCTCCGCAGGATGAGACCCGAGTGGTCTCTCAAAGTCAAAGAAGAGGTCGACAAGCAGTTCAAAGCGGGCTTCATACAAGTGTCTGAATATCCAGACTGGGTCGCAAACATCGTGCCGGTACCCAAGAAGGATGGCAAGGTGCGGGTATGTGTAGATTTTCGGGACCTTAATAAGGCCAGCCCAAAAGATGACTTTCCATTGCCACACATCGACATACTGGTGGACAACACGGCCGATCATGCCCTTCTATCATTTATGGACGGGTATGCCGGGTACAATCAAAGCAAGATGGCAGAAGAAGATATGGGTAAGATCACCTTCACTACACCTTGGGGGTACTTACTGTTATACTGTCATGCCGTTCGGTCTCATTAACGCCGGGGCTACGTACCAACGAACCGCTACAACCTTACTACACGACATGATGCATAAAGAACTAGAAGTTTATGTGGACGATATGATCGTCAAATCCAAAGAACGGGACGGTCACGTTACCGCCCTAAGAAAATTCTTCACCCGACTGCGTAAATATAACATGAGGTTAAACCCTCAAAAGTGCAGTTTTGGGGTGACATCCGGCAAATTACTAGGCCATATCGTTAGCCAACGCGGCATCGAGGTCGACCCAGCTAAAATCAAAGCCATTACCGAGATGCGACCTCCCAAAACTGAAAAAGAAATAAGAGGATTTCTCGGGAAAGTCCAATATATCAGTCGGTTCATTTCCAAACTGACCATGGTGTGTGAACCAATTTTCAAGAAACTGAAAGTAGGGGAACGAGTACTATGGGATGACAAGTGCCAAGCGGTTTTCGATAAAATCAAAGATATCCTGTCTGCCCCGCCAGTCTTAATGCCACCTCAACCCGGTCTGCCTCTGTCGTTATACCTAACAACGACCGAGACAGCCATGGGGGCTATGCTGGCCCAGACAGTCAATTCTGAAGAATGAGCCATTTATAACATCAGCAAAAACTTCCTAGAGTATGAGTGCAAATATACCATGCTCGAAAAGACATGCTTAGCTCTTGTTTGGGCCACTAAGAAGCTCCGACATTATATGCTCAGCTACGAGGTTCAGGTACTATCCAAAATGGATCCAATCAAATACCTCTTCGAAAAGCCAATACTCAACGGAAGAATTTCTAGATGGACTTTAATGTTAGCAGAATTCGACCTTAAGTTCATTCCACTAAAAGCTATCAAAGGCCGAGTGATAGCCGAATTTCTTGCCGATAGTCCCGTAACCGAAGAAGGGCACACCAATACTTGGTCCTTCCCAGATGAAGATATATTCCATACTGACACTGAAACATGGGATTTATATTTCGACGGGGCATCCAATTTTCGAGGATTCGGGGTCGGTATTCTCCTAATATCACCCAAAGGGGAACATACGCCGTTATCCATCAAACTGGATTTCGACGTGACTAATAATGTGGCCGAGTATGAAGCATGCATCCACGGGTTGCAAGCGGCCGCTGATTTAGGAGTTACTAATCTCCGGGTTCACGGGGACTCATCTCTGGTTATCAATCAAGCTCTTAAAAAGTGGAAAACTCAGAAAGCCAATCTCGTGGCTTACCAAGCGCGAGTAAGGGTTCTAGAGAAGCAATTCCAAAAGGTAGAATATACCTACCTACCAAGGAAAGAAAATCAGTTCGCGGATGGACTCTCCAAATTGGCATCCTTACTAAATATTTCGGACCACATGACCAGCAAGCCGATTTGTGTCGAAAGACGGTCCGAGCCGGCATATATCAACGCCATTCAAGATATCGAGATAACTGACCCGGAACCTTGGTACCAGGCTGTTCTAACCTATTTGACGACAGGAGAATATCCCCCGGGAACTGAAAACCGGGCCAAGAAGGCCCTGCGAAGACTGGCCACCCAATTCGTTCGTACGGACGATGGCCAGTTATACAAAAAGACGGCACAGGGGACTTTACTCCTATGTATCGATAAAACGCAGGCCGAAAAGGTGATGGCCGAGGTACACGACGGTGAAAAGGGCCCGCATATGAACGCCCATATGCTAGCCCGAAAAATCATGAGGCTCGGATACTACTGGAACAGTATGGAAACCGACTACCAGTCATATGTCAAACACTGCCATAATTGTCAAATTTTCGCCAATGTTCAGCATATGCCATCATCCCTACTATACACCATGACATCACCATGGCCATTTTCGACGTGGGGTATCGATATAATTGGAAAGGTAAACCCTTCCGGGACGGGAGGTCACTGTTTCATTTTGGTGGCTATCGACTATTTCACCAAATGGGTCGAAGCCGAGCCATACCGGATCTTGAATGCCAAGCATGTTGCCAAATTTATCCAAAATAATATTATATGCCGGTACGGGATCCCGCACGAGTTCATTAGAGACCACGGGACCCATTTCCAAGCCGAAACCGCTACCTTGCTAGCTAAATATAAAATCCAAAGGCATACATCTTCGCCTTACCGTCCCCAAACAAATGGAGCGGTAGAGGTTGCCAATAAAACAATTATCACCATACTTAAAAAGATGGCTGATAATTATCGGGACTGGCCCGACAAAATACCCTTTGCCCTATGGGGGTACCGGATATCGATTCGTACTGCAACTCGGGCAACTCCATATTATTTGACATACAGAATGGAGGCAGTCAAAGCAGTCGAATTGGAGGTACCGTCTCTCAGAATTCTGCTAGAAAGTCAAGTGCCCGAAGCAGATTGGGTTCAAGCTCGATATGACTCATTAGTTCTTTTGGACGAACGGCGGTCTCGGGCCCTCAATAACATCCAAATATATCAAAAAAGGATCCAACAGGCTTTTAACAAAAGAGTTAGGCCCAGGAATATCAAGGAAGGGGATCTGGTTCTCAAATCGGTCCGTGCATTACTACCGGTTGACCCAAGAGGAAAATTCAAACCCAATTGGGCTGGGCCGTATCTGGTAAAGAAGGTTCTATCAGGAGGAGCAGTGATGCTGACAGATCTGGACGAGAATGAATTTGTCAACCCGACCAACTTGGACTAGCTGAAGCGCTACTACCCCTAAGCCTTATCTCAATGTCATTTGCAAAATTTATTAAAATCATTCTTTTCAAAACTTATAAGCAAGTCAATAAGTTAGGATTATTTATCTTACTGTCGCACATCTCGAACTAATGGTCTTGATGTATTTCGAAATTGCAAAAAATCTACGCCCGAACTACGTTTGGTTTGATTCCACTAACTGTGGATACGTAGGCACCACCTCAAAAGGGAACAACCACCGCAATAACGAAAAGACAGGAACGGTTTCACTAATAAAATAATTTTATTATTCAAAAAAGAAAAAAAACCGATAAACTCGGTAATTCCAAATTACAAAAAAGCCACGAAAAGCCAAAAAAACAACACAACAAAAATAGTAATAATATCCAAATAATAATAAAGGAGACAATTATCTAGGTCATTTCGCCCTTGCCTTTGTCTTTCGAGTCACGAGGAGCCCGAGGACGTTGAGGCGGGGAGGAACGTTCCCGGATGACAAGGGGAACCTCCTTAGCTCAGGTCCGCTTCTTTGACAGCGGGTCTTCAGCTATTGTCACAGGCTCGAGTCGAGCCCGTACGTGTCCCGTCAACCTATCCTTAGGACCAAGTCGGTCCTGGACCGATAGTCTAGGCCCTAGTCTCCTCTCCAAGTCTGTCTGGGGGTCACTTCCCCCCGAGCACCTCTAGCGCTGGACCCCCCAGTTCGAGTCCTAGCTCTTCCTCTCTGACCCGACGTTAGGCGGACCAGTGTGGCTGGAGTCTCACCTTCATCGAAGAAACCCCTGCTCTCGCCGAAGCAGGTCGAAGGCTTCATCGACCTTCAAAGCAGCGCGAGCTTCGGCAGTCTCTGCTTTGGTCCACCTCTCATAAGAATGGGACACCCAGGTTGAGTGAAGTGACTCGGGAACAGACCAAGTAACTCGAGTATACCACCTTTGTATCCAGGTGTCGCACATGATGTCGGTCAGCTGGGTAGGTTCACTCACAACTGCCTCGTTCTCCGGAATACGCTCGGACCACCCATACTGCCTGAGTATGCGGTCGGGATAGAGGTGAACTGTCTGGCTGAAAGACAAGATCACCTGGTAGCGTGCCTTATCTCTGGGCGCAAAACCCGTCCAGGAGTAAATAGGCCACCACGGAACCACCCATCGAATCAATCGACCACGATGGAATGATAATTCTTCTTCCCAGTATTTCTGATCAACAAGACAGGAGGAAGCAATAGCCCGTCTCCTCGACATCACCTGGTTGAACCAATATTGACTCGGGTTGAGGGGAGGTTCGATGATCGATAACCTCTCAAATAGCCAAAGCTGAAAAGAACACAAAGCTCATGAGATCTCGGGGCGATTTAGACGTCCGCCAGAGGGCACTCGATCGAGTGCCGGGGTCACTCGATCGAGTGACACCCCTGAAACAGAACAGTAGCCTCGTCACGAAGGCACTCGATCGAGTGCCCCCCCTGCAACGGGATATCGCGAAAAAAAAATAAAGAAAAGGGAAAAGCGATATACCTGCAGCAGACGGGTGCTCCCAGTCAAACGGGTTGACTCGTCCCTTTTGCGGTTGTCCAAGCCCTGAATGATTTCCCTCGTGATCTGCCACGCAGGACAATATTCGGTCTTCATCAGGTCAGCAACGATAAGAAGACGAACGCTGCCCATACATGACAGCAAATCCAGATAGCCTTCGAAAGCATATACATGAATCATACAGAACGCGAACGCCTTGCGACTATGAATGGGCAAAATCCGGATATCATACGGATTCATGAACTTCTCAGCTAAGGCAAGCAGAGAAACAGTATCTCCTGCGATCATGCGGGACACTTCAGCATAGAAGAGCCCCAAAAACTCCCGTAACTTCCTCCTTGGGTCTGGAGCCGAGAAGGGGACAACAGGACAGAGTAGTGGCCTGGATTCCACCCTCCTATGGCAGCAATCTCCTTGGGGAGAGGACAGATTTCGCCCCGAGGAAAGGCGAAAACGTGGTGGGTGTCGTCCCAGAAGGACAGACAAGCGTCAAGAAAGTATCGATCCACGTGCATTTGGCGGAACGAGAACAGTTGAAATATGCCCGACTGCTTTAGGGCTACCTTGTTCGCGTCCCTAAAGCGGTGGGACCAATCTTGCAACATGCCAGTTAGGCGCTCAATACCCATAACTAAGTTTCTTGAGAAAGACAAAGTTTTCTTGAGGAGGAGAAGATTTGAGAATTGTGAGAAGGAAGGAGCCAGGATGATGTATTTATAACATCAAAGCCCTGGTAGCTCCCCTGCTGCTGTGCTCCTTGGCCCAAGCGGGCTTAGAGCATACAGGCCCGACCCTTGTCTTCTCCTACGGACGTGGGAATTATGTCATCCCGAGCAGTCTTGTCAAAATTCAAAAAAAAATATTTTCTAAAATTTTCCAAAATTTTTCAGCCATCCAAAAATTATTTTCCCAGCGCGAGTCAAATTTTTACTTACATGTTGCATGCAAAACTTTATGTAACTGATACAGGTACAACTCAAGGCTTCAGACGCAAGCCCACACAGCTCACATATCTCCCCAGCGGAAAGTTTAAAGACAACATTTTCCCCAATTTAGCACGGGATGGACCCACATACAGGCACACCCGGTACTTATGCGACAAGTCCAACTCCCCACGGAGCTATCCCTGTTAGCAAAGAACTCAGGTATGATTTCTATCTTATGGCTGGTGAGCCCTCCACGCGAGTCTAATGGACTATAAACGACCCGATCGGAAGTCTGCCAGGTCTTAATCCTTGATTGGCCTGGTAGCTACTATGACTTTCGCCCTGTCCAAGCCTTAGTCAGAGTGGGGGCTCTGTAGACACCCGCATTTTGATTGCGAGGTGTCTATGGTAGTCTCCAACAAAACACCCGATGATGATCGGACGCAAACGTGCTCTAACGCGCTCGGATATGGGCTCGGAATCAGTAATGTCCAGCATGGGCTTTTAACGGGATACAAATCTCACAAAACCAACCTCAAATTCAGGCCCAGTGGGTCATTCTGAGTCAAACAAGACTAATTTGGGCCAAAACCGACACCAAAGATAAAAACCGTCTTTTAGCGACCGGGTCAAAACCCGGTCGAAGACGAATCTGTCCCAAAAGTCAACCAAATTCGCTTCTAGAAGCTTGCGTTTGAACACAATCCTCAAAGAATCAAAGAGTCAACTCTTTCCCTATTTTGGCTCGTCGACCTTATCCATTCGATCGAGAGGATTGGCTCACTCGATCGAGTGGAGCCTCAAAAAACCAAACAGACCCGTTTTCTTAGGGCACTCGGTCGAGTGCATTAGGGCCACTCGATCGAGTGACCCTAGGTCGTGGGGTTTCTCCTATAAATATTCCATCAACTCACCACATTTCACAACTTTTTTCACAACTTTAACTCATAAACTTTAAATCAACTTTTCAGCCATAATTATTTATGTTTCAACACCGACATTCAACATCGACATCTCCTTTCTCTTTCTTGTTTCCTTCATTTTTTTATTTATGTTTATGTACCTATGTATCATAATTAGTCGATAGTAACCCACTAACATCTAACATTTTCTTTATCGCATCTAACTCTTAACATTTAATTATCGTCATTTACATTTTGCTATAATATTAAATACCGCGTATATATATTGACAAATAAACCGTATTCGGATTCGACCCGTTTGACTACGACTATTGCACAAAGGCGGTTTAATCCCTTTACGAGCCGTGATAGTGGTGGAGCCCTTTTGAGGAGCACCGCCCTAAGCACTCAAGGGCGTAACGCGATCGTGATAGTACGTAGATGAACGTGTTTAATTCCATTTCTAAAGATCGGTAGAAACCCGTTGACGCTAAATCGAGAATCGCATAATCCGCGAGGATTATTAAAGATGACGTAACGCGGAGGGAACTAATTTCGTATCGGTCCAATTCAAAATGATTTTCATATCACCCTTTTCAAAACCCTCGATAACTGTCTCGTAATGATAATATGCACATTACGAGTACCGAATACCGAGTCGAATATAAATCACGCTATATTTATATGTGACTCGGTAGATCATCGATTTTTAAAACAAAATAAGAATTTTGTATGATCAATTACGAAACCGAGCAGTTGCTCGGACAGGGAGCACTCGACCGAGTGCCGTAGCCACTCGATCGAGTAGCGTCCCAAAATCGAGGCAGAAAGGTCAGTAAAAGGCCACTCGACCGAGTCCTGCCCATGACTCGATCGAGTGGTCTGACGTATATCAAAACGACAGCCCATGCAACATTGTTTTTTTGCCTCATTAAATATTTTACGACCTCGGTCGACGCGTGTAAAGACTATCACGCGTTTACATCTTTTCTAAAATTCATACACTTTATTTTAATCTCACGACTTTGATCAATGTCTCCTATGATCAGTTATATGTCGGCGACTCCTTAGTCGTATCCGATGCACAACTAATCTAGACACCATTTTTGGCATGATAAGTCGGGACAAGGCATCGAGGTTTGGGATCAAGCTAGCATCACGCTTAGGTCCCATACGCGGACGCGTATTAAAATCTCTGTCCTTCGCTTAATACACAACATAATGTGTGTTTAATCGAAGTTTGTCCAATTTTCCAAACTTACGGTCTTGTTTATATTTACTATATATGAGTCCGTTCATATTATTATTATTATTATTCTTATCGTTATTCCACTTATTCGTTATTTTCTTTTTGGCCGGGTTGTATTTCCGCCCGTGTAACTTGTAACCAATTTACTTTGCTTTCCTTTTATTTATTTGCGTTTTACCATTTATAAATGAACCATCGCATTCAACTCGACAATAATTTGGATGCATTAAATGACGTAGCAACCCATTCAATATTTTTATATCTTGTAAAATGTTGTTTGCATATCATTTTACCGGATTACTAACGCGAATATTAGAAAGGCAAACGATGTCTTAGTAGAGGCCGCTAAGTGCGGGCGGGGTTGAGTGTCCTTTGTGGGCTTCCCAACACGTACCCTCACCCCTTACTTAGAACCTCGGTTTCCGGATGTCCGAAACCGTTGGCGCATGAGAGTCATTCTATACACGATAACCGGTATTGACGGTATCGGTATCGCAATGAAAAGGGACGAGCCCAATAAACTCTAAAACCGAAATGGGCCGTACTTCGTGTACGGTCCATAGCGATATAGAGTGGGCTCGAATGGGCCCGAACTCCCAAAAATTTCGGTGGCGACTCCATTTTGACTTAAATTTCAATTCGATCCATTCTCATATGGAGATGCATTCGCCTACCCAAACCCGCCCGTGGTAGCGTCGGGATGGACCTACGTCATGTCCACAAAGTCACTCACACACTTACAAGTACATCTTCAGCTACATATTCATACGAATATTCATTTAATATTGATATTGACACATGTAATGTTAGATGATCTTATCGAATTAATTTAAATCAAGTCTTAAATTTATAGCCTAAAGAGCGGTTAAAAGAATTAGAACTTTTTTTTTTTTGTTAATATCTAAAAACAAATGATTTCTCTTATTTATAAATAGAATTTCATCACCTCATCATCTTAAGATTTCGATGTGGGATAATTTTACTTAAGTTTATTCTCTTAAAAAGTATTTTTTGAACTAAAAAGATTTCAGGTTGATAGTTAAAGACGAATGATCAATCTTAATTATATAATAAAATTTCATCCACTTACTATAATTTTTCGATGTGAGATATATATCCCTACTTAAGATTATAGTCTTAAGAACTTTTTTAGATCTTGAAAGATTTTTGGTTGATATCTAAAGATGAATGATTACTTTTATTTATATAATAGAATTTCATCACCTTATTATAATTTATGATTTCTCTTATTTATGATATAGAATTTGATCATCTCATCATAATTTTTCGATCTAAAATTTATAGTCTTAAGAACTCTTTTTAGGACTTAAAAGATTTATGGTTGGTATGTAAAGACGAATGATTACTTTTATATAATAGAATTTCATCACCCTATTATAATTTCTCAATGTGGGATAATTTTAGTTCAATTTATAGCCTTAAGAGGTTTTATTAGACTTAAAAGATATTTTGGTTAATATCTAAAAATGAATAACTTCTCTTATTGATGATATAAAATTTCATCACCTCATCATAATTTTTCGATGTGGGATAATTCTATTTATGTTTGAAATTTTAAAATATCTTTTTATGATTCAAAAGATTTCATGTTGATATTTTAATTATATACGTAGTAATACAATTTCATCAACTTATTATAATTTTCCGATTTGAGATAATATTAATTAAATTATAGTCTTAAGAGCACTTTTAAGATTACGCTTATTTATATAATAAAATTTCATCAACTTGTTATAATTTTTTGATGAGAGATAATTTTAATTAAACTTATAGTCTTAATTTTTCGATGAGAGATAATTTTAATTATACTTATAGTCTTAAGAGGATTTTTACGACTTGCTCAAATTTTGATGAGGATTTTTAAGAGAACGAATGAGTACGATTTATAATATACAATTCCATCAAATCATCGTAAATTTTCAATTTTTTAACGTGGATAACTTTATTTAAGTTTATAATCTTTAGAGTTCTTTTTAAGACCCAAATTTTTTGTTGATATCTAAAGACAAATGATTACTCTTATTTATAATATAATATTCTATTACCTTATTACAATTTTTCGATGTGAGATAATTTTACTTAAGTTTATAATTTTAAGAACATTTTTAAGATTACTCTTATTTATATAATAGATTTTCATAACCTTATTGTAACTATTCAACGTGAGATAATTTTAATTAGGTTTACAGTCTTAAAAGTTTTTTAAGACTCAAAATTTTTTAGTTGATATCTAAGGACGAATGATTACATACAATTTATAATACGGAGTATAAAATTTCATCACCCCATCACAATTCTTCGATGTGGGATATAATTTTAAATAAGGTTATAGTCTTAAGAGTATTTTTAAGACTCAATTTATTTAAATTAAAAAATATATTGAAACTTTTAATTTGGTTGTTTACACAACTTGAACTATCTAATTCTATTAGGATAATTTTATCTTAATAAAATAAAATATATTTACTTATATTAGGATATAATTTTATTTTTATTCAAAATTTTACTTTTATATTTTTAGAATCTCTAATATTTTTAGAGGGTGATAAATAAATATTTAAAAAAGTTATCAAATAGAATTAACTACGCATTCCATGCGGTCTCTATTCAATTTTTGTTGTGTTTTGAGGGTGATAATTGAAGGTTTATATAATGTTAATTTTTTGAGTCAGAGTTGTAGTAAGATTGTTTTTTTTATATAAATCCAATATTGCTTGAGCCTTAGGTATTAATATATATTGATGATTAATTAAATCAACTTTGGATTATTTTGAGAAGACCTGTTACGTTTTATTTTGTAGTACCGCAAGCGTAAGATTATTGTAGCATACAGGTCGATTTTAGGGAGCTGAATGATTAAGTACTAGCTAATTTTTGACTACAAGTTATCTACGTCGCATAAATCAGAGTGATGAGTGAATAACTAATCATAACAAACTAGTATACGAAAGGTAATAAATCGAAATGGATTCAATAACAAGAAAGACCTAGGGCAAGGGTTCACCAATAACATGGATTGTCGATGCAATCAAAATGTGGCACAACTTTTGTCAAATTACCGTCTTGGGTGGGACTAGTATTCCAATTTTAATCAATACTATAAATTCTCTCTCGAGACATAAAAAGCCTATCTAGCATGTTATAAATCCTATTCTCATGGCGCGAATAACAAAACTAGATGCATTAAGAATCGATACTAACATGTCCCAATTATTCTAATTCACTATTCTCATGTGAAAGTTGAAATCTTGTTTTGGTTCTCTAAACCAAAACCCGACTCTCGTCGTAATTAAAATTGAGTAGAAATTAATTGAGGAAGATACAAACTTTTAGGTATGATTCGTATGAAAACATCCAACTCTCATTGTAATGATAATCTAGACTCAAACCTAGCAATTCAAACTAATCAATCAATTATTAAGCATAACCGAAACAAACCCAATTCAATAATTCAACAAAGCACGATTAAAATCTAAGCATCAATTACTCATATTATCGGCTCACCGAGCCCTGGATAAAAGAACTACTCACGATTCATAATTAAAATAACAATCGACAAATAAGATAAAAGTAGAGAATTGAGAAAAACTTATTCTTGATGGATGCACAAAACATGAACAATTGTCTTCTTCCAAGCCTTGGAATAATGAAACTAAAATTGCATAAATCTAATAAAGTTGCATTACTTTGATGTATCTAGTCTAGGGAATGATAAGATGTTCTAATAATAATAAGCATCAAATATATTTAGGATAGAATAAGGGAATAACAAGAGTCTCATGTGTGTAACTGTTCGCTAGTAGCGGTCAATTTCACTACTAGCGGCACTGTGAAGTCCTCCAATTCTATAAATTATGGGAACTGTCGCTACTAGCGGCACAATTGCTCTTCGTCACCAGCTATTAGCTGCACCTGAAAATTCTCTATTCTTTCTTCTTTGCTTTTCCTTTGCGTTTTTTTTTCTTCATGCGATCTTCGATATAACCCGACATTTGACACATATAATACCAATATAATCCGGGCATAATACAAGAATTTCTCGGCCCTTTAAAATAGCTAGACTCGTCACCAAAAAGCACATATTCGCTCAAGTAATGCAAGATCATTGAAAATCACTTCAATTGTAATTATATCGCCCAAAATTAACTCTGAATGCCACAAATATGACGATATATACACTCACAATTAGTGCTAAAAATAGCACTTAACAAGACCATCAATAGTTATTAACTTTTTAATACGAGTATATTTGAACTTAACATATTTTTATACGGAACGAATATATTTTTATACTGAACGAGTATATGTGTGTATGGCTCTTGCTATGGTGAGAACGCTGAGGACGACATCGACTGCAAAGAGTCTAAATCCCTTCATATTGGAGCCATTACACATTTACACTATTGTTACTCCATAGAAGTCTCGGGTTAACAATACTTTTTCGACAATATCCCACCCCGGACTTACATTCAAAATGACGTGGAAATCAAACTTTCGACTTTGGACACCCATACAACACCATCAAGTTTTGG
This sequence comes from Agrostemma githago, assembly GCA_958450325.1. NCBI lineage: Eukaryota > Viridiplantae > Streptophyta > Magnoliopsida > Caryophyllales > Caryophyllaceae > Agrostemma > Agrostemma githago. The sequence continues at coordinate 20,969,502 of OY288244.1, read as the reverse complement.
TTTTCCGACCCATAACGGAGGGTATCGTCGATGGTAGTATTGCGGTATGTGTCTAAACACAAACCGCTCCCTAGGTAGTCGATTGACTCTTGTTATGGTGAGAACGGTGTGAGCAATGTCGACCTCGAGGAGTCTAAACTCCATGACGCCACTTGTCTCTAAGAAAGCGTCTTCACCCTCGCAGCGTGTCCCTAGGAGGGATACCCGTATTCCCTCGGCCTTGAGCCTCCCTAGAACGGGAAGCCCAAGGACCCTACTTTCCTGCATTTAACCAAAGGTTACATGCTTCAAAACATATTGCATTATCAGCCCCGGTCAAACCCACGAGCACCAAAATTGTGAGGAGTTGCTTGATCATTTTGCTAGCCGAAAGAGTTTAAGATGAAATGAGTTTTAGGGACACGCTGCGTGGGTGAGGACGACTTTCATCATGATGTTGATGAAGATGCTCTAGTTCCTCGTGTTTGCGATGGTGATGATGATGATGTGGTGAATAATGCATCCTTGAACAAATATTGAACGAGAAGAATAAATTATTGAAGAAGAAGAAGATGGATAGTGGGTGAGTAATTACACTCTTTCAGGTTCTTTACTGGTCATCGTTGGAGGAGAAAGAATATTAAACCACCCACCTGGTTTAATCATGTCTAGATTCCAAGCGGATATGTTGTGGTTAATGATGATAATGATGATGATCATAATAATAATAATAATAATAATGGTGTTTCTGGGAAAATTAATGAAGAAGAAGAAGGTGAATAGGTTAGTGACCACAGTCCTTCAGGGTTCTATGTCAGTCATAATTGGAGGAAGAAAAGGATTAAATTTGAAGAATCCAAGGGTAAGAAGTCATCTTCGAGTTCTATACAAAGTACGATGCAAAAAGCGAGTCATCAGTTGGGTGCATTGCAAAAAGTGATCATATTGCTGGGAAAATTGAAGAAGGAGAATGAGTGAGTGATTATAGTCCATCAGGGTTATATGTTGGTCATCGTTGGAGGAAGAAGAGGAGAATTGAATTTGAAGATTACAGTAGTGAGGACGCTTTCTTAGAGACAATCGGCGTCATGGAGTTTAGAATCCTCAAGGTCGACTTCGTCCACATTATTCTCACTATAGCAAGAGCTGACTACCTATGAGGCGGTATGTCCTTAGACACATAGTGCAATACTACCGTCGACGATACCCTACATTATGGGTCGGAAACCCAAAACTTGACAGTATTGTAAGGGTGTAAAAAGCCAAAAGTTTGGTTTCTAGGCCAGTTTGAATGTAAGTCCAAGGTGGGATAATATTATCGAAAAGTTATTGTTAACCCGAGACTTCTCGGGTGTACAACAGTGTAGTAGTTCTAATCCGAAGTGATTTAAACTCTCCGATGTCGATGTCGTCGTCAACGTTCTCACATAGCAAGAGACATAAAAACATATACCCATTTCAGTATAACAATATATATTAAGTTCTGTATAAAAATATACTCCCTCCTAGTTTTTTATTTCTTTCCCTTTTTGGGCACAAAAATTAAGAAAGTATTAAAGAATTGATTAAAGTAAAAAAATATGGGGTATAAAGTAGAAATATGGTAGGGTTTGTGGGTAAAGGAAAGAATAAAGAATTGAAGGAAGAATAAAAAATTGATTAAAGTAAAACCCAAAAATGGAAATAGGGAAGATAATCCAACTAGTGCCAAAAAGGAAAGAGGGAAGATAAAAAACTAGGAGGGAGTATTAAGTTCAATATAAAAATATATTAATAAGTTTCGTACAAAGAAATATTGTAGTAATATATCCACCACTAGCTAATACCCGTGCAAAGTTTCACGGGTAGTTTTAAATAAAAGAATTACATAGATATTTTATATGAATGTTCAATCTCTAATAACACAAAAATTTTACAATATCAAAAAAATATAAACTTAAAATTGTAGATACCCGGATTCGTGGTGGCTACTAGAGCGTCCGACAAATACCCGATGATGATCGGACTGTAACACGACGCGATTTTATGATGTTTCAGATGATTTTTCTATAGAAATGATCAAATATTTACTCGAAAAAATTAAATCAACATCTAGACGGTCTTAGTCGAGTCATTTGGATGATAAGAACGGATCTCGAATTCGTTATACGTGTGAGAGAAGTGGAAAACCTCAGGGGAAGAAGAATGGGACTCCGGGGGAAAACGACAACTGCTACGTCGAAGATCAATTATCAAATCAAGTTGAAAGTAGTGTATAAAGTGGTTCACCCTCGTGTGGAAGTAGAAAATACTTAAGATAAAATATCATAATACAAAAAATCATATCAGACGGTCTCACAATAAGTTTATTGTGAGACCTCTAATCTCACTTGATGGATAGTTATTTTATTAGATTTACTAGTTGGAAAGCTCGTGCGATACACATGCTAGTTTTTAGTGACATTGCATTGATAATGACACGTAATTGGATGATTTCATAAATTAGTGAGACAACGCAACAATTAAGAGAAAGTAAATGGTCGAAGGTAAGAGTATGCCTAATAGTAAAGGAATACTGTCCACATACATGAATGTGTTTCTAGGGAGGTAATATTCGGTAAACGTCAAATTAAATTATAGGCGTGCATTGTAGTTAGAAAGACTAATTAAAGTCTGTAGACACCCGCATTTTGACTGCCAGGTGTCTATGGTAGTCTCCAACAAAACACCCGATGATGATCGGACGCAAACGTGCTCTAACGCGCTCGGATGTGGGCTCGGAATCAGTAATGTCCGGCATGGGCTTTTAACGGGATACAAATCTCACAAAACCAACCTCAAATTCAGGCCCAGTGGGTCATTCCGGGTCAAACAAGACTAATTTGGGCCAAAACTGACACCAAAGATAAAAACCGTCTTTTAGCGACCGGGTCAAAACCCGGTCGAAGACGAATCTGTCACAAAAGTCAACCAAATTCGCTTCTATAAGCTTGCGTTTGAACACAATCCTCAAAGAATCAAAGAGTCAACACTTTCCCTATTTTGGCTCGTCGACCTTATCCACTCGATCGAGTGGATTGGCTCACTCGATCGAGTGGAGCCCCAAAAAACCAAACAGACCCGTTTTCTTAGGGCACTCGGTCGAGTGCATTAGGGCCACTCGATCGAGTGACCCTAGGTCGTGGGGTTTCCTATAAATACCCCATCAACTCACCACATTTCACAACTTTTTTCACAACTTTAACTCATAAACTTTACATCAACTTTTCAGCCATAATTCAACCTTTAAGCACCACCACACTTATACACATTTCGAGAGCAAAAACTCGTGAAATCCGTCTCTACAAAACACACACACACACACCATCAACTCTTCCTATATATCTCGACGTCCCGTGCCATTGCCGCCATTTGACGAACCGTATTCCGAGAAGCAAGAGCATGTAGGTTGAGGGTGTGACATTCAACACCGACATCTCCTTTCTCTTTCTCGTTTCCTTCGTTTTTTTATTTATGTTTATGTACCTATGTATCATAATTAGTCGATAGTAACGACACACTAACATCTAACATTTTCTTTATCGCATCTAACTCTTAACATTTAATTATCGTCATTTACATTTTGCTATAATATTAAATACCGCGCATATATATTGACAAATAAACCGTATTCGGATTCGACCCGTTTGACGACGACTATTGCACAAAGTCCGTTTAATCCCTTTACGAGCCGTGATAGTGGTGGAGCCCTTTCGAGGAGCACCGCCCTAAGCACTCAAGGGCGTAACACGATCGTGATAGTACGTAGATGATCGTGTTTAATTCCATTTCTAAAGATCGGTACGAAACCCGTCGACGCTAAATCGAGCATCGCATAATCCGAGAGGATTATTAAAGATGACGTAACACGGAGGGAACTAATTTCGTATCGGTCCAATTCAAAATGATTTTCATATCACCCTTTTCAAAACCGTCGATAACGGTCTCGTAATGATAATAGATAAAAAGACATATTATTGAACACCGTTCCCGTCTTTCGTTTATTGTAGTGGTTGTACCCTTTTGAGGGGTTGCCTACGTATCCACAAATAGCGGAATCAAACCAAACGTAGTTCAAAATTGATTTGATTGATTTTTGCAATTTTCGAAATACGTCAAGATTATTAGTTCGAGAGGTGCGATAGTAGAATAATTAATTCTAGCTTATTGACTTGTCTATAATTTTTGAAAATTTATAAAAAGACAAATTTTTATAAATTTTTGCAATGACATTGTGATGGGGTTTATGGGTAGTAGCACTTCAGCTGGTCCAAGTTGGTTGGGTTGACAAATTCGTTCCCGTCCAAGTCTGTCAGCATCACCGCTCCTCCTGATAGGACCTTCTTTACTAAGTATGGCCCAGCCCAATTGGGTTTGAATTTACCCCTTGGGTCAACCGGTAGTAAGGCACGAACCGATTTTAGGACCAGATCCCCTTCTTTGATGTTTCGGGGCCTAACCCTTTTGTTGAAAGCCCGTTGGATCCTCTTTTGATATATTTGGATATTGTTGAGGGCCCGTGATCGCCGTTCGTCTAAAAGGACCAGCGAATCGTATCGGGCTTGGACCCAATCTGCTTCAGGTACTTGGCTTTCAAGTAAAATCCTAGGGATGGCACTTCTAGCTCGACTGGTTGGACCGCTTCCATTCCGTATGTCAAGTTATACGGGGTTGCCCCGGTCGCGGTGCGGATTGAGGTTCGATATCCCCACAGGACAAAAGGTATTTTGTCGGGCCAGTCCCGGTAATTCTCAGCCATCTTTTTAAGTATGGTGACAATTGTTTTATTGGCCGCTTCTACCGCTCCATTTGTTTGAGGTCGGTAAGGCGAAGATGTATGCCTTTGAAATTTTATATTTTGCCAGCGATGCGGCAGTTTCGGCTTGAAAGTGGGTCCCGTGATCGCTGATGAACTCGTGAGGGATCCCATACCGGCATATTATTTTATTTTGGATAAATTTGGCCACGTGCTTGGCGTTCAAGACACGGTATGACTCGGCTTCGACCCATTTGGTGAAGTAGTCGATGGCCACTAAAATGAAGCAATGACCTCCCGTCCCGGAAGGATGCACCTTTCCAATTTTGTCTATACCCCATGTCGAAAACGGCCATGGTGATGTCATGGTATATAAGAGGGAAGATGGCATATGTTGTACATTGGCAAAGATCTGACAGTTATGGCATTGTTTGACATACACCTGACAGTCTGTTTCCATGGTGTTCCAATAGTACCCAAGCCTCATGATTTTTCGGGCTAGCATATGGGCGTTCACATGCGGGCCGTTTTCACCTTCGTGTACTTCGGCCATTACCTTTTCGGCCTGTATTTTATCGATGCACAGGAGTAGAGCCCCCTGTGCCGTCTTTTTGTACAGTTGCCCGTCGTCCGTGCGAACGAATTGCGTTGCCAATCTCCACAGGGCTTTCTTGGCCCGGTTTTCAGTTCCCGGGGGATATTCTCCTGTTGCCAAGTAGGTTAGGACAGTTTGATACCATGGTTCCGGGTCAGTTATCTCGATATCCTGAATGGCGTGGATGTAGGCTGGCTCGGACCGTCTTTCGACACAGATTGGCATGCTGGTCAGGTGATCCGGGATGTTCAGTAAAGATGCTAATTTGGAAAGTGCATCTGCGAACTGATTATCTTCCCGAGGCAGATAAATGTATTCTACCTTTTGGAATTGTTTCTCTAGAACCCTTACCCGTGCTTGGTAAGCCACGAGATTGGCATTCCGAGTTTTCCATTTTTGGAGTGCTTGATTGATGACCAATGATGAATCACCGTGGACCCAGAGGTTTGTTACCCCTAAATCAGCGGCGGCTTGCAACCCGTGAATGCATGCTTCGTATTCGGCTGCGTTGTTGGTCACGTCGAAGTCCAACTTGATGGATAAGGGAGTGTGTTCCCCTCGGGGTGAAATTAACAGGATTCCGACCCCAAATCCTCGGAAGTTGGATGCCCCATCGAAATATAGATCCCACACCTCCGTATCGGTATGGAATATGTCTTCATCAGGAAAGGCCCATGTATCGGTGTGGCCTTCTTCGGATATTGGGCTGTCAGCGAGGAAGAACTCGGCAACTACCCGGCCTTTGATGGCTTTTATTGGTACAAATTTGAGGTCGAACTCGGATAACATTAAAGTCCATCTTGACATCCTGCCGTTGAGGATGGGCTTCTCGAATAAGTACTTGATAGGATCCATTTTGGATAACACACGTACCTCGTGACTGAGCATGTAATGTCGGAGCTTTTTAGTGGCCCAAATCAATGTTAGGCACGTCTTTTCGAGCATTGTATATTTTCACTCATATTCGAGGAACTTTTTACTGATGTAGTAAATAACCCGTTCTTCTGAATCGACTGTCTGGGCCAGCATAGCCCCCATGGTCGTCTCTGTCGTCGTTAGGTATAACGACAAAGGCAGACTGTGCTGAGGTGGCATTAGTACCGGCGGAGCAGACAGAATCTCCTTGATTTTGTCGAAAGCCGCTTGACATTTGTCGTCCCATAGCACCCGTTCTCCGATTTTTAGCTTTTTGACGATGGGTTCGCATACCATGGTTAGTTTCGAAATGAACCGGCTGATGTATTGGACTTTCCCGAGAAATCCCCTTATTTCCTTTTCGGTCTTGGGTGGTTGCATCTCGGTGATGGCTTTGATTTTAGCTGGGTCGACCTCGATGCCGCGTTGGCTAACGATATGGCCCAGTAATTTGCCCGACGTTACCCCAAAACTGCATTTTTGTGGGTTCAGTCTCGTGTTGTATTTACGTAGCCGGGTGAAGAACTTTCTTAGGGCTGAAATGTGCCCGCTTCGGTCCTTGGATTTGACGAGCATGTCGTCCACATAGACCTCCACTTCCTTATGCATCATGTCGTGGAGCAAAGTAGTGGCGGTCCGTTGATAAGTGGCCCCGGCGTTGATAAGCCCAAATGGCATGACGGTGTAACAGTAAGTACCCCAAGGTGTAATGAAGGTGGTCTTACCCATGTCCTCTTCTGCCATTTTAATCTGATTGTACCCGGCATACCCGTACATGAACGATAGAAGGGCATGATCGGCCGTGTTATCCACCAGTATGTCGATGTGCGGTAACGGAAAATCGTCTTTTGGGCTTGCCTTGTTAAGGTCCCGGAAGTCCACGCAAACCCGCACCATGCCGTCCTTCTTGGGTACCGACACGATGTTTGCAACCCAGTCTGGATATTCAGACACTTGTATAAAGCCTGCTTTGAATTGTTTATCGGCCTCTTCCTTGACTTTAAGAGACCACTCGGGCTTCATTCTTCTGAGTTTTTGCTTTACCGGCTTGCACCCATCTTTGATGGGTATTCGGTGTTCGGCTATCTCCCGGTCTATACCCGGCATGTCCTTGTAGGACCATGCAAAGACATCTTTGAATTCCTGGAGGAGGTCTGCGAATTGTTTTCTCTCCTCTGGATCTAAAGATAGGCCCAACTTAAGCATCTGGGGCTCTAAAGTGGTTCCCACATTGATGGACTCGGTTTCTTCGATTACCGGATCTCGGGATTCCCTTTGCTCGAGCTGCTCGACCAGATGTTGAGGTAGGGGTACCTGTTCGTCGGGTTTCTCAATGTCATTGCATATAAAATTTTTGAAATTGAGATATTTTGGAAATAAGGCAAGTCGTAAGCAGAACGGTGTTCGTTATTATTATTGATGTTAAATTTTGAAAATAGATTGAATAGAGCTGCCATCTGATCATTGGTCAGTGGCGGGATAGGGAGAGGTCTTGGGACAGGCCCCGAGACCTCAGTGGATAAGGGAAGAGGGGTTACAGACTCGACTTTAGCACCAGACCCTCTAGACTCGGACTCAGACTCCGACTTTGACTCTGACTCAGACTCGGTATCCGGCATGTCTCCCTCGCCGGTGATCAGCTTGTAGACCCGTCCTTGGCCATCGTTCCATTTTATGGTGTTCCTCCAAGCCCTCATCTCGGTGTTGGTACCGACCTCGGTGATTAGTTTGGTTGGGTCAAACCGATCGCTGCGAAGGATCAGGTTGACCAAGTCGTCTTTCGGAGCGGGGATGGCCTTGTCTTCTCCGAATAAGAGCCCCAGCACGGGCTCGGAGTTGTTTTCGCCCTCCTTTGATTCGGCCTGGATGATGGTGAATATATCATCAGGGATGAAATTGCATTCCCGAGCCTTTTTGGTCTCGGGATATGTGACGGTGGGTCGGTAAAGGCCTACTTGGATAGCTCCGAAGACTGGAGTGACAAAGTAATCCGTTAACTTCGGGCTATAAGGGCTTATGTAAGTATCCTTGAAAATGTCGATGGCCTTGTGAATGCCGGCCCAAACCACGTTTTCCGGGGTTATAGCATACCCCAATCCGAAATGTGATTCGCCATCATTTAGGACCTCGATAATCTTCCCAGCTGGAAGATATGACCTTGAGGTTATTCCGGGTAGGTAACCCAGATTTTGTAGCATCGTGTCGATGCTAGTTGTAAAGTAGGGCCTAAAGAGATATTCTTCTTCGATCATGCCCACGAAATCAAATCCTCGTGGGTCGGCCCGGCCCGTAGCGTTGCAGCTTGCTACGGTAATTGGGGTCGCCTACAGCGTGATGATACCGTCTTTAAGGGGCATATTGACTTTTCGATGGAGGGTAGATGACAGGGCCTTGACTGCGTGGATCCAAGGCCTTCCTAGTAAGAGATTGAATGATGAGGTGACATCTATCACCTGAAATTCCAACTCCTTTTCGATTGGGCCTCTTATGATCTTCAATTTCACGGCCCCGGCGACAGGTTTTGGGCTTCCGTCGAAAGCCTGGATAGTCTGCGCCGTCAGAAGGTAATCGGCATCGGTGATGCCGAGTGCTTTTGCGGTCCTTAGAGGAGGGACATTCACGGCTGATCCATCGTCGATAAGGGTCATCGGGAGATATTTACCTTTGCAGATGATCGTGATGTATAGGGCCAGATTGTGATTGGGCCCAAATGGTGGCAGATCAGCTTCAGAGAAGGTTATGAGTGGACCTTCTTCCTTTGACTTGCCCTTCAGAAAAGGTATAATAGTGGCTATCATTTCACAAGGGGTAGCTTGTGAATCGACCTTGATTTCATCGAGAGCCTTAGTCAGTGCTTCTCGATGTGCCTGTGAGCTAACCAGTAGTTGCCATACGGTTAAGTCAGCTCGAACCCTCTTCAATTGCTGGACCAGAGCCGTGTCCGGGCTTGGTTCTTCAGGGGTAGGTTCCGTCCTGGCAGGTTCAGTGACGGATATAGGAGTAGAGCGCCCGGCTGCGGCGAGGTGGTTGGTGGCTAAGGCTTTGGACTTAGCCTTTCGGACCTCTTCAAGGGTGATGGGGACAGCTTCCCCTTTGGTTAAGTAGACATCGTCCTCATCATCGAACCATATCCCATTGATTTGTGGGATAAAAGGAGAAATGAGGTGAGAACGGTCGACTACTTCCTCTGTGAATATAGCATGGGCGCTGAACGGGTTTTCTTTGTTGCTCGGCTTGTCTCCGGGCAACGGGATTTTTCCGCTCTCGATAAGATCTTGGATCAGGTGCTTTAACCTCCAACACTTTTCAGTATCATGCCCGTTACCCCGGTGATACTGACAGTAGGCTTGGGCATTGTAAGTTTTGGGCCTCTTTTCTACCGAAGGTTCTGTAGTTGGGCCTATCGGCTGGATCAGGCCCTTTGAAGATAGCCTTTGTAAGGCGTAAGTATAGGTAGTCCCTATATCTGTGAATACCCGATTTGTTGTATTCTTCTTAGATGAGGTGTCCAACAGGTTTACCTCGTCAAAGATGCTGCGAGTTGCGACTGCAGGTGTGGGCTTGATCGTAGATGAACTTGCCCCTTGATAGCCTTTGGTAGAGGCCTTAGTCAGGCTCTCTAGTCTCAAGTCATCCTCGATTCTCGTGCCCATTTCAGTAAGGACAGGGAAGTTTGGGATGATAGCATACCGGAGATGGACCCGGTATGATGGGAGTAGATTTTTGACGAAGGCTTCCACTAGGGCCTTCTCGCCGGGCTTGTCGACCAGCTTCACACTCTCGGCCCTCCATCTCTGCAAGTATTTTGTGAACCCTTCTTTGGGCTCTTGAGCCATGACCTCCAGAGTACGCATTGTAGTCTGGATTTCAGTGTTATCGGCGTAGTTCCGAGCAAATTCGATCGCCACATCATCCCAAGTCTTGTATTTCTTGGGATCAAGTCTGTAGAACCAGGCCCTGGGATGCTTCTCCAAGGAGGAAGGGAATAGGTGCTTGAACATGGCGGACTTTACCCCTTTGACTGCCATGAAGTCTTTGAAGGCCGAGATATGATGGACCGGGTCTTCGGTACCCTCAAACATAGGAATTCCCGTCAAGTTGAGGTTGGCCGGTAGCTCGTTACTCAAAGGTGAATAGATGCGAGCATTTTCGGAGTGGATTGAATTGCTTGTTGATAAGTGAACTTGCTCCTCGAGCCTGCGAACAACACTGACCAATTCGGCTATGGGCCCAGTGGAATCATCTCCTTCAACTGGGACCGTCTTCTCTACAGTGCTCAGGCGAGTGTCACTACTACAATTAAGATTAAATAGGATGGTTCTTAACCGTCCTATATTGCATAAGAAACCGTCCTTTAGGTCGACGTCCTATTAAATCAAATATCGCGGTTCCCAGAAGGTCAAACCGTGATATTAAATTCAACTTTAATAGGACGGTTCAAGGCGGAACCGTCCTATTTAATGTGTTATTAAAGAGCGCGGGTCCAGAACCGTCCTATTTAATGGGATATAAATAGGCTGGCTACCTTTCAAATAAAACAAAATAGGACGCTTACGATAACCGTCCTGTTTGTGTTACATAATTATTTTTTAAAAAAAATATTCCGATACAATTGTACGTCAATCCAAAAATCCAATATTTGCATTAAAACATTAAATCAACATTCAAAAGTCTGACAATTGCATCACTTGTACCAATCTTTGACCAAAAATTACAAATCGATAAATATGGTCGTACAAAATTTTCTCCATATATTTCCTCCCACAAATCTGCACAATACATACACACACTTCCAAACTAGTCTAAATTTCATCCATGTACGTAAAAAACCGCAACACCCAAAGCTTTACTCCCAAAATGAACTAGTAACGGTAAGAATCTAATTACTCTACCTACCTACGAGATCTTGTGACAGAGAAACAGTAGCATAACTACACTGACCCATCCTTAAGAGTCCTGGCCTGCTGCTGTCACAGAAAGATATCAAAAAAAGGACAGTTAGGACTAGAGTAGCATAAGCTAATTAAGTTACCTAACTGCTGAATGAAAAATATGAACATTATTCACAAAATTAATACTAGTATTAATTTGCTGAGAATCGATAAGTCCCATGCATGATGTATCAAAGTCTCCATACTAGAGTCAAGCATGTTTAATTAAAAGTGAACTGTAGAACTTGAAACATTGTTGTCCATCAAAATGACAAGCTATATGATAAGAAAGTCTTCAACATAGCTGGCTTTTTTAATCGTTTTTTCCCCTTGTCCGCCAATCACTAGAGAGGATGAATAGGTCTACTATAAAAATTAGAAACACGGTAAACATATTTTGTACACCTTTCTTCTTATCCTACAATATTAGGTGAAGCAACAATGTGGACAGCCATTTCCTCCACCAGAAACAATAACAGAGATCTCATCAAACAAGTCTAATTGTTACCGATCTACCAACCATTTCTCCATTCCACCTAAAGATTAAAGCCTTAATGTTCATTATCCTACTAAAGTTGTTCAAATAACAGCCACAGCAGCAATGCCATTACAGACTTCACCACAAAACTGACAATTGCAATGTAATCTCGGTTGTTTTGCCAAGAATGTAGCAAATTGATAACAACAATTAAAAGACATGATTCTTGTACCTCACGGAGAGCTCTTGATAAGTCATCCATTATCAAAATAAGACGACAATCAGCCAACACACGAGTGGAAAAAGAGGACGACAATCAAGAAGAAAAAGTTGGTTTCTCAGCCAAAAGAAGATACAATAATCAAGCAAGCTGATTCTGAGTAAAAAGCGGATACTAGTATTAATATGGTGTGAAGATGTTTGTCGCCCGATTTTGGAAAAGCCCGATTCTAGAGAAACACTGCGGATAAAGAATTTTCTTTTATGATACATATATGAACTAACCTTTGATAATTAGCAACAATCACTGATTCTGAAACTTGAGAGCGAAATTTGCCCAAATATCCCGCACCTCGTCAATTTGCTCAACGGAATATGTCTTTGGGGCTTTTATCATAAACTATCAACAAAATTAATTAAACATAAGTGACGGTTAAATTATATTCGTGCTGACACATGATTAAAATAAAGAAGGATTAACGTACATCTGGGATGACTTTCATATATCTAGATCTAATGAGCTCCAACATATACCGACAAACATAGTAGCCGCACAAGACGGAATCTTCTGGCTGCCGAGGACACTAAAATATAAACTCACTATCAGAGGCATATTCAAAATGAGAAAGTTTACGACTAAAGTATATGAATGAACGAATAAAGTATGGATTAATATTAAAAATACCTTAATTTTTTGGATCACCTTTTTTCCCATCAATCATCCATGTACGATCCATATGTATCTATGTATAAATATATAATCAAAAGAATTAAAAACAACACAAATAATAAACTACAAGAAAGTGATAAAAGCAAATCAACAAACATAAATAAGTAAAAAGAAAAAATAGAATCATATTATAAACTCATGGTTGATCATTTGTTTCAATTTTACGTACCATTCTGCATGTACATTAATAATGGATACTTGGAAGGGATTTCCTTTAATAATGGAGAGTATATTAATAAAGAAGCTTGCTCTTGCTCTTCCTCTATCTTATCTCATAAACTCAATACAGACAAGTTTCCTAGATTCATACTAGTATTTGATTCCCCCTTATCCTCAGATAATAATGTACTTCACTCTTAAGTCTTAAGAGTTTCCTAATCCACAAGCAAAAAAACAACTACTGAAAATCCACAAACAAAAAGGTCTTCAGGCTTTATATATGCACAAACTATAATCACAATCACAACTCACACAAGTGTACTGTACTGTGTTATATATAAAGAAGATAACCCATTAATCCTACTACAATTATTATGATTTATGTTTATTATTGAGCAATTCCTTTTACAGCTTCATTAATAACTCATTTTGCATTGCTCTCAATTAATACAGCTTCTTCATTTGACTTATATAATATAGCTTTTAAAATACTACTAATTCATATTCACAGTATAATACTACTGTAATACTTGGTGTAATTGACAGTATACTAATTTGTATGTCCTTCTAATTCATATTCACAATATATAATTGGAAGCTAATTTTAATATGAATTGACCTTCTATACTACCACTATCACCTACATTTTCTCCATCACCCTACGTATGTACTTCTTCCCTAATGTATACAAAACCCTCCCTCACCAATTCTTCAAAAACTTCAACCCTTTCATCAACTCCTAGCCAAATTAATATATGAATTCCAAATTATTCTCGGAAATGGGACAAGAATCTCCCCTGCCCCGACATCCATATCCTATGGGTATTTGCACATACAGTACATCAACACAACAGGTATTTGCACATACTGACTTATTGAGTATTAGTTTGAGAAACTTGTACATCAAAACAACAGGTTGCCCTTAGTTCCCATACAGTACGAGTCGAATTATAGTGCTTAATTTATAGTGATCGAGGGATATCATGACGCTTTGTCCTAATATTTATACCTATCTATGCATAAGAAAAATAAGAAAAAGAATTTAAACAAATTAAAATCAATAATGAGAGATGAAGCTCGTTTAATGTCTATGACAAATGGTTAATCTAAGGTGATAATTATTCACATATTTGTGTACAAGTACAACTTTGATAATTTTAATCCCATTGATGCATATCATAATTTGTTTATGCTATCATAATGTGTGGAATTGCTGGTGGGATGTTATTTAGTTCTTTATTACTCCATGTATTTATTGTATCTCTATTAATTTCACATTTCAGTCTGTATCTATAAGTGAGACTCAGTCACTCATATTCAAATACACAAATATTTTAAAATAGTATTTATTTGAAATCTGATGAAGTAACAATCTAACAACCTAATTGATCCACCCTTCATGCTCCAAGCTCCATTTGCATATATTTTTTCACCTAATTTTTCTAGGTTACATCCCTATATAAGTTCAACAGTTCCAAATTCCATTCATCATTCTCATCTCAACCTACTTGTCTCACTCAAAGCACACTCGAGAGCTTCCCGTTTCGCCCTAGAAATGGCGCCCTTCGGATTATTGTTCCTTGCGCTTTCTAGCATTGTGTGCTTGATGCTTTCCGATAATGTCGTTGCCATCACTAGGCACTACAAATTTGACGTACTTGAACTATATACATTCGTTCTTGCTTAAATCTTTCAAATGTACTTGTGGTTATTCTAATTATGTAATTATTATGTCTTTCTAACCAAATTGTTGTTGATGGTGAATGGTGATCGTAGATCAAAATGCAAAATGTGATTATGATTGTATCTGTACTTATGATTGTATCTGTTATGTGAATATTTTATGAGTCTCACACTCCTATATGCTAAGATTTTTTTTAAATAGTTATATGGCTTAGAGTAAAGGAATCAGTCTCCTTGTCAAACTTAAGAAGAACATGGAAATAAATAGCATATGGTATAAACTTTGATGGTGGTTTAACTATTGAATATCGAAGTTACCGTATAACTTGTATAACTTGGACCTAGTATTGAGGGATACTGATAGCCGTATAATTTGTATCATTAACGGAGTATGGTCGCCCAAAACCCATAGATCATTAAACATCAAACATCAAATTTTGGAACAAAATTCATAGATTATAACTAAACAACAAGGCCTAGTGATGGAAAATATTAGGCCTAATTTCGGACTTTGACGGGAAATTTGTGATACTTATTTTTAAATCTTTGATTATAAAGTGGAGGGATTAAAAGAGAGGTGTACATACCCTCGGTTTGAGGGTTTGTTACGAGTTTCGAGTAAATTATCGAGACCAGCATAAGAAATGGCGATTAGGTAACCCTCCGGTTTTGAAATCGTGAGTTGGAGAATTCCATTGTCAATCACCACCAGATATGGCCAGATTGCCACCAGAAAGTACGAAACAACAAAGTACAAGTAACAGAGCATAAACAGAGAAGAATGAAATAGGAAGGCGGAGAAGACGAAATTACCCGAACGAAGTGTAATGAGAAGTGGCAGGCGGAGCGGAAAGGCGGCGGCGGTAGGCGGCGGCGGTAGGCGGTGGTAGGCAGTTGAGCGCGGAAGGATGAAGACGGAAAAGATGAAGATGTAAGGGTTTAGGGTTGAGTTGAGGATGAAGATGCAAGGGGTTGAAGAATTGACGAAGGGGTTAAAGGGTTTAGTTTTTTTTTTTAATTGAAACGTTTTACCTTGTATTACTGGATGTTTTAATAGGATGGTTCTATATTTAATAGGACGGTTCCATTGACCAACCGCGCTAATAATAAATATTTAAGGACGGTTCTTATACTTAACCGTGATATTTAATCAAGGTCATGGGGCGCCAAAATTTATCATGTTATACAGGACGGTTCCTTATATAAGCGTCCTATTTTGGGCGTCTTCTAATATCAAAATTGTAGTAGTGTGTCCAAAGTTTCTTGGTTAGCGAGGATGGAGGTCAGTTGAGTCTCGATTTTGGTTAGGGCATTTTTCAATTCTTCCATCTTGCGTTGATGTCGGGTTGCGGCTGGCATGTCTGTAAGAACACCGCATAATCAGAAACTAGCCCAGAAATCCCGGAACAGAAAGTACATCCCGAACGAGACTAAAAGGGAAATAACTCGAGAAAGACACCTAGACGGGCGACTTATGAAGTGTGGGCCTTCCTTAGGATTCGGCAAGTGGGCCTAGTCCTGTTCGAAGGAAGGTTCACGTGGGACATCCCCAGACTTTTGACTTGATTGTGTTGACAGGCCCTCCTTCGTAAGAGTATGTCCTACTTAGGTGGACCTTGCCTTAGTCTAATATGGCGAACTAGGATAGGGAAGAAACTCGTGATGTAAGATCAACGGAGTTTCGACGCTAGAGAAACTTGACAACTTAAAACATGACCCGACACTGCTAAATATGGGAGGTCCTAAGAAGAGGGGAGTTTTGAAAATTGATTGATTTGAAGGTTCCGAGATAACTCGGTGGAGAGGCCCGATTTTTCGAGAAAAATCGGAAAGTGTATCGGGCCTCGGTTTTGAAAGTTCGAAAATAATTTTGAGTTTTGAATTGGGCAGCATACCGGCTAGAAAATAGGCTATTTTGAGTAAAATCATAAGTCCTAAATTCGGTATGTCCCGGGTTTTGAAAATTGAATATCTTGAAAAAGATGCAATTTTTGAAAAGTTGACATTTTTGAAAACGACTCGGAAACCAAGTAGCACATAGTCACACAAGCATTATAACGACGCCATGTATGCTTTACACTAAGTCTCGGTCGGTCTGAAAGGGTCTATACCAGTGTACATAGTCTAGACGTTGATCGGGACGGACTCTCTAAGTCGAATTGAGCTTAGAACATGCCGCGAAACCCACTCGAATCGACTATGGACACCTTTTGACGTATCCATGTTGGAGTACATCAATGGTATAGTGGGACGTCGGTCACCAGTACCGGCCCGGGAAAATATGGGTTATGCATGAACCGTAGAACTAACACGCGCATTGTAATTGTCAAACGATTTCTATTCGAGTCTCACCCTGAGGATGCCGATGGTAAGTCACGCATCAGTTAATCC
The DNA here is from genome assembly GCA_958450325.1 of Agrostemma githago. Classification (NCBI taxonomy): domain Eukaryota; kingdom Viridiplantae; phylum Streptophyta; class Magnoliopsida; order Caryophyllales; family Caryophyllaceae; genus Agrostemma; species Agrostemma githago. The sequence continues at coordinate 20,952,648 of OY288244.1, read as the reverse complement.
CCAGCGGAGTCGCCAAATTGTGGACATGACATAGGTCCACCCCGACGCGGCCACGCGCGGGTTTGGGGAGGTGAATGAATCTCCATATGAGAATGGATCGAATTGAAATTTAGGTCTATGTGGAGTCGCCACCGAATTTTGTGGTTATTCGGAACCATTCGAGCCCACTCTATGTCGTAGTGGTCCGTATACAAAATACGGCCCATTTCCGATGTCAGAGTTTAATGGGCTCGTCCCTTTGCATTTGATACCAATACCGACATTATCGGATATTATGTATTGAATGACTCTCGTGCGCCAACGGTTTCGGGCATCCGGAAACCGAGGTTCTGAGTAAGGGGTGAGGGTACGTGTTGGGAAACCCACAAAGGACACCCAACCCCGCCCGCACATTAGCGGCCTCTACTAAGAATTCGAGTGACTTACAATACGCGCGCTAGTTAAACGGGAAAATGATATGGAAAGATTATTTTCCCTAAACATGTGAATGGAATTGAAAAGGGTTTCTAAGTCGATTTAATGCAATTAATTCTACGTCAAAGTGGAATTTTAGCATGTGGGTTCATTTTAGTAAAATAAAATAAACGACAAAAATCGACAAAGGAAACAATCAAACCGTGAGTAACGATGTAACGAGTAATAAATTGAATAAAGATATAGATGTGATGAATGCATGATTTTGGAAAGAATAGTAGGTCACGTGATGGATTAACACGTGTTGACCGAGGTCAAGGAAAAAAAATATATCGAGATCTAAAAAAAATGATGTTCGAAGAATAATAATAAAATAGAGCGAAATCGTTTTCTTCGGAAAATTGATGATTTTATTAAATCGCGTACAAATATTGCGTAATTTGCACTCGACTTAATATTTTTGATATTCGTCGTATTCAATATTCGATTATGAAATCGATATTAAATACCTTGGAATAATTTATACTCGATTTTAATTTTGTTGCTCGTCATATCCCATATCCGATTATTGAATCGGTATGAAATGCTAGAGCGAAAACTTGTAGAAAATAATATAAGTCGTTTTAAATTAACTAGCATGATATAAATTTTCTCCGCGTTTATTAATGTCGTAATTAATTCAATTGAATTAGAGGACATCTATATTAGCATCAACGAAAATCGTGTTAATTAATTTATTTGACTAAATCATTAGATTCGACATCCAATTATGGAATTGGTATCAAATCTAATAGATCGACACCTTAAAAAATTCGCCTTGATTCCCTCCGCATCCCGACATCATAATTAATTCTTGCGAATTGTTTGATGTCGGATCCGCATCAACGGGTTTCAACCCTTATTAAATACAATGCTTGTTTTTGAAAATTAATGTAAATATACGACTAATGATAATGATGCAAACAAAATAAATAAAAAATTGTTTAAGTTAACTTATCTCAATAATCAAATAATCGGGGTATTGGAACAAGCGACCGTCAACGCTGTGTGCAGTACACTTGTATATTCGTGTTTCCTTATTCCAATACCCCTCTTATTCGACACAAATCGATAAGTATTTTAATGTTTTGTATTAGTATTATCGATATTATGATGCAATAAAGGAAAAAAAAAAGTTAGAAAAAGCGAAGAAGATGACGAGAGGATGAGAAGAAGGAGAGAACGGGGTTTTGACACCCTCAACCTACATGTTCTTGTCTCGGATCGAACTCGTAACCGTGGCTTTAACACAAGAGTCTTCGAGGTTTTATGGAGGTTAAGTTATGGTGGCTCGGGATTGATTCCTAAAACTAGGTTTAGGTTTTTTTTGCTAGTGTAGAATTGCTAGGGTTTGATTAGGGTTTGTAATAGATGTTGTATGTGTGTGTAGGGTTGCTCTAGGTTTTTTTTCAATGTCTGAAAGTGTGTTGCATGGGGGTGTTTATATAGGCATGGTCATGCACTTTGGTGTCTAGGGTTTTGCCTTGACGGACTTGACCTGATGGCCCGTCTGAAGATGGACTGTTGGTTTTGTTTCTTGAGTTGGACTTTTGATGTTGTGAATGGTTGTTTTGTATGTCTCGGAAACGACCTTGACCAGGGTTGACCCAATCGCAAAAAAGTCGGTTTTAATTTCGGTGTCGGTTTTGGCCCAAATTAGTCTTGTTTGGCTCGGAACGGTCCGCTGGGCCTGGATTCGAGGTTGATTTTGTGAGATTTGTAGTCTGTAAGTGTGTTAGCCAGCGATTAATGAATTTGAGCTCGTATCCGATCGCATAGAAGCACGTTAGCGTCCGATCATCATCGGGTGTTTTTTGGAAACTGCCATAGACACCTGGCAGTCGAAATGCGGGTGTCTACAAGTATGTATATAGTTTACATATGTGGCAATTAATGATTGACAAAGACTATATATATTCATATATCATAATATGGAACGTACCTCCTTCGGCTCGTAATTGAATATATTGACAACAGTAAAGGTTTGCCTGTACTTAACAGTACGGTTATATTCTGTGACCTTCACTTTGAATATGAACTGTTTCTTCTCGAAGGTATTCCGGATCAACTTTGGCACATTATCAGTGACGGCGTCGTCAGGTGCATCCTATTATTTAAAAGTACAAATCATCAAGCCCAGTGATATGAACCGCAAAACGATCACCATAAGAAAAAAACAGTATATTTGTTACCTCTTTTGTGTGAGTGTCATACAACGTGCTTGCATCTTGTTCGAGTAACCTTTTCGCCTCGTCATTAAAGACTACAAATATAGTCGATCCCGTAACATCCTTAACTGATAATTCCACTCGATACCTACAAACGATGAAAACGGTTAACATGGGGTAAATTAGAACTATTAATGTCAAAGTCTCGATTAAAAATTGAAGCAACCGTAACAAACAATAACAAATTGCCTTACATAAGTTTGGCATTGTTGAGAACCTTCTCACAATGAGGGCAGTAGAACTCAGCCAATGCTAGTCTTAGCTTCTTATTACAACCCGGACATGATGGGTAGTGCCATGGTATGTCGGTCAAAACCTCGTTCACCTCCACTATGAGGTAGCATGTAAAATCCTACATAAATAATGCGTAAGTGATCGTAGATATAATTGATTGACTCTTGATAATCAATCGCATTGTCACAAAGTAAGACTAATGGGATAATAACATGAGAAAGAAATTCACCTTTTGATAAGGCGATTTGCAAATAGTCAATAAAGATGAGACGTCCTTCTTATTTGCAAGTAGATCTTCGTGATCTAAGATTCCCCGTTTTTGGATCTTGAATTTACCAACGACCACATCTTCTCCTTTATCACTGGATTAAAAGTGTAATATATTAATAATCCAATTGCATGTAGGCAGATGTAGGTGAACAATGAGAGCTAACATAATGCTTAATTAGTAAATATACATAATAAATTAATACCTCCAAATTGTCTTGAATTCTTCCACTTCGGGAATTTCAGGATTGATATATGTCTTGGTTGCGGGTGAAGTATCAACCCGGAGAGTTGCTGTGAGAGTGAAGGTTAAAAACACTTGTGAGTTGAATGTAATATGATATGTATTATCATAGTGAGTGAAAGGTAATTTTACAAAGATTATAATATTCATAGTGCATGTAATACATGCTAAATAATGCATGTTATAAATCATTATTATAACATAATGTTTTTTAATTTTTTATAGACAATAAATAGTCCGCATGATAATTTATAATCTTATCACCTATAATCGATGATAATATAGAAATTATTTATTATAAAATATGTGATAAGAATTGTCTTACTTGGATTTACACCCTTGACCCTAGTAGAAGATACAACAATAACAAATAGTTTGCATCCGGTATCCTCAAGCTTCTTCTTCAGATCATAATATGTTTTGATACAATCATTCCAAAGTTGCACTTTCAAATATTGATTACTGTTTCACAAACATACAAATATAAATAAGGGGAAAAAATCACATTGACAAATATGAGTAGTAGGGGTAGGGACATACTGTTTGTCTTGAAGCTCGAGAACTAATGCTTTCTCATCCCCACGTTCATTCACAAGAACACCAATAACGTCTATAGAATCAAGGTTGATGTTAGACATGCCGGACGAAACACTTATTTCTTAAACGTGTTATATAAGTTAATAAATAAGTTACATAAAAAATCAAGATTAGAGAAGAGAGATTAGAGATAAATAATGATCGGTTACTTTTTAAAAATCAACAACAAATAAATAAATCAAGATTAGAGAAGAGAGATTAGAGATAAATAATGAAGAGTAGTGTGATCATGTATATTGTAAAACAATGAATAGGTGTACGTTATTCATGTGGAATACTGGGCATCAATGACTTTTAAATCATACGTGTCCATACCTGATAGAACTGCATCATTTAGACGACGGTATTCTAATTGGTGGAAGTGCACGAAGTCAAATTTGTGCATCAGAATGTTTGGGAGGTCCTTCTTTATTGGTTTCACATTAGTTCCATAAATAAAATTTAACAAATTCTTACTATCGCTTCCAACGCGATAATTATGTTTGTTCGGCTCTACTTTAAAGCCCTCGATGAAAAGTATAGAGCCTTCTACAATCTTTGATCGGTAGATTCTCCATAATGCGCTCGCTATGGTAGCATGTACATAAACCCCCTAAATTGAAAGTGTACATATTGTTAATTATTCAAGAGTATATATAAAATTGAGTGTATTAAATATGAGGAGAGATAAGGTAAAAGTACCTCTTCGTCGATGAGAACCATGTCCACGCATATGAGACTGTTATTATTTCGAAAGTTAAGAACTTCCCAGAGTCTTGACACACGGACCTTGATTTTCCAGTCCGTTTTGGATGAATCTAATTCCTTCAGTAATGAATACGACCTGTGAAAAAAAATAAAGAAGAAATAATTATACTCCTATTAAGAAATACTTTATGCTTACCAACTAATTCTAAAACATGCACGCATGCAAACATTAGAATCTATTAAACTACTAATTGAAAACAAAGTTCAATGACATTAAAAAATACTACTACTATTTAAGAGGAATATATGAGATTATTACGGTAGTGATGGTGCCATTATTAATTGTTAGCACTTTGATGGAGAAGTATATTCAATTGAACTATCTCATTAACCTTATATAGTTAAAACAATAGGTCACACTTTCCTTTTCTTAAATCAATAAAATATTTTCCTTTTGTGTATGTTAGCAATTAGATTGGAAAAATATATTCTTTTATTGGTTATGTTAGCCAATAGTTCAGAATTCCCTTTAATTAAATAAAAAAAATATACTAAAAACTTTTTATTAGATTGAAAAAAAAATATGAATCAATGTAGGTAAAGGAAGGTGTAAATTGTGTACGTCTTACACCAAAATTGTTTTAAAAATTATTGTGTAAATTCTAGGACTATTACCTAAGATTTATGACTAACAATAGAATATATGACATCCCCACCAAAATTGTTTTAAAAATTATATTAATAATATCATTTAAATTTTTTTATTAATGATATTTTCTTAAATTGAACTTTGATGCGACAGACCAATCATATCGCTCGAAAATTTTCATTAACGATATTTTTTCCTAAATTGATGCTACAATTAATTCACCTTACATTATTTTAACGGAATAAAATATATTAAAAATTTTATTCTAGGGTGCATTAAAATTTTTGATTCACTTTCCTTTTGATAGAAACTTTACTCGGGTCGTATCAAACAATTGCTGCTTATATATATACGATCTCTAATTTTACCCCCTCACCTGTAAAAGTTCACATGAAAAAGTTCCTGCTATATATATATATATATTGATTGCCCAAATAAACATAAACTTTCAAGTGGTTCAATGGTTTGAATGTTAGTCAAGTATTTGAAGGTTGCGGATTCGATTCCTCTTGCGAAAATTAATCATCAACTTATATACAAGGGGCAGCGGTCCGGTGCATGGACGTACATGCACATGGTTTAGTGAGCTAGGGGCGGCTATACAAGTTGTGTTCATAATTCTGTGTGGTGCGGTGGACTACCTAGGGTAATGTGGCGTGGTATAACTACGTCGCTAATTTTGCTAGAACTGAATCGGTCTCTAAGTTCGTCCCTAAATTAACAATTATACAATTTGCGGTCGCTAATATAGCTACTCGAATTTCTGTCTTTATTATTGTCTCAAAATTTGCTACCATGCTTTCGTCGCTAAATTGGTAGCTAATTTTGGTCGCTAATGCAGTTGCTAAATTAACGACAAGGTGTTTAGCTACTAAAGAAATTCAATCGCAAATTCCGTCTCTAATCTAAATATCTACGAAATATTGAAGATTTTCTACCAAAATTTCCGACTCTAAAATGACTTAATCTTGTGGTAACGTAACGGGTTTGTATATCTAGTCGTATATTCTAAGTCGTATAGGTTTAAACCGGATAGAGAAAAGGAGTCAAGTATCAAGATGGATAAAAGACTCAATCGTGATAAAGCACGCACAAACATTGAAGATCATAGAAGAATATGTTAAAGCTTGTAAAAGATGAGAAGGAGAAGAAGATACTCAACATGGAGCTATAATCACTTCATGGTTGGAAGAAGACACCTAACATGGAGCTATAATCACTTCATTATTGGAAGGACAAGGAAAAGGCGGAATGAAGAAGGAGCCTATCGATGTAGTTCACTAACTTGACGTTATGAATCCAGTTTACGAACAAGGTTGATTGGGTGAGTCAAGTTTGAAGAGACTTAGGATCTTGTTACTGTCGGAGTTGGAATTGTACAGTCTGAAACTAGATGTTACAGTCTGGTTCTGAATGTTACAGTCCTGTTCACAGATGTTACAGTCTGTAAAGTTCCGTGATAGAATTTGTGTCAAAAAAAAATATTGTGTCGCGCGCCGGATTTGTTTCAAAAAGTATTTTTCTAAAATATCTTCTATAAGTTTTTATGGAAATTATATTCCATTAGGTTTTGGAAAAACTCTTTCCTAAATAAAACTGATTTATGGAAATAAGATCTAGTTAAATTGAAATAAGTTACTTGGTCAACCAGAATCACAATGTGTTTAGGAAAGTAATTCCTACTACACGTAAAATCTTGAGAATTTATCAAAGACAAGTGTTATATTATTTGCTTATCTTTCATAATATCTTTAATATATAGTTTCCTAATCTTTGTAGTACTTGTAAGAAGTGGAAACAAGAAACCGGAGAAAAAAGAATCAAACCAGAAGACAAAAGCAAACCGCAGCAGACCGAAGGCAACACCGAACGGACAGGCAACGACGACAGTAAGGCAGCAGCAACAGCAGCAAATCGGGACAGATTGGAAAGCAGTGTCGTGGTATATAAAGCCACTGACTTGAAAACTATATCGGCACGACTAGGGTGGTTATCGTCTACAATGCCGTTAGCTTCCCAAGGTTAACACTGCAGCTCACAGGCTCGACCACTCGAGTGTGTGAACTTTGGAACGATCAAGAACGAACCCAGAAACAGAATGAAAGGAACAGTAGAGTGTGATTTTAAGAGAAGAGAAGAGAGGCTGTGATTGTGTGTCTTGAGGAAGACGAGAGGCTCGGTATTTATAGGACATGAGACCGAGGAGCCTACAAAAATCTCCACTAATTAGGGCTGTAATCACGTAGATTAGCAGCCATAATTACTCCCGTAATGGCAGATTCTGCACCTGGACAAATGTACCTAGACACAAGCCCGCACCGCAGGTGCTCTACCCAAACCCAAACCCGAGCCCGAGACCGAGCCGGGCCGGGCCGGGCCGCACGCGCGCGTGTTGGTCAGTCCAGCCCAACACAACCCTCCACAATAAAAGGCCCACTCCACTACACCCTTACTAACCCACTAAGAGGGAAGCCTTATAAACAACACCTAAGCTTCTAACTCCTCCTATGTGGGACAAACAAAAGAAGAAAAACAACAACTCTTGTCATCAACCAACAATCCCCCACTGATGGCAAAGAGGAAACAGAAAGAGAGAAAGAAAATAGAGGAAAAGTTCTGGGTACGGAAGGTATTGATACTTAGACGTTCAATGTCTATCGACTTGAATTGACGTTTTAGTGAGGTGAGGCAACAACTTACTTACAACTAGTGAATATCTTTCGATTTCAATTCCTAGTTGACCTTCGGCTGAGACCCCCACAACACATATCACCTTCAAGAATTGATCGTTCCGCAAATTCAAAGTGCAACGCTATGCGTTTACCCTGGTTCTAGTGAGTGTTCGGCTCAACCATCACACACACGTTGGTGGCTTAGTGCTTCTCAATAGCACATCTCTTGTAAGCCATTAAGGACATGAGTCCAACCTTTGTTTGCTCACACAATCCATCAAGTGCGTCTCAAAACACCACCAGATACTGGCTATGGATTATGTATTGCCATAGGAATATGAGTTTAAAAGCCCATCAAGATTCATACTCTAATCTTGACTTAAGGACCTTAACCCCATTCCCCTCGACGATTCGAGAACTATTCTTCTCGGTAATCCTTTTGTGAAAGGATCTGCAAGATTGCGTTCCGACCTCACAAAGTCTATAGCAATCACTCCATTTTTCAGGAATTGTTTTACCACCGCGTGCCTGATCCGAATGTGTCTTTTCTTACCATTATAGACATCATTCTTAGCAACGCCGATGGCTGCTTGACAGTCACAGTGTAAGGAGACTGGTGCAACCTGTCCCCCCCCACACTGGTATGTCAGCTAGTAAGTTTCTCAACCAATCTGCTTCTTGACTTGCCAGCTCAAGAGCAATGAACTCGGACTCCATGGTGGAGGTCGCTATACAAGTCTGTTTCCCAGACTTCCACGATATAGCTCCTCCTCCCAAAGTGAACACAAAACCACTTGTGGAACTTGTTTCATCATTACCTGCAATCCAGTTCGCATCAGTATATCCTTCTAATACAGCGGGATATCTACCGAAATGCAGACATGAATTAACTGTTCCTTTCAAATATCTTAGTAAACGTCGGAGGGCATTCCAATGTTCACCATCAGGGTTGTGTGTGTACCGGCTTAGCCTACTAACAGCATAAGCAATGTCAGGTCGAGTACAGTTCATGAGAAACATCACACTTCCTATAATTTTAGCATACGTACTCTTTTTGGGATACACTCTCACCCAGGTTTTTGCGCAGAGGTATACTAGCATCATAAGGAGTTCTTGCAGGTTCAACATCAAAACTATCAAATTTCTTCAACACTTTCTCAACAAAATGAGATTGACTTAAGGATATTCCAGATGAGTTTTTAACCAATTTGACTCCAAGAATAACATCAGCTTCTCCTAAGTCTTTCATCTCAAATTTTGACGACAGATATTGTTTGGTTTTATTTACAACAAATAAATTACTACCAATAATTAACATGTCATCAACATATAGGCAGATAATCACACAGTCTGATCCAAACATTTTAGAGTACACACATGAATCAGAATTGTTAGTTATGTAGCCATCCTCAATCAAAGAGTTGTGAAATTTCTCATACCACTGTTTAGGTGCTTGTTTTAGACCATATAGCGATTTTCTCAATTTACACACCTTACTCTCTTGACCCTTTACCACAAACCCCTCGGGTTGAGTCATATAGATCTCTTCTTTTAGATCGCCATTCAAGAGGGCACTTTTAACATCCATTTGATGAACAACAAGATCATGAATAGCAGCCAAAGCAATAAGAGTTCTAATGGTGGAAATCTTAGTCACAGGTGAGTAGGTATCGAAATAATCAATATCTTTCTTTTGTGTAAATCCTCTCACTACAAGCCTAGCTTTGAACCTTTCTATTGTACCATCAGGTCTCAGTTTCTTTTTGAAAATCCATTTACTACTAATGGGTTTACTACCCTTAGGTAAATCTGTCAATTCCCAGGTCTGATTAAATGCAATAGAATCTAACTCATTTTTAATAGCTTCTTCCCAAAAAAATAGCATCTATGGATCTCATCGCTTCATCATACGTTTTTGGGTCATCTTCTATTAAAAAAGCAGAAACAAATTCAAAGCAAGCACAATCATCACTAGCATTTTCAGTTAAGAACGTTGTGATAAAATCATCTCCGAAATCCTTTTCAATTCTAGGCCTTTTACTCCTTCTAGGTTCACTAGCATGATCATCAACAGTACTACTACTAGCATGCATAGAATTATCAACAGGATTAATAGGCATATCAAGCAATTCAGAAGGTGAATCAACAACTTTCTTTAAAGGGAAAACATGCTCAAAAAACTCGGCATCTCTTGCTTCAGAAATAGAACGATCATTCAATGACATGAATCTATAAGCAGCACTGTTTTGTGCATAACCAATGAAAATGCAATCATATGTTTTAGATCCTATAGTAGGCCTCTTAAAACTCGGTAAACCAACTTTAGCCAAACACCCCCACACTTTAAGAAAGCTTAAGTTAGGGGTAAAACCCTTCCATAATTCATAGGGTGTCTTGTCTAATTTCTTATGAGGTACCCTGTTAAGAATGTGACAAGCTGAAAGCACCGCTTCCCCCCACATATCATCAGAAAGGCCAGAACTTAAGAGCATAGCATTCATCATTTCTTTTAAAGTTCTGTTTTTACGTTCAGCTACTCCATTGGACTGAGGTTGGTAAGGTGGGCTAGTCTCATGAATTAATCCATTTTTCTCGCAAAAATCTGTTAAGTAATTAGAGCTATATTCACCACCTCTATCAGACCTGACTCTTTTAATCTTTCTGTCAAGTTGATTTTCTACCTCAGCTTTGTATTTAATAAACATCTCTTCAGCTTCACTTTTATTCTTAAGTAAATACACTTTAGTATATCTTGAGAAATCATCAATAAAAGTGACATAATAAAATTTACCTCCTCTACTCATAGTACTCTTGAAGTCAGCTAGGTCGGTGTGAATTAACTCGAGAAGACTCGTATGTCTAGTTTTAACAGGTTTACTCGGTTTCTTAGTAAACTTAGATTCTACACAACTAGGACATTTAGTGAAGACTTCGGAGGTTAAAGAAGGAATAAGCGACATTGATTTCAACTTTTTAACCGATTCAACATTCACGTGACCTAATCTAACATGCCAAACATCAATAGACTCAGCGATATAAGCAGAAGTAGATGAATTATTATTAAAAGCAGAAGAATCAATGTTCAGAATAAACAAGCCCCCACTGAGATAACCCTTGCCCACAAAATCCCCGTTGCGAGACATTACGACCTTGTCAGCCTCAAAAACAAGTTTCACATCAACTTTGTTTAACAAGGCTCCAGACACTAGGTTTCTACGCAAAGTAGGGACATACAAAACATTATGAAGAGCAAGAGTTTTCCCAGAGGTAAGTTTAAGAAAGACCTTGCCTTTTCCTGTGATCAGCGTAGAGGAAGAGTTACCCATGTAAACCTTTTCACCATCAGCCACATCTTCAAATTCAGCGAACAGATCCTTGTTGGCACAGAGATGTCTTGATGCTCCTGTGTCCAGAATCCAGTCACTCGCGTTCGCCACAAGATTGGCCTCTACTACCACTGCAGCAATAATATCATCATCTGATTCAGCAAGGTTGGCTTGAGCAGCATGACCAGCTTTCTTTTGAGGACACTGGAATGCTTTGTGACCCGTCTGCCCACACACATAGCATACCATGTTTGGATTTGGCTTGAGGATCTTGGGAACTGGTTTGGTGGAGTTTCCTTGATTCTTTCCCTTGGCACCTTGACCTTTCCCTTTTTGACCTTTGCCCTGACCCTGACTCTGACCCATCTTATTCTTACCCTTATTATTGCCATGAGATGGACCCCCAGCTTCAACAAGGTTGGCTTTGGTAGAGACAGACGACAAAAGGACAGACCTATCTTTTAAGCGATTTGCTTCCTCAGTTCTCATGTGACTTATCAGCTCTTGAAGTGAAAGATCTTTTTTCTTATGTTTTAAATGATTCCTATAGTCACTCCAAGACGCAGGAAACTTTTCTAACAAAACATTGGCTAAAAAGACCTCATCCAGTTTCATTCCTTCATTGACAACATCAGCACACAAATTTTCGTAAACATGAACTTGCTCCATAATAGGTTTATCGTCTACCATATGAAACCCAAGCCACTGACCCACCACGTATTTCTTCTTTCCAGCATCATCGGCCCCATATTTTTTCTCTAAAGACTCCCAAATGGTTTTAGCAGATTTATGGACCATGAATAAATCAAAAAGGGTGTTGGTCATGTGATTAAGAAGATGATATCTAACAGCCTTATTATCTTTATCAAATTTCTTAACTTTTTCCTCATTGGACTTGACTGTGGCAGCGGGAGGAGGTGTGGCCACAGCAGTGACAGACGCGACACTTAAAACAGATGCATCCTCAAATAAAACATAATCGATTTCCAATTGCTCGAAAAACATTAAAAGCTTTTGAGACCATCTCTTATAATTCAGCCCATCCAGATGTTCTAATTTTGATAAATCCGCAGCAAATTTGGTCGAAACAACAGCCATATTTTATTTTTCCCGGTTTTGTGACACACAATTATAATATAGTTTTCAAATTGTAAGAAGTGGAAACAAGAAACCGGAGAAAAAAGAATCAAACCAGAAGACAAAAGCAAACCGCAGCAGACCGAAGGCAACACCGAACGGACAGGCAACGACGACAGTAAGGCAGCAACAACAACAGCAAATCGGGACAGATTGGAAAGCAGTGTCGTGGTATATAAAGCCACTGACTTGAAAACTATATCGGCACGACTAGGGTGGTTATCGTCTACAATGCCGGTAGCTTCCCAAGGTTAACACTGCAGCTCACAGGCTCGACCACTCGAGTGTGTGAACTTTGGAACGATCAAGAACGAACCCAGAAACATAATGAAAGGAACAGTAGAGTGTGATTTTAAGAGAAGAGAAGAGAGGCTGTGATTGTGTGTCTTGAGGAAGACGAGAGGCTCGTTATTTATAGGACATGAGACCGAGGAGTCTACAAAAATCTCCACTAATTAGGGCTGTAATCACAGAGATTAGCAGCCATAATTACTCCCGTAATGGCAGATTCTGCAACGGAGGCCCAAAAAGGTAAAAGTCAGGCACAGCCCGCACCGCAGGTGCTCTACCCGAGCCCGAGCCCGAGACTGCGCCGGGCCGGGCCGGGCCGCACGCGTGCGTGTTGGTCAGTCCAACCCAACACAACCCTCCACAATAAAAGGCCCACTCCACTACACACTTACTAACCCACTAAGAGGGAAGCCTTATAAACAACACCTAAGCTTCTAACTCCTCCTATGTGGGACAAACAAAAGAAGAAAAACAACAACTCTTGTCATCAACCAACAGTACTCTATTACTCGTAACCTAGGGTACGCTTTGGAATAGTATATAAGCCAACTCGGTCTTTCATATTATGTACGCAATTCTTTAATTGAGTTTTAGAGTCTAAGTCAAAAATATTTTCTAGCTAAAAACGTTTTTGCTTATTTCTTTAATGTTAGAGTTCGTCACGGAAAAGTCACTTTTTGTTTGATTACAATGTTACATTGCTCTAAGTTCTTGTCGGTTGAAGAACGACACTCCTACATCCGTCTTACGGAGAAGACAGCTCATAGGAGATCTTGTGGTTAACCTTTGTATATCAATTGATTTAGAATAGAATAATTAATGTTATTCTAGTACCGCGGCTCGCGGCTGAGTAGCCATTGGGTGGAATACTACCGCGGCTAAGTAGCCATTATCGTATTTCATTTATTTTATTTACCTGTTCTTTCTATATCAATTTCAATAGTGGAACGGCTGGTCGGCGGACAATCTTTGGAGTCATTAAAAATAAAATTTTATGTAGCTAGTTTTGATGTTCTTATTTAACTTAGGTTCGGATGGGATTTCAATCCTAAATATAGATTAATGATTTGATAAGTGCAACTTATACTAGGATAAGTAAACTCATTTTAGGTTATTTTTGGTGTTCCCTGGCTCAATTTATCTAGTTTTGTTTGCACATGTTGGATTTCGGTGACGTGCGATACACAAACTTTATTTATATTTATGAAGTAGGTGGGTGAGTACATTATACATTGTAATGCATGGTTAGCTTAATAGCCAACGTATACATACATACATGACCCATCTTGATGAACATACTACTTGTCACTTGTGACTTGTCACTCTTCAATTCAAGGCAATGTGTAAACTGCAAAATTAAAAAGAAAGTGATAATTAAATGTCAGAAAGAAGTTCTACAAATGCTCATAGTATGATATAATAATAAAGGCTCAGGCTCCGGTGTACTACTTACCGCCGCACTTGTAGCCAACAGGGCGATCAGCGATGTTGCAGCGCTTAGGGATGGTGATGGAGACTTGAGGCTTGGCGCCAGTGGTCTGAGCGGTCTTGGACAACATGACAGCACAGAGGCAACTCGGGTTCTGACCTATTTCTTTGATTGCAGCACAGCACCGGTCTGACACGGGAGCATTCTCGTCCTGAGCCGCCATTGCACAGGGTGCCAGTTTGAATGCCTCCTGCTCTGCTGATTTTCTACCGCACTCACCTCCTCCCTTTACCACACTCAAACCATTACTCACGCATATCATAACAACAAGCAGTAGGACAACATGGGAAGGCACAAATGTGTGGCTCATTTTAATGATTTAATTAATTTCTGAGATGACCTGATATTGCTTTGTATTAGCAAGTAAGAGTAGTGGTGGAATGTAATGTGTTATCTGATTGTTGCAGTTTGGGGCTTTTATAGTGGAGAATAGAGAATTAGAGATACTTACCCTCTTATACAACTACTGCAATGTTAACAGTCTTAACACGTACTCCGTACTACTCTAGTGGTAAATCTTACTGCGCTACACAATTTTACCTAATTGTCATGCTGTCTTACATTGATAAAATTATTGACAGAATAGAATACGCGATACTTTGAGGAACAAAATTTTTTTAAAAAAAAAATAAATAAATAAAATTTTGTGATGTGGATATAAGTCGACTACTCAGATTTGTTATACTCCTTCTGTTTTGGTACTTTGATTAAAATACTTTTTACAAATAACGTAAAAGGAGAGCAAATGATCAAAACGGAGGGAGTATCTGGTAAGTGAGTGTTCCTTGTTCATAGAAAAGAATTGAGTAATACTCGATCCAAAATAACAACGTTTACATATTGTTACTTTATTTTATGATAATTTTTTAAATAACCTTACTCAGTTTTAATGGTGATGATTTCAGATAATAATTCATGTCCGTCCATCTCAATTTTTTTTGGGACTAACTAAGGCTCTTATGTCGTTGTTGTATTCATTTTAAATGGTTTTTTTGATACTCCCTTTATCTAAGTCATTTGTTATCAAATGACTGAAACGGAGGAAGTAATTAATATAATGATGGTATTGGATTATTAATTTAGTGGTACTTAACATTAAACCAAGTACGAAATGCATGAGACGGAAGGGGATTCATGTAATGATACGGAGTATTATTGGATTGATACTTTGACGTTAAAACAAAGAACGAAATGAGATTAGTGGTGTAGTGGAGGAAGCATTAGAAGAGATTTAACAGTAAATCAGAGGTGAGGGTGTGGAGGATAGTGGCACGCGCACTTTCGGCTCCAAGATATTGTAATAAGTTGATGGGTTTGATGTGGCTTACACTAACAGGCCAGCCGGATGATTATGCTAACACTAACATTGATGTTACCCTCTGGTGCCTCAACCAAGTGCTCATAATATGATGATGTTGCCCCCAACTAACGCTCATGAAACACCTAGCAGTAGCAGTAGCAGGTAAGAATCTAAGTCTCGTTTGGTTACTCTCCTACTTCCTGGGAAGTGGGAGATCCCATGAAATGCAATTTCATAGGTTTGTATGGTTACCAAAAAAGTGAAAAATTGAGAGAACTCAAACTTTCACCATGAGTTGCACTTCCCGGATGATGTGAGAAGTTGCGCACCAATTTCCCCTCGGTGAGTTGTACTTCCCACAACCCGACTCATGCCAATGACTTTTATATCGTTATCCACTCGTTATATTTTCCACTTTATAACCCCTAATTTTTCACTCAACTCTCCATCTACGGTACTCATTTCCACTCAACTCTTCTTTATTGATTTTTTCGGAACAATGATGGTGATGTAACTCAAAAAATATTTTAGAAAAAAATAATATTCCTTTTTTTTTTGGTGATGATGTAATTTAATTTGATTACGACTGCATATCACAGAAAAGACAATTTCAGTTATTTCCCAAGTTGCTATAAAGAAAAAATACTTGTATTTCATAAGTCATTATAAACAAAATCATGGGAATTAGGTCAAGACAACCGAACAAGATGCAAGAATTCAATTCATGGGAAGTGTGAATTCCAGGATGTCAACCAAACAAATATTGTAAATTCTCGGGAAGTTGATGTGGGAAGTAATATCATGGTAAATGCGACTTCCTCCGAGAAATAAATTCCCGAATGAACCAAACGAGGCCAAACTCACCAATGCATAATAATAATACGAATGAATTCGAACGCCTAGGGTTACATAGTGTGATCAATTCGAGAATAATGCCATCTCATCATATTAATCTGAGTTGCGTTACATAATACGCCAAAGATTTAGAGTTACAACACCATCGATCGCACCTAACAACATAGGAGTGTTGTTTCAGGTCATCGACATTTCAGCCAGGTCGTTGACGGTTTTTAATGTAAAAAGACGACCACGACCTTCCCTAATTACATTAGTTAACTAAGTTAATATAATTTTAGAAATGAAATTATGTTAATGAAACTCGTTGATGAAGCGGTTTCCATTATTTCAAACTGTTTCGTTATTGGGTTATGTTATTTATTATTATATCCTCCACTCAATCTCCACTCACACTCCACACTCCACTCACCATATTTAATTTTCTCTTCTCTCACCTAAAAAAAACAATTTTTTCTTGAGAGAAACCCGACTTTCCTAAAACCCGACTTTCCTTTGAAAAACCGATTTTTCCCAAAATGGATCAACAAGTGGTTAGTGCACTTTTAATTTTATTTTTCTCTCTTTTGATTATATTTTCTCCTTTAATATGTGAAAGTGTGTTAGTTTAGCATACGAAATCGCATTTTCTTGTTTAATTTGTCATTTATGTGCTCGAATTTCTTGTTTAAATCAATTTTGTGCTCGATTTTCGTTATTTAAAAACGAACAGGGGCGCGAAAAATGGGCTTGGGCGTCGGTTTTGGGCTTGTGAAGGTCTCCTAGGCGCCCAAAACTGGCTCCTGGGGGGTCTCCTGGGCGCCATTTTTTTACGCCTAGCCCATTATTTTGTTTTTTTTAAAAAAAAATCGTACGACGTTATATGTTACGATATCCATTTCATTTGTTTTCGTTATTCGATAAATGTTTATATCGTGACTCGGATGTTGTTATTTTGAATGTTTGGAATTATTATGATACAAAAATGTTAACAAAATGCTAACTTTTGTGGAGTTATAATGTCACTACTTTTATGCGTTCGTTAGTGGAGTTATATTCGTCTTTAGAAAAGTCGGGTTTCTCTCTATGGACATGACATAGGTCCACCCCGACGCGGTCACGCGCGGGTTTGGAGAGGCGAATGAATCTCCATATGAGATTGGTCAAATTGAAATTTAAATCGAAGTGGAGTCGGCACCGAACTTTGTGGGAGTTCGGGCCCGTTCGAACCCACTCTATATCTTAGTGGGCCATGCACAAAGTATGGCCCATTCGAATGTCAGAGTTTATTGGGTTCGTCCCTTTGCATTTGATACCGATACCAACATTATCGGATACCCTGTATTGAATGACTCTCGTGTGCCAATGGGTTCGGATATCCGGAAACCACGGTTCTGAGTAAGGATGAGGGTACGTGTTGGGAAGTTCACAAAGAACACCCAACCCCGCCCGCACATTAACCGCCTCTACTAAGATATCGCTTGACTTTAAAATACGCGCATTAGTAATACGATGAGATGATATGGAAACAATGTTTTGAATAAGTTGCTAAGTCGATTTAATGCATCTAAAATTAACGTCAAAGTTGTATTTAGCATGCGAGGTTCGTTTCAGTATAATAAAACAAATAACGAAAATAAATTACTAAAACAATGAGCAAACGAGTTAGTAACGATGATAACGTGATGGTGGAATTTGTCGTGGATCCCGCCGATCAATATTTAACCGACTATTCCTAGTGGGTAGCTAGGGCAAGTAAGGTCGATATCCACGGAGACGGTATTGTAAGGTCTAGACTAGGTCGGCCTAAAAACGAGACTAAGTAACAAACAAACACCAAGAATTAATGATTGACAGACTAGGATAGGAAAAGAGGAGTGAACAAGACTAATAACAAATAAGCTATAACAAGGCTAAATGAAATAACTAAACAAAAACTAAACAATGAACTATAGAAATGATGACTAACTAAGAAGATGAAATCAAATATGAAAAGAAGTGGGTTAGGTCGGGTTCATAAGTGTAGTAGGGTAATTGGGGTGGTCAAGGGTGTAGGTGTCTCCTAATTGCTAGAGTCGGTCCGGGCTCTCGCAACTTAGACCGATGTCAAGGTGGGTTCGCGCTCTCGCGTCTAAACCCTAGTCCACACTCTTATGTCTAAGACTACTTCTCAACATAATCACATACTAGACAAACAATGAGTAGAGGAAGACTAGCATGAGAAGCATGGACACTACAACTCAAACAAGCATTTCAACAAACACATAGTGTGCCCAATATGTGACTAACAACAAAGATTCACCCTTTACCCCTAATCAAACCCTAATCACCCATAATCTACCCTTAATCCCCCTACTAACCCACAAGGAGACTACTCACTCATTACCAAACTAACTATAACAACAATAAGAGAAAACAACATCACAACCCAAACATCCATAATGAAGAACAAGAACAATAACAATAACAATATAAAAAGATTCAAACTTGATTAAATAAACAAGAATAAGAGTAGAAAGGATTATACCCACAACAAGAAGAAGAAAAAGATGCAATCTTTTATAAATAAGAACCCAAATTAATCTCAAGGATGTCAAGCTTGGAGAAATCTTCAAGTACTCACTTAATACAAGACTAGTTACAAACTAGATTAAAAGGAGATTAACTAAGGATTAAGGGAAGATTAATCTAAAAGGATGAACTCTAAATCTAGGGTTTATATCTTGTAAAGAGGCTTAATAGAGTCTAATGTAAGGTAGGATACATAAACAATACAAGAGGGAAATATTTATAAGGTTACAAGAATGAGGGAGGATGAACTAAAGAGTCACGCGCAGCAGCACCATGGTCCCGACCGGGACGGGATTGGTCCCGACCGGGACGGTCTGATCCCGACCGGGACGGGTCGGTCCCGACCGGGATGGGTCCAAAACAGCAGCTATGCAAAATGCGCACCTCATCCCGGACGGGATGAGGCCATACCCGTCGGGGATGAGTCTTGTAGGCCTCCAATATGATCTTTAAGGTTCCTCCTTGCTTCACATAGACTTCTCATCGACTCTCGGGTCTCGGGATCGAGTCTAAGGAGCTCGGGATCGGGTCCCAAGGTCTCGGGGTCGAATCCAAGGCATCGAGTGATCGTTCCTCCGCTTCGTTGGCTCCGAAAAGTGTATGTATTGAGTCGGAATCGCTCCAACTCTTCATGAATGGTCTCGGGAACCTGAAACGAGCTAGAGGAAGCATAAGTAGCCCATGAACCGCTCCGAAGGAGCGATTCCGCAAGGAAAATGGGACCAAAACACAGCAAAATAGGCACTACAAACTACACTTATCAACTCCCCCACACTTAACCCTTACTCGCCCTCGAGTAAGCACAAACTAACTACTAAACTAGCCGAGTGGGTATTAGCGCACCCTACTCCCTTTCAAATCACGCGAGAACACCTAGAGGATAAGTGCTCTCCACAAGGCAAGTGAGGTCTTGCGACAAAACTGTGGATGCAACTGGACACAAAAACACACAAACACACAAACATACAAACAACACACAAAAGGTTGCACCCAAAGAGAAACAAATACCGCTTACCTCTAAAAAGCGGTGAAAGAAGCACCATTTTAGGACTCAAGGCAAGTGACAACGTTCCCAAGCTAGCAGTACAAACAAAAATGGACTAAACCCTAATAGTATGACGACAAAGCAACAAAAACGTTGGTAACTTACCTCGGTTCCTCCTAACCTTCTAAGAACGTACCACGGGACGATCGGCGGGATGGAAAAAGGATGAACCACGGTGTTAGTCGACACTGTAGGTAAGTGAGACCCCGCCCCCTTTAGCAATGAGCCAAGAGGGTCGTCCCATGTCCGAAACCGCCTAGCTAGTCCAAGTAAAAAGGTGGAAATATTTGCAAAGTGAGGGAAGACCGACCTTTGCCGCTATCATCCTTCCTAGGGACTCGGTCTTTTGGTAGGCTCTTCACGGCAAAAGTCGGAAAAAGGCTTATTTTTGTGGGGTTAGGATCTTTTTGTGAGACGATTTTCTTTTTGGCATTTTCTCTTTTCTTTTGCATACTTGCTTTGTGTGTTGTCATGCCATTTCTTTTTCTTCTTTTCTATTTTCTTTTTGGCTTTTGTGCCTTTTCTTTTCTTCTTTCTTTTCTTTCTTTTATTTTTCCTTCATTTTCTTTTCTTTGCCCTTTTGGCTTGATTTTGCTTTTTAACATTTCTTTGTGTAACAAGAAAGAGAGAACTCAACAAATTGCAATTTATTGTGTGGGTATGTGTAGGAGGTAGGTAAATGGGTAAGTCGGGGGGTCGCGATCCCTCTTCAAACCCACAAAAAGTGGAGAAAACTTGGACTAGTCAAACAATTCCGAACAAGGTCACCTAAGGGACGGGACTCGGCAACCAAGGCCTTTCCACACCGTGGGTGGTCAAAATGGTCAAAATGCAAATCCCGTAGTCAATCCCTAGTAAGCTAGGTGGACTCAAGGTAAGAAACCAACGAAATCATTGATTTAGGGTCATTCTACTAGACTAAAGTCCAAGACTCGATTTATACCACTAGGAAGGGAAAGTAAACACTCGCACACTAGCCTCTAAACCGGGTTTTCGAAAACCTTTTTACACACAAGACACAACTACACACACAAAACAAAGACACGACGAAAATGAAAGAAAAAGAGACAAAAGATAACAAAACAAAACAGGGAGAAACAAACACATAAACAAAACAAACACCACCCCGAGCATCCAAACAAGCGTCCAAATCAACCGCAAACTTTACAAAGCTCCACCCGAGCACACCACATCACAAACCTTCTCCAAACTTCACAAGAAATAAAGAGGGAAAAGGGATAGAAGATGTTACCGGACGTCTTGAAAGCTTTCCAAAACTAACGGTGATTAAGCGACCTATAAGGAAAAGGGAGGCAAAACACACACAACAAAACAAATATACGACACAACGACACAAAAGAAAGACACACAAAAGAAAATCTTTTTGATTTTTGTGAAAATGTTTCAAATTTTTAGGATTTTTAAAGATTTTTTTCGAAAAACTACGAAAATATAACTAACTACGATAGAATATCACTCCCCCACACTTAAGCCGAGCAATGACCTCATGCTCGACCGTAGTGCATGGGAGCACAAAAGAAAAGAAAAGAAACTATGAAAATAAAGCTAAAAAAAATCAAAAATAAAGTGGAGAAAAGAGTAGAATGTGTCCGGCCGGGGTGTAGTCAAGTCACCATGGGCCGAGACAAGAAAAGATATGGATGGCGGAAGAAATAAAAAGAAAGAAATAAAAGGGAATTGGAGGGGAGGACTAGGTGTGATCAAGTCACCTAGCCCGGATTTCGCCCAAATCTGACTAAATCCTACAAAAAGGGTGAAAATCATGCAAATTTGGATTTTGAAATGACTCTCGACGTAGTCACATCATCGAGAGTCGGGAGCAACCATACTAAGGCCTCAAAGGCCACTAAGACACCAAGACTCAAGGGAAAGGGGGGGGGGGGCAAACAAGAGAAAACAAGCAATAATAGACGGAAAAGAAAGGATAGTTGTCGTACCCATCGGTTAGCAACTCACTCGCTCCATCGTCTCAATGGTCAATATAAGAACTTTGCTTGTCGTCGTCATTGTTCTTCCTCTCCAATCGCGATACGGATCCATGGTTGGGGTACAAAGGTATAGTGAGGTGGGTTTTGATGTGAAAGTCGGTTTAAAGTGAAGAGAAAGTGAGGTGAAAATGTGTATATGAGGTGCAGGGGTCATATGAAGAGAGTAAGGACATGTAGGGAGGTTGGGAGGGGGTATAAAGTGGTAGGGTGGACTCAAACGACGAACAAAAAGGCCAATGGAGGAACAAGGGGTCCATTCCGGTCGGGATGGGTGGTCCTGGTCGGGAAGACCTGCTCGTCCCGGTCGGGAAGCCTTCGTCCCGGTCGGGATGGCACTCCAGTAGACCCATCTTTTGTCACACTCATCCCGGACGGGATGACACCCTTCCCGGTCGGGATGACTCATCCTTCCCGGTCGCGATGACCTCTTCTCGGCCGGGAGGAGTCTTTCTAACCTTTATAACTCCAAAGGCTCATTCCGGGCTTCAAAAACCGACTCCCCTTCACACGATCCAAGCTCAAACAATGACCACTCCTCCCTAGGAATTACCTTCACTTCACCTATCAAACAAAGCTCATACACACATCAAATTCCCTCCTTCACATCGCTCATCAACAATCCAAATAATCAAGAATTTCACAAAACTAAAAGAAATTACAAGAGATAGAGATATATACAAAGAGACGGTTCTTGTGGAACTCCGTCAAACCAAAAGTGGTGCATTCTTCAATCTTTTTCTTCAACAACAATGACTAGTTCCATCTCCATCAAGGACACGAAGAAACAAGTTGAAGGCTCTAGCAAAGTCTTCAATCAAGCTCGTGATATAACCGTCCACATCCCAAGGTTCTCCATGACCTTGTCTTGACGTTCCCGGGGCATCTCGATCTACCAAGTTCAATGGCTTGAACTTATACTTTTGATCCTTCGGGATATACCCAAACGTCCACCGATCCTCATGTGGCCCCAAGGGAGGCTCATCTTCCTTCTTGCTTTTCAACTTGTCATCAAACCCATGATATCGGCACTCATCCTCTCCAATCTCGGAGTCATCATCCTCAAGTTCACAAGAGTTCTTCTTCAAGCTTTGTCCCGACTCTCCCCCTAGATCGACGTCTTCCGTGGCGTGGATCATTTTGCAAGACTCATCATTAGTAGGCGAAATGTTGCCTTGGAGGTCAAACACTAGCTTCTCTTCGCCTAGCTCGAAGGTAATCCTACCATTCTTCACAACGATCATAGCACCGGCGGTGTGTAGAAATGGGCGCCCAAGGATAATGGGAGTTATAGCATCTTCCCGCATGTCGAGTACAAGAAAGTCGACCGGAATGAAGAACTTCCCGATTCTAATTGGCACATCTTCCAACATCCCCAACGGTCGGTTGAATGAACTATCGGCCATTTGGAGTATAATGGAAGTACTTTTAAGCTCCTTCATCCCAAGTCGGCAACAAATAGAATAAGGAATGATGCTCACACTCGCACCCAAATCACATAGTGCCCTCTCGATCTTGTAGTTGCCTATGGTACAAGGGATCGAGAAACTACCCGGATCCTTCAACTTTGGAAGCGTAGAACCTTGAATAAGCTTGCTCACCACCCTAGTGAACGCAATAGTCTCTTCCTTGTCGATGGATCTCTTCCTAGCCAATATTTCTTTCATGAATCTTCCATATGCCGGGATTTGGGTAAGTAGCTCGGTAAATGGGACACTCACATCCAACTTCTTCACAATATTTAGGAACTTGTCATATTGGCTATCCACCTTGGTCTTCATTTGCCTTGTTGGGAAAGGCAACTTGATTTGGATCTTGTTTTGCTCAATAGGGGTGGACTCTTCAAATGACACTTTTCTTTTACCCTTGTCTTTTGCTTGAAGTGGGGGAAGCTCGTCTTCTTGGGGTTTCTCAATCTCCCATAAGACTTGCTCCTCTATAGGAGTTCCTAAGCTTTGGTCTTCTTGAATTGGAGGCATAACTTCTCTTGTTGGTTCTTGCTCATTAGGGGGTGGGGGAGGGTTATAAGATGTACCTCTCCTCGTGGTAATAGCATTTACATGCTCAAGTTTCGATGTTTCACCTTGAGGAGGTAATTGCCCCTTTTGCCTTGAATAGCTACCCGAAGCAAGTTGAGCTATTTGGGTCTCAAGCATCTTCATATGAGCATCTCTCGCCATGTTGTCCCTTTGAATGAAAGCATAGAACTCTTGTTGGTTTTTTGACATCTCCATTTGACCCCTTTGCATCTCCAACATATATTTTTGAACGTCGAAATCACGAGTTGGAGATTGTGGATTGTGCGGAGTATCGGTGAGGGCTAATGGAGCACCGTAATCATGAATAGGAGACCGGCTCCTAGGCTTGCTTTGTTGTTGTTGATGGTTCCCTTGGAATCCATGAGAATTGCCTTGATTAAGGCCATTGTTGTGGTTTTGTGGTCTTTGGAAGTTTTGGTTTCCTTGGAAACCACCTTGATTGAAGTTCCCTTGTTGGAACCCTTGATTGTTGTTGTGGAAGGTACCTTGGTTATTTTGCTTGAAGTTGTTGAAGGGTCTTGGATTACCCACATAACCTTGATTGTTGTCCCTTAAGGGAGGTGGAACATAGGGACGAGGTTGCATAGCTTGTTGTTGAGGGACTTGATTGGAAGCTTGGTATTGATTTGAATAGGAAGCACCTTGCTTGAACGCTTGAAAGACATTCACTTGCTCAATACTCCCTTGACAATGCATAGGATCATGACCAACGACTCCACAAGTGTCACACATCCCATAATAAGGCAAAGGAGGTGCAAATCCCAAAGCATTCACTTCTTGAATTGAGTGTTGATGGGAGGAACTAACGCTTTGAACTTGATTGAGGTAGCCTTGGAGCTTCTTATCAATGGTCTCCATGTGTGTCTTCAATTGAGCTCCAAGGTCAATGCTTAATTGAGTAATAGCATCAACCTCGTGCCTACCTCCTCGATTTGCCTTCCTAGGCCTTGAGTATTGAGAATTATGGACCGCCATCTCCTCGATTCTTGCCCATGTTTGGTCATCATCGACCTCGGTGAACCTACCATTGGAGCCCATATTGAGTATAGTTCTTGAGTCCTCATAAAGACCGTTCCAAAATTGTTGGACTAAGAACCATTGTGAAAGTCCATGGTGGGGGCACGATCTCACCAAAGATTTAAACCTCTCCCAAGCTTCATAAAGACTCTCTTCATCCCGTTGTTGGAAACCGGTGATGGAGGCCCTAAGCAAATTAGTCTTCTCCGGAGGGTAGAATTTTTGGTAGAACGCCAATGCAAGTTTCTTCCAAGTGTCGATGCCCATGGTTGCCCTATCAAGACCCTTGATCCATTGCTTCGCTTTTCCAAGTAATG
This sequence comes from Agrostemma githago, assembly GCA_958450325.1. Classification (NCBI taxonomy): domain Eukaryota; kingdom Viridiplantae; phylum Streptophyta; class Magnoliopsida; order Caryophyllales; family Caryophyllaceae; genus Agrostemma; species Agrostemma githago. Next base: position 20,927,245 of record OY288244.1, on the reverse strand, counting down.
AGAATGGAAATAATACCCATCTGATTTGATCTTGTGTAACCCCGGGTTGAGAGATAGCGTCGCAATAATCGGAGAAAGTCTCCATGTGTTGGTGCGGGTCTTCGGTGGGCAAACCACTAAATTGATTCCTTTCCACAAGTTGGATGAAGTGAGTCTTGACCATAAAATTTCCGGCATAAGCGGCCGGTAAGGCATTCGGTCCCGGCAAGACATCTTCCGTAAATGTAGAGTGGGATGAAAACTTTGGCATAATTGGATGTAAGGGAGATGGTGGTGAAGACGGAGTTGAAGTAGATGTAGAGGGGGAACTAGGACTAGAATATCCAAAGGGATTGGGGAAATTCCCTTCGGCCGTCTCTCGAGATGCTTCCTCAAAATCGTTTCCTTGAGCTTGCTCTTGATGAGTATTGTTTGCGCTTGGTTGAGAGATCCTAACCCGGTTAATCGTCCGTTGGCGATAGGCTCGAAAAAGTCTTTCCGGCTCTGGATTAAAGAGAAAGAATTCGCCTCCCCGCCTAGGCATACACTACGCACTAGAACAAACGTGAGAACACCTAGTGCTTTATGGGCACTAGGTAACGACAATAAACAAGCACAATCGAAAGACAAAGAGAAAAGAAGGAGAATTAAAACTAATGAAACAAGAAAAATCTAGAGAATATGCACAAGAGATGATAGAAGAGCACAAAGAAGGGTAACTAAGTCTAGCTATAGGCAAACTAAGTCTAAACAATGCACTGTCCCCGACAACGGCGCCAAATTGATGGTGGGATTTGTCGTGGATCCCGCCGATCAATATTTAACCGACTATTCCTAGTGGGTAGCTAGGGCAAGTAGGGTCGATATCCACGGAGACGGTATTGTAAGGTCTAGACTAGGTTGGCCTAAAAACGAGACTAAGTCACAAACAAACACCAAGAATTAATGATTGACAAGAATTAGTTGCTAGAGTCGATCCGGGCTCTCGCTACGTAGACCGATGTCAAGGTGGGTTCGCGCTCTCGCGTCTAAACCCTAGTCCACATTGTATGTGTAACGACTATTCTCAACATAATCACATACTAGACAAACAATGAGTAGAGGAAGACTAGCATGAGAAGCATTGACCACTACAACTCACACAAGCATATCAACAAACACATAGAGTGCCCAATATGTGACTAACAAATAAGATTCACCCTTTACCCCTAATCAAACCCTAATCACCCATAATCTACCCTTAATCCCCCTACTAATCCACAAGGAGACTACTCACTCATTACCAAACTAACTATAACAACAATAAGAGAAAACAACATCACAACCCAAACATCCATAATGAAGAACAAGAACAATAACAATAACAATATAAAAAGATTCAAACTTGATTAAATAAACAAGAACAAGAGTAGAAAGGATTATTGTAGACACCCACATTTGGCCCCTAGGTGTCTATAGCAGTTCCCAAAAAACACCCGATGATGATCGACGCAAACGTGCTTTAACGCGCTCGAATATGGGCTCGAAATCAGTAATGTCTGGCATGGGCCATTAGCGGAGTACAAATCTCACAAAACCAACCTCAAAACCAGGCCCAGTGGGTCGTTCCGAGCAAAATGAGACTAATTTGGGTCAAAACCGTCACCGGAAATAAAACCGTCTTTTAGCGACCGAGTCAAAACCCGGTCAAAGTCGAATCCCGAGACGAACCAGCCTCACATTATGTCCAAATACACAAAATGAATCAGGTCACAACAACCAAATCCTTTCAAAAATGGTCAACAATCATTCCCTATTTACACTTCCTCCGTTCACACACACTCGATCAAGTGGTTCACACTCACTCGGTCGAGTAAGGCCATGACCCTAAACCGGGGTATTTCCCTATAAATACCCCATCACCCCAACACATTACACAACTCTTTTTCTACCTTTTTACCACCTTCACACAACTTTTTACCCTAATCACACTACAACTTTACATACATCAACCATCAAACACACCTTCAAACATTCAATCATCCATCATCTACATACACACATACACATTCAAATTCTCGAGATAAAAACTCGTCAAAGACACACACCATAACTCACCCTACATATCTCGACACTCCCGCGCTCCAGTCGCTATTACGAGTCCGTTTCCGAGACCAATTAAGCATGTAGGTTGAGGGTGTAATTCAAATCCCGACATCCTTTCTCCTTTCTCTTTTTTGATTATATATATATATATACACTATTATTATTATTATTATTATTATTATTACTACTATATTATTATTATTATTATTATTATTATTACTAACACTAATACTAACATTTTAATTTTGCTACTAACATTTTATTTATCGCAATCTAACATTTTATTTTATGTTAACTAACATCTAACATTTACTTATCGTATTCTAACCTCTAACATTTAATTATCGTCATTTACATTTTGTTATAATATTAATACCGCGTATAATTATTTAACAAAACTATTTTCAAAACGATCTGAGCAACGTCCGTTGAGGCTAAATTAATGATCGTAGGCCCTAAGGCCAAATTACGATATTAAAATGCCGAGGACTTAAGTTTGCAACGACGGTCGAATTTTTGGGTCAAATATGTTTAATTACGAATTCCGCCTAAAGTCTATTTAATCCCTTTACAAGTCGTATTGGAGGTGGCGCCCTTCGAGGTGCGCCGCCCTAAACACTTAAGGGCGTAATAGATCATGGAGATTCGTCGTTAAATATGTCCGACCACATTTCTTTCAAAATATTATTCTAAAGAATCATCGACAAATCGGATTAGGACGAAACCAATTGACGCCGAATTAATTTTCACACGATCTGAAAGGATTGATTATGACATTATGACGCGGAGGGAATCAATATTTCTTCTAGCCCGATCAAACTCGATTTTGCAAATTCGCTCTAAATACTAGATGTCGGTTCTATAACCGAATATCGAGTATGACGAGCCATCGAGATTTAAACTAATATAAATTGGACAATATTTATATTTAGCATAATGGCATCTCGATTCAAAAACATAAAAGCTACAAATTGGGTCGTTTCAAAGCACAAATTAAACACCCGTACAGAGGGCACTCGATCGAGTGCACAAGCCCACTCGATCGAGTAGTACACCAAAAACCGGGCAGTAGCCACCTTAAAGGCACACTCGACCGAGTCCGTGCCATGACTCGATCGAGTGGGTTCTGTAGCCTGGAAAACCGAGCGCTTTGAGCATCATTTGAGCCTCGTCATTTTTTTACGACTTTTAGTCGACACGTGTAAAGTCAATCACGTGATCCTATTTTTCAAAACTCATGCATATCATATCACTTAAAACGACTTTGATCGACGGTCTCGCACTATTAATCTTGTGTCGACGACTCTTTAGTCGTATCTGACACATGATTAATTTAGACTCTATTCCTCGATGTGATAAGTCGGGACAAGGCATCGAGATTTGGGATCGGGCTAGCACCACGTCTAGGTTCCATATCTCCGTCCTCCGTTTAATACACAATATAATGTGTATTTAATCGAAGTTCGTCCGTTTGCACAACTTACGGTCTAGTTTATATTTATTATATACAGGTACGTTTCTAGTTAACGTTTACCATTTCCTATTCGATTATTCTAATTTATTGCTCGTTGTATTGTGAATTCCGGGTTGTATTCCGCCCGTGTAGTTTGTAATTTATTTACGAGTTTTCTATTTTCGATGTTTTCCATTTATTGCCTTAAATGAACATCACATGCTAAATCACTTTGACGTGAATCAAGATGCATTAAAATGACGTAGTTAATCAACAACTCGCATGCTTAGCCCGAAAACGCTGTTTGCATATCATTTAGTCATTTTACTAGCGCGCGTACACGAACACGAACGATGTCTTAGTAGAGGCCGCCATGTGCGGGCGGGGTTGGGTGTCCTTAGTGGGCTTCCCAACACGTACCCTCACCCCTTACTCAGAACCTTGGTTTCCGGATGCCCGAAACCATTGGCGTACGAGAGTCATTCTATATACGAAAGCCGGTTTAAACGGTATCGATATTGCAATGCAAAGAGACGAGCCCCATAAACTCTGAAATCGAAGTGGGCCGTACTTTGTGTACAGCCCATGACGACATAGAGTGGGCTCGTATGGTTCCGAATAACCGCAAAATTCGGTGGCGACTCCATTTTGACTTAAATTTCGAAACCGAGAACAATCTCACCATGAGATTCATTCGCCTACCCAAACCCGCGCGTGGCCGCGTCGGGGTGGACCTACGTCATGTCCACAATTTGGCGACTCCGCTGGGGATACCTGATGTACCACATGTCATCGGGGTTCCTAGGGTGAGACTCGAAGAGAAATCGTTCGTATATTAGTGTGCGGGCATTAGTTTAATGATTCATGCATAACCCAATTTTGCCCGGGCCGGTTACTTGTGACCGACGTCCCACTATACCACGGTGCATTCCTACATGGGTGCGCTAAAGACTTCGATGGCGGAAATCGTCTGGGTTTTGCGGCATGTCCTAAGACCAAATCGGCTTAGGGAGTCCGTCCCGATTCACGAGAATGCCATCGTTGTTGGTATAGACCCTATTTTGACCGACTGAGACTTAGTGTAAAGCATACATAAGCGTCGTTGTAATGCTTGCTTGACAACGTGCTACTTGGTTTCCGTGTCATTTTTTTTTTCAAAAACCGTCATTTTAAAAATGCATCTTTCCAAAAATACCAAATTTTGAAAAACCCGAAATATTGTCCGTTTCGGGACCCGTCTTTTCAAAATATCCAATTTTCAAAATTCGGAATGCAGCCGAAATTTAGACTTACGATTTGACTCAAAATAGCCTATTTTCTAGCCGGCATGCTGTCCATTTCAAAATTCGAATTTCTGATCCACCATTCGATTTTCGAATTTTCAAATTCCATTTCAATTTTCAAATTTCAAAATTCCAATTCGATTTTTTTTTCAGATCCTCGAGATGTGATTCTCGATTTTCAAATCTCCGAGATGCCGTTTTCGATTTTCAAATCTTCGGGATCTTATTTTCGATTTTCAAATTTTCGGAAATTTATTTTCAATATTCAAATTTTCAAAATTCCAAATATTCAACTTATCAAAAAAAACTCGGCCTTGTCGGCATGCTGCCAATTTCAAAAGACGGGATCGCCTTCTCAATTTTCAAAACGCGAAATTACTCGCAACCATTCTAACATTTCAAAATGCCCAGTCCTATTGGCCCATTACCAATTTCGGGACCATCTTCTCAATTTTCGAAATACAATCATTTTTCAAAAACCTTCCTTCTTATAAGACCTACCGTAATCTGTGTGTCGGGTCTTTTCGTAATACGTCGAAGGTCTTTAGCGTCGAAACTCCGTCGATCCTACATCACGGGTTTCTTCCCCATCCTAGTCCGCCTTTTCCTAAAGGCATAACCGACCAACATGAGTCATACACTCGTAAATGGAAGGTTCGTCTGAACACTCGAGTCCTAACTAGAAAGTCACACGCGATCTTTCCCTCCGACAGGACGGTCCCCACGACCTTTCCTAGGGGAATTTTGCCCGTCTTTCAATCCGTTAGTCGAGTCATCCCAATTCGAGAATCCTTTGACTTAATGGTCTACCCTAATCACAGGGCTGTCCTTATTCAAGTCGAGTCGAGGGTCTCTAGCATCGAAACTCTGCCGATCTTACATCGCAAGTTTCTTCCATTACCCCGTCTGCCTTTCCTCGAGGCCGAGCCAACCTTTTACGAGGCACAACCCTATAACAAAAGGTTCGTGATCCTTACATCTAAGGGTCACTCGTCCGACACTCGAGCTTTAGCAAAACCTCGGTCTCACTCGGGGGCTACCGTTTCAGCAGAGCAATCAATCACGGTTGCTCTAAGGGTCTGGTCCTACACGTGGTGTCTCACGTATGTCACTTTCGAGTCATTCGGATGCCACACCATCTGAATCTTGTCAGAGTCTTTTGTCTCAACCGGGGGCTGTCCTCCACCCGAGCATTCGACCACAGTCACCTTAAGGGGTACCTTACGTTCATCATACACCGGCGTTCTTATAATGCCTTCTTCGAGTCGTGCCTATGCTACGAACACTCGAGTCTCTTAAAGGTTTAGGTTCCCACGATTGGTCCGAACACGTGACGCGGTCAAACACGGTCGCCCCATTTTCGGACTCGCCCTCGTGCGGCTTGAGTCTCATCGTCGAGTCCAAGCCATGGTCGTTACCTCGTCTAGGTCAACGTTCAAGTATCCCAGTCCAAGAGTCTTTGTCGACCCGTCATTCCGGGCCATGTCTAATTTGACTCCCTCTCTTGCATTTGCGCAAAGTCGAGTTTTGGCAAGCCGTGGCACCCGTCGTTCTCTCCGATCAAAGACCTTACCAAAAAAACCAAGCATCCTTTAGTCTGGATTTGATTTGAGTCTAAGTCTGAGTCCGAGTCTAGGGTACCCTACATCCTAATTTCCAAATCAGAGTCAGAGTCATTTGCATTCTGTCCTCTTTTCAAAATCCAATAAAATCAGCTTTTTCAATCTCTCATATATGCTTCCCTTTTGTGTTTCCGAGAACATGATGAACACCATCGTACACTGTGAGCACATGCACGTGACTATTATAGGCACATCTATAATGACTGCAGGAACTGAGACCCGTGTTTTCCTTTACCTGTTCCATGTCTGGTATAGCAAGCCACAAAACTACCCTTAGCAGGAGCATATCGAATCCTATGACAAATCCGGGTAGTCTCCTAGTTTGGGTTCAAGACGGGAGGCAAGCCCATCTCCCCACAATAGAACACCCCTCCAATAAGACTAACCAATCCGTACCTTAGGCGTTTAGTCTGACCAGAAGCAAAGAAAAAAAGAAGCATCGTGACTCTATAGACTTTATGCCGAAAATACCCAACTCGGGACGATACTCCCACCAAGCCTGCTCGGAATTATGATGACAATACTGAGACCAAATCACCATGCTTACCGTAGAGTACTCCATCGCGAGTTGCACTCACACAAACACCAACTAGGCTTACACCTTACAAAGGTTTACCTCCACAAGCCTAATCCAACCGATGGGCCCACCCCCATATCCACCCACAACACCATCGGGGGGTAGCCGTTAAAAAAAAAAAAAAAAAAAAAAAACTGGACAAAAAAATCAAAAGTCCAGGAAAGAAGCAAAAGGCCAAAGCAAAAAAAAAAGAGGCCATTGTCAAAAAAAGAGGCACCCATCACCGAGGTTAAAGCGGTCAATCCAAATGAAGAATTCCATGACCGGGGCTAAGGAATCAACCAACTAAAAATGTCCAAGAAACCCATGACCGAACTTAACTTTCAATTCAAGTGAAACGGTCAATTCAAAATTATCAAGACCCATACCGTCCAATAGGGGAGTGACAATCAAGTTGGTCAACTAACACCACACTCAGCCTTCCCACATTACAACCCTCAAAACCTTCCCAAGACCCAGGACAGAGACAGCCCGGAATTTTGAGGATTCAAGCTCCATAGGATACCTCTAACCATTAGGGCCAGACATGGAAATCAGATCCCGCATTATCAACCTACCGCCATTGAAGTTCGAGTCATTTTTACTCGACTTCCCCCTTTCCTACCACATTACAATACCTTACCCTCGAAGCTTTAGCTCCACAAAATCGAGCTCCAGATTTCAAAACATCAAAGCCACTTTCTACCTGGCACCACATTTCCAAAAACATCCAAACCAGTTACCAACCCCAAACACGAGAACTCAACCTGCGGTCGGCATAGAACATGCCCAAATAGTTCACACCACCTCTGGGGGCTACCTCGGAGAACGCTCACAGTCACAGGATTAACATCCTAACTGTTCTAGCCCTTTGATCAAGACATCATTGGGAATGCACCTAGCCTACACCATCGCTATGGCTAGTTACACACAAAGCCCTAATAAACTAGGCACCATAATATATCTTCATTCCAATCCACTGAACTACGACTTGGTTTGATTTCACTACACGTGAATACGTAGGCAGCCCTTCAGAAAAGGGCACAACCACCCACATTGACACAAGTTCAAAAAAGCACCATCATTCCTGTCACGACACTGTCATGTTCTCAACAGCTAGCTTTGTCGTCCTGGAGGCTTCTCTTAGACAGAAGTTCTCCATCCATTCACATAATCCAAATACTTTCAAAAATCTAGCCTCTTTTCTATAGAGTGTCCTAGTACTCGGCTCAGTCGAAGATGAGAATCCGTCAGGGACTCGAGGCGACACCCACTTTGGGAATGTACCCCAAAACCAAACATTCAAAGAACATTGGACTACAACATTGCCACTGCTGAGTCCTGCAGAAGCAGTCTCATTACAGACTATGACACATCCTTCCCATTTCGATGTATGTTCGACCGTGTTGCCACTCGCCTAGGCTACGGAATAGCGCAGCTTAAGAGTCTTGTCATCTTAGGTGGCCCACCCCCCTACCAAGTCACAGTCCAACCCCTCGAGAGTCCAAGTCGTGTCGGTCAACTCGTCGTCCTGTCACATCCAGAGTCGAGTCTGTCGGTACCTCCCTCCTCAAATTTTCACTTCAAAATTTGCAAAACTTAGCCATTTGAGAAAATCCTTTTCGACAAGGTCAAATTTCGGTCTATTTAAATTGCAAATTTCATTTCTACCCCTTTCATTTTGAAAACCTAGCATGTGAGTTGCTTTCAGGATTTCGATTTCAAGGTTCAAAAATTTCAAAACTTTCAAAAATTCAAAAATCATTTTTCCCCAGCGCGAGTCATTTTACTACCTACGTGTTGCATGCACTTTATGTGACTTATATAGGTACGACTCAAGCAGGACATACAACCCGCTAAATCTCCCCAGCGGAAGCCCAAGGCGGCATTTTCTCTCGAATCAACACGGGATGGACCCATATACAGGCGCACCCGGGACTTATACGACAAGTCCAATTCCCCAGCAGATACCCCGAGGCGGCATTTTCCCCGGAATAGCACGGGATGGGCCTACATACAGGTACACCCAGGACTTCGAAGGCAAGTCCGATTCCCCACGGATCTATCTGCACCAACTCAGGTATGACTTCTATCTTATGGCTGGCGAGCCCTTCACGCGAGTCTAATGAACTATAAACGACCCAATCGGAAGTCTACCATGTCTTAATTGACTTGGTAGCTACTCTGACTTTCGCCTTGTCCAAGCCTCAGTCAGAGTGGGGGCTCTGTAGACACCCACATTTGGCCCCTAGGTGTCTATAGCAGTTCCCAAAAAACACCCGATGATGATCGGACGCAAACGTGCTTTAACGCGCTCGAATATGGGCTCGAAATCAGTAATGTCTGGCATGGGCCTTTAGCGGAGTACAAATCTCACAAAACCAACCTCAAAACCAGGCCCAGTGGGTCGTTCCGAGCAAAATGAGACTAATTTGGGTCAAAACCGTCACCGAAAATAAAACCGTCTTTTAGCGACCGAGTCAAAACCCGGTCAAAGTCGAATCCCGAGACGAACCAGCCTCACATTATGTCCAAATACACAAAATGAATCAGGTCACAACAACCAAATCCTTTCAAAAATGGTCAACAATCATTCCCTATTTACACTTCCTCCGTTCACACACACTCGATCAAGTGGTTCACACTCACTCGGTCGAGTAAGGCCATGACCCTAAACCGGGGTATTTCCCTATAAATACCCCATCACCCCAACACATTACACAACTCTTTTTCTACCTTTTTACCACCTTCACACAACTTTTTACCCTAATCACACTACAACTTTACATACATCAACCATCAAACACACCTTCAAACATTCAATCATCCATCATCTACATACACACATACAAATTCAAATTCTCGAGATAAAAACTCGTCAAAGACACACACCATAACTCACCCTACATATCTCGACACTCCCGCGCTCCCGTCGCTATTACGAGTCCGTTTCCGAGACCAATTAAGCATGTAGGTTGAGGGTGTAATTCAAATCCCGACATCCTTTCTCCTTTCTCTTTTTTGATTTTATATATATATATATACACACACTATTATTATTATTATTATTATTACTACTATATTATTATTATTATTATTATTATTATTATTATTATTATTATTATTACTAACACTAATACTAACATTTTAATTTTGCTACTAACATTTTATTTATCGCAATCTAACATTTTATTTTATGTTAACTAACATCTAACATTTACTTATCGTATTCTAACCTCTAACATTTAATTATCGTCATTTACATTTTGTTATAATATTAATACCGCGTATAATTATTTAACAAAACTATTTTCAAAACGATCCGAGCAACGTCCGTTGAGGCTAAATTAATGATCGTAGGCCTTAAGGCCAAATTACGATATTATAATGCCGAGGACTTAAGTTTGCAACGACGGTCAAATTTTTGGGTCAAATATGTTTAATTACGAATTCCGCCTAAAGTCTATTTAATCCCTTTACAAGTCGTATTGGAGGTGGCGCCCTTCGAGGTGCGCCGCCCTAAACACTTAAGGGCGTAATAGATCGTGGAGATTCGTCGTTAAATATGTCCGACCACATTTCTTTCGAAATATTATTCTAAAAAATCATCGACAAATCGGATTAGGACGAAACCCATTGACGCCGAATTAATTGTCACACGATCTGAAAGGATTGATTATGACATTATGACGCGGAGGGAATCAATATTTATTCTAGCCCGATCAAACTCGATTTTGCAAATTCGCTCTAAATACTAGATGTCGGTTCTATAACCGAATATCGAGTATGACGAGCCATCGAGATTTAAACTAATATAAATTGGACAATATTTATATTTAGCATAATGGCATCTTGATTCAAAAACATAAAAGCTACAAATTGGGTCGTTTCAAAGCACAAATTAAACACCCGTACAGAGGGCACTCGATCGAGTGCACAAGCCCACTCGATCGAGTAGCACACCAAAAACCGGGCAGTAGCCACCTTAAAGGCACACTCGACCGAGTCCGTGCCATGACTCGATCGAGTGGGTCCTGTAGCCTGGAAAACCGAGCGCTTTGAGCATCATTTGAGCCTCGTCATTTTTTTACGACTTTTAGTCGGCACGTGTAAAGTCAATCACGTGATCCTATTTTTCAAAACTCATGCATATCATATCACTTAAAACGACTTTGATCGACGGTCTCGCACTATTAATCTTGTGTCGACGACTCTTTAGTCGTATCTGACACATGATTAATTTAGACTCTATTCCTCGATGTGATAAGTCGGGACAAGGCATCGAGATTTGGGATCGGGCTAGCACCACGTCTAGGTTCCATATCTCCGTCCTCCGTTTAATACACAATATAATGTGTATTTAATCGAAGTTCGTCCGTTTGCACAACTTACGGTCTAGTTTATATTTATTATATACAGGTCCGTTTCTAGTTAACGTTTACCATTTCCTATTCGATTATTCTATTTTATTGCTCGTTGTATTGTGAATTCCGGGTTGTATTCCGCCCGTGTAGTTTGTAATTTATTTACGAGTTTTCTATTTTCGATGTTTTCCATTTATTGCCTTAAATGAACATCACATGCTAAATCACTTTGACGTGAATCAAGATGCATTAAAATGACGTAGTTAATCAACAACTCGCATGCTTAGCCCGAAAACGCTGTTTGCATATCATTTAGTCATTTTACTAGCGCGCGTACACGAACACGAACGATGTCTTAGTAGAGGCCGCCATGTGCGGGCGGGGTTGGGTGTCCTTAGTGGGCTTCCCAACACGTACCCTCACCCCTTACTCAGAACCTTGGTTTCCGGATGCCCGAAACCATTGGCGTACGAGAGTCATTCTATATACGAAAGCCGGTTTAAACGGTATCGATATTGCAATGCAAAGAGACGAGCCCCATAAACTCTGAAATCGAAGTGGGCCGTACTTTGTGTACAACCCATGACGACATAGAGTGGGCTCGTATGGTTTCGAATAACCGCAAAATTCGGTGGCGACTCCATTTTGACTTAAATTTCGAAACCGAGAACAATCTCACCACGAGATTCATTCGCCTACCCAAACCCGCGCGTGGCCGCGTCGGGGTGGACCTACGTCATGTCCACAATTTGGCGACTCCGCTGGGGATACCTGATGTACCACATGTCATCGGGGTTCCTAGGGTGAGACTCGAAGAGAAATCGTTCATATATTAGTGTGCGCGCATTAGTTTAATGATTCATGCATAACCCAATTTTGCCCGGGCCGGTTACTTGTGACCGACGTCCCACTATACCACGGTGCATTCCTACATGGGTGCGCTAAAGACTTCGATGGCGGAACTCGTCTGGGTTTTGCGGCATGTCCTAAGACCAAATCGGCTTAGGGAGTCCGTCCCGATTCACGAGAATGCCATCGTTGTTGGTATAGACCCTATTTTGACCGACTGAGACTTAGTGTAAAGCATACATAAGCGTCGTTGTAATGCTTGCTTGACAACGTGCTACTTGGTTTCCGTGTCATTTTTTTTTCAAAAACCATCATTTTAAAAATGCATCTTTCCAAAAATACCAAATTTTGAAAAACCCGAAATATTGTCCGTTTCGGGACCCGTCTTTTCAAAATATCCAATTTTCAAAATTCGGAATGCAGCCGAAATTTAGACTTACGATTTGACTCAAAATAGCCTATTTTCTAGCCGGCATGCTGTCCATTTCAAAATTCGAATTTCTGATGCACCATTCGATTTTCGAATTTTCAAATTCCATTTCGATTTTCAAATTTCAAAATTCCAATTCGATTTTTTTTTTCAGATCCTCGAGATGTGATTCTCGATTTTCAAATCTCCGAGATGCCGTTTTCGATTTTCAAATCTTCGGGATCTTATTTTCGATTTTCAAATTTTCGGAAATTTATTTTCGATATTCAAATTTTTAAAATTCCAAATATTCAACTTATCAAAAAAACTCGGCCTTGTCGGCATGCTGCCAATTTCAAAAGACGGGATCGCCTTCTCAATTTTCAAAACGCGAAATTACTCGCAACCATTCTAACATTTCAAAATGCCCAGTCCTATTGGCCCATTACCAATTTCGGGACCATCTTCTCAATTTTCGAAATACAATCATTTTTCAAAAACCTTCCTTCTTATAAGACCTACCGTAATCTGTGTGTCGGGTCTTTTCATAATACGTCGAAGGTCTTTAGCGTCGAAACTCCGTCGATCCTACATCACGGTTTTCTTCCCCATCCTAGTCCGCCTTTTCCTAAAGGCATAACCGACCAACACGAGTCATACACTCGTAAATGGAAGGTTCGTCTGAACACTCGAGTCCTAACTAGAAAGTCACACGCGATCTTTCCCTCCGACAGGACGGTCCCCACGACCTTTCCTAGGGGAATTTTTCCCGTCTTTCAATCCGTTAGTCGAGTCATCCCAATTCGAGAATCCTTTGACTTAATGGTCTACCCTAATCACAGGGCTGTCCTTATTCAAGTCGAGTCGAGGGTCTCTAGCATCGAAACTCTGCCGATCTTACATCGCAAGTTTCTTCCATTACCCCGTCTGCCTTTCCTCGAGGCCGAGCCAACCTTTTACGAGGCACAACCCTATAACAAAAGGTTCGTGATCCTTACATCTAAGGGTCACTCGTCCGACACTCGAGCTTTAGCAAAACCTCGGTCTCACTCGGGGGCTACCGTTTCAGCAGAGCAATTAATCACGGTTGCTCTAAGGGTCTGGTCCTACACGTGGTGTCTCACGTATGTCACTTTCGAGTCATTCGGATGCCGCACCATCTGAATCTTGTCGGAGTCTTTTGTCTCAACCGGGGGCTGTCCTCCACCCGAGCATTCGACCACAGTCACCTTAAGGGGTACCTTACGTTCATCATACACCGGCGTTCTTATAATGCCTTCTTCGAGTCGTGCCTATGCTACGAACACTCGAGTCTCCTAAAGGTTTAGGTTCCCACGATTGGTCCGAACACGTGACGCGGTCAAACACGGTCGTCCCATTTTCGGACTCGCCCTCGTGCGGCTTGAGTCTCATCGTCGAGTCCAAGCCATGGTCGTTACCTCGTCTAGGTCAACGTTCAAGTATCCCAGTCCAAGAGTCTTTGTCGACCCGTCATTCCGTGCCATGTCTAATTTGACTCCCTCTCTTGCATTTGCGCAAAGTCGAGTTTAGGCAAGCCGTGGCACCCGTCGTTCTCTCCGATCAAAGACCTTACCAAAAAAACCAAGCATCCTTTAGTCTGGATTTGATTTGAGTCTAAGTCTGAGTCCGAGTCTAGGGTACCCTACATCCTAATTTCCAAATCAGAGTCAGAGTCATTTGCATTCTGTCCTCTTTTCAAAATCCAATAAAATCAGCTTTTTCAATATCTCATATATGCTTCCCTTTTGTGTTTCCGAGAACATGATGAACACCATCGTACACTGTGAGCACATGCACGTGACTATTATAGGCACATCTATAATGACTGCAGGAACTGAGACCCGTGTTTTCCTTTACCTGTTCCATGTCTGGTATAGCAAGCCACAAAACTACCCTTAGCAGGAGCGTATCGAATCCTATGACAAATCCGGGTAGTCTCCTAGTTTGGGTTCAAGACGGGAGGCAAGCCCATCTCCCCACAATAGAACACCCCTCCAATAAGACTAACCAATCCCTACCTTAGGCGTTTAGTCTGACCAGAAGCAAAAAAAAAAAGAAGCATCGTGACTCTATAGACTTGATGCCGAAAATACCCAACTCGGGACGATACTCCCACCAAGCCTGCTCGGAATTATGATGACAATACTGAGACCAAATCACCATGCTTACCGTAGAGTACTCCATCGCGAGTTGCACTCACACAAACACCAACTAGGCTTACACCTTACAAAGGTTTAGCTCCACAAGCCTAATCCAAACGATGGGCCCACCCCCATATCCACCCACAACACCATCGGGGGGTAGCCGTTAAAAAAAAAAAAAAAAAACTGGACAAAAAAATCAAAAGTCCAGGAAAGAAGCAAAAGGCCAAAGCAAAAAAAAAGAGGCCATTGTCAAAAAAAGAGGCACCCATCACCGGGGTTAAAGCGGTCAATCTAAACGAAGAATTCCATGACCGGGGCTAAGGAATCAACCAACTAAAAATATCCAAGAAACCCATGACCGAACTTAACTTTCAATTCAAGTGAAACGGTCAATTCAAAATTATCAAGACCCATACCGTCCAATAGGGGAGTGACAATCAAGCTGGTCAACTAACACCACACTCAGCCTTCCCACATTACAACCCTCAAGACCTTCCCGAGACCCAGGACAGAGACAACCCGGAATTTTGAGGATTAAAGCTCCATAGGATACCTCTAACCATTAGGGCCAGACATGGAAATCAGATCCCGCATTATCAACCTACCGCCATTGAAGTTCGAGTCATTTTTACTCGACTTCCCCCTTTCCTACCACATTACAATACCTTACCCTCGAAGCTTTAGCTCCACAAAATCGAGCTCCAGATTTCAAAACATCAAAGCCACTTTCTACCTGGCACCACATTTCCAAAAACATCCAAACCAGTTACCAACCCCAAACACGGGAACTCAACCTGCGGTCGGCATAGAACATGCCCAAATAGTTCACACCACCTCTGGGGGCTACCTCGGAGAACGCTTACAGTCACAGGATACATCCTAACTGTTCTAGCCCTTTGATCAAGACATCATTGGGAATGCACCTAGCCTACACCATCGCTATGGCTAGTTACACACAAAGCCCTAATAAACTAGGCACCATAATATATCTTCATTCCAATCCACTGAACTACGGCTTGGTTTGATTTCACTACACGTGAATACGTAGGCAGCCCTTCAGAAAAGGGCACAACCACCCACATTGACACAAGTTCAAAAAAGCACCATCATTCCTGTCACGACACTGTCATGTTCTCAACAGCTAGCTTTGTCGTCCTGGAGGCTTCTCTTAGACAGAAGTTCTCCATCCATTCACATAATCCAAATACTTTTAAAAATCTAGCCTCCTTTCTATAGAGTGTCCTAGTACTCGGCTCAGTCGAAGACGAGAATCCGTCAGGGACTCGAGGCGACACCCACTTTGGGAATGTACCCCAAAACCAAACATTCAAAGAACATTGGACTACAACATTGCCACTGCTGAGTCCTGCAGAAGCAGTCTCATTACAGACTATGACACATCCTTCCCATTTCGATGTATGTTCGACCGTGTTGCCACTCGCCTAGGCTACGGAATAGCGCAGCTTAAGAGTCTTGTCATCTTAGGTGGCCCACCCCCCTACCAAGTCACAGTCCAACCCCTCGAGAGTCCAAGTCGTGTCTGTCAACTCGTCGTCCTGTCCCATCCAGAGTCGAGTCTGTCGGTACCTCCCTCCTCAAATTTTCACTTCAAAATTTGCAAAACTTAGCCATTTGAGAAAATCCTTTTCGACAAGGTCAAATTTCGGTCTATTTAAATTGCAAATTTCATTTCTACCCCTTTCATTTTGAAAACCTAGCATGTGAGTTGCTTTCAGGATTTCGATTTCAAGGTTCAAAAATTTCAAAACTTTCAAAAATTCAAAAATCATTTTTCCCCAGCGCGAGTCATTTTACTACCTACGTGTTGCATGCACTTTATGTGACTTATACAGGTACGACTCAAGCAGGACATACAACCCGCTAAATCTCCCCAGCGGAAGCCCAAGGCGGCATTTTCTCTCGAATCAACACGGGATGGGCCCATATACAGGCGAACCCGGGACTTATACGACAAGTCCAATTCCCCAGCAGATAGCCCGAGGCGGCATTTTCCCCGGAATAGCACGGGATGGGCGTACATACAGGTACACCCAGGACTTCGAAGGCAAGTCCGATTCCCCATGGATCTATCAGCACCAACTCAGGTATGACTTCTATCTTATGGCTGGCGAGCCCTTCACGCGAGTCTAATGGACTATAAACGACCCAATCGGAAGTCTACCAGGTCTTAATTGACTTGGTAGCTACTCTGACTTTCGCCTTGTCCAAGCCTCAGTCGGAGTGAGGGCTCTGTAGACACCCACATTTGGCCCCTAGGTGTCTATAGCAGTTCCCAAAAAACACCCGATGATGATCGGACGCAAACGTGCTTTAACGCGCTCGAATATGGGCTCGAAATCAGTAATGTCTGGCATGGGCCTTTAGCGGAGTACAAATCTCACAAAACCAACCTCAAAACCAGGCCCAGTGGGTCGTTTCGAGCAAAATGAGACTAATTTGGGTCAAAACCGTCACCGGAAATAAAACCGTCTTTTAGCGACCGAGTCAAAACCCGGTCAAAGTCGAATCCCGAGACGAACCAGCCTCACATTATGTCCAAATACACAAAATGAATCAGGTCACAACAACCAAATCCTTTCAAAAATGGTCAACAATCATTCCCTATTTACACACCCTCCGTTCACACACACTCGATCAAGTGGTTTACACTCACTCGGTCGAGTAAGGCCATGACCCTAAACCGGGGTATTTCCCTATAAATACCCCATCACCCCAACACATTACAAAACTCTTTTTCTACCTTTTTACCACCTTCACACAACTTTTTACCCTAATCACACTACAACTTTACATACATCAACCATCAAACACAACTTCAAACATTCAATCATCCATCATCTACATACACACATACACATTCAAATTCTCGAGATAAAAACTCGTCAAAGACACACACCATAACTCACCCTACATATCTCGACACTTCCGCGCTCCCGTCGCTATTACGAGTCCGTTTCCGAGACCAATTAAGCATGTAGGTTGAGGGTGTAATTCAAATCCCGACATCCTTTCTCCTTTCTCTTTTTTGATTTTATATATATATATACACACTATTATTATTATTATTATTATTATTATTACTACTATATATTATTATTATTATTATTATTATTACTAACACTAATACTAACATTTTAATTTTGCTACTAACATTTTATTTATCGCAATCTAACATTTTATTTTATGTCAACTAACATCTAACATTTACTTATCGTATTCTAACCTCTAACATTTAATTATCGTCATTTACATTTTGTTATAATATTAATACCGCGTATAATTATTTAACAAAACTATTTTCAAAACGATCCGAGCAACGTCCGTTGAGGCTAAATTAATGATCGTAGGCCTTAAGGCCAAATTACGATATTAAAATGCCGAGGACTTAAGTTTGCAACGACGGTCGAATTTTTGGGTCGAATATGTTTAATTACGAATTCCGCCTAAAGTCTATTTAATCCCTTTACAATTCGTATTGGAGGTGGCGCCCTTCGAGGTGCGCCGCCGTAAACACTTAAGGGCGTAATAGATCGTGGAGATTCATCGTTAAATATGTCCGACCACATTTCTTTCAAAATATTATTCTAAAGAATCATCGACAAATCGGATTAGGACGAAACCCATTGACGCCGAATTAATTGTCACACGATCCGAAAGGATTGATTACGACATTATGACGCGGAGGGAATCGATATTTATTCTAGCCCGATCAAACTCGATTTTGCAAATTCGCTCTAAATACTAGATGTCGGTTCTATAACCGAATATCGAGTATGACGAGCCATCGAGATTTAAACTAATATAAATTGGACAATATTTATATTTAGCGTAATGGCATCTCGATTCAAAAACATAAAAGCTACAAATTGGGTCGTTTCAAAGCACAAATTAAACACCCGTACAGAGGGCACTCGATCGAGTGCACAAGCCCACTCGATCGAGTAGCACACCAAAAACCGGGCAGTAGCCACCTTAAAGGCACACTCGACCGAGTCCGTGCCATGACTCGATTGAGTGGGTCCTGTAGCCTGAAAAACCGAGCGCTTTGATCATCATTTGAGCCTCGTCATTTTTTTACGACTTTTAGTCGACACGTGTAAAGTCAATCACGTGATCCTATTTTTCAAAACTCATGCATATCATATCACTTAAAACGACTTTGATCGACGGTCTCGCACTATTAATCTTATGTCGACGACTCTTTAGTCGTATCCGACACATGATTAATTTAGACTCTATTTCTCGATGTGATAAGTCGGGACAAGGCATCGAGATTTGGGATCGGGCTAGCACCACGTCTAGGTTCCATATCTCCGTCCTCCGTTTAATACACAATATAATGTGTATTTAATCGAAGTTCGTCCGTTTGCACAACTTACGGTCTAGTTTACATTTATTATATACGGGTCCGTTTCTAGTTAACGTTTACCATTTCCTATTCGATTATTCTATTTTATTGCTCGTTGTATTGTGAATTCCGGGTTGTATTCCGCCCGTGTAGTTTGTAATTTATTTACGAGTTTTCTATTTTCGATGTTTTCCATTTATTGCCTTAAATGAACATCACATGCTAAATCACTTTGACGTGAATCAAGATGCATTAAAATGACGTAGTTAATCAACAACTCGCATGCTTAGCCCGAAAACGCTGTTTGCATATCATTTAGTCATTTTACTAGCGCGCGTACACGAACACGAACGATGTCTTAGTAGAGGCCGCCATGTGCGGGCGGGGTTGGGTGTCCTTAGTGGGCTTCCCAACACGTACCCTCACCCCTTACTCAGAACCTTGGTTTCCGGATGCCCGAAACCATTGGCGTACGAGAGTCATTCTATATACGAAAGCCGGTTTAAAGGGTATCGATATTGCAATGCAAAGGGACGAGCCCCATAAACTCTGAAATCGAAGTGGGCCGTACTTTGTGTACAGCCCATGACGACATAGAGTGGGCTCGTATGGTTCCGAATAACCGCAAAATTCGGTGGCGACTCCATTTTGACTTAAATTTCGAAACCGAGAACAATCTCACCACGAGATTCATTCGCCTACCCAAACCCGCACGTGGCCGCGTCGGGGTGAAACTACGTCATGTCCACAATTATACCCACAACAAGAAGAAGAAAAAGATGCAATCTTGTATAAATAAGAACCCAAATTAATCCCAAGGATGTCAAGCTTGGAGAAATCTTCTTGTACCCACTTAATACAAGACTAGTTACAAACTAGATTAAAAGGAGATTAACTAAGGATTAAGGGAAGATTAATCTAAAAGGATGAACTCTAAATCTGGGGTTTATATCTTATAAAGAGGCTTAAGAGAGTCTAATATAAGGTAGGATACATAAACAATACAAGAGGGAAGTATTTATAAGGTTACAAGAATGAGGGAGGATGAACTAAAGAGTCACGCGCAGCAGCACCATGGTCCCGACCGGGACGGGATTGGTCCCGACCGGGACGGTCTGATCCCGACCGGGACGGGTCGGTCCCGACCGGGATGGGTCCAAAACAGCAGCTATGCAAAATGCGCACTTCATCCCGGACGGGATGAGGCCATACCCGTCGGGGATGAGTCTTGTAGGCCTCCAATATGATCTTCAAGGTTCCTCCTTGCTTCACATGGACTTCTCATCGACTCTCGGGTCTCGGGATCGAGTCTAAGGGGATCGGGATCGGGTCCCAAGATCTCGGGGTCGAATCCAAGGCATCGAGTGATCGTTCCTCCGCTTCGTTGGCTCCGAAAAGTGTATGTATTGAGTCGGAATCGCTCCAACTCTTCATGAATGGTCTCGGGAACCTGAAACGAGCTAGAGGAAGCATAAGTAGCCCATGAACCGCTCCCAAGGAGCGATTCCGCAAGGAAATTGGGACCAAAACACATCAAAATAGGCACTACAAACTACACTTATCATAACGGTTTGTAAATTGAGTAAGCATCATGAATATAATACAATGCATGGTTTTGAAAGGATTTGACACGTGATTGACTTGACACGTGTTGACCGAAGTCATAAAAATGTTTGATCGGGACTCGAAAGATGCTAAAAAAACTCACGGTTTTGATGAACCATGAGCCACTCGGTCGAGTCATTGAGGCACTCGACCGAGTGGTCTCGAAAAAAGGGATTATGCCCGAATTATGGGGTGCCACTCGATCGAGTGGGCTAGGCACTCGATTGAGTGCCCCTTGTACGAACTATGGTTCGTTGGTTTTTGATTTCGACATTGCCTTTTTGAAAAGATCGATAATTTTGCTAAGTCGTGTAAAAATATAGTATGATTTATGCTCGACTTAAATTTTCGATATTCGTCATATTCGACACTTGATTATGGAATCAAAATCGAATATTCGGAATGGTTTTTGGAAAAGATGTTTATAAATCGTTTGAAAATCAAACTAAGACAAAAATAGATTCTCTCCGCGTCGAAATCGTCGCATTTCGTTTTTAGGACTATGTAACGATTATCTTAGCATCAACGTGTTTGATTTGATTCTTTTAGATATGATATTCGACTATAGAGTCGATATCATATTTTAAGAATGATTGCTTTTGTATAAAAATTAGATAGTTGCGATAATATCGATATTAGAAACGATGAAAAAGAAATTAAAAAAAAACGTAAAAAACGTGATGAAAGAGACGAAAAAAATGAGAGAGAAAGGAGAAGACGGGATTTGAATTTACACCGTCAACCTACATGCTTTGTACTCTCGGAACGGGGCTCGTCTAACTGTGGCTTAGGCACAGGAGCGTCAAGATAATGCGGGTGAGTTATGGTGGTTTATAATTGGGAATGGATTTGACGAGTTTTGCTCTCGGGTCTTTTACGAGTTTTGATCTCGGGTTTGCCTAAAATTGCCTAGAATTTCGGGTTGTGAATGGATGTTGTGTATTGATCGGGAATTGTAATTGTCGATGTGTGTTGATCATGATTGTTGATGATATGTGTGTGTGCAAGGGGGTCTATTTATAGGGAAGGTTCCCGACCTTGGCTAGGAAAGATAGCTTTGCTTGGGTGAGAAGAAACGCCGCTTTGGATAGGAAAAGCACGCAATCTGGGAGGAAACAGGATTCCGTTGTTGGGTGGAAAAGGAATCCTTTTCCGGCTGGAAAAGGTGTCACTCGACCGAGTGCGCCTAGTACTCAATCGAGTGACCGGTTTAATATTGGTTTTGTGCGGATTAGCGAGCCTACTCGACTGAGTGGGATGATCCACTCAATCGAGTGGGTGTAGCTCGGGTAGAAAGCTCTTTAGAGATCGAATTCTCTCTCTAACGAAATTGTTTAATCTTTTTTGTAGCTGATTTTTGTAGTTTCTGGCTTCAAGTCAAATTTCCGATGTGACGTAGCAGATATTTACGCCTCGGAAACGTCTTTGACCAGGGTTTGACTCGGTTGCTAAAAGACGGTTTTGCCCCTGGTGTCGGTTTTGACCCAAATTAGTCTTATTTGATTGGAAATGACCCACTGTGCCTGAATTGAAGGTTAGTTTTGTGAGATTTGTACTCCGTAAAAAGCCCAAGCCAAATGCCAATTATTTTGAGCCCATATTCGAGTATGTCAAAGCACGTTTGCGTCCGATCATCATCGGGTGTTCTTTGGAAACTGCTATAGACACCTAGCGGCCAAATGTGGGTGTCTACACTCTCAAGAAAAGACGGTTTTTTTAGGTGAGAGAAAACAGAACCCGAATTTTGAATGTTTGTTATTTTGAATGTTTAGAATTATTATGATGCGAAAATGTTGACAAAATGTTTACTTTTGTGGAGTTATAATGTCATTACTTTTATGCGTTCGTTTTCAGCGTTTGTTAGTGGAGTTATATTCGTTTTCAGCGATCGTTTTCGCGTAAAATAGTATATAAAATCGTACTCGTTAGATGACGAAATACGTTTTGTTGGTTTTGTTTTTACATTAGTATGTATATATATGTAACACCCCGTATTTTTAACGATCTTTTATAAATTTTTCCTATTTTATGTTATACTTTGTCGTATTTTAAAAACTACCAGACCCCCTTCCGTGGGATAGATATAAATTTCATATTTGATTTCTACAAATTTTCACATTTTATCCTTTCTTTCAAAATTTGTAACATGTTATTTTATTTATTTATTTATGTTATTTTACTACTCCCTCCGTTCCAATGAATTGTTTGTCTTTCCTTTTGGCACCAAGGTTAAGGGAACCAATGAGGGAGTGACATGTAGAGCAAAACTCATGAGAATGATCAAATTGCATATAAAAAACATTCCTAAAATAGAAAGGCAAACAATTCATTGAGACGCCCCAATATGGAATAGGCAAACAATTCATTGGGACGGAGGGAGTATTATTTATAATAAATTTTTCAGCTCAGTTTAAAGACAACTTAATTCGCTCATAACTCTTCCATTAATTCTCATACTTGCACACTCCCATATACATTATGAAGATGAGAGTGAGTACTATGACTCCCCAGAAGAAGTCAGGGACAAATTCAGCGTACAAATATTAATATTACGTTATCAATTAGTGATAGTTTATATATCACGTTATTTTCGACTATACATATTTCCTTATTAACCTAAACCACGTCCGACGACAACTAGTTTCTACATATTATGATACTACATACTACGTAGGATATTTCGTATAAGTAGTACGTTATTAGCTATATACTAATACTATTCCATATTACATACGCGATTAGTATAACTCGTGACCGAAGCTACCTAACTTAGTTAGTCAAGTTTTATCTATCCAAATAACACCGCATTATTATAAAAATATTCCTATTCAAGATTTTACTTTAACTTAAAAGCTTTCGGTTTTAAGAATTCATTCCTCGCATTTGAATATTACGAAAATGAAATACTTGACAACGTATATTATTTAGTCGATTATGAGATAGTATAAAGAAATGGACTCAAAGATGAGTCTCTACCCAACTCTTAATCTCGTCTCCCTCCCTAGACCCCTTGCTCTGCCAAATTAATTCAACTCTACCTAACATATCTCTCCATTTCTCTATTTCACACATGAATTCTGAAGCATGCATGAACAATTCCAAATTTTTAATAAAATTCAATCCTCATCTCGTTTGCACAAGGTAATGATCAATAATTATTATTTACTTCCTCCCTTAATATAATCCTAGATATCTTCCTTGTATATGGTATTCACGGATTTCTTTTTCTTTTAAAACCAAAATTTTCATATTCTTAATCTTTAAGCCTAAACTATCATGCATGTCGATTTTAAAAGGGGATTTTTACTTTTAAAAAAATGATAATACTCTAAATCTTACATTAAAAATGAATTTATTTTATTAGTATATTAAGTGAAACTAATTGATGATTTTATTTATTTATTTATCACTTTGTCGATGGTGTTCCTACCATTAAGAAGAGATTGAAGATGGAGGAAGTCGAAGCCGATTATCCCGACCCATCAAGAGTCGTCGCAAGACTCGGAATTTTGACTAGGCTAAAATCCCTTCATCGGGGTGGGTAAATCGTCAATAAATCCATTCTATAAAATGGATTTTTCAGTTTAATTTATTACTTGATAAAATTTCTAATTTCGTGTTTATTTGAAAATGAATTGATTTGTAGGTGGATTATATGTGACTAATTAGGCTTGCATGTGAATTATATTTGTCTAATCTTATTTATAGTTATGTTCTATATTTGCATATGAAATTTTTGATGGACTTGTGTGTCTAATTTTAAGGGTCACTTCGGTTGATCTTGTTATTATTATTATGGACTTGCATGTTAATTTTATTGCATGTGAATTATGTGGTAATTATTAGTTTTATAAAATTTTGTACCTACATCTAATTATAAATAAAATAAAATTTTATGTTTTTCAAATCGAATTTCTTATTGGGGAAAAGGGCGACGGATGGCAGGAAGAAAGGAAAGGTTCAAGTTCACAAATTTTGTTAAATTTTTAACTTATTAATGTTAATTATTTATTTGTGGAGAAGAAAAATTATTATTATGATAAATTATTAATTTCAATATAAATTTTGTTTTATGAAAACCTATTACTCGTATTTTAAATATTAAATTTAAATGGTATAGAAAAATGTGTATTTCTAGATATAATTATAAATTTTACAACCATTTTTATTATCTTCTCAAAGAAGATATGTTAATTGACTTTATTTTATTTTTACTTGATATTGTTATTATACTAACTATGGTAACATAGTAAATTATTAATTTTATTTTATTAGTGATTCTATTCAACTCTAACGTGATTTAATTATTACTTGCGAGACCTGACCAACGATACCCCGAAATAATGTAATATTAAAAGACCTAGAATTTTAGGACCCTGACAATCGTTTAGGCCCGACTCACGACGTCACTAGATCCACCTAAAGAGTTTTAGGGATTTATTAAAATAGACGTTTTATTATATTTTGCCCAGCCACTTTCAAAAAGAGACTTTATTTACAAAATAAAATTTGAGATTTAGGATGCTTAAAATAAAATCCTTGTTATCGATATTGAAGGACCATATCATAACTGTCAATCATGTTTAATTTAGTGAGTTTTTCAAAAGTCGGGACATATTCACCAAATAATCGTCATTTAAACTCAAAAAAGTCTTTATTGTCAATTCGTTGGGATTTTATTTGGTCAATTATGGAATCTTTTTCCTCAAACACATCATACACTTTGTTAACATGTGTTTCTAAAAAAAATTTGATAGTCATTCCAATTTTAATTACAATATTTGGAGTCAAAAAGTTTTGTTAACCAAATTGGATTAAGGACGATCTATATCAATTGACCATTCAGGGGAATGAAAATCGTCCCTTAGTTTAATTAATTAAAACTTGGCTAAACTTCGTTAAATGGTCATATAATCATTTAACTTAATAACTGAGTTCGTTGCCAGATCTCGGCCTGCAAATAGGGACAACCCCGTAAGGAGACCTTTTATTTGATTATGTGTTATGTGGTTATTAATATATATAAAATATATATGTATCTGATTTCAAGAAAAGGAAATTCTTATGGAATTTGACTTGGATAACAACTAACGTTTTCTAAATAAAATAAATTTCAAATGGTTTTATATTTTATTGGGCATTTTTAGGACTTAATCCGAAATCTCTTTGAGCGGAAAAACAGATTGTCTCTATTGTGTACGAGATAGCTTGGAAGAATAGCGCTTAGCTTAACCGTATAAAACCGTTCGTAGCGTACGAAGGGTCTTTGGCTATGCTGACATTGACTCGAGAGTAGGCGGGAGTGTGGTCATACTTTAGGTAGGGACCTGATCAGTCCCGTACGCGTTAGGTGGATCGTACCCGGGTTCCCGAGTGTCGATGATTGGAGCATGGCTTCGGGGATAACCGGCCGGGTGGAGAGTAGTCCGTGGTGCGGGTAACAACCCCACGTACCGGCATTCGACCCTGGAGATGAGAGAACGAATTTTGTTTTAAACGTGTTTATGTCACCACGGTAAACAGGGGTAATAATGTAAGCCCACTGGTATCGGTGTGATTGACGATATATTATTATTGTACAAGTATCGAAACGAAACTTATTCGGAACTTGTACAATAATTGGCCGGTATATCGTGATAAAACTTTTGTAAAATTAATACGGCACTTAAAATATTTCTTGCGATTTCTAAAGTTATGTGTTATCGGTTGTGCTTTTATGTATTGCTATTAGATCTACGTTTGATTTAATATTTTATTCATATTAAATTTTGATAATTTACCCACCTGACGATTTGTTTTTCTATGAAATTCTTTTAAAATTTTATAATCGTCAGATTAAGGGAGACTGATCATTCCTCAGATGGGCAAGGTTGGAGATAGCTCAAGATGAGAGGCAAATGTATTTCTATTTCTCCATAAATCGTTATAATTAAATGTAATATTTAAGTACTTTCATTATTATTACGAAGTAATCTAACAAGTTGAGAATAGTAATGACTCGGATATGTATCATGTCTTCCGCTGTTTCCTATTATAGACTTAATTATAAAGTTTGGAAAATCCGGGTTGTTACAATATAAGTTTAAATTAGGGAAATTTGTTGATCGTGTGTTTTGTAACTAATCCATAATATTTTGACGATGTATCAGGAGGACTTCGGTGGCGATAGTATCGACTTTTGTTGTTGCTTTATTTTCGGGCCACCGTTCGGTACTTCCGACCTGGCATTCAACTACGCTAACGAGATAGCTTTGGCTCTTTGGTTGGTGAAAGCGAGCAACGTAAACCCGAACCGTCTTGGTCAGAATTACTGCAAATGGACCTCAACAGAAATCTGAGATGAGGTGTCAAGCATTCTCAGAAGATCGGTTGTAACTTCTGGGTGAAAGCGCGTCAAAGCTTAGACACGGAACGATGGATTCTAGCCATCGGTCCATGTGACACGCACAACCACCCGTTACAGGTTTATGATGATGGGCACAGATGTCCAGCCGCCCTTGATGAAGCCGAGAAGGAGTTCGTCGTGACTAGTCTTTGGGTGCATTTTACACCGGCCCAAATCCACAAGGGCCTTCATCATAGAAACCACGCCTCTCCATCGAGACGATATATAATATCGGGGCGAAGTTGAGGGCGCAGGCAAGGGAAGATCGTAATGCCATCTAGCAGATGATCGTACTAACGCGTCAGGGTCGGTAAGTCCACTTCTTCTTCGAGAACGAGATTCCGAGCGTCGTGGAACGTGTATTCATGGCTCACCCCGAGTCTGTGAAACTGTTTCGTACGTGGTTTCATGTTGTCACTATCAACGCTATCTACAAGACGAACATGTACGATATGAAGTTAGTCGAGATGGTTGGGGTAACACCCGTTGGGAAACCTTTTCTGATAGCCTACGCCCTACTTCGATTTGAGGAAACGTTGTCCTATATTTGGGTGCTTGATAAGTTGAAGTTGCTCATTGGGGACTGGGTACCGAACGTGATTGTCACGGATCATGCGTTGGCGTTGATGGTGGCAGTATCGGACGTCTTTCCGGCTCCGCAGACCCATAACCTACTCTACACATGACACATATCGAACTGTGTGGAATCACGTGCCTTGAGTTGGTATGAGGGTAAGAAAGACCGAACGACGATTTTCATACGTGCAGTGTGGTACCTTTTCCTGTATTGTACCAGTGTCCCGGACCTTGAAAGAAAATAGGCAGATATGAGGTTGAAGTGGAAGCGGTCGGGAATTCCTCTGTACATCGGTACCGTTTTGGGGTGATAGGATCATTCAGTCGAATCATGCGTACACAGATCGAGTCCTCCACTTCGGCAACAACATCACATCCATCGTCGAATCTGCACATGCGACCTTGAAGAAGTCTCTTGGTATTTTGACAGCTTCCTTAGATCGCTTGTTTGATAGGATTGACAAGCTAATTGGTCGTCAACAGTCGAAACTACGGAAGAAGTTGGAGATCGACTTTCCGCAAGAAGCGATCAACTACTCTGCCCCCGATTTTCAAGAACTTGATACTCCGGGTAAGTTGTAAGGCGTTAAAGTTGTTGACTGGGGAACTGACGAGGATGCACGAGTTGGTTGATCGAGTTTATGACGACTACCGGTGTGAATTGAGGACGTCCATGGGTTTGCCGTGCCCATGTGAACTTGCCCGGCTGATGGCGCGAGATTCGCTAGTGCAGTTGACTGACGTGCATGTGTTTTGGAGGATGCTCGAGTTCGCCGGGGAGGAAGCTATGCCCGTCAGCGACAGATTCTAGCTCGACGGGTTGGTTTATGAAATACGTCAGAGCGATCCGAGTATGTGGCGACATTACATTGATGTGCTCAATTCGGCATTACATCCCTAGGAATCAGGCCTAGTCGATCCTTCTCCGAACCCGAACCCCAGAAAATCATCTGGGACAGGGAAGATGCTTATTGTAGTGGAACATGCGAGGATGAGGTACAGCACCACCGCTACGGCAGCAACCCCGAGTAAGTCGGCCAGGACTGCGCTCACGTCAGTGCCTGGGAGCACCCAGTCGACCCGGAGCACCGAACCGCCCACGCCTACTGCCAGCCAGTCCACTAAAGACACATGGCAAGGGGTACCGAACGGACCCCTAGAGCTGAGCTACATGGGGGGCCTTCCGATACTGTCTCGATCTTGTTGGTTTCATGCTTCGTTACCTCGTCAACTGGATAGATGTTTTTGGGGATGGTAACTACGGATTCCGTGTCATGTCTCATGCGGTTTACAGAGACCAGTCCAGTTTTACTCGGCAGAGGATGGCGTTGCGGGAGCACATCCAGTGCCCCCTGTACCAACGTGTGTACCTGTCCTACACTGATGGAGGTGTCGAACAGGACATGCGTCGTATATTTTAATCATCGCTTTTTAGCTAACCTTAACTTTTTTTTTTCAGAGCCGTCCTACACTGATGGAACAGCCGATATCAGAGTTGAAATTGAATTACCAAATTTTTTCAAAAATTAAAATAAAAGATAACGAATATTTTAATCATTGTTTTTTAGCTAACCTTAACTTTTTTCGATTAATGCTTTTTCAATTAATGATTTTTTAGCTAATTTCTTTCGATTAATGTTACCTAAGTTTTCTTACCTAAAATGATTTTTTTAAACTAAAGATAACGATTACTAGTTTTTTACCTAAATTGAATTTTTTTAGCTAATCTCATGTTTTTTCGATTAATCAACTTTTTGGGATTTTCAATTGATTAACTAATAATGACAATCTACATAATCATTGTAAATCGTAGTATTAGGAACATGATAATAATAATATTTCGTATCATAATAATTGATTAACTAATTTATTAACTAACAGTAAATCTATTTTTATATCATAATAATTTCGAACATTCATGATAACAAAAATATTCATTTCAATGGCCTTTTGAAGTAAACAAAAAAAATCGAAGAACAAAGAATTTAATGGCCCGTTTGTATATACTGAAAGAATTTTATATATATATATATATATATATATATATATATATGTATGTATGTATGTATGTATGTATGTATGTATGTATGTATGTATGTATGTATGTATGTATGTATGTATGTATGTGTGTGTGTGTGTGTGTACACAAACACACATATACATATACATATATATATACACACATATATTTATATATATGTATATATATAGAGGTAGGTTCAAATAAGGGCAACAACTATTTTAAGGGCATAAGGTCAAGTGTTAAAGTTACACAAAAAGTGCTTAAAGTTACACGAGATGAGTGATAAAGTTGCACTTTATCACTTGATGTGATAAAAGAGCTGAATGTTATAGTTACATATCAATTTTAAACAAATGCAACTTTATCGTATGTCATCTGTAACTTTAATATACACTTACTGAAACATGTTGCCCTTATTTGAACCTACCTCTCTCTCTCTCTCTCTCTCTCTTTCTCTCTCTCTCTCTCTATA
Organism: Agrostemma githago; assembly: GCA_958450325.1. NCBI lineage: Eukaryota > Viridiplantae > Streptophyta > Magnoliopsida > Caryophyllales > Caryophyllaceae > Agrostemma > Agrostemma githago. The sequence continues at coordinate 20,897,050 of OY288244.1, read as the reverse complement.
TATATATATATAGAGAGAGAGAGAGAGGGAGGATCATATAAGGTCCAAGCATATGTATAAGGTCCTAAGTCTCAATCTCAGCTTTTGGATGAAATAGAGATCAATGGCTTAGATTCGTTTGTATATTTAATTATTTTCTAAGAATTTATGAGAATTTTATGTTTTCCATACATGTCTCTTTTTTCCCACCCTCTGTTTTCTCAACCCTTTTCATTACTCTATTTTCCTTTTCCAATCACAAATCAATACTCCACTCTCCTCTGATGAACTTACCCTTCACCGTACAAAAATCTCCTCTTCATCAACCACTACTGCTTTTCACATCTCCATTGTTGAAGCATCTTCATTGTCGAAGCTCCAAGTAACCGTCCAAGCATCTCCTTTGTCGACATTTCTTCATCTCAGGTAAATTATACTCTCCAAGCATCTCCTAATTTCGCACCTACATTCAGTACTCTGCTAATTTTCAAATTCGAGTAACCCTAATTTCGCATAGGGTTTATGGTTTATGCTTATTTTATTCAACGATTAGTCATGTTTTAATCGTTTTTCGTACTGAGATTGTGGTTTAGGGTTATCAACTTTTTTCTTAACAATAAAAAAAGTAGGAGTTATTATGTCTTACTCGTGAATTCGGGATTAATCGTGAATTAGGGATTAATCGTGATTTTCTTACTCGTGAATTAGGGATTAATCGTGAATTAGGGATTAATCGTGAATTAGTGATTTTCGTACTCGTGAATTAGGGATTAATCGTGAATTTCTTACTCGTGAATTAGGGTCTAGTCCCAAAATTAGTGTTTCTTACACAAACGTCAATATCTTACTGCATATTTGTGTGTATTGTTGTGGTTTTTGTTCATCGTTGCAGATTTGTTAGTTGATATGTCTTCCGAAGAACGTCAGTTCGTTGAAGCACTCTTCCAACCATGACATTCATGGGGTTACATCACTCGGTATGCACTAACCCACCTTTTGAATATTTGTACATTACTTTTACTGTGAAAATATTCCGCATTACTTTTTCCATTCATAACGTCTAATCTTTTGCATCATTTGTACATAACTACTTAACTTTAGAACTTCAGATAAGTCAATCCACAACTTCATTGCACAATATTTAAAACTTCATTAGAAAACAGTGGGAAGTTGTTCATTAGTTTCCTGTAAAACAACCTACCACGCGCTTCAAACTTTAATTCAATTTTTTGGAAACTTCAACTCCCAATCGTTGAAACTTCAACTTTCAATTGATGAAACATCGCCTTTTGAATATTTGTACATTAAATTTACTGTGAAAATAGTCCGCATTACTGTAAAACATCCTACCACACGCTTCAAACTTTAGCTCAACTTCTTCGAAACTTCAACTCCCAATTGACGAAACTTCAACTTTCAATTGATGAAACTTCACAACCGTATAGTTTCATCTTTAGTGCCTCACTACGTATTTAAATAGTTTTGTCTTTTAGACATTAATTCAACTGTAACATAACTTCAGCACATAATGTCCGCAACTTCAGTAGATGACATTTACAACTTCGGACTCAAAACAACCTACTACACACTTTATTACACTTTAACTCATATACAGTACAACTTCAACTCCCATATTCTGAAACTCCCATACAAATAAGGCGGACTTGGGATGGGGTAGAAACTCGTGATGTAAGATCGACGAAGTTTCGACGCTATAGATTCTAACAACTTATGACAAGAGCCGACACTGCTAAATACGGGAAGTCCTAAAAAGAAGAAAGTTTTGAAAAGGGAATTTGGATTTGAAAACCGAGCAAGGTCGGATTGGAAGGCCGGATTTTTTTTGAAAAATCGAAAAAAAGGTTACCGGGCCGAGATTTTGAATTTTTTTTGGAAAGTTTGGACAGCATATCGGCGAAAAATAGGCTATTTTGAGTCAAAATCATAAGTCCTAAATTTGGTAGCTTTCCGGGTTTTGAAAAATAGATGGGTTTGAAAAGGATGCAAGTTTTTTTTGAAAAGGACGGTTTTTGAAAAGACCAAAGAAGATCAAGTAGCATGTAGTCACGGAAACAGTATAATGACGCCTTGTATGCTCTTAGTCTAAGTCTTGGTCGGTCGAATAGGGTCTATACCAACGACGATAGCATTCTCGCAAATCAGGACGGACTTCCTAAGCCGAGTTGGTCATAGAACCTGCCGTAAAACCCATGCGAGTTCCCCCATCGAAGTCTTTAGTGCACCCATTTAGGAATGCACCGTGGTATAGTGGGACGTCGGTCACAAGTAACCGGCCCGGGAAAGAATTGGGTTATGCATGAACCATTGAACTAAAACGTGTACATTACTAATCGAACGATTTCTTTTCGAGTCTCACCCTGAGGATGCCGATGGTAAGTGACACATCAATTAATCCCCAGCGGAGTCGCCAAATTGTGGACATGACATAGGTCCACCCCGACGCGGCCACGCGCGGGTTTGGGGAGGCGAATGAATCTCCATATGAGATGGTCAAATTGAAATTTAAATCGAAGTAGGAGTCGCCACCGAACTTTGTGGGAGTTCGGGCCCGTTCGAACCCACTTTGTGTCGTAGTGGGCCATGTACAAAATATGGCCCATTTCCGATGTCAGAGTTTATCGGGTTCGTCCCTTAGCATTTGATACCGATACCGACATTATCGAATATCGTGTATTGAATGACTCTCGTTGCCAATGGATTCGGACATCCGGAAACCATGGTTCTGAGTAAGGGGTGAGGGTACGTGTTGGGAAGTTCACTAAGAACACCCAACCCCGCCCGCACTTAGCGGCCTTTACTAAGATATCTTTTGTTTATTATGTGCACGCGTTAGTTCGACGGTTAAATGATATGCAAACATTATTTTCCCTAGACATGTGAGAGAAAAATAAATGGGTCGCTAAGTCGTTTAATGCATACTAAACTAATAACGTCAAAGTTATTTTAGCATGTGAAGTTCGTTTTAGTCTAATAAAACAAAAGATGGAAATAAATTGCTACAAACACGAGAAAACGAGTTAGTAACGATGAATAAATTGAATAAAGATGTAAATAAATAATATGCATGATTTTTGAAAAGATTTATGTCACGTGATGGATGAGCACGCGTTGAGCGAGGTCAAAGAAAAAGCATTTATCGAAATATATCCCGAAAGTCGCTTTTTATGTAAGACTCGAAAAGAATAAAAAATAGAAAAGCGAGGAAACGAAAAAAAAGAGGACCCGGCCAACCAGGCCACCGCGCGAGTCGCCTGACAGGGGCGCGACTCGCGTGGCGGTCTGTTCGGGTTTTTTTTATTTTGTCAAAAATCGTTAATTTTACAAATCGCGTACAAATATGGATTAATTTATATCCAATTCATGTTTTCGATATTCGTCGTATTCGATATTCGATTATGAAATCGATATCGAATAGTCGGAATGATTTTAGAAAAGGTTTTGAAAAAAAGTTTGTTTTGAACGAAAAAAAAAAATTTGAACGAAAAAAATGTTAATTCTCTCCGCGTATAAAATCGTCGAATTTGGTTTAAAAAGATGTAACGATTTTATTAGCGTCAACGAGAATTAATTAATTTTGTTCTTGTTAGATACGATATTCGATTAAAGAATCGATATCGTATTTTAAGAACGTTTATAAGAAAAAATAGTTTTTGTAGTATCGATTATTAGAAATAATGAAAAATATGCGAAAACGACCCATATTAAATGAGGACCGACGACTCGACACAAAAAGAAAAAAACGAGAAAGAGAGAGAGAAAAGATAAGAGTCGGGTTTGATTTACACCCTCAACCTACATGCTTCATTTTCTCGGGATAAGGCTCGTCTGAAAGTGGCTTAAACTTGGGAGCGTCGAGATGATGCGGGATGAGTTAGGGTGTCGGTTTGGACGTGCGATGGGATGAGTTTCGGCCGGTTTCTCTCGGGGTCGGATTTGTTGGTATTTTGGCAGTATTTCGGATCTTCTTCGGAGGTGCGTCGGGGTTTGCTTTGAATGGTATTTTTCTTGATGTCGAGGATGATGGATGATAGATGTCGGAAATTAGATGTATGATATCTCTTATGTGTTGAACGGGAGGTCCTATTTATAGGCGAAGAGGTTTAGGAGAGGTGTCTTGCTTGGATAACAAGAAACACCGGTTTGGATAGGAAACGTAAGAGGTTGAAGGGAACGAGAACTCGCTTTCTTGGTGAAGAAGGCAAAGAACTCGGCTGGTTGGTGAGGTGTTTCGGCTGTTTGGGATGCCTTAGCCGAGTATTTGAGCTCGGTTAGTGAACTGTTTCGGTTTTCGGATAGAATTCCACTCGAGATCAAATTCTACCTTTAACGGAATTGTTTAATATTTTTTGAAGCTGATTTTTTGTGGTGTTTGCGTCCAAACCGGACACGTGAGGTGTCACGGTTGGTCGGTGAGTCTCGGGAAATATTTTTGACCGGGTTTTGACTCGGTCGCTAAAAGACGATTTTGCCCCTGGTGCCGGATTCGACCCAAATTAGTCTTATTTGACTCGAAACGACCCACTGGGCCTGGATTTGAGGTTGGTTTTGTAAGATTTGTACACCGTAATAAGTCTAAACCAAATGTCCATGATTACGAGCCCATATCCGAGTCCATCAAAGCACGTTTACGTCCAATCATCATCGGGTGTTTGGCGGGAACTATTATAGACACCTGACGGTCAAAATGTGGGTGTCTACAGAGCCCCCACTCTGACTGAGGCTTGGACAAGGCGAAAGTCAGAGTAGCTACCAGGCCAACCGAGGATTAAGACCTGGCAGACTTCCGATCGGGTCGTTTAGAGTCCATTAGACTTGCGTGAAGGGCTCGCCAGCCCTAAGATAGAAATCATACCTGGGTAGATGTCAACAATGTCGCGGGGACTTTTCTTAAAAAGTCTTGGGTGTGTCTGTTTACAGACACATCCCATCTTGGAATAGCGTGGGGACTTCTCCTAAAAAGTCTTGGGTGTGTCTGTTTACAGACACATCCCATCTTGGAATTGCGTGGGAGCTTGCCTTGGAAGCTCTGGGTGTATCTGCTTACAGATATATCCCGATTCCTTCCACTGGGGAGTCTTTGAGAATTCTTCGGGGAGTCTTGGGGTACCTGTCTGTTGATACATAACAAATTGCATGTAACATTTAGGCGAAACACTGACTCGTGTTGGGGAAGAAATGATTTTTGATTGATTTTTTGGAAAGAAAATGATTTTTTTTTGGGAAATTAGAATGCTTGGGATGACTTGATTCCTAATCCGATTCTGACACGGACTCCTAAAGTCTCTGGTTAGGCCTGTATGCCTAGATGAAGTGTGATAAAAATTCTTATTCCCGTGGTGACTAGGAAAAGGATTTTCTCAAATGGCTAAGTTTTGCGAATTTTAAAATGAGAATTTGAAGAGAGAGATATACCGACCAACTCGACTCTGGACGCGGCAAGACGAGTTGACAGACACGACTGAACTCTCTAAGGGTTGGACCGTGACTCGGTAGGGGATGGGCCACCTAATATGACAAGACTCTTAAGTTGCGCTATTCCGTAGCCTAGGCGAGTGGCAACACGGTCGAATCCTCGGAATGGGACTGTTTCCGTACGACAGGGCTTTGTGGTAGCAATGCCCTAGACTGGTGTTCTTTTGGATATTCTTTTGATTTAGGGGTATATTCCCAAAGTGTGTATTGCTTCGAGTCCCTGACCAATTCTCGTCTTCAACTGAGCCGAGTACTAGGACACACTATAGAAAAGAGGCTAGATCTTTATTCTTTAAATTTATCTGGATTTTGTGAGTGGATGGAGAACTTCTGCCTAGGAGAAGACCCCAGGATGACAAAGCTAGCTGCTGAGAACATGACAGTGTCGTGACCGGAATGATGATGCTTTTTCGAATGTGTGTCAATGTGGGTGGTTGTGCCTCTGTTGAAAGGCTGCCTACGTATTCACGTGTAGTGAAATCAAACCATGTCGTAGTTCAGTGTTGAAAGATGTATTATGATGCCTAGCTTATTAGGGCTTTGTGTGTAACTAGCCATAGCAATGGTGTAGGCTAGGTGCATTCTCAATGATGTCTTGACCAAAGGGCTGGAATAGTTAGGATGCTGATCCTGTGACTGTGAGCGTTCTCCGGGGTAGCCCCCAGAGGTGGTGTGAACTATTTGGGCATGTTCTATGCCGGCTGCAAGTTGAATTCCCGTGTTTGGGGATGGTAACTGGCTTAGATGTTTTTGGAAATGTGGTGCTAGGTAGTAAGTGGCTTTGATGTTTTGACATCTGGAGCTCGATTTTGTGGAGCTAAGGCTTCGAGGGTAAGGTATTGTAATGTGGTAGGAAAGGGGGAAGTCGAGTAAAAATGACTCGGACTTCGATCGGGCAGGTTGATAATGCGGGATCTGGTTTCCATGTCTGGCCCTAAAGGTCAGGGTGTATCCTATGCAGCTTGAATCCTCAAAATTCTGGGTTGTCTCTAGCCTAGGTCTCGAAAAGGTCTTGAGTGTTGTAATGTGGGAAGGCTAGATGTGGTGTTAGCTGACCAGCTTGACTGTCTCTCCCCTATTGGATGGTATGGGTATTGATAATTTTTGAATTGACCGTTTCACGGTCATGGGTTTTTGAATTCTTTGGGTTGACCTCTTAGCCCCGGTCATGGGATTCTTCATTTGAGTTGACCGTGTCTGGTCGAGAGATGTTGATAATTATTTTTTGATCATGGCCAGCTTTTTTGTTTTGGCCTTTTGCTTTTTTTTGTCCAGCTTTTTTTTTGTCGGTCAGACTAACACCTAAGGTAGGGACTGGCTAGTCTTATTGGATGGGTGTTTATGGTGGGAAATTGGCTTGCCTCCCGTCTTGAACCCAAACCAGGAGACTACCTAGATTTGTCATAGGATTCGATACCGCTCCTACTAAGGCCCTGTTCTTTTGGACTGAAACTGACTGAACTTAACTTAACTGAACTTAATTTAACTGAAACTGACTGAAATATAGAGACAAAATATGCCTCCTGGAGCTGAACTGAACTGAACTGAACTAAAACTGACTGAATATAAATTCAAAAGAACGGGGCCTAAGGGTAGTTATGTGGCTTTTCTATACCAAACATGGGACAGGTAAGAGGAAAACACGGGCTCGGTTTCCTGCAGTCATTATAGATGTGCCTATAATAGTCACGTGCATGTGCTCACAGTGTACGATGGTGCTCATCATGTTCTCGGAAACACATAAGGAAAGTATGTATGAGAAATAGAAAAGCAGATTTTATTGAATTTTGAAAAAAAAAGAGGACAGAATACAACTGACGTTGACTCTGACTTTGATTTGGAAATGAGGATGTAGGGTATCCTAGACTCGAACTCAGACTTAGACTCGAATCAAATCCGGACTCGGACGCTCGGTTGGTTGTTTTTTTTTTGGTAAGGTCTTTGATTGGAGAGAACGACGGGTGTCACGACTCGCCTAAACTCGGCTTTGCGCAAGTGCAAGTGAGGGAGTCAAACTAGACACGGCCCGAGGTGATGGGTCGACAAAGACTCTTGGACCGGGATACTCAAACGTTGATCTAGACGAGGTAACGACCCTGGCTTGGACTCGATCATGAGACGCGGACGGTGTATGAGGGCGAGTCCGAAAATGGGGCAAACGTGTTTGACCGCGTCGCGTGCTCGGACCAACCGTGGTGACCTAACCCTAGATGACTCGAGTATTTGTAGCATAGGTACGACTCGAAGAACGCATCATAAGGACGCCAGTGCATGATGAACGTGGGGTTCCCTTAGGATGACTGTGGTTGACTGCTCGGTTGAGGGATAGCCCCCGAGTGAGGCTAAAGACTTTGATAGGACTCAAATGGTGTGACATCTAAGTGACTCGAAAGTGGGGTACGTGAGCCAACACGTGTAAGACCTGATCCTTAGAGCAACCGTGGTTGATCGCCCCGTTAAAGGGTAGCCCCCGAGTGGGACTGAAGACCGACTCCTAGACGGGTGACTCGTGGATGGTGGACTCTCCCTGGGTTTTGGCAAAGTGGGCCTAGTCCCGTTCGAAGAAAGATCCGTGTGTGAAATCCCCAGACTTTGGACTCGATTGTGTAAATGGGCTTCCCTTCGTAGGAGTTTGTCCTACGTAGGTGGGTCGTGCCTTGACAAATAAGGCGGACTTGGGATGGGGTAGAAATTCGTGATGTAAGATCGACGGAGTTTCGACGCTATAGATTCTAACAACTTATGACAAGACCCGACACTGCTAAATACGGGAAGTCCTGAGAAGAAGAAAGTTTCGAAAAGGGAATTTGGATTTGAAAACCGAGCAAGGTCGGATTGGAAGGCCCGATTTTTATTGAAAAATCGAAAAAAAGGTTACCGGGCCGAGATTTTGAATTTTTTTTTGGAAAGTTTGGACAGCATACCGGCTAAAAATAGGCTATTTTGAGTCAAAATCATAAGTCCTAAATTTCGTAGCTTTCCGGGTTTTGAAAAATAGATGGGTTTGAAAAGGATGCAAGTTTTTTTTGAAAAGGACGGTTTTTGAAAAGACCAAAGAAGATCAAGTAGCATGTAGTCACGGAAATAGTATAATGACGCCATGTATGCTCTTAGTCTAAGTCTTGGTCGGTCGAATAGGGTCTATACCAACGACGATAGCATTCTCGCAAATCAGGACGGACTTCCTAAGCCGAGTTGGTCTTAGAACCTGCCGTAAAACCCATGCGAGTTCCGCCATCGAAGTCTTTAGTGCACCCATTTAGGAATGCACCGTGGTATAGTGGGACGTCGGTCACAAGTAACCGGCCCGGGAAAGAATTGGGTTATGCATGAACCATTGAACTAAAACGTGTACATTACTAATCGAACGATTTCTTTTCGAGTCTCACCCTGAGGATGCCGATGGTGAGTGACACATCAGTTAATCCCCAGCGGAGTCGCCAAATTGTGGACATGACATAGTTCCACCCCGACGTGGCCACACGCGGGTTTGGGGAGGCGAATGAATCTCCATATGAGATGGTCAAATTGAAATTTAAATCGAAGTAGGAGTCGCCACCGAACTTTGTGGGAGTTCGGGCCCGTTCGAACCTACTCTATGTCGTAGTGGGCCATGTACAAAATATGACCCATTTCCGATGTCAGAGTTTATCGGGTTCGTCCCTTAGCATTTGATACCGATACCGACATTATCGGATATCGTGTATTGAATGACTCTCGTTGCCAATGGATTCGGACATCCGGAAACCATGATTCTGAGTAAGGGGTGAGGGTACGTGTTGGGAAGTTCACTAAGAACACACAACCCCGCCCGCACTTAGCGGCCTTTACTAGGATATCGTTCGTTTTTTATGTACACGCGTTAGTTCGACGGTTGAATGATATGCAAACATTATTTTCCCTAGACATTTGATTGAAAAATAAATGGGTTGCTAAGTCGTTTAATGCATACTAAACTAATAACGTCAAAGTTATTTTAGCATGTGAAGTTCGTTTTAGTCTAATAAAACAAAAGATGGAAATAAATTGCTACAAACACGAGAAAATGAGTTAGTAACGATGAATAAATTGAATAAAGATGTGAATAAATAATATGCATGATTTTTGAAAAGATTTATGTCACGTGATGGATTAGCACGCGTTGACCGAGGTCAAAGAAAAAGCATTTATCGAAATATGTAGCGAAAGTCGCTTTTTATGTAAGACTCGAAAAGAAAAAAAAATAGAAAAGCGAGGAAACGAAAAAAAGAGGACCCGGCCAACCAGGCCACCGCGCGAGTCGCCTGGCAGGCGCGCGACTCGCGTGGCGGTCTGTTCGGGTTTTTTTATTTTGTCGAAAATCGTTAATTTTACAAATCGCGTACAAATATGGATTAAATTATAACCGATTCATGTTTTTGATATTCGTCGTATTCGATATTCGATTATGAAATCGATATCGAATAGTCGGAACGATTTTAGAAAAGGTTTTGAAAAAAGTTTGTTTTGAACGAAAAAAAAAAAATTTGAACGAAAAAGATGTTAATTCTCTCCGCGTATAAAATCGTCGAATTTAGTTTAAAAAGATGTAACGATTTTATTAGCGTCAACGAGATTAATTAATTTTGTTCTTGTTAGATACGATATTTGATTAGAGAATCGATATCGTATTTTAAGAACGTTTATAAGAAAAAATAGTTTTTGTAGTATCGAGTATTAGAAATAATGAAAAATATGCGAAAACGACCCATATTAAATGAGGACCGACGACTTGACACAAAAAGAAAAAAACGAGAAAGAGAGAGAGAAAAGAGAAGAGTCGGGTTTGATTTACACCCTCAACCTACATGCTTCGTTTTCTCGGGATAAGGCTCGTCTGAAAATGGCTTAAACTTGGGAGCGTCGAGATGATGCGGGATGAGTTAGGGTGTCGGTTTGGACGTGTGATGGGACGAGTTTCGGCCGGTTTCTCTCGGGGTCGGATTTGTTGGTATTTTGGCATTATTTCGGATCTTCTTCGGAGGTGCGTCGGGGTTTTCTTTGAATGGTTTTTTCTAGATGTCAAGGATGATGGATGATATATGTCGGAAATTAGATGTATGATATCTCTTATGTGTTGAACGGGAGGTCCTATTTATAGGCGAAGAGGTTTAGGAGAGGTGTCTTGCTTGGATAACAAGAAACACCGGTTTGGATAGGAAACGTAAGAGGTTGAAGGGAACGAGAACTCGCTTTCTTGGTGAAGAAGGCAAAGAACTCGGCTGGTTGGTGAGGTGTTTCGGCTGTTTGGGATGCCTTAGCCGAGTATTTGAGCTCGGTTTGTGAACTGTTTCGGTTTTCGGATAGAATTCCACTCGAGATCAAATTCTACCTTTAACGGAATTGTTTAATATTTTTTGAAGCTGATTTTTTGTGGTGTTTGAGTCCAAACCGGACACGTGAGGTGTCACGGATGGTCCGTGAGTCTCGGGAAATATTTTTGACCGGGTTTTGACTCGGTCGCTAAAAGACGGTTTTGCCCCTGGTGCCGGATTCGACCCAAATTAGTCTTATTTGACTCGAAACGACCCACTGGGCCTGGATTTGAGGTTGGTTTTGTAAGATTTTTACTCCGTAATAAGTCTAAACCAAATGTCCATGATTACGAGCCCATATCCGAGTCCATCAAAGCACGTTTACGTCCAATCATCATCGGGTGTTTGGCGAGAACTATTATAGACACCTGGCGGTCAAAATCTGGGTGTCTACACAACCTCAACCAATAATTTGTTTGCATTTGTCTCAACTCCAAGACAAACTCGAATTTCGTCATCGTCTTCTGTAAACAAACGATCGGGCTACGAACCATCAGTTTTTTTCCAAACATGACGAACGCTATAAGTCTATTCTAGTAACCATGTGACATAGTCCTTCATAGTAACATCTGCACAGATCTGAGTGCACAACACTAAAGTAGCATGTACACTGTAACCATGCCGCTCAAATTACGATTTAAATAATCTAGTATTTGAGACTTTAATTCAACTGTTATACAACTTCGGCACATTAAGTGTGCAACTTCAGTAGTTGTAATATTTTGTTTACAATTTCGGACTCATATCAACCTACTGCACACTTTATACTTTAACTCAAATACATTACAACTACAACTCCCATATTCTGAAACTTCGAAATCGTTCCAATTTTCAATTTACGAAATTTTTGAGGAAGGTATTATCATTTTCTAAGCTTGGCTCAGTATTTTAATTATATAGAGTTTCTGTAACTTTAGTTCAGTTTCACTATAACTTCAGCACATCTCTTTCAAAACTTCAAAAATTAACTGGTACACATTATCTGTCACTGAAATCAGTCTACTACACGCTTGAAAGTTTACATCAGACGAATTACAACTTCAACTCTCACACTGCGAAACTTCTTCAGAATCGTGCGCCATTACTTTGCGTAGCATAGCATTGGACACTTTAATTCCATCTCTGCACATTGTAATTACAACTTAGTAGTGTTCAAGTTGTACGAAACTCCAGTTAATTTTAATCAACTCAGGATAACTTCACTAAGTCGACTTCTTCACCAACACACGATGAAAATACACAAACGTGGTGAACAACGAAACTCCACTAAATATCGAACAATAAATGAACCTACCAGAGGGCATTTCGACGATTTGCAAATCTTCCATTCCAAAAAAATAATTCGATCGGAAACCGACGTCGGCTTGATGACGGCACCTGAAAATCCGACTTAGAATCCTCCAAAAACTGACCTGCCGGCAAAAAAAATAAACCAAAAGCCAACAAACAGAAACCCATTGCTGCTTATAAAAAAACTCACCTCCAAGGACCAATGGAGAATACGAGAAAAAAATCTGAAATTCCCTCACCGAATGCAGCGCGGAGTAATGAATATTCGGGAGTGAAGAACTTCCTCGTGAAAGATGCAACTCCAGCTTCATTTAACACTTGCCTAACTAATTGCTTTTACATTTAATCCACCACATAATCTCAGCCATCCATCTAAATTAATCTAGTGGCCATGATTTGGACTTAGGAACTTAAATTTAGGTGTGACCTTATTAGATCCCCTCTCTCTCTCTCTTTATATATATATATATATAGAGAGAGAGAGAGAGAGAGGGGTTCTAATAAGGGCTTAGGTTACTTTAAGGGTGTAAGGCCAAATCTTTAGCATTGGATTAGTTTAGATGGATGGCTGAGATTGAGTTTAGAAATTAATATTATTTAAGAAGGCAATTAATATTAGTTAACAAAGCAATCAGTATACATGGAGCCGCATCTTTCACGAGGACATTCCTCACTCCACCAGTTTTCATTCAATTCTCCTTGCAGTGTTTCAATGATGAGGAAGTTGAAGATTTTTTCTTGTGTTCTCCATCGGACCTTGCACATGAAATTATTTGTGATTAGTGCTGGGTTGTCGGTTTTTGGTTGTTTACTGTTTCTGGACGGTGGTTGTCAAGGCGTCGTTGGTTTCCGATCGAAGTACATTAATTATGAAACTTTGAAATTTTTTGCTACAGGTGTTTCTATTAGTTAAAATTGTGATTCTTATAGTTTCAGTTACTTCTGGTATTATTTGGTTTATGTTATTATATGTAACTTTAGTTCCGTTCCAGTAAAACTTCAGTTTATTCCGTTCTTGACTTTAAGGCATTATACGTGAAACATCAAAATTCTTAAATCCATATGTCTGTATGGGTAGTTTAACAGTCGTAGAAGTCCTTGGTATTTTTTACAAGAAACTTTAGTTCTATACATATATAACTGCAGCGGCATTTCGTACAACTTTAACACTACTACATTACAAATAATTGGTTTTTTTTATACGCAACTTCAGTTCCATTCCAGTAAAACTTCAGTTTATTTCGTTTTTGACTTCAAGACATTATATGTGAAACTTCAAAATTCGAAAATCATGGTCTCTGTATGGGTAATTTATAAGTCATAGTAGTCTTTTTTTTATACATGCAACTTTCGTTCCATACATTTGAAACTGCAGCGGCATTTCGTACAACTTTAACAGTTGTAAATTATAATGGCACATGGTTATTTTGATAGACGTACAACGTTCACCATGTTCAGGAAAAAACTGTTGCTTCGTAGCCCCTTTGTGCGTTTACAAAAGACACTGAAGAAATACCAGCTTGGGGATAAGTACATATTAGTAGATCAAAGTTTTTCTTGCCGAGAAAAGATAGTTAAGTAACCATGTCAAGCGAATTACTTCCTACGACTGATGTAGACCTTGAGAGCCTTACGTTTCTCCTTCAGAATATTCCAAATGTCTTCTTTGTCCACATTGAACTTGTCTATCTGTTTGCAGATTGTTTTCCGTTTTCTGTTTTAGTCAGAGAGAAGCAGTGTGGCAGTGAGCTGGACTATAAGGAATCACCTACAAACCATACGTTGAAGATCGTCGTGGGGTGGCATCTCGTGTTCACCCTCATACAGGAGCATGTGCATCATTGTAAACAATCCAGACTCCTTCTGATTGATAACATTACTCTGCCAGAGTAGGAAAAAAATGGAGTCAAGACGTGGATTTTGTGGACTAAAGCTATAAAGAAAACGAATTAAGTGCATCATTGTAAACAATCCAGACTCCTTCTGATTGATGACATTACTCTGCCAGAGTAGAAAAAAAATGGAGTCAAGACGTAGATTTTGTGGACTAAAGCTGTAAAGAGAACGAATTAAGGTTTCAAAATTATGCTACGCAAATTAATTGGACACGATACTGAAGTTTCACATTGTGAGAGTTGAAATTTTCATGTTTTTGACGTAAAGTTTCAAGCGTGCAGTAGATAGAATAGTTATTGTGTACCAACCAAGTATTGAAGGTGTAAAAGGTACGTGATGAAGTTACATGACAGTAGTATTAAAGTTTCAAATTCTCTATTATTTCAAAGTGGCGAATATACTGTTTTGAAATTTCACGAAATGAGAATTGAAGTTGCGAAGAGATTGAATTAAAGTTTCAGATGTTACACCATGTACATTTCGTCTACTGAAGTTGTGAACTCTGTGTGCTGAAGTTGTATTACAGTTGAAGTAAAGCTTGAGACAGTCTATTGCTTAAGTACTGAGTGAGGCACTAAAGATGCAGAAAAAAGGTTTTGAAGTTTCAAAACTCGTGAGTTGAAGTTTCAAATACTTTTTGTTAAAGTTTCAAGCGTGTAGTATGAAGTGAAGTTTCAAAGAATTTTTGTTAAACATCCCACCGTTTGCTGATGAAGTTTTAAACGTTTTATTATAAAGTTGTGATTTTACTTGGATGAAGTTCTGAAACCAATCTGTTGAAATTTTGACTACTGCAAATATTCACGTTACGAATAGAAACTTACTGTATGTCGGCCCCCTCTTTGTCGGCCATAAGATCGTCGAATAGACCACCCAGTTTTACTTGGTTGTTGGTGCTAGCGACATGGTAACAACGCCTCCAGGAATCCTTCAATGCCTTTAACTCCTCGTCGGATGCGTGTTTTTTCCGTCTGGTCGGTGCCAACTCGAGTTCATGCGGACCGCGTGGCAGTAGAAAACAGTCATGGATGTCGTGTTTCGTCACACTGAACTCCGACGCCCAAAATACATGGGAGCCGTCATCAAACGCTTTCAGAAAATGTGGAACGTACTACAACGAGTATTTACTGATTTTGAAATCCAGCAACCCACCAAACCCGATTGAGCATACGCACTCTTTCTGTCTTTTGTTTAGATTGGCAATTACTCTCGCGAGCCTTTGCCCCCTACATCTGACAGGTACGCTAACCTCATCATCCTCCTCCTGTATTGGCTCATTGGTCGCATCTTCAACAATTTGACGTTCTCCGGAAGACATATCAACTATAAAATCTGCAAGGAAAGACAAAACCCACAACAATGGTAACCACGAATCCTTCAAAAAAGAAATGAAAAACTCGAAATTCTGCACCGATGTACAGAGCCCACAACTTCGAATAAGAAATTTAGCATTTAGCATACAGAACACACAAACATGCAATAAGAAATTTAGCATTTTGCTTACTCTTTTAGCATTATCGGAGCTTCGTTTATAATCAAAAAATTAGGGGTTATTAGGTTTAATTCCTAATTAGGTCAAGTGGTTAAAGAAAACATGAATTACACAAAATTAGGGAGAAATCCGTAATAGGTTTAGTCTGAAATTAGAGATTACTCGGGAAACCATAAACTCAATACGAAAAATTACTTGAACATGACTAATCAGTGAAAAAAAGAAGCATAACATGAAAATTAGGGTTACTCAAATTTCAAATTAGGGATTACGATTCTGAATATGCTAAATTGACAGTATGATTTACCTGGAATGAAGAGATATAATGGAGATGAAGAAATGGAGGTGCTTCGACGGAGATTCTTGAAACGGAGATTCTTGATTCTTGAGATTTGATAATGGATAACTGAAGAGAGAAGTTTCGTGGAGTAGTGAAGAGATGGGTTGGAGAGAGTAATCAATTGTAAGCAGAGTAATCAATTGTGGTGGGAAAACAGAGGGTGAGAAAAAAGAGATGCGTGGAAAACGTAAACATTGATTTTATTTTTTTAAAAATAATTATATATATCAACAAATCTAAGTCATCCATCTCAATTTAATCTGACAGCTGAGATTGAGACTTAGGACCTTACATATATAAGTGGACCTTATATGATCTCTTCTATATATATATATATATATATATATTAGTAAACGGGCCATGTATCCTAAAATTAAACATTTATTGAATATCGAAAAGTAAACAAACTTTTATTTTCAACGGTAAACATTTATCGAAGAACGAAAACAAATGAAATGGATATCGTAACGTATAACATCGTAGGAAAAAAAATGAAAAATTGGGCAAGGCGCCTCAGGCGCCAGAAACTGACACCCATGAGACCCCCAGGCGCTAGAAACTGGCGCCCAAGAGACCCCCCAAACGTCAGTTATGGGCGCCCAGAAGACCCCCCACACGCCCAAAACCGACGCCTAAGGCCATTTTCCGCGCCCCTCTCCGTGTTCAAATCAGGAAAATCAAAAACAAAATCGAATACGACAATTCGTAACTACTCAAATCGGGTACTGCATTACTTATTCAAGGAAAGGATAGCTACGGGGAGCCTAAACTATCAACCTAATACTAATAATAATCAAACTAATTGACCTAAAAAAATCACTTACAAAGTAAAAAGTACTAAAAAAATCGATAGATATACTTACTTGACTACGGATTTGAAGTGGTGGAAGTGAAAGTGGTTTTATATTTGAAAAATTATTTTTTAAGGAAATATTTAAAAGAGAGAAAGAAGTGAAAGTGAATTGTGAGGAGGGTGGGTTTGTATAGAAAATTTCTAAAAATATTCCCGAGTTACATTGAGATACGTGTCTCAAATACCGTAAAAAACTACAAAAACCGTAATCTTAAATTAATCAGGAAATAATAATTACATTAATTAAGAAAATTAATTTATATAATTACTCATAATTACAGAAGGGCAAAAGGGTAAATTCACGTATAAAGCGCCAACGACCTGGCTGAAATGCCGACGACCTGATGTAGGAGAGCAACATAGTCGTAATAGATCTAAATTCTACTCCGTATTCAACTTTTGTCAGGGCGGACGCCCACACCCAAATTCAACAAATAATTATTACTTCATATGAGTATTATGTAACTTTTATTAACAACTAGTTGTTGGTGGCACATTGGTTATATTACTTTTATTATTAGTGCATGAGGTCAGTGATGATTCAAATATTTTATTTTAAACCCTTTCGAAGGCCTTTTTAGCTAAAAGTTGACACCTAAAATAGTGTTTGACAAAGAAAAATATTAGTAACCATGGAGCTACTTAGTTTACTTTAGAGGTGCATGAGGCTTATTCAAAAAAATGAGGAGAGGTGCATGGATGCTTATGCTAGATTGTTGAACTATTTGGGAGGCTCAGAACAAGGAGATGTCGGGCAGAGGAGGTGATTAGGAGAACAATGGACGTGATGGGTGAGATGGAGGAGGGAGAGGGCGAGGGAAGGAGCATAAGACGGAAGGGGGATGAGGCACGAGTGCTGGGACAAGTCAGGGAGTAAAGTGGGTGAGACCGGGTCGAGGGTGTGTGAAAATTAATTGTGATGCGGAGGTGAGGGAGGGAAAGAGTACAGGGTTGGGTGTCGTTTGCTAGGGGAAGGACGAAGGGGCCAGGTGGGCTATCGCGAAAGAAAGCCGAGTTGTGCATCCAACCATGGACGTGAAGGCAGAATATATGGTCCTCGGGATGAAGGAAGCTACTGAAAGAGGGCTAATGGAATAATGGACTTAGCTATCGAGAGTGACTACAAGGAGGTCGTGGATTGGATCAAAGATGGAGCTATAGGTCGAAGCCCCATTTTCTTGCTGCTGGACGAGATTAGGCGATTAACTCCTATGTTTCAGAGTGTTCATTATTAGGCGTTTGTGCCTCGCAACTCTAATAGAGAAGCGCACGAGTTGGCTCATATAATGCTAAGTTCTAATGGTAGGAAGGTTTGATCTAGTCTGCTTTCGGGCTACATTGATGCTTTGGTACGCTTTGAAGTTAATGATATTTCTTAATCCCGCTTTGGGAATTCAAAAAAAAATCGACTACTCCCTCCATTTATTAATGTTCTATCCATTTTTTACTTAGGGTCTTTTTTTTAATGTTCTACTCATTTCTATTATTTCCATATTAATCTCTTATATCTTCATTTTTGTAATACATTCTATTTACCAACTACTTTCCCATTTTCATTCTTTGTTCATTTTCCTTAAGAATTGTGTATAAAGCAAATAGTAAATCACTGTGGACGTTCATCCGCACCGCCCGGCGACCCCGTGCGGGACCGACCCGGTTTTCATCGCGGCGGCCACCAACGCGGCTGATAAGTGTAGTTTGTAGTGCCTATTTCGTAGTATTTTGGTCCCTTTTCCTTGCGGAATCGCTCCTTGGGAGCGGTTCATGAGCTACTTATGCTTCCTCTAGCTCGTTTCAGGTTCCCGAGGCCATTAGTGAAGAGTTGGAGTGATTCCGACTCAATACATACACTTTTCGGAGCCAACGAAGCCGAGGAACGATCTCTCGATGCCTTGGATTCGACCCCGACACCTTGGGACCCAATCCTGAGCCTCCGAGACCCGATCCCGAGTCCCGAGAATCGAGGAGAAGTTCATGTGAAGCAAGGAGGAACCAAAAGGATCATATTGGAGGCCTACAAGCAAGACTCATCCCCGACGGGTATGCACCTCATCTCGTCCGAGATGAAGTGCGCTTTTAGAGGGGTCACTACCAGGCCGTCCCGGTCGGGACCAACCCGTCCCGGTCGGGATGACAGGCCGTCCCGGTCGGGACCAAACAGCTATAGCCGAACCTCTTCTTTCCTTCCTCCTTCATTCTTGTACCCCTATAAATACTTCCCTCTTGTATTGTTTATGTATCATATATTACCCTAGACTATCTTAAGCTTCTCTACAACATATAAACCCCAGATTTAGTTCCTCACGTTAGATTTAATCTCTCTTTAATCCTTAGTTAATCCTAGTTAATCTTAGTTAATTAGTTCTTGTATTAAGAAGATACTTGAAGATCTCTCCAAGCTTGACAACCTTGGGATTTATTTGAGTTTCCTATTTATGCAAGTTATCATCTTTTCTTCATCCTATTATTGGTATAATCTTCCTTTCTCTTATTCTTTGTTATTATTTCAAGTTTGAATCTTTACTTAGTGTTTATTGTTATTGTTCATATTGTTCTTGATAATGGATGTTAGGGTTATGATGTTGTTTTATCTTTTCATTGTTGTAGTTAGTTTGAACATGTGTGAGTAGTCTTTTTGTGGGTTAGTAGGGGGATTAAGGGTAGAATATGGGTGATTAGGGTTTGATTAGGGGTAAAGGATGAATCTTTGTTGTTAGTCACATACTTGGCACACCATGTGTTTGTTAAAATGCTTGTTTGAGTTGTAGTGGCCATGCTTCTCATGCTAGTGTTCCTCTACTCATTGTTTGTCTTGTTTGTGGTCATGTTGAGGATAGTGTTGAGGATAGTCTAAGTAGCGAGAGCCCGGACATACCTCGATTAGAGTCTAAGTTGCGAGAGCCCGGACTCACCTTGTCATCGGTCTAAGTAGCGAGAGGCCGGACCGACTCTAGCACTAGGAAACACCCATACCCATGATCAACCCGACCACCCTACTATTCTTATGAACCCGACCTAACCCACTTCCTTCCATATTTGATTTCAACTTCTTGTTTAGTCATCTTTTATTCTAGTTTACTTGTTATTTCGATCACTAGCATTTTTTAGCATTGTTTTAGCCTAGCTCATCATTAGTCTAGTTCTTACCTCTCCTCTACCATAATTTTCCATTTATCGCTTCTTTGTGTTTGTTTGGTGATTTAGTCTCGTTTTAGGCCGACTTAATCTAAACCTTGCAACACCGTCTCCGTGGACACGACCCGACTTACCCTAACTACCGTTAGGTGCTAGTTGGTTATTATTTGGCGGTGGGATCCACGACAAATCCCACCATCAATTTGGCGCCGTTGCCGGGGACGGTGCATTGTTTAGACTTAGTTTGCTTATAGCTAGAGTTAGTTACCCTTCTTTGTGCTCTCCCATCATCTCTTGTGCATACTTTCTAGTTTTTCTTGCTTTCTTAGATTTCTTTTTCTTTGTCTCTACTTGTGCTTGTTTATTGTCGTTACCTAGTGCCCATAAAGCACTAGGTATTCTCACGTTTGTTCTAGTGTGTAGTGTATGCCTAGGCGGGGAGGCGAATTCTTTCTCTTTAATCCAGAACCGGAGAGGCTTTTTCGAGCTTTTCGCCAACGGACGATTAACCGGGTTAGGATCTCTCAACCAAGTGCAAGCAATACTCATCAAGAGCAAGCTCAAGGAAACGATTTTGAGCAAGCATTTCAAGAGACGGCCGAAGGGAATTTCACCAATCCCTTTGGATATTCTAGTCCTAGTTCCCCCTCTTCATCTACATCAACACCGTCTACACCACCATCTTCTCCCTTATATCCAAGAATGCCTAAGTTTTCTTCTCACTCAACATTCACGGAAGACGTCTTGCCGGGACCCAATGCTCTAACGGCCGCTTATGCCGGAAATTTTACGGCCAAGACTCACTTCATATAACTTGTGGAAAGGAATCAATTTAGTGGTTTGCCCACCGAAGACCCGCACCAACACATGGAGACTTTCTCTGATTATTGCGAAGCTATCTCTCAACCCGGGGTTACACAAGATCAAATCCGATGGGTATTATTTCCATTCTCATTAATTGGAAAAGCGAAGCAATGGATCAAGAGTCTCGATAGGGCAACCATGGGCATCGACACTTGGAAGAAGCTTGCATTGGCGTTCTACCAAACTTTCTACCATCCGGAAAAGACTAATTTGCTTAGGGCCTCCATCACCGGTTTCCAACAACGGGATGAAGAGAGCTTTCATGAGGCTTGGGAGCGGTTTAAGTCTTTGGTTAGATCGTGCCCTCATCATGGACTTTCACAATGGTTCTTAGTCCAACAATTTTGGAATGGTCTTTATGAGGACTCAAGAACTATACTCAACATGGGCTCCAATGGTAGGTTTACCGAGGTCGATGACGACCAAACTTGGGCGAGAATCGAAGAGATGGCGGTACATAATTCGCAATACTCTAGGCCTAGGAAGGCAAATCGAGGAGGTAGGCACGAGGTTGATGCTATTACTCAACTAAGCATTGACCTTGGAGCTCAATTGAAGCCCATATGGAGACCATTGACAAGAAGCTCCAAGGCCACCTCACTCAAGTTCAAAGCATTGGTTCCTCCCATCAACACTCAATTCAAGAAGTGAATGCTTTGGGATTTGCACCTCCTTTGCCTTATTATGGGATGTGTGATACTTGTGGAATCGTTGGTCATGATCCAATGAATTGTAGAGGAAGTATTGAACAAGTGAATGCTTTTCAAGCGTTCAAGCAAGGTGCCTCCTACTCTAATAAATACCAAGCTTCCAATCAAGTCCCTCAACAACAAGCCTTTCAACACCAACAACAACATCGTCCCTATGTTCCACCTCCTTTAAGGGACAACAACCAAGGTTACCAAGGCAACTCAAGGCCTTTCAACAACTTTAAGGAAAGTAACCAAGGTTCATTCAACAACAATCAAGGGTTCCAACAAGGGAACTTCAACCAAGGTTATCAAAACCACAACCATGGCAACAATCAAGGCCTTAACCAAGGCAATTCTCATGGGTTCCAAGGGAACCGTCAACATCAAGCAACTCAAGGCAATCAACAACAAAGCAAGCCTAGGAGCCGGTCTCCTATTCATGACTATGGTACTCCATTAGCCCTCACCGATACTCCGCATAATTCATCATCCCCACCACGGGATTTCAACATACAAAAGCAAATGATGGATATGCAAAGGAATACTCAAGAAATGCAAAAGAGGCAATTGGAGACACAAATGTCACAACAAGGAACCATTGCTCAAATTCTAATGGATAACAAGGAAATGAAAACTCACATGAAGATGATTGAGAATCAAGTATCACAACTTGCAACGGGAAGTTCTTCAAGACAAAGAGGGCAATTACCTCCTCAAGGGGTAACTCCGAGTTTCGAGCATGTGAATGCTATTACCACTAGGAGAGGTACATCTTATAACCCTCCTCCACCCCCGAATGAGCAAGAGCCAACAAGAGAAGTTGTGCCTCCAATTCAAGAAAGCTCAAGCTTTGATAATCCAATGGAGCAGCAAGTCTTATGGGAGATTGAGAAACCCCAACAAGACAAGCTTCCCCCACTTCAAGCAAAAGACAAGGGTAAAAGGAAAGTGTCGTTTGAGGAGTCCACCCCTATTGAGCAAAACAAAATCCAAATCAAGTTGCCTTTCCCAACAAGGCAAATGAAGACCAAGGTAGACTCTCAATATGAAAAGTTCCTTAACATTGTGAAGAAATTGGATGTTAGTGTCCCATTCACCGAGCTACTTACCCAAATCCCGACATATGGAAAATTTATGAAAGAAATCTTGGCTAGGAAGAGATCCATCGACAAGGAAGAGACCATTGCGTTCACAAGGGTAGTGAGCGAGCTCATTTAAGGTTCTACGCTTCCAAAGTTGAAGGATCCGGGTAGATTCTCGATCCCTTGCACCATAGGCCACTACAATATCGAAAGAGCATTATGTGATTTGGGTGCGAGTGTGAGCATCATTCCTTATTCTATTTGTTGCCGACTTGTGATGAAGGAGCTTAAAAGTACTTCTATCACACTCCAAATGGCCGATAGTTCATTCAACCGACCATTGGGGATGCTAGAGGATGTGCCGGTGAGAATCGGTAAGTTCTTCATTCCGGTTGACTTCATCGTGCTCGATATGCGGGAATATGCAATCACTCCCATTATTCTCGGGCGCCCATTTCTACATACCGCCGGTGCTATGATCGATGTGAAGAATGGTAGGATCACCTTCGAGTTAGGCGAAGAGAAGCTCGTGTTTGACCTCCAAGGTAACACTTCGCCTACTAATGATGAGTCATGCAATATGATCCAAGCCAAGAAAAACATTGATCTAGGGGTTGAGTCGGGACAAAGCTTGAACAAGAACTCTTGTGAACTTGAGGATGATGACTCCGAGATTGGAGAAGATGAGTGCCCATATCACGGGCTTGATGACAAGTTGAAAAGCAAGGAGAAGGATGAGCCTCCCTTGGGGCCAAATGAGGACCGGTGGACGTTTGGGTATGTCCCCAAAGACCAAAAGTACAAGTTCAAGTCGTTGAACTTGGAAGATCGGGATGCCCCGGGAACGTCAAGGCAAGGCCATGAAGAGCCTTGGTATGTGGTTGGTTATATCTCGAGCTTGATTGAAGACTTTGCTAGGGCCTTCGACTTGTTTCTTCGTGCCCTTGATGGAGATGGAACTAATTTTGGTTGTTGAAAAAGATTGAAGAATATACCACCTTGGTTTGACGGAGTTCCACAAGAACCGTCTCTTTGTATATATCTCTTTCTCTTGTAGTTTGTTTGGTTTTGTGAATTTCTTGATTATTTGGATGATTGATGAGCGTTGTGAGGGAGGGAATTTGATATGTATTTGAGTTTATTGTGATAGGTGTGAAGTGGAAGTGATTCCTAGAGAGGAATGGTCATTGTTTGAGCTTGGGTCGTGTGAAGGGAAGTCAGTTTTTGAAGCTTGGAACGAGCTTTTGGGAGCTATAAAGGGTTAGGAGACTCTTCCCGGCCTAGAAAAGGTCATCCCGTCCGGGATGGAAGGCCCATCCCGACCGGGAAGGAACTCATTCCGTCCGGGATGAGGTGCACAAAAGATGGGTCTACTGACAGCTCATCCCGACCGGGACGAGACGGTCATCCCGACCGGGACCACCCATCCCGACCGGGATGGACCCCCTGTCCTCCTTTGGCATTTTCTTCATCATTTGAGTCCACCCAACCATTGTATACCCCCTCCCAACCTCCCTACATGTCCTTACCCTCATTATATGACCCTTACACCTCACATACACATTCACCTCACTTTCTCGTCACATTAAACCGACTTTCACAATCAAAACCCACTCCATTTTACTTTGGTGCCCCAACCATGGAACCGTACCGCGATTGGGAAGGAATAAAGACGACGACAACTTGCTACATGCCGATATTGATTTATGAGACGATAGAGCGAGTGAGTTGCTAACCGTACGGTACGACAACTATCCTCTCTTTTCCGTTTTTATAGCTTGTCATCATTTGCTTATTCCCTTTCCCTTATATCCTTTGTGTCATGGTGGCCTTCGAGGCCTTAGTAAGGTTGCTCCCGACTCTCGATGACGTGACTACATCGAGAGTCATTTCAAAATCCAAATTTTTCAAGATTTTCACACCTTTTTGTAGGATTTAGTCGGATTTAGGCGGAATCCGGGCTAGGTGACTTGATTACACCTAGTCCTCCCCTCCCATTTCCTTTTATTTTCTTCTTTTTATTTCTTCCCCCATCCATATCTTTTCTTGTCTCGGCCCATGGTGACTTGATTACACCCCGGCCGGACGCATTCTACCATTTTCTCCACTTTTCTTTTTGTTTTTTAGCTTTATTTTCGTAGTTTCTTTTCTTTTGTGCTCCCATGGACTACGGTTGAGCATGAGGACATGGCTCGACTTAATTGTGGGGGAGCAATATTCTATCGTAGTTAGTTTTATTTTCGTAGTTTTTCAAAAAATCTTTAAAAACCTTAAAAATTTGAAATTTTTTCATAAAAATCAAAAAGATTTTCTTTTGTGTGTTTTCCTCTTGGGTCGTTGTGTCGTATATTTGTTTTGTATTGTGCGTGTTTTGCCTCCCATCTCCTTATAGGCCACTTAATCACCAATAGCTTTGGAGAGCTTTCAAGACTTCCGGTAACATCTTTATCCCTTTTTCTTCTTTATCTCTTGTGGAGCTTGGAGGAGATTGTGATGTTGTGTGCTCGGGAGGAGCTTTGTAATGTTCGATGTTGGTTGGTTGCTCATTTGGAAGCTAGGGGTGGTGTTTGTGTTATGTATGTGTTCGTTTTGTGTTGTTCTTGTTTTGTTGCTTTTGTTTCTTTTTCTTTCGTTTTCGTTGAGTCTTTGTTTTGTGTTTTGTTGTGTGTCTTGTGTGTAAATGGTTTTCAAAAACCCGGTCTAGAGGCTAGTGTGCGAGTGTTTACTTTCCCTTCCTAGTGGTATAAATCGAGTCTTGGACTTTACTCTAGTAGAATGACCCTAAATCAATGAATTCGTTGGTTCTTTACCTTGAGTCCACCTAGCTTACTAGGGATTTACTATGGGATTTGCATTTTGACCATTATGACCACCCACGGCGTGAAAAGGCCTTGGTTACAGAGTCTCATCCCTTAGGTGACCGTGTCTAGAATCGTTTGATTAGTCCAAGTTCTCCACCTTTTTGTGGGTTTGAAGGGAAGGCGCCGTCCCGACTCACCCATTACCCTACCTCCTACACATATCCACACAATAATTTGCAACTTGTTGATTCCTCTCTTTCTGAATCACAAAGAGATGCCAAAAAGCCAAATTAAGCCAAAAGGGCAAAGAAAAAAAAAAGAAGAAAAAAAAAAGAAAGAAAAGAATGAAGAAAAAGAAAAGGCTCAAAAGCCAAAAAGAAAATAGAAAAGAAGAAAAAGAAATGGCATGGCAACAAACAAAGCAAAAATGCAAAAGAAGAAGAAAATGCCAAAAGAAAACCGTCTCACAAAAATAATCCCCACATCTCAAAATAAGCCTTTTTCCGACTTTTGCCGTAAAGAGCCTACCAAAGGACCGAGTCCCTAGGAAGGATGATAGCGGCATTAGTCGGTCTTCCCTCATTTTGCAATCATTTCCACTTTTTACTTGGACTAGTTAGGCGGTTTCGGACATGGGACGACCCTCTTGGCTTTTTGCTAAAGGGGGCGGGGTCTCACTTACCTACAGCGTCGACTAACACCGTGGTTCATCACTTTCCACCCCGTCGATCGTCCCGTGGTACGTTCTTAGAAGGTTAGGAGAAACCGAGGTAAGTTACCAACGTTTTTATTGCTTTGTCGTCATACTATTAGGGTTTTGTCCATCTTGGTTTGTATTGCTAGCTCGCAAACATTTTCACTTGCCTTGAGTCCTAAACCGGTGCATCTTTCACCGCTTGTTTGAGGGAAGCGGTATTTCTTTTCTTTTGGGTGCAACCCTTGGTCTGTTTGTTTGTATGTTTGTTGTTTATGTGTTTTGTGTCCAGTTGCATCCACAGTTTTGTCGCAAGACCCCACTTGCCTTGCGGAGTGCACTTTTCCTCTAAGTGTACTCGCTTGAGTTGAAAGGGCGTTGGGTGCGCTAATACCCACTCGGCTAGTTTAGTAGATAGTATGTGCTTACTCGAGGGCGAGTAAGGGTTAAGTGTGGGGGAGTTGATAAGTGTAGTTTGTAGTGCCTATTTCGTAGTATTTTGGTCCCTTTTCCTTGCGGAATCGCTTCTTGGGAGCGGTTCATGAGCTACTTATGCTTCCTCTAGCTCGTTTCAGGTTCCCGAGGCCATTAGTGAAGAGTTGGAGTGATTCCGACTCAATACATACACTTTTCGGAGCCAACGAAGCGGAGGAACGATCTCTCGATGCCTTGGATTCGACCCTGAGACCTTGGGACCCAATACCGAGCCTTCGAGACCCGATCCCGAGTCCCGAGAATCGAGGAGAAGTTCATGTGAAGCAAGGAGGAACCAAAAGGATCATATTGGAGGCCTACAAGACTCATCCCCGACGGGTATGCACCTCATCCCGTCCGGGATGAAGTGCGCTTTTAGAGGGGTCACTGCCAGGCCGTCCCGGTCGGGATGACAGGCCGTCCCGGTCGGGATGATCCCGTCCCGGTCGGGACCAAACAGCTGTAGCCGAACCTCTTCTTTCCTTCCTCCTTCATTCTTGTACCCCTATAAATACTTCCCTCTTGTATTGTTTATGTATCATATATTACCCTAGACTATCTTAAGCTTCTCTACAACATATAAACCCTAGATTTAGTTCCTCACATTAGATTTAATCTCTCTTAAATCCTTAGTTAATCCTAGTTAATCTTAGTTAATTAGTTCTTGTATTAAAAAGATACTTGAAGATCTCTCCAAGCTTGACAACCTTGGGATTTATTTGAGTTTCCTATTTATGCAAGTTATCATCTTTTCTTCATCCTATTATTGGTATAATCTTCCTTTCTCTTATTCTTTGTTATTATTTCAAGTTTGAATCTTTACTTAGTGTTTATTGTTATTGTTCATATTGTTCTTGATAATGGATGTTAGGGTTATGATGTTGTTTTATCTTTTCATTGTTGTAGTTAGTTTGAACATGTGTGAGAAGTATTCTTGTGGGTTAGTAGGGGGATTAAGGGTAGAATATGGGTGATTAGGGTTTGATTAGGGGTAAAGGATGAATCTTTGTTGTTAGTCACATACTTGGCACACCATGTGTTTGTTGAAATGCTTGTTTGAGTTGTAGTGGCCATGCTTCTCATGCTAGTCTTCCTCTACTCATTGTTTGTCTTGTTTGTGGTCAAGTTGAGGATAGTGTTGAGGATAGTCTAAGTAGCGAGAGCCCGGACATACCTCGATTAGAGTCTAAGTTGCGAGAGCCCGGACTCACCTTGACATCGCTCTAAGTAGCGAGAGCCCGGACCGACTCTAGCACTAGAAGACACCCATACCCATGATCAACCCGACCACCCTACTATTCTTATGAACCCGACCTAACCCACTTCCTTCCATATTTGATTTCAACTTCTTGTTTAGTCATCGTTTATTCTAGTTTACTTGTTATTTCGATCACTAGCATTTTTTAACATTGTTTTAGCCTAGCTCATCATTAGTCTAGTTTTTACCTCTCCTCTACCATAATTTTCCATTTATCGCTTCTTTGTGTTTGTTTTTATCGCTTCTTTGTGTTTGTTTGGTGATTTAGTCTCGTTTTAGGCCGACTTAATCTAAACCTTGCAACACCGTCTCCGTGCACACGACCCGACTTACCCTAACTACCGTTAGGTGCTAGTTGGTTATTATTTGGCGGTGCGATCCACGACAAATCCCACCATCAGCGGCTCCCTCCCGGTCGGAGGCCGGTCCGATCTCGCGTTCGGGGCGATGTGTCGGACCTCGAGTCGGATGACAATTCGGACTTGTACTAGATGGGCGCATGCACCCGTGTTTCCGTTGGAATCGATCGAGTCGTGGTTGTAAATGTTTAAAGGCCGATATGTTTGGTAAGGCGACCTTTTTAGTGAACTGAATTCGTTGCCGATTTGTGGAGTCGCCACCGAGTCAATTATGGGGACTCGAAAGCCGTTCAAGTCAACTTTGATCCTTAGCCGGCTCAAAGTTGAATGGAATGGAACCTAAAGATAAAGACTTGTACACTTAAGCACTCCATGCCAAGAATGACTCTCATTGCCAATGGTTTTGGACATCCGGAAACTGTCGATTCTAAGTAAGGGGTGAGGGTACCTATTGGGAAGCCAACGTCCGCTAGACATCGACACCAAATCCCGCCCGCACGTAGCGGCCTCTACTAATCAATCGGTGGGCTGATAACTTTGTTCCTTTGTTGTGGCGGAAGTACGGTAACATCCATTGTTTTAACCCTATACCTTTTGCTATGTCGGTTGTTTAAGGACAAGTTTTGTCGTCGAAGTAGTTGTGTTTACATTCTTTGGATGCGATTTCACGTGATAAGCAGGCCATGAAAAGATGCACATAGGAGAGTAGAGAGTACTAGTATTATATGTATTAGCAAATCAGTTTTAACGTGATAATACGGATATTAGTCGTTCTCTTGGTATACCTTGCCTGCTATTCTGCTTAAGATGCGTCTGTTCGGTATTAATAGTGATGCGTCGAACCATGTATGACGAGCACCGGGACTAATACGGAACCCGACCATCGCTTTGTTCGGTTTTAGCTTGTCTAGGTTTTGAATTCTGTGTTAGGTGGTTTAGCATGCGATTATAAGGTCATAAAAGAAATAAATCATACGAAAGCAGTAAATGTGAATGTAAGTAAATCACATAGTGAGGAGTTGCAACCTTGGAGTATAGGGTAAACATGACACGATGCATAGATAGTTGAGAACAGATCTCGGAACTACTTGGGTCAATTCAGGGTCTTCTGGTGTTTATGGTTGAAGTTGGGACGTTACGTGTTTTAGTACGTGTAATGGACCTAGTGTCCACATTTGACATTATCGTAGTACATAATGAAAGTACAAAAAATGTAAAGTTTTGTTTAGATGACAACCTAGTGACGGTTCGACTTCGAAAGGTGGATCCTCCTAGCTCGCTTGGTGATTTCGGCAGAGTAACATTTCCGTTGGCTCTTCCTGCGGCTAATCCGGCAGAACTCCGTTACTATTTGCTGGATTTGCGGCTAATCCGGCAGAACTCCGTTGCTAGACTCGGAGTAGCAAGTCAAACACATGCACCTCGGGATCGAGTGGGGTGCTCGAAGGTGAGGAGTAGCGTCGATTTCACTTATCGGGACTACGATCGAGTGGATCGTTTGCTTCGAGTGTCAGAGTGCGAGCCCATAGCGAGTAAAGAGAGAAGGGAAGATGGATGTGTATCGAATGAATGGGGTAGAGGGGGTATTTATAGTTTTTTCGGTTCTCGTCACCCGAATGGACGCCTGAGTCCAGGCGCACCAGAACTCAGGCGCCTGGGTTTAGGCGTGTGAAAACTAAGATGCGCGAAGTGAGGCGTTCGGGATTTGGAAGATACGATTTTGATACTTTCCAAAACCGAGAGTGTACGTATTATTCGTGTCTTGGAGATTAAGCTTCCCCCCTTTTGACCTAGCGTTGTTGTGCCGAGTGGGCCTCGGGTGCGCATCGCGAGGCTCGCTTGGCGTGATGCTGACTCGGTTCGTATTTCGGGTCCGACTCAAGGTCCCGGTGTCAGAATTGAATCTAATTAGTGTCTATGGGATCGTAATGACACGACTAAGGCTGCCTTAATGTTAATTTAATTTTTCCGAGTAATTATTTGATCCGTTCCATAAAAACTATCTAAAACACCGCAAGCTCGCATCGCGTTGCAGTCCGATCGTCATCGGGTGTTTGTTGGGCACTCCTGCAGCCACTGGGTCCAAAACTGGGTGTCTACAGAAGCCCCCACTTTGACTGAGGCTTGGACAAGGCGAAAGTCAAAGTATAGCCACCCAGTTCAATCGAGGATTACGACCAGGTGGTTATCCGGTCGGGTCATTTTAAGTCCGTTGGACTACGTGTTGAGGCTCGCCAGCCAAGGCTTAGAAATCATACTCATGTTCATGCCTGTGGTCGCCTATTGGGACCCGGGCTCGTGTTTGCCATCTCGTTCTAGGTTCGTCATACTCATGTGTTTCACCTTTTCAGATGTTCAAGAATCCGTTCAAATTTGGATTACCATTCGAGTGCGTATGACGTGTTAAGCGTGAATGTGGAAGAAAAAAATGTTCATACGTGTCAGTATTCATTCGAACAATTGCCTTCGGGATGCCTATGACCCCTCGGGCTCGATAAAATAAAATTTCTTTGGGATGCTTATGACCCCTCGGGCTCGAGAATAAAAAATAAAAATGTTCAAGTGCGTCAGTATCTACTCGAACAATTGCCTTCGGGATGCCTATGACCTCTCGGGCTCGAGAATAAAAAATAAAATGTTTGAGTGTGTCAGTATCCACTCGAACAATTGCCGATGCCTATGACCCCTCGGGCAAAATACGTTTGAGCGTGTCACTATCCGCTCAAACTTAAATTGCTGTTTGTTGTGCTTTTGGGATGTCTATATATGACCCCTCAGGCAAAATACGTTTAAACGTGTCAGTATCAGCTCAAACTTAAATTGTTGTTTGTTGTGCCTCCGGATGCCTATGTGTGGACATGACATAGATCCACCCCGACGCGGCCACGCGCGGGTTTGGGTAGGCGAATGAATCTCCATATGAAACGGATCAAATGGAAATTTAAATCGAAGTGGAGTCGCCACCGAACTTTGTGGGAGTTCGGGCCCGTTCGTACCCACTCTATGTCGTAGTGGGCCGTGTACAAAATACGGCCCATTTCCGATGTCAGAGTTTATTGGGTTCGTCCCTTAGCATTTGATACCGATACCGTCACTATCAGTTATCGTGTATTGAATGACTCTCGTGCGCCAACGGTTTCGGGCATCCGGAAACCGAGGTTCTGAGTAAGGGGTGACGGTACGTGTTGGGAAGCCCACAAAGGACACCCAACCCCGCCCGCACATTAGCGGCCTTTACTAGGATATCGATTGACTTTTGAATACGCGCATTAGTTAAACGGGAAAATGATATGCAAAGATTATTTTCCCTAAGCATGTGAATGAAATTGAAAGGGTTTCTATGTTAATTTAATGCAATTAATTCTACGTCGAAGTTGAATTTTAGCATGTGGGTTCATTTTATTACGATAAAATAAACAACCAAAAATTGACAAAAGAAACAACAAACGGTTAGCAACGGTATAACGATATTAACGGTTTGTGCAAATATTGAATTGTGTAGAATGATGCAAGTGAGTTAATGCATGGTTTTGAAAAAGATGTTTCACGTGATTAATTAGGCATGTGTTGACCTAAGTCACAAGAAACGGTTGACGAGACCCGAATGCTATTGTAGGACTCACGGTTTAACATGATAAAGGGCTACTCGACCGAGTCATTGGGGGACTCGACCGAGTGGACCTCGGAAAAAGGTTTTGTCCGGATTTCATGACCCTACTCGACCGAGTTGTTGACCAACTCGACCGAGTACATTGCCACTCGACCGAGTCACTGTGAGACCCGACCGAGTGGAGGTCGTAAAGATATTCTGTTTCGGTTTTTGTGAGGTCACTCGATCGAGTGGCGTAGGCACTCGGTCGAGCGGCACCTGTACGAACCATGTCGTTTGCAATTTTGTTATCGATTTCGAAATTGCTTTTGATTTTGATGACTTTATGAATTGAGCATAAATATTATGGAATTTATACTCGATTCTAAATTTGAATGCTCGTCGTATCCCATATTCGATTATTGAATCGATATGGGATAGTAGAGTGAAAATAAGAGAAAATTGTTTTAAATCGTTTGAATTAACTATCGCGATATGAATAGATTTTCTCCGCGTTTAATAGTGTCGTGATTCTAGCGAATCGTATGACTATTATTTTAGCATCAACGAAAAAATCGCATTAGTTAATTAAATTGACTAGATCGTTAGATTCGACATCCAATTATGTAATTGGTATCGACTCTAACGGATCGACACTTTGCTTGAATTGAAAGACTTGATTCCCTCGGCTTTTGAAATAGAATGCTTGTTTTTGAAGATCGATATGAATATGTGATGCAAACGAAAATAAACGAATTATTGTTTAGGTTGACTCGTTTCAATAATCAAGCGATCGGGGTGATGGGATAACCGACCGGCAACGCTGTGTGCAGTACACTTGTATATTCGGGTTTTCTTATCCCACCATCACTCACACTCGACACAAATCCACGAGTACTTTAATGTTTTATACTAGTTGTATTATCGATATTATGATGCGAAAGCGAAATAAAAAATAAAAAGATACGAAGAAAAAAGAGGGACGACGAGAGAGAGAGGAGAAGGAAGAAGACGGGTTTTGCACCCTCAACCTACATGTTCTTGTCTCGGATAGTACTCGTAGTCGCGGCTTTAACACGGGAGTTTTCGAGGTTTATGGAGGTTGAGTTGTGGTGGTTATGGTGTTGAATTCCTAAAGCTAGGTTTAGGGTTTTGATTCCTAGGCTTGGGCTAGGGTTTGCTTGGTGTAGAGTTTGAATTAGGATTTTGAAATGTGTAAAGTTTAGGGTTGCAAAAGGTTGTTGAAGATTAGGGTTTGTAAAATTGTGTAAAAGTTATGAAATTGTGTGTGCATGGGGTTGCTTATATAGGCAAAGCCTAGGCACCCGGCTAGGGTTACTCGACCGAGTAAGTGACTGACTCGGTCGAGTGGCCCAGTGCGTCAGTCGTCGGGCTTGAAATAGGCCCCCTCGATCGAGTGGGTGGGGCACTCGATCGAGTGGCCCAGCTGGGCGCGCAGGTCCATTGTTTTGGACCGTGACCTGGGTTTTTGATGAGTTTGTGTTTGACTTGGACTTTTGATGTTGTGAATGGCTGTTTTGTGTGTCTCGGAACGACCTTGACCGAGGTTTGACCCAATCTTTAAAAAGTCGGTTTTGTTTCCGGTGTCGGTTTTGGCCCAAATTAGTCTTGTTTGACTCGGAACGGTCCGCTGGGCCTGATTTTGAGGTCAGTTTTGTGAGATTTGTACTCCATAAGTGCTTTAGCCAACAACTAATGGATTTAAGCCCATATCCGAGCGCGTAGAAACACGTTAGCGTCCGATCATCATCGGGTGTTTTTTGGGAAACTACCATAGACACCTGGCAGTCAAAATGCGGGTGTCTACAGAGCCCCCACCCTGACTGAGGCTTGGACAAGGCGAAAGTCAGAGTAGCCACCAGGCCAATCGAGGATTGAAACCTGGCGGACTTCCGGCCGGGCCGTTTATAGTCCATTAGACTTGCGTGAAGGGCTCGCCAGCCACAAGCTAGAAGTCATACCTGAGTTGATGACGATAACTCCGTGGGGAATTGGACTTGTCGCATAAGTCCTGGGTGCGCCTGTATGTAGGCCCATCCCGTGAAATGCCGCCGTTGGCTTGAGCTGGGGAGATATAGTGGGTTGCACGTCCCTGTTTGAGTCGTACCTGTATAAGTCACATAAAATGCATGCAACACGTAGGTAGTAAAATGACTCGCGCTGGGGATTTTCATCATTTTCATCGAGCCATATGTTCCAGAAGTTGAACAATGCTTCGCTCATGTCCACCAAGACACCACCCTTCCTGCTTCTCCAAATCTGGAGAGCTATATCCTGCATGACATTTGTTGGAGTAACAGGT
Organism: Agrostemma githago; assembly: GCA_958450325.1. NCBI lineage: Eukaryota > Viridiplantae > Streptophyta > Magnoliopsida > Caryophyllales > Caryophyllaceae > Agrostemma > Agrostemma githago. The sequence goes on along the minus strand of OY288244.1, from coordinate 20,863,103 downwards.
CGCTATCATTAGAGTAACGCATAAAGTGCATTACAGTAACACAGTCATAGAATTACAGTAACACCCTATTCTGCATAAATGCATTATATATACTGATATGATGCCATTATATTAATATTACCAGGGTTTGTTGATGATGTTTAAACTTATCGTTTTGGAGGATCAAGGGAATAAATTATCTTATGTTGTGGCTGACACTGAAGAAGCATCGTGATGTCCGCCACGGTGCAGACTGAGCAGCTGCCAAGTGATTCATAAGTATGCACCAGTTGTCGATTACAGCATTCGAGAGTTGCTCTCCGGGCGCCAGCGTGGCCAACTCACCACGGGGTATGTTGAAAAAGTCACTGAACCTCACAATCATCTCACTTCAAATATTCGAACGGGTTATGTAATACTCAACGAAAATCGACATTAAAACGCACTGACAAAAATAGGTAATGTAGACCACTTACGATGTACTGTATTTTTCATTTTTATAGAAGACGTAGTTACGTCTTTCCTCACAGACAAAACACACCTGAAAAGCCTGTTATCCCTACACAGAAAGTCCGACAACGTGAGCTGGTCAGGATCCGGGACTTCACAATCAAATGAGCATCCAAGCCTCTCATCGACGACTTGAATGCATCCAAACCGCTTGTCAGAATGAAAAAAGTATGGGTGGAAGACCTTCCTTCCGTCTACTTCCACAGACAAACACTCACCGACCTCCTCATCTCCGCATCTATCCTTATCCCATAGAGACAGCACCAGCGGGCGGTCACTATGTAACTGCAATCCTTCCTGAATAACCTCATTAACCTCAGCTGTCGAGTACAACTGATAGTTAAGATCTTCCTCTTCATCTTGATTTGTATTTTTGGCCTCAAATACCGGCCCCTGCAATGACAGCTCCCTAGCGCGACGAAGCGCCTCACATACTTCATCCACTACCCGGTGAAGCTCTACTCCTCCCCAGAATGTCTGGGATGCTTGTGATGGTACCGGGTCTTCGGGTAATGGATTGCCCGATGTTATCCTCCTTATCTTAGCAGCATGTGAAACCCACCAGTCATGAAATGCGACTGCATTCCTTCCCATCATCAGATCAATCTGATGGACATCCTGCATGAAACAATAATTGTGATGCAAGTATGTACTAAAGTAACAGTGCATGGAATGTAGAATCAACTGACAGAATGTGTAGTGAAGAAGAGAGTGGACACTAAAGTAACAGATAATAGCAACTAAAGTAACAATTTGTATGAATTAAAGTAACATCATACATGTTGGGACAATAATGTAGATAATACAGGTTAAAGTAACGGATATCATGAATTAAAGTAACACATATTGTTCACCAAAGTAACGTCATTTATCTGCTAAAGTAACAGAAGATATGGAAGAGTACCATGCAAATTTACAGACATTCAAGGTTTACATCGTCTGATTCCATGGTTTCCATGTCAGACACGTATAGATTAATTAATGAATTAATGACATGATTACATACGTCGACCGCCCTGGCCCTCAGTTAATTATCATCTTCAATACCACGGGCAAGCTTGATAGTGGTGAACTTATCGCCGTCTTGCATGGGCGATGTCGGATGATCAGACTGACCGCTCTGCATAATCCTGAACGGCGAGGTCGCGTGAGCCTTCTTCACCACACGAAGGCAAAGAGGGTATTCCACATCCGATCGGGTCAGTCGCCCGAGCCCACCACCGATAATCTCACCTGCCAACCGTTCATACATGCGCGGACCATCCCAGTGCTTGATCAGAGGGAGATCACACGGGTTCGGGAGGTTATGGTAGTCAAATCGCTGGAAGTATGTGATCATTAAAAATGGCAAACAGCCAAGTGGGTATGATGGTCGACATAATACAAAGTCCTCGCACGCACTAGCAAGTCCGTTCAGTATGAACGTACACCAGTCAAAGTTTTTAATTTGCTGTACATCTTGCACAGCCTTCAACAATCTCAGATCAACCCCATGATTAGACGTCGGGTTGAAGAAAATCGACATGCTGTAGAGCACAAACATCTGACAGAACAACTCTCCACCCCCCACATCCTTCTTCAGTTTGGTCAGGACCCTTGAGAGAGGGATTGCGTCACAATCATTGACGACTTTGAACTCGTTCCTCCACTTTTTCTTTAGCATAACAACAGCCTCCTCTTCAGCTGCCTTCGACTGACCCATTGGCAGCAGCTCGATAGGGTCCGGTCCATAGGGAAGAAGGAAACAGTCATGTACATCATGCTTGGTCACCAGAAACTGATGGCTCCCACATCTAAATATTAACGTATCGTCGCCGAATAATCTCATGAAATCAGTCGCATATTACACAGGGAAGGTTTTAAGTCGCATTTCAAGTACGCCATACCCAATACTTGAAAGAGCATCCCGCTGCCTCTGGTTTAGATTTGATATTAGTTCAACGAGGAGCTTCGAACTGCACCTGACAGATAACGTATGATCGGCATTGGCGTCACCACCGTCTTCAGTCGACACTTTCTTCAACTTAGACGGCTTCACGGCGGTTTTCTTCCCCCGTCCTGCCTTCTCCTTACCCTTAACTTTCTTCTCACCAGCGTCTACAATTTCACTTCTTTTTGCCATCTGAAATGAGGTATCATCAAAATATAATCACAAATAAGGATAATGGTACGAAATGAGTGGAGGATTACATACACCTCGAACAAAATGGCATAGTATACAGATTAGCTTAACGGTTTGTGAAAACCACAGTAACATATGATATGAATTAAAGTAACCAAATTAAAAGTTGGAGAAAAAGGATCCTTGTTCATGGATTTACGCATTACAGTAACAGACATTATGTATTAAAGTAACGTAATATATGCATTAAAGTAACAAGAAAACACATGCATTGCAAACGATGCAGGTAATATGACATCAGTAACAAGATAAGCTTAGTTCTATAGGTTATTCATAAAAACAACAAATGATACCAGTTAAAGTAACAAATCAGGTTCATTAAAGTAACAAAATTAACACGCAGGGGAAGGCATGTAAACAGAGACTGTATATGATGTGTCGTGTTTATATAGGTTTATTCCCTCGATTCCGTTGTCTTTTCCAGTCGGAACGCGCTCCTTAGAGCTGTTTCTTCTAACATTTTTCTTTGAGTGAGTGTTTTTGTAGCTTCTACACGATTTCAGGTCTTTATGTGCATTTACACTCATATCTGGTTAGAAGAACGATCTCGAGACAAAAGCCGTGCTTTAGGACGTCTAGGCGAAGAAGAAATGAGAAATGTCGATTCGTTGGGCCTTGGAAAGTGGCCCATTGCTTCTTCTATTGGTGTTGTGCGCGCCAACCTGCCCTGACAGGCGGCCTGCTGGCCGGCCGGCATGAGACAAAGGCATTTTAAGCTTGAATTTTTAGTGTGCTTCGGCCCCTGCATGTGGCAGGCTGCCTGCCAGCCGGCCGGCGTGACACGCAGCCCATTTCCGCCTATTTTTTGTATAACTAAGGGTTGTATCATTTTCCCCATCATCAATTTTCATACTTAGAAAAATTTACATTAGAAAACTCATGACTCTTAGGATTCTAGCACTCGGTTTCAACTCGTACTCGATTTCGGTAATTTCGTTTTATGCAATTTTCAGTTTTACGTTTCAAACTTCATCATAAATTACTTAGTTCGTCGTAATTATCTTTATTTGCAATTCGTTGTTCCGTTTAGTTCGTTAGATTCCCGTTCGTTTATCATTAGATTTATTTGCTTCACCTTTTTATCATGAATTTCATGTATGCGATTAGTTGTTTCGTAATCATCATGCGTAGCTAATTTTCTCGCTAGGGTCGAGGGGGATCGATGGATTATTATATGATTATGTCGCTTTGATACTAAATTTATAATTATGCTAGTACCACTTTCGCGCGTTTTGTTTGTCGATTAATTTGTTAAAGGCCACAACATTTTAATTTGTTTGGGAAATTCTAGTTCCTGTGTGAAAGCCGAATTAGGATTAGATCACGCGCGATTTGGTAGGGAGTGTAATAAGTTGCGAGAACCCGTTAGATCCTTCCTAGGTTGACACGATTCGAGAGGACGTGTTATAGCCGACTAACATGTTTATGTGTTTATTATTATTGTCGCATAATTGTCGAACATCTATCATGAACCCGTGACCTTAGTTTTCATCTCATTGTTAGATTCGATTATTTAGTATCGCATTTTAGTGGTTTTTTAATATTTTTCCATCAATCAAACCGGTTTGAGCATTTTAGAATCAACATAGCTATTAGACTAGTTTAACTGTTTCCCTATGGATTCGATACCTTGCTTGCCGCTATCTTCTTGTTAGTAGCATTAGGTTTACCTTGATTGGGTGAGACGACTTAACCCGTATCAAATTTGGCGCCGTTGCCGGGGAAACGGTTTTTCTTGTTTTTTAGCTTGTTTCTTTTTTGCTCTCTTTCGTCTCAAGGAATTAAAACTCCTTGAGATTGATCTCACTTTTCTATTGTAGTTTTGCTTATGCCTAGGTCTTTTCGGTCATCAGAGCTTACTCCATTCGACCCTGAACCCGAGAAAACCTTTCGTAGGCGACGACAATTTTGGAGAGAGATTTCCGCAGCTGCCGATCTTGCGACTTTGGAAGCTATTCATACTGAATTTGTAGCTGAGAATCAGTCCTTTGAAGAGGAACATCAATCTCAGTCCGAGATCGTTTTACCACCTCCTCCTATTTTAAAAATGCCGAAGCTTTCTAGTCATTCGGAACCCGAGCAAACTGCTCTTCCTAAGTTGGTTAAACGACCAACTGCCACTCAAGGTACATTTGAGATTCGACCCGCCTTCATTACTTTGGTGGAAAAGAATCAATTCGATGGCGACCCTAAGGAGGATCCTCACAAGCATATGAGGATATTTACTGATTATTGCTCCACGATTCCGCTTCCGGCCGAGGTAACTCAAGAAGAAGTCATGGAGATGCTCTTCATGTTCTCACTACGAGATTCCGCTAGAGAGTGGATAACGGACCTTGATAAAGTCACTGAGAGGATCACCGATTGGAATTCTCTTGCTCTTGCCTTCTACAAGCACTATTACCCTCCACAAAAGACGAACATGCTCCGTAGTCAAATCACCAATTTTCGTCAAACTCCGAACGAGAATATTCATGAAGCAAGGGAGCGGTTTAAGATGCTTGTGAAGGAATGCCCGCACCATGGTTTTCAGGTTTGGTTTCTTTGTAACCAATTTTATAACGGGTTGTATGATGATTGCAGGAGTACACTTGACTCGGCATGTAATGGGCGATTCCAATGTAACGTGGATGATGATAAGGCTTGGCAAACAATAGAGGAGATGGCATCTCATCACTCCCGATGGGGTAATCCACGTGGTAATACTCAATCAAATTCCGGTGAAAGTGGGTCCTCGAATGCCGTGGCTATTCAATTAGCCGCTTTGGCTAAGAGGTTTGATTCATTTGAAGTGTCAAATTCTCAAGGGGGAGGGGGCATGCATCAAGTACATGCCATGCAAGATTATGCATGTGTTTGTTGTGGTGCCGCGGACCACCAAGCTCAAGATTGCCTAGGCTCCATAGAACAGGTGAATGCGTTCCATTCTATGCGCCCTCGTTATCTATATATGAATCAACCGGGCTATGATGCATCTCTCTTGTCTTACAGAAGTACTAATGTCTTGAACCCGCCTATTACACCACCCTATGTGCCCCCGCACAAGCAGCATCTCCAGAATCAGCGGAATTTTCAGAATCAAGAAAATTTTCAGAACCACCAGCAATTCCATAATTAAGGGAATTTTCAGAATCAGCAGAATTTCAGAAATCAAAGGAATTTCCAAAATCAGGGAAATTTTCAGCAGCGACCTCACTCGGGTCAACATCAGCAAAATTTTGGCAATACTAATCAGAACTTCGGGAATTCTCATCAGAATTTCGATACTAGTCAGCAGAATTTTGGCCAATCCTCATCACAAGCTCAAGGTAATTCTTCTTCTTCTTCGAGTTCTAATGAAATGGTTGAGCTTCGTAATATGATGCAGATGATGGCCAAGACCCAGGAATCTATGATGGCTCAAATGCAAAAGAATGATCAAGCTAAGGATAATGCCATCAAGAATTTGGAGAACCAACTGGGACACCTTGTCGCGTCACAAGCAACGCGTCAACAAGGTAAACTCCCTTCTCAAGGTGATCAACAGCACGATACGGCTAATGCGATCACTCTTCGTAGTGGCACACACTATGAAGGTCCGTCGATGCCTAAGGATGATTCACCGGCCGAGAAGGAGGAGGTTTTAGTGGAAGATGTCAATGAGGATGCAATTGTGGAAACTCCAAGTGATGAGCGAGTTCCACCACCCACTACTCCCGTTCCCACTCCGACTAGTCCAACAATTCAAGTACCATTTTCGGGTCGATTGAAGAATCGAAAGGAAACTACCCAATTTGGCAAGTTCATGGAGGTTGTGAAGAATTTGCAGGTTACGGTCCCATTTATCGAGCTCATTATGCAGGTCCCATCTTATGCAAAGTTTATGAAGGACATCTTGACTCGAAAGAGAAGCATTGGTGAGGTAGAAACCGTCGCTCTTACTGTAGAGTGTAGTGCTTTTTTACAGAACAAGGCCCCACCAAAGCTAAAGGACCCCTGTAGTTTTTCGATTCCTTGCACTATTGGCACCTTATCGATTGATAAGGCTTTATGTGATTTAGGTGCTAGTGTAAGTGTCATGCCTTACTCCGTTTGTGAAAAAATTAATATGGGTCCTCTTAAGTGTACTAGTGTCACTTTGTAGATGGCGGATCACTCTATAAAACGCCCTTTGGGAGTTTTAGAAGACGTGCCCGTTAGAGTTGGAAATTTTTTTATCCCGGTTGATTTTATCGTCCTTGACATGGCCGAGGACACCCAAATTCCCATAATTTTGGGACGGCCATTTTTGCACACCGCCGGCGCGGTGATTGATGTCAAGAACGGTAAATTGACCTTGGAAGTGGGTGGAGACACCATTGTTTTCTGCTTAGATAGTACACTTAAGAATCCGATGATAACGGATTCTTGTTGCATGAATGATGTTATGGATGTTTTAGTTCATGATTCTATGGAGGCGTCCCTTATACGGGATCCCTTAGAAGCTTTGATATGTTTGGAAGCGTGTGCAGGTGATGCCTCCGTTGACTCTGCTGTTGTTGATGCCTTAGAAGCTGCTTTGGAAGGAAGGATGCTCACGGAGGAGCAAGGTGTCGATGTAACCAACATCGTACACACCTCATTTGCAATAGACATAACCGTCCCGGAGCGTAAGCCACTTCCGTCTCACCTAAAATATGCCTTTTTAGACGATACCAAGAGCTTTCTCGTGATTCTAAGTGCAGATTTAACTGAGAAACAACTTTCTGATTTGTTAGTTGTTTTAAAAAAAATAGGAAAGCTTTGGGGTATAGTCTTGAAGACTTGAAGGGAATCAGTCCCGATTTCTGTATGCATAGAATTAATCTTGAGGAAGGTCATCGTCCTTGTGTCCAGGGTCAACGTAAGTTGAACCCAAATATGCAAGAAGTTGTTAAAAAGGAAGTTATGAAATTGTTGGATGCGGGAATTATTTATGCGGTTCCCGATTCAAAATGGGTGAGTCCGGTACAAGTTGTACCTAAGAAGGGAGGGAGTACTGTGGTCCCGAATGAGAAGAATGAGTTAATCCCTACACGAATTGTGACGGGATGGAGAATGTGTATAGATTATAGGAAGTTGAACACCGCTACACTTAAAGACCACTTCCCATTGCCCTTTATCGACCAAATGCTTGAGAGACTAGCTTCTCACAAATATTTTTGCTATTTAGATGGATATTCGGGATTTTTCCAAATCCCGATACACCCCGCCGACCAAGAAAAGACCACGTTCACTTGTCCATATGGCACTTTCGCATATCGCAGAATGCCATTCGGGCTATGTAACGCACCCACCACCTTTCAAAGGTGCATGATGAGCATCTTTTTCAACTACATCGAGTCCATTATGGAAGTGTTTATGGACGACTTTAGTGTGTATGGTATGAGTTTCTCAGCTTGTTTAGCTAATTTGGATACCATTTTAAACCGATGTGTCGAGGTCAGTTTGATCTTGAATTGGGAAAAGTGCTATTTTATGGTCACTGAGGGTGTTGTTTTGGGTCATGTGGTCTCCGAAAAGGGCATTCAGGTGGATAAAGCAAAGGTGCAAGTGATTGAGCAATTGCCCTTGCCGGTTAATGTAAAGGGAGTGAGAAGTTTCCTTGGTCATGCGGGATTTTATCGCCGCTTTATCAAGGACTTTTCCAAAATTGCTAAGCCACTTACACAATTGCTCCTAAAGGATGCCCCTTTCGACTTTACTAATGAGTGTGTGGAAGCTTTTGACAGGATTAAGCATGCCCTCATTTCTGCTCCGATTATTCAGTCACCGGATTGGAATTTGCCATTTGAGATAATGTGTGACTCGAGTGATTATGCTGTGGGAGCGGTTTTGGGCCAAAGAAAGGACAAAGTCTTGCATGCTATATACTATGTTAGCAAAACACTTGATAATGCTCAAGTTAACTATGCAACCACCGAGAAGGAATTGCTAGCTATAGTATATGCTTTGGAAAAATTCAGAACTTATTTGGTTGGATCGGAAGTCATTGTTTTCACCGATCATGTGGCTCTTAAGTACCTCCTTGCAAAGAAAGAAGCGAAGCCCCGACTACTTCGATGGATCTTACTACTTCAAGAGTTTGATTTATCGATCCGGGATAAGAAGGGAGCTGAAAATGCCGTTGCGGATCATTTATCGAGGCTTAGAGTTGAGGAGGAAGGAGTTGTCATCCCAATAGATGACTCTTTTCCCGATGATTCTCTCATGGCTTTAAGTACCGGTGAAAGCGAAGGACCTTGGTATGCGGATTATGCTAATTATTTAGTTGGCAAGGTATTACCTTCCGATCTTTCTTATCAACAAAAGAAAAAATTTCTACATGATGTTCGGCAATTTTTCTGGGATGATCCTTATTTATTTAAAGAGTGTGCTGATGATGGTATTTTTCGTCGATGTGTCCCTCAATGGGAAGTTCGAGGATTTTAGAAAGTTGTCATTCATCACCATATGGTGGCCATCATGGACCGAGCCGAACCACGGCTAAGGTCCTCCAGTCTGGTTTTTATTGGCCAACCTTATTCCGGGATGCCCAAGCTTTTATTATGTCCTGCGACGCATGTCAAAGGACCAGTAATATTTCTAGGAGCCATGAGAAGCCTCAAAATGGGATTCTCGAGGTAGAAATTTTTGATGTCTGGGGTGCAGACTATCAAGGCCCGTTCCCGTCATCCAAGGGCAACCGATATATTTTGGTTGCGGTTGATTATGTCTCCAAGTGGGTGGAGGCGGTAGTATCTCCTGCTAATGATGCTAGAACGGTGATTTCTTTATTTAAAAAGACTATTTTTCCCCGCTTTGGTGTTCTAAGGGCGATTATTAGTGATGGCGGAAGCCATTTTCATGAGAAGTGACTTGATGCTTTACTTGCTAAGTACGGTGTCTCTCATCGTATCGGTCTTGCCTATCACCCTCAAACGAGTGGGCAAGTTGAGGTGTCCAATAGGGAAATCAAGTCTATTCTCCAGAAGGTCGGGTCCAAAGCTCGAAAGGATTGGAGCTTTAAGCTAGATGATACACTATGGGCCTATCGTACTGCCTTTAAAACGCCTATTGGTACTTCGCCTTACCGATTGGTCTATGGCAAGTCATGCCATTTACCGGTCGAGCTTGAGTATAAGGCTTGGTGGGCGATTAAGGAGCTTAACTTGGATCCACATTTGAGTGGGGAGAGGAGACTTATGCAGCTAAATGAGTTGGAGGAATTCTGTCTTGGTGCCTATGATAGTGCTCGAGTTTATAAGGAGTGCACCAAGCGGTGGCATGACAAGCATATCCTTCACCGTGAGTTCAATGTGGGAGATAAGGTATTATTATTCAATTCTAGGCTCCGGTTGTTTCCGGAAAGTTAAAATCTCGTTGGTCCGGACCTTTTTCTGTCACCCATGTGGGTAAATTTGGCTCGATTGAAGTCGAGAACGATTCAGGTGAACGATTCAAGGTGAATGGTCAACGTTTGAAACTATATCATGAAGGTGCTCAGGTTGGAGCGATTGAAGTTATACATCTTCATCCCGTTCCCTCATACCACTAAATCGAGAAATTCATCCAAGTCGTGCGGGACTATAAACCAGCGCTACCGGGAGGCAGCCTGAGTATGTAAATAATTTCCCTCATTCTCGTTTTTTTTTATTTTTTTATTTTTTTTAAACTTAGTGAGGATGAGAGGAGGGACTAACGTTTTGAAGATGCGCAGAATCATCGGAAATAACTTGATTTGGAGATATTAGTGAAATAAGGAGAAGGGAAAAATTCATCGTACTTGTGATAATATAGCAGGTCAGCTCAGCCTAGGCCTAGGGGGCCTATCGACTTTAGGGGCCGAGGTACGAGTTGAATTTGAACTCGAAAAGAAGGATTTGTGCACCTCAGCCTGAGCCCAGGCTGCCTATAGACTTCAGGGACCGAGGTACAAAGAAAAAATAAGGAAAATTGGAGCAAAAATCTCAAAAAAGGCAGTCCGGCCGGTCAACCGGCCCCCTGTCCATACCGGCTGGCTGTGAGAGAAAATTTTCGATTTAAAAAATCAAAATTAATGAGGAGGTCAGTCCGGCCGGCCAGCCGGCCCCCGGTCCAGACCGGCTGGAGCGCACATCAGACCCCCAAACCCATTTTCTCGTTATTTCCTTCCTTCTTTCAACCCTCTCTAACTTCTCTCTTCTCTCTCATCCCCCAAACCCCAATTTCCCCAATTTTCCCAGGTTCATCTCCTCCTCTTCTTCACTCCCTCTCCTCAAAATTTCCCATTTTCCCCCAAGTTTGCTACTTTCAGCTGATTTGCAATGCCTCCTCGGAACAAGCGCACCAGAAACGACCATGCTCAACCCGACATTGATTCTGATCCAGTTTTTCCGGTCGTAATTTTTACCACACTTGACCAAACGGTTTCAGAACTTGAGAAAGCGGTCTATTGTTCGTACTCGTTTTATCGATCGTGATGCTATGCGAACTTTAGGCTTAGATTCTACTTTGGAACTTTTGTTTAAAGGTGTTGGTATGGGTACATTTTTTACGATGCGTCGTAATACGTTTACTCAGCTTACGTTGTAATTTCTGAGTTCATTTGAGGTAAATAAAAATAGACGGTCTGGTAAGATTTTTGTTGAGTTCCGTCTCCTGAAAACTAGTTTTAAGCTGATTCTGAAGCAGTTTGGGGAGTGCTTTGATTTAAAGGATTATGAGGACCGTTCACCACCCGAGTATGCTAACTTTAGGGTGGGTGATTTTTGGGAATGCATTGCTGATGCCCCGTACACTACCGCGGGGCATATGAGTTCAAATAATATTCATAATCCGGTTATAAAGGTTTGGCAGAGGTTTATGGGAAGGACGATTTTTGCTAGAAAGGAGCCACATAATGTGCGCACCGAGGAGGTGTCTATTTTGGGCTCGTATTTGCGGCGTAAGCCGAAGGTGTGGCATATTAATCTTGCCTATCACCTTGTCCTCCAGTTTAGGAGAATAGCTACGGCCGTGGCCGATGTTCCAATTTATATAGGCGGGTTAGTCACGCATTTAGCTCTCCGGTTGGCCGCTTTTCGCGAAGCGGATCATGATCTGGTCCATGGCGAGAATATCCTTAGCCTCAGATATTTGGCTTCTCTTAACTGGTTTTCTTCTAGGCATCAGAATCGTTGGGCTTGGCTTATTCATGAGCGGGCGACTATTATTTTGCAAGCCGGGTCGGTTTTGTCACTTGAGGCTGATCAGCCTAATTATTTCTTACCCGTCGCTGCCCCTAGCTCTCTTCCTTCGTCGCATGTTGTTACCTATACTCATCGTCCAACGAGCGAGCCTAGTACCTCCCATTCTAGTACCTCTCAGCCCGCTTCTGAGCCCGGTCCATCTCAGCCTGCTTCTGAGCCCACCACCACCACTACTTTTGAGCAGCCCCCTCCACCACCCCAGTATGCTCCCCTCCATCCCGATTTGATTGCATGGATGGAGCGCATGGAGTTGAGTGTTGGTTCGTCCCGTTCTGATTTTGATACTTTTCGCACGGAGACTCGTGCCGACACTGCTGCTACTCACGCTCGCCTAGACAAGTTATATGTTGATCAGTGTCTCGGGATGTATCCCGTATATGATGACTATGCTAGGCGTGCGGCTGTGCCATCACAGGGCCCTTATCCGTCGTACTTTTCTTGGCCCGTGGGTGGTTATAATGACCCTTCGATCCATGGCGGCTTCCATCTTCACACTGACTATTTCAGTGCCCCGACGGGCCCTGTTTTTGGAGCCGCTAGTGATTATCAGGGAGGTGGTTGGTATACAGGTGGTGCGTCAGGCTCTGGGACTGCTGCAGATGATGATATGGAGGATGATGATTTTGGTGATGATGATGATGATCAGTAGCGGATTGCTGACTCCGCTACCTCTCCGTGTATATTTGGTATGTCTTTTCTCTATCCTCGGATTTTATTTGTGTCCCCCACCAATTTTGAGTCTGTATGATATGGACATTGAGGACAATGTCGAGTCTAGCGTGGGGGAGTTTTTAGTATTTCTAGTTTTATTTCCTTGAGTCTTAGTGTTTGTCTATGATACCGATTATGCCGCAATGATGATAATTTGCACTCTTTAGGCTACCTACTCATTCCTAATTGGTATTCATTTGACCTTTGTTATGTGCAATAATAATTAATCGATAAGCATGCAACCAACTGAGCTATAATTTGTGGTTCCCGTTTAGACCGACCTTGCATTTAGGCTTTAGCTACAAAATTGGTGAGATTTAGAGTCTCCTGTAGCCAGTACATTCATACCTGGCTACCACTTAGGATTGTGTGTAGGTCTCCTCGTGGAATATGCTACTTCAATACGCATAAGTATGGTGTTTGCCCCTTTATTTTGACTAACTTGCCTAGTGATCATTTTTGGGACATTTTCATTTTCATCTACTTCAATTCGTTTTCTCCTTGGCTAAAATGTTAAAGAATTCACAAAATGAACTACAAAATCAAATTTGCCTACCCAACCAAGCTTGATGAAGTAGGTCACCTAGTGCGTTCTATGCTCGTTATTGTGTGAATATGGAGAATTTTGATGGAAGTTTGGATGTGGTTGACTCTGTTTCAAGGGAGTTTTTAGATCTTGTCCGGGTCAATTTGGGTTAATGTATATATTTGCTTCTAATTTCATCAAGGTAAAAAAAAGTTCAAAAAAAAAAGAAAAAAAGCGAAAAAGAATCGAAAAGAAAAAAAAAAGGAAAAAATCAAAACAACATAAATATGTTATTCTCGTTACTTATATTTTCCGTTTACTTGATGAAATTCGAGCGCCCTCTTTTTTTACCCCGGACTCGTTCTCGTTGGTTGGTGACTTGTTTTGTTTTGTTTATGGAAGTGGAAGAATGTTTGAGTTGAGCATTATCGCACTAGTTAGTTCACTAGCTTGGCTTTAACCTCACATGACCATATCGATTTCCACCTTCTACCTTGTTATCACCATCCTTGCCTCCCTATGTGATCTTAGCGTGTTTTGTAAAAATTTAGACGCCGATACCAAACTAGATTGCGGGCATATTTCCATGAGTTGGAGTAGTTGAGCGTTTTCATATATATATATATATATATATATATATATATATATATATTTCACATATACTTACCCGTTCTAATTGAGCGATGAGTGGCTCCGTGAGTAGCCTATGCAAGGGTTTTGGTTGAAAATGTGGTTTCTACATATTATGCTTGGTGAAGTTGTATATTTGTTGGTGAATTATTTTTCCTATTTCCCGTCTTGGAATTCGTTTCACAGACTTGGTTAGATGTTTGCTATGACGGACTTGAGTATTTGGTTGCCTATTATTTGCTTTGAGCTGTTTCGGTATTATATTAGTTATTTTCTTACGGGTCTTGCTTGAGGACAAACAAGGGTACGGTTTGGGGGAGTTTGATGTGTCGTGTTTATATAGGTTTATTCCCTCGATTCCGTTGTCTTTTCCAGTCGGAACGCGCTCCTTAGAGCCGTTTCTTCTAACATTTTGCTTTGAGTGAGTGTTTTTGTAGATTCTACACGATTTCAGGTCTTTATGTGCATTTACACTCATATCTGGTTAGAAGAACAATCTCGAGACAAAACCCGTGCTTTAGGACGTCTAGGCGAAGAAGAAATGAGAAATGTCGATTCGTTGGGCCTTGGAAAGCGGCCCATTGCTTCTTCTATTGGTGTTGTGCGCGCCAGCCTGCCCTGACAGGCGGCCTGCTGGCCGGTCGGCATGACACCAAGGCATTTTAAGCTTGAATTTTTAGTGTGCTTCGGCCCCTGCATGTGGCAGGCGGCCTGCCAGCCGGCCGGCGTGACACACAGCCCCATTTCCGCCTATTTTTTGTATAACTAAGGGTTGTATCATTTTCCCCATCATCACTTTTCATTCTTAGAAAAATTTACATTAGAAAACTCGTGACTCTTAGGATTCTAGCACTCGCTTTCAACTCGTACTCGATTTCGGTAATTTCGTTTTATGCAATTTTCAGTTTTACGTTTCAATCTTCATCGTAAATTACTTAGTTCGTCGTAATTATCTTTATTTGCAATTCGTTGTTTGATGCGTGCTATTTATATATGATTATTTCGTCTTTTACGCACGCATTTCCATGCATATCGAGTAGCATTATCTACTATTTTCCCCCGAATTTGATACTTTGTGGTCTTGTTGCATCTTTTGTAGGGAATGGACCCGTTGGTGCATAAACAAGGCAAAAATCATGCTTAAAGATGAAATCTTTTGCAAAATAAGAAAAGAGAATGATCGTTTCCAAACGGGTCTAATTAAAACGTGAATATCTTGAGTTTTACAACTCCAATTGAGCGGATTTCAGTTGCGTTGGAAAGATCTTTCTCTTAGCTTTCCAACGGTATATTACACGCCTGATTTGAAGAACTAACAAAGAAATGGCAAGCGTTTGAAGTTGAGCGCGCAGTGCTGAGAACGGAAACAGGTCAATAATAGTCGAACGACTATCAAAATAGTCGACCGACTATTCAAAATAATTGAATAGCTGATTAAGTCTGAGTTGTTAATTGTAGTATTTAATTGAGATTAATTGATTAAGTCGACGTAATTGATTAATTGAAGTGGTGAACTCGAACTTAAGATCGGAAGCCTGGTAAGAGTTAGACCTGCTACAACACATTAGTTTGCCCTAATAAGATCGGAAGCCGTTAGAAACATTCTAGGGTGAATAGCGGACCGGAAGGACCTTTTCACTACCCCTTAGACCAATATATGCGACAGACCTGTGACCTAGACCGTGACCGTAGGAAATTCATGGTGAACCGACGATCCTAGTTTTCCCTCTATATTTATTCATCTTTATTCATCATATTTATTTTAGTTATTTCTTTCACTACTTTAGTTTAGTTAACCCAATTACAAACCCCAGATTTGGTTACTTAGATAGACTTAAGTTGCAAGTAGAATTTATTTGTCTCCTTGTGGATACGATCCTGACTTCCCTAGCTATATTTTTAGTTAGACCTAAGTTGGTTATCTTTGATAGGTATACGACTAGCTTATCATTGTTCCGTTTAGTTCGTTAGATTTCCGTTCGTTTATCATTTGATTTATTTGCTTCACCTTTTTATCATGAATTCCATGTATGCGATTAGTTGTTTCGTAATCATCATGCGTAGCTAATTTTCTCGCTAGGGTCGAGGGGGATCGATGGATTATTATACGATTATGTCGCTTTGATACTAAATTTATAATTATGCTAGTACCACTTTCGCGCGTTTTGTTTGTCGATTAATTTGTTAAAGGCCACAACATTTTAATCTGTTTGGGAAATTCTAGTTCCTGTGTGAAAACCGAATTAGAATTAGATCACGCGCGATTTGGTAGGGAGTCTAATAAGTTGCGAGAGCCCGTTAGATCCTTCCTAGGTTGACACGATTCGAGAGGACGTGTTATAGCCGACTAGCATGTTTATGTGTTTATTATTATTGTCGCATAATTGTCGAACATCTATCGTGAACCCGTGACCTTAGTTTTCATCTCATTGTTAGATTCGATTATTTAGTATCGTATTTTAGTGGTTTTTTATATTTTTCCATCAATCAAACCGGTTAGAGCATTTTAGAATCAACATAGCAATTAGACTAATTTAACTGTTTCCCTGTGGATTCGATACCTTTCTTGCCGCTATCTTCTTGTTAGTAGCATTAGGTTTACCTTGATTGGGTGAGACGACTTCACCCATATCAGTATACAATCAACTTCGGACATACAGCACTAATCAATGGTTCTACCAATCGCGCATCGTAGATAAAAATCGAAAGGAATACAATGAAAACAATTAAAAGTAATTAGCATCACGATCAAAACCTAATTTACTGGAGAAGTAATTAAAAGCACAGCCAAAACGCTAACTTACCTTGAGTTCTTAAGTTCAAATCTGTTGTAGCTGCGACGTTGGAGGTAGAGAACAGTTGAAGTCTGTATGAGCAAAGAGAAGACGAAGGTGACAGTAGTGAAGTCGAGAGTGTTTCAGAAGTTGAAATTGAGAGGTGAGAGGAAGCGGTGAAAATTTGACAAAGAGAGAAAATGAATAGTTTGAGAGATAGAATGGTGAAAACGTGAGATAGGCGGGAGAAATTAAAGGAGGAGAGAGAAAATAAAATATATTTTGATAGATATTTCAGTTATTTCCTTAATTGTGAGATCAAATCTTGTCCATTGATCTAACATTAATCAAGGGCTAAGATGGGGACTCACGAACTCAACATATATAAGGGGACTCACCTGATCCCTCTTCTATATATATATATATATATATATATATATATATATATATATATATATATATATATATATATATATATATATATATATATATATATATATATATATATATATATATATATATATATATATATATATATATATATATATATTTGCATAACTCCCATAATTTTAGAAAACAATAATACCACGTTCATTCACTCATTCATTCATTCATTCACGTTCATCAAACCTTAAAAAAACGCTTCCAACATCACGTTCATTCATTCATTCAAATCTGTACTCGACAACCTGTTACTATGGATTCAATGATCGCGACATCTTCATCAACAGTTGATAAGCAATTCGTGGAGTACAACAATGGTGAGTTTCGATATTGCTTTCATGTTTTGCGTCAATTTTATTCATTTCATTCATCGTAGATTCATATCAATGGTTCATTGTTCTCGTGTGAGTATAGATTTTAGATTATTATGTTTATTATTTAGGTTTTTCATAATCTTCACGGATTATTATTTAGGTTTTTCATAATCTTCACGGATTATTATTAGGTTTTTCATAATCTTCATCAATTGTTATGCTTTCATTGCCATGGAAGTCATTAAGATGATCCATATTATTAGATTTTACGTTTATAGTATGGAAACTGCATATTATTAAAGATCTAATCATTATACGATTTTTTCGCACAAACATATATATGGAGTTACTGTAATGCACATAATATATTACTTTAATATAGATCATCTGTTATTTTAATGTCTAACCCATGTGTATAGGCATCTTTTGTTAATTGAATCTCGTTTTACTTTAATGCACTTCATCTGTTACTTTAGTTCTGTTACTGTAATGCATTGGAGTAACAAAGGATTTAGAATACCGCCATATTAAAAAAAAAAGATATTGCTTCCTATTAGAAATTGTATATTATTAAAGTTCTGATTGGAGTAACGAGTCATCATCATTAGAATAACAATGTATTATAGTAACACGTTTGAAGCATTGGAGTAACATGTCATCGGATTTAGTTATTAAAGTTTTGATTAGAATACCGCCATATTTCAAGTCCTGATTGTTTGTTTGTTGCCACGCTTGTTGGCATTGTTCTTGTTTTTGTAGTAGACGCAAAAGCACAGGAATGGTGGAGGGATGTAGGTGAGAGTTTCACTTCATACATAGAGCAGATCTTCAAAGATGTAGATGAGAAGAAGAAGAAGAAGAAGAAGAAGAAGAATCATTAGGAAACGCCATGTAAGTCATCGTCTGACGATGAAGAAGAAGAATCAGGAGGAGGAGAAGAAGAAGAAGCACAATTCCGAGTAGGACAATATATTGTTAGAGTAACAAACATTATTCGTTAGAGTAACATATTGAATATGTAACACCCACTATTTTCCTAGTGCCTTTAATTATTCTGTTGTGACTCTGTCATGACTCTATGTCAATTTCGTCTTCTATTTTCTTCATCTTTCTGAATTCTTATTATTTTTGAGTCAAATAATATTTATTTTTATTTTAAAAGATTTTAATTCTTTTAAACCTATTTATTTGATTTTCATTGTAAACTATTTATTTTTGCGCGTGAAGTTCTATTTTTCGACGAACTAACGTTTTAAGCTTGGAATTGAGTTATTTATTTTTCCTAAATATTAAAACACGTTTATATGATATTTCACCCTAAGAAATATTTTTATTTAAGAATATTTGACCTTTAATGATTTTATTACGAAGTTTCACAAATAATTATTTTCCAACGCGCGGTTTACTCAAACTGATTTGAAATACCTTTAATAATTTTACGATTCATCTTTTTATCAACTTAGAAATTATTTGGGACATTTTCCCCATGTTTTGGACCGTGACACACCCATGTCACATTTTTACACTACAACTTTGTATACATTTTTTATTTTACAAATAAATTAAGCCTTAGATATTTTATTTCTTCTTATTTATTGTGATGAATTGACCAAAACTCTTCACACTCCCTTTCTCACATATTTTGGCTGCCTAGTTCATGCATGTATAGCATTGTTTTTATCAAATTTTAAATATCATTTAAGCCTAAACTTTTCACTTTGTTATTCATTCATTTTTACACAAAAATAATCAAGGCAAATACTCTCTATTTCCTCTTCTTTGGCCATGAATTCCAGCAGTATTTTCCAGCCATGTTTGGTCTTAAATCGATTCTTGATCGTCCCTTTTCCATCTCCAAATTAATCGTCTTTCTTTTCCCTTCGTTAAGGTAATAATCGATGTTAATTCCGATCGTTATTTACCTCGATTCTTTTAGTTTTCTCATGGTATTTTTGTACCATGTATTTTGTGTATTGAAGGATTCTTGGACGACCCCGAAGCCGATGAATTTATCATAGACTCAGATTTGGATTGGAGGTAACGTCGATGTTACTCGGTATTGCATGATTTTATTTGTGTAATTGCATGTATATTATTATAATTTTATTTTTGACTATATATGTATGTCATACAATCTGGAAATTTTGAAAATTTTGAAAAATTGCATGTTTTGGTATTTTTATCGCTTTTACGAAATTAACGATTAAATCGTCGTATTAATTTGTAAAATCGTAATATTCGGCCTAAACTTGTAATATATGATATATTCTGTAAATAAAATATGTTTTTGATGATTTTTAATAATTTGGTATTTTTCTTATATTTTTTATATCGATTATTGAATTATTACCGTTTACGGACAAAAATGATTAAAAACCGATTTTTAGTTCTAGTACTTAAACATTTTATTTTAATCTGATTTTTGACATGGCGAAACTTTCTGATGAAATAGAATTTTCTGAATTTATCCATAAGTCTTTGGAATTGTTAAGTGGATGAATTAATTAATCACTTTAAATCATCGTTTATCGTTAAAACCGCGTTTGTCGTTTAAATTCTCGATTTTTGGTCTTTTGATTTAATCTGGAAAAAAAATTATGATTCTTATAATTTCAGGATAAAATATAATTTTATGATTTTTAGTGCTTTAATAAAATGTTAGGAATGATTAGTTTTATTGATGAAATCGTTAATTGTGAAAACGGGTTTTAAATGACGGTTTTGTTGGAATTTGTTAAATCTGGAATTTTGGAAAATATGAAAAATTAGTATATTCTGAAAAATCATGATTTTTTAAGTTTAATTATAATTTTTGGATATTAATACGTAAATCGTTTTATAATTACTATTTTTATTAATCGTTATTGTCGAGATTAGACGATTAACGAGAAAACCCTTTAAAACCGAGTTTAAGGATTCTGGAAAATTTTATTTTCTGGACATAATGTCTAAAAAAATATTTTAGCTATTTTACGTAATATTTTTACTATTTATTAAAGTCTTTAATTATTAGTAATGATTTTTGGACAAAATTACGATTTATCGTTAAAATGCTTCGTCTTACCTAAAAAAATTATTTTTCCAGCAATTTTGAAAATATTTATATCTGAAACTTTAAGAGTTAAATCATCCCTTAACATACTATAAATATATTCATGCTTTAATTAAATAAAAGACGTTAAAAGATTTAATTTGACATTTGCCGTAAAATCCTATTTATGTTCGTATTGTCGAAACTATTAATAATTAGGGAATTTTAATTTTATAAATTTTGGAAACACCCTAATTAGTATTAATAAAATGTTTAAGACATTTTTAATCATTTTATAAACACTTGTACGATATTTTAATAATTTCATAAACCCAATTGTTCTCGTTTTAGAAATTAATATCGTTAAGGCCGAAAGTATTAGTTTTATAAATCTATATCGTATACTAAAAATGTTGTATTAGTATAAACTAATATTTTTGCTATTTTGATATGATGCTATTTTTGGTAAAGTTTCAAAAAAATAGAAGTTTCCTAAATTAGAAAGTTCCCTCTTTTGGAGAGTGATCCTTTTCTTTTTGTTCTCTTATTATTTATAATGATTATATCTTTTGAATATCGATAATGGCTTTGTTTTGGAGTTATGGAATAAGGACAAGTGTGAGGTTAGAGTAATATATTCTAGGGTTTACGTTTTTGCCATCAACTATAAGGCTGGTGTGTCTTTATGGGGCACACTAATTATTGAACCGAGCATATATGGTGTTCGGGAGTGTGTGTATATTTTCTTAAGCTCGTGCCTCGCAGTGTAAGACGCCGTCGGGTTGAACTGAGTATTTATGGTGCTCGGGAGGGGTGTACATATCATCTTAAACTAGGGCCACGCATTTATAAGTCGCCGTCCTATTATGGTTGAGTAGCCTAGTTAGAGACCAAAGTTTGATTTGTTTGAACTAAGTTCTCGAAGCTAGTTTTAGTATTCTCCTAGTGAAAGTCTAGCCGTCGACACTAATTCTATCCATAACGCCATTTTGATTATTTTATTTATTATCGATATAAATTGGTTTGCAGGTTGGCAAATATTTTTATGTTTCCTCGGAAACCCTTTTGATTATTTCATTTTACGCTAAAAGCCTATTTTAATATGATGTTTTACTGTTTTTTTTCTTACTATTTTTCTATAATAGTAATTACAGTTTTAACATCCTGGTATACGGCTAGGAGAACGTTGGCGTTGCTCCCCACTGATTGTGGCTGTTATGTTTTAACATGACAGGTATACGTGTTCCGGGTGTGGGCTAGCGAGCAGTGTGGATCCTGCTTGTTTATTTTAATAATTATGTCTTATGGATTGTTCAATCCCTTTTGTGGATTGTTTTAAATTTTGGTCATTTTTATTTTAGGCCTATTGTTTGACTTTAACATTTTAATTTTCTAAGACATAGTTACAGTGTGTTTTAATCCCGACTCTACAGTGTTTCCGCCACTGTATCGCGTTAGATTTTCTAGGGAATTACAGAATAAGTTACAATAACACAGTTTATGAGTTTGATTATTGATTTTCCGATATCTAGTCCTTAGAGTAACATCCTTTATTGGAGTAAAATGAGTTAGGGTGTCTCCAATGGTAAGACTTACCAAAGTCTTAAGACTCTGCCACCTCAGTTTTCCACCCACTTTTAATATTTATTTATTCCTCAAACTCACCTCATACTCACCTCAGATTTTACACATTAACAGTCAGACTCTGCTCAGACCCACCTTACCTTTTTTGGTTAAAAAGTTAATTAATTTAGTTTAATTTGTGATTAAACAATACTACAATTTACTTATTTGGTACAAATTATTATTACATTACTATTTAGTCTTATTAAAAACAAATTAACTTGTTTTATTTTATTTTTGTTGATTATTGTGTGATATACAAAAAGATGAGTAGACGATCTTTCGGGTTTCGCTCATATTATTGATCCGGATAATTTACGATATTTTAATCATGCTTTACTTATATTAGTTTACGATATTGTAATAATTAATTTAGGTTGACATATGATTTAAAATACTAACATACCTGACAAATTAATAAGTAGTCTATCATTAAAATTTAAAATACTACGTATTAGATTACTAATGTAAAAATGAAAATATCATCTAACTAGCGTCTCTTCCGAAACAAGTCCAAATATGTTCCACCAAGTCGTGTGGGAGTTGATGATGTCTTGATCGGTTGCGAAGTCGTGTATGATTCTCGAAGAACCTATCCCGATTAGCATAGTAATTTGGAAGTATACCAGTTTGAAATTCAAGTATTGATCGTGAATTACCGCTTCCGTCAAATTGGATATTGTTGACCAAATTATTATTGAAAAAAAAATTGTATAAATGAAAGTAATTTATCGGGTCGTATGTCGAGAAATGTTTGTCACAAGTCACAACCCCACAAAAGTCTTAAGTTGAGTCTTTAAAATTCAAGACTCGACTTAAAACTTTGGTACAATATTGGTAGACCCCACATGAGTCTTGAGACAAGACTCGTTTCAAGACTACCAATAATCTTCTCAAGACTATACTAATAAGACTTTCTCAAGACTACCAATAATCTTAAGACTTTCCTCAAGATTTTGCAACATTATTGGTAAGACTCACATGAGTCTTGAGGCAAGACTCTCTCAAGACTCACATGGGTCTTACCAATGTGGATACCCTTAGAATAACACACAATATGCGTTAGATTAACATACTTAATGAGTTATAGTAACACAGTTTATGAGTATAATTTGATTTCCAATATCCAGTTCTTAGAGTAACAGGTGTGAAACATTGGAATTATAATGGAGTTTTATAATTTTTGTTTTGGAGTATCCTTAATAGAAACATACATTATTCTTTTGGTTGATTGGAAGTCCTGTTTTTGCAAAAGACTATTATGCAACGTAAAAGATTTTATGAGTTAAAGTAACACAGTTCATGAATTAAAGTAACACATTGTATGAGTTAGAGCAACAGTTTTTGCGAGAGACTATTATACAACGTAACAGATTTTAAGAGTTAAAGTAACATAGTTCATGAATTAAAGTAACACATTGTATGAGTTAAAGTAACAAAGTTTATGGGTTATGGTAGTAACATAGTAGCATACGTGCTATGGTAGTAGAAAAATGATGATTTTTTTGGTGAAGATGAAAAAAAACTTAATTTTGAAGAAACTTGTTGTGTGAGAGAAAGAGGCAGTTAAAAGATTGATAGAAGAGAGAGAAAGAGAGAGAGGGAGAAAGAGAGAGAAAAGATTTGCATTGAGATAATTAAGGAAGAGAGAGAAATGATATATTTACCAAGATATGTTACTTATTTCACCTCAAGCAATCACAACCATCAATCTTCCACTTGATCAATGGTCCAAGATTGGACTCATGGACTCAATGTATATAGAAGAACTCACTTAATCCTTACTCTCTCTCTCTCTCTCTCTCTCTCTCTCTCTCTCTCTATATATATATATATATATATATATATATATATATATATATATATATATATATATATAGTAAGGCTCTTATGAGTCCTTTACTCTATATGAGTCCGTAAGTCCTCATCCCATCCATTGGATGGGATGAGGATGGATGGACAAGATGCATCCATTTAAAAAAAAAGAAAAAAAAAAGAAGATTTACGTTCCTAAAATAGCTCCCAAGAATTTAGGAAACAATAACTCCCTTGATCACGTTCATTCATCTTTTATCACGTTCATTCATTCATTCAAACGTGAGAAAAAAAAAACCTTTCTTCATCACGTTCATTCATTTAATCAATTCTGTGCTCGAAATCCCATTACAATGGATTCAATGACCGCGTCATCTTCTTCAACTGTTGATAAGCAATTGATCGAGTATAACAATGGTGAGTTTCAATATTTCTTTCACGTCAATTTTCATTGTTGCTATTGCTTTCATTGTTGCGTTACTTTTTAACGTCAAATTTAATGTTGATATTGCTTTCATTGTTATTTCATTCATCATAGTTTCCTATCAATGGTTAGTTACTCTCTCGATCTGTATAGATTCAAGGGTTTTATGTTTCTTATTTAGGTTTTCCATGATATACACTGATACTATTGCATTGTTTTATATTAATGCAGAAACGTCATTGAAGTAACATACCTTCTGAGTTACAGTAACACTTAATTGCAATTACAGTAACACACTGAACGTTTAGAAAAAGAATTTTGATGATGATGTTAAAGTAACGTAGTGTACTAGTTAGAGTAACACAAGTTATGAATTGATATAACACATTTGTTGCACGTCAATTTTAATGTTGATATTGCTTTCATTGTTATTTCATTCATCATAGTTTCCTATCAATGGTTAGTTGCTCTATTGATCTTTATAGATTCCAGGGTTTTATGTTTCTTATTTAGGTTTTCCATGATATACACTGATACTATTGTTTTGTTTTATATTAAAGCAGAAACGTCATTGAAGTAACATACCTTCTGAGTTACAGTAACACTTAATTGCAATTACAGTAACACACTGAACGTTTAGAAAAAGGGTTTTGATGATGATGTTAAAAGTAACATAGTGTACTAGTTAGAGTAACACAACTTATGATTGATATAACACATTTGTTGAATGGGTGTAACGTTGTTTAATTTTGTGCAGGTGGTATTGACAAAGAAGCGAACGCACAGAACAGCAGTGGAAAAGGTGGAATTTTACTCATTTGATTAATCATGGATTTATAACAGTGCTTCATTGCTCTCGTTTTAGTATAGATCCCAGATTTAACGTATGTTTTACTGATATTATTGTTTTGTTTTATGTTGAAGTAGACACGGCGTTGAAGTAACATACGTTATGAATTACAGTAACACCAAATTTTAATTAGAGTAACACAAAACGAGTATCATTTTGTAACGAGTTTTAATTTTTTGCAGGTAGCATTTGCCAAGAACCGAATACACAGGAATGGTGAGTTTTTTTTCGTCATCACGTTCCGTCATTCATTCAAATCTGAGTTCGAAATCCCGTTACCATGGATTCAATGAGCGCGACATCTTCATCAACTGTCGATAAGCAATTAATCGAGTATAACAATGGTGAGTTTTGATATTTTTTCACGTTTTGCTTCAATTTTTATTCACGGATACATCGTGCGTCAATTTGCGTTCTTTTTTTCGTCAATTTTCATGTTGATATTGCTTTCATTGTCATTTCATTCATCATAGATTCATATCAATGGTTAATTGTTATAGATTCCAGAGTTTTATGTTTGTTATTTTGGTTTTCCATGATATACACTGATACTATATATCCCAGATTTAACGTAAGCTTCACTGATATTATTATTTTGTTTTCTGTTGAAGCAGACACGGCATTGAAGCTTCATTGATACGGACTTCTAAGGGCAGAAGACAAGGCAAATGTGGAAAGCTTGTGCGGATTAATTCGAGAGTTCAGGTTGCAGAGATAGCCGGTTTCTGGGGGGGGATATTGGCAAAACACAGGAACTGGATTTTGTACACATTTTTTTACACATAGCGCTGTGCTACGTTGCAATTAACTATATATTTATTTAATACATGTGTATTTGGTTAGAGTAACATCTCATGTCTATTGGAGTAACATCATTCGTTAGTTACAGTAACCGACATAATGCATGAAAGTAACTGAGGACAGCAACGTTGTTTAAACAATTCATTACCAAAGTAACTGAGGATAACTTGGATTAGAATCATTCATTACCAAAGTAACAACGTTCGTTTTTTTAAGAACCATATATAATGCGTCATAGTAATTGATGATAATAGCATTGTTTAACCATGAGACAAAGAATAACACCATTAATAACTTAGAGTAACATCATTTGTTCATTAAAGTAACAGTTGTAATGCGTCAATGTAACATAATGATTATGAGACCACGTTTGTATATTGGGTAAACTTCATTCATTCCCATAGTAACACCAGTCGTTAATTAGAGTGACAGGAACAATTAGTCAGGGTAACAGAGTTTAACAACATTGTTCCATTGGTGATAATCAAAATACTAATGTACATAACAAGTTTCGAAAACGATACAAAGCATTATTCGTAATTAGAAAAAGATGACATAATTCGTTAGAGACGTTATTTTTTTCGACCCTTTGTTGGCTTGCTCTTGGGACCATCGATGATCTTTTGCCTCGCGTCCACATACTTATCTACGTTATCCAACAACCGCGATTGCACCTTGATTTGTCTCCTCCTTTTGCCATCTGAAAAGTACAATAATTATGTACAACTATTGTTACAGTTTAATCTGGTATATAAAATTAAAGTACAACTGATACGAGTGAAAGAAACACCATATGTACAGCTGATACGCGTTAAAGTAACACAAAGAAAGTGTTAGAGTAACATAGAGTGCAAATTAGAGTAACACGTCTACACAATTAAATGTACCAGATTACTAGCATTCAAAGTAACGCAAAGATGGGATTAAAAGTAACACGTCTTGTACATTACAGTACACATGGTCGTCTTTAAAATAACATCATACATGTGTAACACTAACTGAACAACCCCTTACAGTAACACCTCAAGTTTATTACAGTAACTGAATATGCGCATTAGAGTACCATTCAATATATGTTAGACTAAGTATGAAGATTAGAAGCATAGCAGAAGCATAGTATGAAGTAGGTGAATTCAATTAAACTCTACAGATGCATACCCAGATACCGCAACAATCTTTAGTGAAACCAATTAATTATAGGGCACAAACGCAGCAAAGTAAATCAATCAATAATTAGCGAGAAAATTAATGAAATCAGATACGAATATAAACTAAACCTAGTTCTTTAGTACAACAATCGAGTATTAGCTAGTTACCTTGTATTATGCCGCCTGAAGATTATCTTTGCTGAAGTTAGAGAGCTGCTTCAATGTAGCCTTGCTTGAGTTGAAGACGAGAGGATGCGCGGGTGTGTTTTGAAAAGAAACGGAAGTCGAGCGATTGTGTTTGGGATGATGAAGGTGAAGGGTTTCAGTTAGGATGTGAATGAGAAAATTGGATGTGAGGAAAAAATTAAATGTGAGGAAGTAACGTGTATCAGTGGTTGGAGATAATTAAGGGAGGAGAGAGGATTTTATTTTGTTTTTACCAAAATATGTTAGTTATTGCCTTAATTACTAGAATCAATCACCACCATCCATCCCACTGTAGATCAATGGTTGTAGATAGGACTCATGGACTCAAAAAAAAAGCACTTGATCTTTACTCTATGTGTGTGTGTGTGTGTGTGTATATATATATTATTAATCAATACTCTGAATTCCATATATTGGTTCATCATATGAACCTTCTTATATAGTAAAAGAGAAACTAGAATTAGGTTATTACCATAACTCTAGTTACCATAATTAGATTATTATCATAACTCTAATTACCATAACCTAACAACGCAGCTGGGTCCATATTCTTATTGACCCGATATATTTAATATACCGTTATATTAATAATATCCCGTACACATTGTGTGTGACCCAATAGACCCACTTAAGACTACCAGACACGTAACTGATTTACATGTCAACCCAACATCGACCTCTAGCAAGGCATATCGGATGCATAGACTTAAGCGGGTTAATCCATAGGACAGTGGACATAACTCCTTCACGGCGAAAGGTCTCGGTGTCTTGCCTGAAGGCTCTGAAATCATCACTGCTTTTGGAGTTGATTCAGATCAAGGGTCGGCGGATAACCCGACTGGATTACCGCGCCCCCATCAAGTATTATAAATAAAAATGTTAATCGTATTATACTAATTGCTATAAAATTCATATAAAGTTATTACTTATTATTGTGTAATTTAAAATATTGATTGAAGTTAATAATTTTCTAGCTATTAATTTAAATATAATATACTCATGTAAATACATGAGCAGTAATAATTTTAATGACATGTCGTCGATTTTTAATCCTTAAATAACGAATCATTTCAAACTGGTTTTTTTAAAGCCAAAATAGTTGTGCCTCAAAATAGGTTTTGACCCAAAAAAAGGGTGGGCGAGTTGATTAGAAATTTGATAAGTCTATTTACTCATTTGGCAATCCCCTATCTACTCATAATCTTCTAAAATTTTGTCTAAAACACTAAACTATTTATCTAAACAAAAATTAATTTATAAACCGTGTATAGATAGCATTAGTCTTGTATTCATGATTGGAAGTGAGCGAGCCTTAGATATTCTTGGGATGGCCCTCCTCACCTAATAGGATTGGACGAATGAGCCGTTTTGAATGGAGCGGTAAACGGTAAAGATGTGATATTGGTTAAAGATTAGCGCGTCGAGATGAGAGTAATAAAGTGCAATTAAAAAAAGTCATAGGTGGGTGTGTGAGTGTGAGGAGGCTATCACGTTGGCGAATTGAAGCTCCGTCTCTAATAAATGTTACGCTACAGAATTACGGAATGACAAGTTGACAACCCGTTTTATGTAACTCTAGTTTTGGATATCGCGTAAGTGTGAAGTGTCAAACTCACTCAGAGGAACTTGTGTAAGATTGGCTACACCCATTCATTCACTTGTTTAAGACAAGTTAGACATTCAAGCATGATTAATACATACGAAGTTTAACAACTTAAAGCACTGTAAACTATAATTTGAATATCCTCGTGTCTGATACCTAGGATTTTAGGAAGCATGAATACTCCTCCAATTAATGTCCTTGTATCCGAATGTCGTGTCGAACATCAATATCAGTGGAAGACATGACGAAACATTTCAAACACCTACAAAACTGCATCCTGTTTTTATTTAATTATTTATTTAGACACATGTTTGACTTGGTCCATTGTAATTGAACACGCCTTTAACAAGATAATGGTCGTTTCTAGGTTCCCGTATTCGAATGAAAAATCGTCGTCTATAGGTTTATAGTTAAGCTTGGCGGAATAGTGGGTTCAATTGAGGGTGAATGCTCCTTCGAAGGTGATACGGCTAAGTCGTGTCACCGTAATCAAAATAACCTAAATACAACTAACTAATAGATAGTGTTAAATAGGGTCGATTCCACAGGGAGGCAAATAGAATTTATAATTTGGTCGATTAAAAAGTCTAATTCACAATGTGCGATAGAATTTGAGTTCTAAGCTAACAAACTACAATTAACAATAAACTATAATGCTAAAACAGTAAACAATAACGCTAAAACAGTAAACTACTATGAAGATGAAAACAATAAGATTAATGAAGGAAAGACACCAGAGTTACAGGATCACTATAAACCAAGATGACAAGATAAGGATAAATGCGATAATCAAACAATCGATTAATTCGAACTAAAGAGTATAGACACGGTCCTCTCGGATCACTAGTCGTCCTAGAAGTCACCTAACGGGATCTCGCTACGTATTAGGGAATTCGATCGATTACAATGGGTCTTATCCTTTCCCGGGCTTTCGCTATGTAGGTCGGGATTACGAGATACAAACAATCAATTAAGGCCTATAATTAATTATTCGTCATTAAGATGTTGCTAGAGCGATTTAGTTCATAAAAACCGATTTGTTCAACCAATGCATAAACACAAAACAGGATTCGTAAGTACCTATAACTCTAGTGATAAAAATCTAGCTACTCATATTTAAAGTAACAACAGAAATTATAATAGTGAAGTAAAATGTAATTTCTAAAAGTAACATGATTTGCAAACTGAAAGTAAGAACATGATGAATATGAATGATGGAGAATTACAGAGACAGTAGAAACATAAATAGAAGGAGAAGAAATAAGAACTAATGAAATTGAGAAGAGACTGATAGAAGAATTACTTAAACTAAACTAATGAAATCTAAAACGAAACAGAATAATAAAATCTAACACTACTGGAAGAGGGAGATAAGAAAGAAGAAGAAAGTTACCAAAGTAGAGAAACTGCAAAATCAGAGATGGAGAATAGAAAAACCCAAATAATAATTCCAAAAATACTTGAATTAATTACCGAAAACTTGATTACAGAAAGCTTAGAGAATAAATAAAATAACTACTTTGTGTTTTTGATTACAGAGAACAATGAAGATGAAGAATAAAGCAGAAGATGTGATGATGGAAGATGATCTGAGAAGGTCATCCTTAATCCCCACTAACTACTAACAGTGCGGAAAAACTGAAGTACTGGGATGTAGGAATCTTGACGCGCAAAGGGAGATCGTGGGTACTTAAATAAAAATATTTGGACTCGACTTGTTTTTTTGCTGTGAAACGAATTGCGTCCCAGTCGGCTGACTGGGTCTATAGCTTGGGTCGACTGGTTTCCTAATCGATCGACTGGCTTCCTCGGTCAGGGTCGACTGGCTTCCTCAGTCTGGTCGATTGAGTTCCTCAGTCTGGTGGACTGACTTCTGAACTGGGCTGATTTGCTGCACTTTGATCGTATGGGCCAAAGGTCATTCTCTTGAGGATTGGACCTTCTTATTTGGACTCAACTTCTATCTTCACTTGATTTTCGTACAATGACTCAGTTTTAGAGCTTTAACGATTTTTGACGTATTTTTGAGCTCTTTTAAGTACTCGGTACGGTCTCGATTATCAGCAAAATAACAAAAGAATACCCGAGTAGCACCAATGGAAGAAAATAGCGTAATCTGACTCCTAAAATTAATAAAATGACGCAAAAATGCATGCCGAAATAGGTGAAAAATCGAATAAGAACGGCACGCATCAGAAGGTAAATGAGTGGTTAAAAAAACTGATTAGAAGATGTAGGCCCGTCCTTTAGGGTGAGCAAGGTGGGCTGGCGAACCGGGCCTCCATATTGTGAGGGCCTTATTTGAATATGAGTGTTTGAAGAGTATAATTATTCACAATTGCCTCTTTTTCTTTGTTGTTTTTGCATGCTCCATTGGTTAAAGGTTTGCCTACCACCACTATGGCGTGGGTTCGAATCCCCACCCATGTATGCAAAAATTTAATTGTCTATTCTATTTATTCCTCTAGTTCTTTTCTTTTCCACAATCTTTTACCAGTCATTCTCACTTTTTGAGACATATCATTTTCTCTTCAATATCTCTCAGAATATAAGAAAAAATATTATGACATGTATACTCATTTGAAAGTTCTGATCTTTTCGTAAAGTATTTTATGGTATAATTTTTAAATATTTGAACTAATATATTTACATAAAAATTAAAGTCAAAGGCTCACATTGAAAAAACAAAATGTCATATATAGTGAAACAGAGGGATTATAGTATTAAATTAAGAAGTCATTCAATTATTTTTATTAAATTGTTATTTTTGGGATGCAAACTATCTTACTCCCTAGCATGTATTGGCCGGCTGGGTGCTCCCTAACTTGCTTCGCCGGATGGACTGTCGTCTGGGCTCTGCACAGGCAGCACACAAGGGCCTCGAAGGTTGTCCGAGGTTGCCTCTCCGATGCTCAAGTCAGTAATGGGATTTTGGATAATATTTAATCTAAGGTTGGGATTTCACCTCTATTCTAGTGAGATAAGTACTTTCTTGTAGTTAATTTCTGAACCCCATGTTGGTGGCAGATGGTCTCATATTTATAGGATCGAAGTCCTCTAGACGACGAGCTTGTCGTCTTAACTCCCTTAGCCGGCAAGGTATCCTGGTAGGCCCACAGGCAGCAGGGTCCCTTTCCGGCCGACGAGGACATGTCGGGGGGGCATTGGACGCCCAAGGCTGGTCAGCCGGAGAGAGCTCTCTATCAATTGCCCCGCCATCGGCATGAGGCTGATGTCTCACCATCAGGGTTAGTCGGCGGCTATTTCTGGCTACGTGCTTTAGACGAGCAATTTTTAGGGGTTGTCCCCTCACCTTCCCCATTAGAAAGCAGCAAAATCCTTCTTGCCCAATGGGGAGCTTTCTAGGTAATCATTGCGCTTAGGATGGTTGAGGGTCGTTAATGCCCCTCCCTCGGATTATAAAAGGGGGGGCTTTTGCCATTTTTGGCTCATTTTCTGCCCTTTAATCCTCTTTTTGCTTTTCAACTTTCTCTCTCTACAAAATATCTGATCGTCCTTAAACGTGCCGGCTGGTTCCTCCAACAGAGTGAGGTGTCCTCGCCCACACTCGAGCGTTCCTGATCGTCCTTCATCATCAAGGGTGCCCCTCAGATGCCGCGTCCATCTTGTTGGCCGAACGAGAGGGGACCGCCGGCCGGTTCATGTTAACCGTCCTTTCGCTGGATTTGCCCGGCGAGTGTCCCGTCGTCCTCACGTTCACAGTGACTACCGCTTCCTTGACTCGAAGGAGGAGGACGACGGTTACTCTTCCCCTCCTCGCAGGGCCTCGTCCCCTCCTTACACATCTGGGCCTCCTTCGCCAATGACTCTGGCGAGCCCGCCTGCTTCTCTCTCTCCTCCTCCCATTCCCAGGGAGGATTTAGATAAAGAGGCTCTTTGGGAGCAATTTGCCTACGCCTATTGGGTGGCGTATGGGCACCACCTCCCCGGCAGCTGAGCGCCTCTTAGGCGTGGGGTAGTCACGCTTCGTTTTGCTGGTGAAGGCGGCTAATATTTTGGCCATACGGGGACGGCAAGGCATATATCTAATGGCGGTCGTAACGACTTTGTTTTGATGGCGGCGGTCAGCCGGCCTAGTGGTTAGCTTTTTAGGTGGCTTCGTGCCCCCTACCTTAGTAGTGGTAATTTTCCTTTTCGATTGCTGGGTGTTGATAAGTGTAGTTTGTAGTGCCTATTTGTTGTGTTTGGTCCCGGTTTCTCTTGTGAAATCGCTCTTTGAAGCGGTTTCTAGGCTACTTATGCATCTTCTAGTTCGTTTTAGGTTCCCAAGACCATTATTGGAGAGATGGAACGATTCCGACTCGTTTCCGACACATTTGGAGCCAACGAAGAGAAGCGACGATTACTCGGTGGCTTAGACCCGATCCCGAGCACTGAGAATCGATGAGAAGCCTAACAAGAGAAACTAGGTACCTTTGGGACCATAAGGGAGGCCTACAAGACCCTTCCCGGACGGGAAGAGTAGCCATCCCGACCGGGAAGGAGTGCGCGAAAACAACACCCACTGATGGGCCATCCCGACCGGGAAGGATGACCCATCCCGACCGGGACCATCCATCCCGACCGGGAAGAGCTATAACATCGCCTGGTGTTATGCATAACATCGCCTGGTGTTATGCATAACACCGCCCGGTGTTATGCATGATCCCGATCGGAACCAGATCCTTCCCGACCAGGACCACTCCATCCCGATCGGGACCACCACCTTCCCGGCCGGGAAGGAGCAGCTGCAGCTTGTGACTCTTCTTTTCTTCTCCTTCACTCTTGTAACCCTATATATACCCCCCCCCCCCCCCTCTTGTAATCTTATGCTTATGTTAGACATTACCCACTAAACCCTAGACTACTTTAGGTTAGATTAGCTTAGATTAGTGTAGATTAGTCTTTAATTACTTCTTAATCTTAGATTATCCTTGTATTAATAGAATTCTTGAAGATCTCTACCAAGATTGACAACCTTAGTCGATGTATTTGGGTTTTCTCTTTTATGCAAGCTTTCATTCTTCCATTCATCTTCTAGTATGGTATAATCTCTTTTCCCTTCTCTTAATCCTTTTTTTTATCGTTCAAGTTTCTATCTTTATATCTTGTTTATTGTTTTGTTCATCATCCTTGTTAGTTCTTCATTATGTATGTTCTTGTTCTTGTGTTAGTTTCTCTTGTTCTTGTTAGTTTTAGTTTAGATATGTTTGAGTAGACTCTTGCTAGGATTAGTAGGGGGATTTTGTGGTTTAATGGGTGATTAAGGGTTTGTTTAAGATGTTGGTGGAAGTTTTGGTTGCTTCTTGGTTATATGCATAGAACATGTTTGATGAATTGCTTGAATGACTTGTAGTTGCAAATGCTTGTTTTTCTTGCCTTTCTCTTGCGGTCTTGTGTGTCGCTAAGATGGGTTCTTGCGCGAGAGCGAGGAACCTCTAGGTCGGTTTAAGTAGCGAGGGCCCGGACTATACCTAGATAACTCGACTACCCCTTCACCTTAGCTCTTCCTTGATCATTCCATCACCCTTGAACCCGACCTAATCCTAGCCCTTTTCCTATTAGTTTTCTTCATCGTTTTTTTTTGTCATTGTTTCCTTTCACTACTACAAATAAGATTAAAGAGGATGGTTGGATAAGGAACCGTCCTTTAGGTCGACGTCCTATTAAATCAAATAGCGCGGTTCCAAGAAGGTCAAACCGTCCTATTTAATTGATAACAAAGAACGGTTCAGTAGAATAATCGTTCTATTTGTAAACAAAGTAATAGGACGGTTCTGCCTTCAATCGTCCTATTTGTAAACAATTTAATAGGACGGTTCTGCAATTAAATAGGATGGTTTGACCTTATTGGAACCGCGCTATTTGATTTAATAAGACGTCGACCTAAAGGAGGGTTCCTTATCCAACCATCCTCTTTAATCTTATTTGTAGTAGTGTTTAGACTTAGTTGTTATACCTAGTTCGTTCCTAGTCATAGTTTATTCCCTTCTTATCGTTCTAGTTTAGTTTAGCCTCGAGACCTAGTCAAGTCTTTAGGTGGAACTTGGTCTAAACCCTCTTTACCGTCCCCATGGACTCGACCCAACTTGCCCTTTCTACGTGTTAGGATTAGTTGGCTATTATTTGTTGGTAGGGATCCACGGCAAATCCTTCCCATCAGGTGTTTATACGGGGTCCCGGCCCCTGTGTAGCTTTTTGACGTCTGTTCTTCAACGTGTGCCTTTGCCTTGTATCCTCAAGTTAAGGAAAATGCATTTTAATTTGAATTTAATTCGCGTTTCTCCCCCTACATTTTGCAATTTCCTATGCACACTTTTGCAGTTTTGCGGTTTTCCTTATTTACCCGTACTTGTCTTTTCGACTTCAATGACTGACATTTGGCAGGAGGTTGGTAGGTTTGAGGTCGACATTTCTTTTCTTATAAATAGGCACTTTCCCCTTCATTATTCTCTTTCCTTTACCAAAATCTCCTTATCCCTCTCTTTCTTGCCTTATCACTCTTTTGTGCTTCTCTTCTGTCTTACCGGCTGCTCCTGGACTCTTACCTTCAGCCGGCTATTATCTAGTTGTCGGCCTTCCTTAGGTCAGTTCTTCTTCCTTGATCCCTTTTTATTCGATCTTTACTTCTCTTGCCCCCTCATTATGTCTACTCGCCACCGGACTATTCGCTTTGAGGAGAGGGTTCCTTCCCTTGAAGAGGAGGCGGTGCCTGGGTCGCCGGGGAAAGAGGCGGCTGACGGCGTGTTGTCTCTGATCCCTCTTCGCGCCGTTCTTCCTTGCCCCTCAGAGCGCTTTATTGTGGAGGAAGCGCCGGTTGAAAGAGGGCAAGCCGAGGCTTCACCTTCTTGTCCACAAGACGATGACATGGATGAGCCTTCTCCCCAGCGTCTTCGGCGAGGAAACCGTAAGACGGTTCCTGGGACAGCCTCAGAGATCCAACCACCTCCACCTACCATTATCGTATCTGCTTGGCGGCAGAGCGTATTGGAGGGGGGGTTTGATGGCTAGGGCGGCGGCCTTGTGCCCCCGGGAGAGGGGTACGCCTATGAGCTACCGGCAGAGGAGCAAACGGCGTGTAATCCTCCGCCGAGACGAGTGGCAGTTTACCTTGAGAACCTTAAGTTTGGCTTGAGGTTTCCCCTCCCTTTTTTCATTGGGAGGATGTTGTCCAGGATGAACGTGGCCGTAGGTCAGTTAACCCCTCAGGCCATTCGTTACGTCGTCTCGTTTTGCTGGGTTTGCCTATTTAGAGGGTACCATCCTACTGTGGACGCCTTCAGGTCCATGATGTTTCTGAAATTCTTGTCGTCCTCCCGATATTGGGCGCTATGCCGTCTGGGCAACTACGTCATTGTCTATCCCACTATCTCCAGCTGCCACGATTGGAGGGCAAGTTCTTTTATGTCCGGTCCACCAAGGCCTAGTCTTTTCCTGCTTCATTTCAAGACCGGGTCCGTCCTTACATGGAGAAGGACCATGAACTGGGGGCCCACCAACGTGCCCTTCTGGATGAGTCGTCCTTGGAGAAGGATATTGTGGCCGTCCGAAATCTGTTTAAGGCAGTGGTGGAGAGGGTTGCTAAAGAGGAAAGAGCGTTGCCCGTCGTCTAGCTTCCCCCCTTTGATCTAATCTCATCCAACCCTTATCTGGCGAGACTGAGAATGTGTAGCTCTCCCAACCCAGGTAGTTAGGGGTGTACCCTTCATGGTCCTTTGCTTGTTTCATTCAATTACTGGCTTTTGATGTTTTACTCTTTTTATCTCCTGCAGGTGATTATAAGACCGCCACTTGGTTGCCTATGGAACTCAACTTTTGGGAGTTGATGCTCAGCTTGCTCCTCTCTCCTGTCATCCTGAGCTTCCTGAAGTTAAGCGTCCTTCACTTATGTACTACTCCAAGGCCAAGGCTGTGAAGTCCAAGAGGAAACAGCCCACCCTCCATGTGGCGCCATCGAAACGTCCGACGACTAGGAGTTCGACTCATTCTGGGGAGGGGGCGACTACCCTGATTAGTCGTGCCAACCCTAAGGAGCCGTCAGGGGGCTTTGAAGCGGTGACTTTGCCCCGGGGACCAAATCTTGCAAGGACGGTGGCTCAAGCACCCCTGCTCCCAGTGATTGAGGAGCAGATTGCTGACATGGAGGCGGATGTTCTGCCGGTTGGGGTACCTCTGGGTCAGGCTGCGCAACCTCTAAGGCCTGTTTCCAATCTGCAGACTGCGGAGGGCTTGGAGGCATCTTCTGATAAGGAGGTTCAGAAGGACGTGGAGGCCGCCGTAGGTGTCGCCCTTCCTTCTTTTTCAGGGCTTACTTTCTTTGAGTTTTTCAGGACTTTTGAAGAAGTTGGGGGAGTGGCATCGGGTGGCAACCACGCATTTCCCGACGTCCCGAGGAACGATACCAGTGCTGATTCGTGGTCCCTCTGTACTCAGTTCAACGCCAATCATCACCAGGCCTCCGAGGCGCTTGACGCCCTTCATAGAATAGGCCATTTTTTGCTGAAGCTTGCCCCTGACACCTTGGTCCTTCATTCTTTGAAGGATGACCTCCAGGTGGCTGACTCTCGACGCGCCGAGGCTGAGGCGAAGGTCAGGGAGCCTGAGGAAAAGTGCTTGGAGGTCGAGTCCAGGTTCAAGGCGGCCCTGCCGGAGGCAAATGCTAACCTTAAGGTGGCCCAGGATGAGACTGCTAGCTTAGCGCGCGTCGTCAGGCTTTGGAGCACCGCCAGGCACTGCAGGTGGCGGAGGAGAAGGTGCTGGCACAAGGGGCAGACCTCAGCAAGTCTCTGGCTGAGAGCGACAACCTACGCAGGATGGTCGGCCAGTAGTAGCCGGCCCTCACGGCTTTATGATCCAGGTTTTGTCCACCTATGTGGTGCTCGCATATCCCGAAATGGATGTCGTCCAGTACTTCTGCTTCTTCCCTGGGCTTTAGGCACCTTAGGATGGGTGCCGACACTTCTTTCTTGTACAGTTGGTTTTCGATCATCACGTATCTGGATGCCAAAGTTGGCATGTGTCTTGCTTTCGCCGGGTCGCTTGGCGGCCTTCTGTTTATTATGTATTCTACGATGGGCGCTCTCCAGTCGTTGTCTTCCTCGCTTTCTATGTTATGAATATTGTTCTGAGCTTCTGCCCTCGGCAAGATGCTTTTCTCTTATCTGATATCCACCCAGACGGACCGATGGATATCCTGCAGGCTGGAGCTTGCCAGCTTGGATAGAGCGTCGGACCTGTTGTTCTGGGACCTCGGTATCTACTTTACTTCATATGATTTTAACTGAGATAACTCTTCCTTTACCTTCTCCAGGTATAGCGCCATTTACGGCTCCCTGGCCTCATATTCCTCATTGATCTGATTTGTGACCAGCTGAGAGTCAGTAGACACGATAACTCGCTCGGCGCCGGCAGCTTTGACTAGGCGGATGCTTGCGATGACGGCTTCGTACTCGGCTTCGTTGTTTGATGTCTGGAAGGTTAATCTCAGTGCGTGCTCGAACTCCGCTCCGTCGGGGCTAGTAAGGACGATGCTGGCACCCGACCCATTGTTGGTGGCCGACCTGTCAGTGAACACCTCTCATATCGTCGATGGCAGGTCATCTTCCTCCGAGTGCGAGCATTCTGCTAAGAAGTCGGCCAACGCCTACG
This sequence comes from Agrostemma githago, assembly GCA_958450325.1. Classification (NCBI taxonomy): domain Eukaryota; kingdom Viridiplantae; phylum Streptophyta; class Magnoliopsida; order Caryophyllales; family Caryophyllaceae; genus Agrostemma; species Agrostemma githago. The sequence goes on along the minus strand of OY288244.1, from coordinate 20,824,677 downwards.
CTTTTATTGTCGTCCTTGACTGGTAGGTGATTCCTAGGCCACTCAACTCGACGGCCCATTTCAGCATCATTCATGACTTCTCGAATTTCTCCAATGCCTTCTCCAGAGGCAGGTTTGTCAGGACGGTCACTGGGTGTGCGTTGAAGTACAGGCGTAACTTTTGGGCGGCGATTACTACGGCGTACGCTACTTTTTCCACCATTGGGTAGTTCCTCTCTGCCGGACCTAACACATGGTTGACGAAGTATATCGGCTGTTGGGTTTTGTTCTCTTCCTTGAGTATGACGGTGCTAACCGTCACATTGGTAACAGCGATGTATACATATAAATTCTCGCCCTCCGTTGGCCGTGCCAGGGTCGGCAGCATCTTTAAGTGCTCTTTCAAGCTCACAAATGCTTCCTTTTATTCTTGTTCCCATCTGAAATGCTTGTTTCCCTTCAACACTTTGAAGAATGGGGTGGATTTGTCGGCTGCCCTGGAGATGAATCGTGTCAGGGCTGTCATCCTTCCCGTGAGCCTTTGGATATCTCTTATCGCCTTGGCTCCGGCAGGTTTTGTATGGCGTCAATTTTTTATGGGTTGGCGTCTATTCCCCTGGCACTCACTAAAAATCCTAGGAACTTTCCCGACCTCACGCCAAACGTGCACTTCTTAGGGTTTAGCTTCATCTTGTATTTTCTCAGAGATTGAAATGTTTCCTTCAAGTCATTAAGGTGTTTCTCGTCTTCCTTGCTCTTGACAATTGCGTCATCCACATACATTTCCATGTTCCTGCCCCGCTGTCCCTGGAAAATCTTATCCACCAGCCTTTGGTAAGTGGCGTCGGCGTTCTTTAAGCCAAATGGCATCATCTTATACATGAAGGTTCCTGCGCTAGTGATGAACGCGCACTTGACCTTATCCGGCACCCACAAGAAGACTTTGTGGTCGCCAGAAAAGACATCCAAGAAGCTTAGCATGGAATGGCCGCTAGTGGCGTCCACCAGATGATCTACTCTTGGCAGCGGGTAGCAGTCCTTTGGGCATGCTTTGTTGAGGACTTGAGGTTAGTGAAGTCGACACACATCCGCCAGTCTCCTGACGACTTCTTCTCCATCACCACATTTGCTAACCATTCAGGGTAGTTACATGGTTCGATGAACCCTGCCCTGAGTAGCTTCTCTACTTCCTCGCGGATTGCATCATCATTTCTGTTGACATGGTTCTCTTTTTCTACTTTACCGGCCGGTAGGTGGGATCTACGTTGAGCTTGTACACCGTGACGTCGGGGTCCAAGCCAGGCATCTCGTCTGCCGAGTAAGCGAAGACGTCGGCGTTTTTTTAGCAGGGTGACGGGACGCTGCTGGTACTCTGGCTTAAACTCGGCTCCCACTAGCACGGGTCGGCCCGGCTCCAGCTCTACCATCACACTCTCCCCCAGGCTCTAGGCGCTCTTGGAAGGTGATTGCCTTGTCGGCGATCCTAGGCGTCTTTGAGGCTGTGGCCCTGGAGTCGTCGGGGCTAGAATCGGCCTTCCGTTTACCTTTTATATCTTCCTGAGATCTCCTCAAGGCCACCGAATTGCAGGACCTAGCCGACTCCTGATCGTCGTGCAGCTTTCCCTCGGTGTTGTTATCAGTGACGTACGCCATGGTCAAGGCTCATATGGACACCAGGGCGTGCACTTCGTCGAGGGTTATCCGGTCGATCAAGGCCGACTTGGCATCCACCACTACAAACTGGGTGGTTGCCGTCTTTGCTGCGATTCCCTCCCCGAATGTGACGAGGAGGTCTATCGTTCCCATTGGTATCACGCCGGCTCCCGATAATCCATATAACGCTCCCGCTATTGGCTTAAGGTGTCTTCTATCTACTCTCATCGGTTCAAAGGCCTCCTTATACAGTTGGTTATTGTAGGCACCGGTGTCTATCATGCACCTTTTCAGTAAGTAATCGTTGATTCTGACAGCCAAAACTAGCGGGTCGCTATGGGGGTAAACCACTCGTTCGTAGTCGGCAGCGGTGATGTAGAGAGTTGGGATGTTTGCCGGCTTTGGTTGATCAGCGTAGCAGATGTACTGGGACAGCTCCCTCAGGCGTCTCTTGATCTCTCGCCGACTCTTTCCTCCTATGGGGGCCTCGTCGTCCATCATGTGAATGACATTGGGCTCCTTCCTCCTTTCATTCTTGTCTTTTTCCTTGTCGGTGTTGCCGCCATTGTTATTGTTGTTGTTGTTGTTGTTACGCTGGGTCCTTGCCTCATATGCTGCCAATGAGCCTCGGCATATTAGCCCCTCGATTTCATCTTTCAGGTTACGAAACTCCTCAGTGGTATGTCCCTTCTGATCGTGGAATGCACAGTATTTGCTCTGGTCGCTCCTGGGTGTAACCCTTACCGGTTTTGGGTTTCCCCACTTCCCTTTATGCTTCTCCATATCGAAGATTTCCGCTCTTGGCTGGTTCAACGTAGCGTAGTGCTCGAATCATGGGATGTACGCTGTTTTCTCCTTCCTCCTCTCATTGCGTCCCCTGTTCCTTTTGGATGATTCTTTATCGTCTGCCGGGCTCAGGGCTCTTTCCTTGGGGGGCGGCGAGTCCTTGGCGGCGACAGGTCGTCATACAGAGTCTTGTACTCCTCCTCATTCATGTACCCTACGGCTATTCGCCTGGCCTCCACAAATGAGGTCGGCCTCTCTCATAGCAGGTGGCTCTTCAGGGAGCCGTCTAGCAAGGTGTGGGTCAGGGCGCAGGCAGCGGTTGACGTGTCCATTGTCCTTATTTGCTGTTATCCTTGGTCGAATCTTTTGACGTACTCTCGAATTATTTCTTTCAGACCTTGACGCATTGTCATGAGGCCTACTGTCACAATTTGACTACGATGACTGCCGGCGTATTGATCGACGAAGGCTTCGCCGAGCTCCTTGAAGGTGCGGATTGATGCTCTTGGCAATCCTCTGAACCACGATTGGGCGAACCCAGTAAGGGTGGTGGGGAATACCCTGCACCAAATGGCGTCGTCAAGTTCATACATGGTCATGTAGCTTTCGTATGCCGCCAAGTGATCCTCAGGGTCGATCATTTCATCAAAATGGAGATTTGGCACCTTTACTCTTGGCATGGAGTACTCCGTTATTTCTGGATGGAATGACGATATCGTGGGTTGCCCTTTCTGCGGAGTTTTCTTTGCGGGTGGAGTCGCACACTTGGACTCGTCCTCTTCTTCCCTTGCCGTGACATACGTCGTTCGGACGGACTAGTGGGTGACCCAGGTCGCCTGCTCTGGGGAGATGCTCTTACGGGTGTATTGGCTCCCAATGTCGGCGGTCCGGTTTGACAGTCGTGTGAAGACGGATCCCCTCCCGCTCAGGCTGTTGGATCGGTCCCTCACTTCTCTCCTGCCCAGTCTGTCCTTCAGGGTTTTTACGGGCCTGCCGTCTCTCTCCCTCTGGCCCAGGCGGCAATGAACTGTTCTCTGGGGGCTATGACTTCTCCTGACCTTCCGGGAGTTGGGTCCCAGCCTATGATGCATGGCGGGGGTGTGGCTACCACTCCTTTCCCGCCTTCTCTCCTCTGGGGGAGAGTCATCGGTCCTTCGCCTTGCACTGACGACAGGTGTTATGATTCCTTGCCCCATCCTCGGGCGATGAGGTGATGGTCCTCAAGGCATATACCCTTGTCTTCTTCCATTAAATTCCATTCTTTCCTTATCCAGGCGCTGGCATTTTTCCCAGTATAGCTGTTTCCTCTCCTCGAAGGTCCACCTCTCAAGGAAGAGTTCCGTGGGTGAGACATTGACCCTCTGGGGAGCTCTGATGGTTGCTTCTAGGGCTGCCTAAATTGGGGCGACGGCCGTGGGGGCCGATGTGTAACACCCGCTAATTTTCTTAGCGCGGTTATCTATTCCGTTATGACTCTGTCATAACTCTATCGTGTTTCGGCCTTTTGTTTCATCATTTTTTTCCAAGCTTTATTTCATTTACAAGTCAAATTATATTTATCCTCTTTCTAATAGATTTTAGTTCTTTAATTTCTTAGCACAAACCTATTTATTTGATTTTTGGTCGTAAACTATTTACTTATTCGCGATGAGTTCTATTTCTCTACTAATTAACGTTTTAAGCTCGGATTTAAGTTATTCCTTTTCCTAAAATGTCTATGTCTATATATATATATATATATATATATATATATATATATATATATATATATATATATATAGAGTAAGGCTCTTATGAGTTCTTCTCTATATATGAGTCCATAAGTCCTCATCTCATCCATTGGATGAGATGAGGATGGATGGACAGGATTCATTCTACCATTTGCATTAAAAAAAAAAGAAAAAAAGAAAAAGAAGGGAGATACTGCTTCCTAAAATAAGTCTCATAATTTTAGGAAACAATAATATCCCATTCATTCACCCATTCATTCACCTATTCATTCACCCATTCATTCATTCATGTTACCACATTCATCAAACCTAAAAAAAACGCTTCCAACATCATCACGTTCATCCATCCATTCATTCAAAATTTGTGCTCGACATCACGTTACTATGGATTCAATGATCGCGAGATCATCATCAACTGTTGATAAGCAATTCGTGGAGTACAACAATGGTGAGTTTCGATATTACTTTCATGTTTTGCGTCAATTTTATTCATTTCATTCATCATATATTCATATAAACGATTCATTGCTCTTGTGTTAGTATAGATTGCAGATTGTTAGGTTTATTATTTAGGTTTTTTTTCATAATCTTCACTGATTATTATTTAGGTTTTTCATAATCTTCATCAATTGTTATGCTTTCACTGCCATGGAAGTCATTAAGATGCTCCATATTATTAGATTTTACGTTCATAGTATGATTTTTTAAAGATCTGATCATTATATGATTTTTTCGCACAAACATATATATGGAGTTATTGTAATGCACATAATGTGTTACTTTAATATAGGCCATCTGTTATTTTAATGTCTAACCCTCTGTATAGACATCTTCTGTTAATTGAATCTCGTGTTACTTTAATGCACTTTATCTGTTACTTTAATTCTTGTCATCTGTTACTGTAATGCATTGGAGTAACAAAGGATTTAAAATACTGACATATTAAAAAAATACTGCTTCCTATAATGATGGAACGTGATTGTCATCAAAATAGGAAACAATATCAAAGTATAGCGTTCTCATTCATACTCTTATTCATAGCAGTATACATGTTTATACTGTCATTCATACCTAATGTATTACAGTAACACGTTTGAAGCATTAGAGTAACATGTCATCGGATTTAGTTATTAATGTTTTGGTTAGAATACCGCCATATTCAAGTTCTGATTGTTTGATTGTCGCCACGTTTATTGACATTGTTCTTGTTTTTGTAGTAGACGTAAAAGCAGAGGAATGGTGCAAGAATGTGGGTGAGAGTTTCACTCCATACATAGAGCAGATCTTCAAAGATGTAGATGAGAAGAAGAAGAAGAAAGAATCATTAGGAAACGTCATGTAAGTCATCGTTTGACGATGATGAAGAAGAAGAAGAAGAAGAAGAAGAAGAAGAACAATTCTGAGTAGGACAATATATTGTTAGAGTAACATACATTATTCATTAGAGTAACATACTAAATAAGTTACAGTAATACAGTTTATGAGTTTGATTGATTTTCCAATATCTAGTCCTTAGAGTAACATCCTTTATTGAAGTAAAATGAGTTAGAATAACACACATTATGCGTTATAGTAACATACTTAATGAGTTACAGTAACATAGTTTATGAGTGTAATTTGATTTCCAATATCTAGTTCTTAGAGTAACATGTGTGAAACATTGGAATTATAATAGAGTTTTATAATTTTTGTTTTGGAATATCCTTAATAGAAACATACATTATTCTTTTGGTTGATTGGAAGTCATATTTTTGCAAAAGACTATTATGCAACGTAACAGATTTTATGAGTTAAAGTAACACAGTTCATGAATTAGAGTAACACATTATATGAGTTAAAATAACAGTTTTTGCAAGAGACTATTATACAACGTAACAGATTTTATGAGTTAAAGTAACACAGTTCATGAATTAGAGTAACACATTATATGAGTTAAAGTAACAGTTTTTGCAAGAGACTATTATACAACGTAACAGATTTTATGAGTTAAAGTAACATAGTTTTATGAGTTAAAGTAACACAGTTCATGAATTAAAGTAACACATTGTATGAGTTAAAGTAACATAGTTTATGGATTATGGCAGTAACATAGTAACATACGTACAATGACAGTAGAAAAATGATAATTTTTTGGTGAAGATGAAAAAAAACTTAATTTTGAAGAAACTTGTTGTGTGAGAGAGATAGGCAATTACAAGATTGATATGAGAGAGAGAAGATTTGCATTGGGATAATTAAGGAAGGGAGAGAAATGATATATTTACCAAGATTTGTTGGTTATTTCCTTATTTCACCTCAAACAATCACAACCATCCATCTTTCACTTGATCAATGGTCCAAGATTGGACTCATGGACTCAATATATATAGGAGGACTCACTTAATCCTTCCTCTATATATATATATATATATATATATATATAGAGGTAGGTTCAAATAAGAGCAACAACTATTTTAAGGGCATAAGGTCAAGTGTTAAAGTTACACAAAAAGTGCTTAAAGTTACACGAGATGAGTGATAAATTTGCACTTTATCACTTGAAGTGATAAAATAGCTGAATGTTATAGTTACATATCAATTTTAAAACTTTATCGTATGTCATCTGTAACTTTAATATACACTTACTGAAACATGTTGCCCTTATTTGAACCTACCTCTATATATATGTATATATATATATATATATATGTATATATATATATGTATATATATATATGTATATATATATGTATATATATATGTATATATATATAGAGTAAAGCTCTTATGAGTCCTTCTCTATATATGAGTCCATAGGTCCTCGTCTCATCCGTTGGATGAGATGAGGATGAATGGACAGGATTCATTCTACAATTTGCATTAAAAAAAAAGAAAAAAAGAAAAAGAAGGGAGATACTGCTTCCTAAAATAAGTCCCATAATTTTAGGAAACAATAATATCCCATTCATTCACTCATTCATTCACCTATTCATTCACCCATTCATTCATTTACGTTACCACATTCATCAAACCTAAAAAAAACGCTTCCAACATCATCACGTTCATCCATCCATTCATTCAAAATCTATGCTCGACATCACGTTACTATGGATTCAATGATCGCGAGATCATCCTCAACTGTTGATAAGCAATTCGTGGAGTACAACAATGGTGAGTTTCGATATTACTTTCATGTTTTGCGTCAATTTTATTCATTTCATTCATCATATATTCATATAAACGATTCATTGCTCTTGTGTTAGTATAGATTGCAGATTGTTAGGTTTATTATTTAGGTTTTTTTTCATAATCTTCACTGATTATTATTTAGGTTTTTCATAATCTTCATCAATTGTTATGCTTTCACTGCCATGGAAGTCATTAAGATGCTCCATATTATTAGATTTTACGTTCATAGTATGTTTTTTTAAAGATCTGATCATTATATGATTTTTTCGCACAAACATATATATGGAGTTATTGTAATGCACATAATGTGTTACTTTAATATAGGCCATCTGTTATTTTAATGTCTAACCCTCTGTATAGACATCTTCTGTTAATTGAATCTCGTGTTACTTTAATGCACTTCATCTGTTACTTTAATTCTTGTCATCTGTTACTGTAATGCATTGGAGTAACAAAGGATTTAAAATATTGCCATATTAAAAAAATACTGCTTCCTATAATGATGGAACGTGATTGTCATCAAAATAAGAAACAATATCAAAGTATAACGTTCTCATTCATACTCTTATTCATAGCAGTATACATGTTTATACTGTCATTCATACCTAATGTATTACAGTAACACATTTGAAGCATTAGAGTAACATGTCATCGGATTTAGTTATTAATGTTTTGGTTAGAATACCGCCATATTTCAAGTTCTGATTGTTTGTTTGTCGCCACGTTTATTGACATTGTTCTTGTTTTTGTAGTAGACGTAAAAGCAGAGGAATGGTGCAAGGATGTGGGTGAGAGTTTCACTCCATACATAGAGCAGATCTTCAAAGATGTAGATGATAAGAAGAAGAAGAAGAAGAAGAAGAAAGAATCATTAGGAAACGTCATGTAAGTCATCGTTTGACGATGAAGAAGAAGAACAATTCTGAGTAGGACAATATATTGTTAGAGTAACATACATTATTCATTAAAGTAACATACTAAATAAGTTACAGTAATACAGTTTATGAGTTTGATTGATTTTCCAATATCTAGTCCTTAGAGTAACATCCTTTATTGAAGTAAAATGAGTTAGAACACACACATTATGCGTTATAGTAACATACTTAATGAGTTACAGTAACATAGTTTATGAGTGTAATTTGATTTCCAATATCTAGTTCTTAGAGTAACATGTGTGAAACATTGGAATTATAATAGAGTTTTATAATTTTTGTTTTGGAATATCCTTAATAAAAACATACATTATTCTTTTGGTTGATTGGAAGTCATGTTTTTGCAAAAGACTATTATACAACGTAACAGATTTTATGAGTTAAAGTAACACAGTTCATGAATTAGAGTAACACATTATATGAGTTAAAATAACAGTTTTTGCAAGAGACTATTATACAACGTAACAGATTTTATGAGTTAAAGTAACACAGTTCATGAATTAGAGTAACACATTATATGAGTTAAAGTAACAGTTTTTGCAAGAGACTATTATACAACGTAACAGATTTTATGAGTTAAAGTAACATAGTTTTATGAGTTAAAGTAACACAGTTCTGAATTAAAGTAACACATTGTATGAGTTAAAGTAACATAGTTTATGGATTATGGCAGTAACATAGTAACATACGTACAATGACAGTAGAAAAATGATAATTTTTTGGTGAAGATGAAAAAAAACTTAATTTTGAAGAAACTTGTTGTGTGAGAGAGATAGGCAATTAAAAGATTGATATGAGAGAGAGAAGATTTGCATTGGGATAATTAAGGAAGGGAGAGAAATGATATATTTACCAAGATTTGTTGGTTATTTCCTTATTTCACCTCAAGCAATCACAACCATCCATCTTTCACTTGATCAATGGTCCAAGATTGGACTCATGGACTCAATATATATAGGAGGACTCACTTGATCCTTCCTCTATATATATATGTATATGTATATATGTGTATATATATATGTATATGTATATATGTGTATATATATATATGTATATGTATATATGTATATATATATATGTATATATATATATTATTTTCAATTAAGAAATATTTTTATTTACGAAAATTTAGTCATTAATGATTTTATTACGAAGTTTCGTAAATAATTATTTTCCATCGCGAGGTTTACTCGAATTGCTTTGAAATACATTTAATGATTTTACGACTCTTCTTTTTATCAACTTAAAAATTATTTGAGACCTTTATTCCCATGTTTTGGACCGACACACTTCCTTGTCACACCTTTACTACGTTTTCTTTATACGTTTCATTTTATTATGTTAAAACGTAAAGATATAATTCTTTTCTTACCCATTTATTTGATTCATAATGAACAAACTTTTCATTCTCCAATCCCTCTCCTTTTGGGTGGTTTATGTAGAGTGTAAGAGCATTGTTTTCATCAAATTTTATTCACATTCATGCTTAGAACAAAACCATTCATTTCCTAACATTCATTTTGCCATTAAACAACAAAAAAATCCTTCCTTCTTCCCTCTTGGCCTTGGCATAAAACAGCCTCTCAAGGCTAATTTTTGTCTCAAATCGAGTCATAATCGTCTCATTTTCATCACCTAATTAATCGTTATTCGATCCCTTCGTTAAGGTAATAATCGATGTTATTTTCGATCATTATTTACCTTGATTCTTTTAGTTTTTCTCATGGTATTTTTGTACCATACTTATTGTGTCATGTAGGATTTTTGGGACGATCCTAAAGCCGACGAATTTATTATAGACTCGGATTTGAATTGAAGGTAACGTCGATGTTACTCGGTATTGCATGATTTTATTTGTGTAATTGCATGTATATGATTATAAATTTATTTTTGACAATATATATGTCATATAATCTGAAAAAATTTTAAAAGTCGAAAATTTGCATGTTTCGGTATTTTATATATCGCTTTTACGAGATAAACGATTAAATTGTTATATTATTTTGTAAAATCGTAATATTCGGCCTAAACATGTAAAATATGAATATATATATTATGTAAAAATGATGTTTTTTATGATTTTTGATAAAAAAAAATTCTGATATTTTACGTATCGATTGAATTATTACCGCTTCCGAACAAAAATGATTAAAAGTCAATTTTTAGTTCTTATACTTAAATATTTTATTTTAATCTGAAATTTGGCATGGATAACCTTTCTGATGAAAAAAATTTTCTGAATTATTTCATAATTTTTCGGAATTTTTAAGTGGGTGAATTAATTAATCACTTTAAATCGTCGTTTATCGTTAAAACCGTGTTTGTCATTTTAGTTCCCAATTTCTGATTTTTGTTTTGATTCTGGAAAACATGTTCCTGATAATTTCTTGATAAAAATGTATTTTTATGATTTTTAGTGCCTAAGTAAAATATTAGGAACGACAAGTTTTATTAAGAGAATCGTTAATTGTGGAAACGGATTTGAAAAGACGGTTTTAATGGAATTTGTGAATTTTGGAATTTTGGAAATCTAGGAAATTTATAGTTTCTTGAAAATCATGATTTTTAGGTTTAATGATAATTTTTGGATATTAATACTTAAATCGTTTTGTAATTACTATTTTTATTAATCGTTATTGTCGAGATTAGACGATTAACGAGAAAACCCTTTAAAATCTGATTTTACATATTCTGGAAAATTTATTCTTCTGGACAGAATGTCCAAAATTATATTTTAGTTATTTTACATAATTTTTACATTATTTATTGAAGCCTTTAAATGGTACTCCCTCCGTCCTTTATATTTCTTCATTCCCGCATTTTAAGATTTGTGAGTATTATACTGAAACGGGAAGAGACACAAAGGACGCATGGAGTAGTATCAATTTTTGAGCAAAGTTACGAATGACCGATAAAATGTCTCATTTCAGCCAAATAAATTATTTTTCCAACTATTTTGAGAGTTTTGAAATCTGAAAGTTTATAAATTAAATCACCCATTATCATATTCTAAATTTTTTTAAATGTGTAATAAATAAAAGACGTTGAATGATTTATTTTGACATTTACCGTAAAATCATATTTACGCTTGTTTTGTCGAAACTATTAATAATTAGGGAATTTTAGTTTTATAAATTTTGGAAACACCCTAATTAGTAGTATTAAAATGTTTAAGACATTTTTAATTATTTTATGAACACTTCTATGATATTTCAATAATTTCATAAACCCAATTGTTCTCGTTTAAGAAATTAATATCGTTAAGGCCGAAAGTATTAGTTTTATAAATCTATATCGTTTACTAAAAATATTTTATTAGTATGAACTAATATTTTCGGTAATTTGATATAATGCTATTTTTGTAAAGTTTCTAAATATAGAAGTTTCCTAAAATAGAAAGTTTCTTCTTTTAGAATATAATAATTACTCCTTTTATCTGCATATTATTTATAATGATTATATCTTTTGAATATCGATAATGACTTTGTTTTGTAGTTATGGAATAAGGACAAATGTGGGGTTTAGAGTAATAGATTCTGGGGTTTACATTTTTGTCATCAACTGTAAGGCTAGTGTATCAGGAATCGGTACATTAGTTATTGAACCGGGTAACAGGTATCCCGGGAGTTGTGTACATTTTGACCTTAAGCTTAGGCCTCGCAGTAAGTCGTCGTCATAAGTTGAACTGGGTGACAGGTAATCTCAGGAGGGGTGTGCATTGTCTGAAACTAGGGTCACGCATTTATAAGTCGCCGCTCTATTATGGTTCTGTAGCCTAGTTAGAGATCGAAGTTTGATTTGTTTGAACTAAGTTCTCGAAGCTAGTTTTTAGTATTCTCCTAGTGAAACTCTAGCCATCAACACTAATCCTATCCATAATGTCATTTTGAATATTTTATTTATTATCGATATAATTTGGTTTGCAAGTTGGCAAATATTTTATGTTTTCTTCGGAAAACTCATTTTTATTACACTGTTTCGATATGTGAAGTTTTTCACTGAAAGCTTATTTTTATTATGATGTTTCAATGTTTTCCGTTTTTACTATCAATATATATATATATATATAAAGGAGAAAGTTTTCGAGCGATATGATTGGTCTGTTGCATCAAAGTTCAATTTAGGAAAGTATCATTAATAAAAAAAATCAAACAGAGAATCTTTTAATTATTATAATAATATATTTGATCTATTATGTTAACGTGATGTTTTACAATTTTCATCCAAAAACACTACAACAAATTGGCACTTGCACCACGAATTATGCCACGGGAATTTGTTATTTGTGGCTAAATTTTACCTAGCCACGGGAAAAATTTGATTCGCTACTTGGGAAAACAAATATGCCACGGGAACATTTTTTCCCGTGGCAAAAATTCACTTGCGCCACGAATTTTATTAAAGTCGTGGCTAATAATCACTCTTGCCACGAAAGATGCCAAACCCGTGGCAAAAATATGTTTAGCCACGAATTTGTTCAGTGGCAAATATTATTTAGCCGCGACATAATTTACTTCCGTGGCGAAATTAAATTTTAGCCACAGATTTAATAAATGCGTGTGGCTAATAGTTCTCCAAACTTTAATCAAATTACTTTCAACTTAAGCCGAGTGTCAAATATTGATCTTAAAAAATTCATTAAAATTCAAAGTTAAAGATAATATGAAAAAAAATATTAACCTTGAAAATATTTTATTAATAAAAAATTGGTATTATTATATTTAGTTTTAAGAAAAAAATTTATTTTTTTGTAAAATTAAATACAAGAAAACTTTGGTTGTCTAATTTGTTGATTTTTACTAATCATCATTTTTGAAGTAATAGATTTCTTTTAATTTGACAATATGTTTTATTAAAATACTAAAATCTTAAGTATGACTTTGGAAAAACAACTAACATTTACATAGTGTTATATATGCTAGCTAAAATGTGGCGTACATAGCATATCAAGTAAAAGAAGCATGCGATTGATCATCAATCATTGAGACGTTTAATATTATTTAAGATTCTTTCTTTTTTACCGCTTAATTAATTAATATTTTCACATGTAATACACTTCTTTTTAAGACAAAAAAAATTAAAAAAGAAAGTGACTGAGAATGATTTTTTTTCCAAATTATTGATTCTCTTACAATATTTTCAGTGTAAAAAAAATTGCTTTATTAAATTCGTATTTAAGAATTCTAATCAGTCTATATATTTTTATGGAATTAACTTTGACTGTGAAAACAATAATTATTTTTGTAATTTAATTGTCTTTTTTTTTCGTAAGGTAAGTATATTGATATAATGAATTTACATCATGGGATTTACATAGATCGCATGAGACTCTCAAGGAATTTGGAGTCTAAGTTGTTTGGTTTGGAAGAAAGATTAATGTATTAGAAAGTTGTGCCTAAGTTCAAAAACAAGTCAAAATATTTTTTTTTTAAAAAAAGGGAGGTATAAATAAGAAAATCAAATAATTAACAAATAGAAGTAAGAAAATATAATAACTAAGGACCAATAGTGAGAAAATCCAAAATTAATTAATCGGCAACTTTTTAATTCAATAACAGTTCTGTAATATTATTTGGAAGATATTTTAAAAAATGAATTTTAAAAAAAATTTACTTAATGAAAAATAAAATTCGGGTAAAACTTGAAGTCGGCAAGAGAAAACTCAATGAGTATAAAAACTGATGAAATAAAATAATGACCGATAACGAAAAAAAAAACATATCGAAAGAACTAGCAATAAAAGAACGTGGAAAATAGAAACTAAAATAGAAATATCGATAAATTAATGAAATCATGAGTCCGAAAATCAACTTCGAAACTCTTTTTTTTCCGGAATAATAATTTTTTAGTCATAATTTGTAAATCATTGGGGAAAGAAATTAATTACTCAAAAGTAAATGTAGTTTGTGAAGAAAAACATCACTTTAAAAGAATTCAAACCAATGATTATGTCAATAAAGTTCAATTTCATTTCTGGTAGCTGGCCATAAGAAATCCACAGTTAAGCGTGCTTGAGTGAGAGTAGTGTTAAGATGGGTGACCTCCTGGGAAGGCCCTTCGATGCGTATGGTGAATTAAATAATATTGGAATGACTCAGCAATAAAGCTAGTAATCGTTCCAGATGTGACTACTATAGGGGTAAAGAATTCTTACGGTTATTAATTTATTTAATTTATTATATATTTTGTCACCGGAATAAATGTTTTGCTATAAACATAATTAGCCACGGGATAATTCGTGGCAAAAAATTAATTCTAGCCACGGGAGACTCCGTGGCAATAAAATCAATACTTGCCACGTTTTTTTTTTTCTCGTGGCTATTTGTTTGCCACGGCCACTTGCGCCACGGATGGTCTTTCCGTGGCAAAGTACTTTAGCCATGAAAATTTAGTACTTTTGCCACGAATTCAACTGTGGCCCAAGTGCTCATTTGTAGTAGTGAAACCTTTAAATTTCGTTTAACAAAAAGTTATCGTAAATAAAATTATAAAAATGAATTAATTAGATTCGTGGTAGAAAATGAGTTCATTAGAGTACAAATTTCATATTATTTGCTCGAAAAAGTGATTAATTTATTACATATAAAGATATTAAAGTTATCCCACATCGACAAATTATAATAAGGTTGATGAAATTCTATATTATAAATAAGAGAAATCATCCGTCCTTAGATATCCACCAACAATCTTTTGATTCATAAAGAACTGATGGTAGGATTTGTCGTGGATCCCACCGCCAAATAAATAACCAACTAGCACCTAACGGTAGTTAGGGTAAGTCGGGTCGTGTCCACGGAGACGGTGTCGCAATGCTTAGACTAGGTTGGCCTAAAACGAGATTAGGTCACACAAACAAACACAAATAAGCGATAAATGGAAAACTAAGATGGAGGAGAGGTAAGGACTAGACTAATGATGAACTAGACTTATAACAATGCTAAACAATGCTAATAATCAAACTAACTAGCAAACTAAAGAAATGATGCTAACTAAAAAGATGATATCAAATATGGAAAAGAAGTGGGTTAGGTCGGGTTCATAAATGTAGTGGGGTGACTTGGGTAATCAAGAGTGTAGATGCCTCCTAATTGCTAGGTTCGGTCCGGGCGGTCGCAACTTAAACCGATGTCGATGACTATGCTCAACATGTCCACACACAAAACAAACAATGAGTAGAAGAAGACTAGCATGAGAAGCATAGCCACTACAACTCAAACAAGCAATTCAACAAACACATGGTGTGCCAAGTATGTGACTAACAACAAAGATTCATCCTTTACCCCTAATCAAACCCTAATCACCCATATCCTACTCTTAATCCCCCTACTAACCCACAAGTAAACTACTCACTCATAATCAAACTAACTACAACAATAAAAAGAGAAAACAACACCATAACCCTAACATTCATCATCAAGAACAATATGAACAATAATAATCAACACTAAGTAAAGATTCAAACTTGAATTAATAACAAAGAACAAGAGTAAAGAAAGTTATACCAACATAAGATGAAGAAAAAGATGCAATCTTGTATAAATAAGAAACCCCAAAATAATCCCAAGGTTGTCAAGCTTGGAGAAATCTTCAAGTATCTTCTTAATACAAGAACTAATTAACTAAGATTAACTAGAATTAACTAAGGATTAAAGAGAGATTAAAACTAATGTGAGGAACTAAATCTAGGGTTATAACTTGTAGAGAGGCTTAAGAGAGTCTAATCTAATGTGTGATACATAAACAATACAAGAGGGAAGTATTTATAGGGGTACAAGAATGAAGGAGGGAGGAAAAAGAAGTTCCGGCTACAGCTCGCCGGTCCCGACCGGGACGGGATCATCCCGACCGGGACGGCCGGTGGTCCCGACCGGGACGGGTTGGTCCCGACCGGGACGACCTGGCAGTGGCACCCTCAAAAGCGCACTTCATCTCCGACGGGATGAGGTGCATACCCGTCGGGGATGAGTCTTGTAGGCCTCCAATATGATCCTTTTGGTCCCTCCTTGCCTCACATGGGCTTCCCATCGATTCTCGGGACTCGGGATCGGGTCTCGGAGGCTCGGGATCGGGTCCCAAGGTCTCGGGGTCGATTCCAAGGCATCGAGTCATCGTTCCTTTACTCCGTTGGCTCCAAAATGTGTATGTATAGAGTCGGAATCGCTCCAACTCTTCCAAATCGGTCTCGGGAACCTGAAACGAACTAAAGGAAGCATAAGAAGCCCCTAAACCGCTCCCAAGGAGCGATTCTACAAGGAGAATGGGACCAAAACACTACAAAATAGGCACTACGAACCACACTTATCAAGAACTCATAAGATTATAACCTTAAGTAATTATCCCACATCGAAAAATTATGATGATGTTTTGGAATTCTATAATATAAATAAGAGTGATCATTGTTTTTGAATATCGACCAAAAAACTTTTGAGTCTTAGAAAAACTCTTAATAAGACTATAAACTAAAAATTGTTCCACATCGAAACAATTAAAATAAGATGATGATTCTATATTATAAATACGAGTAACCATGTGTTCTTTTGGGTTTTAAAATGAGCTCTCAAGATAAAAAACTATCCCACATCAAAAAAATTATGATAATGGAATTTTATATTATAAATAAAACTAATCATTCCTTCTTAAATATCAATAAAAAAAACTTTTGAGTCTTAGAAAATATTTTAATAATACTACAAACTTGAATAACATAATCTCACATCGAAAAATTATACTCCCTCCGTTCCATTTGATTCTTTGTATTTGTTTTTTGGACACTATTCATAGGAAAGTGAAAACGTCAATGTAACTAAGTGTAATCATTCCTCCAAATTATAATGAAGTGATGAAACTCTATGTTGGAAATAAGTGTAATCTTTAATCCTTAAGGGCTCGCTTGGAATGAGGAGTAATTATTACGGGAGTAATAGAGCAAAAATGAACTAGAAAATGACGGAAAGTAGTGATGATGCTAAGCGAAAATGGAGAAACTTAAGAAAATCTTTAATTTGGGGGGAATTATTACTCCCCTCTCCCCCTAAATAATGCATTACCCCCCAATGGGGGTAATTATTACCCCCTCATATGCCTTTTACACCATAAAATGTCACAATTAAGCAACAACTCATTTATTTTTAGTTCATTTTTGCTCTATTACTCCCGGAATAATTACCCCCATTCCAAGCGAACCCTAAGTATGACTAATCATTCGTTATTAGATATCTTCCAAAATTAGATATCCTTAAGTATGACTAATCATTCGTTACTATAAACTCAAGTAAAGTTATTATAAGAGTTCTTAAGACTATATCTAAACTTAAGTCAATATTATCCTATATCGAAAAATTATGAGGTGATGAAATTTGATATTATAAATAAGACTAATCATTCGTTCTTAAATATAGTAAAAATGTTGGACCAAATAAATAATACTCCGTATTTGCGATGAGATGAAGATAGAAAGGCGGACGAAAATAAAATATGGAAGAAGATAAAAGGAGGAAGTACTACGTAGTATAATTGTACCACATTGAAAGATTATTATAAGGGAATGATCCTATGATTATTATAAATTGAAGTCATTATTAGTTCTTAGATATCAATTATCAACACAAATATTTACCGAGTATTGTCTTAAAGAAAGATATTACGAGTTTTAAATGCAATGCACGCGTATAATTTAATTTGACGTTTGCCGCATATATGACCTCCCGAAAACACATTCACGTATGTGGATAGTATTTCTTTACTATTAGACATACATTTACCTTCGACTTACTTTCTACTATTGTGTAGTCTCACAAATTTAATTAATAAAATCCTCTAACTTGGTGTCATTATCATTGTCACCAAAAATCGGCCCGTGCATCGCATGGGCTTTCCAACTAGTTTTTCTATAATAGTAATTACAGTTTTAAAATCTTGTAATATGGCTGGGAGAACGTCGTCATTGCACCTCACTAATTGTGGCTGTTATGTTTTTAACATGGCAGGTATATGTGTTTTCTTAGGGTGAGCTAGCGAGTAGTTACGGATCCTGCTTCGCTGATCTATAAATTTGGTACTATCGATTGTTAAACCATTTTGTGGATTGTCTTTTTATTTTAGCCATTTTTATTTAATGGCTCATGTATTGACTTACCATTTTATTTAATCAAGACATAGTTACAATGTGTTTTAATCCCACATCTACAGTGTTTCCGCCACTGTATTGCATTAGAATTTCTAGGGGATTACAGATGCCTTTAGGAGCGTCGTGAAAAGATGGTGGGCGGCGGACAATTGTTCGGGGATGAACATATCTGTCGGTGCTTGGGCTGAGGCGACCACTGCCGGCGTGAGGCCTCCGCCATCGGTTCCTTCCCCTTGTCCGCATTCCTCGGTAGCGCACTAGGGAAAGAGATCTCTATCTGCTCAGGAACGACGCCATGGCCGGTTTCCCGAGGTGTGATGGCCCCACCTGGCTCAGTCATGCTTGTTGCTCTTTGTTGATTCTTGAGAGTAGGAAGACTTCTTTGTTCTAAGCTCCCCACAGACGGCGCCAAATTGTTTGGGATGCAAACTATCCTTCTCCCCAGCAGGTATTGGCCGGCTGGGTGCTCCCTAACTTGCGTCGCCGGACGGACTGTCGTTCGGGCTCTGCACAGGCAGCACACAAGGGCCTCGGAGGTTGTCCGAGGTTGCCTCTCCGACGCTTAAGTCAGTAATGGAATTTTGGATAATATTTAGTCTAAGGTTGAGATTTTACCTTTATTCTAGTGAGATAAGTACTTTCTTGTAGTTAATTTCTGAACCCCCTGTTGGTGACAGATGGTCTCATATTTATAGGCTCGAAGTCCTCTTGGCGGCGAGCTTGTCGTCTTAACTCCCTTAGCCGGCAAGGTTTCCTGGTGGGCCCCACAGGCGACAGGGTCCCTTGCCGGCCGACGAGGACATGTCTGGGGGCATCGGCTGCCCAAGGCTGGTCGGCCGGAGAGAGCCTCCCCATCAGTTAGTTTTGGACAGAGCCTATAATAAATTCTGATTCAAATGATTCATTTTTTCCTCTATTTCATTTTTTTTAAAGTATTATCAAAATGAATAATTCAAGTTTCTTGTTATTTTAACCCATTTTGATTAGTCATTTTTTTCCTCAACTTTTAAATTGTTATTGAATTATTCATTACTTTTCTAATATCTCTGACATTTTCTTTCAAGTTGCAATATGTTTTAGTGATGTTGGCAACTTTATAAATAGGGTTGCGGAATTTTAATTTATTTAGTTTTCGAAAAAATATTTAATGAGTATTTTTATGCATAAATGTTAGTATTAAATTCAAGTTCATTTTAACTTTGACATCTTACCATCTATTTTCAATTTTTTTATGAATTAATACTACACGTTTAATTAGTATGGACCTAAATTTATAAGGAGCAACATATTAGTTTGAATAATAATGTTGTTAAAAAATTATAGACATTCGTAATATGAGGACCCAATATTTCTAGTTTTGCTCAGGGCCACCTACTGGTTTAAGACGGCTCTTAGATGGGTTTAGGTGATATAAAGCTATAATCAAAACAAATTTTGACATTCACTTTATTGTTTGTTCGTTTCAAATTTTCACTTATTTTTGTCATCTCAACAATCTAAAATTTCACTTTCATATATTTGGTCTTGCATTGCTACCTTGGTTTCCTTATTTATTCAAGAAGGTGACAAAAAAGACCAAAATACTCGAAACTAAAATAACAATCTCAACATTTGAAGTAAACTACGAGCAATAATTTGTCACTGAGTACTAGCTATATGTATAATAGTACATACTAAATTTTTACGCTTTAAGCACTCAAAATAAAAATAATTCATTACTATGTTTTTAGAATGGATTGGGGTTGTTCCGGTTACGGAAACGATTTACCCGGCTTGGAATTCGGGTAATGTAATTGAATTGATAACGAATAACTAATCGCTTGATTCCCTTGATCTCCCCTTCCTCTCACTCCTGGAATCGGACTTCCCCGGCGGAAAGCGGCCTGCTCCCTGCACAGTGAACGCACAGGGCCTCGGAGGTTGTCCGAGGAAACCCTCTCCGATGCCTAAGTCAGTCCGTGAAATGCCTTTACGAACCTAGCTCGTGAGGAACTAGGCGGCGTTTTAAGAGTAAGAGTCTAGAGAGAGAAAATCCAACCCCTCTCAAGTGGGAAATGGGGAGGTATTTATACCTTCCCACAAGAGAGAGAAGAGAAAGAGGAATGGTTGGATGGGAAAGTGACAAGTGGCGGCTTCCCCTCCATCCATTCCCAATTACCTTAGGCAAAATGACAAGAGGGCCCCTGGGGATCCTGGCCCTGTCGGCCGGGGATTTCCTCAGGGCAGACAGTCTCCAAGTAGGGGGCTGCCAAGCTCTGACAGGCTGCATCGGTCGGCACTCTCGGCGGCTGACGGCCAACCCCTAGCGTTTTCATGCTTCGTTCCCGGTCCTTGCCGGGGGCTGGTCTTTCGACTCTCCGACAGGAATTGTCCCGGCGCCTGCATAGCAGGCGGTTGATTGTCAGGCGGCCCACCCCCAATCAATTGGCCCTCGTCAGTAGGAGGGAAGTGAGACTTCTCCTCTGCTGGCGACTCTTGCTTGGAGGGGGGTTGACTTCCATGTCTGTTGCGGCATTTAATGCTCCGCGCCTTCCCAATGGAACTTTGTACTGTTCCTGTCAGGAATGTAAAGAGGCAAGAATACTCCCGTAATGATTGCTCTTTTCTTCTGGGCGGATTTTGGGGAACTGTGAGGAGTTCCTGATTGGTGGCTCTCCTCCCAGGGTGGTTGGAGCGCTCATTAATGCGGAGTTCACCTTGGTATAAAATCTTCAGCTTCCTTGAACATTTGTGCTTCATTTCACTTTCAATCTCTCCATTTTCTTCACTTTAAACATGGCTTGGATCAAGAAAAGCGTAGTTCGCCGTGGAGTCAAACATGTTTCCTTTATCTTCAGAGGGTTTTGGCGACTTAGATATGCACGAGCTGCTTATTCAACTGTTCGCCGGAGCCGTTGCTCACGTCTTCGCCTTCGCCGGAGGAGAGGGAAGACCTCTATCAGGATGGGCAAACGCCCCAGGAGGTCTTCTCCCCCTGCCGCGCCTAGATTTAGGCGTTGCTCCCAGGGAGGGGGCTGCTATGATAGGGGGTGCCATGAGTGTTTTCCATGGCTGCACCCTGAACAATTCGGTCCTAATTCTGACACCGACTCCTCCCTGGAGTCGGGCCCTTCTTCGCCTGTAAAGAAAACAGGCTGTCGCACTTGCGACGAGTCTCGAGCCGTCCCTTTTGGAAGGGATTGGGAAGACAGCAGCCATGATTCTGACGACACACTACTACAAATAAGATTAAAGAGGATGGTTGGATAAGGAACCGTCCTTTAGGTCGACGTCCTATTAAATCAAATAGCGCGGTTCCAAGAAGGTCAAACCATCCTATTTAATTGCAGAACCGTCCTATTTAATTGCAGAACCGTCCTATTAAATTGTTTACAAATAGGACGGTTATGCCTTCAATCGTCCTATTTGTAAACAATTTAATAGGACGGTTCTGCAATTAAATAGGACGGTTCTGCAATTAAATAAGACGGTTTGACCTTCTTGGAACCGCGCTATTTGATTTAATAGGACGTCGACCTAAAGGACGGTTCCTTATCCAACCATCCTCTTTAATCTTATTTGTAGTAGTGACAGTGAAGGTCTCGGCTGCCTGAGTGATAGGGACGAGGACGGGGCTGCAACTGACCCCTTTCAGGATTCCCCAAGCTGGGACTGGGGTTCGGCTCTCGGGAGTCCAGGCAGTCCTGGAGATTATTCTCCAGATTTGGGGGACGACTAGGCCTGCGTGGCAGGGCCTTTAATTTCTGTCAGGCTGGAATTTACCGAGCCTTATGTAATTTTTCTTTCATGCCTGTCTCATGATGTATCTTCCCCTTGCGGGGCTTTCAATGAAATGAATATTTTGGGTATTTGAATTTTTTTTTTTTTTTTTTTTTTTTTTTTGAATGAGGTCGTTTGATTGACCTTTCTTTCTGACGTTTCCGTTTACCGAGGCCCTTCTTGAAAAAGGTGAGCAGTCGGTGTTCAGCGTGCGACACGTGGAAAATCTTCGCAGATTTTGTCAGGGGTTCAACCTTTCGAACTTCTTTGGGCCCTTATATAAAAACCCATCTCTCCCTTCATTATTTTCTTTTACTTTTATTGACACTCTTACTCCCCCTAACACTTCTTGAATTCCCTTCATTGATCGAGCGTTTCTTTCTTGGAGGAGCAAGGATCATCTCTTGTCGCCATCTTTGATAACCTCACCGGCGTTTTTTAGGTTAGAACCCTTTTTTCCTTTTTTGAATCTTTCGCTTCTTTTCTTCCCTTCTATAGCCTAAATGTCGCGAGCCCGCCCCCTTTCCTTCGATTCTTTGCTCGGAGGGACTAGCGGCGGCGACGGTGGTCGTCGTGACGTAGCTTCTTCCTCCAGGGTTGGCCCCCGGGAGGGAGATGATTATAGGGGAGAGGGGGCTGAGTCACCCGACCCAGCTCCCTTCGATGTGATCGATTCTGACGATGAAGCCCTGGAGGTGGACCCCGCCAGGGTGGCCGGTCCTCTCATCCGCAGGGAGAGAGGGAGGACCTATTTTTTAGACAAGGAGAAGTACGCGATTCCCTTGCAGACCTACCCCGAGGCCAAAAATAGGGACCTGCTCTTGGAATGCGACGCAGCTAGGGCCATCGAGCAGTTTTATAACTTTGGGGAGGGGTACACTGTGATGATCCCTGGGGAAAAAGACACGGTATGTTGTCCCCCAGATGGGTGTGTAGCTGTCTTTCATAAGGCCCTAGAGTTTGGCCTGCGATTTCCGTTGCATCCCTTCCTGGAAGATACTTTCAGGAGGATGAACGTCGCCATCGCTCAGCTGACTGCAACAGCCATTAGGGCTTTAGTGGCCTACACTTGGACCTGCCTGTTCCATGGTGAGGGGCCCTACATCGACGCCCTTCGCTTCATGGTTGGCCTCCAAATGGTGTCTTCATCAGGGGGGGATGGCTCCCCTGGCTACTGGTCTCTGCTGAGACAGAAAAAATACGCCCTGGTATGGCCACCCCTGAGCAGTCTCAAGGATTGGAAAAACAACTTTATATACGTCCACAGTGCGTTGGGGTGGAAAATTCCCAGACACTTTAGGAATCATGTCCATACTCGCATGGAGACGCGTGAGGAGTATCATCCTCGCGTCGGGGGGAAGGCTCTGGAAGTCAGGCTGACCGAAAAGGAGAAGATTTTGATTAAAAAGTTTGAGATCGTGACGGACAAACATGGGAACTTTTGCCCTGTTTTCTGGCTCCCTCACGCGGAGCTTATCACTACTGACGAGTACCTGCTTCCCATGGGCCTGATTCGTGGCCTTGAAGGTAGTTCTAGGGTTTTCTTGTTGTCGCGGTTTTCCAGGGATTTTATCTCTCCCTGCTTTTTAAATGACCGCCTCTCCTTTTCTGCAGATTCCTACTCTTGGACCTGGACCAAGAAGCAGGTCAGAAGGTTAGGCCTGAGCGAGGAATTGCACGTTCTTTCAAAGCGCCCTTCTCTTCCGCCAAACTTTAAGAAAGGAAGTAAGGCCCTGATGAAGCTTGTGAAAGACTTTGCTGCAGGCCGAAGATTGCCTCTTCCTCCCCGGCTGCCTTCGTCGAAGCCGGCGACTCCTACTCCCAGCACTCATGAGGGGGAAGCGGAGGTTACCTCAGGGGCTACTCCTTCCCCTGGCCAGAAGCAGGGTGCTTCTTCAGCTGGCCCTCGGATCTCGCAGGGAGCGCAGCCTGGAGATTCGGAGGGGACCGGGGAGAGTACTCCCTTGGAAGCGAGGAGAAAAAGGGAGAGGGAGCCCCCCAGCGCTGATGTGGTGGATTTGGAGGCGGATGCCTCTACCCCGGATGCAAAGCGCCCTGCTCGTGAGCCTTCGAGCATTCCCTTCCCAGAGGAGAATGTGGAGTTTCACTACACGGCTGGGGATAGCGTGGACGTTTCGGGCCTACTTTCTGACTCTGGGGCTGTTTTGGCTGACCGCCTTACAAAGATGGTAACTTCTACTTCCCACCAAGTGCTTCAATATATCCAACGCACCTCCAAGGTTATGTTGGCCTCTGCAGAACTGGCGGCTCTCAGCCGTCTGAGCGATGAGGAGCTAACAGTTACCCCTGGGGCTCCTCCTCCTGACCGCCTGGCCATGGTAGAGAGGGACGCCGCCTTGATAAGCTCCTTGAAAGACAAACTGGAGGAGGCCAAGAGGCAGGCTGATAACTGGAGGGTGCAGGGGGAGATGGCTTTGAAGGAAGTTGCCAAGCTGGGGGCCGATCTGCAGGAGAGCCGACAATCGTTGGACCGTGCTAACATATCTTTGGCTGAGATGGGGCATTTGAAGGGAAGGGTGACTGTTTTGGAGGAGCAGCTGTTACAGGCAAAGTCGGCTTTTGACCAGGCAACGTCGGCTTTTGACCAGGCCAAGGGAGAATGGGCGAAGGAGAAAGAGTCCTTGGCTGCGGAGAACGAGGAAGCAGTGGGTGCCAGCTTTGTGAGTGGCGCCAACTCTTCTCTGGAGTTGGTCATGGAAGTGATAGGGGAGATGTTCCCTTCTTTTGACGAGGACACTTTCCGGAGCCTTTATTCTGCTAAGGACGAAGCCCGGATGACTAGGCAGCCTGAAGCAGACGCCAACGCCCGCCAGGATGCCGCATGATGCCCCTTCTCTTTTATAAAAACTTTGCATTTTCTTGTGCTGAACCAGCGTTTCATGGTTTTTCTTGTAATATTTTGCTACTCGATTTCTTCTGACTTTGTAAAATTTTTCCACCCTCCACGGGTTGGTTGTAGGATATTTTCCTTTACTTTCTATGACGTTGCTGTTTTAAGGATCCTCTTCCCGTATGTTTGATTGCGCCTGTCATGGCCTATCTCTGGCTTTTCGCTCAAAGTCCAGGGGGCTTGCCCCCTGCCTGCCCAGAGGCAATCAAGGTAGCTTTTTGTGTTGTTTATACAAGGTTGGGGGGCTTGCCCCCAGTCCTTGTTCGTCTGGCCTATCCCTGGCTTTTGTTCAAAGTCCAGGGGGTTCGCCCCCTGCTTGCCCAGAGGTAAGCAGGGTGGTTTTTGCGTTTTTTATACAAGGTTGGGGGGCCTGCCCCCAGTCCTTGTTAGCCTGGCCTGTCCCTGGCTTTTCGTTCAAAGTCCAGGGGGCCTGCCCCCTGCCTGCCCAGAGGTAAGCAGGGTGGCCTTTGCGTTTTTTATACAAGGTTGGGGGGCCTGCCCCCAGTCCTTGTTAGCCTGGCCTGTCCCTGGCTTTTCGTTCAAAGTCCAGGGGGCCTGCCCCCTGCCTGCCCAGAGGTAAGCAGGGTGGCCTTTGCGTTTTTTATACAAGGTTGGGGGGCCTGCCCCCAGTCCTTGTTAGCCTGGCCTGTTCCTGGCTTTTCGTTCAAAGTCCAGGGGGCCTGCCCCCTGCCTGCCCAGAGGTAAGCAGGGTGGCCTTTGCGTTTTTTATACAAGGTTGGGGGGCCTGCCCCCAGTCCTTGTTAGCCTGGCTTGTCCCTGGCTTTTCGTTCAAAGTCCAGGGGGCCTGCCCCCTGCCTGCCCAGAGGCAAGCAGGGTGGCTTTTGGGTTTGCGTTGGGGGGTTCACTTTTCCTGATTTTGGCAACAGGGGGGCCTCCCCCTATTGCCCCCTGCTCGTTTGTTTGTGAAAGAGTGAACAGACAACGAGTATAAATCTGTATCTTCTCATTTCTTTAAAAATTCTTTTGACATTGGGGTGGTCGGAGCCGTCGACATTTTTTGATCGTCCTCCGCCTTTTTACTGTAAAAGTGAAAACTGCCTACATTTCTGCTCAGACGTAGTATTTCTTCAGCGTATCTGCATTCCAATGAGCGCTCAGCTCTTGTCCCTCCAGATTGGATATCCTGTACGTGCCTGGACCCAAAACCTGAGTTATTTGGTATGGGCCCTCCCAATTGGCACTTAGTTTCCCATGCTCTCTTGATTTTCCAGTTGCCTGTGTTTTTCTCAGGACTAGCTCGCCCGCCTGAAAGCTCCTCCGCCGGACTTTGCTATTGAAGGCTTTCCTCATTCGCTGCTGGTAGGCAGCGATATTTGTACCGGCTTCCTCTCTTAGCTCACTTACCAGGTCCAGGGCCTCGACCATCGCAGCTTCATTCTCAGCCCGGTTGTACTGTAGGGAACGCAGAGAGGGAATCCTTGTCTCAATCGGCAATAAAGCCTCTGCTCCATACACCAAGCCAAATGGGGTCTGGCCTGTAGACTCCTTCCTGGTAGTTCGGATGGACCAGAGTATGCTGGGGAGTTCATCAGCCCACCTACCTTTGCAGTCATCCACCATTTTCTTCAGGCCATTCAGAATTTGTTTGTTGGCTGCTTCTGCCTGTCCATTGGTTTGAGGGTGACAGACTGCTGAGTAGGCGACTGAGATGTTATGGCTTTCTAGCCAGATCCTTAGTGGGTCATTATCGAACTGCCTGCCGTGGTCGAACACTAGCATCTTTGGTACACCGAACCGGGTAATGACATTTCGCCAGATTACCTTCCGGACAGCCGGTTCAGTGATGTTGGGCACTGCTTCAGCCTCCACCCATTTGGTGAAGTAGTCTATGGCGACTATCAAAAATCTTCTGCCCCCTGTGGCCACTGTGAAGGGCCCTAGAATGTCCATCCCCCATTGAGCAAAGGGGATGGGAGATAGGATTGGCCTGAGCTCCTGGGCCGGGGCATGGATTGACGGGGCAAAGAGTTGACATTTTCTGCATTTCTGGGTCAGGCTCCTGGCATCTGCCAGCATGGTAGGCCAGTAGTAGCCTGCCCTTAGGGCCTTGTGGGCTAGTGACCTCCCGCCAATGTGATGTCCACAAATCCCTGAGTGGATATCATCCAATACCTCAGTGGCCTGATCCGCCCGCAGGCATTTAAGCAGGGGATAAGTAAAAGATTTTTTGTAGAGTTCTCCATTAATGAATATAAACCAGGCTGCTTTAGCCTGTACCTTCCTTCTTTGCAATGGATCTGGTGGTAAGACACTGTGCCTCTTGTATTGGATGAAAGGGGTCATCCAGCTTTCTGGCTCTTCTTCTATGGCATTAATTTCTTGGCCAGGATTAGTAGACCTTTCGTGTAAAACGTCAACCCATACCGACCTCCGGATGTCCTGCAGACTGGAGCTTGCCAGTTTTGACAGGGCATCTGCTCTGTTGTTCTGTGATCGGGGAATTTGTTTGATCTCGTATGATTTCAGGCTGGATAGCTCTCCTTTTACCATCTCTAGGTATGCGGCCATCGCTTGGTCTCTTGCTTCGTACTCTCCATTAATCTGGTTGGCGATGAGTTGGGAATCCGTCGCCAAGATAATTCGTTCTGCCCCTGCAGCTTTAGCTAACCTGATGCCTGCGAGTACTGCTTCGTACTCTGCTTCATTGTTTGATGCTGGGAAGACGAATCTGAGAGCATGCTCAAAGTCGGTCCCTTC
This sequence comes from Agrostemma githago, assembly GCA_958450325.1. Taxonomy (NCBI): domain Eukaryota; kingdom Viridiplantae; phylum Streptophyta; class Magnoliopsida; order Caryophyllales; family Caryophyllaceae; genus Agrostemma; species Agrostemma githago. Next base: position 20,796,915 of record OY288244.1, on the reverse strand, counting down.
TGGGCTGGTTAATACAACGCCTGCGCCTGCGCCGTTGGCCGTTGAGGACCCATCAGTGTGTACGACCCACTCCTGGGCAGGGGCTTCCTCTTCCCCTGAATGGGAGCACTCAGCCAAAAAGTCTGCCAGGGCCTGGGCTTTGATGGCTGTTCTCGGCTGGTAAGATATACCCAGCCCACTCAGCTCAATTGCCCATTTCAACAATCTTCCCGATTTTTCGAATTTTTCCAACACCTTTTCCAGGGGTTGGTCGGTGAGGACCATGACTGGATGCGCGTCAAAATAAGGTCTGAGCTTCCAGGCTGCAATTATGACCGCGTAGGCAGCTTTTTCAACCATAGGATAATTCTTCTCAGCTGCCCCCAGCGCATGACTCACAAAGTATACGGGTTGCTGGGTGCCTGCCTCTTCCCGTAGGATGACCGCGCTGACAGTTATGTTAGTTACTGCAATGTAGAGAAAAAGCTTCTCTCCTGCTACTGGTCTTGCCAGGGTAGGGAGCCTCTTAAGATGGTCCTTCAGTTGCTCGAAGGCTTCTCTCTGCTCGTTTTCCCATTTGAACTGTTTGTTTCCTTTCAGAATTTTGAAAAAAGGAGTGGCTCTGTCTGCTGATCGGGCAATAAATCGTGCCAAGGCGGCCATTCGTCCCGTCAGGCGCTGGATGTCCCTGATGGTCTTGGGCTCAGGGAGGTCTAGAACCGCCTGAATTTTTTCCGGGTTGGCATCAATACCCCGAGAACTGACCAAGAATCCTAGGAATTTTCCGGAGCGGACTCCGAACGTGCACTTTTTCGGATTCAGTTTCATTTTGTAAGTGCGCAGAGAACTGAAGGTTTCCTGCAAGTCTGTCAGGTGTTCCTTGTCTTCCCTGCTTTTTACGATGGCATCGTCAACATAAGCCTCGATGTTTCTACCTTTTTGCTTCTCAAACACTTTATCAACCAGACGCTGGTACGTAGCTCCCGCATTTTTGAGCCCTTCGGGCGACCGATTTTCGTCGCTAGACGAAGAGACAGAATGGGGTAAGGGAGCGAGAAAAATGAAATCATGGTAGCGACCGAAATCGGTTGCTAAAAAAAAGCGCACGACCGATATTAGTCGCTAAACTTAGAGATTTAGCAACCGATATTGGTCGCTAGATGACATCAAATAACCCAAAAAAACAAACCTTAGCGACCGACAAAAAAAAGCGAGTGATCGTTGTCGATCGCTAAAGATGCGAATCCCCCCCCCCCCCCCCCCGCACACATCTCATTTCACGTTCTCTCTCTCTAACTCGTCTCCCCCTTCTCTCTGCCCCGCGCCTCTTCATTCCTTCTTCTTTTCTCCAATTTTTCTTAGTTACGGTATGTTTTTTTATCAATACTTAATTTAAATTATTTGCTATTTATTGTATTTATTGATTTAAATAAATTAGATATTGAGTTAGATGTTTTTAGTGTAGTCTTATTGTTGTCGGAATATTTAGTGTAGTTAGCATGTTAATTGCTCATAGGTTCCCCCAATTTGAAATAGGTAGATTGTTAGTATAAAGGTAGGGTTTATGGTTGAATAGTTGAATGAATTGGGTTGTTTTAATGTGTTAGGAAATTGGAAGTGAAAATACAATTATGTCAATTTAGTGATGTAATTATAGACGGATTAGGTGCAAATAGCACTATATTTAGATGAACTGAGAATTTTACAAAATATGTGAGTACTGTATGTTAATAAATTACTTTAGAGGAAATAATGTGTATTTGGTTATTGTCTAAATTTTATTAGATAAAAAATGAAGAGATTTGAACGAAAATGAAGAGACGATGTCTCACAACGCAATTTTTAGAGGGTGTTAATAGTTTTCTGGAGTTTGCTAAAAACCACCCCGAATACATGTCAGACGGTAGATTTAGATGTCCTTGTGTGAAATGTAAGAACCTCAAATTCTTGGAGATTATTTTGATCAAGGAACATATTATCTCAAATGGGTTTTATCCAAATTATTATCGTTGGATTTGTCATGGTGAGACGTCTCCTATTGAGGAAACTGAGGTTGAAGAAAATGAGAGGGGGTTGCGAGGAATGATTGTTGATGTAGTTGTGTGTAATGTGTTTAATGATGAGAGCATGTACACTAATGACGATGACCAACCAACCCCACAAGAGCCAAACCCACGAGCGAACGCGTTTTTTGATATGTTAGACGCTTCGGCGAAGCCGTTATATGGAGGGTGTGATGTGACATTGTTAGAAGTCGCGTCTATGGTAGTGACCCTTAAATGTGAGTATAACCTACCGTTTGGGTGCATAGACGGTTTCGCTGCGTTGCTTGGGAAGGTCATCCCAAAAGTCAACATTATGACCAAAACATTCTACACTACCAAAAAAATAATTAAAGGTCTTCAACTTGAGGAATGTAAGAAATGTGGTAAGGGTAGATACAAAAGTGTAGATAGGAATATTGTTTTGAGGGGTAGGAAGGGAAAGAGTGTTGTGAGGGATAAAAAAACCTATACCACTTAGTCGACTTACCTACTTTCCCATCGCCCTTAGCCTTCAAAAATTATATGCAACCAGAACCATTGCCGAACAAATGAGGTGGCATAAAGAAGAAACTCGTGTAGAGGGGAAGATGTGTCATCCTAGTGATGGGGATGAGTGGAAGTGCTTTGATAGAATTTACTCTAATTTTGCTGAGAAACCCCGTAACGTGAGACTTGGGTTGTGTACCGATGGGTTTGCCCCTTTCGGTCAGTTTGGTAAGTCGTACTCATGCTGGTCTGTCGTGGTCACACCATACAACTTACCCCCATGGCTGTGTCTGAAACCACCATTCATCTTCCTTTCTCTTATTATTCTCAATCCAAAAAGTCACTTGAATGTTTACTTACAACCAGTGACAGAAGAATTGAAACACTTGTGGGAAGTAGAGGTGGCGACATATGATGTGTCGTTGAAACAAAATTTCCAACTTAGAGCATCGCTTTTGTGGACTATAAATGATTTTCCTACGTATGGTATGTTGAGCGGTTGGTCTATGGCGGGCCAAAAAGCTTGTCCTTGTTGCATGAGTTAAAGTAAAGCGTTTTACCTAAGAAATTCAAGCAAAATTAGTTGGTTTGACTGTCATAGACAGTTCCTACCCGAGGGTCACATGTACAGGAAGAATAGGAGAGCCTTCAAGAAGGGTGAGGTGGTACTAGATGAGGCACCAATTCGTCTCCAAGGAGATGAGATATGAGAGGTGATTTCAGAGTTCCCATCTACTGTTGACGGGACCAATCAAGAGTTCAAGGATCTTAAGAAATTAAAAAATGGTTGGTTTAAAAGAAGCATCTTCTTCGACCTTCCATATTGGAGTACTTTATTACTCCGACATAATTTGGATGTGATGCATATTGAGAAGAATTTCTTTGAGCAACTGATTCACACCGTCATGGATGTAGAGGGTAAGACATGTGACACCATAAGATCCCGAAAAGATTTGAAAAAAAATTGTGACCGTCCGAAATTGCATATCAAGCGGGATGGGTCCAAGCCTTGGGCCTTGTTTAGCCTTGATAAGGCTCAGAGAAAGGTCGTGTTAGAGTGGGTAGGAAAATTGAAGTTCCCTATGGGTACGCATCCGATTTCAGTCGGTGTGTCGACATTAAGAACCTAAAGCTGCAAGGTTTGAAGAGTCACGACTGCCACGTGTTCACGAAGCGGTTACTATCTGTGGCGTTGAAGCAACTGCTGTCGGAAGGTGTTTGAAATCCTATCACTGAGATATCTCAGTTTTTTCGAGATTTGTGTTTGTTGTCGACAGTTACAATTGACGACATGACTCGTTTGGAGGATCAAAATCCTCAGATACTATGCAAACTTAAGATGATCTTCTCACCCTTCTTCTTTAACTCAATGGAGCATCTACCGGTCCACTTGCCCTACGAAGCTAAAGTGGGAGGATCGGTCCAATTTAGACGGATGTACCCTTTGAGAGGTGAGAACTTTCAAATACTTACTTAACCACTAACGTTAAATATTGCAATATGTTATTAATATAATTGTTTGATTGTCATAGATTTCTCAACCATTTGAAGAAAAAAATTGGTAACAAGGCGAGGGTCGAGGGCTCCATATGTAATGCTTATCTAACAGAGGAGATAGCCAACTTCTGTTCTCTATATTTCAAGAAAGAAGTTAACACCAAAGCCAAGAATCTTAACCTAGAAACACCCGAGCTGATTGACCCCAACATACCAGACTTTTTACAAAGTAAGGTAGGTGAAGGATCTTCATCAGCTGGGGGGTGGAGGATATTAGATGAGAAGGAGTACAATCGTGCTCACCTTTACTTGTTATCAAACTGCGAAGTTTTGGAGCCGTATGAGAAGAAGTTTGTAATTGAATTTCTAGCTGCTAATCCACATTTAAATGCTGATGATGTTTGGAATATGCATGAGGAACAGTTTCCCAGTTGGCTTAAGCATCATGTAATTTCAGAGAATATTTGGGATGATTTGGTTAGGAGTCTAGCATTAGGTCCTTTGTGGAAGGTTAGAACTTGGAACCAGTATTCGGTTAATGGTTACAATTTCCATGCATTTGCCCATGGTAGCAGTAGAGCTAGATGTAATTTCGATGTGACTGTATCGTCACTTGATGGTGACGACTACTACGGTCTACTGGAGGACATCTTCGAGTTGTGCTATGCTAGAAGTGATCGTGGGTATAGAGCTGTGGTGTTTAAATGCGAATGGAAGGACAACTCAGTGCATTGTACTAGAGTACATGAACGGTACAAACTAGTTGAAGTTAATCATACCAAAAAATACTCCAAGTACGACCCGTTTATACTTGTACATCAAGCACACCAAGTGTACTTTGCTCCTTATCTAACCACAAAGAACGATAGAACTGGAAATCAGTGGTGGCGGTGTTTAAAACTAAGCCACGGGGGCACATTGACACTGACCTCTTCCAAGAGAAGGTCATTTCTAGTGGTACAACATTATCTCCAATTGGTGAGAATCTTTTCGCAAGATGATGATGATAATAATGAGGTGGATGTGGGGGAGGATTTTGAAGACGATGAAGGTGGTGAGGAGGAGGAAGGTGCTTCTGGTGATATGGTCGAGGAGGAGGAGGAAGACGGCGAAGTCGAAGGTACCGATAATTTGGAGATCGATGACGACGAGGAGGATGTAGTTGGTTCGAGTAGGCAAGTGGGAGATGACAATGATAGCGACGATGATTGCTAGTAGGTTATAGTTTTAATAAGTTATATTATTTCAATATTTAAGTCTTTATTTACTATTTTGGGTAGTTGATTATGTTGTCATTTTCTAACCTTCTATCTTCGTCAGCAGATATGACGTTGGGCAGACGATTCCGGGCTGGGAGCGGGAGCAGGAGGTCCCAGCAGCAGCAGCAGGACCAGCAGCAGAACGAGGAGTAGCCGATCGAGGAGCAGCAGGTCACGGGAGAGCAACCTCAACCACCACCGGGACCTCACGAGCTTGAATATTGGGAACTGGACGAGCGCCTAATTCTGAGACCCGAGGGCACATGGTGAGACATTATATTATTAGCAACGTCATTATTGGTTTTCAAACTTCAATCATATTAGCAACTTCATTTTATTTCATTTTTTGGTGGGACATCATCTTATTTCATTCTTTGGTGTAGGTTTCGGCATCGAGTGACAATGACTGCTGTGTCAGATAGTTTCATGAATGACTTGACTACTTACTGCACTAGTTGGACTAAGGTGCCTCAGTGGCAGCAGCAGAAGTGGTTCGACAACTTCAAGGTGCACCATTTTTTTATTTTAGTAATTAACTTTTACTATTTACGGATTACTAATACACTAACAACAAACGATCTTACAGTTGAAACACTGGTGGGACCCAAGCCCCAAGGTGGCTGCAAGGGACCGATACATGGACGTCGCGAAGCCAAGCTACAAGGACAACATGTTCAAGTTGGCGAACGAGGGAAAGGCAGACAAATACCTTAAAGGTTTGATTACTCAATTAGGTTTGATTCCTTTCCTTTGATTTTTATTTTGGATTCTTATTTAATGTTTTCATTAAATATATTAATGAGAAATCGACATGTACCGTCAATAGTTAAAGAAGAAAATAAGAGAACTTCCTGAAGCTGCGCAGCTGTTTCTTGACACGAAGAGCAAGGTGGACTCCCACGGTCGAAGCTTCATTCCGAAGAGGGACGCCGCAATTTGGGTAAGTTTCTAACATAACCCTTGTTTACATTGTTCTTTATATTGTGACTTTGTCAATAGAATATTACCTAATCATCAAATCAATTTCTTTTCGGAAGCATATAAGGAAGCCACTTCCACGGACGGCATTGAAGGTAGGGATCCGAATGAGGTATGGTTCAATGTCGTGCGAGGGTACCGCAAGGGAGCGGTGTACGTTACGGGGAACGCTCATGCCCTGTACTGGACACCACCCAACGCTCGGGGGGGGGCATTCGACCTCGATGGAGTACGTACCGTCTGTCGTTGCTGAGATGAGGTCGGAACTGCAAGAGGAGAAGGCGGAACGGGCTGCTTTGGATGAGAGGGTGAAGGCATAGGATGAGCGTATCGAGCGACAGGATGCAGTCAGTATGCAAATATAGGAAGAGCTAGCCCGCCTGAGCAGCATGCAGCAGCAGAAATACAACTTTGGCCCCATTCCCCGACCCCCAGACCCTAGAGACCCCTTCAACGGGGGTGGTAGTGGCGCTTCGGCTAGTTTTCCCGTTAGTTGAGCATGTAGATTAAAAAACCTTGATAACTTGTAGTTTATGAATGTTGATTGAAAACAGTTTGTAACATTACTCTTGATTTAGTGTGTTCACGATATTTACTTACTTGGTTGCCAATTGTGGAAGTGTGGAGCGGGCGTAACGTTTGGAATGACGTTTGGAATGTTTGGAACGATGTTTGGGACGTATTGTGGTTGTTGGGTTGTTTTTTGTGTGCAGAGTTTGGCTAGAAATGAAACAAATAGAATCGGCCAATTACAGGTCCGTTAGCGACCGATATCGATCGGTAAATGAAACCATTAGCGACTAATAACGGTCGCTAAGTAAGACACCCAAGGTGCCCAAAAGGTGTCACGTCACCCTATTAGCGACCGATGTCGGTCGCTAAGATTACCCCATTAGCGACCGATCGGTCGCTAAGCCTCCCCATTAGCGACTGATGACGGTTGCTACCCTTAGCGACTAATATCGGTCGTGCAATTTTTTCAGCAACCGATTTCAGTCGCCCGTCTTCTTTCCAAGCGACTATCAGGTGCGATTGCTTCTTAGCGACTGTCATCTGTCGCGCGTCTCTTTTAGCGACAGATGACGGTAGCTGATATCAGTCGCCCATCTCGTTTTTTCTAGTAGTGAAAGAGGGTCGCCAAACATACAAACTTGCATCAAGTTCCCCTTGAAGGAGAATTTTGCCCACCAATTGATCCTGTAAAAGACACGAGGAAAATGAGAATATAACGATAAAATTATTATCGTGAAAAAATTGGGAAATTGAGTGTATATTGCGAGTAATTAAGGAACATATAAGATGGAATTAAATATAAGAGAGGGAGAAGAGGAGGTAAATGAACCATATGAGAGACAGGAAGAGAGGTACCATCTCCAATTAAAATATCATCGTCTCCATCGCACGGGGAGTGGAAGGCAAGTTATTAGGGTCATGATTGAGTAATGTGGTGAGAGGCACCACTATCAATGAGCCACTCAGTGAGGAGGAGAGCCAAGGGTCATAGTGTATATGCACGGGGAGGGTTGCGGCGGGTTTGGGGGGAACGGTCGGGTATGGTGGTGGTAGGGTAGAGACTTTTAAAGACAAGGCAATGTTTGAGGTAGTGGGCTTGGGTGTGACATCATTGACACTTACCCTTGAAGTGAGGTGCATCAATGGTTGTAGGAGGGGAGAGTGAGGGTGGCGTAGGGAGAAGGAGTTGGTTTGGGGAATGGGGAGGGGGGAGGGGGGCGGTTGGAGTTATGGTAAGAGAGGTGGACTGAGAAGGGTAGGTTTGAGGGGAGGGGTTAGATTTTAGGCTAAGGTCAAATTGGCTGGAGTAATTTTTCATGGAGAGTATCAAAGGAAATATGTGTGTCCCGGTCCTTAATGGCGTCAACTAGCCAATGATAGGTACCATAGTGAAGGTCTTCAACGACTTTTGCTATGATATCTTCTTCGTCCGTCTTATTCGCAAGATGTTCGTGTTCAACAACACAAGACTTCATGGATTACATGCATTCGATGACAGGTAAGTTGCCTTCAGAGATCGAGTTTAGGCGATCTTTAACGGGGAGGGTGTGACCTCGAGAAAGGTTGGCATAAGTGGTGGCAAGGTACATCTAGATCTCACGAGAAGTTGTGAGATTTTTGAGGAGGGGCATGATGTTGGAGGCAATAGTGCCTCGGAGTGCATCACTAAGAAGACTGTCTTGGAGGAGCAAAGTGGAATGAGCTAGATTTGGTATGGTAACTTTGGCTTCGGTGGTGGTGGTAGCCGTAGAACAAGGATGAGTACCATTCACAAATTTGAATAAGTCGAAGCCAAAAGTAGGTCTTCAACTTGACGACACCAAGAATGATATGTTAATGGTGTTAGTTCGATTTATTTTGTGAGATTGATAACAACGAGGGGAACGGAGGGTTTGGTCGGATTGGAGAGGTTATTGGAGTTACCGTCCATGGTGACTGGTGAGGGAGGGCCAAAAATTAGGGAGTTTTTGAGTGATTTATTTTGTGATCGGTTATTGATCTGATACCATCTAAGATTATGAAAAAAAATTAACTGTATTCAATGATGAACATGAGTATAAATAGAAGTAGAAACCTTGATAAGCAAGGAAGCAATCGGTTAAACTAAATACAAGAAAGTATATCCTAAGAGTATAACAATATTAAGGAAATACAAAGATTAACCTGGAGATAAAGAAACATTACAATGAGAATCTAAGATAAGAAAAAAAGTTACGAGACTAATCTAAGATGAGGAAAGAATACAAAGAATAATACAAAGAATAAATAACATATATTAACAATAATGATATTTACTAATTTAAGATAGATAAAGTAATACTCTCTCGTCCCGATCATTTGTTGTCCCTTTCAATTCGAGGTGTCTCAATCAATTTTTGTTTTTTTCTATTTTAAGATTGCATTTGATAAAAAAATTGATCTTTAATTTCACACTCAATTTGATCCACTTGTCGTCTTATAATTGATCCTCTCTTCTTCTCTTGGTCTTTGTGTCAAAATCAAAGAACAACAATTTACCGGGACGGAGGGAGTAACACTTAGTATTAGAATTTTTTTATAAGAAGAGTCATAAGGACGATTATGATAATGATTGTGTTTGAACCCAGTATATGAGTATCACCTCTCATAACCATATTAACTAAGCTAGTTGACATCTATTATAACTATGTATTTTCTACTCTCCAATCTAAAGCTTACGTACAAACGAACCATCCAATCCAAACTTTATTTTCTCTTTTTGGAAAAAATATTACCATATAATTCTCATATCTTTCAAAAATTTACACAAAATGTCATTCTTTTAGAGTGTTGCTTTTTGCAGTATGCATTTTACTTGACACAATACCAATTTTCCAATTTTCCTTCTCTCATTTGCCTACCCCTCAAATTCATCATTTCTTTTCCCTCTCTTTTTTTTCTCCCATTCCCTATCTATTTTTTACTTTTACGCTGTACATTTTCTTTTAACTTTGATGCGGGACATTTATTTTAACTTCGATGCATTACATTTGTTTGTTTTAACTTTATTAAAGCACTACGTTTGGTAAAATTTTGAAAAAAAAAAGTAGTTATACTGAACAACAACAACAAGCAGTACAAAAGAAGAAAAATTGTTGTAAAAAAGTACAAAATAATGAAAAAGTAATTGTATAAAACAACGAAATCGACTAATAATAATAATGGGAAATGAATCCGCAGTACAAAACAAAACAAGAAAACAACAGGAATATGCAACAAACCAAAAAAAACCACAAGCAGTACGAAAACAAACAAACCAAAGAAAAAAAACGGGTCAACCGGGATAGGTTCGGGTCGGGTTAGCTTCAGGTTGAGCCACTTTCGGATTATAAGAATTAGGTTAACTTCGGGTCATGCCGGATCGTTGCAGGTTCGGGTCATTTTCGAGTTTGTTATATTAAACTATTTTAGGGATATCTACTCATTTCCTATATAAAATTCATGCCAATTTCGTGTTCAGCCGCGTCGATTGGGGTTATAGGTCAAATTTGGATTTTAAGTACGGGTTCAAGTTGGCTTATTCGGGTTGGATTATTTTTTGTCAGGTCTATCTGCAAGGGAGAAGAAAAAAAGGGGAGCGAGCATCAAAACCCTAAAATCCCATATCTATTTTTAACTTTGAAAAAAAATCCTAATTTCAACAATTAATGATTCCTCCATGTTTTTCAATCAAAATCGTATTCATAATCCACTAGTGTAAAACCCGTGCCAACGCACGATTTTTTAATTAATCTTTGTGTATACAAAGAATTTAGTGAAATTATAAAATTGTAATCCTTGTTTCTAAGTCAATATTTTAAACTTTTCTTTCTTTTATAAGTTTTCCGTCAATAGTTAACGTTTTTTTGTTTTGGGTAAACTTTATTATTCATATTTTATTTTTAAGCATAAAACCAATTTTCCTCTCACTACCTTGTCTTTCTTTCGGAAGATGATACACTTACACGCGGTGTATGAAATTTTCATACACAGCGAATCATATCGCGCCACGTGTGAAACCTATGGTGATTAGTCTAGGGTTAGGTTAGTAATTTGCATATTTGGTTAATTGTTAACCTTAGTCTAGTTAACCCGATTTTGGAAACTTTTTTATTTTTGTTTTTATTTTGCTTTTTTCATTTTCTTGAAAATATTTATATAATATTGTAAATATATTTTCGGTTAATTTGAAATGTACAATTATTTAATATGATTACATTTTTGTGTTTTTTTTAAATTTTAATCTATTATTATTATTATTATTATAAATAGGCAAATTTTATTGAAGAATCAAAATTACAATTTAAAAAAAAATCGAAAATATATATAACGTAAATATATTATTATTATTATCATCATTATTATTATTATTATTATTATTATCATTATATACTCCGTATAACGTAAATATATTAAAATAAATAATTAATAGTTAAAAATTTCGAAAATGAAAATATATTAAAATTTTCGAAAAGATAAATAATATAATTACTAAACATATACTCCCTCCGTCCACTATTTATCGCCCCACTCCATTAAAATACTCCTCACATATATTCATGAAGTGGGGCGATAAATAATGGATGGAGGGAGTATATATTAGAATATATTAATATCTTTCACAAAGAGATAAATATATAGAAAGTTAACTAATTAAAGTAACAACAATGTGAACACATGAGGAATATTCTCAATTAATATTTTGTTTCATTTCCTTCTATATTTCTATAGATTTTTAAACATTTTCGTGTAATCTTTTTATAATGGAATATATATTTGATTGGGGTCGGCAGCCTGACACTAACAGCCTGCTAGGCAGGCTCCAATAGGATTGCCTAGAAGGCCCAGAAACCGACCCGGCAAACAGTCAAAACAAAGAACATAGAAGTGGGAAGAACCACTAAGGAAAACAGCTGACCGCCGGGCCAGCAGGGTGATGCAGCCTGCTGGAGCCTAGCTCTCACAACTCAAACCCGCCTACCCCCTAGGGAAATCTCCGCAGGCAGAGCAGGGATCCCCAGGGGCCTTCTCGTCCTTTTGCCTAAGGTAATTGGGAGTGGGTGGATGAGAAGACGTCACTTGTCCCCCCCTTATCCACCCATTCTCCTTTTACTTCCCTCTCTTGTGGGAAGGTATAAATACTCTTCCATTTCCCACAAGAAAGGAGTTGGATTTTCTCTCTCTAGAACTCTTACTCTTAAAATCGCCACCTAGTTCCTCACGAGCTAGGTTTCTTAAGGCATTCACGGACTGACTTAGGCATCGGAGAGGGTTTCCTCGGACAACCTCCGAGGCCCTGTGCGTTCTGTGTGCAGGGAGCCAGCCCATTCCGCCGGGAAGGTCCGACTGAAGGAGTAAGAGGAAGGAGAGCCAGTCAAGATTGATCGATTGACATTCAAAGCAACATTGAACGATACGGACCCGAATTCCACGTCGGGTTAATTGATTCCAATAACCGGAACAATTTGGCGCCGTCTGTGGGGAAGATCTGGTTGTATCCACGAATTACCCACAAAAATCAACCATTCCCAATTACAAAAAACTAACCAGTCAAAGTAATCATGCCGGAAATCGTTGACACCAGTGTAGGGGTAGGTCCGACGGTCCCACCAGTGACCCCCCTATACGGCATGCCGCAGCCGGAGAGAGCTCCTCCCACCACGACCCTGGGGATGGGAGGAACCAGTCTTCTGGGCATGCCAAATGCAGCTGTAGCACCAAAATTGGGGGCACACCCTGAACCTGACCCCAGCTCAGATGGTACAGACAGTTGCCTTCTTCTCTGCGATGCTAAGCCAGGAGTTCACTCCTGAGGACCTGGTAGGCAGGGTTGCGACGACCCCCAGGCAGCCTCCCTCAATGAGCAGGGATGGGGCTGGGGGCACGAAGCGAACCGCCGCCAGAAACGCCCAAAGAAAAGCAAGAAGGACAGCTCAAGTATACGCGCAGGTGCAGAGACGCATCACAACAGGCAGCCAAGAGCCGCCTGCCCAACAACAGGCGTTCTCCATTCACACCACGGAGTCCGCGTCTGGAGAGCAGAGAGGTCTATCCCAGGGATTGCAGGAGCGGATGAGGCACAAGGAGCCTGCATCTAAGCGCCTGGGGGAAAAGCAGGGCGGAGTCTTCTCCAGGTTAACGCCGGCAGCCAAGGGACAGCCAGCCCCAGGGTTGTCCCAAAGCCTGCAATCTAGGCTTAACCGGGGACAGCCGCTTGAGTCCAGACACCACCAGGATGACAACCTCTGCCAGTCCCGGAGAAAAAGATCCAGACAAATCTCCCCTGAGACAGAGGACGAAGTAGCAAGCAGGCGGCCACCGAGGCACCGCTCCCCCAGTACGAGGAAACCGATCCCTAGACAATGGGATATCCACGGTAACCAGTCTGGGAAAAGCAGGTCACGAGTGGTAGGCAGGCCTACAAAAACTCCTCTTCATCCTGATGTACAAGAATACCCCATCCCAAAAATCAAAATGCCAACCGTCAAGTTTGACGGGACCACAGACCCAGAGGATCATCTGGCGGCATTTGAGAGTCACATGGGCATGTATGACGTGGATGACGCAATCTGGTGTAAAATCTTCCCAACCACCCTGGTAGGACTTGCACAAGGATAGTTCAGGGATCTTCGCCAGGGATCGATCAGCTTCTTTATAGAGTTAGCCGAGGCCTTCCTTGAACAATATGCAGGGAACAAAAGGAGGCGACTCAATCGATTTGACCTAATGACCCTGAAGCAGAAAAAGGGCGAAAGCGTCAGGGAGTACCTCAAGAGGTTTGATTTGTCCTACCAGCAAGTCAGGGAGATTGTTGATTCCACAGCTGCCTACGCCCTGACAATCTCCCTGCTCCCAGGGGAAATGAAGAATCAGATGATCAGGGCCCAGCCAGAAACTTTGGCCAAGGCCAGAAAAATCGCTGAAGGGTTTATTCTGCAGGAAGAGTTTCACAGCCTGCCGGACACCCCTGCAGGCCAGACAAAGCCGCAAGGGGGACCGCAGGGTGGACGTAGCAGAAACGAGCAAGGCAAACGAAGAGAGGAGGGGGATACCCTCAAGAAGGAACGCACTGCCTACCAGCCAAGGTTTGACCGCTACACGGCCCTCAACAGGCCGAGGGCAGAAATCTTTGAGCTGGAGAAGGAAACAGCAAAATGGAATCGTCCAAACAAGCCGCGCAGCCCAAAAGGGGATCCTAAAAAATTCTGCACGTTCCACGATTGCATAGGACACACCACAGAAGAATGCCGACACTTAAAAGACGAAATAGAGAAACTCATAAGAAACGGCTGGCTGAGTAACTATGCAGCAAGGAACAATCCCCAAAAAGAGGCGGCGGACAAACCCGAAGGCTCAGCCCAAAATCGCACGATCATCCATGTAGTGTCAGGAGATGCAGAGGGGCGAACCAGCAGACGAAGCCAGAAAAGGCAGATCCGTGAATTACGAAACCAAATTTGCTACGCCGAGAGGGCAGGAAGTCCAAGAGGCACTACCCTGAGCATCACCCCTGAAGATGCAGGAAGAGTCATATACCCGCATAGTGACCCTTTGGTCCTAACTCTTGAAATTAGCAATCACATTGTCAAGAGATGCATGGTGGACACTGGCGCCTACACAAACCTCTTGTACAAAGACGCTTTTGAGAAAATGAATCTAGAAAAAAGACATCTGAAGCCAGCCCCTGGATCTTTGTATGGGTTCAGTGGGGCAGGTGTACTTCCCATGGGAGTTATCGACTTGCCGGTAACATTCGGGGAGGGGGCCTCTGCCAGGAATGTCAGGGCATCATTTGTTGTGGTGGATGCCAAGTCTGCGTACAACGCCCTGATAGGGCGGGCCACCCTAGATGAAATCGAAGCTGCCGTGTCAATCAGGGCTCTCACCATAGCCTATGTGACAGACTTTGGCATGGAAGGGAAGGTCCATGGGGATCAGGAGTCGGCCAGACACTGTTACTCCGTGGCCCTGCAAGCCCATGAAACAGAAAGGAAAGGAAAACGAAAAGCCGAGGGTTCACCTAGCAGGGAAGGTGATATCTCGGCTGCACAGCAAAAAGCCGCCCACCTAGAGCCTGAAGGAGAGAGCATGCTGGTGGACTTAGAACCAGGAAGGCAGGTCCTCATAGGGGCCGACCTGGAGGAGTCCTACCAGAAGGAGTTAATTGCAGTCCTGAGAGAAAATAGGAACGTATTTACTTACTCTGCAGATGAGATGCCAGGGGTCGACCCGGCTTTTATTGTTCACAAGCTGAACGTTAACCTGGAGACTCGCCCTGTGAAGCAGAAGAAAAGAAACATGTTCGTAGAGAAAGACGCGGCGATAAAAGAAGAAATAGACAAACTCTTAAAGGCAGATTTCATCAAAGTCTGTGACTACCCTGAGTGGTTGGCAAACGTTGTGATGGTAAAAAAGTCGTCAGGCGCATGGAGAATGTGCGTAGACTTCACAAATCTTAACAAAGCCTGCCCAAAAGACTGCTACCCCCTGCCCAGGATAGACCACTGGTGGACGCCACTAGTGGGTATACCACGTTAAGTTTCTTGGATGCATTCTCAGGGTACCATCAAGTGTACCTCTGGCAGCCTGACAGGGTGAAGTGCGCCTTCATAACCAGCCATGGCACTTACATGTATAAGATGATGCCATTTGGGCTGAAGAATGCAGACGCCACCTATCAGCGATTGGTGGACAAGGTCTTTGAAAACCAAAAAGGGAGAAACTTGGAAGCCCATGTCGATGATGCAATTGTCAAGAGCAAGGGGGACAAAGAGCATCTAACAGACCTGCAGGAAACATTCTCCTCCCTACGGTCATACAAGATGAAGTTGAATCCGAAAAAATGCACGTTCGGAGTCCGATCCGGAAAATTCTTGGGATTCTTAGTCAGCTCCAGGGGGATAGACGCCAATCTTGAAAAAATACAGGCGGTCCTAGACCTCCCGGAGCCTAAGACCATAAGGGACATTCAGCGGCTCACAGGCAGGATGGCTGCCCTGGCCCGCTTTATCGCCAGATCGGCAGACAAGTCCACCCCATTCTTCAAAGTGTTGAAGGGCAATAAGCAATTCAAATGGGAGGATGAACAAAAGAAAGCCTTCGAACAATTGAAGGAACACCTGAAGAAACTCCCTACCTTGGCAAGACCAGTGGCCGGAGAAAAACTGTACCTATACATTGCTGTCACCAATACAACAGTAAGTGCAGTCATCCTAAGGGAGGAAGCAGGTTCACAGCAGCCCATCTACTTTGTGAGTCACGCCCTGGGGGCAGCCGAAATAAACTATCCTTTGATAGAAAAAGCCGCCTATGCAGTCATCATTGCAGCCAGAAAACTCAGAACCTACTTTGACGCACATCCCATTGTGGTCCTCACCGACCAACCACTGGAAAAGATATTGGAAAAATTTGAGAAATCAGGAAGGCTGCTAAAATGGGCAATCGAGTTAAGCGGGCTGGGGATATCATACCAACCAAGGACAGCCATCAAGGGACAAGCCCTGGCTGACTTCCTGGCTGAGTGTTCCCATTCAGGGGAAGAAGAACCCCCCGCCGAAGAATGGATCGTACACACTGACGGATCCTCAACAGCCAATGGTGCAGGGGCAGGCGTTGTACTGACCAGCCCTGAAGGAGTGGACTTTGAGCATGCGCTCAGATTCACCTTCCTTGCAACAAACAACGAGGCAAAATATGAGGCCGTACTCGCAGGGATAAATCTGGCTAAGGCCGCAGGGGCAGAGCGGGTTATACTAGCAACTGACTCCCAGCTCATTGCTAATCAAATTAATGGAGAATATGAGGCCAGAGATCAGACCATGGCCACCTACCTTGAAAAAGTAAAACAGGAATTATAAAGCCTGAAGTCCTATGAAATCAAGCAAATACCCCGATCACAGAATAATCGGGCTGACGCTCTGTCAAAACTGGCCACCTCCAGCCTACAAGACATAAGGAGGTCAGTCTGGATTGATGTTGTGCACGAAAAGTCCACCACTGCCTGCCAAACAGTCAGCACCGTTGAGGAAGGACAGGAAAACTGGATGACACCCCTCATTCAGTTCAAAAAGTACGGCATCCTACCACCTGATCCAATACAGAAAAAGAAAATACAAGCTAAGGCAGCATGGTTCATAATCATTAATGAAGAACTCTACAAGAAATCTTTCACTTACCCCCTGCTCAGATGCCTAGGGGCAGACCAGGCCGCTGAAGTTCTAGAGGACATCCACTCAGGAATCTGCGGACATCACATTGGAGGGAGGTCATTGGCCCACAAAGCTCTAAGAGCTAGCTACTACTAGCCTACCATGCTAGCTGATGCTAGGAGCCTAACCCAAAAATGCAGAAAATGTCAACTCTTCGCTCCATCAATCCATGTCTCAGCCCAAGAACTCAGGCCAATTTTATCTCCCATTCCTTTCGCCCAATGGGGGATGGACATACTGGGTCCCTTCACCACAGCTACAGGGGGACGAAAGTTTCTGATCGTGGGGATAGACTATTTCACAAAGTGGGTTGAAGCTGAAGCAGTCCCAAACATCACCGAGCCTGCGGTCAGGAAGGTCGTATGGAGGAACATTATAACCAGATTTGGCCTTCCAAAAACATTGGTATTTGACCATGGAAGCAATTTGATAATGACCCCCTAAGAGCCTGGCTGGAGGGGCATGGGATAGCTGTCGCCTATTCCGCCGTCTGCCACCCCCAGACTAATGGGCAGGCCGAGGCCGCAAACAAACATATCTTAAACGGACTCAGAAAAATGGTGGATGACCTCAAAGAAAGATGGGCAGACGAGCTACCAAGCATCCTCTGGTCAATAAGGACCACCAGAAAAGAGTCAACAGGTCAGACACCCTTCGGCCTAGTGTATGGAGCAGAGGCTTTGCTACCCATCGAAGTGCGAATTCCTACCCTGCGATCTCAGCAATACAACCAGGCTGACAACAATGAAGCAATGGCCGAAGCTCTTGACCTGGTCCACGAAGTCAGGGAGGAGGCTAGCACCAACATAGCAGTGTACCAGCAAAGAATGAGAAAAGCGTACAACAAAAGGGTGCGTGAGAGAAGATTTCAGGTAGGCGACCTAGTGCTAAGGAAGACACAGGCTGTTGGAAAATCTAGGGAGCACGGCAAAATAAGCGCCAACTGGGAAGGCCCATACCAAGTGACCCAGATCTTTGGAACAGGCACGTACAAAATTGCCAACCCAGCAGGCCAAGAGTTGAACGCACACTGGAACGCCGACACCCTGAAAAAATGCTATGTATAGCTAAGTCTTAAGGAAATCAGGTCTATAGAAAAAATACTGGCGGAGGACGATCAAAAAAGAAATGTCGACGACTCCGACCAATCTTATGTTTTAACGAAATTTCTATAACACTCAAGAATTCATACTCGTTGCCTGTATAAGCTTGCGCTCACACACACAAACGAGCAGGGGGCAATAGAGGGAGGCCCCCCTGTTGCCAGAACCAAGAAAAAGGGACACCCCAACAAAAACTTTGAAACCGCTGCCTATCCCCAAGCAGGAAGGATGCAGGCCACACACAGCTAACAAGGACTGGGGGCAATTCCCCCAACCTTGTATAAAAAACGCAAAAGCCCTCCCTGCCTACCTCTGGGCAGGCAGGGAGCAAGCCCCCTGGACTCCGAGCAGAGGCCAGGGACAGGCCAGGCTACGCACAAGTGACAAGGACTGGAGGCAATTCCCCAAACCTTGTATAAAAAACGCAAAAGCCCTCCCTGCCTAGCTCTGGACAGGCAGGGAGCAGGCCCCCTGGACTCCGAGCAGAGGCCAGGGACAGGCCAGGCTACGCACAGCTAACAAGGACTGGGGGTAATTCCCCCCAACCTTGTATAAAAAACGTAAAAACCTTCCCTGCCTACCTCTGGGCAGGCAGGGGGCAGGCCCCCCGGACTCCGAGCAGAGGCCAGGGACATGCCAGGCTGCGCACAGCTAACAAGGGCTGGGGGCAATTCCCCCAACCTTGTATAAAAAACGTAAAAGAAGCAGACTAAAACAAAGGAAAGGCATTCCATAACAAAACCCATGAAGGGTAGAAAGTTTTTACAAAACAACTAAGGCAAAGATCCGGAAGAATAGATATTACAGACAGCTGGCCATAACAAAGGCTCAGCGCAGAGAGTAAGGCTATTACAAGAAAGGATAAGCATCATGGAGCATCCTGGCTTGGGCCGGCAGCTGCCTCAGGTGGTCTGGCCGCCTGATAAGTGTGGTTTGTAGTGCCTATTTTGTAGTGTTTTGGTCCCATTTTCCTTGTAGAATCGCTCCTTGGGAGCGGTTTAGGGGCTTCTTATGCTTCCTTTAGTTCGTTTCAGGTTCCCAAGACCGATTTGGAAGAGTTGGAGCGATTCCGACTCTGTACATACACATTTTGGAGCCAACGGAGTAAAGGAACGATGATTCGATGCCTTGGAATCGACCCCGAGACCTTGGGACCCAATCCCGAGCCTCCGAGACCCAATCCTGAGTCCCGAGAATTGATGGGACGCCCATGAGAAGCAAGGAGGGACCAAAAAGTTCATATTGGAGGCCTACAAGACCCATCCCGATCGGGAAGGCCTCAAACCCGATCGGGATTAGGAGCACAAAAGACGCGCACACTGTGGAGCATTCCCGATCGGGTTGGCATATTCCCGATCGGGAAAGTTGAAGTTTCCCGATCGGGATTTCCCATTCCCGATCGGGAATGTCCCAGTGGCAGCCGCGCTTTGTTTCTTTCTTCTTCCTTCCATTTGTAACCTTATATATACCCCCCCCTCTTGTATTAAGACACCATCTTAGCTTATGTTAGACATTACCCACAAACCCTAGCCTAGTTTTAGCATAGATTAGATTAGATTAGTGTAGATTAGTCCTTAGATTATCGTTAATCCTAGATTAGTGCTTGTAATTTGGGAATTCTTCAAGATCTTCACCAAGCTTGACAAATGTTTGTTTTGGGTTTTTCTCATTTATGCAAGTTTCCTTCTTCCTTTCATCTTCTAGTATGGTATAATCTTCTTTTCCTTTCTCTTAATCTTTGTTGCTGATGCGTGCAATTTATATATGATTATTCCGTCTTTTACGCACGCATTTCCATGCATATCGAGTAGCATTGTCTACTATTTTCCCCTGAATTTGATACTTTGTGGTCATATTGCATCTTATGCAGGTTTGAACCCGTTGATGCATAAACAAGGCAAAAATCATTCTTAAAGATGAAATATTATGCAAAATAAGAAAAGAGAATGATCGTTTCCAAATAGGTCAAATTAAAACGTGAATATATTGAGTTCTAAAACTCTAATTGAGCTTATTTTAGTTGCATTGGAAAGCTCTTTCTCTTAGCTTTCCAACGGTATATTATACGCCTGATTTGAAGAAGTGACGAAGAAATGACAAGCGTTTGAAGTTGAGCGCGCAGTGCTGAAAACGGGTCAATAATAGTCGAACGACTATCCTTATAGTCGACCGACTATACAAATAGTCGACCGACTATCCATATAGTCGACCGACTATTCAAAATTCTTGACCGACTATTCTCGAGACTGGACGAAGACCGAGACTTTCCTAATTTGATTTTTAGGCTTTTGTTTTAACTTAGTATTTAAGAAACTATTAGACTAGATTTTATATACCACTTCTCCCTTATTCTCCTAGACTCTTCTTTAGATTTCTTCTCCTTATTCTCTTAGAATTACTTCTAGTTTAATTTCTTCCTTTAAAACTCGGTTATTGTAAGATTGCAACATTCTAATCACCTTCATTCCTTTTGGTAATTTTATCTAATCTTTCTTCCTTCTTCCTTCTTCCTCGTTCTTGATTGTTCTTCTTCATATTTACTTATTCTTAATCTTTGTTTTATGTTTGTCGTAATTTTATTATTATTCGTCATGTTTAATCCAGTAAAATCTTTTATTAATATTGTTGTTCTTGATTTAATTATGAGTAGCTAATTTCCCTTGCTAGGATTTAGGGGATCCATGAATTGAATATGGTTGCTAATTAGTTTATAGATCTGTCTACGATATTGCGTCTGAGTTGTTAATTGTAGCATTTAATTGAGATTAATTGATTAAGTCGACGTAATTGATTAATTGAATTGGTGAACTCGAACCTAAGATCGGAAGTCTGGTAAGAGTTAGACCTGCTACAACACATTAGTTTGCCCTAATAAGATCGGAAGCCGTTAGAAGCATTCTAGGGTGAATAGCGGAGCGGAAGGACCTTTTCACTACCCCTTCAACCAATATCTGCGACAGACCTGTGACCTAGAACGTGACCGTAGGAAATTCATGGTGAACCGACGATCCTAGTTTTCTCTCCATATATTAATTCATCTTAATTCATTCTATTTAGTTTAGTTATTCTTCTCCTTTAATTCTCTTTCCTTCACTACTTTTAGATTAGTTAAAACAACAACAAAACCCCCAATTTAGCTTCTTAGATAGACTTTAATTGCAAGTAGAATTTATTTGTCTCCCTGTGGATTCGACCTGACTTCCCTAACTATATTTTTAGTTAGACCTAAGTTGGTTATCTTTGATAGGTATACGACTAGCTTATCAGTTGCGTTCATCAAGTTTGAATCTTTAGTTCTTGTTTATTGTTTGTTCTTCATCTTTGTTAGTCTAATTTATGCAACCTCTTGTTCTTGTGTTGTTTCCTCTTGTTCTTGTTAGTTTTAGTATAGATATGTTAGAGTAGTGTTCTTGCTAGGGTTATTAGGGTGATTAGGGTGTTAATTGGGTGATTAAGGGATTGTTGGAGATAAGGGTGGAAGATTTGGGTTTCCTCTTGGTTTGATGCATATCACATGTTTGTTGAAATGCTTGAATGACTAAGTAGGTTAGAATGCTTGTTTTTCTTTCCTTTCTCTTGTGGGTGATAGTTTGCTTGTGGGTTCGGTTCCCTCATTAAGTAGCGAGAGCCCGGTGAGGACGACCCCTAGATCGGTCTAAGTTGCGAGAGCCCGGATGCGATCTAGGCCACAATAACACGCTAGTAACCCCGTTTGTCATGTGTGTCGCCAAAATGGGTTCCATGTGGAACCTCTAGGTGAGTCTAAGTTGCGAGAGCCCGGACCTCACCTAGATTACCCTACTACCTCCTTCACTCTAGCTCTTCCTTGACCATTCCGTTACCCCTTTGACCCCGACCTACTCCTAGCCCGTTTTCTTTGTTTGTCTTCTTGCTTTAGACCTAGCTTAGTCCTAGTCTCCCCCTCCTTAGATTAGCTCGTCTCGAACCTAGTCCTAGAGCGTAGCATACCTTAGTCCGACCTCCCGTCCCTGTGGATTCGACCCGACTTACCCTAGCTACCCAGTTAGGAATAGCCGGTTTTATTTGATCGGTGGGGATCCACGACAAATCCCCGCCATCAAATTTGGCGCCGTTGCCGGGGACGGCGTAGTTTAGACTTTTGTTTGCTTAGTTTTGGACTTTGTTCTTGATTTTTGTGTTCTCTTCTCCTTGTGTATCTTCGTTTTTTTTCTTCTTATGTGCTATTCTACCTTCTTAGTGCCTCAAAAGCACTAGGCTACTAACGTTTGCTCAAGTGCTTCTAGCTCATCCTAGGTACCAAAGCAACGTTATGGACATGGCTCGTCCAAGCTACCATCAATCATCACGGGACAACTTTGGGACAAAAGGCCAAGTCCCGAAATTTCACCAACCATTTCAACCTCATCAACATTCTTATGAACGCCCTCCATACGGTTACCAAGAAAGTTGTCAAGGATCATTCCAACATCCTAACAACTACCAAACACCCTCACATAACCCACAACCAAATATCCCTAACTTTGAGACTTGTCAAATGTTGGTCCAAACGCAAATGGGTCAAAGTGAGACATTGATGTTATTGCAAAAGGGTCAAGAATTGATGTTGACTCAAATACAAGGGGTTAGGGAGGAGTTCAAGGCCCAAATAGCGGTGCAAGATGCTCGAATCGATGCACTCATGGCTCATATCACGATGTTGGCCACTCGAACTCCACTACATGTTGAGGAAGGTTCATTTGGGCAAGAAGGTCGGGTGCCTCCACAAGAAAGTCAACCCAACCTTGAAGCTACAAATGAAGAAGAGAGGGTCGATCAAGAGACCATTGTTGAGTGTTGCTTGGGCGGTGAAGATAGGGAGAGAATAGAGGAAGTTGAAGCTTCAAGGGCCAACAATGAGGAGGGGAGTGAACATGATTCTCGAGATAACTCTTGGGGAGCCAATGTATTGGCGTTAAAATTGGATTTGTTCGATTTTCTTCGTGATGAACCATTAGACAATCCAAAGCCAAGTGAAGACATACCTCCTCTAGGCCATATAGACAAGGTGAGTGAAAAGGAGCGCAATACTTGGGAAAAAGAAGTAGATGCCTTGGAACTTGCCTTGAACGGGAAATTGGAGGATCCTAAACCCTCCAATGAAGAAAACTTGATGCCTTCTCCTCCTCTACCGCACTCGATGCCTAGTCCCTTGTCTTGTGAAACGGTTGGTGAAGAGAATCCTTGTCGGGCGGTGGAAAAGAGTCTCACTCTCGACCCCGTAGAAGAAGCGACACCCCTAGGGTGTGATCTCCCACATCATGACACCGAGCTTGACTCTAGACCACTATACCTACCGGATGGTCATAAGAGTCGTAGCTATGTTGGTTCCGAAGACCCGGAAGATCACGAGAACCCCGAGCTTAATGAAGATGATCGCTTCTCACCTCCGACTTGGAAACTTTTGAAAGTGGCTAGGCTTGGCCATGTGAGCTTCAATGAAGATGTTGCTAGGGCATTTGACTTACTCCTTCGAGCTCTTTATGGCTATGGAGGGGTAGTTGGAGAGAGTAGTTAGTGTAAATATGTTTTCCCTTTTCTTTTGTTCTTGTATTTGTGTTTATGTTTGTTTGTATAGCTTGGTTTCTAGGATTGTTAATTTTGTGAAACTCTTGTTATTTGGATTGTTGATGAGCGATGTGAGGGAGGGAATTTGATGTTGTATTTGAGCTTATTGTCATAGGTGTGAAGTGAAGATGATTCCTAGAGAGGAATGGTTAATGATAGAGCTTGGGTCGTTAGTATGGAAGTCGGTTTTTGAAGCTTCGGTGAAGCTTTTGGGGTTTTGGAGGTCAAGAAGACCCATCCCGGGCGGGAAAGGAGCTTCCCGACCGGGAAGGATATGCCATCCCGACCGGGAAGGAGCCGTCCCGACCGGGAAGGAGCCGTCCCGATCGGGATGGAGCCGTCCCGATCGGGATGGAGCCGTCCCGATCGGGATGGAGGTGCAAAAATTGGAGCTTGCTGGAGTGTCGTCCCGACCGGGAAGGTGGCTTTCCGACCGGGACGAGTATGTCTTCCCGATCGGGACCATCCATCCCGACCGGGATGGTCCCCTTTCTCCTCTTTTGGCCTCTTCTTCGACATTTGGGCCCACCCAACCATTGTATACCCCCACCCAACCTCCCTACCCATCCTAGCTCATGTCATATGACCATCACACTTCATTTACATACCCTCACCTCATTTCTCTTCCCTTTACACCGAGTTTCACATCGAATCCCACCCCCTCACACCATTACTACCTCTACCATGCGGTACTTTAACGTTCGAAGCGGGATGACAATGAGGACGACAAGCAAAGTGCTTATATTGACCGATGAGACGATGGAGCGAGTGAGTTGCTAACCGATGGGTACGGCAACTATCCTTTCTTTTCCGTCTATTATTGCTTCTTTTCTCTTGTTTGCCTCCCTTCCCCTTGAGTCATGGTATCTTAGTGGCCTTCGAGGCCTTGGTAGTGGTTGCTCCCGACTCTCGATGATGTGACTACATCGAGATTCATTTTCAAAATCCAAATTTTACAAGTTTTTCACCCCTTTTTGTAGGATTTAGTCGGATTTAGGCGGAATCCGGGCTAGGTGACTTGATTACACCTAGCCCTCCCCTCCCATTTCCTTTTATTTCCTTCTTTTTATTTTTCTTCCCCCTTCCATATCTTTTCTTGTCTCGGCCCATGGTGACTTGACTACACCCCGGCCGGACACTTTCTACCCTTTTCTTCACTTTTCCTTTTATTTTTTTTAGCTTTATTTTCGTAGTTTCTTTTCTTTTCTTTTGTGCTCCCATGCACTACGGTCGAGCATGAGGATATGGCTCGGTTTAAGTGTGGGGGAGCGATATTCTATCGTAGTTAGTTTTATTTTCGTAGTTTTTCAAAAAAAAATCTTTAAAAACCCTAAAAATTTGAAAAATTTCACAAAAATCAAAAAGATTTTCTTTTGTGTGTTTTTCTTTTGTGTCGTATATTTGTTTTGTTGTGTGTTTTGGCTCCCTTTTCCTTATAGGTTGCTCAATCACCATTAGTTTTGGAAAGCTTTCAAGACATCCGGTAACATCTTCTATCCCTTTCCCTCTTTATTTCTTGTGAAGTTTGGAGAAGGATTGTGATGTGGTGTGCTCGGGAGGAGCTTTGTAAAGTTTGATGTTGGTTGGTTGCTCATTTGGAAGCTAGGGGTGGTGTTTGTGTTTTCTATGTGTTTGTTTTGTTTTGTTTTTGTGTTTTGTTGCTTTTGTTTCTTTTTCTTTCATTTTCGTTGAGTCTTTGTTTTGTGTTGTGTTGTGTGTCATGTGTGTAAATGGTTTTCGAAAACCCGGTTTAGAGGCTAGTGTGCGAGTGTCTACTTTCCCTTCCTAGTAGTGTAAATCGAGTCTTGGACTTTAATCTAGTAGAATGACCCTAAATCAATGATTTCGTTGGTCCTTTACCTTGAGTCCACCTAGCTTACTAGGGATTTACTACGGGATTTGCACTTTTTACCATTATGACCACCCACGGTGTGAAAAGGCCTTGGTTACCGAGTCCCGTCCCCTAGGTGACCGTGTTTGGGATTGTTTAATTAGTCCAAGTTCTCCACTTTTTGTGGGTTTGAAGGGAAGGACGCTCCCCGACTCTCCCATTTCCCTACCTCCTACACATATCCACACAATAATTTGCAAAGTGTTGATTTCTCCCTTTCTTGTCATACAAAGAAATGTCAAAAAGTCAAATCTTGCCAAAAAGGGCAAAGAAAAGAAGAAGAAAGAAAATGAAAGAAAGAAAAGAATGAAGAAAAAGAAAAGGCACAAAAGCCAAAAAGAAAATAGAAAAGAAGAAAAAGAATGGCATGGAAAAACAAAGCAAAAATGCAAAAGAAAAGAGAAAATGCCAAAAGAAAATCGTCTCACAAAAAGATCTTAACCCCACAAAAATAAGCCTTTTTTCCGACTTTTGCCGTGAAGAGCCTACCAAAGGACCGAGTCCCGAGGAAGGATGATAGCGGCGTTAGTCGGTCTTCCCTCATTTTGCATGTTTTCCACCTTTTTACTTGGACTAGTTAAGCGGTTTTGGACACGGGACGACCCTCTTGGCTCACGCTAAAGGGGGCGGGGTCTCACTTACCTACAATGTCGACTAACACCGTGGTTCATCCTTTTTCCATCCCGCCGATCGTTCCGTAGTACGTTCTTAGAAAGTTAGGAGGAACCGAGGTAAGTTACCAACGTTTCTGTTGCTTTGTCGTCATACTATTAGGGTTTAGTCCACCTCGGTTTGTATTGCTAGCTTGGGAACGTTGTCACTTGCCTTGAGTCCTAAACCGGTGCTTCTTTCACCGCTTGTTTGAGGGAAGCGGTTTTTGTTTTCTTTTGGGTGCAACCGATTTTTGTTTGTTTGTTTGTATGCTTGTTTGTTTATGTGTTTTGTGTCCGGTTGCATCCACAGTTTTGTCACAAGACCCGACTTGCCTTGCGGAGTGCACTTTTCCTCTAAGTGCACTCGCGTGAGTTGAAAGGGCATAGGGTGCGCTAATACCCATTCGGCTATTATAGTAGTTAAAATGTGCTTACTCGAGGGCGAGTAAGGGTTAAGTGTGGGGGAGTTGATAAGTGTGGTTTCTAGTGCCTATTTTGTAGTGTTTTGGTCCCATTTTCCTTGTAGAATCGCTCCTTGGGAGCGGTTTAGGGGCTTCTTATGCTTCCTTTAGTTCGTTTCAGGTTCCCGAGACCGATTTGGAAGAGTTGGAGCGATTCCGACTCTATACATACACATTTTGGAGCCAACGGAGTAAAGGAACGATGATTCGATGCCTTGGAATCGACCCCGAGACCTTGGGACCCAATCCCGAGCCTCCGAGACCCGATCCCGAGTCCCGAGAATCGATGGGAAGCCCATGAGAAGCAAGGAGGGACCAAAAAGTTCATATTGGAGGCCTACAAGACCCATCCCGATCGGGAAGGCCTCAAACCCGATCGGGATTAGGAGCACAAAAGACGCGCACACTGTGGAGTATTCCCGATCGGGTTGGCATATTCCCGATCAGGAAAGTTGAAGTTTCCCGATCGGGATTTCCCATTCCCGATCGGGAATGTCCCAGTGGCAGTCGCGCTTTGTTTCTTTCTTCTTCCTTCCATTTGTAACCCTATATATACCCCCCCTCTTGTATTAAGACACCATCTTAGCTTATGTTAGACATTACCCACAAACCCTAGCCTAGTTTTAGCATAGATTAGATTAGATTAGTGTAGATTAGTCCTTAGATTATCGTTAATCCTAGATTAGTGCTTGTAATTTGGGAATTCTTCAAGATCTTCACCAAGCTTGACAAACTTGGATGTTTGTTTTGGGTTTTTCTCATTTATGCAAGTTTCCTTCTTCCTTTCATCTTCTAGTATGGTATAATCTTCTTTTCCTTTCTCTTAATCTTTGTTGCTTTCATCAAGTTTGAATCTTTAGTTCTTGTTTATTGTTTGTTCTTCATCTTTGTTAGTCTAATTTATGCATCCTCTTGTTCTTGTGTTGTTTCCTCTTGTTCTTGTTAGTTTTAGTATAGATATGTTAGAGTAGTGTTCTTGCTAGGGTTAGTAGGGTGATTAGGGTGTTAATTGGGTGATTAAGGGATTGTTGGAGATAAGGGTGGAAGATTTGGGTTTCCTCTTGGTTTGATGTATATCACATGTTTGTTGAAATGCTTGAATGACTAAGTAGGTTAGAATGCTTGTTTTTCTTGCCTTTCTCTTGTGGGTGATAGTTTGCTTGTGGATTCGGTTCCATCATTAAGTTGCGAGAGCCCGGTAAGGACGACCCCTAGGTCGGTCTAAGTTGCGAGAGCCCGGATGCGATCTAGGCCACAATAACACGCTAGTAACCCCGTTTGTCATGTGTGTCGCCAAAATGGGTTCCATGTGGAACCTCTAGGTGAGTCTAAGTTGCGAGAGCCCGGACCTCACCTAGATTACCCTACTACCTCCTTCACTCTAGCTCTTCCTTGACCATTCTGTTACCCCTTTGACCCCGACCTAATCCTAGCCCGTTTTCTTTGTTTGTCTTCTTGCTTTAGACCTAGCTTAGTCCTAGTCTCCCCCTCCTTAGATTAGCTCGTCTCGAACCTAGTCCTAGACCGTAGCATACCTTAGTCCGACCTCCCGTCCCTGTGGATTCGACCCGACTTACCCTAGCTACCCAGTTAGGAATAGCCAGTTTTATTTGATCGGTGGGGATCCACGACAAATCCCCGCCATCACCGCCCGAGCCTCATTCTTAGCAGAGTAGAGACTCCGGAAAGCCTCTTCATCAAACGCAGGGAACATTTCCCCAATCACCTCCATCACCAACTCCAGGGAAGAGTTGGCACCACTCACGAAGCTTGCATCCACCGCAGCCTCGGTCTCCTCCGCAAGGGCCTCTTTTTCTTTCTTCCACTATCCCTTGGCCTGCTCAAAGGCCGAGTCAGCTCATGATACATCAGTTATTCTATCAATTTAAATTTCTGGGTTTCTCGAATCTGCTCCAAAGTTTCAACCTTTAAGGAAAATAAATAAGGATAATTGGTTTTGTTATATACCTTTTCAGTGCACATGGAATTTGCAGGTAGAGGTTTTTCTGCATCACCCAATATCCCTATACCTCGGAAGTAAGCTTTTCCTTCTCCTTTTAGACTAAAACGGGTCAAATATCAACCCACTTGGCTATGCCTTTGTCTTTGTCAGCTTGCTTGTTTGAAGAAGTCAAGAATTTGGGATAGAGTTTATCTAATCATTAGTATGTTGACAGTTGCTCCTCCAAATCAGCTACTTTTCTTTTTAGGTGCCCCATCTCAGCCAGAAAAAGGGTAGCCTGCTCCATTGACAAACGGCTCTCCTTCAGATCAGCTTCCAGCTTGGCTACTTCCCTCATAGCTCTCTCTCCCTGAAGTTTCCATTGACCAGCCTGGTTCTTTGCCTCCTCCAGCTCACCCTCCTGCCTCGCCAGCTTCTCTTTTAAGTTGTTTATCAAAGTTATGTCCCTCTCCACCATAGCCAGGCGGTCAGGAGGAGGAGCTCCTGGGGTGACGGTCAATTCTTCATCACTCAGACGGCTGAGAGCCGCCAGCTCGGCAGACGCCAGCAAAACCTTGGAGGTTCGCTGGATATATTGGAGCACCTGGTGAGAAGTTGAAGTCACGGACTTGGTAAGGCGGTCAGCCAAGACGACGCCAGAGTCGAAAAGTAGGCCCGATACGTCCACACTATCACCAGCGGTATAATGAAACTCCGTGTTCTCCTCTGGAAAGGGAATGCTCGGAAGTTCACGTGCAGGGCGCTTTGCTTTAGGGGAAGCAACATCCGCCTCCAAATCCACCACATCAGCCCCTGAGGGCTCCCTACCCCTCTTCTTTCTCGGCTCCAAAGGGGCACTCTCCCCAGTCCCCTCTGAATTCACAGGGTGCAACCTCTGTGAAGTTCGGGGCCCGGCTGGAGAGACGCCCTGCTTCTGACCAGAGGAGGGGGTGGCCCCTGAGGTGACCTCAGCCTCCCCTTCATGAATACTGGGGGAGGGGGTCGTCGGCTTTGCTGACGGCAGTCGGGGAGGGAGAGGCAGCCTCCTACCAGCAGCGAAATCCTTTACAAGCTTCATCAAGCTTTTCTCCCCTTTCTTGAAATTTGAAGGGAGGGAGGGACGCTTGGAAAGGACGACAAACTCCTCACTCAAACCTAACCTCTTAACTTGCCTCCTTGTCCAACGGCGAGAAGCAAAGTCTGCAAGAGAAAAAAGGGCAGTCAGTTAAAAAGCAAAGGAAGAAGAAATCTCAGAAAAATCGCGCCAGCAAAAGCCCCCCAGAACTACCTTCACGGCTAGTGATTAGGCCCAAGGGAAGCAAATACTCGTCTGTGGTTATAAGCTCCGCATGAGGGAGCCAGAAAGCATGGCCAAAGGCACCGGATTTATCCGCAACAATTTCAAACTTCTTGATTAAAATCTCTTCCTTCGGACTCAGCTTAACCTCCAGAACCTTCCCCCCGACGCCTGGGTGGTACTCTTCGCGAGTTTCCATACGGGTGTGAACATGGTTCCTAAAATGCCTAGGAATCCTCCACCCTGACGCGCTATGTACGTACAAGAAATTATTTTTCCAGTCTTTCAGGCTGCTCAAAGTCGGCCAGACCAGGGCGTACTTCTTCTGTCTCTGTAGGGACCAATAACCAGGGGAACCGTCCCCCCCTGACGAGGATACCATTTGAAGACCAACCATGAAGCGAAGGGCATCAATGGAAGGCCCCTCGCCATGGAAAAGACAGGTCCAAGTGTAAGCTATCAAGGACCTAATAGCTGAGGCAGTCAGCTGAGCTATAGCAACATTCATCCTCCTGAAGGTCTCCTCCAGGAAGGGATGAAGAGGGAATCGAAGGCCGAATTCTAAAGCCTTGTGATAAACAGCCACACAACCCTCCGGGGGGCAGCATACCGTGTCCTTTTCCCCCGGGACTACGACAGTGTACCCTTCCCCAAAATTATAGAACTTTTCAATTTCCTCGGCAGCATTGCTTTCTAGGATCAAGTCCCGATTCTTGGCCTCGGGGTAGGTCTTTAAGGGAACTAAGTATTTCTTCTTATCCAAATAGTAAGTTTTTCCCCTCTCCCTACGGATGAGGAGGCCGGCAATCCTGGAAGGGTCTACTTCCAGGGCCTCATTATCAGAGTCAACAACGTCAAAGGGAGCGGGTTGAGGTGATTCAGCGCCCTCCCCCCTGTCAAGATCCTCCTCTTCCCTGGGTCCAACCCCAGAAGAGGAGGCTAAATCGCGCCTATCCCCGTCTCCACCTTCATTCCTCCCAAGTAAAGAACCAAAAGAAAAAGCGCGGACTCGAGACATACTGGGTATGAAGAAAAGTACCGATGAAAGAGAAAGATGACGAAGATTCAAAGAAAGATTCTAACCTAGAATGTCGGTCATCGCCGGAAAATGTGACAGTAGACACTTCTTGATCTCACAAAGTTCTCAGCAACGAGGACGATTTGGGAGTATGAGAGAAGTTACGAATTTTGAAAAGTGTAAAAGAAGGAAATGAAAGAGGAGAGGGGCTTATATAAAGCCTAGGAAGCCTAAAAGGCCACCTCTCTGACAAGACGTCCCCAATAACCTACCCCACGTGTCACGCGCTGAACACAAGCTGCTCACCCCTTCCCAAGAAGGGCCTCGAAAAGGCAAAAAGTGTCAGGGGAATAGTCGACTGGCAACGTCATCCCCGCAAAAAAAAAAACAGAGAGAAACAAAGAGAATAGCCAAGTCGCTCGGATTTTTTTCATTAGCCTTAATGGAAAATGGGCAGGTTACATATCATGCCAGGCAAGTAAAGAAAATACATAAGAGCCTAAATTTCCGACTCGACGCACCTATGCCCGGCTAAGCAGGCCTAATCATCATCTAAATCTGGAGAATGGTCTCCAGGGCTACTTTGACCCCCGAAGTCCGATCCCCAATCCCAGTCTGGGGAGTCCTTGAAAGGGTCGTCAGGGAGTCCATCCTCATCCCTGTAACTCAAACAACCTAGACCCTCACTGTCTTCGGAGTCCCGGCTACTGTCATCCCAATCCCTGCCATAGGGAACAGCCTGGGATTCATCGCAAGTACGACAGCCTGTTCGCTTCACAGGAGAAGAGGGGCCTGACCCCAGGGAAGAGTCTGCATCAGAGCAGTCGGGGTCAAATTGCTCAGGGTGCAGCCACGGGAAACATTCGTGGCAGCCCCGATCAAAGCACCCACCTCCCTGAGGGCAGCGCTTAAACATGGAAGCAGCAGGAGGCGAAGATCTCTTAGGGCGCTTGCCCGCCCTGATGGAAGCTTTCCGACCACGCCGACGAGGGTGTGGCCGTGAACGACGATTGCGGCAAATGGTCCGGTAAGCCGCCCGAGCATACCAAAGTCTCCAAAATCCTTTGAAAAGAAAGGTGACAGTACGAACTCCATGGCGAGTAGTGAATTTTTTGATCCAAACCATAATTCAACAAAGAGAAGTGGAAGGATTGGGGATGAGTTAAACGAAAATGGCAAGAAAAGCTGGAATATATACGAGTGAAACGCAGCATTAATTGGCATCCCAACCACCCTGGAAGGGAAAGCCACCAATCACGAAGTCTTCACATTTCTCGAAAATCCATAGAGCAAAAAGGGTAATCATTGCAAGAAACCCTTCAACTCTTTGCATACCTGACACAACTGAGCATCATTCCTCGGGAAGATACAAAGCATTAAATGCAGCAGTACGTAAAGGTGGAAATAAGTCAACCTCCCTCCATCTAAGTAAAAGTCACCAGCCGGAAGAAAGCCTTGCTCCCCTCCTACTTGCGAGGGCCAATTGATTGGGGTCGACAGCCTGACACTAACAGCCTGCTAGGCAGGCTCCCATAGGATTGCCTAGAAGGCCCAGGAATCGACCCGGCAAACAGTCAAAACAAAGAACATAGAAGTGGGAAGAACCACTAAGGAAAACCGCTGACCGCCGGGACAGCAGGGTGATGCAGCCTGCTGGAGCCTAGCTCTCACAACTCAAACCCGCCTACCCCCTGGGGAAATCTCCGCAGGCAGAGCAGGGATCCCCAGGGGCCTTCTCGTCCTTTTGCCTAAGGTAATTGAGAGTGGGTGGATGAGAAGACGCCACTTGTCACCTCCTTATCCACCCATTCTCCTTCTACTTCCCTCTCTTGTGGGAAGGTATAAATACTCTTCCATTTCCCACAAGAAAGGGGTTGGATTTTCTCTCTCTAGAACTCTTACTCTTAAAATCGCCACCTAGTTCCTCACGAGCTAGGTTTCTTAAGGCATTCACGGACTGACTTAGGCATCGGAGAGGGTTTCCTCGGACAACCTCTGAGGCCCTGTGCATTCTGTGTGCAGGGAGCCAGCCCATTCCGCCGGGAAGGTCCGACTGAAGAAGTAAGAGGAAGGAGAGTCAGTCAAGATTGATCGATTGACATTCAAAGCAACATTGAAAGATACGGACCCGAATTCCACGTCGGGTTAATTGATTCCAATAACCGGAACAATATTTATAATTAATATTTTATATATATATATATATATATATATATATATATATATATATATATATATATATATATATATATATATATATATATATATATATATATATTTAGTAATTATATTATTTATCTTTTCAAAAATTTAAATATATTTTTATTTTCAAAAATTTTAACTATTAATTATTTATTTTAATATATTTACATTATATATAATAATAATAATAATAATAATAATAATAATAATAATAATAACAATAATAATAATAATAATATATTTACGTTATATATATTTTCTATTTTTTTAACTGTGTTTTAATTTTTCAATAAAATTTGCCCATTTATAATAATAATAATATATTTACGTTATATATATTTTTTATTTTTTTTAAACTGTATTTTAATTATTCAATAAAGTTCGTCCATTTACTATTATTATTATTATTATTATTATTATTATTATAACAATAATAATAGATTAAAATTTTAAAAAAGCACAAAAATGTAATTATATTAAATAACTATACATTTCACATTAATCGAAAATATATTAACAATATTATATAAATATTTTCAAGAAAATGAAAAAAGCAAAATAAAAACATAAAAAGAAGTTTCCAAAATCGGGTTAACTAAACTAAGGTTAACAATTAACCAAAGATGCACGGGTTAACTAGACTAAGGTTAACAATTAACCAAAGATGCAAAATTACTAACTTAACCTTAAACTAATCAACTTAGGTTTGACACGTGGCGCGATATGGTTCGCTGTGTATGAAAATTTCATACACCGCGGTAAGTGTAGCCTTTTCGCTTTCAGTATAAAGAAAAAAATGTAATATTCTAATATGATGAACAGAATATAAAATTAGTAATATCTTCCCGCTTTTATTTTGTTTATATTTGTTATCTATAAAATAATACGGCGTATTCTTTGAGAAATACAACTGATAAATGGATCAAATCGTGTCCAATTTACAACACATAACAGGATAAGAATATAAGTAATAAATAATGAATATCTTACTTTTTACTCATTTTAGGTCATATTGGATCATATCGGATTATAGTTAAATAGAGAATTTTTAAATCAGAAAATATTTTAGTAAATTTCGAAATGACTCGTAAATATGACTCGTTGACCCTAAAATTTTGAGCCGTGCACATTTTGTGCAAACTCGAAATGATCTACGGAGTATTAATTTAGGATCAAAATCCAGGTTGACCCATTTCAATGACATTTCATTAAAAAAGTATTTAAAAAATTATTAACTTTAATATTGTAAGTTAAAAAAAAATTAAAAATTGTTATATCGTTGGGCCCAACTTTTTAAATTAAAATTGTAACATATGAGTATGTCGTCCATCTTGTAGTAATTCACTAAATTGGGCCTTAAAAGCTGAAATAGAATTGTTTTGATGAGGAAAGCCCAGTTTCCATAAACGTGAAAAGTATTTGGGCGGGAAAGTTGAAAAGTCATTTTTGCCCCTTGATTTTTGTTTGAGTGAATAGGGGATTAGATTTGTTAGATTTGGAAGTGATCAATGATAATTGAAAATAATGGATGATTTCTAAGATGAGGGTAAAGAGGGTGAGAGAGAAATAAAAGTAGGTCTATTTTCTAATGAATGACATGTAATGAAAAAATATGTGTAAGTTGCCGTTTGGTTCGCAAAAAAGTATGTGGTGGAATCAGGAATCAAACCTGATATAGGGTTGGAACTTGTTCCTGATACTTAATGTATGGTTCAATTTATAGATATTGAGAATCAAATCCGAAATTCTAGTTTTTTTTTTAAAAAATTATAATCCGTATATAATAATTATAGTTTAAATATATAAAATTTTATATACCATTAACTTTATAAAATCTAAAAAATTTAGCATGAAAGAAAAATTAAATAACTTTCATAAGAAAAACCCCTTTTGCGAATATAAAACACTGAGTTTGAAGTAAAAAAATTTTAGAAAAATTAGTACGGAGTATTTTAAATTAGTGTTATTAATGAAATATTTCAAAAAAAAAATTGAAACAAAGTTTTTTGGAATATCAAACAAATTTTCATTCAAAGAGTATGAATCTCATGCTCACTCCCTCCCTTGAATATGAGAAATCGTACCTTAGGGTTTGAGGTATGGATATCGAAATGAAAAATTTGTTAATCAAATACAACGTATGAGTTTGGTTCATTCTAAACCAATACCTCATACTTATATTGAGCAAACCAAACGACCACTTAAAGGTTTTGTGTTGGGCAAAATGCGAAATGTGTACTTGCTCCTACGGAGTACTCTCTCCGTTTGTAATCAAAGGGTACGTTTCACTTTTTCACAAGGATTAAGAAAAAAAACTTAAATAATATTAAAGGTACAATAATTTGGGACAAATTAATATTTAATTATCCAAAGTGTAGTATTACAATAACATATGACATATGATTAATTATGTTAGTAAGTTACTGATAGGTTGATCCAAAAATTGGATTAAAAAGAAAAGAGTCAATTAAATTTAAACGATCCAAAAAGAAATACGTATTCTTTGGATACAAACGGAGGGATTACTGCGACTTTAATTTTGGGGGTTACACAAAACCTTGTGAGTTGTGACTTAAAGGTAACACGTATCCCTCTTTTATCACTTTTTATTTTTAAAAAAAAACTTATGAAAGATTTAGATTTGATGAGAGGAATTAGTCGGTATTATGTACGTTCGTTAACGTTGTTTGTATTTGTATTAGACAAGGACAAAAGTTTTAGCATTGACATATAGCCGTTCATAGCGTGGCTAGACCGTCACCCACCCATCATATTATATTAATATTTTGAATTGAATAAAAAGTGGCAAAGTGAGTGAGGGAAGGAAGAGAGACGTTGGAACTACACCATATTGAGCATATTGTATGGGATCAGAATTTTGTGAGTTCCCTCTGTTCCTCCAAATCAAAAATTCAACATATTTTTGGAGGAAAAACTACCATTAAAAATTATTAAAGATTCAAACTTTAGCTTTTTAGCCCCACATTTCTCCCCTTTTCCTCACGAGATTTCCATTGTTTGAAATTCCACAAACATTCAGCTTAATAATAACATTCCCCCATTCACTTTTCCTCATTCAAAATACTGTCTTCGGAGTTTCAAATACTTTGCTTCAATTTCTTGTGGGTGTGGCAAAAATTGAAACTTGAGCTGATAATGGGCACTTCATTTAGGAAAGATGAAGGGCTGTGTTTATCCGACTCACTTACAGAGCATAGAAGAAGCAGCGTAAGTAGATTAAGTTGCGAGGTCTCGACAGCCGCCAAGATATCCTCTTCTTCTTCTCCTTCTCATCCTCTCTTGGGTTGGCCCATTCACAAATCAGCAATTCCTAAACCATCTGTTCTCGGCCCCAAAAAGCCGGTTTTGGATGATGCTTCTAAGTTAAAGAAGCATAATTCTAACATTTCTGGTATGTTTTGGGGGAAATGGGGACATTGATTTGTGGAGGCTTGGTTTATTATGAGTTGTGGAGTATTTAATTTGTTTGTGTAAATGTGACACACAGAGATGGAGTTGATGAAAGAGAGATTTGCAAAGCTGTTGTTGGGAGAGGATATGTCAGGAAGTGGGAAAGGAGTTTGTTCTGCTCTTTCTATTTCAAATGCCATCACCAATTTATGTGGTACATCCTCTGCTTCACCATTTTGTACTACTACTTGTTAGTATAATTAATCAAGTTATTTGTTTCTAATATTGGTTGGTTTTTATAGCTACCATATTCGGACAGTTGTGGAGATTAGAACCCTTGGCATTGGAGAAGAAATCGATGTGGCGAAGAGAGATGGAGTGGTTGCTCTCCGTCGGTGATCACATTGTTGAGCTAATACCTACTTGGCAGACCTTTCCTGATGGAAAAAAGCTAGAGGTATCGTATCGTATCTACTTGTTTACTTACTTTCATTGTGTGTTTAAGTTTTGTAAAGTTTCTGTCTTGCATTTGTATTCTTGTCAATCTCGAGTGTGGGACGGGACATATATGTAATGGTAATGGAAGTGTTTTGAGTGTTGAGGAACATACTGATGCTAGGATCACACATTCGGATCACTAAATGGTGCATCTTTCCTGTTGTTACCTTGGTTTGATTTTTACGATATTCCACATCGTATTAGTTTCAAATACACAGATTATTTAAGTAGATTTTTTTCCTCATTTCTGTCCACTGTCAGTTACATTCACGATTTCACATCGTTTAAGCATGTGTCAAGCCCTGGGTTGTTGGATCGAAATTCAAATCTTCCGTTGTTGCTTTCAGATAATGACTTGCAGACCTCGAACGGACATCTTCATCAATCTTCCTGCACTCCGAAAGCTTGACAACATGCTCATAGTAACTTATTTATTCGATTTTATCATTTTGATTTCATTTTAGCATTCACAATTCTCTATTTACCTAAATCTGTTCCTGTTTTCACCATCAGGAAATACTTGATAGCTTTAGCAAGACCGAATTCTGGTATGTTGATCAAGGAATAGTAGCCTCAGACTGTGACGGTTCATCATCTTTTCGGAAAACCTTACCCCGGGAAGAGGAAAAATGGTGGCTTCCAGTGCCTCGAGTCCCTGCTGGTGGCTTAAAAGAGACTTCTAGGAAGCAGCTTGATCACAAGCGCGAATGCACAAACCAGATTCTCAAGGCAGCCATGTCTATCAATAGCATGGTCCTTGCAGATATGGATGTACCTGACTCCTACTTGGACTCACTTCCAAAGGTCCGTATGTATAATAATGTATATGGGAAGAACATCACCTAGTGCTTCGGTGTGTCTGATATGCAAAAATAATGGTTATATTTTTTTGCAGAATGGAAGAGCATGCCTAGGAGACATGATGTACCGCTACATTACATCAGACCACTACTTGCCGGATTCTTTACTCGACTGCCTTGACCTCTCAACGGAACATGTAGCTCTTGAAATAGCAAATCGTGTGGAAGCATCCATCTATGTATGGCGAAGAAGACTCCATGCCAAACCCGTTAGCACCAATCCCACTCGATCAACCACTAAATCATCATGGGAAATGATGAAGGATCTAATGGTTGATGGAGATAAAAGGGAACTACTTGCTGAAAGAGCAGAAAGGTTGCTTCTTTGCTTGAAGCAGCGCTTCCCTGGCCTCACTCAAACCTCTCTTGACACCACCAAAATCCAGTGCAACAAGGTCTTTCTCACCTCGGCCTTCATTCTATATTTACCTATTTGGTCGGAAATAGCTAGCTCATATTCATGTCATGTTTTCACACTTGCTGTTTTCTTTGGTCCCAACAGGATGTAGGAAAATCCATTCTAGAAAGCTACTCAAGAGTTCTAGAGAGCTTGGCATTCAACATCGTGGCTCGGATAGACGATCTACTTCATGTAGATGACTTGACCAAACAATCAAGTGTGGTTGCTCAGAAGAAGGCTTCGAGCACACCTCGTAAACCGGCTGTGTCCACTCCAAGCCCTGCATCCGTGGTTAGCCCAGGGAGGGTCGAAAGGACTCCTTTCATGAACCGGGATGTCAATAAGCCACCTAGACGTGGCGGTGGTCTAGGGGTTAAGAGAGTGCTAACCAACTACCTTACTGGTGAGT
Organism: Agrostemma githago; assembly: GCA_958450325.1. NCBI lineage: Eukaryota > Viridiplantae > Streptophyta > Magnoliopsida > Caryophyllales > Caryophyllaceae > Agrostemma > Agrostemma githago. The sequence goes on along the minus strand of OY288244.1, from coordinate 20,758,222 downwards.
CCAAGACAAAGACCTGTGGGAATCTAATAGAGGGTCCTGGCACAAAATCGAGCATCGGGTCACGATCACCGGCTTCTTGTGTTAATGACACCGAGAATGTCGATCCTCAAAGGGCCTTGACCGTCCATCAAAAGTCGAGTCGGTTTTGATGGAATCTTGGTAGTATTTTTACAATCATCCACAACTTAGCTAGGCGTGTTATTTAAATTCAAAAGTATGCTGTTGAGTTTGTTTGTTCCACATATATATATATATATATATATATATATATATATATATATATATATATATATATATATATATATATATATATATATATATATATATATATATATATATATATATGCGTTTGTAAAGTAGTTAACATGGAAGTGAATGAATATCGAAATATATTAAAGATTGATAATTTGTGACGATCGTTTATTTGTCATAATCATGTGTAAGAGGGATTCATTTATATTATCACCACTTTGATTTAAAATTACTGGACACACAGATGGGAAACTTTATAGTATGAAACTAAACAGTATGCGTCTGAAACTAGAAAAACTCCGTAGAAGTGACAAGAAATATAAAAAAAATACTTTGGTGTATGTGGTTTGCAGGTTATGCGTACATCCGAGGGTTTACCCAGAGCGTACCAAAAATGGTAGCGGCTGTGGGTTCTCTCGTTCATCCAAAAAAAAAGGCGGCATCAAGAGAATTGACTCGGAACCTGTCGCACCAAACACAAGCATCATATCAAATAGACCAAATGCCCATCTGTAGACATCCACATTTTGACCGCCAGGTGTCTATAACAGTTTCCAAACAACACCCGATGATGATCGGACGCAAACATGACTTAATACACTCGATTTTGGACTCAGAATCAATAGTAGTTGGCACGAGCTTTTAGCGGAGTAAAAATCTCACAAAAACGACCTCAAATTCAGGCCCAGTGAGTCGTTTCCAGTCAAATGAGACTAATTTGGGTCAAAACCGAGACCAAGGGCAAAACCGTCTTTTAGCAATCGGGTCAAACCCCGGTCAAAGGCATTTCCGGGACAAAAAAATCTGGCACACCACCTCAAAAATCCAACTCGAAGTCAAACACCTACAAAAAATCAGCCAAAATCGGGTGTTTTCTTCCCTTAGAAGCAACCTTTTCCTATCCAAAGACGGAATCCTACTTCTCCTAAACCGCTTGTTTCTTCCTCCCGAAGCAAGCCTTTTCCTATCTGAAATAGGAGTCTCTTCCCATCCAAGCCAGGAAACCTCTCCTATAAATACACCCTCCTACACAACACACAATTCAGACATTCACATTCAAGTCACATCAACAATTCCCGACAATTACAACATCCGACATACACAAATTACAACCCAGAATTCCAGCAATACTAGGCATATTATATTCCCATCTTTCCTCTAGAAATCCTATAAGATTCCCGACCATTCACGACCCAAAATTCTAGGCAACTTTAGGCAAACCATATACAAACCCGAGAGCAAAACTCGCCAAATCCCCTCCCTAACCATACACACCATAACTCTCCTATATACATCTTAACGCTCCCGCGCCTAGGCCGCTACTACGAGTCCGTTTTCAAGATAATTAAGCATGTAGGTTGAGGGTGTCCGAAATCCCGATTTCTCTCTTCTTCTCTTTCCTTTCTCACGTTTTTTTTGTCTTCTCTTTCTCTCGTCCGTCTGTCTTTCTATACGGGTCGTCGTCACGTCTTTTCTTTTTTATTTTCTCGTTCCTAATATTGATATTATCGTGCTATTTTCAATAAAGAGTCGTCCCTAAGGATTCGATATCGACTCTATAGTCGAATATCGGATCTAAAGGAATCAATCATCAAATCATGTTAAGCATAATACCGTTGAAGCCGAGTAATTACGATATTACAACGTGGAGGAATTATTTCGTCTTAACATCATTCAAAACGATTTTCTAAACAACTTTTTTTACTCCACTCTAAATATTCGATATTGATTCTATAATCAAGCATCGAATATTACGAGTATCAATATTTAAGTCGAGTATAAATTATGCCATATTTGTACGCGATTTAACAGAAGAGTCGGTTTTCTAAAAACTCTCGAGAGCAGTCCGCCATTCGAGTCGCACAGGTCCTGTGCGAGTTGCATGGCCACGCGAGTCGCGCCCTCCTCGCGCGGGTCGCGTGGGCCCCTGAAAATCGTAACCCCGAAAAGCTATTCCGTCTTAATTCTTCAAACGTCTTCTTTTTTTAAAACAACGGGCTTTTCGGCATATTTCAGGTCTCGATAAATATTTTCTTGACCTCGGTCAGCGCGTGCTTAATCCATCACGTGTCACAAACTTTTCAAAATCGTTCATGTCATTGCATTATATTTACATCTTTTATTCAATTTACAAATCGTTACTAACCCGTTTGTTCATGTTTTTAGCAATCTTTTCGTTGTTTTATTATACTAAAACGAACCTCGCATGCTAAAACGACTTTGACGTTAAAATTAGATGCATTAAATCGACCTAGCAACCCATTCAATTATTCGCATGTTTAGTCAAAACACTTTTTGCATATCATTCAACCGTCGAACTAACGCGCGTACACAAAAAACAAACGATATCTTAGTAAAGGCCGCTAAGTGCGGGCGGGGTTGGGTGTTCTTTGTGAACTTCCCAACACGTACCCTCACCCCTTACTTAGAACCATGGTTTCCGGATGTCCGAATCCATTGGCATACGAGAGTCATTCAATACCCAATTACCGATAATGTCGGTATCGGTATCGCAATGCTAAGGGACGAACCCAATAAACTCTGAAATCGGAATGGGCCGTACTTTGTGCACGGCCCACTACGACATAGAGTGGGTTCGAACGGGCTCGAACTCCCACAAAGTTCGATGGCGACTCCTACTTCGATTTAAATTTCAACTCGAGATCCATCTCATATGGAGATTCATTCGTCTCCTCAAACCCACGCGTGGCCGCGTCGGGGTGGACCTATGTCATAGCCACACCATCATATTTAAACTTTTCGTAAGAACATAATACAGAGAAGTATTTATTTATTACGATGATTTGTAAAGTAAACCGAACTACCTAGGCCCAGAACAGTATTGAATACGAGTATGAATTAATATGAGTGTGCCGGAGCAAAGATGTTATTTTGCATTCTTAAACAGTGGTCTTTAAAACGATACGAACTCCTTCCTCCTAGTTTCGGTTTTCTTTCGTCTTTTTTTTTTATTGAATTTTAATTAATTGTTTATTTTTCGGTCAATTATAATTTACTCTTTCTGAAACCGACTAATCCATTAACTTTTCACTTTCCGCCCACTTGAGTATGTGACAGGATAAAGTCATGTCTCAAATTACAATTCATAATCACTTGAATCTAAATACTAAAAACATAGTAGAGTATAAATAAGGGTCGAACCCAAGGGAATCAGATTATTCTAATTAGGTTAACTAAAGTGTAGATAAAATTGACCTCTAATGTAATTAAAGAGCATAGTAACCAAGGGGGAGGGGTTGTGACTAGGGATGATAACGGATCCGGGATCCGATCCGGATCCGCAAGATCTGGTCCGCATGGATCGGATATGGATCCTAAATTTTGAGATCCGTTGGATATGGATCCAGATCCGGATCCGCTATATTTAAACGGATCTGGATCTTAATAAGTAAATCCAGATCCGGATCCGCAAATCCGTTTTATTAAAAAATTAACAACAATAAAAAAACTTAGAACTTTAATTTGTGTTTTTTTGGTTATTTCTAAGGCTTTTTTCTTTTAGTTTATTAATCTTTGATTATGAATCTTTATATTTGATTTTATTTGTAAAATTATGAAAATTAATATGACCGCAAATACGTATTAATAAAAAAAATTGTAAAATTTAAGTAAGAAATTGGATCCGCGGATCCGGTCCGGATCCGACGGATCTGGATCTGGATCCGCATTTTTGGGATCCGTCGGATCCGGACCGGATCCGGATCTGCTACAAGGGGTGCGGATCTGGATCTGGATCCATGCGGATCTGGTCCGTTGCCATCCCTAGTTGTGACTCTAGTGAGTGATTTTCTAATAAACAAAGCAGAAAGCTAATAACCTAAATTATCAAATGATTAAAAAGGAACTTAGACACAATCACTAATCCACAGTCAATAGCGATAATTGATACTCGTAAGACGGTTTCAATTAATAATCTTGACTGCTCTATCATGAATAACAAATTGTAATTCTCATACGAATAGTTAACAAATTCTTAATTAACCCTAACTTTAAAACAATCTAAACAATCCACTTCTAGGTTCAATTAAATAGAAGCAATATAGATATGAGAATTCGATAGAGAATAAATAGCGCGTACCATCCAGTCACGCCTTAGATATTGATGTGAATCGCTCGTAAGTACTAACATCAATGCATCCCGGTCTATATTTATTCCTAGTTGTTACTGACATAAAGTTAATCAGTAAATCCTACTCAATTAACGATACTAACAATAGAATGATGAAGTCAAGTACTAGTTGTATACCTAGCAATCAACAACATTCATGGAATTCATGACAAAGCAATTCAGGCTCGGGTGATGATGTGGTGTGTTAGGAAATAAGTGTCTAGCAATTATCCTTTCGGATCTCGAATTGGTTTCCGATCTGAATCTGTTTAATTAGGAAGGTTTCCTAATTAATATCTGATTTATTAGAGTTTCCTAATCAATATCTGAGTATCTGACCTAGGATTTCCTATTGTATAGGGTTTTCTAATCTGTTTAGGGTTTCTGTTTAGGTTGAGAGTATTATATAAACTCTCATACCCTTACCCTAAGAATTATGATATCAGTCTGAAATCTGTAACCTCTCTTCAAATTAATAAAATTATCTCCTCCTTCTGCCCGTGGATGTAGCTAACAGGTTGTTAGTGAACCACGTAAATTTGTCTGTCTCTCAATTTTACGTTCTTATTTGTTTGTCTTTCTCTTATGTTATAACATGGTGGATGCTTCTATTTAGGCTATCTACTGATTTTTGTCAGCATGCTTTGGCCCGTGGAGAATGTAGTTTCATCCTGTTTAGGCAGGCTTAATTTAAGTTTGTTTATGTTCGTTTTATCTTATGTAACCCCTCAATCCCTTGACAAAAGAGCTCTCACTGTAGTGGTGACTCTTAACTTGTTGTAGGGTGGTATTTTCTTTGCTGGCAAAAAAATAAAAATAAAAATAAACTAACAAAGCAATTCACAATAATCAAGATTAACAATTAAAACATTCCAACTTACAAATGTTTATCGAGTATTTCAAAGGCTCGGATCTAAGTAAAAGAAATTACTTGCACATACTTCATCGGAAAATTAGGGTTCTTCAAAATTCTCCCTTTTCTTTCTCAATGTTACGTTCATTTCTCAGATATGGAATAATAATAATAATAATAATAATAATAATAATATGATAATCCTTCCTACTTAACCTAATGTGTCTTTTAAAATCCTAAAGATAATAATCAGGCCCGTCAAATGGTTACGAGTGGTCCTGTTCCAAAGGTTAAAATGAGGCCTCGCTTAAAAAGAAAAAGTCCTATTAATTTTTTTTGTCTTATACTACTTGCGCATTAAAGTTCAAATAAACACCTAAATATACTTACTCGTATTATTTTTAAAAATTTAAATCAATTAAATGTAGTTTTTTAAGACGCAGACAAATCCCCTTTACACTAACCAAATAACAATCCTTCCAAATTTTCCCGCCTACTACCATATGGGCTTATTTTTGGATCATTGAATATATTTGGTTGAGTTTATATTGTCAAATAAATATCTACTAGATATGCTACATATAATCTTACTCCCCTAAATATATGCTAAATATACGTTATATATATAGATTTAGGTTCATGTGAGAACCACTTCTTCAATGAGAACCGTGAGAACTATAATATGAGTCATTATATCATAGTTCAATCTCATTCGTTGGATCCTTCAAAATTCTTCAATTCCATCAATTAATCGCTTGAGCCTTCAACCCGTAAGGTCGTAACTCCTTCTCCTTCTACAAAATTCTTCGACCCGTAATCCTTTAATCCATAATTCTTCAATCGACCATTGAATCCGATTTTCAATCCATCAATTTTTCAATCGAATTTTCTTCAATTCATCAATTCATCACAATTGGGTATTGAACCCCAGTAACCTAAGTAACTTTTAATTTTTTTTTTAAATTAATTATTTTATGAGATAACTTATTCGATTAAATTCATTATGTCATTACAATAGTAATAGTATTATCGTCGGCAAATATAATTGCAATAATCTCAGTTATCGTTTTTTTCCCAAATTTTCTCATTGACTTACGAGTTCATCTAAAATATCGTTCTTTAATTTTTTTTTGTACGTATTTTATATGGAATACAACACTTCTTCTTCAAGCTCTACTCGATTTAATTTTCTTTTTCAATTTTAGCTTACCATTTTTCAATTTTAGCATACCATTGTCGTACCCTCTTTTAATTGTGGTGTATCCCTTTTCAATTTTAGCGTACTCTTTCTTAAATTTAGCGTACCATTTTTCAATTTTAGCGTACCCTTTTTCAATTGTAGCGTACCCCTTTTCAATTTTAGTGTACCTTATATCATACATTTTCTTGATTTTATCGTACCCTCTTTTAATTATGGTGTACCCTTTTTTCAATTTTAGCGTACCATTTTTCAATTTTAATGTACTCTTTTTCACAGAATGAATCAATGTTTATCTGTGAAATTGAAGATTTCTTCTTTTGATTTTGTTTAGAGTCCTTCACAGGAAGGAGCGAGAAAGGGAGAGGAAGGTATGACATTTTTCTGAATGAATTTAGTAAATGATCAATGTTGAGCGTATCTAAGAGATTCATTTAATTAATCTCCGTCATTAGATGTGGTAAGATCTAATGGGTGTGGGAGGTTCTCACAGTTCTCATTATACTATAGGTTCCCAACGGATCTTGACTATATATATATATATATATATATATATATATATATATATATATATATATATATATATATATCAAGGGAGTTAGCAACTCTTGGAGAGTTGCTTAGTGTTGATCCCAACCATCCATTCATCCCAATATGGATGATGGATGGATGGGGTTCAATTATATATATAAAAAAAAGAAAGACTGACATGCTGCGGACAACCGTCAACCATCACTAATCAGCCATCAACCCATCACTAATCAATGCTTTCCTCCTCACCCTACTCCCATTAATTTCACTCCTCTCTATACTCCCGCCCAAACCCCTTTACACTTCCCCATTCACCACCTTTTGAATTCATTTCACCGGCCATTCACTCTCCGCTCTCTTCCTCTCTCTAAAAAAAACCCATCTCCATCTCCATCTCCGCAACTTCTCCATCTCCGATCATGCCTAAAATTCCGATGATCATACAGAGGTATGTTGAAGGTTCCATTTTCGACCTCCGATTTTCCTTTTGTTCAACCCTTTTGAATTTCGACTTCCATTTGCATGAACTCCGGTCATGCATAAACCCTAAAAAGTGGTAAAAGAGCATTTTTCCAACTCGATAAACCTAATTTTGAGTTGAAGTTGTTGTAGTTGTACAATGGTTGTATTTACAGAGTGAAAGATGAAGTTTTTATTTTTTGTTGAAGTTCATGTTGAAGTTTTGAACATCCATCTTATTTTTTCATGTTGAAGTTCCCATAATCGTCATTCTAATTATGCATGTGACATCGATTAGGCAGTTTTTTGTTGTTGTTCTGTAAATCTGCACATTTTTTTTAGTCATACACTGTTGTAGTTGTATAGTCATACAATTTATGTGCTTCCTTGTTGAAGTTTATGTTAAAGTAGTATTATTTTCTCATGTTAAAATCCCCATAATCATCTTTCTAATGACGCATGGGACATAACTGATGTGGGTTTTGTTGTAAAGTCACACTGGTGACATTGTATAGTAACAGAATGTTGTATAGTCACACTCTTTATGTTGCAGAGTCACACATTTGAGGTTACATAGTCATACAGAGATGCATAGGCTGTTTGAAATTTGAATAGTCATACAAAGTTGGTTATACAGTCACCCGTTTGAAGCTACATAGTCGCACTCGGTATATTTTGTTGTGAAGTTACAGAATATTGTATAGTCACACGTTTGAAGCTACACAGTCGCACTCGTTATGTTTCAGAGTCACACGATTTGTATTGTATAATCATACAGAGTTGCATAGGCTGTAAGTTGAATAGTCATACAGAGTTGGTTATAAAGTCACCCGTTTGAAGCTACATAGTCGCACTCGGTATATTTTGTTGTGAAGTCACAGAATATTGTATAGTCACACGTTTGAAGCTACACAGTCACACTCGTTATGTTTCAGAGTCACACGATTTATATTGTATAGTCATACAGAGTTGCATAGGCTGTAAGTTGAATAGTCATACAGTGTTGGTTATATAGTCACCCGTTTGAAGTTGTATAGTCACACTCGATATATTGCAAAGTCACGGACATTTTATTGTAGACTCACACAGTTGAAGCTGTAAACTCAGTTGTACAATCACACTTATTACGCATGTTGTTATTGCAGCAGAAAGGCTGGTGCGAAGAAAAAAGTTCGCACAAAGGCCGGTAAGAAGAAGGCCGTGGCAAAGACATTGGTTCGCGACCATGTAATTGATGATACACCGGCCACTGAGGTGGATGTGGGGGGGACAGAATTTGTTGAGGAAAGCAGACGAAAGAAAAAGAAGAGGGTCACATTTGATAAACCGGACGCCGATGTGGATGTGGGGGGGACAGAAATTGTTGAGGAAAGCAGGCCAAAGAAAAAAAAGAGGCTCACATTTGATACACCGACCTCCGAGGTGGATGTGGGAGGGACAGAAAATGTTGAGGAAAGCAGGCCAAAGAAAAAGAAGAGGGTCACGTCTAATACAACGGCCGACACCACTGTCGTGCGCGTGTCTCGGGGTAAGAGGAAAGGGAACCAACAACAGGGCCGGCTAGCAGTAAAAAGAGAGCCTGGATGTCGACCGGATGTTCACTGTAGACCCAGACGGTTGCACCAGCTAATTGCGCAATTGTCGGATGATCAGATTGAGAGGGTGCGTGGTGTTGGCTTCGGCGGGCTATTGGAGTTGAGGATCGAATCGTTTCCCATTGAGCATGCGCTTATTTTCCTCCGTGCGTTTTCTGACGGGTCCCATATTTTCCGTGCCTCACGCCGTGAGGCATTCATGATGTCAATGTACGACGTCCACGATTGCCTCCAGCTACCTTTTGGACCTCATCCGGTGAAAGTAATCCCAACAAAGAACAAAAAAGGGGCAGACTCACCTGACATGATCAGGTTAAAGAGTACTTGAAGGAAAGCCTTCGATGTGGTGGACAGCAGCGGGCCAATAAATTTAGGGAGGATGCACAAAAAATTAATGGCAAACAAGGCCGCTGACGACGACTTTGTCCGTAGGTTCGTGTTGTTCGCGTTGTCATCATTCCTCGCGCCTACTACGAATAACTCACTCGACCTGAGCTTGCTGGCCGCAGTGGACGACGTGGGCTTGATTCGGGAACAGGACTGGTGTAGCTTTGTCCTTCAGGATCTGGTGCGGGCGGGTAAGGAGACGCGTGACTCCAACAAAGTCCTCAACTACCTCCGGGGGTGCATCCTCGTTCTGATGATTGCGTACTTCCAGCGCTATGATTTTTGTAGCGAGACTTGCAGATGCGACATAGCATTTATCGGACATTGGGATGCACGGAGAATAGACGATCATCTTGCTGGGGAACTGGATACAAGGTCACTGGGAAATTAGCTGCGTTTGAAGGTGTCGTACCCACGTACATGTAGGGGAACAGGCAGCGAGTGCACCCCCGCTATAACGATGCCCTCTGACAACCAGCACTCTAGTCCCAAAAGAATAACGACAGGGATGGATAAATCGGAAGACAGCGCCGTAGACGTAAGTGATCTCGCAGCCACTCTATAGATCATCAATTAATTGTTCGTGAAACGATTTAATCTGACAGCCCTACCTATGTTTATAAAAGTATATGCGATTCATGAAACTGTGTTTATAATACAGTTGAAATTCCGTAGTCACGGTCGTTATGATCACACTCATCCTGATGTATAGTCACACACTAGTAGCTGTATAGTCACACACTATTACCTGTATAGTCACACACATTATGTTGTCCAGTAATCACTATAAACTGCATAGTCACACGCTATAAGTTGTATAGTCACACACTTTATGCTGTATAGTCACACACTTTATTTGGTATAGTCACACACTTAGATGCTTAGTCATACTCAGTAAGCTGCTTAGTGACACTCGGTATGCTGTGTAGTCACACTGCCAGCCTCAACACCACTGAGCTTTACACTAATGATTTGACTTCAACTGAATTATAGGACGACCGACAGTTTTTCATGAATTTCCGAAGGTGTGCGCTAGCCTTTTGCGGTTTCTGTGAGGAGGCTGCCTCCAAGGTAAGAGAAATTGCGACGAGGAACCAAGCAGTTCCAAGTCAAGACCCGACCTCTCAACAATTCTGGGAAGATCCAGTTGTCCTCCAGTATATCGATGAAGTCGTTTCGTTGGCCGGCTAGTTGAAGCAGACTACCCAGAACGCCCCCTGTCGTTGAGGGCGAGGACCAGCACGATGTTGAAGCCCACGGTCTGGTACGCAAAATTGTGCAAGACTTGCGTGATGCTGGATACGTGGATGAAGATATTGAGAAAGCAGGTTTCTGTGAGGGAGATGATGAGGGAACAGAAGGTTACGCTGATGAGGGCACTTTTGAAGGTGGCATCGTGACACCATGTTTCTTTGAGGGAGAAGTTCCCGAGGATGATGTCGCTGAAGAAATCAACCGAGATTCCGATGTGCAGGGTTCGGTTGACATGAGTCCGACCGTAGTGGTAGCTCTACGGCAAACAGGATGGGAGACAACTGACGCACGGTCGGCCATGGCCGATCTGCCCACGGAATCTCTGACTTCACAGACCAGGGAATGCGTAATGTAATACCGGCTCCGCCCGATGCGACAGTCAGTTCTAGTCTTGAGAGGGAACTGCACAAAGCAGGCTGGGCTGTAGCGGACGCTGTTGCAACCACGCCTGCGACGGCAGAAATCATCACGAACGATAATCAGCAGACAAGCGAGGGTTCAGGGACCAAGACGCACCCCGAGGCACTACATCATCGGTACATCTTCCATTCCGACGTAGCATTTGAATGCATGGACGCGATTCCAGACAATTTGGGCTGCACGTTGGACTGTGGGAATATATTGAGGGGGCAGCTTGTAATCTCTGGATTCATGTGCTCCAATATCGTCATCTTCTGAGATATCCTCCACGTACGGAAAGATGTAATCGACTACGTGTTCGACCGGTCAACGTGTGGACATGACATAGGTCCACCCCGACGCGGCCACGCGCGGGTTTGGGTAGGCGAATGAATCTCCATATGAAACGGATCGAATTGAAATTTAGGTCTATGTGGAGTCGCCACCGAATTTTGTGGTTATTCGGAACCATTCGAGCCCACTCTATGTCGTAGTGGTCCATATACAAAATACGGCCCATTTCCGATGTCAGAGTTTATTGGGCTCGTCCCTTTGCATTTGATACCAATACCGACGTTATCGGATATTGTATATTGAATGACTCTCGTGCGCCAACGGTTTCGGGCATCCGGAAACCGAGGTTCTGAGTAAGGGGTGAGGGTACGTGTTGGGAAGCCCACAAAGGACACCCAACCCCGCCCGCACATTAGCGGCCTCTACTAAGAATTCGAATGACTTACAATACGCGCGCTAGTTAAACGGGAAAATGCTTATGCAAACATCGTTTTCCCTAAACATGTGAATGGAATTGAAAAAGGGTTTCTAAGTCAATTTAATGCAATTAATTCTACGTCAAAGTGGAATTTAGCATGTGGGTTCATTTAGTACAATAAACGAACAAGAATTAAATTGACAAGAGAAACAAGCAAACGCGTTAGTAACGATGCAATGATATAACGAATAATAACGGTTTGTGCAAATAATGAATTGAATTGAATGGTGTACAAGATGATGCATGGTTTGAAAGGATAGCACACACGTGATTAATTATGCACGCGTTGACCTAAGTCGTAAAATACTATCGGGTTTTGAGAAGAAGGATGTACGACTCATGTTTTGGTCGTTACGAGGTCACTCGATCGAGTAGTCGATAGACTCGATCGAGTAAACCCTGAAAATAGGTTTCTGTTTCGCGTTATGGACCATACTCGGCCGAGTTATTGGCTAACTCGGTCGAGTACATGGCCACTCGACCGAGTCACTGTGAGACTCGACCGAGTGGGTGTCGTAACAGACATTCTGATCCGACTTTTGGGGTACCACTCGACCGAGTGGGTTAGGCACTCGGTCGAGTGCCCCCTGTACGAATTGTAATTCGTTTGCAATTTTGATGTTGATCTTGAAATTGCTTTTGATTTTTGAGAGTTTGACGATTTTACCGAATCGGACATAAATATTGCACAATTTATGGATGACTTGGACTTTTATAAATCGCAAATTTTGTCGGACCGAATATAAATATTGTTGAATTTATACTCGATTCTAAATTTGAATACTCGTTGTATCCCATATTCGATTATTTGAATCGATATGGAATATTAGAGCGAAATAAAAAGAAATAAACAAATTGATTTTAGTCGTTGTAAATTAATTATCGTGATATGAACAAATCACGTTAATTAATTCATATGACTTGATTGTTAAATTCGATACCCAATTATGGAATTGGTATCGAATCTAAAATCTACGCTTTACTTGAATAAATAAAAAAACTTGATTCCCTCGACTTTTCCGACATCGAAATAAATCCCTAGGGATTGTGATGTCGGATCCGTGTCAACGGGTTTCGACCCTTATTAAAGTACGATGTTTGTTTTTTGAGAAATCAATGCGACATGCGAATAACAATAATGATACAAACGATATGAAAATTATTGTTGAAGTTAACCTATCTCAATAATCGAGTAATCGGGATATCAGAACGAGCGACCGTCAACGCTGTGTGCAGTACACTTGTATGTTCGTGTTTCCTCATTCCGATATCACTCATACTCGACACAAATTGATAGGTATTTTAATGTTTTGATATTAGTATTATCCTATCGATATTAATGACACGATAATAACGATAAAAATAAAATAAAGCAAACGCGACCCGTAAGAAAACGACATGACGCGAGAAGGAGGAAGAAAAGGAAAAGAAGCGGGGTTTTGACACCCTCAACCTACATGTTCTTGTCTCGGCGCGGACTCGTAACCGTGGCTATAACACAAGAGTCTTCGAGGTTTATGGAGGTTAAGTTATGGTGGCTTGGGGTGTGATGAATCCTAAAGCTAGTTTAGGGTTTGCTTAGGGTGTGCTAGGGTTTGCAAAGGATGTGGTATGTGTGTATGGTTGCTCTAGGGTTTTTGAAAGTTGTAAAAAAGGTGTTGAAGAGGGGTGCATGAGGGTTGCTTATATAGGAAAAGTTAGGGCTTCGGTTTAGGGTTACTCGACCGAGTAGGTGGCTAACTCGGTCGAGTGGCCCATTACGCCAGCCGTCGGGCTTGAATAAGGGCCCACTCGATCGAGTGGGTGAGGCACTCGATCGAGTGGCCCAGCTGGGTCGCGCGGGTCACTCGCTTTGGACCGTGACCATGGATACTTGATGAGTTTGAGTTTGAATTGGGCTTTTGATATTTGAGGGGTTGTTTGGTATGTCTCGGAAACGACTTTGACCGGGATTGACCCAATCGTGACGAGTCGGTTTTAATTCCGGTGTCGGTTTCGGCCCAAATTAGCCTTGTTTGATTGGAAACGGCCCGCTGGGCCTGGATTTGAGGTTGATTTTGTGAGATTTGTACTCTGTAAGTGTGTTAGCCAGCGATTAATGGATTTGAGCCCATATCCGAGCGCATAGAAGCATGTTAGCGTCCGATCATCATCGGGTGTTTTTTGGGAAACTACCATAGACACCTGGCAGTCAAAATGCGGGTGTCTACAGAGCCCCCACTCTGACTGAGGCTTGGACAGGGCGAAAGTCAGAGTATCCACCAGGCCAATCGAGGATTGCAACCTGGCGGACTTCCGGCCGGGTCGTTTATAGTCCATTAGACTTGCGTGAAGGGCTCGCCAGCCGCAAGCTAGAAGTCATACCTGAGCTGATAACTCCGTGGGGAATTGGACTTGTCTCGTAAGTCCTGGGTGCGCCTGTATGTAGACTCATCCCTTGAAATGCCGTCGTTGACTTCCGCTGGGGAATTATCGTGGGTTGCACTTCCCTATTTGAGTCGTACCTGTATCAGTCACATAAAATGCATGCAACACGTAGGCAGTAAAATGACTCGCGCTGGGGAGAAATGGTTTTTTGAAAATTTGAATTTTTGAATTTTTCAAATTTGAAATCTTGAGATTTTTTGAATTTTGGAAACTTTGAGATTTTTGACTCCTAACAAAGATTAGGAAAGTTCGGGATGGAGATTTCCATGCTAGTATTGAGACTAGGATTGTGGTTCGATTCCTATTGAGATTAGGAAATTTTCCTAAATAGTTTGCAAGGCTAATGTTATATATAGCCCCCTCCTTGCCCTTGATTTTCTTCACAAGTCACAAAACAACCCTTTCTTAAGAGAAAGTCTCTCTAATTCTCTTGAGAAAGTCTCTTCATCTTCTTTTAAGAAGTTTTAGCCATGGGGATCGATAGGTTGAGTGTGATGTTGCAGGAGTGGTCCCGTCGCTTTAGGGATGCAGATAGGGTGGCTTTGAATCAGACGGGGATAACCCAATTGTACCTGTTCCGTCAGATGGTGGTTGACCGCTATTTTATGGATGCTTGCTTGGCTTATTGGGATGACATATATCATGTCTTTGCTTTCCCTCGGGGCGAAGTCTGCCCTTTACCTGAGGAGATTGCAGCTATAGGAGGATGGAATCCGATACTCCGTCCCGCCGTCCCGTATTCGATCTATGACCCGAGGAGGAAGTTGAGAGAATTTCTAGGGCTTTCTCACAACGAGGTATCCTGTATGATGGATGGTGATAAAATTTCTCTGATCGACTTGGCTGAGAAATTTATGAATTCATTCGATGTTCGGGTTAGACCGGCTTTCAGCCGCAGGGCCTTCTCTTTTTGCATGCTTCATGTATATGCTTTCGAGGGTCATATGGACCTGTTATCTTGCATGGGAAGCACCCGTCTTCTGACCGTAGTGGACCTGATGGAGACTGAGCACAGCCCGGCTTGGTTGATCACGGGCGAGATTATCCAAGGATTGGATGATCGCAAAAGGGACTCATCCATTCGTCTTACCGGGAGCACCCGTTTGTTGCAAGTATGTCACGTGACTTCTTAATTCAATTTCTTTGATTTTTTTTTTTTGCGAAAATTTTTTTACTGCAGGGGGTACTCGATCGAGTCACCCAGGCACTCGGTCGAGTACCCTCGATGGAACTCTCCTGATCTGTCTTCGGAGGTGCCACTCGATCGAGTCACCCTGGCACTCGATCGAGTGCCCTCGTAAAGAGCCTCCTGTTTGCGTTCAGGGGTACCACTCGATCGAGTATCCCAAGTACTCGACCGAGTGGCCTGTTGGCGAACGCCTATTTTGCCTTGGTATCTCATGCTTTTGTTTCTTTTTGCAGATTTGGCTATATGAGAGACTATCAGTGATAGATCCTCCCCTTGATGCGGGCAACTACCGTCATAATCAGGTGATGACGAGGAGGCGGGCCATTGATTTCTCTCGTCAGATTACACAAAAGTACTGGGATGAGGTTTTGTCTTTTCATGGCGGCCCGCTAATTCGATGGGTAGTTCCATGGTGGCCCATCTACCTTTGGAGTGGCTTGGACCCGAGGGACAGAGCCCGCTATCAGGTGATCCTTTCTTTCAGGCAGACGGTTCATCTCTACCCAGATCGCATACTAAGGCAGTATGGATGGACCCAGCGAATCCCCGAAGTTGAAGCAGTTGTGAGTGACCCTACCCAACTGACTGATGTAATGTGTGATACCTGGATGCAAAGGTGGTACACACGGCATACTTGGCCCGTTGTTAAATCTCGCCATTCAATCTGGGTTTCAGATTCTTATACGAAGTGGACTAAAGCAGGAGATGCTAAAGCCCGAGCCGCTTTGAAAGTCGATGAAGCCTTCGACCTGCTGAGAAGGGAGCAGGCCAAAGACAACAGGGGGTTCTTTGATGAAGGAGACACTCCAGCCACCCTAGTTCGTCTAATGTCTGGTCACAAGAAGAAGACTAAGACTCAAGCTGAAGGGTCTAGTGCTAAAGGTGCTTGGGGGAAAGTGAGCCCCCAGATGGACTTGGAAAGGAGACTGGGCCCAAGACTACCCGTGCAGGACCGACTTGGCCCACGGGATAGACTGCCTGAGCATGTGCGGGCCCGACTTGGGCCGAAGACCGTGATTGAAGATCCGTCGTCAAGGAAATGAGCCCGGGCTAAGGAGGTTCCACTCGTGATTCGGGAACGCTCACCACCACCCCGAAGACCTCAGGCTCCACGCGACCCGAAGGACAAGGGGAAGGGGAAGATGCCCGGATACTAGTCTCCTTATTTTATTACTTGAATAGTATTATTATTTTTGTGGTGTGATTTTTTTGTGTATGCCGTTTTGGCGTTTTTTTTTGTAATTCCGAGTTTATCGAGATATTGATAAAAGACATATTATTGAACGACCGTTCCCGTCTTTTCGTCTATTGCAGTGGTTGTACCCTTTTGAGGGGTTGCCTACGTATCCACAAATAGCGGAATCAAACCAAACGTAGTTCAAAATTTGATTTGATTGATTTTTGCAATTTTCGAAATACATCAGGATTATTAATTCAAGATGTGTGACAGTAGAATAATTAATTCTAGCTTATTGACTTGTCTATAATTTTTGAAAATTTATAAAAAGACAAATTTTTATAAATTTTTGCAAATGACATTGAGATGGGGTTTAGGGGTAGTAGCGCTTCAGCTGGTCCAAGTTGGTTGGGTTGACAAATTCGTTCCCGTCCAAATCTGTCAGCATCACCGCTCCTCCTGATAGGACCTTCTTGACTAAGTATGGCCCAGCCCAGTTGGGTTTGAATTTACCCCTTGGGTCAACCGGTAGTAAGGCACGAACCGATTTTAGGACCAGATCCCCTTCCTTGATGTTCCTGGGCCTAACCCGTTTGTTGAAAGCCCGTTGGATCCTTTTTTGATATATTTGAATGTTGTTGAGAGCCCGGGATCGCCGTTCGTCTAAAAGGACTAGCGAATCGTATCGAGCTTGGACCCAATCTGCCTCAGGTACTTGGCTTTCAAGGAGGATCCTAAGGGATGGTACCTCTAGCTCGACTGGTTGGACCGCTTCCATTCCGTATGTCAAGTAATACGGGGTTGCCCCGGTCGCGGTGCGGATTGAGGTTCGATATCCCCATAGGGCAAAAGGTATTTTGTCGGGCCAGTCCCGGTAATTTTCAGCCATCTTTTTAAGTATGGTGACAATTGTTTTATTGGCCGCTTCTACCGCTCCATTTGTTTGAGGCCGGTAAGGCGAAGATGTATGCCTTTGAATTTTGTATTTTGCCAGCAATGCGGCAGTTTCAGCTTGAAAGTGGGTCCCGTGATCGCTGATGAACTCGTGAGGGATCCCATATCAGCATATTATTTTATTTTGGATAAATTTGGCCACGTGCTTGGCGTTCAAGACACGGTATGACTCGGCTTCGACCCATTTGGTGAAGTAGTCGATGGCCACCAAGATGAAGCAATGACCTCCCGTCCCGGAAGGATGCACCTTTCCAATTATGTCAATACCCCATGTCGAAAATGGCCATGGTGATGTCATGGTATATAATAGGGAAGATGGCATATGCTGCACATTGGCGAAGATCTGACAGTTATGGCAGTGTTTGACATACAACTGACAGTCTGTTTCCATGGTGTTCTAATAGTACCCGAGCCTCATGATTTTTCGGGCTAGCATATGGGCGTTCATATGCGGGCCGTTTTCGCCATCATGGACCTCGGCCATGACCTTTTCGGCCTGTATTTTGTCGATGCATAGGAGTAGAGCTCTCTGTGCCGTCTTTTTGTACAATTGCCCGTCATCAGTTCGGACAAATTGGGTTGCTAATCTTCGTAAGGCCTTTTTGGCCCGATTTTCAGCTTCCGGGGGGTACTCTCCCGTTGTCAGGTAGGTTAGGACAGCTTGATACCAAGGCTCCGGGTCAGTTATCTCGATATCCTGAATGACGTGGATGTAGGCCGGCTCGGACCGTCTTTCGACGCAGATTGGCATGCTGGTCAGGTGATCCGGGATGTTCAGTAAAGATGCTAATTTGGAAAGTGCATCTGCGAACTGATTCTCTTCCCGGGGCAGATAAATATATTCTACCTTTTGAAATTGTTTCTCTAGAACCCTTACCCGTGCTTGTTAAGCCACGAGATTGGCGTTCCGAGTTTTCCATTTTTGGAGTGCTTGATTGATGACTAATGATGAATCACCGTGGACCCGGAGGTTTGTTACCCCTAAATCAGCGGCGGCTTGCAACCCGTGAATGCATGCTTCGTATTCGGTTGCGTTGTTGGTTACGTCGAAGTCCAACTTGATGGATAAGGGAGTGTGTTCCCCTCGGGGTGAAATTAACAGGATTCCGACCCCAAACCCTCGGAAGTTGGATGCCCCATCGAAATATAAATCCCACACTTCCGTATCGGTATGGAATATGTCTTCATCAGGAAAGGCCCATGTATCGGTGTGGCCTTCTTCGGATATTGGGCCGTCAGCGAGGAACTCGGCAACTACCCGGCCTTTGATGGCTTTTAATGGTACAAATTTGAGGTCGAACTCGGATAACATTAAAGTCCATCTTGACATCCTGCCGTTGAGGATGGGCTTCTCAAATAAGTACTTGATAGGATCCATTTTGGATAGCACATGTACCTCGTGACTGAGCATGTATTGTCGGAGCTTTTTAGTGGCCCAAACCAATGCTAGGCACGTCTTTTCGAGCATTGTATATTTGCACTCA
Organism: Agrostemma githago; assembly: GCA_958450325.1. NCBI lineage: Eukaryota > Viridiplantae > Streptophyta > Magnoliopsida > Caryophyllales > Caryophyllaceae > Agrostemma > Agrostemma githago. Next base: position 20,739,162 of record OY288244.1, on the reverse strand, counting down.
TATTCGAGGAACTTTTTACTGATGTAGTAAATAGCCCGTTCTTCTGAATCGACTGTCTGGGCCAGCATAGCCCCCATGGCCGTCTCCGTCGTCGTCAGGTATAACGACAAAGGCAGACCGTGTTGAGGTGGCATTAGTACCGGCGGAGCAGACAGCATCTCCTTGATTTTGTCGAAAGCCGCTTGACATTTGCCGTCCCATAGCACCCGTTCTCCGATTTTTAGCTTTTTGAAGATGGGTTCGCATACCATGGTTAGTTTCGAAATGAACCGGCTGATGTATTGGACTTTTCCGAGAAACCTCCTTATTTCCTTTTCGGTCTTGGGTGGTTGCATCTCGGTGATGGCTTTGATTTTATCTGGGTCGACCTCGATGCCGCGTTGGCTAACGATATGGCCCAGTAATTTGCCCGACGTTACCCCAAAACTGCATTTTTGTGGGTTCAGTCTCATGTTGTATTTACGTAGCCGGGTGAAGAACTTTCTTAGGGCTGAAATGTGCCCGCTTCGGTCTTTGGATTTGACGATCATGTCGTCCACATAGACCTCCACTTCCTTATGCATCATGTCGTGGAGCAAAGTAGTGGCAGTCCGTTGATAAGTGGCCCCGGCGTTGATAAGCCCAAATGGCATGACGGTGTAACAGTAAGTACCCCACGGTGTAATGAAGGTGGTCTTACCCATGTCCTCTTCTGCCATTTTAATCTGATTGTACCCGGCATACCCGTCCATGAACGATAGAAGGGCATGATCGGCCGTATTATCCACCAGTATGTCGACGTGTGGTAACGGAAAATCGTCTTTTGGGCTTCCCTTGTTAAGATCCCGGAAGTCCACGCAAACCCGCACCTTGTCGTCCTTCTTGGGTACCGGCACGATGTTTGCAACCCAGTCTGGATATTCAGACACTTGTATAAAGCCTGCTTTAAATTGTTTATCGACCTCTTCCTTGACTTTAAGAGACCACTCGGGCTTCATTCTTCTGAGCTTTTGCTTTACCGGCTTGCACCCATCTTTGATGGGTATTCGGTGTTCGGCTATCTCCCGGTCTATACCCGGCATGTCCTTGTAGGACCATGCAAAGACATCTTTGAATTCATGGAGGAGGTCTGTGAATTGTTTTCTCTCCTCTGGATCTAAAGATAGGCCCAACTTAAGCATCTGGGGCTCTAAAGTGGTTCCCACATTGATGGACTCGGTTTCTTCGATTACCGGATCTCGGGATTCCCTTTGCTCGAGCTGCTCGACCAGACGTTGAGGTAGGGGTACCTGTTCGTCGGGTTTCTCAATGTCATTGCATATAAAATTTTTGAAATTGAGAAAATTTTGGAAATAAGACAAGTCGTAAGCAGAACGGTGTTCGTTATTATTATTGATGGTAAATTTTGAAAATAGCTCGAATAGAGCTGCCATCTGATCATTGGTCAGTGGCGGTATAGGGAGAGGTCTTGGGACAGGCCCCGAGACCTCAGTGGATAAGGGAAGAGGGGTTACAGACTCGACTTTAGCACCAGACCCTCTAGACTCGGACTCAGACTCCGACTCTGACTCTGACTCAGACTCGGTATCCGGCATGTCTCCCTCGCCGGTGGTCAACTTGTAGACCCGTCCTTGACCGTCGGTCCATTTTATGGTCTTCCTCCAAGCCCTTGTTTCGGTGTTGGCGCCGACCTCGGTGATTAGCTTGGTTGGGTCGAACCGATCGCTGCGAAGGATCAGGTTGACCAAGTCGTTCTTTGGAGCGGGGACGGCTTTGTCTTCTCCAAATAAGAACCCCAGCACGGGCTCAGAGTTGTTTTCGCCTTCCTTTGATTCGGCCTGGACGATGGTGAATATATCATCGGGGATGAAATTGCATTCCCGAGCCTTTTTGGTCCCGGGATATGTGATGGTGGGTTGGTAGAGGCCCACTTGGATGGCTCCGAAGACTGGAGTGACGAAGTAATCTGTTAACTTCAGGCTATAAGGGCTTATGTAAGTGCCTTTGAGAGTGTCGACGGCCTTGTGAATACCGGCCCGAACCACGTTTTCTGGGGTTATGGCATACCCCAATCCGAAATGTGACTCGCCATCATTTAGGACCTCGATAATCTTCCCAGCTGGAAGATATGGCCTTGAGGTTATCCCGGGTAGGTAACCCAGATTTTGTAGCATCGTGTCGATGCTAGTTGTGAAGTAGGGCCTAAAGAGATATTCTTCTTCGATCATGCCGACGAAATCAAACCCTCGCGGGTCGGCCCGGCCCGTAGCATTGCAGCTTGCTACGGTAATTGGGGTCGCCTCCAGCGTGATGATACCGTCTTTGAGGGGCATCTTGACTTTTCGATGGAGGGTAGATGACACGGCCTTGACGGCGTGGATCCAAGGCCTTCCTAGCAAGAGATTGAATGATGAGGTGACATCTATCACCTGAAATTCCATTTCCTTTTCGATTGGGCCTGTTATGATCTTCAATTTCACAGCCCCGGCGACAGGTTTTGGGCTTCCGTCGAAAGCCTGGATAGTCTGCGCCGTTGGAAGGTAATCGGCATCAGTGATGCCGAGTGCTTTTGCGGTCCTTAGAGGAAGGACATTCACGGCTGATCCATCGTCGATAAGGGTCATCAGGAGATATTTACCTTTGCAGATGACCGTGATGTATAGGGCCAGATTGTGATTGGGCCCAAATGGTGGCAGATCAGCTTCAGAGAAGGTTACGAGTGGGCCTTCTTCTTTGGATTTGCCCTTAAGGTAGGGCATGATGGTGGCTACCATTTCAGCGGGGGTAGCCTCTGAATCAACCTTGATTTCATCGAGAGCCTTAGTCAGTGCTTCCCGATGAGCTTGCGAGCTAACCAATAGTTGCCATATAGTTAGATCGGCTCGGACCCTTTTCATTTGTTGGACCAGAGCCGTGTCTGGGCTTGGTTCTTCAAGGGTAGGCTCCGTCCTGGCGGGTTCAGTGACGGATATAGGAATGGAACGCCCAGCTGCGGCGAGATGATTGGTGGCTAAGGCTTTGGACTTAGCCTGTCGGACCTCTTCGAGGGTGATGGGGACAGCTTCCCCTTTGGTTAAGTATACATCATCCTCGTCGTCGAACCATACCCCGTTGACTTGTGGGATATAGGGAGAGATGAGGTGAGAACAGTCAATTACCTCACCAGTGAAGATAGCATGAGCGCTGAATGGGTTTTCTTTGTTGCTCGGCTTGTCTCCGGGCAACGGGATTTTCCCGCTCTCGATAAGGTCCTGGATCAGGTGTTTTAACCTCCAACATTTTTCAGTATCATGCCCGTTACCCCGGTGATACTGACAATAGGCCAGGGCATTGTAAGTTTTGGGCCTCTTTTCCACTGGAGGTTCTGCAGTTGGGCCTATCGGTTGGATTAGGCCCTTTGAGGATAACCTCTGTAAGGCATAAGTATAGGTAGTCCCTATATCTGTGAATACCCGATTTGGTGTATTCTTTTTAGATGAGGTGTCGAGCAGGTTTACCTCGTCGAAGATGCTGTGAGTTGCAGCTGCGGGTGTGGGCTTGATTGTGGATGAACTTGCCCCTTGGTAGCCTTTGGTAGAGGCCTTAGTCAGGCTCTCTAGCCTCAAGTCATCCTCGATTCTCGTGCCCATTTCAGTAAGGACAGCAAAATTTGGGATGATGGCATACCGAAGGTGGACCCGGTAGGATGGGAGTAGATTTTTGACGAAGGCTTCCACTAGGGCCTTCTCGCCGGGCTTGTCGACCAGCTTCACACTTTCAGCCCTCCACCTTTGCAGATATTTTGTGAACCCTTCTTTGGGCTCTTGGGCCATTACTTCCAGAGTACGCATTGTAGTCTGGATTTCAGTGTTATCGGCGTAGTTCCGAGCAAATTCGGTCGCCACATCATCCCAAGTCTTGTATTTCTTGGGGTCGAGCCTGTAGAACCAGGCCCTGGGATGCTTCTCCAAGGAGGAAGGGAACAGGTGCTTGAACATGGTGGACTTTACTCCTTTGACTGCCATGAAGTCCTTGAAAGCCCGGATATGATGGACCGGATCTTCGGTACCCTCAAACATAGGAATTCCCGTTAAGTTGAGGTTGGCCGGTAGCTCGTCATTCAAAGGTGAATAAATGCGAGCATTTTCAGAGTGGATTGAGTTGCTTGTTGACAAGTGGACTTGCTCCTCGAGCCTGCGAACAACACTGACCAATTCGGCTATGGGCCCAGCGGAATCATCTCCCTCAACTGGGACCGTCTTCTCTACGGTGCTCAGGCGGGTGTCCAAAGTTGCCTGGTTAGCGAGGATGGAGGTCAGTTGAGTCTCGATCTTGGCTAAGGCGTTTTTCAGTTCGTCCATCTTGCGTTGATGTCGGGTTGTGGCTGGCCTGTCTGTAAGAATACCGCGTAATCAGAAACTAGCCCAGAAATCCCGGAATAGAAAGTACATCTCGAACGAGACTAAAAAGGAAATGACTCGAGGAAGACACCTAGACGGGTGACTTGTGAAGTGTGGGCCTTCCTTAGGATTCGGCAAGTGGGCCTAGTCCTGTTCGAAGGAAGGTTCACGCGAGACATCCCCAGACTTTGACTCGATTGTGTTGACGGGCCCTCCTTCGTAAGAGTATGTCCTACTTAGGTGGGCCCTGCCTTAGTCTAATAAGGCGGACTGGGATAGGGAAGAAACTTGTGATGTAAGGTCGACAGAGTTTCGACGCTAGAAGATCTTGACAACTTAAGACTCGACCCGACACTGCTAAATACGGGAAGTTCCAGAAGTGGAAGGTTTTGAAAATTGATGATTTTTGAAAAAGGACCGAGTGGACTCGGTGAATGGCCCAAATTTCCGAAAAAAGAGGACGAAAAGTCATTGGGCCATGAGTTTTGAGTTTTGATTTGGGCAGCATACCGGCTAGAAAATAGGCTATTTTGAGCAAAATCATAAGTCCTAAATTCGGTATGTCCCAGGTTTTGAAAATTGAATATCTTGAAAAGGGGGATGTAATTTTTGAAAAGTTGATATTTTTGAAAATGACTCGGAAACCAAGTAGCACGTAGTCACACAAGCATTATAACGACGCCATGTATGCTCAACACTAAGTCTCGGTTGGTCTGAAAGGGTCTATACCAGTGTACATAGTCTAGACGTTGATCGGGACGGACTCTCTAAGTCGAATTGAACTTAGAACATGCCGCGAAACCCCGAGGCACTACATCATCGGTACATCTTCCATTCCGACGTAGCATTTGAATGCATGGACGCGATTCCAGACAATTTGGGCTGCACGTTGGACTGTGGGAATATATTGAGGGGGCAGCTTGTAATCTCTGGATTCATGTGCTCCAATATCGTCATCTTCTGAGATATCCTCCACGTACGGAAAGATGTAATCGACTACGTGTTCGACCGGTCAACGTGTGGACATGACATAGGTCCACCCCGACGCGGCCACGCGCGGGTTTGGGTAGGCGAATGAATCTCCATATGAAACGGATCGAATTGAAATTTAGGTCTATGTGGAGTCGCCACCGAATTTTGTGGTTATTCGGAACCATTCGAGCCCACTCTATGTCGTAGTGGTCCATATACAAAATACGGCCCATTTCCGATGTCAGAGTTTATTGGGCTCGTCCCTTTGCATTTGATACCAATACCGACGTTATCGGATATTGTATATTGAATGACTCTCGTGCGCCAACGGTTTCGGGCATCCGGAAACCGAGGTTCTGAGTAAGGGGTGAGGGTACGTGTTGGGAAGCCCACAAAGGACACCCAACCCCGCCCGCACATTAGCGGCCTCTACTAAGAATTCGAATGACTTACAATACGCGCGCTAGTTAAACGGGAAAATGCTTATGCAAACATCGTTTTCCCTAAACATGTGAATGGAACTGAAAAAGGGTTTCTAAGTCAATTTAATGCAATTAATTCTACGTCAAAGTGGAATTTAGCATGTGGGTTCATTTAGTACAATAAACGAACAAGAATTAAATTGACAAGAGAAACAAGCAAACGCGTTAGTAACGATGCAATGATATAACGAATAATAACGGTTTGTGCAAATAATGAATTGAATTGAATGGTGTACAAGATGATGCATGGTTTGAAAGGATAGCACACACGTGATTAATTATGCACGCGTTGACCTAAGTCGTAAAATACTATCGGGTTTTGAGAAGAAGGATGTACGACTCATGTTTTGGTCGTTACGAGGTCACTCGATCGAGTAGTCGATAGACTCGATCGAGTAAACCCTGAAAATAGGTTTCTGTTTCGCGTTATGGACCATACTCGGCCGAGTTATTGGCTAACTCGGTCGAGTACATGGCCACTCGACCGAGTCACTGTGAGACTCGACCGAGTGGGTGTCGTAACAGACATTCTGATCCGACTTTTGGGGTACCACTCGACCGAGTGGGTTAGGCACTCGGTCGAGTGCCCCCTGTACGAATTGTAATTCGTTTGCAATTTTGATGTTGATCTTGAAATTGCTTTTGATTTTTGAGAGTTTGACGATTTTACCGAATCGGACATAAATATTGCACAATTTATGGATGACTTGGACTTTTATAAATCGCAAATTTTGTCGGACCGAATATAAATATTGTTGAATTTATACTCGATTCTAAATTTGAATACTCGTTGTATCCCATATTCGATTATTTGAATCGATATGGAATATTAGAGCGAAATAAAAAGAAATAAACAAATTGATTTTAGTCGTTGTAAATTAATTATCGTGATATGAACAAATCACGTTAATTAATTCATATGACTTGATTGTTAAATTCGATACCCAATTATGGAATTGGTATCGAATCTAAAATCTACGCTTTACTTGAATAAATAAAAAAAACTTGATTCCCTCGACTTTTCCGACATCGAAATAAATCCCTAGGGATTGTGATGTCGGATCCGTGTCAACGGGTTTCGACCCTTATTAAAGTACGATGTTTTTTTTTTTGAGAAATCGATGCGACATGCGAATAACAATAATGATACAAACGATATGAAAATTATTGTTGAAGTTAACCTATCTCAATAATCGAGTAATCGGGATATCAGAACGAGCGACCGTCAACGCTGTGTGCAGTACACTTGTATGTTCGTGTTTCCTCATTCCGATATCACTCATACTCGACACAAATTGATAGGTATTTTAATGTTTTGATATTAGTATTATCCTATCGATATTAATGACACGATAATAACGATAAAAATAAAATAAAGCAAACGCGACCCGTAAGAAAACGACATGACGCGAGAAGGAGGAAGAAAAGGTAAAGAAGCGGGGTTTTGACACCCTCAACCTACATGTTCTTGTCTCGGCGCGGACTCGTAACCGTGGCTATAACACAAGAGTCTTCGAGGTTTATGGAGGTTAAGTTATGGTGGCTTGGGGTGTGATGAATCCTAAAGCTAGTTTAGGGTTTGCTTAGGGTGTGCTAGGGTTTGCAAAGGATGTGGTATGTGTGTATGGTTGCTCTAGGGTTTTTGAAAGTTGTAAAAAAGGTGTTGAAGAGGGGTGCATGAGGGTTGCTTATATAGGAAAAGTTAGGGCTTCGGTTTAGGGTTACTCGACCGAGTAGGTGGCTAACTTGGTCGAGTGGCCCGTTACGCCAGCCGCCGGGCTTGAATAAGGGCCCACTCGATCGAGTGGGTGAGGCACTCGATCGAGTGGCCCAGCTGGGTCGCGTGGGTCACTCGCTTTGGACCGTGACCATGGATACTTGATGAGTTTGAGTTTGAATTGGGCTTTTGATATTTGAGGGGTTGTTTGGTATGTTTCGGAAACGACTTTGACCGGGATTGACCCAATCGTGACGAGTCGGTTTTAATTCCGGTGTCGGTTTCGGCCCAAATTAGCCTTGTTTGATTGGAAACGGCCCGCTAGGCCTGGATTTGAGGTTGATTTTGTGAGATTTGTACTCTGTAAGTGTGTTAGCCAGCGATTAATGGATTTGAGCCCGTATCCGAGCGCATAGAAGCATGTTAGCGTCCGATCATCATCGGGTGTTTTTTGGGAAACTACCATAGACACCTGGCAGTCAAAATGCGGGTGTCTACACAACGCCACATCCGTCAGGGTACGTATTTATTGTGTTGCTCATGTCGTTTTTTAAATGCATTTGCTAATCGGGACTTTGTTTGGTATACAGCGAAATGTTGCTCGAGTTCACAGATTATGACTGTGTAGCGAGGGGCGACATGTAATCCCCTAAAAATTCTAGCGCGATACAGTGGCGGAAACACTGTAGAGTCGGGATTAAAACACACAGAACTATGTCTTAATAAATTAAATTGGTAAAGTCAAACATGCGCCATACATAAAAATGGCTAAAATTTAAAACAATCCATAAAGAGGTTAAACAATCCTTAAAACATGATTATTAAAAGATCAGCAGGATCCAAGACTGCTCGCTAGCCCACACCCACCGGAAATTAAACACGTATACCTGCCATGTTAAAACATAACAGCCACAATCAGTGGGGAGCAACGTCAACGTTCTCCCAGCCGTATAACAGGATTTTAAAACAGTAATTACTAATATAGGAAAATAGTAAAAATGGAAAACAGTAAAACATCATATTAAAATAAGATTTAGTGTCGAACAAATTATTCAAAAGGGGTTTCCGAAGAAACATAAAGATATTTGCCAACCTGCGCCAATTTATATCGATAATAAATAAAATAATCAAAATGGTGTTATGGATAGGATTAATGTAGAATCTAGACTTTCACTAGGATAATACTAAAAACTAGTTTCGAGAACTTAGTCAAAACAAATTAGACTTTGGTCTCTAACTAGGCAACTCAACTATAACAGGACTGCGTGCAGCGAGGTCCTGGCTTAAGTAATGTACACCCCTCCTGGACACCAACCGTAATCCAGTTCAACCCGACGGCGACTTACACGATACGATATCTAAGTTTAAGGTCAAAATATACACACTCCTGAGCACAAACCATGCTCAGTTCAACGACCAATGTGTCTCAAAATAGACACACCAGCTTTATAGTTGATGGCAAAACGTACACCCCAGACTATATTACTCTAAACCCACACTTGTCCTTATTCCATAACTCCAAAACAAACCATTATCGATATTTAAAAGATGTATTCATCATAAACAATATGAGGATAAAAGAAGTAAACATTTATATTCTAAAGAGAAAATTTTCTATTTTAGGAAACTTCTATTTTAGGAAACTTCTATTTTAGGAAACTTCTATTTTTAGAAACTTTACTAACAATAGCATCATATCAAAGTAGTGAAAATATTAGTTCATACTAATACCACATTTTAGTAAACGATATAGATTTATAAAACTAATACTTTCGGCCTTAACGATATTAATTATTAAAGTAAGAACATTTGATTTTATGAAATTATTAAAATATCGTGTAAGTGGTATAAAATGATTAGAAACATCTTAAATATTTTAATATTACTAATTAGGGTGTTTTCAAAAGTTATAAAGCTAAAATTTCCTAATTATTATTAGTTTCGACGATAAAATTATAAATAGGATTTTACGGCAAACATCAAATTAAATATTTGAACGTCTTTATTTAATTAAACCAACAAATATATTTAGAGTATGTTAAGGGATGATTTAACTCTTAAAGTTTCAGATTTAAATACTTTCAAAATTGCTGGAAAAATAATTCTTTTAGGTAAGACGAAGCAATTTAGCGATAAATCACAATTTGTCCGAAATCAATATTTATTAATTAAAGACTATAATAAATAGTACAAAAATTACGTAAAATAGTTAAATTATATTTATGGACATTCTGTCCAGAAAAGAAAATTTCCAGAATTCTAAAAACTCGGTTTTTAAAGCGTTTTCTCGTTAATCGTCCAATCTCGACAATAACGATTAATAAAAATAGTAATTACAAAACGATTTAAGTATTAATATCCCAAAAATTATTATTACACTTTAAAATCCTAATTTTACAGAATATAAATTTTTTCCAGATTTTTCCAAAACCCAGATTCAACAAATTTCAACAAAACCGTCATTTAAACCCGTTTTCGCAATTAACGATTTTATTAACAAACCTATCGTTCCAAACATTTTATTAAGGCACTAAAAATCATAATAATACATTTTAATATGAAATCATCAGAATCATAAATTTTTCCAGATTTAAACCAAAGACCAGAAATCGAGAATTTAAACAACAAACACGGTTTTAACGATAAACGATGATTTAAAGTGATTAATTAATTCATCCACTTAACAATTCCGAAAAATTATGAGAAAATTCATAAAATTCTATTTCACCAGAAAGTTTTACCACATCAAAAATCAGATTAAAATAAAATGTTTAAGTACTAGAACTAAAAATCGGTTTTCAATCGTTTTTGTCCGAAAACGATAATAATTCAATAATCGATATCAAAAATATCAGAAAAATACTAAATTACTAAAAATCATCAAAAACAACATTTTTCCAGAATATAAATATATATTACATGTTTAGGCCGATTATTACGATTTTACAAACTATTATAACAATTTAATCGTTAATCTCGTAAACGATAAAAATATCGAAACATGCAAAATTTCAACTTTAAAAATTTTTCCAGAATTCGTGACATACATATATTGCCAAAATAAAATATAAAAATATATACATGCAAATACTCAATTAAAACCTTGAAATACCGAGTAACATCGACGTTACCTCTACTCCAAGTCTGAATCAACGATGTATTCGTCGGCTTCGGGATCGTCCAAAAATCCTACCAACACGAAAATCATGGCAGAAAGTACCATGAGAAAACTAAAAAAAACAAGGTAAAAATTGATCGAAAATGATGTCGATTAATACCTTAACGAAGGAATCGGAAAGAGGATGATTATGACGATAAGAATGATGCGATTGGGACTAGAAATGGAGCAAAAATTTGCCTAGAATGGCTAAGGGTCACACGGCCAAAAGAGAGGAGAAGAGAGTGATGAATATTTTTGGTGAATGTAAAAGAAATGAATGTAGAGAGTAAAGGTGGAGATGGGTGATACAATACTTAAAAGAGTAAGCATGAATTAAGGCTTTCAAAAAAAAAGAATACAAGAGTGTACCTAGACCATAAGTTGGCCGGCCAAATGGGATAAGAGAGGGAGTAAGATAAGCTTTGACATAAATGTTATAATGAATGAAAATGATTTATCTTATGATTACGTTTTAATGTGATAAAATGAATCGTTTAAATAAAACGTAATAAAACTTGTGACCAAGAGCTTAGTCGGTCCAAAATGTGAGAAAACAGTCTCAAATAATTTATAAGTTGATAAAAAGTATAATCGTAAAATAGTTAAAGGCGTTTCAAAGTAATTCGAGTAAACCTCGCGTAAGAAAATAATTATTCGCGAAGCTTCGTAATAAAATCATAAATGGCTTGTTTTTAGTAACTAAAATATATCTTAAAAAAAAATATTCCATAAACGTATTCAAACATTTTTAGGAAAAAGAAATAACTTAAATCCAAGCTTAAAAATGTCAATTCGGAGAGAAATAGAATTCCTCGCGGAAAAATTACTTAGTTTACGAAGAAAATCAAATAAATAGATGTAAAAGATTTAAAATCTTTTAAAATAAAAATAAATATCATTAAACTCAAAATTGAAGATAAGCTTGGAAAAAATGATGACACATAAGCCAAAATGTGATAGAGTTATAACGATGTCATAACGGTAAGGAATAAAGATGCTAGAAATATAGCGGGTGTTACAATCCTCCCCACTAAAAGAAAGTTTCGTCCTCGAAACTAAGAATAAGCAGATAGGAAATCGAGGTTTACCTTACTCGAAGAGTTGAGGATGCTTAGCTCGCATCGAAGACAAATATCTATTCCAAGAAGAATTGGGCTAACCAACCCGAAGTTTAGAATCTTTTGATTAATGAAATCGTAAAGTAAAGTTATTTGATAAAATAATAACGTTAAATAACATTTGTAAACAAACTCGAAGGAAATAGGATAACCAAAATATTTTGAAAACAAAAGTAAAATATTTTGATTAAGAAATTCGATATTATTCTTTTTTTTTTTCTTTTTTTTTGATGAAACAAAATTTAGTTTGGAGAAATCAAATTTTGTAGTTAGTAAAAATCGCACCAGCCGTCAAACATTTACAATAACAGATTCAAAAGTTCACCAACAATAAAATGAAAATCAATTCTCAAAACGTTAAAATTTCGAAAATGTTATCAAAGTAATTATGAAAGTTTTCAAAAATGTTATCAAACTTGAACATACAAAATAATTTTGACAATGTTAAAACGTTTTACATAACAATTCTATACAAATTGAAGTACTTGGAAATATAAAAGTCTTCATAAAATTTTGATCGCTTGAAAATCAAAAATTAAAAATGATTTCGAAATAGTTTAAATAAATTATTAAGGCATTTTGAAATAGATCTAAATATAAATATCAATCAAAGATAAAACAAAGTGAAGTATATAGTTCTTAAATTATAAAATAAAAATGTTAAATTTCACGATAACTCAAAATGTTAAATTGCTCAAAGTTTTTACAAAATGGGGAGTTTAAAAATTTGAAATCATGCTTCAAAATGTTAAAATTTCATGAAAATCAAAATTTTTAAATTAGTCCAGCTTTTTACAAAACGGGCAAATTCACAATTAGAAATTATAACTCAAAATGTTAAAATTTTACGATAGTCCAATTTTTTTTTTTTTAAAGTAGTCAAACTTTTTATAAAATAGGGAGTTCGAAAAATAGTTAACGGGCAAATAGAACAAGGATAAATAAATTAAAAATAAGAGCTTTCAAAATCGACAAAGGTTGAAGGGATTGGCAGGAGTTACCGTAACAGAATTCAAGAGGAGCAGAAAGAAAGACGGAGTTGAGAATAAAAAAGAGCTCTCAAGGATTATGGAAGAAATTAATCATCTCGAGATTCCTAGCACGACTTCCACAAACACGGGTTCCTAATTCCCATCAAATAACGCTAAGTCCAATATCAGTACAGGGTGGTCCTACTCAATCTAAAACCTCCAAAAACATCAACTGCTATAGCCTCCAAAATTAAGCCTTACATACTTATATAATCTTTCAATTAGTATGGTAAGAATCCACAAACGATTTAGACTAATCCATTAATTAAGATTCCAACAGTCATCAAAACATACCCAAACTTGTAATCACTAAGGCTCGTAATTCAAAGTTCATAAGGTCTGAACTCGAGGTATACTTCAAATTTCTCGAGTAAGGAACACTAACTAAAACCCACCAATTAATAAAGTTCGGACACGAAATCCTCAAAGATGATCACCGACATATTTATAATACCACAAGTACAGAAGTTGGGGAAGTACAATAAATCCTCAAACACGCTCAAACCTATAGGTAATGGCGCAAACACTCACATTTTCAAACACATCATTCGATTAATGTTTCCAAGAAGTCCATCAAATTTCTAATCGTAATGGTGCAACCACAAAATATTTAATAACTCAACAAAGCCACAATCTCGTTGGTCTAAGGTTCTGAACTATAGATCCATTAAGATGATTGACATCAAAATGTTCCTCGAAACCATGCTATAAATCCAACCTCTAATGGCAATATGTTTCTCCTTTTCAAGGTTAACAACAATTTATTCAATTTAGATCACTCAACTCCAAAGTTCCTAGGTTACAACTTTAACCAACGATTAACGATCTAATCCTTAAGAAACACGGGTAATCTATGTTAACCAAAATTTCTAACGGTATTAATGAAAACCTTCTATGGTACCACAACACTCAGGTTAACAATTTAAACAGTACTCTATGATCCCAAACATTCCCGATGCATCCATCAAATAACATTTAGGTAGGAATCTCAAAATTCTATTATTAGCTACACTTGGTTCGGTTCTAGGTTAAATTAGGTACTAGGTATCCATCAAATACGATATACTCTTACTACCCCAAAATATATTCAACTCTAAGTCCTCCAAATAACCAAGTAACCTATAACCCAAGGTTCAGAGTCTAAAGTACCAACCTAATTCCATTAATTGACAATTTATTATTCAAATCGATCCTCAAAAGCTTACTAAGATAGATAACAAGGTATAACTCACAACCCTCAAGCCCTAGGTAACAAGGGTTTACTAAACCTCAAACATCTATATCCTTTCACGGGGTTCATTGAGACAGAAACCGGTCTAACAAAAGAATCTCAAGAGAAAGATGGTAGAATAGAAGAATAGAACAAGGATTCTGATGCGTGCGATTTATATATGATTATTATGTCTTTTACACACGCATTTCCAAGTATATCGAGTAGCATTGTCTAGTATTTTCCCCCAAATTTGATACTTTGTGGTCATGTTGCATCTTATGTAGGAAATGGACTTGTGGACGCATAAACAAGGAAAAAATCGTGCTTAAAGATGAAATCTTTTGTAAAATAAGAAAAGAGAATGATCGTTTCCAAACAGGTCTACTTAAAACGTGAATATCTTGAGTTGTACAACTCCAATTGAGCTGATTCCAGTTGCGTTGAAAAGCTCTTTCTCTTAGCTTTCCAACGGTATATTACACGCCTGATTTGAAGAAGTAACGAAGAAATGGCAAGCGTTTGAAGTTGAGCGCGCAGTGCTGAGAACGGAAACAGGGCACAGATAGTCGAACGACTATCAATAATAGTCGACCGACTATTCAGAATAGTCGACCGACTATTCTCGAGACTGGAAGAAGACCGAGACTTTCCTAATTTGATGTTTAGGGTTAATAAGACCTTTGGGCTTTTGTTTAGCTTAGTATTTAAGAAACTATTAGACTAGAATTCTACCTCTTCTTCCTTATTCTTTTAATTCTCTTGAGACTATTCTCTTTAAATTTCTCTCTACCCTAAACTTTTAGATCTAGATTTATGAATTCTTTTCTACTCTTCCTTTAAACTTGGTAATCTAATTCTTTCTTTGTTCTTTATTATTCTCTTTGTTCTTTATTCTTTCTCTCTTAATCTTATTAATTCTTTTATTCTTAATTTCTCTTTAGATCTATTCGCTATGCTTAATTTATTTATCATCTTTAATATTGTTGTTCTTGATTTAATTATGAGTAGCTAATTTCCCTTGCTAGGATTTAGGGGATCCATGAATTGAATATGATTGCTAATTAGTTTATAGATCTGTCTATGATTTTGTGTCTGAGTTGTCAATTGTAGCATTTAATTGAGATTAATTGATTAAGTCGACGTAATTGATTAATTGAATTCGGTAAACTTGAACCTAAGATCGGAAGCCTGGTAAAAGTTAGACCTGCTACAACACATTAGTTTGCCCTAATAAGATCGGAAGCCGTTAGAAGCATGCTAGGGTGAATAGCGGACCGGAAGGACCTTTTCATTACCCCTTAGACCAATATCTGCGACAGACCTGTGACTTAGACTGTGACCATATGAGATTCGTAGTGAACCGACAATCCTAGTTTTCTCTCCATATATTAATTCGTCCTAATTCATTCTATTTAGTTTAGTTATTCTTCTCCTTTAATTCTCTTTCCTTTACTACTTTTAGATTAGTTAAAACAAACAAACAAAACCCCCAATTTAGTTACTTAGATAGACTTTAATTGCAAGTAGAATTTATTTGTCTCCTTGTGGATACGATCCTGACTTCCCTAGCTATATTTTTAGTTAGACCTAAGTTGGTTATCTTTGATAGGTATACGACTAGCTTATCAAATTTTGGCGCCGTTGCCGGGGAGACGGTTAATTTTACTTGTCGTTTTAGTTTATCTTCTGTCTCAGGGAACTCCAGTTTCTTGAGACGATTATTATTTTTATTTTTATTATTTCTATTTTATTTATTTATTTATTTATTATTATTATTATTTAGTTTTATTTTTCTTATTTATTTATTATTTATATTTATATTTTTATTCTCAATTTTTTTCCACCATTATGACTATCTTCTACTTCCCTCAGTTTGAACATGAGCCACTGCATATTTATTTTGATAGACTTGACTCTTTTATTACTCAAAATGGTTATCATGTGAGTGTGTGGGAGGTGAGTCATATGATTTATGATGGTGTCGATGACGCGACACGAGCTTATATTGAGGGAAACTGTGAAGGCATGTTTAAATACATGTCTTATGTGAAAAGATGGGCGCTACTCCAATATTTAATCCAAAACAGTTTGGAGTCTGAGATAAAGAGGAAAGCTGAGATATCGGAGCTTAAGGCGATGATGCAACAACTTATAGATATGGTAACTTTAAAGGAAAACGAGCATGATACTCCATGTAAGTTAGATACTAGAGTTAATTTCTCACATTCCACTGACTATGTTATGACTGAATCTGTTGCATCTATTAGACAGGACATATGCCCATTGGAGGAAGATGTTGATGATGTGTATAGTGTTCAATCCCAAATTGTTCCCAAAACCCCTATGATTTCTAACTTGATGCAGGATGATGACTTGCATTCCTTGGATACTTGTGAACCATCTTATTCTTCTTCGCAACTTTCACACCCTTTAGTCAAATATTCTTCTCATTTTGTGAATGTTGTTGTGACAAACAATGATTGTGAGATGGAAAGTGTTATATTTGAGGAAAACACGTGTTTGGATGCTTTGACTGATGTTTTTTCTGAGGATAACATTGAGGATTTTGGTTCATGTGAATTTGAGAGTGTGTCATTTGATGTCAATTTTGAGGTTTTGGAAAGAGAGTTGAACAAAGGAGAAGCCCGTGAGCGTGAGAGAAAAGATCAAACGGACGAGAGTCGGGAAAAGAGTACACTTTTGAATGATACTTTGAGTGATGAGCTTTTCAGTATTGAGGATACTTGGGATTGCGAATCTGATTTCTTTGAAAAACCTATTTTTGAGAAATTTGACTTTTCCCATTGTTTTGAAGATGAATCTCCTTCACCCATTGATTATCTTGATCTCGATTCCCTTACACCTTCGCTTGAGCCTATGATTATGGATGAGGATTGTGAGACTCTTTTAGAAGAGATTGTTTTGGCTCTTGGTTGCTCGTTTGATGGTTGTTTGCTTAAGAACATTGAAGATGGCGATCATAACAAATTTTTCAAAGAAGGTGAAAAATATAAGTTTGATGTTTTGAGTAGTTTTGAGTTATTTGACTCTCCTCTTGTGCAATTTGTGTCAAATGATAAGACTTGGGCTAATTTTGAGATATTTGGTTTGTATGTCTTTTCTCATAAGCTGCTCACTACTCTTCTTACTTATCATACTCATTATTGGTCATGCTTGTTAATGTTGATTCCTTATGACCACTTTGCTGCTGATTGGTCTAGCTTGTTTGACAAGCTAATGCGATCATTGACCTATTTTTTAGGCGATTCATGTAAGTTACTAAGATGTGTTCTATATATTTTCTTTGTTTCTCTTGTGTTTTTGTTTTTGTTTTTTTTTGTGTGTGTAGGTACCGCTTTTGCGACGGAGACATCGACAATTCCGATTATGAAGAGGATGCTTCGATGCGGTTTGGGGATGTCTCCTTTATATGTATCTTGTAAGTAGTCTCAATTTTTTTTCCCTTTTGCACTTTCATCGTCTTTCATATCTTTCCCCATATTTTTTTATGCCTCTTATTGTTTGTTGTACACAATGAGGGCATTGTGTGATTTGGTTTGGGGAGGGTATGCATCTGTTGTTTTCATCCATCTGCATATTTCTTGCATTTTCGCATGCATAAAAAAATCAAAAAAAAAACCAAAAATATGTCTTTGCATATAGTCGAGTCGGAATGGTTATATAATGATGATGATATTGCTTTTATGTCTTCATTAGCTTACTTATGCCTTGCATCGTTATCGTTTTTGTATATAATTACATGCATCATTCTCTTGTCATTGATTATTTTACTGAACGAATAAACTTGACTCATTGTTGGCAAACTACTAAGATTTTTAAGGAATTAGAGCCTTAAACTGATGACATCCATGATCAGTTTCATTTAGGTTGAGAGTAGTACTCCTTATGAGGCATGTAACATCAAATTGCATAAGCATGACATTCGTCTCTTAGGTACCTGTACGTTTTTGACTCGTGGTTTTGACATGTGCGAAAAAGGCAAATCCTTTCTTTTAATTAATTCCCATGAGCCTCACATAGCCAAATTAACCTGTTTGACCCGTTTATCAACTACATGCCATATATTACCTACCCTAGTCAAGCTAGTAGATTAGTTGGACGGAATTATTTTTTTTCGGGTTAATTTTGGAACCTTGGAAAAGAAAAAAAAGGGGAATTGGAAAAAAAGAATTGAAAAAAAATGAAAAGAAAAAATTCAATGAAAGAAAAAAATTGAATGGAAAAAAAGAAGAAAAGAAAAGAAAGGAAAGAAAAAAAAATGAATGAAGTGAAACTAGAAGAAGAATGTGTTTTTGCTATGAGAAAAGAATTGATCTCTCTAATTTCATAGTTATTAGTGGGAAGCGGTTTTGATAATAAGGCGCTTTTGCTATGCCTAATTTCTTCGACTGGAGTTTGGTGAGAACGGGATGTTTATTATTGATGGGTGTAAGGAATACTAGCTTGGCTTTTAACTCCACATATCCATATCGTTTTGCCCCTTCTTACCCGATTAGCCTCACTTTATACTATATGTAAGTCCTTGGCACGTGTCTTTACCCGATAGAATGCGTATGTACGGTTGATAGAGATTGATTTCATGTTAGATTGCATGCATGTTCTTGTAGGTCGCAGTTTAGCTGAGTGCTTTGTCTTTCCGTTTTTACACAAACTCACAATATCACCCGTTTTGTGTGATGAGCGATCCGTGAGAGTCCGACATAGACGAGTCTT
The DNA here is from genome assembly GCA_958450325.1 of Agrostemma githago. Taxonomy (NCBI): domain Eukaryota; kingdom Viridiplantae; phylum Streptophyta; class Magnoliopsida; order Caryophyllales; family Caryophyllaceae; genus Agrostemma; species Agrostemma githago. Next base: position 20,720,377 of record OY288244.1, on the reverse strand, counting down.
GCAAGGTTGAAAGTTCAGTATTGTTGCCATTGATCAAGCTTGTTGTATGTGATTGTTTACATTGACTTTAATCGTTGCGCATTGGTTTGGGTAACTTTGAAGCATGTTCCGCTATGAGTTATATACATTCCATTAGGATTGGGTTATAGTTTTGTGCTTGCTTGAGGACAAGCAAGGGTTCGGTTTGGGGAGGTTTGATGCGTGCGATTTATATATGATTATTATGTCTTTTACACACGCATTTCCAAGTATATCGAGTAGCATTGTCTAGTATTTTCCCCCAAATTTGATACTTTGTGGTCATGTTGCATCTTATGTAGGAAATGGACTTGTGGACGCATAAACAAGGAAAAAATCGTGCTTAAAGATGAAATCTTTTGTAAAATAAGAAAAGAGAATGATCGTTTCCAAACAGGTCTACTTAAAACGTGAATATCTTGAGTTGTACAACTCCAATTGAGCTTATTCCAGTTGCGTTGAAAAGCTCTTTCTCTTAGCTTTCCAACGGTATATTACACGCCTGATTTGAAGAAGTAACGAAGAAATGGCAAGCGTTTGAAGTTGAGCGCGCAGTGCTGAGAACGGAAACAGGGCACAGATAGTCGAACGACTATCAATAATAGTCGACCGACTATTCAGAATAGTCGACCGACTATTCTCGAGACTGGAAGAAGACCGAGACTTTCCTAATTTGATGTTTAGGGTTAATAAGACCTTTGGGCTTTTGTTTAGCTTAGTATTTAAGAAACTATTAGACTAGAATTCTACCTCTTCTTCCTTATTCTTTTAATTCTCTTGAGACTATTCTCTTTAAATTTCTCTCTACCCTAAACTTTTAGATCTAGATTTATGAATTCTTTTCTACTCTTCCTTTAAACTTGGTAATCTAATTCTTTCTTTGTTCTTTATTATTCTCTTTGTTCTTTATTCTTTCTCTCTTAATCTTATTAATTCTTTTATTCTTAATTTCTCTTTAGATCTATTCGCTATGCTTAATTTATTTATCATCTTTAATATTGTTGTTCTTGATTTAATTATGAGTAGCTAATTTCCCTTGCTAGGATTTAGGGGATCCATGAATTGAATATGATTGCTAATTAGTTTATAGATCTGTCTATGATTTTGTGTCTGAGTTGTCAATTGTAGCATTTAATTGAGATTAATTGATTAAGTCGACGTAATTGATTAATTGAATTCGGTAAACTTGAACCTAAGATCGGAAGCCTGGTAAAAGTTAGACCTGCTACAACACATTAGTTTGCCCTAATAAGATCGGAAGCCGTTAGAAGCATGCTAGGGTGAATAGCGGACCGGAAGGACCTTTTCATTACCCCTTAGACCAATATCTGCGACAGACCTGTGACTTAGACTGTGACCATATGAGATTCGTAGTGAACCGACAATCCTAGTTTTCTCTCCATATATTAATTCGTCCTAATTCATTCTATTTAGTTTAGTTATTCTTCTCCTTTAATTCTCTTTCCTTTACTACTTTTAGATTAGTTAAAACAAACAAACAAAACCCCCAATTTAGTTACTTAGATAGACTTTAATTGCAAGTAGAATTTATTTGTCTCCTTGTGGATACGATCCTGACTTCCCTAGCTATATTTTTAGTTAGACCTAAGTTGGTTATCTTTGATAGGTATACGACTAGCTTATCAAATTTTGGCGCCGTTGCCGGGGAGACGGTTAATTTTACTTGTCGTTTTAGTTTATCTTCTGTCTCAGGGAACTCCAGTTTCTTGAGACGATTATTATTTTTATTTTTATTATTTCTATTTTATTTATTTATTTATTTATTATTATTATTATTTAGTTTTATTTTTCTTATTTATTTATTATTTATATTTATATTTTTATTCTCAATTTTTTTCCACCATTATGACTATCTTCTACTTCCCTCAGTTTGAACATGAGCCACTGCATATTTATTTTGATAGACTTGACTCTTTTATTACTCAAAATGGTTATCATGTGAGTGTGTGGGAGGTGAGTCATATGATTTATGATGGTGTCGATGACGCGACACGAGCTTATATTGAGGGAAACTGTGAAGGCATGTTTAAATACATGTCTTATGTGAAAAGATGGGCGCTACTCCAATATTTAATCCAAAACAGTTTGGAGTCTGAGATAAAGAGGAAAGCTGAGATATCGGAGCTTAAGGCGATGATGCAACAACTTATAGATATGGTAACTTTAAAGGAAAACGAGCATGATACTCCATGTAAGTTAGATACTAGAGTTAATTTCTCACATTCCACTGACTATGTTATGACTGAATCTGTTGCATCTATTAGACAGGACATATGCCCATTGGAGGAAGATGTTGATGATGTGTATAGTGTTCAATCCCAAATTGTTCCCAAAACCCCTATGATTTCTAACTTGATGCAGGATGATGACTTGCATTCCTTGGATACTTGTGAACCATCTTATTCTTCTTCGCAACTTTCACACCCTTTAGTCAAATATTCTTCTCATTTTGTGAATGTTGTTGTGACAAACAATGATTGTGAGATGGAAAGTGTTATATTTGAGGAAAACACGTGTTTGGATGCTTTGACTGATGTTTTTTCTGAGGATAACATTGAGGATTTTGGTTCATGTGAATTTGAGAGTGTGTCATTTGATGTCAATTTTGAGGTTTTGGAAAGAGAGTTGAACAAAGGAGAAGCCCGTGAGCGTGAGAGAAAAGATCAAACGGACGAGAGTCGGGAAAAGAGTACACTTTTGAATGATACTTTGAGTGATGAGCTTTTCAGTATTGAGGATACTTGGGATTGCGAATCTGATTTCTTTGAAAAACCTATTTTTGAGAAATTTGACTTTTCCCATTGTTTTGAAGATGAATCTCCTTCACCCATTGATTATCTTGATCTCGATTCCCTTACACCTTCGCTTGAGCCTATGATTATGGATGAGGATTGTGAGACTCTTTTAGAAGAGATTGTTTTGGCTCTTGGTTGCTCGTTTGATGGTTGTTTGCTTAAGAACATTGAAGATGGCGATCATAACAAATTTTTCAAAGAAGGTGAAAAATATAAGTTTGATGTTTTGAGTAGTTTTGAGTTATTTGACTCTCCTCTTGTGCAATTTGTGTCAAATGATAAGACTTGGGCTAATTTTGAGATATTTGGTTTGTATGTCTTTTCTCATAAGCTGCTCACTACTCTTCTTACTTATCATACTCATTATTGGTCATGCTTGTTAATGTTGATTCCTTATGACCACTTTGCTGCTGATTGGTCTAGCTTGTTTGACAAGCTAATGCGATCATTGACCTATTTTTTAGGCGATTCATGTAAGTTACTAAGATGTGTTCTATATATTTTCTTTGTTTCTCTTGTGTTTTTGTTTTTGTTTTTTTTTGTGTGTGTAGGTACCGCTTTTGCGACGGAGACATCGACAATTCCGATTATGAAGAGGATGCTTCGATGCGGTTTGGGGATGTCTCCTTTATATGTATCTTGTAAGTAGTCTCAATTTTTTTTCCCTTTTGCACTTTCATCGTCTTTCATATCTTTCCCCATATTTTTTTATGCCTCTTATTGTTTGTTGTACACAATGAGGGCATTGTGTGATTTGGTTTGGGGAGGGTATGCATCTGTTGTTTTCATCCATCTGCATATTTCTTGCATTTTCGCATGCATAAAAAAATCAAAAAAAAAACCAAAAATATGTCTTTGCATATAGTCGAGTCGGAATGGTTATATAATGATGATGATATTGCTTTTATGTCTTCATTAGCTTACTTATGCCTTGCATCGTTATCGTTTTTGTATATAATTACATGCATCATTCTCTTGTCATTGATTATTTTACTGAACGAATAAACTTGACTCATTGTTGGCAAACTACTAAGATTTTTAAGGAATTAGAGCCTTAAACTGATGACATCCATGATCAGTTTCATTTAGGTTGAGAGTAGTACTCCTTATGAGGCATGTAACATCAAATTGCATAAGCATGACATTCGTCTCTTAGGTACCTGTACGTTTTTGACTCGTGGTTTTGACATGTGCGAAAAAGGCAAATCCTTTCTTTTAATTAATTCCCATGAGCCTCACATAGCCAAATTAACCTGTTTGACCCGTTTATCAACTACATGCCATATATTACCTACCCTAGTCAAGCTAGTAGATTAGTTGGACGGAATTATTTTTTTTCGGGTTAATTTTGGAACCTTGGAAAAGAAAAAAAAGGGGAATTGGAAAAAAAGAATTGAAAAAAAATGAAAAGAAAAAATTCAATGAAAGAAAAAAATTGAATGGAAAAAAAGAAGAAAAGAAAAGAAAGGAAAGAAAAAAAAATGAATGAAGTGAAACTAGAAGAAGAATGTGTTTTTGCTATGAGAAAAGAATTGATCTCTCTAATTTCATAGTTATTAGTGGGAAGCGGTTTTGATAATAAGGCGCTTTTGCTATGCCTAATTTCTTCGACTGGAGTTTGGTGAGAACGGGATGTTTATTATTGATGGGTGTAAGGAATACTAGCTTGGCTTTTAACTCCACATATCCATATCGTTTTGCCCCTTCTTACCCGATTAGCCTCACTTTATACTATATGTAAGTCCTTGGCACGTGTCTTTACCCGATAGAATGCGTATGTACGGTTGATAGAGATTGATTTCATGTTAGATTGCATGCATGTTCTTGTAGGTCGCAGTTTAGCTGAGTGCTTTGTCTTTCCGTTTTTACACAAACTCACAATATCACCCGTTTTGTGTGATGAGCGATCCGTGAGAGTCCGACATAGACGAGTCTTGCAAGGTTGAAAGTTCAGTATTGTTGCCATTGATCAAGCTTGTTGTATGTGATTGTTTACATTGACTTTAATCGTTGCGCATTGGTTTGGGTAACTTTGAAGCATGTTCCGCTATGAGTTATATACATTCCATTAGGATTGGGTTATAGTTTTGTGCTTGCTTGAGGACAAGCAAGGGTTCGGTTTGGGGAGGTTTGATGCGTGCGATTTATATATGATTATTATGTCTTTTACACACGCATTTCCAAGTATATCGAGTAGCATTGTCTAGTATTTTCCCCCAAATTTGATACTTTGTGGTCATGTTGCATCTTATGTAGGAAATGGACTTGTGGACGCATAAACAAGGAAAAAATCGTGCTTAAAGATGAAATCTTTTGTAAAATAAGAAAAGAGAATGATCGTTTCCAAACAGGTCTACTTAAAACGTGAATATCTTGAGTTGTACAACTCCAATTGAGCTTATTCCAGTTGCGTTGAAAAGCTCTTTCTCTTAGCTTTCCAACGGTATATTACACGCCTGATTTGAAGAAGTAACGAAGAAATGGCAAGCGTTTGAAGTTGAGCGCGCAGTGCTGAGAACGGAAACAGGGCACAGATAGTCGAACGACTATCAATAATAGTCGACCGACTATTCAGAATAGTCGACCGACTATTCTCGAGACTGGAAGAAGACCGAGACTTTCCTAATTTGATGTTTAGGGTTAATAAGACCTTTGGGCTTTTGTTTAGCTTAGTATTTAAGAAACTATTAGACTAGAATTCTACCTCTTCTTCCTTATTCTTTTAATTCTCTTGAGACTATTCTCTTTAAATTTCTCTCTACCCTAAACTTTTAGATCTAGATTTATGAATTCTTTTCTACTCTTCCTTTAAACTTGGTAATCTAATTCTTTCTTTGTTCTTTATTATTCTCTTTGTTCTTTATTCTTTCTCTCTTAATCTTATTAATTCTTTTATTCTTAATTTCTCTTTAGATCTATTCGCTATGCTTAATTTATTTATCATCTTTAATATTGTTGTTCTTGATTTAATTATGAGTAGCTAATTTCCCTTGCTAGGATTTAGGGGATCCATGAATTGAATATGATTGCTAATTAGTTTATAGATCTGTCTATGATTTTGTGTCTGAGTTGTCAATTGTAGCATTTAATTGAGATTAATTGATTAAGTCGACGTAATTGATTAATTGAATTCGGTAAACTTGAACCTAAGATCGGAAGCCTGGTAAAAGTTAGACCTGCTACAACACATTAGTTTGCCCTAATAAGATCGGAAGCCGTTAGAAGCATGCTAGGGTGAATAGCGGACCGGAAGGACCTTTTCATTACCCCTTAGACCAATATCTGCGACAGACCTGTGACTTAGACTGTGACCATATGAGATTCGTAGTGAACCGACAATCCTAGTTTTCTCTCCATATATTAATTCGTCCTAATTCATTCTATTTAGTTTAGTTATTCTTCTCCTTTAATTCTCTTTCCTTTACTACTTTTAGATTAGTTAAAACAAACAAACAAAACCCCCAATTTAGTTACTTAGATAGACTTTAATTGCAAGTAGAATTTATTTGTCTCCTTGTGGATACGATCCTGACTTCCCTAGCTATATTTTTAGTTAGACCTAAGTTGGTTATCTTTGATAGGTATACGACTAGCTTATCAGATTCACCAAGAGAATGAAGATGAGAATATATAAGAGAAGAATTGGAAGAAATAGGGAAAGGAAGAAAAGAATCGATGATCCTATATTACTAAGTTCTTGAACCAGAAGAGAATCTTCGGGCCTCCCGAGTTCACGAGGGAATCCAAAATGGATTACTTCATCTTCTTGTAGAGGAACGAGCACACAAGTCATGGGTCGCTCCATCTGGATTTACTGCGACATCATGGAACATGAATCTACTCTTGATCATCTTGCCTGTAGCTTAAGTAAACTGAACCGGAGCTAAAAGTAATTATCGAAATCTTTCTTGGAGCACCTAGTTGTCCACTCGAGTCAGCAGGCGTTGAGAGTGCTAAGTAGGTCTTGTCCCGATCTGGAGCAGCATCAAGTCAACATCTTGTCCACTCATCGTCTTCTTCTTGGACATATAAAACAAATATTCAATGCTAACCATTGAGTTACAAGAACATATAAACCTAACAGTTAAGTCCTTATTTGTTTCTACCCATCTCTAATAATATTTTTATTTACTATTTAAACAATTTACTGGTATTTTCCCTATTTTCAGGTGTAAGCGTTGGGAGCAGTGATGCTCTGATACCAACTGTAATCCCCTAAAAATTCTAGCGCGATACAGTGGCGGAAACACTGTAGAGTCGGGATTAAAACACACAGAACTATGTCTTAATAAATTAAATTGGTAAAGTCAAACATGCGCCATACATAAAAATGGCTAAAATTTAAAACAATCCATAAAGAGGTTAAACAATCCTTAAAACATGATTATTAAAAGATCAGCAGGATCCAAGACTGCTCGCTAGCCCACACCCACCGGAAATTAAACACGTATACCTGCCATGTTAAAACATAACAGCCACAATCAGTGGGGAGCAACGTCAACGTTCTCCCAGCCGTATAACAGGATTTTAAAACAGTAATTACTAATATAGGAAAATAGTAAAAATGGAAAACAGTAAAACATCATATTAAAATAAGATTTAGTGTCGAACAAATTATTCAAAAGGGGTTTCCGAAGAAACATAAAGATATTTGCCAACCTGCGCCAATTTATATCGATAATAAATAAAATAATCAAAATGGTGTTATGGATAGGATTAATGTAGAATCTAGACTTTCACTAGGATAATACTAAAAACTAGTTTCGAGAACTTAGTCAAAACAAATTAGACTTTGGTCTCTAACTAGGCAACTCAACTATAACAGGACTGCGTGCAGCGAGGTCCTGGCTTAAGTAATGTACACCCCTCCTGGACACCAACCGTAATCCAGTTCAACCCGACGGCGACTTACACGATGCGATATCTAAGTTTAAGGTCAAAATATACACACTCCTGAGCACAAACCATGCTCAGTTCAACGACCAATGTGTCTCAACATAGACACACCAGCTTTATAGTTGATGGCAAAACGTACACCCCAGACTATATTACTCTAAACCCACACTTGTCCTTATTCCATAACTCCAAAACAAACCATTATCGATATTTAAAAGATGTATTCATCATAAACAATATGAGGATAAAAGAAGTAAACATTTATATTCTAAAAGAGGAAACTTTCTATTTTAGGAAACTTCTATTTTAGGAAACTTCTATTTTTAGAAACTTTACTAACAATAGCATCATATCAAAGTAGTGAAAATATTAGTTCATACTAATACCACATTTTAGTAAACGATATAGATTTATAAAACTAATACTTTCGGCCTTAACGATATTAATTATTAAAGTAAGAACATTTGATTTTATGAAATTATTAAAATATCGTGTAAGTGGTATAAAATGATTAGAAACATCTTAAATATTTTAATATTACTAATTAGGGTGTTTTCAAAAGTTATAAAGCTAAAATTCCCTAATTATTATTAGTTTCGACGATAAAATTATAAATAGGATTTTACGGCAAACATCAAATTAAATATTTGAACGTCTTTATTTAATTAAACCAACAAATATATTTAGAGTATGTTAAGGGATGATTTAACTCTTAAGGTTTCAGATTTAAATACTTTCAAAATTGCTGGAAAAATAATTCTTTTAGGTAAGACGAAGCAATTTAGCGATAAATCACAATTTGTCCGAAATCAATATTTATTAATTAAAGACTATAATAAATAGTACAAAAATTACGTAAAATAGTTAAATTTTATTTATGGACATTCTGTCCAGAAAAGAAAATTTCCAGAATTCTAAAAACTCGGTTTTTAAAGCGTTTTCTCGTTAATCGTCCAATCTCGACAATAACGATTAATAAAAATAGTAATTACAAAACGATTTAAGTATTAATATCCCAAAAATTATTATTACACTTTAAAATCCTAATTTTACAGAATATAAATTTTTTTCCAGATTTTTCCAAAACCCAGATTCAACAAATTTCAACAAAACCGTCATTTAAACTCGTTTTCGCAATTAACGATTTTATTAACAAACCTATCGTTCCAAACATTTTATTAAGGCACTAAAAATCATAATAATACATTTTAATATGAAATCATCAGAATCATAAATTTTTCCAGATTTAAACCAAAGACCAGAAATCGAGAATTTAAACAACAAACACGGTTTTAACGATAAACGATGATTTAAAGTGATTAATTAATTCATCCACTTAACAATTCCTAAAAACTATGAGAAAATTCATAAAATTCTATTTCACCAGAAAGTTTTACCACGTCAAAAATCAGATTAAAATAAAATGTTTAAGTACTAGAACTAAAAATCGGTTTTCAATCGTTTTTGTCCGAAAACGATAATAATTCAATAATCGATATCAAAAATATCAGAAAAATACTAAATTACTAAAAATCATCAAAAACAACATTTTTCCAGAATATAAATATATATTACATGTTTAGGCCGATTATTACGATTTTACAAACTATTATAACAATTTAATCGTTAATCTCGTAAACGATAAAAATATCGAAACATGCAAAATTTCAACTTTAAAAATTTTTCCAGAATTCGTGACATACATATATTGCCAAAATAAAATATAAAAATATATACATGCAAATACTCAATTAAAACCTTGAAATACCGAGTAACATCGACGTTACCTCTACTCCAAGTCTGAATCAACGATGTATTCGTCGGCTTCGGGATCGTCCAAAAATCCTACCAACACAAAAATCATGGCAGAAAGTACCATGAGAAAACTAAAAAAAACAAGGTAAAAATTGATCGAAAATGATGTCGATTAATACCTTAACGAAGGAATCGGAAAGAGGATGATTATGACGATAAGAATGATGCGATTGGGACTAGAAATGGAGCAAAAATTTGCCTAGAATGGCTAAGGGTCACACGGCCAAAAGAGAGGAGAAGAGAGTGATGAATATTTTTGGTGAATGTAAAAGAAATGAATGTAGAGAGTAAAGGTGGAGATGGGTGATACAATACTTAAAAGAGTAAGCATGAATTAAGGCTTTCAAAAAAAAGAATACAAGAGTGTACCTAGACCATAAGTTGGCCGGCCAAATGGGATAAGAGAGGGAGTGAGATAAGCTTTGACATAAATGTTATAATGAATGAAAATGATTTATCTTATGATTACGTTTTAATGTGATAAAATGAATCGTTTAAATAAAACGTAATAAAACTTGTGACCAAGAGCTTAGTCGGTCCAAAATGTGAGAAAACAGTCTCAAATAATTTATAAGTTGATAAAAAGTATAATCGTAAAATAGTTAAAGGCGTTTCAAAGTAATTCGAGTAAACCTCGCGTAAGAAAATAATTATTCGCGAAGCTTCGTAATAAAATCATAAATGGCTTGTTTTTTGTAACTAAAATATATCTTAAAAAAAAATATTCCATAAACGTATTCAAACATTTTTAGGAAAAAGAAATAACTTAAATCCAAGCTTAAAAATGTCAATTCGGAGAGAAATAGAATTCCTCGCGGAAAAATTACTTAGTTTACGAAGAAAATCAAATAAATAGATGTAAAAGATTTAAAATCTTTTAAAATAAAAAAAAATATCATTAAACTCAAAATTGAAGATAAGCTTGGAAAAAATGATGACACATAAGCCAAAATATGATAGAGTTATAACGATGTCATAACGGTAAGGAATAAAGATGCTAGAAATATAGCGGGTGTTACACGACATGCAGTCGCTCGAGCCTGGCCTGCAGGTGATGAATAACGTCATTGACTGCTGGTGTAGGCTGCTGAACCAGCTGGTGTAGGCTGCTGAACCAGCTGGTGTACGAAAAAAAAAGCACCAAGAGTAACCAGTAGATGTTACTTCTCTCTTGGACATACGGTACGTTAACCCCCCCCCCCCCCAAATTAGCTGTATAGTCGCACACTATTAGTTGTATAGTCACACACTATTATCTGTATAGTAACACACATTATGTTGTCCAGTCACCACTATAAGCTGCATGGTCACACGCTATAAGCTGTATAGTCACCCACTTTATGTTGTACAATCACACACTACAAGCTGTATAGTCACACACCTGACGCTGTACAGTCACATAATTACAGCTGTACAGTCACACGCATGTCGAACACACATTAACTACTTGTATTACCATCAATGCATGTGTGCAGGTCCCAGTGTTGGAATTGTGGAAGAAAGGAGGCTAGGGCAAGAATCATGACAAAGAAATATTTTACGTGTGGGACGAGTGGATAAAAAATAGTTTCTCCAACTTTGTTTTGGACTCGGACATGGTATTATCCTGCACATACTGTTTATTCGTATTTGTTATCAGCCCATAATCCTGGCGCATTGTTTGCAGGTGTTCGTCCCGATCTTAACGGGTGACGAGGGTCACTGCAGTTGCGCCTGCATCAACTTCAATTCTGAGCAAATAGAGTACCTCGACAACAGGTTGTACGATAAAGATTTTACAAAGTTGCCTTACTATGGCATTGCTCGGACAGCGGTCAGGCCCTTTTAATTTAATATTAAATCAATTATGTGACCGCGAATGTGTTCAACAACTGATCCTGTTTGAACTTGTTTTGCAGGCTAATAAAATGGGGGAGTTCATGGTACAACGAGGGGTAGAGAAAGGTGAGAAGGTCCGTGCGTTTAAATTGGTAAACGTTCCCTTATCATGGCAGGGGTGGGGTACTCCGCCAATGACAGTGGAGTGTACCTGATAATGCACATGATGATGTACACCGTGTCCCCGTTCAACTGCTCCTTGGGGACAATGGCAGCCATGAATATGTGCAGGGCGGAAATCACGGCGACCCTTATACTGAGCGACGTGAACAAGGTGAGGGACACTGTTTTGTAAGAAGTGGCAGCATTCGGATCATACAAGGAATCATTGGAATCTGCCCATACGTTTGAAACCACTCCTGTGAAGGAAACCACCAAGAAGCGTTAGAGCAAATCACCGAAAACACCTGAACCCACCCCCCGATCAGTCCCAAAAGAAAGATAGTCGGCAATTAAGTCTCGAATGCGGGGCCATGGAGATGATTTAGGTTGCACTTTGAACCAAGGGGAGCCTGACCTGGACGCCTGTTGACCTTGTTTTGCCTGCACCGACCGCTGACGAGTAGGATGCCCGGTCTGCGAAAACACGTCGCCGACTACTGCTTCCTTGACGATAATGGGTACGACGAAAGGTAAGTAACCATCTTTGATTACTGATACGTGTTGCATATTACACATACTAACCGGTGTAAAAAATCCGCAGTGAACGATTGGGGTCCTACAGCACTCATGCGCAGCTGGAGAGGCGTGACATTCAAACGCTCTTGTCCGGAGGTAGCATGAGCGCCGCTGTGCTGGAGTGTTGGTCGCACTTCATGAACTTGTTGGAATCAGATGACAACCGGCATGGGTTATACTCCCCCACTGACCCAACGATGGTGTGGTTCGGAATACAACACATGATATGCCCTCATAACCCCCTACCTATTACATTAAATAGTACAAATGATCACCATTCACATTAACTGAAAAGATGTAAAGTCTTTGTAATAGTCAGACATCACTTTGCAGAGTCACTCATGTTGAGGTGTACAATCACGTGATAAGTCAGACATCCTAGAATTTACAATCACACTGTCATGTATGGTCACAGTTTGTACGCTGCAAAGTCACGCAGCTTAGTCTGTACAATCACATGCTATAAGCTGCATAGTCATGCATTAAATAGTACAAATGACCCCCATAAACATTAACTGAAAAGATGTAGTAAAAAATAATCACAGTTCACTTTGCATAGTCACTCATGTTGAGGTGTACAATCACATGCTATAAGTTGCAGAGTCACGCATGCAGAGTCACACATGTTGATGTGTACAATCACATGCTATAAGTTGCATAGTCAGACATTAAATAGTACAAATGACCCCCATTCACATTAACTGAAAAGATGTAGTTCACTTTGCAGAGTCACTCATGTTGAGGAGTACAATCACGTGATATAAGTTGCATAGTCAGACATCCTAGAATTTACAATCACACTGTCATTTATAGTCACAGTCTGTACGCTGCAAAGTCACGCAGCTTAGTCTGTACAATCACACACTTTGCGGTGTGCAGCCACGCACATGATATAGTCCAGTCTCGCACCCTGTCACTGATGGCAACTAATATTCACCATCTGTTAGGACTCACTAACCTGTATACTGGAACGACCCGACTCAAGTACCCCTGCGGATGAAGACGAAGAAACTAACGGTGTGTACGAAGCGTGGGACAGATTCATACAAGACTGCGCCGGGACATTCGACTTGAACGCCGAACTGTTGTTTTTCCCGGTGCGTACTATGGGGCACTACGCATGCGTGTGCATCAACTTTAGAGAAAGAACAGTTGATATCCTCGATCACCAGACACACGCCCCAGGGTCACATATGTTCCGGGTGTCCAGCAAAATAGTAAGTTGCACGCATATGCTTTATTTCTCCGCGTCAAATATTCTACTGCTTCCATAAGTGCTGACGTTTTCTATTACCTAATACTGCAACAGCTGCAAGCATTGACCGACTACATGGACGAGAAGGGGCTGATTAAGAGCAGTCAACAGGCGAATTTTACGCATCGCCAAGTAAAATTGGAATGGCAGAGCGCCCAGAAGAACGATCCGGAGTCCGGCATTTTCTACTTGATGCACATGTGCCTGTACGACGGTGCGTCGTTCACCCACCTTGATATTGGGACTAAGGTCGGGAGGCGTTACTTGTCGTTCGAGGTTGCAGCGACCCTCGTCCTTGCTGACATGAATGAAGCTCGTGGGGACGTGTTGCCAAAAATTCTCGCTTTCATAGCAGACGCGCCAAGCATATGGAAAACACTCGATGAAAAACGTAAGATAGAGAGAATCGTGGAACGAAAGACCTCAGCGAACCGTAAGGCATGAATGTGTAGTAAAGTAAAAACACTTTTTTGTGAATATAGAAAAATCTCATGTTAGAGTATCAGATGAATGACAACTCAGTATCAGGGTCGCATGTGTGATGTGATACATTCACGCAACTTCTGACTCACAGTCACAGTCAAGCTCCTACAGAGTCATGACAGACAACCACAAATTCACTAATTAATTATACTAACTAACCCTGCATATATATATCCATCCATTTACTTTCAGTTTATTTCACCTTAAAATTAAACGATTGTTTCACCTAAAAAAACCCCGATGGTTCCCGTATTTACAGAAGACACCAAAAAATCAACACACACACACCGTAAATCAGATTATTTCCCAAAAAATAAATGATGGTTCGAAAACAATGTCGACAAAATATAAACTGTACACATCAAATGCACTGGAACTGGGAGATGATGTTTGTGAGTCTCAATGCACATTGAGAACACAAACAATCACCTCACTCTCCTAACCCTAATTACTTTAGGAGGATAGGACCCCCACCTAACTCAATTAATATTTACTGTCACTTTACTGCCTCCCCCCTTTAAATACCAACGCCATTTTTACCCCAACTACCTCCAACTTCACCTCTTTAACCTAAAAAAAATGGCAAGCAAAATAGAAGAAATCAAAAAATTGATTGAGGAGTACGATGGTTTGTTGGATACCACTAGATCCAATGAATTATTAGCCATGCAGCTAGTCGCCACTGTCATAGACGCGAGGAACTATGTGGCATCCATTGGCAATACTGGAAAGGAGACCGAACTGGACGACTACGTCGAATTCTTGATGAAAAAGTGTATTGAATGTTTCCGCACTAAGAAAGCGTTGCAGCGTGATTTGGCCAACTTGAAGAAGATGCTTCAAAAAAACGGGGGTTAATTATGTATGGGTTAAAATGTAGCGTTTAATGGTATGTAATGGATGTTTTAATGTGTTTTAAGATTTAAAATGTAGCGTTTTAAATGTTTTCCGTATTATGTCGTGGAATGTTTTTATGTTTCAAGTACTGTGTTCGTAGAATATTTTTATGTTTCAAGTGTTAAGTGTTGTGTAAGGGATAGACTTTTTCTAATGTACAAATATTTCCATCGTTATTTCGCTATTTCGCTATTTCTCTATTTTTATGGACACATGGTGTATAGTCACACTCAACAAGTTTTATAGTCACACTCAACATGGTGCATAATCACAGTCATCATGTCATAAAACCAGTTTAGGTTCACTTTTTTTGTAGAATCACAGTCAGTGTATTGTAGAATCACAGTCATTATCTTGTACAACCACACTCCTACAATTAGTGTAACCACACTCCACCTCTTGTTGTAGAGTCACACCCTGCCTACTGTAAAGTCACACTCATTGCGTTGCACAATCACACTCACTTGTTCCATGTCAGCCAAATATTAAGGGCATAATGTTCCTGTACAGTTGTATTTGTAGCCAAAGATGACGCATTTCAGATTAAAAACGACTGCTATTTCAATGTATTTTTACAACCAATCAACAAAAAACAATTTTACGGACCCCAATGTTTTACGACTATGCCATATTAGAAATGATTAGGGTCCGCAATAGACGTAAACAATATCACGGACCTTGACCATTTCAAACGTGAACAATCTTTATGTTTCAAAAAAAATTGCCCCCATGATCTACGACTTACACCATATTAGAAATGATTGAGGTCCGCAATATACGAAAACAGTATCACGGACCTTGACCATTTCAAACGTCGACAATCATTGTGTTCCCAAAAAAATGTTCCTAAATAAAAGAGGATATTCACGAACAATCCTCCTCGGCAATCCCTGCCGGGTCCTCCTCCTCCTCAACATCGACAGACAAGTCAGCAATAGGTGGGTCCTCAGCGAATGGGTTGGGGCAGTTCCTCTTGTCATGGTGCCCCATCCTCTTGCAGTTCTTGCACAGCCTTTTAGGCCTCACAGCAATTGCAGCAGCCTTCGCCTTAGAAGACAGCATCCGCTTCCCACTGCCCTTGTTCTTGGCTTTCTTCCGGGCAATATCGTTATTCCAATTGCGCTCGTACAGCCAAGGATCTCCTCTAATTCTTGCGTCTTGCTACAAGGGCCAGCAAGGAGCGCCGCATCGGACCTGAAGTCACGAATGATGTCAGCTAAATTACTAACGTCTTCTTTACCCATTTTGCTGACATGACTGACGGTCTCATAGAACTCCGAAAACAGCCTCGTGACTGTAACAGCCTTCTCATCGCTTAGGTGACTCTCTGACAAGGGACACGCATTAACATTACGTAGAGCATCCTTTGTCCATCTACATGCTGATAAGCTAGTCGTACACCCATCAAAGATAACCAACTACGGTCTAACTAAAATTATAGCTAGGGAAGTCAGGATCGTATCCACAAGGAGACAAATAAATTCTACTCGCAATTAAAGTCTATCTAAGTAACCAAATCAGGGGTTTTTTGTGTTTGTGTTTAACTAATCTAAAAGTAGTGAAGGAAGATAAGTAAAAAGAAGAATAACTAAAATAAATAAGACGAATAAGGATGAATAAATATATGGAAAGAAAACTAGGATTGTCGGTTCACTACGAATCTCATATGGTCACGGTCTCAGCCACAGGTCTATTGCAGATATTGGTCTAAGGGGTAACGAAAAGGTCCTTCCGGTCCGCTATTCACCCTAGCATGCGTCTAATGGCTTCCGATCTTATTAGGACAAACTAATGTGTTGTAGCAGGTCTAACTTTTACCAGGCTTCCGATCTTAGGTTCAAGTTTACCAGTTCAATTAATCAATTACGTCGACTTAATCAATTAATCTCAATTAAATGCTACAATTGACAACTCAGACACAATATCATTGACAGATCTATAAAATATTCAGCGACCACATTCAATTCGCAGATCCCCTAAATCCTAGGGAAGGAAATTAGCTACTCATAATTAAATCAAGAACAACAATATTAAAGATGATAAATAAATTAAGCATAGCGAATAGATCTAAAGAGAAATTAAGAATAAAAGAATTAATAAGATTAAGAAAGAAAGAATTAAGAACAAAGAGAATAAGAAAGAACAAATAAAGAATTAGATTACCGAGTTTAAAGGAAGAGTAGAAAATAATTCATAAATCTAGATCTAAAAGTTGAGGGTAGAGAGAAATCTAAAGAAGAGTCTAAGGAGAAGTAAAAGAGAATAAGGGAGAAGTTGTATAAAAAATCTAGTCTAACAGTTTCTTAAATACTAAGTTAAAATAAAAGCCCAAAAATCTATTAACACTAAACATCAAATTAGGAAAGTCTCGGGCTTCGTCCATTCTCGAGAATAGTCGGTCGACAATTTTGAATAGTCGTTCGACTATTATTGACCTGTTTCCGTTCTCAGCACTGTGTGCTCAACTTCAAACGCTTCCCATTTCTTCGTTACTTCTTCAAATTGGACGTGTAATATACCGTTGGAAAGCTAAGAGAAAGAGCTTTCCAACGCAACTGAATTCAGCTCTATCGGAGTTTTAGAACTCAAGATATTCACATTTTAATTTGACCTGTTTGGAAATGATCATTTTCTTTTCTTATTTCGCATAAGATTTCATTTTTAAACACGATTTTTGCCTTGTTTATCCGTCCACGGGTTCAAACCTGCATAAGATGCAACATGACCACAAAGTATCAAATTTGGGGGAAAATAGTAGGCAATGCTACTCGATATGCATGGAAATGCGTGCGTAAAAGACGTAATAATCATATATAAATAGCACGCATCAAACCTCCCCAAACCGAACCCTTGCTTGTCCTAAGCAAGCACAAGACAATGAAAAACATCCTAATGGAACGTATATAACTCATAGCGGAGTATGCTTCAAAGTTACCCAAACCAATGCGCAACGATTAAAATTAATGTAAACAACCACATACAACAAGCTTGACCAAAGACAACAATACTGAACTTTCAACCTTGCAAGACTCGTCTATGTCGGACTCTCACGGATCGCTCATCACACAAAACGAGTGTGTAGACACCCGCATTTTGCCTGCTAGTGTCTATAGCAGTTCCCGACAAAACACCCGATGATGATCGGACGTCAACGTGACTTAATATGCTCGAATACGGACTCGGAATCAATAGTATCCGACGTGGGCATTTAGCGGAGTGCAAATCTTTCAAGACCGACCTCAAATTCAGGCCCAGTGGGTCATTTCGAGCAAAATAAGACTAATTTGGGCCAAAACCGACACCAAAAATAAATCCCGTCTTTTGGCGACCGGGTCAAAACCCGGTCAAAGACGAACCCGTCACAAAAAACAGCCTAAATGCATCTTCTAGAAGCTGGCGCCCAAATTAAATTCAAAAAAGATTACAACAAACAACAATATCAATTCCTTCCTAAAATAGCTCGATTTGCTTGATCCACTCGATCGAGTGGATAGACCCACTCGGTCGAGTGGAGCGTCAAAAAACCGGACCAGATTCATTTCTGAAGGCACTCGGCCGAGTGCACTAGGGCACTCGATCGAGTGACCCTATGTCGTGGGGTTTCTCCTATAAATACCCCATCATCACCCATCACAAAGGGGACTTTTTTTACAACTCTTCTACAACTTTTTTTTGACAACTCTTCTTCAACTTTTTTACATCATAATTTCAGCCATCTCTTCATCACACTTACACAACATTCAACCCTACATTTCTACTATATTCAACCTATACACTCACATCCTCTCTATACACACATACATATTCAAAAACCCCGAGATCAAAACTCATCAAAGACCCGAGAGCATCCTCTCCCTAACCAAACACACCCTAACTCACCCTGCATATCTCGACACTCCCGCGCACACGCCGCTACTACGAGTTCGTTTCCGAGGCCATTTAAGCATGTAGGTTGAGGGTGTCATCAAACCCCGTTTCTTTTTCTCCCTTCTCTTTTTACTGTTTTTTATGTATATATTATTATTATTATTATTACTACTACTACTACTAACCACTAACACTAACCTTTAATTTTGTGCATACTAACAATTTATTTATGTATTCTAACACTAACTTTCATTTTTGTATACTAACACTTTAATTCCGTATTCTAACATCTAACATTATTATACCGTGTATACATACATACTAGTATTAAAATCCCGGTTTCGAATACGTTTAACTATGACGATCGCCTAAAGTCCATCTAATTCCTTTACGAGTAACGACGGAGGTGGCGCCCTTTCGAGGAGCGCCGCCCCAATGTGCTCAAGGACGTGATGTGATCGTGATCGGTCATAGTTGAACGTATTTGATCCCATTTTCAAGATTAGTGCGGAACCCGTTGACACGAAAACCGACATCACATAATCCGAAAGGATTAGTTCCGATGTCGTGACGTAGAGGGATGCAATTCCGTCACTAATTCAAAATTTCAATCTAAACGATAACATTTTCATAAAATTCCGATGACGGTATTATAATCGCTTGCATATGCGAATATAGCACCGAAAGCCGAGTTAAGTACAAATCGTACAATATTTGTATTTAATTTGGCCCACTATCGATTTTAACCAAAAAAGCAACACGAGTTGTCACTCGTACAGGGGCTACTCGACCGAGTACGTAGGCTACTCGATCGAGTAGCACCCAAAAACTGGACAGTAGCTACTTTAAAGACACACTCGACCGAGTCAGACCATGACTCGATCGAGTGGGTCCTGTAGCCCAGAAATTCGAGAGTTCAATGCAACATTTGAGCCTCATCATTCTTTTTACGACTTTTAGTCGACACGTGCATAATCAATCACGTAATTCTAATTTTCAAAACTCATGCATATCACGACACCTAAAACGATTTTGATCGACGGTCTCGCGCTATTAATTTTATGTCGACGACTCTTTAGTCGTATCCGTCATATAATTAATTTAGACTCCATTTCTCGAGGTGATAAGTCGGGACAAGGCATCGAGGCTCGAGATCGGGTTAGCACCACACCTAGGTCTCGAACCTCCGTCCTTTGATTAATATGCAATATAATGCGTAATTAATTAAAGTTCGTCCGTCTAACTAATTCACGATCTAGTGTGCAGTTATTGTATACGGGTCTTTGTCGAGTCGTGTATTTATTTATCGCTCTTCTTATTTAATTCGATTATTCTATTTTATTGCTCGTTGTATTGTAAATTCCGAGTTGTATTCCGCCCGTGTAATTTGTAATTTATTTACGAGTTTTCTATTTTCGATGTTTGCCATTTATTGCCTTAAATGAACATCACATGCTAAATCACTTTGACGTGAATCAAGATGCATTAAATGACGTAGTTAAACAACAACTCGCATGCTTAGCCCGAAAACACTGTTTGCATATCATTTAATCGTTTTACTAGCGCGCGCACACGAACACGAACGATGTCTTAGTAGAGGCCGCCATGTGCGGGCGGGGTTGGGTGTCCTTAGTGGGCTTCCCAACACGTACCCTCACCCCTTACTCAGAACCTTTGGTTTCCGGATGTCCGAAACCCTTGGCGCACGAGAGTCATTCTATATACGAAAGCCGGTTTAAACGGTATCGATATTGCAATGCAAAGGGACGAGCCCCATGAACTCTGAAATCGAAGTGGGCTTACTTTGTGTAAAGCACATGACGACATAGAGTGGGCTCGTATGGTTCCGAATAACCACAAAATTCGGTGGCGACTCCATTTTGACTTAAATTTCGAACCCGAGAGCAATCTCACCACGAGATTCATTCGCCTACCCAAACCCGCGCGTGGCCGCGTCGGGGTGGACCTACGTCATGTCCACAGAGTGATATTGTGAGTTTATGTAAAAACGGAAAGACAAAGCACTCACCTAAACTGCGACCTACAAGAACATGCATGCAATCTAACATGAAATTAATCTCTAATAACCGTACATACGCATTCTATCGGGAAAAGACACGTGCCAAGGACTTACATATGGTATAAAGTGAGGCTAATCGGGTAAGAAGGGGCAAAACGATACGGATATGAGGAGGTAAAAGCCAAGCTAGTGTTCCCTACACCCATCAATAATAAACATTCCGTTCTCACCAAACTCCAGTCGAAGAAATTAGGCATAACGACAAGCGCCTTATCAAAATCGCTTCCCACTAACAACTATGAAATTTTAGAGATCAATTCTTTTCTCATAGCAAAAACACATTCTTCTTCTACTTTCACTTCATTTTTTTTCTTTCCTTTATTTTCTTTTCTTCTTTTTTTCCATTCAATTTTCTTTCTTTCATTTATTTTTTTCTTTTCATTTTTTTTCTCAATTCCCCTTTTTTCTTTTCCAATATCATGGTACCAAAATTAACCCGAAAAAAAACAATTCTGTCTAATTCATCTACTAGCTTGACTAGGGTAGGCAATATATGCCATGTAGTTGATAAACGGGTCAAACAGGTCAATTTGGCTATATGAAGCTTATGGGAATTAGATAAAAGAAAGGATTTGCCTTTTTTGCACATGTCAAAACCACGAGTAAAAAACGTACAGGTACCTAAGAGACGAATGTCATGCTTATGCAATTTGATGTTACATGCCTCATAAGGAGTACTACTCTCAACCTAAATGAAACTGATCATGAATGTCATCAGTTTAAGGCTCTAATTCCTTACAATTCTGAGTACTTTGCCAACAATGAGTCGAGTTTATTCCTTCAGTAAAGTCAATCAATGACAAGAGAATGATGCATGTAATTATATACAAAAACGATAACGATGCAAGGCATAAGCAAGCTAATGAAGACATAAAAGCAATATCATCATCATTATATAACCATTCCTACTCGACTATATGCAAAAACGTATTTTTTTTATTTTTTTTTTGATTTTTTTATGCATGCGAAAATGCAAGAAATATGCAGATGCATGAAAACAACAGATGCATACCCTCCCCAAACCAAATCACACAATGCCCTCATTGTGTAAAGCAAATAATAAGAGGCATAAAAAATATGGGGAAAGATATGAAAGACGATGAAAGTGTAAAAGGGAAAAAATGAGACTACTTACAAGATACATATAAAGGAGACATCCTCAAACCGCATCGAAGCATCCTCTTTATAATCGGAATTGTCGATGTCTCCGTCGCAAAAACGGTACCTACACACAAAAAAACAAAAAAAAACACAAGAGAAACAAAGAAAATATATAGAACACATCTTAGTAACCTATATGAATCGCATAAAAAATAGGTCAATGATCGCATTAGCTTGTCAAACAAGCTAGACCAATCAGCAGCAAAGTGGTCATAAGGAATCAACATTAACAAGCATGACCAATAATAAGTATAATAAGTAAGAAGAGTAGTGAGCAGTTTATGAGAAAAGACATACAAACCAAATATCTCAAAATTATCCCAAGTCTTATCATTTGACTCAAATTGCACAATAGGAGAGTCAAATAACTCAAAACTACTCAAAGCATCAAAATTATACTCTTCAACTTCTTCGAAAGAGTTGTTATGATCACCATCTTCAATGTTCTTAAGAAGACGACCATCAAACGATAAATCAAGAGCCAAAACAATCTCTTCTAAAAGAGTCTCACAATCATCATCCATAATCATAGGCTCAAGCAAGGGTGTAAGAGAATTGAGATCAAGATAATCAATGGGTGAAGGAGATTCCTCTTCAAAACAATGGGAAAAGTCAAATTTCTCTAAAATAGGTTTTTCAAAGAAATCAAATTCACAATCCCAAGTATCCTCAATACTGAAACTCTCTTCACTTAAGTATCATTCAAAATTGCACTCTCTTCCCGACTCTCATCCGTTTGATCTTTCATCTCACGCTCACGGGCTTCTTCTTTGTTCAACTTTCTTTCCAAAACCTCAAAATTGACATCAAATGACACACTCTCAAATTCACATGAACCAAAATTCTCAATGTTATCCTCAAAAAGAACATTAGTCAAAGCATCCAAACACGCGTTTTCCTCAAATATAACACTTTCCATCTCACAATCATTATTTGCCACAACAACATTCACAAAATGAGAAAAATATTTGATTAAAAGGTGTGAAAGTTGCTCCGAAGGAGAATAAGGTGGTTCACAAGTATCCAAGGAATGCAAGTCATCATCCTGCATCAAGTTAGAAATCATAGGGGTTTGGGGAACGAGGTGAGATTGAACACTATACACATCATCATCATCTTCATCAAATGGGCATATGTCCTATCTAATAGATGCAACAGATTCAGTCATAACATAGTTAATGGAATGTGAGAAATTAACTATAGTATCTAACTTACATGGAGTATCATGCTCGTTTTTCTTGAAAGTTAGCATATCTATAAGTTGTTGCATCATCGCCTTAAGCTCCGATATCTCAGCCTTCCTCTTTATCTCTGACTCCAAACTGTTTCGGATTAAATATTGGAGTAGCGCCCATCTTTTCACATAAAACATGTATTTAAACATGTCTTCACAGTTTCCCTTAATATAAGCCCGTGTCGCGTCATCGACACCATCATAAATCATATGACTCACCTCCCACACACTCACATGATAACCATTTTGAGTGATAAAAGAGTCAAGTCTATCAAAATAAGTATGCAGTGGTTCATGTTCAAATTGAGGGAAGTGGAAGATAGTCAAAATAATGGTAGAGAAAAAAAAGAGTAAAAAATTAAAAATAAAAACTAAGAAAGAAAAAAATAAATATATAATAATAATAATAATAATAATAATAATAATAAAATAAAAATAAAAATAAAAATAACTAATAAAAACAAATTATAAGAATCGTCTCAGGAAACTAGAATTCCATGAAATAAGAGACAAACTAAATTAACAAGCAGAAAAACACCGTCTCCCCGGCAACGGCGCCAAAATTTGATAAGCTAGTACACCTATCGAAGATAACCAACTACGGTCTAACTAAAATTATAGGTAAGGAAGTCAGGATCGTATCCACAAGGAGACAAATAAATTCTACTCGCAATTAAAGTCTATCTAAGTAACCAAATCGGGGTTTTTTTGTGTTTGTGTTTAACTAATCTAAAAGTAGTGAAGGAAGAGAAGTAAAAAGAAGAATAAATAAAATAAATCAGACGAATAAGGATGAATAAATATATGGAAAGAAAATTAGGATTATCGGTTCACTACGAAACTCATATGGTCACGGTCTAAGTCACAGATCTATTGCAGATATTGGTCTAAGGGGTAATGAAAAAGTCCTTCCGGTCCGCTATTCACCCTAGCATGCGTCTAAAGGCTTCCGATCTTATTAGAGCAAATTAATGTGTTGTAGCAGGTCTAACTTTTACCAGGCTTTGGATCCTAGGTTCAAGTTTACTTGTTCAGTTAATCAATTACGTCGACTTAATCAATTAATTTCAGTTAAATGCTACAATTGACAACTCAGACACAATATCATTGACAGATCTATAAATTATTCAGCGACCACATTCAATTCGCAGATCCCCTAAATCCTAGTGAAGGAAATTAGCTACTCATAATTAAATCAAGAACAACAATATTAAAGATAATAAATAAATTAAGCATAGCGAATAGATCTAAAGAGAAATTAAGAATAAAAGAATTAATAAGATTAAGAAAGAAAGAATTAAGAACAAAGAGAATAAGAAAGAACAAAGAAAGAATTAGATTACCGAGTTTAAAGGAAGAGTAGAAAAGAATTCATAAATCTAGATCTAAAAGTTGAGGGTAGAGAGAAATCTAAAGAAGAGTCTAAGGAGAAGTAAAAGAGAATAAGGGAGAAGTAAAAGAGAATAAGGGAGAAGTTGTATAAAAAATCTAGTCTAACAGTTTCTTAAATACTAAGTTAAAATAAAAGCCCAAAAGTCTATTAACACTAAACATCAAATTAGGAAAGTCTCGGGCTTCGTCCAGTCTCGAGAATAGTCGGTCGACAATTTTGAATAGTCATTCGACTATTATTGACCTATTTCCGTTCTCAGCACTGCGCGCTCAACTTCAAACGCTTGTCATTTCTTCGTTACTTCTTAAAATCGGGCGTGTAATATACCGTTGGAAAGCTAAAAGAAAGAAATTTCTAACGCAACTAGAATCAGCTCAATTGGAGTTGTAGAACTCAAGATATTCACGTTTTAATTTGACCTATTTGGAAACGATCATTCTCTTTTCTTACTTCGCATAAGATTTCATCTTTAAGCACGATTTTTGCCTTGTTTATCCGTCCACGGGTTCAAACCTGCATAAGATGCAACATGACCACAAAGTATCAAATTCGGGGGAAAATAGTAGACAATGCTACTCGATATGCATGGAAATGCGTGCGTAAAAGACGTAATAATCATATATAAATAGCACGCATCACATGCCACGTACCGTTCCGGGATCATCTCCCGTCCTTTGGAAGAGTATATCCAAATGGCATGCTTGCAAAGAATTCCATACCGACGGAACTTCCTGCAAGTACTGCTGACCTCACAGGTACCTGCGAGTGCATTAAAAAACACATAAAGAGTGCGACTCTCTACCATACGGACAGTGGCTACGCAACGTACAGGATGTGACTTTCTAAAAGTATAATCACAACCTTGACAGGGTATAGTCACACCCATTATGTTGCATAGTCACAGTCCTTACGTTGCTGAATCAAACGAATTACGTTGTACAATCAGACGCACCGCGTTTCAGAGTCACACCCTTTATTCTGTATAGTCACATTCAATGAATTGTAGAATAAAACTCATTACGTTGTGCATTCACACTCACCAGGTTGTATAGTCACACTCACCGCAGTTTAAAATCAGACCGTTTAGGTCATATAGTCAGGCTATGTGAGTGTGGCTAGACAACATGGAGAGTGACTTTCTATGCCAATACCTGGATTGTATTCAACAATGTAGTTGCGGTCCCGGATGGAGTCCAGAACTGTTGTCGCTTCGATCCCGTCCTTCTCCTGATACCCACGAACGTTGCACGTGTACAGCGAAAACTTGACCTCTTCCTGAAAGTGTGCAAAAGCCACGTGAGTGTACACCCTTGCCGCGTGGGTCTCCATCGAATTTGTCATTCCAGTTTTGGGGAATGTCTGCCGGTTATCGTTGTCTAGCCTCTTCTGCATGTGCCTCTGTTGGTCCATCGCACTTTCGAAACGCATCCAAAACTGGACCAACGTACCTTTGTTCTCTTCAAACTTTTTGAAGAAACTGTTCTCACTCTCTGATCTCTGCGTTGTCCTCATAATTCCGGACATCCTCACCTCCCTGCAATGAGCGGCGACCCATTTGCTCCTGATGTCAAACATATTTTCGAACCATTCGATTCCAACAGCATCATGGTCAATCATAATCCGCCCCCACCTGTCATCGAACTCCGACGCCTCGATGTCATCATCCCAAATGATTGCATTGAGGGCTTTTACGAATTCCGAGGCCTCCTCTCTTGATCTGCCGTACTTTGTTGGAACCTTGTTCATGATGTGCCACGTGCAGCACCGTTGGTGCGCTGCTTTGAATATTTCTGGGACGGCTTTTAAAATCCCGGGATCCTGGTCCGTAATGATATAACACGGTTCCTTCCCGCCCATGGCTTCCAGAAACCGGGAGAGAACCCAGATAAATGACTCATAGTCCTCCTTTAATAGCAACGCCCCGCAGAACTTGACAGACCGTTTGTGGTTGTCCATGCCAGTGAACGGTGTGAACACCATAGAATACACGTTGGTTCCGTACGTTGGGTCGAACGAAACTGCATCCCCGAATGCCGCGTAGTTCCTTCGAGCTGCACCATCCGCCCAAATGACCTTGCGTAAGCTTCCGTCTACATCAACATCGTAGTCAAAGTAGAAATCCTCCTGACTGTCCCTCAAACTCTTGAACCGGTTTATGAACAATTGCCCATCCTGCTCGTGAACGAAGCACTTGACGTCCCTCCCCCAGTTCTTGAAATCAGCCAACGATGCACCGATATTCTGAAATCCGCCCAACATCTCCTTGCACATCCTGTAAGTCCGAGTCGCCCCATCTTCAGCTGCACACACAAAATTGCAACTGCATTAGTCGCGCACAGTTAGCAGTCAACCATGCACTAACAACATTGTCACACCCTCGAGTTGCAAACGATCATCTCCTTGTGATATCTTGATAGACTTCGAGATGACTTTTAATTTGGAACTCTCTGTCCTTGACCATCACAAGATCGTGGTGGTGTTCCTCAATGAACTCTTCAATATAAAAACCCCCGATCATTGAACAGAGCCTAATTCTTGCTCCACATTGCGTCCTCGTCGCCTTCGTATTCCTTTTGGGTTCATACGATCCCACAAACTCTTGACCCTCCTTCTCTCCCGTGCTCGACAACTTCACCATGCTCTGCCTGGCTGTTTTGCCCTCCTTGTTACAAGCCAACAATTTTTTCTTAATCGAACCATCAAAAGATCTATTTGTCGTGTACCTCTTCGCCTCGAAACCAAAATAAGATGGGTAAGATTGATAAAACAAGAATGCTCCATCGATGTCCGCGAACTTCTGCCCTACATAAGGCACAATCACTGTGTCTTCAACTGGCATATAGGTTGGAACAAAAAAAAACTATCAGAGGTTGGAACAATAAAAACTATTATAAAAAACCTATATTACACACTAAAAACTACTGTCAATAAAAAGAAACCCTAAGTTGCACACTATCAATCTTACAACGCACGCATTCATCTCTGACCTTAATGAAATGTGACTTTTCTCAACAACGACTGTGGCTTTGCTCATATAACAGCATGATTGTTAAAGATTAACACCCACAACGCATAACAACTACAAGTACACCTACAAACCATGATGCAATACTCAACAACAAAAAAAATACCAACAATAATAAATATAACAATGATAAAGATACCAACATAAATATTTGGAATAATAAAGCAATTTCAACGTAATAAAGCAGAAAACTACGACTACAGGGAACCAACACAATAATAATTTGGCTTGATTAATATCCACAACACATAAGAACTCCAAGTACAACTACAAACCAATATGCAATACTCAACAACAAAATCAAGAAAATACAATAATAAATATAACAATGATAAAGAAACCAGCATAAATATTTGGAATAATAATGCAACTTCAACGTAATACAACTACACCCACCGCAGAAAAACTACAACAACAGGAAAAGTGTGACTGTCTATCATATTAAGTGTGACTATCACGTTATAACTGTGTGACTCTTCAAATTAACAAACCAACAAAAAATGGATACATCAAAATCTGTACTCAGCGACGTGCGACTATCCGTCATATCGAGTGTGACTATCACATTATAACTGTGTGACTCTTCAAATTAACAAACCAAAAACAAAAAAAGGAATGCAAAATGCAATATACCAAATATATATGTATATATTCATCTTACCTCCAACATGTTGGCCGGAAATTTCGACTGCAAATTTTCGAGCATATGATCATCGCGTGAATCTTCGAGGAACAACACCATTGGAGCATAAAGATGTTTCACAATTTACGAATTAGGGTTTAGTTATTTTGAATGATGGTAATGAGAGATTGGTGAGAGATTTGGGCTGAATTTCGAATTTGGGATGGTAATTATTTTGAATGATGGTAGCGAGAGATTTGGGATGAATTTCGAATTTTATTGAGAGAGTGAATTTTGTTGATAGAAAAGTGATAGAAATGGTGATTGCAATCTCTACTTTACCCTGTTGTTGTCTGCTGTTGTCTGCTGCTGCCTGCTGCTTGTCATTCATCGTACATCCTCTCCCTTTTTTTTGATTAATCTAAGCCATCCATCCATAACAAATCAAGGGCCAACAATACAACTTCCCAATCCACACCAAACTCTCCCGATCTCATTTATATATATATATATATATATATATATATATATATATATATATATATATAGTGAGGATCCGGTGAGTCTCTCATCTTAAATGAGTTCGTCCCGCGATCTTAGACCATTGGATCTAAGAGATCCAAGGGCTGTCATTCAACCACGTCCCCAACTAATTTGATGGATTAAAAAATATTCATATACGTTTCTCTCCTCCTAGTCTTCTACCACCTTGACTCTCATTCATTATACTATTAGAAAAAAAATTCAACCACGTCCCCAACACTGCTACTGTTACTGTGTGACAGTGTCACATCAAGATATTTCTGTTACTGTAACACTGCTACTGTTACTGTGACACTGATACTGTAATTCCTTATTGATGTGACATTCATTGATTTCATATTACTGTGACACTGCTACTGTGACATTATTACTGTGACACTGCTACTGTGACATTATTACTGTGACATTCTTTGATTTCATATTACTGTGACATTATTACTGTGACACTACTACTGTGACATTATTACTGTGACACTGCTACTGTGACATTATTACTGTGACACTGCTACTGTAATTCCTTATTACTGTGACATTCTTTGATTTCATATTACTGTGACATTATTACTGTGGCATTATTACTGTGACACTGCTACTGTTACTGTGATATTTCTGTTACTGTAACACTGCTACTGTTACTGTGACACTGCTACTGTAATTCCTTATTGATGTGACATTCATTGATTTCATATTACTGTGACACTGCTACTGTAACATTATTACTGTGACACTGCTACTGTAACATTATTACTGTGACACTGCTACTGTAATTTCATATTACTGTGACATTCTTTGATTTCATATTACTGTGACATTATTACTGTGACACTGCTACTGTGACATTATTACTGTGACACTGCTAATGTGACATTATTACTGTGACACTGCTACTGTCATTCCTTATTACTGTGACATTCTTTGATTTCATATTACTGTGACATTATTACTGTGACACTGCTCATATGTACACAGGTACTCCGCGTGCTTTTCAGATCGTTGATCTGATCAAATCGAACGGTCCTGATTTGCGGGACGGACTCATTTAAGATGTGAGGACTCACATGATGCAATTTCTATATATATATATATATATATAGGAAGGATCAAGTGAGTCTTTTTATTTTTTTTGAGTCCATGAGTCCTATCTACAACCATTGATCTAGAGTGGGATGGATGGTGGTGATTGATTCCAGTAATTAAGGCAATAAATAACATATTTTGGTAAAATAAAATCAAATCCTCTCTCCTCCCTTAATTATCTCCAACCAATACACGTTACTTCCTCACATTCAATTTTTTCCTCACATTCAATTTTTTCATTCACATCCTAACTGAAACCCTTCACCTTCATCACCCCAAACACAATCGCTCGACTTCTGTTTCTTTTCAAAACACACCCGCGCATCCTCCCGTCTTCAACTCAAGCAAGGCTACATTGAAGCAATTCTCTAACTTCAGCAAAGATAATCTTCAGGCGGCATAATACAAGGTAACTCGCTAATTAATACTCGATTGTTGTACTAAAGAACTAGGTTTAGTTTATATTCATATCTGATTTCATTAATTTTCTCGCTAATTATTGATTGATTTACTTTGCTGCGTTTGTGCCCTATAATTAATTGGTTTCAATAAAGATTGTTGCGGTATCTGGGTATGAATCTATAGAGTTTAATTGAATTCACCTACTTCATATTATGCTTCTACTATGCTTCTACTCTTCATACTTAGTCTAACATATATTGAATGTTACTCTAATGCTCTTATGAGTTACTGTAATAAACTTGAGGTGTTACTATAAGGGGTTGTTCAGTTAGTGTTACACATGTATGATGTTATTTTAAAGACGACCATGTGTTACTGTAATGTACAAGACATGTTACTTTTACTCCCATCTTTGCGTTACTTTGAATGCTAGTAATCTAGTACATTTAACTGTGTAGACGTGTTACTCTAATTTGCACTCTATGTTACTCTAACACTTTCTTTGTGTTACTTTAACGCGTATCAGCTTTACATATGGTATTTCTTTCACTCGTATCAGTTGTACTTTAATTTTATATATCAGATTAAACTGTAACAATAGTTGTACATAATTATTGTACTTTTCAGATGGCAAAAGGAGGAGACAAATCAAGGTGCGATCGCGGTTGTTGGATAACGTGGATAAGTATGTGGACACTAGGCAAAAGATCATCGATGGTCCCAAGAGCAAGCCAACAAAGGATCGAAAAAATAACGTGTCTAACGAATTATGTCATCTTTTTCTAATTACGAATAATGCTTTGTATCGTTTTCGAAACTTGTTATGTACATTAGTATTTTGATTATCACCAATGGAACAACGCTGTTAAACTCTGTTACCCTGACTAATTGTTCCTGTCACTCTAATTAACGACCGGTGTTACTATGGGAATGAATGAAGTTTACCCAATATACAAATGTGGTCTCATAATCATTGTGTTACATTGACGCATTATAACTGTTACTTTAATGAACAAATGATGTTACTCTAAGTCATTAATGATGTTATTCTTTGTCTCATAGTTAAACAATGTTATTATCAATGACGCATTATATATGATTCTTTAAAAAGTGAATGTTGTTACTTTGGTAATGAATGGTTCTAATCCAAGTTATCCTCAGTTACTTTGGTAATGAATTGTTTAAACAACGTTGCTGTCCTCAGTTACCTTCATGCATTATATCTGTTACTGTAACTAACGAATGGTGTTACTCCAATAGAC
This sequence comes from Agrostemma githago, assembly GCA_958450325.1. NCBI lineage: Eukaryota > Viridiplantae > Streptophyta > Magnoliopsida > Caryophyllales > Caryophyllaceae > Agrostemma > Agrostemma githago. The sequence goes on along the minus strand of OY288244.1, from coordinate 20,688,975 downwards.
ATGAGATGTTGCTCTAACCAAATACACATGTATTAAATAAATATATATAGTTAATTGCAACGTAGCACAGCGCTATGTGTAAAAAAATGTGTACAAAATCCAGTTCTTGTGTTTTGCCAACCCTCCCCCCCCCCCCCCCCTCCCCAAGAAACGGACTGTCTCTGCAACCTGAACTCCCGAATTAATCCGCACAAGCTTTTCAACATGAAAATTAATCCGCACAAGCTTTTCACATTTGCCTTGTCTTTTGCCCTTAGAAGTCTGTATCAATGAAGCTTTAGTGCCGTGTCTGCTTCAACAAAAAACAAAACAATAATATCAGTGAAGCTTACGTTACTGTAACTCAGGAAGTATGTTACTTCAATGACGTTTCTGCGTTAATATAAAACAAAACAATAGTATCAGTGTATATTATGGAAAACCTAAATAAGAAACATAAAACCCTGGAATCTATAAAGATCGATAGAGCAACTAACCATTGATAGGAAACTATGATGAATGAAATAACAATGAAAGCAATATCAACATTAAAATTGACGGTTATATCAATTCATAAGTTGTGTTACTCTAACTATTACACTATGTTACTTTAACATCATCATCATCAAACCCTTTTTTCTAAACGTTCAGTGTGTTACTATAATTGCAATTAAGTGTTACTGTAACTCAGAAGGTATGTTACTTCAATGACGTTTCTGCATATCATCAAACAACGTTACATCAATGCAAATAATGTGTTACTGTAATTCATAAGTGGTGTTACCCTAACGTGTACAATACGTTACTCTAGCATATCAAAAAACTCTTTTCCTGAACGTTCATTTGTGTTACTGTAATTGCAATGAAGTGTTACTTTAACTCAGAAGGCATGTTACTTCAACGACGAATCTGCGTTAACTGAAATCAAAAAAATAGAATCAATGGATATCAGGGAAAATCTTAATAAAAAGCATAAAGACTTGTAATCTATAGAGATAGAGATATCAAAATACCATTGATACGAAACTGTGATATCAAAACGCAATGACATCAAAACAACGCAAATTGATACGAACTGTGATACGGAATGACAATGAAAGCACTATAAACATGAAGATGGACGTAAAAAAAACGCAATTCGACGCGATAAAACATTGATATGAAAACGCAAATTGAAAGCCATATGACTATTGAAATCCATGAAGAAAAAACAAATAAAAACGTGAATGAAACACTGAAACTCACCATTGTTATACTCGATTAGTTGCATATCAACCGTTGAAGACGATGATGCGGTCATTGAATCCATTGTAGCAGAATTTCGAGTTCAAAATCGATAAATGAGCGTGAATGAATCTGAGTTTTTTTTTTTTAGGTGTGAATGAACGTGGAATGAAAATTGTGATAATGAACGTGAATGATAGGAAGTTATTGTTTCCTAAATTCTTGTGAGTTATTTTAGGAACGTAAATCTTCCTTTTTTTTTTTTTAATGCAACGCATCTTGTCCATCCATCCTCATCTCATCCAATGGATGAGATGAGGACTCATGGACTCATATATAGAGAAGGACTCATAAGAGCCTTACTCTCTCTCTCTCTCTCTATATATATATATATATATTATAAGCCTATTTACGATTATAGTAAATTATATAATCGTAATAAACCTATTATTCACTATATATAAAGTTTATAAAATGCAATTATTATTCTACACTATATATTTTAATAGAGTTTATTATTATTACGTGTACTTGGTTAATCATACGAGCATATTTTTTTTAATAAAACTAATCTAACACTAGTCGAATTTAGGAGTGGTAACTTATCATCCTAATCCCTTATTTGATCAATTATTTATACATTAATTATTTAAGAAATAAACACGTCTATTTATACTATCATTAAATTTAATTACTCATATTGCTATATATATACACGCCACGTAATTTTTTTGATTTTTATCTATGTCAAATTGAGTCCATTACTACATTGATAGATACACGATAATATTCTTTTGCTATTAAACCTGCTTCTACCCTCAGACGACATGATATCATTGTCATTGTCACCAAGCTTTCCAGCTAGTAGGAATCTATATAAAAACATAAAATGTCATTCCAAAATATTACCCTTTACAATCTATTGACAAGTGGCACTACATCTATCTTATGTGCTTTTATTATGTAGCTTATGTGTTAAAATGTAACTTAATGTATAGCTTGTGTGTTTTTATTAGTATTAAATTTGTAATTAATAGAAAGTAATTACATATTATCATTTTTTACATTTTTCCAAAGATTTTTTTTATATAAGTTATGCTAATAATTTTGATTACACAACTTTAATATCATACTATTTTAACAAATGAGACATCTTATTAATAAAATCCTTACATGTTAATTGGTTATTGCAAATTATCTATCAATATTTTGTTTACGTTTTTATTTCGTTCCATTGGTGTTTTTTTTGGGCCGGTATGGTTTATTATTTATCATTTTATAGATGAGAAAAAATATGAGTGAAATCATAAACTTCCCACAAGCCCACAAGGAATTACAGAGTAAATTCTGGGTATTATTTTTAGATTTAGATTTAAGAGTTGTAATACTAAGATTTGCATAATTAATATTTTTCCCATAAAACATAAGTGTTGCAAATTAAAGGTACTTTGAATAAATACACTAAAAATTATGTTAATCAACGCGAATATTCATCTAATATTTGCAAATTTATAAAGGTAATGTAGTCTTAGGTTATGATATTAGAAATATAAATACACAATTTTCATACAGATTTGGGATTTTAGGTGGCGTAAGTTGTCATTATATGTTACTACATAATTTATAACAGTAAAATGTTATTAGATTATTGTTCTTAACTAGAAAATTAAAACTGATGAATCATAATTTATTAATCTATTTTATTGTTATATAAAGATGTAGATAACATGACGTCACGAGACTACAATGTTATCAATACTCTCTTCCATTCGATTTCATACGTTTATAACAGTATACGTTGAGATAATATTGTATTGAATTTGGAAATATTACAATTAAAACTCACATAAATAATGTTAATAGTTTATTCAGAACAAAACACGCGAATTATAGTTCGTCATGCACATGGGTTTTTGCATACGAGTGCATAAAATAACGACAATTTTATATAAGGTTAAAATTATATTTTTATAAGGATGTTAATCATCGGTAATTATATGCATGTGTTTTTTTTTTTAAAATAAAAAAAATATTTTATTATTTAAACAGGTCCGCAAATAGGAATATATAAGCTGAAAAGAAGATCCATTAACGAAGGATTTGTGTTGAAAATGTTGTAAGTAAATCAGTATGGATTGTTGATCTGGGTTCTGGATTCTGGATTGATTAATGTGGATGTGGTAGTGGTACCTACCCGACATCTACCATCATCTGCTGCATCATCAATATCATTCATCCCTATTTTCTCCAGATCTCTTACCACCTCTTTCTATTTCTTTCATTGTCAGGTGAATCGTCATTTTCCATTTCTCATCCCATTTTTGCACGCACCCTCTTTTATTTACTCCATTTCAATTGATGCCTGTTTCAATTCAGTCTCAATTCGCTGCAAATGTGCTCAATTAATTGATTTCAAGTTGAATTATTAGATGAAATTGCGTTAAAGTTTGTGTTTAGGGCTTTTTAACACCCTCCTATTCTCTTATACTGGGCGTTTGGCCATATATTGTGCTGAGAAATTCAAAACCTTAAACCATAGGGAGTAAGTCATAAGATTGTAATTCAGTTGAGGTTATCTTTTATTGATGGACATTCATTTACTGTGTGTTTTGAAATCCAGCTTGGTCACGAAATAAAAATGCGTATGAAGGGCACAATGCGTAGCTAGATGTGTTGCTAAACTACATGCTTGGGCCAGCTAGAGGGTGTTCTGAAGAAGTGATCTTTTCCGTTTTGTCAGCCACCATATTGATGTGGTCTTTGTATGTTTTGGTAAATAAATATTTAAAACTGGAAGAGGTCAAAGAGAAGAGTTCCAATCATGGTTGGGCTGATTTGTGTTCCTTGAAGTTTTCTTTTTCTGATGGAGCAAATCATGATTTGGTCTTACCCCGTTCACGCTTCGTTGAGGTATAACATCAACATCATGTTGGTCATTCGGTCATTTTATTTCTTATACCCTTTCCATCTCAGTTATATGGTCTCCATTTAACGTCATTTGACTATGATGGTCAACTGATATCAACTTTGACCATTATTTTCTTTTGAAATCATGATATGAATATGGCTGTTTGGTAAAGCAAATGTCACACTTATATTGTTTCCTTACATATGTTTGGAGAAAGTAATAGTCAAAAGTATATGGTGGTTGACCAAAAACGTCAAATGATGATAATATAAGTAGGATGAAGGTAGTAATATAAGCATCACCCAGTTTAAGTGCACATATATCTTTCTCAAATATGGACACGCCGACTGATTTTTCGCTAGTTGTAATTTCTGTATGATGCCAATAGGTTCCACATGTAAGCCAGTTATCGAACTGGGATTGCGGGCTTGCGTGTATTTTGATGGTTTTGCAAGCAATGGGCATCAACGATTGCAGTCTGCACTCATTGGAGGAGCTTTGTGGCACAAGGAGGTACTTGCGTTCTAATAGTTATAATTGTCATAAATCAACTTACAAAAAAACACACTAAATGTATTACTTTGCATACTTGCTCAAATGCCAGATAAATTTGGAAATATAATGCTTGGTGTATTTCATTATGTGGCTTACAATTTACCTTTGAAGGGTATAAAGAAGAAGCCCATAGATGTTTTCCGTGTCCAATATGACAGTGCTGATTGTTGTTCATCCATATTCGTTTGCCATATTGTTAGAGTAAATGCGATGACAAAGGTGATGTTGTATATATGATGACAAAGGTGTTTATGCTCAATGAGAAATTGAGAACTGGGCAGAAAGAAAGACACAGATTAGCATTTTTGCTCCAATAGCGCTTCAACTTTTGGAATATATATTAGTTATTCATTTGTGCAAGTGACTCATCTTTTGGACTGTATACTCATTCATTTGGAATATATACTCCAAGAGATAGATATTATGCATTTAAACGATGACCTTGGTATGACACAGGGAACCGGGAAAGAATATGAGTAGATGAAGTGTGGACAAACTCTTAAATATACTCATTTGGAGATTCTGTTGGTAAATGGTACATTTCAGAAATAACTAAGGTAGAAATGTAGAATGCTGGATTTGGTGAAAAACTTTAGCCCTTTCGCTGAAATGATGATGATTTTTTAAATATTTTTTTAAAAAAATTGAATACTAGAGTATCTTTTTACCTTGTTATCCATTTTCCCCATTCCGTGTCTCTTTATGTGTTTTCCCTCTTTTGTCATATTCATGGTATATGTTGTCGATATGGTGTGTATAACCTGATAGAGACTTATTACATCGTCTGGAACAAATGTCACATGTTTTACTTGGGACATTGTGGGTTATGGGACCATTATGTATCCCGTATCGCTGATTAATTTCTATCATCTAGAAGAATTTTGGAGGAATTCTAGGAAGATTCAAAGGAAGCCTGTCAGACTTGTGAGACTGTGACATACTCGCACAAGATTTCATTCTATTGTGATGAAGATATTGATACAGAGTAATTCGTATCAATTAGTTAGAATGCAATGCTAATATAAGGCCTGAGAGCTTCACGAAGCTCAGTTCTTTCCCCATATACTTATTATATTATTCTTTTCTCATGCTTTTTTTACAGCATCTGGACTGTAGATTTGGCTTACTTGTTGCAAAGCTTTTCTGTGGTCTTTTCCTACTTCACTGTGACTTTAGGAGCAAACCCAAACTTCTCTATGGAGTCGTATTATAAGGTACTCCGTAGTTTTCTGCCTTGTATGCTCTCAACTATGTCAACATCATAAAGTAAATAAAAGTTATTTGTGCTCTCCACTTGCGATGGCCCTCTTTCGCATCCAAAGTGGTGGCTGTAGTAGACTGAACTTTTGAATTTTAAAGAGTTCTGGAAAGTCTGTCTAGTTGTCATCACTACTTGTAAACGTATTTTCAGTAAGTAATTAATGTTCCACAAAAATATTCTGTCATGTAAGCCCATGCTAAATTAATCATTTTGTCGCTATTATACTCGCTTGGCTTTGCTATTTCTGATTACCACATCTCCACAGTTTTCAATTTACATACTATTCACATATTCATCAACTACTTTGCTTCCACTTACATATAAAAGTCTCTATATAAAATGGGATCGTGTAAGTCACATTCCTTATGTTGAGTTCGTAAGTCCTCATCTAGGCCTTTGGATCAAGACAATAAAAGGCCAAGATTAAAACAAATCAAGGGTTTAGATTAAAACAAAACTTCATTTCTCTCTCCTATCCCACCACGCACCACTGCCACCACCCATTACGTTGCGAGCCACCACCTGGTGGGGTAGTTGGGCGAGAATAGAGAGAGGAGGAAGGTGGTTTGGAGATGAAGCACGGTGTGGTGTTGATGGTGCTCCGTGGTGGGGGTCAGATATGGTGGGGACGCCAAAGTGGTGCTCCGGCTGAGGAGCATGCTGGTGGTTGGAGGAGGTGAGGGTGGTGGGGAAATCAATCAATATATATATATAAAGGAGGAAGTTTTCGAGCGATATGATTGGTCTGTTACATCAAAACTCAATTTAGGAAAGTATCATTAATAGTAATAAAAAATTAAATAGAGAATCTTTTAATTATTACAATATATATTAAATCTATTATATTAATGTGATCTTTTATAAATTTTCATCTAAAAATCTTTAAATTTCATTTAACAAAAAGTTATCGTAAATAAACTTATAAAAATGAACTAATTAGATTCGTGATAAAAAATGCTTTCATAAGAGTATAAATTTCATATTATTTGCTCAAAAAAGTGATGAATTTATTACATATGGATATTAAAGTTATTCTACATCAACAAATTATAATAAGATACTGAAATTCTATATTATAAATAATAGTAATCACACATCTATAATAATACTCAGTAATCATCGTTTTTAGATATTCACCAAAAATCTTTTGAGTCATAAACGATTTTTAAGATTATCGAAAATAATAGTAATCATCGTTCTTAGAATTATGATGAGGTTATGGAATTCTATAATATTCCGTATAAATAAGAGTAATCACCGTTTCGGAATATCGACCAAAAAACTTCCACATCGAAACAATTGAAATAAGATGATGATTCTATATTATAAATAAGAGTAATCATGTGTTCTTTTGGGTATTTAAAGGAGCTCTTAAGACAGTAAATTATCTCACATCAAAAAAAATCATTCGTTCTTAAATATCAATAAGATAAATTATAACAAGGTGATGAAACTCTATATTATAAATAAGAAATAAGAGTAATCAATTATACAATAAAACGATGAAATTCTATTATACAAATAAAAGTAATCATTTCTCCAAATTATGATGAAGTGATGAAATTTTATATTGTAAATAAGTGTAATCTTTGTCCTTAAATATGACTAATAATTTGTTATTAGATATCTTCCAAAACTTAATTGAGAATTAAAACCTCTTAAGACTATAAACTCAAGTAATGCTGACGAAGTACAAGAGTTCTTAAGACTATATCTAAACTTAGATCAAAATTATTCATTCTATATCAAAAAATTATGAGATGATGGAATTTGATATTATAAATAAGATTAATCATTCGTTCTTAGATATATAAAAAAAATTAGACTTACAAAAGTACTTGAGACTATAAACTTAGGTAAGATTATCTCACATCGAAAAATTATAATAAGATGATCGAATTTTATTATATAAATAAGAGTAATCGCCCATTCTTAAGTCGTTGGATATAAAACAAACTCTTTTATTACTATTATAATTATCCTAACATTATGTGACATCGAAAAATTATGATGAGCCGATTAAATTTTATATATTATAAATAATAATCATTTGTCCTTGGATATCAGCTAAAAATTTAAAAAAGCTCTTAGGACCATAAGCATAAGCTAATGAATAAAGAGAAATCATTTGTGTTTAGATATTAACCAAAAATTTTAGTTCTAAAAAAAGTTTTTAAGACTACAAATCAAGTAGAATTATCGCATATCGAAAAATTACGATGAGATGATGAAATTATATATCACAAATAAGAGACATCATTCGTTTTTAGATATTAACAAAAAAAATTGTCTTATAAAGCTCTTAAAGCTATAAATTTAAGTAAAATTATCCCACATCGAGAAATTATAATAAGGTGATAGAATTCTACTATATAAATATGGAGCAAACACAATCATTCGTCTTTAGATATCAACGAGAAATCTTTTGAGTCCTAAAAGAACTTTTAAAGACTATAAACTTAAATAAAATTATCCCACATCGAAAAATTACGATGAAATTCTACGACTCCTCTTAAGGATATAAATTGAAGTAAAATTATCCACATCGAAATATTACAAAAAAGTGATGAAATTTTATTATATAAATAAAAGTAATCATCGTCTTTAGATATCAAATAGAAATCTTTTGAGTCCTAAAAAAGTTCTTAAAACTATAAATTTAAGTGGAATTATCACATATCGAAAAATTATGATGAGATATCATAAATAAGAGAGAAATCATTCGTTTTAGATAATCATTTGTCCAAAAGTATACTCCATAATAAGGTGATTGAATTCTATTATATAAATAAGAGTAATCGTTCGTCTTTAATAACTTAGATTAGATGGAAAAACAAAATCTTTTGGATCTAAAAAAAATTCTTAAGACCATACACTTAATTAAGTAAATATATCCCACACTTTTGAGACTTAAAAAAACTCTTAAGACTATAAACTTGAGCAAAAAATTTCACATCGAAAAATTATTACAATGTCATGAATTCCAAACCAAACTTTTTTTGAGTTTTAGAAAAGCTCTTAGGATTATAATAAACTTAAGTAAAAATTTCTCTTTTGAGTCTTAAAAAAGATCTTAAAACTATAAATGCATGTGAAATTCTACATCATCAATAGGAGAAATTATTCGTTTTGAGATATTACTAAAAAATCTTTTGAGTCTTATAATATAGCTCTTAACTCTTAATTCTTAAGGCAATAGATTGAATAAAATTATCTCACATCGAAAAAATGCATTAAGATGATGAAATTCTATTATATAAATAAAAGTAATAATCGTCTTTAGATATCTATCAGAAATCTTTTGAGTCCTAAAAAGAGTTCTTAAAATCATAAATTTAAGTAGAATTATCACACATCGAGAAATTATGATGAGCTGATGAAATTTTATACTTATATCATAAATAAGAGAAATCATTCGTTTTAGATATTAACCAAAAAAATTTTTGAGTCTTATAACAACTCTTAAGCATATAAATTGAAGTAAAATTATACCACATCGAGAAATTATAATAAGATGATGAAATTCTATTATATAAATAAAAGTCTGTCAACCAGTACGTAGTTTCACAAATTTATGCAATCCTCTAACTTGGTGTCATTATCATTTTCACTAAAAATAGGCCCGTGCATTGCAGAGACTTACTTTCTACTGTTACGTCGTCTAACCAATTTATGAAATCAGACAACTACGTGTCATTATCAATGTCATTGACAAGCGGCCCGTGCATCGCACGGGCTTTCCAACTAGTTGAGCAAGAAAAGAGAGAGGAAGCGCAGGTGGTTGTACGTGGAAAGTGGAAAATGGAAAATGGGTCATCAGTGTAAAGTTACACCGTCAAGGACTAAAGTTACCTAAGGTTACATAAATTCAAAAATTTATCTACAAGATAACATTCTATAACTTCCATCGCTAATCTGTAACTTCAATTTTGATAATGTGTAACTTCAAAACGATATTGTTTAACCTCATATCAACATTGTGTCACTTCAAGTGATAATGCGTAACTTTAAACATATCCCATGTAATTCTAAATACATCCCGCGTTACTTCAAGACTATGAAGTCTGTGTGGTTGAGATTGGGACTTAGGGACTCAATTTTCAATACATGCCACTATCATACAATACTAATCATGGAGTAAATCACCTAAATTTACAAGTTATTCAGGGAGGTGATTACCTTTGGGATAAAAATTCGTTTAATCATAGCATGGTATTAGACAATTTAACACTTAATTGTAGCATGGATTAATGTGATTGATGGGCTCATAAGCCATCATATAAAGTTACACCTAGAAAATTCGCTGACCTTCCTTTCTAAATAGGCCTTCCTCTTTTGAGCTTAAGTGAGGATTTATGTGAGTACGATAGAGACTTTCTAGCTTTAAGGGCCGTGTCGACTATGGTGTATTGGATAATTTCGATTTGAGACTCCACTTTGGAGCCAAGATGCATGTAACTCTGGTGGATTTGGCTTCATTAGTGTATGTGTATATGTATGTGATATTATGGTGATTTGCATTTTCTCCTCACAGGACCAATTACCTCATGACGTAGTGCGAGTGGATTTGTTATTCCAGAAGGCATTAGAAGCTGGAATCAAGATAGAGGTACAAGAAGCTTTCTTTTTAGCGCTGAGTGCTTGTATTTATGTTTTTTGTAGGGGCAAAAGGAAATTAGCAAATTGGGTGGAAGTGAAACTTATTACCGAAAATGAGTTAACGTAGGATTGAAGTTAGGCCATTGAATTGCTCACCGGGATATTGTGATACCGTAAAATTTTGCCTGTGAAGGTGATTGGTTTTGACTTTTGAGTGAAGCCGCTCAGTGGTCCGTCGAGGTGTAGTTGTATGTGGACCTTTATTCGATAATTAGTTTCCTTCATCCCACCCTCCTTTTCCTAATGTTTTCGCCCTCACACCATTTGTTAAAAGAAAACCTTTAATTATAGATTTGTAGCATAACTTGGAGCTTTGGACGCCCCTTGCTTATTCTGCCACTGTTTCCTTTATTCTTACTCACTGCCATTTGCTGTAGTTGGGCATTATTATTTTTTAAATTGTGAATGGGGAGGTAAATATTTTATTAAAGTTTAAAGAACAACACCATGTCCAGGGAGGTCCAAGTGGTCATTGTTGGGGAGGTCATTGTTGGATGGGTAAAAGGAAAAATAATGACAGCAAAGGAATGTGGAAAGAAATAAGTTCATTGTTAAAAAAGCAGAAAATAAAGGTGATGAAGAAGCAAGATGATGAAGGAGATACCGTGACCAATTTGGGTTGGGAAAAATAAAGAAATGAATTGGAAGATGGAGTATGAGAGGAGGGATGAGAAGGTAAAAAATTTAAGTAAAGAAAATGGAAAAGGAAGCTGAAAGCCTAAAATCTAGTACAACAATAACAGAGTAGATGCGTTCTAGACTTTTAGCTCATTTATTTTTAATGAAGAAGGGGATTTCTAATATATAACAAGGTATTATAAAAAGGACAAGCTTAGTTTAAGTAATTCTGGAAGGAAATACTAGCAGTAATCTAGAGAAAGAAACTCGCCGAGGATACTAATCTTAAAAAAAGTGTTTTATAGGTTATACACCTATACGGGTTAGTTTTGGATACCTGGGAAGGGGAGGGCAAATGAAGTGAGGTTGTTTGGGTAGTATTTCCCTCCACCCTTAATAGTTAACTTAACAAACGATTTTACTTCCCTTACGCCCCCTCCCCTCGCGTTCCCCTCCAAAATCCCTCCATCCAAACACGTCTCAAGTTTTGATGCCTTTTTTAAGTCATATAGAGTACATATTACTCCCTTTGTTCACGAATTATTGTCCCATTTCCTATAAGCTGTGTCTGTGAGTGTCATGGTGGCTTTTTCTAGCATAATATTACTTCAAGAGATCCAAAAGCTGGCTTCTTTTCTTTCTTTAAAACTTGCATGTGAGTCTAGGAATTGGTAGAATACCGTATTCATTTTAGATGGTCAACACTAAATCTGACTTTTTCTTGCAGTGCAGATCTTTTAGTTCAGAAGAAATATCTATATTGATTTTGTCGGGGAAGTACGTGGCAATTGCTTTGGTTGACCATTACAAACTAAGGTTAGACCCATTCAAGATCCAAACTGTGATGGTGTAGCTAAAGTCCTTATTGTTGCTTATTAAGATAATGTGCTATGTTACTATGTCTTCATCTCACTACTTGCAAGTTGCAACTATTAATGTGGTGCTATGGTTCCAAGGTGGACTTTGAGTTGTTCTTTTCTCCACTCGAATTCCTTATGTACCTATTTAGTGCACTAATTACACAATACTTACGTACAGTTCTTTTAAAATAAATTTGTGTTGCCTAGATTCAGTTTTTTTTCAAGACATCTTTAACTCCTTAAAAATTTCTGTGAGTAACTTGTATGGATGGGGTTGGGTGAAACTATTTATCAGAAATGGGTCCACATGTGCTAATTTTTTCTGCAAACTGCTGGCCCATCTGCAATTTTTATGTCTCCGATTGTTTTAACTTTTAGATCAGTAAAATCGCTTAGCAATTTAACTGTTTTAGACTTTGGTACAGTTCAACAAAGTTGCTCCAAACTGTAAAAATAATAAAAATAAAAACAGCTCACATTGAACCAATCTTAATAATTATATCGACCCAACCCTTTTTGATGATTGCTTCAATTTTAGCATTGAAAAGACTTCAAATACGTTGACATCAAGAAGAGGTAATCAAATTTTGAGGCTCTTGAAATTGTAAGACTGAAACGCTCTGTAAACTTGCTGATTATTTTATCGATTTCTAAGAGACATCTGTTTTTTTTGGAAGTTGGAACTGATTCTCCTTTTCCATCCAGTGTGAATCACAAAATAAATTCATTCAAGAATCTCCCTCACTTTTATGTTCATAGTGTTTCGACTAAGTCTGTCTTAACTCTCCACATGATGTCATTACAGTTGCAGTCAGTCAAGGCAAGATGATGGAGGTGTCTCTGATTTTTGTTTGAGCAATATAGGCTACACAGGTATGAAATCGTTTTCTTCAACCTTTAATTCACAGCATTAGTAATGGGAGTCAAATCCTAATATGTGGGACTGTGGGAATCACGAAGTTACACTGAATAATATATAGCCTGCTTGATTCTTGAAGGACTTAGAAAGGATTATTAAGTTAGTTGTCCACATGTCCCTACTCGCCAGCAATACATCTCCATTGACCCCTGACTACGAATTCAAAAAAACTATCCATGATGTGTAGTTCCAGACCTTGATTAATGGTAGACTAAATGTGGGAGTTGGAGAAGAATTATTGTGCTTCAGTGGGAAAGTCCCATGCACGTTCAGCTCTAAGTAGCTAACTGTGGCACTTATCTCCTTTTTTTTGTCTCTCATTATTCAGGTTTTACCCTTTTGAAAACCTCACTAAGATGATCTTATTAGCGTTTTTTAATGGAGAATTGTGATTTCCAGGAATTGTGAAAGATTTGGCCAACTTCCACACAACCAGCTAGATAAAACTATAATGAAACCAATGCTATGCGATATCAAAATACCCATTTGAAAATACAATTTAATGTAAATATAGTTCTTACTCCCTCCGTCCCAGAAAGATTGTCCCATGAACTTTAGCTCACAAATTAAGGAAATGGTGTGATGATTGAGTATATAGGTAATGATGACCCCCTTTATAGGGTGAGTCATAATGTTGGGTGAGGTGGTATGAGTTAATGGAATGGCAAAATGGTAAATACTTTAACTTAGTAGGGACAAAGTTGTAAAAAGAGATAGACTAAAAAGGAAAGTTGAGAAATGGGACAATCTTTAAGAACCTACCCAAAAAGGAATACGGGACAATCTTAGTGGGACGGAGGGAGTATGTTTTATTCGTTAGAATTATCACTCGGGTCATATTAAATTGATTCACTTGTCGAACGGTGTAAATACGACTTGACTAATGTGATTACTAATTTGATTAACTAACCAGCTATGACTACTAAATTAGTATTATATAGAGTAATCATTTATATATTTTTTTTATCACCTGGATTTTACGGGGGTTGTAATCTACCTCGTGGAAAAAAAGTGTCCTCATAGTTTAAACCATCCTCACTAAGGATTCTAATCTGTACTTCTTTACACGATTCTATCATGTCTATTCCTTATGCATGCATGATTTTTAACATAATTGAGAAAGGTTACGTACTCGTAGGATTACCTCAGACAAAAAGCTTCATGGCTTCTTTTGCTTCCCGTGTAGCCTTCTTGGTGTGAACCTGCTATCCTCCATGGATGGAGCTTGATGAACCATACTCAAGGAGTAAATAGAAGGAGTATTGTTATTGATATTTTGTATGTTTGTAAAGTAGTTACCTCAGTTAGTTACATACACAATATATATATATATATATATATATATATATATATATATATATATAAAATACAGGTTAGTTACTTAACTCTAACGACCTAACTAGCCTAGGTTAACTAGCTATAGTTACGAGTTAGTTGCAGCATATCTCTAGCTTCAGTCTGGTGCAGCTCGATATGAGTCATCTGTTTCACACGCCCCTCTCGAGCTGGATTCCAGATTGAAGTTATCTGATTTACACGCCCCTCTCGAGCTGGATTCCAATTTGATTCCAAGTTGTTCAGATTGAAGTTATCTTCCATTCCTATGTCCTTGATGATGTCAATGACATATTTCCTTTGATTGAGTAGAATGCCAGCCTCATTTCTAGCCATTTCTAACCCAAGAAAATATCGCATAAGTCCTAGATCTTTGATTGTGAATGTAGTATCTAGGCTTTCTTTGACACTTTGAATGATGGTATCATCTGATCCCGTGATGATCAAGTCATCAACATACACCAATATGACAGTAAATGCACCATTACTCTCTTTGGTCTGAGTGAATAGAGAATAGTCCTTTGATTGCTCGAATTTGAGTCCAATCAAATGCTTAGTAAGTTGAATATTCCATTGTCTCGAAGCTTGTTTGAGGCCATATAATGACCTTTTTAACTTGCATACATGACCTTTAGGGATTTTGTTATAACCCTCCGGTGGTTTCATGTATACTTCTTCCTCAATATACCCATGCAAGAATGCATTGTTTATATCAAGTTGGTGTAATGGCCATCCTCTAATTGCAGCTACAGCAGGCAGTGCACGCACTGTGGTGAACTTTGCAACCGGTGAGAATATGTGTTTATAATCTTTATCTTGCACTTGATTATATCCTTTTGCAACTAATCGTGCCTTGAACCTTTCAATGCTCCCATCTGCTCTATGTTTAATTTTATAAACCCATTTTGAGCCTATGGCTTTCTTTCCTGGAGGTAATTCTGTCACAACCCGGGTATGATTTTGTTCTAAGGCCTTGATCTCAAGATCCATAGCATCAACCCATCTTTGGTCTTGATGAGCTTCTGCAAATGTGTGAGGTTCATGCTCACCAAGAACGTGGTATAAAGAAGCTAAATACCCTTTATCAAAGCAAGTCAAAGCTTGAATGACAGTGTGAGTGAAGTTCACTGATGCAGCAGGCGTGAACTCTATAGTAGGTTGATGAGCAGTGTATAAAGAGGTATGAAAACCCTGCAACCTAGTAGAGATTGTCCTTGTGCGAGTCGATCTTCTACAAGGTGCACCATGATTATTCTCAGGAACTTGGTCATCAGTATTTTCCTGAATTTGGTCAGTGATATTACCAGTAGCACTATGATGTTCTCTAACTGCACTTAGAGGAGAAGAATTGTTCAGTGGAATATCATCAGAAGAATTCTGAACTGAAATAGGAGTCCCAGAAGTATAATCAGAATCAAAAACTTCAGGTGACAAAACAGTTTTACTGGAGGATTGAGTCTCTTGGAAAGGAAAAATATCTTCCTTAAAACCAACATCTCGACTAGAAAACACAACATGTGTTTCTAGATCATATATCTTGTACCCTTTTTGACCAAAAGGATAACCAATGAAAACACCTTTCCTGGCTCTAGTTCCCAACTTGTCCCTTTGTGTAATTGGAACCGTGGCGTAACATAAACAGCCAAACACCCTCAAATCCTCATACATTGGTGTTTCACCAAGAAGAACCTCAAATGGAGATTTCCATTTGAGTATAGCCGTGGGCATTTTATTGATTAAGAAGGTTGCTATGAGTAAACAATCACCCCAAAATCTTATGGGCATGTGTGCCTGTATTTTAAGTGCCCTGGCAGTTTCAAGGAGGTGTCGATGTTTCCTCTCAACACGTCCATTTTGTTGAGGTCTACCTGGAATGGAAGTTTGGTGAACAATGCCCCTCTTTTTGAACATATCATGACACTGTTCTTGGACAAATTCAGTCCCATTGTCACTCCTAATGCACTTGATTTTAGTGTCAAATTGGGTGTCAACATAATTGATGAAATTCTTAACAAGATGGGGTACTTGTTGTTTATTCTGAAGCAAGAACGTCCAAGTAGTTCTGCTATGGTCATCTAATATGGTGAGAAAGGATTGAGCACCAGAAGTTGTTTTGGTTCTATATGGACCCCAAACATCTAAATGTAAGAGATCAAAACATTTATTGGCATGGGAATCACTTCGTTTGAATGGTTGAACATGGTGTTTTGACATTATACAGGTTTGACAAAACAGAGTATCATTCTTTGACAAAGATAATCCAGACATATGCCTCATCTTATCTACAGAACTATGACCAAGTCTTTGGTGAAAAAGATCAAAATTCTGAGACAATTTACAATTATTTGCATCAGCAGTACATGGTCCTATCATGTCATAATTGCTACTGTTGTGCTCATCTTGTTGTCTAGATGGCTGTCTCTTATTGTTTCCACTGCTACTATTAGGCATGGGTAGTCTGTAAAGCTCTCCCTTTCTTGCTACTTTTGCTAGGATCACCTTACTTAAAGGGTCCTGGAACCAACATTCATGATGTGAGAAGACTACCTCAATGTGGGAATGTTCAATTAGACGACCAACTGAGAGTAAATTTTGCTTGAAATCAGGCACAATAAGAACATTATGAAGAGTTATGTTTGATGTCAACTGTACTGTGCCCATTTTATGGACCTTTTTGACACTCCCATCAGCCAATGCTACAAGAATGGGGTGAGGCAACATCCTAATATCATGTACTAATGATATATATGAGGTCATATGGTCGGATGCACCAGAATCCACAATCCAATCAAGGCATTCAATGCTATGAGAAGCAGTAAAAGCAGTAGAATAATCAGTTATACCTGCCGAATTTAGAGGTGGTAGAACTCTTGCAGTATGAGCCTGAGACCTTACCCCTTGAGCCCCTTGAGAACTGTTAATTGCCTTTAGAACTTTGTCAGCAACCTTATCAACAAGAGACATAGCTTTTGGAGACTCCTCATAATACTCTTCATCATAGTCCATGTCATATTCATCATCCAGAGGGTTGTTAGGATTGTTTGCTGTGTCATTGTCAGAATATACCATAGCATCAGCATTATTTGCAGTAGATTTCTGCTGACTACGCCCTCCCCTCTTCAGTTGTGAGCCTCGTCCTCTTCCTCTCTGTGATTGGGACTGACTGTTCTGACGTTTCTTCTTGAGATAGCACTGAGATTCTACATGACCAAATTTTGTGCAGAATGCACAAGTCTGCAGATGATAGCAGTCTTCTCTGAGATGACCCTTTTTGGTGCAATGTGTGCACACTTTGGATGCTTTGTCGCTCGTATTTGAGTCGAATTTCAACCTTTTCCACACACTTGTTTCAGTACCTGGCTGTTGTTGTCCAGTGTATGCATTGGCATTGGTCATGCTATCAAAAGAATCACTGATTTCCTTCTGCTTCTCAATGCGCTGTAAGATCCCAAGAGCTTTGTTAATGGGAGGGAGTGGTTCCATGGTGAGAATTGTGCCTTTAATGTTCTCATAACTGGTGTTCAATCCCATGAGTAACTGAATCAGCTTGGCCTGCAATTCCCTGTCAACCAAACGCTTAAACATAGCACAAGTGCAGGAATCAATTGCTCCACACGTGCATTCAGGAATCGGATCTACAGCATCTATGTCTTCCCAGGTTCGCTTCAATCGACTGTAGTAATCAATTAGAGGATAATTTTCTTGTGATGTGGAACCTAGATCCTTCTTGAGCATATACAATTCAAGTCCATTCGGTTGTCCATAACGCTCTACCAACTCTGACCAAAGTTGTTTGGATGTATGAACATACTTGAGATTTTCTCGAAGTCCAGGTTGAATCGAGTTCAATATCCAGCGTGTGATCATCAGGTCGCATCGCAACCATTGGTGATACTTCTTGTCCTTCTTTTCAGGTAATCGACAAGTACCGGTAATGAATCCGTCCTTATTCTTCGAGGTTAATGCCATGAGAACGTCTTTCTTCCAATTGAGGAAATTGTTTCCATCGAAGAGAACATCAACCAGAACTAGCGTAGGTTGATCAGATGATGACATGTATAGCGGATCATCATAGAAGGCATACGATGATGCTTGCTCAGAATTCTCAATAGTATCAGGCATTTTTAGGTCTTTTGGATTTTTTTTAGGTTTTTAGGTTTTTCAGAATTGATTTGGGGAAAACAATGGCGAAGTACAGAAGTTTAAATCTAAAACTGAATTTCGATAGAAATATGCAGAAACCTAAACTTCAATTGAAATATGCGAGAAAACTGGAATTCAATTGCAGATTTCCAGAAATTGAGAAGATGAAATCTGAATTTCAATCGAAATATGCAGATTATTGTAATCTAATCAATCATTGTAAACGAAGTATGATAATGCGGAAGCAAATGTAACAGAGTTTCAGGATCTTGTAACCTGCTCTGATACCATGTGAACCTGCTATCCTCCATGGATGGAGCTTGATGAACCATACTCAAGGAGTAAATAGAAGGAGTATTGTTATTGATATTTTGTATGTTTGTAAAGTAGTTACCTCAGTTAGTTACATACAATATATATATATATATATATATATATATATATATATATATATATAATACAGGTTAGTTACTTAACTCTAACGACCTAACTAGCCTAGGTTAACTAGCTGTAGTTACGAGTTAGTTGCAGCATATCTCTAGCTTCAGTCTGGTGCAGCTCGATATGAGTCATCTGTTTCACACTTGGTATCGTGGCTTATAACTGTAACACCTTTACTATCTTGGTTTCTCCTCACTCACACATCTATGTAGTTGGGACGTTAAAAATGTTGTGACACATTCCAAGGATAGTGGTAGGGCTGGCTTATAAGCCACTCTCCAACTCTTCTAAGATTTCGTATGAACATATGTGTTTCGGCCTTAGCTTGCCCATTGCCCATCCCAAAATGCATCACACCCTCATGGGTGACACTCTTAAGAGCACTTTGTCTCCTACTTCAAACTCAATACTTTTTCTATGAAGATCGGCGTAGCTCTGTCTTGGACCGCTTTCATCTTTTGTTGAATGACCTTTACTTGTTGGATCATTTCCTATGCCATTTGTGGTCGTAACACCGTGCTGTCAGTCAAATTGCTGCACAAGTCCACGTTAAGATATCTCTAGCTTTACTGCATACAGGAAATGAGGTGTGTAATCACCAAGCAATAGATACTTAGTGTTATTTCTGGATTTTCTGCTATCTAAGTCACCGTCCAAGTCACACAAACACCTTCACGATCACAATATTCCAAATCAAGTGAACATCACTGATAGCATGCATGGTCCTTGTATGATAACTTTATTATGGCGTAGTTGTATTTGAATAATAGGGTTCTAAATGTTGAGTAAACTTTAATAAAAGTAGTAGTTTTTCCCCCTTTCTTTTTGCAGGTCACTATGTTGTGATTTGTGGGTATGATGCTGACAGAGACGAGTTTGAAATCAGAGACCCAGCCAGCTCGAGGTACTGCCTTCATGGCTTCATTTTTTTTCACCATCTTCTTGCCGTTTCTTCCTTTTGTTGACTAGAATTGTCTTTTTGGATCCTTTCCCCTTGAGATGAATCTGAGCGTGCCGTATTTCAGTGCTCTTTTTGAATTATTTAAGGGTTTCATGAGAATTCTGTGCCATATGCAGTAAATATGAAAGAGTGTATTCAATGCACTTGGATGAAGCTCGGAAATCTTTTGGCACTGATGAGGACCTTCTGTTGGTAATTGTCTTGAAACTCCATGTGTACCGACTCTTCACTTCGTGTGTCATACTCATGTGTGCTAGGCAGTCAAGGATATGGGTAAAGTCTAGCGATTCCAAGGATTTCGACAATGGGGGGGAATTAATACTAACATTTATATTGTTCTCGTTACACTTATTTAAAACGGTCTTATTTTTATGAAACCATGGGACTAACCAAGTACTCCTACGAATTACTCCCTCCATACCACAATAATCTTCTCAGTTGATTATTATACCCCTCACATTCTAATAAAAGTGAGAAGAACTTAGTGGTATAGAGGGAGTAGTAAAGAAGAATACTCGCAACTATTTACAAGAGTAAAAATTAGTAGTAATAAATACAGTACTCCGTATATGGATTACTATAAATAACTGTTCACACAATAGGTCAGTGTGTTAAAAATAATCTCTTGAGTACTGGAGTAGCAATTAAACACTACGGAGTACTTTTTATAGATAGATGTGTCCACAATATTGGTGTTGCTGACTACTGCTTTCATAATTGGCTACAGATTTCAGTTGAGCCCAGATATGATGAAGAAAATATTTGCTATACCAAACAAGATGATCAAATTGGCAGCAATCTATGACGCTTCTGTCCAGAGCAACTCGTTTATAACATACAGCAAATATCAGTGAAGGTTGTATAGCATTTCTGTGTAATCGTTCATCTCCTATCCTGCAGTTTCAACATTATAGCAAAATATACATCTGTAACTCTGTAAATTCATATTCACATGTACATACATAGAATAGTATCATTATTGGTAATTATCGTCTTTGAGATTTGCCATTTTCATTTTCTTATGTGCACCAAATACTCTTCATTGATACATTAACTGAGATTGTCGGTAGTTAAAAGGATTGCTCATGTCAACTCATTCTTAATTTCTATTTAGTTTAACATGTCAACTCATTCTTAATTTCTATTTAGTTATGCACAAATTATATTATACAATCGTTGTATCATGCAATAGAACTTAAAATTAAGAATTTACTAGATTAAAGCCCGTGCGTTGCACGGGGTAGTTGGTTTAATAACTTTAATTACATTGATGATATACATTCGTTAAATAAGAAACTTAATCAAACTATGTCATTACAATAAATAAGATGATCACATGATATTAGTAATAAGTGCTTATTTTAAAACTCAAAAGAACACATGATTGCTCTTATTTATAATATAAAATTTCATCACCTTATTATAAATTTTTGATGTGAAAATAATTTTACGTTTGTAGTCTTATTAAGAGATTTTTTAAGACTCAAAAGTTTTTTTATTGATATCTAAGAATGAAAGATTAGTCTTATTTATAATATAAGATTCTATCGCCTCATCATAATTTTTCGATGTAGGATAATTTACTCAAGGTTTATAGTCTTGAGAAATCTGCTCTTAAAACCCAAAAAAACGCACGATTACTCTTATTTATAATATAGAAGGATCGCCTTATTTTAATATTTTTGATGTGGGATAATTTTAGGTTTGTAGTCTTTTTAAAAGCTTTTTAAGACTCAAAAGATTGTTGGTTGATATTTAAAACCGAAAAATGACTCATTTATGATATAGAATTTCATCACTAAGTTAAAAGGACAAACAATTACTTTTTATTTATATAATCAAATTTGATCATCTTATTATATACTAGTTGGAAAGCCCGTGCGATGCACGGGCCGATTTCTAAGTACCTCACACACAAATACATTTTCAGTTACATATTCGTACCAATATTCATTTCTTACCTTTGTAGAAATTTTCGATGTTCTTAAGAACTTTTTGTATAACTCAAAAGATTTCTGTTTTTATATCTAGAGACGAACGATTATTTTTATTTACATAATAGAATTTCATCAACTTCTCGATGTGGGATCATCCTACCTCAATTTATAACCTTAAGCTAAGAGTTGTTATAAGACTCAAAAGTTTTTTATTATTATCTAAAAACGAATGATTTCTCTTATTTATGATATAAAATTTCTCACCTCATCATAATTTTTCAATTTTGGATAATTCAACTTAGAGTTATACTCCGTAGTACTCTTCAAAACTTTTTTTTGACTCAATCAAAAGATTTCATGTTGAAATCTAAAGACGAATGAAAACTCTTAATTATACGTAGTATTATTTTTTGATGCGTTTCTATTTAAATTTATAGTCTTATTAAGAGTTGTTATGAGCTCAGAAGATTTTCTGATTAATATCTAAAAATGAATGATTTCTCCTTATGTATGAAATAGAATCTCACCTCATCATAATTTTTTTGCTATTTTTAAGATACAAAAGATTTCAGATTCATAACTAAAGACGAATGGTTACTCTTAATTACGAGTATATAATAGAACTCCATCAACTTATTATAATTTTTCGATGTATGATATTTCTACTTAAATTTATTGTTTTAAGAACTTTTTTAGGACTCAAAAGATTTTTGGTTGATTTATAAGGATGAATGATTACTTTTATTTATAGGAAAATGATAAATACAGTCCTTAGGATTGCATCTAAGAGTGTAAAAGAGAAAAAAAATTCTTAATAGTTGTATTAATTGCATCGATGTATGTGTAGTTTATTCTTTAATTTTTAACTTTATACCAAATTGAGAAGGTATTAAAGGCTTAAAAACAACCTTAAGGGTTGTAGTATTTAACATAACCCTTATTTATATAGTAGAATTTCATCCCCTCATTAAAATTTCTCGATGTGGGATAATCTTGCTTAAACTTAAATTTATAGCCTTAAAAACTGTTATAAGACTCAATTTTTTTGGTTAATATCCAGAAACGAATGTTGTCTCTTATTTATGATATATAATTTCATTATCTCATCATAATTTTTCGATGTCAAAATAATTAAGTTTACAGTAATCTTTAGAACTCAAAAGATTTCATATTAATATCTAAAGACAAATTATTATAGTACTCAGTAATAGAATTCCATCAACTATTATTATTATTTTCCAACGTGAGATATTTCTAGTTAAATTTATAGCCTTAATAGATGTTTTCTCTTATTTATGATGTAGAATTCCATCACCTCATCATAATTTTTCGATGCAGGATAAATTTACTTAAGTTTATAACCTAAAGAACGCTTTTTAGAACTAATTTTTTTATTGATATCTAAATACAAATGATTACTTTTATTTTATATAATAGAATTTCATCCATTTATTATTAAGTATTATAATTTTTTGATGTGAGATAATTTTACTTAAATTTGTAGTCTTAATAACTCTTTTTAGGACTCAATTTTTTTTGTTAATATCTAAAGACGAATTATTACTTTTATTTATATAATAAAATTTCATCACCTCATTATAGTTTATCGATGTGAGATAATTTTAGTCTCACTTCTGTTTTTGACATTATTCACAAATAAAGAAAATCTTCAATATTCTTGACAATCTATAAGAGGGAATATAGTCACGTGAGATCTTGTGTGTTTAGTCGTTATGAGTATATATTATAAATATCAAACTTTTATATTTTTTTGCTAATGTATATTTGATATTGATGGTGCAAAACGCATCTCGACAAATGTGAAAAAGCAGATGTGAGCATTGGATATGAATAGAGGGAATATGTAATAGTTTCACCGTTTACATTATTTCTTGGATGTGGGAGAAAAACACATTAAAACTTACTCTGACATTTTTTCGAACAAAAAATACAATACTTATGAGACTCATTTTAAAAAAAAATATTTACCTAATGACCAATGATGCCTCTTATTTATTATAATCACGTCTCGTTATTATAATTTTTCAATGTGAGATAATTTTTTACCGTTTTATATATATGTAAACAACAAAATTATCGTAATTTTATATTTTTGGAGTTTCTAATATTGATTATAGGGTGAATAAATAAATACTCGTAAATATTTAAAAATTCGTCAAATAGAACTGATTACACGTTACACGCGGTTTCTGTTAAAATTTTGTAATATTTTGAGGTGATAATTGACTGTTTATATAGTGGTAATTTTTTTAATCCTTGGTGTAGTAGAATTGTGTTTTCCTATACGAATCTAATATCGCTTAAATATGAGGTGGGGTAGGATTAATTTATCCTATACAAATTTCTATATTCTTATTTAAATTAAAAAAAAATATTAAAACTTTTTATTAAATAATAAAAAAACTCCGACCAATCATATCGCTCGAAAAGTTCCTACTTTATTAATATAATATTGATATATATTGGTTGGTTGATTGATTGATTGATTGATTGATTGATGATTAGTTGTGATTGAAAATTAAAACCGCAAGATCTTCAAAAAAAAAATTAAAACCGCAAGTACTACGAATGATGAATTTTATAAAATATGTCTTGGAGAGGAAATTGAATGGATCAGGTCGAGTTTGGGTCATGTCCGGGTTGGGTCTTGTCGGATCAATAATTAGCGGTTTGACTTAGGCGTGATTAATACATTTTAAAACATTTTTATTGAATATTTAAAAGTTATTTTTTTTTTGTTTTCTTAACGATGTTTGGTTATGAATATCTGGCGAAAAAACAAAATAATATATGAATTTAAAATTATTTTTTTATCTTCATTGGATCACATCAGGTCAGCTTTTGGGCCGGGTTATTTTTGGGTCGGGTCGGGTCGGGTCAGATAATTTATCAAGCCATTTCGGGTTACGGGTCGGGTATGGGTTCGGGTCGGCCTGAAGCGGGTCATATCAAGTTATGGGTCATCATCGGGTTGGGTCGGGTCGGATCATGTCAATACATTTTCAGGTCAGATCAGGTCAATTTTACTCGCGTTTTGGATTGGATCGGGTCAGATTTGCCAGCTCTAGGCTCTAGCTAATATAAGTAGATACTCCGTAATTAACTTTTGATGTCTGATGGGCTATCCAGTTGATCAAGCCCTACCCGATTAATAATTTGGGTAGAAACTATCCAACCCAAAAAAAACAAATTCATCACTTAAACCGACTAAGTAACATCTTGAGACTTAAACCCGACTAAGGAACATCTTGAGTCTTGACTCTTTCCCGTTCTTTATTCAAAATCGTCTTTTTCCCGCTCTTTTTTTACTCTCCACCGACAATAGAAACGGAGTGTGTAATATATATAGAAGGAGAAGGAGAAGAAAAAAAAGTAAAAAATAGAGAGAAAGAAATACAGAGAAAGAAAAAAAAGATAAGAGAAGGATAAAGATGGTTTGTAAGGTGATGGTGAAGGAGATGGAAAAGACGAAGATGAAGGAGATGGAGAAGATGAAGATGAAGGAGATGAAGAGCTTGGGCATAAGGAAAACAACTGTCTTTAAGAAAGCTAAAGAGCTGTCTGTTCTCTGTGATGTTGATCTTCTCATCATCATGTACCCTGATGCGCATCCACAGTCACAACCGAAAGTATGGTGTTCCAAACCCGACGGTGCCTCCGAAATCGTCTCTCGCTATCTCGCTCACAACAAACTCGGTAAGAACAACAATTCTCAACTCCCAATTTTCGATTCCAATTCCAAGAAAGTGATGGGTATTATGTCTAAATATGATAATAATGGGTTTATTCATAATCTGGGTATTCATGATTTGAACAACTTATTAGCTCATGCTTTGCCGACCAAACTCGAACATATTACGCACATAATTAAATCAATGAAGAAGTTGGATGTGGGTGTTAACTCTATTAATCAATCTCATGTGTATGAGTTTCCTGATGTTATCCCCTGTGGTGATAATACTTACACACCCTCATTGGAGTGTCCTAATAATATGGATATGGATTGTGTTGATTGGTTCAATCTGGGTGATTTGGGATCATTTGGAGGGTTTAATTACTCTCATCAACAAGGTACCCTTGAGAGTTTGATTGGATTTCAAGATCCTGTTGTTGGGTGTGACCTCGATTCTTATGTTCGGAGTTTGTTGGGGATTGAAGAAGAAGAAAAAGAAGAAGATGTTATTAACTGTGAAACCCCTGCTGCTGCTGCTGATGCTGAATGTGGGATCAACTCTTCTTCTTGTTCTGATATGAATGATGCTCAGAGTTTCTGTCAAAGCCCTGCTGATGAATCTGGGATGGACTCTACTTGTTTTGATAAGAATGATAATCACAGTTTGTGGGGTGCTGATGAATGTGGGCTCATGAATTTCGGTGATAATGATGATGATTGTCAGGGTTTGTTGGGATTTGATAACAATGTTGAAAGTGGGATGGAAACGGAGGATGATCTGCATAACCTCTTGATGCAATTCGAGGTTGACGATTTTAGGAAGGATGAACAGGTGATGGGGTTTCAGGGTTTTAATGCTGCTGCTCATCAGTCCATTGCTGTATGATCCAGTCACATACTGTATCATTCATTATTCTTTTATTCTTTATATCATATTCATCTGTTTCTGAAAATCAGTGAGATTTTGTATACAATTTTGGCTTCAGTTAACTTAGGTTTGATTCTGAGGGAGTTTAGGGGGAAGATTTTGTAAGGTACAACCATAAGAAAGTAAACTATTTGTTTTTTTTTTTCAGGAAATAGTAGTGAGGTTGAGAATAGTCGGTAATCTAGGAGCTCTCTTTTGTAACGATTTGGAAAAATATTGATTGATTGATGTAACCATTTTTCCTCGTTGCAATTTGCAACGAATGACTCGTTTCTTGTTCAATTGTTGTTCATATTAATGCAATCTCGAATCTCTTTATTATGTTGTTGTTGTTTATTAAATGCAATGATGTACTGATTTAGCTTGACATTGTGAAGGTCACAACATAATCCAACTGTAAAACTCATCTATTTGAATACATAACTGTACTGGGTAACACATTAAGCAAGGTTATGTGATTTGGTTTTCGGCCAGAACTCGTCATTAACTTGAACAAGAACATAGCTTGTGAGACCTATAGCCTGTGATCATGGAAGTCCAAGAAATTACACATTTTTCCGTCATAGTACTGAAAACCAATTCAGCAGGCATCTACATGATTACAGCTAAAATACATGCTAATCAAGGCATTAGCTAACACGATATCAGTGGAAAACCCAAATTTTATAGTGCCATCCCTTTTGACGAATGACTGGGTTCACTAGTTGAAAAGCCCGTGCGGTGCACGCGTCGATTTTTATATGACATCAAGTTAGTAGGCATAATAGTAAACGAATATTATCCACATACGTGAATGTGTTTCTAGGTAGATATTATTTGTGGTAAACGACAAATTAAATTATAGGCGTACATTATAGTAGAAAGACTAATTAAAGTTTCTCCCACACAAGTACATCTTCAACTACATATTCGTATCAATATTCATTTATATTTATATGAAATATTTATTTGTTACTCTATAAGTTTTGCATTCAACAATATTATCTACGGAGTATATTATTATTATAAATGTAATAACTAATAAATAAAATGACAAATAATATTTACGATCAATGTAAAGTAAGAGACCCAATTTGACATAGATAATTCAAAAACATATTGTACCGTAGAGTGGATATATAGCAATATGAGTAATTAAATTTCATGATAGTATAAAATGACGTGTTTATTTCTTACACAATAAATGTATAAATAATTCATCTACGGGGATTAAAATACTGCTATGATTAACTAAGTACACATAGTATTGTGCAAATACTTTGAGAAAATTTCTATAAATTCTCAAATATAAAAATTCCTTACATTATCTCACTTTCTTAAAAACAATAAAATTCTTGAATCATGCTATCAGTAATAAATTATAGTCAAATATAGCGATAATGGGTCGCTTGTTAATGATGTTGATAAAAAAAAATTATAATTAGTTACATTTTAAAAAAATTAAGAAGATTTTTCACGTATCTTGAACGAATTATAATAATAAGTACACTGATGAGGTACGTTTTGTTATTCTTAGAATTTTTTTTATTGATATAATGATATATAAGGATGATTGATTTCTTTTATTTATGATATAAAATTTCATCATCTCATCATAATTTCTCGATGTGAGATACTTTTATTTCAATTTATAGCATTAAGACTTAGAATTGTTATAAGACTCAATTTTTTTTTGTTAATATGTAAAGCGAATGATTTCTTATTTATGATATAAAATTTCATAAGCTCATACAAATTTCTATATATTCTTTATTTAAATTAAAAAATATATTAAAACTATGATAATTAATAATAATAATTATTTAAAAAATCAAAATTTTAATTTTATATTTTTCGAGGGTAAATAAAAAAATATTAAAACAATTATCAAACAGAATTGATTAAGCGTTTCACGCTGTCGTGTTGCCTTATGAGGTGATAATCGTCGGTTTTATATAGTGATAATTTTTAGAGTCTTAAATAGGGTATAATTGTTTTATTCCTATACAAATTCTTATAGTATTTTTTATTTAAATTATAAAAATTCGAGTCTGAAGTGGAGTAGGATTTTTTTCATATACAAATTTTTATATTCTTTATTTAACTAAAAAAATATATTACAAAATTTGGACCAATCATATCGCTCGAAAAGTTTCTGCTTTATTAATATATACTAGTTGGAAAGCCCGTGCGATGCACGGACCAATTTTTAGTGACAATGATAATGACATCAATTAAGTAAATCGAAGGTAAGAGTATATCTAATAGTAAATGAATATTATCCAAATACGTGAATATGTTTTTAAGGAGATAATATATGCGGTAAACGTCAAATTAAATTATAGGCGTGCATTATAGTTAGAAATATTTTTTTACTTGAACTCTTCTTACTTGAACTCTTTTTTACTTGAACTCTTTTTATGACTAAAAAGATTTCTGGTTGACGGATGCATGATTACTTTTATTTATATAATTTTTTTTATCATCTTATTATAATTTCTCGATGTGGGATAATTTTACTTCAATTTATGGCCTTAAGAGTTGTTATAAGATTCAAAAGATTTTTCGTTAATATCTAAAACGAATTATTTATCTTATTTATGTAGTATAAAATTTCATCAGTAACTCATCATAATTTTTCGATGTGTGATAACTTAATTTAAATTTATAGTTTTAAGAACTTTTTTTAGGGCTCAAAAGAATTCTGATTGATATCTTAAGAAGATGATTATTTTTATTTATATAATAGAATTTCATCACCTAATCTTAAGAGCTACTCCGTATTATAAGAATCAAAAGATTTTTGATTAATATCTAAAATACGAATAATTTCTCTTATTAATGGTGTAGAATTTCATCACCTCATCATAATTTTTCGATGTGGATAATTCTACTAAATTTATAGTCTTAAAAAGCTCTTTTAGGACTCATTTCGATGTGGATAATTCTACTAAATTTATAGTCTTAAAATGCTCTTTTAGGACTCAAAAGATTTCCGTTTGAGATATAAAGACAAAAGACAAATGTTTACTCTTAATTATATAATAAAATTCAATCAACGTAATTTTTTTTGATTCGTTAAAAAAAACTTATAATTTTTCAATGTGGGAAAATTCTACTTGAATTTATGGTCGTATTATAAGATGTAAGAGCTATGATAAGACTCAAAATAATCGATGTGGGATAATTTTACTTGAACTCTTTTTGTGACTCAAAAGATTTCTGGTCGATGGATGATTATTTATGATGTAGTATAAAATTTTATCAGCTCATCATAATTTTTCAATATTGTAATTTTTATATCACAAATAAAACTCGATGCGGGATATATATGATTTATTAAGAGCTTTTTATAAGACTTATTGTAATTTTTCAATGTGGAATAATTTTTACTTCAATTTATACCTTTAAGAGCTATTATAAGACTCAAGATATTTCTGTTGATATCTAAAGACGAATGATTACTTTTATTTATATAATTTCCTCCAAGTTTTAGTGATCTACCCATTGGAAATTGGCACAAAGTTTTTTGGTACCATTAAAATATTGAGAAATAATAAGAAGTGGTCAAGTGGTCCAAGTGGATACTCCCTCTGATTCACAAAGATCTTCCCCTTTGATTAAAATATACCTCACATATATTAAACAAAGGGGAACATCTTTGTGAATCGGAGGGAGTATGTAGTAAGGGTAGGATATCTAATGAATAAGTATAAAAACTTGTAGGAAGTAGTAAGGGTAGTATGGTAAAAATGATGGTCAAATAAGGAAAGAAATGAAATGGGAATAACTTAGAAATTTGGATGAAAATGGTAAGTGAGAAGATGTTAGAAACTTGGAGGAGTAATAGAATTTTCTCACCATATTGTAATTTTTCGGTGTGGGATAATTTTTACTCTCTCCATCCATATTTTAACTTGAGTGGAGTGGACCATATATATTGAGGAGAGAATGAAGTATGTGGTGGAAAATGAAAATTGAAAGAAAATGTGTGGTAAGAAATGATATTGCCCATAAAAAATCAACCAAAAAGAAAAAATTGTAGGTAGGATGTTTAAAGATGGACAATCCTTAAGAAAAGTAGGAAGAATAAAAATGGATAGAGGTAGTACTTCAATTTATAGCCTTAAAAGCTATTATATAACTCAAGATTTTTGACATCTAAAAACGAAAAAATTCTCTTATTGATGATGTACAATTTCATCACCTCATCATAATTTTGCGACGTGGGATAATTCTACTTAAGTTTGTAGTCTTAAAAGTTCTTTCAGGACTCAAAAGATTTCAGGTTGAGATATACGAATGATTACTCTATATTATACTCCGTATATGAGTAATACAGAGTAAAATTCAATCAACTTATAATTTTTCGATGTGAGATTGTAGACACCCGCATTTTGACTGCCAGGTGTCTATGGTAGTCTCCGACAAACACCCGATGATGATCGAACGCAAACGTGACTTGGTATAATCGGATTTGGGCTCGGAATCAATAATATCCGACATGGACTTGTAGCGGAGTAATAATCTCACAAAACAGACCTCAAATCCAGGCCCAGTGGGTCGTTCCGAGAAAAATAAGACTAATTTGGGCCAAAACCGACACCAAAAATAAATCCCGTCTTTTAGCGACCGGGTCAAAACCCGGTCAAGGACGAACCCGTCACACAAATCAGCCAAGTTCAGCTTCTAGAAGTTGGCGCCCAAATCAGAATTCAAAAAAGCAAAATCAAATCAAAAGGTCAACCCTTCCTAAATTAACCCTAATCACACAACTCACTCACCCACTCTATAAATACACCCTTAACCCCTCATTCTTTTTTTCAGAATTTTTCAGCATTAAAAAGCTTAAGAAAAAGCCTTTGGCAACTCTCTTTCACCCTACAAAATTCTACCCTAATCCTCCTAAACATCCCACACTACAACCCTAAGCAAAAACCATACAAAAAACCGAGCCATTTTACTCTCAAACAAACCGGCATACACACACACATATACACACCATAACTCACATTCATCCTCGATACTCCGGCGTTCCGTCGCTATTTACGAGTCTATTTCCGAGGCCTATACCAAACATGTATGTTGAGGGTGTCCTAAACCCCATTTCAATCCTTACTACTTTGTTACTATTTACATTTTTGCGTTATTTATGTTATAATTATACTAGTATCGTAATACTAACACTAACATAATTCTAACATTTTATTTCTCGCATACTAACTTTATTTTCTCGTTACTAACACTATAATACCGCGTATATATATATTAATACTAGTATTCGGTTTCAAATACGTTTGACTACGACGATCGCCTAAAGTCCGTCTAATCCCTTTACGAGTAACGACGGAGGTGGAGCCCTTTTGAGGAGCCCCGCCCCAATGTTCTCAAGGGCGTGACGTGATTGCAATCGGTCGTAGTTGAACGTATTCGATCCCATTTCAATTAGTGCGAAACCCGTTGACACGAAAACCGACATCACATAATCCGGAAGGATTAGTTTCGATGTCGTGACGTAGAGGGATACAATTTCGTCGCTAATTGAAATTTCTTAATCTATAAAACATAAATCGAGTAAATAAATCCGTATTGGCACGTGATTATAAAAATTGACGAGTTTTCGGCAAATAAATAACACCCGACCAGACCCACGCGCGAGTCGCGCGACCGGCCATGCGACTCGCGGGCAGGCCTGTTTGGCCGAACTCACTTTTTCATTTTTTTCGACAAATAAAAATGCCCGACCAGACCCACGCGCGAGTCGCGCGACCAGCCATGCGACTCGCGGGCAGGCCTGTTTGGCCGAGTCCACTTTTTTGTTTTCTCGACTTTCTACCCTTCTCGGTCCTTACATTAACATGCGACCTTCGCGACATACGACCATATTTTAAAACTCGTCTTTTCTTTACGACTTTTTAGTCAACGCGTGTAAAGACCATCACGTGAACCCATTTTTCTAGAACTACATCACGACACTCAAAACGACTTTGATCGACAGTCTCACACTATTAATTTTTATGTCGACGACTCTTTAGTCGTATCCGACATATAATTAATTTAGACTCCATTTCTCGAGATGATAAGTCGGGACAAGACATCGAGGCTCGAGATCGGGTTAGAATCACGCCTAGGTCTCGAACCTCCGTCCTTTGATTAATATGCAATATAATGCGTAATTAATTAAGGTTCGTCCGTCTAGCTAATTCACGATCTAGTGAACATTTATTACATACGGGTCTTTGTCGAGTCGTGTGTTTTATTTTATCACTTTTCTTATTTAGTTTACTATTTCTTTTAATCGTTATAATAATCGTTGTATTGTGAATTCCGGGTTGTATTTCCGCCCGGGTAACTTGTACGTTACTTATTTTCGAGTTTCGTTTATTTACTTGCTTATCGCTTTATAAATGAACCTCGCATGCTAAATCACTTCGACCATAATTAGATGCATTAAATGACGTAATTCACATATAATTCACATGCTTAGCCCGAAAATGCTGTTTGCATATCATTTTATCATTTTACTAACGCGCGTACACGAACACGAACGATGTCTTAGTAGAGGCCGCCATGTGCGGGCGGGGTTGGGTGTCCTTAGTGGGCTTCCCAACACGTACCCTCACCCCTTACTCAGAACCTTTGGTTTCCGGATGTCCGAAACCCTTGGCGCACGAGAGTCATTTTATATACGAAAGCCGGTGTAAACGGTATCGGTATAATAATGCAAAGGGACGAGCCCCATGAACTCTGAAATCGAAGTGGGCTTACTTTGTGTATAGCCCATGACGACATAGAGTGGGCTCGTATGGTTCCGAATAACCACAAAATTCGGTGGCGACTCCATTTTGACTTAAATTTCGAACCCGAGAACAATCTCACCACGAGATTCATTCGCCTACCCAAACCCGCGCGTGGCCGCGTCGGGGTGGACCTACGTCATGTCCACAATTTGGCGACTCCGCTGGGGATACCTGATGTACCACATGTCATCGGGGTTCCTAGGGTGAGACTCGAAGAGAAATCGTTCGAATATTAATGTACGCGCATTAGTTTAATGATTCATGCATAACCCAAATTTTGCCCGGGCCGGTTACTTGTGACCGACGTCCCACTATACCACGGTGCATTTCTACATGGGTGCGCTAAAAACATCGATGGTGGAACTCGTCTCGGTTTCGCGGCATGTCCTAAGACCAACTTGGTTTAGGGAGTCTGTCCTTCACACGAGAAAGCCATCGTTGTTGGTATAGACCCTATTTTGACCGACCGAGACTTAGTGTAAAGCATACATAAGCGTCGTTATAATGCTTGTTTGACTACATGCTACTTGGTTTCCGTGTCATTTTTCAAAAAATGTCATTTCAAAAAATGCATATTTCCAAAGATACCAAATTTTGAAAAACCCGAAATACTGTCCGTTTCGGGACCCGTTTTTTCAAAATATCCAATTTTCAAAAACTCGGAATGCCGCCGAAATTTAGGATCAACGATTTGACTCAAAATATCCTTTTCTTTAGTCGGCATGCCATCCGTTTTAACTCTCGAATTTCCGAAGCCACCCTGATTTTCTGAATTCTTCAAAATTCTAATCTCGGTTTTCGAAACTCCTTTTTCAATTTTCGAACTCTCAGAAATTCACCCATCTTTTATTCAAATTTCAAGCATCCAACCTTCCTAGTGAACCTTCTTTATTATAGGACCTACCGTCTAGCCGTGTGCCGGGTCTTTGCATAGTTTGTCGAAGGTCTATAGCGTCGAAACTCCGCTGATCCTATATCACGAGTTTCCCCCCTTTCCCGAGTCCGCCTTATCTGTCAAGGCACGACCAACCCGCGTAGGGCATACCCCTACAAAGGAAAGTCCGTCCATACACTCGAGTCAAAAGTCTGGGGAAAAGTCTCACGTGGACCTTCCTTCGAACGGGATTAGGCCCACAAAGCCAAAATCCTAAGGAAGTCGTCCCACCTACGAGTCGTCCGTCTAGGTGTCTTTCTCGAGTCTTTAGTCTTCTTTCCTAGTGTCGCTCGGGATGTACCTTTTTTTATGATTCCAAGATCTGGGTTTGGGTACTGATTACACGGTGTTCTTACAGACAGGCCACCGGCAACCAGACACGCCCGCAAGATGGCTACTTTGAACAGTCTGCAAACCTCTTTGGACGCCATGGTCGCGAAGCAAACCGACATCGAAGCCCAACTGACTGAAATGAGGGCTGGCCAAGTGGCCATCGTTGCTCGCCTAGCTACAGTAGAGCAAAGGACTCCTAATGTCGAGACCACTGGGCCTCTAGCTGAACTGGTCAGCGCAGTGCGCCGACTAGAAGAACAAGTCCATTTGACTGGGAGTAACAGTATCCACCGGGAGAATAGCCGAGAGTACTCCACGGTGAGTGACAAACTACCCGCAAACCTGAACCTTACAGGCTTGCCCATGTTTGAGGGAACTGAAGACCCGTTACTACATGTACGGGCCTTCAAGGAATTCATGGCCATCAAGGGAGTGGATTCATCCATGTTCAAGAACCTCTTTGCCGCATCTCTCGAGAAACACCCACGGGCCTGGTACTACAGGCTAGACCCGAAGAAGTTCCCTACCTGGGATGATGTGGCCACCGAGTTCGCTCGGAACTATGCTGACAACACCGAGATCCAAACCACAATGCGATCTCTGGAGGTTATGGCCCAAGAGCCGAAGGAAGGTTTTACTAAATACCTTCAACGCTGGAGGGCCGAGAGCGTGAAACTGGTTGACAAGCCCAATGAGAAGACTTTGGTGGAGGCTTTTGTCAAGAACCTTCTCCCTTCCTACCGGGTTCACCTCCGGTACGCTGTCATACCCAATTTCACCACCCTTACTGAAATGGGTATGAGGATCGAAGACGATCTGAGACTGGAAGGCCTCACTAAGGCCGCCAGCAAAGGGTACCAAGGGGCCTCTTCCTCTACCACTAAGCCACAGGCTGTCACTCGCAGCATTTTCGACGCGGTTAATCTACTAGATGCCCCATCCAAGAAGAGCACCCCACCTCGGATTTTCACTGATATAGGTACCACCTATACCTACGCCTTACAAAGGCTGTCCTCCAAAGGCCTAATCCAACCGATAGGCCCAACTCCCGAAGTTCCGGTCGAGCGACGCTCCAAGAACTACAATGCTCAGGCCTATTGCCAATACCACCGGGGCAATGGGCATGATACCGAAAAGTGTTGGAAGCTGAAACATTTGATTCAGGACCTGATCGAGAGCGGTAAAATCCCGCTACCCGGAGATAAGCCAAGAAACAAGGAGAATCCCTTCAGTTCCCATGCCATCTTTGCCGGGGAGGTGATTTATTGCTCTCACCTTATCTCCCCATTTATCCCGCAAGTGAACGGGATCTGGTTTGACGATGAGGATGATGTCTACCTCGCTAAGGGGGAAACCGTTCCCATCACCCCTGAACAGGTTCGCGAGGTCAAGACTCGAGTCCTAGCCAGTAACAACCTAGGTTGTCCCTATCTAGCCACAAGCGCTAGGGACACCCCTATCCCGACAACCATCACCGATCCACTCGGGATGGAAGTCGTCCTTGAAGAGCCTACCGCTGAAACGGCTATTATGAAACAACTGAAGAGAACCCGAGTTGACCTCACTATATGGCAACTTTTGGTCAGCTCACAAGAACATCGAGAAGCACTTACAAAGGCTCTCGATCAAGTCAAGATTGACTCTTTTGCTACCCCCGCTGAAATGGTAGCCACAGTCCTACCCCACCTAAAAGGTAAGGCCAAGGAAGGAGGCCCAATGATCACTTTCTCTGAAACCGACCTGCCGCCATTTGGGGCCTCCCACAACCTGGCCCTCTACATCACGGTGATTTGCCGAGGAAAGTACCTCCCGATGACCCTAGTCGATGACGGGTCAGACGTGAATGTTCTTCCCCTAAGGACCGCCAAAGCCCTCGGCATTACCGAGGCTGACTATATCCCGACTGCTCAAACCATCCAAGCCTTTGATGGGAGTCCAAAGTCGGTAGCTGGGGCCATAAAACTGACCATCATCACGGGCCCGATAGAAAAGGAGCTTGAATTCCAGGTGATTGATGTCACTTCATCATTCAACTTGCTCCTAGGAAGGCCGTGGATTCACGCGGTGAAAGCCGTGTCCTCCACCCTCCACCGTAAGATCAAGATGCCTCTACTCGACAATGTTATTACTTTGGAGGCAACCCCAATGACCGTGGCTAGCTGTAACGCCACGGGCCGCACGGACCTCTGGGGGTTCGACTTTGTGGGGATGATCGAGGAAGAGTACCTTTTTAGGCCTTACTTCACCACAAGCATTGACACAATGCTCCAAAACCTAGGGTACCTTCCAGGGGCTACCTCTCGACCCGACCTTCCAGCTGGGAAGATCATCGAGGTCCTCAAGGACGAAGACTCTCACTTCGGCCTTGGCTATGCTATCACTCCGGACAACGTTGTCCGAGCAGGAATCGAAAAGGCCTGCAACATCCTGAAGGGTATCCACTTGAGCCCGTACAGCCCACGGTTGTCTGACTACTTTGTCACACCCGTGTTTGGGGCTATCCAGGTTGGGCTATACCAACCCAATGCTACGCACCTCGGGACCCACTCGGCCCGGGAATGCAACTACATCCCGGATGAGGTGTTTGCCCTCATCCAGTCTGATGAAGCCAATGACGCTGAGCCCGCGCTGGGGCTGCTCTTCGGGGAAGACACCATAGCCCCGACCCCAAAAGAAGACTTGGTCAACCTGATTCTCCGCAGCAACAAGTTTGACCCGACCAAGCTGATCTCGGATGTTGGTTCCGAGACGGGAAAAAGGGCCTGGAGGAAGACTGTCAAGTGGACTGACAGTCAAGGGAAGATCTACAAGCTGGTCACCGGAGAGGGAGACATGCCTGAGTCTGAGTCCGAGTCTGAGTCGGAGTCTGAGTCAGAGTCCGAGGTCGAGTCTAGGGAAGTCGGTGCTAGAGTCACTCCTGTAACCCCTCTCCCTTCTATCATTCCTGCTGCTGGCACTTCGGGGTCTGTCCCGAGTGCCTTACCAGTTCCGCCACTGACCAATGATCAGATGGCTGCTCTCTTTGAGCTGTTTTCCAAATTTTCAATCAATAATAACAACCGTTCTGCTTACGACTTGTCTCTTTTAAATTCAGCTTTCAAAAATGTTTTATGCTATGACATTGAGAAATCCGACGAACAGGTACCCTTACCTCCACATCTGATCGAGCAACTAGAGCAAAGGGAATCCCGTAATCCGGTAATCGAAGAGACCGAGTCCATAAACATGGGAACAACCTTAGAGCCTCAGATGCTTAAGATAGGGTTATCCTTAGATCCCGAGGAAAAACAACAATTCATAAACCTCCTCCAAGAATTCAAAGATGTCTTCGCATGGTCCTACAAGGACATGCCGGGGATAGACCGGAAAATAGCTGAGCACCACATACCTATCAAAGACGGGTGCAAACCGGTCAAGCAGAAGCTTCGTCGAATGAGGCCCGAATGGTCTCTCAAGGTGAAAGAAGAAGTCGATAAACAATTCAAAGCCGGCTTCATACAAGTGTCCGAGTATCCGGACTGGGTGGCAAACATCGTGCCGGTTCCTAAAAAGGACGGTAAGGTGCGGGTATGCGTAGATTTTTGGGATCTTAACAAAGCAAGCCCGAAGGATGATTTTCCGTTACCACACATCGATATACTGGTGGATAACACGGCCGATCATGCCCTTCTATCATTCATGGACGGGTATGCCGGATATAATCAAATCAAGATGGCGGAAGAAGATATAAGTAAGACTACCTTCACTACACCTTGGGGTACTTACTGCTATACCGTCATGCCATTCGGTCTCATTAATGCCGGGGCCACATACCAAAGGACCGCTACCACTTTATTACACGACATGATGCATAAAGAGGTAGAAGTTTATGTAGACGACATGATCGTCAAATCCAAAGAACGGGACGGTCACATCACCGCCCTAAGAAAATTCTTCACCCGATTGCGCAAGTACAACATGAGGCTAAACCCTCAAAAGTGCAGTTTCGGGGTAACATCAGGCAAATTACTGGGTCATATCGTTAGCCAACGAGGTATCGAGGTCGACCCAGCTAAAATCAAAGCCATTACCGAGATGCAAGCTCCTAAAACCGAAAAAGAAATAAGAGGATTTCTTGGGAAAGTCCAGTATATTAGTCGATTCATTTCCAAACTAACCATGGTATGTGAACCAATTTTCAAGAAACTGAAAATAGGGGAACGAATACTATGGGACGACAAATGCCAAGCTGCTTTCGACAAAATCAAGGAAATTCTGTCTGCTCCGCCGGTCTTAATGCCGCCTCAGCCCGGTTTGCCTCTGTCGTTATACCTAACAACGACCGAGACAGCCATGGGGGCTATGCTGGCTCAGACAGTTGACTCCGAAGAAAGAGCCATCTATTACATCAGCAAGAAGTTTTTAGAGTATGAGTGCAAATATACCATGCTCGAAAAGACATGTTTGGCTTTAGTCTGGGCCACCAAGAAGCTCTGGCACTATATGCTCAGCTACGAGGTCCATGTGTTATCCAGGATGGACCCCATCAAATACCTCTTCGAAAAACCCATCCTCAATGGCCGAATTTCTAGATGGACTCTAATGTTGGCAGAGTTCGACCTAAAATTTGTGCCATTAAAGGCCATTAAGGGACGGGTGGTAGCTGAATTCCTCGCTGACAGCCTGGTAACCGAAGAAGGACACACCGACACCTGGTCCTTCCCAGACGAAGATATTTTCCACACCGATGACGTGGGATTTATACTTCGATGGAGCGTCTAATTTTCGAGGGTTTGGAGTCGGGATACTCCTGATCTCACCAAGAGGGGAGCATACTCCCGTCTCCATCAAACTGGACTTCGATGTTACCAATAATGCAGCAGAATACGAAGCATGCATTTACGGGCTACAAGCCGCCGCCAATCTGGGGATCACAAATCTTCGGGTACATGGTGACTCATCCTTGGTCATTAACCAAGCACTGCAAAAATGGAAGACTCGGAATGCTAATCTCGTGGCCTACCAGACACGAGTAAGGGATCTCGAGAAACAATTCCAGAAGGTAGAATACATATACCTGCCTCGGGAAGAGAATCAGTTCGCGGATGCACTTTCGAAATTGGCATCTCTATTAAATATTCTCGGCCACGTGACCAGTATGCCGATTTGCGTCGAAAGACGGTCCGAGCCGGCATATATTCACGATATTGAAGACATTGAGATAACTGATCCCGAACCATGGTACCAAGCTGTGTTAAAGTACCTGACAAACGGAAAATATCCTCCCGGGACGGAAGGACGAGCCAAGAAAGCCTTACGAAGGCTAGCCACTCAGTTCATCCGTACCGATGACGGACAATTGTACAAAAAGACGGCACAAGGGGCT
Organism: Agrostemma githago; assembly: GCA_958450325.1. NCBI lineage: Eukaryota > Viridiplantae > Streptophyta > Magnoliopsida > Caryophyllales > Caryophyllaceae > Agrostemma > Agrostemma githago. The sequence goes on along the minus strand of OY288244.1, from coordinate 20,649,142 downwards.
CTTCTCCTTTGTGTTGATAAGTATAAGGCTGAAAAGGTCATGGCCGAAGTACATGATGGTGAAAACGGCCCACATATGAATGCCCACATGCTGGTCCGAAAAATCATGAGGCTCGGTTATTACTGGAATACTATGGAAGCCGACTGTCAGTTATATGTCAAACATTGTCATAACTGTCAAATCTTCGGCAATGTGCAACATATGCCGTCATCTTTGCTCTACACCATGACGTCACCCTGGCCGTTCTCAACATGGGGTATCGACATAATCGGGAAAATAAATCCCTCTGGTACTGGTGGGCATTGCTTTATTTTAGTAGCTATCGACTACTTCACCAAGTGGGTCGAAGCTGAATCATATCGCATCCTCAATGCTAAACATGTTGCCAAGTTCATCCAGAACAAGATAATATGTCGGTATGGGATCCCACATGAATTCATCAGTGATCACGGGACTCATTTCGAAGCTGAGACCGCAACCTTGCTGACTAAATATAAAATTCAAAGGCACACGTCCTCGCCTTATCGTCCTCAGACGAATGGAGCAGTGGAGGCGGCTAATAAAACCATTGTCACCATACTCAAAAAGATGGCTGATAATTACCGGGATTGGCCCGACAAAATACCTTTTGCCCTATGGGGGTACCGGACGTCAATTCGCACCGCAACCGGGGCAACACCATATTACCTAACCTATGGGATGGAAGCAGTCCAGCCCGTCGAGTTGGAGGTACCGTCCCTCAGAATTCTGTTAGAAAGCCAAGTGCCCGAGGCTGACTGGGTTCGAGCGCGGTATGACTCGTTGGTTCTACTAGATGAGCGACGAAATCGTGCCCTCAACAATATCCAAATCTACCAGAAGAGGATCCAACGGGCCTTTAACAAGAGGGTAAGGCCCAGAAACATTAAAGAAGGGGATCTAGTCCTTAAGTCTATTCGAGCTTTACTACCGGTTGACCCAAGGGGAAAATTCAAACCCAACTGGGCTGGACCGTATCTGGTAAAGAAAATTTTATCAGGGGGAGCAGTGATGCTGACGGACCTGGACGGGAATGAGTTCGTCAACCCAACCAACCTGGACCAGCTGAAGCGTTACTACCCTTAGCCATTTCTCAATGTCATTAGCAAAATTTATCAAAATCTTTTTTTTACAAAAAGCTAGTCAATGAGCTAGAATTATTTATTCTACTGTCACAAAACATCTTGAACCAATAGTCTTGGTGTAATTCGAGATTGCAAATTTACTAAGCCTGAACTACGTTTGGTTTGATTCTGCTAATTGCGGATACGTAGGCAGCCCCTCAAAAGGGCACAACCAATGCAATCGAGAAAAGACAGGAACGGTTTAATAATAAACTTTTTTTATTAATTCAAAAAAAAAACCCCGATAAACTCGGGAGATTACAAAATGCAGGAATTCAAAAATACAAAAAAAACACACGACCAAAAAATAGTAATAATACTTAAATAGTAATAAAGCTGAAGGACTCGGCATTCAGGGCATCTTGCCTTTCCCCTTGTCCTTAGCCTCCTTAGCCGTCCACTGGCGACGACGCGGAGGGGAGCGTTCCCGAATCACCACGGGAACCTCTCTGGCTCGGGCTCGCCCGTTTGAGCCCGAATCCTCCATCACCTCGATAGGCCCAAGTCGGGCCCTCACGGCCTCAGGAAGCCGGTCACGCGGACCCAGTCGGTCCCGGGCCGCCAGCCTAGGGCCAAGGCGTCTCTCCAAATCCGTCTGGGGGCTTGGCCGCCCCCGTTTGCTGCTAGAACCGACCTCCTTAGATCGAGTCTTAGTTTGTGACTTAAGACCCGACTCTTCCCGGGCTACAGCTTCAGGAATATCTCCCCCAACGAAGAGATCCCTGTTATCTTTCGCCGTCTCGCGGCGAACCAGTTCAAAGGCCTCATCAAGCTTCAAGGCCTTGCGAGCTTCCTCGGACTCCTCAGAAGTCCATTTCTGGTAAGCCCTTGAAACCCAAGCGGATTGGCAAGGGCTGGGTATAGTCCATGTGGGACGAGTGAACCATCTTTGCAACCGGGTGTCGCACATAGCGTCCGTCAGTTGGAGCGAGACGCTGATAATGGCTTCAGTCTCAGGAATGCGCTGAGACGAACCGAACTGCCTCAGGATACGGTCCGGGTAAATGTGAACTGTCCAGTCAAGGGACAGAATCACCAGATAGCGCGAGCTTGGTCTCTCTTGGCCAGCCCCGTCAGCCTAGAAAGAAACCACCAAGCGACAGTCCACCTTATAAAGGGACCCCCGTGGAACACCAGCTCCTCATCCCAATAGGCTCGGTTTATTAGATGACTCGAGCTTATCCGACGCCTTCGGGAGCTAAGCTGACTGCTCCGATAGTTAGGAATACTTGGAGGGGGCTCTATGATTGATAGTCGCTCCGACAGCCATATCTGAAAAGAGTACGCGAATTTCAAAAGCAACAGAAGAGTTCGCCAGATAACTTGCAAGGATCCCGCGAAAAAAAAAAAAAAAACGTGTATACCTGCAAAATACGAGTACTCCCCGTCAGTGGTCGGGTCGGATCAAGTCGCCTAGCATCTAGACCCATGATAATCTCCCCAGTGGCTAGCCAGGCAGGGCTATGACCAGTCTCCATCTGATCAACCACTCCAATCAACCTAATTTGACCCCTGCATGAGTCAAGTTCCATCAGCCCTTCAAAGACGTAACAGTGCAGCATGCAAAAGGCGAACGCCCTACGCCTGTGAGTAGGGGTGGCCCTCACATCCCGGCTGTTCATAAACTTGTCGGTCAGGTCAAATAGGGAAACAGTATCCCCTGCACCATCCGATCTGTCTCGGCATGAGACAGACCCAAGAATTCCCTTAGCCTCCTCCTCGGATCCGGGTAGAACGAGGGAATGGCAGGCTGGACAGCTAGGCCCCAATCTCCTATGGCTGCGACTTCCTCAGGAAGAGGGCATATCTCCCCCCGTGGGAATGCGAAGGCATGATGGGTAGTATCCCAAAACGACAGACAGGCGTCCAAGAAGTGTGGGTCAACTATCAGTCGTTGGAAGGGAAACAGACTTACAATTCCCATCTGAGTCAGCCGAATCTTTTCCTCGTCCCGAAAGTATTGGGACCAAGCAAGAAGCATGACGGTTAAATGATCGATACCCATGGCAGAAGTTTCTAACTTTCTTGAAAGTCTAAAAAGGTTTTGAGAAGTATAAGAAAGAATTTGAGTTAGGATGCAAAAAGCTGAAGCAGGGAGACCTATATTTATAATAGGAAACCCGCCAGTAACCCTAACTGCTGTGCCTCCTCAGCTAATCTGGGCCCTATGCGCGCGCAGGCCTGATTTCAAACAAGAAACCCAGAATAGGAATCAAGTCGTCCCGAGCTTTCCTAATTTTTTTTTTCCTAAAATTTTCTGTGTCAAAAATTATGATAGCATCCTTTTCAAAAAATCGTGGTATTTTTAAAAAATTCGGTAGCTTTCCTCCCCAGCGCGAGTAAGTGTTTTGCCTATGTGTTACATACAAATTGTTATGTGTCAAGCATACAGGTACACCCCAGACTTCAGAAGCAAGTCTCCACAGAGCTATTTTATCCCCCAGCATAAGTCGGTGATTCCTCCGAGATGCTACATCCAAGGCAGGATGTGTCGGCATACGAGTACACCTACATCCCGAAAGGCAATTTTGACTCCCCACGGAGCTACTATCATCAGGACAGGTATGATCCTCTGCTTATGGCTGGCGAGCCCTTCACGCAAGTCTACTGGACTATAAACGACCCTACCGGAAAGCTGCCAGGTCGTAATCTGCGATTGGCCTGGTAGCTACTCTGACTTTCGCCTTGTCCAAGCCTCAGTCAGAGTGGGGGCTCTGTAGACACCCGCATTTTGACTGCCAGGTGTCTATGGTAGTCTCCGACAAACACCCGATGATGATCGGACGCAAACGTGACTTGGTATAATCGGATTTGGGCTCAGAATCAATAATATTCGACATGGACTTGTAGCGGAGTAATAATCTCACAAAACAGACCTCAAATCCAGGCCCAGTGGGTCGTTCCGAGCAAAATAAGACTAATTTGGGCCAAAACCGACACCAAAAATAAATCCCGTCTTTTAGCGACCGGGTCAAAACCCGGTCAAGGACGAACCCGTCACACAAATCAGCCAAGTTCAGCTTCTAGAAGTTGGCGCCCAAATCAGAATTCAAAAAAGCAAAATCAAATCAAAAGGTCAACCCTTCCTAAATTAACCCTAATCACACAACTCACTCACCCACTCTATAAATACACCCTTAACCCCTCATTCTTTTTTTCAGAATTTTTCAGCATTAAAAAGCTTAAGAAAAAGCCTTTGGCAACTCTCTTTCACCCTACAAAATTCTACCCTAATCCTCCTAAACATCCCACACTACAACCCTAAGCAAAAACCATACAAAAAACCGAGCCATTTTACTCTCAAACAAACCGGCACACACACACACACATACACACCATAACTCACATTCATCCTCGATACTCCGGCGTTCCGTCGCTATTTACGAGTCTATTTCCGAGGCCTATACCAAGCATGTATGTTGAGGGTGTCCTAAACCCCATTTCAATCCTTACTACTTTGTTACTATTTACATTTTCGCGTTATTTATGTTATAATTATACTAGTATCGTAATACTAACACTAACATAATTCTAACATTTTATTTCTCGCATACTAACTTTATTTTCTCGTTACTAACACTATAATACCGCGTATATATATATATATATTAATACTAGTATTCGGTTTCAAATACGTTTGACTACGACGATCGCCTAAAGTCCGTCTAATCTCTTTACGAGTAACGACGGAGGTGGAGCCCTTTCGAGGAGCCCCGCCCCAATGTTCTCAAGGGCGTGACGTGATTGCAATCGGTCGTAGTTGAACGTATTCGATCCCATTTCAATTAGTGCGAATCCCGTTGACACAAAAACCGACATCACATAATCCGGAAGGATTAGTTTCGATGTCGTGACGTAGAGGGATACAATTTCGTCGCTAATTCAAATTTCTTAATCTATAAAACATAAATCGAGTAAATAAATCCGTATTGACACGTGATTATAAAAATTGACGAGTTTTCGGCAAATAAATAACACCCGACCAGACCCACGCGCGAGTCGCGCGACCGGCCATGCGACTCGCGGGCAGGCCTGTTTGGCCGAACTCACTTTTTCATTTTTTTCGACAAATAAAAATGCCCGACCAGACCCACGCGCGAGTCGCGCGACCAGCCATGCGACTCGCGGGCAGGCCTGTTTGGCCGAGTCCACTTTTTTGTTTTCTCGACTTTCTACCCTTCTCGGTCCTTACATTAACATGCGACCTTCGCGACATACGACCATATTTTAAAACTCGTCTTTTCTTTACGACTTTTTAGTCAACGCGTGTAAAGACCATCACGTGAACCCATTTTTCTAAAACTACATCACGCCACTCAAAACGACTTTGATCGACAGTCTCACACTATTAATTTTTATGTCGACGACTCTTTAGTCGTATCCGACATATAATTAATTTAGACTCCATTTCTCGAGATGATAAGTCGGGACAAGACATCGAGGCTCGAGATCGGGTTAGAATCACGCCTAGGTCTCGAACCTCCGTCCTTTGATTAATATGCAATATAATGCGTAATTAATTAAGGTTCGTTCGTCTAGCTAATTCACGATCTAGTGAACATTTATTACATACGGGTCTTTGTCGAGTCGTGTGTTTTATTTTATCACTTTTCTTATTTAGTTTACTATTTCTTTTAATCGTTATAATAATCGTTGTATTGTGAATTCCGGGTTGTATTTCCGCCCGGGTAACTTGTACGTTACTTATTTTCGAGTTTCGTTTATTTACTTGCTTATCGCTTTATAAATGAACCTCGCATGCTAAATCACTTCGACCATAATTAGATGCATTAAATGACGTAATTCACATATAATTCACATGCTTAGCCCGAAAACGCTGTTTGCATATCATTTTATCATTTTACTAACGCGCGTACACGAACACGAACGATGTCTTAGTAGAGGCCGCCATGTGCGGGCGGGGTTGGGTGTCCTTAGTGGGCTTCCCAACACGTACCCTCACCCCTTACTCAGAACCTTTGGTTTCCGGATGTCCGAAACCCTTGGCGCACGAGAGTCATTTTATATACGAAAGCCGGTGTAAACGGTATCGGTATAATAATGCAAAGGGACGAGCCCCATGAACTCTGAAATCGAAGTGGGCTTACTTTGTGTATAGCCCATGACGACATAGAGTGGGCTCGTATGGTTCCGAATAACCACAAAATTCGGTGGCGACTCCTTTTTGACTTAAATTTCGAACCCGAGAACAATGTCACCACGAGATTCATTCGCCTACCCAAACCCGCGCGTGGCCGCGTCGGGGTGGACCTACGTCATGTCCACAGAGATAATTCTACTTGAATTTATAGTCTTAAGAATGTTTTTTAGGACTCAAAATTTTTCTCGATAATATCTAAAGACGAATGATTACTTTTACTTAAATAATAGAATTTTCATCGTCTTATTATAATTTCTCGATGTGGGATAATTTTTCTTAAATTTAGAAGTAGCTTTTAAAAATTTTATAAGACTACATTTTTGTTATATCTAAAAACGAATGATGTCTCTTATTTGTGATACATATAATTTAATCACCTCATCATAATTTTTCAATATGCGATAATTTTACTTAGTTTTAACAAATTTCTATATATTCTTTATTTAAATTAAAAAATATATTAGGAGTAATAATAATTATTAAAAAATTCAAGAAAAATTATCTTCAACGCGCGTTGACACTCATGAATTATTGGAGTGTCAACGCGCTGTTGCCAATAAATGTCAATACGAAAGTGCAGCAACTATGTCGGAATTACTTTTGGACTGGTTCTTTAAATTCAAGAAAAATTATCTTCAAAAGTTGGGATAGTATATGCTCTCCTTGGGAGGAGGGAGGTTTTAATGTCAAGAATTTGCAAGCTTGGAACAAAGCACTAATGTGTCATTGGATATGGAAGCTAATGGCTCCAGCAGGAGGAGTATGGAAAGAATGGATTCAAAAATACATTCTGGAGGATCAAAGTATTTGGAATGTGCAGGCTAAAGAAAGATTTACTGCTACACTAAAGAGCATGCTAAAAGTAAAAGAATTTCTGTTGGTACAAACTGGTAATGCTACAACTGCAGCTGATATGTTGAAAAGTTGGACTAAGAACGGGAAGTTTTGCACTAATGCAGCGTATGAATGGTTCAGAAATAAGAATGTTCGAAAGAGATGGCTTGGTACATTGAAGGGGCAGCATGTGATTCCTAAGCAAAGCATTATAGGATCGCTAGCAGCTCAGGGATGCCTGGCAACAATGGATAATTTGCAGAAACGGGGGCAGTATATCATAAGTGTAGACACCCGCATTTTGACTGCCAGGTGTCTATGGTAGTCCCCGACAAACACCCGATGATGATCGGACGCAAACGTGACTTGGTATAATCGGATTTGGGCTCGGAATCAATAATATCCGACATGGACTTTTAGCGGAGTAATAATCTCACAAAACAGACCTCAAATCCAGGCCCAGTGGGTCGTTCCGAGCAAAATAAGACTAATTTGGGCCAAAACCGACACCAAAAATAAATCCCGTCTTTTAGCGACCGGGTCAAAACCCGGTCAAGGACGAACCCGTCACACAAACCAGCCAAGTTCAGCTTCTAGAAGATTGCGCCCAAATCAGAATTCAAAAAAGCAAGATCAAATCAAAAAGGTCAACCCTTCCTAAATTGACTCAACTCACCCAACTCCTACACTCACTCTATAAATACCCCACTAATCCTCACCATTAAGGGACCTTTTTTCAGCATAATGAAGCCTTAAAAAAGTTGAAACAAAAAGCCTTAAAAAACCTAAACATCCTACTCTACAAACCCTAAGAAAAACACCACCAAAAACCGAGTCATTTTGTTCTCAAACAAACCGACATACACACACACAAAACCGGCACACACACACAAAACCGGCACATATACACACCATAACTCACATTCATCCTCGATACTCCGGCGTTCCGTCGCTATTCACGAGTCTATTTCCGAGGCCTATACCAAGCATGTATGTTGAGGGTGTCCTAAACCCCATTTCGATCCTTACTACTTTGTTTCTATTTACATTTTCGCGTTATTTATATTATAACTATACTAGTATCGTAACACTAACTTCTATACTAACACTAACATTTTTAATTCCGTTACTAACTTTTATTTTTATGTATACTAACTCTCTAATCTAACATTATCATACCGTATATATATACATTAATACTAAAATTCGGTTTCAAATACGTTTGACTACGATGATTGCCTAAAGTCCGTCTAATCCCTTTACGAGTAACGATGGAGGTGGAGCCCTTTCGAGGAGCCCCGCCCCAATGTTCTCAAGGGCGTGACGTGATTGCAATCGGTCGTAGTTGAACGCCTTCGATCCCATTTTAATTAGTACGAAACCCGTTGACACGAAAATCGACATCACATAATCCGAAAGGGTTAGTTTCGATGTCGTGACGTAGAGGGATACAATTTCGTCACTAATTCAAAATTCTTAATCTATAAAAAACATAAATCGAGTAAATAAACCCACATTAGCACGCGATTATAAAAATTGACGATTTTTCGACAAATAAAAAAATGCCCGACCAGGCCCACGGGCGAGTCGCGCGACCGGCCATGCGACTCGCGGGCAGGCCTGTCCGGCCGAGACCATTTTTTTCCGTTTTCCCGACTTTCTACCCTTTTCGGTCCTTACATTAATATGCGACCTTCGTGACATACGACCATATTTTTAAAACTCGTCTTTTCTTTACGACTTTTTTAGTCAACGCGTGTAAAGACCATCACGTGAACCCATTTTTCTAAAACTACATCACGACACTCAAAACGACTTTGATCGACGGTCTCACACTATTAATTTTTATGTCGACGACTCTTTAGTCGTATCCGACACATAATTAATTTAGACTTCATTTTTCGAGATGATAAGTCGGGACAAGACATCGAGGTTCGGGATCGGGTTAGATTCACGCCTAGGTCTCGAACCTCCGTCCTTTGATTAATATGCAATATAATGCGTTATTAATTAAGGTTCGTCCGTCTAACTAATTCACGATCTAGCGAACATTTATTATATGTGGGTCTTTGTCGAGTCGTGTATTTTATTTATCGCTTTTCTTATTTAGTTTATTATTTCATTTAATCGTTGTATTGTGAATTCCGGGTTGTATTTCCGCCCGTGTAACTTGTACGTTACTTATTTTCGAGTTTCGTTTATTTACTTGCTTATCGCTTTATAAATGAACCTCGCATGCTAAATCACTTCGACCATAATTAGATGCATTAAATGACGTAATTCATATATAATTCACATGCTTAGCCCGAAAACGCTGTTTGCATATCATTTTATCATTTTACTAACGCGCGTACACGAACACGAACGGTGTCTTAGTAGAGGCCGCCATGTGCGGGCGGGGTTGGGTGTCCTTAGTGGGCTTCCCAACACGTACCCTCACCCCTTACTCAGAACCTCGGTTTCCGGATGCCCGAAACCGTTGGCGCACGAGAGTCATTTTATATACGAAAGCCGGTGTAAACGGTATCGGTATAATAATGCAAAGGGACGAGCCCCATGAACTCTGAAATCGAAGTGGGTTTACTTTGTGTATAGCCCATGACGACATAGAGTGGGCTCGTATGGTTCCGAATAACCACAAAATTCGGTGGCGACTCCATTTTGACTTAAATTTCGAACCCGAGAGCAATCTCACCACGAGATTCATTCGCCTACCCAAACCCGCGCGTGGCCGCGTCGGGGTGGACCTACGTCATGTCCACAATTTGGCGACTCCGCTGGGTACACCTGATGTACCACATGTCATCTGGGTTCCCAGGGTGAGACTCGAAGAGAAATCGTTCGTATATTATTGTGCGCGCATTAGTTTAATGATTCATGCATAACCCAAATTTTGCCCGGGCCGGTTACTTGTGACCGACGTCCCACTATACCACGGTGCATTTCTACATGGGTGCGCTAAAGACATCGATGGTGGAACTCGTCTCGGTTTCGCGGCATGTCCTAAGACCAACTCGGTTTAGGGAGTCCGTCCTTCACACGAGAAAGTCATCGTTGTTGGTATAGACCCTATTTTTGACCGACCGAGACTTAGTGTAAAGCATACATAAGCGTCGTTATAATGGTTGACTACGTGCTACTTGGTTTCCGTGTCATTTTTCAAAAACCGTCATTTCAAAAAATGCATCTTTCCAAAATACCAAATTTTGAAAAACCCGAAATACTGTCCGTTTCGGGACCCGTCTTTTCAAAATATCCAATTTTCAAAACTCGGAATGCCGCCGAAATTTAGGATCAACGATTTGACTCAAAATATCCTTTTCTCTAGTCGGCATGCCAGCCGTTTTAACTCTCGAATTTCCGAAACCACCCTGATTTTCTGAATTCTTCAAAATTCTAATCTCGGTTTTCGAAACTCTTTTTTCAATTCTCGGAAATTCGCCCATCTTTTATTCAAATTTCAAGCATTCAACCTTCCTAGTGAACCTTCCTTATTATAGGACCTACCGTCTAACCGTGTGTCGGGTCTTTGCATAGTTTGTCGAAGGTCTATAGCGTCAAAACTCCGTTGATCCTATATCACGAGTTTCCCCCCTTTCCCGAGTCCGCCTTATCTGTCAAGGCACGACCAACCCGCGTAGGGCATACCCCTACAAAGGAAAGTTCGTCCATACACTCGAGTCAAAAGTCTGGGGAAAAGTCTCACGTGGACCTTCCTTCGAACGGGATTAGGCCCACTAAGCCAAAATCCTAAGGAAGTCGTCCCACCTACGAGTCATCCGTCTAGGTGTCTTTCTCGAGTCTTTAGTATTCTTTCTTAGTGTCGCTCGGGACGTACTTTCTTTACTATTCCAAGATCTGGGTCTGGTTACTGATTACACGGTGTTCTTACAGACAGGCCACCGGCAACCAGGCACGCCCGCAAGATGGCTACTTTGAACAGTCTGCAAACCGCTTTGGACGCCATGGTCGCGAAGCAAAATGACATCGAAGCCCAACTGACTGAAATGAGGGCTGGCCAAGTGGCCATCGTTGCTCGCCTAGCTACAGTGGAACAAAGGACTCCTAATGTTGAGACCACTGGGCCTCTAGCCGAACTGGTCAACGCAGTGCGCCGTCTAGAAGAACAAGTCCATTTGACTGGGAGTAACAATATCCACCGGGAGAATAGCCGAGAGTACTCCACGGTGAGTGACAAACTACCCGCAAACCTGAATCTTACAGGCTTGCCCATGTTTGAGGGAACTGAAGACCCGTTACTACATGTACGGGCCTTCAAGGAATTCATGGCCATCAAGGGAGTGGATTCGTCCATGTTCAAGAACCTCTTTGCTGCATCTCTCGAGAAACACCCACGGGCCTGGTATTACAGGCTAGACCCGAAGAAGTTCCCTACCTGGGATGATGTGGCCACCGAGTTCGCTCGGAACTATGCTGACAACACCGAGATCCAAACCACAATGCGATCTCTGGAGGTTATGGCCAAGGAGCCAAAGGAAGGTTTTACTAAATACCTTCAATGCTGGAGGGCTGAGAGCGTGAAACTGGTTGATAAGCCCAATGAGAAGACTCTGGTGGAGGCTTTTGTCAAGAACCTCCTCCCTTCCTACCGGGTTCACCTCTGGTACGCTGTCATACCCAATTTCACCACCCTTACTGAAATGGGTATGAGGATCGAAGACGATCTGAGACTGGAAGGCCTCACTAAGGCCGCTAGCAAAGGGTACCAAGGGGCTTCTTCCTCTACCACTAAGCCCCAGGCTGCCACTCACAGCATTTTTGACGCGGTTAATCTACTAGATGCCCCGTCCAAGAAGAACACCCCACCTCGGGTTTTCACTGATATAGGTACCACCTATACCTACGCCTTACAAAGGCTGTCCTCCAAAGGCCTAATTCAACCGATAGGCCCAACTCCCGAAGTTCCGGTCGAGCGACGCTCCAAGAACTACAATGCTCAGGCCTATTGCCAATACCACCGGGGCAATGGGCATGACACTGAAAAGTGTTGGAAGCTGAAGCACTTGATTCAGGACCTGATCGAGAGCGGTAAAATCCCGCTACCCGGAGATAAGCCAAGCAACAAGGAGAACCCTTTCAGCTCCCATGCCATCTTTACCGGGGAGGTGATTGATTGCTCTCACCTTATCTCTCCATTTATCCCGCAAGTGAACGGGATCTGGTTTGATGACGAGGATGATATCTACCTCGCTAAGGGGGAAACCGTTCCCATCACCCCTGAACAGATTCGCGAGGCCAAGACTCGAGTCCTAGCCAGCAACAACCTTGGTCGTCCCTATTTAGCCACAAGCACTAGGGACATCCCCATCCCGACAACCATCACCGATCCACTCGGGATGGAAGTCGCCCCTGAAGAGCCGACCGCTGAAACGACCATTATGAAGCAACTGAAGAGAACCCGAGTTGACCTCACTATATGGCAACTCCTTGTTAGCTCTCAAGAACATCGAGAAGCACTTACAAAGGCTCTCGATCAAGTCAAGATCGACTCTTTGGCTACCCCTGCTGAAATGGTAGCCACGATCCTACCCCACCTAAAGGGTAAGGCCAAAGAAGGAGGCCCAATGATCACCTTTTCCGAAGCCGATCTGCCGCCATTCGGGACCTCCCACAATCTGGCCCTTTACATCACGGTGATTTGCCGAGGAAAATACCTCCCTATGACCTTAGTTGATGACGGGTCCGCTGTAAATGTCCTTCCTCTAAGGACCGCCAAAGCCCTCGGCATTACCGAGGCTGACTATATCCCGACTGCTCAGACCATCCAAGCTTTTGATGGGAGCCCAAAGTCGGTAGCTGGGGCCATAAAACTGACCATCATCACGGGCCCGATAGAAAAGGAGCTTGAATTCCAGGTGATTGATGTCACTTCATCATTCAACTTGCTCCTAGGAAGGCCGTGGATTCACGCGGTGAAAGCCGTGTCCTCCACCCTCCACCGTAAGATCAAGATGCCTCTACTCGACAGTGTTATTACCTTGGAGGCAACCCCAATGACCGTGGCTAGCTGTAACGCCACGGGCCGCACGGACCTCTGGGGGTTCGACTTTGTGGGGATGATCGAGGAAGAGTACCTTTTTAGGCCTTACTTCACCACCAGCATTGACACAATGCTCCAAAACCTAGGGTACCTTCCGGGGGCTACCTCTCGACCCGACCTTCCAGCTGGGAAGATCATCGAGGTCCTCAAGGACGAAGACTCTCACTTCGGCCTTGGCTATGCTATCACTCCGGACAACGTTGTCCGAGCAGGAATCGAAAAGGCCTGCAACATCCTGAAGGGTATCCACTTGAGCCCTTACAGCCCACGGTTGTCTGACTACTTTGTCACACCCGTGTTTGGGGCTATCCAGGTTGGACTGTACCAACCTAATGCTACGCACCTCGGGACCCACTCGGCCCGGGACTGCAACTACATCCCGGATGATGAGTTCGCCCTCATCCAGTCTGATGAAGCTAATGATGCTGAGCCCGCACTGGGGCTGCTCTTTGGGGAAGACACCATAGCCCCGACACCAAAAGAAGACCTGGTCAACCTGATTCTCCGCAGCAACAGGTTTGACCCGACCAAGCTGATCTCGGATGTTTCCGAGACGGGAAAAAGGGCCTGGAGGAAGACTGTCAAGTGGACTGACAGTCAAGGGAAGATCTACAAGCTGGTCACCGGAGAGGGAGACATGCCTGAGTCTGAGTCCGAGTCTGAGTCGGAGTCTGAGTCAGAGTCTGAGGTCGAGTCTAGGGAAGTCGGTGCTAGAATCACTCCTGTAACCCCTCTCCCTTCTATCATTCCTGCTGCTGGCACTTCGGGGTCTGTCCCGAGTGCCTTACCAATTTCGCCACTGACCAATGATCAGATGGCTGCTCTCTTTGAGCTGTTTTCCAAATTTTCAATCAATAATAACAACCGTTCTGCTTACGACTTGTCTCTTTTAAATTCAGCTTTCAAAAATGTTTTATACTATGACATTGAGAAATCCGACGAACAGGTACCCTTACCTTCACATCTGATCGAGCAACTAGAGCAAAGGGAATCCCGGAATCCGGTAATCGAAGAGACCGAGTCCATAAACGTGGGAACAACCTTAGAGCCTCAGATACTTAAGATAGGGTTATCCTTAGATCCCGAGGAGAAACAACAATTCATAAACCTCCTCCAAGAATTCAAAGATATCTTTGCGTCGTCCTACAAGGACATGCCGGGGATAGACCGGGAAATAGCTGAGCACCACATACCTATCAAAGACGGGTGTAAACCGGTTAAGCAGAAGCTTCGTCGAATGAGGCCCGAATGGTCTCTCAAAGTAAAAGAGGAAGTCGATAAACAATTCAAAGCCGGCTTCATACAAGTGTCCGAGTATCCGGACTGGGTGGCAAACATCGTGCCGGTTCCTAAAAAGGACGGTAAGGTGCGGGTATGCGTAGATTTTCGGGATCTTAACAAAGCAAGCCCGAAGGATGATTTTCCGTTACCACACATCGATATATTGGTGGATAACACGACCGATCATGCCCTTCTATCATTCATGGACGGGTATGCCGGATATAATCAAATCAAGATGGCGGAAGAAGATATGAGTAAGACCACCTTCACCACACCTTGGGGTACTTACTGCTATACCGTCATGCCATTCGGTCTCATTAATGCCGGGGCCACATACCAAAGGACCGCTACCACTTTATTACACGACATGATGCATAAAGAGGTAGAAGTTTATGTGGACGACATGATCGTCAAATCCAAAGAACGGGACGGTCACATCACCGCCCTAAGAAAATTCTTCACCCGATTGCGCAAATACAATATGAGGCTAAATCCTCAAAAGTGCAGTTTCGGGGTAACATCAGGCAAATTACTGGGTCATATCGTTAGCCAACGAGGTATCGAGGTCGACCCAGCTAAAATCAAAGCCATCACCGAGATGTAAGCTCCTAAAACCGAAAAAGAAATAAGGGGATTTCTCGGGAAAGTCCAGTATATTAGTCGATTCATTTCCAAACTAACCATGGTATGCGAACCAATTTTCAAGAAACTGAAAATAGGGGAACGAATACTATGGGACGACAAGTGCCAAGCTGCTTTCGACAAAATCAAGGAAATTTTGTCTTCTCCGCCAGTCTTAATGCCGCCTCAGCCCGGTTTGCCTTTGTCGTTATACCTAACAACGACCGAGACAGCCATGGGGGCTATGCTGGCTCAGACAGTTGACTCCGAAGAAAGAGCCATCTATTACATCAGCAAGAAGTTTTTAGAGTATGAGTGCAAATATACCATGCTCGAAAAGACGTGTTTGGCTTTAGTCTGGGCCACCAAGAAGTTCCGGCATTATATGCTCAGCTACGAGGTCCATGTGTTATCCAGGATGGACCCCATCAAATACCTCTTCGAAAAACCCATCCCAACGGCCGAATTTCTAGATGGACTCTAATGTTGGCAGAGTTCGACCTAAAATTTGTGCCATTAAAGGCCATTAAGGGACGGGTGGTAGCTGAATTCCTCGCTGATAGCCCGGTAACCGAAGAAGGACACACCGACACCTGGTCCTTCCCAGACGAAGATATTTTCCATACCGATGCCGAAACGTGGGATTTATACTTCGATGGAGCGTCTAATTTTCGAGGGTTTGGAGTCGGGATACTCCTGATCTCACCAAGAGGGGAGCATACTCTCGTCTCCATCAAACTGGACTTCGATGTTACCAATAATGCAGCAGAATACGAAGCATGCATTTACGGGCTACAAGCCGCCGCCAATCTGGGGATCACAAATCTCCGGGTACATGGTGACTCATCCTTGGTCATTAACCAAGCACTGCAAAAATGGAAAACTCGGAATGCTAATCTCGTGGCCTACCAGGCACGAGTAAGGGATCTCGAGAAACAATTCCAGAAGGTAGAATACATATACCTACCTCGAGAAGAGAATCAGTTTGCGGATGCACTTTCAAAATTAGCATCTCTATTAAATATTCCCGACCACGTGACCAGTATGCCAATTTGCGTCGAAAGACAGTCCGAGCCGGCATATATTCACGATATTGAAGACCTTGAGATAACTGATCCCGAACCATGGTACCAGGCTGTGTTGAAGTACCTGACAAACGGAGAGTATCCTCCCGGGGCGGAAGGTCGAGCCAAGAAAGCCTTACGAAGGCTAGCCACTCAGTTCATCCGTACCGATGATGGACAACTGTACAAAAAGACGGCACAAGGGGCTCTTCTCCTTTGTGTTGATAAGTATAAGGCTGAGAAGGTCATGGCCGAAGTACATGATGGTGAAAACGGCCCACATATGAATGCCCACATGCTGGTCCGAAAAATCATGAGGCTCGGTTATTACTGGAATACTATGGAAGCTGACTGCCAGTCATATGTCAAACATTGTCATAACTGTCAAATCTTCGGCAATGTGCAACATATGCCGTCATCTTTGCTCTATACCATGACGTCACCCTGGCCGTTCTCAACATGGGGTATCGACATAATCGGGAAAATAAATCCCTCTGGTACTGGTGGGCACTGTTTTATTTTAGTAGCTATCGACTATTTCACCAAATGGGTCGAAGCTGAATCATATCGCATTCTCAATGCTAAGCATGTCGCCAAATTCATCCAGAACAAGATAATATGTCGGTATGGGATCCCACATGAATTCATCAGTGATCACGGGAATCATTTCCAAGCTGAGACCGCAACCTTGCTGACTAAATATAAAATTCAAAGGCACACGTCCTCGCCTTACCGTCCCCAAACGAATGGAGCAGTGGAGGCAGCCAACAAAACAATTGTCACCATACTCAAAAAGATGGCTGATAATTACCGGGATTGGCCCGACAAAATACCTTTTGCCCTATGGGGGTACCGGACGTCAATTCGCACCGCAACCGGGGCGACACCATATTACCTAACCTATGGGATGGAAGCCGTCCAGCCCGTCGAGTTGGAGGTACCGTCCCTCAGAATTCTGCTAGAAAGCCAAGTACCCGAGGCTGACTGGGTTCGAGCGCGGTATGACTCGTTGGTTCTACTAGATGAACGTCGAAATCGTGCCCTCAACAATATCCAAATCTACCAGAAGAGAATCCAACGGGCCTTCAACAAGAGGGTAAGGCCCAGAAACATTAAAGAAGGGGATCTAGTCCTTAAGTCTATTCGAGCTTTACTACCGGTTGACCCAAGGGGGAAATTCAAACCCAACTGGGCTGGGCCATATCTGGTAAAGAAAATATTATCAGGGGGAGCAGTAATGCTGACGGATCTGGACGGGAATGAGTTCGTCAAACCGACCAACCTGGACCAGCTGAAGCGCTACTACCCTTAGCCATTTCTCAATGTCATTAGCCAAATTTATCAAATTTTTTATTTTACGAAAAAGCAAGTCAATAAGCTAGAATTACTTATTCTACTGTCACAAAACATCCTGAACTAATAGTCTTGGTGTAATTCGAGATTGCAAATTTTCTAAGCTTGAACTACGTTTGGTTTGATTCTGCTAATCGCAGATACGTAGGCAGCCCCTCAAAAGGGCACAACCAATGCAATCGAGAAAAGACAGGAACGGTTTAATAATAAACTTTTTATTAATTCAAAAAAAAAGAAAACCGATAAACTCGGGAGATTACAAAATGCAGGAATTCAAAAATACAAAAAAAAAACACACAACCAAAAATAGTAATAATACTTAATAGTAATAAAGCTGAAGGGCTCGGCATTCAGGGCATCTTGCCCTTCCCCTTGTCCTTGGCCTCCTTAGCCGTCCACTGGCGACGACGCGGAGGGGAGCGTTCCCGGATCACCACGGGAACCTCTCTGGCTCGGGCTCGCCCGCTTGAGCCCGAATCCTCCATCACCTCGATAGGCCCAAGTCGGGCCCTCACGGCCGCAGGAAGCCGGTCACGCGGACCCAGTCGGTCCCGGGCCGCCAGCCTAGGCCCAAGGCGTCTCTCCAAATCCGTCTGGGGGCTTGGCCGCCCCCGTTTGCTGCTAGAACCGACCTCCTTAGATCGAGTCTTAGTTTGTGACTTAAGACCCGATTCTTCCTGGGCTGCAGCTTCAGGAATATCTCCCCCAGCGAAGAGATCCCTGTTATCTTTCGCCGTCTCGCGGCGAACCAGTTCAAAGGCCTCATCAAGCTTTAAGGCCTTGCGAGCTTCCTCGGACTCCTCAGAAGTCCATTTCTGGTAAGCCCTTGAAACCCAAGCGGATTGGCAAGGGCTGGGTATAGTCCATGTGGGACGAGTGAACCATCTTTGCAACTAGGTGTCGCACATAGCGTCCGTCAGTTGGAGCGAGACGCTGATGATGGCTTCAGTCTCAGGAATGCGCTGAGACGAACCGAACTGCCTCAGGATGCGGTCCGGGTAAATGTGAACTGTCCAGTCAAGGGACAGAATCACCAAATAGCGAGCTTGGTCTCTCTTGGCCAGCTCCGTCAGCCTAGAAAGAAACCACCAAGCGACAGTCCACCTTATGAAGGGACCCCCGTGGAACACCAGCTCCTCATCCCAGTAAGCTCGGTTTATTAGATGACTCGAGCTTATCCGCCGCCTTCGAGAGCTAAGCTGACTGCTCCGATAGTTGGGAATACTCGGAGGGGGCTCTATGATTAATAGCCGCTCCGACAGCCATATCTGAAAAGAGTACGCGAATTTTAGCAACAGAAGAGTTCGCCAGATAACTTACAAGGATCCCGCGCGACAAAAAAAAAAAAAAAACGAAAAAAAAAAAACGCGAGATTTATACCTGCAGGATACGGGTACTCCCCGTCAGTGGTCGGGTCGGGTCAAGTCGCCTAGCATCTAGACCCATGATAATCTCCCCAGTGGCTAGCCAGGCAGGGCTATGACAAGTCTCCGTCTGATCAACCACTCCAATCAACCTAATTTGACCCCTGCATGAGTCAAGTTCCATCAGCCCTTCAATGACGTAACAGTGCAGCATGCAAAAGGCGAACGCCCTACGCCTGTGAGTAGGGGTAGCCCTCACATCCCGGCTGTTCATAAACTTGTCGGCCAGGTCGAATAGGGAAACAGTATCCCCCTGCACCATCCGATCTGTGTCGGCATGAGACAGACCCAAGAATTCCCTTAGCCTCCTCCTCGGATCCGGGTAGAACGAGGGAATGGCAGGCTGGACAGCTAGGCCCCAATCTCCTATGGCTGCGACTTCCTCGGGAAGAGGGCATATCTCTCCCCGTGGGAACGCGAAGACGTGATGGGTAGTATCCCAAAACGACAGACAGGCGTCCAAGAAGTGTGGGTCAACTATCAGTCGTTGGAAGGGAAACAGACTGACAATTCCCATATGGGTCAGCCGAATCTTTTCCTCGTCCCGAAAGTATTGGGACCAGGCAAGAAGCATGGCGGTCAAGTGATCGATACCCATGACAGAAATTTCTAACTTTCTTGAAAGTCTAAAAGATTTTGAGAAGCTTAAGAGAGAATTTGAGTTTGGATGCAAAAATTTGAAGCAGGGAAACCTATATTTATAATAGGAAACCCCACCTGTAACCCTAACTGCTGTGCCTCCTCAGCTAATCTGGGCCCTATGCGCGCTGATGGGAGGGATTTGTCGTGGAATCCCAACCGTCAAATAAATAACCGGCTAATCCTAACTTGGGTAGATAGGGTAAGTCGGGTCGAATCCACGGGGACGGTAAGAGGCGTCTAGACTAGGTCGGCCCAAGTACTTGACTAGGTCAACGAGCTAAGCTAAGCTAGAGAATGATAGAGGGGGAGAGAGAGCTAAGACTATGACTAAGAAAAACAACAAAGAAAACGGGCTAGGATTAGGTCGGGGTCAAAGGGGTAACGGAATGGTCAAGGGAGAGCTAGAATGAAGGAGGTAGTAGGGTAATCTAGGTCGGTCCGGGCGGTCGCAACTTAAACCAACCTAGAGGTTCCTCATGGAACCCATTTTGGCGACACACATGACAAACGGGGTTCTAGCGTGCTATGGCCTAGATCGAATCCGGGCGGTCGCAACTTAGACCGACCTAGGGGTCGTCCTCACCGGGCTCTCGCAACTTAATGAGGGAACCGAACCCATAACAACTAACACCCACAAGGGAAAGGCAAGAAAAACAAGCAATCTAACTTACTTAGTCATTCAAGCAATTCATCAAACATGTCATATGCATTAACCAAGAGGAAACCCAAATCTTCCACCCACATCTCCACCAAACCCTTAATCACCCAATTAGCACCCTAATCACCCTACTAACCCTAGCAAGAACACTACTCTAACATAATCAAACTAATACTAACAAGAACAAGAGAAATTAACTCAAGAATCAAAACATCCATAATGAAACTATTGAAAAAGATGAACTAAGAACACTACAACAATCAAAGATGCAAACTTAGATGAATTAAACAAGATAAAGAGTAAAAAGGAAGAGGATTATACCATACTAGTGAAGGAGAAAGATTGAAACTTGCATTAATGAAGAAAACCCAAAACAAACCACCAAGGTTGTCAAGCTTGGTGAAGATCTTGAAGAATTCCCTTAATACAAGTACTAAACTAAGATTAACCACTAATTACCGACTAATCTACACTAATCTACACTAATCTAACCTAAAGTAGTCTAGGGTTTTAAGAACATAACATAGGATGGTGCCTTCATACAAGAGGGGGGTATTTATAGGGTTACAAATGGAAGGGAGAAGAGAAGAATGAAGCGCGGGGTAGCAGCGGCCCTTCCCGGCCGGGAGGAGGTGGTCCCGGTCGGGAGGGTGTCGGTCCCGGCCGGGAGGGTCTGGTCCCGGTCGGGATGGACCCAAAACAGGAGCATCCTCTTTTGTGCACCTCATCCCGGTCGGGATGGCATCCTTCCCGGTCGGGATGGCATCCTTCCCGGTCGGGATGGGTCTTGTAGGCCTCCAATATGATCTTTAGGGTTCCTCCTTGCTTCACATGGACTTCTCATCGATTCTCGGGACTCGGGATCGGGTCTCGGAGGCTCGGGATTGGGTCCCAAGGTCTCGGGGTCGATTCCAAAGCATCGAGTCATCGTTCCTTTATCTCGTTGGCTCCAAAATGTGTATGTATCGAGTCGGAGTCGCTCCAACTCTTCCAAATCGGTCTCGGGAACCTGAAACGAACTAAAGGAAGTATAAGAAGCCCCTAAACCGCTCCCAAGGAGCGATTCTACAAGGAAAATGGGACCAAAACCCTACAAAATAGGCACTACAAACCACACTTATCACGCGCGCAGGCTTGATTTCAAACAAGAAACCCAGAATAGGAATCAAAGTCGTCCCGAGCTTTCCTAAAAAATTTTTTTTTGTGCCAAAAATTATGATAATTTTTTTTTTTTTTTCAAAATCGTGGCATTTTCAAAAATTCGGTATCTTTCCTCCCCAGCGCGAGTCAGTGTTTTGCCTATGTGTTACATACAAATTGTTATGTGTCAGCATACAGGTACACTCCAGACCTCAGGAGCAAGTCTCCGCAAAGCTATTTTATCTCCCCAGCATAGTCGGTGATTCCTCCGAAATGCTACATCCAAGGCAGGATGTGTCGGCATACGGGTACACCTACATCCCCAAAGGCGATTTTGACTCCCCACGGAGCTACCATCATCAAGACAGGTATGACCCTCTGCTTATGGCTGGCGAGCCCTTCACGCAAGTCTACTGGACTATAAACGACCCGACCGGAAAGCTGCCAGGTCGTAATCTGCGATTGGCCTGGTAGCTACTCTGACTTTCGCCTTGTCCAAGCCTCAGTCAGAGTGGGGGCTCTGTAGACACCCGCATTTTGACTGCCAGGTGTCTATGGTAGTCCCCGACAAACACCCGATGATGATCGGACGCAAACGTGACTTGGTATAATCGGATTTGGGCTCGAAATCAATAATATCAGACATGGACTTTTAGCGGAGTAATAATCTCACAAAACAGACCTCAAATCCAGGCCCAGTGGGTCGTTCCGAGCAAAATAAGACTAATTTGGGCCAAAACCGACACCAAAAATAAATCCCGTCTTTTAGCGACCGGGTCAAAACCCGGTCAAGGACGAACCCGTCACACAAACCAGCCAAGTTCAGCTTCTAGAAGATTGCGCCCAAATCAGAATTCAAAAAAGCAAGATCAAATCAAAAAGGTCAACCCTTCCTAAATTGACTCAACTCACCCAACTCCCTACACTCACTCTATAAATACCCCACTAATCCTCACCATTAAGGGACCTTTTTTCAGCATAATGAAGCCTTAAAAAAGTTGAAACAAAAAGCCTTAAAAAACCTAAACATCCTACTCTACAAACCCTAAGCAAAACACCACCAAAAACCGAGTCATTTTGTTCTCAAACAAACCGGCATACACACACACAAAACCGGCACACACACACACAAAACCGGCACACACACACACAAAACCGGCACATATACACACCATAACTCACATTCATCCTCGATACTCCGGCGTTCCGTCGCTATTCACGAGTCTATTTCCGAGGCCTATACCAAGCATGTATGTTGAGGGTGTCCTAAACCCCATTTCGATCCTTACTACTTTGTTTCTATTTACATTTTCGCGTTATTTATATTATAACTATACTAGTATCGTAACACTAACTTCTATACTAACACTAACATTTTTAATTCCGTTACTAACTTTTATTTTTATGTATACTAACTCTCTAATCTAACATTATCATACCGTATATATATACATTAATACTAAAATTCGGTTTCAAATACGTTTGACTACGATGATTGCCTAAAGTCCGTCTAATCCCTTTACGAGTAACGATGGAGGTGGAGCCCTTTCGAGGAGCCCCGCCCCAATGTTCTCAAGGGCGTGACGTGATTGCAATCGGTCGTAGTTGAACGCCTTCGATCCCATTTTAATTAGTACGAAACCCGTTGACACGAAAATCGACATCACATAATCCGAAAGGGTTAGTTTCGATGTCGTGACGTAGAGGGATACAATTTCGTCACTAATTCAAAATTCTTAATCTATAACAAACATAAATCGAGTAAATAAACCCACATTAGCACGCGATTATAAAAATTGACGATTTTTCGACAAATAAAAAAATGCCCGACCAGGCCCACGCGCGAGTCGCGCGACCAGCCATGCGACTCGCGGGCAGGCCTGTCCGGCCGAGACCATTTTTTTCCGTTTTCCCGACTTTCTACCCTTTTCGGTCCTTACATTAATATGCGACCTTCGTGACATACGACCATTGACAGGGTTAGTCGTATCCCTAATCAAAGATACCCTAAGGTCACTAACTAATGTAGATAGCGAAGTCAGGGGTCGAACCACAAGGAGATGGGAATTCAATTATTTATCCTAAGAATTAGATTCTAGATTATAGGTCACAGTTTTGGTTTGTTTGGTAAACTAATAACTAATTACTGATAAATAAATCAATAAGGAAAAAAAAGTCTAGGGTCTCAGGTTCACAATGAATATTACTCGGGTCAGGGAGTCAACTAACAGGTCAATAATCGAACTACCTAAGGTGTAGGTCCGGTCAGTACACTACAACCTTTAGATCTAAACTTAACCTGCAGTCGCTAGCATTAAATCAGTCTACCCAAACTATCGTGGCCTAATTAGTTCTTAACCCGGTCGGTGAAAAGTCCTAATTTGCGATACTAATTAATTGAATTATGCATCAAACAATTAATCAGAGTTTAAACGATACTCAGGCAATAGTTCATACGATTAGAAACAGGTCAATTGACTATCACCCTAATAATACGCATCGATCCTCTTAAACCCTAGATGAAATCTAGCTACGCATATTAATTATAATCGGACTAACAAAAGACGAATTGCAATTAAACATGACGAAAACGATACGAATTAATCTACGGAAGCAATAATAAATCTACACTATAAAACAATACAAAGAATAAATTAAGACGGAAATTAAAGTAGAAACTGAAATTGAAATTAAAATCAAGAATAATAATACCGGAGAATTCAAGATCTGAGACGGAGAACTAGGTTCAATGTATCTCGCAAAGTAAACTAGACTAAGAAAACTAAGATAATAAAAAGTGTGTAGAAGAAGGTAAAAGAAAAGATAAAAGATCTCCCAAACAAGAGTCAGACAACTGATATATAAAGAGTATCAGTTGGACTCAAAAGCAGACCCAAATTCTAAGTCGAAATAAGAATGACGCGTGGCCCGGAATTGGTGCACTCGATCGAGTGCCTGAAGGCACTCTATCGAGTGACACACCCAAATATGGGCAGGAGCTTCACGAAGTAGCACTCGATCGAGTGCAGTAGAGGCACTCGATCGAGTAGCGCTGTAGGCCACAGCATCGCGCGCTCGACTTCAAACGGCTTTCATTTCTTCGTTACTTGTTCAAATTGGACGTGTAGTATACCTTTGGAAAGCTAAGAGAAAGATCTTTCCAACGCCACCAAAATCACTTTGATTGGAGTTGTAGAACTCAAGATATGATCGTTTGAAGTTGACCCTTGTGTAGGCGATCATTCTCTCATCTCGTTTTGTGTCTTTTCCTTCTTGGGTCTTTGTTTCTTCGTATATTCCACATCTTCTTCCTTCGATTCCACGCTTAGATGTGAATTCTTCAATTATCGATTCCGTAATGCTCTTATTAGCTCCAAATGCATCCAAATCTACAAAATACACACAAATACGGAAGTATCGACATTCAAAGCATATTGCATCATTATTAACGAGTTAAGCACGAAAACCGAGATAAAACTAACAATTAAGGGGATCCAAATATGTATATAAATAACGCTTATCAAACTCCCCCAAACCAAACCTTTGCTTGTCCTCAAGCAAACCAAACATATTATATAAGAGAGGACAAGTGATGCGAAGCACGACTAAGAGCAAGCTTACAATCATTCTACTAAAAATCGGCTCAAGTCGGTTAGAAAACACACAATGTCAAAAATATAACTAAATCAATAATCTTGCCTTAAATGAACAATTGTTTGCCAACCTTTCAATCTTGCAAGACCATCAATGTCGGACTTCCTCGCGGTTATCGCTCAACACTCATAAGAACGGGTGAGTATATAAATGTGAAGATAAGAAAGAATAAGAACACTCACTCGACTTATGAAACATGCATGCAATCGAACATGAAATCAATCTCCTCAATCAAATACGTGTTCCACCAATCAGGACCATAGTACATGCAAAGGACTTACAAAGGGTGGCTAGATGAGTAAGGGAAGAAAATGGATTGTGCCTAAGCACGTATGGGAATGTGGAGCAAAAACCGGGCCCAGTCGCAGCTACACAATAAAAACTATCCATAAAAACCCCCAGCAAATAACGTCGAACCACCAACTAGAGATATAAATTCAAGATTAGGTGTAAGAGGGAATTTTGTCCATCCTCTCAATTAATCTCTAGTTTCAATCTTTTCGACCATTCCCCGAAATATTACAAGAAGCATATTTTTCATATTTCCTTTTTTTTTCATTTTCAATTTATTTCCTTTTCTTTTCTTCACTTTTTTCTTTCATGCTTCTATTTTTTTTTTCAATTTGGATAGGGGGAAGGCGAGTACAAAGTCGCACCAACGATATTACACACTAAAGTCCAAAAGATGTAAAAATCTCGAAATATGACCGATTAGTGAAGTAATTCCCAACTAAGTTCACTGCGACTGTCCCGACAGGGTAGGCTATTCTGGGTTGTAGTTAAATAATATAGGCAATAAAAACAGACTTACAACGGCTGAAATGGGCTAAACAAAGGAAAACGACCTAAATCTACAAGGTAGTAAAAATGGGTCATTTTTTGCTATGTGGAGCTCATCAAAAACAAAATTGTCTTTCCTCATGTACCTCCTCCTCAAACCAAACATGTATTCAATATCAAGAGACGGATGTCATATTTATGCAAATTGATGTTACACATTCCACAAGGAGAAAATCACTCAATTCCTAAATAATAATGAGACCAGTTATGGATGTTACTGGCCTAGGAAGCTCTAAAATCCTCAGAATTTTGTGGCTTGCCGACAAGTTGTAGACACCCACATTTGACCGCCAGGTGTCTATAGTAGTTTCCGACAAACACCCGATGATGATCGGACGCTAACGTGCTCTAACGTACTCGGAAATGGGCTCGAAATCCATGGCATTTGGCCTAGGCATTTTAAGGAGTACAAATCTCACAAAACCAACCTCAAATTCAGGCCCAGTGGGTCGTTTCGAGTCAAATAACACTAATTTGGGTCGAATCCGTCACCAGGGGTAAAACCGTCTTTTAGCGACCGAGTCAAAACCCGGTCAAAGACATTTCTCGAAACTCGTGAGTCCACCGTGATGTCTCACACGGTTGGTTCACACTCCCACTCTACAAAATCAGCCATTCACAAAAATAATAAACAATTCCGTTTAAGGTAGAATTCGATCCCGAGTAGGAATCCTATCCGAGAACCGACTCAGACACTCAACCGAGTTGAAACACTCGGCCAAGTACCCAAACCAGCCGGTATTTCCTCTTTTCTTCCCTCACAAGAAAACGGAATTCTCGTTCTCCTCAGCTTCTTACTCAAGCGGTAATTCTAGCTCAAACAGGAGTCCTATTCAAAAACCGATTCGAGCATCCGACCGAGTGTAAAACACTCGGCCGAAACAGCCCAAAACAGTAGCAAAACACCCGGTTTCCCTTTCTTCCTCCACAAGAAAGCGGAATTCTTATTTCCCTCAAATTCTCTCGTTTCCTATCCTAAGCGGTAGTCAAACTCTCCCAAGCCAAGGTCGGGAATTTCCTATAAATAGCCCCTTGCATCCAACACAAAAAGGACATTCATTGACATCAATTAACCATCAATTTTTTTTACCGAAATTATACACCTACACACGATTTTTCAGCAATAGTTATCTAGCATCCCGACACACATAATTCCTTAGCATCGTTAGACCGATATTACGTCACAAACCCGAAGGAAAACCGGTTCCCATACCCGAGCCTTCACTCGTCCGAACCTTCACCTTAGCCGAACCAAATCTCGACGCTCCCGTGCTTAGCCACATTCCGACGAGTCCCGATCCGAGTCGACAAGAGCATGTAGGTTGAGGGTGCAACAAAACCCGATTTCTTCCTTTCTCTCCTTCTCTTTACTTCGTCCGTTTTTTTATTTACGGGTCTAGAGTCGTTTTTTTATTATTCTCCTAATATCGTTATTAACGAAAAACTATTTTCATAACGTATATTCTGGAAAATATGATATCGATTCTTCCATAATCGAATATTATATCGAAAGGAATTATATTAAGATTTTCGACGATACCAAAAATCGTTACATCTTTTTCATTCAAAAATTCTTTTCTCGTCCAAAACGACTTATTTTACAAAGCTTTTTCAAAACTCATTCTAAATATTCGATATCGATTTCATAATCGAACATCGGATACGACGAATATCGAAAATATGGATCGAATACAAGTTAATTCATAATCTGTACGCGATTCATCAAAATAACAATTTTCGAACAAAAAATAAAACCCGGACAGACCCGTACGCGAGTCGCGCCACGCCCGAGCGACTCGCGCACGAGTCTGAAACCCGGACTGTTTTTTTACGTTTTCGTTCGTTTTATTATTTATTCTTCGATCGATTTCTAAAATTAACATCTTTTCTAAAGCTATTCTAAGTATTCGATATTAATTTCGTAGTTAACTGTCGAATATAACGAATATCGAAAACATTAAGTCGAGTACGAATCATGCAATATTCATACGCGATTTAATACGAACTTCGAGTTTTCGAAAACCGGCACCGAGACAGGCTACCACGCGACCCGCCGGCATCCCGGGCGAGTCGCGCGGCCGGCTGGTTGTCACGGCCCTTTTCCGTCTTTTTTTTATTATTATTTTTCGAACTTCGTTTTTTATACAAAACAACGTTCCTTTCAACGATATTTTTCAGATTTCGATTAATATTTATTTTCTCGATTTCGCTATTTTATTTTGCTATTATTATTTACAAATCGATACTAACTCGTTTGTTCATCTTGTAGCAAATTCATCCTTTTATTTCATTTGTTTTATTATACTAAAACGAATCTCACATGGTAAATTTGACTTTGACATCAATCAATTTGCATGCATTAAACCACTTAGCAACCCATTCAATTTTTCACATGTTTAGAAAACAATGTTTGCATAATCATTCATCGTATTACTAACGCGCGCATTAAAACGTCATTCGATATCCTAGTAGAGGCCGCTAATGTGCGGGCGGGGTTGGGTGTTCTTAGTGAACTTCCCAACACGTACCCTCACCCCTTACTCAGAACCGAGGTTTCCGGATGTCCGAAACCATTGGCAACGAGAGTCATTCAATATACGATTAACCGCTCCAGTCGGCATCTATATCGATATGCAAAAGGGATGAGCCCAATAAACTCTGACATCGGAAATGGGCCGTATTTTGTACACGGCCCACTACGACATAGAGTGGGCTCGAACGGTTCCGAATAACCATAAAATTCGGTGGCGACTCCGACTTCGATTTAAATTTCCATTTGACCATCTCATGGAGATTCATTCGCCTCCCCAAACCCGCGCGTGGCCGCGTCGGGGTGGACCTATGTCATGTCCACAATTTGGCGACTCCGCTGGGGATTTTCTGATGAGTTAATAACCTTCAGTGTCCTCAGGGTGAGACTCGAATAGAAATCGTTTGACTAGTACAATGCGCGTTTTAGTTTTACGGTTCATGCATAAACCCCACTTTCCCGGGCCGGTACTCGCGACCGACGTCCCACTATACCGTTGATATAGTCCAAACTGGTTATGTCAAAGGTGTCCATTAGCCGATTCATATGGGTTTTACGGCATGTCCTAATCTCAACTCGAGTTAGGGAGTCCGCCCCGATTCTTGATAGGCTGTGTACACTGGTATAGACCCTTATAGACTGACCGAGACTTAGACTAAGAGCATACATGGCATCATTATACTGTTTCCATGACTACGTGCTACTTGATCCACATCTTTTTCAAAACCGTCATCTTTTCAAAATTTGCATCCTTTTCAAAATATCCAATTTTCAAAACCCGGGTCATATACCGAACTTAGGACTTATGATTTTACTCAAAATAGCCTTTTTCTAGCCGGTATTATGCCCAATTCAAAACTCGAAAATGTTTTCGAAACTTTCAAAACCCGTCATTCGGCCCACTCCCTTTTCTTTTTTCGAAAAAGGGCCGAATTTCTCCACCCGATTCATTTCGGGCTTTTCAAAAATTCGTATTTCAAAACTTCCTCTTCTTAGACTTCCCGTATTTAGCAGTGTCGGGTCGTGTCATAAGTCGTTGAAGTCTCTAGCGTCGAAACTCCGTCGATCCTACATCGCGGGTTTCCCCCCCATCCTAGTCCGCCTTACCTAACTAAGGCAAGGCCCACCTACGTAGGACATACTCCTACAAAGGTTGGCCCGTTTACACAATCGAGTCTAAAAGTCTGGGAATGTCTCACGTGAACCTTCCTCGGGATGTACTTTCCTTAGGATTCGGGTTAAGTTGCTAATTACGCGGTGCTCTTACAGACAGGCCACCCTTCACTCGAACCATGACGCAAAAAGCCATCGACGAATTGAACACCACGTTGGCCCAAATCCAGGACCAATTGAGGCAAATGAGGGAAGACCAGATCGCTATCGTTACTCGGGTTAGTGCCGTAGAACAGGGAACTCCTAACGCCTCGATCGATGACGATGGGCCCTTAGCCGCGCTAGCCGGCGCAGTCCAAAAGCTGCAGGAACAGGTCCACTCGACCACCAGAAACACCATTCTCACGGAAAATGCCCGTACCTATTCGACCCTAACTGATGAATTGCCCGCTAACCTTAACTTAACGGGCTTACCAATGTTCGATGGGACTGAAGACCCGGTACTTCATATTCGGGCTTTTAAGGACTTTATGGCTGTCAAGGGGGTCAAATCGACCATGTTCAAGCATCTCTTTGCTTCCTCTCTGGAGAAACACCCAAAAGCCTGGTACTACAGGCTCGACCCCAAGAAATTCAAAACTTGGGACGATGTTGCCATGGAATTCGCACGGAACTATGCGGATAATGCTGAAATCCAGACTACCATGCGTACTCTGGAAGTTATGGCCCAAGAACCAAAAGAGGGTTTCACCAAATACCTCCAAAGGTGGCGGACCGAAAGTGTGAAGCTGGTTGACAAGCCCGGCGAAAAAGTTCTAGTGGAGGCCTTTGTCAAAAACCTCCTCCCTGCTTACCGAGTCCATCTCAGGTACGCTATTATACCCGACTTCGCAACTTTGACCGAAATGGGTACCAGAATCGAAGACGATTTAAGGCAAGAGAGCCTTACTAAGGCCTCTACCAAAGGGTATCAAGGAGCTAGTTCATCCTCCAGTAAGCCCGCCAACACAACGGCGGCCCGAAGCATCTTCGACGAGGTAAACTCACTTGACACCTCAACCAAAAAGAATACTCCAAATCGGGTATTCACTGACATTGGGACAACCTATGCTAATGCCTTACAAAGGCTATCTTCAAAAGGCCTAATCCAACCGATAGGCCCAACTCCGGAAGTTCCCATAGAAAAACGGTCCAAAAGCTACAACATCCAGGCCTATTGCCATTATCACCAAGGCAACGGGCATGACACGGAGAAATGCTGGAAATTGAAACATCTTATCCAGGATCTGATCGAAAATGGGAAGATACCGCTACCCAGTGACAAGCCAAGTAACAAAAACAATCCTCTCGCTACTCACGCCATTTTTACTGGAGAGGTAGTTGACTGCACTCACCTCATTTCCCCTTTCATTTCCCAAATCAACGGGATATGGAACGACGATGAAGATGATGTCTACTTGGCTAAAGGGGAGGCTGTCCCCGTCACTATCGAGGAAGTCCGGAGGGCTAAAGCCAAAGCTCTGGCCGGTACACACACCATCACGGCCGCCCCGGAAACCGTCACTGAACCTATCAGGACAGAACTCATTCCTGAAGAACCAAACGCCGACACGGCCCTAGTCAGACAATTGAAGAGGGTCCGAACCGATATTACCATATGGCAGCTTTTGGTTAGTTCACAGGAGCATCGAGCGGCACTTACTAAGGCCCTCGATGAAATCAAGGTCGACTCATCGGTTACCCCCACTGAAATGGTAGCCACGATCATGCCATATCTCAAAGACAAGCCCAAAGGAGAAGGCCCACTCATCACCTTCTCCGAGTCCGACCTTCCACCATTCGGGACCACCCATAACTTGGCCTTGTACATTACGGTGATTTGTCGAAACAAATACCTCCCGATGACCCTAATTGATGACGGGTCCGCGGTTAACGTCCTTCCTTTAAGGACAGCCAAGGCCCTCGGCATCACCGAGGCTGACTACCTTCCGACCGCGAAGACTATCCAGGCTTTTGATGGAAGCCCAAAATCGGTGGCTGGGGCCGTTAAACTAACCATCATAACAGGCCCGATCGAGAAGGAGTTAGAATTCCAAGTGATCGATGTTACTTCATCTTTCAATCTGCTACTTGGAAGACCATGGATTCACGCGGTCAAAGCAGTATCTTCCACTCTTCACAGAAAGGTTAAGATACCTTTACAGGACGGGATCATCACCCTCGAAGCCACTCCCATAACCGTGTCCAGCTGCAACACGGCAGGCTCGGCCGACCCACGAGGATTCAACTTTGTGGGAATGATCGAAGAAGAGCACCTTTTTCAGCCATACTTCACCGTTAGCATCTATACGATGCTACAGAACCTGGGTTGCCTACCGGGAGTCACTTCAAGGCCATATCTACCACCGGGAAAGATCATCGAAACCCTGAACAACGGGCAATCTCACCTCGGTCTAGGCTATACTATGGCATCCGGCTACACGAACCAAACCAAGACGGTCACGTTCGTCACCCCGGTATTCGAAACCGTGCAAACAGGCCTCTATCGGCCCACCATCTCATATCCCGGGACCAAACTGGCTCGGGAATGCAATTTCATTCCAGATGACATATTCGCCCCTATCCAGGCCGAATCAAAGGAAGGCCCAAGCAACACTGAGCCCATTCTAGGACTACTCTTTGGGGAAGACAAGGTCATCCCTACCCCTAAGCAAGAACTGGTCAGCTTGATCCTTCGCAGCAGCAACTTTGATCCAACCAAGCTGATCTCGGAAGTTGGTGCCGACACCGGGAAGAGAGCTTGGAGGAAGACAATCAAGTGGACCGACGGTCAGGGTCGAGTCTACAAGCTAACTACTGGCGAAGGAGATATGCATGCTATCGAGTCTGAATCTGAGTCCAAGTCCGAGTCAGAGTCAGAGTCGGAGTCAAAGTCTAGAGGGTCCAGTACTAGGATCGAGTCTGTAACCCCTCTCCCTTCTTTAACCTCACCGTCGGGAGCCCCGGAGTCTGTCCCGAGGGCTCTCCCTATCCCGCCTCTGACCAACGATCAGATGGCAGCTCTCTTCGAGCTCTTTTCAAAATTTACTATCAATAATAACGATAACCGTTCTGCTTACGACTTGGCTTATTTTCAAAATGTTTTCAAAAATCTTACTTGCAATGACATTGAGAAACCCGATGAACAGGTACCAATGCCTCCGCATCTAATCGAGCAACTTGAACAAAGGGAATCCCGAGATCCGGTAATCGAAGAAACCGATTCCATCAACATAGGAACCCCTTTAGAGCCTCAGATACTTAGGTTGGGCCTATCTTTAGATCCCGAGGAGAAGCAACAATTCACGGACCTCCTCCAGGAATTCAAAGACGTCTTTGCATGGTCCTACAAGGACATGCCGGGAATAGACCGGGAGATAGCTGAACACCGAATACCCATCAAAGACGGGTACAAGCCGGTAAAACAGAAACTCCATAGAATGAGGCCCGAATGGTCTCTCAAAGTCAAAGAAGAAGTGGATAAACAATTCAAAGCGGGCTTTATCCAAGTGTCTGAATATCCAGACTGGGTTGCAAACATAGTACCAGTACCCAAAAAGGATGGCAAAGTCCGAGTATGTGTAGATTTCCGAGACCTTAATAAGGCCAGCTCAAAAGACGATTTCCCGTTGCCACACATCGACATATTGGTGGATAACACGGCCGATCATGCCCTTCTGTCATTCATGGACGGGTATGCCGGATACAATCAGATCAAAATGGCGGAAGAAGACATGAGTAAGACCACCTTCATCACACCTTGGGGGACTTACTGCTATACCGTGATGCCATTTGGGCTTATTAACGCTGGTGCCACTTATCAACGGACCGCTACTACTTTATTACATGACATGATGCATAAGGAAGTAGAGGTCTACGTCGACGATATGATTGTCAAGTCAAAAGACCGGAACGGGCACATTGCAGCCCTAAGGAAGTTCTTCACCCGACTACGCAAGTACAACATGAGGTTAAACCCTCAAAAATGCAGTTTCGGGGTAACATCGGGCAAACTACTGGGCCACATTGTCAGCCAACGGGGCATCGAAGTTGACCCAGCAAAAATCAAGGCCATAACCGAGATGCAACCACCTAAGACCGAAAAGGAGATAAGGGGGTTTCTCGGGAAAGTCCAATACATAAGCCGATTCATTTCAAAGCTAACCATGGTATGTGAACCCATTTTCAAAAAACTGAAGATAGGAGAACGAACACTATGGGACGACAAATGTCAAATGGCTTTCGACAAGATCAAGGAGATTTTATCCTCTCCACCGGTGCTAATGCCACCTCAGCATGGTTTGCCTCTGTCACTATACTTGACAACAACCGAGACTGCCATGGGCGCTATGCTGGCCCAGACGGTCGATTCTGAAGAACGGGCCATTTACTACATCAGTAAGAAGTTCTTAGAATACGAATGCAAATACACTATGCTCGAGAAAACGTGTCTAGCATTAGTATGGGCCACTAAAAAGCTCCGACACTACATGCTTAGTCACGAGGTACATGTGCTATCCAAAATGGATCCAATCAAGTATCTTTTCGAGAAACCCATCCTTAACGGTCGTATATCCAGGTGGACTTTAATGCTAGCTGAGTTTGACCTCAAGTTCGTACCTTTAAAAGCCATCAAGGGCCGGGTAGTAGCAGAATTCCTCGCCGACAGCCCGGTATCTGAGGAAGAATATACCGATACTTGGGCCTTCCCAGATGAAGACATATTCCATACCGACACCGACACATGGGATTTGTACTTTGACGGAGCATCCAACTTTCGAGGATTTGGTGTCGGGATTTTGCTAATCTCACCACAAGGTGAACATACCCCGCTATCCATCAAGCTAGATTTTGACGTGACTAATAACGCAGCCGAGTACGAAGCATGCATTCACGGGTTGCAAGCCGCTGCCGATTTAGGAGTAACAAACCTCCGGGTCCACGGCGACTCATCATTAGTCATAAACCAAACCTTACAAAAATGGAAGACTCGGAACGCAAATCTCGTGGCTTACCAAGCACGAGTAAGGGTTCTCGAAAAACAATTCCAAAAAGTGGAGTACATTTACCTGCCTCGGGAAGAAAACCAGTTTGCAGATGCTCTGTCAAAATTAGCATCTTTACTGAATATCCCAGCGCATCTAACTAGCATGCCCATTTGTGTCGAAAGACGGTCTGAGCCAGCATATATCAACACTATCCAAGATATTGAGATAACTGATCCAGAACCTTGGTACCAGGCTGTTCTAACCTACTTGACGTCAGGGGAATATCCTCCGGGAACTGAAAACCGGGCCAAGAAGGCTCTACGAAGATGGGCCACCCAGTTCATCCGCACAGACGATGGACAGCTGTATAAGAAGACAGCACAGGGGGCTTTACTTCTATGCATTGAAAAAACTCGAGCCAAAAGAGTTATGGCCGAGGTGCACGATGGCGAAAACGGACCACACATGAATGCCCATATGTTGGCCCGAAAAATCGCAAGACTCGGTTACTATTGGAATAGCATGGAAACTGACTGTCAGGTGTACGTTAAACACTGTCATAACTGTCAGATTTTCGCCAATGTTCAGCATATGCCTTCATCCCTACTGTATACAATGACATCACCATGGCCATTTTCGACATGGGGAATTGATATAATCGGGAAAGTGAATCCTTCCGGGACAGGAGGTCATTGCTTCATCCTGGTGGCTATCGACTATTTCACCAAATGGGTCGAAGCCCAATCATACCGGATCTTGAATGCCAAACATGTGGCTAAGTTCATCCAAAACACAATTATATGTCGATATGGAATTCCACACGAATTCATCAGCGATCACGGGACCCATTTCCAAGCTGAAACTGCCACTCTACTGGAAAAGTACAAGATCCAAAGGCATACATCGTCACCTTACCGTCCTCAGACAAATGGAGCGGTAGAGGCAGCCAATAAAACAATTGTCACCATTCTTAAAAAGATGGCTGAGAATTACCGGGATTGGCCCGACAAGATACCCTTTGCCTTATGGGGATATCGGACATCAATTCGAACTGCAACCGGAGCAACTCCATACTATCTAACATATGGAATGGAAGCAGTCCAGCCGGTCGAACTAGAAGTACCATCCCTTAGGATTCTGCTTGAAAGTCAGGTGCCTGAAGCAGATTGGGTCCAAGCCCGATATGACTCGCTAATCCTCTTAGACGAACGACGATCCCGGGCTCTGAATAATATTCAGATATATCAGAAAAGGATCCAACGGGCCTTTAACAAAAGGGTAAGGCCCAGGAACATCAAGGAGGGCGATCTAGTCCTAAAATCCGTTCGAGCTTTACTACCAGTTGACCCGAGAGGAAAATTCAAACCTAATTGGGCTGGGCCATATTTGGTAAAAAAGATTCTTTCAGGAGGGGCGGTAATGCTAACTGACTTGGACGGGAACGAGTTCGTCAATCCAACAAACTTGGACCAACTGAAGCGTTACTACCCATAAACCCTGTCTCAATGTCATTTGCAAAAAGTTTATAAAAAACGTCTTTTTTTTTTTATGAATTTTCAAAATTTTAAGCAAGTCAATAAGTTAGGATCATTTATCCTACCGTTGCACATCTCGAATTAATAATCTTGATGTATTTCGAAAATTGCAAAAATGCTTCTGAACTACGGAAGGTTTGATTCCATTAATTTTGGATACGTAGGCAACCCCTCAAAAGGGTACAACCATTGCAATAACGAAAAGACGGGAATGGTTTTCACTAATATGTCTTTTTATTATTTCAAAAAAGTACATCATAAAAAAAGAGCAACAAAATCACACCACAAAAATAGTAATAATACTCAAATAATAAATTTAGGAGACTACTCGTACATTTTGCCCTTTCCCTTATCTTTCGGGTCACGCGGAGCCCGAGGCCGACGGGGTGGGGGCGAACATTCCCTAATCACAAGGGGAACTTCCTTTGCTCGAACCCGCTTCTTCGATCTTGGGTTTTCCATCCTTTGCACCGGCCCAAGCCGAGCCCTGACCGGCTCGGGAAGCCTGTCTCGAGGACCAAGTCGGTCCTTAGCAGCCAGTCTTGGCCCTAGTCTCCTTTCTAAGTCCATCTGGGGGCTCACTCTCCCCCGTGCACCCTTGTTACTGGACCCTTCAGTCTGAGTCTTGGATTTTCTTTTCTGACCTGTCGAAGTATCTCCCTCAGTAAAGAAGCTCCTATTGTCCTTAGCATGCTCCCGGCGTAATAGGTCATAAGCCTCGTCAATTTTCAGGGCAGCCCGGGTCTTAGCTGAGTCAGCTCGGGTCCACCTTACGTAAGAATCGGTTACCCAGATCGAATGAGAATTTTTAAGAACAGGCCAAGTAGCTCGTGTATACCACCTTTGCATCCAGGTGTCACACATCACGTCTGTCAGCTGAGTAGATTCACTCACAACGGCCTCGATTTCTGGAATTCTTTGCGCCCGACCATATTGCCTAAGTATGCGGTCGGGAAAGAGGTGAATTGTCTGCCTAAAAGATAGGATTACCTGATATCTAGCCCTATCTCGAGATTCCAGACCAGTCCAAAGGTAAATAGGCCACCATGGCACGGCCCAACGGATCAACAGGCCTCCATGGAAAGATAGCACCTCATCCCAATATTTTTGGGTATTGAAGCGAGAAAAGGCAATGGCTCGTCTCCTTGACATAACTTGCCTGGGTTGATATCGGCTCACATTTAGGGGAGGATCCAAGATCGATAATCTCTCAAATAGCCACAGCTGAAAAACCCGCAAAAAAATCAAAATCGTCAAAATCACGAAAAAAAAAAAAAAAAAAAACGTGAAAAGACGTGAAAACCGAGAAAAACCGCAGAAGCCGGGAAATCGGGAAAACCGCGCGCAAAACCGGAAAATGGGAGAAGCCGGAAATTCAAAAAATTCAAAAAAAACGGCATACCTGTAGAAGCCGAGTACTCCCAGTCAACCGAATTGACGGATCTCTTTTACGATTATCCAAACCTTGAATGATCTCCCCTGTAATCAGCCAAGCCGGGCTGTGCTCCGTCTCCATCAGGTCAGCCACGGTGAAAAGTTTAACGTGGCCCATGCAAGATAACAAGTCCATATGCCCTTCGAAGGCATAAACGTGGAGCATGCAAAAAGTAAAGGCCCTACGGCTATGAACTGGCCTAACCCGGACATCATCTGGATTCATGAATTTTTCAGCCAGGTCGATCAGGGAAACGGTATCTCCTTCTAGCATACGGGATACCTCCATATGGGAAAGCCCTAAGAATTCCCTTAACTTCCTCCTTGGATCAGAAACTGAAAAAGGGATAGCAGGGCGAAGTATAGGATTCCATCCTCCTGCAGCAGCAATTTCTTCAGGAATAGGGCAAATCTCTCCTCGAGGAAAACCAAATACATGATAGGTATCATCCCAATAGGATAGGCAAGCATCCAAGAAGTGGCAGTCTACTTGCATCTGACGGATCACGGACAATTGGGTAACGCCATTCTGATTTAGGATAGCCCTATCGGCATCCTTAAAATATTTAGACCACTCGTGCAACATTCCCACTAATCGGTCGATTCCCATATTTGATTTGCTAAAAGAGGAAATAAATTTTTCAGGGCTTATTCTTTTCTCTAAGTAATTAAGGGAGTAGAAAATTATGGGAATTAATGAAGCAAGAAGGGGTATTTATAGCATGAAAATAAGTTCTCCTCCTCACCTTAGGATTCCCAATCCTAGAGCATTTAGCATACAAGCCATTGTCCTAAGGCTTAGCTAAGTCATCCCGAGCATTCCTATTCCTTTTCAAAGTCAAAACAAAAATTCTCTAATTTTTCAAAGACTTTTTCAAACTCAAAAAAATTCAAACCCTTTTCTCAAATTTTTATTCCCCGGCACGAGTCATTTTTCCTACAAATGTTACATGCAAAATTTTGCAGCTTTGCATAAATATGTACAGGACGACTCAAGCAGGAACATGCGATTTGCATAACTCCCCAACGGCATTTAACAAGGTGAGCCCACATACAGGCCCATTTTAAGTCTCATGCGACGAATTCCCCCACGGAGTTATCATCAATTCAGGTACATTTCTAGCCCATGGCCGGCGGGCCCTCCACGCAGGTCTAATGGACCTTAAACGACCCGACCGGAAGCTGCCAGGTTTTAATCCTTGATTGACCTGGTGGCTACTCTGACTTTCGCCCTGTCCAAGCCTCAGTCAGAGTGGGGGCTCTGTAGACACCCACATTTGACCGCCAGGTGTCTATAGTAGTTTCCGACAAACACCCGATGATGATCGGACGCTAACGTGCTCTAACGTACTCGGAAATGGGCTCGAAATCCATGGCATTTGGCCTAGGCATTTTAAGGAGTACAAATCTCACAAAACCAACCTCAAATTCAGGCCCAGTGGGTCGTTTCGAGTCAAATAACACTAATTTGGGTCGAATCCGTCACCAGGGGTAAAACCGTCTTTTAGCGACCGAGTCAAAACCCGGTCAAAGACATTTCTCGAAACTCGTGAGTCCACCGTGATGTCTCACACGGTTGGTTCACACTCCCACTCTACAAAATCAGCCATTCACAAAAATAATAAACAATTCCGTTTAAGGTAGAATTCGATCCCGAGTAGGAATCCTATCCGAGAACCGACTCAGACACTCAACCGAGTTGAAACACTCGGCCAAGTACCCAAACCAGCCGGTATTGCCTCTTTTCTTCCCTCACAAGAAAACGGAATTCTCGTTCTCCTCAGCTTCTTACTCAAGCGGTAATTCTAGCTCAAACAGGAGTCCTATTCAAAAACCGATTCGAGCATCCGACCGAGTGTAAAACACTCGGCCGAAACAGCCCAAAACAGTAGCAAAACACCCGGTTTCCCTTTCTTCCTCCACAAGAAAGCGGAATTCTTATTTCCCTCAAATTCTCTCGTTTCCTATCCTAAGCGGTAGTCAAACTCTCCCAAGCCAAGGTCGGGAATTTCCTATAAATAGCCCCTTGCATCCAACACAAAAAGGACATTCATTGACATTAATTAACCATCAATTTTTTTTACCGAAATTATACACCCACACACGACTTTTCAGCAATAGTTATCTAGCATCCCGACACACATAATTCCTTAGCATCGTTAGACCGATATTACGTCACAAACCCGAAGGAAAACCGGTTCCCATACCCGAGCCTTCACTCGTCCGAACCTTCACCTTAGCCGAACCAAATCTCGACGCTCCCGTGCTTAGCCACATTCCGACGAGTCCCGATCCGAGTCGACAAGAGCATGTAGGTTGAGGGTGCAACAAAACCCGATTTCTTCCTTTCTCTCCTTCTCTTTACTTCGTCCGTTTTTTAATTTACGGGTCTAGAGTCATTTTTTTATTATTCTCCTAATATCGTTATTAACGAAAAACTATTTTCATAACGTATATTCTGGAAAATATGATATCGATTCTTCCATAATCGAATATTATATCGAAAGGAATTATATTAAGATTTTCGACGATACCAAAAATCGTTACATCTTTTTCATTCAAAAATTCTTTTCTCGTCCAAAACGACTTATTTTACAAAGCTTTTTCGAAACTCATTCTAAATATTCGATATCGATTTCATAATCGAACATCGGATACGACGAATATCGAAAATATGGATCGAATACAAGTTAATTCATAATCTGTACGCGATTCATCAAAATAACAATTTTCGAACAAAAAATAAAACCCGGACAGACCCGTACGCGAGTCGCGCCACGCCCGAGCGACTCGCGCACGAGTCTGAAACCCGGACTGTTTTTTTACGTTTTCGTTCGTTTTATTATTTATTCTTCGATCGATTTCTAAAATTAACATCTTTTCTAAAGCTATTCTAAGTATTCGATATTAATTTCGTAGTTAACTGTCGAATATAACGAATATCGAAAACATTAAGTCGAGTACGAATCATGCAATATTCATACGCGATTTAATACGAACTTTGAGTTTTCGAAAACCGGCACCGAGACAGGCTACCACGCGACCCGCCGGCATCCCGGGCGAGTCGCGCGGCCGGCTGGTTGTCACGGCCCTTTTTCGTCTTTTTTTTTTTTTTTTTTTTCGAACTTCGTTTTTTATACAAAACAACGTTCCTTTCAACGATATTTTTCAGATTTCGATTAATATTTATTTTCTCGATTTCGCTATTTTATTTTGCTATTATTATTTACAAATCGATACTAACTCGTTTGTTCATCTTGTAGCAAATTCATCCTTTTATTTCATTTGTTTTATTATACTAAAACGAATCTCACATGTTAAATTTGACTTTGACATCAAGCAATTTGCATGCATTAAACCACTTAGCAACCCATTCAATTTTTCACATGTTTAGAAAACAATGTTTGCATAATCATTCATCGTATTACTAACGCGCGCATTAAAACGTCATTCGATATCCTAGTAGAGGCCGCTAATGTGCGGGCGGGGTTGGGTGTTCTTAGTGAACTTCCCAACACGTACCCTCACCCCTTACTCAGAACCGAGGTTTCCGGATGTCCGAAACCATTGGCAACGAGAGTCATTCAATATACGATTAACCGCTCCAGTCGGCATCTATATCGATATGCAAAAGGGACGAGCCCAATAAACTCTGACATCGGAAATGGGCCGTATTTTGTACACGGCCCACTACGACATAGAGTGGGCTCGAACGGTTCCGAATAACCATAAAATTCGGTGGCGACTCCGACTTCGATTTAAATTTCCATTTGACCATCTCATGGAGATTCATTCGCCTCCCCAAACCCGCGCGTGGCCGCGTCGGGGTGGACCTATGTCATGTCCACACAAGTGGTCAAATTTACTCATTTGACAATTAAAAGTTCAAATAGGCATATCATATCAATTTAATCAAATCTCAAGACAAAACACGTTTTCAGGCACGAAGTAAGCTGAAAATTAGGAGAAATCATGTTAAGAGCATTATCATCATCGCCGTTTTGCATGCTTCTACATCAGACACACCACATAAAAAATAAAATATTTTTGGAATTTTATGATTTTTTCAAATTTTTTTGGATTTTTATATTTTTTGAAAGCAGGAAAACACACGACGGAAAATGAAACACACAAAAGCACACAAACTCTCCCCCAAACCTAAATGTCACAGTGTCCTCAATGTGACTCTAAAGCAGATAAGACAGAAAATCCACAGCCAATCCTAAGGACAATTTGACCTAAGGGGAAGGAAAAACCTAAGAAAACATGAAAAACAAAAATGAAAAGAAAAGAAATTACCGTATACAAGGGCAGCTCCCCCAAACCAGCTGCAAAGTGGGGGTTCGTCTTATAGATCAGTTGTCCACAGATGACTGTGATCAAAACAGCTTAAGGCTCTCAAGAGTCGATCAAACATCTGCGCATGTGCTACACAAAAGCATAAGTAGCACCAGGATATATAGAAGACAAACAGAGACAAAGTACATGATCGTCTTAGCCTATCAGACGAGCTAGACCAATCCTCAGCATGGTGGTCATAGTGCATAAGAAGAGTAAGAATGTTAATAGGCGGCTCGTAAGACAAGACATACACATCAAATATCTCAGATTCACCCCAAGGCTTATCATCGGGTATAGATTGCATAAAAGAAGAGTTAGAACTCCTAAGACTACTCAAAGGATCAATCTTACCGATCTCCGTGAAAGAATTATCACAATCCTCCCCACTAATCATAAGCTCAAACAAAGGGTCAAGAGAAATATAATCAAGACAATTAATAGGTGGAAGTGGGTCGTCCTCAATATAAGGGAAAAACTCAAATGTCTCCAAAATTGGTGTTTCAAAGAAATCATTCTCGCTATCCCATGTAGCCACACCTCTTCCACTCAAGGAATCGTCAAAAAGGGTATTCTTCTCTTCTTTTTCATTTTTCCTCTTAAGCTTAAGATCCTCTCTTTTGTTCAATTCTGTCTCCAAAACCTCATAATTGACATCAAATGACACTCTCTCAAAATCACAAAAATCAAAATTCTTAATGTTATCCTCAATTAAAAGAGCATCATTCAGAGCATCCAAACACACGTTTTCCTCAAAAAACACACTTTCTAGCTCACAGTCATTCATGACGGTTTGGTGATCTTGAATAGATTGAACATTATACCCATCATCATCATCATCATCATCAATTATGTTCACAAGAGATGGAGATAGAACACTTACCTGGAGGTTCTTCACTACTTCCATAGGCGTACCCGATTGACTTTGTTGCTTTTGGCTTGCTAATTGGGCAATTTGATTGTTCAAGATTTCATAATGATCTAGCAATTGGCCTATTTGAGTATCTTGCTTTTGTTGAGCTTGCACGAATTGCAGCAACAAAGCCTCAATTTCCGCCTTGTCATTTTTCCGCCTCAACTCTAATTCAGCACTATTACGGGCTAAATATTTAAGGATTTCCAATCGTTCCTTGTAAGAGATATAATTAAACATCCCTCCGCAATTTTCCTCAATTCTAGCCCGTGACTCATCATCAACACCATTATATATCATATGACACATATCCCCTATATCAACATTAAAGCCATTTTGAATAATGAAAGACTCAAGTCTATCCCAATAATTATGTAGTGACTCATGTTTGAATTGTGGGAAGTAAAAATTGGTCATAATGGTGAATGATAAAAAAAAATATACAAAATAAAAAAAAAATTATATACAAAAAAAAAAAAAGATCACAAGGAGATGGGAATTCAATTAACAAAGATACCCTAAGGTCACTAACTAATGTAGATAGCGAAGTCAGGGGTCGAACCACAAGGAGATGGGAATTCAATTATTTATCCTAAGAATTAGATTCTAGATTATAGGTCACAGTTTTGGTTTGTTTGGTAAACTA
Organism: Agrostemma githago; assembly: GCA_958450325.1. NCBI lineage: Eukaryota > Viridiplantae > Streptophyta > Magnoliopsida > Caryophyllales > Caryophyllaceae > Agrostemma > Agrostemma githago. The sequence continues at coordinate 20,605,731 of OY288244.1, read as the reverse complement.
ATAACTAATTACTGATAAATAAATCAATAAGGAAAAAAAAGTCTAGGGTCTCAGGTTCACAATGAATATTACTCGGGTCAGGGAGTCAACTAACAGGTCAATAATCGAACTACCTAAGGTGTAGGTCCGGTCAGTACACTACAACCTTTAGATCTAAACTTAACCTGCAGTCGCTAGCATTAAATCAGTCTACCCAAACTATCGTGGCCTAATTAGTTCTTAACCCGGTCGGCGAAAAGTCCTAATTTGCGATACTAATTAAGTGAATTATGCATCAAACAATTAATCAGAGTTTAAACGATATTCAGGCAATAGTTCATACGATTAGAAACAGGTCAATTGACTATCACCCTAATAATACGCATCGATCCTCTTAAACCCTAGATGAAATCTAGCTACGCATATTAATTATAATCGGACTAACAAAGACGAATTGCAATTAAACATGACGAAAACGATACGAATTAATCTACGGAAGCAATAATAAATCTACACTATAAAACAATACAAAGAATAAATTAAGACGGAAATTAAAGTAGAAACTGAAATTGAAATTAAAATCAAGAATAATAATACCGGAGAATTCAAGATCTGAGACGGAGAACTAGGTTCAATGTATCTCGCAAAGTAAAATAGACTAAGAAAACTAAGATAATAAAAAGTGTGTAGAAGAAGGTAAAAGAAAAGATAAAAGATCTCCCAAACAAGAGTCAGACAACTGATATATAAAGAGTATCAGTTGGACTCAAAAGCAGACCCAAATTCTAAGTCGAAATAAGAATGACGCGTGGCCCGGAATTGGTGCACTCGATCGAGTGCCTGACGGCATTCTATCGAGTGACACACCCAAATATGGGCAGGAGCTTCACGAAGTAGCACTCGATCGAGTGCAGTAGAGGCACTCGATCGAGTAGCGCTGTAGGCCACAGCATCGCGCGCTCGACTTCAAACGGCTTTCATTTCTTCGTTACTTGTTCAAATTGGACGTGTAGTATACCTTTGGAAAGCTAAGAAAAAGATCTTTCCAACGCCACCAAAATCACTTTGATTGGAGTTGTAGAACTCAAGATATGATCGTTTGAAGTTGACCCTTGTGTAGGCGATCATTCTCTCATCTCGTTTTGTGTCTTTTCCTTCTTGGGTCTTTGTTTCTTCGTATATTCCGCATCTTCTTCCTTCGATTCCACGCTTAGATGTGAATTCTTCAATTATCGATTCCGTAATGCTCTTATTAGCTCCAAATGCATCCAAATCTACAAAATACACACAAATACGGAAGTATCGACATTCAAAGCATATTGCATCATTATTAACGAGTTAAGCACGAAAACCGAGATAAAACTAACAATTAAGGGGATCCAAATATGTATATAAATAACGCTTATCAACCATATTTTTAAAACTCGTCTTTTCTTTACGACTTTTTTAGTCAACGCGTGTAAAGACCATCACGTGAACCCATTTTTCTAAAACTACATCACGACACTCAAAACGACTTTGATCGACGGTCTCACACTATTAATTTTTATGTCGACGACTCTTTAGTCGTATCCGACACATAATTAATTTAGACTTCATTTTTCGAGATGATAAGTCGGGACAAGACATCGAGGTTCGGGATCGGGTTAGATTCACGCCTAGGTCTCGAACCTCCGTCCTTTGATTAATATGCAATATAATGCGTTATTAATTAAGGTTCGTCCGTCTAACTAATTCACGATCTAGCGAACATTTATTATATGCGGGTCTTTGTCGAGTCGTGTATTTTATTTATCGCTTTTCTTATTTAGTTTATTATTTCATTTAATCGTTGTATTGTGAATTCCGGGTTGTATTTCCGCCCGTGTAACTTGTACGTTACTTATTTTCGAGCTTCGTTTATTTACTTGCTTATCGCTTTATAAATGAACCTCGCATGCTAAATCACTTCGACCATAATTAGATGCATTAAATGACGTAATTCATATATAATTCACATGCTTAGCCCGAAAACGCTGTTTGCATAATTTTATCATTTTACTAACGCGCGTACACGAACACGAACGGTGTCTTAGTAGAGGCCGCCATGTGCGGGCGGGGTTGGGTATCCTTAGTGGGCTTCCCAACACGTACCCTCACCCCTTACTCAGAACCTCGGTTTCCGGATGCCCGAAACCGTTGGCGCACGAGAGTCATTTTATATACGAAAGCCGGTGTAAACGGTATCGGTATAATAATGCAAAGGGACGAGCCCCATGAACTCTGAAATCGAAGTGGGCTTACTTTGTGTATAGCCCATGACGACATAGAGTGGGCTCGTATGGTTCCGAATAACCACAAAATTCGGTGGCGACTCCATTTTGACTTAAATTTCGAACCCGAGAGCAATCTCACCACGAGATTCATTCGCCTACCCAAACCAGCGCGTGGCCGCGTCGGGGTGGACCTACGTCATGTCCACAATAAGCAGATGTGTGCTATGTAAGAGAGCAGGAGAGACGCATCAGCACCTGTTCTTTAGGTGTGAATATGCTAATGTCATATGGCTAGAGTTATTGAATTGGATGGATATTGAGGGCAGAAGTTCAGACCTAGTCACAGAGCTGTAATGGGGACAATCAAGAGGAGCAAAGAAGCAATTATGGTTCAGGTTCGCACTTGCAGCAGTTGTGCACTGCATATGGAAGGAAAGAAATGCGAGAATCTTTACAGATACAGCAAGAACTCACCAACAGTTGATTCAACACATTAAGTTTGAAGTTGTTACTAGATTAAGAAGTAGAGACCATTGTATAGATAGGAGAATTATATTGTGAGTACATGTAGATACATGTTATAGGGGATATTGTTTTTTGTAAGGCTAGTCTCTTTATTTGCCCTCAATGGATGAATAAAAGAGTCATAAAATTCTTGCAAAAAATAATAATAATTATTATTATTATTATTATTATTAAAAAATTCAAACTTTTATTTTATATTTTTTGAGGGTGAATAAATATTAAAACAATGATCAAACATAGATGACTAAGCGTTTCACGATGTCGCTGTCCAATTTTTGTTGTCTTATGAGGTGATAATCGCCGGTTTATATAGTGATACTTTTTTGACTCTTAAATGGAGTAGGGTTGTTTTTTTTTTCTATACAAATTACTATATTCTTTATTTAATTTTTTTAAAAATCGAGTCTTAGGTGGAATATGATTTTTTTTTCATACACAAATTTTTATATTATTTATTTAACTTAAAAAATATATTAAAAAATTTGGATCAATCATATCGCTCGAAAAGTTCCTACTTTATTAATATATATTGATTGATTGATTTTGGATAAATGATTAATGTTATTTATATAAATAAAAATTCACCTTATTATAATTTTTCGATGTGGAATAATTTTACTTAAATTTATTTAAGTTTAGATATAGTCTAATTAAGAACTTTTATTTATGACGAATGATTACACTTATTTATAATATATAGAATTTCATCAACCCATCTTAATTTTTCGATGTGGGATAAATATACTTTAACTATATAGTCTTAGTCCTAGGAACTTCTTTTTATTCTCAAAAGATTGTTGGTTAATATCTAAGAACGAAAAATTACATAGAATTCTATCACCTCATTATAATTTTTCGATATGTGATAATCTAATTTAACTTTATTTGTAGTCTTATTAAGAACATTTTTTAAGACTAAAAAGTTTTTTATTGATATCTAAGGACGAATGATTAGTCTTATTTATAATATAGATTTACATCACCTCATCATGATTTGGAGAAATGGTTACTTTTATTTATATAATAGAATTCCATCGTATTATCATACTCTCTTCGGTCACTATTTTTTGCCTCATTTCATTAAAATACCCCTCACAACTATTAAGGTAATGGAGAAAAAAATAGTGAACGAAGAGAGTATGATAATACGATGGAATTCTATTATATAAATAAAAGTTTATAGTCTCAAGAATGTTTTAAGACTCAAGAGTGTTTTTAAGACTCAAAAGAGAAGGGGTATAATTTTTCGACGTGGGATAATTACTTAAGTTTATAGTCTTAAGAGTTTTTTAAGACTCAAAAGATTTTGATTGATATCTACAGTAAGAATAAATAATTAGTCTTATTTATAATATAGAATTTCATCACCTTATTATAATTTGTCGATGTGGGATAATTTAACTAAATTTGTAGTCTTATTTATAATATAGAATCATCACCGTAACTTATTTTAATTGTTTCGATGTGAGATAATTTTAAGTTTGTAGTCTTATTAAAACCTTTTTTAAACTCAAAAGTTTTTTAAAAACAAATAAAAAAGATTACAAATTCATGACCTCATCATAATTTAAAAAAATGATATAGAATTTCATCATAGTTTTTTAAAAAATAAAAGTTTTTTTGTTGGTTGATATTTAAAAACAATGATTACTTTTATTTAGTAGAAATTCATAACCTCATCATAATTTTTCGATGTGGGAGAATTGCTTAAGTTGGTTGATGTCTAAGGAATTATTTTTATTAGTTTTATTTATAATATAGAATTCCATCACCTTATTATAATTTTTTTATTTAAGTGTATAGTCTTAACAATTTTTTTAAGACTGTGGGTAGTTTTACTTAAGTTTATAGTCTTAATATATATTTTAAGACTCAAAAGATTTTTGATTAATATCTAAGAGCACATGATTACTACGGAGTACTCCATTATATATAATATAGAAATCTATCGTCTTATTATAATTTGTCGATGTGGGATAATTTAACTAAAATGTGTATCCTTATTTATAATATAGAATCATCACCGTATCTTATTTTAATTGTTTCAATGTGGGATAATTTTAAGTTCATAGTCTTATTAAGACCTTTTTTGAAACCCAAAATATTGTTGGTTTTTTAAAAACTCAAAAGAGAGGGAGTATAATTTTTCGATGTGAGATAATTTATTTAAGTTTATAAACTTAGAGTTTTTTACGACTCAAAAGATTTTGATTGATATCTAAGAACAAATAATTAGCTTAGTCTTATTTATAATATAGAAATTTATCGTTTTATTATAATTTGTCGATGTGGGATAATTTAACTAAAATTTGTTTTCTTATTTATAATATAGAATCATCACCGTACCTTATTTTAATTGTTTCGATGCGGGATAATTTTAAGTTTGTAGTCTTATTAAGACCTTTTTTAAACTCAAAATATTATTGGTTGATATTTAAAAACAATGATTACTCTTATTTAGTAGAAATTCATAATCTCATCATAATTTTTCGATTTGAGCGAATTAGTTAAGTTGATTGATGTTTAAGGAAGAGTTATTATGTCTTATTTATAAGATATAATTTTTTCACCTTATTATAATTTTTTACTTAAGTGTATAGTCTTAAGAACGTATTTAAGACTCAAAAGATTTTTGTTTGATGAAACTTTATAATTTTTCGAATGTTGGATAGTTTTATAAGCTTATAGTCTTTATATATTTTTAAGACTCAAAAGATTTTTGGTTAATATCTAAGAGCATATAATTACACTTATTTATAATATAAATTTTCATCACCTTATTATAATTTTTCAATGTGAGATTATTTTTACATAAGTTTGTAGTCTTATTAAAAGACTTTTAAATACTTAAAAGTTTTTTTGATTGATATTTAAGAACGAATGATTAGTCTTATTAATAATATAGAATTCATCAACTTATCATAAATTTTCGATGTGAGATAATTTATTTAAGTTTATAGTCTTCCATCACCTCATCATAACTTTTCGATGTGAAATAATTACTTAACATTATAGTCTTAAAAACTCTTTTTAAAACTAAAAAAAATACATTGATTATAATATAGAATTTCATCACTCCATCATAATTTTTCAATGTGAAATGATTTTAAGTTTGTAGTCTTATATATTAAAAGCTTTTTTAAGAGTTAAAAGTTTTTTTGTCGATATTTAAAATTTAAAATTGAATGATTACTAATATTTATAATATAGAATTACATCACCCCATCATAATTTTTCGATGTGAGATAATTTATGTTTTTCTTGGTCGATATTTATTTAAAACCGAATGATTACTCTTCTTTATAATATAAATTTCATCACCTCCTCATAATTTTTCGATATAGGATAATTACTTAAAGTTTATATCAAAAGATAATTACTTAAGGTTTATAGTCTTAGGAACTCTTTTTGAGATTCAAAAGACTTTTGCTAGATATCGAAGAACGAATTATTACTCTTTATTTATAATATAGAATTTCATCATCATATTATAATTGGTCGATGTGGGATAATTTTAAAACTGTTATATGTAATAAATTCATTACATAATGTGAAACAAATAATATGAAATTTATACTCTAATGAAAGCATTTTTTACCACGAATATAATTATTTCATTTTTATAATTTATTTTACGATAATGTTTTTTAAAAAATGAACTCTAAAGGTTTTTAACTAAGAATGGTAAAACATCTCATTAATATGATAAATTAAATACTCCGTATATATTATAATTACTAAAAGATTCTCTAGTTGATTTTTTTATTATTTATGATACTTTCCTAATTTGAGGTTTATGAAACGGACCAATAAGATCGCTCGAAAAAAGCCTTATATATATATGGTTATTTAACAAGAATAATACCAACTTTGGGTGGTATTCCATAAATAAAACCAACTTCAATTAATACGGGAATAAAACCAAGTATGAGACATATTATACGAGAATGAAATAAGCTTACCCGCTACCGCCTACACCCGTCAATATTACCACTAATACAAGGTTTAGTGACACTCTGACAGTAAAGTAACAAATTCACTTTTAACTTCATTAATTCCCAAACTTCAAACTAATCACTTCATCTTCATCACTTCATCGTCAATTCATCACTTCATCATTCATTTTACGAAACTTTTGTTTGTTTATCTTTCTCCGACTTTTCTACGTCCGTGTTTATAATTGATTATCATTAATTTGGTCAAAAATCAATTTTCAGGGGTGTCAAGTTCATTTCTCAATCTTGTTGTTCGGCAATGTCAACGGTGAGTTTTCTTTTCATTTACCCAAATCAATTTTTCTAAGTTAGGGTTTTCGATTTTTCTGGGTAAACTTAGGGTTTTCTTATTGGTTTAATTTGGGGGTTTAAGTGTCCAATTAGTGTTCTTTTTTAATTGGTTTGATTGAAAACGTGGTTGATCCAACCTTAAGTTAAAACGTAGGTTTAGGAGAGAGAATTTGATTTAGGGCAATGAAGAAGATGAAGATGGTGTTAATTAATAGTATGGGACCCACAAAAACTGACTTCATCCGGTCATTTAAGAGGCAATTTCATTCTCGTATGATATGTCTCATACTTGGTTTTATTCCCGTATTAATTAAAGTTGGTTTTATTGATGGAATACCACCCAAAGTTGGTATTATTCCTGTTAAATAACTCATATATATATATATATATATATATATATATATATAGAAATTGCATCCGGTGAGTTGATCTTCTTTAAATGAGTCTGTCCCGCAAATCACAGCCACATGATCAAATCACATGAATGGCTGAGATTCAATCTCAGCGTCATCTTCATCGTATATAATCTTACTGTTACAGTAACATAACACTATTTTTTTTTTAAAAAAAAAACTATTACAGTAACACAAATATCTTACTGTGACACTGTCACAGTAATAAGGAATTACAATAATAATGTCAGAGTAATACTGTTACAGTAACAGAACACTATTACAGTAACACAAAAATCTTACTGTGACAGTGTCACAGTTATAAGAAATTACAATAATAATGTCACAGTAATATGAAATTAAAGAGTTATAAATATCTTACTGTGACACTGTCACAGTAATAAGGAATCACATTATAATGTCACAATAATAATGTCAAATTCATTTATCAATTGACACTACTAAGTAACATCAACATGAGATTAACAGTAGCATTGTTACAGTAACAGAGCACTATTACAGTAACACAAATATCTTACTGTGACACTGTCACAGTAATAAGAAATTACAGTAATAATGTCACAGTAATAATATCACAGTAATATGGAATTAAAGAGTTATGATGTTTGTGTATGCAAAGGCAGCCTTGTTACTCTTCCTTAATGACGTAGTCCAATCTCAGCCATTCAATCTTGTTTGATTATGTGGTCCAGATTGAAAGAACGGACTCATCTAAAGAGAGAGACTCACCGGATCCTCACTCTATATATATATATATATAATTAGGATCTGGTGTAAACACCCCAATTTGGTGTAAACGTCCTAATAATCTAGACCGTTGATCTAATTCTTGATCAAGGGTCGAGATTAGATCTCGGTAAACACACAAACCCCCAAAATTTCCTCAGTTAGGCGCGGTTTTTGTTTTCTCTCTCTTCATTTTGTATTTCTCTCAACCTTCATTCTCTTCCTTCTTCACCAAGCAAGTGACGGTTCATCTTCAAGCTTCATTCTCTTCAGCTTCTTCTACCGATTCATCATCATTTTCTTCAACTTCTTCTGTAATCTTCGACTCTGCTTCAATTTCATCATCATTACGCCCTAATTTCGGTATATTGCTTCAATTTCTTCATTCTTTAATTTCGGTATTTTCGCCCAAAGTTTAATTAATTCAATTTATGCGCTTATGATTCTAATTTGTTTGCTGAATCGCTTGTTTCTCGTTAGTTCGCCGCTTCTTTTTAACTTTGATTTGATTTTTGTGCTTTTCGATTGAGTTTTAGGTTAAGTTGAGATGATTTAGTTGATTGATTAGATTTCCGAGCTTTGTTAGGTTGAATTTTTGATAACGTGGTTCATTCCGACTTCGATTAATTCAGTTTATGCACTTGTGATTCTAATTTCGTTGCTGAATCGCTTGTTTCTTTTTTTGTTCGCGATTCAATTTCTGCTTTCCGATTGAGTTTTATGTATGTTAGTTTAATATGATTCAGCTAATTAATTCACTTTCTGAGCTCTGTTAGGTTAAATTTATGATAATGTGGTTCATACTTGTGATTGTAATTTGTTTGCTGAATCGTTTCTTGTTTGTTCGTTACTTGTTTCAACTTCAACTTCAATTTGATTGAGGTAGTGCTTTTTGAGTTTTATGTACGGAGATGATTCAGGAGCTCTGTTAGGTTGAATTTTATGATGTGGTTTGTACTTGATTAACTGAGTTTATGTACTCATGATTCTAATTTGTTTGCTGAAATGCTTGTTTCTTGTACAATATCAGTATGCAAAATCAGTCTGAAAAAGTGCATTAGAACAATCTGAACACCAAGATTTACACCACCAAAACTAGCATAAACAGTAGCAGGAACTTTCCCTACATTCACTTGAAAATGCACCAAATTTCGTGGAATAACAAACAAGTCACCTTCCTCAATAGTCTTATAAAAAACCGTATTATTCGTGTCTATAAATCCAGCAAGAATCGTACCCTTGAGACCTGAGTAAGTGAAGTCGTTTGGTGAAGTCGTTTGTACAATATCAGTAGCCGGGTATTTCTCCACCTTACTCCTTTTATCTTCATCACTTCATCTCTTTACTGAACATTTTTTTAGTATTTCTTTTAGTTCATGGATTGAATTTTGGGTGTAAAAATCGTTTCTTTTTGCACTGTAAATCTGTAATGCTTGTAGTAATTTAGTTTTTACTGATCGGATACTTGTAAAGATCATTACTTTAATCTTTATTACTTTTCGTATCTATCATTGATTTTGGTTTCTGGGGTTTATTTTGGATGTGCTGATTTTGTGCATTTTAGTGATGGATTCTTGATTAATTACTGCAGTATCATTTACAGAATGCTAGTAGTATAGTTACTACTCCTATAACAGTTGAGTAAATGTTAGTAAAAGAGAAAAAAGAGTAATTACCTTGCATCTCAAAGCAGAATTGGTAAAGTCAGCTTTAACATAATCAGAAAGAGACACTCCAAACAAGCTAGAATCCTTCAAACATGCACTTGATTTTCCCTACATAATCACAGTTTTCGTTATAATTCATCCACCCATTGTAATTAATTATCAGGATCGTCGAGGCCTCAATGTATAAGAAAATGAAATTTAACAACACTGAGTTCGTCTCTAATTATCAAATTTGTCTCATCCATAAACAGGGTAATGTCGTTTAACTCGTTTTAACCGTTAAGTAGATATAATCGTCTAAAAGAGAGACAAGTGATTATACAATTCATGGATTGAATTTTGGGTGTAAAAATCGTTTCTTTTTGCACTGTAAATCTGTAATGCTTGTAGTGATTTAGTTTTTACTGATCGGATACTTGTAAAGATCATTACTTTAATCTTTATTACTTTTCGTATCTATCATTGATTTTGGTTTCTGGGGTTTATTTTGGATGTGCTGATTTTGTGCATTTTAGTGATGGATTCTTGATTTAATGTGATCATTGTGTTAATCAGTTACTTAATTAATTACTCATCTTTCTGCCCTAACATAGGACCTTTTTTGGTCTCAAAAACTTTTAAAAGACGGTTTCTCAATGACGTCTCAAATCATGGTGGAGATGGTTTTTAATTTTATTTTTATTTTTATTTTCGACGTACTCACGGTAATTGCACTCTCAGAGCTCTCACACACGTGGTGTTTACAAATTACTCACTAAACACGTACTATGTGAAATGTTTCACAATATAATTACTTTGAGACTCCGTGAGATGACCTTACAAGAGACTAACTTAGTGTTTCATTTTTAGTGATATGTCTCACGCTAACTTAGTGTCTATAAGTTTTTTATTTTTATTGTTTCTTATTTCAAGGCATTACTGTAATTATGTGTTAGCTGATGTTAGTTATTCCAAGGTATTACTGTAGTTATTCCAAGGTGTAAATGTAGCTATTCCAAGTTGTTACAGTAGTTATTTCAACCTCAGTTACTCCAACGTTTTAGTATAACTATTCCAATTCAGTAAAATAGTTATGCTGTCTAACGTGGTCTGATGTTTGCAGGCCGTTGTCTAACGTGTGAAGTGTCGGCCTCATGGTCTTGTGGAGCTGATAAGTAAATAGCTTTGAAGACCAGAGTCCAAGATTTCTGTGATGATAAGGAGAACATTAGATAACATGGAGAAGACCGTAGATTGAATTGTGAGCAGATTGAAATGTCGTAGTTATTCTAATGCTTAGAAGTAGTTATTCTAATGCTTAGAACTAGTTATTCTAACTGCTGAATTAGGTTTAACAACATTAGACTGTCGTATATAATATTTTTGTGAACTATGGCTGTTGGTGATAGGCTATGGCAAAGAGCCTGGTATGGAGGAGTTTTGTTGACGGGTGACCATTCATTGATGGATGTATTGAGCTAATTCTGGACTCTGGATTTTGTTTAAGAATTAAGATGAACATATCAATGCAAGTGTTGTTTGCTTCTGTTTTGGTTTCAGTTTCGGTTTCGTTTCTCCCAAAATTCGCAGCAACTTTTGAGGAACTTCAGTGATTATACTAAGATTACTGCAATTTTTACAAAATTATTCTAATGTTTAAAAGCAGTTATTCCAAGGCATAATATCAAGTATTCCAAGGGATAACATGGATTATTCCAAGAAATAACACCAAGTATTCCAATGCTTAAAATCAGTTACCCAACATGTTTTCATGGTTACTCTAACAATCATTCAAATTATTGGTTGACTCAATCAATTATTCGTCTTCAATTACTCTAATGTTGTCGTTGTTATTCCAATGCTTACAAGCAGTTATTCCAAGACATAACATCAAGTATTCCAATACATAACACCAAATATTCCAACTTTTATAACATCAAGTATTCTAAGAGATAACACCAAGTATTCTAATGCTTCAAAGCAGTTACTCCAACATGTTTTGACGGTTACTCCAACATCTATCCAAAAATTATAACACAAACTATCATATGCTATCATGTTGCATATTTGTATGAATGACTTCAACGTCATGTAGTCCCATCCTTTTGATTGAGTCGTAAAGATTTTCGAGGGGGTCCTACACACACATAAATATATATTATATTTAACCTCAAATACTCCAATATTAATGTTAATTAGTTCAAACACATTAACTCCAATACATACCTGTTGCTCTTTCTTCTTCCTGTGCTTCTCCTTCTTCTTCTCTGTTTTCTGTGTCATCTTCTATGTCCACTTCAGCATCGTGATCCACATGTTCAACAAATGGATTTGGACAGTTTCGTTTATCATGATTTGCCATTTGCTTGCAGTTTGCACATAACCTTTTTCGCTTTTTAGCATTCGTAACACATATATTCAATTACTCCAGTATATATATTCAACTACTCCAACACATATACTCAGTTACTCCAACACATATATTCAACTATTCCAACACATATACTCAGTTACTCTAACACATATACTCAGTTACTCCAACACATATACTCAGTTACTCCAACACATATATTCAACTATTCCAACACATATACTCAGTTACTCCAACACATATATTCAACTATTCCAAAACATATACTCAGTTACTCCAACACATATACTGAGTTACTTCAACATATATATTCAACTATTCCAACACATATACTCAGTTACTCCAACATATATACTCAGTTACTCCAACATATATATTCAACTATTCCAATACATATACTCAGTTACTCCAACAAATATACTCAGTTACTCCAACACATATACTCAGTTACTCCAATACACATACTCAGTTACTCCAACACATATACTCAGTTACTCCAATACACATACTCAGTTACTCCAACACATACACTAAATTACTCCAACACATACACTAAATTACTCCAACATATATACTCAGTTACTCCAACACATATACTCAGTTACTCCAACATATATACACAGTTACTCCAACACATATATTCAATTATTCTAACACATATATTCAATTATTCCAACACATATACTCAAATACTCCAATTACTCCAACACATATATTCAACTATTCTAACATATATATTCATGTACTCTATAAAATTCTGAGATTACCTTCAAGTTGATTGATGTTTTCAGTGTTGAAATCAATATTCATCATAAAGAATTCTGGAGGAAATCAAAAACCAATAGTTAAAACCGAATCCATGCTCAAAAATCGAATCCATGCTCAGAATTCTGGATAAATTTACTTAAAAAACGAACACCTATCCAAAAACGAATATGTATTGAATTATAAGGACATTACCTTCATGTTCATCAACAAAAGGTTCATGCTTAGTGGAATCCATGCTCATCAAAAACGAATTTCTGATGAATATTGATTGAACGAAATTATATTGATTGAACGAAATTATTGAACGAATTGAATTGAATTTCTGAAAATTGAATTGAATTTCTGAAAATTGAATTGAATTGAACGAATTGTATATGAATTGAACGAATTGTATACGAATTGAACGAATTTCGTATACAATTGATCAAATTTTCGAGATTAGGATGATAGGAAATTTGGGGGGTTTTGGGAGGAAATTTGGGGATTTTTGGGAGAAAATTTGATAGTAACCCTAGATAGAAGAGAGAGAAAGAGAGGAGAGAGAAAGAGAGGTGGGTTGTGAGGTTTTTTTGGGGTTTTGTTATCTTCTGATGATTAATCTCAACCGTTGATCAAGATTAAGATCAACGGTCCAGATTGTTAGGGTGTTTACACCAAATCCCACCTGTATATATATATATATATATATATATATATATATATATATATATATATATATATATATATATATATAGAAAAGGAATCAAGGGAGTTTGGTGAAAAGTGGGAAGTTGGGAAGTGGGGTTTTTGGCCCTTGATCTTGGGTTGAATGGATGGCTTAGATGGATGATGTATAAAAAAAAAAAGGAAAGGAGACAACAAACTGACAAGCAGCAGTGGAGAGAAGGAAGCAACCCTCCCCTCAATCACACTTCGCAGCAGTGGAGAGAGGGGAGCATCGTCTCCTCAATCAAACTCTCCCTTCTTCATTACTTCCCTCCTCTTCTTTTCAATTCATTTCTCTAATTCAAATCATCTCTCCCTAACAAAACTCCATCAAATAAGCTCCATTAATAACTCCGACCATACTCCGTCAACAACTCCGATCATACTCCGTTTTTAACACAACATGACGGATAATTATACCAAGGTATGTTTATGCATAAACTTTGATCATCTTCATTTTTTTTAGCTTCTTCTTCATCCTCATCTTCATCTTCGATCATTTTCATCTTCTTCAAACTTCTTTTTATTTTTCATATCTTTTTTTTTGGTATTTATAAAATTATTCATCTTCATTATCTAAAAAAAAGAACAACTTCATCTTTAAGATGAAGTTTGAAGATGAAGTTGTTCTTTTTTTGTGGGATGAATGGAGTTTGAAGATGGAGATGAAGATGAACAAGTCATTTAGTGCGTAATGTTTTTGCAGAATTGCAAAGTCACACTCATTATGCTGTACAGTCACACTCATTATGTTGTAGAATCACGCAGATGTACACTCATTGTAGTCACATATTCAGTTGTATCATACTCATTATGCTGTATAGTCACACTCGCTATGTTGTAGAATCACGCAGCTGTAGAATACCTTGGGATTAAGGTATCATTCGTTGAATCATCTTCATCTTCATGCTTGTTTTATTTTTCATACTTTTTTTTTGTATTTATAAAATTATTCATCTTCATTATCAAAAAAAAATGAAGGTTGAATATGGATGAATGGATGTTGAATATTTAATGAATGTTTAGATATTTTCATTTTTTTAAAGTCATAGTCGTTCATTCATCCATACATATTCAACTTTCATTTTTTTTGGATAGTGAAGATGAATAATTTTATAAATACAAAAAAAAAAGGTATGAAAAACAAAACAAGCATGAAAATGAAGATGGTTAAACGCATGATACCCTAATCCCAAGGTATTCTACAGCTGCGTGATTCTACAACATAATGAGTGTGACTATGCAACATACTGAGTGTGACTGTACAACTTAAAGTGTGTGACTATACAACTTAAATTGTGTGACTTTTTTCAGGTGTTTTTTTATCTACATTCAAGTTTCCACGTTCGTCAAATCCCTACTTCCGAACCTCGATGATTTTCAGGTATTTGTTTTTATCTTTTTAGAGCATCTTTAAAATAATTAATCATCTTCATCCTCATGCTTGTTTTATTTTTCATTCTTTTTTTTTTGTATTTATAATATTATTTATCTTCATTATTCAAAAAAAAAATGAAGGTTGAATATGGATGAAGGAAAGTTGAATATTTAATGAATGTTTAAATAATTTGCTATGATTCGTATAGTCACACAGTTAAAGTTGTATAGTCACACTCATTATGTTGTACAATCATGCAGTTGTAGAGTCATTGTAGTCATATATTCAGTTGTGTTGTGTGATTTAGATTGATTGTGTGTTTTGTTGCAGCGAAATAGTTGGTGGAAAGAGGAATGTTGGTAAAAGGGGCGGTGGGAAGAAGAAGGTCGTGGAAGATACAACGACCGACCACGTAATTGGACAATGTATTGTTGCGCATGTACCGGAGACCATCGTTAAGCTCTTGTGTGTTTATGTAAGATAAAATATTTGCTTTATGATGAACGTACTATGGTGTAAATGATGTTTGGTGGGTTAGAATGTTTTTATGTTTGACGTACTATATGTAAAGAATGGACTTTGTCCAATGTAAATATATTTTCATCGCTATTTTCTGGTTTCATAATTAATCACGCGAGATCTATAGCAAAATCACTTATCCTTCCACCTGTGTGACTATACAACATAATCTCTGTGACTATACAACTAAATTATACTCGTACTTATTTACACTTCAATCATCATTAGCAAAGATGATTACATACACTAATCACTGCAAGAATTTGTGTGATTCTACAATACAATGACTCTACAACTGCATGATTGTACAGCATAATGAGTGTGACTATACAACTTTAACTGTGACACTATACAACATAAACTGTGTGATCCTACAACATAATGACTGTGATCCTACAACATAACGAGTATGACTATACAACTTCAACTGTGTGACTATACAACATAATCTCTGTGACTATACAACTGTGTGATAAAAGGAAACCCTATATTACACACTATCAATCTTGCAACGCACGCATTCATCTCTAACCTTAATGAAATGTGACCTTTCTCAACAGCGATTGTTGAGAAATATAACAATCATAAGTATAACAACCATACAAAATACCAACAATAATAAATATAAAGAAACCATGCTCCAATGGTGCAAAATAACTAAACCCTCTACATCTCCATGCTCCAATGGTGCTGTTCCTTGAAGATTCGTATGTGCTCGAAAATGTCCAGTCAAAAATTTCTGTTCAACATGCAGGAGGTAAGATGAGTACATACATATATATTTGGTATCTTGCATTTGGAATTCCATTTTTTTGTTTGGTTTGTTAATTTGAAAAGTTATACAGTTGTAATGTCACAACCACACTCTATATGATGGACGGTCACACAGTTATAACGTGGTAGTCACACTTAATATGATAGACAGTCACACGTTGTATTATGTTATAACGTGATTGTGACAGTCACACTTAATATGATAGACAGTCACACTTAATATGTTATAACGTGGTAGTCTACAGCTTCAACTGTGTGACTATACAAATTATAACATTCATTAAATATTCAATCTTCATTCATATTCAACCTTCATTTTAATCCATATTTAATCTTCATTTTTTTGGATAATGAAGATGAATAATTTTATAAATACAAAAAAAAAGTATGAAAAGTAAAACAAGCATGAAGATGAAATGATTGTGAAGGTATTCTACAGCTGAGTGATTCTACAGCTGAGTGATTCTACAACATAAAGAGTGTGACTATACATCATAATGAGTGTGACTATACAACTGAATATGTGACTACAATGAGTGTACAGCTGCGTGATTCTACAACATAATGAGTGTGACTGTACAACTGAAAGTGTGTGGTCTTGCAATTCTGTAAGAACATTACGCACTAAATAACTTGTTCATCTTCATCTTCAACATTCATTCATCCCACAAAAAAAGAACAACTTCATCTTCAAATTTCATCTTAAAGATGAAGTTCTTTTTTTTTGTGGATAATAAAGATGAATAATTTTATAAATACAAAAAAAAAGATATGAAAAATAAAAAGAAGCATGAAAATGAAGATGAATATGAAGATGATGAAGAAAAAGAAGCATGAAGATGAAGATGAAGATGAAGATGAAGATGAATATGAAGATGATGAAGAAAAAGAAGCACGAAGATGAAGATGAAGATACCTTCGCATGATGATCGAAGTTACTGACGGAGTATGTTGGGTTAAAAATGCAGTATGGTCGGAGTAGTTGACGGAGTATGGTCAGAGTAGTTGACGGATTATGGTCGGAGTTATTAATGGTGTGGTCGGAGTTATTAATGGTGATTATTTGTTGGGGTTTTGTTAGAGAGAGATGAATTGAGTTGAGAAATGAATTGAAAATGAGGGGATTGGGAAGTGTATAAGGGGAGTAACGTAGGGATTGATTTGGGTGAGGGGATGTTTCCCTCTCTCCACTGCTGCCATATCAGTTCATTGTCTTTTTTTTAATAATTGAACCCCATCCATCCACCATCCATATTAGGATGAATGGATGGAGGGGATCAACACTAAGCAACTCTCCAAGAGTTGCTAACTCCCCTGATCTCCCTCTATATATATATATATATTGATGGTGAAAGTTAATACTTTAGGTTAGTGGTAACTAGTTAAACTAAAATGTTCATTTTTTTTATCATAAATTAAAAAAATTTATTATTGTTGCACGTTACAACGATTGTATACTATAAATTGCGAATTATTACTAGTCGCACAACAGTTGTACACAATAATTATTTCAATATTCCTGTACGTAATGAGTATATTTCTTCATATCTAAATGAGTTTCTGCTTTCAGTAAAGATCATTTAGATAGATATGGAGGAAGTACGAAATACTCAATATCTTATTTTATTAGTACGTAAAAAATTCCGTAAATAAATGATCGCTATTCATGACGTGTGTTTGAAGACAATTGCCTACCTTTGGAGACACTTTTCCATCTTCAATATGTTTTCAAAATATACGAGCAAGAGAAGAGTTTATGTAGTACGGAGTAACATATTTTGAAATATAAGTAGTCCCTCAATCCAATAAAACTCAACACACTAGATCTGGCTTTACTATCACCTCCCAATTCAAGACCCTACAACTCTTGAAAACCGAGCTGCGGAACTTGGGAACTGAAACTGCCCATTCATTCGTAGAGTGAAATACTAGGACTACACTCAATACCTTAAAGCACAGTTCAAACCTGTTTTTCTAGTGGGATCCGAGAAGCCTAAATCTAATCCTCAAGTGCAAAAGCTGCTCCGAAACATTGATTTCTCTCCAATCAGGAGGGTTACATCAACCAGATCGGACGGGACCACCGAAGAAGGAATGATATTGGATTTGAATTCCGTTTTTCAGCACTTCTACGTTTAGTACTGCAGGCTCTAAAGCTCATCATGCTGTGGCTGTTGTTTGTTCAAGGCATCCAGCTTTTGTTTCAATTCCTACCAAATTTAGCGCCATTTCCAAATTCATTAGATGACTCTTGACACAATATTAAAGATGAAACTAATCACAGGATATGAAAATCAACGAGTTACCTGAAGTTTTTCTTCAAGACAAGCACTTGGAGTGGACAATAAGGCAACATACCTGCAGCAACACGATCAAATCACATAATTATTTAACCGCAGAACAAAATTGGCGTGGGTTGAGGTTAGGGGTGGGATAGGGGGATAGAGAAAGAGAGATTACTCGCAACGGCTTGGCTCATCTACATCAGTAACCTCGTTCTTCAAACCACACCTGAGCTTGACCTGGGAAGAAATTAAAGTGAATTAATGCAGGTCAGACCTGGCTAACAAGTTTTTATTTTACTCCCTGGACAGTGGTCATAGACTCATAGCTCATATATGCCAGGCCGCCAGGCTATGGAGTACTTTCAGGTCATTATTCGTCATGGCGATTTTCATTACAGATTATACATTTTGGGTAGTTTCAGGTGATTTTAGGGTCCCAGGATTATTTTCGGGTCAGGCCATTCAAGTTCGGGTTTACTTCAGTTATTTTTTTGGGTCAGGCCATTTTTGCCAGTCCTAATCACCAATATTGATCAATATAGGCTTGTAAAAAAACGTTCAATAGCGCCACTGTTATAAAAAGCTTGTGTCCAAAGAGGCAGAACTGCAGAATGTCAAGTAAAGACTCACCCTCATACTCCTATCAGGTCCATTCCAACATTTATCACCATTCGAAAATAGCATGATTTTGTACGAGTCCTCAAATTTCTCCCAACGCCTGTGTTGATCAAATAGTCAAAAAAATCAGCGCAAATTCAATGAATAAACACTTTTTTTTGGGTTATTTCACAGAAATAATCTCAACTATACGTGTGCTTCTTAAAATAATCCAAACCATACGTAATCTCATTTTAATATGAATTACGCATTTATTAATCTCGTTTTGCTATGTATGAAATTATGACTTGCTATTACCGGTCATAGTGACTTGTTATAACTTTCTAGGGTTTTATTAGGTTCGTTGCAGTCATTGTGAAAGCCAAAATTACAATAAAAATATTTTTTTTCATAGCCTCTATAAGACTAATTGAAAAAAAAATGGAAGATGAATTTTTGGATTTTTTTTGTTTTTTTTTTATCAATGGCCAAAAATGAACACGGAATGTGAATTAGAAGAAAAAGAGTTACAGGAAGAGTTGAATAAGGGAGCTTCAACAAGTAGGCGGTCACCCATAGAAAATCGAGGTTAATGAAGACGTAGTTCATATTAAAATGAGATTCCGTATAGTTTGGATTAATTTAACACGCGCATAGTTGAGATTATTCCCATGAAATAACCTTTTTTTTTATCATACTTCTAATTTACTTACACTTCTAGCTTCCTGGTGACTAAAGACTCACCAAGATATAAATCTGAATTATACATATCTTTTTCCAAGGAGCCAAAGACAAACTATTCATTGGATTTGGAATATGACGGAACAATACAAAATGACTCATTAGACTGTCGCTTCTTGTATTGAGAACTAGTCGTCTGTCCACACAACTATCAACTCAACTTTTATTATTTCACGAGAAAACCTGTTTCAATTGAATACTAGACCCCTTACCTCTCCACAAGTAGGAACCTTTAAGATGCGGGGCAGTACAATCTTTTGTGTATTACTAGGACTTTAGTAAGTTGTACCCCATAAGTTATACTAACTAATATGGAGTATATATTTTAGCCCACATTAGTGTTACCCAACAGACAATCATTATAGAAACTGTACGCCACTCCTAAATGTGCATGCAATCATTCTCCTATGTCTATGTCTGCTGTCTAGTATCTTACAAAGTTACAAGAATTCTACAAAGTTGACATTTCTATTTTTTTGGCTAACTCGCACAAGAAATGGTTTCCACATCCCTTCTACAAAAGGAGTAACAGCAGAACATGTGAAAAGAAGCTTACCCCAAGCGTGTGCTCATGTGTCCTTCCTCCTGAGAAGCCTTTTTAAAAGGACATACTTTGTAAACATATCTGAAAAAAGCAAGCACATAAGAATGTCGTTGGCCTCTTGCTCTTTAGATGAGCCAAGATAAAAGTAAACCAATAAATACTATTCCAGATATTAGAAGCTGCTGGCCAGTGCCAGGTTAATCAAGCAAATTTTCAAACAAGACATTCAATTTAGATAGCAACTGTGAAGCAAAGCTTTTGGTATTCTCAGATATCGACTAGGAGGGATGGGCAATTTTAAATTTTTTAGACACATCAGTAAATTAATGACAATTGAAATTCATGCATAAGGCAGTTGGATGATGTTTTTGACAAATAGAGTTAGATGGGTATGAAAACACGTAGGAGTAGTCATTACTTGTTTTGCTTGCTTTCAAAACAACGATCATAGAATGAGTAAAATTCCTTTGCCGGCCCTGCATGGTCAAATTACAAAGTAAATCCACTGCTAGACAGACTGATGAGCTGATATATCTTCAACACAAATTTACGAGACTGCATCATCAATTAGGATATACGCACCAGCATCGAGTTTTAACTTTTCAGATAATGTCGAAATTCTTGACTGTATTTTTGTCAACTTGGCATTTGATTCGTCATATTCCTTGCGAACTAGAGCAGAATCTGAAACGTTGAAAGCACTAGGTTCAGCAGGCTAACATGTGAAAATCTTCCTAGATAATTAGATAACATTTCAAACAACTCATCACAAGACAAACATTCAAACTAACAGTCTAGAGTGTTTCAATACGCACCTGTTGTATTCAAAGGAGTCTGAAACAAATTAAAGCCCTGAAGAATGTTCTTCACAGTCTTCTGAATTTTCTCCAGCCAAGATGGATTACTTAATTCTGTAATGTCTTATACACCATAAAATAAACCACAGAACGTACAAACTAATAAGAAACTGCAAGGCGATGACGCTAAAAAAGAGAGAGAGAGCAAATTGTAGCAAATACCTGATTCATCTTCAGAATCAGACTTGTAAGAGCTTGAACCAACATCATCTTCTGCATTAAGATCATCATTCATTTGGTCATCAACATCATCTTCGTCATATTTGTGGTCAACAGAATCACTCTCATCATATTTGTGGTCAACTTCATCAAGTTCTGAAGCATAGCCATCGTAATCTTCATCATGCACATCTTTGGGTGTCTCTGCATCCAGATCTTTAACACCAGCAGTACCGCCAGTTTCGTGATCGGCCTTTTCTCCAGTCCATCGAGAAGCAACGAGGCGCCCAAGTTCCTCCTTGGATAATCCTTCTGTGTTCTCAGATGTGGCTGTCTCCTGCTGCAACATGCACTCAGTAAATTCGAAGCATCATATCGAGGAAAAAATGACCAAAAGAACTAAGGTACTCCCTTCATCCATGGATAAAGTAGAAAGTTTTAATTTTTTTGGGTAGTTATAGGGTCATTATAGTTTGTGAATTAACCTCACATCTTCTATCAATTTGCATTCTGATCCACACCTTATTATGTTCCTCAATCTTTGTTGAAAACAAACTATCCAGTTAATACATGTACATAGGAAGTCACAAAATAACCTACAGTCACACGTTTCGAAACATGTTCAAAACATTAAATCATACGGAGTATAACTTGGAGGCTTGCTTATGTTGAAATAGTGCAGAGGATATCCATCAATGCATACATATGTTTCTGATCAGTTGTTGGCCTACGTCGCATATCACATTATTAAATGTTGAACTCAAATAGAAGTCCAAACGTAAATTTGGTGTTTAAGATAATTTCAAATTTTGTTCTGGGTGTTGAAAAATCGAGGGGGACTTTTACGGCATACCTTGTTTTCATGGTCAGAGTTAGACTCAGAAGCATCAGTGACCTCGTTCTTCCCCTCCTCAGGCTTGACAAGTCAAAAATATAAAGTGTCAATCACGTAATTTTAAATAAATTATGCTAGGACCTTATATCATATATCTATTCATCACTTTTCCCTTGTAGCAGCAAAAGACGAAGCTGGCAATTACCGGATCAACCGCACTACTCGTGGATACTTCAACCTTAGCTTGATCACCATTCACAATTTCTGATACCACTTCTTCCTTGCCCTATGCAGAAGAGGAAGTCAAGGCTTAAATATGAAAATCAGGAACCAGAAAATGATGAAGAAACAAGACCGGAATAATGAAAGTCAGAGAAATCACTTTACAATATATGGCATCATTATTATCATCATTAAAATCAGCCAACATAAAATTATTATGGGACTAGGGTTTTGTTATTATTGTACTGTCATCATTGTTATACATAGTAGCTGAGGTTGTTTTATGCATGAAAGGTAAATGGACTGGATAGCAAAATAGCATACATATTCATAACAAATGGATGCCAGACAATCAGATTGCAATTGTCAAAATATTAAGGCATAATCCAATAATATCAGGCCCAATAGTCAATATTTTACGTACGAAAAAAAAAAGGGGAACCTACAAGGCTAGAAGTCACCAAATATAATAATTCGTCGTAGACTGGTAGCACACTCCAAAATTGGTTGCACATATCAACATGAGTACACATAATATGATCCACTCTTGATACAGTGCCTCATATATAGATTAAAGCAAGCAACATGACAGAATTTTACTCAAACAAATACTTTATTCACCGAGAATTGAGTGAAACCTGTAGCCTATGTTGTATGCAATAAGTGATCTACAGAAAGAATACACATTCTGCCTAACCTGCTCGGTGGAGTCCTTGATGTTGCCTATTAAATCATCATTTGTTATATCAATGTGCTCTTCTGTTATGCTTTCTACATTGTTCTCATCGTCTGTTTTATCTTGATCAGATTCCGTTTGTGCCTCTTTAAGTTTCTGTTCTTTTTCTTTCTCTAAACGCTCCCTTTCCTCCTGCTTTTCAATTTGTTCCTTGCGGTCTACAAGACAGACAGACAACATCAATAAACTCAAGGTTGTTACATTAATACTCAAATATTCCTGACCAGCCAATGCATTCTAAAACAAAGCATGTTGCCTACAAATCAGTCTATGGATTCTAATTTCTTAAATGCATTGAAATTATCATGAACCTAACTTTGCTAAGTAGATGAGGGTAATCCCTCAGCAAAATCTTGTTGAGTTGCTTGAAATTTAATCTGCCTCTTCCGGTCCGCTTAAATGATTGTAGGCATCCAACATAAAAGGTTTTAGAAATAGCTGAAAATAACTTCAACAACAGTTTTTTTTGGGATGACCAGTACCTTTTTATCAAGAGCAAACCTCAAGCATACCAGGCTCGAATTCTAGAAAACATAGTCGCAGGTCATAATAATCCCCACAAGAACACTCTTAGGAAGGCTTGAGCCTTAGAAGTTGACTCCTAAGATTGCCACCCCAAGTATCAACCACTAGACTTCAACCTCGTGCGCAAAAACCATCAACACATTTTTTTTATGTTAGTTCTATTATAAACATTCCCTCGCATACCCATGTCACAAACTCGAAGGATAGACATGGGTAGGAGTGCCATGTCACACACTTGATGCATAGACATGGTTAGTTAAAACAGTCAAAACATCTTTAGTGGATATTTTTCTGTAATATATCAAAGACCCACATCAGTACACCAGTGCTTGATGTATGTTCCGAGGCAAGCATTAGTAACATAGTATATAATACTCCGTAGTTTGCAAGTGTCATTTGGTCACATTGGAGAATTGGTCGGATAATTGTAGAAAATTATAAACCCACAAGTATAAAAAACCCAGACATGCAAGTATCCAAGCATCCCCAAAATAACACCATGCCAATATCTCTGAGCAGTTCAAACAGGCAAATAGCAGCTTAATCAGTAAACAGCAATATGCATCCTGGATGATTGCTTTAATCTTCATGTTTCAGATGGGTTTTACAAAAATAACTTTCGAGCCCTGCCATTTTTCACCCACTGACAGTTAACTCAAATACCCAAAGATGAAAAAAATATATATATTCATGATCTCAACAGAAAATTCAAAAATAGCTATTCACTGTTAGCTTAGAAGAGGTATTAGAGAGTTCCTGGAAAAAGAACACCCCAACTATTACTTCTTTGGCACCAAATACATACTCCGTACATAGTATTTCTTCTATTGAAATACTCAGCCTCTCCCAAGAGGTCTCGAATAGTATCAATTACATGCAGTACTGAACTTCGTCAAAAAGCAATTTCATTTATTTTACCGCTACAAAAAATTAGCATATGCTCTAACATCACAGCATTGCCCTCTGGGAATAATGAACCAAATGCAATTATCACTCAATCCAGTTATTGACTTCTTCAACAAGGAGCGACTTTCAGGAATCCCCAGTGATTTGGAAATGATAGTGTAGTTTGGCAGCTTAGCCAATATATAATAAACTAATTGACTTAGTGATCCAATAAGAACAACACACTACTAAACATGTAATGAAGCCTGAAGGAAGCAAATAACAAGGTAGCTAGAGGAAGTCTATGCTAGTATTTGCTAAACTTTGTGCCATGAACATCTAGAAGCACTAAAAACAGAGAAACAGGATGGGGCATACCCTGAAGCTGCTGCACAAGCCCCTTGAGTATTTTCTCCTCGCCCTTGAGCTTAGACAATTCGGCTTCATCTTTAGCAAACGCCAGCTTGGCTTGCTGAATTTCCTTTTCCCGAATGATAACACCCTCTTCATAAGTCGCAATCTTTTTCGTCAACTTCTCCCTTGCCGCTTTTCCAGCCTCCCAGCACGTATTCGAGCAGGTAACTTTACCATCATACTCATCGCTTCCATCACAACAATCTACACTAGCGAACTACGTGTTTTGATATATTCTCAAAAATTAAGTCAAAGAAAATATAACAAATGTACACTCATCATGATCCCAACCCACACGGAGCACTTACCACAAATACCATCATTCACTCGGGAAGAAAACAACACAAGAGGCATATGCCCTGCATTACGGCAATAAAATCTCCCATTTGGACACGCCGATGTCCCTGCAATGCAAAAGCCATGCACATCAAACTTGCAACCTTCCACGCAATAATTCCCCTCAATCAACCCATGAAGAGAAGTTACTACTACATAAACACAAATGCGACTACTTCCTTCCTATGTTCGTAATGTTCCATTTGATGGTATACTTTTTCTCATAATCTCCCTAACATATTCTGAAGATTGTATGCTATCAAATGAACACTATCCCATTCCGATAAAAATCTAAATGAAATACTCAACGAGATGGGCGAAATCACAAAGGAGCCAATTGACGAAGGAGCTTAGCTTCCAACGCGGAAATCTAATACCCATAAAAGATATTGTATGATGAAGCTTTACACAAAGTTATGGAGCAATGAGAAACAACAAATACCGGGTTCGTCGGAACCGTCAAAGCAGTCGCAGAAGTCGTCATTGAGCTGACTGCGATTGATTTTCCTGGACCCATCTTTACATCTTATCATCGAATTAGACCCGCTCTTGAAATAATCCTCATCTGAAGCACAAAAATAAACATCAATCTGTGAATAAAAAAATGTTCAAAATTCAGGAAATGAAAGCAAAGGTGGGAAATTTACCTTGGGGGGAGATGCCATGAAGGGGATTAGAGAGCAGAGAAATCGATCCGAGGATGGATGGAGTGAAATAGATCAAGATCAAGATCAAAATAAACCTCAACTCCATATCGCCGTATGAAATGGGAGTAATGGAGAGTGGAGTTTTGGGGGAAGAAGAAACCATGAGAGGGAGGTTTACTTAGGAATTGGGGAAGACGATCACGCCGTAGCACAACTAGGGATGGCAACGGATCCGGGATCCGATCCGGATCCGCAAGATCCGGTCCGCACGGATCGGATATGGATCCTAAATTTTGAGATCCGTTGGATATGGATCCGGATCCGGATCTGTTATCTTTAAACGGATCCGGATCTGGATCTTAATAAATCAATCCGGATCCGGATCCGCAAATCCGTTTTATTAAAAAATTAACAATAATAAAAAATTTAGAACTTTAATTTGTGTTTTTTTGGTTATTTCTAAGACTCTTTTTTTAGTTTATTAATCTTTGATTATGAATTTTATATTTAATTTTATTTGTAAAATTATGAAAATTAATATGGTCGTAAATACGTATTAATTAAAAAATTTGTAGAATTTAAGTAAGAAATTGGATCCGCGGATCCAATCCGGATCCGGTCCAGATCCGACGGATCCGGATCTGATCTACATTTTTGAGATCCGTCGGATCCGGACCGGATCCGGATCCGGATCTGGATCCATGCGGATCCGGTCCAGATCCGGTCCATTGCCATCCCTAAGCACAACTAGAGCTCGCAATCGGGTAACTCAGTCGGGTCGGGTCATCTCAGGTTAGTTGATTTGGTGGGTCATGTCGGGTTTGGATCGGCTCATTATCGGGTCTAGTTATTTTTCGAGATTTTCCTAATAAGTTTTGCTTTTTTTACTATTAAGTCTACCGTATGAAGTTAAACATCAAATCACTTTTATTTGATCTAAGAGATTAGTAGTCTTTTGGTCATCAATCTTATCAGTTTGAGTTCAAATCGTGTCGGTTCGGGTAGACCTTGCAAACAGATCGGATCGTGTTCGTGTCATAGATAAACAATCCCTCAACCCAAACCCGACCCATTTAAGTTTCGTGTCATGTTCGTGTTGAGCCACTTACATAAATGGTTCATTAAGGCTCAACCCAAACCCATTAATTTTGTATTTGGTTCGTGTCGTGTTTTCGTGTCATGTCCATATTTGGAAAGTATTAACATATTTATGTTAAAATGATTAAAAAAACTTAGACTAATTTAATAAATAGGTTATTCGTGTCGGGTTCGTATTTTGAGACCTCAACCCAAACCCAACCCAATTAAATCTCGTGTCGTGTTCGTGTTGACCCACTTACATAAATGGGTCATGAATCCTCAACCCAAACCCGTTAATTTCGTGGCGGGTTTGTGTCGTGTTTTCGGGTCGTATCATTTTTTGGCCGTCTCTAGGTTCGGGTCACTTGCTATCGGGTTGTATCGGGTCTCGAGTCACAAGCAGGTTGGGTCAGGTCAATTTCGGGTGACTACATTTTCGAATTCTAGCGGGTTGAATTTCGGACAAGTCAGATCGGATAAGCTTTTCCCAGTTCTCGAGCCACAACTCACTCTCCACCACCTCGTCTTTAAAATCATATTGATTGTTTTACGGCTCACTCTGGTCTGTTGTGTCTATCGGGTTGCCTCAGATTACATGTGAATTTTGGGTTATTTATAATTCATGTCTTTCAAAGGAAATCATTTCGAGTCGGATTATTTTGGATATGAGTCATTTTTATCAATTCATTTTTTGTGTTAGTCTTAAAACACTTTAATTCACGTCAATTTGACTAACAAAGAATGTCCACAACAAAGAAGTACAAGTACAAGGTTAACCAATGAGTCATTTTTGTATGTACTCCCTCAGTTTGTTGGTAGTGTGTTTAGTGTTTCATCAAAACATTTTTTACCTATAATATCAAAGTAAATAAATGATCGACATCGAAATAATATATTACTCTGTGTATAATAATAATATGAATATTGGAGTAGTTATCTTTGCACATAGTGGGTTACTTCCGCTCATCATGGGTCGGGTCAGTCATAGGTCGAGTGGTTTTGGGTCGATCATCATTGGATTAATCACGGTTTGGATTGGGTTAACTCGAGTTTCGATTCATATTCAGACCAAACAATTTGGGTCTCGAGTCATCTTTATCGGTACAGGTCATTTGAGTCATGGTCTAGGTGGTAGCCTTGTATCGGTACAGGTTCATCATCCGCTCTGAACCGAAACTGGAACCAGAATAAGAATTTCTGCTCTAGTCTTCGATCATTTTTTTTCCTTAAAACAATCTTTATAAAAGTCCTTCATGTTTTAGTAGGCTTACCTTGATTTAATCGATCGACTTCGAATGTGTAAAAATAATAAGTAGTGACAAAATCAGTTTTAGTAGGCTTACTTTGATTTAATCGATCGACTTCGAATTTGTAAAAGTAAATAAGTAGTGACAAAAACAGCTGAACTATTGATGTTGATTTCCTGAATTCAAACATGGCTGATCACGACATTATAGAGTTTATGTGATGATTTGCTTGTGTCACTACTCCACAAAATTATTGTTACATACGTGTCTTTCTGGCTGTTTCTTCCATTTCTACAACCAACTCACAAGGCTCTACAAACAACTCACAAGGCTGTGAGGTTAAGTTTACTTTATTAACCTTCTGCAAGGTTAGACTCGTCTTTTTTCCCCCTCACAAGGCTGTGAGGTTAAGTTTCATCACCTTATTATACTTTTTCGATGTGAGATTATTTTACTTAAGTTTGCAGTCTTATTAAGAGATTTTTTAAGACGTAAAAGTTTTTTTTGATTGATATTTAATAACACATGATTAGTCATCACCTCGTAATAATTTTTCGATGTGAGCTTAACCTTATAGTCTTAAAAGCTCTTTTTAAAAAGAAAAAAAATACATGAAACTCTGACATTACTCTTGATTATAATATAAAAGTTCATCACATCACTATAATTTTTCAATGTGGGATGATTTTAAGTTTGTAGTCTTATATATTAAAAGTTTTTTTTAGTACTCAAAAGTTTTTTTGACGATATTTAAAACCGAATGATTACTCTTGTTTATAATATAAAGTTTCATCACCTTATTATAATTTTTTGATGTGAGATTATTTTTACTTAGGTTTGTAATATTAAGAGACTTTTTAAGACTTAAATATTTTTTTATTGATATTTAAGAACGAATGATTACTCTTATTTATTGAATTCATCAACTTATCATAACTTTTCGATGTGGGATAAGTTTATAGTGTTAAGAGCTCTTTTTAAAATTAAAAAAAATACATCATACATTACTTTTGATTATAATACAAAGTATAGAATTTTATCACCTCACTATAATTTTTCAATGTGGGATGATTTTAAGTTTGGAGTCTTATATATAAAAGTTTTTTTTAAGACTCAAAAGTTGTTTTGTTGATATTTAAAACTGAATGATTACTATTATTTATAATATAAAATTTCATCACCCCATCATAATTTTTCGATGTGTGATAATTTAAAAGTTTTTCTTGGTCGATATTTAACACCTAATGATTACTCTTATTTATAATATAAAACTAGATTAAAGTCCGTGCGTTGCACGGGTTAGTTGGTTTCAGGTTAATTGGCTTAATTACATTGATGATGTATATTAGTTAAATATTCGTAAAAAACTTGATCAATCTATATCATTATAATAAATAAGATAATCATATGATATTAGTAATCAAACTTAATTTCAACTAAGTTTATAGTCTTAAGAGTTTATTCTAAAACTCAAAAGAATACATGCGAATAATTTTTTTGATTTGTAATATAAGATTTTATCACCTCATCATAATTTTTCGATATAGGATAATTTACTCAAGGTTTATAGTTTTGAGATATGCTTTAAAGACCCAAAATAACGCACGATTACTCTTATTTATAATATAGAATCATCACCTTGTTTTAATTTTTTCGATGTGGGATAATTTTAGGTTTTTAGTCCTTTTAAAAGGTTTTTAAGACTCAAAATTTGTTGGTTGATATTTAAAATCATAAGATTACTCATAAATAGACGATTACTCTTTATTTATATAATCGAATTTGATCATCTTGTTGGAGTATATACTTTTGATGAATAATTACTCTTATTTATATAATAAAAAAATCCACCTTATTATAATTTTTTTGATGTGGGATAATTTTAATTAAGTTTGTTTAAGTTTAGATATAGTCTAATTAAGAACTTTTATTTATAGACGGATGCATGATTACTCTTGTTTATAATACATAGAATTCCATCACACCATCTTAATTTCGATGCGTGATGATTATACATTAACTATATACTTTAATTATAACTTTTTTAAGTCTTATTAATAGCTTTTTTTAAGACTAAAAGTTTTTTTGTTGACATCTAAGGATGAATGATTAGTCTTGTTTATAATATAGAATTTCATCACCATAGAATTTTATCGTTTTATTACGGTCTTAAGAGTTTTTTGAAGACTCAAAAGATTTTGATTGATATCATATCTAAGAACAAATAATTAGTCTTATTTATAATATAGAACCATAATCATATTATAATTTGTCGATGTGGGATAATTTAAATAAAATTTGTAGTCTTATTTATAATATAAAATCATCACCGTACCTTATTTTAATTGTTTCAATGTGGGATAATTTTAATTTTGTAGTATTACTAAGACTTTTTTAAACTCAAAATATTGTTGGTTGATGTCTAAGGAAAAAATTATAATTAGTCTTTTATGTATAGTCTTAAGAAGACTTTTAAGACTCAAAAGATTTTTGTTTGATAAAACTTTATAATTTTTCGGATGTGGGATAGTTTTACTTAAGTTTCACCTTATTATAATGTTTCGATGTGAGATTATTTTAGTTAAGTTTGTAGTCTTATTAAGAGAGTTTGTAAGACTTAGAATTTTTTATTGATATTTAAGAACGAATGATTAGTCTTATTTATACTATAAAGTTTCATCACCTTATCATAACTTTTTGATGTGGGATGATTTATTTAAGTTTATAGTCTTCCATCAGCTTGTCATTTTTTTTCGATGTGAGATAATTTAATTAAGTTTATAGTCTTAAAAGCTTTTTTTAAGTCTTTTTAAGATTCAAAAGTTTTTTTGTCGATATTTAACCCATAGTGTTGTATTTAAGCATTTAAAATATTCCACTTTTAGTATAAACATATGGATTATCTTATTTTATATTTTGGATGAATGATTACTCGTATTTATATAATAATAAAAATCCACCTTATTATAATTTTTCGACGTGGAATAATTTTACTTAAGTTTAGATATAGTCTAATTAAGAACTTTTATTTATAGACGGATGCATGATTACTCTTATTTATAATATATAGAATTCCATCACACCATCTTAATTTTTCGATGCGGGATAATTATACATTGACTATGTGCTTTAATTATACATTTTTTTAAGTTCAAAAGATTGTTCGTTAATATCTAAAAACGAAAGATTACGTAGAATTATATCACCTCATTATAATTTTTCGATATGTGATAATTTTAATTTAACTTTATTTGTAGTCTTATTAATAGTTTTTTTAAGACTAAAAGTTTTTTTGTTGACATCTAAGGATGAATGATTAGTCTTATTTATAATATAGAATTTCATCACCTAATCATAATTTGGAGAAATGGTTACTTTATTTACAATAAAATTTTATCATCTTATTATGGTCTTAAGAGTTTTTTGAAGACTCAAAAGATTTTGATTGATTTCATATCTAAGAACAAATAATAATAATTATTATTATTATAATTTGTCGATGTGGGATAATTTAACTAAAATTTGTAGTCTTATTTATAATATAGATACACTTATTAAAAAATTTCGATATGTGATAATCTAATTTAACTTTATTTGTAGTCTTATTAAGAATTTTTTTTAGGACGAATGATTAATCTTATTTATAATATAGAATTTAATCACTCATCATAATTTGGAGAAATGACTACTTTTATTTATATAATTAATTTCATCATCTTATTATACTCTCTTCGTTCACTATTTTTGTCTCTATTACCTTAATATTTGTGAGGGGTATATATTTTAATGAAATGATGCAAAAAATAGTGACCGGAGGGAGTATAATTTTTTGATGTGGGATATATAATTTACTTAAGTTTATAGCCTTAAGAGTGTTTTAAGACTCAAAAGAGAGAGGTATAATTTTTCGATGTGGGATAATATACTTAAGTTTATAGTTAAGAGTTTCTTTAAGACTCAAAAGATTTTGATTGATATCTAAGAATCTCAGAACAAACAATTAGTCTTATTTATAATATATAAATCCATCATCTTATTATAAATTGTCGATGTGGGATAAATTTAACTAAAATTTGTAGTCTTATTTATAATATAGAATCATTACCGTAACTTATTTTAATTGTTTCGATGTGGGATAATTTTAAGTTTGTCCTCTTATTAAGACATTTTTTTTAACTCAAGACTACAAATTTATGACCCCGTCACAATTTTTCGATGTGGGAGAAATACTTAACTTCGTTGATGTTTAATTTTTTTTTTTAAATTTTATTTATAATATAGAATTTCATAAACTTATTATAATTTTTTAAGTTAAGTTTATAGTCTTAATATATATTTTAAGACTCAAAATATTTTGGGTTAATATCTAAGAGCACATGATTACTACGGAGTATTGTTTATAATATAAAGTTTTGTCACCTTGTTATAATTTTTCGATGTGAGATATTTTACTTATGTTTGTAGTCTTATTAAGAGACTTTTTAAGACTTAAAAGTTTTTTGATTGATATTTAATAACGAAAGATTGGTTTTATTTATGATATAGAATTCATCAACTTATCATATTTTTTGATGTGAGATAATTTATTTAAGTTTATAGTCTTCCATCAGCTCTTTTTAAGATTAAAAAAATACATCATTAATCTTGTTAATAATGTATTATATATCAAAAGTTTTTTGGTCGATATTTAAAACCGAATGATTACTAATATTTATAATATAAAATTCCTATCACCCCATCATAATTTTTTGATGTGGGATAATTTAAAAGTTTTTCTTGGTCAATATTTAAAACCGAATGATTACTCTTAGTTATAATATAAAAATTTCATCATCTCGATGTAAGATAATTACTTAAGTTTATAGTCTTAGAAACTTTTTTTGAGATTCAAAAGACTTTTGTTAGATATCGAAGAACGAATTATTACTCTTTATTTATAACATAGAATTTCATCATCACATTATAATTTGTCGATGTGGGATAATTTTAAAACTGTTATATGTCATAAATTCATCACATAATGTGAAACAAATGATATGAAATTTATACTCTAATGAAAGCATTTCTTACCACGAATCTAATTATTTCATTTTTATAATTTATTTTACGATAATGTTTTAAAAAAAATGAACTCTAAAGGTTTTTACGTCAGAATTGTAAAACATCACATTAATATAATAGATTAAATATATATTGTAATAATCAAAAGATTCTCTAATTGATTTTTTTTATATTTATCATACTTTCCTAATTTGAGGTTTGATGGAACGGACCAATGAGATCGCTCGAAAAAAGCCTAATATATATATATATATATATATATATATATATATATATATATATATATATATATATATATATATATATATATATATATATATATATTGATTATAATTTTTCCATGTAGGATAATTACTAAAGTTTATAGTCTAAAAAACTCTTTTTGAGATTTAAAAGACTTTTGGTAGATATCAAAGAACAAATGATTACTCATATTTATAATATAGAATTTCATCATCATATTATAATTTGTCGATGTGGGATAGTTTTACAACTGTGATATTATATAATAGATTAATCACACAACGTGAAACAAATAATATTAAATTTATACTCTAATGAAAGCATTTTTTACCATGAATCTAAATATTTCATTTTTATAATTTATTTTACGATAATGTTTTTAAAAAATGAACTCTAAAGGTTTTTAGCTTAGAATTGTAAAACATAATATTAATATAATAGATTAAATATATATTATAACAATTAAAAGATTCTCTAATTGATTTTTTATTTACTTATGATACTTTCCTAATTTGAGGTTTGATGGAACGGACCAATGAGATCGCTCGAAAAAAGCCTAAAATATATATATATATATATATATATATATTATTTTTTATTCACATCATCTCAACTTTTTACCTACCTTATTTTTTTTATTTACCTCACATCGCATCAACTTTCTACCTACCTTATTTTATTTTATTTTTTTATTTACCTCAATATCTGTATTTATTTTATAACTCGAACAATTACAATTAAATAATTAATTGTTAAATAAATCTTGTTACATACGAAGAATTTTATTTCCGAGCGATCATTATTAAAGGTGGCAATCGAGCGGATGGGTCGAGTTCGGGTTGGGTTGTCGGTAGACCTGGCAAACAAGTCAAATGGATCGGGTTTGGGTCGAGTGAGTTTCGGGTTGACTTTGGGTCGGGCAGGATCATTTCGGGTTTGCTATTTTCAATTTTTTTAGGGATATCGACTCGTTTTATATAATAATAGTCGCTCAGGTCAATTCAGGTTACGGATCAACCTCAGATCTTTAGATCGGGCTCGGGTTGACTTATTCGGGTCGAATCAGTTTTGCCATGTCTAGTAATAATAATTAATATTATAAATAATAATAATATTAGTAACAATAACAATAAAAATACTCTCTCCGTATCTATATGTTCGTCCACGTTCAGTATAATACTCCACCCATATATTAAACAAAGTGGACGAACATATAGATACGGAGGGAGTAATATTTAATTATAATATTAAAAATAATAAGTATTACTTTTTATTATTATATTAATATTGTTATAAAACGAGAGAGAAAGGAAAAGTAGAGAGAAAATAGAGCGAGAAATATGTGAGAGAGTTCTATTATTCATGTCATTGAGAGAGATATATATAGTACATATGATTTCATATGTACTATATATATGAAATATGGGAGTTTACAATGCTAAGGGAGTTTACATATGGGTCAAAAGCTCAATGGACATTCACCTAATATGATTTCATAACACTCCCCCTTGAATGTACATTACGGAATAATATGTCTCATAAAAACCTCACTCGAAAAAAAACCCCGTGGGAAAAAAAAACTAGTGTAAAATAGAGCACATTATTCCTTAAACACGCATATGATGCTGCCTCATCAAAACCTTTCCATGGAAAACCCAGTGGGACAAAACCATAGATAAGGAAAAAGTGTACAGCGCGTGCATACTCGCCCTGATAGTTATATCACTCGGAAAATAACAATATTATCCATGATGTGACGATGAATCTCGATCTTTGAAATAATAATCATCATACTTGATAAACTCCATAGATGTCTTCGATAATTAGAAATTTATCATTGATCTTCAAATAGTTATACGGATAATATGAAGATAGTCTTTCATTGTTGCGTCTTCATCCAAATATCACTTCAACATTTCAAAGTATAGTCAGATTATCAATAATTTGCACGAATATAATATGCGACTAAATTTACTATATGAATATGAAATGATGCAACGATGTGATAAGAAAACTAATATGAAATGATATACTTAGTTT
This sequence comes from Agrostemma githago, assembly GCA_958450325.1. NCBI lineage: Eukaryota > Viridiplantae > Streptophyta > Magnoliopsida > Caryophyllales > Caryophyllaceae > Agrostemma > Agrostemma githago. The sequence goes on along the minus strand of OY288244.1, from coordinate 20,569,932 downwards.
CTATATACCAGCATGATGACTCGATATGCAAACTGTATTGTATACTTTTCAATATCATCAATAAATTTGATGAATTTCAGGATTATGAGCTCATTGATACCAATAAATATGTCGACGGTCGTACGGATTTATAAAATCCTTATTCAATAGGCCACTTGATATTGCGCACAAATGTGTAGCCATTTCATATAGATGTAATTTCGTAGAATCGTCATTCTACTTATATATTACTGTACACGATAAATAACGCGTAATTTGATATGATAAAACTTCTTTTGTTTTACCAACTTGTCATTCACTTTCTCCCCCTAAGGTGGTAAAAAAAATTCAAGATAGATTGCAATCATTTACTTAACCACCTTAGAATGTGTTTATCATATCATATGCAAATAAGATTTCATTCATGGGTATTTTTGCATGATTATGATATATTTCGGGGAGTACGTGATTCATAAAATAATTGACTTTTAATGGCTGATTCTAAATGTCAAATTTAAGAGATCAATTTATTCACATGATAATGATCAAATTGTGAATTCTAATAACACAAATTACTCGTATTTGATATGTGGTCTCCAAGCCACTTAAAACAATATCGATCAATTCGTAGAATTGAACTTAAAATATGTTTATTCAACCTCGAGTAATGTGCAATTGGATCTCCAAATATCATCATTCATAGTCAATTTTAATTCACAATTCTTAAACCCATACTTTTAAGCACTTGTTGATCACATATGCTTAATCAGTTCATGTCAAATGTTGATATTTGTTCGCAATTAATTGCAATAATGCATATGCGAAGTTAGCTGATCTCAATATGTATAATTAGCAATTGCATGCCAAACTATTGAATGCTAAACTTACTCAATATGACACAAACTTTATACTCATCTCGCAAAATGGAACACTTCTAGTGTTTCATTTAAATTTGCAAGATCTGTCATATATTAATATCCTTTTGGGAAATATAACAATATATTCCGTTTGAGTAATTACTCAAATGATGAATATTTAAAAGTTATGAAGTGAGATATTTTAGACTTCCACATCGAGTAAAGAATTGGAGAATAATTATGAGTAAGATTACTCCATAAATAAATTATCTCACATTAAACTCATGGGAGACTTGACTGAACTTATACCGATCGAAGATCGTAAATTTACAGAAATCATCTCCCATTATACCGATAAAATACCGTCTCACATTAATGTGATAGGAGACTTACTCACATTGTAATGACAAAAACAATTTGATAGGAGATTGTCTCGCATTAAAATGATAGAATACAATCTCACATTAAATCATCGCTAAACAACTTACAATGAAATGCAAGTTATGCGTGACAAATATAACTTAAAAAATAATGTACATAATGTATATCATGTCACTACGAATTTGTAATACCCTAAGATGGTCATCACTATTTCATACAATATAATATGTAGCAAAATAGAAAGATTGTTACCGTAATTACGAAAATTTTACTACCATAACTACATAGCTATCATAAGATAGAGAATATATTATTATAGAAATTAAATATTTATGATATCAAAATCTATGACTTTAGGAATGTGTATTTTAGATAATCATCCAAATTAACATCTAAATTATATTGTTGAAATAAACTAAAGTTGTCAAATTTTCGTTTAAAATATATTGACAAAGAGACAAACAAAATATTATAATTGTAGGAACTTAACTATTACGCTTTAAAGTATATATCTCAATCGTTAAAACGACTATTTTAATATATATAATTCTTTGCCACAGAGATACAAATATGGAGATGCATTGAAAATACTCCATATATATACTATGATCTCCTTATAGTCATAAGATAATAATAGATCATATGTGTATCTTCAAAAGACATGAATTAACTTCTTAATATAGGATTGAGAAATAAAATACGTCTTCTTTGCTATAAAGATGCAAGAATCAAGAAAAATAACGAACTTCTTAATTTTATAGATGCAAGGATTGAAAAAAATAACGAACTCCTTGCTTGAGAGATGCAAGGATTGAGAGAAAAATTAACGAGTTCCTTGCTTAAGAGATGCAAGGATTGAAAAAGAAAATAATGAACTTCTTGCTTAAAAGATACAAGGATTGGGAAAAAAAATGAACTCCCCTCAATTGTTTTCTACTCAGTAATTAGAGTCTCGTACTGATAACGTGTTATAAAACGAGAGAGAAAGGAAAAGTAGAGAGGAAATAGAGCGAGAAATATGCGAGAGAGTTCTATTATTCATGTCATTGAGAGAGATATATATATATAGTACATCAGCTATGATAAGAGAGTTTACATATGGGTCAAAAGCTCAATGGACATTCACCTAATATGATTTCATAACAAATATTAATTATTATAAAAATGTCATTAATATAAATATTTATTATTATTATTATTATTATTATTGTTATTATTATTGTTATTGTTATTGTTATTGTTATTGTTATTATTATTATTATTATTATTATTATTATTATTATTATTATTTTTTTTTTTATTTTTTTTTTTTTTTTTGTAAGAATGTTATTTCTCTTATTCATCCATTTAGGGTAATTAAGAGAATGGCTTACAAAAAAGACATATCCTTTCATCTTTATGAACACAAAGACAATATATCACAAAATACCATTTCTTTCCTTACAACAAACCAATACTAGGATGCTTGATTGATAACCGTGACTTCAACTCAGTTTTTATTATGGCTTCGTATTGCTCCACTGTTCTCCTCAGCCCCTTAAAAATCCTGTTATTACGTTCCCACCATAGATGATACACCAGTGCACAACCTGCTACTGTAAACCATTCTCGCTGCCATGGTCTTTAAGGCAAGTACCTGGCTCTTCTGAGCATACTTTTAAGATCTTTCACCGGGGCGCAGATATGTAACCAAGTCATGATACGCTCCCAAAGCTGCCTAGCATAAGAACATTTGAAGAAAAGATGTTCATGAGACTCTGCAGCGGTGTAACAAAGATTGCATCTGTTTACAATCATCATTCCCCTTTCCTGCAATTTATCCACCATGGGTAATCTTTCTTGTACAGCAAAGGATACAGTAATCTTATGTTTAGGAACTACTGAAGCAACCCGAACAACTTTCAGATAAGGAATCGTGGGATGTTTACTTCGAAACCAATCATAGCATTTCTTGGAATTAAATATTGCAGTTGAAGACCAACTGAGCACAACCTGTTTACTGTCTCTCATACTTCCTGTCTTCATTAGAATTTCGTCTTTGATATAGACTAGACTTCTTAAAGCATCCGAGTAGCTATCATTAATTTTGATATCCCACACGGATTTGCCCTTCAGAACATAAGATTTGACCCACGTAATCCAAAGACTATCGTGATTCGTCTCAATCTGCCAGATCCATTTAGCTATTAACGTTTTATTCCAAGCTAATATCTCCTTTACATCAAACCCCCCTTCTATCCAAGGGGAGCTAATATCGTGACCCACGTATTATTATTATTATTATTATTATTATTATTATTTGGACTTGGGTTTTTTTCGGTTCTATCCGTTGATTTCTGGATTATTATTATTATTATTATTTGTAGACACCTGCATTTTGCCTGCTAGTGTCTATAACAGCTTCCGACAAAACACCCGATGATGATCGGACGTAAACGTGAATTAGTATACTCGGGTATGGGCTCAGAATCAATAATATCCGACATGGATATTTAGCGGAGTACAACCAACCTCAAATTCAGGCCCAGTGGGTCGTTCCGAGCAAAATAAGACTAATTTGGGCCAAAACCGACACCAAAAATAAAACCCGTCTTTTGGCGACCGGGTCAAAACCCGGTCAAAGACGAACTCGTCACAAAAATCAGCCAAATTCACCTTCTAGAAACTGGCGCCCAAATCTAATTCAAATAAGACAAACAAATCAACAAGGTCAACTCCTTCCTAATTTATCTCGATTCACTTGATCCACTCGATCGAGTGGATTGACCCACTCGGTCGAGTGGAGCGTCAAAAACCGGATCAGGCCCATTTTCTAGGGCACTCTATCGAGTGCACTAGGGCCACTCGATCGAGTGACTCTAGGTCGTGGGGTAAACTCTATAAATACCCCACGACCCCCCTCTCATTTGACAAGGTTTTTTTACCAACATTTTACCCTACATTTTCAGCCATAATCCTCCTATGTTCTTCACACTACAACCCTAAGCAAATACACACAAAAACTGAGTCCTTCGTCCCTCGAAAACCGACGAACCACACACACACACACACGCACACACCTTAACTCGCGTACATCCTCGATACTCCGGCGTCCCGTCGCTATTTACGAGTCCATTTCCGAGGTCCTTCCTAAGCATGTATGTTGAGGGTGTCCAAAACCCCATTTCGACCTTTATTACTTTGTTTTTATTTACGTTCTTGTATCATCTATATAATAACTATACTAGTATCCTAACACTAACTTTAACATAGCTCTAACATTTATTTCTCGTATACTAACTTTTACCTTTTCGTCACTAACATATTATCGTACCGTGTATGTATATACTAGTATTAAGTTTCGGTTTTAAATACGTTTGACTATAATGATCGCCTAAAGTCCGTCTAATCCCTTTACGAGCAACGACGGAGGGGGAGCCCTTTCGAGGAGCCCCGCCCCAATGTACTCAAGGGCGTGACGTGATCGCGATTCATAATAGTTGAACGCATTTGATCCCATTTTATTAGTGCGGAACCCGTTGACACGAAAACCGACATCACATAATCCGAAAGGGTTAGTTTCGATGTCGTGACGTAGAGGGATGCAATTTCGTCACTAATACAAAATAATTTCTAATCTAGCGAAAACATTTTCATAAAACTCTGATAACGGTATTATAATCGCATGCATACGCGATTATAGCACCGGAAGCCGAGTCAAATACAAATCGTGCGATATTTGTATTTGATTTGGCCGACCATCGATTTTAAACCAAAAAAATAAAACGAGTTGGTGCTCGTACAGGGGCTACTCGACCGAGTACGTAGGCTACTCGATCGAGTAGCGCCCATAAACCTGGGCAGTAGCCTTTTCGAGGACACACTCGACCGAGTCAGACCATGACTCGACCGAGTGGGTTCTGTAGCCCAGAAAACCGAGAGTTTAAATGCAACATTTAAGCCTCGTCTTTTTTTTACGACTTTTAGTCGACACGTGTAAAGCCAATCACGTGAACCTATTTTTCAAAACTCATGCATGTCACGACACTTAGCAACTTTGATCGATTTTTCGATGTGATAAGTTGGGACAAGGCATCGAGGCATGGGATCGGGCTAGCGTCACGCTTAGGTCCTATGTCTCCGTCCTTCGTTTAATATACAACGCAATGTGTATTTAATCGGGGTTCGTCCATCCACATATTCACGGTCTAGTTTATATACGGGTCCGTTTCCATCCTTTTATTATTTGTTATTCCGTTTGTATGTTATTTGCAATTTTTGTATTGGCCGGGTTGTATTTCTGCCCGTGTAACTTGTTGTAGACACCCATATTTTGATCGTCAGGTGTCTATAGTAGTTCCCGCCAAACACCCGATGATGATTGGACGTAAACGTGCTTTGACGGACTCGGATATGGGCTTGTAATCATGGACATTTGGTTTAGACTTATTAAGGAGTACAAATCTTACAAAACCAACCTCAAATCCAGGCCCAGTGGGTCGTTTCGAGTCAAATAACACTAATTTGGGTCGAATCCGACACCAGGGGTAAAACCGTCTTTTAGCGACCGAGTCAAAACCCGGTCAAAGATTTTCCCGAGACACGTGAGTCAGCCGTGACACTTCACACGGTTGATTCATACTCAAATTCCTACAAAATATCAGCTTCATTAAACATTAAACAATTCTGTTAAAGGTAGAATTCGATCTCAAGTAGGAATTCTATCCAGAAATCGGAACAGATACAAACCGAGCTCAAACGCTCGGTTTAGGCGTCCCAAGTCAGCAGAAATACTCCTCCACCAGCCGAGATTCATGACTTCTTCACCAAGAAACGAGACTTTGATTTCCTCTCGAACTCTCGTATTTCTTATCCAAACCGGTATTTCTTGTCACACAAGCAAGACTACCTCGATTCCTATAAATAGGACCTCCCATCCAACACTTTTTAGACATCAGAAAAATACGGTTTTTACACACAATTAACACCGAAAAAACAGCCTCATAACACGGTTTACATATCCTACATCCTCGATATCTAGCAAATCCCGACACTTTCTCGAAGAAACCTCGAACCGTCCGGCCAAACCCGACGTCCAACCACCCGTCCAAACCGACACCCTAAACTCATCCTCATCATCTCGACGCTCCCAAGTCTAAGACACTTTCCGACGAGCCTTATCCCGAGAAAACAAAGCATGTAGGTTGAGGGTGTAAATCAAACCCGCTTCTCCTTCTTCTCTTCTCTTCTTCTCGTTTTTTGTATTTCGGGTCTTTCGTCGGTCTTTTTTATTTTTCTAATATCAATATTATTAAAAACTATTTTCGTATATCAAACATTCTTAAAAATATGATATCGATTTTCTATAATCGAATATTGTATCGAAAAGAATTATATTAAGATTTCGACGATTTTAAAAATCGTTACATCTTTTTTCGTTCAAAATCTTTTTTTTTTTAAACCTTTCGTTCAAAACAAGCTTTTTCCAAAACCTTTTCTAAAAATCCTTCCGACTATTCGATATCGATTTCATAATCGAATATCGAATACGACGAATATCGAAAATATGAATCGGGTATAAATTAATCCATATTTGTACGCGATTTATAAAATTTAACGGTTTTCGACAAAAAAATAATAAAAATGGGCAGACCCGCACGCGAGTCGCGCCATGCCCAGGCGACTCGCGCACGGGCCTGAAACCCGAGACCTTTTTTTAGTTTTTCGTTCGTTTATTATTATTTATTCTACGATACGATTTCTAAAATTTATATCTTTTCTAAAACTATTCCAAATATTTGATATTGATTTCGTAGTCAACTATCGAATATAACGAATATCGAGAATATTAAGTCGCGTACGAATTATGCAATATTCGTACGCGATTTAATCAAAAATTTCCGAAAAACCGCTTCCGAAAACAGGCCGCCACGCGACCTGCCGGCGTCCCGGGCGAATCGCGCGGCCGGCTGCCTTCGCGCGCCTTTCTCGTTCTTTTCTATTATTTTTCGAGCTTCGTTTTTTTTATACAAAACAGCGTTTTAACAATATTTTTCATATTTCGATTAATATTTATTTTCTCGATCTTGTATATTTATTTGCTATATTATTATTTAATCGTTACTAACTCGTTTTCTCGTGTTTGTAGCCATTTATTTTCATATTTTTTTTATTAGACCAAAACGAATTCACATGCTAAAATAACTTTGACGTTATTAGTTTAACATGCATTAAACGATTTAGCAACCCATTTATTTATTTTTCTCACATGACTTAGGAAAATAATCTCTGCATATCATTCAACCGTCGAACTAACGCGTGTACGTAAAACGAACGATATCTTAGTAAAGGCCGCTAAGTGCGGGCGGGGTTGGGTGTTCTCAATGAATTTCCTAACACGTACCCTCACCCCTTACTCAGAACCATGGTTTCCGGATATCCGAATCCATTGGCAACGAGAGTCATTCAATACACGGTATCCGATAATGTCGGTATCTGTATCGTAATGCTAAGGGACGAACCCGATAAACTCTGACATCGGAAATGGGCCATGTTTTAAATATGGCCCACTACGACATAGAGTGGGTTTGAATGGTTCCGAATAACCACAAAATTCGGTGGCGACTCCTACTTTGATTTAAATTTCAATTCGACCCATCTCATATGGAGATTCATTCGCCTCCCCAAACCCGCGCGTGGCCGCGTCGGGGTGCACCTATGTCATGTCCACAATTTGGCGACTCCGCTGGGGATTAAGTGATGCGTCACTTACCATCGGCATCCTCAGGGTGAGACTCGAAAAGAAATCGTTCGATTAGTAATGTACACGTTTTAGTTCAATGGTTCATGCATAACCCAAATTTTTCCCGGGCCGGTTACTTGTGACCGACGTCCCACTATACCACGGTGCATTCCTACATGGGTGCACTAAAGACTTCGATGGCGGAATTCGCATGGGTTTTACGGCAGATTCTAAGACCAACTCGGCTTAGGAGGTCCGTCCTGATTTGCGAGAATGCGATCGTTGTTGGTATAGACCCTATTCGACCGACCGAGACTTAGACTAAGAGCATACATGGTGTCGTTATACTGTTTCCATGACTACATGCTACTTGATCTTCTTTGGTCTTTTTCAAAAACCGTCCTTTTCAAAAAAAAACTTGCATTCTTTTCAAACCCATCTATTTTTTCAAAACCCAGAAAGCTACCAAATTTAGGACTTATGATTTTGACTCAAAATAGCCTATTTTTAGCCGGTATGCTGTCCAAACTTTCCAAAAAAAATTCAAAATCTCGGCCCGGTAGCCTTTTTTTCGATTTTTCAAAAAAATCGGGCCTTCCAATCCGACCTTGCTCGGTTTTCAAATCCAAATTCCCTCTTCAAAACTTTCTTCTTCTTAGGACTTCCCGTATTTAGCAGTGTCGGGTCTTGTCATAAGTTGTTAGAATCTATAGCGTCAAAACTCCGTCGATCTTACATCACGAGTTTCTACCCCATCCCAAGTCCGCCTTATTTGTCAAGGCACGACTCACCTACGTAGGACAAACTCCTACAAAGGGAAGCTCATTTACACAATCGAGTCCAAAGTCTGGAGATTTCACACACGGATCTTTCTTCGAACGGGACTAGGCCCACTTTGCCAAAACCCAGGGAGAGTCCACCATCCACGAGTCACCCGTCTAGGAGTCGGTCTTCAGTCCCACTCGGAGGCTACCCTTTAGCGGGGCGATCAACCACGATTGCTCTAAGGATCAGGTCTTACACGTGTTGGCTCACGTACCCCACTTTCGAGTCACTATCAAAGTCTTTAGTCTCACTCGGGGGCTTTCCTCCACCCGAGCAGTCAACCACGGTCACCTTAAGGGGTACCCTACGTTCATCCTGCACCGGCGTCCTTATGATGCCTTCTTCGTGTCGTACCTATGCTACGAATACTCGAGTCACCTAGGGTTAGGTCACCACGGTTGGTCCGAGCACGTGATACGGTCAAACACGGTCGCCCCCATTTTCGGATTCACCCTTAAGCAGCTCGAGTCCAATTAGCAGTCGTTACCTCGTCTAGATCAACATTCGAGTATCCCGGTCCAAGAGTCTTTGTCGACCCGTCACCCCGGGCCGTGTCTAGTTTGACTCCCTCTCTTGCACTTGCGCAAAGCCGAGTTTAGGCGAATCGTGGCACCCGTCTTTCTCTCCAATCAAAGACCTTACCAAAAAAAAAAACCAACCGAGCGTCCGAGTCCGGATTTGATTCGAGTCTAAGTCTGAGTTCGAGTCTAGGATACCCTACATCCTCATTTTCAAATCAAAGTCAGAGTCAAAGTCAGTTGTATTCTGTCCTTTTTTTTCAAAATTCAATAAAATCAGCTTTTCTATTTCTCATACATACTTTCCTTATGTGTTTCCGAGAACATGATGAACACCATCATACACTGTGAGCACACGCACGTGACTATTATAGGCACATCTATAATGACTGCAGGAAACCGAGCCTGTGTTTTCCTTTTACCTATTCCATGTCTGGTATAGAAAGCCACATAACTACCCGTAGCAGGAGCATATCGAATCCTATGACAAATCTGGGTAGTCTTCTAGTTTGGGTTCAAGACGGGAGGCAAGCCCACTTCCCACAATAAACACCCATCCAATAAGACTAGCCAGTCCCTACCTTAGGTGTTAGTCTGACCGACAAAAACAAAGTTGGACAAAAAAATCAAAAGTCCAAGAGAAAAAAAAAAGCAAAAGGCCAAACCAAAAAGGCTGGCCATGATCAAAAAAGAATTATCAACATCTCTCGACCAGACACGGTCAACTCAAATGAAGAATCCCATGACCGGGGCTAAGAGGTCAACCCAAAGAATTCAAAAACCCATGACTGTGAAACGGTCAATTCAAAAATTATCAATACCCATACCATCCAATAGGGGAGAGACAGTCAAGCTGGTCAGCTAACACCACATTTAGCCTTCCCACATTACAACCCTCAAGACCTTCTCGAGACCTAGGCTAGAGACAGCCCAGAATTTTGAGGATTCAAGCTCCATAGGATACACCCAAACCTTTAGGGCCAGACATGGAAACCAGATCCCGCATTATCAACCTGCTCGATCAAAGTTCGAGTCATTTTTACTCGACTTCCCCCTTTCCTACCACATTACAATACCTTACCCTCGAAGCCTTAGCTCCACAAAATCGAGCTCCAGATTTCGAAACATCAAAGCCACTTGCGACCTAGCTCCACATTTCCAAAAACATCTAAACCAGTTACCAGCCCCAAACACGGGAACTCAACTTGCAGTCGGCATAGAACATGCCCAAATAGTTCACACCATCTCTGGGGGCTACCCCGGAGAACGCTCATAGTCATAGGATCAGCATCCTAGCTATTCTAGCCCTTTGATCAAGACATCACTGGGAATGCACCTAGCCTACACCATCGCTGTGGCTAGTTACACACAAAGCCCTAGTAAACTAGGCACCATTATATATCTTTCAATCCACTGAACTATGGCTTGGCTTGATTTCACTACACGTGAATACGTAGGCAGCCTTTCGACAAAGGCACAACCATTCACATTCACACAAATTCGAAAAAGCATCATCATTCCGGTCACGACACTGTCATGTTCTCAGCAGCTAGCTTTGTCATCCTGGGGACTTCTCCTAGGCAGAAGTTCTCCATCCACTCAGAAAATCCAGATAAATTCAAAGAATAAAGATCTAGCCTCCTTTCTATAGTGTATCCTAGTACTCGGCTCAGTTGAAAACGAGAATTGGTCAGGGACTCGAAGCAATACCCACTTTGGGAATGTACCCCTAAATCAAAAGAATATCCAAAAGAACACCAGTCTACGGCATTGCTACCACAAAGCCCTGTCGTACGGAAACAGTCCCATTCCGAGGATTCGACCGTGTTGCCACTCGCCTAGGCTACGGAATAGCGCAACTTAAGAGTCTTGTCATATTAGGTGGCCCATCCCCTACCGAGTCACGGTCCAACCCTTAGAGAGTCCAGTCGTGTCTGTCAACTCGTCTTGTCGCGTCCAGAGTCGAGTCGGTCGGTATATCTCTCTCTTCAAATTCTCATTTTAAAATTCGCAAAACTTAGCCATTTGAGAAAATCCCTTTCCTAGTCACCACGGGAATAGGAATTTTTATCACACTTCATCTAGGCATACAGGCCTAACCAGAAAGTTTTAGGAATCCATGTCAGAATCCGATTAGGAATCAAAGCCATCCCAAGCATCCTTATTTCCAAACTTTTCAAAAAAAAAATTCAGCATTTTTCTCTTCAAAAATTTTCGAAAAAATCATCATTTCTTCCCCAGCATAAGTCGGTGTTTCACCTAAATGTTACATACAAATTATGTCAGCATACAGGTACACCCAACACTCCCGAGAAATTCCAAGAAAAGTTCCCCAGTGGAAAGTTCAGGCGACATTTTCTACTGAAGAATCAGGATATATCTGTAAACAGATGTGTCCGTAGCTTCCAAGGCAAGCTCCCGCGCAATTCTAAGACAGGATGTGCCTGTAAACAGGTATACTCATAGCTCTCAAGACAGCTCCCGCGACATTATTAGCATCAACCCAGGTATGATTTCTATCCTATGGCTGGCGAGCCCTTCACGCAGGTCTTATGGACTATAAACGACCCGATCGGAAGTCTGCCAGGTTTTAATCCTTGATTGACCTGGTAGCTACTCTGACTTTTGCCTTGTCCAAGCCTCAGTCAGAGTGGGGGCTCTATAGACACCCACATTTTGACCGCCAGGTGTCTATAGTAGTTCCCGCCAAACACCCGATGATGATTGGACGTAAACGTGCTTTGACGGACTCGGATATGGGCTTGTAATCATGAACATTTGGTTTAGACTTATTAAGGAGTACAAATCTTACAAAACCAACCTCAAATCCAGGCCCAGTGGGTCGTTTCGAGTCAAATAACACTAATTTGGGTCGAATCCGACACCAGGGGTAAAACCGTCTTTTAGCGACCGAGTCAAAACCCGGTCAAAGATTTTCCCGAGACACGTGAGTCAGCCGTGACACTTCACACGGTTGATTCATACTCAAATTCCTACAAAATATCAGCTTCATTAAACATTAAACAATTCTGTTAAAGGTAGAATTCGATCTCAAGTAGGAATTCTATCCAGAAACCGGAACAGATACAAACCGAGCTCAAACGCTCGGTTTAGGCGTCCCAAGTCAGCCGAAATACTCCTTCACCAGCCGAGATTCATGACTTCTTCACCAAGAAACGAGACTTTGATTTCCTCTCGAACTCTCGTATTTCTTATCCAAACCGGTATTTCTTGTCACACAAGCAAGACTACCTCGATTCCTATAAATAGGACCTCCCATCCAACACTTTTTAGACATCAGAAAAATACGGTTTTTACACACAATTAACACCGAAAAAACAGCCTCATAACACGGTTTACATATCCTACATCCTCGATATCTAGCAAATCCCGACACCTTCTCGAAGAAACCTCGAACCGTCCGGCCAAACCCGACGTCCAACCACCCGTCCAAACCGACACCCTAAACTCATCCTCATCATCTCGACGCTCCCAAGTCTAAGCCACTTTCCGACGAGCCTTATCCCGAGAAAACAAAGCATGTAGGTTGAGGGTGTAAATCAAACCCGCTTCTCCTTCTTCTCTTTTCTTCTTCTCGTTTTTTGTATTTCGGGTCTTTCGTCGGTCTTTTTTATTTTTCTAAATCAATATTATTAAAAACTATTTTCGTATATCAAACATTCTTAAAAATATGATATCGATTTTCTATAATCGAATATTGTATCGAAAAGAATTATATTAAGATTTCGACGATTTTAAAAATCGTTACATCTTTTTTCGTTCAAATTTTTTTTTTAAACCTTTCGTTCAAAACAAGCTTTTTCCAAAACCTTTTCTAAAAATCCTTCCGACTATTCGATATCGATTTCATAATCGAATATCGAATACGACGAATATCGAAAATATGAATCGGGTATAAATTAATCCATATTTGTACGCGATTTATAAAATTTAACGGTTTTCGACAAAAAAATAATAAAACGGGTAGACCCGCACGCGAGTCGCGCCGTGCCCAGGCGACTCGCGCACGGGCCTGAAACCCGAGACCTTTTTTTAGTTTTTCGTTCGTTTATTATTATTTATTCTACGATACGATTTCTAAAATTTATATCTTTTCTAAAACTATTCCAAATATTTGATATTGATTTCGTAGTCAACTATCGAATATAACGAATATCGAGAATATTAAGTCGAGTACGAATTATACAATATTCGTACGCGATTTAATCAAAAATTTCCGAAAAACCGCTTCCGAAAACAGGCCGCCACGCGACCCGCCGGCGTCCCGGGCGAGTCGCGCGGCCGGCTGCCTTCGCGCGCCTTTCTCGTTCTTTTCTATTATTTTTCGAGCTTCGTTTTTTTATACAAAACAGCGTTTTAACAATATTTTTCATATTTCGATTAATATTTATTTTCTCGATCTCGTATATTTATTTGCTATATTATTATTCAATCGTTACTAACTCGTTTTCTCGTGTTTGTAGCCATTTATTTTCATATTTTGTTTTATTAGACTAAAACGAATTCACATGCTAAAATAACTTTGACGTTATTGTTTAACATGCATTAAACGATTTAGCAACCCATTTATTTATTTTTCTCACATGACTTAGGAAAATAATCTCTGCATATCATTCACCGTCGAACTAACGCGTGTACGTAAAACGAACGATATCTTAGTAAAGGCCGCTAAGTGCGGGCGGGGTTGGGTGTTCTCAATGAACTTCCCAACACGTACCCTCACCCCTTACTCAGAACCATGGTTTCCGGATATCCGAATCCATTGGCAAGGAGAGTCATTCAATACACGGTATCCGATAATGTCGGTATCGGTATTGTAATGTTAACGGACGAACCCGATAAACTCTGACATCGGAAATGGGCCATGTTTTAAATATGGCCCACTACGACATAGAGTGGGTTTGAATGGTTCCGAATAACCACAAAATTCGGTGGCGACTCCTACTTCGATTTAAATTTCAATTCGACCCATCTCATATGGAGATTCATTCGCCTCCCCAAACCCGCGCGTGGCCGCGTCGGGGTGGACCTATGTCATGTCCACACTTGTACGTTATTTACTTTCGAGTTTTATTTATTTACTTGCTTATCGCTTTATAAATGAACCTCGCATGCTAAATTACTCCGACCATATTCAAAATGCATTAAATGACGTAGTTAACGCAAAATTCACATGCTTAGCTAAAAAACGCTGTTTGCAAATCATTTAGTCGTTTTACTAGCGCGCGCACACGAACACGAACGATGTCTTAGTAGAGGCCGCCATGTGCGGGCGGGGTTGGGTGTCCTTAGTGGGCTTCCCAACACGTACCCTCACCCCTTACTCAGAACCTTGGTTTCCGGATGCCCGAAACCATTGGCGCACGAGAGTCATTCTATATACGAAAGCCGGTTTAAACGGTATCGATATTGCAATGCAAAGGGACGAGCCCCATAAACTCTGAAATCGAAGTGGGCCGTACTTTGTGTACAGCCCATGACGACATAGAGTGGGCTCGTATGGTTCCGAATAACCACAAAATTCGGTGGCGACTCCATTTTGACCTAAATTTCGAACCCGAGAACAATCTCACCATGAGATTCATTCGCCTACCCAAACCCGCGCGTGGCTGCGTCGGGGGGGTCCTACGTCATGTCCACAATTTGGCGACTCCGCTGGGGATACCTGATGTACCACATGTCATCGGGGTTCCTAGGGTGAGACTCGAAGAGAAATCGTTCGTATATTAGTGTGCGCGCATTAGTTTAATGATTCATGCATAACCCAATTTTGCCAGGGCCGGTTACTTGTGACCGACGTCCCACTATACCACGGTGCATTCCTACATGGGTGCGCTAAATACTTCGATGGCGGAACTCGTCTGGGTTTTGCGGCAGGTCCTAAGTCCAACTCGGCTTAGGGAGTCCGTCCCGATTCACGAGAATGCCATCGTTGTTGGTATAGACCCTATTTTGACCGACCGAGACTTAGCATAAAGCATACATAAGCGTCGTTATAGTGCTTGTTTGACTACGTGCTACTTGGTTTCCGTGTCATTTTTCAAAAAACCGTCATTTCAAAAAATGCATCTTTCCAAAAATACCAAAATTTGAAAAACCCGAAATACCGTCCGTTTCGGAACCCGTCTTTTCAAAAATATCCAACTTTCAAAAATTCGGAGTGCCGCCGAAACTTAGGATCAACGATTTGACTCAAAATATCCTTTTTCTCTAGTCGGCATGCTGCCCATTTTAATTCTTGGATTTCCAACACCATTCCGATTTTCTGAATTTTCAAAATTCTAATCTTGGTTTTCGAAATCCCGTTTTCAATTCTCGAACTTCTGGAAACTCGCTCATTTTATATTCGAAATTCAAACATCCAACTTTCCTAGTGAACCTTCCTTATTATAGGACCTACCGTCTAGCCGTGTGTCGGGTCTTTGCATAGTATATCGAAGGTCTATAGCGTCGAACCTCCGCTAATCCTATATCGCGAGTTTCCCCCCTTTCCCAAGTCCGCCTTATTCGTCAAGGCACGACCAACCCGCGTAGGGCATACCCCTACAAAGGAAAGTCCGTCCATACACTCGAGTCAAAAGTCTGGGGAAAAGTCTCACGTGGACCTTCCTTCGAACGGGATTAGGCCCACAAAGCCAAAGTCCTAAGGAAGTTATACCACCCATTGAGTCATCCGTCTAGAGGTCTTTCTCGAGTCTTTAGTCTTCCTTCTTAGTGTCGCTCGGGATGTACTTCTTCTTTCCTTTTTTTTTAAATCTGGGTTCGGTTTCTGATTATGCGGTGTTCTTACAGACAGGCCACCGGCAACCAGACACGCCCGCAGGATGACTACTTTGAACAGTCTGCAAACCTCTCTGGACGCCATGATCGAGAAGCAAACCGACATCGAAGCCCAACTGACCGAGATGAGGGCTGGTCAAGTGGCCATCGTTGTTCGCCTAGGTACAGTGGAGCAAAGGACTCCTAATGTCGAGGCTACTGGGCCTCTAGCTGAACTAGTCAGCGCAGTACGCCGACTAGAAGAACAAGTCCATTTGGCTGGGAGTAACAACATCCATCGGGAGAATAGCCGAGAGTACAACCCGTTGAGCGACAAACTGCCCGCAAACCTGAACCTTACGGGTTTGCCCATGTTTGAGGGAACTGAAGACCCGTTACTACATGTGCGGACCTTCAAGGAATTCATGGCCATCAAGGGAGTGGAATCGTCCATGTTCAAGAACCTCTTTGCTGCATCTCTTGAGAAGCACCCACGGGCCTGGTACTACAGGCTAGACCCGAAAAAATACCCTACATGGGATGATGTGGCTACCGCGTTCGCTCGGAACTATGCTGACAACACCGAGATCCAAACCACGATGCGATCTCTGGAGGTTATGGCCCAAAAGCCGAAGGAAGGTTTTACTAAATACCTTCAACGCTGGAGGGCCGAGAGCGTGAAACTGGTCGATAAGCCCAATGAGAAGACTTTGGTGGAGGCTTTCGTCAAGAACCTCCTCCCCTCCTACCGGGTTCACCTCCGGTACGCTGTCATACCCAATTTCACCACCCTTACTGAAATGGGTATGAGGATCGAAGACGATCTGAGACTGGAAGGCCTCACTAAGGCCGCTAGCAAAGGCTACCAAGGGGCCTCTTCCTCCACCACTAAGCCCCAAGCTGCAACTCGCAGCATTTTTGACGCGGTTAATCTACTAGATGCCCCGTCCAAGAAAAACACCCCACCTCGGGTTTTCACTGATATAGGTACCACCTATAATTATGCCTTACAAAGGCTGTCCTACAAAGGCCTAATCCAACCAATAGGCCCAACTCCTGAAGTTCCGGTCGAGCGACGCTCCAAGAACTACAATGCTCAGGCCTATTGCCAATATCACCGGGGCAATGGGCATGATACCGAAAAGTGCTGGAAGCTGAAACACTTGATCCAGGACTTGATTGAAAGCGGTAAAATCCCGCTACCCGGAGATAAACCAAGCAACAAAGAGAACCCTTTCAGCTCCCATGCCATCTTTGCCGGGGAGGTGATTGATTGCTCTCACCTTATCTCTCCATTTATCCCGCAAGTGAACGGGATCTGGTTTGACGACGAGAATGATGTCTACCTCGCTAAGGGGGAAACCGTTCCCATCACCCCTGAACAGATTCGCGAGGCCAAGACCTGAGTCCTAGCCATCAACCACCTTGGACGTCCCTATCTAGCCACAAGCTCTAGGGACACCCCCATCCCGACAACCATCACCGATCCACTCGGGATGGAAGTCGCCCCTGAGGAGCCGACCGCTGAAACAGCTATTGTAAAGCAACTGAAGAAGACCCGAGTTGACCTCACCATATGGCAGCTCTTGGTTAGCTCACAAGAACATCCAGAAGCACTCACTAAGGCTCTCGATCAAGTTAAGATCGACTCTTTGGCTACCTCTGCTGAAATGGTAGCCACAGTCCTGCCCCACCTGAAGGGCAAAACCAAGGAAGGAGGCCCAATGATCACCTTCTCTGAAGCCGACCTGCCACCGTTCGGGGCCTCTCATAATCTGGCTCTCTACATTACAGTGATTTGCCGAGGGAAATACCTCCCGATGACCCTAGTCGATGACGGGTCCGCCGTGAACGTCCTTCCCTTAAGGACCGCCAAAGCCCTCGGTATCACCGAGGCCGATTATGTCCCAACGGCTCAAACCATCCAAGCCTTTGATGGGAGCCCAAAGACGGTGTCCGGGGCCGTGAAGCTGACCATTATAACATGCCCAATAGAAAAGGAGCTTGAATTCCAGGTGATCGATGTCACCTCATCCTTCAACTTGCTCCTAGGAAGGCCATGGATCCACGCGGTCAAAGCTGTGTCCTCCACCCTCCACCGTAAGATCAAGATGCCTTTGCTCGACAATGTTATTACTTTGGAGGCAACCCCAATGACCGTGGCTAGCTGTAACGCCATGGGCCGCACGGACCTCTGGGGGTTCGACTTTGTGGGGATGATCGAGGAAGAGTACCTTTTAGGCCTTACTTCACCACAAGCATTGACACAATGCTCCAAAACCTAGGGTACCTTCCGGGGGCTACCTCTCGACCCGACCTTCCAGCTGGGAAGATCATCGAGGTCCTTAAGGACGAAGACTCTCACTTCGGCCTTGGCTATGCCGCCACTCCGGGCAACGTTGTCCGAGCAGGAATCGAGAAGGCCTGCAACATCATTAAGGGTATCCACTTGAGCCCTTACAGCCCACGGTTGTCTGACTACTTTGTCACACCGGTATTCGGGGCTATCCAGGTTGGTCTGTACCAACCCAATGCTGCGCACCTCGGGACCCAATCGTCCCGGGACTGCAACTACATCCCGGATGAGGTGTTCGCCCTCATCCAGTCTGATGAAGCTGATGATGCTGAGCCCGCGCTGGGGCTGCTCTTCGGGGAAGGCACCATGGCCCCAACCCCAAAGGAAGACCTGGTCAACCTGATTCTCCGCAGCAACAGGTTTGACCCGACCAAGCTGACCTCGGATGTTGGTTCCGAGAGGGGAAACAGGGCCTGGAGGAAGACTGTCAAATGGACCGACAGTCAAGGAAAGATCTACAAGCTGGTCACCGGAGAGGGAGACATGCCTGAGTCTGAGTCCGAGTCTGAGTCGGAGTCAGAGTCAGAGTCTGAGGTCGAGTCTAGGGAAGTCGGTGCTAGAGTCACTCCTGTAACCCCTCTCCCTTCTATCATTCCTGCTGCTGGCACTTCGGGGTCTGTCCCGAGTGCTTTACCAATTCCGCCACTGACCAATGATCAGATGGCTGCTCTCTTCGAGCTGTTTTCCAAATTTTCAATCAATAATAACAACCGTTCTGCTTACGACTTGTCTCTTTTAAATTCTGCTTTCAAAAATGTGTTATCCTATGGCATTGAGAAATCCGACGAACAGGTACCCCTACCTCCACATCTGATCGAGCAACTAGAGCAAAGGGAATCCCGGAATCCGGTAATCGAAGAGACCGAGTCTATAAACGTGGGAACAACCTTAGAGCCTCAGATACTTAAGATAGGGTTATCCTTAGATCCCGAGGAGAAACAACAATTCATAAACCTCCTCCAAGAATTCAAGGATGACTTCGCATGGTCCTACAAGGACATGCCGGGGATAGACCGGGAAATAGCCGAGCACCGCATACCAATCAAGGATGGGTGCAAACCGGTCAAGCAGAAGCTTCGTCGAATGAGGCCCGAGTGGTCTCTCAAGGTAAACGAAGAAGTCGATAAACAGTTCAAAGCCGGCTTCATACAAGTGTCCGAGTACCCGGACTGGGTGGCAAACATCGTGCCGGTTCCTAAAAAAGACGGTAAGGTGCGGGTATGCGTAGATTTTCGGGATCTTAACAAGGCAAGCCCGAAAGATGATTTTCCGTTACCACACATCGACATACTGGTGGATAACACGGCCGATCATGCCCTTCTATCATTCATGGACGGGTATGCCGGATATAATCAAATCAAGATGGCGGAAAAAGATATGAGTAAGACTACCTTCACCACACCTTGGGGTACTTACTGCTATACCGTCATGCCATTCGGCCTCATTAATGCCGGGGCCACATACCAAAGGACCGCTACCACTTTATTACACGACATGATGCATAAAGAGGTAGAAGTTTATGTGGACGACATGATCGTCAAATCCAAAGAACGGGACGGTCACATCACCGCCCTAAGAAAATTCTTCACCCGATTGCGCAAATACAACATGAGGCTAAACCCTCAAAAGTGCAGTTTCGGAGTAACATCAGGCAAATTACTGGGTCATATCGTTAGCCAACGAGGTATCGAGGTCGACCCAGCTAAAATCAAAGCCATTACCGAGATGCAAGCTCCTAAAACCGAAAAAGAGATAAGGGGATTTCTCGGGAAAGTCCAGTATATTATTCGATTCATTTCCAAACTAACCATGGTGTGTGAACCAATTTTCAAGAAACTGAAAATAGGGGAACGGATACTATGGGATGACAAGTGCCAAGCTGCTTTCGACAAGATCAAGGAAATTCTGTCTGCTCCGCCAGTCTTAATGCCCCCTCAACTTGGTTTGCCTCTGTCGTTATACCTAACAACGACCGAGACAGCCATGGGGGCTATGCTGGCTCAGACGGTCGACTCCGAAGAACGAGCCATCTATTACATCAGCAAGAAGTTTTTAGAGTATGAGTGCAAATATACCATGCTCGAAAAGACGTGTTTGGCTCTAGTCTGGGCCACTAAGAAGCTTCGACACTATATGCTCAGCTACGAGGTCCATGTTCTATCCAAGATGGACCCGATCAAATACCTCTTCGAAAAGCCCATTCTCAATGGCCGAATTTCCAGATGGACTCTAATGCTGGCAGAATTTATCGCTAAAGGCTATTAAAGGACGATTAGTAGCTGAATTCCTCGCCGACAGCCCGGTGACCGAAGAAGGACACACCGACACCTGGTCCTTCCCAGACGAAGATATTCTCCATACCGATGCTGAAACATGGGATTTATACTTCGATGGAGCATCTAATTTTCGAGGGTTCGGAGTCGGGATCCTCCTAATCTCAGCAAGAGGGGAGCATACTCCCGTCTCCATCAAACCGGACTTTGATGTTACCAATAATGCAGCAGAGTACGAAGCATGCATTTACGGGCTACAAGCCGCCGCCAACCTGGGGATCACAAATCTCCGGGTACATGGTGACTCATCCTTGGTCATTAACCAAGCACTCCAAAAATGGAAAACTCGGAATGCTAATCTCGTGGCCTACCAGGCACGAGTAAGGGATCTCGAGAAACAATTCCAAAAGGTGGAGTATATATACCTGCCTCGGGAAGAAAATCAGTTTGCAGATGCACTCTCAAAATTGGCATCTTTACTGAATATTCCCGACCACGTGACCAGTATGCCAATTTGTGTCGAAAGACGGTCCGAGCCGGCATACATCCATGACATCGAAGACATCGAGATAACTGACCCCGAACCTTGGTACCAGGCTGTATTAACGTACCTGACAAATGGAGAGTATCCTCCCGGGACTGAGGGTCGAGCCAAGAAAGCCTTACGGAGGATAGCCACCCAGTTCATCCGTACTGATGATGGACAATTGTACAAAAAGACTGCACTGGGGGCCCTCCTCCTTTGTGTTGATAAATACAAGGCCGAGAAAGTTATGGCCGAAGTACATGATGGTGAAAACGGCCCACATATGAATGCTCACATGCTGGTCCAAAAAATCATGAGGCTCGGGTACTACTAGAATACCATGGAAGCTGACTGCCAGTTATATGTCAAACGGTGTCACAACTGTCAAATCTTCGGCAATGTGCAACATATGCCGTCATCTCTGCTTTATACCATGACGTTGCCTTGGCCGTTCTCGACATGGGGTATCGACATAATCGGGAAGATAAATCCCTCCGGTACTGGCGGACACTGTTTCATCTTAGTAGCTATCGACTACTTCACCAAATGGGTCGAAGCTGAATCATATCGCGTTCTTAACGCTAAACATGTCGCCAAATTTATCCAGAACAAGATAATATGTCGGTATGGAATCCCACATGAATTTATCAGTGATCACGGGACTCATTTCCAAGCTGAGACCGCAGCCCTGCTGACTAAATACAAAATTCAAAGGCACACGTCCTCGCCCTACCGTCCCCAAACGAATGGAGCAGTAGAGGCGGCTAATAAAACAATTGTCACCATACTAAAAAAGATGGCTGATAATTACCGGGATTGGCCCGACAAAATACCTTTTGCTCTATGGGGGTACCGGACATCAATTCGCACCGCAACCGGAGCGACACCGTATTACCTAACTTATGGAATGGAGGCAGTCTAACCAGTTGAATTAGAGGTACTATCCCTCAGAATTCTGTTAGAAAGTCAAGTACCCGAAGCTGACTGGGTTCGAGCACGGTACGATTCGTTGGTTCTACTAGACGAACGACGGTCCCGCGCTCTCAACAACATCCAAATCTACCAGAAACGGATCCAACAGGCCTTCAACAAAAGGGTAAGGCCCAGAAACATTAAAGAAGGGGATCTAGTCCTTAAGTCTGTTCGAGCTTTACTACCAGTTGACCCAAGGGGAAAGTTCAAACCCAACTGGGCTGGGCCATATCTGGTAAAGAAGATCCTATCAGGGGGAGCAGTAATGCTGACGGACCTGGACGGGAATGAGTTCGTCAACCCAACCAACCTGGACCAGCTGAAGCGTTACTACCCTTAGCCATTTCTCAATGTCATTAGCAAAATTTATCAAAATCTTTTTTTACAAAAAGCAAGTCAATGAGCTAGAATTATTTATTCCACTGTCACAAAACATCTTGAACCATTAGTCTTGGTGTAATTCAAGATTGCAAATTTACTAAGCTTGATCTACGTTTGGTTTGATTCTGCTAAATGCGGATACGTAGGCAGCCCCTCAAAAGGGCACAACCAGTGCAATCAAGAAAAGACAGGAACGGTTAAATAATAAACTCCTTTTATTAATTATCACAAAAAAAAGAGCCCCGATAAACTCGGGAAAATTACAAAATGCAGGAATCCAAAAAAAAATTACGAAAAAAAAAAAGCACACGACACTCCAAAATAAATAATAATAATATTTAAATAATAAAAAACTAAGGACTCGGTATTTAAGGCATCTTGCCCTTCCCCTTGTCCTTGGCCTCCTTGGCCGTCCACTGACGACGACGCGGAGGAGAGCGTTCCCGAATCACCACAGGAACCTCCTTAGCCCGGACTCGTTTCTTGGAACTCGAGTCCTCATCCACCTCGATAGGCCCGAGTCGGGCCCTCACGGGCTCAGGGAGCCGGTCACGCGGACCTAGTCGGTCCCGGGCCGCCAGCCTTGGCCCAAGTCGTCGTTCCAAATCAGTCTGGGGGCTTAGCCGCCCCCGCGTGCCGCTAGCACCGGCATCTTTAGCTCGAGTCTTAGTGTGTGACTTAAGACCCGATTCTAGTCGGACTAAGGTAGCAGGGGTCTCTCCCTCATCAAAGAATCCCCTATTGTCCTTTGCCGTCTCCCGACGGACCAGTTCGAAGGCCTCATCGACTTTCAGAGCTTTACGAGCTTCCTCGGATTCCTCGGAAGTCCACTTCTCGTAAGCCCGTGAAACCCAAGCGGATTGGCAAGGGTTGGGAATAGTCCATGTAGGACGGGTAAACCATCTCTGCAACCAGGTGTCGCACATAGCGTCTGTCAGTTGGAGCGAGGCGCTGATAATGGCTTCAGTCTCAGGAATGCGCTGAGACGAACCGAACTGCCTCAGGATGCGGTCCGGGTAAATGTGAACTGTCTAGTCAAGGGACAGGATCACCAAGTAACGGGCTTGGTCCCTCTTGGCCAGCCCCGACAGCTTAGAGAGGAACCACCAAGCGACAGTCCACCTGATTAAAGGGCCACCATGAAACACCAACTCCTCATCCCAGTAAGCTCGATTTATATGGTGACTTGAGCTTATCTGGCGCCCTCTTGAACTGATTTGGCTGCTGCGGTAGTTGGGAATGCTCGGAGGGGGCTCTATGATCGACAGACGTTCCGACAACCAAACCTGCCAAAAAGTATATAAAAAATTCGTAAGCAACGGAATGGTCCACTACAACCCACTCGATCGAGTATACCGTCTGACTCGATCGAGTAAGGCTCTCTAAAGACAAGCAGAATCTCGTCAGGGGTGCCATTCGATCGAGTAAAACATCCGACTCGATCGAGTAAGCCCTCCACAGATGGGCATAAGCACTTTGAAGATGTCACTCGATCGAGTGACAGGTCCACTCGATCGAGTGACTTACGGACCTCAAGAAATCACACGAAACACACAAAAAATGAAAATCGCAAGACATATACATGCAGAATAAGGGTGCTCTCCGTCAGTTGTCGGGCCGGGTCAAGTTGCCTAGCATCCAAACCCATGATAATTTCTCCAGTGACTAGCCAAGTAGGGCTATGACCAGTCTCCATCTGGTCAACCACTCCGATCAGCTTGATTTGACCCAGACATGAGTCAGCAATCATTATCCCCTCAAAAACGTAGCGGTGCAGCATGCAGAAGGCGAAAGCCCTACGCCTATGAGAAGGGGTAGCCCTTACATCTTGACTGTTCATAAACTTGTCAGCCAAGTCAAAGAGGGAAACAGTATTTCTCCGCACCATTCGATCTGTCTCAGGATGAGACAGACCCAGGAAATCCCTCAACCTTCTCCTCGGGTCCGGGTAGAACGGAGGAATAGCAGGACGAGCGACAGGGCTCCAACCCCCAATAGCTGCGATCTCCTCGGGAAGAGGGCATATCTCTCCCCGTGGGAACGCGAAGACGTGATGGGTAGTATCCTAAAACGATAGGCAGGCGTCCAAAAAGTGTGAATCAGTTATTAGACGTCGAAGAGGAAACATGCTGACAATCCCCATTTGGGTCAGCTGAACTTTGTCCTCGTCCCGAAAGTGCTGGGACCAGGCAAAAAGCATCGAAGTGAGGTGATCGATACCCATGGTAGGGGTTTGAAGCTTCTTGAAAGTCTAAGTGATTTTGAGAAGTAGGAGTTGTTGATTCAAGATACAGTAAGCTGAAGCAGGGAAACCTATATTTATAACAGGAAACCCAAACTGTAACCCTAACTACCTATGCATGCGCAGGCCTGATTTCAGACAAGAACCTAGAATAGGAATCAAGTCGTCCCGAGCTTTCCTGGGAATTTCTAAAAAAAATTCTGTGACAAATCTTGCGATATAAAAATTTCGAAAAAAAAATCTCTTTCAATTTTTTTTTCGACTTTTCAAAATTCAGTATATCTTCCCCAGCACGAGTCGGTGTTTTGTCTATGTGCTACATGCAATTTGTTATGTGTCAGCATACAGGTACACCCCAGACTTCGGAAGCAAGTCTCCACGCAACTACTTCACTCCCCAAAGTGAGTTAATATTTACCCCAGAATGCTACAATCAGAGCTATGATGTATCAGCATACGAGTACTCCTACACCTCCAGAAGCAAGTTCCACTCCCCACGGAGCTATCATCAGCAGGACAGGTATGACCCTCTGCCTATGGCTGGCGAGCCCTTCACGCTAGTCTACTGGACTATAAACGACCCGACCGGAAGGCTGCCAGGTCGTAATCTGTGATTGGCCTGGTGGCTACTCTGACTTCCGCCTTGTCCAAGCCTCAGTCAGAGTGGGGGCTCTGAAGACACCCGCATTTTGCCTGCTAGTGTCTATAGCAGCTTCCGACAAAACACCCGATGATGATCGGACGTAAACGTGACTTAGTATACTCGGGTATGGGCTCGGAATCAATAATATCCGACATGGACATTTAGCGGAGTACAAATCTCTCAAAACCAACCTCAAATTCAGGCCCAGTGGGTCGTTCCGAGCAAAATAAGACTAATTTGGGCCAAAACCGACACCAAAAATAAAACCCGTCTTTTGGCGACCGGGTCAAAACCCGGTCAAAGACGAACTCGTCACAAAAATCAGCCAAATTCACCTTCTAGAAACTGGCGCCAAAATCTAATTCAAATAAGACAAACAAATCAACAAGGTCAACTCCTTCCTAATTTATCTCGATTCACTTGATCCACTCGATCGAGTGGATTGACCCACTCGGTCGAGTGGAGCGTCAAAAACCGGATCAGGCCCATTTTCTATGGCACTCGATCGAGTGCACTAGGGCCACTCGATCGAGTGACCCTAGGTCGTGGGGTAAACTCTATAAATACCCCACGACCCCCCTCTCATTTGACAAGGTTTTTTACCAACATTTTACCCTACATTTTCAGCCATAATCCTCCTATGTTCTTCACACTACAACCCTAAGCAAATACACACAAAAACCGAGTCCTTCGTCCCTCGAAAACCGACAAACCACACACACACTCACGCACACACCATAACTCGCGTACATCCTCGATACTCCGGCGTCCCGTCGCTATTTACGAGTCCATTTTCGAGGTCCTTACTAAGCATGTATGTTGAGGGTGTCCAAAACCCCATTTCGATCTTTATTACTTTGTTTTTATTTACGTTCTTGTATCATCTATATAATAACTATACTAGTATCCTAACACTAACTTTAACATAGCTCTAACATTTATTTCTCGTATACTAACTTTTACCTTTTCGTCACTAACATATTATCGTACCGTGTATGTATATACTAGTATTAAGTTTCGGTTTTAAATACGTTTGACTATAATGATTGCCTAAAGTCCGTCTAATCCCTTTACGAGCAACGACGGAGGTGGAGCCCTTTCGAGGAGCCCCGCCCCAATGTACTCAAGGGCGTGACGTGATCGCGATTCATAATAGTTGAACGCATTTGATCCCATTTTATTAGTGCGGAACTCGTTGACACGAAAACCGACATCACATAATCCAAAAGGGTTAGTTTCGATGTCGTGACGTAGAGGGATGCAATTTCGTCACTAATACAAAATAATTTCTAATCTAGCGAAAACATTTTCATAAAACTCCGATAACGGTATTATAATCGGATGCATACGCGATTATAGCACCGGAAGCCGAGTCAAATACAAATCGTGCGATATTTGTATTTGATTTGGCCGACCATCGAATTTAAACCAAAAAAATAAAACGAGTTGGTGCTCGTACAGGGGCTACTCGACCGAGTACGTAGGCTACTCGATCGAGTAGAGCCCATAAACCTGGGCAGTAGCCTTTTCGAGGACACACTCGACCGAGTCAGACCATGACTCGACCGAGCGGGTTCTATAGCCCAGAAAACCGAGAGTTTAAATGCAACATTTAAACCTCGTCTTTTTTTTACGACTTTTAGTCGACACGTGTAAAGCCAATCACGTGAACCTATTTTTCAAAACTCACGCATGTCACGACACTTAGCAATTTTGATCGATTTTTCGATGTGATAAGTTGGGACAAGGCATCGAGGCATGGGATCGGGCTAGCGTCACGCTTAGGTCCTATGTCTCCGTCCTTCGTTTAATATACAACGCAATGTGTATTTAATCGGGGTTCGTCCATCCACATATTCACTGTCTAGTTTATATACGGGTCCGTTTCCATCCTTTTATTATTTGTTATTCCGTTTGTATGTTATTTGCAATTTTTGTATTGACCGAGTTGTATTTCCGCCCGTGTAACTTGTACGTTATTTACTTTCGAGTTTTATTTATTTACTTGCTTATCGCTTTATAAATGAACCTCGCATGCTAAATTACTCCGACCATATTCAAGATGCATTAAATGACGTAGTTAACGCAAAATTCACATGCTTAGCTAAAAAACGCTGTTTGCATATCATTTAGTCGTTTTACTAGCGCGCGCACACGAACACGAACGATGTCTTAGTAGAGGCCGCCATGTGCGGGCGGGGTTGAGTGTCCTTAGTGGGCTACCCAACACGTACCCTCACCCCTTACTCAGAACCTTGGTTTCCGGATGCCCGAAACCATTGGCGCACGAGAGTCATTCTATATACGAAAGCCGGTTTAAACGGTATCGATATTGCAATGCAAAGGGACGAGCCCCATAAACTCTGAAATCGAAGTGGGCCGTACTTTGTGTACAGCCCATGACGACATAGAGTGGGCTCGTATGGTTCCGAATAACCACAAAATTCGGTGGCGACTCCATTTTGACCTAAATTTCGAACCCAAGACAAATCTCACCACGAGATTCATTCGCCTACCCAAACCCGCGCGTGGCCGCGTCGGGGTGGACCTACGTCATGTCCATATTATTATTATTATTATTATTATTATTATTATTATTATTATTATTTGTAGACACCCACATTTTGACCGCAAGGTGTCTATAATAGTTCCCGCCAAACACCCGATGATGATCGGACGCAAACGTGCTTTAATGGACTCGGATATGGGCTCGAAATCAAGGAAATTTGGCTTGGGCTTATTACGGAGTACAAATCTTACAAAACCAACCTCAAATCCAGGCCCAGTGGGTCGTTTCGAGTCAAATGAGACTAATTTGGGTCGATTCCGACACCAGGGGTAAAACCGTCTTTTAGCGACCGAATCAAAACCCGGTCAAAAATATTCTCGAGACACACGAGTCAGCCGTGACACCTCACGTGGCTGATTCGGTCTCAAACACCACAAAAAATCAGCTTCGAAAACATTAAACAATTCCGTTGAAGGTAGAATTTGATCTCAAGTAGAATTCTATCCGAAAAACTAAAGCAATTACCGACCGAGTGTCAAACACTCGGCCGAAATCAGCCAAACCAGCCGAGTTCTTTGCCTTCTTCACCAAGAAAGCGAGTTCTCGTTCCTTTCAACCTCTTACGTTTCCTATCCAAACCGGTGTTTCTTGTTGTCCAAGCAAGACACCTCTCCTAAGCCTCTTCGCCTATAAATAGGACCCTCCATTCAACACAAAAGAGAGGGACATTGACACAGAAAATTTCACAAACTATTCTCACATTCCACCTCGTTATACTAAGCAATTTCCGACAAATCCAACCCGACGGAAACCGGCCAAAACACGTCACGCTACGCGAACAAAACCGACCCCCCTCTCGCATCACCTTACACGTCCAAAATAACACCTTAACTCATCCCGCATCATCTCGACGCTCCCAAGTTTAAGCCACTTTCCGACGAGCCTTATCCCGAGAAAACAAAGCATGTAGGTTGAGGGTGTAAATCAAACCCGACTCTTTCCCTTTTCTCTTCCTTCTCCACGTTTTTTCTTCTTTCTTTTCGTTGCGTCGTCGGTCGTTTCGTATTTTTAATATGGGTCGTTCGTCACATATTTTTTATTATTTCTAATAATCGGTACTTCAAAAAACTATTTCTTTTTATATAACGTTCTTAAAATACGATATTGATTTTCTAATCAAATATCGTATCCAACAAGAACTAAATTAATTAAAACTCGTTGATGCAAAAAATCGTTACATCTTTTTTTAAACCAAATTCGACGATTTTACGCGGAGAGAATTAACATCTTTTTTTCTCTTTTCGTTCAAATTTCTTTTTTTCTTCTTTTCGTTCAAAGCAAACTTTTCTTTTTTCAAATCCTTTTCTAAAAACCTTCCGACTATTTGATATCGATTTCATAATCGAATATCGAATACGACGAATATCGAAAACATAAATCGAGTATAAATTAATCCATATTTGTACGCGACTTATCAAAATTATCAATTTTCGAAAACTGAATCCGAGACAGTCACCCGCGCGAGTCGCGCCCCTCCCGGGCGAGTCGCGCGGACTGCTGTAAACCGCGGCCTGTTTTCTCGTCTTTTCCGATTTTTTTCCAGCATCGTTTTCTAACATAAAACAGCGGTTTTCTCGGTATATTTTCAGATTTCGACAAGTATTTTTCGCGCGTCATAAAATCTTTTCCAAAATCATGCATATTATCGTATTTACATCTTTATTCGATTTATTCAACCGTTACTAACTCGTTTGCTCCTTGTTTGTAGCGATTTATTTTTATCGTTTGTTTTATTAGACTAAAACGAACTTCACATGCTAAAATAAATTTGACGTTATTAGTTTAATATGCATTAAACGACTTAGCAACCCATTTATTTTTCTTTC
Source organism: Agrostemma githago (assembly GCA_958450325.1). Taxonomy (NCBI): domain Eukaryota; kingdom Viridiplantae; phylum Streptophyta; class Magnoliopsida; order Caryophyllales; family Caryophyllaceae; genus Agrostemma; species Agrostemma githago. The sequence continues at coordinate 20,540,084 of OY288244.1, read as the reverse complement.
ACATGTCTAGGGAAAATAATCTTTGCATATCATTCAACCGTCGAACTAACGCGTGTACATAAAAAACGAACGATATCTTAGTAAAGGCCGCTAAGTGCGGGCGGGGTTGGGTGTTCTTAGTGAACTTCCCAACACGTACCTTCACCCCTTACTCAGAACCATGGTTTCCGGATGTCCGAATCCATTGGCAACGAGAGTCATTCAATACACGATATCCGATAATGTCGGTATCGGTATCAAATGCTAAGGGACGAACCCAATAAACTCTGACATCGGAAATGAGCCGTATTTTGTACACGGCCCACTACGACATAGAGTGGGTTCGAACGGGCCCGAACTCCCACAAAGTTCAGTGGCGACTCCTACTTCGATTTAAATTTCAATTTGACCATCTCATATGGAGATTCATTCGCCTCCTCAAACCCGCGCGTGGCCGCGTCGGGGTGGACCTATGTCATGTCCACATTATTATTATTTTTTATTATTATTATTATTATTATTATTATTATTATTATTATTTTTTTTTTTTTTTTTTTTTGCAAAAAATCATCATTTCATTCAATATGAAGGAAATTACAAAGTTGCAAAAAGACTAACACACTAGATCACATCAAGCCATTTCACCTAAAATCCTAGAGTACTTAGGATTACCATCTTTACATAAGAATCTAGTATGAACTAAGAATTTGATATTAGCAACCAAAGAATCACAAGTAGCCTCCTTCTCAGTAAAGACTCTCTTGTTTCTTTCCTTCCACAAGTAGTAAACTGTAGCAGCAATACTCACCCGAATCCAAGCATTCTTCCAATGCTTCTTATGTCTGAGATCCCTACTCCATTTAACACAAGACTTGAGAAGATAGCCCATTCCTTGCACATCAATCCACCTTTGGACAGCCATCCAGACTTGTCGACTGTACGAACAGCTGAAGAATAGATGATTCCCTGACTCAACATCCTGATAACATAGACTACATCTATTTGCCATTTGAAAACCTCTTTTTTGATATTGATCAACTGTAGGGAGCTGATCTTGTACTGCCATTGACATAATCACTTTGTGACTAGGATGAAAGATGCTATTGTTGAAGAAAGAATGCCATGGTCCCGGAGTAGCCTTTCTAAGAAATAGGTAAACTTTGTGAACCTGGAATTTCCCACCTGCAACACAACTCTGCAGCAAGTTCTGCACATCAGTAGCCGACCCACAGTTCTCCATCAGAATGTTCCTGACTGTAATGATGTTTTTCAACCCAGCAGGAAAAAATTCTTTAGAACCAATACTCCAAATATTATCAGAATGAAGGATATATCTATGACACCAAGAGGACCAAAGAGAGCTAGGATTATTAGATAGGACCCATACCCATTTAGACATGAGGGCTAAGTTCCAGTCTCTAATATCCTTAACACCAAAACCCCCTGAATCCCAAGGAGAACAAATGTCCCTCCACTTCTTGAATATGAGCCTTCTATTACCATCTTGAATGCCCCAGAAGAAATCTTTGCAAATTTTATTAATTAGCTTGATAACCCCTTTAGGGAGCAGCAAGCTTGAGCACCAAAAATTGTCAAGTCCAAAGATGACAGAATTGAGTAACTGAGCTTTACCAGCATAAGAAAGGAAATGATTAGACCAATGTCCCACAGAATGTTGAATTTTTAAAATGAGAGAGCTGAACATATCTATACTCAGCCTAGCATCTGTGAGAGGAATCCCCAAATATCTAAAAGGAAATTTGCCCTCAGAGAATCCAGACTGAGCCAAAATCATGCTTTTAACTTCTTTATGCACACCTCCAAAGTAGATGGAGGTCTTATCCACATTAGCAACTAACCCAGACAAAGCACCAAAAGAATCCAGGGTCTCCTTGACTGCCAGAATTGAAGGAAGATCACCCCTAGTAAAAATCATCAGGTCATCAGCAAAGGTGAGATGTGTAAGATTTATTTTTCCACACTTAGGATGAAAAGAAACATTAGGCAAAGAGCATATCTTCCTCAAAGCTTGAGATAAAATTTCCATGCTCATCACAAATATATAAGGGGATAAGGGATCCCCCTGCCTAATACCCCTTCTGCCTTGAAAAAAACCAGACACCTCCCCATTGAGATTAAAGGAATACCAAGGGCTACAAACACAACCCATAATCCACCTTACAAATTGATCAGGAAGACCAAGATGGGTAAGCATTTGAGAAATAAAATCCCATTGGAGTGAATCAAAAGCTTTCCTTATATCCACTTTCACCAAGCACCTAGGAGTAAGAAATTTTCTATTATAGCCTTTAACAAGAGCTTGGGACAGCAGAGTGTTATCAAAAATACTTCTACCAGCTATGAAAGCAGCCTGCTCTTCACCAATAATAACTGGCAGAACAGACCTCAATCTATTAGCCAAGATCTTAGTAACTATTTTATAGAACACAGTACAACAAGAAATAGGACGGAAATCCTGAACAGCATTAGCATTTATCTTTTTAGGAATGAGAGTAATAAGGGTAGAATTAGCCTGTTTAGGCATCTTACAAGACCTGAAATAGCTGAGAACAGCCTTACAAAAATCATTTCCCACCGTATTCCAGGAGGACTTGAAAAACCCTGCTGAAAAGCCATCAATACCAGGGCTACTATTAGCATCCATACCAAAAACTATAGATTTAATTTCCTCCAAAGTAATAGGGCTAGTGAGAGCAGTAATAGTTTCCTCCCCTAAGGACAAAGGGGCAGTGGGAAACACTCCAGAGAGGGAGGTTTCTTGGCCCAAGAGAGTCTGGTAATAACCTTGAAAAGCAGTAGAAACTGCAGGTAAACCAGTATGAAGATTCCCTTGAACATCCAAAATAGAGCCAATAATTTGCAACTTCCTTCTCTCAGCTATTTTAGAAAAGAAATATTTAGATGAGCAATCAGAAAGTTGTAGATGCTTAACTTTAGCTCGTTGATGTAGCATAGTAAGCTCAGCTGCTTTGAGGTTATTAAATCTGTAAAGAAACTCCTTTTCCTGGGCAATAAGTGAGGAGGAAAAAGGATCATTCTGAAGAAGCTTTTGACAAGCAGTCAAGGCCTGTTTAGCTTGAATAACCTGATCAGACAAATGAGAGAAATTGTTCCTATGAAGAAGTGAGAGACCTTTCTTTACATTCTTGAGTTTTTGAAACAGACAAAAAAATAGGGGAGCCTGCCACAGTCTGACTCCAAGCCTGAGAAACCACACTAGAGTAAGAGGAATGAGAAGTCCAACTATTAAGGAATTGGAATCTTCTCTTAAAGCCATGATCACCTGAAGCAGTAATGAAAATAGGAGAATGATCTGAGACACCAGACTCACAGAAAACAGTAGTAGCAGAAGGGAAAAGAGACTGCCAAGCAGGGTTGCCCAAAGCTCTATCTATTTTAGACCAGATCCTTTGAGATGGATCCCTTTTGTTAGTCCAGGTAAGGGAGCATCCTGAACTAGTAAGATCATCCAACTGACAAGAGAGAAGGCAATTGTTAAAGTCCCACATATCATTGAAGCTAGGGGGTGAGAATCCCACTTTCTCATCATGATTTCTTACAATATTAAAATCACCAAGCACCAACCAAGGTTCAGTAGTAGAGATACCAATAAGATCACTCCAGAGGGTAACTCTATCCCCTCCTTCATTAAGCCCATAGACCATACTAATTTGAATCTTCTTATTGGTTAAGAAGTGATGAAGAGAACCAGAGATGACTTGATCAGAATTATGAAGAAGAGAGAAATCAACTGTGGAGGGATTGTATAATATCCATATTCTTCCATTATGATGATAATCATAGTTATGAACTAAATTCCATGCATTGAACCATTTCCTGTAGATCTTGCTTAAACCTTCAATCTTCACTCTAGTTTCTAAAATAGCCAGCACATCCAACTTATTCTGAGCTAAAAAATTAGAGACTTCACTATGTTTTGTGGGGTGATTAAAACCCCTAACATTCCAGGCAGCAATTTTCATGTGGTTATTTTGTCAGGAGGGACTCTTTCATCCCCCAATCCTCCACATAAAACTGCTACCTGCTCCTTGGGACTTCCTGAGTGCATTACAGCAACTAACTCAGGGGGTTTTCCACCAGGCAAGGACTCCTCCACCTCTGGTTTACTCATCTCCCCTGGTTGTTCTGAGGTACCACCTAGTCCCACTTCACATTCCTTGTCAAATAGCTGAAATTTGTTGGCCAGAATAATTGGCTCAACTTCCAGGGTTGGTTTAGTCTTAAGGGAAGAAGAGTTCCTTTTAGACACAAGCATAAAATCATCTTGTCCAGAGGAGCATCCTGAGTGATTTACAGCAGTAGACTCAGGGGGATTTTCACCAGGAAAGGAGCCTTCACATTCCACCTCTGGCATACTCACCTCCCCTAAGCGCTCTGAGGTACCACCTAGCTCCTTGGGAGAGTTTATCACTGCCCCAGTTGAGGGTTTAAATACCTCAACTGGCTCTGAAAGATGCACATTAACCTCTTCCAGCTTCTTAGCAGCTGCACTTTTCTTCTTCTCCCATTTGCAATTGGTAATAGTATGCCCCAATTTGCCACATCCCTTACAATAGTAAGGGATCCACTCATATTGAATCTTCTGAATAGAAAAATCATTATAGGGAGTATTAATAATCACCTGCTCAGGGAGAGTTTGAGAAATATCAACCTCGATTAGAACTCTAGCAAAGGAGAGTTTAGTCTTGGAGGTGGTAGCTAGATCTGCACAAAGAGGCTTTCCAATTTTGCTAGCTAGCTTGCCCAGCACCACTTCTGACCATAAGAATGGATCCAGATCAGGAAATAAGACCCAGATTGGAACACAGGTCAGTCTCTCCATGGTTGCAGAAAAAGATGGGGACCATTCTTTTAGAATTAGAGTGTAAATCCCTAAATTCCACGGTCCTCCTCCTAAAACCCTTTCCATGGCTTCTCTAGACTCAAACCGAAACGAGAACCAACCTTTTTTGAAGTACTGTACCACTGGAGATGCTAATGACCCCCACTTTTCAGAAACAAATTTCTTTATTTGCTGTAAAGAGGGTTTAGACCCTATGACGTTGCCCATAAGCGTAAACTCCCAAATCTTCAATTCATCCTCAAAATCACATAGTTCTATGTTGATCTCAGAGCAATCAACAACATCTTTAAAGAAAGGTAAGGACATACCCATATGCTTATGATTTGTAACAACATTAGACCATTTCGGTTGCGTAGATACAGGGGGTTTATCAACAAGTTTATTATTATCAGACAAACCTTCCAAATTATTAATCAGCTGATTAGGGGGAGCAGAATTAGAGTTAAGATTCGAGGTTTTACCAGCTGAATTCATGGCAGTAAGAATTACTTCATTTAGCGAGATTTGGTGCGAAGAACCCTGGTCAATCAATCGCTCCTGCGAATCGTCTTCAACCTCTTCCCCTCCGTTCGGTGGGGGGAGAGATTGCTTGGCTTTCTTTGGAGGCCTCCCTGGACCGCGCTTCGCTGTGGAAGCCATGGCTGAGAAGCTCGAAGAATAACAGAATCGCCAGAGAGAGTAACAACCTAGAGAGAGAAACTCTTTCTCACTCTTCGCTCTATTATTATTATTATTATTATTATTATTATTATTATTATTTTTTTTTTTTGCAAGAAAAGTTATGACTCTTATTCATCCATATAGGGCAAAAAGAGACTAGTCTTACAAAAGTATAACCCCTAAGAACTTAACCAAATCAATGACTCATAATGTTATTAAACTCCAAACTACTTCTCCTTAGCCGAACTAAGACCTCGAACTTAATTTGCCGAATAAGAGTAATGCCAGGCCTCTCGGTACCAGTGAAGATCCTCATATTCCGTTCCATCCAAATTCGATAGACCGTCGCCCCTAGAATACTACAGTACCAATTGCGCTTCCAATGTTTCCTTTTGCTCCTAGTATCAATCCACTTCAATTCCACTCTCAGATTATTCGTTCTGCCTTTCACCCCCAACCAACACTTCAGCCCATTCCAGATCTCACTCGCATATTTACAATTAAAGAATAGATGGTCGTGACTTTCACTATCCTCCTTACACAAAATACATCTGTTAATAATATATATTCCTCGATGTTGCATCCTGTCTATTGTCGCTAGATTACCTTGGCTTGCCATTGAAGTGACTACTCCTTGTTTAGGAATGATATGCGGCCCCTTTAGAGTTCTCAACCAGCTGCGAACAGGATTCTTCTTTCTGAACCAATTATAAGCAGCATCCAACTGGTATCCCTGAACATTATGCCAACTTTGAACTAGGGCTGCAGTAGCTTCAGCCGTTCCTTCCTTGTCTCTTATTTCATCTCTTATCTTCAACACACTATTGAAGCTAGATGTATACCTTTCCTGGTGCTTTAATTCCCAGAAATTTTGTCCTCCCAAAATATAGTTCTTAACCCATAAGCCCCAAATACCGCCTTCCTCATTTAGAATTTTCCAAAGCCAATGACTAATCAGGGCTTTATTCCAAGCTACTAAATCCTTAATGTTGAAACCACCCTCCTCCCAAGGATAGCACATACTCTCCCAACTCTTATAATAAGCACCTTTGTCCTCCTGCCCTCCTGACCAAAAGTATCTACGACATATCTGCAAAAGTTTCATTCGCACATTTCCTGGCAAGAGAGTGTTATAACACCAATAATTCATAATTCCAAAGTGTGTAGAATTAATAATCTGAATTCTACCCGCATATGTTAAATTCCGAGACGACCAATGACTAAGGACACTTTGAACTGCGTTAATCATCCCATTATAATGCAGTAGCCTGTTGTTAACATCATTTAAAGGCAGTCCTAAATATCGACAAGGGAACTTTCCCTGTTTAGAACCAGTAGCTTGTAAGATCTCCTGTTGTACCTCCATCCTAATCCCTCCAAAATATATGTCCGTCTTATCTCTATTGACATGTAGCCCTGAAATCATAGCAAATCTGTCCAGTTCCTGTAACATAGCTTTGACTGATGGTGTATCCCCCCTTGTGAATATCATAAGATCGTCCGCAAATATGAGATGATTCAACCCAATCCTTTTACATTTAGGATGATAAGAAACCTGCGGCTTTCCAATCGTACTTCTAAGTAATCTTGATAAAACCTCCATGCTCAAGACAAAAATATACGGAGATAGAGGATCCCCTTGACGAATTCCACTCCTACCCTTAAAAAACCCATGAGAACTTCATTTTAATAGAAAACCAAGAACCTGTAATGCATCCCTTAATCCAATTGATAAGTTGAATAGGAAAATTAAACTCATTCAACATAGCTTCTATAAAGTCCCACTGCAACGAATCAAAAGCCTTTCGCAAATCGATTTTCATTAAACATCTAGGAGTAAGATATTTCCGACCATAACCTTTAATGAGAAGCTGAGACAACGCAATGTTCTCATGGATATTACGACCCTGCACAAATGCTGCTTGTTCTGGTCCAACTATTCCTTGAATGACCAACTGAATCCTATGAGTTAGGATTTTTGAGATTGTTTTATACAAGACTGAACAACAGGATATTGGCCTGTAATCAAGTACCGAGAGACAAGTCGCTTTCTTCGGAATCAATGTTATTAAGGTAGCATTTGCTTGTTTAATCATTCTACCCTTCTGGAAAAATTCCTGAACTGCCGCAATAAAATCCTTCTGGACAACAGACCAAGATGCCCGGAAAAAGCCTGATGAGAATCCATCCGGACCCGGACTTCTATCTGCGCCTATTGAAAAAACCGCACTTTTAATCTCATCCTCAGTTGGAAGAGTGGAAAGAGCCCCCCAATCTTCCTCCTTAACTTTTGGACCCTGCAATTTCCCAAGCTCAGAAGTCTTTGTACTTGAACCTAACAATCCAGTATAATACTCAACAAAACCCTTTGCAACATCCTCAAGACCACGCCTTTGTATTCCATAATTATCCTGAATTTCACCAACTACTTGCTGCTGTCTACGCTCCTGTAATCGAGAATAAAAAAAATTTGTTGAATCATCATCCAAAGCAATCCTTTCCATTTTTGCACGTTGCTTTAGGATACATGTTTCAGCTTTTTTTAAAGTTTTCCCATCCTCCTGTAGCTTCCTTTCTTCCTGAATCAACTCACTATTCATAGGATCCCTCTGTAATTTCCGCTGGCAATTCTCCAAATCAGCATCCAACTCCATGATTCTATGACGAATGTTAGAATAATTCTTCCTATGCATCTCCTTGAGAGCCCATTTTACTTGTTTAAGCTTTGCAAATTGACGAAATCCAGCTGTGCCATAAACATTTTTACTCCAAGCTACCCTTACTGTATCAAGAAAACATGGATGAGCAATCCAACAATTAAGAAAGCTAAACCTTCGTTTAACCCTGTTCTCAGAAGTTATATTAACCAATATTGGTGAATGGTCAGATACTCCGGCCATTAGATATTGAGCATTAGAATTAGGAAATTCATCGATCCAGTTTTTATTAACTAAAGCTCTATCAAGACGAGAATAAACCCTGGATGTAGGATCCTGGTTATTGGATCATGTAAACTCACATCCTTGGCCATTTAACTCCTGCAATCCACAATCAAAAATGCAAGAATTAAAGGCCTCCATATCAGCTTCATCAGGCAGTACACCACCAATCTTTTCCTCAATGTTTCTAATGATATTAAAGTCTCCTAGTATTATCCAACTAGTAACCCCATTCTTTATTTGAGTCAACTGCTGCCACAATAGCTCCCTTCTACTAGCATCATTGAAGCCATAAACTAGAGTAACATAACATTCAACTCCAGTAGCATTAGAAATAACCCTACAATGCATGAATTGCTCCCTTTCCATGATAATTGAGACTCGTATTGTGTTATGATTCCAAATAGCCCAAATTCTACCATTATAGTGATGCTTGTAATTACATTGAACAGTATAATCTCGAAAGGTAGTACTAATTATAGGTAAAGAATTAGATTCCTTAATCCTGGTTTCCAACAACCCCATCATGTCAATTCCTCTTGCCTTCATAAGTTTGACAACTTCATTATGTTTATAAGGCTCGTTTCCACCTCTAATATTCCAAGTACTTATTATCATTGTTTATCAGGTGGTTTTGTTTCCCCTACTGCAGGAAATAATTCCTCCACATTCATGTTTCGTGCAGGATTCTCTTCACCCGGCTGCAGCACTGCATATCTATTTGGAGTATGCAACAGAATTAGCTTCTCAGTGCCTTCATTTAATCCACAGTCAGGAGTGGAGCCTTTCACCTTAAGGCCTACCCCGGAGCATCCTTGACGCCTTACAACATGAGTAAAGCCTTCCTCAAGGTCAGAGTGAATGACATGACCTAGCCCATGGCATTCTGAGTCATCTACATTCACTGTATGCCTTTGGAGAGGCCTTAGCTCTGTTGAGGTACCGCCTAGCTCCTCGGGTCCTGAGCCAGTGATAATCAGGCCTCCATCCGACTCTTTCTCAGGGGATCCTTGATGCATTACAGGGTCCGGATGAACTAGCATCCGTTCCTCTGAGGTACCACCTAACCCCTGAGAGTTTACCTTCTTAGGAGAATACCTCTTAGATGAGATTCCTCCTTCACCAATTTTCTTTCCTTTATCTTTCTTACAGGAACTCTGAACATGACCCAATTTACCACAAGAATTACAGTAAAAAGGGACCCATTCATAGTCAATCCTCTGTATAGATTTTCCTAACATAGGAATGTTAAGTGTTACTGATTCCGGCAAATCCTGAGACACATCAACCTCTACCATTACCCTTGCAAAGGACAATCGTTCCTTGTAAGTAGTGGTGGTATAAGCATATAAAGGGGATCCAACTTTGCTCGCCATCTTACTAAGCACCTGTTCTGACCATAAGAATGGGTCTAAATCAGGGAAGATCACCCATATTGGCACAATGGAAATTCGATCCATCTCCTGGGAGAAAATGGGACTCCATTGCTTCAAAACCAAGTTGTTACGTCCCATATGCCAAGGTCCTCCTCGTAGTACTTGATCCATTTCCTCCTTATTCCTAAATCGGAAAGAGAACCAACCGCGTTTGAAATATTGCACCACAGGAGTGACGTTATTCCAGTACTTCTGCACAAATTCCATCATCTGTTTCAATGTTGGCTTTGCTCCAATTACATTTCCCATTAACGTATACTTCCAGATTTTAAGCTCATCTTCAAAATCCTTAATCTCAATATCAATTTCCTCAGAGATTGCACTGATTTCATCAAAATACAATCCCATTCCCTTCTTTTGTTCCTTAACCTTTCCTGCCCAAGAATTCTGTCCAGCTGTTTGAACAGAATCCTTGCCAGGAATTGGCATTCCAGTTGGCCCTTTTAGAGATTCAGACGTTATATCAGCTGCAGAATTCATGTTACCAGTTTCAGTAGCAGATGAATTCAGAACAATATTATTACCTCCATCATTGTTGATTCCTGAACCATCTAGCTGTCTATCTTGCGACTTCCTTCCCCCAGATATCCTTCCCCCTCCAAGAGTCAGCACAGACTGTAAAGCAAGATCAATCAGATCGTTGACATTACGTTGAGCCGGTTTCTGAACCTCCTGGAGTTGTGATTGTAACTCTTCTCCAGCCTCGGTGTTAACCGAACCATTACTTGTAGAATCCCCATGATCAAGCTTATCGTTTGCTTTTTGTTTCCGTGGTCTCCCTCGTCCCCTTCCCGTGCCTGCAGTTGAAGTCTGCATCGTGCAATGGAGATCGCCAGGAGAGGAAGCTTCCTCTAGAGAGAGAGGAGAGAGATTAATATTATTATTATTATTATTATTATTATTATTATTATTATTATTATTATTATTATTATTATTATTATTATTATTATTATTATTATTATCATTATTATCATTATTATTATCATCATTATTATCATTATTATCATTATTATCATTATTATTATTATTGTTATTATTGTTATTGTTATTATTGTTATTATTATTATTATTATTATTATTATTATTATTATTATTATTATTATTATTATTATTATTATTATTATTTTTATTATTATTATTATTATTATTATTATTATTATTATTATTATTATTATTATTATTATTATTATTATTATTATTATTATTATTATTATTATTATTATTATTATTATTATTATTATTATTATTATTATTATTATTATTATTATTATTATTATTATTATTATTATTATTATTATTATTATTATTATTATTATTATTATTATTATTATTATTATTATTATTATTATTATTATTATTATTATTATTATTATTATTATTATTATTATTATTATTATTATTATTATTATTATTATTATTATTATTATTATTATTATTATTATTATTATTATTATTATTATTATTATTATTATTATTATTATTATTATTATTATTATTATTATTATTATTATTATTATTATTATTATTATTATTATTATTATTATTATTATTATTATTATTATTATTATTATTATTATTATTATTATTATTATTATTATTATTATTATTATTATTATTATTATTATTATTATTATTATTATTATTATTATTATTATTATTATTATTATTATTATTATTATTATTATTATTATTATTATTATTATTATTATTATTATTATTATTATTATTATTATTATTATTATTATTATTATTATTATTATTATTATTATTATTATTATTATTATTATTATTATTATTATTATTATTATTATTATTATTATTATTATTATTATTATTATTATTATTATTATTATTATTATTATTATTATTATTATTATTATTATTATTATTATTATTATTATTATTATTATTATTATTATTATTATTATTATTATTATTATTATTATTATTATTATTATTATTATTATTATTATTATTATTATTATTATTATTATTATTATTATTATTATTATTATTATTATTATTATTATTATTATTATTATTATTATTATTATTATTATTATTATTATTATTATTATTATTATTATTATTATTATTATTATTATTATTATTATTATTATTATTATTATTATTATTATTATTATTATTATTATTATTATTATTATTATTATTATTATTATTATTATTATTATTATTATTATTATTATTATTATTATTATTATTATTATTATTATTATTATTATTATTATTATTATTATTATTATTATTATTATTATTATTATTATTATTATTAGGGATATTTCCCACGGTACCCTCGAACTTTGACACATTACACATGGTACCCCTCATTTTAAGTTTGATCCTATGATAACCTTGTGTTTTGCGTTTAGTGCCCGTGGTACCCCTGATCAATTTTCCGTCATAACGGCGTTAAAAGTTAGTTTAGTTAAAGTGATTAATTTTAATTTTTTTTGGTGAAATTAGTTAGAAAATTAATGAAATTCAAATTAAAATAGTTGAAATTGAGAAAATATCCATGGTACCCCTTTGTTTTCAATATTTTGACCATGGTACCATTGTATTTTCAATTTTTTGTCCATGGTACCCTTGTGGTTTCAATTATTTGTCCATGGTACCCCTGAATGAATTGTAACCACAAGGGTACCATGGGCAAAGAATTTAAAATATGAGGGTACCATGGCTAAAACATTGAAAACACAAGGGTACCATTGACATTCCCTCAATTTTCAATTATTTCAATTAGAAGTTCGTTAATTGTTCTAACTAATTTTTCCTCTGAAACAAATTAATCACTTTAACTAAACTAACCTTTAACGTCGGTATGACAGAAAATTGTTCAGGGGTACCATAGGCACTAAACACAAAACACAAGGTTACCATAGGAACAAACTTAAAATAAGGGGTACCATGTGTAATGTGTCAAAGTTCGAGGGTACCGTGGGAAATATCCGTTATTATTATTATTATTATTATTATTATTATTATTATTATTATTATTATTATTATTATTATTATTATTATTATTATTATTATTATTATTAGGGAAAAGTCCCATGGTACCCCCGAACTATGTCACATTACACATGGTACACCCGCTTTTAAGTTTGTTCCCATGGTAACCTTGAGTTTTATAGTTTAGTTCCCGATTTGCCCACATCCCATTTTCCGTCATCACGCCGTTCAATTATGCTTAAGAGCTGCATCATTAAGTGCTAATTAATTTTTGGAGGGAAAATTAATTACATCCCTCAACGGCTACTTTTCAGAATCCTTAGCATAAAGAATGACGTTCCCATGGTACCCCTAAAGTTTGTTGGTTGTTCCCATGGTACCCCTAAGGTTACATTTTTGTTCACATGGTACCCCTGAAAGCATTGGGGCGACTCTTTGAAGCAAAGTAACGGCTAGATTATTGAACTAGCCTTACACAAATGCTTATAAATGCTTACCCTTTTCTATTTTGACAGAATACGAACAAAAAAATCCACACAAATCGAACTTCCCACAATGTCGGTTTCACATTCAAGTTCAACTCTAAGAGGAGTTCAAGTGGAAAACAAAACATGCGTAAGATGCAATAAAAGAGCAAATATTCGAGCATCCGGATCAACCGCTGCAAATCCATTTAAGTTATACTATAAATGTGATGAATGTGGGTGGTTTCAATGGTGCAAAGGAAGAACGGAAGAAGTTACAAATACCAACACAATGGATGTAGTTGATCAAGTGTCCATTCAACAAGATTTGAAGAAAAAGATGAAGAAACAAAAGGAAATAATTTGTGACATCAATAGAAAGATTGATTCTATGTCGAAGTTGCTAAATCTAAGCATCATAATTGGTTCGGTCATGTACTTTAGTCTACTTTATGTTGTTATGAACAAAATGTGATATGTATGGAAAACAAGTCTAATGCAATGAAATAAGATTACTACTAATATATTCCCACCATCACATTGATATGTTCGTTAAACAAACGAACTAAAAAGGGAACAACATCGGCGGAATAATTGTTTGTGTGATATGCAAATCACCAAAAGATAGTTTACGTACCAACTTATCCAAAATATAGGAGAAACACCTGTGCAAAATATACGTACCACATACGAGATTATTCATATTCTAAGACCAAGTATGGTGGATTGGTGGTATAATAAGAGACCTGTGCAAAATATATACCCCTAGCTAAACCATACACAAAAGATAATAGGTCTTCTCCTTCCTTTCCTTAGCTTGACTCTGAAATTGAAAGAAGATACGAAACTAATGATACTCTGCCCATATAACATTCAGCCGTAAATAACATGACAAATTTAACATTCAAAATTAGAAGGGACACCTAAGTGTTGGTTGTTGAGGCTCCATCAGCCCTTGTGTTGCTCGTCGATGCTCCATCGGTTCTTGCCTTCTTATTCCGACCACCACCTTGAGAAGCTTGTCTTTCCCTTGCAGTTGGCCCACCTTTGCAGCTCCTTGAATTATGCCCAACCGTCTTGCATATCGAGCATGTCACGAAAGTTGTTCGCTTTCCCTTCTTAGGCTCATCCGCCTTCCTTTTTCTTTGTCGAGCCGGTCTCCCTATGCTTCTCTCTGGTATAGGTGGTAAGACTTTAGGAAATTCAAATGTTGGCCAAGCTTCCTTATCAGGCATAGGGTGCATACGGTCTCCATATGTCAGCTTGTTCTTTATAATGCACTGGTTCTTCATTGTTCTTGTATATAGCTCTACAAGCATGCTTACACGGAATACCGGTTATCTGCCAACCACCACACAAACAAGTTCCCTTAAGAATATCCACAGGAAAACTGCTGTAACCGTCATGGACCTCAAATTCCCCACCTCCTGCATTGATCACCAAACACGTTCTACTCTGTACACAGTTAGCCTCTACGAGCTCCTTAACATACGGTGTAACATCATCATCCTGCAATCTTTCAGCCAAATCAATCCTCTCAGCAAACTTGTCCATGAAATATGTCCTAATACCTTCCATTAAGCCAGCACGTCTTTCTCCCTCAAATCATTAATCAAAGCATTAAAAGACTCCACAAAATTAGAGGTGTTATGGTCACATGCTATTTCAGTGTCAAATTGGTATTTAGCCCATTGTTGAGGAACCTGTAAAAGGTACCCGACGGCTGCTGTTGATAGCTTACCTATCTCATCAAGAGCTTTATTGTGCATGTGGACAGAAGTAGAGTTTGCTGCCTTCCAAAATAGGTCATGAAAAGCTGGTCCGC